>OZ002742.1:62690482-65449272 GCA_963924295.1 Dioctria rufipes
CTCGCATAGATATTTTTGTAGAGTAAGGTTTTTGGTATGCCAGTTTTAGAATAAGAATTCACATTTTAATTCAGTTCCATGTAAAACCTAGTGTCCGGAATAAATCGTTGAAATTAAATTGATTTCGGTTGTTTTATTTGACAATATATTTTTTTTGTTTCTTATCGAGAATAATTATAAAAGTCGCGGCTGATATTCGCGCATAAATAAAACCGGCGAACTTCAATTTCTCGCGTCGTATTTAAATGTCACTCCGGTGTAAAAAAGAGACACTGCATTGAATGGGCGCGTTCGCGTTTTACGGAATAATTGCGAAATTTCGAAAATACCTTTACACCAATGAGTGTAAAGATACACAAAGGTGTGAAAGGGACAAGGACGAAGATGAACAAAAAAGAATTCATGAGAAGAATGTTGTAAATTGCCATCACATATGGCGAAACGATAAGTTATGGCAAGATTTAGAAAAAACTTATCATAATTATGCAGAAATTAAAACTGATTTCTATGGGAAAGATGTCAAAAAAGGCAATTTGTAATTTGACATCAATTAACAACAACGAAATCATATAATGCATTCAAAGTAAGCCTGAAAATTCAATAATTCAATTTTATGGATGCTAAATCGGAACAAAATTCTCTATAAAGTTCATTCTTCATTCCTGCTTCTTTTAGTCTCAAATTGTCAATTGCAAAGATATGCTAGTAGAGCATTCCTCCCACATTTTCCAATTTTAATATCGTGACATCAGCAATAAGAAATAGAATTTTCAGCAGTGCATTAGAAACAGAAATTTCCTACAAGGAAATTCGCAAAACAGCAAGGAATTTTCCGGCACTTTATTCGTGGAATTTTATCAGTCCACAAATTTTTAAATCAAAATAAAGGTAATTTTTGCGAATTATTCATATTCTCAATTTGCGTTAAATTTCATTGTGTTTGCATGCCAGGTGTTGGTCATACACATATGTATGAAATTAACAAGAACGTTTGGAATCGCACTAACTAATTTCTTCCTTTCAGCAATTTAAGTTTTTTGTAATTATTTAACTCAATCAAATCGAAATTTGAAGCAATTATTTATCGTGTAAAAAATATGCCATTAGGTCAGTTTATTACAACAACATAATAATTGGAAACTTGCTTTCCATTGAGTTCTAATCACCTTTTAACTTTCAGCCATTAGTGAAAATTAAAACATAGTTAAGATACGTAGAAAACGAAATTTTTGACCAAATGTTAAAGTTGCATAGTTTGTCTTAATTGAAGAGAAAAATTCGAGTAAAACATAATTTTGTAGTATAATTAATTTTCTTTTAATTTTGTAACATAAGTGTAAACATAAATTTAAACCAGAGAACTAAAATTGAATTTATAAAAACTTACACGTGTAAGCCATTAGAAGTAAAATTTACAACTTAAAGGAATTAAGTGAATTAAGTCTTTATTTTTGCATAATATTAACATTTGTCACTTTTTCTTGCAATAAAATTAAGTGAAAAATTGAGTGACAAATTGCATCTTTTTATTTAACCGCTACACTCCACCAGAATATTTTATTTCAGCATACGTAAATTCTCGCTTGTAGCTGCAGTTTGTTCGAAAATCAATTATGGAATTTACAACTTTCATTAAGCTGCGAACGTAGTCTTTTCGTAGTTGTCAATTATTGGAATGGACACATCAGCTGTGGTAAAACATATTTTCTTTTTTTTTTTATATAAATTAGATATGTTGTTTTTAATTCCTTATAAAAACAAAAAAATTAATAACATTTTTTATATATTAACAAGTACTAGAAAGATGGCATATATTTAATTTATAATGAAAAACTTTTTTTTATTTAGTTGTATTGTTTGCCCTCTGGCGTCTATTCTAAGAATAAAATCTATCCTTGACACAAAATATATATATTTTTTTAAATGCATTCCAAAAAGTCTTGATGCGTATTTTTTCAAAATGTATACAGTAGTGTGAATCTATGTTCAAAACTTGTTTTTTTTAGTTTTTCAAAGTGTTTTTTCCCTTAAAACGTCAAATCAAATATTTTTCTTTCTTTACAGTCAGCGCAAGTATTACTCTGACTAAAGTAAACACATAAAAAATTTTTTTTTTTTTTATTTTCAATAACAAACAAAAGGTAATTGCAAAAATTCAAGTCAACAAATATTGTAGTTTCCGATACAGCAGGCACATTTTTCGTAATCCTATCAAATTAATTATCTCCGGATTATTATTATTATTGTTTAAGGATTAGTTTATTGTGTTTTTTTTCCTCTTAAGTGCTTTCCTCTTAAGTGCTTTGTATTTTTATAAATTCTGTATGCATAATGTTTCGAGAGGTTTAATATAACGTCACACTGTAGTTCGAGTAGAACAGGGATTACCAAAGTGGTCGATACCGACTCCCAAGTGGTCGATATCGGTTTCCCAGGGGTCAACATAAACGAAAACTGATTTTTGGGGTCGAAGAGGTCTAAAAATCGACCCTTATTAATTAACACAAGCTCTTATTTGAAACTGTCAAGATACTGTATAAGTTGTGTTACGTCTGCCAACTTGTTATAAGAATGACTAATATTTTAGTAGGAAGTATCATTGTTGTACTGTTAAGAAACTCAACAAGTCGATAAGCGTGCACAAGTTCGTACAAGATGAAAAACTGGGCGTGGACAGGTTCGTGCAATATAATGTGTTCGAGCGTACAAGTCTTTCAGGCATGTTTTGACTTGCTCAGTATTTGACGCATATACCCGATTTAACACGAACGAAATCATGATCAAGTTCAGGTCCAAATATGCTCCTGATATTTTACTAAATAACAACCTTGCACTTAGGTTGAAAGTTCATTTGCGTTTTGAAATTCGTTGGATCTTGAGTGTTAATACACTCATCTACTACTGCGTGATTCACAGACAGCATTTAGTAGCAAAAAATCTGAGTCCTAGATTACATCTGTCTTTACAATATGTTATAAATGCTGTCAACAAGATTCGAAGCAATTCTTTGAACACTCGGTTATTTGCTCAGCTATGTGAGGAAAACGACGAAGTCTTTACTCGGTTACTTCTGCACACTGAAATTCACAAACTATCAAGAGGCTCTTGATTTGCAAGATTTTCAGCTCTTTTTGAATCTCTGTTGGAGTTTTTACAAGAAAAAGATCCGAATTATTTATTCTTTTATCTTTACTTTGCGATTTTAATGTTTTTTTTTTTTTTAAATAATTACCTACTTAAGTATTTTTACGTAACTTGTATTAATAATTATTAATTACACTTGATATTTACTGAATTTTATTTCTATTTATTTTGTTAAATTTTGATGAGAAAATGATGTCAACTTTACTCACATAACCAACCGCAAAGTTTTTAAATTTGTAAGTATTTTGTATCAATAGGAAAAAAACTAGAGATAGGAGTTTTAAAGTAAGTTGGCTATGGGGGTCTGAGGTATCAGTTCATTTTGGAAAAGGGGTATCTTGTCCATAATAGTTTGGGAATCCTTGGAGTAGAACAAGCTAGAAGGACAAAACTCACTCCTGCATTTCTAGGAAATAATATATAAAAGTAACAATTCTAACAATTGTTTTGCACAGAGATTGTTTAGTGATGAGTCAGAGGGTTCGCAATTTAATTCAACTAAGCAGGTAAGTTCACTTGCGCATACAAATTATTTGCAATTTAGAGCCAGTTGTGATCACATCTGGAATGAATTTAGTGGTATCTATGTACGGGTTTTTAGTAATGGATTCTCAACTTGAGGGTAAATGGTATTTTGTTTTGTATTGAAGTTGTAATGTTTTTTTTAAATTATCTACAAAAAACTGTAGAAACATTTATCTTTAATAAAACATAATTTCTTCCTGTTTTTATAATTTTGAATAATTATAAACTAAATGTCCCCTGTTGTCCCCGAACTAAATTTTATGTACTATTGCAGGTCATTGTAATCTATTAAATGATATAAAATTTAGCTGCGAGAATGATGCACAACTGATTTATTCTTCATTTGTTCTTCTAGTTTACGCTTATACCATTTCAAAGAAGGATTTATTTGAAGAATGAAGAAACAATTAAAGGATGACAGAAACTCTCATATGTTTCAGTTTATTTCATCTAAGATTGATTTATCTCATATAACTCTGTATCAATTAGTGACATTATAGTAATAATTTCCAGATTTTCTGCGAAATTGGCTGAAAAATGGTCTGCTTGTGGAAGAAATCAGGAACGTTTTCTCAGTAAATATTCCGATTGGTTGTGTAGAGAGGACGGGCAGTTTGAGGTATCTCAGTATAAACTGCAGCCATCAACATTGCAAGGATTAAATATTACACGTAGACCAAAGGAAGATTTTGAAAACTCTTCAGTGAAAACAAAAAAGCGAAAAATCGAAGATCTCATCCAATCTCGAAGTGCTATTGAATTAACAATCACTGCTGAAACTTCGATGTTGTTATCTGGGATTAGAGACGCAGTTAAAGTGCTTACAGAAGTCAGTGAAAATCCTGTGAGAGTTACTGTAATAAAGAAAATTCAGTCTACAGATATTATTAGTCGGTGCTTGACCAGTGACGAAGCTTTGGCTTATTATGTCGATTCAAAGTCCGCTAGCCATTCCTATAAGCACACACGGAAGTGGAGTATGAAAGCAGGACACCAGGTATTTTCATCGTACTATAGTGTTAGGAAAGCTAAAAAGGCATGCTGTCCTGCAGAGGAGCAAATTCTTGTGACAGAAACACGTCCAGAAATCAGACTACAAGCAATTTTGGATAAGTTAAAGTTTTGCACAAGTTGAAGTCATCAAAAATTTGTCTCATTTTAGTTCATCATTCATATTTGTTACTACATTGGGATGTGAAGTGAATTCCAGTCATCGACATATAAACAGAAATTCACCAACAGTAGCGGTACCAATGAATTTTTGTTCGTATTTTCGTTTGTTCCGCTTCGTTTACATGCTGGTAGCGATATTGTTTGGCAAAATTCTCGACCTTCTTCGACTATATATTGTCAATTTTCTCCAAAAAAAGTAGTAAGTTTACTATATTAGAAACAGATCAAGTTCTGGAAGAAATAAACCAATTAATTTCATCAATATGTAATATTAATGGTAATGAAATATCTGTCAAACATGAATTACTTTTAACCAAGAATTGATGGCAAAGTGTGTAATGCTTTGACCGAAACTTCTTCATCACAAAAATGCTATATTTGTGGAGCTACTCTTAAAAATATGAATGATGAGGTTCTTGAATTTGCTAGCAATAAGGATAATTTTGGTTTTAGTTTGTCTACATTACATGCCTGAATTCGATGTTTCTAATGTTTGTTACACATTAGCTATCACCTTGACAAGAAAAATTGCCAAGTTATAGATGAAGATAATAAAACAAATGTGAAACTATCTTGGAATGAAATCAAGAGCAGGTTTAAGATTGAAATGGGGCTAATTGTAAAAAAACCAAAATCAGGATATGGTTCAACGAACAATGGAAATACTGCGCGTAGTTTTTGTTTTTTGGAATCCAGCATTGAGTAGTCAAATTACCGTTTTTTACTCAGAGCAGTATCTTCTGGATATGACACAAATTTGAAAAAATTTGAAAAACTTGCAAATAAAACTAGAAGACTATTCATGGAACTATATGCCCTGAACTGTGCACAAAATTTTAACACACGGTACATAGGTTATCCAATTGTCCCTTTTGCTTATTGGTCAACTTTTTTAAGAAGCTTAAGAATCTCGCCACAAAGTTTGCAGAATATTTCGAGGGTATAACACTAGAAAGTAGTCACGTACTGCAATGAATAGTGATTTATTACTAACCATGTTACTGATTAAATCTGATCCTGTAATTAATAGCTTCAGGGATATGCATAGAAAGAAAAAGTGACGCATTCCCTTAAGTATTAGATATACTTATTCCTCTTACAGTTAATGTCCGTCAGAGTATACCAGCCATTAAGAATACTGTTAATGAAGAGGATTATTTAATAAATGATTCTACTGCAGAAGACACTGATGATGATATTGATAATGACGATGATAATAATTATACTTAATTTTCTATAAATCCTAATGTACGGAAATAATCTGTCTGTGCATTCCAAATTTAATTCAATTTAAGTTTTAATATTACAGTTGTTTTATTTTAGTTTATTATTTGTAGGACAAGTATATACTATAAATTATTGTAAATTTTTTTCATGTTTTATTTTTCTTTCTTGTATTATTTATAATGTGTAATTTGTGTGTAGGTACCTACGATGTTTTTCTTAATTTAGTATTAAATTAAATTAAATATTAAATTTCCAAAAGTTCTTTATTTTTATATATATTATCTCGTACATAATATAACTCTACATATAAATGTTCGTTGTTGACATATGAATTGAAAGAACGAAATAAAAGTTTTGTCCATTTAGCTTGTTCTACTCGAGTCATAGTGCGTCGCCTGAATATTAGCTGTCCCCATCTGCCAAATTTGCTATTTTGAGTTAAGTAAGTACAGTTCTTTAGATTATTACTGTAAACTTCAGTAATATGCTTGCTTTAATCCTTTAATAAGTTTTTTCTAACTTAAATAAGTTTTGAGATACAGTACCCAGGATTTGGCTTTTAGGAGGGGAGGGGAGGCACTATTAGTGTCCCCAGTCGAAAAAGATATCGGAAAATGGAGCTCTAAGTAGTATCCTCAGTACATTTAAGCCCTTAAGAACTGCTTCTTTGAACTCCTCTTTTGTCTGCTAAAATTCCGGCATGGACCATCAAGTCACTGTGTTCTTCATATTCAATACATTAGTCATAATTTCACACACAATATGACCCATTTATTTATATTTCATGCAATTTGTGCAAATTTCTTTAAAAGAAACATAAGACCATACAAATTTATAAGTGGTGGCGGTTATGGATGGATTGAAAAGAGCTTGAGTCCTCCGGGGGGAGGACTCTGGAACTTAGGACACAGCAAAGCCAATTGTTCACCCTCTAGACTTATGAGCAATAGCTCATAGGTCCCAGCCGGATGCCCCTAACAAAATTCAGAATTGACCCCCAACTCTCCCTGCCTTCCTCATGCAGTTCGTTCCAGGAGGTGTAAGCCAAGGAATCTGTACCGCTTACCTAAGAGTGCCGGACAGTGATATAAGAATTGAGTCAACGTTTCGAGTTCTTCTCCGCATCTTATATATATACGATCATCAACAAGCCTCCTCTTATGCAGGTGACCCCTGAGAAAAGAGTGCCGAGTGAGAATTGAAACCAGTGTTATCAGAGTTGGCGTGATCAGTCCCAATAACTTTTTCGCCAGATTTGGGTTAGGTTTACCCCACAGTTCCTTAGTAGCTCTGCCCGTTGGATCAGCCAGCCAGAGGCGAGCCCAGGTCGAAAATTTAGATACAAGAAAGACGTTGCACCAATTCGAGCGAACTCATCTGCCCTTTCGTTCCCGCTGATATCGCTGTGGCCTGGCATCCACACAACGAGTACTCTGTTATACAGCGAGAGGGAACTTAGAGTTGTTTTGCACTCCAATACTAACTTGGAGGTTACGACAGGTTTTGACAAGGACTTTACAGCTGCTTGGCTTCTTGAGCAGAGGGCAATCTCCTTGTTCGCCGTATCCGCGTTTGTTGAGGCGGTACCTTCCCGCTTCAAGAATAGCCTTGACTTCAGCCTGGAAAACCATGACATGGTATTCAAGGTGTACGGCGATTTCCATACGAGGCTCATCATAGAAAATACTTGCTCCGGTATTTTCTTCAGTTTTGGAGCCGTCTGTGTAAACAATAGGGTGTGTTAATGGTTGAAGCACGGAGTGCGATGTCCAATCTGCCCTAGATGGAATTATTGATTAAAATTCGATTTTCAGTATAGTCTCTAAAAGGAGTTCGCTGTCCCTGCCAATGTCAGGAGCAATGGATTGCGCGATTTCAAAGATGGATTCATGTGCAACTCAGCGTGAATCCAGTTCTGATTGAGATGCAACCTAAACGCTGCGATTGATGACCCTTTCTTGAAATGTATCTGCACGGGGTGTATATTGAGGGTAACCTCGAGAGCCCGAGTACTGGTTGACTTAAGGGTGCTGGTTACGCTAAGAAGGCACCGTCTCTGAATCTTTTCCAATATCTTACGATGATTGGCGAAATCCATTGCTTTCCAATACACCACAGAACCGTAGGTTATTGTGAGTCGGATGACGCTAGTGTAGATCCATAGGATCATCCGTGCTTTAAGTCCCCACTTTTGCCCTATAGGTGGCGGTTATATATTCCGACGAGTATTACGAGACCGAACCTGACAGAAAATTTACCAAATAACCTTGGATTTTTAATGTAATTTCAATGAAATTTTTACTTTAATAAATACTTTATTATATATAAAATATTTCTGATGTGGAAAACAATCCATTTTTTATTAAAATTTCCAAAATCTTATTTGGTCGTATGGGCGATCAGTGATAGCTGCTGCGCTATTTCCCTAGATATGTATGTGATTTGTACGCATGCTATTAAATTTCGCTAAATTGTGTAATTTTTTATGCTTATCCAACTATTAAAAACAGTTAATTTGCATTTTATCACATAATAAAAGTTAAGATATATCCAATTAGTTGAAGAAAATTTTTATGCCTTTTTCGGTGGGATGAAACAGTAAAACTTTTATATCTTACGGCCGTCCTGTGCAATAAAAATTGGAACGTTTTAAACGAAAAAATAATGTAATTTGGATGATTCTAATTTAACCTTGATTTAAATATAAAAATTTGGGATGTAGGTTATTATGAGCAGTTATACTATGCAGTAGCTATTTATTGTCGCCCATTCGTGCCATTGCGAATCTTTATACCTGCCGCCATGCTACCGAATCATGTCTTAAAATATTATAGCGTCCTCAAACTATAACTCCCGAGATTATCCATTATCATTCTCTAAATACAGTCACGCGACACATGCTTAGTATAATGCACTGGCATCGCTCATTGGTATAATCATTTAGAATTGAAGTAATCAGAATCAGTTTTTAGTGCCTCTAATTTTGTAATGGCCAGTTTCACAGTCGAGTTTAACCCTTGTGTTCATGGATACGTACCCGGGTAACTTTTGACTTTTATTTTTTAGATATTTGCATGTTCCAGTTAACTTAACTGGATATGCTTCCGTTACATCCTAAAATTATTCAATGCAAACATATTTCAACAGATCAAATGTTAAAAATATATTTCGAAATACTAATTTTTCAGCCCAACATTTATACTGACGTTGCCTCATGGATAGGTACCTGCGTACCTAATAAACTTTATATGGAAATAGAAGTAAATAATGATTTCATCTGAAAATACATTAGTATAAAATCTTGGTATGAAAGGATAAAGACAACCAAATTAACTTTTTAGATTAAAATTTATTAAAAATAAAGTCGAATTAAAATATATTTATATGTAAACTACAACATAGCACAAGTACTGCATTTCGTAATAATCTCAGAATGCTCAGTGCATACACCAAATTTTTATTCCGTATTTAGCAGGTTTCGTAAACTTGGTTCTGCCTCTGAAGGTGAAAATGTGCTCATCCATTGTAGCACAGTCCGAAGGTATATATATATATATATATATATATAGGTGCTGCTTTGTCCGTTTTCAATCGTTCAGCTCTTGTGTTGACGTTATCAAACCGAATAAACTTGCATATGTCTTGAAATCGGTTTATTGCCATAATAGCACGAAACAGTGGATATGCATCAGATTTCCATAATTCTCCGCTATGCTCTGAGCTGGAATGCCGTACGCCTGCTGTAACCAATATTCCTAGAAAGCCATCAAGTTCTTCGGCAGAAGTTTACGCCAATTTATCTCCTGTTTTACACCACTTTTCTCATTCCATTGGGCATAGAAACTAGTGGCCTTCCTGTTTGTTTCTTTCAATATCATGTCACGCATTTTGATCTGTGAAAATGCGCTTGAATGTATCGAGCACAGACAGTGTCCTTGTTGACTTTACTGGTCCAGATATCTGACGTAGATTATTGTGCTTTGGAGTGCGAGTACTAGCAAGGGGGGTTCGTCTCCATACACTATTATCCCTGTCACGTAAAATTTGTCCATCGGACGTACTGTCCTGATCAGCATCACTTTCCGCGTCTTCTTCATCACAGTCGTTGTCGTCCAGTTCAACAGCTAATTCAATATCCGCAAGAGCATCTACGATATCTGAAAATTCTTCATCCATTTGCGGAGCATTTTCTCTGCGTTTTTAGGTGGAATCCACTCATCTTCAGAGCTGTATTCATGATCCTTATGATCAATATGCCAATCATCTGATACTAGTCTTCTCAAGTACTCCATTTTCCCCTCGTAGGACAATCTAATGTAAAATTAAACACAAAGTAGTATGACAAATGATTAATTTGGAGGACCCTAAACTAAATCACTAGACAAGTCAAATAATAACGAATTTCATGTAAAAAATCTTACCTATTGAATGCCCCATTAGAACAATATTCATCATCCATATAAAAAAACAATTCTAAGCACTTATCAAAAAGATATCACGAAATAACTTTAAGTAAATCCAGCTTTTTTTCAGCATAGAGTTTTAAACTGTAACGAATTGCAAATATGCATAACGCTTCAATACTATTTCCTTGAGATGCATGTGCATTGGTTTTACTCATATATCTATTTAGGGATTTTCAAATCCTCCTAAAATTTTTTAGGGTTTTGTAGATAAAGTCAATGCTTTCAGATTTAGGTAAATCTAAATGTATCATGCATTGGTACCTGCCTATCTAAGTTGATTTTATTTTAAGATCTCCCTTTTCTCACTTTGTGGTATGTTAGAAACTCAGGTACTATCATATTACGACCGTACTAAAACGTACCATGACGCACTTACTTTATTATCCCCGGGAATCCTAACCACAGTCAGGTTACTAAACTTTCTTACGTATGGTTAAGTACTTAACTCCTGCTTATATATGCGTACGCACACACATGTATATGCCAACATAAATACACACTAAAGTTAACGAAGCCACATATTAAATCTGGAGAGTTATTACGTTAAATAAATCATTATTAACCTGTTATTTCATAAAAATAATAAAATTTCCATACAAAATACATGAAAGTATCTGGGTACTTATTCATGAAGTTAATGGTGAAATAATCTGTATGAACACAAGGGTTAAACCACGGTTTAGTTTAAACCATTCTCCAAGTTTAAACGCAGTTTAAACCAACTGGGGTTTCACAGTGCATTCTTTTAGTAACGTTGGTGGTACTGATTAAATTGTGAACTAAATTAGTTATCGCCGCCATTGTGAATAAATTTTTCTATCAATCAATCTGTCAATCAATTGTGAACTAAATTAGTTATCGCCGCCATTGTGAATAAATTTTTCTATCAATCAATCTGTCAATCGGAAAAAGTAAACAGATCAGAAGGCAAAAAATAAAAAATATGTAGTTATATTGACTAATTTTAAATATGCCACCATCCAAAAGGGTTGCAAATTTTAGTAGAAGTGCAGTTAATCTAGTGCATAAAAAAAGACATACATATATATATACTAGAGTGCAAGAAAACGGACAAGTATAGATTCGAAGATAAAGTGACAAATTACTTTATTTAAACGGAATCTAGCGTACAAATTAACGTCGTCCCTTTCACTAAAATGATTTGACCGATTTCTAATTATTCTCAGTCATCGACAGAGTATTAAGTTTAACTCAAAAAAGACCTCTTCATCACTAAAAATGTCTAATTCTGAATCCATGATGAAATTAATTTCTTGATACAAATAAACAATACTACTGTCAAAATAAAATGTCATACATTTGTAATAACTTTATCTTGAGTTTAAACCGATGGATCGCACGGTTTAAACTCTAGTTTCAATCGGGGTTTAAACCAAACTGTGAAACATATTCGCCGGGTTTAAACTAAATATTTGGTTTAAAATCAGACTGGGAAACTGGCTATAACGCGTACTAAAGAAATGTAGTTCGACTAATCAACAGGTACACAAGCAACAAATTGAGTGACTTGAATAAACAAATGAAAATAAAAAAAAATAGAAGAATTTAGAATGATGGAAAACTAAATTTTATACCTTTTCTTTTTTATAAGTCTACTTATTATACAGTAAATGATATCTAAGGGGTATACTAAGTTTGTCATTCCTTTTGTAACATCTAGAAATAATGATGGTAGAGCAAAGTGAACTAGACACCCGTGCATAAAATTAAAAGTTATTTTGATTTTTGCTTGCCCGTCCGTCCGTCTGTTCGTCCGTCTGCCCATCAGTCAGTCCGTCCGAACGCGTGTATACCTACAGAGTTGAAATTCTGTTCGAAATTTCAAAATTGGAATAAATCGGGCAACTCCTACTTGGTGTTGCCATATAAAAATGTAGGATTTTTACGTATACTGTGCAAACGATAAGTCTTTTACAGTTTTGGCGTACTGAAAACTTCTTCAGAATATGAAATCCTATAAGATTTGTTGTAATAATTTTTCTTGTTCGACGAACCATTCTAGAAATATATGCGAGACACCACTTCAAAAATCAAATCTTCACAGATGGGTGACCATGCGAAATAACATACGGCAGTAATCTAGGGTATCATAAGAATTGGTCTTAGGTCATTTCTAGATTTACTTGTTTTTTGTTTTTTCAATATATTTTTTCCATTTTCATTTGTTTGGGGACCTATGATTAGTCATACCAAGGCTTGGAACTTTATCGCCACAAATAAAATAATTGTGTAATAGAATAAATGCTTTTCGTTTGTACCGGTGCATCCCAAAAAAAGCCTACTTGAACAAATATCAACTTTACCCGGTAAAAAATTATAAAATTAATTTCACTGTATTATATAAAGAATATAACTCACCCCGTCTTCCCTCAGGGTTCTCTGGGAAACGGTTCAGGAATACGAGATAAAATCCCCTTACCTTACGTTGTTGCGAAAATCTTGCTGAAAGCATCCCCAGACGTATAAATGTCGTTAGAGATGCAAAAGGGATATGGACTAAATATTAATATTTTTTTTTAATGAACTATTTTCTTTTTTACATTTCTGGTGTAATACCGAGTCAGCCTTTAACTTTGAATTTTCCCTATACAATGCTTCTTTTGTTTGTTATATTTAGTTTTTATTGCAAGTACAGATTTTATGTGAGTTAAATAAAAAAATAATAATTTAACTGTAGTTTAAACTTTGGACATGAAGATAAAATCGAGACTTATTTAGTATACCAAAATTGGATATATTTTGCACCTTATACATATGGACAATTTTAGTCACTGGCACCTGTATCCCTACCTCTCAAAGTAAAATGTTGAGAATGGATTATCTAATAGGAAATGATCAATATTACCTAAACTCATATACAAAATTTTTTATACTAGCCGCCTTTTGTTATACAGCGCCAAGTTAGTAATTGGCAATGTCCAATGACATACAAAATTCAATAACATACCACAGACTTCGATTTTAATCTGAAATATAAAATTTATTAGTAAACAAGAGTTAATATCGCGTATTAAGAGCTTATGATTGGCAATAAACAATCGATAATTAAGCAAAGTATAGTCATAACAAATATCCTCAATGGCATTTGACTCAGAAAACAACTTTTAATATCGCATCCTTGCAAGAATTTAGAAATATGAATGTATTCATTTAGCTTTGTCGACATATCTCATACTAACAGTTGCTTTTATTACATACATATATTATTACAGACTCTCCGATATAAAAATGACTTCCTCTTTTACTAGATACTCGGAAAAAGCATTAAAGACAGCCTTTAGCTTTGTAAATCAGTATAATGTTTTCCATATACTTTGTGTGACACAGAGAATTTTCTAAACGTTCTCGTGCATATGTCTATATTTAGGGCATTGAAAGTGAACGCTTAACCTTTAGGCTACATCTTGAGATGAAAAGGTGACCCAGAGTCCTTTTAATTAGAAGTTTATTTTTACATGGTTGAGTTTTAAAAGTTTTAGTGAAATTGCGAGAATATTTCAATGGATGCTCATACTAGACGACAAAGGGAAAATTTTGCGCACATAAGAGTTTGTTGCTTTTAGATTTTACTTTTGCATCCACCATGTCCTGTGGTCGTTAGTGACGTCGATTATGTTTAGTACAAAAATGCTTTTCAATCCAGAATCCTTTGAATTTGAGCGCTAAGTGCTTTTTTGTCGGCGTGTCGACCACAACTATGACTTTAGCTACAATATATATCTTTCCAGCTTTATATTAAAGATATAAATGAAAGCATAAGATAATATCTAGGTTATGAGGTAAAATTTGGGGTCGTTCATAGCAGCTGGTATAAGTGTAACTTTGAAAAGATGTTTGTGGCGGCTTGTGTGCATGGATTAGCACTAATTAGGCATGAAACCATTGTTGTTCAAAGTTTTCATTCAACATATTTAAAAATTAACCAACTCTAGAGCCCTTGCAATTATCTTAACAAGTACCTACTACCCCGTTTTCTGACTACTTTTAGAAAGAAGATAATTTTTGAGATCTTCACGAAGAGAGTCTTCCTGATAATTTCACAAATTTGGGTAATTTTGTCACGGGCAAGGATGGCAGACGAAAGTGCTCAGAATTGTAAATACCTGCAAAACGGCTCATATTATTATTATCGCTCTGATGTCAGGCCTAGGAAAATAAATGTGAGGGCTCCTTTACCTTCGCCGGTATGTGGGGCCCCCTGATACCTAGTAATACGCTTAATAGTAGGTGCCCAATACACCTATAATTAGGTAGGTATTAAAAATATCAGATAGTTAAAATAATGAAAAATTTTTACTGTTAACTAATGAGGACAAACATTTTTTAATATTTACTTTAAAATTATTTTCTTATTTTTACCTAGCAAAAGAGACCAAAAATATAGTTGGTACGCCAATGTTGTCATCATTTTTGAAGCGTTAAAAGAGAAGATGTAAATTTTACATTTAACGCGCTCCTGTCGGCATCTACCACTGGTGGTATATGGTAGACTGTCCCATGAGGGGCATGTACCACTGGTGGTACATGAAAGTTTGTCCTATAAGGCGGTATGTACCACTGGTGGTACAAGCGGAGAAATCAATTTTGTTATCTTTTTTGTTAATAGACTTGGATGATACTTTCACAAAAGAGCTCACAGGTATTTTTTTTATTTCCATAGCACGTCTCCCCCCCCCCCCCCCCGATAGTGTGGTTAGAAATTTTGTGATTTTACGATGAAACGTCATTTTCAAAAAGTTATAACTCGAGAACGGAGTACCCATTTTCCTAATGTTAAGGATTTATGGTAGGTTATTACAATACACAAGAGGTTAACATTCTTTTAACGATTTTATTATTATATTGAACACCTTTTCAAAGATTTAGCATGGCTAATACATGATAATTTATTTTGGCCTTTCACATATTTAACACTGTTAAACATTATAGTCACTTTACCCTTTTTCCTTTCACCTATTTGTTGTGTATTTATATACAGGGTGTCCCAGACTAGTAGGTCAATATTTTTCCAAATGATTCCCCTCGTCCAGATAAGTAAACAATTTTATGGCTGCGGTAGGGGGGGGGGATGTCACCCTGTCGAGTTACAGAGTGATTAGTAAAATATTCTCTTTTGAATTTAACACCCTATATATTCAAAAGAAAGTACATCCTCTACGGTCTATTTTAGAACGGAATTGTATGCAAAACTTCACGACCTTTCAAACGACTGCTCAAGTACCCCCGTAACCCTCCCCACCCCAGGGTTATGTCGCTTCGTATTTAAAATATCGTTTTTTTTTCTCTGTTTTATTTTTCAATTTTTCGGATTTTTTTCTTAAATACTCCCACTAACGCACACCATTTCATAGAATTTCAAAAGCCCAGAGTCTCCTCATTAAATTAACCTAATACACACTTATGTTGTATCTGGACGGTTAAGGAGTTATTAGTTCTTAGGTCATAGATAATTTGTTCTCATAATGACTGAAAACACGTCAAAACATGTCATTAAATAAAAATATCGTCTAATTTTGGTATGACGTGAACAGGTTAAGAGCTAATAACTTTTTAACGGCTACAGTTAGTACATAAGGTCTTCTAGGTTAAATTAAAGAGGAGACTCTGGGCGAAATTTTGTAAATTTTATAAGAAAGGTATACGTTAGTGGGGGTATTTAAGAAATCAAACGAAAAAATTAAGAAGAAAACAAAAAAAAAGACAGAAATTTTTAAGTTGAGGCGTCATAATTCTGCAGTGGGGAGGGGAACTGGGGTAGTTGAGCTGTCGTTGGAAAGACCATGAAGTTCTACATACCATGTTGTCTTAAAATAGACGGTATATGATGTACCTTTGAATATATAGGGTGTTTAATGAAAAAAGAGAATATTTTACTAATCACCCTGTAACTCGACAGGGTGACATTTTGTCCCCCCCCCCCTGCCGTACAATTTTTTACTTATCTAGACGAGGGGAATCATTTGGAAAAATATTGACCTATTAGCCTGGGACACTCTGTATTTACACTAGAAGTAATATAGAATTATTCTAGACAGACTCTTCGATAACTTTTTATTAATCGCACAAATTCACGGCCCGTCAGTTTCTTTGTTTTTCACTACTTGCTTCGCTTCTAATTTTCTGTACCGCCTATCTACCCCCTTGCAAATGTACCTCGCATCGAAGCTCACCTTTTCGGTCTTTCGCAATCATCAATTGTCCCTAATGTTCAATTTTCGTGATATTGAGAAATCTCAGAATAAATATGCAAAACTTGCAATTAATCAATAACTTAAATTTATATGGGTCACAATGCTCGACGCTAACGTCATTGCCCGTCTACTGGACTACCAATAAATGTAAATGACACCAAACCTGCAAAAGTTGTAATTTAATTATACTTGCGTATTTATTTTTGCGAAGACTAGACTGTGAATTGTGCAATATTTAATTTATTTACACTAATTCAAATGCCAAATGAGACTTAATGTTTTATATTTTCCACAAAAAAAATATAACAGCACCGAACGAAAAGGAATTTGTTAATAATAATATTTCATCAATTTACGGTATTTAGTAACTTTAAAAATTCATAAACAAAATAACTTTGCTTGGAAGCACCGTAGAGCAATGCCGTTTTATAATTGTATTTCTGGTATTCTGGAGAAAATGATTGGTGAAAAAATTTTTGGCTTGGTGGTTCGGCAAAGTCTTCGAATATTTTAATTTTTTTTTTTTTTTTTAAATAAATTTATTAGTTCAGAAATTACCTAGAAGGGCTAAATACAACCCCTATTCGTCCTAGAAATCATTATTCTGTAACATACAACGTTTCATCGGCCACTGCATTTCTTTCAACGGCATCTTTTCGCAACTTTTAAGCCACTGTTATTCTTTCAGAATTATCTATAATATGTCATCTTTTATTAAAGAAAAAAACCACCAGTCATTATTGGCAGCCGCTTTGGAATAATTAACAAAATTAGATTGAATGGTTCGCTAAATTACTTTCTAATTAAGTTGCTACCCACCACTCTTTATTTCAAACAAATTTCAACTTGCTTTATCGAAGCCGAAAATCGTCGTAATTTTTTGTACATAGTTAGATAGAATTTCTATCTTCAAAATAAAAATAGCAAACACAAATGGTGCCAGAAGTCCGCAGTATAAAAAATATAATAGATTCCCTCAGCGGAGTGCGTTACTTAAAGTATACGGGTAGTTTACGAATTTATATCTCAATAGCCAAGCGAACACTATCCTAAATTGGTACATAAATAGATAAGGTTTCTGGCTTGAAAAAAGAAAAAGAAAAGAGTGGTATTGAATAATACTATTTTTTTTGAAAAAAATACTATTATTATCAAAAATTTCTTTTCCTTCGTTAGTGTTATAATTTTTTATAATGAACAAAAAGCGTTAAGCTTCATTTGGCATTGGAAAAAAAAACATTAGTTGCTCCCTTCTCGAAATATGATTTTTTGAAAAAGACGTTTCATCGTTAAATTACGAGAATTCTAACCCCGCTAGTGGGAGAGTGGGGCATGGTAGGAAGAAACAAAAAAATATGGGATTTATAATGGTATTCCTTACAAACTGTGATAGTTTCATCCAAATTGGGGATGGTCGTGTGAGATAGTACCGCGCGCCGCCAGATAAAGCGAAACGTGTATTGGAGCGCCCTCTCACAGTGAAAAACATGAATATCGACGCCGCCGGCGTGAAAATGTTAAGACAATTTCAAATGGCGTCCAAATAAAGGGTTTTCCAATAAGAGGTGTTATTTTAATTAGCCTGCTATTTTGGTAGATGTCACTTTTGGAGCTGTCATTTTTTGACATTTGACAAGTAGAAACTACGCCATTAATAAAAATGGAACGATTCATGATTCAACAACGCATTGAAATTATTAAAATTCACTATACAAATGGTGAAAATGTGGCAGAGACGGTTCGTAAAACTCGAACATTTTTGGGTCGTCGTGAAGCACCTCGTCGGACCGCAATACAGAAATTGGTAGAAAAATTCGAGCTGTCGGGACAAGTTAGTGATGTGAAGAAGTGTTGACCCAGGTTTGTCCATTCCTCGTCGTTCTTTGGAATTAGGCATTCCACAAACGTCATTACACCGTATTTCGCATAAAGATTTGGGTCTTAAGGCTTATAAAGTTTAGTTAATACAAGAACTCAAGCCGGCCGATCATCAACAACGTCGAGTCTTTGCTGATTGGGTCCTTGAAATGCATGAAAATGATCCGGAATTCCATCGAAAACTCATCTTGAGTGATGAGGCCCATTTCCACCTCGATGGCTTCGTCAACAAGCAAAATTGTCGCATCTGAGGCTCGGAAAACCCAAGAGTTATTGTTCAACGTGTGACTGTTTGGTGCGGTTTATGGTCCCTCGGGGTCATTGGACCTTACTTTTTTGAAAATGAGGCTGGAGCAACAGTTACGGTAAATGGATTGCGCTATCGACCGATGATTAATGATTTTTTATGGCCGGAATTGGATGGTATTGATCTCGACAACGAAACCATTGATCTTTTACGGGAAAAGTTTCCGGACCGTGTTATCTCTCGAAGAGGTGATTACAATTGGCCACCGAGATCTTGTGATTTAACACCTTGCGACTTCTTCCTTTGAGGCCACGTGAAAGAGAAGGTCTATGCCAGCAGCCCAGCGTCGATTCAAGACCTCAAAGATGGAATTTGTGAGGCTATCGAGGACATAGGGCAGCCACTTTGCAATTTGGTTATGGAAAATTTCCTGAAAAGGATATGGTCCTGTAGGCGTGGTCGTGGTGGTCACTTGGCTGATGTTATTTTCCATTATTAACGGCATACCTTCCTCTTTATAATGAAATAAGGATCCAATCATTTATCTCAAAAAATGGTGAAGTTTAAGGGCTAGTATTTGGTGTTAAAATATAGCCCAGGAAATGGTCTATTCAAATGAGTTAGTTAAAATAATTAAGTTAATAATAACACATTCCACTTACCTCAGTTCTAGTAAGTCTTTGATATTATATGAAAAGTTTATGAAATGACATAAAGCTGAAAGCTCCCCGATTGTCTCTATCGGTTTCGCATTCCTCCCGCTACACAGCAGAACCTCCCGGCGCTCATTACTCCCTCTAGGATTTAAAAACACGGTGCACGGTATTTTCCCGCCGCACGGTATTACCCCGCTCTTTCCAATGTGTTGGATGGATTCGATTTCCTCCAAGTCCTGAAAAATCTTGCAGAAATCTTTTGCCACTATTCCCAGTCTTCTAATATAGTCTCCTATAAACCAATGATCTGTATGACTCCTAACAGTTTCCTGGTATATGTTCTGGTTAGAAAACTTAAGGGAGCCAACAAAAATCTAATGATATGGTTACACGCATGAATAAATTGCAACCAAAGAAGACACAAGAAGGCAGGTTTTTGAAGTGTTAGTATGCTCTTTGCAAATTTAAAAGCCAAAATTAATCTGGTGTTTTAAAGAAAAGAAGTTAAAGTCGTAATTCTTATACATCAAGCTTTTAAGCCTTCAAAACGCAGTGACGTAGTTCTTAATGGGTTCGCTGTCGCTCCTCCAAATGTTTTAGCGTAGATGCGGCACTGTCGCCGTAGGGCTAATATTCAGAAATTAAAATTTTTAAATATACATACCTACTGGGAAAAAGGTCTGTCTCAGATATTTCTAATATACGTGGGTACACTCACGTCAGAATGTGATATTTCCTATATATTTGTACCGAAATTTGTCAAACAGGGAGGTAGTTATATTTCTTACACCAATTACAATTCCTTGTTACAAAAATTCTTTAATTTGAAAATTCTTAAAATTCTTCAAACAATAACTTTTTTTCTCATTGTAAATTTTCAACAAATTCATCTTCTTTTATCATCTAAGATGGAATCATTAATTTAGGTCTCCATGATATTTGACAAAGCTTTAAGAGACTACCAAATAATACGATTTGCCTTTTTCACTCACACAAACTGTAGCAGGCAATCCAAGCGAAGGACTTATCAATTCCAAATTATTTCGAACAAAGAACTGAGGGAAATTTTTATAAATATTACATATACATACATACAATACAATACATATGTAGATACAAAGGTCAGCTCATTGAACATTCTATACGATCAAGACCCGCATCATAAACCAGAGAAAAGCTATCTGAAAGTCACATTTATCTCGGAAATGTATCTTCGGATTGTCTGGGGGAGAATAAGAAATTCCTCGCGTCGTTTTAATAATTTATTTCGAAATTTGAAAGTCAGGTTCATTTCTTTCATTTTTATTGTTATTATCCACGTAAGTGTAGGTCATAAAGTAGCATATTGTGGGTAACGCATCTTTCACGAGATAATAATAATGTATCCTCAAGGATGTATCGGGAGGGTAGCAAAATATAACTTCAAATGATGCCAGTAAGGATTTCGGAGGGATGTAAAATTGCATTGAACAGTTATCTGCATTTATATTCAAAGTGTGTTTTCTAACATAAGTTGGCAGATAGTCCAAAAGAATTAAAATGAGGAAGAATTGCAGAGGATCTGTAATAAAGAACAGGTTATCAAAGGATTTCACATGAATTTAATTTTGGGCATATTTACATATACAAAAGCAAATAATAGGTATATGCGGTAACAGCGGCGTAGACAAAAAATGTTCAGGGGGGGGGGGGTCCGTGTGAAAATTGTAGTCAGAAACAACACTTTGTCGAAATTTTTAAATAAATTTATTTATTCTTGTTCGGCCAGCTAGCCTGTGTACCAATGCACCTGAAATGACACAAATAAAGCACAAATTAATAAAAATTTATTTACTAAAATACTTACATACCATCTTATTGCGATATTCAACAGCAGATGTTTCCCCAGGGGAACTGGATGACTGGTATACAGGAATGAACCTATAAAAAACAAGAAAGAGACAAATTAATTAAATTAGCTAAAACGCTTAGAATATGTTAAAAGAAAGATAGAATTATACAAATTAAAAGCGTTTTTTACACAAAATTTATGCTACAACAAAACGTAAACAGACCAACAACAACAATACGTAGTAAAAAAATTAATTAAAACAAAGTAATTACTAAATTTCCTAATAAATTCATGCTAAAAAATACATTAATAAGACCAAACGAATATAAAAAACCAACGTTGCAATAGTTTTATAGGGTAAATGCACCAATTCACGTCCACTTCATTTTATAACATGCCATAAAACGACGTATTTTCCTTAAAATGCAGATATTTCTTTATCCTCATGTTCGTGTATATGTCTAAAGTGAGCAATGGGATAGTTGAGTTAAATCTGAGTCGTCAGCACTGACATGTATAATATGGACTGACTACGTTAATAGAAATGCACTGCAAAAAGTGGGCTCATTTCTATATTGCTGACTCTTTCGGTCTAAGCACCAAGTACCAACTGAAAGAGAATTGTAAACAACAAATAAATAAGTGTGTCCGTCGAAATAATTGTTTTTAAAGTAATTATTTAGGGTTATTACTGATAAAATTGTTTTACCAAACATAATATATTCATAAGATATGAAGCAGCAGTTCGAAACGCTTTATTATAATCACTTTTCAAGCTGCGCGTTCATTTTTTCAACTTCCCGCCAATGATTTTTTCAATGTTGGCACCGGCCGGAGTAAGAACTTTTATTGACACAAGCAATTGAGCCCATGTGAAATAGAAAGTTAAGCAGTCCATATTATATATGTCAGTGGTCGTCAGAGCTTAGTTCATTAGGAGTCGGCATGTAAATAATGCGAAAATGCAAGAAAACATATATTTTTTGTAACGTAATGCTATGAGTTTAAAATGTAAGAGACTGACTTTTTATGCCATTTTTATGTCGTAAGAAAGTTTTTTAAGTAGTTATATTTCAAATAAATATAATATTGTTTGAAATTTAAGTAAATTTTCGGAATAACTACATTAATTTTAGTGTCCGCGAAATGGATCAATGATTAATATCATGATTCAGTTCGCGTGTACTGGTGGCCGCAAATTAGAGCTGCATTTTTTTTTACCTTGTCCATATTGCGGCCTACAAGCAGCTCTTCATTAATTAGTCTGATTTATTGCATTGAATATAAGGAAATATGGAAAAACATACTGCTACAATACTAAATGAAATATTGTCAGACATTCGACAAGGAAAATTTTCTATTAGAACAGCATCTAGCATCAAATAAAATATTCCAAAAAACATTACCGGATAAATTGTCTGAAAGATATCCTGAAGGTGTAGACAAGTTTGGACCATGAAGTATTTTAACGGAAACTATTTATTATTATTATTTATTTAACCAATGATAACATTTCAGGGTATACATACATAGAATGGGAAATAATTAAAGAGTTTAGACTATTATATAGTTCTTTGCCACTTGAACATTTAGGTAGACTATAAAGTGAGTTCATATAATAAGATAATAACAGATCCATGTCGAGGAAAAACTTTTTCAAAAAAACCTCATTAAGAAGATCCTATATAAACTAACTTAATCCTACTTAACCTATCTTAATATCTAACTAGGCTGCAATCGCCAAATAAGAGATTTTAACGGAAACCGAAGAAAAAACTAGTTAAGTGATGCGAGTCGTTAACCACATGTGGGTTTCTATTAAGTCCTGATAGCCTTTTAAGCACAGTTCGTAAAAACCGGCCAAGAGCGAGTCGGATTCGCACACGAAGGGTTCCGTACCGTCGTACATGATTTAACACTATGTACTTTTTATTATATTATTTTTTTTTTTATTATTTGTTGTTGTAGCAGCTATAGTATTTCGCATTCTTTGGAAATTTCGTGTGTCTACCTATTACGGTTCAAGAGATACAGCGATTTTTAAGGTCGAGCAAGAAACGCTGAAAAAATCAAGATTCGTGGGCCCCCTTTAATTTTTAATGTAATTTAATTTAATTTTTATTATTTGTTATTATAACAGCAATAGAAATACACACTCAATAAAAACTTCAACTCACTACCTATTACGGTTCATAAGATACAGCCCGCTGACAGACAGACAGACAGCGGAGGCTTAGTACGGGTACGGAACCCAAAAAATGAGCAAGACGATAGCACGAATACATCCTTCAAAAATGGGGCGAAAATGTAACGACTTTTTTCTGAAATACAATCCAGAGCTAGCACATCCAATTACCGAAGGCCTAACCGAAGCCAGAGATACTGTTTCTAAAGAGGTTATTCGAAGATGGTTTGATGAACTGCAAAATTATATAAAGGAGATGAATGCAAGAGACATATTTAAAGAAACAGTTGTTTTTCCTTACATACGACCACTTAGGGATCTCATCAATAGCCATGCCAGAAACCGGGTTCTTAGTTCGTTCTGAGTCAGGATGCATGAGAATATTCTCGAATGGGGTTAATGGTTACATGGATAATTACTGAAAAAATTCAAAAACATGTGAACTTTTGTGCTGAGGGCCGCAAGTTCCACTTAAAATTAGAGCTATGCGAGTTTTTCAGGAAGAGGGGATAATTTTATACGCACTTCCTCCTACCACAATACATATGCTATAACGAGCAAGTGTTAATGTTTTCAACTAATGCTTCATCAAAAGTAGCGGGAGTGGTTAAGTGATGATCTTGATTTAAAAATATTAGTTAGCTTTGGATCTTAGGGGCATAGAATTCGACGTAATCACTTTGCACAACCGAGAATATTTTCAAGATCGTTATTCAATGATCTAATCATTCAATCTCGTACAACAGATATGACATTCCCTCGAAGTCCGCAAGAGTGTAAAACAATAAGCGAAATCAAGAAATCGGCAAAACTATGGATGGGATTGAAATTAAGGCAAAGAAGATCATTGAAAATTAAGAGGAAAAACGGAGAAATAATAGAGCCCTGGGGCACATGGCATTTATAGGGTGAGCTTCAGATGTAACACATCAATCAGATCAAAAACTCCCAATCCGTAATAAAAGTGGAGAGGAGAGACCAAGAGGTTCAATTTTGGCCAAAAAGTATATTGAACTGAATATAGCTTTAAGGCAAAAAATTGTTTTTTTATTCTAATTTATAAAACGTTGAATTTCATTATGTTATATAATGCCTTCTTGATTTGTTCCTTTTAATTTAATGAAATTTAAAAGATGCTGTTATGTAAAACAACAGTTTTTATATGAAGAATGTTATGTTTTATGTACTGTGAATTATATCACAACTTTTATTTTTTAATGGCTTTTCAAATTAGAAATAACGAAAACTTAATAAAGTCGTATCTTTCAAAACAACATATATTTAATACCCCATTAAAAAGAAGTTTTTTTTTAAACTGGCCGCGAATTGGCACTTTGGTGGACGCAAAATGGTTTAACTAGACTGGACGCAAACTGGTAATTTCCGCATACACTGATATTTTCAATTATTTTGCAGACTAGAGAAATGTTTTGAGTTTTTAATTTAAATTAAAAGATAAATATTCAACGTACTATTGTATTACAAAAGTTTAAACAACGACATTAAGTAAATTCTACTAAAAACCCTTCTTGTAAGGATGGCATTTCCTTAAATGGCCGCGAATTGGTGCGTTTACCCTACATTAAGAAAAGCACAAATTGACAAAATATACCTGTAATGACAGATAATTTGGGACTTACGTTTAATGCAAATTAGTGCTGTAAATTCACCGGCATCCATGATCTAAGGAAACAGATATCCTCGAGAGGGTGTCCCACGATGATTAATTATGATGAACCTGAAAAGAAACACTAATAAACTCGCGAAAACTCAGGAAATATTCACCTGTTACGCACTCAAACAAAATCGCGAATAGCAACTGTCATTTTAATTTCCCCGTGACACAAACTACTCATGACATAGAATTTAACGCGGCGCATTCGATAAAATTAATCGTAGGACAATTAATTTAACGATTAATTAAATATTTAAAAAAATATATAAATTCTAATTTACACTAATGAGTGGGAAAGAGAAGAGAACTTGAAAGCGAGAAAGAGCAAGTTGGAGAAAATTAATGAGAATTTCTAATTCCACACGAAATTAGTACTACCACACAGGCATAAAAGTGCAATTCCCTTGTAATTTAGCTTTCGCAATGTGTAAAACGACCGCTCGGCCTCGGATGTCGTCACTGGTAAAATAACAAAAATTCACAGAAGCTTGAAGATGTTCCGATAAAAATTTTTATCACAAGCAGAAAGAGCCTCAATCGCAGCAGTAGGTAGCTTGTCCATTCGAAAAAATTTTGGCCAGGCGCGTATCCAGACCTGCAGCCTAGGGGGGGGGGGGGGGGGGTCACAACTAAAATGTTCGAAGCCGCTTGAAAAAAAAATTTTTTTTTTTTAATAACATTTACGTTATATCATAAATCCAATTTTCGGTTTGATTTGGAAAACTTATCGATAATATTATCCACATCAATGTCGATCTCAGGGTGGACATTAAGGACTCATAACGCTACGATACGCCTTCTCATGCATAGATTGTAAAAATAGATGCTAACGAAAGCGATTGTGTCACGGGTGAAGTAATTGACTGTGAGTGAGTTTGCACCTTGAGTCACATTTCAAGGAATGAGAGTAGGAGTGGATAATATGTTACTGACTATTTCTTCTGATATGAAATTAACTGATCGTACTTTCTTTTGAATAAAGTTGTCAATAGTCGTTTCAGTCTTCCGCTTTACACTTTCGCTACTATTTCTATCTCCATCGCTAACTAATATAGCAAGTTCGTCCTTTTCCTACAAATTAAAAAAAAAGTGAAGTAAATTGAACAACACTACTGAAATTAATACGAAAATACAAGAAGTACTAAGGTCAGCGCTAAACTAAAATTTAGCGAGTCTCCAATATCGGGCCGTTCTTTAGCAACTCAAATAGGACATTGGAGACTCGGAGAAAACATATATTAAAAACAAGAAGAAGAATTTTGGAATAAAAATAATATGCATAATATATACAATAAAACAAAATAAAATTAACAATGATATTGAAAATACGGCTACAAAAATAAATCAAAATTCATCCGTATACTTACAGCAAAGACGTACCAAATTACGTTAACTACAAAAATCCAGTCAATGAATTTATCAAATCTCAGAACTCTGACAATAAATATTTTTAGCGCGCTAAAGAACGGCTCGGACGGATAAATTCAAGCAAAACTTTTTGGAGACTTACTGGTGGTGCCATATCTAATCAAAGCCCAAAAGCCAAATTTAGCGCGTTGACCTTAGCACCGCTCTCGCTAAAATTCAGGATACATTTTCGTCAATATCTTTTAGCTTGCTAAATTTTCATACAGCGCGGACCTTAGTACTAGGCTAAAGCAACGCCAACTACGGAGGAAAGCGAATAGATTTTATTATTATATATTTGCCGTGAAAATTCTGAAGAAAAATTGAAGAAACAATTTTAGCGCGGCACTCGAATCAATCTAATTGATGGTTTTCAGCCACCAATAGTGTATAAAATTTCGAAAGAAAAATTGTCAAGTAAAATTTTTAAGAACAAAATGTATAATTGCCCACACTCATAAAATGTTTAGCGACCAAGACCAATCAATACACCTGAATCAATATTAACTCTTGGGCGGCCACCAGTAGTGCATGAAAAATCTAAAGAAAACTAAATCTCTCTAAGAAAACTGAATATTTGTGCCCTTCTCCGAAAGATTGAACCTGCAGAATCAATCCACCAATTCGTTTGGTCCATTGTCAGTGTATTTTTTAAAAAAAATTAATGCTTCCCTACGAACGTAAAAATTTTGAACAACGCACGTTTGAATCAGTGATGCTATGAAAAATCAACGGTTGGCTATACGTTGATGATTGCGCATGGAACTAGAGTTCTACTGGAAGCACCCTAAATCAAAATTCATTGAGATTGTTTGTATTCTTCTGTTGCGAGCCCCCCTCCAAGTTGTCCTGTCATCGATATTATTTTTAAATTAGAAAATCAGATAGGTAAACAAAAATTTATGCTCGCTGACCAATTTCTTAGAAACAATAACACTTTTAAATTGAGAGTAATTGGCGCAACAACAATATAAAAGCATCATAATAACCGGGCTGCTATACATTGCGTGCCTTTTTCTAAACAATCAAATACTAAAATAAATACGTAATACCTATTCCAAAATTGCTTACCATCCAATGATAGGTATGATGGATGACTTTTCGACAATAGATAAAACAAAAGAAAAATCTAAGAAAATCGTACGCGTTTCAAAGACAAAGAGCTACGAGCGACGAATGACTATTATACTCACTCCAAACTCCGCTATTACTTTTCAAAAGAAGAAAAACAAACGACCAACCCATCCGCAGATTGGAAAAGTGAGTTACAGCACCAGCTTTAATCGCTGGCGACAACTACACATTGTGTCTGTACCATACGAAAATCGTCCTGTTAAACTTCTAAAACTCACTTTACAGTCCAGCACCACATTAAATTCGTCACAAAGGTGAGATAGTGCTTTGGGGAGGTCATGACCCCCGTGACCCTCCCTCTGTATACGCGCCTGATTTTGGCTGCCACAATTTCACCTCAAAAATCATTTCTTCTTGGGATGCTTCAATGTCACCCGTGTAAAATTCATATGGATGCTTTACTTCTTCCCCAATATTGTATGTTTCAGCATTCCAATTATGTAAAGGAAGTAAGTATTTAAAACTTTTAAGAATATTTTTATGTATCCCAAATCTAGATTCCAAATTAGCGCAGAATTCATCAAGAAATGGTATTAAAATTTTAATGCGAAAGTAGTCTTCCGCCGCATCAACAGGAGCATTATATCTATGTGTCTGCTGGCTTACTAATCTAGCAATTTTGATTTCAAAATCACGTTTATTTGCATTTTCTTAAACATTTTTATTATTTGGTATTGAATTCCATGTAGCTATTTTTTGTTATTTTTCTTATTTCGAGAAGGAGATCTTCAGCAACATTAACAGCTTCGCTCAAATCTAGTGTTTTAGTTTGTAGGAAACGACGAAGGCTAATATTTAAACTAAAAATTTTCTACAAGCAAAGTAGAGATATGCAGAAGTCCGCTTGATTTATTATGTTCAGAAATTTGTATGCTTTCGACGAAGCTACTGGATCCTGCCATGATGATATATGCTCTAAAGCGTCTGGATTTGACAATTAATAGACTATCAAATAGGTTTGACGTTAACGCCCTTAAGTGACGACAATATTGGCAGATATGTTAAGTAAACGGTTATAGACGAAATTTCTTATGAACTAGAAAAAAATATAAAACAAAACAGGGAAGTTAATAAAGCCTTTAATAAGAAGACTATTGTGTAAAACAAATTAATGAATGCGAAATAAAAGATCAATACTTTGGAAAAATCAGGCGCATATGAGATAAAATGTAATAATTGTAATTCCATTTATATTGGACAAACTGGTAGGAATTTCAGTACCACGTTTCAATACATATTCCTACATGTAAGAATCAAAAAACATATTCAACCATGGCAAGACATTTAACAGAAAATAGACACAATTGTACTATAGATAATTTAAACATTCTACACATGGAAAATAAAGGTAAAACATTAGATCTCCTAGAAAACTTTGAAATTGTTAAAGACAAAGCAGTAGGCAAAAATATTCTAAATGAGCAGATAGACTTTTCAGTACCTCCAGTTTTAAAGTCGTTGTATTATGTTTGTCCAAATTATATCATTTAAGCTTGGTTCGATCATATGACATTGGCAATTACACTGAAAAAAAAGTTTCTTTTGTTGCAATTTGTCGCAAAGCAATGCATTTATTTGAAGGTACTATAATTGCCGTAAATATGCCGAATTTGCTATCAATATTCTTAATTCTACCAAAATAAACCAATATAATTCATATAAATACAGCGTCTATTTGAGACAGCCTAATTTGGTAGAAATAAGCGTAATTTCACAAAAATTAAGGAAATTTGTTTATTGATCGTCATCTCAATTTATTTTACCAAAATAACATCTTCATTACTACCAAATAAATATTTCTTTAAACGAAAAAAGTCAGTTTATTCAGTGAAAATAAACACATTGGTTTTGATCTAACAAGTCCATTTATTTCTTACAAGTGATTACATTTATTTGTCTCAAACAAATTTAATTTAATCGTTGCAAATAGATATTTATTTCAGAGAAATAAATGTTATTCAGGAAAGCAAAGGTTATTTCCATGGTGCCTATGTGCCTGTTAACATTTGTTTATTTCAAATAACATTTATTTCAGAGAAAAAAAAACGTTATTCGGTATGAATAACGTTTATTTCTCGTACACTGATAACAATTTCATATTACAGATAGTGTACAAGTTTTTTAGACACAGTCGGTTTAAAGTCTTCATCGTGCGAGTTGTTGTTGAGGCCTTTCATAAAATTGGTAAAAGCAATGTGCACATTGTAACGTTCCACAGGAATATATTAGCGTATACTTTGGCTTTTAAATATCAGTTAAAACTCTATTCCACTCTTCTATCCTCCTCACATCTACGAAATATAAAAGAATATAGCAAACCAAAGCTTTTATCATCTCAGGAATTAGACCTGGTATCTGTGTTGTTCCCCTTCCTGAATTCCATAAATTTTGAGTCATTTTCTTGGATTAAGACTAACAATATACTTTATAAAATCGGTTACATTTTTGAACTCGGTTGTGATTCTTGTGAAGAAACAGTGTTTGGGTGTATAAAATATATTTTTTGTGATAAAAATTAAGAAGTTTATTTTGTATACAAAAAACTTCATACAATTGGCGTTGACAATCATATTAAAAGTTATGTAGTTAATTTTAATACTAGCTGTTAAGAAACTTAAATCTTTCAATGAATTTCCAAAAAAAAGTGCATTTTCTTAGTGATACACGATGTGCCATATCTATATTCAATAATTGAATTCATCAATGTGATATATATTATTTATTATAATTTTCTTAATCTTTTCTGAAAGCGAATTTATTTTTGTTAAAAATAGCAAATAAATATATTTTTATATTACCGAAAAATGTTGTTTTGACTTTCAATTCAATTCTATAATAATAAGAAAAACTTGTTTCAGGGAGTGAGCTAAAAACTTCAGGTAAATATAAATTACACGAGATTTCAACAATGTATATACATATACATATGTACGAGTGTATATGTACAAGCGATGAATATTATTTACTTATTTATTCATTTGAACGAAGCAGATAATCATCGGAATACCAAATACACAACTTATTTGCGGGAAGTAAAGGCCTGCTTCCCAGGGCAAATCAAGATTTGTTCTTACCAAATAATATTTATTTAGTATAAATTCTAGTTTGATTTGCGTTAGATATTTGGATGTTATCATCATGTTTGTTTGAAATATAATTAATTTCATTGGAACATATATTTATTTGCAACAAATATACTTTATTGTGATTTATTGTTACTAAATAATATTTAATTTTTCCAAATAAATAAAATATTTCAATCAAAGAACATTAATTTGACTGAAACAAATAATCATTTGATACAAATGTATCAATAATTTTACATTCCACAGTCGATTTGTGCGAAATAAAATTTGTGTCTATCAAACAAGTCAATTATTTTCAACAAACTAATTACAAATATCCTAAATAAACATCATAAATCATAAGAAACAAACGCCTATTTGGTGGAAATAAATCATTCAAATAAATCCTTTCTTTGAATGAAATACGATATTTATTTCGCCGTATTTAAATATATGTTTTATTCCATACAAATAAAATTTATTTAAACCAAACAAACTGTTTTTTCAGAGTAGTAGCAACAGAGATCTCTCTGAAGATGGTCGAATAGACCGTAACTCGTACGTGTTAGAGTTTTATTTTAATAAAAAAAATTTTGTGAAACTAAAGTATTGTTTTGCTACTCTCTTTAAACCTTGTCTACGAATTTTATAAAACTGTTTTCAACTGTTTCTAAATGATAGGATAAATAAGTTAGTTAGGTTTTAGTAAGAATCTATTCAAAGAGTAAACTGGTACTTTTATATGAATGCAAAAGTGTACCCCCCCCCCCCCTTTGCAGATAATTTAGACTTTTATTTGGTGAAGCACTTTGTTTTAAGAAAAAAGCTTTTCATTTTACTTCAAAATTTACGGTTTTTAATGAATAACTTCTTAAACACGTTTTCAATATGTAAAAAATTCAGCTTTAATAAATACTTTTTTAACATACAAACTTTGCCTTTTTAAAATTCTTGGCACAATTGTTACGAAATTCTTAGTTAGACTGACATCATAAATAAAATTTTACAAAACAATTCCAAAAACCTGGCCTATTTTGAACACAATTTCAAATACGTAAGTGTTAACGAAAGAATTTTAACGAAATAATTTATATTGTGGAGTAGGGCCAGAAAAATCGGAGGAAATTAGAAGGGATGATTACAGCGAGAGAGAAAAGTTGCTACAAGTCAAACATACAAATTCGCAAATTATGCAAGTGCATCGCAGGGTTGCACAATATAAGATTACTCAAAATTAATTTCACACAATAAATAATAAATCAGTGTGACTAAATAAAGAAAGCCCAGGGAAACAATTTAAGGGGATATTTGGCGGGATAGGGAAAATCGTTTATTACATATTAACTTTAAATTTGTTACGCAATAAAATATTAACTTTTATGCAACAAACTGTTCAGAATTGAAGTGAAAATTAACCGTAAATCCTTAAATTGCCCTGGTTTCAAACAGGGGGGAGTGGGGCCCGGACCTTTGGAACCACCCCTTGACTACGGCATTGGGCGAAGATGGTCTAAGTAAGTATAGCAATTTTCTCACAACTTCAAATGGATGGATTTCCTAAAAAAAATGAACTGAATCGGACTATGTTCTAAGGTGCCACGTGCCAGACCACTCCCAGAGAAAGTCTGAAGGTTATGTTTTCCAAAAAAAAAAATTTAAAGTGCTTACTTCCATTTTAGTAAAAAGTATGAATCTCGGCAGTTTTGATCTGAATAGCTCTTTCCTCATTTCCTAAGCCAGCCTACTACTTTTCCTAAAAAAACAAAAACTATGCAAAGTCCCCAGAGGCTATTCCTTTTCAATTTGGCTAAGTTAAAAAAAAAAATCCTTTGATTAAATTTAGTTGAAATCGCATTTTCTACAATTTTAAAATTTTAAATTTTTGCAGTGAGAAACTTACATTTGAATGGGGCAAAGTTCTAGATTATAAACAGGTTGACTCGTTCCGCATCATGAATATAATTAAGGGTGATAGAGGATGCTGTGAAATGAAAAGAAATAGTTCGAAATATAAAATCACGGCAGTCTAAGGCGAGAGGTAGGGTGTGATTTGTATGTATAATCTAGAGGGGAACTCTTTCGAATTTGATAAAATAATTTCTATTACAAATCTTCTTTAATAAGATTTTCCTTGAAAAGATTTAATGAGTAAGAAATTAATTACGTAAAAAATTTGGTTTAGTGTTTTACGATCCAAATTTACTATCACATTGGAAAGATGTGCTCTGACTTTACAAATAATAATATCTGTTATTTAACGCTTCTGCCAATTTTTTTTGTAGCCTACCGTGCTACCACAAACTTTATTTAATATACAAAAAACACTTCCCTTAGCAGTATAAGACCACCACAACATATAGCTTCTGCATCTGATTCTCTTTTACCTGTCTGTATCCGGAACTCTGTTTCAGTTTTTTAAAATCGTACATATTTAACGTGAAAAGCTTGCAGTGGCTATCCTTATAATGGTGCTGCCATCTGTTACTTATTAGCAAAAGCATTCAATATAGGATTTATTATCATTATTAGTGGGGGATGCAGACAGGACTCCCGAACTTGCCATAGGTCGCCCATTGAAACTTAAGGTTTTTAATAAAGCCTATGGTGTTTTTGGGAGGCAATTTTTTCGACATCCTCCGGCAGATGTCCAGAAGTCTTAGCCTTATGCGGCACAGAACTTCAAAGTCACACAGGACATGTTTTTAATTCTGTCTTTCCAAAGCCTGATCCGAAATACAAGAAAACTTTTTGCGTGTCAAAAGATAGTCTCAGGGCTAATAAATAGAGATTTGGCTCCTTCGGTTCCAAGGTGGTCCGAAATCTCCTTACCTTAATGCCATCGTGTCTTGGTACCCAAATCAGCGAGACTATGATGGTTTCGGCCAGTTGTTTTAAAACAGTAAAAGAGTCCCAAACCAGTTTAGACTCAAAGGTAAACGAGTTTAACGCTTTAAGTGCTGCTTGGCTGTCTGATATTATGTATATTTTGGCTTCACGCATATTCTTATGAATTATTTCGCGAGCGTAGAGTGCTATGCGGTGTATCTTTGCTTGAAAAATGGTTTCCAGTGCCTTTACGGGAAGGCACCTTGGCTCAAATATTCCCACGCCTGCTCTACCTTCCATTTTAGACCCATCCGTGTACTAGTTAAGAGATCCCTTTTCAAAGGGTAAGTTCCCAGTGTGCCAGTGCTGACAATCCCCCAAGATCTCCTTAAATGATGTTTCAAAGTTATGGCGTTTCCGCATAACGTCTTAAATTGGTTTAACTACTGGGTCCTCCTCAGGTAGCTAACCAAATTGTTTGTTCTCAAGAGGTTTGCCCTTTTCAGCCTAATTGCACTGAGGATGGGCTGTTTCCCCAGATGGAAATCTAAATCTAGTAGGTCCAACGTTGCCTCTAGGGCCGTAGTGGGGAAGGTATCCATGGCACCTTTTACTCCTAGACATGCAAGCCGCTATAATTTTTGCAAACTGGCTTCAGCCGTCTTGTGGGTCCTATAATGGTTGCGTATGACCATAGAGTGATTTCTGGTTTAAGACTCCAAGTTTTGCTAACAAGCCTACGGCATGTCCATGTTGCCTTTGTGGACTTATCCAGTACTGCTTTTAAGTGGGAGTTCCAGGTTAATCTTCTATCTATAGCAATACCTACATATTTGATCTCCTTCCGAGAATTTCTCAAGAGATGGTGCTTGTAAATAAAGCTTCCTTTTTCTCAATGCAACATAACATTATCTATTTTTTGTTGTATCAGATGTTATCGAATTGCGGTCTTAACTTATTATGAATATTCTCCACCATATCTTCCATAGAGTCCTTTCCATTAGTTGTTGCTATTGGAAGAGAGGGGAGAATTATAGGGGTATATATGATAAGTAATGGAAATTAAAAAAAAAATCGAAGGAGGTTAGGTAGAAAGAAAAGTATTGACCAAGGCGAATTGCGATTCGAACTTACGACCTCTGGGAGCGTTAGATAGGCCTGTTAATGTTGGAATTAGGCAGCTTGCACTAGCTGTAATATAACTTTGTAGCTGTACTTTACTACGTAGGATACTGGAAATCGAAGAACTCATTATGACTTAGAGGCAGCCAAGGAAACCTTCTAAATTGGTACCTTGAATCTCAGGAGCACAGTTTTTAATTTCCTGATATTATTGTCAGCATATTGGTTAAAAAACAAAAATCGGAATAAAAAGGATTAGTACCAGTATTAAAAAAACAAAATTATTTTTGCAATCATGAAAGTAGTAAAAAACAAGTAGAAAAGCTGGAATTGGTCTAAGACCAATTCTTATGATACCTTAGATGTATGTAATTTCGTATGGTCACCCATCTGTGCAATTTTGATTTTTGAAGTAGTTTTTCGCATATAGTATTACGAGAACAGCTCGTAGGACAGTAAGAACGCTTACAACAAAATTCACAGCATTTCATATTCTAAAGAACTTTGCAGTAAAATAAAAACGTCTAGGATTGATAGTTTTCACAGTATACGTAAAATCCTACATTTTTATTAGCAAGAAGATGGACGGAAGGGATGCCAGGTTTAGACCATTCTTGAAATTATATTTACGATGTCTATGGAAAACCCGCGCACCACGCACCAAATTTCATCTGTCGAGGTTTAATCGTTCTGATGCAGTGTGAAAATATATGTATAATTAAAACAAATGATTTGTATTGCAGCCCTATGAAGGAGTTACCCGATTTACCCCATTTTCTAACTGAATTTTACTTTTTTTTTTAAAAGCCCATGTACAAAATTTCAGCCCTCTATGTGAACGCGTTGTCGAATTATGGTGAGGACGGACGGAAGGACGGACATGCAAAAATCAACCTATTTTGCGCTACCAGCATTATTTCTGTGCGTTATGCTATGATTTCATCTAGGGTATAAAAACTAATAATAGGTGGTGAGTTTTCATCCTCATTAGTATATATGAAGTCATAAGGTATATTAAGTTTTTCATACCGTTTGCAACGGACACAAATAGTTTTGGTTGCGCAAAATGGGTTGGACACCCACGCATAATATTGTTGGTTATTTTGAATTTTGTACGTCCCCCGTCCGTCTGTCGCTCCGCACCATTAGTCGAGAACGCGTACACATGGAGGGCTGAAATTTTTAAAGTAAAAGTTAAGTTACGTTCAAATACAGGACCAATCGGGCAACTCTTTCATAGGGTTGCCATACAGCAATTTCATTTTTCACTATATACAGGGTGGGCCAAAAGTCACCATGGGGTTTAAAAATTAAATTGGTAACATATGGTAGGATGAAAAAAAGGAGGGGTAAGGTGGTATGAAGAACAGACAGTTGGCTATCATGTAAAAAAGGAATGAAGAGAAACGGTCAACAGGGTGTGGAGCAATGTACAAACGAGAAAGTTAGTTATTTTTAAACCCCATGGTGACTTTTGGCCCACCCTGTATTTAGACACTGCCCTTGAAAGCGTTTACTTAGAGAGCTGAAATTTGGTGGATGATGTTTTTAGAGCAACATTAAATAGAATTTCCAAAATGGATAAAATCGGCTGACCCCTTCCTGGTGTTTCCATATAAAAATTTTGGATTTTTACGTATATTGTGAAAACTATCAATCCTAGACGTTTTCATTTTACTGAAAAGATCTTTAGAATATGAAATTCTATGAAATTGTAATATATGCGAAAAACCGCTTGAAAAATCAAACTTATAGAGGATCAAATGAAATTACATGCAAGCATTCATCTAGGGTATCATAAGAATTGAGCAATTCAAGAAACCCATTTACATTTAGACATCTATTTAACTTTACGCTGGAAAGACCAAAATTGAAGATTTTAAGTATGCAAAAGATAGTTCCTTTTTATGGATTTATGAATAATGAAACGAATAAATTAAATTTCATTGGTTGTTCAAAATTCTGTAGCAGTGGTCGAAGCTTGAGCTGTTTACTATGTGTGTTGAGTATAATCAACTGTTGAGTTAAATTTAAAAAACTTAAAGTGCATTTTTATCGGGGATACATTTTCAAAATTGGTGTTCTAAATATCTCGGGACTCACGGCATCCATTTAATTCACCTTTTACAGACTTTTCCAAAGTATCACAGTCTAGTGATTTATCGTCGGTTTATCTTTTTCATTTCAAATTCTTTGATCTACAGTTAAAAAAGGTACATTTTTTAGTTAAAAATCGATACCATAATTTCGAACAGCCGCCATTTTTTTTAAATTAATTTTTTAATCACGATCACGATAGTCTAATATATTGACTAAATTTCATTTGAATTTCGACTTCAGATGAATGAGCTTCGTTTAACATGGATCACCGCAAGATGCATAAAAAACGGGCCTTCAGATGCCTGTATTGCTTCTATATTAAAATAAAACATTGTTACGTGCTCCACAGCACATGTTAATCTAGCTCAGGAGATGGGATGGGTCAAAGTCTGAGTGTTGGGCGCCATGTGATTTTTCTCTTATCGAAGGCTTAATCACAAAACCTATGAATGGAGACAGCTAATCACTGAGAACTTAATGCTTTATTTACACCATGAATTCAGCATATAACAAAATTTCAAACTTTAAATGAAGAATTTCACGTAAAAGAAAATTTAATAAGACCTCGTTTTTCCAATAAAAGAGCTCAACTCACAAGATTACTTATTATAAAAAAAAAATATTAAGGTATACTTAACTTGGTGATATTCTGATCGTGGCACCAGGTTGGATCGTGTCGGTAAAATGAACAAAAAAAAACGCCCTCTGGTTCAAAGTCTCTCCTAATCCTTCTTACTACTCCTTTTAATTTCTGATTTTAATTTTTGATTTTTTTTCTATTTTTATTTAACCACTTTTTTTATTTTAAATAATTATCTCTTTATTTTCCGTCCTTTTTTTTTATTTTAATTCTAAGCCAAACTTCTAAGCCACTTTATCTCTGCTCAACCAGCCGTCAACTTCCAAAAAAGTCCACCGGCAAAAGGCGCCTCTTGGCGTTCCAGTTTTTTTGAGTTCCATTCGACTCTTGTAGTAGTAGGTACTGTTCCCCCTTTTTTTTGCAATTGATTGCGTTCGATTTTTTTTTTAAAGGGTTTTGTTTTAACGCACCGTTCACATATTTTCTCTGAATATTTAATTTTAGTTTTAAGATAATCAGACTGCACCTCGTTTTATTATATTATTATTTTATCATTTTATTATTTATTAAGACTCTTGCTCTATGAAATATTTGTCGTTTTGTCCAAGTAAGTTGAATTATATTATATTGTTAGTTCACCACTGTCTCTATTCAATTCTTACAATTTATATGTAATGTTTACTACTGCTCGGCTTCACTATTTTGTTTTATTTCTATCGTGACTTAATTTCACAAGATTATCTATTTCTTTATTTTACTCTGTGTTTACTATTTGGCTTCTATTGTTTGTTTAGTTAACGTTTACTTCGTTCTTATTTATTTATTCATTATTAATTTTTTTTCCTTTTAATTCCTTTTAATTAACCTTTGTTTTTATTTATTTATTTTTTTTATATATTTATTCCATATTTTCATATTATTCTGTTTTGTTTTTTTTTTTTTTCGACTCGGGAAACCCTGGACCAATAGCCTACCCGAATAATCTGGTAACGGAGCAAACTATGTATACTTTGACTTATGGTATAACGATGATGAATACCACCGAGTTTTTAATATATTGTAATTAAACTAATTTATATTATATAGGATATGGCAGCGTGGCTAGATGGCTCGAGTATGGGATTCAAATAGATGTACAGTTAAGCTATCAGTATGAATTCAAGTTTGAGCTTAAAGCATAATTATGATGACTATTATTGAAAACACATTATTTAAATTAACAAGGAATGCGAATGCATTTCGCTGCTGATGATTACTAATAAAATTTTCCGATAACTTTTCCACCCAAATTTCGCCAAATATGAGGCAAAAATAGGTTCCTTAAGTTTTGCAAGATTTGGTTTCAAAACATATCCTGTGAACCCGGTATGCCTATGCCGATATCGTCATGGTTCAAAGATTCGGATCCTTCGGCCATTCGAAGTTGATCTAAAACAACAAGATCTTTACAGTATCGCTTATCAAATAAACATTGAACATAGATGGGGACAACTTGCACATCGTAACAACATAATAAAGTGACTTTAAAATGTAGTCGTTCAAATGCATAAAATTTTGGTTAAGAAAGTTCACTACAATGTATTATTGTGCAATAAAGCACAAATTATTGAACAGAGGCAATTGCGAAATTCTCGACCTGGATTAACATGCAGAAATCTGCAATCATCCAGTATCTTGGAAAAAAGAATTGACCTTTCATCGTTAAGTAAATGTTTATGTAATTAATAAGCAATGAAAGTATGCGCAATTCTGCTAATTCGTTCTGATAGAAGAACGTGGAGATTGGGACAAGGAGATTGGTTTTGATATTTGAAGGGGGAAAACGGCAGCGGTCTTCGGTCTTCAAAAGCAATACGTCGACAAAATTAGCAATATTTTAATATAATGATGAAAAACGGTAAATTTTTTTGGATTAAAAAGGTGCAGATAAGTTGACACCATTTAAAAATAACTTCAAATAAGTTCACCAAAATATGTTTTTTTTTTGTTATGGTATTAAAACAAACTGAGAAAATAATTAGATATGTCTCCAGAGAAATTTAATTATATATTTAATATCAAAATTATACAGTGTATTCGAAGCATGCCGTAGGCCTATACTTCTTAATGCTCAATTAAAAAACGTTTTTACACTTACTACATGACATTCGTTTGTTCATATATTCATGTCGTTATTTCATAATAAAAACCTAGAATCATTAATGTAATTGATAACATCAATTATGAAATCAAAAGTAGCAGCGAACCTAAATGGTTACCTTGAGGAACCCCTATTTAGTTCTAGTTTTCATTCTGCTGGATTTGTTTTTACAACTACATAGCTCTTAGTCCCCCAGCAACAAGATGATGCTTTTAATCACATCGTAATATAAACAAGGTATACTATGCGCAAAACTCTCCTCCTAATCCATACGAACTTCTTGCTTATAAGCATTCCTCATCATTCTGGAAGAAAACCAAGGGGTGCATAACTTAAAATTCGCGACCAAACTTGGCTAACCATGGTTGTGCATTTACCACGCGTACTAATGCTTCTAATCCTTGCGAGATAATTAAGACGATAGAATATTTAAGAGAATTCTTCTTTATACTACAGAGCAAAGATGAACGTTGTTAAGCTTTTAAATACCCGGATGTGAAAAGCCCCCCAAACAATTTGTCTACAGAGCAATGCTGACAGCTTTACGGTAGCACTTAAATATAGTAATTATGTCTCACGGGACTGAAATATCTCTTTTCCCTTCAGGCATCAGGCATTAGGAAGGAGTATTAAGTTGTCACCACTTCAATATTCGAAACATTTTTTCATCTGAAATTAAAGGAGTTCCAAGTAAATTAGCGGTGACGCTACGAATCCCACCAGTTAATCACTTGTCATTCTGCATAACAATGAAAAATGAAATAATAATTTACAAAGGAATGAAAATGCTAATGAAAAACTGTCAAAGGTTTTTGTCTTAATTATTTACTTCCATCACTGGTTGATCCTTATATATAATATATGTACAGAGAGAACTGAATTAGCAGAATTCTAGTATACCCGTCATCGTTGTCGTCAACAGTTTTTTGTTGCGATTGGTTCGGCCTGGTTACTGGGGGTTCATTGAAAAATTCCATACACGTTCCGGACGGTATTTATCTTTATCCTAACCAACCCAAAACGCTTAGATAAATATCCGACGGACAAAAGTTATCGAAAATCATGAACTGAATAGATTCAAGGGTCCTGCCCTCTTAAGTTTATCCTTTTTACATAAGGTAGACGAAAGGTAATATTCTCCCCGGGTATGGAATCTCATGATAAATTGATGCTTGATGTTGTAAAGACGGCAAATTTGTGTATTTAAGTATTCTTTGTGGGATTGCAGAACTCCTAAATGAATTTGGTAAAGGAAGAAAATTTTGTAAATAGTTAAATTGAATTTTAAAATATTTCCAGGATCCTTGCTGTGTCCCGGGTGAATGGTCGAGATATGTTGTAGTGCAGGAGAGAATAAAAAAAATTGTTGTTTTTTTTTTTTATTTGTATAGAACAGTAAAAATTAGTCATATTTTTACTATTCAAAAGTTTATTGTTGCCTGTTTGTATAATTCTATAGGAGACTTTCATACAAAGTCAATTGGAGGTGATATTAAAAAAAATGTGTTGTTGCAAAATCAAAGAAATTTTGGCGTAAACAGAACTGTACTCAGTTGATTCCGAATATGCCCAGGTATGATTTCGACTAAATTGGGGTATTCACACTACAGAGCTCACCAAAGAATAATGAGGACTTTTACAATAAAAACCAAGCATACGAGTTTTTAGAGAAGAACAAGCATCCTACGAGCATTATATGCCCAAGAAATTATCCAAGAGCCCAGCAAATATTTACCTAACACAATTTCTAAATGCGTAGCTCAGATTACCCTGACAAATTTAATATTTATTGCATAGAATGTAATGAGATAGTAGAAGCACTTTCAACAATATTAGAATCGGAAATTGTCCCGAAAATATGAGCAAAATTATCAGCAGCATCCTTACTGAGGTGTAAATTTTGCAGATTGTCTTTGTTGGAACCACTCATTGAATACCTTGTACTATTTTATCTCAATTCGCAAATAAATGTCGACGAACTGCTGTGATATGTCAAATGTATTCAAGATAATAGCGGAAAGATCCGAGATCATACACTTCGGATTTTATTGAAGCTATTTCTAAGAGACCACTCAGAAACTGAACTCAGATCAGAGAGTTTCAGTATTATTCTTTTCTTGTTTGATCTATACCTGAACAGTTCTAATAATTGTCCGGAAACGTATTTTGCAGTTCTCGAAGATTTCTGGAAAGACTCGACGATGAAGAAAAATATTTTGTTAAAAACTTTACTAAGTTTGAAGTGATTTGTGTAGAAAATGTGCAAAATGGAGTCGATATCCTGTGACAAAAGTAATTAGAAGTAAAACAGAGCGGATACCTAATGGCACAGATAACTCATGTTCGATTTCCTCTATGGTAGGAATGAACTCTAGTTCATTCACATGGAAGTATTTCGGAACTGAAACTATTTCTGATTTTATCAAGCTTTTGACATGCTTCCCACGATAAACTCTGGTAAATAACTCTTACAGTTTGGGTAAATGTCAAGTACGGTGTTACTTTTAGTGGAAATTTTGCTGAACGAATAGTCACCTTCATAAGAATTCCACTCCCTAATGGGCAGTTGGATAAAGCACTCGAAAAGATAACCTTATGGTCACATGTCTCAACGCAACCAGAAGATGGCACGATGTTGGGAGAGCATATTTTTGCAGATGGTTATCGATAAAGATATGGACTTGAAATATTTTTAGTACAAGTCGCGGTACTGGTACTTAAAAACATTTCAAGTACAAGTCCCGGTACTGGTACTGATACTAGTACTTAAGTACCAATGTACTTAAGTACTTTACAGGTCTGCATATGTATTCGAGATTTTTTCGTAAAAACTATTCAATTTCGAATTGAATAAACGAGTAAAGCATGCTTTGTGAAAACTACTCTATATCCAATTGAAAATAAATAACGAAATTATGAGAAACATTAAGCAAATTCAAATTTTAATTTCTCAGGACTCACTTCACTTTATTTCGGCCGAATACTTGAAAAGAATGCCCTTGGAACGCTTGCATTGTTATGCACAATCTAAAAAATCATGTACTAATAATTCTTTTGAAAAACTTCGCAATTTTTCGAGGAGATTTATAAAAACAAAAAATTCTCGGATTATACTGCAAGTTTTCTGTGGAGAAAAATCCGTAAAACCGAAAAATTATCGTATTGTTGCTCTTCGAGAACTTCTCTCAAATGCGAAAACCCGAGAAAATATTTGCTGGGATTCTCAGAAATACAAATTAACCTAATACTAAGTATTATATGAAGTGTATTTTAACATTTCCGATCCTGAAGATTTCACACGAATCTAAAATATTTTATAAGACCTTTAAAGAGAGGTAGAAACAATAGAGCCATCTTATACAAATACATAACTGCAGGACGGAAGTTTTCACAACTACGTCAAAATATCTCCGCAAACAAGTTGTAGATATAAGAGGTTTTATAAGGGTTTCAAACACTTCCTTGCAGACTGATAACATGTTTTATTATTGCTTTATAAATAAGCGTCCACAACTCTTATACAGTGCGTCCCATTAGCCATATAAGGATTATTTTAAAGCTAGCACAACATTCCCGTTGCCATAATAAAGTATAAATTGTTCATTGGGTTGATAGTAAATCGAGGACATATCTACAATCCACCAGCATTTTTTTTTCTTGTACAAGATTGTTTTTTTAGGTGGGGATAGTGTAAATTATGTTCGAAGCCATGGTTGATCTTCTATTTTTGCGACCTCTTAATCCCAGACTGTACGTTTTCTTCATTATGATTTTCCTTTTCAACATTTCACGTTTCTAGGAGAGGTTATTGACCACACACAGGTGAATTATTATTTAATAACGACAGTTAAAATTAAGTATAAAGGTAAATTTTAAAATTATCAAGTCAGTTTTACTCGATTTTCGTGGATAAGTGCTCAATTTTCTCTCTATATAAAAAACATTTAATTTTGAAGTAATTTCGTTCAAGTATGGACAAGGTATGTCGCAAAAAATGACATCTTTGCCTGTATCTCCGGGAGTACTTGAACTAGCCTAATATTGTTGTATTTATCTGAAAGGCAACAGATTAGGGAAATTTTCTGTGGGTACGGAACAGTTTGCTAATATGGCTATTTTAGGATATTTGTGACCCTCAAAGAGGGTAATTTTTCGAAGCGAAAAACTTTTTTGAAGTTATATTATTAATTTTTTGCTTATCTATAAATTTTTATAAAAGCAAGTTATTATAAATGAAAGTAGTAATATGAATAAAACAAAACCAAAATGGCGGTTCAGTATGTAAGAGGAGTTAAGTTACAACCAAAAAAGTGTTGCAAGGACCACAGTTTTCGAAAAAATCTGAAATCCCCTGGTATTTCGAAAATAATGTCACAAGATGAAATTAACATCTGATATGTCAATCGCTTAACAGTATAGTTAAAAAGAAGGCATGTGATCCTGAGCAATATCTGTGTAATATCATAGAAAAGATCGTGAACCGGTCGCTAACTGAGGGAATTTTTCCAAGTAACTTGAAAGAATCCTTGATTACGCCTGTACCAAAAATCAGGGGAACAAATAAATGTGAAAATATACGCCCAATAAACAGTATGTCGATTATTTATAAATGCATAATAGAGAAAGTAGTGCAAATGCAACAAGAAGCATATTTGGAGGAAAACAAAATTATTAATAACCATCGATCAGGGTTTAGAAAGCAACACTCTTGTGACACGCAATTAAATTACATAGTTATAGAATGGAAAACCTTGATAGATGATGGTAATACTATCGTGGCTGTTTTCTTGATTTAAAGCGTGCGTTTGAAACAATCAGCAGGGAAATTCTCATAAAAAAACTAAGAAAGTATGGAGTCAGAGGAACCGAAAACGATGGGTTAAAGTCGTATTTATCTCACCGCACTCAGATAACAAAATTAGATAAAAATAAATCGGACCAGCTTACCGTTAACATAGGAGTGCCACAGGGTACAATATTATCTATCATTCTCTTTATATTATATATAAATACTTTGCCAAATACTCTCAAAAATGCAAAGATAGTAAAGGGTTTTCCAATAAGAGGTGTTATTTTAATTAGCCCGCTATTTCGGTAGATGTCACTTTTCGAGCTGTAATTTTTTGACATTTGACAAGTAGAAACTACGCCATTAATAAAAATGGAACGATACACGATTCAATAACGCATTGAAATTATTAAAATTCACTATAAAAATGGTGAAAATGTGGCAGAGACGGTTCGTAAAACTCGAACATTTTAGGGTCGTCGTGAAGCACCTTGTCGGACCGCAATACAGAAATTGGTAGAAAAATTCGAGCTATCGGGACAAGTTAGTGATGTGAAGAATAAAACCCGTGCACGTCGCTCAAGAACAGTCGAGAATATTGCTGCTGTAGCCGAAAGTGTTGAAGAAAACCCAGGTTTGTCCATTTCTCGTCGTTCTTTGGAATTAGGCATTCCACAAACATCATTACACCACATTTTGCATAAAGATTTGGGTCTTAAGGCTTATAAAGTTCAGTTAACACAAGAACTCAAGCCGGTCGATCATCAACAACGTCGAGTCTTTGCTGATTGGGTCCTTGAAATGCGTGAAAATGATCCGGAATTCCATTGAAAACTCATCTTGAGTGATGAGGCCCATTTCCACCTCGATGGCTTCGTCAATAAGCAAAATTGTCACATCTGGGGCTCGGAAAACCCAAGAGTTATTGTTGAAAAGCCTCTCTATCCTCAACGTGTGACTGTTTGGTGCGGTTTATGGTCCCGCGGGGTCATTGGACCTTACTTTTTCGAAAATGAGGCTGGAGCAACAGTTACGGTGAATGGATTGCGCTATCGACAGATGAGTAATGATTTTGTATGGCCGGAGTTGGATGGTATTGATCTGGACAACGTTTACTTTCAACAAGACGGCGCTACGTGCTATACAAGCAACGAAACCATTGATCTTTTACGGGAAAAGTTTCCGGACCGTGTTATCTCTCGAAGAGGTGATCACAATTGGCCACCGAGATCTAGTGACTTAACATCTTGCATCTTCTTCCTTTGGGGCCACGTGAAAGAGAAGGTCTACACCAACAGCCCAGAGTCGATTCAAGACCTCAAAGGTGGAATTCGTGAGGCTATCGAGGACATAGAGCAGCCACTTTGCGTTTTGGTTATGGAAAATTTCATGAAAAGGATATGGTCCTGTAGGCGTGGTCGTGGTGGCCATTTGGCTGATGTTATTTTGCATTATTAACGGCATACTTTCCTCTTTATAATGAAATAAAGGTCCGATCATTTATCTCAAAAAATGGCATTTTGCTTTGAATATCAAAATAACACCTCTTATTGGAAAACCCGTTATTAAAATTTATTTAAAGAAAATCACTCCTTTGGTTTTGTTTTTATTTCATTCTTCTTAGCTTTTCATATCTTATTTATTAATAATATGAATTCGAAAATTAATAGAACATTTTCGATTGGATATCACCTCCCCTTTGTGGTGTTTTGAATTTCTACTGTAATCAAAATGTATACATGAATTAGAATAATGAATTTGTATGTAGTAGTAAGATCAGAAACTGTTTATTTTTTGATTTAATACAGCAGTTGGTTCTCAGTCATTGAACTAATCAGTTGTGTTTCCTTTTAAAGTCAGTCAGTCCTATTTACACATATATCAACAATCAGTCTGCAACCATACCTTTTGCCAAACAAAACACCCTATTAGAAGTTTCAGTAAACTCAAACTGGAACACCTTGCACATATATCTCAGGAAAATAAAAAGTGCTCCCGACTCGATTCTTTGTATATTTCTTCCTTCTTACCTACAATAGATTACAGACTTTCATCGCCGATTTATTTAGAAGAACGGATAGAAGGGCTTATTCGCTACAACTGCAACTGCAACTCCCACCGAAATAATACGTCGCGTACTCCTCAATCTCTAAACTTTCCTTTACTAGTTTAAGAAAATGGAAAAATTTTGGAATGATGTTAAAAATGAATAAAAAAAAAAAACTCTAAGCTTTATAAATACATTTTATGAAATCTTAAAGTATACACAAACATCGTATCCCGGTACTAAATTGTACTTCATTCCCTTTACTACTGTGGGCAGGAGGTGGGATGCAACAATGCAACAGGAATGAAAAATTAGCCCTAATTTCGAAACAAAGTGGAACAACTCTCGCTAAAATAGGACAACAAATGGCACCCGTTCAGTGCAATACATTTCAAAGATAAAATTCGAATTTCAAGTGCGCCGTAAGCAGCTTGTTGCACTAAGTGTACCCAATAGTGGCAGACTCTGCACTGCAGCCATGAATTTCCGGTTATATAGGTCTCCCCTACATCTCTATGTGAAGTGGAACAATTTACGTTTGATGTTCAGCCCAGAATGAAAGCAGCAAGAAATTGGATGTTGTGGCAGGATGCTCCGACATAGTTTTGTTCTCGTCCTTAAATATTGTAGAGACCAGAAAATCTCACTGCAAACGTTAGCATTATTCCTGTGACTATCATTTCTCATATGCCTGACATGCTTGATACAGCCAGATTGTTACAGTTGCTAAGACATCTGTGAATTGATTTCCGATGAATCCTCTGTTATTCGACGGTTTATTTGCCTTTTAGTACCATACAAAGGTAAATTAGCACACTTTGGATGAGATAGTTCAAAGTTTGTTTAAACAGTTTTAGCTTTTCAGAGACTTTAGAGGCAACAGGTGCAGTACGGAAATTTTAAAGTTGTTAGGTTTTCATGTAAAAATTTTTTTTGGTGAGATGAAAATTACGTCAATTTTCAAACCATATCAGACATTTTAATGTTTTCTGTTCAAAATTCTTTTAGAAAGTAATAAAAGAAAAACGAAATGTGTTCGACATTTAAAATTAGGTAGGGCAAGGATATAGGACACCGAACTGACTGTAACCAAATATGCAGGATCTGTAAGTCGTTTACAAGATGTTTGAAAGGTTTGTGCTATTTTTTATGGATACGCGGTGTTATGGACGTACAAAGCATTAACATATTTCTTTAAAGCTAATTTGCCTTAAAGTTGAAATATTTTGATCTCAATGAAAAATGTTACCGTCAAAATATTTAAAAGCTTTATCTGAACTTCTCCATAATCACTCTCTTGGAAATATTTGTTCGATCTCTGTGCCATATTTGTACTTTTATAAAGTCATTATTACAAAATAGGTAAAAAAATATATTGAGTCATATCAGTACAAGTAAGAAAATTTGAATAGAAGATAAAAATTCCCCATTAAATGTCAGGTCGTTATTTTGTCTTTAGCTTATTCAAACGAGTCTCGATATAGCTTCATAACTACACATTTAAGCCTAGGTGCTTAAGATAAGTTTAGAATAATCGAGATAGGAATATGTAAGGATTGTAATATCTTTGCTTTTAATTTAAAAATTCTTATGAAATTTCACAAAAGTTTTCAGCTAATTTTAGTAAGATTATTTTTCGTTTTGTAAAATTCAGCGGATATCAAACTGCAAGTCAATTCAAATTACCAATATTAGTCTAGTCACTATCCCACTTAACCAAAACTCTCGAGAATACTTCCCAAGCGATGTGGTAGTGAGAGAGTCTGTTTTATGGCTTCTGAAGTATTCTCGAGGGTTTTGCATTAACTCATTAGCGCCGAGTGATTTATTCGTATGTAGGAAATTTTGCATACAAGAATTTTTTTCTTTCGTCGACAGATGTTATCGTATGTATCTTCATTTCGAGTTTTTTGTGGAGTTAATTGGTTTGGCTTGTGAGTGGTTCATAATTATAAAAATTAAGAAACAATTAATTTGAGCATTAATGCGTTAAGGGAGAAAAATCTAAAAAAATTTTAAACGAACATTAAGAAAACTAAAAAAGAATATATATAACAGACAAAATCTGAATCATCGAGTTATATGGTTTTTTTACTTTAAATATATTGGATATATTCACATGAAGTAATTAAATATAAAACAGACATACTTGGTTTTCAGTTGGAAACAGCACTGCAATTTATTCGGAGTAATATTTTATTAGGCTGAGAGATATGACTTCTTGTTTAGACATGAAGAATTCCGTAATAACGTCAGTTAAAATCTTTTTATCATCTTCACATAAACATCCGCGAAAAAAATATGAAATTTTACATGCACAGAAATAGAATTAGAAGATTTATTAAATTACTTACCATAAATTAATAAAGTTGTATTATTTAAATGTCCGCAAAATGGATTTTTTTTTCACCAAAATCACAAATCACGAAGCTTTCACTTAAATTCAAGAAACAAGCAAATGTTGTTAATTTCCCACCAATATCACAAATAAAAACCCTTTCGCTTAATTTCACCAAACAATTTTTTTTATTTTTCCACCAAAAACAGATGCTTTTGCTTAGATTCACAGATGCAAAATGAAGCCGGTAAGAAAAATGCTCACAAGTCGTGAAAGGCGTTCTCAAATCAAGTATAGCGTGGTTTAACTTGAGCAATTGGTGCTACAAAATATGCAAAAATGAAGCAACACATATAAAAATGTGTCTAGAATTAACCAATATATTCTTAAACTGAGCAGCCGGCATACTTAAATTAAATCACTCCAATGTTTACGTATAGCACTATTCATGCTTAGATTAACCCCCACTTACAAAAATTGAGAGTGCACTTAGAAGAAGCACACACATTGTTGAATTAAGCATGCGGCACACTAACATTAAACCAACACACGAGGGCTTACTTGCAGTAGCGTGCGTGCTTCATTCAACCACGTTTTCTATGCTTACACACAAGTATGTGATGCTCATTTAACACAGAAAATTCTTGTTTCAAAACAAAAACATGCTAAGTTTTAGTTAAACGTAAGCAGACGGGCTTACAATTAAGAATTTCGAAGCGTGGTTAATTTAAGCCAACAAGTCTTAATTTTATGCTTAAGAAATTTTTCTGAGTGTATTAGTGTAATTAAATTTTACTGATACCTAACAAAATCATTAGGTATATAAAATCTATGTATCCACCGAATATAGCAGTATAGATCAAATAACTTGCTACGATCAATCAGATCAATCGAAAGTAATGTATTGGCCACGCAACCCCGGCAAGACACCCTGATACCTTTTACTAATAACCAAGCGAAATATCTAGGGCTAATGAAGAATTCCAAATTATATGGGAATTTGCAGGGGTCACGGAATTGCTCATACAAATACTTTTTATCAAAAGCAAGTGTGAATCATATGGTAGCAAGATTTCCCATTGTAACTTTCAAACTGGGTGATTATTCTCTTGTCGCTATACGGCACGATTATCGAACTTGTACGGTAGACGATCAGAAATAACCCTACTGATGAGACCTCTCTCATCGCTGGGTCGAAAGTTCGATTTCTTTCTGCATTTTCAATGCACTATAGAAATTCATTGAAATTATTTTCAGTAAATTTCAATCTATAGAAACGAGAAATTATTAATCTACAGGTATGACATACAGTCTAAAACCCAGGCCCATGTATTGGATCTATATGACTATCATAGAACCCTTCTTAACATATGGAGCCATTAAATGATGACATAGAACTGAGTTTAATATTACAAAATTCTTTACGGGTCTCCTTGAACAACACCCTCAGCGCTGCTAAGGATATACCTTTCAATCTGTGGAGAGTGCGACAGCTAATGCTACATACAGAATGCAAGTGGCAGATTTTCTAAGAGAGGATCTTGGCAAAGGACATATTGCGACTGAACAGGGTCTCGAAGGAATTCTTCAACTGGCAACAAATTCAAGACCCAATACCGGTGAGACTTACGTCGTTTCAATCACCCAGTACAGTGGTAAAAGACCAAGCGGTCTGGAATTTCCCGACAATGCTCAGTGAAGAATTCTTCTGGTGCACGGATGAGACCGAAACTAAGACAGCTATCTAGACCAGGGCTTGGAGTGCTGCAGCTAGGATTGACATCATAAGGGGCCATGCTATATACATCTTCTAGGCCGAGGTTTATGCCATACTGACCTGAGACTTAGGAGATTTGAATCCAAGCATACCAAGACTTTCTTTGCAATAAATTTGTTGTCTCACTGGTCGTTTTAGAGTTGATCTGTGGATGTATGTACAGCAAAGGGTGCCATACTCAAACATGCATGAGATGCAACAACATGTAGCGACTATTGAAAGAACATCGCGGGACAAGATCGTCCCAAGTGTTTTATGGTGATTGCGTATATTAGACTCATATCTGTCTAATCGACGAGTGTCAACTGAGAAATCACCTTATCACTGTTGACATATGCTCTGATCACATCTGCACAGTTTGCTTAGAGAAGGCTGTTTTACTATATGTTTTTTTTTATGTAATATTTGGTAAAGTACAGCTTTATTCTAATGAGTTGATGTGCAGGCCACTTCACAGGCTTTTACACCTACTCAATAGGGTTGGTTTGATTTAAGAAAATGAGAGGGCTAGCACAATAGGCCCTATCAGTTGACCGCAGCGTTTTATAACTTTTCATCTCCCTTATTACCAATCAACCAAGAAATTACTAGCCGTTTATAGCTACTCTTTTACCTGCTGCTAAGCTAAAGAGAAAATATCAACTATAAATTAAAACTATTTTTTTTTGTGATTTCAATGCAATATAAATCGTTTGATAAAATTACCAGGAATGGCAACTTACATACAGATAAACTTTGTTAATTTCTACAAAACTAGATTCAATTGCAAAATAACGGAAATGTTAATTTATGTATAAACTGGATTCAGAGTTTCTATAATATTTTAATAGAACATTTGAAAATACTTAAAATATCAAAATATCTCGTGCGGTATTTTTCGAGTTCATTTATCAAAGTGAAATACTTCCCTGCAATTCCTTTGATTTTTTTTAATGGATGCAAATATGTCTTCGTTTTTTATACCACCAAAATATTGACAATATTTAATCTACTTGTTCTTAAAATAAATACACGATGTATCCGAGATCGAACAGAATACGATACAAATGAAAACGACAAAACAAATATTATATCAGAAGGTAAGGAAAAAAAAACACGAGAGACGAAAACATGATTTTCAAATAAAAATAATTAAACAAAGAAATAGAATTTTCGTTGTAATCAAAAAGCAAAGCTTATATCCCATGTCACCTCGAGTAAATTTAAAAGCCACGTGAATTCCATTCCAAAACTTCATGTAATCATATTCCTGAAGAGCTCACCCTTGAGAGGCAGAATTCTCAGGACTTATTGAATTTTTATGATTATACGCGAATAAGATATAGAGTGAGAGAACGATATTAAAAATCCTGAAAAAAAAATCAAAATGTTTCCTTTAGGAAATCATCATTTCTATACAGAGAGATTTAAACTTCCAGGGAAAAAAATTCTCTCATTCACATTCGAATTTCGTAACGTAGCAAAGAATAAAAGTGATGAGCACGTTATTCCAATTTTTTATCCCAAAATTGTTGATTTAACAATCAATTGATAAATAAATGGAGTAGGTACCCTCCTCAAAAAAAAAAAAAAAAAAAAAAAAAAATCCCAAGAAATCATCCTTGAATTACAAAAACCCTATGCCCATCAGGAAGTCATTAGGTTTTCAAATTTTTATTTTTTCTTATTTATTTATTTTTACTTTCGGATGAATTCAAATTTAAGGGGGTAGAGAGACGAACGACGATAGGTTAAGGAGTCGTCTATCCTTTGATAGATTAAATCACTTGTGTACAAAAGGGATGATGACTACCGTCCCATTTTTCATTGACTACGTCTTTCGATTCGATTCAACTTGTATTCACTAAAAAAAAAAACAAAAATTTTATTGCTTTAATGTAGGGGTCGGGTTTTCAAACAAATTTACCTCAACGTGATTTGCTTACGGTATCACTTGTGATGTATTTGTTTAAATTTAAGTGGCTTTTATTAGATCTGTTCTTATTATTAGGTGAAGTGCTACTTTACCAAGTATCCTTTTGTAATATGTCAGGAAATACGGCTCTGAATTGGACAAGTTAAAGTTATTGTTATCATCCGGTATATTTTGAGATAGATAAGAGTTTTCTATGAAAATTGAGGTATTTTGTAAGATACTTGATTGTCCGTAGATGGCCTTATTAAAGTATTAACTTTTCATAGCTAATGACTATTTTTGTTAACTACATTATGAAGTAGGTTTACAATGGCAAATAATACGTTCAAATACCGGGGAAGTGATTGATTTTTCGATTCAATTACAAAAATGCTTATAAATACCCAAAAGTATTTGACTATTACTATATTATTTTTTTCAATTTCTTTCAATTCTTTTCAAATACTTTCAATTACTTTTAATTACTTTGAAAACTTCAGTATTAAGCATGATATTGTACTTAATTATGAAATGAACTATAGATCAGTTGTTTTTTAATTTCATTGTAAAAAAAAAACTTTTCCTTGCTCTCGATGTATTCGAGGTGCATATCTGATGCAGGTCAATATTTCATCTGCCTTTCATATCATACCAATCCTACTATCTATAGAATGTAGCCAAAGGATTACTAGACACAGGTAATTTTGTTCCATATGTATTACTTAAATCAGAAATGAAAATCAGCACCTTTGTCAATATGCCGGCTCATAAACTTATGAAATTGTGAAATTAATTTATCACTTAAAGGTTAATCTTTTTAGAAGCTTCAAGGATTGTAAAACATACAAAGTTACATAAATCATTTCACTTAATTTTTTATTTTTACAATTTTTTCACATTTCTTTTATTGTTTTTTTTTCTGAATTTTCATATATCTACTTTCCATTTCGGTTTGTTTTGTATCCGCCACTATATTATTATTATTGTTATTATTTAACATATTGTTTTACAATGTAAGCTTCGTTTTTGATGTGAACGTCGATTTCACACCACCTCCATTTAATTGTTCATTTTATTTTCTTCTGAAATATTAACGACTATATAGTCATCACATTATATATCAAACTTCTCCACATAAGAGATATTAAAAGATAGTGGTAAGTATATTTATACATACATATGTATATATAGGGTAATTCAGATCAGAATACCTTCCGGTATACCACGTGATTCCTTGAGGTAAGATGATCAAAACATTGTTCCACATACCCCCCTTACAAACCTTCCTTTTGGAGTTGTGGCCAGTTGAACATTTCGCCAATATTCGTGAGAATAAATGAGTATAACTTGTGAACCACCCTATAGATTTTGGTTACTGTTGGCTTATTAAATAGCCAAGAATAGTAACTGTCGAAAAATGTATTACTCTGTATTTTTTAATTAAGCATCTTAAAATTATTGTCAAATAACTCGAAAATTTTGATTTTTATACACACAAATTTCATAAATACCGTTATTTATTTCAAAAACTTTCTTCCATGTACCCCAAATTTATTGCTTCTTATTAATGCCCCCATTACCCTCTATCACTGGAAAAAAAAACTGCATGCCAATACCTGTATCAGTTTTAGCACTCCAGGTTTATTGGCACATTCAAGCGAGATCATATAATTGCATACAAGCAATAATCACAGGTACTCGTATTTCCATAAGGTCTTTTATGACTGAACCCATAATTGCTTTGGTTATAATTTTCCAGTGCTAAAACTGATACTGATATTGGCATGCGGTTTTTTTTTTCCAGTGATAGGGTGTAGTATTAATAAGAATGAATAAATTTGGGGTACATGGAAGAAAGTTATGGAAATAAATAACGTTAGTTATGAAATTTGTGCGTAAAAAAATCAAAATTTTGGAATTATTTGAGAATAATTTTGAGATGCTTAATTCAAAAATACAGAGTAATACACTTTTCGACAGTTACTATTCTTGGCAATTTAATAAGCGCACTATACCCAAAATATATAGGGTGGTTCAAAAGTTATACTCATTTATTCCCATCAGGGTTGACGAATATTGGCGAAATCTTCAACTGGCCACAACTCCTAAAGGAAGGTTTCTATGGGGGGGGGGGGGGGGGTATGTGGAACAATTTTTTTGAGAATCGCGTGGTATACCAGAAGGTATCCTGATCTGAATCACCCTGTATATCCTTTTGAAAAGGAAGTGTAAAATAACAGCTTTTCCAATAAGAGCTGTTATTTTGATATTCAAAGAAAAATACCATTTTTTGAGACATATGATCGGATCTTTATTTCATTATAACGATGAAGGTATGCCGTTAGTAATGGAATATAACATCAGCCAAATGACCACCACGACCACGCCTACAGGACCATATCCTTTTCATGAAATTTTCTCTCGGTGGCTAATTGTGATCACCCCTTCGAGAGATAACACTGTCCGGAAACATTTCCCGTAAAAGATCAATGGTTTCGTTGCTTGTATGGCACGTAGCGCCGTCTTGTTGAAAGTAAACGTTGTCCAGATCAATACCATCCAATTCCGGCCATAAAAAATCATTAATCATCTGTCGATAGCGCAATTCATTCACCGTAACTGTTGCTCCAGCCTCATTTTCGAAAAAGTAAGGTCCAATGACCCCGCGGGACCATAAACCGCACCAAACAGTCACACGTTGAGGATAGAGAGGCTTTTCAACAATAACTCTTGGGTTTTCCGAGCCCCAGATGCGACAATTTTCCTTGCTGATGAAGCCATCGAGGTGGAAATGGGCCTCATCACTCAAGATGAGTTTTCAATGGAATTCCGGATCATTTTCACGCATTTCAAGGACCCAATCAGCAAAGACTCGACGTTGTTGATGATCGACCGGCTTGAGTTCTTGTGTTAACTGAACTTTATAAGCCTTAAGACCCAAATCTTTATGCAAAATGTGGTGTAATGATGTTTGTGGAATGCCTAATTCCAAAGAACGACGAGAAATGGACAAACCTGGGTTTTCTTCAACACTTTCGGCTACAGCAGCAATATTCTCGACTGTTCTTGAGCGACGTGCACGGGTTTTATTCTTCACATCACTAACTTGTCCCGACAGCTCGAATTTTTCTACCAATTTCTGTATTGCGGTCCGACAAGGTGCTTCACGACCACCCAAAAATGTTCGAGTTTTACGAACCGTCTCTGCCACATTTTCACCATTTTTATGGTGAATTTTAATAATTTCAATGCGTTGTTGAATCGTGTATCGTTCCTTTTTTATTAATGGCGTAGTTTATACTTGTCAAATGTCAAAAAATTACAGCTCCAAAAGTGACATCTGCCGAAATAGCGGGCTAATTAAAATAACACCTCTTATTGGAAAACCCTTTACTAACCTTAATCTACTACTGTTTTAAGACCTCCTTTATTTCAACATCTTATTTATTATCTGTTTATCCCAATCGATGCCACTAACGTTCATTTACGTGGCGTTTATGCCGGGGTTTGTAATAAACAAATTTTGAAAGATTAATTCAATTTTTTTGAATTTAAATTTAAAATAAATTGTTTTTCTGTTATATCTTCTTTCAATTATTACACTTATCGATTTTATATATATATATAAGCCATTTACATAATATTAATGGAGGCCCAGTATTGGATAGGTATGAAATATTTGAAATCGGAAAAGCTATTGACGACGGTTATACTTTGCTGAATGATAAGATTAATTTTTATAATAGAAGCCCCCTTTTAAATTCTAACCTAGTTAAATTATAACATTAGTCCACAAATTATATACAACTCATCTGTTATCTCTTGTTCGTGTCTAGCTCTGTTAACTTATTATTTTTGTAACGTTTGTGTGTATTCATGTAGCGTTTAGTGTATGTACGTTACTCGGTTAGCGTAGTATGTATGTATGTAACTAGCTCAGCTTAGTTGACCCAGATGTAGGTTTAGTGCAAGCCCTGATGATGTCCTAATAAGACGATACGCGTAGACTTTTACTCAAGTTTTTGTAAAAAATAAAAATAAATTATTGTGGATTCGGAGCAAGTGTTTTGTTGCTGTTTTTTCAAACAAAGATGCCTTCTTTCAATAAAGTAGAAAAGTAAGGTGGTGATGGCACAGGCAACTTCTCTGTAAAGCTGGGAAATTTTGAAGAGAGTTGTGAAGAGAAATCGGCCCGATTCGAGTTTCCATCTAAGGCGGAGCGGGGCATTGATGACCTACCTTTTGGTTACGTCTGCTAAGTCAAACTTCATTTCGCAATCACTATGCAGTTCTATACACAAGGCTATTATCTATCAAATATCAATAATGTCATCTCTCTTCTCTCTTTTGTTTTATGTCTCCATAGTTATGTTGTACTTTTTATTAATGTATTTGCCTATAGGTGTTTTGTGTACAATCAATGAAGTACTACTAATTCTACTACTTATTCTAAATTATCACCAACTTCACCACATACATATAGTTTTACGAGCATCGATAAACTGCAAAACATCGAGCAGAAACCATCGCAACAGGGTTGGATTAAATTTGGAATTCGACATTAGTTTTTCATCTCCACCATACCAGAGCACTATAAACAGACGAGCAGATTGCAATTTTTCTCTTTCATGATCGAGACTTTGAAATGTCAACATCCATTCCTTAATTCTTCCTGCCGTGTGTTGAAAAGTATTCTTGGCTGGGCCTTAAACAGTCAAGAATTTCCATTGTTGTTTTAACATTGTCTAACATTGAGAGGCATTCTTAACTGGACTTTGAAATGCTAAGCATTTATATTATCCTCTCTCCTGCATTTCCTTGAAAGGTATTCTTGGCCGGACTTTCGACCGTCAAGGAATTCTGGTTTTTGTTGTTTTGTGGCCTCGTGTTGAGAGTCATTTTGAGTTGGGCTTTCGAACGCTAAGCTTTCATATTTTCGTGTAACACTTATTATTCTCATTATTAATTTTAGAAATATAGTATCTCATATCTGAATTCATTTTATATCTATATTTTCTGAGTTAAATTAAACCTAAATATTTATGCACATACATAACTGGATTGTTTCAATAAATTCCTACAAATACTGGCAAATATGGAAATGAAACCCATTAAATGGAAAGCTTTGAATGTATGAAATGTTTGTGTAATGCAAAGAGAAGATTACGATTAAATATGACTCTCAAATCACTTAACTCATCAACACGGGACATGGATATATTATGCACTCTATAGTCAAAAGAGATAAAATATTTTTTTTTTAGATTTGCATTTATTGACGTTAATTTCAATGCAGTTTTCTTCACACCATTTTTCTAATAGTAGATTATCCTTTTGAAGGAGCAGGCAGTCAACTACTTTGTTAATAACTCTAAATAATTTGGCATCATCTAAATATAATAGGCAATTAAATGGAAAAAGAGCAGATAAGTCATTACTGTAAACAACAAATATCACTGGTTCAAGTATTGTTCTCTGGGGTACATAACATACATTTTGAAATAGTAGGGACTGCTGGCCATTACAAATTACAAAATTTTCTATCTTTCTCAAATAGGATCATAGCCAGATTATGGTGTCAGGAAGAATATGTTTTTCCTGCACTAAACTACGTGTGGAATCTCAATCCCAAAATGGTTCTAGACTTTATTGACAGTGTTATCCTAGAAAGGGAATAATATGAATGGGAAATTACAATAGATCTTTCATGTTGCAGTAAACTGAATTTGATTTCGATTTTATTTCAACCACTATTGGATGTGAAATTTTCCAGATATGCTCTAGAATCTGGAGATTGTTTCTAGATGTATATTTCGAATTCGTCTGCAGTTTCTAAATAATTATTTTGTGTTAAAGAGCATAATATATTTATAACCCATTTTATTCTCGTTCCCCCAATTTCTACATGAAATTCCCGTTCCCTTAAGTAAATTCTAGGTTAATAAAACCGATTCCCAAAGCCCCTAGAAAACATTATACATTTTCTCAAAAGATCCAATTAACTTTTATTAACGCAATCGAGTTCCATTAAAAATTTGTTTCATATTTCGATTAAGTCTTATGCTCCGTTTAACTTCGTATCCAATATACGTGTGTGTGTGTGTGTGTGTGTGTGTAGCGTGTGTATATAATATTGGGCACAACAAAGCCTTCCGTTGAGATGGCAATAAGCCACCAATTATCCCTCAGCTTTTCATGTTCACTGGCATAATCATCATAATCAGGGCTTACACCTACATGCTTAATTCATAGTAAAAGGGAAGATTTTGTTGCCCTTATTTGTTAACAGAAACACGAAACACCTAAATCTACATAGCACAGCCAACAGCTATGTATATACTTGCCTGAAGACACGAACAAACATCACACTTACCGCTATTCCAACACGACTCCCGGTATCTGCTTTAATTGTTAAACTGTTTATCACTATCTGAACGTTCTGTCAGCTTAGTCCGTGGTTAGAAAAGGATCTCTTAAACTCCCAAAAACGGGGACTTAACTGCCTGTTCGTACTTTGTAAAATTTAATTGAGCGATGTGTAAGGGCTGCAGGAGTGATATGATGAATTAATCACAGTGGGAGCCGCATGATAAACATAATTCATTCTATGGATGCCTGTAGCGAATAATTTATCAGAAACAAAATACATTTTAAATGGGCTTCGTTACTCAAAACAGCTTTTGGTAAAATTTCGGGACAAATGCCCCTAGAAAGTTCGTTGTGCGTTTACGGGTCTATATAGATTCTTGAATAATTCACACAGAGCTCCCCCAGAGCTTACTGTTTTTCATTAAAGTTTTAGAAGCATTCAATTGACGAAGGCCTACTCTCTCATTAATTTGTTTGGGTTTCATCGGACTATTTTGAAGGCGATGTTTACTACATGAAATTTGTATAAATAGCCACTTGGCATCGTGGTCATCATGGATTCAAAGAGGACGTCGACATCGTACCACAGAAGTTAATCCAATTAAATCAATTAACCTTTCGGAGCAGTCAATGAAATGAATTTTCCAAATGTCTGTCCGTGTGGCCATGTGGTCAAACCCAAATGAAGATGAAATGTTTTGCGATGTACCAGATTCAAATTTAGATGCTTATACTGACCTTAAAGTAAAGCTATTGGACACACACAATAATCTTTTGAATAACTGATTTCAACATAGACTTATCAACTTGAGTTTTGATAGCAAAAGTTATTATAAATATGTGTGTACAGCAAGCCATTAAGAAGGGGAGCCCAAAATGAATATTTCATCACGATTTGCCTTTAATGCTTTCACGGGTGTATAGAGCGTAAATGAAAGGTTTCATTAGACCATGTCTCGACAAATACATTGTAGTTTATATCTGCCTATTAAAATCGTCCTTTTCCAAGTGATTATTGATTTTAGAGTAAGTATTACAGGGTCCTTGAATGTTTTACGAAAGGATTTGCTTTTAGGATTTTAGTATACCAGCTGAAAATTCAACTTGCTTCTTTTTTATTCCCAAGCATTGATCCTGACTTATCATGAAGGCCGCCAGAATTACAAGTTTGTGTCCCTCGTTATCATATTTTCTGCCATACAAATTGGACTAGAATTTATATCAGAAAAAAAAAAAAAAAACAAAACAGAATTTTTCTGTGCCCAATAGCTCGCTTTCCACGAATTCAATATTCCCTAATATTTCTATTAGACTTAAAATTGGCAGGCATAGCATTTATTTTTCAATTGTTATCACCTCTTATCTGATGCCGATATGCTTTGACGTAACTAGGACTATAGTCTTGGGAGACCAGGTCCCCCAAAATTTCGTACATAGTCTTTAACAAACATGTTGGTTGCGATGCATACAAGCTCATGGGTATCCCCAGCTATTGACAGACACTTCCTATCCATTGCTAATAAAACATAGAGCCAATGAAATTGCCCAGATTAAAAAACCATAAAGTTTCTGAGAGGCTTACCCTTGGAACAGAATGGTCGTAGCCATCACGCAGGAGTCCGCAATGAACGTAGCCAACGGAGCCATAACGCAGAAGTTGACCACTTTCTACTTTTGAAGCAATTACTTTGCGTTGACATATGTCAGATTGCAAGCTGATTCATTTTCTGTTTGTTTTGAGTTCTGTTATCGTTTAAAATTTAGCTTGGAATTGAGTACTTTTGAGGAAAAACTTATCATGGAAGTGAAGAAATACCCTGTACTGTACGCAAAATCTTCGGGAGGGTATAAAAATATATAGACGAGATTGCGACATGCTTGTCTTCAACAGGTAGAAATTTTGCTTAATACAGGGGTATTTTAGAAAATTTAATAAATATTAATATACAGCTGAAGACTGTCAACGGCGCTGGAAATCTTTACGGGACAGACTTACGAGGGAGGTCAACAGCAAAGACTTACCGTCAGGTAGTGCGGCAGTTAAGGTGGGAGAGTGGGAACACTACGTTTGCCTATTATTTCTTAAGGAGCGCATTAAGCCTAGGAAGTAATTATAGAAATAAAAATTTTGATTGCTAATAATTATATATTTAAAACAAATTTCAGAGGGAGAGGAAATTTTTCGGAAATAGTTATCGACGAAACCATTGATCTATCCCTAGATGAAACCTTCACAGGTTCTTCGGAAGTAGACCCCGCTCTGGATTCATCTACTTCGATTGATGCTATAGATAGTGAACACAGTTTTTTAGGAAAAAGAAGGAAAGTGAAACAGGAGGACTTAAACAGTGAGCTCTTCCAGACAATGGGTGTCTTCAAAGACTATTTGGCAAGGGTAAATTCGAAGAGCACTGTGCCACAGTCACCCCAAGAATCAAATGATGTGTTTGGGAAATCGGTGTCAGCCATTATTTCTACATTAAATGCGGAAAATCAAAAAAGGGCAAAAGCCGAAGTTCTAAAATACTTAGCAGTTGTCCAACTGCAAGAAATAAATATTTAAACCATACAATGTTTTTTATTATTATTAATTTTATCCGAAAATTATGTAAAATATTTGTTGGTGTGTCTTGTAGGTGCTAAAAACAAAAGCTTCATTTTATCTTGTTTTGTCTTTCAATGGCTCCCTCTTTCATAAAATATTCCATTAATGTATCTCTCAAGTCAAATACTCTTCTGCTTGCGTTGTTCGAGCCAATTTTTATTTTTTCGAAAGTTTGGTTTACTTCCTTCCGCCATTCTCCCGGTTGTAGATTGCCTTCCGCACCTTCCCAGTCAGTAAAACGTGGTGGGTTGTAAGCTGTGCTTAAGTTATTAAGCATAATAAAGTTGTGTAAAACAACAGCCGCAAGAACAATTTTTTCTGCGTTTTCTGGAAGACATTGCATATTTGTTTGAAGCACTCTCCATCTGGCAACAAGAATTTCGAACGCATTTTCAATCACTACACGAGCCCTAGAAAGTCTATAATTGAAAATTCTCTTTCGATTTTCTAAACACTTTCCAGAATAAGGGCGCATAATATTCTTTTTGAGAGGAAATGCCGGATCTGCAACAAAATATGGAGGAAATATTATATCCGAGTTAGGCAGCATAGAATTCGCTGGCAAAGGCAATTTATCCTCTAGAAGCAACTTTCCAAATTCTGAATGTTGTAGAACTCCTAAAAATTAAATAATACCTTTAGGTTTTACTTCATTATATCTTTATAATCTTGATTGATTAATTGGTTGACATAAATTGGTGATAAAAGATTCCACAGAACATCGCAGGTTTCTAGAATTTTCTCTCTTACAGTGAATTTCCCCATTTTATAACTCCACGCTAGAAATTGGTGAGAGACTCCCTGAGAAAGATACCTACAACAGTTTCATTAGGATTATGACTTTATTCTACACTTTCAAGTTACATACGAAAGTGTGACGGCTAATCTACACTCAGGATCAATTGATGATCATATTGATTTCTTTGCCAGGTCCTCTGTTAATAAGTTTAGTAAGAGGTCATATACTGGTCTTGTCATCCTGGTGTGCTTGAAAAATTGTTCCGGGTCATTATTTTTAATTCTCTGATAGCAGGTTTTGAAGTAGCCATCAATCTCCCTCGTCAAATTTGCTTCTCTAACCCACCATCATCTAGGGGTTTTGTTTGAACGTTGTATTAGAATAAAACACAACATTATCATGAACATCATGATGCAAACTTCAATATCGTCCATAATTATAAAAATTATTTAACTTGTTAAAAATCAATTAATTGTTGTGACAGCTATTTGAAGTGTCACCTTGACGCAGTCACCAATGCCCATTCTGTTCAGCAGGTTGGTGGCTACGATTTTGACAGGTCATCGCGGCATGTCTGCGGGGTGGCTGCGATGCATTCTGTTCCAAGCATATAAGTTACAGAGCCCGAAAGAAATATAATCGAAGTTCTATAACATAAACACCGCTAAAGTAATTCTGATCACAAAAACTTCATAAAATAACTCTCACTTTACAAGTCGCAGACATCTTTGATATGTAGTCTTCCTACGTGAAAATTTGACTTCTTCTAGATTAGCACTTTTAATCCACTACAAATGCAGGAGCATTTGTAGTGATTTTAATATGAAAAGCTTTTCAGATAGGGCCGGCTTTGTTGAGGCTCCGATGTTAGAGGTCAGAAGAACAATTTTAAATATTTCCCCATTCTTTATTATAATTCTCGTTGAGTGTTCGTAGAGTCATAGTCATAGAGTTCGGTTTGAACAGCCAATGAAGCAACACCAAGGGACAGCGACAACATTAGTGTAAATCATGACAAATACACAGAAAAACAAAAATTTCAATTCACATATTTGCCGACGGTATTCCATGCATACGTGCGTGGATGTGAATTATGTATATGAGCGAAAAAAGACTTTAGTGCCCTGTGTCTTTTGTATGTGTATTGTGAGTAGAACAGATGTGCAACACAAAGCTCCTTTTATAGTTATCACTAATAATTGAAGTGAAAGACAAAATAAAAATAACAGTGTGGTGATTAAGACACTTTTATATTGCTGTATGTGAATAAACAATGAAAGACGTTAATATGGTCAGTGAGGGCCAAATTTTCAGCGCTGTCAAGGTAAATGTGCATGAAATTTTCACCAATGGAACTATCAGCAACATTCCGGATGACATCATCGAGTCCCTTTCTAAAAGGATGCTGCAGGGAAAACAACCAAGATCATCGGGTAGCAAAACAACCAACGAAACGGCTGAGTTTGAATTCATGTCAGTGGACGAGTCAAGCACTGAAACTGAGGAGAATAAGCACCACTTGTTTCGAGGGAAAAGTAGACTGCGCAAAAACATACCAATCACTAAGAATAATATGAAGAAAACTAAGCCAGTAACTGACTCTAGGAAGCCCAACATCTATTATCAGTCTATGAATACGGAAAACAAGTTCGTAATCCCAGGAAAGGAAAAGCCAACAAAGGAAAAGCCGTCAAGACTAGAGCCAAAGCCAAGCAGACCTCCACCAATAATAGCGCATGGATTAAACTACAAGATGTTCAATAATGCGCTAAATTTATTGCCAGACCCAAAATTCTTTATAAAGATGGGTAGTGGAAATAAGTGCATATTCAAACCCCTTCACAGAGGAAGACAGAAAGGCGTTATTGAAGCTTCTAAATGACAGTAAAGTGGAATCGTACACCTTCATCCCGAAAGACGAAAGGAAGACAACTCTAGTGCTCAAAAGAGTTCTGAAAACCTTCAACGAGGAGGATGTCAAAATGCTTGGAAGAAAAGCTTAAAGGATATAAAATCAGGAGCATATCAGAGTTCACAACTACACGCCGCAAAACAGCAAGAAAGCACATTGATACCTTCATTGTAGCTTTCGACCCTAAACACGAAGTCAACGAAATCATAAAAGCGGACCTACATCTCGACCAGATAGTCTACTGGGAGAAGCACATCATCAAGGGAGTAGCCCAATGTAAGAGGTGCCAGCGCTATGGGCATGTAGGCAGCGATGTACCGCAACGTCAAATGCGACAAAAACCATGGACCACGAGAGTGCTCCAGAAATAAATATGACGTCAAATCAAAACGTTAATGTTTTAACTGCGAAAAGGAGCGACAGCCGATTAACTATCGTGGATGCCCAAAATACAAAGAAGGCAACACGATTAAAAGCAAAAGGAGGGAAAAGCAGAAGGAGCTCTTCACCACGGAAGCAGTGAAGATCTACATTAAGCCAGGTATGTCGTTCTCTCAAAGTGTCAGTAACCAAATATAATTCCTAATATTAACAAGCTCCAACCGCCCACGGTAACCCGACAACGTGCCTTAAGTCCCTAGATCAACACAAGCCCCAAAGCCCACACAAAATGAGGCAGACAATTCCTGCACTCTAGAGTGCAGTGTGTGCTCGTCTCACACTTATGGGGAATATTAACAATTTTATCCGCCCAAACAGGAAACTGTCTTCCCTGGCCGAACGTCAAAATGCTTATCTTCAATTTGTTTGTTTTTAGCCTAATTGCATTAATCTGCGACCCTCTTGTAAGGCATATTGAAAGAATAGTCTTAAATTCATTCCTTACGGAAAAAATCAACTTTGTCCTTCTTTCAGACGCATCTCAGTCCTTTCCACAAATTAGATTTCGAAAAATTCTCGACCACGCGCTCAAATAAAAATGAATCTTCTTTTGACACGGCCATCCTAATTCGCGATGCGCTTAAATGTGAACAAGTTAAGCTCAGAACATTGTGAAACCTGGAATACACAGCAGTCAAAGTCTCTCGCCTCTCATCAAACACCTCTCCTCATTTCCGTTTATAGCAGATGCGGTACTCTGGCAGCGCAGATCAAGAGGAACCTCCGCTATCTCAATAATATCTCGAAAGATTACATCTATACGGTTATTGGAGGAGATTTCAATGCCAAGCATCCAATGTGGAATGACCCACTGGAAAGTTCATCTGGCACAACCATAGCAAATTGGCTCAATCGAAATCAAGATAGCCATGATTTCATTGTTCCCGAGATTAGGTTCCTACATAGGTTTTTACCTTGTTTCTTCAAGTATGATTAACCTTCTTCCTCAAATCAATAACTGCAACTGCGTTACACATCATGCTCCATCAGATCATCTATCAATACAACTGATCATCAAACCTAATTTGCCGGTGAATATACAGACGATGGCCTTACCCACCGCCACCACCTTGGTAGACGTAAACTGGAATGATTTCCAAGACAGTTTGACGACCTTCTGTCGAGACAACCTTTCCCCCAGCGGTAGCAACCTAACAAACGCGGAAATAGATCTCCAAATTAAGTTAAGTTAAGTTATTCACAAATTGCCTACAGAGCAATATAGTTCACTTCTCACGGACTATTTCTATAAAAACCTTCTGGCAAGTGTTCAAAGCCTGTATAAATACAGGCAAAAACTGCGGAAAATCCCAAACATTTATCACAGAACATTTAATTCCCAAAACGAGGCCCACCAAACCATTCTCTCCCAAGTTAAATGCTTATCGATTATCAGTGATGAGCAAACTAAATTGTTCTGCGATGAGCAGTTTAGAAAAAAACACTTGAACATATCGAGACATGGCCACAGACTTTTGAAAATATTAACAAAGTCTGTTCCATGAAGAAAAAACTCCCTAAGGTCATAAATAATAGCCAAGACACACTAGTTCTACCACAGGAAATATGTGACGCATTTGCATCATATTTTCAAGACAATTTCAAGGATAACTCAATCCTTATTACGCCAGGCTTTTCATTGGAAGTAAACAGCAGTGGCAATACTGTCTTGAATGCAAATGACTCCACACCACAAACCTTCTTTTGCGTGGATAACCCCACAATCTATCCTTAAGAGCAAAATATTTTCACAAACCCCCTGCACCTTTAAGTCTTAAGCAAGACAAAAAACTTCAAAAAATCAAGTGGTCCCGACAAAATTTCAAAGGCAATTGTTAAAAAACTTCCACCTATAGGTCTTGACTTCCTAGCAACCGTTTACAATAATTGCATCAATAAATGACTTGCCAGAAAAATGGAAAATTTCATGCCAAAAAAGACTGATCCCAAAAAAGACTTCGTCGAAGAAAATAATGGAGTTCAAGCCCATCTTCTTAATCCAACACCTGAGAAAGCTGTTTGAGAAACAAGAACAGGTTATAAACACCTGTGATGAAAAAAACATCTAGCAAGACTACCAATTTAGTTCCAAACCACAACACTTTACCATTCATCCACTCATAAAGTTTCATACGGATGCAACCAGAGCCCTAAATAGGCACGAATAAATTGTAGGCTGCTTCTATGATGTCGAAAAAGCATTCGTCTCAATATGGACAGCAGGACTTGTTTTCAAATTAAATCAGTTCGGTTTCCCCCCACATCTCAATATGTTAATCCAAAGTTTCCTAACTTCTAGGAAATTCTATGTGAAACTCGAAGAACATAGATCACTACTTAAGGCAATAGAAGTTGTTATCCCCAAGGCTCCACTTTAGGTATAATCATCTTCAATCTCTACACTTCAGACCAGCCTCCAAATGAGAATTGGACAACACTCTTATACGCTGATGACTCCCTCATGTGTGCCCAATCTTGCTGCCCAAATTTGACTACAAATGAAGTCAACCTGCAACTTCAAACATGAGACTCCTACTACAGAACTTGGGGAATCAACATAAATTTCCAAAAATCTGAATTGATGTGCATTCGGAAACCTAGCACTGGGCGAAATCACTGAGGCTAGATACAACAGGGGAAAAATCAAACCCGTACAAAGTGCGAAATACCTGGGTATCAAATTTCATGAACTTTTAAGATTCAATGGCCATACTAAAGCGACCACTAGCAAAGTCAATTTTGCATACACCTTAGTTAGTCCAATAATAAACTTCAAGGACGGCCTCTCAACTCAGACCAAACTTCAGTTGTACAAACAACTAATAAGACTTGTTCGCACTTACTGCTTCCCTGTCTGGCATACTATTTCTCCCACCTATATGGAAAGACCATGCTAGTTTGAAAGATAGCTTTTTAGACCATGCACGGGACTCCATAGACGAACCAGCGGAAAATACTTTCCCAAGAGAGTAGACTACGAGGCAACCAATATCAGTCCAATTCAGGAGTACGAATATCTGTTTGAACTTGCGACCAAGCAAGTTCAAAACATACAAAACCACCCAAACCTACATATAAACAATCTGCCGGACATTCTCATACCGACAAACTTTAATTACTTCTGACCCTTGCTTTTAACAAAGCCCTAGGCTAGAAACATCTACCATCGACATAATGGTGGAATAAGTTTCTACGACCATAAAGGTGATTACTACCGCGGGTAATCACATTTCAGCCTCGTATACTCACAGAGTGTCTCTGAAAAAAAAAACCAAAGCCTTAGGAAATATCAATTCCTAAACTCTCCCAAAAATCCACATCCTATCTTCTCCTATATCCTTTCCCCGCCCTCCCACTAACAATTAAGATTTCTTAGGGTACTGCCGAGATCCACATAACCTCTATTATTAGAAGTCGCCTTAAAATACAAGAGCTGAAGTACTTTGCGTTATGGCGGTATTTGTAATAACTACTTTGTACTTACAGGAGGGTACTTAAGCTTATATATGGGACTTCTGAGTTCCAGTACTAGAACCTGTACTTGTAATTCAATATTTTTAAGTACCAGTATCGCGACTTTTACTTGAACACTTTTTGAGTACCAGTACCGATACTTGTACTTAAGTACCAATTCATTTAAGTACGCTGCAAATCTGCATGAGTTTTAAAAAAATAAAAATTAGCTGCACATTTTAAGGAGAACTTATAGTTAAACTCTATATATGCTTTAGTTTACGGGTTTTTCTGCAAATTTATTTAGCACCTGTTGCACTGTCACTTTGTTTTTAATTATTTCGTTTTCAATGATTAGGAGTTCCATATTCGAAAACCTCTCCTGAAGCATATTTGCTCTCAACCAAGTTTTAACTTGACGCATTAGGAAAATTTCCGTTCACGGCCAGCCGAGCTCACAGGAAGACCAACTTGTATAAGAAGTCTTTATTAATTTGTGTTTTCAGTTTTTCCAAACTTATTAAAATACTCTTGTTTTGGAACATGTTTTTCATTATTTTTGTTTCAGCCTGTAAGGTTGAAATGTCTGTATTGAAAACATTGAATGTGTGAGGCCCAAGTTTGTAAATGAGTGAACTGACTGTACAAATAGTAGATTTTCAAACCTACTTTTGAAGTTGGTGATAATGTTGTCCATCACTTGGTTATAAATCTGAATCTTCCTCAATTTTCGGAAAGTCTTGTAACTGATGACAAGGCCACTAAATTACTTTTACCTAGAGTGGATTATCACGAAGTCTTTTGCTCTCTCCGGTTGTCTTCATATTTTCGAGACTCGAGTAGGTTCTAGACAAATTTCATGCTTTTCAGCGAATTTCTAGATTTCCCGAGGTATCAATTGCGCCTACAGTTGCAAATATAGATTTATTTCGTAATGTAACGTAATAATAATATTACTAAATTTTTTATATTTTATTTGCTTATTTGATAACCAGCCTTATTATTGGATTCGTTGGGATCGAAATCGAAAAAGCTTAAAAAAGCATTTTTCCGCAAAATTGAACAAAAGTTTACGAAACTTTCAAAATTTCAATGATATCAAAGGATATCAATAAAACTTTCCGTAAAAATTCTCAAAAAGAGTTCGGCATGCTTTCTCATACGGAATACATATTTTTAGACCCTTTTGGATTGCGAACCGAGCGGATTCAATTTAATTAGTCCTAAGATTGTACGAATTGACGAATATTTTTAGGAATCTCTATATTTCCCGGAAGCTGGCGGGGGGAGGGGGTGGGGGGGCTCTGCCCTAGCTTGTTTCGGTTTCTGAAAATCTGTCAAACAGTATTGCTTATATTGTTATATAGTATTCTATAACTTTCCCTCACATCGAAAGAACTGGGGCTTCGGTATCCTTTACCCAATCTCATAGATATTGATAGGCAAATAGGAGTCTCCACAACCAGCAGACTAGTATCGGCCGTCTTCACTATATTCGTGGCATTTGCATGCTATCCTAACGAATCTGATGCCTTATTCTTTGACCATTATAACGATAGAATTCATGCCAGAAGAATTATACCCAGTTGGAGAAACAGTCTGATGGGCAGAACTTGAACTACTACTCATATACTTTCAAGGATATTAAAAGCTCTAGGGCTTCCTTGAAAGCTTGGAACCTTCCTCGAATGGCTTTTATTAAAGATTTTTTTTTTGTGACTGAAAAGCTTTTGTTAAAGATCTAAGCTTTTAGAAATTTTGGGCTCTACCAGTCTAAACATGTAGTCAGTAGCACAGCCAGTCTATTTGTGGACACGAACGAGCTAAAGTTTACGTATAACTAAAGATTTCTAGAATAACCCTCTCTTCTGATTTTAAAAACTGCATAGTGCGGTAAAGATATACATCCGGGAGGCAGTATTGCAATTTGGATAGTGTTTTTACGCCAATCGATTACTATCCTTTTCGATTGATCTGGTATGACTAATAAATGAACCCAGCGTCAGCTGACCCACTCGAGGTAGGTGTGGGTGTTAGAAGCTGCGAAATTGGTGAACACTTTTTTTTAAATAATAGTACGCCGACTGAAACTCCACACTCCCCACCTACCACACCCACTTGAGCAACTGACGATCAGTTCACTGATTAGTTGTACGAGATCAGTTATCGATATCAAAATCAGCCGGCTTACTATAACTTTTTCATTTGCAACGCTACCTTCCGGACTATAAGGTTTGCTAGTATTTATGATGGCTTGCAAGTGATCTAGTATGGCGAAATAGCCAAACTTTTGTCGCAAAATGTACCCGATTCGAATGAACCACTGTATCGACCTTAATAGTCAGGTGGTTTCCAAATAAAAAAACTACTTTGTGCGGCATGCATTTTGATCAGAACTAGAAAGTAGACAAAACGATTGTTAATTTGTCAAGCGTCAAACGCAATGCTAGCTTTGCGAATCCCCACCTCAGAATAACTTAATAACCTCACTTTGGTAAGCCTTGCAAATTTTTGCTACTCACAATACGAACTTTGACAACTTTTACAACTGCTATGAAATCGGGATGTTTGATTGAAATTTCAAAGCATTTTGCATTAGTTTACTTCAGCAGGAATAACGTTTGATGGTAAATATGTTTTCCAATGTTTTTTTTTTTCAAAAAATTTCTCATACATCAAATGATAACAAATATAAGTTGTCAAAGCTGACAAAGTTAAAGCAGAGTATAAAGGAGACCTGTTTGAATTCAACCTAACAGTGGGAGTTGATCTCATATATTCTACAGAACTACCAAAAGTGGTGATGCCGGCCAGGATGGAAAAGGCAGCACTGTGTTTGACGTCTTAGTCAGTATAATTTAGATTGGCAAGTCAAGCAGACTAGCGTCCAGAGAAATCAGTAGAAGGGGAATCATTCCTATTGTGATTTCCCGCAAGCTTCACGAGAAGCTGGAAACCTCAATAAAGGACAGTTACAATAAAACCCGCCATTGGCGGCTCTTTTTTTTTTTTACAGGGCTGTTTTAATTGTGCTTCCATAATTTTAGGAACTGCGCTAGAAGCCGAATCCAGTCCTCAAGAACTGTCTGCCCAGCCACAAATTCTCAAGAATCCTCCTTACCAAGGACTGTCTGTGCATAAGCTCATCCTCCTGGATCGACCTTCATCAAGCAGATTTTGGATGCCCAAAGGATGCCTTCGCAGACGCTAGTACTCATGGATCGTTCTTTTTCATACCATTCCTGCATTCCCCAAAACTGGATGTCCGGTGACAACCGGCACATACTGTACTTTCTAATGCAAATTCTAAATTCCCCAGGATATCCCGTTTAAAATTCAGATGACCAGACTTGCCTTTTTCCGAAGAGCGTTCCTGAAGCCTCAGTTTTGTGGGGCAAGAAGCCGGTCCTATAGAGCTGTACTCTCTCACCGAGTGCTATGTTTGCTGGAACTGGAGAGCTGCAGATACATAGTTACCACCATACTACCGCAAATGTACTGAAGATATTATCATCATCACACATGTCCATAGACATAAGCCATTAGTTTTCGCACACTTCTGTTATTTTTTTCTTGACAACCAATAATTTAAGATTTAGTCCATTTATCTACGAACTGAAGGTTTTAATTATCAAAAAAATGTTTAATAGAATCACGAAAAGTACTAAAGAGAAAAATATAAAACAATAAAAATATCTTTATAAATATTTCACTATTCCTTCATTCAATTGCATAAAAATATTCCCTCAAGCATTAAGAACAGGATCTTCTCTTTTATCATCATCAAAAATCTTGTAAATATTAGAAGGTCATTACTCCCACAATTTGGTTTTCGAATCGTAATAAAACTTAAAGTATCCAACACATTCGCAAACTAATTCCATTTCATGTGGTTCATCTGCATTTTTATTAAAAGTTTAAGTTTGTTTCGGTTCGTTCGTACGCGTAGGGCTTCTTCCAAGATGATAGATTACAATCGATAGCCGGATGGTATCAAAATTTCTGAAATTGGAAAACCAACATGCGAGAAGCTCTAAAAGGATTTTACTGTCGAAACTTTCCCAGATAATATCCTTGCATTTAGAGATTCTGCACAGGCTATAGTAGAGGTCATAAAACTTTTACTCGCAAATCGTACAACAACTCTGGAGGGTGTGATATAAGCAGTGTATTTAGAAGCCATGAAAGAAGTTCATAAGATTGGAATTAAAGTGAAAGGGCTGGTGCAAGCAGCAGTACCCGTTGTGGCTTCGTACGTGATATTAAAATCAATTTTCTCGTAGCGAGTATAATTAATACTTTTATGAGGTGGAAGATAACGTGGCTCGGGTAATTATTATAAAGTTCCCGATTATGAGAATTACTCTAATAAGACATTGTATATCTAATCATAATAGTTTTTCAGATAATTACCTACACTCGTCTTGTCCTGATTTTTACATCCATTTTGAATGAGTGACCCAGACGTTTTAGCATATTAAATTTAAGTTTGCATCACATTCTGATTAAAAAGGACCAGATCTTAGATAGTTGCAGGCTTTATTCAAAGGAACATAAAATGTAAATTTTATTCGACGAAGTGCTTTTGCATTCACATAGCCTAAACCATTAGCACAATTGCTGCAATTTAAGTCTCATCATATTTCTTGCTAGCCGATGCATGTATGCTTTAGTAGGTATGCACTGTCCGCGTATGCCTTAAAATAACCATTCAAGAGATATTTGAACTTTTTCTGATGTACACATCCAGCAAAAAATCCTAAAAAAGCGTTAGTGGGGAAAAAACTGTGCATATTTCAAGCCGTTTTTTTATTTTTTTATATAGAGTACTTCGTTGGATAGCGAGTGCATTCACGGACAAAAACTGAAAATCTTTTGAATGATTTCACGAAGGTATGCAGTGTGATAGGTAGATTTGAATGAAAAGCCTTGGGATTTACATATTACATAATGTTTATCGAAAATAAATTGAATTGAAAGAATCGTGCTTAAATTGCAAAAATTATGGAAAATGATTTTACGTCAAGCTTTACATGCATTGTTCACCATATACGGCTCTAACAAGCTTTTTCTGATTTAGCTGTGGTATCTAAGTATTGTAAGCTTGTGGGTATTTCCATTTAAATGCATGCAAGCCCATATTGAGCTTGTTACATGAATGATAAAACCGATTTCATACGTTATGTAAATAAAAACAATAATAATATTTGTGATTTTAAAAGAAAGTCATATCCAATTTGTTGTTTCATTCATTCGAATATATTTGACTCATTTGGAGCATTACATTTATTTCAGCGCCATATATGCATTAAACAGGCAACGTCTTCGAGACCCGAATAAGTAAGAAGTTGGCTTATACCATTTCTCAAATACCTCCCATGTGTGTCTGAAGAACGAGTAATCTTATCGTCAAATTTTAAAAAATTCATCAGAAATCCAAATATTCTAACAATCCTCTGAGTCGAGAAGCCTTCTGGATAGATGATTTCTTTTTGAAACCTACCATGAGGACAGAGCGAACAAAGCTCTAAGAGCTTTCGCGATGTGTCGCATATTCATAGGGAAATAGTCGGGACTTAAACCACGGATAATAGTTTGTATTTACACCAGTGTCATCCGACCCATGCTAGCAAATGTTTCTGCTGTGTGGTGGAATACAATGCAGTTCGCCAATTATCGTAAGATATTGGAAAAGATTCAAAGATTGTGACTCTTTAGTATAAGTGGTGCTCTAAAGTCAACCAGAACCGCGGCTTTTGAGATCATCCTCAACATATCCCTATGCAAATAAAATCAGGAACTGGGCAGAAAACGACGCGATGAAACTGCATATCAATCAGGGCTGGATTCACACTGGAACAAGTATTCCACACGAATCCATCTTTGAATTCGTGCAGTTCATCGCACCTGACATCGACACAATAACAACGATCGCATCCTCGAAACTATGCTGAAGATCACCTTTAAATCGCAAACTCGAGATAAGGCAGAATGGGTATCACATTCAGTGCTTCAACCATTCACAAACCCTATTATATACACAGACGGCTCCAAATCTGAAGAAAATACCAGAGCGGCCATTTTCTGCGAAGTACCCTACATGAAAATTGCTATACACCTTGAAAGTAATGTCACGACTTTCCAGGAGGTCGTCAAAACTATCCTTGAAGCTGGAAGGTATCAATTGGGATCGCAGTAAAATACCTTGGCTCTAATATTTCGGCTTGGGGCGACTGCGAACTCAATCATCTTTGGTTAGATGACCCTACAGTTAGAGCTACAAAAGAACTGGTGGGGCAAATTTAACCCGAATTTAACCAAAAGGCTATAGGCAATTAACAAGCCAATCTTGCCAACTCTAGTGCCGATTTTCACTAGGCACTCTTCTCTCAGCGGTCACCTACACAGGATAGGATCCGGTATGCAGGGGATGCGAGCGCACTCTGAAACGGTGAATCATTTCTTTTGTCCCTGTCCAGTTCTCGCAGGAAAGCGTTACAGTTTCGTTGACTTACATATACCGGAAGAACTGCGTTAAGCGGATAAGGAGAGTTGAGAGCCAATTTTGAGCGTTATGAGAGTGTATGATTGGGACTTATGAGAGCTTGCTTATAAGTCGGGAGGGTGAACAATGAGCTTTATTATGGCCTACGTTCCAGGGACCCCAGCGGAGTTTCAGCATCGTTTTCAATCACCCAATCATCAATCAATCAAAGCAGCAGATATGAATAATAGTCTTAGTAAAGATTTTAATTATTTTGTACTAGTTTTATATGGCTGGGCATAATAAATCCTGACTAGCCTTAGAATTTTTACAAGTTACTGCCATTGTATCTCTTACGGCATCTCTAGTGCAGTAAGTATTGCTCTACTCGCTAGTTATCTCACTTTCTGCAGTGTATTTTTATGGACGTAGTCAGTCCATATTTTCATAGATGGCACAAGAACTAGATGTCGCATGCAGTACAAAAAAGTGTACAAAATTTATATGGCGGGGTAGTCCATTTCGGAATGAACCACAACATTTGAAATGATGTATACGTTAAGTGATTCATAGTTTTTCCTATCTAAAGTGCTGAGGAAGTCGATCAGATGTATACAAAACTGCTATTATAAAAACATGTGCTTTCGCCACGCTCTAAAATAAGTTATACTCCATTCCAGAATGCACTACCCATTTCACAATGTGTATACTCTGCTCTAGTATGGCATGCGGCATCTAGTTCTTGTGCCATCTATGCTTTTATACATATCAGTGGTTTTATATAAGAACACTGTAAATATTTTATAATGTTAGGAGTTAGGACTAAGTTAGTACTCTGGATGTGGTAGTGAGGGAGTCTGTTTCATGACTTGGGAATTGTTTCACGAGGGTTTTGCATCAGCTAAAGTTTGGGCACAAACTCAAACTCTAAGAAAATCCTATACACATACATCCAATGCATACAACAATATTCATTGAAAAACATGTTGATTTGTTTAAGTTTTGGAATAAAAATATTTAGTATAATTTTTTGAAGTTGATAAAAATATATATATTTTTCAAATAACTCATTAAATATTGCATTCTCCAATTTGTTTAAGGGGAGGGGGGTTATAACCCCCGCCCCTCGTGGCTCCGCCAATGTGCATAGATTTCAATTCTCTTCCTACTTGGAGGTGTTCTCTGAAGCACGAACTATACGTTTTCGCAATGAAAATATATATTTATATATTATCATATACTAGTGTCAATATTTGTAGTATTTATGAAATATATTAGGTTCAATTCTACTAAAATGAAATACACTTGTTTCAATACTCCTAGTTTACAAGCTCAAGAACTTAATTTGTCTTTAGTACTGCCGATCCGTGTAGGTTGACTGCTCAGAACGCAATGCTGCTTCATATTCCCAGTGCTCTATTTATACTGAACAAAATGTATGGGATAAAAAGAGCTTTAAAAACAAAATTTAAGAAAGGTTGCGTTCATGAGCTTTGGCGGTGCTTATCTCTGCTATGTAAAAACCGGGAAGGCTTTTTCTTAGAACTGTGATGACAAACATCAAAGTTTATTGCTGTGGCGAGTAACCCATTTGGTAAATTATTTTGCTATTTTATTGTGACTAATATACATAATTTGTTTTTCTTCTTAATTTTAGTATCACGATTGCAGTATCGATCCGGAGTAGGGTTTGATGGGTGGGTAAGCTTTGTTTTTTTAGAAAAATTCTCAGATCGAAGAATGATCTGAGTATTTTGTTTGTTTATATGTTTTTTACATTTCTTTGTCTCTTGCAGGTCAAAATACAAATTAAATTGATTTTTTTCGCCAAACACAATCAACATGTGTCACAATTTCTGGATGCAGGTGTTATTTATTGCTTCAACGGCTACTACAGAATTCTTTGCCATTTAATTTCTTTTAAGGACTGATGTGACAGCGTTTGTAATCTTCTAAAAGCAATAACTTACCTTGACAAGATTCAGTCCGATTCAATGTGTTTTGGTGTTTTGAACTGTTTCAATTCATATGCGTTCTAAGTGAATAATGTTGAAACAGACGACAGCAAAAATAATACACAACTCTTTCAATTAATGGTAAGGGTAGAAATTGAAGATGCCACACATGTAAACATTGATGCAACTGTAACCGAAGATATTGACACCGATTGACATAAACAGGGTAATTTGTGGTTTTGGAAGAGATTTTGTGGTATGCACTCTGTTTTATAATGTAGCTGTAGGTGAGCACCACAGCTATATTATGGCATTTTGGGTGGGTTAGTGTAGCGGTGTGTTCAAATGACAAGAAATATGGGCTTGTGTTTATTGCTGCTTTATTAAACAAATTCTTTATTGCTCAATGTCATATATTTTCTTATTTCCACTTTTATTATCTAATCACACTATGCTTATTCTATTATGAACTCTGTCTTCTGGTATGTATGCTTGAGGTGTCGATTGAGTACGTATCTTATAGCTCAGAATTAAAAATTATTTTGTGTTCAAATAAATTCAATACACTTGAATTTAATAATTAGTCTTCACGTCAAATTTCTTATTTCTTACACATTAAAATTACGTTGTTTCTCCACATGAAACGCTAAATATGCTAAGCGAGCATGAGTATAGCCGTCATGTGGACTAACCTAAATCTAAAAATTTGCAGTCACCAAAAATGAATTAATTTCAGAAAAGATGTAAAATACTTATCTGAAATTCTGATCACCACAAAAAAAAAAAATACAATTTTTTCACCACGAAAAAACTTCCTCAAACACCCTTAATTTTAGAGCATGAAAATAGTGTACCTTATTGTTCGTTTATTTATGCTACTAAAATTTTCCGAAGTTCACTTTATCTCTCACTTTTCCAAATCACTGTGATGTTATACCAAAATTGGCACATATAATCACTATCACTGAATGATAGTGATCTTATAGAGCATTACCCGTTTATAGTGTCGGAGCCGCCATTTTATTATAGATTCCACACAAAAATATGGAAATTCCATATTTTTTATGTTTGTTCACCTTGTGCAACTATGTCAAAATATGCTAAAATGTGTCATCTAATTTATTCTACGTTATTCATGAACTTTCCTTTTCGATTTATTTAAATATTTCAATTTATCGCAAAAATATCAATATGGCGGCTCCCTCTGAAATTATGTCAATTTTCAATATAGAACGTAAATTCTCTCTCTAATTTCTTCTGTTTCGTTCCAATATTGTTCTCTTTCCCAATCATTATGGGAATTAATTTCGCCTTTTTTATTAAATATCTGCTTACCTGGTGAAATTCGCACTTTCTAAACTTGCTCAACAGGTTGCGCGCATTTAATTTCACCAAATTGACTTTTTCGCGAGTCAATTTGACAGTTACGATCGCGGTATTTTAGTTCGCAAGTGTTGTGTTTGTCTTTTTCATTTTCTCCGCAATAAATGGATTAATTCTTAAGGTAAGTTTATAAATATATTTTTTACGTGTGTAAGAATTGTTTTATTATGCATAATTTGTAAGAAATCTTCAAATTATGCGAATCTTCGCATCTTGTAAAAGTGTTTAGCGAAATGGCAACAATGGAAAAAATTGTTGCATTGGGTGAATTACTGTGTATATGCATCCTGCGAGTTTATGTTTTTTGCATGTATGAACATAATTGCATACTTTGCAATGGTTCATTACGCAGGGAACATGAATATCGCTAAAAAATTGCAATGTTTATATTTACATAGTGAAATTTGTTTCTTGACAGTTTGCATGTGTGCTTATTATTTGTAGTTTGTAACAATAATTTATATATATCTTTTTCATTTCAGATTTTTATTGGAAATACAGGAGACAGTTGATAACTGGACACAGGACCATGGACCTAGGGAAGTATTGAGTACTTTTTGTATTGTATTTTAATTATTTTATTTTCAGCTGTTTTCAACACCCTCATTTTTTCAAAATGTTTAAAAAACAATAACGAAACAAAAAACAACAATTTTTCACTTGTTTCGCTTTTTTTCTTTATTAAAAGTTGTCTTCAAGAAATAAAAATATAAAAATATTTTACTTATTTCTAGACCTCGGTTTTGGCTGTTTATGCCATCCACAATTCTACTGATATGGAAGAGAATATCGGTCCAATAACTAATCCATCTGTTATTGCTTCTAATACATTACGTGCTCTGAAATTTATACACACTTTTGTAGTTAATTTCGGATATGAGGATCTCCTGCCGAATACGCATACTTCAAATTATACAAGATTTTGAAACAAACAAGTGATCGCGTTTTTTATACATTATGTTTTGCAATGCGATCCGGAATATCTACTCTCAACTCTTGCTAAAATTAGGATAGTAGAAACCTTGATTGTACCGCTTTACACTTATGGAAGCCTTGTTTTTACTTATTTATTTTGGAGGCTTAGAACATTGTACACAGACAGAGTCCAATAATATGAAATCTTAAAATAATCAATATAGTAAATCATAATAAAAATATAAACAAAAGAAGAATAGAAAAGATAACTTAAACTGCAAAATAAGAACCACCACTATTAATAATAATATAATATATAAAAAATGTTAAATAAAGCAAACTAAAATTATAAAAAACCACAAGAAAAACTAGAAAATTATACAAGAAATTGATATAAAAATAAAATATAACTACAAAAATTAAGGCAAAAATTCAGAAAAATAAATGTATAAATATAAAATATAAAAAACTGAGGCCAAGCCGCATGAAAAAGTAGAAAATAAACTTTTCTTCACACACAGAGGTGGACTCAGATTTTTTGATTGGGACATTTCTCTTGAATATTATTTCTCTTCATGAATCAAATCACTTATTACCTCTGATTGATCATACTGAAATACATCGGTGATTGTCAGCGAATTGATTTGATTCATGAAGAGAAAAAATATTCAATAGAAATGTCCCAATGAAAAAATCTGAGTCCACCTCTGTGTGTGAATAAAAGTTTATTTTCTACTTTTTCATGCGGCTTGGCCTCAGTTTTGTTTGAAAACTCGTTTTTTACTTATTTTATTTTCTCCCTTTTCAGGTTAACTAAGTTGTTATTACGTGCTGCATGGAGATATTTGAAAACGATTTTATGACGGCTGAAAAGACACTGATTTACCAGTTTGTCAAAACATTTATTCGAGTAAAAATTATTTTTATTCACAGAACTTTTGCGTCAAAATATTGCTAAAGAACAAAAGCTTATAATTGAAAATTTTTCTTGCTAAATATATCAACGACAGTTGTTGCCTGAGTTTTCTTTACGGTTGCGACGCACTTCGCCATGGTTAGTGATGCTCTCGAGATGATATGTTGGGACGATACAGATTGTGTACAGCGCTCTGTAGCTGTATTCCAACTTGATCCCACATAACATGAACTTTCCCGATTTTCCATGTTTTCCATAGACTTTTCCTATTACAATGAAATTTTTTTTAAAAATTTACATCAATTTTCCCCGATTTTTCATGCAAGTTTTCATGATTGTTGAAGAGAAAGTACTGATGCCAGTAGGACGGAAAAAATGATTCCGCATAGCTTATAAAACTTTTTTGACGGAAAATTTTCCGGAAAAGTCGAAAAATTCCGGAAATTTTCGGAAAATTTTCCAGAGAAATTGGAAAATTCTGCATTATTCCTGAAACAGGTTTATCACTAATCATATCAATGAAATTTTTTTCGATGATTTTCCCGCATTTCCGGGTTTCCATTGAGTTTTCCACAGAAGCAACTTTATGCAACTCATCTCACTCTACAACTTTGTCTTAGGTTGCAAAAAGGTCAAACGCTTCCTTGGTCGGAAAAACTCCGGAAAAGCGTTTTACATGAATTTTCCTCGATTTTTTCTGCAAGTTTTCACCATTGTCGTAGAGAAAGTAATGATGCCAGTTGATAGGGAACTTGATCCTGCATAATTTAGAAAACTTTTTTACCGGAAAATTTTCCGGAAAAGTCGGAAAATTCCAGAAATTTTTTTCGGAAAAATCGGAAGACTTTGCATTTTACCTGAAACGGATTTATCACTAATCAAATTTGTACCAATTTTCAAATGATTTTTCCCAATTTTCCGGGTTTTCCATGGAAATTTCCGGTTCAAATTTTGATAGATTCACAGCTCGTTGTGATGACGAAAAGAGGGTCTACGGGAGTGTCGAAAATAGTAAAAAAGAAATGGCTGGCCTCAAAAAATGCGAAGAAGGAAAATTATAATTGTGATACTACAGAAAATAGCAATAATACAAAACTATGTAGAAAATGTTATGCGAATTTAAAAAAAATTGGAAAACAGAACAAAACACAGCAAAGAACGCCAAAGAAAACGGTAAATAACGACTTGAAACACCGCTAATATTTTATAGGAATTAACTTTTTATGGAAATTGCTTAATCTCCATTATATAACTGATCGACTTTTAATTCGATTTCGCCTTGTATAAGAAACCCACTATGTCACATTTATTACTCATGCATAAAACATATTTTAATAAAATACCTAAAAGCCCATTACTTTCTGGGTAAATCTAGGCACTTATAATGCAAAACACCAAAAACTAACAAATATTAAAACTCAGTACGAAATGACACTTGAAAGCTACTAATAGAGCACAGCAGTCGTAAAAGCTGCGATTTTTCAGATAGGTACATGTGCAAAAGTCAAGGAGAACTTCTTTTATGTAGAAAAAACTGTTTTCAAACTTTACTGTTGCATCTTAAGAATTGCCTGTAAACTCAATAACGAGAGCACTTTTAAGGTTCGCTTGGGTTAAGTGGATCACAAGAAAATCCCGTGAATCCTGAAAATTTTCAAGAAAAACTTCGGAAATAAATTGGATTGCAAGGTTTGGTAAGCCGAAGAAGTGCAAGTCCATTCTGTAACAAAAAATAAGGAGAAAGGAGAGAAAAAACGAGGATATAATGTCTTCGGATAGGATCCTTTCCCAAAAAAAAATCTCTCATCGTCAAGTATAGTCATGTTTATGAGCCCTAGTGTGAGCAGTATCTTTAAGCATGAACCCTTGTCGACATAATTGAGCACTCTTGCGGAAATATTTGCATATACACATTTCAGTAGCATACGAACATATGTATATATGTATGCATATATGTATAACACTAAATGTATATGTGTTATAAACTTCTTGAATAAATCCACCATATGTAAGTGTTATGTAGGTGGTGGTGATCACTATAGACTTGCCGTTCTCAAACAGTAGCCTTAAACAAGAAAAGCGTTATCAATGTAAACCCTGCTGACCTAGATACTCATAAACTTGAGCTTGGGTAAAAGGTCTTCAAGGACATCGTTGCATAGTTAGTTGACATTACGTTTTAATTATTACAATTCGCTTACAGGATATCAGATTATTTTGGTGTAAGTCCCATAGGATGCTATAACATCTCTTCTCCGTTGGAATTAATCGAATCTGTTGCTAAGTAAATTTTTGGTCCTCAAAATCATGAAGAGTTAAAAATTTTGCAAATATCCTTTGACAGTGTAAAAAATATTTTTATTATCGGAAAACATAAATTGAAAGTTTTGTGTAAGAACACATTCAGAACATGTTTTCTTCCAATTGACTTGTTCCCTTCAGACCTAATGTAATTGGGAAATCCTTGTTGAATCCCCTCAGTGATTAAAGGCTAAAAACCAATATTACAAGATTTTTATCCTTTAATCATTGGCAGGATTTGAAACTAAGCATGTACAAGTCATGTTAACTTCAGACATCCTTCGTTGAATTTCATTATAAAATTTCTGAGAGTGAAATTAAATTATTCCGAGAATGTGAAGATGAACCCGAGATGACTAGGGCTGGTATACATACAATACACATACATATATATATGGCTTAAGGCTAGGTATGTAAATGCTTTTTGTTCGTCTCTTTAAAAAAATTTTTTTTTAGGTACCTATTTTTGAATTATGGCGTTATTCTTGTTGAAAAATTTCTTTGATGCGGAAACAGAAAACCAACAGTTAATTTTGAATTTGAGGTGGCTTTTAAAGAAAATTGGAGTTGCTTTGTAGTGAGCAAGATAATTTGCTGGCCACACATTTTGTTCAGGTTTTCTGGATGTGGCTCGTAAAGATTCACTATACATAGTATTGGATTATTTGGCTTACACTTGAAAGATAATAAGGAATTTAGGAAATTAGTTAAATATTAATCGTTTGGTTGTTCACGAGTCTTGTATTTTGGTAACGTCCTATTCTTCCTATAATTCTAGTACTGCAAAAATAGGCTGCAATTTCCAAAGGCTATTACTGGAAAAGTTCGAAGTCCTATGATTTAAATATGGGCTACACGAATTGAGATGCTGTCTAATTAAAAGATCACATTGAAGTAGAGTTGTTGGTCTTTCTTGGAATATCGAAATTCTTTTATAAAAAAACAACAAAACAAAAAAGTTTAAAACCCATTTAGGATATAGCTCAAAGTCTCATAAATATAAGATTTACTTAAAAATAATTGCAGAAACCTCCTCTTGAAAACTGAACATCGTCACCTTTTTGTTTGCTTCTCTCATAAAATTCCATAATTTTAGTATTATCATAGGTACCAACTGCAGGTTTTCATAGCATCATGGATATATCAACAGGTCGGTCTTATCAGGTGGTACCACTAACTATACCAATAATGAGGCCCTTAATTAGATTAGGGGGTTTGTTTTTTGTTGAGAACATACCTCAATACTGTCATAAAAGTAAATGGAAAATAATTTTTTAATTTTGGCCTGAAAATCTAAAATTTCATTTAAGTATAATAATTAATATAGATAAGGTATGTGTTCGAAATAAATCGATTCGAATATATTTTTATTAACAGACAACTTCTGAAAAGAAAACATCCTGAATAGACAGCATCAAAACTTTTATTAAAATTAAATCTAACTGGATTACTCTTAATCAAAAAACAGGTACATAGCCCAACAAAAACATATTGCACAAATACAATGCAAAAGTATAGCCTTATCGAGCAGATCTAATTAAAAAACCACACTTGTCTCGATCCTTGCTTTTAACAAAGCCCGAGGCTGGAAACTTCTACCATTGACATGATGGTGGAATAATTTTCTACTACCATAAAGGTGATTACTACCGCGGGTAATCACATTTCAGCCACGTATACTAAGAGAGTGTATCTGAAGAAAACCAAAGCCTTAGGAAACATCGATTCCTAAATGCTTCCAAAAACCGACATCCTATCCTCTCATATCTCCTTCCCCGCCCTCCTACTAAGAATTAACTCCAAAAGAAGAATGACATGCAGTACGGCTTTTAGATTGTTAGCGACTGACATTTATATCGGGTATCGACCGATATACCAACTACTAACAAATATATATTGGGTATCTGGGTATCGACTCATAAATCAACATTTTATTTCTGGTCTCGACGGAAATAAAGAATCTTACTTCGGGTCTCGACTAAAGTTAAGATAATACTTTAAGACGGGTCTCGACTAACTTAGAGAATATTATCTCGGGTCTCGACTGAAATAATATTACTAACATTAACACTTTATTTCTGGTCCTGACGGGAATAAAGAATTGTTCTAACCAATGTTTACAGCAAAGGGTCTTAACATTAGCTTAAAGACAATTCCTAAAGTTCCAAGTATTAGATCGGTGAGTACAAGCCATTTGTAATATTTTATTATTTATCCATATATATATTTTATTACATGTTTACTTATATATATATATTATACATTTCGTGTGCATATCTATCAAATATATAATTTAAGTTTATTCTACATTTATTTTACATATACATATTTATATTACGTTCCTGTCGATCTTATATTGCAACTTTCTGCCAATAAGTGTGTTTTTCTGTGTTAGCAAAAACCTCTAAGCGAAAACGCATATATTGAGTTCTATCCCAATACAACTATTCTTGAAAATCGTACATTATAAATCTGTGGCAATAAGTGTGTTTTCCAGTGTGTGTGGATCGCTGACCTAATAACTTATATACGTACTCTGATCTTAGTAGTGGGAAATTCTAAAAAATAAGTGTGACAGTTTCTTGAAAGTTAAAAGGAAGTGAATAATGTTTGTTTTGATAAGAGAGTCGAACACTGATCTTGATCCAAATTTACCAGTGCATTTCAGTTTTACTAAATTCAAATTTGCGTGTACGTTCTAACAACGGCCAGTACAGTAAGGTATCTGTTATTGGGTGAATAAGTATATATTCCGGTTGTCAAATAGATTGTCTATTATAAAGAACAGACAGAATTAGACTAACATAGCACCATCCACTAACATGACTTATTATCATTCTGCACTTCTACACACAATGAAGAAGTAACCCACAGATATACACATATAATATGGACTGCGGGTTCAATTGCTTATGTCAAAAAGAGTTCTTACCCCGCTGTCAATATTGAAAAAGTCTTTGGCGGGAAGTTGAAAAAATTAACGCGTAGCTCGAAAAACGATTATAATAAAACTCGTCGAATTGGTAAAAGAATTTTGTCAGTAATAACCCTAAATAATTAATTTAAAAAATTTATTTCTACGGACCCACTTATTTTGTTGTTGTTTACAGTTCTCCTCTGTTTTTTTTTTTTTAGTAAGTGTACGATTTATATGATTTGCATGAGCTTTGTGTTAGTATTATGAAAGGCTATTAATCAGGCACATTTTAATGCTAATGCTGGAAAATTGATCACAAGCGGAAAGCGACCTTAACAAAAGTCGAAAGTCATAGCGTTGGTCAATAAAGTATATGGTATATCGCTATTTACACACTAGCAGTGACTTTTTATATTAAAAAAAAATTACATATATTATTCGATAATTACAAAAGTGCAATACGAGCAAAAATTATACTATCTGAGATATCGAAACTTCGGACCATGAATATATTGAAGCAGAAGAAACTAGTGTCCCAACTTCCACTAAAAGAAAACGTTAATTTAAAACATGTTCATATGTTGGTAATCCTTCATCAGATGAAAGTAATGAGGGAGTGAGTATTCCAATAACTTCGGCTGCAGTAGTAAAACGAATGAAATCTTACCACAGCGCTAACACTTTCGCGGAATCTTTCACTACATCGGCGGAAATTTCTTCAGTACCTCTTAGAACAACTGAAAATAGCTTTACTGAGGATAGTGAACTTTAGGCAATAATTGCTTTTATATGCCATCTAAACGATGCATCTGTTCCTGTAGTTAATACTGCTGTTGGCAATATACCTATTTCTGTAACTGTTGAACGTTAGTATTGCAGCTATGCAGATTCTATTCCTTTTCATTATTAATATTTTCACCGTTTCAGAAGAGCAAAATAGGTCTGTATTGATAATAGCCCCACTTATGTAAATTTCATTAACTATGCTGACATCCACCAAGAGTTAAATACAACATTAAAAGATGTAGTTACAAAAGAACTAACACCATTTCGAACCTCACTCGAAAATGATATAAGAATTATTATAAAAGAAGAAATTTCCATTATCAACGAGCACGGAACTAACCGGAGTAAAAGATCATCAGTTTATGAGCTCGAAAAGCAACTTTGTTTTCCTTTAAACACAACTGAAAATTTGAAATCATTTGAAGAAAAGATCGACAACGAGTATAACTTCTGTAGACACTTTGTAAGTGTTTAAATATTATTTCACTTAGTTAAGGGGCATAGAACTTTATATTCAAAAACAAAACTTTACAGTAGCGCTCTTAAAACGTTTTTTGTTACTTAAAAATTGTTTAGTATTGCTTAATATTTTAGCTGTGTTTCTTTAATGAGTGATTGACGGAGCTCACGATTATATATGAAAAGGCTTCAAGTTCCGTGAAACCCTTTTTAAAAATCAAAGCTATAACCTTCAAAATTTTGTACCATTTCAGTGGTATGCCTCTACGATAGGAACATATTATATATCTACTTGATTTTTTAGAAAAAAAGTAATATATTTCATTTCAGAAATCTTTTATCACAGAAATAGGCGGAATGCATGCAAAATATCATGTAAAAATTTGAAGCCGAATGTATATAATTAATTTGCAGAAGAAAATATCGTATACTGGCCGCGAAAAAGAAAAATAGCCGATAAAAAATGTAAAGCATATTAGAAAACATTTTGCAATTGTCTTTACTGACTGGTGTTGGGCTTATAAAGTTGGCTGTTGCTTTACTGCATCTAATATTACTTCTGCCGTGTCATCGTAGGATATCGGCTCAATCACAGCTTCGTTATCAGTACATTTCTTTTCATCAATTTGGACTAGATAAAAAATAGCTTTTCTATAGTAGACTAAGAAACATATTTGCATTACATTACATTACATTACTTTTAATGTTTTCTTTCCTTAAGTTAATTTTTCTATTTTGTACAGAACAGTACGTGTTGTGAAGTTGAGAAGGTTGATTTTCACGCGGTAGGATGAGGTTGGATTCCCAGGTACTTAAGCTTAAAAAAGCTAACAACATCTAATCAAAGGATCTATAAAATATACTAACTTAGATAACATGAATAAATTAAAAATGTAATTTTTTTTTTTCATTATGTTTTAACACACTTTTCAGTACTATACCGATATTAACTTTCAGTAACGTTTAAGTACCAACAAACAAATCTAACAATTTTGAAAATCAGTACAGAATAGATTTTGAATTCAGTACCGAATAGTTTTTGAATTCAGTACTGAATAGATTTTGATTTCAGTACTCCAGCGGTGACTCTGCAATTTAAAAATTCGGAATCCGGAATTCCGTAAATTTTCCGCTTGAATTCTGCATGCTTCAGTATTGGGAGGGGTAATGAGTTTCGATAGACTCCCGCGAGAATTCAGATCTATTACACGGGTTGCCTTTTTATAGGTGCTCCTGATAATCTTCTATTTTAAAGCTCTGTCTGCACATAGATACCAATATTGCCGCTTAGTAAAACGCTGTGAGCTCTTCCTGAAAGACACTATATTTGTCCGGCAGTCTATAAGGCTCGTGTTACTGGCATTCTCTAGAGTGCATCCAGTCCCTGTGTCCACACTCGGCTTGGATTCATCCGTAAAGATAAAAATATCGGATGTTACCTGCATGGCGTTCCCATCCCAATCACTGCTAGTGGTCTTCATTGCATTGAGACCCTCACCATAAGCTAGGAAAGGTACCTGATAGTCTGTCTCTTTCGTGTAGTCACTGTAGTTTATCCTGTGGAGAATATTGGAATGTCCAAAACCCCGCTCTCAGCCAAATTGACGCTACACTAAAGGCATTTTCACATCAGAAACAAGAACAGAAAAATGTAAACCGAAAAACTCAATTTATTCCACTTAACAACAAGATTTTTGTTCCAATGATTAATAAAATCCAAGGAAATAGGATAAACTAGGAATTTTACTGAGAAAATAGTTATATTTATTTCAGATTTTGAAGAAAAACACAACTTTTATGTTTTAAATTTTAAATTTTTTCGCCCGAAAGATTCGGCCGATAAAACATAAAAGTTGTGTTTATCTTAAAAATCTGAAATATATATACTATTTTATTAGTAAAATTATTAGCTTATCCTATTTCCCATGATTTTATTAATCATTGGAGCAAAAATCTTGTTTCAAAGTGGAATAAATTGAGTTCTTCGGTTTACATTTTTTCGATTCTTGTGTTTGATGTGAAAGTGCCTTTATGCAGTAAAATTTAAAAAAAAATTAAAAATTTCGATTGGTTTTTTTTTTCTCAAAATTCAAATTTCCCAGCATTTTAGGAGAAATATAGAGTTATTACCATGTGAATATAAATACACTTCAGAATAACACTTGTTATCCCCTTTATAACGACATACCATTGCTTGTGAATTGCTTCGAAATTGGAAAATAATTCTAAGAAAATTGTTGAGGGATTTTTTTATAAAATCATTATTCAAATAAAAGACGCAGATTAGTGTCCAACCACACAGAGCTGGGCAATACTTAAGTAAAAAAAACTTAAGTACTACTTAAAGTACATTTTCGTTACTTAAGATTTATTACTCAATACTTTTAAAATGCCCCTAGTTAGTACTTGCTTCTATTTACTTGTACTTAAGACTTAGTTTTGTACTTAAGTACCTAAATTTTTACTTAAGTATTTCTGTGTCTATTAAGTACCTACAAATATCTAACTCTTCGTAGAAAAGCAAATACAATCTCTAGCGCAACTCCTTTTTAGTTGAGTTTTAACGCACGCATAGAACTGTCAAAGCATGTGTCACACTAACGCGTCAAGGCAGAACATTAGCCAAACTAATAACATACAAACAAGACTGGGCAAGTAGAACAAACACTAGTAACGCATCGCTCGAATATAAAATCGACGATGCCCCGACCTGATGTAGGGAAGGCCTCAATTTTGTCTTAGAAATTTACTGGAAATATTTTCCGTAGAATTTTTATGCATTATTGGAGTTGACAGTGGGTGCTTGGGCGGAACTCTCATAGTTTTTATGAGTATAGCAATCAATGAGAGGTGAAAGTTTTACTCTACGTGCAGCGCCGAAAACTATAAAAAACTATAAGTAGTAGCCACGGGCTAGTATACAATATTATAGTTTTCAAAAGTTATTTATTTATTAATATCTATTAACTGAGCTCTATAAACTTCACTATATTACTGCCAACGTACAAAGATTCTAAAAAAGTACTTTAAAAAGTACTCCAAAAAGTACTCTCTACTTTTTATAGAGTTAGAACTTAGTTACAAGTACTTTTCATACATACGGTACTTGTACTTACGCTGAAGTACTCAGACCTTCGATACTTGTGCTTGTACTCAAGTACTTTTTCTTTGGTACTTGTGGTTGCAGAGCTGACCACAACTTTTTTTACTAATGTTCTAAATATATTATGAATTTATGTCTTCTATTATTACGAATGCACGAGAGCGCATTCCGTCTTAATCCTCTTTTGATATTCGTTGATCTTACCACACACCTAAGGATTTTCGAAGCATCTGCGATCTGGGATAATTATTCGTCCCTTGCATACACTAGGCTTGATTAAACTTCACTTTTCATAATTGAAAGCTACACAAAAATAAGGCCTAGGCTATGAGTGGAGATAAATTGCATCTTTATTACGATGTTCCTCTTCAATAATAAGCAGACTTTGAAAGCAGCAGGGAATTATGTATCTACGTGATTTTTGGAGGCAGACGTTGAAAAAGATGGTTTTCACGACGGAAGGAAATTTGAATGTGAAGAAAGAAAATTTTAATTGTTCATACTTAAGTCTACTGCGCCGTAGATGTGAAAGGAACTGGATATGTTCGTGAAGAAAGGGTATCAGGAAACTTCTTTCAATTTCAAGTCAATCAGCGGAGATGCAAGTAAAAATGTCAAGTCAGGTATCTGCAAAACAGTTGTGAATCACCCTGTACCTGCATCACCATTAAGATCTAACCCCCTCCTGCCTCCATATTTTGATGTTAAACATTTTTTATTTCTAACATTTCAACCTATGACCTGTGTCATTTATTACCACCAATTACAAATAACCCTGTACATAATTTATTTCAATTCCTACAGGATGATCATTTAGTAGTTCGTCCTTAGAGCGCATCTTTCTTGATTCATTGCTTGAATGATAATGATAAATTAAATTAAACTGAATTTAAACTTAAATACAATTCTCTTCTTAAAGCTATATTTGCACTAATCAAAAATTACAGGGATAACTGGGAAACAATCGATTATCGTCAAGCCATTAAAATAACGATTCAAAGTTGAAAGCAATCGTCATTCATCGAATTTGATTGTCCGATTATCAATTTTCAACTAGCTTTCAACAGTTATTTAATTATCATTATATATATTAATACAGCGCAAATATATTGTGAAGGTTGTAAAGTGATTTATAAATAAATTTTAGCATTTTTGTATTTTCATTTTAATATTTTTATGTGTTCTGCAAAAGCTAAATAACTTTTTTTTTAAACTTCATCATCTTATTTCGTCATATTATTGGAAATATTTAATCGCGTATTTATTTGTGTTTATTTCTCTATTTTTAAAAATAATTATCTCACATTTAACCGCTATTTATTAATTATTATTATTCATAACCACGTTATATAACTAATTGGTAATCAGTTTTTATTGTGGTATCCGTGGAACACTTTCCATGCTTCTCTTAATTTTCATGTCTATCATAATTTTCAAGTAATGATGTCACCCATGTAGGAACATACTTTCTTTTCCTACAGCTCTCAGTTCTCATATTACTCTCCATTTTTAACTATTGCTAATAATGATAATAACGAAAAAATACAAAATAGTAAATTAAAGTGCGATAAGTAAGTTTTAGGCACAAACTGTGATTTTAAGGGAATTAAATTGAGTTCACACAATCTTACCATAAATTTTGTAAACAAATATAATAGAAATGACTACGGCTTAAAGATTACGTTATGTCTTAATCAATCAAAATTAATACCCGAACCTGTCAGTAATCAGTGCTTACACAGAACTTGTATTATTTCGGCCTCTAATGCTTGCTGCTCTACATTGTTCTATATATAGCTGGGCGTGTGTCCTAATTATTTACATTATCAAACGAAAATTTTGTCAAGAGATTACGATGAGAACAAAACATCAGGTCTCCTCCCCACCTGAAATTTATTCCGAAAAATTATGATAAATTAATTATCCTGCTAGAAGCTAATTAAGGTTTCTCTCAATAAATTGTTTGCCTTCAGAAATCATTTACTTCAGATTGAATAATGGTTTCGTATTACTCAGAAATACGTTCGATTTTGGGTGAATATATAAAATGCTGCGGTGATGGTTTCAACGAGACTAAATGGAATGCCATAAATGAAAATTACGATTAATCTGATATCCACCCCTATAGAAGACATCTTCCTACGTCAATAACTTCAATTTTCAAACTTAAATTTCGAGTCAAAATAAGAGGATTTTTTTTTTAAGTCAAACGTCTTATGCTTGGGAGAGATTTATGTAACAACCTAAAATGACAAAATTCACCAGCCATAATTATTCCATATAAGTAAGTGTGCCGCAATATAAGGACTTGAGTTCATAAATTTTTTCCATCCTACTGATTTACTGAAGTGTCTGTTCGATAATAAGAATTTATGTTGGAGGCTCTTTTAATAAGAATTAAACATAAGTCAGTGAACAAAAGACTGAAAGGCTTTTGTGTTAGCATTTGATTTAATGACCATTGTTCTATTTAAATTACCAATTATTTGTGTTTGTTTAGATTATTTAGGATATGAGATAAAGTTATCTTTGAATGATCTGCAGTCTTTACACTAATTAGTATTATTTTTTTTTTTTTGTTTTTCATTGACGAAGATAATTAGATTTCAATTTAATGAGTCTCAGATAGACCGTAGATTTTCTCTGTTCAGATTCAAGTTTCCTGTAAGAGTACTAATTATGGTTGAGGTTTGAATTTTCTTCTCATATCAGCAAGATAGTATACATGGTTATTTATAGCCGTGAAATTTTCTTATGTACACTCCCCGATAAAAAAATACGACACCCCTGAAATTTTTCCGATCCTTTAAACTGATGAAACTTGTGGTAAAATATGTATACCTGATATAAAAACAAAATAACGTTTTTTATTTCTGAATGATATTTTGTCTTTAGAAAATGTACACAGAAAATATTACCTTTGTGATTTGCCTCTGGGAAATAACACCAAATGAAATAATATCCAAAAGCGATAACGGAAATAAAACCCAAAAACTCCATATATATTTGGAACGTGTCAAATGTGAAATAAAGTTCAACACTTTTGGGTGTTATTTGAAACTTTTGGGTTTTATTTCACTTATGGCTTCTTTGGGCGTTATTTCAAAGTGATATAAAATCCAAAATTTGTAAATGAAATAAACCAACAAAAAAAGCAAAAATTGATCCTGATGAAATAATGCCCAATTTTTGTGCGAAAATGATGAAATAATTGAACAAAGGCAAATATGAAAAAAATGGCGAAGTTCGTCACACAAAAGTAAAGTAGAAAAAAGTAGCTCCTCCAAAAAGAGAGTCAAAAATATTGTATTATCTTTAACACATGTATATGTGAAAAGATGCATGCGTATAACAATTTATTTAGGATATCAAAATAGATAAAATTGGGCCATAAATTAAAAAAAATATATATACAGGGTGTCCCGAAAAGTGACGACCAAAGGTAAACTTCAGGTGCCCCATGTATGTTATGAGATTTTGTGTAGTTTTCGACTTATAATTTTTTTTGTGATTTTCATCAAACAACTAATTCGAAGACATTTGATTTCATAGCTCATACCCATTGCGCCAAAAGAAATTTTTAAATTCCATAAAGTTCAAAATAATAAATAGTACTAACATTTTTGACGGCGATTTAAAAAAAGTCTCACAACTTTTTTTCACCCAAAAGTATTTTAAAAACTTCCTAATTTCATTGGATATTTATCGTGTAAATGTTATTGAGCTATCTCTATGGTCTCATACATAAAATTCAATTCAAAACGTATTTAGTATTTAATCTATTCGAACTGGGATACTACGTTTTTCGCACTTCAGATCGGCTCTAACTAGGTAAGGTTATGTCCGATTGGAAAACGGATTTCACTGTTCACTTCAACTCATTACCAGCTCCAATTTGAACAAGATTTCTTTCTCTGGATACTTTTAGGGTAGGGGGTAAGAGCATCGGGAGGGTGGTAATTCCAATACGGTTTCGCCGTATACTATCGTGAAATGTACTTTCTTCTGATTCAGAAAACTTTAGCCGGACGGTTTTGTCGCCGAAAACCCCATTTAGATGCACTTGGGTCACATTCACCCTAGTTATCACCCTAAAAGCATTCAGATAAAAAATGTCTTCTACAAATTTTAGCTGGCAATGAGTTGAGGTGAACAGTGAAACTCATTTACATAATATTACAAATTACTTTAGTTAATAAAACACATTTGGTTCTAATAAAAATAAATGTAGGTATTTACAAAAGGTTTTCAAAATTACTGTCTCGAACAGTACACCTACGCAAGTGATATTCCTTTAATCATTGATTTGTATTATGATGATAGCTCAGAGTCTAGCGCAGTGTTTAAAGTTACCCTGGAACTAAGAAATTGCCGTTTTTGATTATCAATTTAAAGTTGAAAATTCAAATTTGCCTCGCTCGAACGTGAATTCTCCACTTTAGGTTAAAACTTTTGCAGCTTCCATTAAGGTCAAGAAGCTGATTATTTTATTCTTGAAAGTACAAAAGTACAGTTTGTAGAAAATAAGTAAAAAAAGATTCTGAAAGACCATCTACAAATTTAAAAAAAAAATTTAAACCCGATCCCGTTGAAAATTTTTAAAAACCCATACAAGCCTAAATTATTCGAATCTATCATTTACTGTCGTAAGATTTTACTCCCTTCAAACCAACATGAGTTTATTTCGCGCAGGCCTACAACCACTAACTTGTTGGAATTTGTCGCGGATAGCATTGGCAGGTTTGAAAAGGGCTACCAGACAAATTGTATTTAAATGGAAAAATTGTATAAAATGGAAAAGAATGGGTTTCCCTCAACATCACTAAAATGGACAGAGTCTTATTTAGATAACAGAATACACCAAATCTTATTCCGCCATCACATCTCCAGAGTCCTGAAGGTTTCGTCTGGCGTACCTCAAGGGAGTCACTTGGGCCCATTGTACTTTATTGTGTCCAATGATGTCCCTGTTGTATGGTACTGTAAGGTCTTGATTTATGCTGACGTTGTTAAGCTTTTGTACACTTGCTCTGTGGGACCACTTCTTGTATACGCTAGCCAGGTCTAGTCTCCATTTTACGGTACACACGTCGACCGTATTGAGTCTCTTCAGAGAAATTTTGTACGATTTGCTGTCAGGCACCTACCCTGGAATAACTCGTTAATTCTTCAATCCTATGCGGATCGTTTGAAGCTTTTAAATATGGACTCGGTTGAGAAATGTCGCATGGTTGCCGATGTAACTTTGTGCATCAACTATTAAACGGGAATATTAATTCCTCTTACTACTTAATAAAAACTCTTTTAGTGATAGTAGGCACAATTTGATAAGGCTAGTTCTGCTGCATGTAAACTCCTCAAGGTCAAACTTTTGCATCTGTGAACCTGTTCATCGCAAGTGTATTACTGTTAGTAATATGGCTGAACATTTTGTTGTTGACTTTTCTAAACATGTTTTAAAAAAACATCAATATAATATTTAAGTTTTTGTTCTATTTAACGTTTTTAGATTGTTTTTTATTTTAGGTTGCATGCCATTTTATTCGGTGTTCGGTTTATCTTCAGTTTAACAACATCGCCTAACTGATGAAACGCATGTATTTATTAAACGTGTCCATGCAGCGGCTTGTGTTAAGGTAGTTATGATAGTCATAATATAAAAAAAAATCATAACTCGAAAACTACGGAAAATCGCTTAATTTATATGGGGTCTGGGCTCGATTCAGATACCTCTCAACATGAGGCAACTAAATTTTACCTTTAGACCTCAATTTTTGGGCCACCCTGTATATGGCATACTCAGATTTATTTAAACCATTAACAAATGGCTTTAAACTTTAAGGAAATAAATTTGAGCCTTAACCAAATGATCTTAAACCTTGCACAAACGATTTTAAACCCCTAACAAATAAATTTAACCCATGAACAAATGATTTTAAACCCTTAACAAATGTATTTAAACCAACCCTTAACGAATGAGTTTCAATTGTTAATACAAGGACTTAAATCTTTAGCAAATATATTTAAACTCTTAACAAATTTATATTTAAAATATTTTATTTCAAGTTAAGTAATTATTTCATACAATTTTTCTTTTTTAATTTTGAGTGCATATATAATCTGCAATACTTCTGATTTTGCAGTTCAACGGTTGACCATCCACTGCCTTCTAAATATGTAAAACCATATCCATAATATAGTTAGAATTTTCATTAGGTGTGATTTGTTGCAGGCTATCTTCGATTACTTAGAGAAAATTATTAATGTTCTCTACTCATGTCACCTACAACTGAACGTGCATGTGCCTTTATTTTAGAAATTTTAGGAACCCGTGCTCGAGTTATAGTTCTAATAGTTGTTAGTGAAGCATTTTTAATTATGGATAATGCGAGAATACACAAAACACAACAAGTTGGCGATGTGTTATCTCAAACTAATTTAACACTAAAAGTTTTGCATGGCATGAGAAGAGCACATACATAATCTTCTCGCAGTGATCGAAGATAGCCTGCAACAAATCACACCTAATGACAATTCCAACTATATTATGGATATGGTTTTACTTATTCCTTAGCCCACAGACTTCAATAGTATAGACTGCTAGCTGTAGGCCTTTCCCATACAAAATTTTTGAAGCTAGCATAACTGTGGGGACAAAGGGATAAAACATCCCAACCTAATGTCATGTTGCGGGATATTACATAATTACGGCTACCATGATTAGCTAAAATGAAGAGAAATTTTTAATTTTATTTTAAAAATTAATTTTATACGCGAGTCTTAATATTCAGAAAATATTGTAAGTATTTACGTTTTTCCGTTTCAATTTTAAAACTAAGCTTCGTACAATGCAACTAAATGCTGTAATAAAAAAAATGTTTAGACTTTCTGAATAAGCGAAAAAAACATTTTTCTGAGTGACGATACTATCAATCTTGGTCGACTATTATATCATTAGATAGTCAGAAAAACGAAGATAAGCATAGGCACTGTAAGATTCTTAATTTTTCTTGAGGAGCGGCAATTTTGGCATCATAAAAAATGAATAAATGAGTATTTGGATAACATAAAAAAATAATATTGGAATAGTTCTAAAATTGCCAACGACGAATACATTATAACTCCCTCAGTAAAGGAGCAAAATAGTTAATACCCTGATGTCAGAATACCTAAGCCCATGTTTCGCTTCGTTAGTTATAAATTTAGTCGCTGCAGCCAGAATAAAGCCACCACTTTCACATCCCAGATTGGAAGGTGAATTATCTATCATATGCGTAACAATTTCCCTTCTGTAAATATTTATTACTTTGCGGCAGCACAAATCGCTCGAAACATAAAAAGCATATTTTATGCTGGCTTCATTTTTTGCCAACTGTCATCAGTCTCTGCCTAAAGCAGTGGATAGTAAACCGTTGCAATGAAAAGTCAGGAATATTGCAGATTATATGTATATGCACCCAAAATTAAAAAAAAAACATTGTATGAAATATTTACTTAACTTGAAATAAAATATTTTAAATATATAGTAAATTTGTTAAAAGTTTAAATATATTTGCTAAAGGTTTAAGTCTTTTTGTTAACACATTCATTAAGGATTTAAAATCATTTGTTCAAGGTATAAATTTATTTGGTTAAAGTTTAAACTCATTTGTTAATGGTTTAAATAAATCTGAGAATGCTCTAAAGGTTTAAGTCGTTTTGTTAACAATTGAAACTCATTCGTGAAGGGTTTAAAATCATTTGTTCAAGGTTTAAATTTATTTACATATAGTTTAAACTCATTTGTTAATGTTTGAAATAAATTTGAGAATGCTATATATAAAATACGCGCAATTCAAATTGATCTGTAGTAATTATAATAATAATTATTATTTGTAGGTTTAGAAATTATTGAGTTAACATAGTAATTTAGTATTAGCGCGGGGCATTGGGGCGGAAACGTGCCGCCCTAACGCGGATACGCGGAATTTTGGACTTTGGTTCGCTTTTCTTTCCCTTTTTTTCATCTACTTTCGATTTTATTTCATATTGGTGTTTGGATCTTATTTCGTTAGGAAATAAGACCCTAACTTTTTAGATTTTATTTCTCTCGTCGCTTTTGGGAATTATTTCGGTGGGCGTTATTTCCCGGAGCCTTTCCCGAACCACTGTTAGTGAACCGTATGCGTACCACTTTCAAGAATACGCAAAGTATATAACAGCCCAAAAAACAATTTATTTTATATAGTAGTAACCGTAAGGTTTCCATTACCAAATTATATAACTTAGGTTATATTGACTAGTACTCAAAACCTCTTCATAACCACTATAAACCCCTTATAGAGCTTAAATGGAGGATTATATAAGAGTTACTGTGAATTGATTTAGGTAACATTATATAACTAAAAGTTTTATAAAATGAGTAATAAAAATTTTCTGGTTACCTGAATATAACTTCTTATATAACCCTTATATAACCTGGGGTACTCTCGATTAATTTACTTTGGTCACAGCAGTGGTTGCGGTAATGTTTTGGTCAACTTTATAAACCTTGTTTATAATGGTGTTGGTAATGTTTCCAAAACGCTTGGAATTTTTTCAGATTGATTACTTTTAGTGATTGAAATGTTAGGGAAATTACTTTTCGTTACCTTTATAAAACAATATAATGCAAATATTTACCCAACCTATTTTTAAATAGATTTTCGATATTTTTTTTGTACTGCATTTTTATAATGTAAGGGTTTAATATTTTTACATCTTAGAATTATCAGTACGTACGTGGTGAAATTCAGCTGCAATTAAAATTTTACTGTGAATATTATTATAGATACTTCTAAAAAACACAAACCGCTCCAGAAATAAGCAATATTTAATTATTTTAATTAAATATGAAAATTAAATATGACTGCAGGGCAGCACGCTAGCTCGTCTCGGCTATTGGCGGAGAGTATGGGGAGGTTCCACGAAAAACTTGCCGCTGCCGCCTGCCATAATAAAAAAAAAAAAAATCATGCCTATTTACCAAAACGCCGGCACACATTCAGTCCTGAAGGGACCTTTACGTCACTTACCTACATCCACATTGAAGGCGCAGATGGTATGCCTTCACTGCATGCCCCAACCACCCAACTGACTCAGAGGGCAGATATTTTCAGAGTCCCTTGTAGACCTGTAAAGAGAGAGACTATCGGACCCAGACGACCTTCATGGGAGAGGGCTCCAGCAAAGTGAAAGGAGAAAGCAAATCGTTCAGCACTTCATTTTTACATTATAATTAAGAGTCCTAAATTACAAGTCTTGCTCAAGACATTTTCGAATAAAAATATACACGTAATTATGAGTTCTTTCTAAACAAATAAATGTGAAATTAAAGTTAATTCTAATGAAATTATTAGTTATGTGAAGCCTTAATAACTTAATTATAAGTTATATAAATGTATAGTAATCGTAGTAGATACAAATTTTTTTTATTCAAGCTAACTATTTATATAGAAATAGTTTGTTATCATAAAACGGAAAGAATGAATTATGAATTAAGAAAGTTATTAATTATTTGAACGATTTCAGTATATCCCATTGGAGGGATCATAATATCAATAAGCATTCGGAGAATCTAATCTATTTGTGCATGGAAAAAGATTTTAGAATTTAAGTTTTTTTTTTCTTTTTGCAAATAAATATGTACATACAGGGTGATTTAGATCAAGATACATTCCGGTATACCACGCGATTCCTTGAGGTAAGTTGATCAACAAATTCTTCCATATACCTCCCCCTAGAAACTTTCCTTTAGGAGTTGTGGCCAGTTGAAGATATTCGTGAACCCTGATGGGAATAAATAAGTACAACTTTTGAGCGACACTATAGATTTTGGTTATTGTTGGCTTATTAAATAGCCAAGAATAGTAGCTGTCGAAAAGTGTATTCCTCTGTATTTTTTAATTAAGTATCTTGAAATTATTCTCAAATATTTCCAAAACATTGATCTTTTTTACACACAAATTTCATAAATACCGTTATTTATTTCAAAAACTTTTGTGTGTAAAAAAATCAAAATTTTGGCAATATTTCAGAATAATTTCAAGATGCTTAATTAAAAAGTACAGAGGAATACACTTTTCGACAGCTGCTGTCGTGTCCCAATAATAAAACTCACGAATCAATAAAACAATAAATCTTTACATCAAAGAAAACACACGAGTTGCAATTAAAACAATACTTTATTAAAACGAGAACTGACCTAACTTAATGTCAATCTAACTAAGCTACCTGGCGCTTAGGTAACCTGAACCGACTCTAATCACGATAAGACTGTACACTTTACGGCACTCGCCAGTCCAGTCATTGGTCTTTTATGCACCAATATTCGGAAGTAGACTTTACTTAACAACGCGGATGTAAACAAACGACAATAACCTTGCCGTTTGTTCTACCGGTTGCAGCACCTGAGTCGCTCAGTAGTAAACAATCGCTTTACATAATAATTACCATGCGAGGTTAATTATTATTGTAATCGTCGATTGCTCCACTAAGCGCTCATCGCAGCCAGCTGTTGAGCTAATCAGCAAAATAACCGACAGTTGCAGAACAGTACCATGCGAGGTTACTGTTTAGCAATTGCTAATTATTTCACTAAAATGCGCCCTTGGCTGCTGGAAGAATCTTCCGTATATTGGGCCATAACATTCCTCCCCCCTTGGAAAAACTAGTTTCCGCCGGGAACTAGTTCTGGAGAGTGCAACAATCTTAATTAAAAACTGGAAATGTCTTTATCCTCATTCGGTTCAGATTCTTTACATTTTCCATTATATACCTACTATCTAAGTTGTCTTATTTTTCTTTTTCAAACCGTACATTTTACATTTTTACATCTTTTTACATCATTTCTCTTTTTATTTTCTTTTACATTCCTTTTAATTACTTTACCATATGCGTTTCTTTTCTTTACAATATTTCTTTTTATGTATATAGTTATTTCTCTTATCTTTTTCTCTTCTCGTTTAATTTCTTTCTTATTTTCTTCTTACATTTAATTATCTTTCCTATATTTTTTTTTTTTTAATTTCTATCTTATACTCTATTTCCCTTAGTTTTTCTTCACAATCGTGTTAACAAATATCTTTTTTTTTTTACTACATCCATTTCATTTCTTCTAATTCTTAGTGAACTCAGGTAATCGTTATTTACTATACTTTAATTTCCATTCTATATTCTATTATCTATTTCACACTATTTCTTTATGTTATTATAAACTGTAAGCTTTGGAATCTCATATAAGTACGATAATTTCTATGTTCAGTGCAGAAGCTACATAATTCACGAATAGTATTATCTATAACAATACATAAAATGGTAAGTTATCTTCTGCTTTGTACATTACTTGAAAAATTTTATTACTTCGCTTAATCTAATTATACCTTAAGGCTGTTTTTTTTACAAACAATTTCCATATAGATAACGAAACTAGAGCTTATCCTTGTTGCCCTTTCATACAATGAACAACCTTAAATTTTCTGTGATCACTCCAACTGCTTGTTGATGATGGTGGAAAATTATAGTCTCGATTCTCTCCAGCCCTGCGTCTGTTTCGGCTTGTTGCTACTTCGCATTAGGAGATTGGAGTAATTCGCCTTATAGTAAGTAGAATATCTAGCTTGATGATGTTGCTTTCAATTTCACTACTGTTTTTAGAGATGTTTTCAAAATTTTTACTGCCAGCGATTTTGTGCTGCACTTATTCATTATTATTGTTTCCTCTGGTGCATATTTCCTGCCTAGGACTTATTTACATCTTTTAATAAAAAAACATTTCGATTCTCATGTCTACACATGTTTAAATAATCAGAGTTATCCACACTATACGAGCATTTTGATTCTCTTTGAATATACCATTTCAGATCTTAATATCTTACATTTCCGGCGACATGTACATATACACTTTAAAATTCAATGAGAAGAAAATGTGTAATAGCTTTTTGTTACATGGGCTAACTGGACAAAAAAAATCTTTGCTCCTATTTTCGACGTTCTAAGAGGATCTTTTTTCCAGGAGATGGTTACCACGTAAGTTGTATAGAAACACTGTCGATTATACAGTTACCATGAGGTTTGGTGGGTTGATAATGATATTTGTAAAAATATTGTTTATCTATCAATGATTTTCTTTTTGGCACGATGGAGTTCTCTCAATTATATAGAGAGTCCACCCGTACTTAAAGAAGTATTTGTTTTTGTAAAGTTTTTATATATAGTACTGTTCATTATATAACAAGACTCTCAAGCATAAATTGCGTGCTAGTAATACAGCAATGTTTATTAATCGTCGAATTCCAATAAGGCACTTTCCAATATTTAGCTATCCGTTGCAGGCTTTACTTCAAAATTTCACATTCATATCTACACAAGCTAAATAGTCCAGGGTTCCATATAATATTGCTCGTCTGCGTAACGTCTATTACCGTATTTATCTTTTACGAATTTTTTTATCTTTTACGAATTTACTCATTTATTTGTATTAATTGTCAATATCACAATTAATTTCTTTTATTGTACTATTTATTTGCGATATATTCATATTTCTTAGAATTTCTTTACCTTTTTTTATTTAATTATTCTTTCAATATTTAATTTCTTTTTTCTTTTTTATTTACCTATTTTCATAAAATCTTAATTTTTTCTTCTTGCTCTTCTATGCATACATATATATTTCTGTTCAAACACCTTTTATTACCTTTTTATCTGTAAATTTACCTTACAATGGGCACGCACTGGGTTATCTTTATACCTCCTTTCATATCCTTCTGCTATAGACTATCAAAATCCGCTCATCGAATTTCTTCTGAAATTAGATTGAATATGTTGGAAACCTTTTTGGTTACGTATCCCGATTCCTGGGTCATAACCGTTACCTACCTTGTACAGCCCGGTCAAATTTGGTGTAAGATTTGTCCTATCAATCTTATTTCTGACCAGCGGGTCTCCCATACCTGTATGACAACTATGTTTTGGAATCTTTAACTTACCCTTTTGCTTAATCTCCTGGGCTTTCCCTAATTGAGGGTAGAAATTGTTCCTACAATTATAGCGCCATGCAGTTCGTCTGTTAAACTTGTGAGGTTTCGTTTGTCCATGGAAAGAATTTTTTACGAAATATGCCCTTGTATTGGCAATTCTTACGAATGCACGTTCCTCCTCCAGCCTATTTCCGCTGTACCCATAGCACCGTTGTTGTATCCTACTTCTATTATTGACTTCTTCATTTCTTGCTTTATCAAGTCCCGCACTGTCGTAAGCTCTGGCCGATGTCTTCTGCCATATTGGTGTGCTCTTCTCTCCGTGTCTTGAAGCTGGCTCTACATTGCATGATATACCTTTCCCTTTGCTGTCTAGGTTATTGCTACTTGATCTGATGTTTTCTGCCACACTAATTTGACCCTCCTCTACTCTGGCTTGTGAAGGATTTTCTAGCCTATAACAATGGAAAGCAGTCGTTACAACTTCTCCACTAGCGGCGACGTTCCCACAAACGGCACTTTCTTTTTCTGCTTCAGCGCCTTGTATCCACAATTTCCTCTTCATGCAGTCGATAACAGCTCTATCGCTGAGGAAATCCATCCCAAGGATACCGTCTGCTGGAATTGAATCTGTGTCGCCTATGGCGTTAAATCGACAAGCCTGCTGACTGTTATTTATAAGCAACTTCGCTTCACAAGTGCCTATGGAGTTCCTAACAAATCCAAACAGTCCTCCAATTTGTATTTTCTGATGTGTTTGTATCGGTGTATTTCTTTTTATTCTATTGACTTTAATCAAACTACACGTAGACCCAGTGTCGATTAAAAGCGTAAACTTACCTTCTAAAGCTATATCTGATATGACTGTGATGATAAATTTATTACTGGAAGTCAACTTTTCTTCTTCTCTATCTGCTAAATACTTCTTTACGCAGATATCCGTGTAATGGTCACGTGTTCGGCAGAATTGGCAATAAAGTCCCTCCCTTCCTGAATGGAATTTATCTTGAATGCTAGCTGTACAGTTGGCCACTCTTACGCGGTGACTTTGGCAATTGGATATCACGTGCCCGTATTCCTGACATCCCGTACAGAAAGGAACTCGTTGGCACTCTCTCGCAATGTGTCCAGGTCGACCGCATTTGAAGCATTTGACAATTCTGGGCTGCTGTGCTGCCCTAGCCGGCATTTTGCAATTCCTTCCTGATTGGGTTGGCCTCCGTACCGATGGAAAAGGTATTTGGGACTGTCTCTGTCTTTCAACATTAAAATTACTGGTCATCCATCCCTCCTGTGATGTTTCTCTGTAATATTCTGGTGCTTTTTTCCATACACCTGGAGCCATAGCCTGAAGCCTTTCTGACTCTTTTTCGATATATAGAGCCTCCTCCCGAACCTCTTCCAATGCACCAAACCTTTTTCCGGTTAGGTAAGCCCGAGTGGACTGACTGCTTACACCAGCTTTGAAAGTTGTTACTGCGTCGGCCTCCAACTCAGCTATCAAGCCTCCATCCATCTTTGGGTATTTGGCTGATACTGCAGACTTAATCTGGTCCCGCAGCTCCACCATCCTATCCGCAAACTCTCCAATATCTTCACCAGGTCTCTGCCTACATTGTACCATTTCAGTGCGTAACTCGCTGAAAGATTTCCGTGGCATGTATGCTGTTTTAATCACCTGTTGCAAAGATGCAAAATCTTTTCGCTCATGTGAATTTATTAGGTAGTATGCATCATCGGATAAGCGGTACTTTATGCATTTAATTAAAATGCCTTGCTCCGCTGGTTCTAGCCTGTCGTGCAAGTCCTTACTGCAGCTGAGGAAGCGAAATACCTCCTTTGGCAGCTTTGGTGTCCTTTCTCCCGAAAACATGGGAATATATTTCGACACCATATCCATGATTTTTTCAAATGTATCTGCCATCTTTTACACAGTTATTAGTTTTATATATTTTCTTGTATCTAACTCGTTCTAATGGAATACCAATACTCAATCTAACGCTAAACATTCACACCTCTAACATATCACAATTATCACGCTCAATTACCCGAAATTCCCCTATTATGCATATATACAAAACAAAACATGCTTTTTCAATATTATTTTTCTATATTCAGATGCACACGCCACACAATAAATAAAAAAAAATACAATAAACTATACTTTAAATTTTTCACCCGAGAAAACTTCCAAGCGCCCCTAATAAATTAAATACTTAACCTATACTTTGATATTTTCAACTTACACATGGAATTCCGAAAAACAAAACTTTCAAACGCCTATAACTATTAACACTTAACCCAAACACTCAATCTCAGCATTATCACAACCTCAATCAATTTCTACATATTTATATTATATTTACCACTTATTCTAACACTTCTTTAATTTACCCTGTAAAGTAAATGGAGTAGCTAAAAAAGCATAACTCCCAGAAAATAAAAAAAAATGGAGTAGCTCAAAAAGCATAACTCCCAGAAAATAAAAAAAATGGAGTAGCTAAAAAAGCATAACTCCCAATATATATCAATTTTAAAAACACAATACCTTTTTAAACCGGCTGCGCCAATTGTCGTGTCCCAATAATAAAACTCACGAATCAATAAAACAATAAATCTTTACATCAAAGAAAACACACGAGTTGCAATTAAAACAATACTTTATTAAAACGAGAACTGACCTAACTTAATGTCAATCTAACTAAGCTACCTGGCGCTTAGGTAACCTGAACCGACTCTAATCACGATAAGACTGTACACTTTACGGCACTCGCCAGTCCAGTCATTGGTCTTTTATGCACCAATATTCGGAAGTAGACTTTACTTAACAACGCGGATGTAAACAAACGACAACAACCTTGCCGTTTGTTCTACCGGTTGCAGCACCTGAGTCGCTCAGTAGTAAACAATCGCTTTACATAATAATTACCATGCGAGGTTAATTATTATTGTAATCGTCGATTGCTCCACTAAGCGCTCATCGCAGCCAGCTGTTGAGCTAATCAGCAAAATAACCGACAGTTGCAGAACAGTACCATGCAAGGTTACTGTTTAGCAATTGCTAATTATTTCACTAAAATGCGCCCTTGGCTGCTGGAAGAATCTTCCGTATATTGGGCCATAACACTACTATTCTTGGCTATTTAATAAGCCAACAGTAACCAAAATCTATAGTGTCGCTCAAAAGTTATACTGATTTATTCCCACCAGGGTTGATGAATATCTTCAACTAGCCACAACTCCTAAAGGAAGGTTTCTAGGGAGGAGGAATATGTGCAACAATTTTTTGATCAGCTTGTCTCAAGGAATCGTGTGGTATACCGGAAGGTATCTTGATCTGAATCACCCTGTATTTATATATTTGAATTTTTTTCTTGGTAAAAGTTCGATTACCCTGTGGGAAAAATGCAACAAATTTTCGATTACGACGGAACACTGTGGGCTTACGGTTACTTGGTATTCAAGCTTATACCTGTTCTCTTTTTACACGCAGTCCTATTTTTCCTACACAGATCTTATGTTACCTCACTAGACAGACCTTATCAACCAAATTCAAAAACTTCGTGGTTTAATATTTCCTTTGTACCTTGTTGGTACTAATGTAAAAACCGAAAAATAAATTTGTGGAAATTAATATACCCTACCTACATACATGTCACAATTCCAATAGTAAAAATTAACTTATTTCACTTGAATATAAAGCATTAGTATTTTGAAATTAATCAAGGCTGAGTGTCAAATAACTATCTTAAAATTTAATTAATAAAGTTTGATTTTTGATAGAACTTAAAGCAACTATAACCTGCAACCCTTTCTCACTTGTTTAAGTTATTCATTGCTTTCATTCACTTATTTAATTATTTCCATTTATTTTAACTAATTTCAGCCATTATCCTATTATTATTTTCTGAATATATATTTATATTATAATCTACAGAAATTTCTACATTGCTGTACATACCAAACACACTCTGACTGGAAGAGTTTAATTTGTGTACGGCACCATGACTATTATTTTCGTTAGATTTTTCTATGCTCAAGAGTCAACTTATTGACATCTTTTTCTGCCAATTCCCATGTAATATCAGGTAACCGGCAGTTAACTCCATCGGTAAAATCATTACAATAATAAATTCTTCAGCATTATTATACCGCAATTTACTTTGCGGGTCGGTATACAACGCAATTAAGCCCGAAATGTCTGAATACTTTTTAGCTGGACGAAAAGAAGGTGGTGGCTTAATTGAAGTAAATTACTGCATTTTCAGGCCAAGGTAGACTCTTCTCTGTTGCTGAAATTTGCTTTAGAGACTTCCACATGCGTTTCTTATTGACTTGCGACAAATTTAAGGAGCCTTTTTCTCGGATTTCTTTTGTGCTAATGGGGAGAATATTTTTACTAATTGAAAATATGCTATTTGTAGAAATAAATACTTTTTTTAACTTACGTCAGGGGTTGATTTGATCGTCGATGTCGATAGAAAATTCTTGCGTTTATTCGAGCTCTAACCTTCATGTCTGTTCGTGGCACGGTTTGACAAGACAGATGTCGATTGTCTTCTTCTTCCCAATCGTCAAGTAAGAGCTCGTTGATTGTAGGGTACGTTCCGGCTGACGGTTTTGATCGCAGGCCGGCTTACATGCTGTAGTAACTCTCAGTGTAGCATACTGCTATATGCAATACGCTACGATCATAATATCCTCTTATAATAATTTTTGTTCTACGCTCCTCGGTAGTGTAGTGAATAATTTTAGTTACGCAAAAAAAAAAAAAAAAATTTCATATAAAATCGTGCAAATTAAAGGGGCAGGTCAAGAAGGCCTACTTCGTGCATTGTCACAACAGCTCGGGAAAATGCATATTGAAATGGCCAAATACGAAAAAATTGACATTACAAAAAGTTTCCAATTTTTATAACAGTCACATTCGTTACTAAAACGCCATAAATAAATGAAAATAGTTTTATAAAGACTCCATTCGATACTAATAGTCATTTGTGTATATAACGGTCACCGTAGTTACTACAAGTCCACCAAAAGTGTTACGATACTTTATAGTGGGTATATGTATTACCGAAAGTTCCCAATTTTTATTAAAGTCACCTAAATTACAGAAAATTGTCGAGTTATAAAAAGGGTAACCACGGATACCGCAATAAACATTTATTACCAATCAGTTATATAACGTGGTGATGAAAACAATTATAAAACTTTCTTATATACCTACTAGTAATGATTACTCTAAATTATATAGACCGGTGATTGAAACATTTCCATCACCAGCATTTAAAACCTTTAGTAACTTACTTCCACGAGAATCTTTAAAAGATCTAATATAACTACGTCACCAATTGGTAATATTATAAAACACTTATATAACCACTCAAATTCTTATATAACTGAGTAACCTTTATATACCCGTTATGAAACTACCCATCACCTTCAATCACCAAAAATTGGAAAAATTGTTACTTGAGAGCTCTTCCATAATTAATTTTATTCGTTTCCATTTTGATGACTAGGCATATACGATCAACTGAATGCACCACTTAGGATATATTAAATATTGCTAAGCCAAATCTGCTTTTGGTTATACGAATAAGTCCGCTCATTGTTCTTTCTTCAGATCAAGCCACTAATAATTTGACACACCTGGTTTAATTCCTCGAGAAAATGCAGAGTTTACGCATATGAAAAAAAAATTACATCCATTAGAGACTTAAGTTTAGTTTCTTTTTCGAAAATGGTCCCAAAATGTTTCTAGATACGCAGCAAAAACATACATATAAAAATGAAATCAACTCAAACCATCTTTCCAGGTTATGTATCTTTTTAAATTCATGCACATTATGAATACTGTTTTTTTTTGTTTTTTTTTTACATCCATATTTAGTCAAGTAATTACAGATATGAGAGGAATAAATTATCTCTCCCTTTTTCTGACTTTGACAATAAAGAGCAACTCTAAAGAAGTAACACAGCATGGACAGAGCGCTTCATGAAGCCTCAAAAGCTGAAAAGCTTTAAACCAATTTTTAAGACGTTACCGTTTCACAAACACGGCTAACCTTCTAACTTTTATTTTACTAGTTCTTAGTACTTTGCAGCCGTTTTATTTCAGTTTCAATTTCTTAAAAAAAAAAAACCAGAGTCATGCAATTTGCGACAAGCTCATTAAAATTCTATAGCGAGCGAGCGTGAAAAGAAAAGTTGGAGAGAAGTTAAAATCGTAAAAACGTGCATTTATCATTTTGAGGTTATATTTGGTCGTACGATAAAGGCAAGTCTGAAGCAATACAAAAAGGTGTCGCGTGTTTAATGCTTCCGGTCTAACTGTACATATACATCTTCTTCAGGATGTTTTAATGTCACCTAACTCTATAAAATGTAGAACAGAATGAATTGTTGAATTTGTTTGCTCTATAGAAAATAAAACTTTGAGCTGCAGTTAAAATTTAATGAGGTTGAGGAATCTCTAATGTCCCTGTTTAGAAGGACCTCTTGTGTTGATCTTATGCTCAGTGGAATAGGAGCAAAACAGGGTAAGGGTAGTACAAGACTTGCCCATCTATTATTTAAAAATGGCTGACTGTAATGCCCTGAATACGAGTATAAAACAATCGAGACAACTCGATTGGTATGCTTTGCAGGTAGGAGCACACCTGCATCTTGCAGTCCTTCTGAATTATTCACGAGACCCAACCACTTATTTCATTTGCCACTGGTTGCATTATGACCCAATATATTTGATTGTCTACAGGTCTTTTCTTATGGGATTTTATGGTTCTTAGGAGGTCGTATGGCTACCTCAGAATGAGTTTTAGGACATGTTTTAAATATTTGTGTGTGTGTTTTATTTATAAACTACACATAACTTTTTTAATATCAATTTCAATTGGTTTGAACAACAGTTAAATTTTATTGAAGATAAAGAATTGTTACGAAATACAATGTACATACCTTTTGCTTTTCCATCAGGGAAATTTATTATAAGTCGGACGAAAAAAAAAAATTCGCATAAGTAGGGTAAGTGCATCAAAAGTCGGCCACCTTCCAATAATTTATGATTACATAGGATACCAGATCGGTCCACAAAGGTTTACGAATTCAAGGATTTCATTTTCTGTTATTCCATGTTGTTATAATTCATCTAAAGTACTTATCTACCAAAAAGTGGAAAAGCTGAAGAAAAAAAACTTACATATATTCAGAATCACATCGTTTACACCTTAAGTCGGCCATTTAAAAAATAAAGTCGGCCACATAACTTTGAAAAGACGGCCATGAATTTTAAAGAGCACTATGAAAAATGAAAAAATGAAAATTCAAAGAAACCAAAATAAAAATACATTCGTAAATATGCATTAAAAATAGATAACAACGAAAACATGTACAGGGTTTTCCAATAAGAGGTGGTTATTTTGATATTCAAAGAAAAATGCCAGTTTTTGGGATAAATGATCGGATCTTTATTTCATTATAATGAGGAAGGTATGCCGTTAATAATGGAAAATAACATCAGCCAAATGACCACCACGACCACGCCTACAGGACCATATCCTTTTCATGAAATTTTCCATAACCAAATCGCAAAGTGGCTGCCCTATGTCCTCGATAGCCTCACGAATTCCATCTTTGAGGTCTTGAATCGACGCTGGGCTGTTGGCGTAGAGCTTCTCTTTCACGTGGCCCCAAACGAAGAAGTCGCAAGGTGTTAAGTCACAAGATCTCGGTGGCCAAGAGAGATAACACGGTCCGGAAACTTTTCCCGTAAAAGATCAATGGTTTCGTTGCTTGTATGGCACGTAGCGCCGTCTTGTTGAAAGAAAATGTTGTCCAGATCAATACCATCTAATTCCGGCCATAAAAAATCATTAATCATCTGTCGATAGCGCAATCGATTCACCGTAACTGTTGCTCCAGCCTCATTTTCGAAAAAGTAAGATCCAATGACCCCGCAGGACCATAAACCGCACCAAACAGTCACACGTTGAGGATAGAGAGGCTTTTCAACAATAACTCTTGGGTTTTCCGAGCCCCAGATGCGACAATTTTGCTTGTTGACGAAGCCATCGAGGTGGAAATGGGCCTCATCACTCAAGATGAGTTTTTCGATGGAATTCCGGATCATTTTCATGCATTTCAAGGACCCAATCAGCAAAGACTCGACGTTGTTGATGATCGGCCGGCTTGAGTTCTTGTGTTAACTGAACTTTATAAGCCCTTAAGACCCAAATCTTTATGCAAAATACGGTGTAATGACGTTTGTGGAATGCCTAATTCCAAAGAACGACGAGGAATGGACAAATCTGGGTTTTCTTCAACACTTTCGGCTACAGCAGCAATATTCTCGGCTGTTCTTGAGCGACGTGCACGGGTTTTATTCTTCATATCACTAACTTGTCCCGACAACTCGAATTTTTCTACCAATTTCTGTTGTGCGGTCCGACAAGGTGCTTCACGACGACCCAAAAATGTTAGAGTTTTACGAACCGTCTCTGCCACATTTTCACCATTTGTATAGTGAATTTTAATAATTTCAATGTTGAATCGTGTATCGTTCCATTTTTATTAATGGCGTAGTTTCTACTTGTCAAATGTCAAAAAATTACAACTCCAAAAGTGACATCTACCGAAATAGCGGGCTAATTAAAATAACACCTCTTATTGGAAAACGCTTTATTAAAATTAAAAAAATAAAATACATAGATAAGAGGCTATAACAAGGGTGAAATCATCTTAACTTAACGTGTAATTCTCTTAATAATATTAAATAGGAACATTTAGGAACATAATAAAAATTAGAAAAAAATTAAACTAAAACTTAATATTATTAGTCTGTTATATATTTATTAAAGTACCAGCATGAATGACTATTTTTTATTATTTAGAATAAACATGATTCAGAAATAAACCTTTGGAAGCACATGTTCATAGCAAATAGCAGAAACACTTATCACAGCTAATATCTTTTACGTTTTCTTCTTCTTTCTTGCAAGCTTCTTATTCTTGCATTCTTCGTTTATTTTCAGACTCTCTTCTTTTCTTTTCAGTCTTTGTTCCTTTCTCTTTACTATTTCTTCTTGCTTTTGGAGTTTTCCATTTTCTTCGTTTTTTAAAATTTCTCTATACAGTAACATTCCCGTAAACGGACACTGACGGTACCAGGAAAACTGTCCGTTCATCAGAATGTCAAAGAGGAAAAAAAAAATACTTAAAATGCGAAACTTAATAAGATTTTATTTAAAGAAACAACAAAAGTTCAACTTAAACGCAACGCAATAACGAAAAAAACAAATTTCTGTAGAAAATGTGAAAATTTAAAGTTTAGTTACTTTTTGTAGAAAAAAAATCACTTATGTTAGTTTTTTTCCTACACGAAAAAAGGGTTTTATTTTCAAAATGCATTTCTATTACTCGCGAATTGTTTCAGACCATCAATGTAAGATTGAGCTTCTTTGAAGGTTTTTACGCACGATTTTGTCTTCAACTTCTTCTATCTTATCATCTTCAATTTCCTCTTCACTGTTAGTGACTTCATTTGGAGCATCATTCTCTTCGACAGACTCTACGAGAAAATGGTTATTGACAAAAACAAAAGTCTCCTAGCGTCACGTTCGAAGTGCCAATTTGATGTAAAGCTGCCGACATCCGTTGAAGTATTGCCAATGAAATTTCGTCCTCTGGATCATAACCTTCATATGTCACTGATGTTTTGCAAAACCCTGATTTTTTAAAACAATTTTTAACTGTTTGCGGTATCAAAAAAAATGCATCTAGAACATGAATGTTTTTAGCAAGTCCAGAACTGGGACTCGGCAGCCTCCATATGTGCCAGAATGTGATTTAAAATTAAACTTCTATAGTTCACTTTGAAATTTTTAATGACGCCTTGGTCTAAAGGTTGACAAACACTGGTCGTATTGGGTGGTAAAAAAAAATCACTTTCACATGATTTAATTTAATATTACGAGGGTGGGAACCGCCATTGTTCAAAAATAATAAAACTTCTTTTTTTCTTATGCTAATTTTTCGGTCAAATGCTTCCAGCCATTCCGTCATAATATCACCAGCCATTCACGATTTTCGGTTGAATTTCCAAATTACAGGTAGCTGATTGTTGTGTGTTTAAATACACGTGGCATCGCAGCTTTTCCTATTACTAATGGTTTTTCTTTTTCTCCAGCCAAATTTTCACAGAGCAGTATTGTTAATCTTTCTTTGGAAAGTTTTCCTCCTACATATTTTTCAGTTTTTAAAGCAAAAGTTTTTGTAGGAAGTGCCCTATAAAAAAGGCCGATTTCATCGGCATTATAAATGCAATCGTCCTTATGATTTTTAACAATGTCATGCAATTTTTGAATAAAATTACTTACTTAGACCGCATTTACATCGGCGGATTCTCCAGAGATACTTTTATAGCACACATTGTGTCGTCTTTGAAATTTTTCAAGCCAACCGGCGGATGCTTTAAAACCATTAATTCCTAAGTTTTGTGCAAACTCCTTAGCTTTTGCCTTCATAATTCCGCCAGAAAGAGGTACTTATGCTTTTGTTTCTGGCATTTATAAACCACTCAAACACCAGTTTGTCCAATTTTGTCCACTTGAATTTACAAAACTTCTTTTGAAATTAATGCTTACAGCATTGGAATACCACTGCTTCAAAATAATGTCTTTTTTGAAAACTGCGTCATTTTCTTGATACGTACTGAGCTGTGGAACTGATTTTGATAATAAATTGGGGGAGCGAGTTAGTGAGTAGTAGAATTTTCCTTTCACAGTTCAAAAAAGAATATAACTGTTAGTTTTTCGACTTTTTTTTTGTAATATTTTAACAGAATTGTCCCGATAAGGGAGAGCAAACTACACAGCGGAAGTGAAATGTATTGTCCGTATCCAGATAAGGGAGTGTTCGCTTAAGAGAAAAGGAAATATTTGAATTTTCATAATTTTTCTTCCGTCGGGTAAAATTTGTACTTATAAGAGAGGTGTCCGTATAACAGAAGTGTCTGCAATGGGAGAGTCCACTGTATTTGCCTGAAGATATTGCAAAGGATATCGATTTGAATATGTTCCGCTTCCTTAAGTAAGTTTTCCCCCGGTTAAATCAAGTGTTTTTCCAAATTGGATGAACTATATAAGGGATTGATCCTTTTGCATTTGGGAACGGTGCACACTGGTAAGATATCTTGGCTTTGTTGAAAAGAGCTTGTATATAAACCTCCATGTACGGTTTTTAAATTATCTTCAAAAGTACCTGACAAGACATCTCCATCCGAAATTAGATCGTATGTCCCATGAAGAAAGCCTTCAAAATCCATTGCAGTGTCAGCAGCATCCGAAGTAAGATCATATATTTCAGTAGGAAGATCTGACAAGCAATCCAGAGAAGAACCATGTACGGGAAAATCTCTTGCATTACATTTTCCATACATTTACCTTTTTCAGTCTCCCTCAGAATAATATTTGGATCAATACTATACTGCCGCAAACTCGGTGAGATGAACCTAATAACTTCTTCCGCATGATAAAAAAAATTGTTTGCCGGTTTTTTTGGTTGTGGGGTCTCAGAGAGATTTCGGGTAGCATTTAAGTTTGATATCCTATCTGTTAAGCACTTGGAGAAATCCACCGCATTTGGATTTAGGGGATATAAGCCGCACTTTCAAGAGGCAAATTCATCGCACTAAGAGTTTTGTGAAGGAGTGGACAAAATGTGTTCTTTGTGAGAATTGAATTTGTATGCATTTGACTTATTTGCCACTCTCTTACTGGTTTTTTCATTCGGACTTCAGTGGCCGGTTGCATGATGTGAGTTGTGTTCGGTGGAAGACCGTAAAGAATTATTTTATTCGCATCACAAAACTCGCTGATTTCTAATGTGAGATGAGACTTATGACCATCAACAAATAAAATTACTGGTCTAGTAATATTCATTTTATCTAACCACACATGCACTCTATTTGCGAGATATTCGTAAAAGGCCTCGGTTCTCATCCATCCAGAGACTGACCTGCCTAGAATCTAGTCTGTACGCTATTAACAACGTCCATTGGAGGTCTAACGCATGGAAAAACTACCATGGGAAGAAGTAGTTCACCAGCAGCAGAAAATACTAGAAGTGCGGTAATTGCTTCTTTTTCATTTCCCTGAGAAATTTGGTAAACATCCTTCCAACCTCGAGGAGCAACCACTTTTCCTGTTTTAGGACACATACTATAATTAGTCTCGTCTCCATTTAAAATGCGGGTGGGATCAGCGAGTATTTCTTCCAAGGCATTTATCATCAAATATTCCTGAAGGCCATCGAACCAATCCCTTATGCCTTGTTCCTTTACTGTAGCATGACCTTTTGAAGCAATTTCTGGAACACGGCAAAAAAGTTCAGGGTGTCTTTTCATAAAAGCTGCAAGCCAACTTCTTCCTGGACGGTTATCTTTGAAAGGAGTTTGCCGCTTATCAGTCACCATTATTTTTTGAACGGTATTTTGAAGATCTGCTGGCTTTAAAGGAAAGCCACATTTGGCAATATTGCAGCACCAGTCAACGAGCTTTTTTTCTTCTGTTGGAGTCAGTACAGGATTTCTTCTACATTTTCTGGAACTCTTCCGGTCAACCTGTCTTGAAATGTTGTCCTGGGGATCCCAAACTGTCGACTTGCCTCTCTTATACTTATATTTTTCTCCCTTATGGCAAGTAGTGCTTTTGCTATATTTGTTTTGTCATAAAGACAAAGTTTTCTTCGTTTTGCAGCCATTAATTAAGCTGTAAATATGATTAATTGTGCATAGGTTTTTTATAATACATAATATATTATTATACATAATAATACAACAGTTACATATAATGGTTTTTCTACATTTTTAAATCAATCGGTAGTTACTTAACGGGGTATTCTAGTCTAGAAATTTGAAAAAATCGATTTTTTTTTCTTCTTTTCAAAGTTTAACTATTCAAGAATATGACTACAGGAGGATTTTTCAAAATTCGAATTATTTTCGGAGATGCAGGTAATTTGCTGACGCGCATCCAAACTGGCTCGGCCGGAACTAATCGTATAAAAGACGTTAGAGATTCTCCGTCTACGTGAATCCATATTTCTCAGTAAACCCTCCCCCCCCCCCCACCACCCTATAAACCTTCCTTTAGGAGTTGTGGCCAGTTGAAGATATTCGTGAACCCTGATGGGAATAAATGAGTATAACTTTTGAACCACACTATAGATTTTGGTTATTGTTGGCTTATTTAATAGCCAAGAATAGTAGCTGTCTAAAGGTTATTACTCTGTATTTTTTAATGAAGCAAAATTATTCTCAAATATTTTCAAAATGTTGATTTTTTTTACACACAAATTTCATAAATACCGTTATTTAATTCAAAAACTTTTGTGTGCAAAGCAATCAATGTTTTGGAAATATTTGAGAATAACAGTTGAATTCTAACTTCCAAACCACGTGGACGTATGTACTGTGAGTGAAATAATAATAGTATTTTGAGTGATAATTTTAATTTTTTTAAATAAAATGGATAAAAAATCCTCTGCGCAAAGGATTACGCGTCCAGGTCGATAAAAAAAAAGCAATTTCACGGCAATAGATGCACGGAAAAGGAAGAAGACACCAGTTTTACGAGTGCATCAGAGCAAAATTGAGGAAATCAAATGATGAAGAAGTGATAATTGAAAATAATTACGGCTACTGTGTTTTGGAGTTTTTCACGGTTTTTTCAGCGATTTCTTCTTTAGTTTTGTGTACTACATGCAACAAAGAGATTAAATTTTCACGAACGTCTCATCGCGGACTAGGTTTTAATATTGCATTACAATGCAGTTGCGATAGAGTACAATATATACCATCATGTCCATTGATCGACAAATCCTTTGAAGTAAACCGAAAAATGATAATTGGCTTTTGGGAGTTGGCAAGGAAGGATTAAATATCTTCTGCGGTATGATGGATATTTGTCAAGGAATATCCATCGGTACTTACTACGCTTGTATCAAAAATATATATACGGCCGCATCTGCAATTTATAACCTCGTTATTTCCAAAGCTGTAAGTGAAGAAAAAGATTTAATTTCAGCTTGTGATTCTAATGCTAGTCCAACGGATTTTACTGGTTCTGGCGATGGGACATGGAAAAAAAGAGGTTTTAATTCTCTATTTGGAGTTACTACACTTGTAGCAAAAAATAGCAAGAAGTTTGTCAGGGCTGTAATGTTTGGACAAAAAGAAAAAGTCGGATATTTCTGCGTATAACGATTGGCATGAAGAACATGAAGAATTGTGTACAATAAACCATAAAGGAAGTGCAGGTAAAATGGAAGTTGATGCTATTGTCGAAATGTTCTGTAGATCGGTTGAAAAAAACGGAGTGAAATATGTAAAATATATTGGAGATGGTGACACTAAGACATTCAAGGGTATACTCGATATGGATCCTTACGATGGTGACCCATTTGTCCAAAAAAAAGAGTGCGTAGGACATGTCCAGAAAGGAATGGGTGCAAGGCGAAAAGCGAAAAAACATAATAAAGGGATTGGTGGAAAAGGTGAAGGCAAATTAACTGATAAAGTCATAAATGAATTATCTTTATATTACGGTTTAGCGATTCGCCGGCATCCTGATTGTGTTGAGGACATGAAAGATGCAATTTGGGCTACTTACTACCATAATAGTTTCGCGCCAAAACATATTCATTCCGGAGCTCATATAATTGAGATAGCTACATTTCTTGCTGTTTGTATTTTTAATGAAGGCTTCATTCCTATTTTAAAAATAACGACGCTTATGGGAATCAAAATTGGTCCTGATGCTCAATCTTTTGCTGTGAAACGAGACAACGCCCGGATTGACCGCTGCGAGATATGAGCATCCAGCGCATCAAAGGAGGCCAGAACTGCTCGATTGGAAGAGAGAAACGCGGAAAATAGTTTTTTCGAAGAAGAGGAAGGTCCGATGTATGAAGCAGGAATGGCAAACTACGAGATCACCGTGGCCGACTTTAAAGACATAACACAAATTCAACAATTCTAAAGTCGGCCAAAGTGGTGGACTTTAGAAACATTTTAAATTTAAATGAACGCTAAGTCGGCCGGTCTTTATTCAAATATCGGCACGATTTTTAGTATACAAATATGGCGAAATTTATTTAAATAAACTTATATAAATACTATACATGTACTATATAATATACTGGAATTAATACCATGTACAATGGATACTTACTATTTTCTTTTTCCACTGATTATTTAAAACAGCAAATCACTTTAGAACAGGCTTTCACTTTCTTGGTAGGCACTACACTAATGACGCGCATATTATCACCCTTGAAGTGATAGAGCGACTTGAAATTCTGGAACCAGTTTAATAGGAAAAAGGGTATTGCAACTGTGACCCTTTCATCAGTCAGACTTTGGTCTTTTTTATTTTATTTTTATTTTTTACATTGTAATAGAAAAGTGGCCGACTTTATGAACAGGCCGACTTTAGGTGCATTTACCCTACTTATCGGTCATGAAAAATAATGAATAATGGTAGAATAATTTTGAGCTCAAAACATTTATGTTTGAGTGAGTGTTGTAGGGAATTTAAGATGAATATATCGGCCAAAATTCCCAAGAGGCACCTGATGGGGTCCGAATTTTGGCAACTTCGATTTTCAGTAAGTACACGTTGTTATGGGTGGATTTATTTGTTTTCTACTATCCGAGTAACACAAATTTTAGTATGTTTGGTAGCAGTGTAGAAGAAAACTGAAAATTCTGTGTAGGATTGTACATGAGAAGGGGTGCCGGTTTTAAAAAACAACTCAGTTTATAATTCAAAACATAAAATTTTATTTCTTATCTACTACATATCAGTTTACTTACGCCTAATATCACAGTAATTAATTTCTTCACAATATTTCTTACAATTAAATATGCATTAAAATTTAATAAAATTCAATAAAATTTAATAAATCCATAAAATTCAAACTAAAAAAAATGTTCCACTCGTGCGAACTGCTGTAGGCCCTTCCCTTATCTTCTTATTCCTGAAATGAAGAAGAAGAATGTACGTAAGTCTGTTGGCAAGAAAAGGATGCTTTGCAAAGAGAGATTTTAGTTAGGGCTCAAATAATAATAGTGATATGGTTGCAGTTGTATATGCTCCATACGTAGAAAATATGAGTACTGCCAGATATTTTAAAGTTAACTTTGTATTATATGCTCTGACAAGAAAGCAACTTGTAGTGTTGCTGCGTACATGCAGTAGGTGTAGCACAATTGAATTTTGTTAATATGTGCGTGCAGCTCATTTTTCTGCAGCATTTGTTCCTGAAATGTATAGCAACTATAACGTTTCTATTTGCGTACAGTTTAGTTTGCTGCAACATGTGAGAATGGTGGTAGTAGCAATTGTGACGTTTTCTTTTGTACGTACTATAGATGTAACAAATATGCTACGTGTGTGTTTAAGAATTTTAGACCTTCAGAATTAACTTCTGTATTTCAATTGAAACAGAGTTAACCTCTGGGAGAATATCAGGATTAACTTTTGTATAAAGCTAACCTTGATTTTGAAATGCTTAGCATTATCTCCTAGGTAGAATAATTTGAGTTAACTCCAACTTGTATAATATTTAGGGTTAACTCCTGTATGAAATAACTTGAGTTACCCCAATTTATTAAATGGTCAGGATTAACTCCTGTATTTGGGAATTTGAGATAAGCTCAAATCATAAAACATTTAGCATTTATTCCTGTATGTGGAAACTAAAGCTAATCTCAATTTTGGATCTTAAGAATTAACTTCTGTAGTAATGAGGACAGAATTAATTTATGATAAGGTTAGGATTGCTCAGAACACACCCCAAAGCTTAGAGCTTGATCAGACCAACTCTGATTTGGAAATAGGTTATTTTGTATGGATAGCCGCCTTTTGAAAGCTGCCAACTTCGGTTATGTGATGTACTGCTCATGGAGTTGGCTTGGTTACGCATGTGCCAATTGCTGCGGCGAAAAGGCTTTTGATTGACGTAATGTCAATTTGATGACACGTGAAACGTAAATACACGGAGGTATGCGTACTTAAGATAAGCTATTATGATTTTCATCTTTTTTAATAGTTTTTGATTAGTTTTATGATGATTTTTTGATTATGGACCTCTTCTGGGGATATTGAAGGAGCAAATAAGGATATTTTATTAGATAAGTGTAGTGTTTTTCTCCAATTTTGATTTGGTTCTTTGTGGTTTTTTTCTCATATTTTTAAATAAAAAGATTACTCTTTTGGATTTTTTACCTGGTTAAACTTAATTTTGTTCAAGAAAGAATTTTTTGGGATATCTCCGGTATATAGCAAAAGCTAAAAAATGTTCTAGTTTGTTATTTCATCACACAAACCATTAATTTTTGGTGACAAGTTTCAAGTCTTGGTTTGACTCATCAACAGGTCCCAAATAGTGAAATTGGGTGATTTGTAAAACATATGAAAAAATGAAAAAAAAGAAAGAAATGAAAAGTTTGAGAAAAATAGAGAAAACAATTTTTTTATCTATTAAAAAAAATTAAAAAACTTTTAAAGAAACAGATTCATTCGAAGTGAATCGAACCTGTATACGCCACGCAGTGGGCTGAAAAATAAAGAAGAAAAAGGAAGAAGAAGAAGCGTTTCGTGTCAGCAGAAAACCTTCCACTCATCGGTGCAGCTTGGTTTTCTGCCTGCTGCAGGCGCTTGAAAATAGATCAAACCGATCTCTTCTCATATAAACTCAGAATAAATTCTGGGTGTGAATTATATGAGGAAAAAAACACTCCTATACAAGCCCAGGAGGAAAATAAATAAAAAGAGATTACTCTTTTGGACTTTTTACCGGGTTAAACTTAATTTTCTTCAAGAAAGAATTTTTTGGGATATCTCCGGTTCCTCCTGGGCTTATATAGGAGTGTTTTTTCCTCATATAATTCACACCCAGAATTTATTCTGAGTTTATATGAGAGGAGATCGGTTTGATCTATTTTCAAGCGTCTGCAGCAGGCAGAAAACCTAGCTGCACCGATGAGTGGAAGGTTTTCTGCTGACACGAAACGCTTCTTCTTCTTCCTTTTTCTTCTTCATTTTTCAGCCCACTGCGTGGCGTATACAGGTTCGATTCGCTTCGAATGAATCTGTTTCTTTAAAATTTGTTTAAATTTTTTTTAATAAATAAAAAAATTGTTTTTTTCTATTTTTCTTAAACTTTTCATTTCTTTCTTCTTTTTTCATTTTTTCATTTGTTTTTCTAATCACCCAATTTCGCTATTTGGGACCTGTTGATGAGTCAAACCAAGACTTGAAACTTGTCACCAAAAATTAATGGATTGTGTGATGAAATAACAAATTAGAACATTTTTTAGCTTTTGCTATATACCGGAGATATCCCAAAAAATTCTTTCTTGAACTTGTAGAGGTAGGTATATTTCTTTTAGGATGGGAATGGTTTTAGAAAAAACAACCGAAAAGTTTTTAATTTTATATACGTGTATTTATCAGGCTTTTTCACTTATTTTATTAACAAACAACTTTTCTATCTTATCACTTTATTTTCCTATAAGTTTTTTTCCATTTAATTAATATCTTCTACAACTTTTTTCACTTATTTGTTTTATTCATTAATATTTTCCATAACTTTACGCACTTATTTGATCTATTCCCGTTACACGCTTTCAATCTCAAATTAAATCCTCTCCGTTTTTCACTTGCCCGATGTATCTTTTTTCGTCAGTCTTCAATCGCCCGTATTCAATCACTCGCCCTCAGTTCTTTCAAAAACCTTTCTTCAAGCTTTCGGACTGACCTACTTGCATTTGTTGCTTCATATTGTAGGATCACCGGAATTAGCGTATTTTTAGAAATTTAAAGTTGATCAGCTATTGCGAAAGTAAATAATCGATACCTTATAGGTCGATACCCTAAAGAATTCAATTGCTTTGCAATTGCTTTTCTGGGTTACATATTTTGCAATAACTGATCAGCACTTAACGGTAACCACTTTTACATTACAAACTTATATTTTTAAATAAAATGTTCACATCGGAGGATTTGACCCAGATAACAAAATGGAACATGTTATAAAAAGATATGTTTTGGACATAGATGATCGTCTCCTAATCGGAAAAGATCATTCAATTTCGGTAAAAGTATTCCACTGGATAAAATGAATTTTTAACAAGAATTTTGGAAGATCGAATTTTCGTTCCTGCCTCGGTACAGCAGCGTTCGGGTTTGTGTACCGGACATAAAAATGATACGTTTTCGATACCTTATTTTATCACCAATTATCACACGATCATTTCAAACCATCGTCCGAAGATTTCGCTCGGCAGGGCGGACATTAGGCATATAAAAAGCATATGGAAATAATATGTATTTTGATATCAATTCGTGTAGTCAGGAACATGTTTTTATATCCTGTGGAGCATATTGAGAAGATGGTCAGAACATCTTCTGTGTTATTTGAGGAGTATCGTAACTGCATCGGGGGAATATATATTTCGATGTAGACCGAACAAGAACCAAATGTAAATAAAGTACAGGAAAGTATTCAGATGAGAAAGAGTCCATGGGTCGACTCCAGTAAAAAATTATGTGAAATAGGGAAGCCCACGACAGACGAACACCACCAGAACTTGATTAGACAAGTCCAATGGAATTTTGAGATTTCTCATAGAGTTACGAGGTTCCTTTTCATTTTTTATTTCGGAAATATATGCATAAATATATTAATTTTTCGACCCTTCTCAGGGCGAATACATTGGAAATCAAACATACCCGAATTTGGAAAAAAAAAGGGCTCTGGTATAGTGTAAAAATGGTACTATGATAAACGAGGAGGTAGCGGCTAGAATATGCAGTGAAAAACCCCAAAGTTCACATATGTATATACCAGCCTCGATGCAACTAATACCGTTTTGAAATTTTTGCTCTTTTACCTTTTTTTTTGGTAGATATTACAAAATTTTCGTTAGCTTTGAGGTAAATCTAATTAATTTGATTCAATTCTGATCCTTGGTTTTCTGTTTTTTCCTATAAATTTGAATTCTCTTTTGGTTTTGGCATTTTTTATATTTGCAAATATTTTTTAGCCACTATAGATTGTATAACATAGACGTAAGTTTCACCGCAAACAATTACTAAGCTCTCCTGGACCCAGGTAATAGGCACAGGAAGGATCCAAAAACAAAAGCTTGATCTCTGCATCGGAGAAAAACAATAGAAGCAATATTATAGCTCTAGGATTGAACCGTTTTGAGTCAAAACTGGCATGGGTCTATCTGCAAGACCTAACAAAACTAGCATACTCAAGCATAGCTACTCAAATTTAGGTTCCTAAGCGTAGCAATAATCTAGGCAACGACAAAGCGGACCATCTGACCAAAAAAAGAATGAAAATTAATTAAAGAACTTTACGGAATTGAACGATACTGAGGTTTACTTACGAAAAATTAATATTTTTAGCCTAAATAGATATCACAATTCGTAAAGGCAATTATTTTGATATTTAATGTGTTCAATTTTTAAAAGTGGTAAAAACAAAAACAAACAAAATTTTTGCGTTGCACTTTTAATCATTTAGTAATAATTCAACTCTTTGACACATCGTGTTCTTACGGAATGAGCAGTGCGTTCACTGTATATAAATAACATTACTTACGTATAAGTAAGTTGTGGTTGAGCATTCGGCGCGTCGGAGATCAAGCATTAATTTTCAGTAAAGGCTTCATACATGATATAACACTTTCCTGCATATCGTGGGATCAAGATTCGTATTAGTATGTAACACGTTAACGGCCATGCTTTACCAATATCACCTATTTAGCTTTCTTTGCAAAATACACAAAAATGGCAATAGTTCCAGCGGAAAACGGTTGCTAAACTTACATCTGGCATCCTCAACAATCAGATAATATTCAGATGGAGGCAATAAATGACACACCACTTGGACAACAATATTAACAAAATATTTTATAAGTATGAACCTCAACGTCATCAAATAATCGTACTTCAGCAGGTGGAATTGACGTTTGGCGATCGGATGAAGCTTGAGCGACTTTCTTGGGTGAAAAAGTGGACTTTTCTACTTCTTGTGATTGTACGGAATTGGTGTATCGTGGAAAATAGTTTTCTATAAGAAAAATGTTCACAACAGAGCACTAATACCAAAGAAGCAAGAACTGCTAAAAGATATGCGAAATGTAGCTGATGGGGTGTATGTGACCCAAGTGTAAGTTTTCCGCAATAAAAACGTCTCGAGGAAGTTTCCTGAATCGGTAAAAAAGTACACCACCCGATAGTACTCGGCGAGAACTTTAATTCGATATGCAACATGCGGTATTGGAACCACTCTTCCGCTAGAGGTTCCTACCCCCCCTCCTAAAAGAATGCAGTGAAAAATTTTCTTCTACGAATTGTAGCTGGTATTAAGCTGAGGTGAACTGTGAAACTCATTCACCGATCGGATATAACCTTATCGAGTTAGAGCCAATCTAAGATGGGAAAAATCTATTGCCTCAGTTCGAAGGGGGAAATATTAAAAAGTGAGTATTGCGATGTCTATAAATAGCCATTCAAGCTTCCGAGTATAGAAGTGTGGGTACTCGAACTTCTTCTCAGGACCTAAAGTATTCAATACTAGATTTCCAAAATGTACTAGATAAAATTTGAACCCCTTCCGCCCAGGTTTCCCCCGCTAGAAAGAAATAAACATAGTAAATAAAATATGTTTAGAGTATCATAATGCATTGTTTAAGACATCTCTCATATCTGCAGGTCTCGGCCCTAAAATGGGCATTCCCCTTTATCTTTCTCGAGTGCTGATACTTCTGGTGAGATCTGCTGCGCTATGGCTATAATTATTAACATTTAACGGCTGCACCCAAAACCTTAGACTTTTCTTTTACCTCAGATAGTAGCTACCAATTACACACAACGTCGTCTTGAATTCATTTTTTTAATTTCACAATTCGTATGGTAATCTATTAAAAAAGTTTCAGTATCAAGTAGGTAGGTGAGGGAAGAGGGGTGCCGCTGGACGACTAGCCTGCATCATTTAGATCATTAGTATGTCCATTTTGCCTCTAAACCTCATGGGTTAACCTTCCGAGTCACTCCAGATCTATCCTGCTTCCTTTCGAAAACCCAGGATATATCCAAGGCTCTTTACCTAGATCCATCCTGGTTCGCTCAAAAAACTCAGGATATATTTGAACTTTTTACATTGCAACTGCCCAGACATGAAAAGAAGTAGCTACCTATAATAGCCTACTTCTTGATGCATCAAAGCGTGACATTCGCAAAGCACGTGTTGAACGGACTCGATTTCCTCCGAGCCCTTGCAACTCCTTTATAAATCGTTCACCGCTATACCCAGACTTCTAGCCTGGTCCCTTATGGCCCAATGAAACGTTATGCCCCCTACTAGATGCCTTATATTTGTTCTGCTGTCATTAAGCAGTTCCCTTGTCCTTTTTCTGTTATATACAGGCCACAATTGCCTCGCAGGTATCTGTGCTGGTCCATCGGGGCTATTATAAGGCTCTGATTGGGAACCTCACATATATAAGGTAGTGCTGCGGAGCTACCCAATTCAGAGCCCATTTTTGACAACGCCATCAGCAATCTCGTTTCCGTAGATACCCAGGTGCACAGCCGCAAACACATCTTGGGTATACGATGCGCCTTATTTGTTCTTACAAGTGACAGTGACACTTTCAATTCACGGTATGTCATTGCATATTATTTTCTAAGGGTAGATATACATTTTTCCCCTGTAATTCTTTTACTAATTACTTCAATTATAACTCAGAACTTCTCCACATCTCTCCGCTTGGAAAATGGAATTAATTTGAGATAATTATATCTAAAACGCTCTCTATTAACAGCATAAGAATTTCTTTTAACAAAGTAATTAAGTAATTCAATTCCACAAACCGCATTCTATCTGAAACTTAACCGTCGCTCCAGTCGTCTGGAATGTTGAAAAGAAAACTTTATTTCAAGGAATTTATTTTCACTGAGAATTGGTGCGAGCGGCAAATCAATATAACTCAAGTCCTAAATCGCATTTCACTTGAAAGAAACGGACCGAAATGCGATAAGAGTTTTTTTTGTTTTTGTTTTTTTTTTATCCACACTTTAAAAGTTTCCCTGTACTTTGAATTGAATTGGAATTATGGACGAATACCACACCAACCGTCGAACTGGATGAAAATCTGGGAAAAACTTTGCTTCCTAACTAACTAGGTACATAATGTTGATAAATTGCTGTTGGTAATTAATTTAATTTATTTGGAACCATTATCAAATCATTACTTCCGGTTTTAAGCAGATAACTTTTTATGCTCAAAAATAAATAGACCTAGGTTAAAGCGCGCCTAAGAAACAAACAATGTTTCAGGAAGATTTTCGTTTTGCTGTAAGAAAACTTCTTTTGTTTCTGACCAATACCTACCGGAATTTAGTAAGTCTGGCCAACTCTTAACTAAAATTTTGTTCGAATATCTTACAATTTTCTTGACTTCCGTCCAAGTTAATTAAATTTCTTCCTGCTAGATAAGAAGTTTCGCTTCAATTCCAAAGAAAGGGAATCAAAACGGATGGGGAATTTGGACGCTATTCTATTTAGCTATACACACGTATGTACGTACGTTCATACTTTGTCATAGTTCGTAATTTCCAAAACATTAGGTTGGTGTTGGATTTTCGATAAGAAACATATTTGAGACAAAGTTTATGGTGCAATCTTCTAGAGAAATTTTGAGGTTGTTTCCATCTTTAGGAAATATCTTCTGGCAGAAGGTGTGAAATATTATAGCATCGAACTGGACAACAAAAGTTCTGATTAAGTATTTTTTTGTTTTTATTTTGTTATCGCAAAACTTACGGAATTTAGTAATAATGTCGCAACTTGAAGTTTATAATTTGTGAGACATTTTTTATGAAGTGTAGCCAAATTATTCATTGATTATATCCACTAAGTGATTTTTATACCCTAGATGATGAAATCATAGGGTACCTATACTAAGTTTGTTATTCGTTTGTAATACATACATAGAAGTAATGATTATGACCGTCTTTAGCCAAGGGGGGGGGGGCACTTTAGGATATGGTAGCCCATCACAGAAATTTTTTTCTAAAGTATTTTGGGTTATCAACGGAAATAATCACGTTAAGTATGTTAAGGCCTATCGTGCACTGGACACTTTTTGTCACGTAACTGTTTTGTCACCACCGTCAATTCCATAGGCTAATGAGAATGCGCGAGTTAAAAGATTATTATCTTTTGATAATAAAAAAAAAAAAAACCAAATAAAGAAAACACGAAATTTATATTAAAATATTAACTTTATTTAACCGAGGTTAAGCTTCAGCTCAACCCTTTCCGTTCAAATATGAGAATTTAATTGATTTATTTAATTTTCCAGAAATTATACCTCAGCTTACTTTAATACAAATATCTTTTTTTTTACAGGAAATTGCATTTGTCTTATCGTACTTTGCTTTTGTACAAAAATGCTGACACTGTGTGATTTAGTTCAACGTTCTGTGGGAACGTTGAATTTGATGAAATGTGATATTTTTGTTTTTCATGAACATTACCGGATTTTAAAGCGTTTGAGTTTTAAAATGAAATTTTAATGTATGTCTGCATTATTTACAAAGGCAAATATGACCTTTAAATATTGTGGGAATATTTCTCTATTATATCTTCTATTGAGTATATTTTTATGATGTTAGGGTTGGATTTCGATCTAACTCGCGTATGAAGTAACGTAACAGCAAGGTAACCTTTAATTCTTCCGGTTAGCAAGTTTGGGTGACGAAACTATCACCGCGTCTTCACGTTTATATGAATGTGCACGCACTGGAAACATTTTTGTCGCCGCTTGATTTGCAATTATTTTGGAAGACGTTGTAGAAGTAGGAAAAAACTTACCCATGTTTTTTTAAGTGGCTATTGGAACGATAATGTGAGAGGAAAATAAAAATAATGAAGCATTAATACAAGAAGTGCAAGTCAGACGACCCCTATACAAAAAAAAAATTGAAGGAGTACTCTGATAGCAATTTGAAGATAAAAATGTCCAGACACGGAGAGAAAAATAAAAATTCGCAACAAACGCACTCTGCATTTAAAATGCATACTCGATTGAATTCGTTTCGTTCAACTACTTTTCTATCAAATCAAACGAAAACATATTAAAATTCAAAGATTTTCGTAAAACGCGTAAACGTCTGCACGGTTAAAAAAGACTTTCAATTTAACAATTCACTTTGAAATGAGTAAATATTTCGTATGGAATATTTCGACGTTTAGTTTAGTATGATGGCTAAATGCATTTCGATTTACATTAACCGGGCTGTTGTTCCTTTTGAAAGCAAGACACCTTCACTTTGATCGTCAGTCAACAGAGTTAATTTTAATATTATTTTTGTAGCTTTACTTCAGTTCGTTCATACATCTAGTCTGGAGTCTGATTTTCGCAAATTAAAGGTTTTCTTTTAATTTTGGTATTTCGCCTATTGTTCACTGATTTGAATACCTTTCTAGAAGCTGAATTTGAAATAGAGTATATTAATAAAGCGCACACTATCGAAGTTTTTCCCGGTTATCATAATAATTATAGAAAAATTTCAGGCAAATTTAAATTGTGGCAGAAACAAAATTTGGTTCAGTTGTGATGAGTGTATATGATTTTTTGGAATTTAGATATTAAATAATATTTTGTATTTCTTCGTAAAAAAATTACAGTCGAATGTTCGAACTGATGATACCGGATATGCCTTTGCCATTAATTGATTTAATCAGTTACCATCGACACCTTCATCATAAACATAGTTTTAGTGAAGTACTTGATAAGTGAAATTTTATAATAAATAAACAAGTTTTCAATTAGAATTCGAAATTTTTCAATTTTTTAACATTTCATATTGTTGAAATGAACGCAGGATTTTTTGATGTGAATATTTTCAAACGTTTCAATTTCGGAGGTATATGAAATTCAATTTGCATGAGAAAAATGTTCAATTTCTAGAACATTTTATTTGTTTAAAATGAACGCAAGTTTTTTTGATGTGAATATTTTTACAATCAGAATACATGCGTTCAATTCGAACGTTTTCTAATCGTTAAAACAAACGTTAAGGGCCATTGATGCCATTTTAGACTCGAAATCGTTTAGTTTCAGGAATAATTTCATTCAATTTGACATATTCATTTTTCTCCGTGGAGAAATATCCATGAAAGTGTTTGTAGACCTTAAAGTTACAGCAAGTCTCTTTTCAGGCTCAATTGATGATCGCAAATTGGTACTTTGATAAATTATAGCAGGTCTCAAAACCTGTAGTAGTTTAAATAATCAAATATTTACGGAAATATCCAGAAACTTTTTCATGACGGGAGCGCAGTTCACCAAACATTGAGTGAAATTTTCTTTTAAGTGGTATTTTGCTAAAAATTGGAAGAACACATAAGAGCGCTTCTGCCGTAGATGTTTTCACTATCTTTATGGCAAATACTGACATCACAGCTGCCTCCTCGAAATCTATATTGAAGAATGATGATATAAAATATGAATTTTTGGGGTGATAGTTTGTCATTGTGGGCGTAGTAAAATAGCCTACGGTGACGGGACTGCGACAGCGATCTAAACGTAGCAGAAAAAAAAAAATTAAGTGCGCATTAGGTGTAAACGCAGCTACACTCGCTCAAACAAATCGTACGATTTGATATTCACAAGCTACTGAAAGTATACAATAAGCAAGTGCTGGAAATTTTTTAAAAATACTGAGGCTGCAAACACAGTCGCTATACGTTACTTTGTATGTAGCCAAACTCTAGTCCCGGATCTAGGAAAGTTTTGAAGGGGTGGCAAAGATATTAGTTACCGCCCCCTCTAACGACATTCTTTATTTGGGGCAAATTTTATTACAGTTCCAAGGTATACTAGGCATGTTATGTATATGATACCCAACAAACTTTGTCTGGTCAATAGTACATAAAATAGACCGTCGTTTGTACTGAAATTGAAAAGTGGTTAAAATCAAAATTTTGTTAAATCGAGCATCTTCTTGATGTCGACTTGTCGACAATGTACCACCTAAAACACGTCTTCAGACGGAAATAAAATCGTCATATTAGCCACCAATTATTAATACAAAATGACCTCTAGTTGGCACATCGAAAGACAAAAACGCTTAATGAAAAACTCACTGTTCCATCCCTGGAACGACGAATATTTGCAATTAAACTAAAAAGGTAGGGTAATTCTTATGTTTTTATTATTCTGAAGAATTAATTAATTTTTTACGCTGTTTATCGCGAAAAGCATTTTTCAATGTTTTCGTTGAATTTTCGTTCACAAAACATTGAAATAAAACGATATATCCAAATTGCATAGCTTCAAAAAAACTGAATATTATTTCGATTAAAAGCGCAGGACTTCGTAAGTAGCGCATAGTACATTTTTGGAGATATGTACTTTTGATTAAACACCATAAAATTGTTGCCCGTACTGCTGCTTGAACAAGACTAATGCAAGTCTTGAGTGCCCGCCCTTCCACGAAGCTACGAAAAATCGAGAAATAACGTGAAAATGACGACAAGCAGCGCCACTTTCAAATGCAGTCAAAAACTGACGAAAAATAGACACCACGTGCTATGCAATAGCAAAAATGACGACAAAAAGACGGCAAATATAAGATATCAAAAAGAGGTTAAAAACAATGGACATATTTGTAATATTAGGCTCTCGAGAGGGTTAGCTAGGATTACGTCTAAAAGATGGCAAAACGCTGTTAAATCTAGGGTCTATTTTGAGTCATCAAATGACGTTCTCTCATAAATTTCTATATAATACATGCATGGGCGGTCATTTTGTGATCAAATTCCGATTTCATTATTTAAACTTATAGCAACTTGAACTCCTGAAAGACCTCATATGTCGACTTCAAAAAAAAAAAACGAAGTCTATATATGATGGAAACTAAACTCGAATGTCTTAAAATTTCAAATATTAACGTAAAAAGGACGTCGCTGAAAAGGGGTCAATAATAAGTCAATAAAAAACGAAAATTTGATCAACATGTTCTAGATTCGTAGAAAACTTACGTCTAAATGACGTCAAAATGAGGAAGGAATTCATAATCAACTTCCAGTTAAAAAATGATGTTCTATAGATCAGACTAGTCTTAAAATGTTTGTTGGGATAGATGACCTATTTATACTGCATACCCTGAAACTAGAACCAGAATTATTAAAAACAATTTCAATTTGAAACAAATGATTGTTAAGTAAAAAGGATTTAAAATACAAACAAAAATTAAGATCCATTATAGACCTTAAATGTCGTTTGAATCTCAAACTGTTGTAAAATAAAATGATAGTAAAAAATCGTATCATTACAAATACAGTTTATTTTATACCAGAGATAGACTTGCAATTATGTCAGTTACAATATAAAATTTCAGAGACACACTTGCGGTTTACGATACTAAAAATTTAATTAGAGAATTTACATTTGATTTATCACTTGTTTTGTCATTTGGCTTAAGACAGTTCCGAGCACGTACAAAATGCGGGCAAATATTGTGAACTTACTTGTCTATATGAAAAATCAAAACAAAATAGACACTTTAATTTGACAAGTGTCGAATATTAAATGTCAGAAAAAGTTTCAGCCAACATTGTAATATTAATTGTGGTTCTAAAATGTTCGTGTATAAATGATTATGGTTTATAACTAGAGTCATATTGCAATAAACTCATATACCGCGTGCATATTTCGCAATCTCAATATTTAGTTCCAATATAGTACATACTGTGTGTACACCAAGCGTATATCGAGCTGTTTCTCAGTATATAAAGACAGACTTGCGGTTGAACGCAAAATGCAATATTGAAATTGCAAGTCTCTCTCCGGTATAATTAACACAACGACAACAGATTAAAAATTTAATTATGTTAGAGACTAGTTTTTTGCTTTTGCTGCTTTTCAATAGGAATCCTCTCGGCTAAAACTACTAAAATTTGAGACGGTTTCAAAACAACTCTGGCTACCTGCCGTTCAGGTTGAAAGGATTTATCCCAATTTTTACTCGCGCTCAAAGGCCTTAACTCCGGCTAAAATTGCTAAATTTAGTTGGCAAAAAAATAATTTTCTGGTAACTCATTGCTTATGCATACTGTCTTATATTCTGTCTACATTAGAGGTAGGATTGATGGATGATGGGGAATATTGGATTGCTAGCCACATTTGTACAGTTTTTGAATTCATTTCATATGATACAAAGCACAATTTGAGAATTTAGCGGAATGTTTAGTTTAATTAGCTTACAGAGGCTTACAGACTTAAATTTAATAGTCAGTAAACTGATTGACTGTATAAGTATAAGCACAATTCAAAGTATGATACCAGAAAGGGAGCTTTTAGATTCCGGAAAGAAGACTGAAGTAAGTATGATCTGAAAAATTTTTCCAATTCTTGTAATTAGACATTCACTCGTTTAGTTGTGGGTTCAGAAGTCCATTGTATTGCCGCCCCTTTAAAACTAGCGCCCACGGCAAGTGCTCCAGAATGCCCCCCCCCCCTTAGATTCGTCCCTGCCAAACTCTGACAGCTAAACTTACTTGTAATATGTTGGCTTACTGGTTGAAGAATTGGTCATCAGTTAGTCTACTATCGCAGGGCCTAGGGAGCCTTATGGATACCGCGCCTCTGGTCCGGACCCAGCGGGCCCATGCGGTATAACAGCCCTGGTAATGATAATAGAGCAAAATTGATTGGACCCCCACATATAACATTAAAAGTCATTTTGATTTTTGCATATCCGTCTGACCGTCTGTCCGTCCGTACGTTTATACATCTGCCCGTCCATACGTTTTTCTATTTACCTACCCGTCCCTACCATAACTGAAAAACGTGTGCACATGGGCTTTTTTAAAAAAATTGTATATTTAAGTTCGAAAATGGGGCGAATCGGGCAACTATTTTGTAGGGTTGCCATACAAAAATTCCGTCTTTCACTACATATTTGGCCACTGCCTGAGATCATGTTAATGTAGAGAACTGAAATTTCGTATACGGCGTTTTCATAAACATCGTAAATATAATTTCAAACATGGGCTAAATCGGACAGCCCATTCTTTTTGTTGCCATATAAAAGTTTATGTTTTTATGTATAAACGTTTTTATTGTACTAAAAGGTTCTTCAGAATATGAAATCCTATAAAACTTTTGACTTTTGTTATATTTTTAAGATTACGTTTGGACTTTTTACTGGGTTAAACTTAATTTTGTTCAAGAAAGAATTTTTTGGGATTTCCGGTATATAGCAAAAGCTAAAAAATGTTCTAATTTGTTATTACATCACACAGCCCATTAATTTTTGGTGACAAGTTTCAAGTTTTGGTTTGACTCATCAACAGGTCACAAATAGCGAAATTGGGTGATTTCAAAAACAAATGAAAAAAATGAAAAAAGGAAGAAAGAAATGAAAAGTTAGAGAAAAATAGAAAAAACAATTTTTTTATTTCTTAAAAAAATTAAAAAATTTTTAAAGAAACAGATTCATTCGAAACGAATCGAACCTGTATACGTCACGCAATGGGCTGAAAAATAAAGAAGAAAAGGAAGAAGAAGAAATAACAAATTAGAACATTTTTTAGCTTTTGCTATATACCGGAGAATCCCGAATTTTTTGGAATTTTTTTTTTTCTTGAACAAAATTAAGTTAACCCGGTAAAAAGTCCAAACGTAATCTGTTTATTTTTCCTCCTGGGCATATATAGGAGTGTTTTTTCCTCATATAATTCACACCCAGAATTTATTTCTGAGTTTATATGGGAAGAGATCGGTTTGATCTATTTTCAAGCGTCTACAGCAGGCAGAAAACCAAGCTGCACCGATGAGTGTTAGGTTTTCTGCTGACACGAAACGCTTCTTCTTCTTCCTTTTCTTTTTTATTTTTCAGCCCATTGCGTGGCGTATACAGGTTCGATTCGTTTCGAATGAATCTGTTTCTTTAAAAATTTTTTAATTTTTTTAATAAATAAAAAAATTGTTTTTTTCTATTTTCTCAAACTTTTCATTTTTCTTCTTTTTTTTATTTTTTCATTTGTTTTTCAAATCACACAATTTCGCTATTTGTGACCTGTTGATGAGTCAAACCAAAACTTAAAACTTGTCACCAAAAATTAATGGGTTGTGTGATGAAATAACAAATTAGAACATTTTTTAGCTTTTGCTATATACCGGAAATCCCAAAAAATTCTTTCTTGAACAAAAAAAAAGTAGAAGAAAGATCTTCAGAAGATACGGCTACGGGCAAGATTGTAAGGCAGACGAGTGGTTCAACATAATTTGATTTTCATTTATTTGGTAAACTTCATAAAGCAATAAAAACTAAAAAAAGTGAGTTTACTTTTTTTTATATATAAAAATAAAGGTAATTATGAGCTAATTTTTATAGAATGTCGAGTAGAAGCGACAATGAGTGTATATTTAATGCTGAAGCGCTCACACAGAGGGAGAAGTGTTGTAGAATATGCAAATTTTCTAAAGCACAGGATAAATTAAACGTGGGCGGATTTTGCTTTAATTTAAGCAGGAAAGTATATGGAACTTTTTGCTGAACTTGTGATCAAAATCTGGCGGAGCCATATGCATGCTCTGCCAAGTGTATTACTACACTAACAGAATCTGGTAAGCACGTATTAAAAAGTGAATCCTATCAACACAACCATGAATGCAAGGATATTAAATGTTAAGTATGTAACGCAATATACAAGTTAAAGGATGATGCTTCCCAAAATGTGCATAAAAGGACTTGCCAAATTGTTCAAGATGCAGTTTCAAAGTGCATAATACTCATGGTAGGTAGAAGTTTACCTTTAACTTCTTCCATGAGAAAAATAGTCATAAGAGCGAAAGGTAGATTGAGAATTAGTATCACGGAGTCAGACAACTTATTTTTTGAATTAGATGCAAGATATAAGGGAAAACTTAATGAAAACTTAATGATTAAAAATTATGTGTTTGATAATCATCCAATTATTTTAATACCTATATCAGAGATCGTTAAAATTTTGGCTCGATTACAGTATTGGATGATGGATGCAACGTTAAAGGTAGTGAGAACAAGGAATTACAGTCAAGTCCCCTATAACGTGATTAATTCGTACACGTTCTATGGAAACCATGTTATGAGAAACTCAAAATTGATGCAAGTTATATCAATCTCAGAAACAAATAAATTTTATGAACTGATTTCGTATTTTGGTAGAAATCTACCTCCTCGCACAGATTTTAACATATAACCATAATTAAGATGTCGTTTGATATAGTACTTTTAGAATTTGAATTTCGAAAATTTTCAAAGTCCTATGAACTGAAAGTTGAGTCGAATTCCTGACTTTTTGGTCAGAATTTTTGAGTATGTTTTTTTTTTATTTTAATCAAGAATAAGGATGTGGAAATTTTTTAAAAAAATAAAATCTCAAATTTTTGAAAATATAAATTTTACATTTTTTTCAATTTTCCAATTTCGAAATTTTCATCTATTTAAATCTCAAAATTCCCACCAGTTTTTTTTTTCAAATTTTCATATCTAATTACATTTTATCCAATTCTTTTTCATATTATTCGATAAATGTAATAAATGGAAATTTCCTAGGTTGGAAGTGCGGGGGTGAAAGGGATCAAATAGACTAATGATATGAAATGGAAAGCTGTTTTCCTACACTTCATTAACTAAGGAAGTAGCTCCAGTACAAAGGTATTCCATTCGACTTCTATACGAAGATATGCAGCACGATTTGATTTGATAATTCTAATATCTAGAAGCTCTATATACCGAGAAGGTTTGGTGGTAGCCGCCCTCTCCGCGTTACGAAAAAGGCTTTCCTTGCGGCAGCTGAGATATACTACCAATTTATTTGATAATTCTAATATCGAGAACTTCTGTCCACCGAGGGCGGTAGCCCCCCCCCCCCCATACGAAAAAAGCAAAATGAGCAGAAAGACGGAGATGGAATCTACAATATTTTCATCCTTTGAAATAGAGACCAACAAAATGTTGCCCTATAATATTTCCATTCTATATCTCACTTTTTTTTCTTCGACCCACAGGGGCTATGAAAGGGCTTTCTGGTGCGAAAGCCGATAAGGCAACGCCTATTTGATACTTTCTCAATTTTTCTAACTGCCTTCTGGTCCTCTTCCATCTGACATTTTTGCCATTCAACTTATATTTCTCTCGGACCTCATTTTTCTGTCTTCATCCATGTGAAGCCCGGAAGGCTGAGCAACGAGCAAACTGCACTCATATCTTATTCCTATACCACTTCCCACGGTACAGGGTAAAGCCCGAAGGGCTAAGCACTCTGTATGTTTCAGGATAGAAGTGCCTTTACTGCCCTTTAATCTTCCATTCCCCACCCCTATTCATCTTCCATTTCATACTTTTTCCATCGACTTATTTTTTCTCCCACATCAATTTTTCTCTTACATCTCAACTTACCTTTCTCTCCCACCTCAACTTATCTGTCGCATCCCCTCTTTCAACTGCAGCCCTCCACCCACTTCACTCTCATCCCACCCACATCATAGCGCAGCGCAGTAAAGGGGTAATATTACTTTATTACGCATACATAGGTATTTCTGACTACATTTTAAGATAATCTTAGAATCTATTAAAAAATTAGCTTTCAATTCTTCGGTTCGTATTGTTTTGGGCTTGAGCGATATGACCAAGTTTTTCCTTATGTGAATTCAATTTTTGGTTGCACACTTCGTCCATTCCTAGTTAGGCTATGGAATACTCTTCCCCTTAGACTCAAGAATGATAGCAGTAGTCATAGCTGTTTTATGGATTTGTTGGGCTTCCCGCAGAATAAATAGCTATTTATTTCCTTTTCGTTTTTGTTTTAATTTTTTCCCATTCTAAATTGATCTTTATTTCATTTATCCATTTTACTATTTTACTATTATTATTTTATTTCTTATTACTTATTATAGCATCTGTAATATCATAAGTGCAACTGTTGAATTATTTGTATTTTCCTTGTCTCCTGCGCATATAAGTTTGACTAGAAACTTAATTTTGTAAATGCCATTTAATTGAATTGAATTGAACAGTTGAAATATAGCTTATTTCACAGATAGGATTTCAAGGTATCGAAAAAAAAAACAAGCATCTTAAAAATATATCCGAAAAAGGATTTTATTCTTTATCCTTGAAAATCCAGGAGGAAGTACTTCTAATTTTTCAATTTTTTTTTCTCTCTTATTTTCTACATTGTATTATCCTCTAAATCCTGGCAAAATTTCAACTTGGGTCATGCATTTAGTAACAATTTAGTGAAACCCTTTTCCACACCACTGAATGATAGAGTTTCAGGCTCTTTTTGTTTTTCGTGCTATCTGCAATAGGCCTAATACACGGTGTATCCCATTGCATTATATTTCTTTTCATATTGATATCTATTTCATTGACCGGTAATAAATGTATATCGAAGTAAAAATGGAAGGAGCTCGATCATAGGTTATCAAAGAAATTCATCTGCACATTCCAATTTTCTTTCCAATTTCGACCGATCTGTAGATGTTCATTGTCTAAACGTAATCCTTTCAATTTCGAATTTTTTGTTTTATATCTTCCAAAAATATTCTTATTTTTTACATATCCTTGACAATCACCGCAATCATTAAAAGAGCAAGGGACATTTGGTTTGGGGCTTGCATATCCCCAAAGCAAGACATGATCAGTAGTTGAATATTTGAATGGCCTTATTAATTGTTAAATATTTTATCCTACAGCCCTCTATTATAAGTTTGAAATTCTGGTGTATTACACATACCAATACTGAATGTGTTCTAGAAGATCCTTCTAACACAAAATATTTTGGATGACGCCGTGTTTTTTTTTTTTTAATTTGATGCGTTGATGTTTTGGAAAATTTTGAAACGATCCTTCTTACACTCCACTTCTCGTAGATCTATATTGAAATGAAAGACTGTTACTCCTCACCTACTGTCTGAATCTGGAAATGTAATATTGGGTACATAAGATATAATGTTACGAGCGTGGACTTAGTTCGTTATTTAAAACACAATATTTCGAATATAATTCAAAAGTTCTCTTTTTATTTAACTTTACTGTTTACTCTCACAAATTCACAAATAATTATCAATTCAACTCTTTATAGTTATCGCTAGTACTGTACTTCTAATTATCGCAATCCAAATAGTTTACTTCGTTCCCTTCACTGTCTGAAATAAGACTTGCCTCCTGGATGTGATTATCGCCGTATTTATACTCTAGAAATTATCCTAGAACCTTCCTGAATATTCCGCTCTCCGAACCCATAGTTTACTAGGATGTCACTAACGTAAAGTTGTTTCCATTTCCAATAGATGTCGCTTGTATCACTTTGTGGCGCGTAACAATATGTGTATATATATATATATAGATACTTACCTATTCTGTGTCCTTATTGTACTGCGTGCCGTCCTCATTCTCTACTGGATTGATGCTGCAAAGGATTTTTTTTATATATTGCAGGAATTAAATAGAGATGCCACTCACCTAAATTCCATTTAGAGGGTCCTAAGCGGTTGTTTTAACTTTGTTTTCACATCAATGTAAACCAATCACCCTGAAAGCTTTTAAAAATGGTAATATCGCAACACAAAACATACGAGGAAACAACATACAACATAGAAAACAGAAATCATGCACACATGATCCATACGTCATGCCTTAACATAAACATAACACAACACACAATGCACAGCATACCTACATATGTTCATGATGAGGTGCAGTCACTGGAATTATCCTTTGTTCCTGGATACCATACTGGAGGCGATAAGTAGCTATAATTAGATAAGAGTAGGTTTGGTTAGATTCAGTATCATGAATTTAGTAGTTTATTTATTAAATTTAGGTTCTGAATTTGCATTAATAATATAATATAAATATCTAATGGCAAGATGATGTGAAGCAAATAAGGTTGCATATTCTGCGCGTTATAATTATTAAGAAAATCATTTTTAATCTTACCCTCGTTTAGATTCTCCTCCAGTTTATCTCAAAATTATGTTCTTAGCTTCGCACAATAAAAACTTCGTTTTACGCCAGAAACTTTATAGCCCGAATATAAAAAAATGCACGGATGGTGCTGTTCCTAGCCTAAGGCAAACGTCTGTAAATAATTTTGAAAAAAATTTACTTTAATTAATGAATTGCAAGAAATTTAAAATAATAAAAAAGGGGCTGTCAAAATAAAATGTTAATCGATGATTATCCAACGAAAACGAATTTTAACAGGATATTCAAATATATCAGATTAAAGTGTATTTTCTCCCGATTATTTTCAAAAAAATAAAAATAAAATACAGTCAAACTTCTCTAAGTCGAAATTGCACATGCCAGTGGAATCAATTCGAGTTAAGGACGGTTTGCGGAATTTCGAGTTAAGGAGGGTGGGGGAATTACGAGGTAAGAAGTTTTCATTAAAGATGTTCTGGTTTTGTTAATGAATTATTTATTATTATTAATAGAATTATGTGTTGAAAAAATCGGTAATTTTTGATTGTTTCTTCTGAGCATAATTTTTTGTTATTGAAAAAACATTCAATGTTGTTTAAGGACATTTGAACCTTATCAGGAACGGTCGTTGTTGTTTCGATTGCATATTGCAAGAGTTTTGATGGCTTCCTCTAAGTGATGTTTCATTGGCACAATCACGTTATTTTCTTCCTCCTCAAGAAAAGGATTTGTTAGCACGTCTTCATCAACTTTAACATAAACTGTCGAGTTGGTATTGCCTGCGCTATAGTCGTTTTCAATCAGAATTTTCCATGTTTCTTCTAATTCGTCCTCCACGTTACGTTCTACAAATGTAATGAGCCGCAATTCATCTTCTTCATCCCAATCCAATCCAGGAAATTTAAAACCACATTTACGAAAGCAATTTTTTATAGTCAAGGATCGAACGTCTTGAGTCCATACTTTGGATACCTTTCTTACACAATCTAGCAAAGTTAACGAAAACAATTCTTTTTTAGTTTCCCAGTGATTCAAAATTTTTCTTAAAATTCGTCGGCGATAATGTTGTTTCAAAGTTTGAATAATTCCCATATCGATCGGCTGCACTTTGCTAGTCATATTAGGTAGATAATATAGCAGTTTTATTGCTTTCAGTTTACAAGCAATTTCCTTAGAAGCAATTGTCTATAAAAAATAATACTCGTCATTTGCGTTCAAAAACTGTTTGTGCATTTTAAGCAACCATTCGCTGAAAAGATTTCCGGTCATCCAAGCCCGTTTACTTGCAGCATATTCAACCGGAAGTATTTTGATATGACGGAAACAGCTAGGTTTGTCACTCTTCCCAATTAAGAATAATTTTAATTTCTCAGAGCCGCTCATATTCGCTCCAACTAAACAGGTGACTCTTTCTTTACTGTGTTTACCATCAAAACACATTTCGCCCTTCAATGCTAATGTTCGACTTGATAAACACTTGTAAAAAAGTCCTGTTTCGTCTACATTGAAAATATCGTTCGGGTTGTAATTCGACAGAAAAGGTAAGAGTTGTGAGTTTATCCATTGTTCGCTGAGTGATTCATCTACTGCGGCACTTTCTATCTATAGAGCCAGCCTTCACTAGCTTTGAAGTCCTGATAATTTTTCTTCCTAGAAAATGCCAATGCAATGTAAGGCCCACTTACAGGTAAATTTTTTGCACGAATAACAGTAAACCATTCATTTACAGCCACATCAATGTCATCGTACATGCAAGCTCTCTCTCGCTTGAAGCGCCCACTAATTGCAACAGATTGGTACTTTTTTCGCAGTTCGTCTCTTTTAATCCATATTGTTGACAATGTACTAGGCGGTAGGCTAAATTTATATGCGATGTCCTTTTTTTTTCCTTCCTTTTTCAATGTCATCTATCAACTTTATTTTTGTTTGTAGATCTAAAGTTTTAAGTTTTCTTTTGGCCATATCTCTCTAAAAATTTTGTTAATTTTTACAAGTTCACTTGCAAAAGAAGTTAACTTCAGTGGCGAAATAAGCAGAAAAAAACTTCACCAACGCACTTTCGCCGAATAACCACGTTCGTCGACTGCAGATCCAAAAATATAGGCTCGCAACAAAACTATATTTCTAAGTAGAATTGAAAAAGTATAAAGCAAATAGAATAAAAAGTTTCTAAAAAATTTAAGGCATAGTAAACTGTCCAAACAAGTAGGAAGGGTTTATCTGAATTATAATTATTTATAAGAAAAAATCCAAAAATTTCTGAAAATAAGCTCGACTTTGGGATGTTTTCGTGATAAGGAAATTCGAGTTGGGAGACGGGTTTTCTATGAAAAATCCAAGGAAGTGCCAAATTAAGTGCAAAAGTTTCGACTTAAAGAGAAAGAGTTAAAGTTGAGAAAAATATTTAAAGTTGGGTGTTAATGAAATATTCAAAAGAAAGAGGAGAAGAAAGGTGGAAAATTGCGGCTTCCAAAATGGAAAAAAAAGAAACTATATTAGGAAGCAAAATGGAGTATAAGAAAATATAAGTACTGCAGTATGCCATTGAACATCTCTGTCGCTTGATTATATTTCTTTTTCAATTTACGAACTATGTATCTCGTTCTCTTCCGAAGACGGTAACTCGATTCCATCTTTTAATCCGAAGATTTTTTCGAAAATGATTTTTCAGTTTCTACAATTTTTTCCGTATACAACGCGCCCACTGGCAAGCCTTCTGTTATCGAATGGATTTTCCTCCAAATACCAAAGGCCCTCTTTGAGATATCCTGATCGATAAGTCTTGCTTGTAATGTCACACCGTCACTAAAGCTTTATTTTTGCCTTCTTCTTCATTTTGTTTATTTCTAATTTCAATGTGAACAAGGTCTGAATGTTGCATATCATTTATACTTATCCTTGATATACCTGGTAGTTTTAGAAGCTCTTTGCCCAAAACAAATTTTTAAGCATAAAATTAACTGCACAGTTTTTTCTGCCATCCAAGGTCTGTTGAATTTGGGTTACGACGTGTTTTTTTCGAAAGCATTATAAACACTTCATTAGAAAACTGTAATGTTGATTCGAACTATATAACAGTGAACTAATTATTGCATAGTAAAATGAGTATAGAGTATATAAAAAAAACATTAAGTAAATCTTTGTCTTTTCTGTTCAACTCTTCTCTTTCTTAAACGACTTGGGACTTCGGACGTCTATTTATTCTGATAGTCGAGTGAGTCGCTTCCTTCATATTTAAGCATAGCCTTCCATCTAAGAGTTGAAGTTCTCTCCATCTCCATCTAAGAGAACTTCAATGCCATAAAATTTATGACCAATTGTCATCATCATTATTATGAGTCAAAAAATTTGTGGAAACTTATAAATTTCGATAGAATCCAGAATTCTTTTGAATCAACTAGCATCATTTTGACAGGGAATTACCTACTAAAGGCACTTTCACATCAAACACAATAATCGAAAAAATGTAAACCGAAAAACTCAACAAGATTTTTGCTCCAATGATTAATAAAATCACGGGAAATAGGATAAGCTAATAGTTTTACTAATAAAATAGTATACACATTTCAGATTTTTAAGATAAACACAACTTTTATGTTTTATCGGCCGAATCTTTCCGCCGAAAAAGTTTTTCGGCGTATAAAACATAAAAGTTGTGTTTTTCTTCAAAATCTGAAATAAATATAACTATTTTCTCAGTAAAATTCTTAGTTTACCCTATTTTCTTGGATTTTATTAATCATTGGAATGAAAATCTTGTTTTAAAGTGGAATAAATTGAGCTTTTCGGTTTACATTTTTCTGTTCTTGTTTTTGATGTGAAAGTGCCTTTACTTCCATGAAATTTTCAAGTAACTAAGAATTTCATTATGATTGGCGAAATTCTCAAGATTTTTTTGTCCCTGATTCTATTAAGATCCCAAGTTTAAAATAGAAAATAAAATAGAAAAAAAAAATGAATAAAATTAAAAGTAAGGCTTCTAGGATATTCAAGGATTTCTTTTTCGAATATATTTTTAAGATACAATTTTTTTTAGATATTTTGACATCTTATCTCTCAAATGAGCCATATTTCAATACCCTATCATGAACAGAAAAATACATATTAATTTTTAAAGAAAACAAGCAGAGCATTTTTTCGAAAATTTAAAATTTCTATAGATAACTCGCAAAAAAGGCAGTGTATAGGAAAATTTTTAATTTGTTTTTTTCATTTCAAAAACCCAAGTAAAATTTCAAAATAAATTGGTGATGGTCATGTCACTTATGCCGTCTATTTGATTAATAGAATGACCATATATGAACTTCACAATTTTTTTACACTTTACTTATTACCGTTATTCCCCTCCGGTTTCTATAGAATTGATTAATTTTAATTTTAGCATGGATACGAGTGCTGAACAAATTATGCAAAATAAAAGACAACGATGAGCTATCAAAAAGGGCGTCCATGTTTTGGAGACTCTTTCATTTTTTTATCATCAACTTTTCACTACAGAGCTTTTAACGAGAATAGTTGCATGCATTAATTCCTATTAATTACGAAATCCACAGCACGAAAGGTATCCTAAAAATCGTTCACCTTAAATCAGGGGTTAATGATGATAGGACCTGATGAAACCTTCTCTTCCTAACATTATTAGTTTTTTGGTAAATTCAGAAAAGACTTACATGTAAATTATTATTTGTGTTTCCTTTATATTTTAAATGTTACTAATTGTGTTTGTTTTTCCATTATCTATTACACACATGTAAAAGATCTAGATAATCTCAAGGTCAGAATTCAAAATCTACAAATCTGGTTTACTATAATGACTTCACCCTTGTAAAGTACAAATATCTGTAAAATCTAAGCCAGTAGAAATTTACAACCTATGTATAATGTACAATACAGTCATACACCTACTCCTGTAAAAAGGTAATATAATATTAAGCCAAAACCTACATTGTTCCATAATGAAGTATGTTTTATATAATAGGAAATGATATTGACATGTAATTCTATATCCACTATACCACCAAAAATTTTCTACTTTTCATACAAAATCCACAGAGTTTATTCCGCACACCAAGGAACAAAAGTTCGCCTCTATATTATTCAATCCAAAATTAATACTGTACCTATGAGTACGTGTGTGTGTGTGTGTGTGTGTGTGTGTGTGTGTGTGTGTGTGTGTGTGTGTGCTTGTGTGGCAGGATTAAGTATTTTGTTTGGTTTATGACAGAGCAATTTGATGCCAACTTGTAATCCCGTACGGAAACGGACAAAGTTACGTAGTGGTTCATTATCATAGAAATATCTTGGTAATGCTATCGACACCATGAATACATATCGCGTCATTATACGTCGTTTCCATCCTTTGAGAGTGCTATGTACGACAAGTCAGCTCCGTACATAGAGATTCATTGATTTCCTTATTATCGGATCCTCTTCCCGGATACAGAAAATAGTGCTCATAGGAAGTGGCTGGAACTACCGACAAATGCACATACACGAACCTACGTAGAAAATCGAACTGGGTATTCCCCGCCTTGTCTGGGGGAGTGATAAGTGGTCTTGGTCCCATTGTTTACAGGAAACTGAACACTTTCTTGCCTCTGCAGCAATTTTCAAAGTTGTGAACTTTTGCTGGAGGCAATATCTAAACTGGTACTGCTTAATCTTAATTAAACATGAATTAGAGTCCAACTAAATAGTTCTACATATAAACAACTTTTGGAGCAAGCGGATAAAGTGATTCTATGCATTTCCTGGGAATATCTGAATATGTATGTACGAGTATGTATGGCTTTGGGAAATTGTAACAATTATGTTTGTAGGTGAACATTGCAGTGTTTCTAAGGTCGAAGTATTAACCTTAAATGAAAAGTCTTTAACATCTTGTTATAACCGCTTAGAGTTTCTTGTTTTGCATTTATTTATTTTTTTTTTACAACAAAACTTTCCAGGCTGTCTTTCTCCTACTACGGAATGGCCCAGCATGAAATGGGACCATAATAACATGCATCCGACAGGCCTCTTAAAGGATATGAGGAGTGCTCTCTTTTGATTCCCCTTAAATGTAGTTTACCACGGCGATGTCATTAGAAAGGAGCTGCAAGACTTTTATTTAAATAATCTATTGCTATCCTAGCCTTCTGCGGATAAGCATACTTGTATTCTAAAATTATTGCTACCTTATGCTCCTCTTAGGAAGGGTTCGCAACATTTCCCGTTGGGAGACTACAGAAACCCATCCTAATGTGCGCATACCGAAGTGAGCAATAAATTGTGTGCGGTCAAAATAAACATAGTCATTAGTCGTATGCGATTGTCTTGACAGAGTTCTATAATTCAATAATTAAATTCTATCAAACAAAATTTTCGAGTATTTGCTGTAGTTGCAAAACATCTCGCAGAAGACAATTTTTTTGTTGAAAAAGTCCAAAAATAGAAGAAAAGCTGGGAAGAAATTTTACTCATGATCAGCTGATGCCTGTCACTGCTGACTTTATTGGAAAATATTTCCAGTTTCCATCAAATTATGCTCATTTTAATAACGGTAGAATGCACTTTTACTGCAATTTCACTAAAATCGAATCAATTTTGCTCCATTTAAAAATGAAGCGAAATATTACAAATAGGTCCTTGATGGACTTCATTTGTGTGACACACTGCACATTTGACTACATTTATTTAAAAATTATGTCAATATGGAGACAGTCTGTCTAGGATATAAAGAAGGTTAGAATTGTTCTCATTGGCTGGTTCTCTATTATAATTTAATACGGCCCGATATCATTAGAAAGGAGCAGTATTGCAATATTCTATTGCTCTCCTAAATATAAAGCGAGCATTGGATATTTCTATTCCAAAATTATTGTTCTCTTATGCCTCTGTCAGGGTTTCTCTAAACGCAATGTTTCCCGATGTGCTATTCTACTCAGACGCATAAGCGGTGCGCGTTTCTAGATTTTGTATACGCACATGAGCGGATAATTCAAAATACGAAAGAGCACATGCATTTTCACACTGCTCACGTCTAACTCGTCGGGGTATTTGTTTAATAGAAAGTGTGACGTGCAGATTTAAATGGTGCAAACTTAATACAAAATTCATCTTGGAATCCATAGAAAAAATATATAACAATTATCAGAAATAAATAAAATAAAATATGGATACCAACTGAAAGCAACTGTTGCTTAGCACGATAGTTAAAATTAAGGAATAGTACAGCAAAACAAGTTGAAGAGGAAGGGCACTAATACTGAGCCTTGGGGACGCCCGCTTTTATATCCTTATGATTTCTATAAAGAATTGCCTTTGGGAGAAGAAGTTATTTATCATGCGAATTAGGTAGGATGGGAACTGGGTTCCAATCAATTTGGAGGTTAGACTTTCTCTCCAAATGGAGTCGAAGGTCTTATCAACATCAAACAAACAGCTCGCAGTATTTGTCTTTTTATTAAGATGTTGGGTCACATCAGTGTGGAATTGCTGGTTCTGCTCCATCGCCTTCTTCATCCAATTGTCATCGCTGTATTATTTCACTAATCTCTCCAAATTAGAGATATGAAACCGGTCTGAATACGGAGATGCTTTATGGTGGGGAAGTAACAGAGATTACTGTTAGCATTTGCATTGCCAACAGCTTGCGGATTATAAAGTTCGAGATACCATTTGGGCCACACGACTTTTTACTGTTGAGTGACCAAATGAGGGCGCCAAGATGAAGTGGGCTGGTGAATATTTGCCGGTCATTCGGACTTCCAGCTAGGTTTTCGAAATTATTAAGGTGTCTCGCCTTAAAATTTTCCACCTCAATTACGACTTGCTAGTGCAAATTAGGGAAATGTATTGGAGGTGCTTTGGAGCTTTTGAAGTTCTACTTAAAATGGCTAGCGACGGTGCTGCTTTTCTCCTTAGAAGAGCTTAAGTAGTTGATACCTTCGAACAGTTTCTCAGGGATTTAGACTTCTCTGCTATTGTACTTTGTTAATTTCGCAAAAAGCTCTCAAATCTAGCTTATATACTTCAACCTGTCTCGGAATCGCTCAGCAATGAAGTTACACATTTGTTCATCAATGATTGTCGACAGACATTTAATTTGATTAGATAGTAAAGATGCATATTCCGGGTTCTGTCTATTCACATTATGCCGGTAAATTATGTGAGGAGTTTTCTTGACTTTTTGCCTATATTTCTACAGCTTTTGGCGGAATGTTCTTATACCTGTAGTTATTTGGTTGGTGCGTAGTGCGGAAAAGAACGTTATGTTGCCCTGAAGTTGGGAAAGGTTGTAGTGTCCTGGAAAACAGTAATAAAGTTATGGTTGTGCAGATTATCCTCCAAAGATTTATCCATGCTTGTTTCAACTGATTTGTTCATAGGATCGTTCCACAAGCTATGTTTAGCGTCAAACTCGCCTCCAATAAATATATACGCGAATCTTTTGAAAACACAATTCAACACATTCCGATCGCTACGCACTCGCTAGCATGACATATAAAGTGAAACCAGAAAAGAGTTTTGCGGAATCTAGGTTCTCAGAGACGTTCTCTTGAAGTTAGAGGAGTTGAGTGAGTTCGAAGTTTGGTCGGTTCGAAATGGAGTTTTTTCTTAATGGGAACAGCAGTGTTCCGCTTACCTTCAACTTCGTTATTTTTGAGCGAAGAATATTTTTCAAATCTATAACCGATTCAAAAAAATTTGAGTTCGAGTCCCGTACGGGAAAAGATAAATATAAAAAAAAAGATATGACAAAATATTAGCAAACAAAAGATATTTCAAAATAATCAACGAATTTTCGTGATATTGGTACAAATCGCATTTATCTAGAAATACAATAACCTTAAAGCATTACGATTTTATCCTTTTGTAATTTTAAGAGAAGCATTTCAATTTATAGAAAAAATGTAAGAAAACTTAGGGAACGTGGTATTCCACAATGAAAAAATAATGCAAAAATTCTACGTAAATTAAATATATTGCTTCCATTTAATATTATCTGATTGGCAATGCAATGACTGTGTTTATTATATGCAATAAATATCTACAGGATTGACCGTCATCCTTTCGGACCTTTTAATTGTCTATACTGAAAATAATAAAAAATCTATTAAAAACCTCTTACTAGGAGAACGAAAATGAATTTTGAATTAATTCAGAGTAAATTGGAGACTAATAAATCGAGCATACTTTCGCAAATCAGTATATTTTATGTATACCAGAATGAGGAGCAAACGCTGCTTAATACTAAAATTAAGATAAACGCGTTGCATGATATCTGGATGGGGGCCCTGATCGCCAACAGATGGCAGCACCTTAGCGTATGCAGCTGCGAGTTTGACTGAGTTAACCTAGGCCTAGAAAATTCAATGAAAGAACTCGTTAAAGTGACCGTGGACGGAAATTGAGATTATTGCTTATTCGCATGTAATCTGTTATTTTGATTACCAGATTAAGAAATGTGTAAATTATCAGAAAAAAGTAGAGTCTCGTCAGCGATCCATACTGACCCCACGGATCACCAAGGCCCAGTTTTTTTCTGATCTGAATTACAACTTTTGGGACAAAAAGATTGCTATTTAACCGTATCCCCCACAGGGTAGAACTTTAGTCTTCCGATTCAACATTCCCGCTACATATCTTTAAAATCTCGAAAAATCGGTGTGTGTGTACCTCTACACTTGTTGAACAATGCAGAAAATACTCAATAAGTTAGCTTGACATTGTGATCACATAAGCCCCATAAAATTTTGTATTTATTAGTATACGTATTGCTTACTACTTTCAACATTGTGTTACTGGATAATTGAAAAAGCTTCAAGTCGAAAAGTAACAAAGTTGAGAACTAATATCTAGCAATTGTCTAGAAATTTTACAAAACCCATGTATGTAATTAAAAGCACATTTCAAAGTAAATATAAAGCACCCAAGAAAAAGGGCAAGGTATATGCAGAAAACTTTAAGACCACCAGATTTTATAAGTACTAAAAAATATTGAGATATTCGCCGCCAAGGGTTCACTTAATTCCAGTTATGATTCTGATGGGAAATCAGTAGACAGTTGTCTTAGGCAAGTGCCACACCAGACCATTGATATGCTGATGTACTAATGAGCTGACTATCAGCAGTACTAATTTCTTAATGAGGCATGCTTCATTATAAAAGATAGTGACATACTAATGTGATACTAATTTGCTGATAATCAGCAAGTGAGATGCATGTATAGCTGATTTTTACTGACATCAGTCAATATTTTATTTTCAAAATAATTAAATCGGGCTATTTTAAAATATTAAAAATGAGTGAAAGAAATTTTGTTTCAAAATTAGTGCGAAGTGCTGAAAAATTAAGGTGTCTATGGGAATCAACGTAGTCCGCATACGTGAATTCCCACAGACACTGCAAAAGAGATAAATTTCAAAAAGCTTGGAGAGAAATTTCGTAGTAAATTGGAAAATATGGTATGTTTTCTTGTGTATTTTTTTATTAAATTACACTCCGTACTGACGAGTACTAAGGTTTCTGCCAATACGAAACGATCTTTCAGTCAATTTTTGAAGTTCAAATTTGCAATTGACAGTAACATAGCGACTTTTCTCCATACACGGAATATAACTCGCCTTCTAGAAGGCGTTGGGTTTCCCTGATTTTATCATTTACCATGACTGATAATTGAACTTTAGCGTTTATCATGAATGATCTCATTTTTATTATTGATCATGAATGATAGCTTCTTTTCCTTCAGACATAAATGCCATAAAAAAGTCCCGACTATATTAATAAGAGTATATTAATATATAACCCCTCACTTACAATTTTGGCATTTATTTTGCTTTTTTCTTCCATTTTTTAATGATAAAGCAGCAAAAGCTCTTCCTCCTCGCTGAATTCCATTTTAAATGCTTGCAATTTTGACATAAAAATCAGATCACTTTAAGTAGATGTAGCATTAACTACCGATGTGATGTCCTCGCAATATATCAGCTGTTGATTATTTTAAATCTTCACCATCACCACATCAGCACATCAGTAGTCTGGTGTGGTACTTGGCTTACAGTTGTCACTTAAATATTGAAATTTTAAAAATATTTTTATAAATTTTTTTCAAGCAGGGACATTTATACCATTATGACAAAAAGATTATGGAATAGTTGGAAACTTTGGTGACCGTACATTATATTTATACTTTTTGTAGAATTCTGATGATCGCCACATAATTTATAGCTTATGTTTTTCAGTGAATTTAAAAAAGCAAGTCGACGAAATGAGTATCTTCGAGCGTTGATTTTAATCCTTTCGCTACCTACGTCCTTTTTAAGGGAACGAAGTTTCAGGTAGGCTACCTGTCATATTTTCAAACCGGTTTTAATAAAATTAGCATAAGACGAAAGATTGACGTCTTGAGAAAACAAAAAAAAAAATAAAAAATACAAAAATATCAAAAATTGCTTCGTTGGGCATTCACTTATTGGACCTCGTTTCGGAAGGATAAGTGTTTTCTCGTTGTGATAAAAGTTTGTTTTTGTGATCTTTTGAAGGACATTAAGTTGTAAGTGGATGTTCCGCAGTCATTTTTTTATAGTGAATTGAAACCTTTAGATAACCACAGTAAAATTCTTGTTGAAAAAAAAAAACATAAGATATGCGCCAAATAGTTTCTAACTTATCGGTCCCTCAAAAGGAAGGCGAGCAGTTTACGTAGGTTTTTGAACATAGTAAACCATATTGTATTTTTTGTATTTCTCATCATTTTCTTTTGTATATTGATAAATTTTGATAATTGTATGGACGAGAATTGTGTTTATTATGTTTACATGCAATGTATTTGTAATTTTTCTTATATCCGTTTCGTTTTTACAAGAGTTTATCGTAATTTATGACATTTTCCTTCAACAATTCTTCTGTCCTCACGTGTTTTTCATAATATATTGCTTTCAATTCTCTGTTATTTGTAACATAGGTATAACATAATAGTTTGTTTGAGAATACAATAAATATGAATAGTTCCTAAAAACAAACTGCGTGGGAAAAATATTAGACCTATCAGTGAAGATGAAATATTTGTTTTGATAAACAACTATTCTGATAACGAAGAAGTTGAACAAGATGAAATTGAGACTGAAGAAAGTATGAGAGCACGAGCAAATAGGAAACAGAGAATTGATGATGATGATGATCAAAAAGATCCCAATGCCACTGAGGACAACCCAAATGATGGAGACTGTGAAGTGGAACTTTATGTTTCATGAATGACTCAATACAAATTAATTATTACAGTGCGATGCATGGATTCACCATTGCCGTCAATAAAGAATGAACCATCGGCACAATGTGCAAGCCATACACCTTCGCAAAGCAATCCATCAGCTGTACGAAAGTCAGCCTCAATAATATCTTTAATCAGTAATGATTCTATCACATCTAGCAGTGTTTATTTTTCTACACGTATCTTAAGTTCCACTACAAAGGCAGCAGCTTATACCTCAGATGTAACTCCGGTGAAAGTTAAAACGATTGATTCCGTAAGTAACGTGGGCATAAAATGAAAGCCTGTACAAATCGAATGGCGGCACATAAGGAACCGGGAAATAATGTCAACAGCTCCACGTTTACCGTCTGATTCATCAATTTTTCAAACTGTGAAAACAGTATTTTAGGAAGTATTTTCCATAGATGTTTTTCGAAGATGCAGCCAACTTCACTAATCTCTACAGCGGGCAAAATGAAACAAGTTTTCAGCCTACCACCGCTAATGAACTGGATATCTTATTTGCTTTACACCCAATGATAGGAGTTATGAAATTCCCAAGAATCAAAATGTATTGGGCCTCTGCGACTGCTATTCCCTTTTTCACGAACCATATAATCAGAAACAAGTTTTATGCGCTACGTACTCAGCTTCACTTGATAAATAATCATTGAATTCTTGACGAAAGCGATCGGCTCATCAAAGTGCGCCCAATAATGGATGCAATTCGTGATCGTTTACTCAAACAAGAAATTAAAGAAAACTTATGTATTGACGAGCAAATAATACCTACCTTTTAAAGGATACTTGTGGATCAAACTGTACATAAAAAACAAACCGTCATCATGTTGAATCAAAATTTTCCTGTTAAGTCGCAAATTATGACTTCCGTATGATTTTGTTGCATACCAAGGCTCAACCACACAAATTGATCCGATTTTGATGAAGGAATATGAATTATTCAACTGCTATTGTGATGAAGCTTGTTGAAAGCATACCTGTTGGTAATGTTGGACATAAGCCATATTTCTTCGACAACTATTTTTCTACATATCACTTATTTCAACAGCTTTATTCTCGTAATATTTATGCTACAGGAACTATTAGAGTGAACCGGTTTAAAAACCCACCTTTAGCTAAATATGAAGTCTTAAATGTTACAGACCGAGGATCTTCTAATCAGTGCATCACAAGAGATGGTAATGTCATTATTACCAAATGGTATGACAATATCTTTCTTCAAATCATGTTGGAGTTGGTCATCAGCATATGGTGAAAAGATGGGATAAAAAAAAAAGGTGCATCGAAATTCAGCAACCCGAAGTTGTAAGATTTTATAATAAAAGCATGGGTGGCGGGGACTTTTTCGACCAAATGCTGAATTATTATAGGATATATATTAAGTCTAGGAAATGGACTTTACGTGTCATAATGCACTTTTATGACCTGGCAATTGTATGCAGCAGGTTCAACTATCGAAGTGATTGTGCAAAAATGATGTTCCGCTCAAGGAACAAATGGACCTACTTGCCTTCAAATATGAACTTGTAGTAGTATTTTCCTGCGTCGGTAAAACAACCTCCAGACCAACAACATCTTTGGATGAAATTATTCCAAGTCAAAGAACATTTTCACCAACCCAACACCACCCGAGGTTCGTTCTGATAAGATTGGCCATATACCAGTCTTTCAGAATGATGCAAATAGTAGCCGATGCAGACGTCCGGGATGTAAGCAGAATAGCTACATCATGTGCCAAAAATGTCATGTTTATTTGTGTTGCAAAAGACAAAACAATTGTTTCCTAATGTATCACAAGTGAGGTAGCATGTTCCTTTAAATTATACTCATTATATTCAACTTTACTTCAATTTGTTCCAAATATTATATTGCTGTTAGAAAAAAAGGTACGTACACAGTTCTTATTGAATAAACTTTTGTAAGCCACATTTAATTTGTTTTATGACTTCCAACCTACAATTATAACTGCTATTTAATTCTTTTCCCATATATAAATTACACAAACCTGTGCTCATAAATTTACCATTCACTACTATTCTCCCTCTAAAAGGACACTTCGTATCTTTTTACCTGAAGTAGGTAAAAATCTTTTGACCTTGGATTTTACTTATTTTCGTCCCGTAGTGTACTAAAATAACAAATAAAAAAATATTTTTCAAGTAGAACATAATTCGGTAGTGAAAGGGTTAATGTCACAACTATTTTCAATCTAGCATAAAAAAATAAAAAGAATACGACATTTTCTATGATCTATTATCGTTTTCTTTACTCCCACTAAATTATTCCTTATATGTAATGTATCACTTATTGGCGAAGCTCTTTCACTAAAGATCAAACTATACATCGATTTAACAATAATAGCTGGGAAATGATGGCTGTCCAAATCTCAGGCTTTGATAATAACATTGAACCGATCACACTTGCGGTTATTTATAGATGTGCAACCACCTTTACTGATTATAATCTGGCTGATCTCTCGGATTTTCTGGATGTGGTTCTGAGTCAGTCCTCTCGAGTGCTGATAGGCGGCGATCTTAACATCAATATTGAAGCAACAAATGCGCTCTCTATTGCGCTTAAAGACCTGATATCTGAGAAAGGGCTGATTATACTTAACAATGCACCCACTAGACATGGCCAGAGCTCAGCCTCAGTCATTGATCTTTTAATTGCACTACCTCAATTCTGCCCTTCGTCCACGGGTCAATGTCCGGGCATATCTGATCATGAGATCCTATTCGCTTCATTAGACCTACCATTATCCATTACATTTCTCACTAAGTCATTTCATAATTTTAATGCTGTACAATTGAACTCACTCCAGGCAGACATAAGCAGCGCGAACTGGTCTCCAATTTACAATGAGCCCGACCCTGAAGCTGCAGCCATACACTTCACTGATACAGTATGTGAAGTCTTTGATAGACAGGTTCCAATTAAGACGATTCGGATTCGCTCAACAAGTGAACTAATATTCAATTCACCCGATATTCTTTTGGCCTGTCAAATTCGTGACATTGCTTACAGACATTGGAAGGGTAATAAGACTAGCATTAACTATAGAGCTTTTCATAAGCACAGAAGACTAGCAGATTACATGATCAGAGCAAGGTTGCGTTCTAACACTCTTAAGGGAATCAGGGAGGGTAGTGCAATCAACTGGAGGAAGGTGAAAGAGATGGGACTGGGCTCCAGATCTAAACTTGAAGCGGACTTAAACCCTAATGAGTTTGCAGACTATTTATGCAGTATGGCCGATTCAACGAGGCCTCCTCTGTCCACGGTTGAATCACCTCAAGATAGGAACAGCACCTTAAACTCAACGAGAAATGAAGTCACCACCATCAGTCAACCTGTTTCTCCGAGATCTGCCCCTAATGTAGGCCCGAGCTCCGATCTGCGAGGTATCAGACTCACAAATGTTGGTGAGTCTCCACCTGCTGTTCACTCTTCCCCTACTCGGACATCTAACATTGCATCCATCAGCACTGTTATAACTAATGAAGCCAGTTACTCAAATTCAAATATCAATTCTGACCAAATCAATAACAGACCAAATTTTAATATCAGTAATATATCAGAGATGGAGGTGGTTAATGCGTTTCAGCGTATCAAATCTAACGCTATGGGTTACAAAGACGCTCCTTTAAAATTTTACAAATTAATATTACCATACATCTTGCCAATAATAACTCACCTCGTTAACAGGCTTTTGACCTGCTCACATTTCCCACATAGATGGAAGATTGGTATGATAACTCCAATTCCTAAAACAGCATCCCCCTCAAACATATCAGATTGGCGACCGATCACCATCCTACCAGTAATATCGAAAGTGTTAGAGATTATCATCACGGATCAAATCACTGACTTTATCAACATAAATAAGCTCCTTAGCAGCAGACAATCTGGCTTCAGACGCTTCCACTCCACCAGCACGGCTCTCTTGGGAGTCACGGCTGACATTCGAGACATGTGTGATCGTGGTCTCTCGGTCATTCATGTGCTTCTAGACTTTAGTAGGGCGTTTGACTCTGTTCCGCATGCTAAATTAGTTGAGAAGCTCAGATCCCAATTCGGATTCTCACATATGGCATGCAAATTGATCAATAGCTACTTGTCTGAGAGAATGTTCATGGTCAGGTCTGGTGAGAGTCATTCATCGCTGAGGAGGGTGAGAGCAGGAGTCCCGCAAGGTTCTATCCTTGCTCCCTTGCTTTTCTCGCTCTACATTAATGACGTTAGTGAGATTCTGAGCAGTGTAGGTTTCCACATCTACGCGGATGATATACAACTCTACGCTGGTGCAAATACTGATGATTTACACGATCTGGTCTCCAACATCAACGGGGCCCTGGAAAGGGTAGTTTGCTGGGCGGATCTGAATGAATTGGCGTTAAACCCCACTAAAACCCAAGCAATTGGTTATGCTATTAGACCTGAAAGGAGCTCGCAGTTGGCTTCAAATATAACCTCAATATCATTAATGGGTCACAATATTCTTCTTTCATCATCTGCTGTCAGAAATCTGGGTCTCCTCATGGACTCTAACCTCACTTGGAAAGCACACATTAACCTGATGTGTGCAAGAGTCTATCATGGGCTTCGAAGTCTCTATGCAGCCTCTCCTCATTTTGATGAAACTACGAGGTTGAGGCTTTTCAATGCCTTAATTCTACCACACTTCCTTTATGCTGACGTGGTCCTATATCCTATCTCGCAAACAGGTCTAAACAAATTACTCAGAGCACTCAGAGCATGTGCAAGATACGTGTATGATCTCCGACGAAGAGCACATGTTAGTCCATTGCTGAACATCCTAATTCCAGGTTCGTTGGAATGCATGTATGAATTAAAAGCACTTGCGTTTATACATAAAGCCAGATTTGGTCTTCTACCCAGCTATATAAAGAACCGATTCTCTTGGAGCAGGAGGGATAATAAACGGCTTATTCATCCACGTGTAAATACTCAATTTGGTAGCCGAAGTATATTCGCTCATGGGGTCACTAGCTGGAATGGACTGGCGGGCGAAATAAGGGAGCTCAGCATGCATGGTAACTTTGTGAATAAAGCCCTGGGCGCCCTCAGATCATAGGGAAGTCTACATCTATATTCAATTCTACAGCTACCTTCATATTCATCGAATGCTTTTATGGCTGGCTGAACATTGGCTGCATGGCGGAAATAACATCTTTTGTCATGTCACTATCATGGACATATCGGTTGGATATGTCTCCTTGGCCGTTGTCATTGCCCTTCTTACTTACTTAATTCTATTCAATCTCAGTATCTAAATTTCATTGCATTTCAACTCATTTTCTAAATTTCATTGCATTTCACTTTTCATCCTATCTCTTGTCACATCATCTTAGTTTATCTACTCTTTATTTTTGTACTGTATCTTATTTTATTTTGTTTTTTCTGCTTTTACTTTCTGGATCTCTGTATTTCGTTACGGTGAGTTTGTACTGATCTGATCTGATCTGTTCTTTCCAGGTACTTGTGTGCTCTACTGTTCACATGATGAACTGTACTATTGGGTGGTATTGATACTTTCACTTTGCCTACCACGGACCGTCATTTTCATTCGTAGTTTATTCTTTTATATCCCATTATATATCTCTCTAGCCTACATTTCGGAACTGGGACAGGCTCAGGCTGCATTGACGCATTAGGGATTGAGCTTTAGGGCGGTTGCTGATGTCGTTTTTGGTCTGAGATTGTGTTAATTGTGTTAATTGTTATAATTGTTATTCTATATTTGTTGGTAATGATACTAGGGTAATTTGACCATTGACCATTAATCTAGCCACTACTCAGGGCTAATCTAATCTAATCTTAGTCTTAGTCTTAGTCCTTGTTAATGTCTTAATATATAACCAAATATAACCAAATGTGTTCAAATGCAGTTGAACTGCCTTAATTAAGTTATAGAAGATAAGACTTTATATGACTGTTAATTCGCTATACACATTAATCTATGTTAATCTATGTTACTCTGAACTAACTCTCGTTAATTTAATATTGTTTATTTTGCTATTGATTGATTGATTGTCTCAAACATTTATTTATGTAAACTGATTACCATACTATGTATCCTCGTTAAGCCCAGCGTTATACGTTGCTTTAAGCAGGGGCTTTGAAATAAATATACTTTGATTTGATTTGATTTGATTTAAAAGGGACAAATATTCGATATGATGATTACAGCAAATAGGTCGAATGATTTCCCTCAAGCCAAACAAGGTTTCTGGTTCAAACATATTGAGTTCAAATGTTTCATTCAAACTGAAACTGTGATTTAAAATTGCAAGAATTTAATTCCTGGGAATATTTATCACACTATCTGCTCCTGGCGCCTAACCCTACCGTTGACGTATGTATTTTATAGAGATAATGACACCCAGCTGTGCTAAAAAAAAAACTTTTTTTATTTTTATAAAAATTAGATGCCTTTAGGGTATTTCAGTTTCAGACATTACAAATGATTCCAATTATAAACGCGAGAAGTGTAAAATGTGCTTAATGAACGCAAAGCTTAATTATCCCATGTTGAGTAGGATTTATTTCCGTTTTCCCTTTAATTTGACGGTTTTATATCCTTCTGCTGGGACATAAAAGCTATAGAAAAAGTTGAAGAAACTCCTGCTTTGAGTGAGAGGAAATTCTCTAGGCAATCTGTTAATAATGTGAACCGCAAGTGGGAGATATAATACAAATTTAATTCGCCAGCCCAGCTTTCGTGTAAGTCATCTTACATCCTACCGTAGAAGGGTGAAATGAAATTAATTGCAAAGCGTGGAACAATTATCTACAGCTCCCTCAACGGGAATTAAACTCCGAACTAGTTAATATGTAGTCATCAGGGTTGCCCCTTTAGTCACGAAATGAAGATAACATTTGCATGGGAGCACACAACCACAGAAACGGGGAATTTCAGTTCTACATTTATGTTTGTGAAAAATTGGTAAAAGAAATAAACAGGAAAAATTGGGAAACATCAACATAAAAACGTGAACAGATCTGAAAATTACAAAATTTTTTCAACAGTATTCTAGTGAGGATGCTGTCAATGTGTAACGAAATATCAATGAAATAATAACCTATGCTGGGTGGTGGTATTTAGTAATCCTGAAAATGAAATCCCGTAATTAATCAATTAAATGAATTCATGCTCTTGGAAATTCTATATTTTTTCCAGTGTAAAAGCTGTTAATAAACGTCGTTAGGATAATATAAATTTTTATATATTTGAATCAATCTGACATTCTGGACAGGTATTTCACTATATATATAACGTAGTCAAAATTGAGGTTAGAGAGCTTAATTCAAATCTACAAAGCAGACCTCAAGTATTTCTAGTACAGAATTTAATAAGATTTCGGAAACTACCCTAAATACCAGCAAAAAAAGTAAGGAGATTATCTTCAAAAAGCCGCAACCAGAAAACAGTTAGCCAAGTCAATTCTGAGCGAATATTAGTACACATTCCAAAGATTAAAATACTGATTAGATCATAACGGTGAAAGTTCGGCAACTCCATCTTAACCCAGATTTACCTAGCGGTACCATACGGTACCACAGAGAATACCAGCGCTTAACCCGGGGATTACATGAGAGAGTACAGCTTGCATGCAAGCCTCCCTTCCAATGCGATTTTTAACTTGACACCAGAAGGCAGTTCGGCTGTCTTATCATCTTGCATGCAAGTTCATTTAAAAAATGGCATTGAGGCGTAAATTCATGCGTATATTGGAAAATTATAGCAATAAAGGAAGAAGCAGAAGGATAAAAACCCAAGAAAAAGTTAAGAGGAAGGTGTTGGTAAATGATGTAATGCAAATTTTTCAGTCAACCGACGTTTTTTAATTCCCGCGACGAAATATTTTCTTCCTAATGAAAAGGGAAAAGAAAACACAAAGAATACAAGACTAAAATATATTAAAAGAAAAACCACTTATCTGATTGTTGGGAACTTCCTTCCTTTAGCCTAGTGACGTCTAAACACTCCAAAAAATAGATTCAACGCCTAAAACATACAAAATTATTATTATTTATAACAAAATTCTATAAAAATATCATCAACTTACCTGGTTTAGAGACTTATCTAAATACAAGAATATTCCCAACCTCATTATAGAAGATTAATTCTATATTTCAGAGTTTAATCTGAAAACTCCTATCATTTCCAATAATCCATCCCACACCGAAGCAGAAGTTTAATTCTGCGCAGAGATTAATCTGCAATATTCCATCCCACACCTAAGCAGAAGTTTAATTCTGCGCAGAGATTAATCTGCAATATTCCATCCCACACCTAAGCAGAAGTTTAATTCTGCGCAGTGATTAATCTGCATTCTTCATTATATTAGCATATTGCTACAATTTGACTAGTTTTACTACAGCACTTTACTTCCTTGTGCCCTCACGTACGAGCAGAGGTATTTCGCTACCTTTGTGCTCTCACGCACCATAAAAAGGCTTCTACTTTATAGAAACATATTGTTACAACCATTGATACAATAAATCTACACCAGGAGACTAATCTGAATTAGCATTTCTGTAGAAGCATTTTGCTGCCGTCACGCACTAACAGCATCAATATTTGCCTCTTTTTTTTGTTTTGATGACAGGTAATAATTCAGGTCTTTCAGAACGAGGAAAAAATTGTCAGCACGTGAGCAGGAGCTCATTGAATTTGAATTTTAATTTGTTTCTTTTTATTATTTTTTATTACTTTTATTTTTGCTTGAAATTTTATAGTAGTTTGTAGGTTAGTTTTTTAGTTTTTGAATTGTAAATTTTAATTGAATTTGTTTGTGATATTAGTTTAAGCCAGTGAATTATTTATATTGAAATAAATTTTATATTTGGATTTTAAAACGACTGAGTTGTCCTTTACAAACCGGCACTCCCTCCCACGTCCGAGACTAGCTCTCACACAAATGATCCCAGAAAATCCCATTTTTCCAGTACAAAATTTAGCATTTCTTTTCCACCATCTTGAAAACTGCATAATGTCAAATTACTATCACCTCAGCTGGCATGATTGTTCATCATGCAAGTTCGCTGAAAGCTGACCTGTCAGCATGGCAGTAGAGGTTACACGTCCAAGAAGTATGGCAGGACGGCTTGCATGCAAACTGTACTATTACGTGCAACCCCCGGGTAAGGTCTTTCATCTGACAGCACTGATTAAAGATTCTTCTAACTTTTTGTGTTTCTCACTGAAAGACAGTTCAGTTGGTATTTCGTAATCGTAGTATGAAGTTATCTCTCATAGAAAGGTAAGGTGTTGGTATACAGTTTGCAACAAACTTTGAAGACATTCATGATAGATGTTCGTGTGAAGTAAGTATTAAACATTCCACAAGAATTATGATTTTGAATAAATATCGTTAAAGTAGTTTAAAAAACCGTTCCCTATATAAGAGTTTAGTTCATATATACTTACAGTTAATGGCATGTGATGTAAAGTTAGGGTAGTACCGTACGAGACCACTACGCAAATGTCATACCATTTTATAGCCAACAAAACCTATAGATAAAATATCAGGAAATCAGTTGCAAGCAAAAGCAGAGCTCATACTTAGACGACAAACGGGAAATATTTACGATTATGGTGGTCATCAAGATAGGAGCACGATAAAGGTAAAGATTTATCATCTAATGAGGAGGACGACAAAATAGACTGAATAGCAAAAAAATGGAAAATGAAAAATGCTGTGTTCTCGCAAAAACGAAAAAGAACAGAAATGAATGAGCACAGGATTGATATTTTCCAAAAAGTAGTACTTACTAAAAATTCCCAGCCGACTATCTCCGCCTCATGCTCTCGTACAACATCGAAAAGCAGTGGCTGTAACATTAAAAGGAAACCAACTTCGTGAACAGGTTATAATAGTCCGCCTTCCCATCATTGTGGGATTTTTCAGAAGGAAACTACATAATTATCTGGAGAAAAGTCACCAATGGGATTATACCAGCGCAAATTTCAGCGGATGACATTAAATTTTTTATTAGAATTCTACTGTTCGGTAATTACAACATTGGTTCAAGTAGGAGATGAATTGGTTTACAATTAACGCGACGTGATCGTTTTGAGAAAATCTTACCGTTTATACACTTTATAGACAATACCAACCTGGATACGCAGGATACCATGTGTAACCTCGACCTCTGATAAATAGTTTAAATGAGAGTTTTCTGGAATATTACAGGACGTTATAAAAAATTTTATGAAAGCATGATTCCTTTTTATGGACGCCATCCATATAAACAATTTATTAGAGGCAAGCCTATTCGATACGGCTTGAAGGCTTCTAAATACTTCGTCTGGATACCTAACCTATTTTGAAATATACCAAAGGAAAAAAGAAACTAAAAGCTCATTGTTGTTTCATGTTAATAAACACTTAGTATTTCAACCTGAATGATTTATTATTAAAATCAGCATCCCTTTTCAAATTTGTGAGACAACCTAAGCAAGGGTTCGTACAAGTTGAGACTGTTTTAACGTTCTAGAAAAAAGGTCGAACAATAATTTTAACCACCTAATGAACACATTTTCAAAATACTGTGGTAGAGTATCTCCAAAATGCTTTAAGATGAAATTTTTTTTAAATTTCTTCGTAGTTTCAATGAAATATTATGAGTAATTTTTTTTAGGTTTTTCTCCAGAATTTTTGTGATTTTGTGGTTTTAAAATTTTACGTTAACAGGATTTTGCACATTTCTTTATTGAACTTTACTGAAAATTATTATTTTCATTGATAAAATAAGAAAAATCTTTCACTTGTTAAACGGGTTTTTTCTGAACAAATTATTCTAGAATATTTAATGTCGAAAAAACTTGAAGCTGAACGTAGATTTTCCTATACTGGAATAAATTGATTTGACTACCATAACATGTACTATATGTTTCCATCAGCCGGAATTGAGTTAGATTTGAGTAAACAATAAGTGGAGTTGACAGCTGATAAATTTCGTACAAAGCAGACCTGTAAAAGTCCAAGCACAAATTCCGATATCACTGCCAGGACGTGGACTTAAAATCTCTTTCAACTCCCAATACTGGTAGTTAAAAAACTTTCAAGTAGCGGGTCCGCCATCTAACGTTTTTTTTTTCAACTAGTGCTTATTTCGTGAATGGTAACACTTAGCTCATGTCTGATTTGACAGATAATTAGTTTTATTCTTCCGCTGAACGAATATGGTTGTGTATACGCTTGAACAACGCTGGGAAATATTGCGACATTACTTTGAAAATCATGGTAATGTTGCAGAATGTGTGCGAAAATTGCGTACGGATTTTGGAAGAAGAGAAGGACCGTCAGCTCCGTATGTTCGTTATCTTGTGAAAAAAGTGAAAGAAACTGGCATCCTCATCGATAAACCAAAGCGTGAAAAGCCAAAACCAGTGCGTACACCCGAGAATATTGATTGTGTGGCAGAAAGTCTGCGTGAAGCGCCATCAACATCAATTCACCGTCGTTCTCAACAATTGAGCATTTCGGAGACATCATTGAGACGAATTTTGCATAAAGATCTTGGTATGACGCCATACAAAGTCCAATTGGTTCAGGAGTTGAAGCCAACTGACCATCCAATGCGTTTTCGCTTCGCTGAGTGGGCCTGCGATCGACTTACAGAAGATGCCGATTTTGCCAAAAAAATCATCTTTTCGGATGAAGCTCATTTTGATCTTGGCGGGTATGTAAACAAGCAAAATTGTCGCATTTGGGGCACAGAAAACCCGCACGCATACATTGAAAAGCCGATACACCCAAAACGAGTCACTGTTTGGTGCGGATTTTGGTCCAGAGGCATAATTGGGCCATTTTTCTTCGAAAATGAGCAAGGAGTGGCCGTTACAGTCAATGGAAATCGTTATCGGGCCATGTTGAACGAATTTTTGTTCAGGAAAATTGAAGAGGAGGATATTGGCAACATTTGGTTTCAACAGGACGGCGCTACGTGCCACACAGCCGAAGCTACACTCGATATTTTGCGCCCTGTTTTTAAAGATCGCATTATCAGCCGCAGAGCTGATGTCGTTTGGCCACCTCGGAGCTGCGATTTGACACCGTTGGACTATTATTTGTGGGGTGCCCTCAAAGATAAGTGCTACGCCGACAAGCCAGAGACAATTGACGCTTTAAAGGACAATATTCGTGAAGCCATTGGTGAAATACAGCTGCACACAATCGATAATGTGCTTAAAAATTGGACCGATCGTGTAGGCTACTGCATGGCCAGCCGAGGCAGCCATTTGAACGAAATTATTTTCCATTATTAACCAGCAGGATTGTACTTTCAAATAAAAAAAGAAATTTGAGAAAATATTCAGTAGTTTTTTTTATAGCATTTTCAAAAAAAAAAAGTTATTTTTCGGACCCAGGCACTGGTACTTGAAAATTTTCAAATGCGCACGTAATACTTCCATTCCGCCAAGTACATACATAAGTTCTTGTTAATTATTTAATACGCCTTCTAATAATACTGATTCAAGAGTTTTCGAAAACTCAAATAACAAGTTTTGAAAAATTTATAGCTAGCTAATTACTGGATGAAGTTTCCATTTACCAAATATCATACAATAAGTTGCAAAAAGATAGGAAATGAAGTAGGATCGTACAAGATTTTGCAGTTTTAATTTACTTTTGGAAGTTGTTTATATATTATTTAGGTTAGTCTTTAACAAAACAAGTTTTGAGGCATCAGATAATTAAGATTGCCTCGTTGACCATTTACAAAAGACCTTCAAATGAAAATAAACCTCCACAGGTGAGGAGGAAGAGAGCGGGGTGTTGCACTTGATTTGAAACCTTCTCAATAAAGGATATCGATTCAGCATATCAATTTCTGTTCTACTGTCGTCATTCATATGGTATATATGTATGTAAAGCAGATTAGCTAATTCAATTTATTAAAGAATTAAAAATACCACAGAGAATACCAGCGCTTAACCCGGGGATTACATGAGAGAGTACAGCTTGCATGCAAGCCTCCCTTCCAATGCGATTTTTAACTTGACACCAGAAGGCAGTTCGGCTGTCTTATCATCTTGCATGCAAGTTCATTTAAAAAATGGCATTGAGGCGTAAATTCATGCGTATATTGGAAAATTATAGCAATAAAGGAAGAAGCAGAAGGATAAAAACCCAAGAAAAAGTTAAGAGGAAGGTGTTGGTAAATGATGTAATGCAAATTTTTCAGTCAACCGACGTTTTTTAATTCCCGCGACGAAATATTTTCTTCCTAATGAAAAGGGAAAAGAAAACACAAAGAATACAAGACTAAAATATATTAAAAGAAAAACCACTTATCTGATTGTTGGGAACTTCCTTCCTTTAGCCTAGTGACGTCTAAACACTCCAAAAAATAGATTCAACGCCTAAAACATACAAAATTATTATTATTTATAACAAAATTCTATAAAAATATCATCAACTTACCTGGTTTAGAGACTTATCTAAATACAAGAATATTCCCAACCTCATTATAGAAGATTAATTCTATATTTCAGAGTTTAATCTGAAAACTCCTATCATTTCCAATAATCCATCCCACACCGAAGCAGAAGTTTAATTCTGCGCAGAGATTAATCTGCAATATTCCATCCCACACCTAAGCAGAAGTTTAATTCTGCGCAGAGATTAATCTGCAATATTCCATCCCACACCTAAGCAGAAGTTTAATTCTGCGCAGTGATTAATCTGCATTCTTCATTATATTAGCATATTGCTACAATTTGACTAGTTTTACTACAGCACTTTACTTCCTTGTGCCCTCACGTACGAGCAGAGGTATTTCGCTACCTTTGTGCTCTCACGCACCATAAAAAGGCTTCTACTTTATAGAAACATATTGTTACAACCATTGATACAATAAATCTACACCAGGAGACTAATCTGAATTAGCATTTCTGTAGAAGCATTTTGCTGCCGTCACGCACTAACAGCATCAATATTTGCCTCTTTTTTTTGTTTTGATGACAGGTAATAATTCAGGTCTTTCAGAACGAGGAAAAAATTGTCAGCACGTGAGCAGGAGCTCATTGAATTTGAATTTTAATTTGTTTCTTTTTATTATTTTTTATTACTTTTATTTTTGCTTGAAATTTTATAGTAGTTTGTAGGTTAGTTTTTTAGTTTTTGAATTGTAAATTTTAATTGAATTTGTTTGTGATATTAGTTTAAGCCAGTGAATTATTTATATTGAAATAAATTTTATATTTGGATTTTAAAACGACTGAGTTGTCCTTTACAAACCGGCACTCCCTCCCACGTCCGAGACTAGCTCTCACACAAATGATCCCAGAAAATCCCATTTTTCCAGTACAAAATTTAGCATTTCTTTTCCACCATCTTGAAAACTGCATAATGTCAAATTACTATCACCTCAGCTGGCATGATTGTTCATCATGCAAGTTCGCTGAAAGCTGACCTGTCAGCATGGCAGTAGAGGTTACACGTCCAAGAAGTATGGCAGGACGGCTTGCATGCAAACTGTACTATTACGTGCAACCCCCGGGTAAGGTCTTTCATCTGACAGCACTGATTAAAGATTCTTCTAACTTTTTGTGTTTCTCACTGAAAGACAGTTCAGTTGGTATTTCGTAATCGTAGTATGAAGTTATCTCTCATAGAAAGGTAAGGTGTTGGTATACAGTTTGCAACAAACTTTGAAGACATTCATGATAGATGTTCGTGTGAAGTAAGTATTAAACATTCCACAAGAATTATGATTTTGAATAAATATCGTTAAAGTAGTTTAAAAAACCGTTCCCTATATAAGAGTTTAGTTCATATATACTTACAGTTAATGGCATGTGATGTAAAGTTAGGGTAGTACCGTACGAGACCACTACGCAAATGTCATACCATTTTATAGCCAACAAAACCTATAGATAAAATATCAGGAAATCAGTTGCAAGCAAAAGCAGAGCTCATACTTAGACGACAAACGGGAAATATTTACGATTATGGTGGTCATCAAGATAGGAGCACGATAAAGGTAAAGATTTATCATCTAATGAGGAGGACGACAAAATAGACTGAATAGCAAAAAAATGGAAAATGAAAAATGCTGTGTTCTCGCAAAAACGAAAAAGAACAGAAATGAATGAGCACAGGATTGATATTTTCCAAAAAGTAGTACTTACTAAAAATTCCCAGCCGACTATCTCCGCCTCATGCTCTCGTACAACATCGAAAAGCAGTGGCTGTAACATTAAAAGGAAACCAACTTCGTGAACAGGTTATAATAGTCCGCCTTCCCATCATTGTGGGATTTTTCAGAAGGAAACTACATAATTATCTGGAGAAAAGTCACCAATGGGATTATACCAGCGCAAATTTCAGCGGATGACATTAAATTTTTTATTAGAATTCTACTGTTCGGTAATTACAACATTGGTTCAAGTAGGAGATGAATTGGTTTACAATTAACGCGACGTGATCGTTTTGAGAAAATCTTACCGTTTATACACTTTATAGACAATACCAACCTGGATACGCAGGATACCATGTGTAACCTCGACCTCTGATAAATAGTTTAAATGAGAGTTTTCTGGAATATTACAGGACGTTATAAAAAATTTTATGAAAGCATGATTCCTTTTTATGGACGCCATCCATATAAACAATTTATTAGAGGCAAGCCTATTCGATACGGCTTGAAGGCTTCTAAATACTTCGTCTGGATACCTAACCTATTTTGAAATATACCAAAGGAAAAAAGAAACTAAAAGCTCATTGTTGTTTCATGTTAATAAACACTTAGTATTTCAACCTGAATGATTTATTATTAAAATCAGCATCCCTTTTCAAATTTGTGAGACAACCTAAGCAAGGGTTCGTACAAGTTGAGACTGTTTTAACGTTCTAGAAAAAAGGTCGAACAATAATTTTAACCACCTAATGAACACATTTTCAAAATACTGTGGTAGAGTATCTCCAAAATGCTTTAAGATGAAATTTTTTTTAAATTTCTTCGTAGTTTCAATGAAATATTATGAGTAATTTTTTTTAGGTTTTTCTCCAGAATTTTTGTGATTTTGTGGTTTTAAAATTTTACGTTAACAGGATTTTGCACATTTCTTTATTGAACTTTACTGAAAATTATTATTTTCATTGATAAAATAAGAAAAATCTTTCACTTGTTAAACGGGTTTTTTCTGAACAAATTATTCTAGAATATTTAATGTCGAAAAAACTTGAAGCTGAACGTAGATTTTCCTATACTGGAATAAATTGATTTGACTACCATAACATGTACTATATGTTTCCATCAGCCGGAATTGAGTTAGATTTGAGTAAACAATAAGTGGAGTTGACAGCTGATAAATTTCGTACAAAGCAGACCTGTAAAAGTCCAAGCACAAATTCCGATATCACTGCCAGGACGTGGACTTAAAATCTCTTTCAACTCCCAATACTGGTAGTTAAAAAACTTTCAAGTAGCGGGTCCGCCATCTAACGTTTTTTTTTTCAACTAGTGCTTATTTCGTGAATGGTAACACTTAGCTCATGTCTGATTTGACAGATAATTAGTTTTATTCTTCCGCTGAACGAATATGGTTGTGTATACGCTTGAACAACGCTGGGAAATATTGCGACATTACTTTGAAAATCATGGTAATGTTGCAGAATGTGTGCGAAAATTGCGTACGGATTTTGGAAGAAGAGAAGGACCGTCAGCTCCGTATGTTCGTTATCTTGTGAAAAAAGTGAAAGAAACTGGCATCCTCATCGATAAACCAAAGCGTGAAAAGCCAAAACCAGTGCGTACACCCGAGAATATTGATTGTGTGGCAGAAAGTCTGCGTGAAGCGCCATCAACATCAATTCACCGTCGTTCTCAACAATTGAGCATTTCGGAGACATCATTGAGACGAATTTTGCATAAAGATCTTGGTATGACGCCATACAAAGTCCAATTGGTTCAGGAGTTGAAGCCAACTGACCATCCAATGCGTTTTCGCTTCGCTGAGTGGGCCTGCGATCGACTTACAGAAGATGCCGATTTTGCCAAAAAAATCATCTTTTCGGATGAAGCTCATTTTGATCTTGGCGGGTATGTAAACAAGCAAAATTGTCGCATTTGGGGCACAGAAAACCCGCACGCATACATTGAAAAGCCGATACACCCAAAACGAGTCACTGTTTGGTGCGGATTTTGGTCCAGAGGCATAATTGGGCCATTTTTCTTCGAAAATGAGCAAGGAGTGGCCGTTACAGTCAATGGAAATCGTTATCGGGCCATGTTGAACGAATTTTTGTTCAGGAAAATTGAAGAGGAGGATATTGGCAACATTTGGTTTCAACAGGACGGCGCTACGTGCCACACAGCCGAAGCTACACTCGATATTTTGCGCCCTGTTTTTAAAGATCGCATTATCAGCCGCAGAGCTGATGTCGTTTGGCCACCTCGGAGCTGCGATTTGACACCGTTGGACTATTATTTGTGGGGTGCCCTCAAAGATAAGTGCTACGCCGACAAGCCAGAGACAATTGACGCTTTAAAGGACAATATTCGTGAAGCCATTGGTGAAATACAGCTGCACACAATCGATAATGTGCTTAAAAATTGGACCGATCGTGTAGGCTACTGCATGGCCAGCCGAGGCAGCCATTTGAACGAAATTATTTTCCATTATTAACCAGCAGGATTGTACTTTCAAATAAAAAAAGAAATTTGAGAAAATATTCAGTAGTTTTTTTTATAGCATTTTCAAAAAAAAAAAGTTATTTTTCGGACCCAGGCACTGGTACTTGAAAATTTTCAAATGCGCACGTAATACTTCCATTCCGCCAAGTACATACATAAGTTCTTGTTAATTATTTAATACGCCTTCTAATAATACTGATTCAAGAGTTTTCGAAAACTCAAATAACAAGTTTTGAAAAATTTATAGCTAGCTAATTACTGGATGAAGTTTCCATTTACCAAATATCATACAATAAGTTGCAAAAAGATAGGAAATGAAGTAGGATCGTACAAGATTTTGCAGTTTTAATTTACTTTTGGAAGTTGTTTATATATTATTTAGGTTAGTCTTTAACAAAACAAGTTTTGAGGCATCAGATAATTAAGATTGCCTCGTTGACCATTTACAAAAGACCTTCAAATGAAAATAAACCTCCACAGGTGAGGAGGAAGAGAGCGGGGTGTTGCACTTGATTTGAAACCTTCTCAATAAAGGATATCGATTCAGCATATCAATTTCTGTTCTACTGTCGTCATTCATATGGTATATATGTATGTAAAGCAGATTAGCTAATTCAATTTATTAAAGAATTAAAAAAAAAAAATCGCTGCAAAATGAATGTAATTCAATTTTATTGGTAAAAATTCAATGGCCGTTACTGTTCTGGCTCCTAAACCTTTGTTATAAGAAGGCGCATTTAAATAATTTACCAGAGCAGAAGTACTTTGATTTATCACGGTATTTGTAGTAAATCCGTACTTTGATATTTACAGGGTACTTAAGCTTATATATAGGACTTATAATTTCTGTTGTGATCCTTATGGGCACAATACATCAATATATTGCCTTATGCAATACATTGATGCATCACTATATATGACCCTGAAAATGAAAAATATTTCCATTTTAAAAATTTCAATTCAATTTCAAATGCTTTTAAAAATGTATTCCCATACTCAGGGGCGGATTTGATCACTTGGCCGCCCTAGGCCTATGGAAGATTGCCGCCCCCCCTACTCCCTGTAAAACACGAAAAATTGAATGATCTATATCCAGTGAAGGGACCCCAGGCTAGAATTAGCGGAGTAGGCTGCCTCATAAATCGGAGTAGATTTGAAAAAAATGGAGTAGAATTAAAAATAACACTTTCCAACGAATTATTTTATTTAAAAAAACGAAAAAGTATAAAAATGTAATGAAATACCCACAACTACAAGAAAAAATCGCCGCCCCCTAAATCTGCCGCCCTAGGCCCGGGCCTACTCGGCCTATAGGGAAATCCGCCCCTGCCCATACTGCAACAAAATGCAATTTAGCATAAATCTCATTTTGTTATCAGACACACATTCCACTCCCACAATATGCATACTTACCTACATACAGTGTATTCTTACTTTTTTCCGCATGTACACTCTACATACGTACAGTACTTATTTTTCCCAATTTAATTGTATGTACATACATACATACAATTATCAAAATTACTCGCGCCCTCTTAAAATTAATATTTCAATACGAGCGCACAAGTGCATATCGGATTACAGTTTTTCAGTGATGCATATAGCTTGCATCAAAACTTTTTTGCATTTTCTCACGTACGTTTTTTCAACGTCGTGAGAAAACAAAAAAAACCAAATATAAAAGCTTTTTAAATCTTTCGTGGGAACCTGGTCGCAATTTTTCTGACCCTTGGAGAGTTTCTTTTCAGGCCGCGGAATAAAGAGTCGAAGTCGTCAATAGTGATATTTAGTGCTAACATTTTTGTTTATATATTAATAACTCAGTACTATTCTTCCTTTTTTATATTTAATAATAATAATGCCAAGTTATCTCCTTTTTTTATATAAATAATAAACACCGACCAAGTGCTGACCAATACAACATTATGGTGGCAGCCGTATCTCGAATCAGTGTCAATAATTAAATAAAATAAGAATAAAAGAAATTAATAGTAAATCCTCACCGTATAACATTTTGGTGGCAGTGGACTTAAACCAACCCAGTGTCTTTAACAAAAAAATATCAATTAAATTTTAATTAAATACATAAAAAAAATGTTTTTTTAAATAATTAAAATCTGCCACATACACAACATTTTGGTGACAGCGATAACCAAACACAAAACTACTAAATCTAGTTCTTTCAAAAAACTCAAGTACCTAATTAGTAAAAATTCTACAAAAAAAATAAATAAAAAGTGACAACATTTTGATGTCAGCTGTGTACCTACACCAATAATCAAATCAGTGCTAAAAAAAAAAGAAAAAAATGTTAACTTTAATAAGCAATAATAATATCTATAATAATAATAAAATATATAATAAAATATATAATAATATATAATAATATATAATAATATATATATAATAAAATAATAATAATAAAATCTACCACGCAACTATAACATTTTAATGACAAATTCAAAAATAATTGAAAAGAAAAAAGAACCCGGGTACCAAAAGGTACTTAGAGGCTTTATCCCTGCCTCACAAAGACGATTTCCAGAAGAAAGACTTCTAACAACCCCAAGCCAGGATAACCGACGCAGCAACGTCATCATCATCTACATCCCATAACAACAACATCAATTCCCAGACGAACAAAACGCCATCTACAATTATTAGGAAAAAACAGCTTTTCTTTTATCTGAACACCAAGTAAACACTTTTAGATAAATTTAAAGGTACATTGAAGAGCTGTGTTTTTTTTCGGATTTCACACAAACTTTTTTTACGTGCATGTCAAAGTTAAATCTTTTTCCCCACATAACTATACAGTCATATATACATATACTATCCATTAATACAGTTAGAACACACAATATTAAAATTACTTTTTAAATATAAAACTAAATTAAGCTCTTCCTGCGGCACGACTACGTGAACTTGCCGGTCATAGGACTTCGAATAAAATTGATATCGATCTAATCTAATCTATTTAATTCATTCTTACTAATTACCATGTACATTCAATACATATTACATAGCTATACCCCACTCATCCGCCAGAATCCTAAAATAAAAACAGGAATCCTACATTCTCTCGCAATTAAACTGAAACGGACAGGACATAATATTATGAGGCAGTCATTATCTTATCCTTGGACAATAGGAAAAAGCTTCGAAATTATTAGCTTCTGGCAACATTAAAACAAATCCACAGCAAGCCCGGCACCCCCACCCGCATATATTTCAGAATTTATTAATGAAAGTTCTATGAGGGGTTGTAAATCAGTTGCGAAACGATACGCTGCGTTCAGCGTAAGCAATATACGTATGCAAACCCTTGAGTGCATATGAGTCCAAAAAGTTACTTTTATTTAACTTTCTACATTGGCTTTGTTGTTATAAAGGCGGTGTAGCGATTTCAGCGTCACTGCGATGTCAGTGGGTACGGAAAGTTTGAGTCTATTGCCGTTCCATCCATATCACTCAATTATTATGCAGCTCGCTGGGCAAGCTGAATCAAAGCCTTCTGACTCTGATCTGCGTAAGTTTCCGGAATCATTTTGCACGAACTTCATGGATGTCTCCACACATTCGTGACACAACAAAGCATTTTCGTTAAGTTTAAACAATCACTTGAACGACGTTAAGCCATATATTAATGATATTTTTATCTCTAATTCGAATTTCTTTGGTCCTATTCTTTCCCCCTACGTACGAAACTTACCACTATTTCTGACAATCTTGCTGCTACAAAGGTAATAATGGGTGATATTGCAGATGAAATCAGAACACAATCTGATCTCCGCACAAGAGTTCCAGCTAATAGTTTTAATCTTCTTTCTTCCTCTTCAAACTTACGAAGTGAACTCATACGGCCCAGAATGTAACCGCCATCTTGGACACTAATCTTAGTAGCCAAGAATCCTTTACGACAACGACCTCCGCATGTGGTCAGACGGAGTTCTCTGGAGGTAATAATGCCGTCCTGACTTCGCACACGTACATTCCGTTGGCCACATCTTTCGAAACTTTGTACAAAAACGATAAGTGTTCACAGACTAACATATCTGCTCCGTCTTCTGCCGTTGCTGCATCTGCTTCTTCCGTACCACTCGATTCAGGTTTAAATAGAAATGCTGCTATTCCTGTGCAGTATTCCACGCCAATCCGTATACAAAGCATCCGTAATAATCGATCCCGGAAACGTATAACTGCGACTGAATGGAGGGAGCCTTTTACAGTATCTGTTCTCTTTCTCTTTTAGAAATGGTATTGGTGCCCTTTTGAGAACGGTGCCAGGTCCTTCGAATGTTTTCGGCACCCCTTTCTATCCACAAACGATGTGTGAGGACATATTGAAGTATTTGAAGTCCAAAAATCAGTTAAAGCTCTAAACCGGTTGCATCCTTTCTGCTAACTGTTTCAACAGTTATGTAGAACAAGTTATTAGACCCCTTATTTTGGCTTTCTGGTGTTTTTACTAAATTATCTTCTGGACGCCTTCCTAGAAATACAGCTAAAAAAAGCAATCTATCAAAATCTAAAGGGGATTTGGACAAAAACTGCACAAATCTTCAAAACCTTTACAACGATATGTTTCGATATAGTTGCGATTTTGAACAGGTACATAAATTTTACGATCGGTGCAAAAGCAATAATTTGGTATTCAATATCGACAAATATGAGGTTATAACTTTCCACAGGATTCAGAATCCTATCACTTATGTTTATGGGTTCTCGGATTCCTCGATTTGTCGTGTTAATTCTGACTGTAATTTGGGTGTTAAATGTGACCACAGATTGAATTTTGTCTCCCATATAAACTACATGAATTTTATTGGCGATTGTTCAGGATTTATAAGAATCCTGATATTATGATATTAGCAATATTAGCGAAATTGCATGTCAACACATGTACATACTGACCTAAAGAAAATAAATAAAATTCACGTCGAATTGTAACAATTTCGCAGAGAGATGAGCTAGATAACTGTCCATGAGCAGTACATTCTGTTCACACATGATAATTTTTTTGTGTCGATCTAAAGCAAAATTGCATCAGAAGTTCAAATTATCAACGCTGCAGTGAAGTGAGCCAGCCAGAAACAAAGGTACATTGATAGTACAATGCATTTGTACTTGCTAAGTTGAAAATAAACATCTATTTAGAAAAAAATCAGTAGGCAACGAATATTTCTGATTGAATAGTATTTACAAACAAGTTTTTGTTTGTTTTTCTCTTCTTTTGTTGCAACTTAAACAATAGAAAAAGAAGTGCAGCTGCTATGGCAATTTGTTATGCGCCTTTGAATGCCGTTCATGAGCAACCATTGACTATATAAATCGCAATCTCACTTAATTCGTTCTCTTTTTCAGTTTGGCAGTGCAGTGGTCAAGTTGGTAATCTATTTCCTAGTGTTATTCCAAGTCCTCTAAATTTTATTAACAGATTAGATACCTTATTTAATTGACAGTTAAAATAATTATTTCTATTCTGGGTATCGACTAGATCAAAAATTTTATTTTGAATAGCGCTTAAATTAAAGATTCTTATTGCGGGTATCGACTGTATAAGAAATTTACTAATGTAAACCACTTTATTACGGGTCTCGACCGAATAAAGATTCTTATTACGGGTATCGACCGAATAAGAAAATTACCAACTAAAACTTTATTGTGGGTAGCGACTACAATGAAGATTTTTTCTGTGGGTATCGACTGCAGTCAGAATTAATAAAATCACTTTATTCTGGATATCCACTGGAATAAACAATAGTCCAATTCCAAACCTCGATAAATTAGAAAACCAATTTGATTAAGTGCCTAATACTGAGCTGGTGAATACATTGTCAGATACAATAAAATTTTCTAAACATAAATTTAATTTAATCTTAACTATTCTTTCACATTTATTCAATAATAAATTTACCTTTACAGATGAATTTAAATTATAATTGTGGTCTTGAAATAATATTATCAGACATATGTTATATATTAATTACAAATAATAGCATTTATTGAATTTTAAAAAATCTAGTTGGAATGCGAGTTACACTGTAGTGAACATGGTGAACCGAAGAATTAAGCTACGAAATTATTGACTTTGAACCAGGGTTATAACTTCCATCACATTTTTTTATTATTTGCGTGTTCGCTCGGACTACGGGCAGAACAGCGATAATTTTGGGATTCTGTCCGATGTATGTCCAGTTGAAAAATTAAAATAAAAGAGTGGTTTTTAGGACTTTTTTTATTAAACTCTTAACGTTTAAACGAGGCCTCTTCTTGGGGCTATAAAAAAATGTATTAAGTAGTATCGAGACACTTTTAGAACTAAAACAAAATTAACTTAAGATTATAATAAATTAAATTTTAAATATTGGCTGGACTAAAAAGATTATTATGTGAGGAGTTGAATGTGAGTATTACATGTATTTATAGAATTAAGAATATGGTGATACATTATGGATGGTCTCTTTGTCTAGCCTAATATTAATTAAGTTGTGCGTATTTATATAAAGCTGGATTATTTTTCGTCTACAGCAGACTAAAATTAATTGAAAATAATTTCAAAGAATTTCTAAAATGCATTGAGAAAGCAGAACCTTTCGATGCAGCGATGGTGATTTTAACTTATGGTAGGCGAGCAGAGATAACCATACTGATGAGACCTTTCAAAAAGTTCAATTTCTCTGCATTCTCAACGCATTTTAGAAATTCATTGAAATTATTTTCAATGAATTTCAGTCTGCTGTCGATGACAAATAATCCACCTATAAGTTTTTTTTTTGTTTATCCAAGTGCCAGATGGCGACAATGGGGAATAAGTGCCCAATTTGAAAATTACAACGAGAAATTATTGCTACCATATAATTCACACTTGCTTTTGATAAAAAGTATTTATATGGGCAATCGGGTGACCATATCATCGAACTTCTATGGTAGGCCATCAGTGATAACCATACTGATGAGACCTCTCTGATCGCTGGGTCGAAAAGTTCGATTTCTCTGGATTATTTATATAAATGTGGCAGGCTTCTTTGGTTTCTCTTTTAGCTCTGGGTTTTTCATTGGCAATGATCATGGCATTATCAAATTAGAATATATGCCCTGTTTCAAGGGAATTTGATGGCAATGATGAGTGCGGGGTCCTTTTTTCCAATATATTGTGCATGTTGTGATAGACGGGTTTTTAATTTTTTGAATGTTTACCCGATATAAGCTGTGGGACAGTTGTCACAATTTACTTTGTAAGCAACTCCATTGTTCTCAAGAGTTTTTATTTTGACTTCGTTTTGGTGTAAATGTTGTTGAGCCTATTGATGGGTATAAAGGTTATATTTATTCGGTTGTCAACTGTATGTATGTACATGTCGTCTTAGTTCATCTTCCAATTCTAAAATAGCAGGTTGTGAATTGCTTTTGGTGGACGTGTTGAATGTTTTTCTTATGGCACTTTTTATGATCATGCTTCGTATATGAGATGGTTACTTATTTTTTCTGAGGATCATATCGATTATAAGTTTATTTTTTGCGTGAAATTGTCTGTTACTTATGTTTAAAACCCTGTGCGCAAAAACCTCTGCAGTATTTATTTTCATTGCTATTAGATGATTAGAGTGCAGGGTTTGCGGTACCAATTGGAGATGATTCTTTGTTGTTCTGTCCTAATGAGAGGCATGTCGAGAAAAGGTAAAGTGTTGTTGTTGTTTTCCATCTAAACCGTGAATTGTAGTTTTGAGATGATTCTGTTAAAAGCATCTAATAGGCCATTTACATGTTCTTGTGCTATTGTACAAATGATGTCATCGATATATTTCATGATAAAAATAGGTTTGTCTGTGGTGAGTTTTAGCGCTTCATCAATTATATAGTCCAGTGTAAAATTTGCGAGAATTCCTGAAAATGGATTACCCATGGCCAAACTGTACTTTTGTTTTTATGTGTTATTATTATAAGAGAAATAATTGCTGCCTGTGATAAAGAAGTTAATTATGTTTTTGATTATGTGCCATTTACTATCGATAATTTGAAGTGCCATCTCTGCGTCTACATTTGTGTACAGACACTGTACATCCAATGAGATGAGGATGTCGTTGGTATTAATTTCAGTATTAACTAAAACTTTTTTTAGCGAGTTGAAGTCTTTTATGTTGATAGGGTTATCGGAATTCATGAGTTATAAAATTTTGGCCATATATTTGGATAAAGGGTAACCGGGATTATTAATCATGGAAGTTACTGGCATTGGTATGTCCATTTTGTGTATTTTTGGAAGCCCATATAATCTAGCGCTAGTCGCTGTCGATGCGTAGTCATTTTTTTCAATTTGTTGATATATTTGTTGTCGAATAAGTGTTGGACCAGTAAATTCTTCTTTCTTTGTAGTATAGGCATTGGCTCTATTTCCATGGGTATGTATGTGTTGGCATCATTTAACATATCCATGATCTTATTATGATATGTATCTTTATCACAATGAACTAAGTTTAGATTGGGATTTTTATGTTCGCCCCAAGAAGCTTTTAAATATGCACTCCCTGCAGAAACGTTGCATGGTTGCCGATGTAACTTTTGTGCATCAACTCATAAACGCGAATATTGATCCACTTTTGTTAGTTAACAAAATCTCTTTCCGTGATAGTAGGCACAATTTGAGAAGGCTACTTCTGTTGCATTGTAACTCCTCAAGGTCTAACTTTAACTTGTATGAACCAATCGCATGTGTCTTTTTTACTGTTAATAATATGACCGAGCAATTTGCTGTTTAGGTTTCTAAACATGTTTTGAAAAAACGTCTATATAATATTTAAGTTTTATAAATTTTTTTGTTTGGTTGTTTTTGTTGGGTTTTCCAATAAGAGGTGTTATTTTGATATTGAAAGAAAAATGCTATTTTTTGAGATAAATGATCGGATCTTTATTTCTTTATTTGTAAAGAGGAAGGTATGCCGTTAAGAACAGAAAATAACATCAGCCAAATGACTACCACGACCACGCCTACAGGACCATATCCTTTTTATGAAATTTTCCATAACCAAATCGCAAAGTGGCTGCCCTATGTCCTCGATAGCCTCACGAATTCCATCTTTGAGGTCTTGAATCGACGCTGGGCTGTTGGCGTAGACCTTCTGTTTCACGTTGCCCCAAAGGAAGAAGTCGCAAGGTGTTAAGTCACAAGATCTCGGTGGCCAATTGTGATCACTTCTTCGAGAGATAACACGATCTGGACACTTTTCCCGTAAAAGATCAATGGTTTCGATGCTTGTATGGAACGTAGCGCCGTCTTGTTGAAAGTAAACGTTGTCTGGATCAATACCATCCAATTCCGGCCACAAAAAATCATTAGTCATCTGTCGATAGCGCAATCCATTCACCGTAACTGTTGCTCCAGCCTCATTTTCGAAAAAGTAAGGTCCTATGACCCCGCGGGACCATAAACCGCACCAAACAGTCATACGTTGAGGATAGAGAGGCTTTTCAACAATAACTCTTGGGTTTTCCGAGCCCCAGATGCGACAATTTTGCTTGTTGACGAAGCCATCGAGGTGGAAATGGGCCTCATCACTCAAGATGAGTTTTCGATGGAATTCCGGATCATTTTCATCCATTTCAAGGACCCCATCAGCAAAGACTCGACGTTTTTAATGATCGGCCGGCTTGAATTCTTGTGTTAACTGAAATTTATAAGCCTTAAGACCCAAATCTTTATGCAAAATACGGTGTAATGACGTTTGTGCAATGCCTAATTCCAAAGAACGACGAGGAATGGACAAACCTTGGTTTTCTTCAACACTTTCGGCTACAGCAGCAATATTCTCGGCTGTTCTTGAGCAACGTGCACGGGTTTTATTCTTCACATCACCAACTTGTCCCGACAGCTCGAACTTTTCTACCAATTTCTGTATTGCGGTCCTACAAGGTGCTTCACGACGACCCAAAAATGTTCGAGTTTTTCGAACCGTCTCTGCCACATTTTCACCATTTTTATAGTGAATTTTAATAATTTCAGTGCGCTGTTGAATCGTGTATCGTTGCATTTTTATTAATGGCGTAGTTTCTACTTGTCATATGTCAAAAAATGACAGCTCCAAAAGTGACATCTACCGAAATAGCGGGCTAATTAAAATAACACCTCTTATTGGAAAACCCTTTATGTTGCATCTCATTTTATCCGGTGTTCGGATTATGTTTAGTTTAATACATCTACTAATACTAACACCGACTAAGTGATCAAACCCATGTATTGTTGACCGATTACCTATTAAACGTGCCACTGCAGCGAACTTGTATTTAGCTGGTTCTGATGGTCATTAATTGGTCATAAATATTTTCTAAAAAGATTGTTCATCCATGTGTGATTATTCATCGACATTTTTATCGATATTTACTCCTGCAGAAAGGTATCATACCCTACCTAGAACATCGTGTACAAATGTGCAATATGAGTTCGATGCGGGAAATACTGAAATTACTTTGGATCCAATTTCATTAAAACATTTAGGAAGCTCAGCATCAGTAATTATCGTTGTTTGGCTGAACAGAAATCTTCCTTTAGTTTTTTCCTTCGGCTTTTATTTCGTCATAGAGTACATTCCATCATAACATCAAATATACAAAACGCTTTTCAACATTTTTTATATAACCAGGCTATCCAATAGCCTTTACCCTCTATTTAATCTTATCACTGTTGGCAATATTAATGAGTGTTGATAGATTTCAAAATCCTTCTTGAACATGAAATTAAATTTTTACGTTACACAACAGCAAGGATTTCGTATGAAGAAATGTATTGAAAATAAATCACTTATCGAATTGCAGTAAAGTCACGGGACTTTCCTTACCACTTCTCTTGCAAAACTTTACTTAACTTTATTTACATTACAAAGTGCAGGAATTTAATATAAAGAAAACGAGGTTATTCCAATATACCCTGCTGACTCAGCTGGTCAAATTCGCCTAGAGAATTGAAAGGAAATTGAAATTCCTTTGCTTCGTCAGATCCCAAGAAATATCCTGTGTACGTGAAGCGTAAAACATTGTTGTCCGCATTATTGGAGCTCTTCCTATCGTTTTGCGACAAGAATAGAATCGTAATATATACCAATTAGCTTTATACATCGGATCTTCTAATTATCTTGACTATCAAGAATGGAAGCTTTAATTGAGAGTTGTTTACCTCTGCAAAAGTCTTTTGAGTTTGTGATCTACTATGTGTGTACGTATAGGGCTCATTAAAAGGTATAAAGGAGAAGATGTGACAGGTGTCCAATTAGAAGGGACTATCAGTTTTCTTTGATATAATTGTTCAGATATTCTGTGAGGTTCTGTCTGCCGAGCTTATTTTAAAATGAAAATTTTGTATATTTTGGGAAGAACCGTGACGTAATATTACAGTATAGATTCGGGTAGCAAATGATAACTTCTATCCATACTAGTAATTATGTACAGCATAAAATTGCTTAATGTTTTAAGTAATCTTGTCCAGAGGTGGCATCATCATTTATTAGGAGTTTACGAAGCCACTGTATAACGCCTTTTAAAAACGAGATACCCAAAAGTGGTAAAACATCCGTTTTCGAGTATTCAGATCTGGGTGGAATGTGATTAAGTATTTTAGAAGATATCGCGATTTGAAGGGTGGATAGTTAGTTTGGACAGGGGTATTTCCTAACTAGAACTAAAATGAGAAACAGTTCCATCTCCCTCCATTAAGTCCCAAGGGTTCCGATAGAAAAATCTGAGTTTCATTAGCAAAAAATGCATTACACTGTGTGCAAATCAGGCAAAAAATCAATAATAATCATAAAAAAAGCAGGGTATCAAAAATTGAACTTTGCGAAAAGGGAAAGTAATTGCGGTATGAAAATACTGTCTAAGAAGTCATGTAAGATAACTAAGAATAGGATTCGATGATCTGTTGGAAAAATTAAATTTAGTAACGGATATTCTTTCCAGGATTATATCACCCACAATATCCAATAATTTAGAAAATGAAAGGTGTACCAATAACATTAATTTACCCAAATATTTCTGTTCTCAAATACATTCAAAAAGGATATGGATAAGGTAGAGGCATTACTTTCGCGAGCTTGAAGCTTTTGAGGGAAGGTTGACATAGTTAAATAGGTATTGAAAATGTATGTATTTAAGGAGAAGGAGCAATACCAAATAAGGTGCAATAAATTAAGCAAATTTCGTTCATACTCAAAGAATTAGACAAAAAGTCATGTTAAACTTCATCCGTAGAAACTATGATAAAATAGAAAGGATATAAGGTACATGTAGATTGTTTTGAGTTATAAAAATCACTACCATTAGTAAAAGTAGAACAATGAGAAAAACTTCCTATATAAAAACAAATCAAAGGTTAAAAAATTTGATTCATGTCTGCTACATTTTAAATTCCATTTTCTACGATAGCAATACAAAATGATGGAGAATAAACTTTTTCATTAGAGAATAAATTAAGTATAAATTAAGAAAAAATAATAATTTTAAAAATAACTCGAAAGCCATGAATATTATTGAATATTTCATATCAAATACAGCCTCGATAATAAGTTAGAAATAGAAATAAAACAGTAACAAAATTCCATAAAAATGAACAGATGAATGTATGTATGTAAGTAGGTACATACATAAGTATGTACTGCAAAATTTTAGAGTTCTCACAGTAAAAGTTAGATACTAGACATTTACCACAATCTCTTCGCTATAAAATAGTCCGACAAAAATATTTCGTGGCGATAAGGTGTGAGAAATTATAAAATATTAAAATTTTAGATTATTTTTATGAAAAATGTAATTTTATGTGAAATAAAGTTCAGTTTTAGTTTTAAGCGTTGATTCATTTATTCAGTTATCTTCGAATCGTTGCACTAGTTTGTACTAGGGTAACCCAAAAGTTGCATAGGTATTGTACCTAGGAAACGTTCTTCTAAGCGGGTGGGAATTAAGGCAATTGAATTGTTCTTTTACAAAAAACAATTAGTGACCCCGACGCGATTCTCTATTAAGAAAATTGCACTACAATGCTTCCATAATGAGAAAGGCCACAGAGATCGACATCAAAAGTGAATTGATAACTGCAACCTATTATTGCTGCACATTATCGAGGATCAAAACAAGGGCTCAATTCAAGAAATTTGATCCAAATTCGAAACGTGGCTGAATCAGAAGTTCAACAGATGCTGCAAAAATAGGCCGGCGTTGGTAGTAAACTAGAAAAACTACTAATAAATTTCGGCAAGGATTCATCAGACCGTAAAACTGGAGATTACATCGCAAGGAGAATACAGTTATAAGACCGATACTGGCATGTAATTTAATCAAACCGCAAGAGATTTACTCCATTACAGGAGCGGCTTGCCAGTTCACACTACTTCAAAAACGGGTATTTCAAGAAGATAGAACAGGTGTATCTTACACTAACTAGTTTATCACCGGAGCATCAAGCGAAAAGCGTGTCCACGGGTACTACTACAGAAGGAAATCATGGGGCGACTAGCTCATCAGGTACTGTATCCAACAGCAAAAATAAGCAGGTTGTAAATTTGATTTCAATGCAATACAACTTAAATGCACGATGTGTCAATTCCTGTAATTGACATATAGTGACCTGCGCTTATAAATCACAATTTTCGTCAATTCCAATAATCGACATGGACATTTGTGGTGTTCTGAAATTTAAAATGGTGGTAGGTAGTGTAGCGATTGAAAAAGATATCATTTGATTATCATTCATTATTGAGTTCAGTAATCTAACAAAATTTAACTAATTCTACACTTAAAATATTAAATTTAGCACAATTGAATTTATCGTTTTTTTTTTAAAAAAAAAAAATGCAACAAAAATTACTCAAATATAGTCCTAGTTTACTGACAAGTCAGTCCGTTTTTGTTTTAATTTACTCTAGGTTTTCCCTTTTTTTTTTTTAATTCAATGCTTAGTTACCTAATTAATATTTACAACTAATTATTTATTTTAAAAGCAATTACTCTGTTTGAATTTTATTGTTTGAGCATGGTTTGCAAAATATGCCATGCAGGCATGTTTTTCACAAAATGTCAAAACACAATAAAATTATATCCTTGTGACATGCTATTACATATGTCCCATAACCTCAAATTGATTAAAACTGAAAATATAATACCTTTGCGAATATTTGTACACTATCCTTCCAAAAAAATTTAGATTTTGTCGCTTGCTGCTATTTCGCAATAAAAACTTGAATTGAAGTGATACGAAATTCACTGACAGAATTATCCAAATTTGAGCACTCAAATGCTTATGAAAAATTCTAAGTCCAAACCGTAGACAATAATTTTATGGAAAAAATTGCAAGTCCAAGAAAACTACAAAAACTCTAAACTCTTGAAATAATTTTGCATGTAATAGAAAATTATGCTTAGCATGTGTTTTCTAGATGACAACTCGATGAAAATAAGAGCTCGAATGAAGGAATGACACACCTTTTATAGACAGATTTGTTTCAATTTCACTATCCATAAAGTGAAATTATCAAATTATTGGCCTTTTGTGAATGAATTAAGGATTTTAATTATTATTGGTGTATGCCAAAATGAATTTTACATTTTTTGGCATATTTACCATAAAGATTTAATATTAAATTTCTTGATTTTAATTGATTTTTACGATTTTTTTTATCTACATTATCGACGCGCCATTTTTGATTCATTCTAAGTAATTCCTCTCTAGATTTTTGCTGTTTTGTCTTGCTCGCACCGTGCATCTCTTTCGCACTCGTTAGTGCAAATTGAAATTGTAAATATCGCGAATTACCCGAATCCCGCGAAAAATACCGCGAAACGAACGGCACCATTAAAATCGCGCGACGATTTTACCCCAATTTGACGTATCGCATGTCATGGGAGTATGAAGTTCACCGTGAAAATTTTAATCCGAACTGTCAAACGCGCGCGATTTGTTTTTATTAGTTTTTTGGGTTTTTATTATTTTGTGTAGTGTTTTCCTGGTATTATCATCGCTGGATACCATATAGTACAGGTAACTATAATAATTTATTGGATTTATTGTGAGCTTCTGTGTTTTTGAGATTGGTGGACACCTGTACAGGTGAGCTTTGTTTTGGGTGTTTTCTTACCTGAAGCGTCCACCAATCTCCTACATGTACCTTTATTTGCATGATTAATTACCCTTTGTGTGTTTCTTTATGTTATGTGCATGTTATGTCATAAAATTATTCTTAATTTCCTGCTTCCTTGTGTGTTACATTTGTCTTTGTTTACATGAAATGAAAGACTTGCATGTACCTTTCTAATGGGTTTTATTATCCTGTTTGTTCTGTTTTTAATTCAATATTAATCTAATTTATTAAAATTCATTTGAAAACTTCTAAATTTATTCTTTTTTTTTGTTTCATGTCATCGAGGGACTGTCGCACCTGTGATACACTCCAGGTGCAGGTAAGATGTTTTGTACATATTTCTATTTTGATAAAGATACATTGTTGTTCTTCTCTTTTAGATTCGTCTAACACAGGTTGATGAGAACAGTGGTAACTTAGATGATGAAGAAGGTAGCAATGAGAACGATAGCGATGACAGTCTTAACACAAATGACAAAGGACGCAAACCTTCGTTAATCTCGGAACTATATGAAAGCAAAACTATGAATATGGAAACCTACAAGCTAATACGCAAGCAAAAAATACGGATCACAACACATCAACTAAAAGATACTGCCTCTAAACAGGTTCAACAGCATACAAGCCAATATTTCAAACTAAAAATTGACACTCACAAACAATATCAGAGAGAGAGAGAGAGAGAGAGATGGTTGACGAAGATTAACAAATTTGGGAAATTACCACTGAAGACAATCCACTGGGCTGTAAATCAGATCAGTTCTACAACTTTGATGGTTAGACGCAAGATAAGATCATTTCACTCCAACAACAGGTATCAATTCTTGAAGATAAATCAACCGAACACAAGGCGGCTTGATTAAATTTCCAAAAATTTTCCTGCCCAAATTTGATGGCAACTATTTGCAGTGGACCCAGTTCCATGATTTCTACGTCCAGCTAATACACAACCAAACAATAATCAATACTCAGAAGATGTTTTACCTAAAATTCATCCTGAGCGGAGAAGGCACACACAACGTATATTTACTTGCATTGTTACTCGGCTTGATTGGAGATCGCATTTTTATCCAAGAATATGTAATAAATTGTAATTTTAAATCTTTGGGGAAGCAGATCTCATCTCTTTTCTAAGTTTAGGCTTATTCATAACCTATCTGTGTTTTGTTGCGAAAAGATGACTCATATGCATCTGAAAGCTCAGCACAACTTTTATTTTTAGTCAGTTGAAGTGTGCGGCTAATTCAAATTTTAGGTAGTCAAGTGAATTATGTGGTTATGCAAATATCTTAAAAATATAATATAAAAATATTGCTTTATTTTTGTTTAGCAAAAACATACATAGATTTAAAATTAAACGGAGTGCGTTCCGAATAATACCGCTTTTTTTTTTTTAAGCTTTTATCTTGATTCCCTCTGTATTCCCTATAATCGCTTCAAGAGTGCTACCTTTCAAACGCTCCAAGAGAGCTTCCCAAGAATCTGCAACTAAGCGCGCTTCCCACTGCGGACATGTTCAGGTTAAAACGATATGAACAAGGAAACTGTAGGGAAGCGCTGCGAGTGTCCAAAGGAGCGCTCTTGCATTGGCTTTTGAGCGCTTTCATTTCCAGCTTACAAGAAACCCACATACAAACGAAATAACTTACGCAATGAACGGCTCGTCATGATAATTTAATTCAGAAAAAATTTATTTCAACAAATTTGCTATCTCTTAAAACTAAGCGCAATTTATTTTTTATTGCCACATGACGTATATAAAGACAAACTCCGAATGATGTTCTTCCTCAAGCATCAATTTTCTTACCCAGGAATCCTTCGGGATTTCATCATACATACATATAGTATACAGACTCCCTGGGGACGAACCTTTCTGTGACATATCTAATCCGTCAACTGCTCTGGATCCGCAATTTAATGGAAAAAAAGAAATAAATTGTAGCAGTTCTTTAGGGGGGAAATCTAAGCACTAAATATTTATGTACGCCAATGGCTGGCAAACTCAGCGAATTTATCAAATTAAAAGCCGTTTTAATATTATCGTATTCATTTTTAAAATAGGCAAATTTTTTCATTTCCGAATTTTTGTATTATTTTGCTAATATTTTGTCCCATTAAGAATTTGCTTCAATTTATGATGATAAGACCGTATTACAATGACAGCGAGAAAGTAAATGAAATCAATTTTAGTGGGGACTTTATTTAGTTAACCGAATTGCGTGATTGTCGTTAGGGAGGTTGCACATTGAAAGGCGAAAATGCTGAGATGAAATACCAGTTTTTCTATCCTGTCACGGGGAAAATTTTTAATATCTCAATGAAAATATTAGAAAGTCTTTAAAATATTAAGAACTGAAAAAATTTTTGACATTTTTATTACAGTTTATGTGGACATAGTTGCTGTTTTAGGGTGGGAGCATGCGTTTTTCTGTTCCATGTTTCTTTCTTCGGATTTCAAGATGCAAACTCACAAATGCATAAAATGCAACACATTAAAATGATCAGCCATCGAGACTCTCGTTAACCAAACTTGCAACATTTTTGTCTTTGACGTATCTGATACAAGAACCATCGGTCAGACTCACTCATCAAGATGCAAGGGCGGGTACAGCATTCTTGTGGGGGGAGGGGGGGGCGAGTGCAATTATTTCAAAATGGTATAAACTGGAAAAAGATCAAAAGTTCGAAGATACTCGTCACCATTCGTAAAAAAAACAAATGAAAGCAAATTCATTATTTAAAGCCAAGTATGAAGCAGATAAGCGGGTTGCTACCAAAGAAACTCGTGAAAGTCTAACAAGGTGTTAAATTATTTATTTTCTCTTGCTTTGTAAATGGTGGAACTGTAAAAATTCCAAATCACCTATTTTAGTTAGCAAAAATAGGGAAATATATTCATCATATAATGAAACTTTTCAAAGTACAGATGTAATAAATACTTTCCACGTATATAACTTCATGGAAAAGTTAAGAAAATGTTTTCCTATATTATTAAGCTAAGCTCAGGGGATACCCTATGAGGCAAAATGCAGCATGGTAGGAATATGATAGGGAAATGAGTTAGGGAACGTGCGGAGAGTTGCGGAAGTGCTAATCTACGTCACCCTTAAACTTTTGCAAATTGTATGTCGGAGAAAAGACAAAATATGGTAGACTGTTCCACATTCCCACAGTTTGGAATAAAAAAGCATCACGGATTTTAACTGTACGGCCGAAAGTAACTTGAAGGGTACAAGAATGTTCGCACTCTGCAGCGAGAGTATGTTTTGTGTGCCGGAATCATTCTACAATCAGACTAGATATTTGATCAGAATATTGTCCATGCATGTAGCGAAAAAGGAGCGAAAGGCATCCAACATTGCAGCGATAGTCGAGTGAGTGGATTTGACAAGTTATTGCCATATCTTCAATTACCTTAAAGGCTCTATTTTGGACAACATCCAATGAAGCTAAGGCTGTGTGAGCAGCCCCGACGCAGATATAGGAATTGTATTCCATTCTAGATATGATATAGGACTTGTAGAGGAGCGCTAGATACGATGAGCTGAAATATTTCTTATACCTTTTCTAAAATCCAAAACATTTCAATGCTTCTTTGACAACAGGGAAGATGTGCTGTCCTGCTTAACTTGTTGAAAACAGTAACACCAAGAACACATAAAGGCGGTGTATCGTAAATCAGGGCTCCATCAAAACAATTATTATCTCATTTTAACTCGTTGAGCGCCGCGTGTCTACCGGTGGCCATTTTTGTTCTTACGCGAGAGTCTACGTGCCCACCGGTGAACATCCTGTGTTAGCTTCTGGGACCGTAAGTTGTTATTCGTTTTTTTTTTTTTCATGTACGGATTAATGATTTGGTAAGTCGGTGGTCCACTTTTCCAATTTTTGTGTTTTTCAAATAATTTTATTACTGGTTTTTTTGTGATCCACCGGTGGTCACTTGATCCCACAATGTAATATTATGCTTTAGGACCACGTGCCCCTCCGTGGACACTTTTTTTTTTTTACTCTATAATGCTATATTTATTGTCTTTTATTTATTTTTACAATTTAACTGATCTAACTCCTCAAACTGCTAAGTCCACGTGAATCATATTTACATTCAGGGACCAACTATTTTTCTAACGTACGCAAAACTTATATAAAAAGGGCCCTTTGATGTACACAGGGTCCTAAAATGTAAAGAACAGTATGCCCACGGGTGGTCACGAAGTCAGAGTATGAAAAATTATGATGACCACCGCTCACCATGTGGTCCCCAAGGTAAAGAGACAAATGGCCTACCGTGGGCACGCGGCGCTCAACGTATTAAAGAGATCAGACAGTTTTGGGATGGTTAGATGGTTTAAATCAGACGCGATTCGCTTTGCCTCAAGTCAAAGTAGCAAGCGAAATTAAGAGTATTGTCATGGGCAAAACTACGGATGGAATTGAAAGTGAGGGAAAAAAGATGATTAATGAAAATTAAGAAGAGAAATGGAGAGATAACAAATCCCTGAAGCACACCGATACTTACAGGGTGAGGTTCTAATGAAACACCCTTCAGTACAATCCGTATTAAGTGACAGGATAAAAAACTTTCAATGCATAATAGAAGAGGAGAGGAGATACCATATGTTTTAAGTTAACTAAAAGGACAGGTTGTCAGACTCTATCTAGAGTCATGATTTTTAACTCACCAAAATTATTAAGACAATGGAATCGTCCCGTGGGAAAAGTCAGCAAGTCTCCATATGAGCGTCTAGTCCGAATTTCATATAAGCGATTGTTGATAAGTTAATTCACTTCTAGATACTTCATTAATTTTGAGTTAATGATAGATTCAAAAACCTTTGAAGGAATCGAAGTGATTGCATTGGTCAATAATTTCTGGGACCGCTACCTCCCCAAGTAACATTGGAGGTTGAATTTCCTAACATGGAGGGCCGATCGACCTACTTCGGTCCAAATTTACGTAAACTAGATTTAAGTATTAAACCTCAAAGGCAGGAGAGTGGTAAATTTGGAAGAGAATTTTACTTAATAATTCCTTAAATTAGGCCTTCAAAGTAATCTTGACTTTATAGTTAATTATAAGGGAAAGATAACGTAATAATTCATTTTTAATTTACCTGATAGGAATAAGGAATAACAGGGAAATAAATAAGTAATATTTACTAAACCTGAAGCGAACTTCCTTACTTTTTACCTAAATTTTACTTCATTTTGAGGTAAATTTAAGGAAATGTATGGATTTTGTAATTGGATCTATTCGCAAATTTTAGGCAAGGTAAGGTAAATAGTCCAAATTCCTATAAAAGTTACCCTCAAGGACACGTTTAGTGAATTTCGTATTAGTTGAAATTACGTAATAATACAACCAAAAATTAAAGTTCATTTACTTTTGTTTCGCTTCAGTATCACTGTAATTAATTCTTAATTAATTGATTCATCAAGATTACAAATGCTACCCCTATTTACGACAAATTTATATAGTCAGGCTCTGGAATACCATTTGCACCTTTTCTCAACGATTTTACATTTGATTTGGGCCAATTAACTTGATTATTTGCTTCCCAACCATTCGGAAGACACGCATATTCAACTGCGTTTACAACCAAATAATGCTGCTAATGACATGGTTTACTAATTTTAAGATTTAAATAAAGTAGAGGAGTCACTAATATCGAGATATCCTTATTGTCAATGTCAAATATGTTTTATCTATTTAAGGCGAAATTCCGAAATTTTTGGCAAAATTTATGTCGAAATTTCTTTATAGGAAAAAATTATGATTGCCTTTGAACACAAAATTACCTAAACAGGAATTTTTACCCTGAAAATCGAAAATTTTGGTTATTTAGTATGCATTTTTCTTAATTTCAGAACGATTAAAGATAATTTAAATTAATTTCAATAGAAAAACCAAAGAATAATTTAAAAAAACTTTAAAATTATTATTTTCGTGTTTTTCGAAAATCTTTTTCCATATTTATCAATAAAACTTTTATCGTTATAAACTGAACGCTTGGAAGCTGCGAGAATTAGGTGTGAATAAGCCAATATTTTTCTCATATTTTATTAAAACAATTATTCAAGTTGGAGTATGCCCTATAGGGTCCCAAAATTGAACCTTGAGGTAGTCATCGGAATAGTTAGTTCCAGCATTAACTTTCACAAATTTAGATTACTGTCAAATAAGTGCAATCAAAATTTATATCTGACAAAAGAGCATAGAAAAAGGTAAAATGAAATTTTCAACTTTCGTTTACGATCAATTGTACTTTTTGACCAATTTTAATGCCATTTCTTTTCAATTTCTCTTATCACAATATTCCACAAATATCGTCAAATATAATAGTTCTCAGTTCTACTCATATAGCAACATATTTCAATATATATTGTATCTACATCTTCCTGCAAAGATTCTTTAATTTGAATATTTTTTTAACATACGAAAAACAGTTTTTTGTATGTGTACTGAGGTGGGAACGTCTGTTAAATAAATCACAAATGAATATTTCTACATAATATATCCACAAATATCCTTAATAGTAGCTTCACATATACATACGTACATAAATCCTATATGTATGTTAATAGATAATTTATTATTTTTGTTGATGAATTTCCTCCCATTTCACGTTAGACACTTTCTTCATCCCTTCCTGTGCACATTCTTTAAACATTTATGGGTCTTGCCATGCCAAATAAAAAAGGAAGACAATACGCAATTGATAGCCAGAGGCTTTTATTACTTGAAACAAGATAAATTGAATGTGATAGATGAAAGATGAAAATAATGGACCGACAATCTATGGGAGAAAGGAGAAGCTCTACGTGTGAGTATGAAAATAAAATATAAATTCTTGATGACGTCTAATAAATGAAAAATGGCAGGTTGAAGACCGGAGTCGGAGTGTTATGTTTCTCTCTAAAAGTTGTTTGAATTACTTAATATGATACTTACTGCAGGTTAATATCCATTCATATTTACATACCTACATATATGTATATTACATTTTCAACTTGTTTGTTTCGTTTCTCCGAAGAATACCATCCGAAGCTACTTTTGGGATTTTAATGGGATCAGCTTCAAAACAATACCCTAGAGGAAGAAATGAACATTAATGGGAAAAAATTGGATATTAATGGAAATTTTGCTTTGTGCGATGCTCATTACCAAGACGAAACTCCCTGAAGCAATCTTATATATCATTTCAATGAATCCAGATAAAAGCTTTTTGAGATTATTCCGCTGTTATAAGTATACACGAAATCTCATAAGCAATTTCTCTTAATGCAATCTTCGTGCATGCACTTAGCTTTAGATCGCTATCAATTAATGTCATGCTACATTCTAATTCGCTAGAATTGCTTGGCTTAATGCATATCGTTTTCTTATAATGTTTTGTTTTGACTAGCATGGTTAATTTAATAAAGGAAAGTCATTACTGTTATTATTCAACAATCTCTGAGTTTTATTATCTGCGATTTATCAGCTTCACTCCACAGGGTAAGTACTCAATACCTTACAGCAGCAAAGTAATAAGTATAGGGACTCAAATATGCCTATTATCCGTCAATATCTCGACAGTATTGTGTAACAACAACAACTTAAATTAATATCTAAAAGTTTCCTTCGAAAGAGGTTACCAGGTCACCCTTAACGATAGAAGTCAGATATTGGACAGAAGGCTCCAGTCCCAGCAAAGGGCACATTTCTGATGTACTGAGTGGAGGTTGAGGGAACATGACAAAACCAGAAGAAACAAAACACAAACACAGCAAAATCCAAAAGCACTAATTCATATAATCCATCCAGAGCAAGATAATCAACGCAAAAATTTGTCTATGTATTTGAAATGTCCAAAATTTAAACTGTTTTATTCTAATTCGAATTATCATGCATCTTGGACCTTGGCCATCTCAAAATCAGGATCAACACTACATAATATCTTGTAATGTTTCTTGACCACAGTTCACAAATCATGACCCATGTGCGGCATTGTTGGGTTAACCTGTTTCAGTCACAAGATGCTAGGTTTCCATCAGATGAATATATCATCACATAACTCTCAACAGCATTAATTAGACAGATTAACATAACATCAGCGACGTGTGTAAATATGAAAATTACGAAGCGAATTTAAAAAAAAATTTAATTATCACAATTTTTACAATTTCAGAATTTTGACATTTATGTATTTTGTGGTTTCTGAATTTTGACACTTCTGGAATTTGTCACTTCTGAATTTTCTTATTTCCAGATTTTTTAATTTTTCTGGATTTTGTCCCTTCTGGATTTTATACTTCTGATAACCACAGGCTTCTTACTCTTGATATGAGACTTGACAGGAGGTCTAGCATTGTTGATAGTTAAGTGTCACGTAAATTAATGTATAGTTTACTGCCAACAGGAGATCAACTGATATGAGGATACTTAAAAGGACATCCGCTTCAGTAGAAATAGGACACTCGTTCAACTAGGTTGAACAAAGTTCAGGAAGACACTTTGAACGGGTTTAAATTATATTATGAGGAGCTGTTCCAATGACAGTCCGGTTGTTGTTTTGATGTATGGAACAGGGCATAGCGTATATTGCGCGATATCCCATACTGGATTTGATTGGAGGCGGAATTACGTTAGATGACAGGTGTCGTTTTCTAATAGCACAAGTTGTGCGATAGCGATACCACTGGGTTCAGAAGTATAAATGATTCCAGTTGGTGTATTCCACTCTTGTATGTTAGGCGATACTGATGGCGCTGTAGCACAGCTAGGATTGCATTTGATCCGCAGCTAGTTGTCACCATGAAGAAGTTTCCATGTGTTACTTTATTTTGAGCTCCACAAGCTGGTGGTATATATCTAAGCGGGATTCCCTGGAAAGGTACTTTGGATATCTTGTGGAAATATTTCAATGTAATTAAAAAAGCATTCCCATGAACATTGCCGGTTGAATGTATTTTTTGTAGCGTGAATTTAATTGAAACAATCTCTATTGATTTTTTGTTTTTGTGAACGTGCATTTCGCTCGCTGACATTAGACTTATATTTATATTAGGTCTGTTCTCGTACTCAGTTTTGGGACAATGCATTGCAATGAACTTGTAAGAACTTACACATTTTCCATTCGTTTACTTTCTCGTGCAAGTAAAATTAAACGAGTTTGGCATACGTCACAGCTTTCCCTCTCGCATGAATTTACGAGAACTTTTTAGTTACTGCACCATTCTTGCAAGGAAAATTGACAACTGTCATTGGAAAGTTCTAATTTTCTGAAAGTTTTTAAAGCGCAACCAAAATATCGAATGAAGATAGTTGGACTATTCAATGCTCTCGTGGGACTTTGCAAGAGTGCAACATGTTCTACAAGTTCTTCTTCTTGTTTTTAACGAAGTTGCATGAAAAGCTTTCCTTTACTTTTTCATGCATTTTATATTCTTCCCCACCACACGAGTAAGTTTTTACCCAGAAAGTTTTTGCACGAGAAGTCCGCGAACAGACCTAATGTTTTTATTTTTCATACATCGATTCACAGCCTTCTTGACTACGGCTTCCTACGTCCAGCAAGGTATTACTAGCATGAATTTTGGAGAGTGCATTACCTGGTTTACATGTTGGTTTGATAAGAGGTTGGAAATGGTCGAACCGGTACAGACACGTCGCCACAGTCTCACCATCCATTATTCAGGCGGCATTCTAGGGACAACACAGTTGCTTTGTTTTGGAAGCAATCTTGAAAATGAAGGTTTAAACGGAAATGAGTAACCGGACGATCTGGATAAAATCGGAGCCAACTGTAGAAATAGGATGATGAAATCTACAAGCATATTACATGCGAGGATCCCGCGCTTGCAGCCTTAAGGCTTTCAATCACTGGAGAACCATTTATAAATATATGTATCTAAGCTAACCCCGAAAGCCATAATGAAAAAGAGGCCATATTTTAACCTAACTACCTTAGAGGAACACAATACAGACAATATGTATTGGCGTCAGCAGAGGCCTAGTGGCCTGATCGCCCCATTTTGAGCTAATCTAACCTATAGATTGAATATATTACCTTTATTCTCTAGTACTACAAGTATTTCACTTCCTTAAATTAACACAACATTTTTTAAAAGTTATTTTTAATCTGTGGGTTTAATGAAAATGCTGCAATTGAAACATGAAATTGTGGGAGGGTAATGTTTGAGGCTTCGACATTAGAAAGCCATACACGTTTTTTTTTTTTTTGGTTAAGTATATTACATTTTAAATCAATGTATGTAGCTCACATGACTCTTATCTAGAATTCATTTATAACAATTGCGTTAGATTTTCTGATTTATCGCCGTACATATGCATCAGTTTTCGAAAATTCCCAATAAACAAAATTACGAAAAGACAACTTTGGGTAATGGAATATTACCACCGCAGGAAATTAGTTGATACGAAAACGTTTAACAAATGATGAATAAAATTATCGATCAATTCTACTCACTTAAATTCTTTCCAAGGCATCTGAATCTATCTAGAAACCAATCAACCCATCAATGATCGCCAATATGGCAGTTGATCTCTCCCCTCCCTCTTCTATTATGGATTGAAAGCTTTTTATCTGATCGCCTGTTACGACTTGTATTAGACGGGTTATATCTGAACCTCACTCTATAAATTCTGGTGTGCCCCAGGGCTCTGTTATCTCTCCATCTCTCTAATTAATTTTTAGTAATGATCTGATTTATCTCACCTCCAATCCCATTCATAGTTTCGCCGATGACAGTGCCCTTGATCGCGTTTTCTTCTCTGACATTTGTGCGGACTCCAGAGGGAATGTGTCAAAGAAAACTGCATGACTAGATCATTGGAGAACAATCTTGACAATATATTCGCTGGGGGTAAAGCGAATCGCATTGAAGTCAATGCATCTCAGGCCCAAAGTTTCAGCTCTTTAAAACAAGTTCATCACTTAACCACTCCCGCTTGTTTTGATGTAGCACTAATTTCCTATATACTGTCACTAAACATTCTTGGCATTAATATTTCCAGTAAATTCAGCTGAGCAGACCAAAGAAGCATAGAAATTACTAGGATTTCTGAGAAGGTGTAAGAAATATTTCAGCCCCTCAAATCAAGTCCTCCTCTACAAGTACTATTTCAGATTAATAATGGAATAAAAATCTCACATCTAGGCAGGGTTGATCGTACAGCTTTAGCTTCATTGGTAATTGCCTAAACGAGAGCCTCCAGGCTCATTGGCGATTTAGCAATAACTTGTCATATCGACTCACTCGAGCACCGCCGCAATGTTAGATGACTTTCGCTCATCTTTTACTATATGGTCAATCATCCGATGAAATATCTAGTCCGATTCATTGCAGATTAATTCCTGCACTCAATATTCGCGCTGCAAGCCGAACACATCATTTCATCCTTCAAAATGCTTTCGGCCGTACAGTAAAATTTCTTGATGTTTTACATCCCGAACGGTGAGAATGTGGAATAGTCTACCATCTTCTGTTTTACTTACAATCTGTTTTGCTGACAATCTGCAAAAGTTCAAGAGTGACTTACATCAGCACCTCCGCCATTTTTCCCGTGTCCATTAATCATTTCCCCATCCCCTTCTCGCTATGCTCTACTTTGCATGATAGGGTTCCCCTGAGTTTGGCTTAATAATATAAAAAAAAATTATTACATTGGAAAAATGGATTTGGGTTTGGTGCAAATTCATTTGCATCCACATGCAGTTAAAGAACAGATGGGACCCATCAGATATAAAATGTTATCAAAGCTGGTGATATGCTTCAGCATCGTATCGATGTAAAATGAAACCATTTTCTTTTCAATCCTACATTATATGGGCATAGTTTTCAATAAAATTTCAAAATTCACCAGAAGTCAATATGTGGTATATCGTAATTTCGTGGGGTTAAGGCAGAATCGTCTCAAATCGAAGTTACAACTAGCTCCACATGGCATTTGCTTCTTCCAGTCTATCATTTTTGTTTAAAGTGGAACCTGTTTCTTCGAATTTTTTAACTCAAGCTAATTAAGTTTAATATTTAGACCCTGATTAATACCATGCGCAGCATACTGCTTGAAAAAGAGTTTTCGACTGTCGACAGATGTACGACTTTTTTTATGTTTTCAAAACCTTTTATTTACTGAATGGGAGCTGTAGTGTTTGCTAAGATATTGGGAAAAAAGCTTCCAGCAAATGAGCTACCAGCAAACCTTACTGGCTCACTCAAATATTTCGAAAATTTTTCCATCTTTATAGATTTAAGAAAAAAAAAATGTTCTGTAAGATTAATTAATTTTGAAAATATTTTAGAAGATACGTTTAAAAAAAATATTAACGAATAATACATGCTACATGGATGGTCAATGTTCAGATGAAATGTCCAAGCTGATCATTTGTAGAATGTGTCTGCAGGTAAAATTTCGTAATGCATTTTTATTCCGAAATTTGCGAATGAGGAAAAATTTACCATCTTCTGTCTTTCCTTACGCTTACCGTCTGCGAAAATCCAAGACTCTCTTAAAGTCCCCGAATCCTTCCCTTATCACCTTTCTGTCGTGGGACTCAATAATGTAAAATGACATTATATTATATTTCAAGATATTCTTTTTAAGTCTGCTTTAGGTGTTATTATCTTTTTACCTATATTCTTCTTCCATATTTAAGTGGGGGAATGCCGTCTGGATTGGCATTCCATCTAGGTTGGCCATCTGCAATTTTTTTTTTTTTTTTGACCACTAGCGCCACCAATGTTCGAACGTGAAAAACTTCTCTCAGTAATAGCGAACTTTTCGTGACATTTCAGATTTAGAGCATGAACGAAAAGTATGGGCTGTGGACTCAGTGGTTTGCAATTCCAAAATAAGTTTCTTTTAGTAGCAGTGAATACAGCCAGACAGTTAGGAGAAAATATGCAATCATTAAAATAATCATTTTTAATGCGTTGTGTGACTCATGTTGTGATTGTGTGCTTGGAATACGCCCTAAAAACGTCCACCATCCATCCCAACGAAGTCCACCGGTAAGCACCAGCTAAAGGAAGATGCCCGCCAAAAAAGCGCAGGAAAATCCCGATAGGGCTATGCAGGAGAGAAGTGCATTTGAAGTGCATCAATATAACGACATTTTCCGCAAATGCGATTTCGAATATTGAGCCATTGAAATTTTGATAAAAATAGAAAAATGCAACAAATTCGGCTTTTTATTTCATTCAATCAATTTTTCCATACATATTTCATATATGCACATTTTTCGTCGACTGGCCAACCTAGACAGCACTGGCCAACCCAACCTTAACAGCATTTCAGTTTTTTTTTAAATGCCTATATGTTTTTCACTTTTCATTCAATCAGTCTGCAATATTCAGCAAAAGTGTTCCTTTTTTCCATACCTTTCTAACGACGTGCTTTGATTGACCAAATTCTTCTTTAAAGAGAAGTTATGGGCAAAAGTCAAAAGGGTGCCCAACCTTGAAGACACTCCCCTACTTATGCACAAACGTAAGCGTTTAGATCTTTAGTTGAACTTTGGAAAGTCAATTTTATATAGATTTTCTATATGCTGCTGACATCTATCAAAAAGTACAGGAAAGTATTATAACTGTAATGTACGAATGAGATAACTCAACAATTTTCGTGTGCTTGTCCGGCCTTCGCCCGGAGCAGGCTGGATACTCTAGTTTGTACCCTCCTATATCTGTATAGGAGTTGAAAAACCTTTCTCAACAAAACCTGATGCACTTCATTAAAAGGACAGGAAGGTTTTGGTGATTGGGCTTCTAGCAGGAGACTGCAATGGGCCCCTCTGGCCTCCGTGCTTGGGATCTATCGTCCCCTTGCCTTAAAAAAGAAAAACAAAAAATTTAAAATGTAAAATAAGAAATTCATTTCACGGTTTCAATACACGAAGCATTCTTGTATCCTAATGGGAAGAATCAATTTAATCGTGTTTATGATAAACACCTATTTTGATATATCCTTTTTCGCAGCATCCTAGTCATGCCAACATATAAATGGATTCAGTCCCTCCGTATTGAATAAAACGCACATCTAGAAGCCATTATTGTAATATTCCTGTCGACATCCATCAGGTTATCTAGTATAAGAAAACAAGAAAATCTAGATATTTCCTGTTGTTGTTGCGCTATTCTTTTGTGTGTTTTTGTATTACCACACACGTATGACGTGTGACCAGACCATCTATCAATTTGACACAGTTGGGCAACCTGGAATACAAAGAACCTGAAGAAAGAAATTATTGTGCTCAAACACTTCAGGTCCCTTCAGTGTGTTCGCTTATTTGTATCCTTTTGTTTCAATCCTGGAACATTTGTTAACTGAACATTGTTAGAAAAATGGTAAATTTCTCCATATATGTATGTATGTACGAATGAATTTCAAAAAGTTCCAGACAGCACTGTGAAAAACATTCTTTGTCTGTTTTTGATTTGCATATTTGCAGTTCCAGAAGTATGTGGAAAATATTTATTCCCTTGGGTGTGGTACAAGTGTGTCACATCCAATGTTAGCTAGGAATTTGCCACCAGAGGATTTCCATTCTCCTCCTCCTTTTTCTTAATCCGAAATTCTATCCTGAAATATTTAACAACTTAAAAGAAAGGACTTTTCTGGTGAGGGAATATCTGTGATTTTATTAAATTTTCTTACTTTTACGTAACTGTATAGAAAAGCCTTATTTCGTTGCTATTTTTTCGAATACTGTAAAGTCGCGGAATTTAGCAATTTGAAGATACATAGGAGAAGGACGAATGTGAGAATTTAGGGTTTTAATTATGTACAACAGCTTAAGTCGTAGTTTCTTGAAAAATGAGTATAAATGAAGAGAACTTCTTTGTTTTCACAATTATATCTGTTTGGATTGTCCTGACTATTTCTGAGCATTTATATTTCATGGTGACTGTGGGAAGTGCAAATGGCTGTGGTGTGGGTAAGCCGTTGTCAAAAATATTTTTTAAATAAATATAAAAATCTTGTTTTTGTTTTGTTTTTCAAATGGTAATGCAGGATTTTTAAAATAAACATGTCAAATACAAATTATAGGCTGATGCCAAAGCGGATTGTGAAGGCTAAAAGAAGAAAAATCTGTTGCCCATATTCAAAATGGGATATGTCACAAATAACGAGTTTTCCACAAAATGCTAAAAACCTTTATCTTTCCTCGTTTTAAAACTGCTGCAACAGTTTGTTTTATTTATGATTATAGAAAATCAATATATTAAGCTGCTAAAAAATCAGAAATGATTAGATAATAGTTTTTTGTAAAAAAGAGTAACAAATTTGGACATATCATCTTTTGCAACAATATAATGGACATAATCCTTATTGCAAATGTAAGTTATTGACTAATCTTCTTTAGCACCTGTAAAAGGAAATTTAGACAAGCAAGAATATAAGACTGATCCAAACAAAAATACAACTGTGAAATAGAAAAAGATGGCCGCCAGTGAATAAGTTGCTTTGTGTTGCTCGCCAATAAATTTAATTTTGTCGCCTAAATACAATATCATCGGTCCGCGTGTGACGGTGAATCTTCTGAGTATTCAAATTGTTATTGTTTTTTATATTTTCTATTTGATTTTAATAAGAATCTGCTCGGTTCTTTCGCAAAAATCTAAATCAGCATGTCCACGAGGAGTCAAGTGTCACAAAAACCTGATAATACCGAATTTTCTGCACAAATCAAAGCATTACAGACTGTGATCAGTAGTGAAATAAATGACATCAAGAGATCATTGAAAAAAATTGATTCGCGAAATGCTGATGTTAGTGAAAATTATAATTCTTTAAAAAGCGTACTGGATGGTATAACTGAACAAATTCTCTAGTTCACATTCCTGGCTTTAAGTTATACAGGTGGGACCGACCATTGAGGCGCGGAGGTGGGGTCGCAATATATATTAGTGAGAACATCTCCTGCAAAATAATTTCAACGTCGGGTACAAATGAAGTAGAGTTCATATTTCTTGAACTGTTTGGCGGAGAAAATAAATGTCTTGTAGGTTCTGTGTATAAACCACCCAACGTTTCTAACTTATCTCCGTTATACGAAACACTCTCCGAAGTTTGTTCAGATTACCCTCATATAATAATCGGAGGGGATTTTAATCTCAATCTTCTCGACGAATGTAATGCAAATTCAAGCTTTCTCTCAAACTTACATCAATTTGAGCTTAAAATTGTAAACAAAGAACCAACACATTTCTCTCGTACCACTGCAACGTTGCTGGATCTTTTCCTTGTGGGTGACATAAACATGGTAGCTTCGCTTTATCAATTATCCATTCCGGGTATCTCCGATCATGATTTGCTCTTTCTGAATTACAACTTGGACCGTCTGCATAGCGGAACAAGTAACTGTTTCCAATATAGAGACTATGGTAAACTAAATTTACCTATGCTGATTGAGGAGGCATTTTCTCTGGGTTGGAACCATGTTTATGACACACCTGAGGTTGATTATCAAGTCTGTTATTTTAATGAGCTAGTGATGTACTTGTTTGATAAATACGTTCCTCTTCGTAGGGTTGATGTCAGGAAACTGAAGTGTCCCTGGTTTTCCAAACACGTAGAAAAACTAATTATAGATCGGGACAAGGCTTATTTACACTGGAAAAGGTGCAAGTCTTCTCCCAATTGGGCAATTTTTCGAGTACTTAGGAACAGAGTAACGTCAGATGTACGGCATGCAAAGCAGTGTTATTATTCTAACAAATTAAGTTCAGAACTCCCTCCCAAAAAATTATGGAAAAACTTGCAAGCAATTGGAGTGACTGAGAAAATTGTTTCTGATCCCGATATTGGTCCTAATATTCTTAACCAGAGTTTCTTAGATTTCGACACTTCTTCTATTTCAGTTTCTGATATCGAGCCAAGATTAGGAGGTCGGGATTTGCCTCCCATTTCGTAATGTCACTGAAGTTGAAGTCCTTGCTGCCATAAAATCTATTAAATCCGATGCGGTTGGACCTGGCAATATTCCTTTAAAATTTATTAAACTTCTGCTTCCATGTATTCTTCCGTTCATAACACATATTTTTAACACTTGCTTAATGACCTCTAAATTTCCTTCTTTGTGGAAGAAAGCCCTTGTGGTACCAATTTCTAAGAGGAAAAGTCGCGCCTATTGCTCTGACTATCGACCCATAAGCATCTCATGTTGTCTCAGTAAAGCTCTGGAAAAAGTTATCTCTACAAGTATCATTGAATACATCGACGTCAATGAGCTCTTGTCCCCTTGGCAAAATGGATTCAGGTCTAATCATAGTTGCACCACGGCTCTACTCAAATTAACTGATGATGTACGTCTGAATATTGATAAAGATAGACCTACTATACTTACTCTGCTGGATTTCTCTAAGGCTTTTGACACTGTTAATCACAAGCGTCTACTTTGTAAGTTGAAGAATTTTTATAATTTTGATTCGACTGCTTTGAATCTTATTGAAAGCTTGGAAAACCGTAAACAGAGGGTAATATTTAAATCCAAGTGGTCTGACTTCCTTGACCTACGTTCGGGAGTTCCTTAAGGCTCTATATTGGGACCGCTCTTGTTCACACTTTATATAAACGATCTCCCTGATATACTCAAATATGTCAACATTTTAATATATGCCCTCGTGGGTTAACTGTGTACTGCATCCGACAGATGAATCAGGACTTGAGTGCTATTTATAATTGGGCACTGAAAAATAATTTAAAAGTAAATCCTGACAAGTCTCAGGCGATAGTACTATTCAGAAAGTCTAGTAATACTAGTACATTTTCTCCATTACATATTGGTAAAAACTTTGGGTATTATTGTAAAAAACTTAACATGGAATGATCATATCAACAGTATAGTTTCAAGGGTATATGGAAGTCTTCGCAAACTTTGGTGCAGCGCATCGTATACACCACTTAGCACTCGGTTCACTTTAGCTAAATCACTGTTATTACCAATTATCACGCAGGGAGATATAATATGTGGCAAAATTGACTCTGTCTCGCGCAATAAACTTAATGTCTGTTTTAATTCTATAGTACGGTATGTATATAAACTTCGCCGGTTTGATCATGTATACCAGTTCGCCGATCAGTTCCTTGGGTGTTCATTTTCCTCGTATATGAAAATTCGATTGAATATATTTTTATTCAATTTGATTTTGAATGGCAAGCCTTTCTTCTTGAAAGAAAAACTTGTTTTCCTACGGTCTGCGCGCACGAATAATCTTCTAGTGGCTAGATATTCTTGTTTGCAATCCAAGCGTTTATTTTTTGTTCATGCCATCATCCTGTGGAATTCACTTCCTACTGCCATAAGGCGGGATCGTTGGGGGTGTTCAGGGTATTACTGAAAGCACATTACACAGGCCACTGACTAATACTATATTAGATTAATTTAATTTTTTTTTTCTATCTAATTTTAGCTAAGTTTACTCATTTTGAATTTGAATAGAATATTGTTTCAGTCTTCATATACAATTCACTGTTCGACGTTCATTTTATCTTTATCTTTATTATCATTATTATCTATAATTACTAAGCTTTCCAATACGTTCTTTCTACCATAAATATTAAAAATTACTGTTTTCTCAACTCCATAGATATGTACATAAATAAAGAAATTTCTTATTTGTACAAAATAATTATAACCAAATAAATGAAATGAAATGAAAATGAAATGAAATATTTTTATTTTATTTTTATAAAGTAAAGAGAAAAAATGTTTTATCGTCTTAAATAATATTGTTAGCATCTTCGTCTGGGATGTCATCAAAATCAGTATCTGGATCAATGTCATCATTTGGGCTATCAATAGCAGACTTAATGTATGTTAGATTAGGAAGAGTCGCCCAATTCTCACCGAAGTGTACAGTCAGCAAATCGACAACGTCTTTCTTTTTTGCTTCTTTAATTGATATACCGGTATTTATTATAGATGGGGTTAAAGAAGTTGCATAAGACTTGCCTCGTTTTAACAAGGACTTTGCTGTGCCGATTTCATTTGCATAATGGATCTCACCTTGTGCTAGTAAACATTTCCTGTTACGCTTTTGGTAATAATAAATCTTTTGGAATGGGGGCGAATTGAAAATGGTAAGATGAAGGACATTCTTCATTACAAGAAACTCGGATTGCAGTTCCTGCACTTTTAAATATGTCGAAGGACTCATCTGGATTTATTATGGTTGCTTTTTTTTAATGTTTTTCTCCAGACGACCAAAGACCCGATCTGGAGGTACAAACGAGCAGGGCCGGACTGGGTCTTCAAATCGACCCGGCAAATAAAAACAAACCAGCCCTCAAGGGTCTTCAAAAATTTCTTTTTTATAAAAGGCAAATAACCCAAATTATTATGCTGATTTCCTACTGAAGCGAGAACAAGGAGAGCAAGACAACGTTTTCGTTGAATATTAAATTGCATGCTAAGGAAGAAAAAAGATAGAAGAAATTTATACAAGAAACATGTTTGCATAGAACATGTGTAAGAGCGGTTGGCCTTTTCACATTTAAAACTGAAACTAAAACAGGATTTCTCTGTGGTAACAGTATCCGAGGGCCAACAATTTTTCTTAAACAGCTGTAAAAAGAGTAAGGGAAATGAGGCAAATGTTGAACCCGAGGGGCGCCGACCGTTGAATAAAATAATATTAACAATATTTGCCTTTGACAAATATAAATTATTTTGAGTTTTAACTGTTAAGCAAAGATTTTGTTCTCGAATTAAATTTACCCGCTTGACAAGTGTTTTGTAATGTAGCTGTAAGCGAGCACCACAACTACATTACGACATTTTGGGTGGTGTTAGTGTAGCGGTATGTTAATAGAAGAAGATATGTGGGCTTATGTTTACTGTTGTTTTTTATTGAACAAATTCCTTATGATACGTTCTTTTTAATCTGTTCTAATTTTTATCTATTCAAGTAATTAATTTAGCTTAACTAATTATCTGTAGGCATGTATGCTTGAGGTGTCGTAGCGTGACACGTGCTCAATATTATACCTCAGATTTATCACAAATTTCACTATTATTTCCAGGTTTTATATTGTTCTGAACTTACTAACTAATTCACTGATTTCACACTTAATATTACTTAAATAATTTGTTTTTCCACATGAAGCGTTGAAAATACACAGCTAGCATGGATTCAGCCGGTATGTGGAAAAACCAAAATCTAAAAATTTCCGTCACCAATATAAATTATTTTCAGAATAAGAATACTTATCTGAAAATCCAATCACCACAGAAAAATTATTCACAACTTTTCCTTGATGCCTTTAATCCTAGAGCATGAAAATAATGTACCTTATTGTACGTTTATTTATGCTGCCAAGGATTTTTTCTGAAGTTCACTTTTCTTTTACTTTTATTTTTTAAACTACAACTCACTGTGATGTTATGCCAAATTAGCATGTAAGATCACTATCGCTGATTGAGAGAGTTCTAAGGGATCACTGCCCTTTTATAGTGTCGGAGCCACCATTTTATGATAGATTCCACACAAAAATATGGAATTTCCACATATTTTTCATATTTGCTCAGCTCACTTTGCGCGACTATGTCAAAATATGCTAAAATATGTCGTTGAATTTATACTTCATTACCCACGAATTTTCCTTGTCTATTTATTTAATTATTTCAATTTTTTACAAAAATACCAATATGGCGACTCCCTATGAAATTATGTCAATTTCCAATATGGAACGTAAATTCTCTCTCTAATTTCGTCTGTCTCATTCCGACATCGTTCTCTTTCCCACTCATTATGGGAATTAATTTCACCTATTTTCTTTAATAATTTCTTACTTGGTGAAATTCGCACTTTCTAACCTTGCTCAACAGGTTGCGCGCATTTCATTTCACCAAATTGACTTCTTCGCGAGTCAATTTGACAGTCGCGATCGCGATAATTTTATTCGAAAGTGTCGTGTTTGTGTTGTATGTTTTCATCGCCACTAAGGGATTAATTCACAAGGTATGTGCATAAATATAATCTTAAAATATTTAGTAATAGTTTGACTATGCATAATTTGCAAGAAATCTGCAAATTATGCGAATTTTTGCATATTCTAAAAGTGTTTCACGAAATGTCAACAAAGGCGAAAATTGTTGATTTTCGTGAATTATTGTGTATATTTCTTTTGCGAATATATGTTTGTTGCATGCGAGAACATATTTGCATGTTTTGCAATAGTTCACTATGCAGGGAACATGAATTTCTCTAAGAAATTTGCATAAATTTATTTACGCAGTGTTGTTGTTGTACTGCCAAGAAATTTGTTTCTTGGCAGTCTGCATGTATGTACTTAAATTTTTTATTGTACTGCATAATAGTTAATCCAATTGGTTCTATTAAACTTATATATAACTTTTTTTTTCATTTCAGATACTTCTTGAAGATACAGGAGGCAAGTGATGACTGGACACAGGATCTTGGAATTCTAGGGAAGTATAAATACTTTATATATTGCATTTTAATTATTTTCTTTTTATTTTTCAGCTGTGTTCAAACAACAAGGCTGAGGTTGGTTCGTGATCCTGAGATGGAAGCAATTTTTACCAGTGCTACAAAATTTGCTGAAGATATGGTTATACCAGCAACTCGAACTTTTTTTAATCACAAAATGATGAGTGATTTCAATATTGCCACACAACAAAAGCTTCGTACACCAATTTTTGAATCGATTGACGTTCTTTTATTCTAACTGTTGGAACAAATTTCAGAAGATTTTCGATTCCATTCTAGCGATCTTCTTAGCAAAATGCACGCCGATAAACTGAGAAAAGAACTTTTGGATTTGATTCAATCAATTCACGACTATGGCCTCCACGAAGCCAATTTAAATGTCGGAATCGTCTAAGTTTTTGTACCATTGCCAATGACGATAGCTTTCTGTGACAGAAGTTTCACAAAATTTAAATTATTAAAAACTTTCCTGTGATCTAAAATGGGTCACGAAAGATTGTTAAATGCGGCTATTTGGTTAACCGAAAAAGAAATGACAGGAACGCTTGTCATTTTGAGAATATTATAAACTACTTCGTGGCGAACAAGCTAGAAAAGTCTATCTATAAATATTTCTATAAAATTGATTCACCTCAATGTTTTTTGAAATGTACTTTATTCGCAAAAAATTAATATCAACTAATAATTTTATGATCAATAAATATTATGTACTATTCTTTTCATGATCAATTGTTGCTCCACTTTGTACAGTCAGTTGATCGACCACGTCAGAATAGTTAAAATTATATAAGGTTATGTTGAACATTTTATGGATCAGGAGAGCAAATTTATACGTATGCCTCAGGCGTCAAAACAAATTGTTATTCTCGGCGTGAAGGAACTGAGGAAAAAAGTGAACTCTTAACCCCTACTCTTTGTATTTGGAATCTTTCTGTATCCGGTTAGAAATCCAATTGCTCCTTCACTTACTTATTTGGCCAAATATAGTAACAAAAACAATGCCACTGTTTCACCAAATGTAGAAAAATTCAGACTGTTTCTAATAAAGGGCTTTCCAATAAGAGGTGTTATTTTGATATTCAAAGAAAAATGCAATTTTTTGAGATAAATGATCGGATCTTTATTTCATTATAGAGAGGAAGGTATGCCGTTAATAATGGAAAATAACATCAGCCAAATGACCACCACGACCACGCCTACAGGACCATATCCTTTTCATGAAATTTTCCATAACCAAATCGTAAAGTGGCTGCCTTATGTCCTCGATAGCCTCACGAATTCCATCTTTGAGGTCTTGAATCGAAACTGGGCTGCTGGCGTAGACCTTCTCTTTCAGGTGGCCTCAAAGGAAGAAGTCGCAAGGTGTTAAGTCACAAGATCTCGGTGGCCAATTGTGATCACCTCTTCGAGAGATAACACGGTCCGGAAACTTTTCCCGTAAAAGATCAATGGTTTCGTTGCTTGTATGGCACGTAGCGCCGTCTTGTTGAAAGTGAACGTTGTCCAGATCAATACCATCCAATTCCGACAATAAAAAATCATTAATCATCTGTCGATAGAGCAATCCATTCACCGTAACTGTTGCTCCAGCCTCATTTTCGAAAAAGTAAGATCCAATGACCCCGCGGGACCATAAACCGCACCAAACAGTCACACGTTGAGGATAGAGAGGCTTTTCAACAATAACTGTTGGGTTTTCCGAGCCCCAGATGCGACAATTTTGCTTGTTGACGAAGCCATCGAGGTGAAAATGGTCCTCATCACTCAAGATGAGTTTTCGATGGAATTCCGGATCATTTTCATGCATTTCAAGGACCCAATCAGCAAAGACTCGACGTTGTTGATGATCGGCCGGCTTGAGTTCTTGTGTTAACTGAACTTTATAAGCCTTAAGACCCAAATCTTTATGCAAAATACGGTGTAATGACGTTTGTGGAATGCCTAATTCCAAAGGACGGCGAGGAATGGACAAACCTGGGTTTTTATTCAACACTTTCGGCTACAGCAGCAATATTCTCGGCTGTTTTTGAGCGACGTGCACGGGTTTTATTCTTCACATCACTAACTTGTCCCGACAGCTCGAATTTTTCTACCAAAAATGTTCGAGTTTTACGAACCGTCTCTGCCACATTTTCACCATTTTTATAGTGAATTTTAATAATTTTAATGCGTTGTTCAATCGTGTATCCGTTCCATTTTTATTAATGGCGTAGTTTCTACTTGTCAAATGTCAAAAACTGAGAGCTCCAAAAGTGACACCTACCGAAATAGCAGGCTAATTAAAATAACACCTCTTATTGGAAGACCCTTTATTAGGCTCATGATCTGTACTATTTTCCGATCGATTTGCTGATTGGTGTATTTCAACTTCGTGGATTACTGTTACTGGCCCTTCGTCTTGCGATACATTAAAATCATCTAAATATAAAATAGGGATATTATTTATATCAACCTTGTCGGAATTATTTCTTTAGGTTGTATTATTCATAGGGCTGCCTACTATATCATTCTCAGATATCATTTGGCATGCTAAAAGTTGTGTCCGTTGATAAACAGTATTAGTTTTGTCTCTTTTTTATCATCTTGGAAAAAATTAAATAACCTTTTCAGAATAATGTCACTTTCTGATAGGCAATCTTCGGTAAGATTTTGCAATACAGTCCTTTCTTGTTCTCCCAGTATTTTATTAAAAATGTCTTTATTCATAAGTTTTTCTGTGATTTTCGATTGCAGATCATCTTTTTTGTTCATGACATCTACTGTGCTATCAGTAACAATTATGTTTTTTCCAAGACATTTTCTAAAATCAATAACATTGCAATGCCATGGACATAATCCTGTTGCTCTAAAGCAGTTTATTATAGTCGATGGTTTTATGCCATGTTCGATAGCTTCTTTAAGCACCGATACGAAATCAATCTTCGTAAGTGTTGACAGCGGATTATCTCGCCTCCAATTTAGCACACTGTTTTCCATGCTTACTTAAGAGGCCTAAAAGCAGCAACATCAGCTGGCTGTAGCAATCTAGTTGCATTTGGTTATAGAGCCACGAGTACTATGTCCAAGCTTCTGCATAGCTCGCTTATTTCCAGAGTAAAGTGTGTTTTGTGGCCATCTACAAATAATAACGTGGGGAATTGCCTTTGTGTACGTACCAGATAAGGATGGAAAACATTTTTAAAATAGTTCCGCTTTCATCCAGCCCGTGTCACTGAGGCCTATGCCCCAATCTCCTGGTACTTTTGACGTAATATCTTTAGGCAACCTCATATTGGGAAAAATAACCATTGGAGGCGAGATTTCTCCATTCGCACAAAACGTGAATAAGACTGTTAGAGCTGATTTTGCAGCTGCGCGGTCAACTTCGTATACATCCTTCTCGCCTCTCATAGCAATAACTCTTCCGCTTTTTGGGCACAGCTGAAAGTTTGATTCGTCCCCATTAAAAACGCGACTAGGATCTGAAAGAATATCGTAGTATTCATTATCTTTCCAATGCTGTTCAATTTTCGTAAACCATCGTCAGCTGCACTTGCACTTGTAACTGCCTCAGGAGTACGTTCGCTGAGTTGGTACCATTTGGTACCTGGTATACCATCTTTAAAAGGGTTCTGTCGATTGGATTTCTTTATGAAATTGCCTACGCTTAGCTGTAAATCTATTTTTCTTCGGGGAAATCCTTTGCGGCAGCAGTCTTTGATCCACTGCACTAGAATATCCTCTTCGGCGTTTGTTAAGACAGGACTAGGACCTGGAAGGTCTTTATGGTGTTTATTTCGCAACCGAAATTGTATCATTCCCCTTGGTACATTGAACGTTTTAGATGCAAGTTTCTTACTCATTCCCTGATTAACGGCCTCGAGTGCTTTTATTAAGTTTTCGGGGTTATACCGTTTCCGTTTTTGTATTGTATTGGAAATTTTCTTCTTCACAAAGCTTTTATTTGGACCCATTTCAGTTCTTCCAAATCTGAAAAAAGAACATAAGTTTGGACTTATTAAGTACCAGCAGGATTACATTAAATCCTATTATTGGCAAAAGTTTGGTGCAATTATCAGCACTATGCTAATAAATAGCATTGTTGTTATTAGCATGGGGCCATTATTTGGAAAAACTAATTTAGCATATTTTCAGGAAAGGATCACTTTCACCTTAATCTAAATAAAGCTACACAATCAAATTTTGTTAAATATTCTTTTTATTTCAAAAACACCAATTATTATCACAGGTGCTAATAATAGGGAAAATTCATGATCGCAATACCAAATGTTGGCACCCCAGAAATAAAAAAAAAAATAAACGTATAACCTATAATAGTCAATTTCATTTCACATGCTTAAATGTCTCACAAAACCATTTAGATTATTAACTTTTTAGGAATATAACTAAGATGTATCACAAATATAGACTTTTTTCTAAACATTTCCTTACCTTAAATCAAAGAAAACCCAGAATAAATGTTCGAAATCTAAACAACACCACTTTCACATCGCAGTAAACCTACCATTTTGTAATGTGTCACATGAATAATGTTACCACTTCTAAATAATACGAGTGCTTCAATATGTTTTTTGTGCTGGGGGAGCTTAAAAATAGTTTCAATACTTACATTTGTATTTTAAATGTCGGAGTGCTAATAATTGGTGTAGTGCTAACGATTGGGTGTCTTACCCTATATTTAAGTATTTTCTGGAGTTTGTTTATCATTTGATGGACCAATACAAATTTTAAAGTTATAAATGTATAACTGGCGTAAGTAATACGCTTTCTGATCTGCAGTTTTAGGTAGTATTTGGATTTTCTGAGAATCGTATGACAAATTTAAGAAACCTACCTTTTGCTCTTTTAGCCTTTTATTAAATTGGTCAGCTTTCATCTTATGTACCTTTAATAGAGTGTTTAACCGGGTCTTTTCTTGTACATCTGAACATGATTTATTTTTTTCTTGGAATTGGATGCATGTAGAGCAGCAGTCAGTTGCGGGGCTAGCAAAACTAATATTGTAATCACTACAAAAATTTTGTCTGAAATATTCATAATTGACTCTCAAATTGATTTCGCATTCTGAATTATACATATTCCATAGCAATTTTATAGAAATATCACTTGACATGTATTGCTTTCTCATATTACTAGCACGATTGTAATGCGACCACTGACATATATAATATGGACTGATTAACCTTCTATTTCATCTGGGCTCAGTTGCTAATGTCAAAAAAATTTCTTACGCCGCCGGTGCCAACATTGAAAAAAATCATTGGCGGGAAGTTGAAAAAATGAGCACGACGCTCGAAAAGTGATTATAATAAAACCTTTCGAATTTCTACTGCATATCTAATGAATATATTGCGTTTGGTAAAACAATTTTATCTGTAATTAAACCAAATAATTAATTTAAAAACATTTTTCTCGACGCACCCACTTATTTATTTGTTGTTTTCAGTTCTCCTCAGTTGGTACTTGGTGCTTAGACCGAAAGAGTCAGCAAGATAGAAGTGAGCCCACTTTTCACAGTGCATTTCTACGAATTAGTCAGTAGATATTATATATGTCAGTGAATGCGACTGAATCGGCTGAAGCTTTTCAATAAAATTTTTCACTGCTATTCTACGATTTGAATATATTTCACTTCTCACATCTCCACCTCGCCTCTCATGTGGAGATTGTCCACTAGCAAAAATTCTATTGCATACCCCCTCCACCCTACACTTTCCAACTTGAAAAACGGACGTAAACATTGTTTTACAAACTTGAACTTCCTTGTGAGCATTACGATCGGTTCGTACTGGCAAAAAGTACCTTAGAGTTACTTGTTTGTTGATGCAATTTTCTCGAGGTCGCTTTCTTGCGACAAGTGAAACTCTCGTGAACCGTACAATAATTTTATCCTGCTTAATCTTTTCTGGCGTAGCGTAAAACATTTTATGCGCTCAACGAATATTCTGCATTGTTAAGATTGAGCATTGGAACGGAAATTTTTCTGGATGGACACAATTTGGGCAAACTGGAATACCTTTCGAAGAGTGTCTACAAAAGTGAAAGTGTTAAGTTACCATAACTGGTAGAAACTCCAACGGCAAATAAACATGTTTTTCCTGGCTTGATTTCTTTTCCATGTCGATGGCAGTCTTATCTTCTTTCTTCCTTTCCCAGCAGGTGCAGAATTAATATTTCCATCCAATCGAACTTCATTTTCACACAGACTAGCCATTATAATTTCTTTAAAAACCTTGTTTTCACAACAAAATCCAAACAATAACTAAAGCAGTTCTTATGCAACCTGCTGATGTAGCTTTATGGGGTTGTAGCACGGGATTGAAGGATGCTATATCAATAATAAAATGTGTTCAGAAAGAAATTGAGATCAGAAGAGATGTATGGGACAATTCTGGGAAGAAACTGAGAAAGAATCTCAAAATAGTTTCCCAGAACAGAAGAGTCAAGTAAAGCCAAGGCATCTGGAGGATTAAATGCTGTATGGTGCATCACCTTTAAGCTCCGCCATTTAAAGCAGAATATTATGAAACTGTTGACATAATAATAGCTGAGATGAAAAGAAAATTTGAAGATAATGAGGATCTACTAGACTCAATTTTGTGTCTTGATGAGTTGGACAAAGTTTATGCCTGTTCAACATTTAAATATATAATTATTGTGAGGAATTTAATGAGAAAAAAACAAATCCGTATTTGCAATTATTTTTCAGGTATTAAAATTCTATCCAAAGAAGAGAACGGTATGAAAAAAAGGAAAAACAGTGCATTCAAGTCCAGGTCTATCGACTTTAGGTTGTGAAAAAATATGCATCAAATGCTGCAGTACTATCGTATTTTTATTAAAATCAAAAAATTGGACTGTGCGTGTAATTATGCATTTCTTCGAAATAGTTATCAGGGCTAGTTGGCTGAAGTACAGAGCAGATACTCTCAGAAATAAATGGAATACTGCTCAAAGACCAAATGGAATTGCTTGCGTTCAAAAAGGGCTGGCTTATACTCCTTAGTGTTTCGCCAATCCCCCAACAGTTAGCTGGCGACCATCGAACTTGGCTGGATTTTCTTCTCTAGAAGGGGTAAAAAATATACATGGACCGAAGTAACAAAATCCTTTTATTCACTGCCAATCGATACTTGAAAAGCACAGCAGTTCGATGCAAACAACAAGGATGCAAGCAAAAAGAACAAATTTTAATTGTTCGAAATGCAAAGCACACATGTGTGCATTCTGCGAAATTCGGAATGCTTCTTCGAGTATCATCGAAAATAAGTTATTTTTAATTCCATTTCCAGAAAATGTTTGTACTTTTATATTCAAGTGAAAGTATAATTAATTAAATTAAATTTAAATAAATTACAATTAAAATAAATCATTATTACATAATAGACACCCCTTTTTCACTCAAAAAACATCTTTTATTAGCTCCCGATAGTCCCTGATTTTCCTATAATTAAGGGATCAGAGGTTGACTATCATGACTACCCATGTACACTCAAGTGTACATCTCTCACTGACCACTCCTTTACAGGCATGTAACAATTTTTTACCGTTAAGTACTTCTGTGACGCCTATAACTAAAACCCACCACTCAAAAAAATTTTCCAACCGCACGTTTAAGATGGGTAATGGAAGAGTTAACATGATTAAACTTTCCTTAATCTCATTTATTATTTAAAATGGTAGGAATGATCTAAATATTGTAATATTCTTTCATATACAATAAATGACTGAAATACAGGGCTTAGAATCTCTTTCTTGCTTTGGAAAGCTCTTCATAAAGTGAGCAGTATTGCCATCAATTAGCGGGATAAAGTCTACCACCAGAAATCCCGCATTAGCTGTGAATCTCGCCATGACACCAATATAAATTTCTTTCGGAAACCGGAAACTAAACGCATATTCTCAAAAACTTATGTATTAGTGTAAAGAATAAATTTAACAAACATTTCAGTACGTAAATAATACCTCAGCGGAGTGCTGTTAGTGGGCATTAGGATAGGTCAAGGAAAGCAAACCATTTTTCAACACTTCATTTATTAAAAAATTCTACGAAATACGAAATTTTGTAAACTTCTTTTACATTTTTTGTTTCTTTATAATCTTTTTTTGCTATGAGGAAACATACAAAATCAATGCTGTCATTTGTACTCGGATCGGAGTATTTATACTCCTGAAACTGTGTACTCTGGTCTACTCCTTTTATAAAAGTACTCCGCTTTTAATTTCTTCATACTTATAACTCCTATATATGTTGCTAGTAAATAATCTAAAAGGTTTTATGCACCTTCATTTAAAACTATACATTCGTAGTACATTTTAGTAATAAAATCTATTAACGAGTTTAGTTGAAAAGTTGGTTTGGTACTACGATGTACTTGATGAAATATACCAAACACCAGCTAAGAGCTAATACATCCATGTTTTATAACTTTTTTCAGCGTTAGCGTGCAGCGCTCTAAAGTGAAATCTGATTTGGTTTATGCCCTAGGCACACAGCACTCTTAATGAAGAAATAACTAACGACTCATTAGTGTATAATGATTCATTATAAACTGCACACACAGCCATTTCTTTAATTAAGTTGGTCTGTCAAACTGGCTTTAAGAAACTTATCACATTAAAAAAGCAATATGGATCGAATTAACGCAATAAACTTTGTTTTTATTAATTTTAAATTTTATTTATTTTTATTTTATTTCATTTAATTATTGAGAAATGAAAAAAACATTTTATTAAAAAATATTTTGACATAATTACTTTGTGCTTTGCATTTCTTCTTCTTATTTTTCAAATCAGCAGATGCACAGCGGAGCTCCATACTTAAATTATATGCTAAATCTAGTACATTTTTCCTCATTATAGCTATAATGAAGGAAGAAAACACTTCATTAGTGTACTTCATTATCATTTTCGTTTCGAGCCATAATGACGTATACTGTGTGACACACGGCATTTTAATGAATAGTTAGTACTAATGATTCATTAGATCGTGCTGTGGGTCTAAGGTATTAGCCACTGATATGTATATAAATGGACTGCACTTTCATAATCCTATCTCTTTCTGTGACAGCATACTTTCACACTAAACTGTGATGATTCAGCGGTATTTCCAACCAAAACAGCCTTGTAAAAAACACTTCCTTCGACTTATAATTAAAATTTAACAATACAAATAGTCCCAAATACTTTTGTGTTAAATTCGGTAAATCCCACTGACATGCATATGTAAGTAAATTCGCAAATAATCTAAATATAGCGCCAGTGAGAGTATACTTTCTGAAATCAAAACTGGTGCCACTTGAAACAGGAGATTAGTCAGTACATTTATATACATGTCAGTGGTTTGAGCCTATTACACCTATCTAGTCATGGTCAAGGTATATTTAATACGAGTTATTCCCATTAAAAGCCACGTTCTGCCACTAGTGACGAAATATCGTGAAAATATATAAGAAAGTACGGTACAGAGAACACAATACTTTCTGCGCTCTCTCTGTTTTTCCTATAGAAATGTATATACATTAGTCACGAAATTACGTCACAGAACATGTTCCAAAATTTTATTATGTATACCTTGTATTCTACATATTGTTGCGAGCGTGGCTTTTGATTCGTTATTTAAAACACAATATTAAATACTTATTATACATGTTCTTTATTCCACTCTAATCTTATACAATTCAAAAACTTTCAATTAATCAACTCAACTTTAATTATCGTTTAATACTGTACTTTCAATTATCTCAATCTAATTACAAAACTTTCGCAAATTTATTACTTTCGCTTGTTCTATTCCACAAACTATTCTATTCATTCTATTCCTGAACCTTCCTGAAGATTCTATCATCGATTCTCCGAACCTGAAGTTGTTTACTCTCCATTGTCAGTAGATGTCACCAGTTTGCTCTTTCTATTACATGTAACAATATATACCTTGGTCATGTCATTATGACTCATTCGTTAAACACTGTGATTGATCCTTATGAAGTAAATAAGGAACGCTCTCTACTCGAAAAACTGCAAAAAATTCTATTCTAGTCCAGGAAACGATTTTTTTTAATTGCTCTTTAACTTTTCGTATGCCTTTCATATTTTCTTCATTTTTCTTCTCACAAAAGCTAAGTCCAATTAACAGTAATTTTTTCATGGAAAGTTGGGTTTTTCTTTATGATTTGGCGAAGGTATTTAGTGATTTAATTTAAGTACATCATTTGTTTACTTTAATTCAAGTGTTGTTAAAACGTTGATTTTTTTTAATAAAATTTGGGAACTGTGACATATAACGGTAAAATTCATATTCGTAGGACGACCAAATTGTGATCCAATGGACATATCCCATTTTTCAGCTGCATATCCTCTTTTGAAACTAAGAAATTGCTTGATGGAAATATCCTATATTGCATTTGGACTGGTAGAGGACTTGCCCTAATTTGCAACTCACTTCAATTTTCTTGATTAATTTATCGTATGATATACTAGGTTTTGAAAATGTTTCATTTCTTGTGTTTATGTAGTTTTGGTTGCCTACAAATTTACGTTTCAATATCAATTTTTAATTTTTTGGATATATCACCTTTTGCATATGGGTGACAGAAATTGTAAACAGGCAAGGATCAGCCGAACAATTTAGGGAAGGTTATAATAAAGAGAAAACAAAACAAAAATTAAACACGAGATAAAGTGAAATTGCGAAGTTGAGGGGGGGGGGGGTGTTGTTAAGGGGTTGACGTTTTTTTTTTTTTAATTTTCGGCAAAACGTGACATCCTAGCGGAAAATGTAATTCATAAAAGTTGTAGATAATAAAAAAATCTGAAACATCCATATAAAGTATTAAGCCACATAACCTGAAATTTTCCAAGAAAATGGCGGATGCCCGATTTTTCGGGTTTTTCTTTTTTTTTTTTAAGAATTCAATTTACATGAAGTTTTGTGAAAGTATTCCTTTTTTTTTGCATTGAACAAGGATTATTTTTTTGGAATCTAGAATAAAAATTGAAAATAAAAAAAAAATATTGCAAAAATTATTATTCAAGAAGTCATTTTTTGTTTGTTTTTCTAATTTTTATGCGGTTTCATGAAAAGTAAACCAATCAAGTTTATCGTGGAAGATTTCGGTTTTTTTTCTTCGAAAAATGTAAAAATCCCGGAAACTGCTTGCTTCAAAGATTCCAAAAAAGAAGTCATGCTACTTAGTTCAATGGAAAAAATGGTATACTTTTCCAAAACTTCAGTAAATTGAATTATTTTTACAAAAGAAAAATAAGAAAAAACCGAAAAATCGGGTTTCCGCCATTTTCTTGGAAAATTTCAGGTTATGTTAATTAATAGTTTTTATGAATATTTCAGATTTTATGAATGACATTTTCCGCTAGGATGTTAAGTTTCGCCAAAAATTGCAAAAAACAACTTTCAACACTCACCTCCTCCCACAATTTCACAATATATCGTTTTAAATTTTTGTTTTTTCTTCCCTAAATTTTCCGGCTAGTCCTTGCCTGTTTATAATTTTTTTGTTTCAAAAATGTATTGGCACTAGTCTATTATGTAAAATTGAATATATGCTAACATGTGGTAACATAACCACTATAAATCCTTCGAGCGGAGTCTACTAGTATGACGATTAGAATAAAAGAAACCTTCCTTTTACATAAACCTTCACATAATTCTTCTGACTATTTACATAAACAAAAATATAATTACTCAAATTGGTACTAACTTATATATGTAGCTACATAAAAAAAATAACAACATAAAAAAGAAAACAATATAAAAAGGATCCTGACACCCATATAAAAAAAAAAAAAAAATCAAACATTTCCTACAGTGACTCCTTTTATTACATACTTCTCCTGCACTTGTGTGTTCCTTATTAAACGAACCTTCTCGATTCGATTTATCCCTTAAACGACAACACAAAGTTGAGTGTTTCGTTTGAATAGAAGTTTATCCCATTTTTCCCGGATGAATTTCACGATTGAATGGAACATTTTGTCGACAACCTGAATCGATTGATCTTCAATATAAATATGTGGAGGAGGCCGAAAGTTTTCTGAGTTTTTTTTTTTCACTTTTATGTTTTGCGGAGGCTGGAGGCCGGGGGTAACAAATCCTAGAGCTAATATTTACAGAACCGATGCGATGTGTGTTTACTTTCCGGCTTCTGTGTGTATTTATTTATTTTTTTGTGTAATTATTTCATTGGAGCTTACAAATTGTTTACTATACGGATTGACTTTCAGTTTTGTTATTGATTGGTTCATAATTTTTTATAGTAGGTAAGTTTTGATGGCAGCTGAAAGTTCTTTTGTGCTAATTTAGAAGTTTGCCTTGAAATATTTATGTTTAATTGTTAATTTTCAGTAAATATTTCATTTTTGTTTTTTTAATTTATTGTTAAATAAACTGGATGGATTGTCTCAATATATTCGTAGAGTATAGAGAGGTTCGGTCGTTTCGCCACTCATCCACTGATGATTCGGGATCTACTTTTGTAAAATACCAGTTGCGTTGTATAACCAATTGCATTCTTGAAAGTGGCCTACAATCCTGGCTTCTTGAAGAGAAGACTCTCTCTCTCTATTACTCACTTTTTCTCTATTTAACTTTCTCTTTGTTTCTACCTCAATCTCTATCTCTCTCTCTTCCTTAATCGCTTCTGACCTCTAGCCGTCTCTCTGTTTCTCTATCTCTCCATCGCTCTCTCTCTCTCTCCTTCTATTTCTCCATCTCTCTCTCTCTCTTTCCCTCTTTCTCTCGGGTGTTAGGGTATACCCTTAATGAGAAAACGGAATCAGACCATGGTCCATACTAAAACTACCATAAGAAAAATTTAAGCCACATTTATGTTATTATATATTTTTTATGTTGTTAACCCGAGCTCAGCGGATATCCTATGATGCAAAGCACAGCATAGCAGGAGGAGATAGATAGGGAAAGGATTATGGGACACGATGAAAGTGGCGGAGGTGCTGATGTATGTCACTCTTAAATCTTCGTAGATTGTAAGCCCATGGAAAAAAGTAGATGGTAAACTCTTCCACATTCGCACATTTCGGGATCAGAAAGCATCATGGACTTTTCTGTACGACCGAAAATATTGTGGAGGGTGAAACGATGAGCGCGGCTTGTAGCGCGAGTATAACATGCAGGAATTAAGCTAAATGGGAGCAGACTAGATATTTCAACGGAATATTGGCCAAGCATGTACCGACAGAGGATCGAAATGCAACAAACATGGCGGCGGTGCACGAGTGAGTATTCCATTCTAGGTCTGATGTATGACCTGTAGAGGAGCGCTTAATTCGATGGACTGAAATATTTCTTACACCTGTTCAGAAATCCAACAGAAATCCAAGACATTTCGATGCTTCTTTGGCTATAGAGAACCTGTGACTTGTCCAGCTTAACTTAGTGGAAATATTAATGCCAGGAATGCATAAAGATGGTGTATCGTAAATCAGTGGTCCATCAAAACAAACGGGATTGGATAAATTATGATCTTGTTTTAATGAAACAACTTTGGGGCTTACATGCATTGAATTCGACGATGAAAAATGCGAAAATAGATTTAAGAATTTACTAGCTTTACGCTTACAGTCTCTATATAGCTGCGAACTTTTGCAATTTTTCTTCTCTCAGGTGCGGTTGAAAGGATCTTCAAATATTAAGTTGTTGATTTCTTTCTTCCACATGTCAGCAATGCATGTATTCTTCCAAATCAAGCTTATCTTTATTTTCTATACTGCTGTTAAGAGTCGCTAAGAATTAAGCTTAAAGGCTGGTGAAGCGGTGGATTCTAACAAAACATTTAAAAGCATAAATTAATTACAAATTCAAATCGGATGCATCTGTTTAACGAAATGCAGCAACATACAGTAACGCACCCAGGATGTCCCAAGTCCAAAGAAGTCGGAAAAATAGTGCTCTAAAGTCGTATAATAAAGGTTTCATACAGATTACATTTTGTTCATAATTTGTAAATTATCTCCAAAAAACTGACCTCCTAGAGGAGGACTAGTCCCGGTGGCCCCCTTCCTCTGTGCTTCACTGCCAACATATCAGAAATCACCCCATAAATACAACAACGAAGAAAATAAAACTCAGCCAAGGGAAAAACACTTTTGTGTGTTCACCAAAATCTCAATCGAGTTATAATTCATCTGATGAACAGGAGAGGTAGAAAGAAAGGAGCGAGAAAAATCAATTTCAGTTGCAATTTCCTCAGGTGTGTAAAATCGGGGAAATGATTTGTAGCCGTAAGACATTTTTCAGAGTTAATGCCTATCGACTTACCTGCCTAACTTCAACGTTCGATTGATTATTCCTCTTCGTGAATATAAAAAGAAATCAAAGATAGATCTCGGGTGCTCGTTACTCTGGTGAAAAGGTGATTTATTAGGTGAAAAATTCGTTGAAATGTTCTCGTTGTTCCAGCCTGAACAGGGCTCGATTTGTTAATCGAATACATAATTGGAGGAAAGGTTTCCCAATAAAGTCGAATTTTCTCCTACCTATAGAGCAGAATTAATGATTACCACTTTGAAGAATTTATTGAAGTATTAATGATGAAGTTGACTTCATTTGTTAAGAAAATCACCTAAAAGCCGTGTCGAATTTAAGATATATCATTTTTGCTTTCCACCTGAAGGTGTCGACAGAGATAATTTAGTTTCGGTGTCAGTCTACAGAGTTATTTTTATATAATGATATACATATTTTGAAGGACACTAAGTTAGACATACAGGTACACCGAAATGTTAGGTTTTCTGAAACTCGGCTCATCACAACAAGAAATACACGTTCTAGAATTATTGCATCCTCGACCCATACTTTCTTACGGGGCAAACGTCTGGTGGCCTAAAGCATTGCAAGCAACCAAAATAAGAACGCTTGATAAGGTGCAAAGGATGGCTTATGCGCCTTCACATCGTGTCCACAATGAGCACTTGATGCCATTCTTGGCTTACAGCCATTCTACCTCTTTATTCACACGGAAGCAGCGGATAGTATCTTCCAAAAGGGAAAGGTCAGTAGAGCGGACTTCCTCCAGTGTGGGTCATCTCAATATCTTCGAGCAGGTCAACATTAACGATCTAAATGCTCTAACGGATAGTATGGTCAAAAGTCTTTCTTTTGAAAGAGACCAGAGCCAGATATTACACGGAAGGCTCCAGAACCCGCAACGTGCCGAAGTCTGCTATACTGACGAATCCCGGAAGGATAGCAAAGGAGGCGCCGGGGTGGTAGCTCTAGAGGTGGAACTATCCATTCCACTTGGGGTCCCATCCTCCATTTTTCAGGCGGAGGCCTATGCAATAGAGATTTGAGCTCAGGAAAGCCTGAAAAACGGCCACAAGAACTCAAACATCTACATTTGTTCAGAAAGCCAAGCTGCGCTCCTAACTCTTTCCGCTCAAGTATTTGAGTCAAATCTAGTTGGGAGCGGCTATTCAAAACTCCAACTACTGTCTAGGGATAACCAAGTAACCTTGGTTTGTGTTTCTGGACATGAAGCAGTGGACAGCAATGAAAAAACGGACGAACTAAGTAAGACCGCAGCTGAATGTCCATATACTGGTGAGTGCCCAGCGCTAGCAGATCTAATGATGCAAATCACGTATCTCTCTAAATAAAGTTTGCAATCTAACCCCCAAGAGCAATAATCGAGCCCGTGAAAAGACTCGAATTTGCCTAACCACCTTAGGGAAGGCACAATAGATCAACCATGGTCGCGGTGTCCGCAAGATCCTGGAGGCAAAGCCGCTCCTACTCTTAACATTAACATTTGACATTATTGAATCCTCTAAGTGTTGCTTGGGTAATTGGTGCACCTTTGGTCCATACTAGTATCTAAACCTCACTTTTTCCGATTATAAAAACAAAGTAGATTTGTCCTGTTTTTCTCTTGATCAAACTCCTTACTGTTGATGCATATTCGAAACAAGAATAACAAGATTATTATATTTTGGGGCATATGTAGTTCAAAATTCAAAGGAGTTTGAATTAATCATTATATCCAAATGAATAAAGCATCGAGAAACCAAATAAGTCATCACCGACCGCCAATATGATCGCTCATCTGGAGACTTTTCTAACGGGACGATGAAACCGTACGTAGTCTTCATAATTTTGGTGAGTCTAAAATCGTTGTCTTAGATATTAGAAAGGACTTCGATAGGGACTGGCATATTGCACTCTTATCCAAACTTAAATCACTTGGTCATTCCCCTCCTCTTCTATTGTGGATTAAAAGTTTTTTATCTGTTCGCCTAATACGGATTGTAGAAGATGTCTTTACATCATAACCTCACTCTCTAAATACCGGTGTGCATCAGTACTTTATATTTCTCCGTCTCTCTTTTTAATTTTCAGCACCATCCACCATACTCGCAGTAGTCGTCTCGGTGAAACTTGAATCAAAATTCATGGAATTATTATCCAAAATGTTCACCAGGACCATTTAAAAAAAAAAAAAACTTAAAGCCGATGCTAATTGATTTACAGCTTTTCTTTTTTTTTCATTAACTTCCTTGAATTTCTGTTTTTGGAAATAAGGTTAGATGATGAAATTTATCTGTTTTGATAAGTACTGTAATACCTACTTTAGGTGCATTTTAAGACTTCTAATGAGATATTATATCCCAATATCTTTGTAGTAAGAATCTGTTATAAAAAGGTCTTACTCTGGTCGACACCGGGACAATCACAAGGGCTAAGACGTTTTTAATTATTAAAAAAAAATCTTAAACTCCTATCTGGCCGCAATTAAGTGCTGCACTTTATTCTAAATAATCATCTAAACTTAAGTTACTAAAAGGGATTATCTGTCTTCATAACTTCTACTGAAATATACCCCAAAAACAATTACCTCTGGAACAGCGGTGAAATCAGTGACAAAGGAAGTCGTAAATTACATTAAAACTTTGTGAAGATTTTTAGCAGTGGTTACCTGTAAAAGGTTAAAAGTTCCTAGAAAAAAGGGACTGAGACATTTTGCCTTTGAACTAACAGCAGACGAAGTTTAATTGTCATCCCATGACGGATTTCATCACAGTTTTCCGGGAGAGTAATGTTGGAATTAATTAGAATCCATTGTCTTTCATATCTGTAATTACCAGATAAAAGGGATTCATTCTTTCCTTTCCATTCCAAAGAAAAGACCAAAACTGCCCTTGGCGAGAAATCATCGAAAGGATTTTGGGCTTTGGCTATAGTATATATTTAGGGGACAGGGACAGGTTTATTCATTCATTTCCTTACCTTCGCTATGGAATCCCAAAAATTTAGTATATACAGGGGAACATTAGAGAGGACATTAAGATGATTTACTCTTAACATAAATGAATTTCATACTCATCCTAAATTCTGTACCCCGGATACTTGACAATCCTCAGCACACATAAAAAAAGGAAATAATCCTTGGAAAAAGTTAGCGACTTGGTACTTAACCCTGACATTTTAGGATTTTCGTTTTTACTTTTCTATTCATTCCGGAAATATTTAGAAGTTTGTTCACCTTCTCTTTTTGTTTGGTTACTTACGATTGGTACTTAATGAACTTGATGAAGTATAAAATTAAAGATCCGTTCAATTACCTCTTGGGAAAGTCCTTATGTATTAAATTCGACCAAGGATTTTTTTATATAAAAGTCTGTGTTAGTTTTGTATATGTAAGTCCAGTATCTAATATATGTTATCCATCATAAATTGCAATCCCAGTAGACATGTGTTACTCATATTGAGCAGAGTGTGAACATAGCATCTTTTCTGGAGACTATATTTGAGCTGATATGAAAAGTATCTGCATCTCCAGGTAGGCAAAGAATATTGAAGGAGTAGGTGTCTCTTTGGTAATGACGTCATAAATATTGATGGTAAATCTGAAAACAGTTAAGTTTCGGCTAGAAATATTGATCTACCATTTCCGAAAATTATTTAACAAAGGATTTATATCAATCAATCCATCAATTTGGCAATACCTTTCATCTGAAAAGCTTCAGTTACGGAAACTTACCGAGAACTAAGAGAAAAATTCACAAAATAATAAATCAGTTCAGGGATCTTCCCGTGTATATTCCAGGAGAGCATGGTATAGCTATTTTGGGAATGGTAGTGTTGAGGTGCTTAGAGTGCATACAAACTACTGATTTGGTAGACAACCGCCAACTATATAAACTCAATAGAAAGGGGGATAACGTTTTACTCTTTCGAGACCCATATAGAGTCTGTGGGCAATTGCTTAATAATTAGATGAGATACAAGCATTGTTATGTCATTAGGAATACTACAATTGATGCGATATTTAAACTGTTAATAACATTGCGTATGAAGTACAAAAGCTAAAATTGGTCTACGACCAGTTCTTACGATACCCCAGATGAATGCTCTATGTAATTTCGTATGGTCACCCATCGGTGCAAGTTTGATTTTTTAAGTTGTTTTTCGCATATATTTCAGGAACGGTTCCGAATCCGAGTTTTCGGCTACCATACTCATGAAATTCATAGGCAATCATATCTATATTCTGCAAAAATCTTATCTGTATCTGTATATCTACTCCTTTTCGTTTTCACGAATGGGCTCAAATACTCAAAAAACGTATCCTCCTAACACTTTCAAATCCATATAACTCAAAAGATTAATTTCTCAGTTTTGTGACTACAGCGACGATATTTTCTTTCCACCATGAACAAGGCCAATGCTACTTCGGGTTTTGCAAGAAGATTCTCTAATTAATTAAATCATCCTTATGTGGGACTAAATCTCTCTACTCAATTGAACAGTATTGCCATATTTCGCTTTTCTTGAACCGGAAGAAGCGTAATGGTTTCAGAATCCCTTTCGCTTTGTATATTTTATCAATTTTATCAATATATCTCCTCAACGTTTGGTGCCTTTTAGCATTTCAAACTCCTACCTGCTCACTTAGGCCAGATGCAGGATGTCAATTGAGCAAGACTACGTTAATTAGAAGAAAAAAACATTTTTTTAGAGGAAACTGATTTTAATGAACAAACATTTTGCGGGTTTTTTAAGCAGGGCATATTATTTGTTATAGGTAGAGCTCAATACAAATTAGTTGTGAAAATGGTATCACAGGAATTTTTTCATCAGGCTATTTTGGCAAATCGTATAATTTGAACTATGAAAAATCACGAAATATGTAAGTAAAAGAAAATACTTTTAAATTATTTTTTTACATGAATTTAACAAAATTAATTTTTAGCTGGTTTGATTATGTTGTAAATTTGATAAGTCATAAAATCAAGAAACGTGACACAAACTAACATCAGAACGTTTCCCCAGAGGAAAGGTTATTATAGCCAAGATGAAATTTATAGGGTATACAAATTTGTAATTCCGTTTGTAACACCTAGAAATAATGATGGCATAGTAAAATAGATGGAACACCTACGCATAATATTAAAAGTTATTTTAATTCTGCATGCCCGTCCGCCCGTCCGAACGATAACTCGAGAACGCATTCACTTACAGGGCTGAAATTATTCACACGGCCGTTTTTTAAAAAAAAGTAAATTTAATTTCGACAATGGGCTGAATCGGGCAACTCCTTCTTAGGGTTGCCATATAAAAATTTCATTTTTCACTATATATTTGGGCACTGCCTGGGAACGCGTCGATGTTTTATAGCAATAGTAAATAAAATTTAGAAAATGGACTAATTCGGGCGGCAACCCCATTTTGGTGTTACCATATTAAAATTTAGGATTTTTACATACACTGTGAAAACGATCAGTCCTAGATTGTTTTAATGTATGGAAAAATTCTTCAGAATGTGAAATCCAATGAAATTGATTATAACTATTTTTACTGTCCGACGAACCGTTTTAGAAATATATGCGAAAAACCACTTCAAAAATCATACTTGCACAGAGAGGTGATCATGCAAAACTACGTACGAGCATTAATCTAGGGGATATCATAAGAATTGGTCTTAGAAAGAGAGGGTCTCTACTCGTCATCACCGATTTCGTCAAAATTCACAGTATAAGTAGGGCTTGACTACAAATGAAAGTGGCGCAAGTAGGAACTCCATATGACCAAGCGAAATCGAAATAATGCATAATGTAGGGGTTTTGTAGGACCCATGGAAAATGCTAAAAATTTTAGACGGAGTTTTCGCGTTTAAATTTCAACAGAATTGGAACGAAAGCACCAAGCTCATTAGGGTAACATGCTAATCACAGAAGAAGTATTCAAAAAGCTGATTATGTAAGTTGCATTTCCGTGCATTGCTGGTAGATTGCTAAAATTGGGTATGCAAAATGGTTATAGATTTAATTTTTTTTAAATAAGTAAATGACAGCCGAACTACCTAAAATGTTGTACAGATAATCTCTTAAGCAGTCGATAATTAAATTTCAGAAGGAGAGGGAAAATATGTCAAAAGATCAAAAAAAAAATCACAAAAAAACTAGCGAAAGCTATTTTGAAAATCGGATAATATTTAGCCCCACCTCCTTCAGAACACCCGAATGAGAAAATGAGAAACGTTTCCCATTGGTATATAAAGTATATATGAATAACCTTTTGACATTGAATTTATCATCCAATTTTGATGAGATTTTGTATGAATATTCTTCACATATGGTAGAATATAAAATAATGGGGAAAATAATTTTTTTTTTTTTTATAATAGTACATTAGTAACCCGCCACGGGTTACCACTTTGTAACCCCCTGCCGTACGAATCCCGTAATTTATTTAAAAAAATCATAAAAATCTCACAATGAATTTAGCAAAAAGAATTTTGAAAATCGGTCGGAATTTGGCCGAGAGCCTTACTGTATATGCAGCTAATTAAAGTACATAATTTAGCACATCTCGCAATCTTATTTTGGGTAATAATTTCTGCATTTATTGCATTAAATTAAATTGAAAAAAAAAAAAACTGTATTAAATTATTACAGGTCAGGGGCAGTGAAGAAAAATTGGGAGCAACAGATGTGACGTTTTCAGGAACTTGAATTGCCATCTTTAGGAAATTGTCTTAGATCGACTTCATCTGTACTATTATATTACACTGACACGTTGGATTCTATTTTTCTATGTTGACTAGCATTTTTCTTTTTAGAGAACACATGAATCTCTGGATATTTTCTTCTTCTCCGTTAAATGTTCCCAACAAACATTGTCTGGTCAATAGTACATACAATAGACCGTCCTTTGTACTGAAATTGAAAAGTGTTCAAAATCAAAATTTGGTTAAATCGAACATTTTTTTGACGTCGACCTGTCGACAATGTACCATCTATAACACGTCTTCAGACGGAAATAAGGTCGTCATAAAAAATAAAAAATAACCTCCAAAATTAAACTGAATGCGTACATTTTGGTTGCCCAGAACATGTCATTATAACACCTGAAATGCGTCTTCAGACGGAAATAAAGTCATCAAATTACACAACAAAATAACCTCCAAAATTAGACTGAATGAGTACATTTTGGTTGCCCAGAAGACGTCATTATAACACCTGAAACACGTCTTCAGACGGAAATAAGGTCGTCATATTAGCCACCAATTTTTAATACAAAATGACCTCTAGTTGGCACATTGAAAGACAAAAACGCTTAATGAAAAAACTCACTTTTCCATCCCTGGAACGACGAATATTTGCAATAGAACTTAAACTAAAAAGGTAGGGAAATTCTTATGTTTTTATTATTCGGAAGAAATTATTAATTTTTTACGTTGTTTATCTAGAAAAGCATTTTTCTATATTTTCGTTGAATTTTCGTTCACAAAAACATGGAAATAAAATGATGTATCCAAATTGCATAACTTCAAAAAAAGTGAATATTATTTCGATTAAAAGCGCGCAACTTCGTAAGTAGGGCATAGTACATTTTTGGAGATATGTACTTTTGACTAAACAACATAGAATTGTTTCCCGTACTGCTGCTTGAACAAGACTAATGCAAGTCTTGAATGCCCGTCTTTCCAAGAAGCTACGAAAAATCAAAAAATGACGTGAAAATGACGACAAACAGCGCCACTTTCAAATGCAGTCAAAAGCTGACGAGAAGTAGACAACGCGTACCTATTCAATAGCACAAACTGACGACAAAATGACAGCAAAGCGCTGTTATAACTAGGGTCTTTTATCAGTTATCAAATAACGAGAAATAGATAGCACGTGTCTATGCAATAGCAAAAATGACAAGAAAAGGATGGCAAAAGTAAGATATCAAAAAGAGTTTAAGAACAATAGAAAATTTTTTTTTTAACTGAAAAACGTCATATGTCGACTTAAAAAAGTGCCAGTCAAAAAGAAGCCTATATTTGACGGAAACTAAACGCGATGGTCTTAAAATATCAAATATTGACGTAAAAGGACGTCTTAAATTGTTTGTTGGGGTTCAGGAGAATGAAATCATGGGAAATTTCCTTTTGCTTTGCCATAAGCAGTTTCAATAGGAGCAAAAATATTATGAAACAAAAAAACAGTAGTAGGTAGGTTCTATAACTTTTTGGTTATGTAGATAAATTACTAAGTATTTTCAGTTTAGTCATAGGTTCTATATTAAAGTGTTTAGCTTACGTTTTTTTTATTTCTACAAGACGGCATGGGGATGAAAGACTCCAAGAAGGGAGTCTTAGGGCGGCACATTGTACTAATCTGCTTACAAAAAAGGAGAGAATACTTCTAACCCAAACCTTTTTCTCCTCTTAGTGAAGCGCATCAGGTCCAAGTTAGGTAAACTTTTCACTTCATCCGTAGATAAGATAGGGGAGAAGACCGAGGAGTATCCAGCCTGCGCTGGGAAAAGCCCAAAAAGAAATGTTTCATTCCATTATATTATTATTTGTGTCACTAGTAGAATTTTCACTGGAATCGAAAAATTCTTTTCTGCTTTTGGTTGAAGTACTTAAATCCGCTGAACTTCAAAGAATAAGTTCTGTCTGTACAAAGTCCACTACAGTTCAGTGGATTATCCAAATGACTACGTAGAATTGAAATAAATGACAATAAAATATTTATAATCTTTTCTCTGTCCTCCATACGTAAAAAATTGGGCAAGCAAAAATTGCTTCATTTTATTTCTTTAACCCTTAAAAGGATGTTAGATCTATGCCGACCTTTTCGTAAAAAAAACAAAAACAAAAACAAAGAAATAATTAACGCAGAGACCCAAAACTTCGTAATATCCTCAACTCATTTGTATATAATGAAATAAAAGTAGAAGTTTTGAAATTCTTTCGAAATTCCCAGGTGAAAGCGACCAGGAGTGGTGCTACTCGTCTAACAAACGAAAAGGTCTGTCTAGACCAGACATAAATTTGTATGAAAAATTTATTTCTTCGAATAGAAATATTTGTGTCGTTACTTTCGACTTATTCGAGAGGTTTCAGAGAACGTGCTCCAGAGCGTATATTATGAGGAATTGACTCCCAATACCTTTCCTACCTGGTTAAACACACCTTTTATGAGTAAATCTGTACAGAACTACTGGGTCCATTCAATAGCGTACCTAGGGTGGGAGGGGGAAATGGGGATTATTTTGTGATGGCATGTTTTATATATCTGTCCAAATTATACAAAAATAATAATAAATAATATGATAAAATTCAATAAATTAAACTTAACAAAAATGCGTGCTGACTCCGGCGGTCAAACTCAATGTGGATATTTTTAAGCTTTAGTGAATTAAAAAAATTACATGCGCTGTAAATTTGGAATTGGCGTCACTTGGTGGTAATCATTAGCACTGCTAAAGAAAGTACTTTTATCGCGATGATCGCGACGGAAAAATTAGGCGAATTTATAATTTTTGTCATAAACCCATTCAATTTAACCTCACATTTGGTGGATTGTACTGCTGCTGGATTTTTTAAGATTTTTTTCGTTTTTTTATTTCTGAAGGTAAAAAAGTAAATTCGTTAAAAATTGATCGATAAAGCGGAAATACGAATTTTAGAATAAAAAAATTGAAACGTAATTTCAAATAACTTTTATCATTTTCAACTTTAGAAAACTCGTTCTTACACTAAGCACAAATGTTGGTCTAAACATGTGTATGTATAAACAAATATAATCTGTGAGGAATTTCTTTAGTGCCATTGTTGTGTTTAGCAAACAGCGCCCCCATCGGTCATGGACTTCGTAAATAGGAAAGAGAAATGCAGTTTTTAACTCAAGGTGGATAAAGCGAAGTTAACTTAAAAACAGGTTAGGCATTAAGGGATTTCCAACTGTTTTCTTTTTAAATGTTAACAAGTACAAACGGAAGGAAAGAATAAAAAGATAAGATAAAATTACACTTTTTTTTTTTTAATTTCACGAATACCGACAAAAATCTGAAAGCGCAAATTACATGCAACGAAACAGGATGGCAAATGATTAATTCTCGCAAATAAAAAAGAAGAGGAGTTTTTGGATCTTACTTTCATCTAATTTTCCCATGCTTTTGTGAAAGCACATTTTTACTGAAATTTTGAGAACTACCAAAATTGGGTCCAAAATTTTTGATAAAAAGAAAGGAAAGATCTGGAATTTTATGGTTGTACCTGCTCTGTAAGGACAAGCAAGATGTTGGAAAAATGGGCAAAGCCCTCTTTATCTTCTAAGATTTCTTCAGTGTGGCTAGTTATAAACCGAAATTTTCATATTAAAATTAATTTAAAATTATTTTCGTCGCACAATGAATGATTTAAGATTTTCGAACCTAGCGATACTTTCATTAGAAAAATAACTAACAGATGATATAAATTTTGACAACAACATTCAACACTTTTCTAATTAAAAAGCAAAAAAAAAAAAACATATATATAATAAACACGTTTACATTTTATAATTTACAGTTGTTTAAATTATTTATCTATTTATGTTCAATAATTCTTATAAACCACTGCTGATTTTGATAGACTTAGAAAGGGCGGCAGATTTGGGACCGCCTCAAGTGACAAAAGCTCTGGGTACGCCACTGGTCTGTTAGAAGTCGTTGAACTTGTAGATCACTTTCTACTTGTTAGAAATAGTTCGGGCCTAACGAGCCTTTAATACTCTTGAGGGAATAGTACCTAATTATTGTTGACTGGTGGATAACAGTTAATGCGAGAACTGATGGGTGGAGTTATCAGTACTTGACACCTTAGATGACAGGATTGAATGTTAATTGTAGCTGTGGATAACGATTGTGAGCTGTGGATAACCCTTTTGGGCGAAAGCGGCACTGCTGCGTAGCACCCTAAAGATGGAAGTTCTATTCTCAACTAGCCGCTACCATCGGGCTGTTGCTAATAATTAACTCGACATTAATCTTTTCCTTGGCTGAGTCGTGCACTCCCCGTAAGGGCTTCCGGAAAAGTACACTGAAAGCTATATCCAACTCCGGGATTCTTGAAATGCTTTCTTTTGGATATCTTCAGGACTGTAGGGAAGAAATAATCCGTTAAAGCGTTTCAGCTAAGATTATATTGTTAAACGTGTTCGGAGAATTAAGATAACACTGGTGTATTTTTCTTATTGTAATTTAACCCCACTCAGACAGCTTAGCTAGTATGAGAGTTGGGGAATCTAAATATAATACAATATGTATTCAAATTACTAATTTCATAAAAAAATTAAATGGTAAACATAGATAGATAGTTTAGATCTAGATTATAAAAAAAAAGTATCATATTTTAGTAAATATCAAAAGATTTAACAATAGGGAGTTATGACAAATAATTCTTTAAGTTTTTTACAAAAATTTTTAGTGATGGTGACGATTTGATGTTGTTCGGCAGTCCGTTGTACAATTGTCCAGCAGTGGTTAATAGGCCCTGTCGTCTTCTTTCAGTTCTTGATTGGTTTTGGGCGATGTTGTTCATGTTTCTTGTCATGTGATTGTGCATATCCGAGTGTAGTTCGACTACTATATTTGTCCTTATGTTTTTCCTTAGTATGTTGTACATGAACTTTGCTTTTTCTATTTGTATGATTTGTTTCAGCGTAAATTGCCTCGTTTGTTCATAGATTAGATTTGAGGCGGAGTCCCACGGCAGGCCATACAGAGCTTTTAGAGCTCCATTTATTAAAATGTTAACATCTGTTTTTAACCTTTGCGAACATTGTGCACAATTTATAACATTATATCGAATGCGGGACAGGATATGTGCATTATAAATTAAATTCGCTACTGGTCTTTGTAGTTTAATATTTCTTTTTAATACACCAATCAAAGGTGTAAGTTTTTTTACTAGTTTGTCAACGTGTTTTTTCCAGTTTAACTTTTCATCGATTTGTAAGCCTAAGTAATTTGTTTCTGGGGTTCTTTGTATGCCAATTGGGCCTATTTTAATGTTGATGTTTGTATCTGGTTTATTTTTTTGTTTAAAAATCATGTATTTGGTTTTTACCTCATTTATTTTGAGTTTATTTCCATCTGTCCATGTTTTAAATAATTTTAAATCATCATTCATCATAAATTCTAAATCTTCCATCTTTTTTGCTTTGTATATTATATTAGTGTCATCTGCGAAAATATTGTATTGTCCACGTAGCTTAGCATATTGTAAATTGTTTATGTACAGCAGATATAGTAATGGTGCCAATACTGAACCTTGGGGTACTCCGCATGTAGATACTAGAGTATCACTTAATATATCATTTACTCTTGTTTGGATTTCCCGTCCGGATAGGTAACTTTTTAATAAGTTTTTTGCTACACCTCGAATTCCTAGTGTGCACAAAAAATCCAACAACAATCCGTGATGAACTGTATCAAAAGCTTTTGTTAAGTCGATAAAAACTGCTCCCACATAATAACCCTCGTCCAGGTAGTCATTAATTTTGTTGAGTGTTTCCGCTGTAGCTAATTCTGTATTACTTTTGGATTGAAAGACAAATTGCTTTCTGTTTATGCCTCCATTTTCCGTAATAAATTTCCTAATCCTGATTTCCATATTTTTTTCGTATATTTTGCCTAAATTGCTTATTAGGGCTATAGGTCTATAATTGTTCATTTCTGTAGGATTACCTCCTTTGAGAACAGGTGTGATTACAGTTGTTTTTGGGCAATCTGGGAATATACCACTGCTGATTGCTGTATTTATCACTTGCGCAAGTGGTTGACTGATTAAATCAATTACATCTGTTATGTCTTCGATCGTGATGCCATCCTTACCTGGGGCTGTCTTCTTTTTAAGGTTATTAACGACATTTTCCACTTCTTCTGCACTTGTTGGCATTAAAAAAATTGAGGTCAGCGTCATATTGTTTAATGTTGGACTTACGGTTGGAATAGTGTTTTGTACATTGGCACCAATCCCATTGAAGTAGATGTTAAATTTATTTGCTATTTCTTCGTGATTTGTTATAGATAAGCCGTTTAAATTAATCTCCGGTATTTATTAAAATGACAACATCCAATATCCTTACAGATCTTAAAATTAATATCCTTAAAGTTTCGAAAACATGTTCTCCTTTAAAACGACTATCATTAACAAAAAGCTTCACAGAAGTCAAGATGGAAAAATTAAAACAAAACAATTCTGTCAAGGGTTTCTAGATTTGAAAATATTACCTCGTCGGAAACTCGACTAACTGGTCGCTCAATTGCTTCCCTAAAACCACTGACATGTATATGTCGTAGGCATCTAATAAAATTCGACTTTTAATTAAAAGCCTAGGCATTTAATTAAAAACCGGCATTCAATGAAAATCGTATTGATATCTTTCTTTTACCATTATCTGCCTAGGCATTTACTTAAATGTCGGCATTTAATTAAATGCCGGCTGGCTCTCCAGGCAAATAATAAAATAAGCAAATATATATCAACGCACGATCCGCAAGCCTTTACGCCGATAGTGTAATACCACCCGATTTAACCAAATACTAGGAGAGGGAGATGTGTGGTGAAGGGGGGGGGGGGGCGTGTATGTGTGTGTATGTGGGTGTGGATGTGTGTGAGTATGGGTCGCAGGCCTGGGTGCGACCTCCCCCTTCACCTCACATCTCCCTCTCCTAGTATTTGGTTAAATCGGGTGGTATTACACTATCGGCGTAAAGGCTTGCGGATCGTGCGTTGATATATATTTGCTTATTTTATTATTTGCCTGGAGAGCCAGCCGGCATTTAATTAAATGCCGACATTTAAGTAAATGCCTAGGCAGATAATGGTAAAAGAAAGATATCAATACGATTTTCATTGAATGCCGGTTTTTAATTAAATGCCTAGGCTTTTAATTAAAAGTCGGATTTTATTAGATGCCTACGACATATATAAATGGACTGCTCGTTGAACCAAAAATGCATGAAAGAAAATGGCACCACTTTCATATTCCAGTCTTTTTTCGTGAGAGCATACTTTCCCACTGACCTGTGACCATTCGGAACGCGAAATTTCTTAAGGCTCAACAGTATTTACAACCAAAACAGCCTTGTAAAAAACACTTCCTTCGACTCATAATTAAAATTTAACAATACAAATAGTCCCAAATACTTTTGTGGTAAATTCGGTAAATCCAGCTGACATGCATATACGTAAATTCCCAAATAATTTAAATATAGCGCCAGTTTACGACAGTTGGTAGGATTGACAATGAGAGCATACTTCTGAAATCAAAATTGGGGCCACATGAAACAGGAGATCAAGCAGTCCATTTATATATATGTCAGTGCATAAAACTTATAAATGTTTAGGCTTGTTTTCAGATGCCAATCGTGACCGCGTTGGTGTGCGTCGGCGTTTCGTTCAATGTACCTGACCAGAGAAAACGACGTCGCCGCGCAAACTGAGTATCTGCATAAAGATTAAAAATCGATTTTAAGCAGATATTCTTATATGAAATGGGAAATAAGTTTGCAATAAAAGTAAATAATTTCGAATGCATTTGGCATTTTTTGAACTTGTAATATGAATATTGATACGAAAATGAAACTTAAAATTAAGATAATTGTTATACCTCTGCCAACAAAATTGGTCCCACATGAAATAGAAAATGACGTAGTCTTTGTTATAGATGTGAGATACTCCGTTCTGTCACCAACTTCCATCATTGTTAGATGAACCCGTGAATCGGACTGTGGGCAGTAATGATAACAACTACGTCATATTTGTTTGGAGATAGTACAATTGGAAAAATTGTTGAAGATGATCAGGGAATGACAAAAAAAAACAGTACTGAAAATTAGGAAGGAAGCAGCTGATAACTTTAATTTAATTTGGAACTACATAGGTAGGTACCTTAGAAGCAATAGATGGAAAATATATTCAAATTGAATATCGTCGGTATTCCTAGTTCGTTCTTATATTCATTCACTCCATTGTGCGCCAAACAGTTTTCGATAGAAAACAAAATTTTTATTTCTTCATGTTGGCAATTGTAACCATAATAGCGACAGCTACGTATTTAGTACTTTTAGATACTCCATCTCCTCGAAAAATAGTTCTTGAAAATCTATAATGATTTTTTTTTTTATTATTAGTGTTGAGACTTATATATACGCTTTCATAGAACTTAATGCACCTATCTCCTTAAGAATTTTCTTGTAGTATACATTGTAGTAATTGGTTAAGCGTGAACTTGAAATAAATAAATAGCGCTCAATAGACAATCTGGGAAATCTTCAAAATAATAAAATGATATGGTTGAAATTGCCTTCCATAAAACCAGTATTGCAGTTGATTTTGATGTTTTTCTTAGAGATATCCAGCTAGCTGGAGAAAGCTATAAGAAGATCCCACACAGGGCCTGAGAAAAGTTATTCGGGGCCCGGGCTAACCAGAAATAAGTAACGATTTTCATTTATATTCGTAGTGTGGTTTACAATTTGGCCGAGGTGGAAATAATTCACGTTAAATCGTCTTTGTTTCAAAAATGACTCCCTTTAAAAGCTATGAAAATATGTCAACTAAACAAGTAAAGCATTTCAATTAAATCAAAAGGTCAAACCATAATTAAAAATTTAATTTTGGCAATATACTACCAAAGACTCTATATACAAAGATGTTGTAGGCATATAGTATTGCTTGTCTATAGAATAAATATCTGGAACTCCACCCCACAGTGTTTCACACCCAACAAATTTTCTTAGGGAATATTTTCTAAGTAATTTACATCTTTCATAAAAAAATATATCAGCATCAAACGAAAAAAAATGTTTGTTAATAATAGTAATTTTTGCAATAAAGTAGAATTATTAACTATTGAAGACTTTTAGCATTTTTTGTTTGTATTTTTATTTAGACGCTAGAAATCTTGTCTATCTACGTGCAGCAAATTGTAACGGTGTTTGGCTTTGTTTTGGAGATACGAATGTTTAAACTCAGCGTATATCTAAAGTAACGCACTAAGGGAGCACTGAACTGAGGGGCATGTATGTTTTTTTTCTACTGTAGATCTCTGGCACATATTGGAGTACTACTTTAGGTCAATTTAAAAATTTATATCATCAAAACAAAGCCGAGCACCAGCACAATTTTTGGGATAGGGATAGAAGAGGATTCTGGCTCCAAAATAGAAATACAAAGAAAAAAGAGTTTTACAAATCCTCAATTACAATAGTAACTAATATTACTATTTAAAAAAAAAACACTCTTACTAACAAGAAAAGTTTCGTTCGCTGTTCCCGTGTTTTTTATGAAAAATATAAAACATTTGAATCAGAAAAATTGGGAGATATGAATTTTTGAAAATGCTGTTCCACCGTAAAATCACGAAATATCTAACCACTAGCGGGGCCGTCGTACGGGGAAACAACAAACATTGTTGTCTAGTACAAAAATTATCCAAAGGTATTGATTCGTTTGGAATGGCTGTGTATACATTGCCACTTTAAAAATTGATATTTTCAAAATGAGGCCAAAAGCCATTACAATTTTTTGAACAGTGCATTACTTTAGGTTTACGCTGAGTTTAAAAAGTCATGTCTCCAAAATAAAGCAAACACCACCATTATAATTTGCTGCACATTGATAGACTACATTTCTAACTTCAAAATAAAAATACAAAAAAAAACTGCTAGAATTCTTCAATAGTTAATAAATTTATTTTTTTTGAAAAAAATGCTAACAAACAATTTTTTTCGTTTGGTGCTGATATTTTTTTTTTTGTGAAATATGTAAAGTACTGGGCTTCATTTGGCATTTGAATCAGAAAAATCGGTCTCACTGTTCTTGAGATATAATTTTTTGAAAATGTCATTACACCGTAAAATCACGGAGGGTTTGGGGCGTGGTATGGGAAAACAAAAAAATACGGGTGAGTTATTTTTGCATTTCATGCAAACTCTGAAAGTTTCATCCAAATCAGAGATATAAAGCACTCCGAATTTTTATCATAAGTCGAAGAAAATTGTTCAGCACACAAACGGTACTTGACATTTTACTAACCGTTATTTGAAACAGTTAACTTAAGAATATTATTTTTAAATGTTGTTGTGCTCACAACCAACTATAATGAATTCCAGATTTACACTAACAAACAGAAGCGCGACACGCTCTTAGCATTTTTAGCACAAATCGAGAGGAGCGCGATATCGCTCCTCAGCACTTAAACGGTAAATAGTTAAAAAAGGTACAGCTATTTAGTTTCAATAAGTTTGACAAAACTATGTAACATTATAATATAAAGGTTGGTAAAAGGTTTCCAAATTATTGTCACTGCGTCACTTTTAGCTACGGCAACCAAAGCATACTGGATACTACAACCTCTAAAAAGCTGAAACACAGTGCGTCACTTTGCTGGTTAAAAGCGTTGTCAAGTGGTTGTGATGGAGTTCCATCTTAACCTAAAATTTGGCAAGCACAAAGTTGTCAAAACCCAAATACAGCAAGCTGTGCTACTTGGGCGGTATGTCGAAATAAAGCAGCATTACGTTTTAAACTTAGATTATATTACAAAAAGGGATAAGCTGTTCTATATAAAATTCGTGTACATGTGATAAGCATTTTTAAGAAAAACGGGAGGGGGGAGTGACAAGAGGGTTTGGGCATTTACTTTTTGTCAGTTCGACATTTCTTCTCATTTCTGACATATCTGAATTTACGAAATGAAGTCCACTTTTCTTTTAGTGATTTTTCCATAAATAAATGTGATTAAAAGTGATTTAGAATTTTTAGTAGTGAGAAACAATAGTAATATATTGTTTCCTACAAGAGATTTTATGTAATCGAAACTCCGGAGTCTTGAATTCTGGTAGTGAAATGCGCTGTGTTCTGTTGAAGAAACAACCCGAGTTTTTACCGTAGGAAATCATTTTTCAGGCAAGTTTAATTGTTTCAATAATAAATTATAGTATTTGAAATAAAATAGAAGTGAAAATACTTACAAAAATAAACAACTGTGGCAATAAAATTGAAGATTTTCCAATGCAAGTTTGTTTGTTCACAATTGTCAGTGGTCACTTATGTACATGATATGAATCATACAAAGGCAACACCAAAAAACATTGTCAGAAAATAATGGGACACAAGAAGAAATCTTAAAATTTTAAAAAATTATAAAATAACTATAAAATTATAAATTTAAAAATTAATGTAATTAGTTTGTGATATAATGAGATCTCATCTATTAAATATCTTCAATACTTAATAAAGTTTCAATACCTAAATTATGTGCCCGCTCTGAAAATATCATAGTTTGCGATTTCCATGACTAAACACACACATCGATGCAATTCTACTACATAAAGAAAAATGCTTAAGCTTTTCTTCCTCCCCAGTAGTGTGCAAAATTCGGAATTTTTCTAAACATTTTTAAAGAAAAATTAAGAAAATTCCGAAAAACTTTCGAATTCTTAAACTTTTTCCGAACAAATTCTTTGCGAGCAGAATATGTAAATTTTTACAAAACCGCCGAAAGTTCCGAATATTTACTCTCAAATTGACGGGAAAAGAGCTTGTCTATTCTTATGAATTCCTAATGGTTTCCTAAAGAAAATTGCCAAGCTTCTCATCTAAATTACAATTGGAATCCTATTGATTCATACGAAATTCTGAGAAATATGTATCAATGCGTTCCGAACTGGTAAAAACACAGTTTTAAACATGTTTTAAATAAGCAGTATTTTTTTTTTAAATTGAATATGTTTAGGAAATAATAATGATGTTAAAACATTTTTAAGATTTCGGTTTTGCCAGTACGGAAAATAAATAAATTGTAAAAATAAAAGCGATAAATGTTAATATTTTGTACTTTTTTATTATTGTTTTTGCTTAACTAAATCTGACTTTTACATTATAAAGTACTGCTTTCAGGGGCTTTTCTATGTCATCCGTGCTTACTGAAGGATATAAGAAAAGATCCGCTCTGTAATAATATAATTATATAAAATTTTTGACAACATTTAACTGGTATTTTCAAATACCTTTAAAAATTGAGTCAATCGATTTTGGCCCAATCCCATCCATGCAAAATTCTTACCCCCTTCGTCCGTCATCAAGGTCTTGAATAATCTTTTGGTAAATGGTCGGCTCTGACTAACCTCCAAGAGTTGAAAAAAAAATGCTTTCTGCAAAATAAAATAATAAAACATAATAAAACATTTTTCATTATTAAAAACAGGACAGAAATATATTGGGCTCGAAGCACTCTGGGTTAATTTGGGACTGGTGAAGTACGGCAACGCTTATTCGAAGATTCATATAGACTCTGAACAGCTTATTTCACCTGTCAAAATTTCAGCTGTCTTGACATGCTCTATACCACAAACTTATTAACGTAATTTACAAAAGCAATGAAATATTTATTAAAAATAATTCAACTATACATTACTAGCCCTTTCTACTCTTCAGAAAATCGCCATCCACTTTCAACTAACTCTGAACACAAGGTAACAGTGCAATTCAAGCTTAAGAAATGTTTCGGAAATACTTTCAAAATTTAGAAAAAAATCAGAGAAAAATCCGTATTCACACTTCTTTGAAGACTCTTTTTGAATTTTAATTGTTTTCTGAATACCATTCCGAAACGTGAAAAAGCCCTGAAAGTGGGGATTTATTTTTCGCTCTGGATATTTTGCACCCTTTCCGATTTTGTTCTTACGACTCCGAAGTTCCGAATTTGGCACACTGGGTAATGGCCTATCCTTTTTGCTATTTGCTATATAATCTAAGGTTTTAAAAAAAAATAAATATAAATATAATATAGATAAGCAATATAATGAAGAAAATTAAAAAATTAAATTAATTCAAAATCAGTGCATCTCTAACCGAAATATCGTTCCTACGGACACGTACTATTCTTTTTTTGTCCGCTGTCATTGTCCCTTAAATTCAAATTTAACTCATCCATCACCTATTCAAAATAATCCTCGAATAGAAATTATATCCCCGACAAATCTCAGATAAAATATTACATCGACGTAATACGATGGATTAAATCTCGAGTAATCTTGGTTGGTGCTTGTGCATTATGTACGCGTGAATATGGATTATTCTGGTTCGTGTTTACGGCCCTTTGTGTACCCTACAATTTCATCTAGGATATGAAAACACCAATGAGCAGAATTAAAATTCTAAAATTCAATGCTTTAAGTAAGAGAGCATCCGAGTCGGACACACTACTTTCAGGAGAATAGGTTCAAATCTTCATAATCTACAAAAAAAAAAAAAAAAAAAAAAAAACAGTGCCGTCATTGAAATCTACCTGAACTCTCCGAGAACATTCACTGTATAATTTGGAAAATATATAATTTTCAAATGAGAAGTAGGGCAGAATTAATAAAGTTCCACTAACCATGGAATCCCCCCCCCCTCGCCACTATATCTGGTCCTAATCAAATATGGCAAATATTGCCACTAATGATGATGATGAAAATTTATAATTACCTGAAATCTCCCAAAAATCGATTTAAAAAGACAAATCCTAACTATCATAAAAAGGCTTAAAACTTACGATATATCTTGCCTTAATGGTTTTAACTTTTCAAATTATTCTCAAACTTGCAAACACACTGGTAAAAAAAAAACAGAAAGAAAAAAATCCGTGAATAAATTAAAAGACACCGGCTTGCGGGCGATCATTAGCGCAATTTTTTTTCTTTATCTCAAACTCAAACGAACTGAAAAACTACTAAATTCCTGCAGATAATGTCAGAAGCATTAAAATTTAATAGGCTTATATGCACCGTGTGCAATCTAAAGTTCCAACTCTATGTCAACGAGACAAGAGTGCGCATTCACATCCTCAAGTTATCGTAGGCGAAAATCCGCTCATGTAGACCTGGGCTTAAGGTCTATATCCCACACTGTGCTATATATGCATGTATGTATGTGTGTATTATTAATTGCAAATGGAGTACATGTTATCCGAGTTCAGTTTTCATGGTTTATTGCCTCAATCTTTTCGAGGCGACAATACTGTGGAAAATTTAAATAACATTTTTCAATTTTCAACGTACATAGCACCAGGGTTGACATTAAAAGCACCCGCACCAATCCCTCCCTAACTGTAGTAGTTGGTGTGTGAGTAATAGCAGCAGTAGTAGTAGTAGTATTAGTGGTAGTGGACAATGGATAAGAATGAGTTATGACATCCCCACAAGGATATCGCGGAAGAAACTGCCATTATGCTGTTTACAACTCATGAATATTTATGAGGAATAAATTCCAAGTGTCATTACATCTTCAAGGAGAGAAAATTATCATTATGCATATAAATCTCGCAATGTGATGATTAACTGCTGGAAGTTTCCATGTCCCTTATTATTTTGAGGAAGTCAAATTAAGCTCTGGTCTCTTGCTATTGCACGGACAATACGACGGAGGAAACGTGAGCTATTCTTTCCTGAGGAAAATACATTTATTTGGCATTTGAAACCTTGCGGCAATTTTCTACCTTTTTTTCGTGACGACAATAACGACGGAAATTAATTGCCTTAATTTCATTGTCAAGAGCAGTTTAATGAATTTGACGAGAGAGAAGCGGTTTCGTAAGAAGCGCTGTTTGTTTTTTGTATTTTTTAGCAAAAAAAAAAACAAAATGGAATATCTTGTGAAAGCAACAATTCACCTTGAATATGATTATTATAGTGCCTGGGGGGGGGGGGGGGAAGATGAAAATTTTGTTTTCTAGCCAACTGACAAGAATCTTTTTGAGTTTTGTTAGACGAGATTAAAATAATACCTGAGTCAGGTGTTTAATTGTTATAGTGATGGACACTAGGCTAAAGACTTATATTGGGAATTGTAATACCTATTTATGAGAATTTTTCTACACTCCTATTTTGCATTTTATGTAGATATAAATAATTAACAAAGTATTCATCATAACATCTGGTATTAGGATATCACATGGGCCACGCTTAGGGCTAATAATGAATTTTGTTTTTAATTAAACTCTGAATTTCACGTGGCCCTGTCACGCGCTTTATTTATTATTAAGGTTGATGAAGTACTGATTAGGGTAAAGTTCGGATAGTTCACAACGTTTTCAGTATTTACTTCCCAATTCGTTGTACCTATACTTTTATACCTAAACAAGTATATACCCATACAATACTATTATCATTGATAATCACTTCCCTAAATCTCAATAGTTAATGAAACAGAACAAGAATGAGACATGTGTCAATTTGGGAATCTATCCCGCTGGGTTGGGTTAGATGCCTTAGAAAGGCTAGATGCCCCAAGTGAAAATTAAGGAAACTGTTATCAATTTATTAAAAAAAAAACTCAATTTCAAATCTTGCAAAGTGAACAAAAATAGTTTTAACAGAAATATATTATTTAAAAAATTAGTATTTAACAAAAAATATAGTTCTTCTAAATTTAGTCTCATAACGAAAAATAATAATAAAATTATATTATGATGTAGCAGCTTGTTGTAGTATGAATATTATATATTAAATTAAAAAAAAAAACTGAAAAAACTTGTAAAATATAACGATTATCAGATAGGTATCCATCCATATTAACATTGCGATCCAGTGAGCGTCTATTCGGCACCTAACCTAGGTCAACTATCCTCTTTGGTGCGGATAAATGCCTTCTCACATTTTAATAAAACTGTTACAAAGAGAGGTTAGAAAATAATTGAATACATATATCTGTTACATAATTCGCGTAAAAAAAAAGGAAGATACTTTTGAATACTTGTCACGCTTCTTCTCAAACAATAGTCGACTCGAATATGAATAAAACTTTGAGGTGAAATTTCACGCATTAATATCTTTAGGCGATCACAACTCGAGGCCCGTCAGCTTTCAATAGCTGTCGCTTCTTAACACTAGAATGTCCGGCACTTACAAACCCCCTTAGATGCCCAAATAGAGTCATATTGACTCCTGAATCAGGCGCATTATGTAATTTTATAATTTTGTATAGATTTTTATGAATTTATGATTCTGATAATATATAATATAATATTTATAAAAAAAAACAGCAATATAGTAAATTTTGTTTAATTCCTCTTAGTTTTCATCACATTTCTTGCATTGTCGTTTAAATGTAGCTGTACAAGTTCCACATATTGATTTTGTGCAGGTAGTACACGTTCCTACTGTCCTATTTTTTTCCAGTCTGCCTTAATTTGACAATACTCAGTCGACTGTGTAGGTTCCTGGTCAAATTCTAGATTACACACAGGAGTAGGAAACACATTTTCAGTCCTCATATGCGGGTCCGTAAGCTCCACTGCTAACTTTCCTTATATATGATCCACGCGTTTATTGCAGCTAAAACAAGAGTGTTCTGAAATGAGTGAATAGGCCATCGCCTTGTATTTGTTCGGACGGTATATTTTCTTGTCATTTGATCTACATTATCAACTCCGTACTTAGTATGATTGTAGGATTCAACACTTTCGGGTCGCATTATGATTTTTATATCTGAGTGAACAGTGCTCAAAAGTACAACATTTTTCTTTGTTTTGCCCTGATAGATAGTTAAAGTCATATCATAACTTTTATATAATTTTGAGGTATAGACCTGCTCTTTCATAGATTTTATTTGCGAAGGCATCTCCCTTCTGGCTTTATTCCCAGTTCTTAAAAGAGTGGTTTCATTTCTTTTCAAATAAAAATAAAATAGTTATAGGTAAGAGTTACGTTTCTACTTTATTTGAGAAAGGGTTCCATCAGTTTCCTTATCACATGGTCAGATACACCCTCATCAGCTGGACGACAGTCATCCTTCCCTGTATAAGGAAAGCCATTTACCAAATATTTACTATGCTTGTCTACTGCACTAACCAATAATTTTGACCGTACTTATCAGGTTTGTAGGCTATAAATTGAGTAAAAGGACACATAGCTATACATACTAGGAAATAACTGCTCATCTACAGTGATGAATGCTCCCGGTTTATAGCAAGCAATACAGTTTTCAATAAACCTTTTCCATACTGTGGAAAACAGACAAAAATTTCTCTGTCTGCAAACGTAGAGAGAGACTAAATCGTTTATAAAAACGAAGAAAGCACAGTATTTCGCAGAAACGATTCCCTGACATCGCCTTTTTACATAATGGTAGACCTCAGTTATAACCCCACAAACTGTGCACAGGTAGATCGTTTGCACCTTCAACTCCTCGGGTATACATAACACCGATAAATGCTTCAAGCTCTTCATCGCTATGCGTAAAATCTTCACTTTCGGTCCGCTTCCTTGCTTCAGTGCAATTTTTTACATGATGTACTTATCTATAAATAAACGCCATGCACTTGCCGGGCTACTAGCTCGTTGCATGCCCTGTGGGCCCGGGTATTTCCCTGAGTACATTATGCTGCGCACGTCTACTTGGCGCACCCTCTCCAGGTGTCGCTAATGTACATTGTGTACCGTGGGCTCCAGCCAACACTACGCGATCAACATCAATATCAAGATTCAAGTTGTCATCGTTTTCAGATGTATGCACAGCCTGTTCAGCCACTGTAGGACTAAGAACATCTATTGTACTGAGTTTCCAACAGTAAGCAAAGAGTATTCCAGGCTTTTTTGTCGAACACCTAGCTTATTCCCGCGACTAATTCCACGAGCCGCTCGACAGAGAAGTACACCATGTTTCTGCCACCGATTATATGTTGTACAGTAATCCGCAGAGTCATGGCCTACACTGCGGGGCCATATAATACTAAATATAATTTTGCAAATAAATTCATTTACTACGAAGTCTTGTACTAAAATAGCAAGGAGTCAATATAGCTCCTTTGGGCATTAAACGTAAATTAGAATAATTTAATTTTATTATTCAACGAAGACTAATTTTATTATTTTCATTCTGGAGAATTGAAGAATTTTAAGATTTTTTTTTTTTTTTTTTTTTTTTTTTTTTTTTAAACGATTCCAAATCAAATTATAAATACAAGAAGAAAAAACAACCGTCTCATCCGGGGTTTGAAACAACCGGGACCTTCCGCTTGCCGGGCGACTGCTCTTACCACTGACCTAACGAGACAGATGATTTTCCCTCTTGCATTTATCAATTTGTAATTAGCCTACTAAGCCACGTTGCTTTCAGCTGGAATTAACCAGTAACGATGAAAGCGCCCGGTTTCAAACCCCGGATGAGACGGTTGTTTTGTCTTCTTGTATTTATAATTTGATTTGGAATCGTTAAAAATAAAAATTCTTAAAATTCTTCAATTCTCCATCATTGAGCGATTCTAAAAGTGTAGGTTCGATTCCAGTCCGGAATAAATAAAAATTAAATTTACAATTTATTTGTGCGCTTTCATCGTTACTGGTTAATGCCAGCTGAAAGCAACGTGGCTTAGTAGGCTAATTACAAATTGATAAATGCAAGAGGGAAAATCATCTGTCTCGTTAGCTCAGTGGTAAGAGCAGTCGCCCGGCAAGCGGAAGGTCCCGGTTTCAAACCCCGGATGAGACGGTTGTTTTTTCTTCTTATATTTATAATTTGATTTGGAATCGTTAAAAATAAAAATTCTTAAAATTCTTCAATTCTCCATCATTGACCGATTCTAAAAGTGTAGGTTCGATTCCAGTCCGGAATAAATATTTTCATTCTATTAAGCTTCGAAAATGAATAAAAGTCACGAGAGAGATTTTCGCAAAACCTATTAAAAAGGAAGTAACATGAAAAGGAACCAGTGGCGTAGCTACCGTAGGGCCAGGTAGTGCAGTGCACCAGGGCCTCGAAGCTCAGAGGGCCCCCTAAGCCTTGAAAAGAAAATGGTAGCGAACTCCTGAAGCTAGAAAATTTCAAGCCAGCTCACATTTTTTTCTTAGAAATTTACGGAAAATGTTTCGGCAGAATTTGTTCACTTTGGTGGCCGATTGCAATTAATTTCAGATATAATGTGTGCCGTTGTCGGCCTACAAAAGTGTGTAAAATTCTAAGAAAAAATGTCCAGTAAATTTCTGTTCTGTTGTATGCTTTTTTATTGGACTTGCTGTAATTTTTACTAAACATTGACAAGCAATGTTGGAAAATAGCAGTAAGTATTCTGAGTTTCTAAAATTTCGATAGCTAAAATTGAAAATTATGGATAGAAAAAAGGAAAGTAGCGGTGCTTCGAAGCGGAAATAACAGCAGGAAAGAGAAGAAAGTAAACCTCTTTCAGCTACAGTTATTTCCGTGGCAGAAATATCTGTCAAAAGTGACAAGTGTGAGGAGCATTTATCCAGTAATAGCGTAGTCACCGCTGTATCAGTTAATAAAGCAACTCAAGAAGATCAGGATCCAATAACTCTCACCAATGATACTGCTGCAAGTGACTACGTTGACGCTTCCACGCAACCTACAGTAAAGGAATCATTAATCTCTACATTTTTCAAAATTATTGAAATTTCAAATGACTTGGGAATTGACATGGGACCATTGAAACCTCCAGGACCTTTTCCGAAGGACCCATACTCAGACTGCAGGACCGTTTCAGAAGCATATTATTTTTCTACGGCAAAATACGGACCAGTTGAACGTTTTTGGATATGCTACTCAAAAATATTGGATGCTGCCTAATGCCAACCCTGTGGGTTATTTGCTTCGTAAATAAAAGTAAGTGCGCAGGCATTCTGGACTGGAGGCATTTACCAGATAGAGTCGAAAGCACACACGGCGGCTACTGTATACATCCAGCCAAACGCCGAGTACATACATTGCGCAGGTCATAACTTAAATTGGTAATAAACGATGCCGTTCGAGATTTTGTCGAAATTCAAAAATTCTTTGCAATAATGCAAGACTTGTTTAACTTCTTTGGAAACGGAATTAAATTACATTGAAAAAATTTAATCCGACAAGATGGTGCAGCAGGGTTAATACAATAACTGCAGTCAAACTTAGTTTTTTTTTTCGATATTATCAAAGCATTGTCCGAAATATCGCTGGAGAGTTCCAGTAAAGACGAACGTAGTGTAGCAGAAATTATAAAATCAAAAATGCTCAATTCTGAGTTCGCATTTCTTGATGAGTCCATGCATAGTGTATTAAACAAGATCATTTCCAGAAAAGCGACGAAGAACAACTAAAAAACATTTCGATGAATTGGCTTCTGATCACCAGTTTCAAAGCCAGGAAGAGGTCTTTAAAATTACCATTTTCAACAATGTTCTCGACATAATAATAAATTAGTTAGATGCGCGTTTTAATGGTATGAGTGAAGTTTTTAATTTCAAAAATTTACTCAGCATGGATGAAATGATTTTACTCACAACATGTGATCAGTTTCATATTAAATATTCCGATATAATAGGATCCAATTTTTCACATCAATTTCTTAATTTCTTCCTGAATTGACGGAGAGATGGTCCATTCGCCAATTTTGTAAAGAAATTATGATGAAATTTGGCGTGTTTCAGTGTGACCTTACACAATGTACTATTTTACACAATTTCTGTTACTTCTGCGGCAGCAGAAAGATCTTTCAGAAAACTGAAGATTATAAAAAATTATTTCAGAAACAATATGGGGCAAGGTCGCCTACGACATTTATCATTAAATGCGATAGAAAAGAAGACGGCATTAAACTTGGATTTGAGTGAATTTATAGACGAATTTTTGTGAATTTCACTAAGAATTTTGTTAACAATCTTTCTTTTACCGTCTATTGATCTCATCTGTATAATAAATATTTTATATTGTCATATGTATCCTTGTTTATTTTTTGTCATTTTCTTTTATTAAACACATTATAAATACGGTGTATGGATTTATCCTACTAGGGGTAAGTACGCTGTTTTTTTCTTCTCCCTATCTACAAGGTTGAGGGCTAATATAAGTTTAAGTTACGTGGAAAGAGGGGGTGGGGCCCCCAGAGGGGTCCCGATTTTTTCTCTATGCACCAAGGCCCTGTCCACCTAGCTACGCCACTGAAAGAAACATGCGTGAGGAGTCAAAATGACTCCATCGGGCGTTGTAGTGTTAACAGTGCTGTCGTTTGTACTCCGATCAGAGTATTTGTACTCCGAAAATTAATAGCGTACTCCGGTACTACTCCTGTTATAAAAGTACCCTGCTTTTCATTTCTTAATATTTAAAACTCCTACATATATACGTATGTTGTTAGTAAATAGTCAAAAAGGTTTTATTCGTAATATATTTTAGTAATAAAATCTATTAAGTCCGGTTGAAAAGTTGGTTTGGTACTACTTTGATTTGTTTTAGCCTATTACACCTATCTAGTCATGTCATTATGATTCGTTCGTTAAACGCTGTGAGTAATGTTTATGAAGTGAATAATCAACGCTCTCTACTTGACGAACTCCAGAAATTCTAATCTAATCGCTCTTTGCCTTTTCGTTTGTCTTTCCTATTTTTTTCATTTTCCTTCTCACAAAAGCTAGGTCCAGTGGTTTTTGTTTATAATTAATTTAATTTAACTATATTATTTGTTTACTTTAATTCAAGTGTTGTAAAAAATGTTGGTTTTTTGTAAGTTGTGAGTTGTGACACAAAGGAAAAAACTTGAGAATAGTTCCCAATTTTCAAAAAAAAAAATCAAGGATCTTACAGCCTACACCATCTCTGTGGAAATTTTTAGGGACGACGATTAAGTTTGTCTTCTTTTGTGGAAAAAATAAAAAATAATGAAATATTTCGACAATAAAGTTGATTTTCGGGGCGAGATCATTTTTTTTGTTTTGTTTAATGGATTGTTAATGGGTCACATTTGAGATAACAACAACTTATGTCCTTGGTGAAAAATTCTTCTGCATTCAATTTTGTCCCAAAAAACCAGACCTCAAACAAAAAAGAAATTCTCGTCTCCAAACCCATTGAGATCCCGATTTATAAATTTAACCATTTACTAACAACATTATGAGCATTAATTTAAAAATAAAGAAAGGAAAAATTAAGGGAATGCATTTGAAGATATTCAAGGATAAGGGATATATTTAATATCCTTAATTTTTTCTTCTTCTAAAATCCATCTATTTTTATAATTTTCCCTCATCTTTAAAATAACCTAAAGGTTATGTGTCTGTGATGATGATTTTTTGAATATAGCTCAGCAGTCCAAAAATCGGCGAATTTTAAGGATTTCAGAGTCCTTTAATTCAACCAGTATGCCGCGCAGCACAAAACTAAATAGTTTCAGCAAAAGAAAAACCAAATTGGCGATGGTCGGGTTAGGAAATTGCGATTTTTTATCGATTTCCTGTGGAATGACCCTAATATGTGTCGACCATTATTTATAATGATATCAACGTTTTTTCAGATATATAGATTACAAACTGTTCCATATTTAATGAGGCAACAGAACTTCATATACAAAATTGTGAAGTTCAGAGTAAAAATCCAATGTGATCAAAATCACTTTCGCTAATGGAGAAGTAAGTGTCAATGCATCCAAAATGTATGTCCATAGGTAAAGTACTAAAGTCAATTCTTGGCAATATTGCAGACACAATATTAAAATATCTAAATCTCGTGGTTGTGGTACAAGCTATATGAATATGGCAAATGCATCCGAAGATCAAAAGAAATCTAAAACAATTCCTAGAAATTCAACAAACATAAATAATAAAAAAAAAACATTATTTCTAGTATAACGATAGATTTAGAGTACGACGGGTGGATATGTCAAGAAACCATTTTTAGAAATTCTATGGAAGCTGTTTTGTCGTCAAAAAAAGGGTAATATGTACAATAAACGAACTAAGCTTGTTCAAAAAGGGGAGTTTTGTAAAATATGTTTTAAAGTTATTGCAAACAAGTAAAAAACTCGAATTGGTCTTAGACCAATTTTCACGATACTCTAAATGAATTCCCGTATGTAATTTCGTATGGTCATGCATCTGTGCCAGTTTGATTTTTGAAGTGGTTTCTCGCAAATATTTCTAAAGCGGTTCATCGGGAAGACAAAATTATTATAATCAATTTTATAGGATTTCATATTCTGAAGAAGTTTTTAGTACAATAAAAATGTCTAGGACTGATCGTTTTCACAGTATACGTAAAAATGCTAAATTTTTATATGGCAACACCAAGAATGGGTTGCCCGATTTATTCCATTTTTGACATTTTATTTATTACTGAAACACTATGTTCAAAATTTCAGCTCTCTACATCGACGCATTCTCAGGCAATGTAATTTAATACATAGTGAAGAACGAAATATTTGCATTGCAACCCTACGAAGGAGATACCCGATCTGTTCGAACTTAATTTTACGTTTTTTTTAAAGGCCATAGGCAAAATTTCAGTTATCTAAGTACACGCGTCCTCGCGTTATCGTGAGGATGAACGGACGGACGGACAAGATGGACGAACGGACATGCAAAAATCAAAATAACTTTTAATTTTATGCATTTTCCTATATCAGAATTATTCATGTGCATTACTGATTCAAATATTGTAAAAGATTAGAAATGCGGAAAAACTAAAGCGACTGAAGTTGTCAATAAAATTTTGCATTTTGTATTAAAATCCTTACTAATATTTTGAAAATTCAAAAGTTTTCAATAATTACATAATTAAACTAATGATAAAATTTATGTATTTTATTTTTATTAGTATATGTATATACCTGTATTAATTTGCTTTATGCAGCCACAGACAACATAGAACTAGATAAGAAAATCTCCATATAAACCCGGATCACTTTTTTAAAGCTCTTTAACTTTTTATTCAACCAAAGAAAGCTATCATTGAGAAGAATTTATGCGGCATAATACAGCAAGAGAGGGAAGGAATGTATAGAGCTTTTTATTAGAGGATCAAGAATAGCTTTTCATGATGGAACCTTTATACTTCATGCATATATGACTACCTGAATCAAAGCAATTAATTAATTAATCTTTTAAATCAACTGAACACTCTTTCCTTCATTTATAGAGCCAAACATAACATGCTCCCGCAGTATATTAATAATGCATTTTCCTGGATCCATTTAGAATTGTGCTACCTAGACTTAGAACTCACTTCGGTAATATAAGCGTGTATTTGGTGGGAGCTGTTTGTTGGAACTCCTTACCTAGCCTACTGAGACAATCTGATTAAATCTGATTAAATTTAAGAAGCTTGCCCTGGAGCATCTCACTAATGGTTAATAGGCCTTGAAGCTATATATATATAAAAAAAATAAAATAAAAAAAAAAATACTATGATTTATAGGTTGACCTTACTTCACTTGATCGCTAGTATTAATTTTGGTTTGTAGTTTGAGACTACCCATATGACTTGCAATGATTAAAAAAAAAAACATTAATAATTCTATAATATAACTGAAGTGCGTGAGTCTGAACTACATGTGCTTTCCATGTCTTTTGTAATTAATAATCTTGGTACCACAACACAGCAGTTATAACTGGAAAATTAAACTGATTTTGAATCTTGTGTATGATATAATAATAATAATAACAGTTAATGTATACAAAAATCTGGCTCTTAATATCAATGTACGCCAGCATTGACTTTTACTTTAGTTACTTTAGCTCTCTAAACTATGTATTCTAGCTCTAACCTTTTATTTCTTCTATATACTTCTAATTCTTTTATATACTTTTGTCCTGCTAATTTTATATATCCAATCGCTAACCCATAAGTTAGTATTATGCTTATTCCTGTAACTTTTTGATTCGCCCACCGTTGTCTGACGGGGCTGTGGCCGAGGCGTTTAATAAATTTATATATGACTATGAAAAACTAAACTTAAGAAATTCTTATTGCTGAAAAAAAAAAATTAATGGGAAAATTTTAAAATAAAACCAGTTGTTTCTATATAAAAAAAATATAAATAATGTAATAATACTAAACATATAAAGACTTATTTAAAAATCTAAATATGAATCATTTTAAAGATAATGGGTTTTATTCACATTAATATGATTTCAGAATCCCATTCTAATTAATTTGAATTCATTAAATTTCGTTAGTCGTGTACTCCATTTTTTCCGAAAGTATTCCGCTTTAGCAGCAAATTGTACTACTCTTGAAATTTTCCAAGCGACAGCACTTAAGCAATGGCGTCTGTTCGCCGCAGGTTATTTCGTGTAAGAGATCTTATTACCGTGGCAACTATCCGACCGAAGCAACTATCTTACCAAGGCATCTATCATTACTTTACCCCATGGTATAAGGAGTAAGAAGGTATGTTCCATTTCAGTATGAGAGAAACACTTTTTCTGTTTTATTGCGTCATCAGTTGACAATTTTTTCACAGATGTGATGTAAGCGAATAAATCGAATTGAGTTTTTAAGTGCATATTTAATAGAAGTTAATGAAAGGAAATCTTTTAAAATGGTTAATTTTGCCGTAAAAGATTGTAAAAAATTAAAAAAAAAATAAATAAAAATTTCCCATACATTTCCTTGAAAATTTTTCGGATATTGACGTCGTGCTCAGATGGAACATACCTGATACTCCATATTACATAGGTATTAAGATTACAATGATTAAGGAAAGTATTTTTGAGCAAGCTGTATTTTTAGGTAAGATTTAAATAGGTGGAAGTCTTTGAAATTAATGTGACCATTAAAAAGACTAGATACTGATGAATTTTGTACGGAGGTAAGGAATGTGGAAAAAGTCATGGTTCCTCAAGTGGCGAGCTAGGATCGAGAAATTCAAAGCTCTAAATCTTGCAGAAAGTAACACTTTTTGTGGGTCCTTTGTCACGAAAGAGTGGATCGACAGTCCGTATACTGGCCCTACCCAACATTTTGCCTACCAAAGAGCCACTCTAGGAGGAACTACAAAAATTGGAAAACATGCAACTGGATTAATGTGAATAAGTTGTGTATCCATAAAAAGGTAACTGGGTTCCGGGTCACATGGGAATGATGCGGAATGAAAGGGCTGACATTTTAGAGAGGTCTGGGTCTAATTCTCCGTTCTTTGGACCGGAACCCGACGTAGGTGTTGCCACCTCGAGTATTGGGTCTCTCATCAAAGCGGATGTTCATAGGAATCATAAGCAGAGATTGGCGAACCTGAACACTTGCAGCTTGCAGGTGTACAGAACTTTTTCTTGATGGGCCTAATAGGAATTTCTTTGATTGTGGGGCTCGGAAGGCAACAATACAGAACTGTGGTTGATATCATCACCGGCCGCAGTTAGCTTCATACTCATCCAGAAAGAATGGGAGTTGTTGACAACTCTGAGTATCTGAACTGCTTGAAAGGAGAGCTTTCGACAACCGAACACGTTCTGTGTGCTTGCCCTGCCTTCGCCCGGAGCAGGCTGGACATTTAGGGTCTACCTTCCTATCTTGTGTAGATGAACTGAAAAATCTTCATCATCTTAAAGAGGAATCACATTTTATAAACAGCAAAGATTAAACAATTCTGCAGTTTTTGCAAATGATTTCGAGAGACTCCAAAGAAATGAGCTTAAGTCGATCAAGGTACGAAGGCAGTTAGAGATTGTTAGTTCATGGGAGGCCACTAACGCTATATTATACAAATTCATCCTGGACTGTCTCCATGCGGTTAATAGTAAAAATAATTATCGTTAATTATTTGAAAATATTTGTGGATTAAGAAAGAAAGCCACTTCTTAGTTACACATTTCCTTTATTTTTTTTATATTTGCAAGATCGGAATTTAAAAACGGACTATAGATTCTGAATATTAATTTTTTTTTTTGCCAACCGGTCGATGGATACATGAAAAAGGTTACATTTTGCATTTTATTACTCAAAAGAAAAGTGATTGCGTCTGCGTTTGGGGTTATTGATTTTTATTATTGAGAATACGGGTGGAAAATTACTTTCTGACGGTACTTGAAGTAAAAAGAATTATTTATTGGACATGTATTGATTTTTGAAATTGAAGTGCAGAGGATTTCTTCGAGAGAATAACATATTGCTATACTTACTTATGTTCAAAGGAATGAAGGATAGGATAGCTGTATTATTGTAATTTTCCTTCCCAATCATAAGCTACCAGTACAAAATCGTTATCATCGATGTAAATGCTCTGAACTCGTTTATATAACAAATCCATACCAAAATGAATACCGATTGGACCCGTGCTGATGGAATTTCGGTGAAACTTTCAGAATTAAATAACTAAGTAGGGTAAGTCACCCGGTTGTTGGCACTCCTCCAATTATTGGCACTTTAGAGTTTAGTTTAAAAAAACAATGAAACCATAGATTATTCAAGTTCTATATGTAATTAAAAAGTAAAATAAAGCTATTTGTCTGTTAAAAATTGGCAAAACTGTTTCAATAAACAATATGACGATTTAGAAACAACAGCTGTTATTTTGTGCTCGTGATTGGGTGTTGTTATTTTGGGTTTTTCTTAAGGTGAGTAATTTTATGCAGACATTCGGCTAATTGACACTTTCCAAATAATTGGACATACTTAATTACAACAATAATTCCACCATAGTCCCTTTATTAGCATTCGTACCCAAAATAGGAATTTTCCTGAATTACAATTTACAAATTTTAGCACACAGTGCGAATAGCAAAAGTTGATTATTGGCAGTAGTGCCAATAATAGAATATGAAGTGCTAATAATGGGATTTTTTATTTATTTAGTTTACGAAGATGAAGAGCGAAACGAAAAAGAAAGCAATAAAAAGAAGTCAGGAAGAAAAATAGAGCAAAAATAAATGGATACAATATAGTGCGGAAAATTTAGACGCCATTAAAACTGATATGGCGAAAAAGCAAGCAGCCGAAGTCTTTCAGGTTCCTCGAGCAACACTACAATTCCGGATTAAGAATCCGGATCATAAACTTCGTCCTGGTCCGAGTCCTGTACTTAGCATAGACGAGGAGACTCAATTGAAAAGTTGGTTAAATTTTTGCCATGCAAAAGGTTTTTCAAAACTGACAGAAGATCTTTTGAATAGCGTATCAGAGTTTATGAAAAAGAGCTGCCGATCTAACTCCTTCAAAGATAACATTCCCGGAGATAAATGGTTTAAGCTCTTCTTAATGCGGTACCCGGATATTGTTGTAAGAACTCCTGAAGCAGTAACAGCGGCAAGTGCTGCCGTATCAGAGAATGATATTAAACGATGATTTCAAGCAAGTGAAAGACATCTTAAAGCTCACGATTTGTTTGAAATTCTATCTGACCCGAAAAGAGTCTTGAATGGTGACAAAACCAGTTTCGTTCTTTGCGCAAAGACAGGTGTGGTCTTGGCACTCAAGGGTGCAAAAAATGTATACGAAATCGACCACGCTCCAGCTAAAAGTTCACTAACAGTGATGTTTCCTTTTGCTGCCAATGGCGGAATCACCCCTCCTATGGCGATATTTCCTTACAACCGGTTGCCAAGTGATATTGCTTCAAAAGTACCATCAGATTGGGGCATAAGACTCTGCGAGAAAGGTTGGATGAAGACTGGAGTTTTTACTCAATACATAGAAAAGTTATTACATCCGCATCTCATGCGAAAGGAAATCACATTCCCGGTCATTTTATTTGTAGACGGACAGAAGACTCTTCTCACTTATGCTGTCAGTGAACTTTGTTCCTAAATAGATATTGTGCTTATAGCACTTTATCCCAATTGTACTCGATTGCTCCAGCCTGCAGATGTCTCAGCTTTTAGACCTCTAAAAGGTGGCTGGCAGAAGTCGGTCTTAGAGTGGCGGCGTGACAATCCATCTCGAGCGCGTACATTTAATATTCCTCCAGCTGAAAAAGTAATTGAAGAAATTGTTGTAAACGACAGAGAAGACATCACATCTATAAATGATGTTCAAACTGACACTTTAATGGAAAACACTAAAAACATAGATAATATACCGAAATAAGATACTCAAATTACTGAATGTGTACAATCTGTTCATACTACACAAATTGAAACATATATAGGTAGAAATCACTGCAGACTTGACAATAATACAGACAAATTAATCCCTAAAGTCATTCGGTCGGATCAACAGGATTTTGACAAAATTGAAGCTTTGGAAACTGTGTAATAAATCCATCTTTCACTACCCCTATTATAAGATAAACCCACGAGAAATTAAACTATAGATGACATGTTGGTAAAATCTAAGACACTTCAAAGAAAGGGAGTGAGACAAACTAAGAAGATAACTTATGTTATTACATCACAAGAATTCAAAGATGAAGAACACAAATAAATTAAAGCGAAGAAAGAAAAGATAGATGGTATACAAAAACGAAGGGAACAATGAGAACAAAACAAAATAGCCAAAACCAAACAGATGCAGAAGAAGAAACAAGAAAAGTGTGTCAAGAAACGAGTTGATAAGAAACCGGGTGCTGAACAGTGTTAAAATAAAAACAGAAGAATGTCAGACTAAGAATAAAATAATTAAAAAAGAGGCAAACAAACCAAAGAAATAACATGCGAAGCACAGCATGGCAAGAAGGTGATAAAGAAAGGAATTAGGGAGCGTGAGGAAGGTAACGAAGGTGCTTATGTATTTCACCCTTAAACTTTAGCAGATTGCATGCCGGAGGAAAGACGGAAGATTGGAGACTGTTCCATGTTCGCACACGACCGAAAGTATTTGGAAGGGTAAAGGTGGAATTACAATGGACGCAACGGAACGCAATTGAACGGAGAGAAATGTCAAATTTACGCAGTAAAACGGACGTCGAGGTTAGCTGCTTACAATGGACGCATGATTAATTGAAAGTGACAGTGACGTTTGACCCAAAATTTATAAACAAATATGGATAAAATCAAAAAACTCTTTTCATTCCATTTCCACTCTGCTTATTACACACTTACCGCAGCACAGTTTCGCTTGTCGGAAAAAATAAACAATACCAAAGCTAATTTGAGGTTATGTTTATCCGTTCAGTTGGGTTAATTTCAGATTTTATTAAACTGTGCGCAACTCCATTTGAAAAGCATACAAAGAAAACCGGTTTGACATTTCTCTCCGTTCAGTTGCGCTCCGTTGCGTCCATTGTAATTCCGCCTTTAAAGGATGTGCGCGGATTGCAATGCGAGTCTTACATGGAGGAATCCGGGATCAGATTAGACATTTTATCAGAACATTGATATGGTATAGGAGTGAAAGACAACCAAGATTGCAGAGCTGCTCGTATAAGTCCATATGACAAGTTTTTGCTACATCGCCAATGAGCTTAAGGCTCCCTTTTTGACAATATCCAACAAAGCTAAGGCTCTGCGACCAGCCCCCGCCCTTCATATGGAAATTGTATTCCATTCAAGGTTTGACGTAGGACTTGTAGAGGAGAGAATCGATGGTCTGAAGTATTTCTTACACCTTTTCAAAAATCCAAGATATTTCGATGCTTATTTAGCAACAGAGAAATTGTGATCTGTTCAGCTTAACTTACTGTAAATAGATGGTGTATCGTCAAGCAGTGCTCCATCAAAAGAAATGGGAATGGAAAACTATAATCTTGTGTTGAAGAGATGGGACAGTTTTGGAACTTAGATGTATTGAATTCGATGCAATTCGGCTTGCTCCAAGCGAGGATATTAACCAGGTGGTTATTCACGGTTCGAATCATGAAATCTAGTTTGACTGATGTGACATTTCCTCTGTAGTCCCCAAGGTTGTCAAGGAAGTGAGCGAAACCAAGGGTACTATCGTCGGCAAAACAATGGATGGGATTTACAGTAAGGGAAAGTAGATCATTAATGCAAATTGAGAAGATAGATGGAGAGATATCAGAACCCTGACGCACCCCGGCATTTATTGGCTGAGATTGAGATGTAACGCCATCTAATATAATCCGTATTAAACGACCAGATAAAACGCTTTACATTCATAATAGAAGAGGACGAAGAGGCCCTGTGCTTTAAGTTTGGCTAAGAGGGCTGAACTCCAGACAATGTTATAGGTCTTTGAAATATCTAGAGCAAAGATTGTGGACTCACCAAAAGTGAGCAGACTAAGGCTTCAACGTTCCATAAGAAAAGTCAGAAAAAGAAAAGCCATATTGGCGACCGTTGTGGGTTTGATTAGTTTCTAGATACTTCAATAATTTGGAGTTGATGATAGATTAAAAAAACCTTCTTAACAATCGAAGTGATTGTAAATGGTTGATAATTTGATGGATCACTACCCTTACCTTTCTTGGGAATAGGCTGAAAGTGAGGTAGTTTTCAAGCAATTGGAAATTTTACTGTCGAAAAAGACAAGTAGAATAGTTTTCGCAGAACTTTACCCAAAAATGAGGCACAGGTTTTATTTAACGGGGGCTTGCACCTGCAGCTATGGAAACGTTGATCTCCTTAAGGGCCTTGAACATATCTCTCGTATGGATGTGTATTGGCTCTTGTATGCATCTACAAGGGAGGTGTAAAGTAGGTGGAATAGGAGAATTTGAAGTGAATCTAACAGTTTAAATATTACTTTTATTCAGGGAGTCAACAATCACTTCATTGTAAAGTAGTGAAGGTATAGAGGAACTGCTGAAATTGCTCCTGATAGTTTTGACCTGAGAGCAGAAACCTTTGCTGCCATTGCGTCTTGCCAATATTCTAACGTTCTGGACAAAACGAAATTTTTTTCTTTGGATAGTGTTTCAGTTCGGGACATGGATGCAATTGATAGGGGCGAAAAGTTAAACCAAAAGCGATTTTGCTATTGTTAAGATCTGCTGTGTAACTACCGAATGTATTCACGCGTGCTCAAGACTTAGAATTGTAATCAATTCAAATGTGCATTCATCAACATCCCTTGAAGCAAAACACACTGATATATCAAATTCGCTAGGATACTTATTGAAACTTTCCCAATCTGCAGATTTATTTTGTTTTTGTTTAACGTTTGGCCTAAGTATTCTATAAAAACTATCGCATTTTACGAAATAATAAAAAAAAAAGTTATTTAAAAATTAATCTCTTGCTTTAAATGTAATAACACTCACTACAACAATGCACAATGACTTGTTCGCCATTGTGTAGTTTCGCTGAATTCCTCCAATTACGACTATTAATTGTTTCATGAAATGTTTGTTTTGTCACGTCGTGCCGATAATGTTCTCAGAAGCCGTCTTTATATGGAAGGCTTACCAAAGACCCTCTGGCAGGTATTTTCAATTAAAACAAACCTTCCATCGCGATAACATGAATAGGCTCTGTCTTCAACAACCATGACCGAAGGCCAAGGTGCTAGCTAGGGACTGCATTCTTAAATGTATCATATTGAACGCTTCCAGAAATTGTTACGTTTTTTTACAAAAGCTGCAGAAGAATAGATGTGAATCATTTTGTTAGAAAAATTCAGAAGATCTACTGCAATTTTTTTCAGTGGTCTTCAGGGGTGGGGGCGCCCCCGCACCGGCTAGCTGGATCCACCCCAGGTTGGGACGGTAATCATTGTGGATTCATGGAGGAAAATTGGCCTAAAGTAATAATCGAAAGTCATCTGGAGCTTCCAGAATTTTGTTGACACGATTACCAACAAAGACGCTCCACCTGGATGGGGAAGATGATAAACAGGCGAGAACAGTAGTTGAGTCTGGCCAACAATATATCTTGCTAATGTCCTGGAGATTTCAGATGATTTTCGATTATTACTTTAGGCCGATTTTTCTCCAGGAGTTGCAGAAAGCCTGGTCCATGAAACCGCAATGATGACTTTACCAACTCAAGTGTTACCAATATTATGTAATTTGACTTTATATATTCAAAGAATGAATTAAAACTAATTAGCAAAGGTACATTAATATTGATTGGAATTAACAAATCTGAATTAACACTGCTAAAGTTTCATCAAAATTGAAATAAAATTACTGCATACTCCAGAGTATGTACCTACAATCAAAGATTAAATTTTCCCACTCCTTTTCCAAACAAAATTATTACTTTTGATTTAAAGCTTCATACATCAAAATTATATGTAAAAAAAAAAATTTTCGAAGTTAGTTCGAAAATCGCAGTTCTTAAAATTCTAATAATAGAATTGAATAAAGCTAAAACTCCCACTTCTAATGATTATTTCGAACTCGAATTTATCTTATTTCTCTCGTTACGACCAGCTAAATGTATCTTCAAGGATTACCCTAGATTTATCTTTAAAACGGAATTCACATATATTTCTAGCTATAATAAATAATGACTTCATACCTTTATACTTAATACCTACCTACCTTTGCATTCATTTTTCACCTTCCTTTGAAGGGCACACCAATCTGGTTCAACCACTTCGTTTAGTTTTTGAAAATAACATCTCGTTGCTGGAAGGTATTCCACAACTATGAATAGTTCCATTGCGTAAATAACTAATCGTTTGAGGTATGTACGTACACGCAATAATGTGTAAACTTGCCCGTCCATTCAGATTACAATGAGCTACACTGCAGATATTTTCAGACCTATTCATACCATTTAATCCATGTCAGCATACATTTGCTTCCCTATTCCACAGAATTTCCTTGGAATCCCCAGGCACTTTAGACACTACATTGCCCCTTAAAAAAGATTTTTCATATTACTCGTGCTTGGGAAGACAGACTATACATAATAAAGAAAATTGTAGTTACAATTGCTCCAAGGCAGGCAGCTCTAGTGGCTCTTGAAGGCATCTACAATAGATTAGTGCTAAGAAAAAGAAAAAAAACAGGAGGAATTGGGGTTCCGAGTCCTTCAGAGAGATCTTTTGTGTGCCCATGTAAACAGGCCAGCTGCCTGTGTTTCTCGCGCCATCGGCGCTAAAAATATCACTGCCGAGATGAAGTAAATTTAACTGGCATAACTTTCAGTGCCAGGAGGTATTGTCTTAAGTGAGGGAAAAACGCAATGGAAGCACAAGCAGAACGCAACTTCATTATAACACTCTTGAGGTTTGAGGACATTATTTCGATTACCGTACTGAGCTGGTTTGTAACAACAACATATTTACACTTAGGCATAGTAGTGCACATTTAAAAACGGAGTAGGGGGAATACGGAATTAAAAACAGAGTTGGGGGAATACATAATTGTTTGCCTTATACTTGATTTTTTTTTTTTTTAGCAAACATTTTATTTAAAAATATTTAAAATCGACAATTATTTAGCAGAGCTGTGCGGAATTTTAAGCGCTTTCTCGTTTAATTTTAATTGAATTCCCTCGACCGAATTCGATTTTATGATTTTCGAGCTGGTGTAAACGGAAAACTGTGTATGTATCTTTCTGCAGTGCTAAAAACATAAAAACAAAAAAATAATTTATACAACAATGAGAAATTCACAGAGGAAATGCTCGTTTTAACTGCATTGAAAATGGAATTCATCTGATCTGTAAAAGGACGAATATCATCAGAAAATCCCCTGCACACATTTGTTTTTAAGCAATTAATTTCACGGTACAATGTAGATTGCTGCACTATTGGAACCTTAACATTAAAAGCCTCCAATTGCTAAAATAAATGGTCCTTTTATGCGTCCTTTTAACGAAATTCTACATTCAATTTGGTATGTTATCCAAGCACGATTTACATTTAGGTAATAAGTAGTAGGTATGGCTGGATTTGAAACTTATTTTTAGAGATTTAATCTTGGAGTTGAAATTATAGTCACGTTTCATATTTTTTTTTAAAGGTTAAAGTGGAAGCTACACTTAGGCTACCCACAAGAATTGATGATTTTTTATACTGGTCATAGCTAGAGATTGTGATTTCTCGACAAAATAAACTTCTCGAGAAACTGAGAAAATTAATTTGCACTTCTCGAGATTTCTTGAGAAATTTCGAGAAATGCTGATAATTAACAAAATATAGATAAAAATACTTGCATTAAATGTAATATTTAATGGAAGTACTTTAACTATATTATTTACTAATAAAAATGTATAAATTTTACAAAAAGAAATTCATTAAATGTTATTCAAAATTCTAATATATATATATATATACAGGGTGTCCCGTAAGTCGACGTTTAGCCGGAATCGGGTGATAGAACGAATCATAACAGTTAGAAGAAAAATATAAAAAAAAAAATCTAAGTCATGTACTTTTTAAATTATATACATTTCTTTTGTTTTCGATAAAATGTACACCCTGTGATGGCTTTTTAGCTCCTGTTGCTACAAATCTTTACTTTTTTTCAATTCTATTTTTCTTATATAATGCTGAATAGTGCTTATGTAACATGTTGGTTTAAATTCTAAGCCAACTGTTTCAGCTTGGAAGAAAATGTCACATTTGTAAGACTCAAATTTAATAAACATACACTCAAACACATATTTTTTTTTTTTATTATTTTACTTTGATGACAAACACTTGATAGCTCATGGGGATTGGCCAACCAGATCCTTCCCGGCTCCATACTGTAAATAAATAAAAACAATAACTATGAGCTAGGTCTGGCTACTAATTTTCTATCGCGAGCTATGCGGAATGCAATTCACCATATATATATTGGTATTTTTAATAAAAAACACAAACACGTTGAGGGAGGGCGTCTCAACATCGAATTAGCAGGGACTTGCATGGAGTGTGGAGAGGAGAGCCATCGCCACTTATTAAAGGGAGAGGAGAGCCAATCTCACCTTCAACTTCCAGCCGTCGAAACATGAGGAGGAGCACCATCCTCGATGCTAATGTTACCCCCATTTCACCAATAACAAAACATTAATAACACTTAGCATAACCTGGTGAAATGGCGGCAACCGCACGCTCAATAATAATGACTAATTCTATTATATTATTACACCAACCACACACTCATATTATACCAGGCTAAGTCTGTGATTTCTCACCAAATACACAACAGTAATTGTTCTTTTCAAATTTACTTTCAGCTGAGGCACCCACAAGTTTAGTTCTAATCTCAAGCACAACACTAGTCGTTTTTTTTTTTGTTCAAATTTATTTTAAGACAATACCTATTAAAAGCACCATAATATACTTAAACACACAGTTAGAAATTTTACTCCTCTGACTACTAAGGTTCAGGCAGAATTGACCGAATAATAACAGTCCAATATTCAGGAATGCGTAAATCGTTCAAACCAGTTCCAATAATTATCGAAATACAAATGTATGCTATTCCCCTTATGCATTCCTGTTCCTACATCTAAACAAAATCTACCCACTACTCAATACTCTAAGAACCAGCTAATTGCCTTGTCCTCAGCTTGGTACATCACAGTTCCTATGAATCTACGCATCACGAAAACTGCAACAGCCAGCACGAATGTGCCCAGCAAGTGCGTAAGCAACTCGTTACCTTTTACTGCAGTCCTTGAGTGATGCGTTCTTTTCTATTTACAATTCTAGGAAAACTGCGGGGACTAACTACGTTCTTTTGAAAATGAGTTGCAATAAATGGTATTTATTTTCCTGTGATCTTACACATTTTGCCCAACCAAGAATAGAAAATTAATATTTCACTCAAATTTAACTGACTGTAATGTAAAAAAAATGTACTACGCCAGTCTGGCAAGTAACTTTAAAAGTTGACGCATTTAATAAGGATTCTAAAATGGTACAACACATTATTTTTTTTCTTCAAGATACCCAGTTTCGAAAAATTTCTTTTCACCGACTAAAAATGATTCAGTATACCCAAAGTTTTCCGTAAGACCGTAACTTTAAGATTCTAGTTTGAGTGAGACGAAGAGTCATTGCATGAAAATTGAGTGAGCAAGATAGTGAGGCTAGCTCGTCAAATCATTGAGTTTTTACAAATGTGCATCGTCTACTATCCACAGAGGGACGACTTCCAAACCAAGTACATGGTGAAGGAAGAGTTCCTTACCTTACGAGGACGTATTACTTCAAGCAGTTGAAGAAGACCCAAGTACTTCGGTACGTGCAATACAGGAAAGCATAGGAGTGCCTAAAAGTATAGCTCACGGAATTTTACAAAAATGTGAGCTCCACAATTACGGACGCAGTTAAATTTGTCAACAATGGAAGATTTACCCGTGTGATAACCCGATCCTTTTTAAGAAAATATCGAACTTGTATTACAGCTGAAGGAAGGCAGCTTGCACATCTTTTGTAAATAATAAATCTTAGCATCCAAATAATTGGTGTTTAATTTTAAACTTAAGGAAAATTTGTCCTAAATTCAACAAAAATTTAAGATATCTAACTTGAAGGCGTCGCTATCTGTCTCACTCACACTTCATGTAATGACTCTCCTTCTCAGTCAAATAGAATTTTAAAGTTCTGGTCATACGGCAAACTTTGGGTACACTAGAATAATTTTTTGTAGGTAAAAAGAAATTTTTCGAAACTGGGTTTCTTGAAGAAAAAATTTTTGTTTCCGTAATCTAAGAAATAATGTAGCAAGTGTTGTGCCATTTTAGAATCCTTATTAAATGCGTCAACTTTTAACGTTACTTGCCAAACTGGCGTAGTGCATTTTTTCTTTCATTACAGTCAGTTAAAGTTCAAAGAATTATTAATTTTATATTCTTGGTTCGTCAAAATGTGACATTTTCTTCCAACCTGGAGCAGTTGGCTTAGAAGTTAAAGCAACAGGTTACATAAGCACTATTCGGGATTACATAAGAAAAATAAAATTGAAAAAAGTAAAGGTTTGTAGCAACAGGAGCTAATAAACCATCACAAGGTGTACATTTTCTCGAAAACAAAAGATATGCCTATAATTTGAAAAACACATGACTTAAATTTTTTTTATATTTTTCTGATAACTGTTACGATTTGGTCTATTACCCGGTTCCGGCTTGACGTCGACTTACGTACACCCTGTACATATATGTATGTTTGTATATGTATTTTCAATCGAACATAAATCTTGTTTCTGACCTTAACCGTGCTTTAATACTATTTAAAAGGCTTATAGTATTTATATGCAGTACGAAACATTTTTACATATTTAAATCCATACATTTCGGAGATTTTTTAAATCAAAAATAGTGTTTTTAACTTATAAAGGCAAAATAAATTTGGTTGACTTTAATTTAGTTGCTAATAAAACCATTCGCTCTTTTTCAAATAATGATACTTGCTCTTGCGTAAATCTATTAAGTTTTATATATATCTGCGATAAAACTTATTTCGACTTGTCGATTTCCTCTTGACGTCTAAATCATTTATAATCTAATTTATAATCTATTATCCCAAAGCTGTCTCATCTCTTTAAAGCAAGATCATCACTTAACCACTTTCGTTTCTTTTTATGGAGCATTATTTTCTGATTCACCGTCACTAAGCATTTTTGGCATTAATATTTCCAGTAAGTTACATAAGCTGGACAGATTACATCTTCTCTGTTGCCATAGAAGCATAGAAATGTCTTGGTTTTCTTAAAAGGGGTGTTAGAAATATTTCAGCCCATCAAATCTAGCGCTACAAGTCTTATAACGGAACTAGAATATAATACAATATTCTTGCATATCACACGACGAAGACACTTAGAAAGACGTAACTAGGTTTATAGGGAATTTGAATTTGCCTTTTAATCTTAAAATGATTTTGTGAAAAAATCTTAAAATGCGTTCTTAAAACTTCTGCGTATAACAGTTTTATGATAGATGCCTACATAGCCCAGTAGCCCTCTAGACCAAATTAGCTCATAAATTTAATTTTAAGTAGTCCTCCGTGCTTCTTAATATAACCCTCATGAGTATTATTTTTAAGTTTTATCACAGATTAATGCAATAGTTTTGGAGGATGCTATAAAACCATAGTAAAATCAAGCGATATTTAATTTCTGTTTTGCTGCTTAATGGTTTTATCATAGTTGAATTGATGAGAACAATAAAACTTCTATGAGTACAAATGGACTTAAATGCTAAATAATTTTATTAATACTCTCCAGGCGGTTTTTAAAACATCTCAATAAAATCATTTGGTCTAGAAGACCAATTGGCACGACTTACAATCCCCATAAAATAATTGCAAGATCAAAATCTTAATAAAACAATTGAAAAGAATGAGTAAAACCAGGGGCGGATTTCCCTATAGGCAGGGGCGGATTTCCCTATAGGCCGAGTAGGCCCGGGCCTAGGGCGGCAGATTTAGGGGGCGGCGATTTTTTCTTGTAGTTGTGGGTATTTCATTACATTTTTATACTTTTTCGTTTTTTTAAATAAAATAATTCGTTGGAAAGTGTTATTTTTAATTCTACTCCATTTTTTTCAAATCTATTCCGATTTATAAGGCAGCCTACTCCGCTAATTCTAGCCTGGGGTCCCTTCACTGGATATAGATCATTCAATTTTTCGTGTTTTACAGGGAGTAGGGGGGCGGCAATCTTCCATAGGCCTAGGGCGGCCAAGTGATCAAATCCGCCCCTGAGTAAAACTAAATAGCATTTAGATTGTTACTTGGGCTGATTCATAAGTAGCTGATTTACTCCCCGATTCTAGATATAAGAGCTCTTATCCTTTTAACTGGGCTGTCAAAGCCCATTAGCAGACATTGGTATTCTACGTAAAGAGTTAAGAGATGTCAGACGTCAGCTGATTTCTTAACTTTATTGGAGATTTTTTTTAAAGGGATTTGGTATTCTAGCAAAAGAAAATATCTGTCAAATATCTCTTAACATAAGAGCTCCTCACCGAGGTACGCTTAAATCTCTTATCGTGATAGTTGCAGAAATTGTTTTGTTTTAAAATACCGAATTGTTGGATAAAAATGCTGTAAAATAAATACATATTAATATAATTCGGATATGTATATGTATAAGTTTGTGAAATATAAAATAATTATACAATTTGAGCCATGCACAGAGGATAGTTCTGAGCAATATGAGAGACGACTTGAATCACCCTTTTAAAGTTAATATTTCTCCACAAAAATTTATGTATAATACTAATTCTGTTATGGTCGTAGCATACTGCATACAGCATACACGACGGCTAGCAGCAGCGCCTAGCGTGAGCCACACGACGAACGTGCGATTGTCGAGACTCGACCACACGTTTCCAGTCTGACTGGGACAACTGCGAAGAAGGAAAAAAAGATTGAGAAAAGGAAGAAGAAGACCGTCTTGTTTTTGGGAAGTGATAGGAGAACAGCGTGAAAAGAAAAGAAGGATCCGGAAAAATCATCATATTAAAAGGAGTAAACTATTTAATTTTGGATTTTTGTTATTATCTTTATTATCTCCGGGATAGTCACACTACCAGTTAGTTAATCCATTTGGAATTTGTATCCAGTGTCAGTGGAAACGAAATTAATTCCACCTAATAATTATTAGCACTGTCACTAACCTCAATGCCAAGAAGAGTATTAACCTGCCTTCTACAATCACCTGCATTATTTAATTTAATCAATGATTAAACATCTCGCCGAACTTTTGTGGTGATGCAAGGACACGCGGGCTACAATCACCGAAAAATAGCTTCTGTTCCATTAATATATTTGGATCTCGAAATTGTTTATTTAGCTATATTCAGCATCGCCTACAGAATTAACGCAGTCATACCGTGACTTGGTCCAGGAAAGCTCCTACTTTGTTAAGACGCTGATAAGACACGCCGACCATAAATGGCGCTTAGAGGCTCCCACAATTCAATTATATCCGGATAAGTGCTAGTAGTTTTTGCAGCTCTAATCTGCAGCCAAATCCACATCACATCAGTTCTAGGTAGACTGTTCTGCTTGTGAGGCTTGGAAGTCCCCCTATGGATACACCAAAATGTATTTATGGTTCAGCACTTTGTGACAGGAGAATCTACTGTATCGTTAAGCAAGTCGGTATATGTTTAATATTAATAATTTTCTTATCAGATCAGTCATGAAATTTAAATTTTAAGTATTACTATTTAGATTAGAAAAATATATTTGCTTTTTTTATATTTTATCGGGACTGAGAATTACAGATAGGTATATGAATTACTATATCGAGCCCGAATTAGTTACTAAGGTTTAGCTATTGGATATGGAAAGTGGAATTGAACAAAATAGTTTCGCATATTCTAATCGAGGTTGATAGTTGAGGAAAGAAGAATTTAAAAAGGTGAAAGATTAGAACTATTTTCGTTATTTTTATCTCAATGGAGAACTGAAAACATATGATATTTCTATATTCAGGCCAACCTAGTTACTAAAACGTAGAAAATTAAATATCAAACTTTGGAATTGAAAGAGATATATTTTCAGATTCTAATAAACATTTATAATTGGAATTCAAAATTTTAAAATCGAAATATTAAAGTAACCTTTTAAATAGAAACAGAATCAGTAAATGATTGATAATCGGGATTAATACTTACTCATTTTGATCGACCTTGAGAAGTGAATATTCAAATTTTCCAATTGAAATATTACGAATAACCTTTGGAATAGAACCCAAATCGGGGAATAATTTTCATTTACAATTGAATATTAATATCTGGGATTAGAGATTTCTGATAGTTTAAATCGAGTGAACGAGTAGATATATGATCGATATTCGACTCGTATCGTAAGCATGGATCCATGTTAGGTAAACGGTGCAGTACATTCGTAATGAACTATTCCGGGTAAAATGGTATGGTTCTATCCCACTTATTATCAAATCCGTTTTATTTCAAATTAATTTCAACGACGTTGGCATACCTAAATGAAATAGTACCATATTTACTACAATCTTAATGTTTAATGTTCGCCATAATTATTTTGCTAACTTAGCCATATGAACCGTAGGAAAGCGAATAAAAAAAGGAACGTATGCTCAGATGTACTAGAATAAATTTTGAATTTCCTCAGAAATTTCCTTACATATACGAGAGCATTCAGTACTGAATAATAAAGACATGTTTATAACGGAAAAATGAAGTGCTGAACGCTTTTATTTTTCCTTTCACTTTCCTGGAGCCCTCTCACATGAAGGTCGACTAGGTTCACTACGCTCTCTCTTTGCAGGTCTAAAAGGGACTCTGAAAATATCTGCCCTCAGAGTCAGCTGGGTGGTTGGGGCATGCAGTGAAGGCAGACCATCTGCGCCTTCAATGTTGGATGTAGGTAAGTGACGTAAAGGTCCCTTCACGACTGAATGTGTGCCGGCGTTTTGGTAAATAGGCACGATTTTTTTTTATTATGGCAGGCGGCAGCGGCAGGTTTATCATGGAGCCTCTCCACACTCTCCGCCAATAACCGAGGCGAGGTAGCGTGCCACCCTGCAGTCAACGCTGTCCGCCGAGTGATCTGTCAGCTCATGCTGGCAGTCGGGACTTCACGTCCAATGTCAATCACTCAACATAGTTCCATAACAATTCTATTAAAATCTCTTACTTTAGGAGGTTATGAGATCGCTTAAAAGTCTCTTATGTAGAATCGGTGGGGTTAGTTCTCCACATTCCGTAATAATCAGCTAGTAAACTATGTGGCTTTCTCTCCGCCCTTATCAGTCGCAACCATTTTTAAATTCGCATCAGCATGATCTACTAGCACAAAACTTGGAAGTTATCCAATTTTTTCTACCAGCAAGTGAGCTGGTTGATCGTGTCTAGATTATACTTTTTTCATGCTTACGCCACTAGCGCTAATTGATCATATCATAACTAGATGGGATCCTTGCTAGGTGGATTGACTGGGATGGATTAACCCGAAAAGGCGGATATGGATGGATCGATAAAATTATTGAAGGGAAGGAACAATGGATAGGGTAGATAGTTGGGATGGATACATTTGATGTTGAGATGGTTTGCTGCTTTGAATGAATGAAAGGAATGACTAGACGAATAGGGGGATTAAATACTAAAAGGCTGAAGTGGCTGGATGGAAGGGATTGCTGGGGGGGGGGGATGAATAGAGGAAAGGATGAATAGATAGTATGGTCGCGAAAAAGGAAACGATAGCAATCAAGGATGCAGTTCTGATTGGCGCGCGGTAGCCACAACTTTTAAAAATTAAAAATAGAAGCAAGTCGATCCTCAGTTTCAAACCTGCATGGAAACGTACTAATTTATTCATTGTTCTAGTAAATTAATTCGTTTGACTTTTCTAGTGCTTTTTTAAAGAAATCATCAGTTTGAAATTTTATTGATAAAATAAAATCTAAAATTTTGTAGATATAAGAGCAAGCGCTCGTGTATGGACGAAATCGTACCAGTTCTTCATACGGTTGTCATAAAAAATTTCATTTCTCACTTTACATTTGAACACTGCGTAAGAGTCGTGAGATAGATAGTTGAGATTTTGTACACGGCATTTTCATAAGAACTGTAGATATTGGTTCGGAAATAGACGAAACCGGGCAGCTTCTCCGGGCAGAGTTTCCATTTCCATATAAAAATTGTTAGAATTACAGATTTTTCATGTATATTGAAAATAGTCAGATCTAGACTTTTTAATGTACTGGGGAATTTTTCGAAATGTGGTGGGAATAGGAGTCTGGAGTAGTGGTATATGAAAAAATGTATCAACTGACGTTGAATACCGGAAGGTACCTTGATTCAAAGCACTCTATATATGAATATGACTGAATTTTACGAAAAGAAAGCGGCAAATCAGCAAGTTCTCTGAGAATTTATTGTATGATCAGTTTGTCTGGCATTCGCGTTTGAAACCAATATCTGACACTAATCATCAGAAGAGGAAGTGCGTAGATGTATTTGGCATATGAATTACATAAATGCAACATTTATTCTATTACGGCATATACTATTCAAGTTGCCAAGAACTTTATAGCCATAACTTATATTTGGTAGTAACAGAGCCTTCACAAGACGAATCTGTGTGTCTCTAGGAGTATAGAATAAATGTCGCCATAAGCCTTTTAGATCATCATAAATTTTTCCAACCTGAATATTTCTGTGCTTCCTTCAATTAAGAGTTGTGTCAGAATACACCCCAAGATGTCGAACTAAGTTAGCGAATGAAATATGCACACCATTGATAGCCATACAAAGCAGATGAGATGTATCGATGTGGTCTTTAAAGATAACAATAGTTTGCGACTTAGCAGGATTTCGGTGCTTATTTGTTTCACAATATTATTATCAGGATAGTATCTCTCATATTTTATTTAGCTCACATTTTTGGAAACGCATTTATTGTATAAACCTGCTCCCGCCCCTAGTCTATGGTATTTCACAAATTTACACCTTTCAATGGAATGTTGACTCTAAATGAAATTGATGATCACACGTTCAGTAGGAACTCAATAAACAAATTGCATGTACCTTTAAATTAAACTCAATTTAAAGGTAAACAGAAAGTTTTCCATTCATCCAATGAAACTATCCATGTCAGTTCAAGGATCCTTTCTAAGTATTACAAAGTGAAAAACTACGTTCTCACCTCAGCAAAACTTTCCTTTCATCGTATTACTTACACCCAATTGGATTAGAATACAACACTCATCAAGTATGGTGGCATTTCGGGTTGAACATGTCATTCCCAAGTTATGTGAGAGCTCTATTTCCCCCTAATGGACTTCTATTATCCTGTGCCCAGCTCTATTTAAGAACTCTAAAGTGCCATAATAGATGGACCTTTCTTATCGCGAACGTTCATATTTTAGTGGGAAATGTGTAAATTTATGTCGAAAATTAAATTCAAAAACACACTTTTACGGCGAACCACTATCTACTCCCCCACCACAATACTTTACTGTAGCCAGCCCTGTATAAGAACTGGTGGTCGCTTTACGTTCGAAAGCAATGTTACATTTCATCTGGCCGAGAGGGTAAAAGGAGGGCGACAAAGTTCCAGTGTCACTTTGAGTACTGCAGTCAGTATCAATGCTATCGTCTTGTTTTTACGAAAAGCTCTGGATGCCCGAAATCGTATCTACTACCAGGAGTATAGTAGTCCTCCCCATATATAGTACATACATATACCGTTATGAGGATGAAAGTTTTGCATATATACAGGCGTAACTTGTGATTGAATGCCTTAAAAATTGTAATGGAACATTCAGGTTTTCACTTTAGTGCTATCATGGTGGCATTTTAAATATCACATTACGTCAGAAAACGTGATAAACTTCACACATTGATTTATTGACTGACATCTGTTTTAAGCGGGAAGTGTTAATTTATTGGTTGGAAATTTACCGGACCACTAATTATGGTAAATTTGGTTTATTGTCGAAAAGTAAATGTAGCGGAATAGCTTTTTTAACTTGTTACAAATTATATTGAATAAGGTTAGCACAGAGTTAACAGGTTTAATACGATTAGATTTTCATAATTAAAAAGTCCTGGAACAGTATCGCCGGTATTTATCGAAACAAAATTTTAATGACACAATCTTAATTACCTCCACTATCCGTCACAAAACGAGAAAATATATGTAAGACTTTCTCAGTCTTTTGACCAAGTTAAATCAAGAAAGAAAAATGAAAGATTGATGGGATAATATTAAGCGGTGCGCATTTCTAATCAATAAATATTGAAAACCATAAATGTGTCCACTACCATGGATAGTGGCATAAAATTTTTATGCGCTTGTCTCTAACCTCAATTTTAAAGAAAAATACTTAAAGGCAACATTATTTTCAATATTACAATGAGAATGATATTTTTCTTGACCTCCGCACCTATATCCAACATTTCGGAGATGAAACTAAATACAGCCCAGTTGTAAGGAATCATCAGAGTCCATTAAGTGTATAGTTGATAACGTCAGACTATCTCCTATCTATCTCGTTTGAATCCAAGAAGATCTATGTCGTCACCTCCCTTAAAGCCCAGTAGTTATCAAACTAGTGAGCAACTAGACTTGCACTATTTGAAACCTCATGGGACTCGTTTAAATAAATATATCACTGCAGAACTGGTCTGAATGTCTGACGTTTCTTGCAGGGTTAGTTAACACCTTTTAGTGATAGCTGTATACAGGCATACCAATTTATGCCGATCAGTGAAATTAAGTGAAATTCGTAAGGAATCATAGAATGTAACGTTCAGAAGTTACAGGGTGGTCTATGAAAACAGACTCAAGTATCTTAAAGTCACGTTATCTTGGAAACCGTTAGGATATCCCCCCACCACTCACACAAATTGTTGCTTGCCTAAGCATGACCTATCCATAGTCTTCAGGTGCAAGAGCACATACGTGCGGGACACCCTGTACAAAAGCATTTTTTTTTTCTTTGTAAGTTGTTATAGATGTAGTTTGATGAAGCATGTTTCATTATTTAGTCCTTAATCCCGTTGAGATCCCAAGTTAAACTTTAATATGTTCTAGTGCATAATATAGGGTAAAAAATAAAAAATAAATGGATGAAATCAAAAGTACGTCTTCCATGATATTCAAGGTTAACGGATAAAACTCTTATGCTTCATCTCCTTTTCCATTTCTTAGATAATTTGAAATTCTGTCTTTCAAGTGAGCAATATTTCATTGCCCTAGCATGAATAGGAAAATATATATGAATTTTTAAAAAAGACCACGACAGAATTTTTGCGAAATTTTGAAAATTTGTACTTCTGTTTTCACAAACTCTCTATAAGATCTATGCTGAAGCGTTTGGGAGTGCCGGTTGTAAAAGGACAACTCCACATTTCCAATTCAAATATAAAATTTTATTTCAATATATATCTGCTAAGATCTAACAATACTCGGTATCAAATTCAAAAATCTTAGCGTAATCTATCACAGTGAATTCAAAATTCGAAAATAAAAATTAACTTCAAGTTTGTCCCTAAAGTTGGCTTCATTTCGTTCCTTGGCTCTGAAAGGAGAAAGCAGAAGATCGAATTAGATTTCTAATACGTCACTGGATGAACAAGCCAGAATTAGATAGAATGAAATTTCTGACATATATATGTGGTGACAATGGCGATGAAGTATAGTGCGCCGAGCAGGCGTAACAAAATTGACATTTTGTCTTTGCTGCCCAAATGTGGACGAAAATGAAGTAGAAGTAAATTTCTGCAGCAGAAGTAAATTCATACTTAGATGGAAGCAAAAATTAGATTTTTTGCCAATGATAGAAAACCGATTAAATTGTGGTGGAGGATACGTTCCCAGTAAATTTTGAAACAAGAATGGATGCTTCTCCTGTGGCTCGTCGTTTTTTTTTTTGTAGCCACCGTGAACCGCTGCATCTCTGATCCATGATATGTTCCCTGGTAATGCTTGGTTTCATAGTTTGCTTGAATTCGGACTGCAGCGAAAGCAGCTGATATGATGTACTGTCAATATACGGAGATAAGCGTATTTCGGGTAAATTTGTTAATTTAGTGTTTGTTTTATTTGTTTATTATTAATTATTTTGAAACCCAGCGTATGATGTTTTAACGAATTTGGAAAGAACTTCTAATGCAATATCATCCTGTATATTTTTAGATAGGTATTCTGTTTCATACTTTTATTCTGAACTTTCTGTTTTCTTTTTTGTCTTTTAGGAGCATTGAGAAACAATTGCATTAAGGGATCGTCAAGGAATATTGGTGTGGCCTAAATACCATCCAAATATGTAAAATTTTAACAAAATTGGTGATGGTCATGTCTAGGGCTGCCATCTCTAAAAATATGAAACTAGGATAACGAGTTCGAAAGCCCCAGATTTGTTATCATAAAACCCGGACATTCTTCTCAGATTATGCTGCTAATTTTACTTACTAATGGAATGGGTTCAAATTGTTATGCATTGTTTTTTTTTTTATTTATTTACTATAAAATTAGTCAGTTTACAAAAAGCAATAAACCAGTAAAACAAAACGATGCCAACGAAACAAAATAAATTTGTCCTCGTAGGAACAAAAATAAATCTTCTTAAAGTTAAAGATAATATTGCACTTCTGTAGAAAGAAAACATAAATTACTATGTCATATTAACTACAAGAACTACAAACAACTTATTACGTTTTATACCATTTGTTCAAACCAAGATTAAATAGCCACCTGGAAGTAAATAGTTTAAAAGTTTCTAATTCCAAGTTTTTCTATTCATTGAAAATAGGTTGGGAACGAAACGATGTATACCTACCTACAACCACATCGATAATGCAGTTTTTAGTGGAGATAAAAATCAACACCTCATGGCTACATTCCACATAAACAAATCCGGGACACAATCCAAAAAGAGAAAAGTAACTTGTCTTCGATAACAGTGCGCGAATCAAATGTAATTAGATTAAATCATCTGTACATTTAAATGTATCTTTAAAAAATAGCAAATTAGCAATAGTTTAATATGTAACTTATTGTATAATTATAAGCCTAATAACATTAGCTAGGCAAAATTAGGAACGGCAATAAAAATACTCAAAATTCCAGTTGTTTTGCACAGCTGCTAGGGTCAATGTACTCGGACTTTTCTGTTGGTACCTGCGCACAGCTGCTAAAGTCAACGTACTTTGGTTGCTATGCGCAATGTAAAATAATTTGTTGGAGCCGTGCGCAATTCAGAGGCAATATAAGTCGCTGGCCAACTTGAATCTTTCTCTTTTAGTATCCATCTTTCATAGAGTGCGCATCATTTTGGAATTCGACTTGGCTAGTGTAATAAAATATAATTATTAACAAATTAACTTTATCTTGGGTAACGACTGAGATAAAGCGATTTATTCTGGGTCTCGACTGGAATAAATTCTACTAACATAATAACTTTATCTGGGTCTCGACTGAAGTAAAGTATCTTGTTCCGGGGAACGACTAGAACAAGATAATCACTAACTATTTAATTACCAACGCCATATAGTCGATTCCATAGTTTTATACTGGTGAGTACATTTATTGATTAATCATATATTATAGTTCATATTGATTAATATATTTATATATATATACATATATAGTGCCATTGATCAAAGTTGTCTCAACTTTGACAGTATTGTATTGTAATTAAAATTATTGTTGTGTAGTGAGTAAGCGACTTTATTAAATCTATTGAAGTTTAGTTCTAGTTGTAATTTTGTACTTAAGTTTTACGTGCGTCCAATAAACCACTGACTATAAAATATTCCCCGGCGTTATTATTTACAGTCCACATCATTATTTATATTTTCTTTTGAGTGTTCTCATTGGGCAGAACACCATTTATTCTGCCATTTAGACCCCAAAGCAACAAGGAAGCTGTTCTGAAGAAATAAGAATTAATAAAAATCAACACAATTAAAATCTTTGCAATTTTGCTTTGATGAGTGACAGAACCGTTTGTGTGTTCAGTGAGTTACTTTCTTTCGTCCACTGTTGAAAAATTAGTGAAAACTTCTCTATAAGTTGGTATTATGAGCTAAAAAGTACTTTATTATGCAATCTTCAATAACCCGGTGCACAAATGAGCGCTCGGTGTTTTTAAAAAGTTAAATCAAAATTGATTTACAATTAAAAACATTTCTTGGTCGCTTAGAATTTGATTGAATAAATTCACCCAGTGAACTATCAATTTTTTGTGATCAATTTCGATATCTTTGTGTTGTAGAAATAACAGTATGTTTAATTGCAGTTCACTTCTACACTTCTCTTTATCGTTAAAAAAAAATCCGATATTTTTTCCTTTGAAACGTCTTTTAAACGTGAGTATTAATTCTCTGTTAAGTTATACCCATCCTTTATCCTACATAATTTATGTTTTTCTTGGTTTTTCTTTTTTCTTTATTTTTCTGAATACTTGTTAAGACAAGGCTCTTTTGTCTTGCCTGGATTTTCTAGTCTCAAACGCAGACGGTATAAACGGCACTTGAACCGATATACCAAGGCTAATACTGTTGCTTAATTTGCTTGCTGGGTTGATGGTGGTATAAACGGAACTTTAACCGAATACCAAAAGCCTGAAAACTAAACGGTTTACGCGATACGAAATAAAACGTTCGAATTTTTAATAACAACTGATACCTTTATTAATTCATCGGTGTGAATTTATACTCAAATTTTGCTAAGGTAAAAGTATAATAATTATTCTACCAAATAACCAACAGAAAAAAACAAGTATTCAATTAGTAAATTCCCAATATTGCTTATCTACCAAAATTCCAAGTCGAATTCTTCAGTTATTGCTGAGTGTCACCATTTTTGCATTACGTTCATGACGAAGAATTTATTTTGCATGAAACGAGGTAAATGAATTTCGCGCCAGGTGAATAAAATACGCTTCATATATGCCTGACCCATATAATTGTGGTATGTATATATATATTTTTTTTGATTTTTTGCACAATTTCAGTAAATTTCTTTACAGGTAATTAAATTAAGACTAATCAATGATGAATGCAATATTTAACAATACTCTTGAATGAATACTGGTGAAATGTCATCAATTTGGGTTACGTCGAGTATTTGAATGGTAGTATTTGCAGTTATTTTACTTATGAGGATTAACACATTATAATATCGAGATTATAAATTGATTACACGAGATTTTACAGGCACACAACGCAGGTTACACAAACAACGGTCGTACTGCTCTTTTCGCTACTGAATGAGACTGGCTGAGACTCTAAGAGAGACCTTGAGAGCTGTGTTGCAATGGAAAGCACAGATTGGCACGCAACTAGTAGATAGGTCAGGATTTTTGTTAATGATGTATTTTGACTCGTCGAATGTGCATAAAAAAATAAAACTTTGCCAGTTGACGATTTTCGATTTCTAACGATCTAAATTTAAACCCACCGTAAGCTGTGATAAATTTATAGAAATTCCGAGATTCTGTTTGTAATGCGGACGAGTACAGCATGTTTCTTTTTAATGAAAAAAATATTAAAAACACTTAAGAAAAGCCCAGACTGTCTGTAACGAGTTCGAATGCAAGCATGATATTTTTTTTTCAGAAAAATATATTTAAAAAATAAAAATAAAGAAATAAATAAAAAAAAAAGATTCAAAAAATTAAATATAGCCAGTAAAATGCCTGGAATTGGTCTATGACCAATTCTTTCTGTACTCTAGATTCATTCCCGTACACTCAGAGAAAAAGATTGTCATCAACTAAAACTGATGTAAATTCAACAATTTACGGCATTGATTTGCAGCCATACGGAAAATTGTCAAAATGATCTTTATCTATTATAAACGAATACATTTCGATTTTATAAAAGCCACAATTAATTTGTTAATTTGAATAGTTCAAGATTCTGGTATATTTGACAATTTTGTTGTACTTTCTTCAATTGTAAAATATAATAATAAATAGCTAATTTTACAATCCAGATATCTTAACAAACAACTAGTAATTATTACTATTGAGGTTTATTTGATTAGCTTTTTAACCCATTTATGAAAAATTACAGCGAATTTCTAGCCGAGGTGCTCCGTTATATGGTATTTCGTCTATAGACGATTTTAGTTTTCGTGCTTGTAAGCAGATTTCAACGAAAAAAGTAAGTATACTACGCCATAAAGGAAGTGGAAATAAAAGTCTATCAAATATGTGTATTTGAATATAGAAAAAATCAGAATTTTTGTTTATTTAAAACAAATCACATGTTATAGTACATATACTATATACTTATATTTAGAAAGTGCAGATACATAATTAAAAGTTTAATTACATAAACGAAAAATGGTACAGTAATGGTAAATGATAAATTGTAAAATCAATACATATAAAAAGGTTGTAACTAGTCTCAAATTTAGTTTTTTTTTTTATTACGGTTATACAATAACTATAACTTGAACAAAAAAGACTTTAAAAATGGTAAATGAAAATTAATAGAACAAGAAACTTAAATTTTTCAAATAAACATAATTAATAAAACAAACATTTTCGATTTCAATTATTTCAAAAGGTCTTATTCTAACATATAAATCTCCATTATTAATTCTATGAATACAAGATGGTGGATATCAAAATTCTTCCACATTAAATAAGTGAAAGGAATTATTTATTTTTCTACCAATTTTGTAAGAATTAAAGTGTTCATCGTTACCCAATATCTCGTATGTAAAACAAATTATCATTAAATGCTGATTTAAAATAAATAAGCATTCTATTTTGTTAATCGCTTCTAATTTGATTTCTTTAAAAATGTAGTAATTTTTACTGTATTTAGTTCCTTTATAATCAATTGATAACAGTTCAAGGACGGACACATCATTATCTAATATTCTTTTCGATTCAGATCTAAGCAAAATAAAACAAGCCAACTCCTTGACTTTGCATTTGGAAAGATGTAAGTTTGACTTAGTATTTAAAACATCCCTATTTTTTATCAGGCTAGCCGAGAATTTCATACTAAATTTCATTACAAAAGAATAAGAAACATTAATACGGGATGTTATTACTTTTGCGTATGCTTTCGAATCGAAATGACCACAAATATTTAATTGGACCTGATTCTGTTGTTATACGACTATAGTGCGTCATAAAATGATGTTTGGGCTTTAGTGTTTGCTAAAATATTTTGCAGAAAAGCTCATTGTGACGGGAAAGTAACATATCCAAATGTGTTACCATTCTAACTGGTATTGTCCATATGTTGTGCAAAATTACTGCTCATCGTCATTGCTTCACTGGAATTTGAATCCATTTGGAAATTTGGTATATGCACAAAACACGATAAACTGATCACTTTCACAATATTCTGCAAGAAGGTATACTTAAGTATATCACTTCTAATAACTCTTCAGAAAAAAAAAACTAACTTTTTATAATAATAAACTCGCGGCAGAAAGTACATTCGTATTTCACTGGCACGACATGATATGGTTACGACATGATCCGTTTTGTAAAATAATTATAATTCCTTGAAAGTTGTAATGCACTTGCTAACGTTCAAAACTAGAATGCGAATGAATCTCTATGATTCTTATTTAACTGCTAATGCAAATATCAAAAAACAGTTAACAAATGTTGAAAAAGTAAAATTGAAATGTCTAAACTAATGTGGATTTGTCAATTTTTGTATTTTGTAATTGATTCTGCCTTTTCAATACAGAGTCGTGTTAAAGGAAATGAAGTAATTGTAGGAACTACAAGCCGATATATGTAAATTCAACATTTTATTCGTATTTTTTGTGCCTCGTGGTAATTTTGAGACCCTTTTACAATTAAATTGTAGATTTTACCAGTGGCAAATAAACTCAGAGTTTAACGATTCTGTAATTAAATTTGCAATCCTCTGAAATGAATTTTTATTCAAAAAAGCTAATGTAAGAATTATTTGGTGTTCAATTCTACTATTTCTTATTATTTTTTACAAAAAGTCTTTGTTAAAATTGTTTTTCATACCAATGTAGCAAAATAATCTAATTTTGTATCTTTAACAATTCCAATCTGTAATTTTTACAATTATTTTTCTCTGAGTGTATGTAATTTTGTACCGTCACACTTTGATTGTTGAAGTGGTTTTTCGAATATATTTCTAGAACGGTTCTTTGTACAGCAAAAAATTAAGCATATGAGAGATGTGTTTTCCTAAGAATTTTCGGAACGCGATCCGGATCATCTAATTTGGACCCGTTTCATCGTTCCTTTCATAATTCAATTCAAAGAAAGTTGTTGTGAGTTCAGCTGATTTTTTATTGTAGAATTAAGAACTACCAACATAGCTTCTAATTAAAAATATAAGCATATGTAATTGTCGGTTTTTTTTTATCAGTAAGTACTTAGACAAGCTTTGGACAAAACCTTTCACGTAGAATTGAAGTTGCTGGTATACAAAAGTTCATTTTTACCAATTGTAATATTAATTAAACATAAAAACAACGCACCTCAGTTTCACAATTGATAAAGGTGATGGAGGCGATGCGCATTTATGCGTTCCATTATGCATAAAAACTAAACTAAGTAAGACCGGATCATATATGTTTTGGAACTAAAATTTTGCTAATGTAAAAGGACATTGCAATCTGCAGGTATTAACATTTAACAGAATTCATGAAGGAGCAGTCGATTTATTTTAGGAGTGAAAATCTATGTACACATTGCCATACATTCATCACTTAAGTTTATTTTTACTATTTTTTTTTTGCATTAATCTAATTTTTTCTACATTTTGCGCCCTTCGTTACTAACATTTGTAAAGAGGTAATTTAAGCTTAACTTATAAAACTACACAAATTTTATATGATATCCCCTGCTTTCTATATGTTCTAAAGGTGTATGAGCAAAATTAAACAAGTACCTACAAAATATTATAATATACAATCAGAAAAAAACGAGTGTAATGTGCTCAGATCAGTAAGTTTTTTTTTCTGCATAAATTGGTTTAAACAAAGGAATTAGGAACGACAGCTCCACTAATTATGGACCTGTTCCATTCATTCCTTGTATGGACCTGTTCAGAATGACCCATTCATTCCGGACCGATACATCTCTAATAATATTATATTGTGAAAAGCTTTTCAATACAAGAAAAACATCTAGGCCGAATCTTTTTCACAGCATAAGTAAAAAATCTCAATTTTGAATGGGAACTTTATGAACAGTTTCCACGATTTAGTCTATTTTTAAAATATCATTTACTATTTTTATAAAAACTTTTCATACATTATTTCATCTATCTACGTTGACGCGCTCTCAGCTAGAAATATACAGTGAAAAACGAAGTCTTTTATGGCAACCTTACGATGGAGTTACCCGACTTTTCCTATTTTCGACTTTTTTTTTTAAAAAGTCCATGTAAAAAATTTCAGCTTTCTAAATCATGCAAAAATTAAAATATATTTTATTATATTACGTGGTTGTGCAAACCAAACTTAGTATACCCTATGGTTTCACTATCTAGTGTATAATAAAAGAAAATTAAATATATTAAAATAAATTAAAGATTTCAAAAAATTTCTAAAAATTTACAAACTTAAGAAGGAGTCACGTTCTAAGAACGGGCAACTTTAGCTAGTTGATAATAAACATTATGACACTCTTGTAAAGCAGGCTATAAAATATAATCATATTATTGGAATATAACAAATACCTTCTGCAAATGAGCGATTCAATTTAGTAAATACAGATGAGTAAATGATAACAGCCTGAAGGTTGTGGACTTGGAAGTCAGCGATAATGAATGGAACAGATTTGCCACCGATGTTTTAAATTTTTATGCGTTCATAAATTCGCATGCTTTGCAACACTATTTCATTCAGAAATGTGCAAAAAGGAAATAACATATTAATAGATAAATAAAAGTATCCATTTATCTAAAATGAAAGTTCTTCAAAGAAATTTATCCCACTGGATTCATTTGGATCCAAGTGACAACACCGCTTGAGAGTCGCGTCGGTCTGTCTGTTGGCGTTATTAGGTAGGCACTATACACATTCAGTACACACAAATTTTAAATTTTTAAATAATTGATTTCCAAAATCTTAAAACCCGGACGATACAGAAAACCCCGTCCGGACGATCCCCGAAAGACTTCCAAACTAGGACAAATCCGACGAAACCCGGACGGATGGTAGCCCTAGTCATGTCAGACTTTCTGTAATTTTTGGTCGATTTGATATGGAATGACCCAAAACCAGTACTCTGGGGAAAATAGTTGCTAGTGACCTGACAGAGCTCGAATCAAGTCTTCATAGTATATTTGATCATATAATGACCTAGCTCGAAACTAAAGTTGAATTACGACTTTTAAACAAATTTGAGGGTATGTTGTCCCATCTTGAAGCTAAAATATCCATAAAAAATTTAAGATGCGACCATAAATCTAATAAAGCTTCATTATAGTATAAAATATGCCGCTAAAATGGATGAAGGAGCAGACTTACGCCACTTTTTGAGAGCTTCCAATATAATAACACTGGTCTACAAAATTTAAATTTCCTTTTGTCACACGAAAACAATAATATATTAATTAAAAAAAAATTGACACATCCAGTTCCTTTGTGACATCGAAACATACATTTCCATGAAAAGTACAAAAATCTCTTAATGTACAATAAATAATTATGATTTTCGTGAGCGTTTGGCTTCTGGCAGGTCCCTTTTAAGTCTCCAACAGTAATCTGCTAGCATTCCTGGACTCCATTTCCCTTGATAACGCTTCTCTATTAAGGTAATGTCCTGATGAAACCTCTCGCCTTGTTCGTCACTCAACCCAAGTTTTCGGAAGAGAAATGAGAATCCAGCATATGTATTTTCAAGGTCATGTTACAACCCAAAGCTTTGTCTGAGGCTATAAGTTCATTAATTAATTGTTTGTAATTTTCCGCTATATGGTTTCCTAGAAAATTATGGACGACATTCACAAAACATTTCCATGCGAATTTTTCCTGATCATTCAGTTTTTCTTCAAAGTTCTTATCCTTCATTACTTCCCGTATTTGTGGACCAACAAATATTCCCTCATTAATTTTTGCCTTGCTGATTTTAGTAAATTTCTCTTTCAGATATGCAAATCCACTACCATATTTATGCATAGCTTTTACAAAAGTTTTCATAAGGCTGAGTTTTATATGCAATGGTGGTAAAGGTATGTCTTCAGGGTTCACTAAAGGTTCATTTTTAACATTCTTATGTCCTGGAGTAAGCGATTCACGTTTGGGCCATGCTTTCTGTGTGTAGTGAAATTTTCTGTATGTACTGTCCCATTTACAAATAAAACAGCAATATTTTGTGCAATCTAGCTGTAGTCCAAGCAAAAGAGCAATGATCTTAAAATCACCACAAATTTTCCAAAAGTGTACAATGTACTTAATTTTTTCAAGAAGGAATTTCATATTCTCGTAAGTCTCTTTCATATCAGAACCATGAGCAAAAGGCACTGAAGGAAGTTTGTTCCCGCTATATAGCAATACTGCTTTCAAACTAGTTCTTGAGGAGTCATTGAACAACCGCCAGACAGTTGGATCATATTTAAAATTGAATAGATTCATTATTGCAGGAATGTCATTAGAATACACTAAACCATCTGCTTTAGAAATTTACGGTTTCAGTTCATCATCACGATGTCGCTAATAGGGAATTTTCATATCGGGAGAAAGTAAGTTCCAATCGTTTAATATAGACCCCAAAAGCTCATCCTGTTTTTTAGACAAATATAAATCACTTACTAAATCGTTGAGGGCACTTTTTGTCAATAAGTGGGGTTCTTTTGAAGTAGACGGTTCATAACATGGGTCGCTCTCTTCATCATGCTCACTAAGAACAGATTCCGGCTTAGGAGCAGGTTTTTGACTTTCTGATCGATTTGGAGGCTTTGGCACAGGCAATTCGGCACTATGTAGGATTGGTCTGATGGCCGATGACAAGTCTGTGTACTTGATAGTGTGTTTGGACTTTGTTGTAAAGCCTTTTGTTTGAGTCAAACAAAAATAACAATCACTTACATGATCTTTTGGTTCCGTCCAAATCATTGGCTTAGCAAATGACAAATTTCTAGATTCTTCTTTAGCCCAACCTAAAAGGAGTCTCATACACGTTACACACCATATATGTGGAGCCCAGGATTTCTCTTGGTGGCGCACAGGAAAACCAAAATAGCCTAAATAACACTCGTCAATTAATAGTGTAAATTTCGACGCTTAGATAAAAAAATTAATCCTTCGTGGCATATTTACAATGTAAAGAACATCAATAAAATGTAAGTTAGTCGAATACGGTAGTTATACAGTCGCCTAAATTAAGTTATTCAAAAGTTCAGAAACGAATATATGTTAGCTGTACGAAAAAAAAGGATGTGGCTGGAACAAAATAATATATTGTTTTTAATGACGGTACACTAAACAAACAAAAATCATCACAAAGTTCGTATGACAAAAACAGTGTTTACCAGTGTAATTCGAGGGATACCCCCGTAATTGATAATGGGATTCCTATCAATGTCGTCAAGAACATCGCAAGGTAATGAAAAATCAATGTTCTCCGTTCGTTGTTGCCGTTCGCCTTGATCTGAGTTCAAGGTCAAAGAATTGTCCTATCATTGTAAAATTTCCATGTTCAGCTGAGCCAAATTCATTTGTTTTTCTGCTTTAAAACGTCACACTAAAACATTTGTCTGGTTTTGTTTATGATGCTGATGTGCACATCAACGGGCCATTCCGCACGGTATTGTTGATGCAGTATGTAGGATTAGTCATTTTTTTTTTATTAAACGAAAAAAATAAAGAAAAAACATAAATACAAAAAAAAACACACTTACAAAACAGAATTCAGTCTTTCTTTTAAGTTACTTTCCTTTTTACCCGGAACTGTAGGTAGAGGATCAGTCTTACAGTTCAGCTTGTAGTGAAAAATTGATTCGAGTTTGTGTAGTGTTCTTTTAATACAGCACGAGGGTGAGTATATTCACTGAGTATTACTTTTCCTGGGTTTTTGCATGTGTAGTTCTAACTAACTTCATTGAATTGATTCGGTTGTGTACCTGCGAGTGATTAAATGCCCATATTAAGTTTTCTGAATTATTATGAAATGATAATGCATAGGCGGGCTGATATCTTACTGATACGCCATATTCTTTGGCTCTAGTGTTTATGAGGGTGCATGGATGGTTTTCTCCATGTACTCGGCTCGTTAGTATGGTGTTCAGCTAATAGGCGAAATCATTGTTTGTGGTGTTCCAACAATGTTTAATTGTGTCTGCGATTGTATTGGATCAGAGTAGTGGTTCGCCTATGCCTCGCTTTAATTGCTCCTTGTTTAAGGTATGAATTATTCAGGATACACATCTGCGCATTTAAATAGGTAACTGAAGAGTTTCGCTCATGCGTTATTTAAAATTTTTTATTACAGACGCCATACATCACTGTCGCCAAACAGGAGGAGTTCAGGCATGGTAATTTAAGACGAAAGACGGAGAAACGTCTCTTTCATGCGGGGCTATGACGTTGCCCACCTTACTTCTTGTACCTGGAAATGTTTAAAAAAAAAATCCTCTTACATTCATATTACATACATACATATTGTGAAATTGGACGCAATCTTTGTTACTGAAGCATGGTTATTCAAAGCATTCCATCGTCCCTGGTATCTATCCCAGATTAAGTAACTCTTTAAGAAGCTGTTATTAAGTCAAAATCCTAAAAAAATTGACTTAGTGTGTTTCGCTTGTAAACCCCATTCACTTAAATTAGACGGATTACACCCGCGATAATTTTTGGTTGCACCCGCGATTCGTCAAAAGTGAAAAATTCATTATTTATTTTTCTTTTCTTTTGTAGATATTTTTCTATTTCTTTATTTGATTAGTTTAACGCCTTACGAAATATCAAGGCATAACATAATAAATGTTTCCCAAATAGCAGATTTTTGTGTTTTTGTCTTATGATCTAGAAAGGTCGGGCCAACTTCATTGCAGCCGCAATAGCTCTTTCAACTTCTCTCCTGACTATTTAAATATTTCAATAAAATTCTTATAAACGAATAAAAAGTGAACATGTTAAAATGTAGCCCTTCCAAGAATAATTTCATTAAAAATGTTTTTTATTTTATTACTAAGAAACTTTAGATGCGTCTAAATGTTTCACCCGCGATAATGGAACTACCCTTTTGTAAGCATTCTACCGCAAAAATATATTCATCGGCCTTCATCGCCTGAATATTCGAAAAATAAAATAAAAATAAATACTTTTCGTAAATAAATTAAGAATCGATGTGATCTTTTTTGGGTATTTCCGATCAGTGAGAAAAACTGCGAAACTTTGTTTTAGTAGTTTATTCAAATTTTCCCGATGTTTCGACTCTGGGTTTATAGAGTCCTTTTCAAGAGATCTGTACAAATACAATTATTTAGACGTCTAGAAAAATGTTTGAATATAAATATATTAAATGTTTTGAATTACCTCTAATACTATGTGAACAAAACTACTTATAAAAATGACGAAAAACACTACATTTATATATCAAAATAACCGACAAAAATAAATAAATAAACACAAAAACAGATAAATGCGTTTTACAATTAAAGACTAGAAAGATACTGAGCTGCATCAGCTGTTTTTGAATATTATGTTGGCTGTGGTGTCGTGTGTGCCGGTGTGTGTGCTCGTTTTTTTGTGTGAGTGGTGTTAGAACAGAAGACCGAAAGATCATTACGGATTGGTATTGCAAACTTTGCAGCTCAAATCGCATGATTAATTATTTTTCTAACCACCCACCTGCAACAATTATCAATACAGCACAGACATTTACCAACGGAGTCCTTAATCTAAGCCACAACAAGTTCCACAGACAAATTATCAGCCAAATACTTGCAAAAATCAACTACCCACCACATATAACACACAAAATTATCAATAAAGCAACAAAAAAATACAAACACAACACACCGAATAACAGCTCAACAGCAACACAAATTCTGGAACTAGACAATACCAACATCAAAATGGTCAAATCAATTCCGTATATACATTCAACTTCTGAGGAAATAAGACGACACCTACAGACTGCTAACGATCAACTCAACATCACGTTTAAGCCAATCAACAAACTAAATAAATTCTACACAAAAACCAAAGATGACATTACAACACAAGAAAAAAGTAATGTAGTATACAACGTCCAATGCGATAACTGCTCTAAATCTTACATAGGTCAAACATCAAAAACATTAAAAACTCGACTGACACAACATAAGAAATATATAGAAAAACAGACACCCAACTCAGCACTGGCAACTCACTCACTGGAAACAGGCCATTTCTTCAATTTTGACCAGGCTTCTATTATCGACACAGAAGACAATAAAAGGAAGAGAGAGACAAAAGAAGCGGGTCACATTTATATCAATAGGAAACACTTAATCAACATCAGACAAGATACAGAATTTATACACAAGGATTATTACACAATTCTAAATAAAATTAACAGACATACACACAACAACCAAAGAAGCACACATCAAAACCAAGAAATCCACAATAACACCACTCACACAAACCAACGAGCACACACACCGGCACACCGACACCACAGCCAACATATCATTGAAAAACAGCTGATGCAGCTCAGTATCTTTCTAGTCTTTAAATGTAAAACGCATTTATCTGTTTTTGTGTTAATTTATTTATTTTTGTCGGTTATTTTATTATGTAAATGTAGTGTTTTTCGTAATTTTTATAAGTAGTTTCGTTCACATAGTATTAGAGGTAATTCAAAACATTTAATATATTTATATTGAAACATTTTTCAATATGCTAGACGTCTAAATAATTGTATTTCTACAGATCCCTTGAAAAGGACTCTAAAATCCCAGTATCGAAACGTCGTGAAAATGTGAATAAACTACTAAAACAAAATTTCGTAGTTTTTCTCACTGATCGGAGATCCCCAAAAAAGATCACATCGTTTCATATATTCTTAAACCCCGATCGAAAACAACACAAAATTTAGTAAATAAATTGTATTTTGTATCAAGTATTTGTGATTGAAGTGCAAAAAATAGGCCAATCACATTCAAGTATCTATCTAGAGGCATTCAAGTTCTATCAGTGAACTTTTAGAATAAAGTTACGAACTCTGTTTGTTTCCTATGGAAATCTCTCAGAAGTTTCAAATCAATTTAGAAAATATAAAGTTAAAACTTTGTTTTACAATAAACCGTTCTGTGCTTGATTGCCCACATATCAAAATTCGAGAAAAAAATAAATCTGGGAACGATTTGTGTGGATAAAATTCATTCAGCTGCCTATTGGAACTATTTTAGAAAACAAAAACTCCTTCAAACTTAGCAAATAGAATTCGAATGTCAGAGGCATTTGGAATTGTAACTTCTGCAAATATGCCTTAAGCGTTAAAAAATATTTTTCAGACATTCTCAGGAAAGTTATTATCACAAAGTTTTCTATCATGTAATAAATACGAGAGCAGATGCTATGTCAGAAAGGCACTTTGGGTAGGTAATTACTGAGTAAAAGTAAAAGAAACTATGTATGTAGATTGTAAGTTGAAGTTTAAAGAGCATGCAGATTATATATGTATGTGGGGAAATAGCAAAGAAAATTGCATTTATCAAAATTCTCAAAGTTCTGTTCTAGATGCACAAAATGCATATCGCTTTATAATGCAATTCTTCTACCTCACTTCTCTTATTGTTCAACACTTTTCTATATGAGCTCAAATGAAATTCAAAATGGATTGCAGGGGTTACAAAATGAAACAGTGCATGTAACTTGATACACCGATTAAGAGAGGTTTGAAGAAGTTGATCTAGACGAGATTGGCTTTGCTATATGTCGGCGGAGTATGCATTTCTCAGATTATTGGCTGCTACCAATTCTTGTTTTATGGTTCTCTGTTAGCCGTGCTTTTTGGCGAAGTATGGCATTTTTTTTCTTTTTTTTATGGCAAGGGGACGAGGGATCCCAAGCACGGAAGTCCGAGGAACAGAGAATCAGAGCCAGCTCAAGCTAAAAGGTGGGCCCTTTTATTCCCCATAATCACCCTAACCACTGAAGGGACACCTTGTTGTGCACGCGCAACTTATCCACAGACGACTTGCAGGGTGCAGTCTCCCAGTAACTTAGATGTTATACGAGGGCCACTCAGAGCCATTAAAGCTGCCTGACTATCCGAAAGGATAGCAATGTGCTTTCCCTTATTCTCCATATCAAGGGCTATCTTCGCTGCCATTGCGATCGCGAAGACTTCTGCCTGGAAGACAGTGATGTGTTTTCCAAGTAAGTACTCCAGCCCAATGTCAGGTTCGCTTACTTTATGAAAATTTATGTGATTTCCTTGGGTGCTCTTAAAACGATTATTATTCGCAGCTCTTGTCCTACATTCCTCGATGGAAAGCATGATGGAACCTGTAATGGGTATGTTACATTATTGAAGTCTTGAAGACGTTGTAATTGAGAGTTTGTTCCTTAAATTGCGTTAAAATTTCGGATAAAGTGTTGCATGAGTGAGCATCTTGAAGCAGCATGCGCCAGTCTATTATATTCAGAACAACGAAGAACCCACACTTGTTAGAATTAGTCAAAGATGGAAAATAGAAGAACTTTAAGAAGTTTTTTATTTTTAACCATTCTAAGTCAAATCATAAATGCAAGAGGAAAAAACAACCGCCTCGTCCGGGGTTTGAAGCCGGGATCTTCCGCTTTCCGGGCGACTGCTCTTATCACTGAGCTAACAAGACGGATGATTTTCCCTCTTGTATTTTTTAATTTGTAACTAGCCTACTAAGCCACAATTTGCTTTCAGCTGGCATTAACCAATAACGATGAAAGCGGACAAATAAATTGTAAATTCACGGGAATCGAACCTGGATTCAAACCTCGAAAAAGGCGGGTCTTTTTCCTCTTGTATTTATGATTTGATTTAGAACCGTTAAAAATAAAATAGTTCTTAAAATTCTTCTATTAAACTTTGTTGAATGAGGATTTTGATTTACATTCTAGTTCGTTTGAATGTTGGGTTGTCTGAGTTCTAAACGTGATGCCTGATGGTTACTTATGGCTATCGTAGAAGTAAGTTAAATACTAAAGGTTTTTTAAGTTGGTGGTAGAAATGTTTCAATCACCGGTCGATATAATTTAGACTAACCATTAGTTGAAGGTAAATAAGAAAGTTTTGTAATTGTTTTCATCACCACGTTATATAACTATTTGGCAATAAGTGTTTACTGGAGTTTCCGTGAATACTCTTACGTAACCCGACAATATTCAGTAAGGTAGGTGGCTTTCATAAAAATTGGGACTTTCTGGTAATACATACTTACCAACTATAAAATACCGTAAAAATTTTAGGTGGGTCTTTAGTAACTAGGATGATCGTTACAAAAACGGAGAACATTTCTAGTATCGAATCATTGAATAAAGAACTAATAACTAAGCAGGGTGTCATATAAAAATAATGTAGGTGTGTAAGCCATTCAATGACAGTCGCATTGCACTTGCCTTCACTTGCTTTGACATTTCTGAATGTAAAATGTTTCAGAGTTGATTTTTGCATGTCCGTCCGTCCGCACGATAATTCCCGAACGCGTAGACTTAGAGAGCTAAAATTTTGCATGCGAACTTTAACAAAGAAAAGTAAAATTAAGTGCGAGAAAGAGGCAAATCGTGCAACTCCTGCATCTTCCACCATATATTTGGACACTGTCTGAAAACGCGTTAACGTAGAAATTTTTTACACGACGTTCTCATAAAAATAGTAAATACAATTTTAAAAATGGTCTAAATCGAATAACTTGTTCTTGGTGTTGCCATATAAAGATTTATGATTTTTACTTACACAGTCCTAGTTCTTCAGAATATGAAAACCTATAAAATTGGTTATAATATTTTTTCTGTCCGGCGAACGGTTCTAGACATAAATGCCAAAAGCCACTTCAAAAATCAATCATGAACAGATGGATGACCATTTGAAATTACATACATAAGTATCATAAGAATTAGTCTTAGACCAATTTTAGCTTTTCTATTTATTTTTTAATATATATAAACGAAACAGAGAAATATACGGAAGTTTAAGATCATGCGAGATTTGTTTATTCGACAAACGTCAGAAGGCTTTCTTCTTTTCAATGGTAGCCCTATATTTCTTTTACCTAAAGAAATGGGCTCTAACAAATTGTTTATTATACCCTAAATAGCATATGGCTATTGAAAAAACAAAGTAAAATTATGTTCGAAAATGGGACAAGTGGGGTAACTCCTTCGTAGGGTTGCCATAAAAAAAATTCGTTTTTCTCTACATGTATTTGGACACTACTTGAGAGCGCTTTAACGTCGAGAGCTAAAATTTTGTACAAATAGATCGGACAACCCCTTCTTGGTGTTGCCGTATAAAAATTCAAGATTTTTACATATACTGTGAAAATGGTAAGTCCTATATGTACTGAAAAGTTCTCCAGAATATGAAATTGGTTATAAACGTATTTTCTGTTCGACGAACCGTTCTAGAAATATATGCGAAAACCCACGTCAAAAATTAAACTTGCAAGCGGGCATATCCTTGAGTGACCAAACGAAATGACATACGGACAGTCATCTAGAGTATCACAAGACTTCTTCTTAGACCAGTTCAAGTTTTCTACTTGTTTTACACAGCAATTTGGATTATAAAAAATGCCCCCCTGCAAAATGTCACGATTTCACTACTGCCATGACGAAACGAATACAAACACAGCACACTAATATATTTCGCGAATGGCTTAAGGTTTCATATGATATGCCGCGTCCTTATTAGTTCTATATTCAATACCTCGAATAGAGCCATTATAAAGTTGCTTTCATTTATTTATGGAGGCTTTGGCCATTTTCGAGGCCCAGTATCCAATTGGTGGTTGTGACATCATGACTTTAGCTAGCAGCAGGTGTAGGAATAATTAAGCAGTTTGCAGTATCTAAGCATTTTACTTCGCACAGTTAAATGCTTGGCGATTGCGAATTGTTTATTAAAAAACTGTCACATCCACTGCTGTTGTAATTAATTCCCTTTGCATAGTGAAATGCTCAGCTGGGCTTACTGTTTGTTTACTAATAGTATCGGGGTCTCCAGCTGACGGCAGTGACTGATGTAATGCTTTGAGATTAATTGCAAAGTTTTGCACTAATCACTGGGTCAGAGTCGCTTCCGTCTGTAAAGATTCTAACAGGTGACCCGGCTTTGCGATTGGATCAGGTTGCTCAGTTGTGCTTTGGCGATTATGAGTTGTAAGTAAAAATTATCCGTAAAGAAGCTCAAATTGTGTTATTATTCGAAGTAGTTTAATTAAATAAAAGTTTTCTTATGTGGATAACATGTGCGTTTTTGCTGGGGACACGACACATTTTAATATGCCTTTATTTTCCCAAGCTGTTGGGATAATACACAAACTAGGTTTTTCTTGACCTCTATTTTCAGTTTGCACGATTTTATGTGACATTTTATTTATTTATTTATTTTTTGTTGTAACGAAAATTACTCGGTACACTCCGCAAGGAGCGTACAACAAACATTATTAAAAGAATAACATGACACAGATAGAGACATTTTGTCATTACTTTAAGATATATTACATTACCTAAGGTAACATATTATGACTCAAGGGTACATAACGGCACATTTTCGAGGCATGGAATAGTTCATTGTTCATATAATTCCAGAAGTTTTATAAGGTTATTCAGTTTAACATATAATAGAGCCACAGTTTATACATAAGAGTTGTTGAATTTTTATAATGGTAATTTGTTCATCTAAGTACAAGCAGCCATTTTGTCATTTCTACATTTCAGATAAAAAATAAAATGTCGGTTAAGCTGATTTTTTAAAATGAAGATATGTGGCTTCCGTTTTGAATTCGTTGTAGGTATTTAACATTTCTAAATTGTGTAGCGTTAATTTTATGAAATAATATCACCTAGGTGAAAATTTCAAATTTTTGTCATATAAAATTAAAAATCTTAAATATTGCTTATTTTTGGAGTGGGCTGTATTTTATAGAAGTATGTATGACAATATTCGAAGTAAAATTTTAATTGCAGCTGAATTTGACCACGTATATGTCCAAAACTTATCATTCTAAGATGTAAGAGCATTAAGTACAAATATAATAGCTGCATTCTTCTGTATACTATGTTCTAGAACTCCCATATACTGGATAGAACAAATTGTTCAGTCGATTCAAGCAAACTATTTGTACTGTTCGCTTCATTTATAAATCTTCTATGAAAATGTATGGGAGTTTCTTTTGCGTATCTTTTGCCTGTCCTGTTCTGCGGACACAAAATAATACAACTAAAAAAAATATCGAAATTCTATATCAAGATAGATTTCGTAAATGTTTGCATTATGAAGTTTTATAAAGGTATAACGAAAAGTAATTGCCCTAACATTTCAATCACTGATAGAAATCATCTGAGCTTGGGCGTTGTTGAAACGTTATCATCACCATTATAAACAAAGTCTATAAAGATAACCAAAACATCAGTGCAACCTCCGCTGTGACCAAAATATATCAATCGAGAGCACTCCGGGTTATATAAGGGTTATATAAGAAGTTATATTAAGGTAACCAGAATATTTTTGTTACTCATTTTATAAAACCTTTATTTATATTAACTAAATCAAGTCAAGGTAATCCTTATATAATCCTCCATTTAAGCTCTCCGTGGTGTAATAGTGTGTTGCTTCATTTAGTTTGGACAGGGTTGTATTTAATTTTTGCAGAAAATCTTTTACCCTTTCTCGCATAGCATGGGCGGCGGGGTAGCTGTTTACGTTAAAGACTACTTTAAAGCTAGGATTGTTAAGAAGTCCCACAATGGCCCAATCGAATTTCTTGCAGTTGAAGTAATTTGCTCGTTTGAGAAATTACTACTGTTTACCGTTTACTCTCCGCCGGAAATGTTTACTTTAGATAATGCTAAAGAACTAGAGGGCGCTCTCTTGCACCTCGGTCAAAGACACTCCAATATAGTGGTGGGTGGAGATTTTAATATGAATTTATTATATAGGATGACATCCGTGGACAGTTTCGTGCATTTGTTTCAATCATGCCACCTACAGGTAATTAATAATTGCCTTCCAACTTATCACAATACTAATAATCCATCTCTACTTGATTCACTTTTCACTGCAGATAAAAACTGAGTTCTTTTTCATAACAAACTAAGTCCTCCTAGTGTTTTCGACCATGACTTTATCTCTCTGTCATATAGTATTTGTTTTTCATCCTACGCGCAAGATAATAAAGTATCGATCATACGATGGTGTGAATGTTCAAAATCTACTTGAGGAAGCATCCACTATATCCTGGGACGCTATCCGTAACTGTGCATCTATTGATGAGCAATTAACATTATTTAATAAATTCATATATTATTTACATGATAAGTATGCTACTATTCGAAGTAAACAGATTAATCCTGGTCATATTCCTTAGTACTGTGATAAAATTGAACATCTTATTGCTGAAAGAGAATACTTATTTCGTATATACAAAGCTTGTAAGTTGAATAAAAGCTTTTTACGATATAAAGCAGTCAGAGATCGAGTTACAGCTGAAATTAGAAGTGCGAAGAGAAATTATATGAGCAGATTACTAAACTCTTCTCTTTCCTCAAAGAAGCTATGGTCAAATTTGAAACAAAGTGGGGTATACGGCAAGGATCTACCTGTTTGCGATTTTGATGCCAACGAACTCAATTCGTATTTCATTCATCCCATTTCCATTCCATCACAACGATTTTATAATGCTGGCCATGATGATTTTTGTGATGACTTCAGTTTCTGCTGCGTATCTCCAGAGGAAGTTATCTATGCTGTCACTTCTATCAAGTCAAATGCAACAGGTTCTGATAACATCACGCCGAAGTTTTTTAAGGTGTTGTTACCAGCTACTCTAGATAGTTTAGTTTTTATTTTCAACTTGTGTCTTACCGTTTCTCAGTTTCCACAAATATGGAAAAATGCCATAGTTGTACATTTGGCTAAATGTTCTGCTCCTGTATTCACTAGTGACTACGGGCCTACATATAAGTTTGCTTTGCTTTCTTAGAAAAGTTCTTGAAAAGCCTTTCAAAGTCTTAAATATATATCAGACAATAACTTCTTATCGAAAATGCAGTCTGGATTCCGTGCAGGTCACAGCTGCAAAACAGCACTGTTAAAAGTGTCGACTGATATTCGCTTCTCTCTTGATAATAATTTAATGATGACTTTAGTATTACTAGATTTCACTAAGGCATTTGATTCGGTTAATCATTGCCCACTTCTCCAGAAGTTGCGCAAAGTATACAAGTTTTCTAACTCTGCCATTCAAATTATTAGTGAGTTCCTATCTGGCCGTTTTCTACAAGTAAAGATTGGCGACATTAAGTCTAATTGGAAAAGGATCTCCAGCGGAGTGCCGCAAGGCTCTATTCTTGGTCCACATCTCTTCTCACTTTTTATAAATGACCTTCCTGGTATTATAGAAGACGTAAATATCCATTTATATGCTGACGATGTGCAAATATATTTATCTATACCAATCGGCTTAATAGAGGATTGTATTGAATGAGTCAACAAGGATTTTAAGAATATCTCCTCGTGGGCAGCTAATAATCAGCTCCTGTAAAGTCCTGCTAAATCATCGTGCTTGTTTCTCTATAATGGTAATTTCAGCTCGGCGGATATTCCTAATATGTATTTAAATGGCGCAAGGTGAAGGAATCAAGGGGTAATTTTTAATGGCAAACTGGAATGTTGTGACTAAGTGAACTATTCTCTGCAAAAGATTTACGGAGGACTCAAATAGCTATGACTCTCGGGTAGTTTATTGTTAATTAACTTAAAAATAAAACTTGTCAAATCATTGCTGATACCTCATTTTACTTACTGTCAATTAAAGGCGCCACCATCATGTATTTGCCTACAGCTGCTCTGTCCTCGGATGCACACTCAATTCCTATCTCGATATGAGAGCTCTGATGTTTTTCCATAAGCTGTTGAGGTCGGGGGTTCCTTCATATCTGTATGAAGATTTGCATTTTCTGCATTCTACGCGTCATGAAACTCTACTCATTCCTCGCATGCGAGGTTGGGCAGGATTACTTTTTTGTTTATATTTCTAGTCTGTGGAATACACTTCCATTTAATGTCAGGGGGCGGGCAAGGGCGGCAGATTTTAAAAGTGTATTAACACGTCATTTTAATTAGTAGTTATGTCTATTCACGGAGCATATGAGCGCGGTCGGTCTTTTGGAAGTAAGTCTTTGCATCTACTGGTATCAGTTTGTTATTTTATATTACTATTATTATTATATCTATTACCTATATATTTTACTTCCACTCATTTATGGATTAGTTGTAGGTTCCTTTTAATTTTCATATAATTTCACACTTCCTTAGCATTGAATAGTATACTATCTAAAAGATGTAAATCTTGTGGATATGGACCTAAATAAATTATCATTATTATCCTTTGTTTAGAATTCTTTAGCTGTGATTGTAGTGTGGTCCTAAGAGTTTTCACTTCGAAAGTTTGAGTTAAGATTAATATTACTTCAGGCCAACCTGATATTTTATTGTACCTGTACATCGGGGGGGAAAGTAGTCTGTGAAGCGCAATGCTGAACAAGGTGAAAGCTGTATAAGAGGAAAGCATGCATACTTGATAGATGAATTTTGTTGGTTTGTTGTTATGGTGGTATGATTTAAGGGAGTTTTGAGCATTGGCATATCCTTCTGAAAGATAGTGCGAGTATGTGGAACGGTATAATGCATGAAGTCATTATATTTGGAGTGATGTGCACGCATTGTGAGTTTAGCCCACAAGGAGGATACAATTTATAAATAAGCACATGCTTCGGCGATATAATAATTTTGAGATTTTTGGCTGTGTGGGTACTGTAGTATGATGCTAGGCGGATGGCCAAAGATGCAATCGAAGTTATGTACTCATGTAAGTCAGAACAATAAAATCTCAGACATAGGATGTGAGAGGAGAAAGACAGACATAGCCTTGCCAGGGGCGTATGGATGTCTTAATTGGTGTATGAATAAGTTGATAGAAAACGGAAATCAGGTATGTATGTTAGTAGTGCTTATATGGTTAGTACGCATGGTCAGCTATAAGATCCAAATGGTGAATCTCGAAGCCTATCCAGACTGAATTGGGCACATCTTAACCTTCACGTGGTCCCCTCTGACAGCGCCCATAAGGATTGTATTACCTGTATAGGCCAAGTACAATTCTTTTAGACGTTGCAAATAAGATCTAGGCCCGAACGGAGTTACCAGTACCGTTTAAAAAAGCATATCTTGCATGAAGATATGAAACTGGGAGTATTCATGGTCCGTTGATCATGCTTTACGAAAGCCATACCAAATGGGCGGCCCGACATTGGCTAACTTGGTACTACGGGAATGAGGAGCCCCAAATTGAGCTGCATTTAGTAGCGATATTTGCCTCATCATTGGGAAGGCCCCCTTATGGGAGCATCGTACTGGCTGTGGTAGCCCATATGCGGGCAGAGAGGGATTGTCTGAGTCTGCGTGACTATGCGAACATTCTTCTCTAAACAGAGTAGTTTGTTCTCTTGACAAAATTGCATACTGCGTCCGTGAATTGAAGGATGGTCGCTTGTTATTGTATGCTTAGAGGACTGGCTCTCGGCGTGGAGTTGCGCTAAATCAACCGGGTGCCGTGACCCACAGATCGGAAGAGATTTTAGATAGGTCTCGCTTCTACCAGTAAGTCCAATGTCAAGCATGCACTGACATAAACTGGTACTCTTGAAACAGAATATAATATATTCTGCCTCTTGAGGGCGTTGATTGTCGCTTGTCTACTAATCCGTGCATTATGGTGCCGTGAGATTAAGATATAAATAGCAGGTGCTCACGTAAAACCATAAGACATTTCTGTACCTATACATCACACGCCCCTGCAGATAATTTATTCTTTATTAAGCTAAGGAGGATATTATTATATAAGTTTTGGAATCTAGACTCCAGAGTCCTGAAGCTCTATTATAGTATTTGTATACGATGTCTCTACTTTAGCGTAGACATCATTATCACCTGAAGACAGATTAAGACCACAAATTTCTCAATAAATGAGATTTTTTTACAATATAATTACACACATACACAGAGCAATAAGGATAACACTATTTATTTTAACGCACTTTTCACTGAAGAAACACGGAAAACTTCGCAACCGCGGAACCGATACCACTCCAGTAAAAATTTTCCCTTTTGCGTGACACTTGTTGATGACACAACTGACAAAACGAAATGGCGCAGTGTCAACTCTTTATAGCACAAACTGCATTGGTGTGCCATCTGTTGTCTGAAATCCGTATTTCTAACTCGTACACCTCGTAAACCAAAACATATTGAATTGTTTGTCTGAGAGCGAGGCTCGCTTAGGAGTCAATATATGTTTTCCCATAGAAAAATAATAATAAAGCGTACATTGCAGGCAAGTGAGTAAGTCTTCATAAATAATAACAGTAATTTAGTTTGTGATATTACACTAATTGAGTATTTCATGTAAAAATCTTCCCAACATATTCCAATTAAAATTCATTATATTCTAGTAAGAAAATATTGTCAGTGTCTTAAAAATCACATAAGGGTTTGAGAGTTAATTTCTTGTTTTTATCTCCGTCACTGCTCCGGCTCCTCCCTTCGTTATAATTTCTGGTATTTCCATGTTCAATCCATCTGTAACCATTCTCTTTCCATTCACTTATTATTCATTTCACTTTTCATTTTTCTTACAAACATTCAAGTTTAATCAAAATTTTGTTTTATTGACATGCCTTGAATCTACATGCTTCACCTACCAATTGTGACATATTTATGAACAAAGAGCTCCTAAAAATTTGGATTTTTCCATTCATTATTCCCCGGAGGATTTTCCAATCGAGACGATTCAAATTATTTAACAATAATTTTTCTTTATAATTCTTTTATTATAAAATATTTTCCAGCTCTCATATCTTCTGTTCGTTCCACATATAAAAAACAAAAACCAAACGCTAAATACTGAAATGTTTGGAAAATCTTAAAATTTTGACAGGTGTTTTCATGTGCGATAAATCAATTTGCATATCTGCAAATTTGGAGCTCAATATCTTCGGGCGATTCCTTGGGCTTCAACTTGTCCAGTTCAATGGGTGAAATTTGTCGATGCGTAAAAGAAAAACATTAAATATTTTCAAAGGTATGTTTTTAAGTTAAATTCAGATTGGCCTTGGATGCTTCTGTGGTCTGGGAAAAGTAAAATCAGGTCTCGATAAGAATTTTTCTTGTTAAATTAAATAAAAACAGCACAAGCTGTGCCGGGCATGTATGTAACATTTTTATTGTTATACTGAATGAATAATTTCAAATTAAATACGCCACCAAATTTCCTCACAATAAGTACATGGCAAGTATCTTTCCTTAAGGATATCTAAAATAAATATAAAGAGAGAAAAAATTTAATTGAACAAAGCAAAAGTAATTTTAGAACACAGTATCTCTACTGTAAGACTACCTATATAACCTAAAGCAGGAGAGCAATTTTTTATGGCAATTTGATTTCTTTTTAAGCTAAGAGAATGTGGTGGCTTTATACAACGAGTCAAAACAGATATGAGTAGATACTGTGCCATCAGTTCTAGATTTCCAGATTAAATTTTTGAACGATTTTGGAAAAATATCCATGAACTAAACTAGGTATGTTTTAAAGCTAATCGTCAAAGGCATCTCAATTACTATAGGAGAAGCTTTAAAGTGTGTTAGTGGAAGATAAACAATTTAATAATTTTTAATTATTCGTTGAACAGAAGCACATGGATTCAATACATAAATTTGCGGTAAGTGTATACACTTGTCCGGTTTTGCTGTAAACTTCACACATCGAATTTTGCTAAAACTTTCATACACTTTTCGAGTTCTTATAAATTGCTCCATTTTCATACTTTTAGTTTTTTAATTTAATTCAGCTTATATACCGTTTTGAAGTGTTTTAATTTTGTTTCGTTTTTCTTTTTTTATTATATTGCCAAAGCTCAGGGGATTCCCTATGATGTCGTAGCACAGCATTGGCAGGAAAGGGCGAAAGAGTAGGAAATTTAGGATTATTTGGTTAAGACAAGTGGGTGATTGTGCGCATTACGCTTGAAAATTGGTGGCTCATAGCTGAGGGGAATGGCAAACTGTTCCACATTCGTACTGTTCTGCTTATGAAGGATTCACGGAATTTTACGGTACGGCCAAATTTGTCTTCAAGGGTGTGAAGATGAGCTCGGGTTACATCACGTGTGGTGCGCATAGGAGGAATTCTACAAGGGATTATGCTAGAAATTTCGTCAGAACAACGACCATAGAAGTAGCGATAAACGAGAACCAGACATCCGACATTAAGTCGGTGCTCTAGGGATTCAATAGTTCCTATTGATATGTCATCGTGAATAAACCGGAAAGTCTCTTTTGGGCTTTGACTAACGCAGACAATGCAGTGCGTCCAACCCTCCATGCCCTTGGGAGTTATATTCTAATCTAATCCTAATATGAAACTTGTAGATTTGCGCCAAGTCTGATGAAGTAAAATATTTTTTGTATCTTTGCGAGAAACCAAGGCATTTCATCTCGTTTTTGGCAATACCAAAAATGTGATCAGATCAACTAAGATTGTTGTATATTTCAATGCCTAAGATGTTAAGAGATGGTGAGTTCGAGATATCTTCTCCATCGACAGAAATGGGTCGGGTGGGAGTTAGAGTACGTTTGAGTTATAACAGAAACCATGCCGTTTTAGGAGCATTAAAAAAGCTCCGACTCTCTCTACCCCAAGCTAGTATTTTTGTGAGGTCATAGTTTTGAGAACTGAACATTTGGCTTCGTTTGTCAGCTAAAACATTCCCACGGGAATCAGCTATAGAGTAGAACCAGGGCACGAATTCAAGGTTGCTGTCGTCTTAAAAGCTATGAATAGGATTGAAAGTGAGAGCTAACAGATTATTAGTAAAAATGAGGAAGAGAGTAGGAGAGAGCACAGAACCTTGCGGTACACCAGCATGAAGTATAAAACGGTCAGAAGTAACTCCGTCCAATAAAACGTGTATTGAACGGCTGGAGAGAAAACTTTCAATCCATTTTAAGAAAGGAGGGTCTAGACCTAATTCAGTCCACCGACGTATTTTAACTCCCTCGATGAAAAAGTCCAGCCATGTCATTCTCTAAATCATTCAATCAATTAAATAATAATTCCTAGAAGGCAGGAAAAGGAACCTACAAAATGTTTAAACTTTACAAAGTCATAAAACAGAATACTTATCTAAATCTTACCCAGGGCAGCTCCGCAATCTAAAAACTGTGTAAAACATGTCTCGTAAAGAACTTAAAATGCTGCAACAAACCTTTCAAATCACAGGCTATCCAATATCATGGCTCATATTTCATCTAAAACGAACAAATGCGAATAATTACAAAAAAAAAAAAATACATAAATTAATATTAAATGCATCAAAGCATACCAATCTCCATATATTTACATCTTTTGATGTCATCAAATGCCATTATGTCAGCCAGCTGCCTATGGTACATTCAGACATTACATCAAACAATGCTAGGGCAACGCCAAGAGCGGATAGCTCATAACTGGATACAGCGGCTATATAAAGCCGACGAACCACAGCAGAAAATCATTGCCTTAGGAACCATTTATTCCTAAACACTCCCAAAAATCCACATCCTAACCTCTCATATCTCCTTCCCCCGCCCTTCTACTAACAACTAACTCCAAAAGGAGAACGACATGAGGTACGACTGATAAGGCGCATCAGCTGTAATTCAAAAGAAGACAACAAAACGAAAAGTGCGAAAGTCACAAACGACATCTGCCAATTGGAGGAAAAAAGAAGACATCAAACTGAACTGAGGGCTAAAGATGAGCCCCCAACGATCAAATAAAGACAAATAGCGAAAAACATCGAGGGAAACTACGACAAATCAAATAGAAAATTCGGCGCAAAACACACTTGACTTCACTTGACTTGACTTGCAGAAAATCATTCTTGGTCCAGAGCTGATGCAGAGATTATTCTGCACTATTTCTTTATAGAAGCATTTTGCTACCCTACTGCTATCAAGCAGTAGCAAGGAGCATTTTGCTACCATTTCGCGTACAAGCTAAAGAAGTCTATGTTCAGAGACTAATCTGAATTATTTCTTTATAAAAGCAGTTTGCTGCCTTCGCGCAGTGGCGGATCCAGCTAGGATGTGTGGGGGTCGTGCGTCCCTCACTGAACACCACTAAAAAAAAATTGCAATATATCTGCTGAAATTTTCCTCAAATCTATTCTATTGCCCTTTTTGTAAAAAATATAAAGAGTTTTGTAAGCGTTCAATTTGATACGTTTAGGAACGCAGTCCTTATGGCTAGCGCCTTGGTATTTGCATCACTTCAGGTCATGGCTATCGAAGCATAGAGAAAAAACTGGACATGCTAAAACCTGTGAAAATCCTGTACACGAGCGTGGGTTTTCTTGGGGTTTTTGAAGCAGGATAGAACTTATTGGGGTAAAATTGATAGGAGGATTCTTACATACACAACGGCAAACAGAAACTACACACCGGCAAACAGATCATTGTATATTGATGTAGAGAGTTAAAATATTTATTGCAACGTTTTTTATATTTCAATATTTTTTTTATTATTTCGTAAAATGCAATAGTTTTACTAGAATACTTACCTTAGATACGTATCTTAGAGAAATTCACTGGTCCGTCTGTTTTGCTTCGAGGGATGTTGATGAATTTACAGTAGAGCATAGTGACATTCAAAGTCTTGGTATGCTTGGATACATTAGTTGTTCCTACAGCAGGTCTCAACAACAGAAAAATTACTCTAGCTTTAACGATAATTCAATCAAGTAATAAGAACGAAAAAGTCTGCTTTTCGTACCTATCGATTGCATTGATACTAAAAATTGAACATGTCTACAAGACTGCACAGAACACCTGCAAGTCTATTATACAGAGAGGAAAATTCCTTTTTGTCCAGAATTTTAGACTAATAATCTTGACAAACCTCAAGGATAGTAAAGGCTTCTGGCCTCCGGTCAAAACCATCAGGAACAACTTCACCAATTCCTCTATACCTTCATTACTTAACAATGCCGAAGTGGTTGTTGACTCCGTGGATCAAACTAATATTTTAACTAGTAGATTCGCTTCAAATCCGTCGTTTTCCATTTACTTCACAGACAAGAGCCAATACACATCCATAGAAGAGATGTGTTCAAGGTCTTTAAAACGGTTAACACCTCTAAAGCCGTAGGTCCTGATGGTTTCTCACCCCTGTTAATTAAAAGTTGTGCCTCCTCTTTGACTAAACCTCGACGTAAACTATTATACTTGTTTATTCCACAGAAAAATATTCGACTGGTTGGAAACTAGCTCGTGTTTAGCCTATTCCCAAGAAAAGACAGGGTAGCGATCTCTCAAATTATCGACCAACTGTAATCCTTTCGATTGTTTCAAAGGTTTTTGGATCCCTTATTAACTCCAAATTAATGAGATATCTAGAAACCAAACAAGTCAATATAGTAATATGGCTTCGGACTGCACGCTCATGTGAAGACTTGAGTCTAAAATTGTTGCCCTAGATATTTCAAAAATCTTTGATATAGTCTGGCATCCAGCCCTTTTAGTTTTTATCTGATCGCCCTTTACTTTTAATCCTTTTTTGCAAAGTTACAGTTTATGATGAATTCGTGAATTTGAACAAAATGTATTTCTAAAATGTATTACTAAGCAAAATGGATGATTCAATGTAAAACATTTTAGAGAATCGGGCTAGCACACACATATAGAATTCTGTTTCAGGCTTGGGAAGTTTTTCTCGAAGGTTTTGACTATACACATCTGAATTGATTTTGATTTAAAAAAAGAAAAAGAAAATATGAATGCATTCTATTCAGACATGTGCCCTTAGATTAGATTAGTTTGTGTAGTGGTATGCAGGCGTCTGCGTCGCATTCAGTGAGACCTGAAAGATCTATTCTTCAATTTACTCCCTTTCTAGGTTTAGATTGTTAATCAACTTCAGAATCATTCTGGCATTGAGAATCCATACATAGCCTGGCGAAGGAAAAACTTTACCAATATTTCGCAATTGCAGAGCAGGTGTTCCGAGGTTTCATGAGTACCCTGACAGAAGCGGCAAAATTAAGTCTCAGCCGATTTTGTAAAAGTGATACTTCAATGGGTAATGAATTGAATTGTTTTATTTTTCCACCAGTGGTGTCGATAAAGTTTCTTTCCTAACGAAGTTCTTGTAGCTTTTCGAATAAAGAGACTTTTGTTTGTAATCCCAGGGTAGCTTTGAGGTAGCACATGTCTAGGAATGCCCACATGCCACACTTTATTTCACCTTGATATATTTTGAAGAGTTTGCAGACACTCTCAGACTATCCTTGACTTTATAGTGTCGAACTAAGTCCTTGAGAACGGCTTCGCTATCCGAGAGCATATTAATGGTTGAGCCATTTATGACTCTTTTCATATATGTATTGGTGCATTCTTCTATAGCTAATACCGCGGCCTGGAATACGGTAGGGGTAGAAAACAGGGCTTTTTGATATATGGCATCTGGGGCCATATGCACCTAGTCTGTCTCCATTGTTCATTGTGGAACCGTCAATTACCAACCAGCTCACCTGGCTTTTCCTGCTGTTTCTGCTTTTGCAATCTGATAGAACTAAAGATCGATATCTTTTTCACCTGCAAATGCAGGGGGGTGAAATGTTTAATAAGGCTACCATGCCTGCTGTAGAACAGGTCTTCATGGCACCAGTTATTCCTAGACAGGCAAGTCACTGGGTTTTTTGAAGCTGAGCTTCTCTTTTGTTTTGATTACTTTTTGGCCCCGCCTAAGTGACCATGGGTCTAATAACCGTGGCGTATATTCAGTATATCATTTTCGGCTTCATACACCATGCTCTGCCAATGAAGCGCTGACTCTTCTCGTCACTTTAGCAGGTGCGAATTCCAGGCCAGTTTCTTATCTAGAGTGACCACCAGATTTATGGATTGAGAAGTTTTTCGAGAGTTTTGGCTCCATTCATTTTGCATTGTGAATGGGCGTAGTTGTGTAGTGAATTAAGTTAGCTGTTTCCTGTCTTCTCATCTCATTGACATTTCTTGATATTGTGATCATGCTTGAGTTACTGGAAGCTGTCAAATAAGTATTTTGCAATTTACATGTTAAAAATATTTTACTTTATATATATATATATGTTTATTATATTTTAGTTCGTGGACCGAAAATCTTCCCAGTGTAACATACCTGTACCATACCTACATTGTACCATACCTACATTGTAACATACCTACATATTTCAAATTGTAAGCAAGTCCAAACAAAAATCTGTCAGCACAAGCAAAAACAATTTCAACATAAAATTTATTTGACATGTCTATATGAAACAAAATTGTGAAAGACAGTCATAACAAATGGGTTCACGCATTTCACTGACTGAACCATTTGAAGTGGCCTAGCAAGAATTTTTGTAATTAGTTGTGCAAGATGTTGTTCTTTCTTTATCGATTGGTAAATTTTGTCGACACATTCTAAGTGGACAATTTTGTATTATCGATTTGTAAATTTTAGTAAAAGATTTCTGAGTGGACAATTTTTGTTTGGATAGGCACGAAAATTTTGTATAAATTAAATGCGATATTGGGAAGAAATAACATTCAATTTTGAACAGTCAATTTGTGCGTTTTTTTAAAGTTCCGAGCTGCTTTCGAGCAAAAGGAACCAAACCCATTTGGCGATAAGAGCCGGGTAAATTAAAAAAATTAATTAATTAAAAAAAAAAACGTTTTATAAATCAAACTGCGGCTTTTTAATTGTAGCCATATACATAAAGAGGCAAGTGAATTTTTTTAATTCCGCCAAAGTGTTATTAAAAATAAACATGAATCTTATCTGCAGAAATCAACAAATAAAGAACGAATTTATTACACCAGAAACAAAAAAAAAAAGACTACAGCAGCTCTCTCTAGAAGAATATTGTATTACTAAATTTTGCATGTTGGACCATGAACCCGCTAAATATAGGGATTGAGTCGTTGTAAATTCGTGTCAATGGACAGGTCTTGACCTTAAATCATATAAACAAAAATACTGTGCTGATATCTAAATTAGATTAAGTTTTGATATATGTATTCTTGTCACAATCAGCATTTTAAGTGCTAAGACAAAAACACAGGTGCAGATATTGAGGGTAAGTAATTATGTTAATTAGGAAAATAATTAGTAAAAAATCAAGTCTTGGAAGTCTACTGTAATATTTATGATTTTGAACTATTTACCTACAGTTTTCTTTATTTTCCTCAAAAACTCAAATGCCAAACGGTTCTTACCGTGGAAAAAGAAACTTTTTTTCACGCCAGGAATTAATCAGGTCCCACAAATCACCCATGAAACTGCTGATAGAAATGAAGTTAATCTTTTTTTAGTAAAATTATCAAACTACCAATATTTTTTTTTCCTCAAAATTACTAAATTCACACAATTCCTTGTTACCAGCAGTATACTTCAACCATTTGTGGGTACAGGTAGGATTCTAAACAATATCAATAGATGCTAATAAGACAATCCGATACCCTATCATTAAGTCTAACATACCACCGATAACAATTAATATTGTTACCATACCTATTTAATATAAGACCATCATATCGTACATGCCTTCCCACCTCACCACATCAAACCAGAGTTAAGGTAGAATTATATTTGAAATTGAAATGACGTCAAGCATGTCAAGCCGCTAAGTTATAGGTTTATTCTAGAGAATAACCAACAATCATGCGAAAATAAATTAAGGTCTCATGGTTATCATACCTCCGGCAACAATCTTAGAACATCTCCTAATTACAGAGACTATGTACATCATGACAAAACAAAATTAAGCTCCGAAAATAAATTCATTTGGAAACTTCCCATTATATTCTACGTAAATAAATTACAATTTTCGTAAATGTTTTCTGCGGTGTATCCCTTTACGGAAATAAAAATATGTTCAGTACCGTATTCCACCCGTTGAACTTAATTATGTGCGCATGAAAACATCACAGTGAAGTTTGCAATCAAAGAACGTTCCAGCAGTAACCAAAGACTATTAATTAAAGCGGAAGCATCTCCCGCTTGAATTTTTAATGCACGAACAACCCCTCATTAAGGGCGTAGTAAAAGTAAACAAATAGTTTACAGCTTACCGCAACCCTCTGTGCGAACAAGCAAAAGTGATTAACGCGCCCCGATTCTAGTGTTAATACTCCTACTACTAACTAAACTATGTAACTACATACTTATACTATATAACGAATGACCCTGCGGTTTTTCAAGCCATATTGCACTGTTGTTATTCACATGCTATTATTAATTAAAATTGTTTCTAAAACCGAAGAATTTTATTATGATATTCATTGAAGTGCCTTGTTGGGATAGGGCACATTGTTACTGTTTATTTGTAGGCGGTACAAAGGACCTTTTACGTATGACCTCATTGCAAGAAAATTTCATTCGAAATTTTATTGATTTTCAAGGAACCTGAACCTTAGTTTTGACCCCTTTGATTCCAATGCTGATTCCCAGAAATTAGGTGGCTTGGACGTGATAGATTTACAAGGTGCTTCATTTCCATATGTATGAAAATAATTACTGCAAAAACCACTAAAATTATATTTAATAGATTGTTCACTTTCAGCTCGCTCCCCTTGGCTGAAATTTATCATGACTAGAATATTTCCCAGATCACCATTACATAAAATTTTGTAAGAAAGTGAAATGAATGGAGGTGTGTCCATAAATACTGAAACCTCGAATGGATGGGTTGGAGTAGATTTCGTATGGAACCAAAACTAAAACTTACGTCTGAAAGGATTTGCATTAAGAGCATTGCATCTGTAAAAAACCAATACAAAGCATCATTTCAGGAGGAGATTCTGATCTCTTTGTAGTAGCTTGGGCGTATATTTTAGTCACATATTTTGACATTTCAATACAAATTTGTCATACTTTTATATTCACCATATTCATTTTGATTTATCCTTTTCATCAACCACAAAATAAACTAAAATGAGTTTGAAATGAATTAATGTCAGACAGAGCTGGCAAGTACCAAAGAAAAAGTACTTAAGTACAAGTACAAGTACCGAAGGCCTAAGTACTTCAGCGTAAGTACAAGTACCGCATGTATGAAAAGTACTTGTAACTAAATACTAAGTCTTTAAAAAGTCCTGAGTACTTTTTGAAGCACTTTTTAAAGTACTTTTTAAGAATTCTTGTACGTTGGCTGTAATATAGTGAACTTTATAGAGCTCAGTTAATAGATATTAATAAATAAATACCTTTTGAAAACTATAGCAAGTATAGTAACCAGTGGATACTATTTATAGTTTTCGGTTCTACAAGTAGAGTAAAACTTTCAACTCTCCTTGCTACACTCACAAAAACTATTAGAGGTCCGCCCAAGCACCCATTATCACCTCCAATAATGCATAACAATTTCCAGTAAATTTCTAAGAAAAATGTTAGGCCTTCCCTACATCAGGTCGAGGCATCCTTGATTTTATATTGGAGCGAGGCAATGTCCACTGACGTTTATAATATGGACTGCTTAGGTTTCTATTTCACGTCGACACAAGTGCTTGTGTCAAAAAGAGTTCTTACGTCGGTGCCAACATTGAAAAAATCATTGGCGGGAGGTTGAAAAAGTGAGAAGGCAGCTCGGAAAGTGATTTTATTAAAACATTTAGGGTTTCTTCTGCGTATCTAATGAATACATTGTCTTTTCTAAAACAGTTTTTGTCAGTAATAACCCTAAATGATTAATTTAATTTCGACGAATCCACGAATTTATTTGTTGTTTTCAGTTATCTCTCAGTTGGTACTTGGTGCTTAGGCCGAAAGAGTCAGCAATATAGAAGTAAGCCAACTTTTTGCAATCCATATTATATATGTCAGTGTTTATGTCATCAAGCCGAGGCATCGTCGATTTTATATTCGAACGAGACATTACTGGTTTTTGTTCTACTTCCCCAGTCTTGTGTGCATGTTATTAGTTTGTCTAAGGTTCTGCCTTGACGCGTGTGTGCGGCACTTTCTTTGACAGTTCTTTACGTGTGTATTTGTATTGTGTTTGCTTTCCTACGAAGAGTTAGATATTTTTAGGTACTTATTAAACTCAGAAATACCTGAGCAAAAGTCTTGGTACTTAAGTACAAAACTAAGTCTGAAGTACAAGTAAATAGAAGCAAGTACTAAGTAGGGGCATTTTAAAAGTATTGAGCAATAAGTCTTAAGTAACAAAAATGTACTTTAAGTTGTAATTTAGTTTTTTTTTTACTTAAGTATTGCCCAGCTCTGATGTCAGAATACACACCTAAAAATACGACAAATTAGTCAACTTCACCCATTGATTTAATAACTAATAAGGAAACGGCATATCGGGTGAAAACCTAAGCCACTCGGCGAAATGTGTTAGTGTGCTGTGTTTGTATTCGTTTCGTCATGGCAGTAGTGAAACCGTGAAATTTTGAAGGGGGACATTTTCTATAATCCAAATTGCTATGTAAAAAAAAAAAACAAATTTTTGGCGCCCGCTTATCTTCAGATAATATTCCTTGGCGTTGCCTATGATAATTTAAGTGAAGTTTCAAATAAGTGACCAGCCTCTTGTCGTTTCTCCCCACGCTCCCTGGATTTGACTGTCATTGAATTGCCTACTCACGTACACTGTGTTCGCACGAAACCCCGCTTCCTTATTAGTTATTTATTCAATGCCTGCACCCGAGATTGTGACAAAAGTTGTACTATGGTAAATAGATTTTCTACACCAACTTAAAACAATACAAGTGCTTAAAACCGAAAAATATTTTTGAATTTGTTATGTGAAGTGTCAGTTTCAGTTCATTCTACGTAATGCAAAGCTTGCTGGACTGAATAAAAACACACAAAAATCAGTAGAATAGTTCATTTTTTTAGGCGTATATTTTGACATTAAAGTAAGACAAAAGATCCGTATCACCCTCCAGTTTTGGAAGTTAGTAAAACAAGTAGACACGCTGCAAGCGGACATATTTTCCTAGGTGGTGAAGTAATTCTAAAATTCTGACGGAAGTCCAGCTGAAACACATTATTGTATAACCCTCACAAAATTAGCATGGTGTATGACTAATTAATTATAGACAAATTTCAAAAATGAATATTACGGTTCGTCTACGTAGCATGGCAAGAAACTTCAAAACACTACCCACATAATACGCTCTACATACAGAAGAAGGAGAACATGCTAGGGATGTGTACGAGGTTATGATCATAATTTATGAAACAATACGTTATATTCTTTTATTTTTTTCGGTGTTATTTATGAGGAATTTCGTCAAATTTCTCAGATCCTTCATATGACATCGGTCTATAATAATAGGTTTCCATTGGATCCGGTTTCAGCTTTCAGTTTAGTCTTCTATTAAACTTTTTCTTGTCACGTATCTCTTAGATTTATTACTCGACGGGTTTCTACGGGTTCCAGCCGAGAGCCTGCTCGCAATGTTGTTGTATTCCACCGCATGAACAATACAATTACACTTTCGACGTTTTATTCCATTGTTGATCTTGTCCAGGGTGTCATTTACCAAGGGCGGATACAGTGATGGGCGATCGGGCGGACAATCCCCCCCGCCCCCTAGAACTCTAATAAAATCAAAACTTACACTCTAAAATTATTTGCTCGAATTATGCTAAGAATACTAAAAAAAAAAAAATGTTAAATATTGCTTCAAAATCCGCACTAAAAGTAGAAAATAATTTTTTTCTTCCCTTAATGAGTACATCACAAAAGTTCTATAGAGTTTCCCTTCAATTTGCATTTAATTAAATTTGTGTATAAATTTTAAAAATTTCACTACAAAGAAAGCAAGAACTATGCAGTTCAAATTTTTACACTATAGTAAATAACAATTTCCCAAAATTGAAATTTGGAGCTGCTCCTAATGTTTATCAAAATTCTTACAAAATTACAGTTTAATTCCCAGACTTTCCTTTCTTTATGTACCTTGAAAATTTTAAAATTTATAAACAAATTTAATATCATGTCAAAATTTTATTAAATGCAAAATGAAGGAAAACTCTAGAGAACTTTGGTGATTTAGGTATTCACCTAGTGAAGTGAAAATTATTTTCCATTTTTTTAGTGCGAATTTTGAAGCAAAGTATTTTTAAAGTTTTGTTTTTTTCTTTATATTTATCAAGTATATTCTTTTTTAGCCCTAAATTATTCTCCAAAAATTTAAAAAATATATCATTAAGGAATTTTTAGTATAAGAAAAATGTTTGCATGTTTTTGTGTCTGAAAACTCACAAAAACCAGTGTATTTGATGAAAAGTAGTATGTTGGGAAAATCTCCATAGACGAGATAATTAATATCAGATTCAGTTTTTCTGCAAGTTTTTAATTTATAGCAAATAGGGTTATATATTAGAACTCCTGGAAAATGTCGTTAACAAAGTGTCGATATGAAAAGATATTATTGCAAAAAAATTTAAAAACTTTTCCTTTAATTTGCAACAAATTTCAGCCCAGCCCAATATGTTTTCTTTCTAATAGTGTGAGATCTGTGCTCAAGTTAAGGGGGTGCCGGTTTTAAAAAGGATAACTCAATCTTTAAAATTCAAATCGTTAATAATTCTAATAATTCAAACAATTCAACTCTTACAAATAACTTAATCTAATATAATAAAAAAAATACTCCAATACAGTTCAGTGAATTCAATAAAAAAATTATCGCCACAGTAGTTTGCTCCTTTTTAGTTCTGAAAAAAGAGAAATGAATTCACTATGAAATCCATGAATAGCAAACTAGAAATTTTTGGGAGTGTACTACTATCTGTACGATTATGTAAAGTAACAGGAAGCGCTGCAGAATGTAGTTGCAGAGAGTGCAGTGTGAGGACAGAGTTGTATTTTTAACAGAGTTGATGTATACTGTGCCGTGTAGGCGTAACTGTGCTGCCCGTGTAAACTCGGCAGCAGTAGCAGAATTAAATAGTTATGCAGAACCATAACTCTGCAGTAGGAGTAAATTCCTACTTAGGTGAACGATGGACTTAAAACAGAAGTAAATTTCTGCAGTAGGAGTAAATTCCTCTTAGATGGAAGCAATAGTGAAGCAGAAGTAAATTTCCGCAGTAGAAGTAAATTTCTGCTAAGATGGAAGGATGGAATTAAAGCAGAAGTAAATTTCTGCAGTAGAAGTAAGTTCCTACTTAGGTGTGGGATGGAATTAAAGCAGAAGTAAATTTCTGCAGTAGAAGTAAATTCATACTTAGGTGTGAGATGGAAAATAGCATAATTAAATTTCTGCAGTAGGAGTCAATTCTTACTTGGATGGAAGCAAAATCGGGTTTGGATAATTAGGAAAAAATCAGAGTAAATTCTGTATTGGGAATGGGTGATTCTGCTGTAGCTCGCCCCCCTTTTATAGTGGCCGTGAACTGCTACGTTTCGGTTTCATGATTGGTTGCCCTGGCAACGCTCGTTCTCAAAGTTGTATTCCATTGAACTTTGTCACAAATTGACGTCATATTGTGACCATTATCGAATTAAAGTTGCATTTCACTCACTGAACTCTGACTGCGACGAAACACATCTGACGTGATGTAATGTCATTTGAATGACAATAGTAATTGGAGAAAAATGGTAAGTTTGTTGATAATTATGAATTTCATTTGTGTATTTTAATGTTTTGATAACTTTTTCAGATAGAAAAGTCCAGACTGAGCCTTTAAAGGTTCGATTATATAAGGTTGGGGTTGTTCCAGTCGTGAAAGTGCAGATAAGGATTGCCTTTTAGAGATAAGTGTTTTTATTTTGAACCTTTTTTTGAATTAGATACTTTATGTTCTCTTTGTTTTGCCTTTTATGAACACAATTTTGGGGGGAATTTGCATCGAGGGATGAGGATTTTATATGTGGACTGAACAAATAGTATTAGAAAAATAGCGTGTACAACAAGTTTCCGGAAATTACGGAGTCTGAACGAAATCCAAGTTACTTTTATATGAAATCACCAGCAAGATAAAAAAGAAGTGTATAATCTTGACCGCTAACCAGCCTGGTATCCACGCATTCAAATCGTGTTTCATGACTTGTATATTCCGGGTCCGGGGTTACAACTGACCGATTTTCTCTTTTTTTGGGGCACCAAATTTTACTATGCGTATGGAATCAAAAACTTATTTATTATATTAATAAATGAACTCCGACGATATCTGGATGCTAGTGAAACTTTTATGCTGGAACTGAAAAAGAAAGCTATACAGGGTGATCCAAAAGTGATGGTCCAACTTCAGGAGCTTGGGTTATGAAAGAGCAAAATGCGTGATTATTGATAGTTGAATAAGGTAAAATAATACAAAATTTGCTAAATTTAGAGATCTGGTTACAGATTACATGTATGTATAGCAGCATCTATCGTTATTCACCTATTTGAGGAAATTAGACTTTGTCTTCTGCGTATTACATAGATTTCCTAACTACGCAATATTTTAACAGGAAATTAACTTGAGAGATATTGTTTTCCTCATCAGAAATGTTTTAACTGCTAGTATTTAGTAGAGGAAAAATTGTATTAAAATTTTTAAAAATAGCGAAAATTTGGAATCCATATTTAACTTGTCGTCCTTTAAGTAAAATTTTCTTCAAGAAAGAATTTTTTGGGATATCTCCGGTATATAGCAAAAGCTAAAAAATGTTCTAATTTGTTATTTCATCACACAATCCAAAAAATTCTTTCTTGAAGAAAATTAAGTTTAACCCGGTAAAAAGTCCAAAAGAGTAATCTCTTTTTATTTAAGTAAAATGTTGAATTACCAAATCTATGATTTTAGAGAAGAAATTTATGTTTGTAAGGAATAACGAATTGTTACAGGAATGAATGAAAATGAAAGAATGGCAAAATGACAGGCGAGGAGTTATTCCAATATGTGAAATGTAAATAATGAAATGTTTTTGGAGAAAATTTTCTTAAGAATCGCTTTCATCTAAATTTTTCATGATTGTCAATGCCTTCAATATATGTTTCATCAAAGACCACATAAAATAGAAAGAATATTCTTCTCTCATATCGAAAAGTTTTTTATTTGGCGGGTCATGTCGTGAGAAGTATTGGGAACGTGAGGAAATTCCAAAATTTTTCAAAATGAAAAATTTGTACTTATGTTATACTTTTCATTAATTGTGCAGTATGAGTATGTATGTACAATTATTACTTTAACTTTAAAATATTAGATAAGTCAGCAATAAACGATCATGTTCTACTTTGAAATGCACGCAATTGGTAGCAAACGGACTGATGAAGAGAGTATGTGAATGGACTTCATTGTTGAGCTTTGCAAGAATTTTTATAAATTTTACGATATTTTTGTTGAGTCTACGAAGCTGCGTGTATTACTAAAAAAATTCTCCCTATAGAATACATATGTACGAAATATTCGCAATTTTTACATTTTATATTACCAACAACTCCGCCAATCACAAGCTTATGTGCGTTCTTTTTACGAAACGTTTTATAGATTTTTAAATTGTTTGTTAAAATGAGTTCGTTATAAATTCTACAAAAGTCCTATAGATTTTAAATAGTTTTCTCAAAAACTACGAAAATCTTTCAGATCGAGATTTTACAACAGCTTTGGTAATACTTAACGATTTTTTTGTTTTTTCTGAGTGTAGGAATTAATTTAGTTTTCCTCAATTTATTTCTTATTATTAAGCGTGGCTTAGTTTTTGTCCAATACAGTTTTATGTGAAACACATAATTTAGTATCATGTTGTTTAAAATTATCTGCAGGTTTATCAAATTTTGTATTGTCTCAAATTCAATTAGTCTTATATTTCACCACTTTATGTATAATATAACATTATTAACAACGTGCTGATGATTCTATAAATGTAAGCAGTCGCGAAGAGATATAATACAAGTAATCGATTTCTTTCCTCCCGCGTCCTGGGTCAGTTCTTGACTTCTATATCGCAACTGTAATCTGAATCTGATCACTTGACAGTTAAATCCTCAATCACCCCTAGTGCGCCGTTAAATATCCTTACTTCTGACCCTCAAGCCTCAATCTCACTCAAAGACGTTGACTTGCAACAATTCCAAGACAATCTCCCTCAATTCCTGGCAGAAAATCTCCCTGTCTCGCATCGAAATCTTACAAACTTGGAAATTGACTTCCACATAGACATCCTCTATAACGCTATTGAAGGAAACGTTGCCTTCTTTTCCACAGTAGTGCCGAGCAACTAATATTAATATAAAAATTTCCCGCCTGAACTGCAAAAATTATACAAATTTAGGCATAGAAACTTCGAAAAATACTTAACCATATTTTTCACGGAACCCTTAATAGCCACAACCCAGCCTACAGAACCGTATTGTCGCAAATTGCAAATTGCTTGTCAACAATTACTGAGGAACAAACGAAAATCTTTCTCTATAAAGAGTTGAGGAATAAGCTGGCTTCCATTCAACCCGGTCCTCACTGCTTTTAGGACATTACAAGTGTTTTCAACAGAATGGCAAAACTCCCCAAAACCATATTAAGCGGCTCGAATGCTTACATTCTTCCCTAAGAAAAGTGCATTACCTTCGCGGAATATTTCCAATCGGCTTTCAGAGACAACTCGTCGATAAGCAATGCAAAGCTTAGGACCACTGTATACTCAACCGTTGAAGACATCACAACCCAAGCAGTGGGCTCCTGTGCCACAATCTTCAATTCCGCAAATACGTCATTAAACTCGGACTGGACTATTAGAGGCAAAAAGTCTTCCGGCCCAGATAACATTTCCAGCAAAATTATCAAAAACCTCCCACCTGACACCATAGAATTTCTGAAAACTATTTTTAAAAACTGCCTCAATAACGCCTACTTCCCTGATGTCTGGAAAATAGCGCGCATAGTTCCAATCCCAAAAAAAGGAAACTCCTAAATGAATTCCACGCAATATCTCTTCTCTTCAACCTGGCAAACTTTTTGAGAAAATAGTCCGTCAACACATTGAAAATACCTGCCTCGACCTAAATATTAGGCAGGACACTCAATTCGGCTTCAAGTCCCAGGACTCTACTTTTCACGATTTGCTCAAATTCCTCTCCGATTCCACAAACATCTTTAATAAAAAGGAGCACACAGTAGGCTTTGATGTAGAGAAAGCATTTGACTCAGTTTGGACAAAAGGGCTAATTTTCATAATTATACACCTCGATATCCCGCCTTATCTCACCCGGCTTGTACATAGCTTTCTTTCAACCCTGAATTTCTACATAGCAATCGAGAATGGCAAATCTCAGGCAATATCAGTTATTGCTGGTGTCCCTCAAGGCTGGGTCCTCGGACCCAATCTTTAGAATCTTTTAACCTATGATCAGTCTGCCAACGACTCAAATTCCACCATAATGCTCTATGCTGATGACTCCCTTACTTACGCCCACTCCATGTTAGCCAAACGCGCTGCTACCAAGGTGAAGCGGCATGTTCTCAAAATCGACGAGTTCTACAGAAAGTGGGGCATCAAAATAAGTCTGAGCAAATCTGAAATGATTTGCATCCGAAAACCCTTCACAAGGGGAAGATCCAATCTCGCCACACAAGCCAACAACAAAAAACTTCAGCCTTCAAAGAACACCAAATATCTCGGTGACTCTTTCAATAATCTGTTGAAATTCAATAATCACGCCAAACTGATCATAAGGACAGCCAAATATGCTTACTCCCTACTTAACCCTATTAACAGAAGGAGAAATGGTCTCCCAAAAGATACGAAGCTGCCTATATATAAACAGCTTATCCACCCAATTATCTGCTATACCAGCCCCATCTGGCGCACCATTTCGCCACTATATATGAAGCAAATTGGCATCCTCGAAAGAAACATCCTACGGGCCTGAACAACACTGTATTGTATACTTGACGGACACTACTTTCCCAACACCTTTTTGTACAACAGTGCAAACATCATTCCAATCGAGGACTGCCTCCTAACACTCACGTTCAAACAACTTGAGAAGATCTCTCAACATCCAAACCCTCTCATTAGTCAGCTTTCAGCACGCCTTCAGGTTGGAAACTTCCACTATTTATCACCTCTTCACGTTACTTACTCAGAAACGAGAACCATTTATTTCCTGCACGAAAGATTTACTTTCTTCACCAGAACAGGAAGCCACCATCGTGGATAGGACACTTTTCTGGCGCTGCTCGATCATCGTGGGACTTATCATCGCTGGACGACTCAGGACCTTCGGAAAATTTCTCACCTTTTAGATGGTGTCATCAACCCACAACAATTTAGAGAAATTTCTAACATTCCACAACCTCCCAATCCTATCCAGCTTACCCATTCCATTAAATACACTCACCCCAAAATTGTTAAACAACAGATAAGAACACAGATTGCCGTCGCGCAACAAGTTGTTAATAAATATCCGACATCGCGTAATCTAAAGTTAATAGTTATTCGAACAATTAAAGTGTAAAATGTATTAAAGACATTAGTGAAACGTAGGCCAAAATAAAAGCCTGTACGCAAAAACTTTGTCAAATATCCTTGGATATCGGTTCGGCTTAAAATATGCAAAACTCTTTCATTAATCGCATGTGAAGGACTTTCATTGATTAATTAATTGAAGACCAGTCAGTTTTCCTCTAACCATCCAACGAACAAATCTAGGACTCTGACCTAGACTTTACCTACAGCTCGAGCATGTTGACCCGAATTCCCGTTCATTCTTTTAGTACCCCCCAGGAGATTGGCCTGGGCACTTCCCCAATCTCTAACGGCCTGACCATTGATCAGGTCTCTCTTACTCCCGTGGAGTTCTCACAAGTATTGATTTGGGAATTTCAATAATACCACAAGTATAGGCAGATAGACTTAAAACATTCCTCTGTGGTAGTTGAGAAGAGTGATCTCGTTACCCACAGCATTTATTTATTCGTATTTAAAAGTAATTTTTTTTTTTCTTCTATTTTCAGCTCAATCCAGACATATCACAGAGAACGGACTGAATTCTTTATAATTTCATTTATTACTGGAATTGTATTAAGTTAAATTTATTTTTGTAGCCGTTTAAGCCTTATTCAATTGGAGGATTTTATTTTTTGAATAAAACAGAGTGTAAATTTGGCTTTAGGTAGTTCTGATTCCGGCAAACACTCTTCCTATTTCTTTTTTACGTATTAAACTCCTAGTAATCAAACTATCAGGACTTGCATTGACAGACAAGTTGCAATCCAGGATCTGGACTCAAAGATCACTAGATCGAGCCTACACTGTAAAAAATAATAGGACTATTCCCTAAATTTAAGATAGGTTTTTTCTTAAAAATAAATGTAATTTTGTCCGATATATAGGGAAAATCAGTTAAATTTCCCCAAATCAATGGAACATTCAATGAATTTAAGTATTTGGCACTAGAAAGTCTATAAAGTACGTAAAATTCCCAAATTGTTAGCTCTTTTGGATACAAGGAAGATAACATTCAATAAGTTAGGTATTATGCTGCATTTTTAATGGAAACATATTTTCATTTATATAATTCACACATCGTTTTTTTTTATATTATTAACCCAAGCTCAGGGGATACCCTATGATGCAAAGCACAGCATGGCAGGAAGAAGATAGTGAAAGGATTAGAGGATATGAGGAGAGTGGCGGAGGTGCCGATATGTATGTCGCACTTAAACTTCCGCAGATCCTATGCCGGAGGAAAAACAGAAGATGGTAAGCTGTTCCACATTCGCACTGTTCGGAATAAAAAAGCATCACGGAATTTTACTGTACGGCCGAAAGTAATTTGAAGGGTTAAAGGATATGCGTGGTTTGCAGCGCGAGTATTGCGAGCAGGAATTATTCAATATTTTGTTTGATCGTGCCCAGCACACCAACATAGCTTCCGTACTACTTAGTAGTATAGCTCATAAGAAATGAGCTATTCTGCTCATATTTTTTTTCAAGGGGTTGGTGTTACCGCCTCTTTCCTACATTTTAGGGAATATTCTCTAAATTTTAAGGAATAGTCTCTATATTTTATGGAAAAAATAAATTTTTTTTTTAATTCCCTACATTTTAGGGAATATTCCCAAATTTTTAGGCGAAAAAACAAAAATTCCCCACATTTTAGGTATAAAAACCTAATCTACGTTTTCCAAGGTGGAGTTTCCTTAATCTTATCGACAAATACATAACCTTTGTGGCACAAATTGTTACCACTCAGTTTAGGGAATTATTTTTTACTGTGTAGTTCAAGATCATCGCAGTGAACCCCTTAGACTTAGTCCTAAGCACATAGTTCTCTGTTGAGTGCCTAGTTACAGTGATGTACCGGAAAACAAGGCACCCGATGATCTGGCCAAAAAGCATTCAGATATGAATTTATGCTAAGCAGAAGACTTCTTAGGCAGATCCGTAGAATCAACAAAGATGACTTACAGACCTATATAGATTGTAGAAAGACAGACACACTGATAAGGAAGAACTGTAATAACGTGCAGAATCTTACTGCAGTTATCACGGGGATATTTGAAAAACATGCATTATGAATGCCAGCTCCACGCAATGATTTCACAAGCTATATGAACGTGGAAGGTGTTGAGGTCGTCTAATATCCGCTATTAAATGCCGCAACCTTGCCAAACGTATAGAAGGAATACGCTTGGTAGCTACCTTTTTCGCAAATGGGAGAAATTAGTAGACAACAATTTGGGGGAGCCTTTGAGGTTTATTAAATCTTGTGATTAATTTCAATGGTCCACATCAATTAAGGAAACATGATATATATTGTTGCGAGCGTGGCGTTTGTTCGTTATTTAAAACACAATATTTCAACAATCATTCACAATTTCTTCTTTTATTTAACTTCGCTATTTACTTTTATAACATTTACAAACAATTATCAAATCAACTCTTTATAGTTATCGCTAGTACTGTACTTCTAATTATCGCAATCCAAATAGTTTACTTCGTTCACTTCACAGCCTGAAATAAGACTCACCTCCTGTATGTGAGCAGCGCCATATTTATACTCTACAAATTATCCTAGAACCTTCCTGAATATTGCGTTCTCGTTGGGATCGGAGAACTAGGTTTACTAGGATGTCACTAACCTAAAGTTGTTTCCATTTCCAATAGATGTTGTATCAGTGTGTGGAGCGTAACAATATAAAAAGTGGAGAGATTCGTCTTATCTTTGAAAAATTCTGTGTTTAAATTTACAATTTTAAAATTTGATAAATCACAGCATTTGAATAGACTAGACATATACTTAAAATCATGCACCAATCGGGGGATTTAAAAGTAAACGAATAAACTACGTAAGACATACATGCATACCTACCTGTATAAATTTGTTTATTCATTTCGATATAACAGGATTAAATTTTATAAACACTGTATACAACGCAAATTTTCACTGAGTGAAACTTTAACGAAGAAAAGCTATATTAAAAGTGACAAACAAAGACATTAAGGATTATGCGGTAAAGCGCCGAAATAAAAAGAAAAATCTTCGAGATAATTCCGGCAAGACGGTGCCAAGCTTACGGCTATAATCTTTAAGATCATAAAATCGGAAGTCTATTCGAGAGGAGGAAAAATCCCCGAAATTATTGCTCCATTATAGTAACTTTCATAATTCTACGGGTACTATACGGAAGCTTTTAGTAGCCTATATATATAATATTAAGGGCTCGAAATTACTCGAACTTCCCCTATCAATTTTCATATAAATTTCAAAATAGGCACTATGGGAAATTTTAATGAAAATTTGAAAAAAAATGACTTGCCTCCTGCTTGTCGTCTTACCTTCCCTTGGGCATGTTGATAAAATTATAAATGAACTGCCAATGGTTCACTCAATAAAGAATGAAATATTTTCCAGATGTAGAATTGAAAAATTTTAATTAAATTTTACGTGTCCTCGATCCATGTAGGTATGTATGTATATGTAAGAGACAATGCACTTCACAATGAAGCCTGCAAATAAACAACAACAACAACTCATTCGGAATTTATTGTGAGTTTATCAATTGTGTGGCATGCCATGAAATTTGTTTCAGAAGTATTAATTTCAATTCAAATTCAATTTATTTATATTACAGTTGATGTCCGTAATATTCGCCCAGTCTTTTGTTTGTACTATTATACAGGGTGTTTCTTCCTAGGAGGTCAATAAAGAAGGAGGTGATAGTACTCATCTAGATAAACCAAAAAGTGTACGGCAGTGGGGGGGGGGATATGAACCGTTTAGTAGTTACAGGGTGATTAATAAAAAAAGCTAGTTTTCACAAATGACCATGTATCTTAAAACTACAGGGCGTATGGCCTCAGTTAAGAGCTCATTATATGCCGAACTTCATGACCTTTACAACGAATGGTCAACCAGACTCGTGGTCCTCGAGAATTATGGTTGTCTAAACTAAAAATTTCGGATTTTCTTACTTTTTTTTTTATTTTGACATCTTTTTTTATTATAAATAGGTAGTTAATAATTTTTTTTTACAAAAACTATAAACTGTAGACTCTCCGCTTTAATTTAACCTGGAACATACTATGTGCTATCTGAATACGTTAAAGAGTTTGTACAACCAATTCAGGTCATACCGAAATTAGCCGATATTTTTTTTAAATGACGTGTTTGCAGTCACCAAGGGAACAAATTATTTATGAAAATAGGATTCAGAATAGCTTTGAGAATAGGTTAAGGGCAAATAACATTTTAACGGTTACATAGATAGCACATAGGACGTACTAGGTCAAATTAAGGAGGAGAGTTCACAGTTCACAGTTTTTATAAAAAAAGTAAGGTTAATAAAAAACTATATATATATCAAGATTAAAAAAGGTATGAAAATCCGAAATTTTTAGTTTAGACCACAATCACTTTTGGGATGAGAGGAGGTCTGGGCTAGTTGACTATAAACTCAAACTGTTGAATGCTAAATTCAGCCATTTTCGGTATTTTGTTTTGGTTTTGTTTACACTGCCAACTTATGGACAAATAAGTTTAACAAAAGGACTAAATTAAAACCAGTTTTATTGCTATTATAAATTTTTCTAAAATTTTTATTACAGGTAATTGATTTGTCGGTTCATTACCTTACTACCTGTATAAATTCTTTACGAAGTAGAAGTTCTAATCTCCTTGGTACATGTGTTAGCGAATTAAAAGGATGTCTTATCAGGAAAGTAATTGTTACAGACCTGAATGGGTGTTAGTTGCATGGTATGTGGTTTATGTTTAATTTAAGATACTAATACTAACACCAACTAAGTGATGAAAACTGAAAAGCATATATTGTTAACCGTTTATTTATTATTACAGTGCGCTTGTGTTAAGTTGCCTATAATAGTAGAAAACACTGTTTTAGTAACACACTATGCGGCCAGTCATTGGAAAGGCCCTGAAATTCTGCATACAATGAGATCTTAACTTTGACTATACGCCCTGTAGTTTTTAAGATACAAGGTGATTTGTGAAAATTAGCTTTTTGTCTTAATCATCCTGTAACTCCTGAACGGTTGATTTACCCCCCCCTCCTCCCCGGCCATATGCTCTATTGATCTCCTAGGGAGAAAGACCCTGTATAATACGGAACTAGAGGTAGTAGAACATTCATAAACCAATCACTATAACCCGTCGGCTACTAAATTTTCTCAGAAAACAGAAAAAGAAAGAAACTAAAACAAATTTTAGAACTAGATAGTGAATAAAAATGCTCACCCTAATTCATACTGAAGAACCAGCCTGAAAGGATTGATAAAAGCAGATACTATTACTTAGACATTTGTGGCTTGAGGAGCCTTGTAAATGCGCTGACAATAGCGACGATGGGCAGGTGCCTTGAAACCGAGATGCTAGAGAGAAATTGGTGAAGCGTGGTATCAAGAGTAAAACCTGGATTAGGTTGAAGCTGAGGAAAGCGGAAACCTGTATTATACCCTAGGCACACGGGACATATCAATGATTATTGACGGAGCAATGATCATTGCATAGCTCGTATGTTCTTGCATCATTGGCGTAATGGTCATTCGTTTCGTCATTGCACCTGTTGTACCTCAGGCATACGGGACATATCAATGATCGTTGGTTCAATTACGTAATTGGACCAATGATCATTCCTGCTTTAGGGTGGCACACGGTAATGACGGTCTTCACGTAATTAGATTTGACAGACTAGATTTGACACATTAAATGTGGCACTTGTGAACACTGGGAAAAGTTTACAAACGTCAGGTTCAAGTTAGTAGCAATAAAATGGAATCTCCTTTTACATTGGACAATTTGAATATATTTTTGCAAATATGTGCTTATAAAAAAAAATCAAAAATGTTAAGACGACTTGCGCATCAAAGATTAAAACGTGTTCAAATAAATTTGTGCAACATGCAGAGATTAAAAGCGACTCTCGTATCAAGAAGAAAAAAGAAATTGTGCAGACGTCTATGGACCATCGTAAGTGCATACATAACTACAATCAGGTTTTTAAAAAAATACTAATAAAATAATAGAAATTCTTTCAAAACTATAGTGTATATGGGAATTTTGGAAAAAGTAGATTCAAATATAAGGAAAGCTATAGCCCTAAAAAAGCGTGTAGCGATTGCTATTTACGCATTATCATCTTCGGCTGCATATAAGACAATAGCGCATTTGTTTGGAGTCGGTAGAACTACGGTGAGTAAAATCGTTCTCGAGTTTTGTGACGAGGTACGCGCAAAACTTAAGCCTCTCTATTTGAATGAATGAAAATTTAGAAGAAATAAAAAATAAGCCTAACGATGATTAACACTATTGTTTAATTACACCTACCAGAAATACAATGCTTTCGTGCATGGTACTGATGTCATTGGACATGAAGCTCCCAACAATAGTATGAACCTCGTTGTAAAACTCCCATGCCGATGTGGTATCCCCAGATGGCCCACTCATTTTTTTCTCACTTCTGAAACAGCATCACATTACATAATTTTATTTGAGAAATGTAAGAATTTTACCTGTATTTCTGGGTTAAATTGTTAATTTTAACCTTTATTTCATTTGGTGTGGCGATTACTCCCATACCCTTAAATTTGAGAGACAAATCTAAGTATTTGTGGCTATTTCTTCGTGCCTTTCTCAGATCTTTTATATAAATGCGCCACACCTCGCACAATTTATAAATTTCTACAGTTTTCCATAATCTTGCTTTTTTCTTCGCTTCTTTTTCCTTCGTGTCTTTTTCCATCTATAACGTGAGCAATTTTTTTAAAGAATTCAATAATTTGGAAAACATGCAAAATTTACCTTGAAAAATATATCAGCCAATTTCACAAATGACATCTGATAGTGATGGCTGGAAAATCAGCTTATTTTTCCAATAACTTACAGTTTCTCACCACTGATAGCACGGTTATCGGCAAGAGAAACGACAAGCAATGCATAATTGCAAACGAATGAGTTTGTGGGCGCGTAATTGGTGCAATAATGAAACGAATGACCATTGCGCCAATGATGCAATGACACACGAGCTATGCAATGATCATTGCTCCGCCAATGATCATTGATATTTCCGTGTGTCTAAGGTACTACGCTTCCACAAGCTCAGTCGTTTGGAATTTTGCATTGCTCGTCATTTCTCTTGCCGAAGTTAATGGAAAAATCAGCTGATTTTCTATCAAACACTGTCAGATGTCATTTGTGAAATTTGCACATTTGAAATCTTTGCAAGCTGTCTAAGATTTTTGATTTTTACTTACAACTATGTATTTTATTTATAAATATCTATTGGATACAAGGCTTAATTCCATTTTTCACAAATTACTTCACAATTCACAGTTTTTATTTCGCTTGCTTGCCTTGTCGTGTCCCTAGGGTATACTTTAGGACTCAAATTATATGAATTATGACCTAAATAAGGCGGAATCTGTGTAACATGAACACGGAATGCTTAAATGTGCATGAATTAAATATTCAACGCGCATAAGATGGAGTTTTTCAAGAAAAATTTACAAGAGTGAATATCACATTTCCTAGTACTTTTCTTACTACAACTCATAAAATTGACCTGAAGTAGTTTAAGAAATCGGTTTTCTATGGAAGAGGTAAAAGAAGCAAAGATAAATCTCTACCCACACATTCATAGCCTCTTATTCGGATATTAATGAGAAAATTGCAGCTACTCATCTGTGTTGTGATCCCAAAATCACAACCATATACATATTACTTTCTGTGCATTTTCCCTAAAATCAAATATTTTCATATTGTGGTCTTAAAATACCACACCATATGTCCTCAAATGCCTGAAATGCATAAAATCCTAAAATCACAAAATCTTATTCATATTACTTACCTCCCATGAACTTTCCTAAAACGCATAGATAAATATGCACAAATATGTACAATTGCATACCAGACATATTCATAATTACTTACCCTAATAATTCTCTTAACAAGTCTTAAAATTCACAAAAATGTACAAATATTCATTTTTCCATATATTACTTAACGTAGCATAAATAGCCCACTTACGAAAATAAACAAAAATGCCTGCTCGACATTTTTGTATACACATAACTCATCGAGTTAATGTACTACATATTGCACATCGGTCAAAATTTCAAGTGCACGATCGAATTTCAAGGTCCAAGCAAAGAAATTAACAAAGGTTTCTTATCTTTCCGGTCTCTTTTTACCTTTTTGTCTGATTGGTCAGTTAAGCGAACCAATCATAAAAAGTATTATATACTTTCTGCTGACGCATGGGCGTCAGCTATTTGGATGATAATAATATCCAACTGAAAAGAAGTTGAAGTTCAGGATAGACACTCAAGAGGTGCACACGCGGGATTATCGGGAAAGTCTTGCACAAAATCAAAAGTCATAGAATCAAAAGTATTGTATAGAATCTAAAGTCGTGCATACAATAAAAAGTCTTGTGTAAAATCTAAACTTTACTTAAAAACCCAAAGTGTTGTTTAAAATTCAAACTCTTTTTAAAATTTAAAGTCTATTCAATAAATTTGTTCAAGATCTGCGAGTGTTTTTTTTATTCAAGAAAAGTTTGGTTCCTTGAAGATTCGTTGGCCCATACAACCAAAAGGAGGCCCTACCTGAACTTTCCCCCTAAGCCGCTCTTCTCCCAACGGAAAGCACGGCGGCAATTGGGGTTATAACAGTAGTATAAATTGCAGCCAATGCGGATTACTTACGGAAAAAACGGAGTACACAAATAACGAAATTAAACGATTCCAATTTAATGAGAATGAGATGTCCAGAAATCATTTAAAAGTGAATAAAACCCATTTTCATTAAAATTATTTATATTTAGATTTTTAAATAAATCTTTATATGTCGAACCCCCACCTGCTTGGCTTGGTTATCTGAGTTCACTGTAGTGTAAACAGCAGACAGTAGCAAGGTTTCAGTGCTATCCTGATGAGATTGCCCTCTACTGCTGATCGAAATACAAAATATGCTCTCAAAATTCCTTAATGAAATTTAGATTTTCGGCTTTAAACTTACAGATACAGTACCTCGGTACATCATGTTAAAAATCATTTATGATTTTGCGTAGTTTTTAACCGTTCTCGAGTTTGCAATGTCATTTCCATGATAAGATATTTTAAATTATTCAGATATTCTCGAAAAAAATTACAAATATGCCCAAATGCAAACATCTCCAAGGTAAATTCAAATGTAGCACAATAAGAGGAGCTGGTGTATTAAAATTTCACAAAGCTTTTATGAATCGCGTAACAAATTCGCTCAAGTTTCTTTTTTGTTAACTTCATCAAACAACTTAGTCGAACCGCTACCGATCGGCATAAAGGAGGAAAACCTAGAGAATGTGAATTTTTTATAAAATAAGAGATCATTATGACAAATTAAAAAGGGTGTGCCCACTGAATTATAACAATGGACTGAGCGATTTGCTATTTCATGTGGCACATAAAATATTGTGTTTCTGTATGTCAGAGTTTGAGCCTTCGAGGAGGGATCTAAAGGAGGCGAAATGTGATGAAAAAATCGTAGCAACTGTCGTTCCTCTTCTTGTTTTGTCGAGGTGCCAGAGGCGGCGTTAAAAATTGTTGATGCCTTAAATATTACAACAAATTAATGGCGCGAAAATTCAAACACATTTCTTAGAAACTCCGCGCAATCTTCCGCACCACCCACTGACATGTATATAAATGGACTGACTGATCTCCTGTTTCATGTGGCACCAGTTTTGATTTCAGCAAGTATGTTCTCACTGACGATATATTTAAATTATTTGCGAATTTACTTATATGTGAATGTCAGTGGGGTTTACCGAATTTACCATAAAAGTATTTTAAAAGTATTTTCCTCAACACGGCTTGTTGTATCTAAATCTTCGAGCATATATAACTCCTTTTTATATTACTAGCACTTAGTCCAATAGCCATTAACTATTTCCTATAAAAAGTAAATTATCCCTTTTGTAACTACGTCTCTGCGCCAAACACACTTCGCGGCACTTTGTTTACAAAAAAGTGACAGTCAAACTCCCTGCCAAAATCAAGATGGCGAAAATTTTTGGCTACGTTGCCATACATATACTTTACTATGGGATGTCGTCTCCTTTAGTTCTCTCCTCAAAGGTTTGAGCACCCTCTAAAACGTTTATGACATAAAAACATACAAATCTCAACCAATCAGATGAAATCTTACACCCTAAAATAGAATTAAATTAAAAAAATATCTTTCTTGTGTTCGAGTGATATTTTAATCGCTTATAAGGAATTAATCTCATTCCGACTTTAATTTTCAAAAGTTATTCTTAACTGAATCCTGCGTATGGGCAAGAGAGACGGAGCATGGTAAAAACTATCTTTACCTTATTCTTTCTGCAGTGATTGCATCTGTAGCCAACATAAAAACGTCAAATGGTATAAGAAAACGTTCAGTAAGCAATATTTTGTGTTGGTAGCTCCAACTTTGCCATAGGGTAAAAAAGAGAAAACTATAAAACTTGTGTCATTCTTTCCTATAGGAAAATAGCAATATGCTTAGTCCATTGTTATAAGTCAGTGGGTGTGCCCAACTTCATTTCGGGGAATATTGCTACAAGTTTGACTATTTCGTAGGAGAGGGAGGCTGTAACAATTAAGTGATGATCTAAAGCAACAATGAAATTTGGCTTGAGAGCTTCCGAACTCGTGACAATATCAAATTCTCTACAATTTGTGGGAAATTCAATTCAATTCAATTTATTTTATGATAATCAGGGAGAGTACACAAAATTTACAATCTCTTAGAGTACAATTAAAAAATAGATAATATAATTTCCGGTAAATAAAAGAATTAAGCAAGAGCACAATGACTACTAAATAGGATTTATACTAAAAGGATAATCAAATACCAAAACAAAAAACCAAACTAAAAAGAAAGTAACTAAGATTAAAAAGGAATTTAGAAAATAGCAGTAGAAACATATAAGGTAATTTAACATAAAATGAAATAAAATAAATGCCAGTGAAGGCAATTATATATGAATAAAACAAATCAACTAATCAATTACACCTAATATTTAATAATTAATATGTTCCTCTATTAACCTCCTTACTGTGCCAACCGTACCCGTACGCTGAATTTGCGCGGGAAGAGAGTTCCATAATCTAATAGCTTGGACAAAGTCAGAGTTCTCCAATATGCTGCAATTCACACGAGGCAGCATGTTATTTCGATGTCGAGGTGACTGCAGGAATTCAATATAATTAAACAGGTATTCAGGATTTATGGTATATATTAAATTGAATAGTAAGATTAGGGTCCTGCGTTTCAGATAACACTCTAGTGAGCAGCCTAAGAGTAGAGATTTAAATGAGGACACATGATCATACCGCCTTAATCCAAAAATAAATCTTAAACAATCATTAAATGCAACGTTCAATTTCCGTTTACAAACCCTGTCCATTCGCGGGAAAATTAGGGAACCAAAAGTAAAAAAAGGAAGTAGACGAGTTTTAACTAACTTGAGTCGTGTTTGCGATGGCAGAATGCTTGCTGAAAGCCATAGCCTCCTTAGTGTGTAGTATATTTTAGACAGCTGTCATTTAGTATAATTACAACACTTCATGTTGCAGTTTAAAACAACTCTAAGGCTTCGTACAGAGTCCGCAAAGGGTAATACGCTGTCACCAAGCTTAACCTGGGGTAAACCATCGAAATCAGAGAGAACATGCCAAGCATTGGGACTTTCCCGGATTCAAAACCAGCCCGTTTTGAATAGACCAATGAGAGATACTGGCTAGATCACAATTAATTCGTTCTACACAATCTTCAATTAATCCAATAGGTCTTTTCAGGTAAAGTTGCATGCACATCATCTGCATAAAGATGCAATCGAACATCACAAACGGCACCCACAATATCATTAATGAACATACTGAAAAAAAGTGGGCCAAGTATCGAACCCTGCGGCACACCCGACCCTAATGGTAAACATCTAGAAAGATTATTGCCAATTTTCACCTGTTGATACCTACATATTAATTAAATAACTTCTGAGAAGACGAGAAACAGGTAATGAAAACCCAAAAAGAGCCTGTAATTTATGAAGCACTTTGCAGTGATCAACACTATTAAATGCCTTAGTGAAGTCTAGCAGTACTAAAATAGCAATCCTATCATCATACATAGCCTTGCGAATATCTGTAGTAACCTTCAGTAAGGCAGTTTCACAACTGTGCTGTCGTCGGAAGCCAGATTGGCAGCACACTAATAACTTATTGCAGGATAGATATTCTTGAATTTGCGCATGCATAATTTTCTCCATAACCTTTGCTAAGAAGGAAAGAATACTAATTGGCCGGAAATCAGAAAATCTAAGGATGTTCCACATTCTACAGTAGATGAATGGAATGAAAAATTCTGAGATATTTTCAAAGATTTCGACATAAAATACATATAAAGCCAACTATGACGAACTAGCGCTGCTTATTCGAACCCTTCTGAGTAAAAACTTGTCATTGAGAATTGAAAAGCGTAAAAAGGTGAAAAGCAATAAAATGAAATGCTTACATTGCTCCTTTGCATTTTAACTGACGGATCTTCTGAAAAGCCATTGTTTATTGGTAAAGCTGTTTTAAAATTGTAGATTTAAGGCAACTTGCAGTAATATGGCGGGCTAATAGGAAACCCTGGACGACCTCATCCATAATGGAAGAATGTTTTTCTTGAACTCAATAGTCGAATGAAATATCATTTTATCAAATGTAAAACTGGTATTTTGCGCACCAAACATTACAAACTTGTGCCGAGTTCTTGATCAGGACATTAATAAATGTTTTAAAAGTAATTACCGAAAAGTGGTACTCCACCGTTTACTCGAATCTCTTAAAAATGCTTCCGAAGTAGCGAAAACGATCAATTATCTAGATTTCATTTATTGGGCTAAAGAAACAATTCTAAATATACCAGGTGCGAATGTCCCTAACTGTTTCTAGAAATGTGGGTTTCCTGTCAATGTATGCGACGCTATGGAAGAAATAAATACAAAAAATATCTACTCCCTTTGTTTTTAAGGGTAAGTGTCGAGGAAGTGTCAATGGAAAATTGGGCGAGCAGGAAATTGAAATTTGACCTGATGACAACAAACCACAACCTGAAGACCAGATAGTTTCCGGATAAGTACCTGGCAAAGGGTCACCGTGTGGCATTGTCGCCTGCGCTGTTATTAATGATTTTGAAATACTTTGAGAATTTCGTAAGGGGCTATTTCTAGTAGGCTGAATCAGTATGTAAAAAGACGAGAAAGCATTGAGAAAAACAATTGCGTTTTAAAGTTTGTAAAAAGAGCCATACAGATTAAAAAAGGAAATATAATTACATTTTGCTGTTTAGAATTTTAATGTTAATGTTAAAATTTAGGTGGGGGAAACTACATTTTAGAGAATATTCCCAAATCTTATCGAAAAATACCTTAGCTTTGTGGGAAAAATTTGGGAAATATTTTTACTGTGTATATTATGCTATCAGGACTACTTAATATGACACTAAAGGAGATTACTACAAGGGGTAATCCCAAATAGAGCCCTTATGAACCCGGGAATGTCTCTGATGAAACCTGTCAAAATAGGAACCTTTCAGTCCTTATCCAGTATTTACTCCTTCCCAGTCCCTCCCAAAATAAGCAACAAACTCTTGCATGAAATTCACATATTACAGCTGATGTGGCGCATCAGCTATATGAAGAACAACCAATATCACGAAAAGTGAACAACACCCAAACCAAGAATTAAAAAGAAGACAAGAAGAGACAACGAATCGAAGTGAGGGCCAAAAATAAGCCATAAATGAGTCAAATCCGTAGGATGAGGAAAATCATCAATTAAATCCAAAGAAGGAAACAGCGTAGAACAAGGAACAAGGAACTTATTGTAGTCATCAGGATTAATTTCATATTTAAATTTAGATACTAAAGCATACGTATGTCGCTATTGACGATAAATTAAAAATATAAGTAAATTGAAAGTACACATTCATTCGGTCTCCTCAGTCATTCCTTGGCAAGCGCGCTAATCCAGAACTTTTTTTCTAAGTAGTCTGCAGCAACTAAAATTAGCTGATTGAAAGACAAAAAGAATTTATTAGGTTCAAATAATGCTTTTCACAAATAAACCAAGCCTTCAACCCTAAAACATCTAGGGCAACAATCAACTAAGGCCCAATATGGTATGCTTCTCCTAATAAGCAATAAACGGCAGCCCCATTATTAAGATAACAATTGCTGAATCGCAAGGTATAACAAAAATAGGGAATAAAATAGACAAGACAAGAAAGAAACTACAAAACAATAAAGAAGATTTGCAGTTCCTGACTTAGTTAAACATAACAAAATGTTCTCATCAAATTGCGTGCCCCGCCATCTTTCTTGATCCTTAAACAGAAGAGAATTTCATAGCATAGCAACTTGTAGAACTATCTCTCAGTAAAGCTCTCTCTCTCTCTATCTCTCTCCATCTCTCTCTATCTCTCTCCATCTCTTTCTCTCCCCCTGTCTCTCCCTCTCTCTCTCTCTCTCTCTCTCTCTCTGTCTCTCTCTCTCTCTCTAGCTCTCTCTCTTTCTCCAGTAAAAGCTGCCAGTGTTGGGAGCTGGTTGTGATGAAAATTCCCTCCAAAATTGGAATTTCTGGGCAATTTTCCCACATATTATGCTCCAATTTCCCGCATTTTTTCCATGGGACGAAAAATCATAGAAATACACTAGAAGGAACAACTAAAGTAATATTTCAAAACAAATTCATTTTTACTTATTACAAATTCATATAAACGATTTATCTAACAGTTAAGCAAAAAGCTCACTCATGAGAAAGCCTTCTTCCTCTATAAAATGCTTGTGTTATTCTTCATTACATTTTGTTACTTATATATAGTACTTACTCTGAAGGGTCCCTTTGGGAAAAATAGCGCTCTAAAAAATTTCCTAAAACGGTTTCCTAGAAGCTCGTAATGTTTCCGTTCTCTATCCCAGTTTATTACTTTTTTACTACGCAGAGGCAAGCACTTCACTGTTCTACAGAAGCGCTCCGGGAGGTATGCTAAATGATGGGCGAAGACGATTATTGAAGATGTCATTTGAAACAAACCTTAATAAGTTTTTTTGAATAATCATCGCAGTGCTTCTTCCTTAATCTCAAAAGAGGCCTCAAGACTGCTTCACGAGAGGCTCTTGCATCTGTAAGCATGCCTATGAGGCAAAGACATGGGTATAAAGAAAGGCAGCGATGCATGCTTCCGAATAATCGCTTCTTCAGTAAATTAATCTTCTATAGAATTTCCAAGTGATGGCTATAAAAGCTCTTTAGTTACTAACTAATTTTTCTGGATAGAGCTTCCAAATTATACCTCGAAAGCGCTTAAATTGTACTTCCTTCAGAATCGCTAGTTTTTCGTTTCAATAGGTTACACTTGTCGCCTATACTCATTCAAGTTCTCAAAGCTTTTATTTCAGAAGTGCGCGATATTTAAATTTCATGGATTTGAACGCGTTATTACAATAAATTCGTAGTTATAAATTGTCTCAATTTATTATATTTTAGTAATATTTCATGCTCAATTAATGTTATCTTAATTATGCACAAAATTTCAATTGTTTTTCCCACGATTTGACGCGATTATTCCCTTTTGCCTTTTACAATTTTTTAACGGTGAAAATTCCCACAATATGGGAGGATTCCATCAATATTAAAATACTGAACTAAAGGGATTTTGTTGAAATTTGTCATTGGTCGATATTTTTGAGAATTAAGAACCAGAATTTCAGTAACTTCAGTCAAATTTAATAATTTAATTTAAAATTATTATATAAAAAAAGGTAAGCATAAGCGCTCTTTGACATAAAGTTCGTATTCCGCTAGTCAAATTGTGGCTGATCTTTCTAATTAAGGCATTTCTTCTTATACAAATTTTTAAAAATGTAAGTTAATTCATGGACGTTCTTTGTACCCTTCATGGAGGTTTTAATTAAGAACGGACGTGGTTTTAAGATTATCTCAACCAGGCCGACCGATGTAAATGTAGCTGGCATTAAGCAAGCTAAACATTTTCATGCTGTTCGAGTTCGAGTTATTAAAAATTTGTTGATACTGTCCTTAATTCTCGAGTCTGGGATACCTCTTTATATGTCTGATGTACCTAGTCACGTGGTAGGTACTTGAGAAAATTGATCAATTTAAAAGACATTCATTTTCCAGTCAACCATTCACTCCTTAGTGCCATTTTATACTTATTTAATCCAAAAGTTGAAAGAAAAACTCGAAACATCCAATTTTAAGGAGTAGGTATGAAAAACAAAAAAATATTCAGAGCATTCCAAATTTAACCTATACCGCCACGAAGGTAAAAATTTTAAGATTTTAAATGCTCAATGAATTGTACCTAAGCGAAATTGTGCCACCCTATTGGAGCAAGCAATTTTTTTAGTGACCTCTAAAAAAGAAAAGAAGATTGGACTTTGGCGAGGTGTATTCCAAAATGAATGGAGATAATGGATGGATGGACTTGTGGACTATGTATGGTGGAATTTACGCATGAAAATAAAAAACACATTGATTAACGTTATGCTCCTTGCAAATTGTATACATATTTATGTAGATACCCTCTCTGTTAGCAAGATAACTCCGAGAACATATAAAAGTACCAATTCGCTAACTTTTCTTTCTTGATTTTATACTTAAATTTAACTACCTAAAATTTATATAAATTACAAATAGTCGAGTCCAAATATGATCAGGATTCATGTGGGTGCGTACTAAATAAAATTATCTTTGCTTAATTATTGTTATTATTATTAGAAGGCAAACTTTTCAGGAACAAGAATTAACTTTTGCACAAAATTCATCATCAGTCATAATTCTTTTCGAACCCTTGTCTCAACCGTTATTCATTTAGCAAGATTCTTACTTGGAAAGCTTGACAAAAAGTAAAATATCCTTGCAAAACTTTTGATTCCAGAAAAAGTTTATTTTACGGCACAAAGTTGTTTGAAGTATACGAAAAGCACGTATAAATTAATTTAAAGCTCTCTTACAGGTCCTCAAAACGATTTATTATAATAACAAAAATCCATTGTATCATGTTTAACAAAGTACCTAACAAATTACTGAATTCCTTTTAGAAGGATGTCTCTACATTACGGAAGAGATGATAGGCTGCCAACCAGACCTTCCACTAACAATACTCATGTGAAGTGGCCTGCGTAAACAGTGAATTACCCCAGGTTAACGCACGGGTGTGTACCCTGCAGTTCAAATATTTACGATGACAGAAAAATCTATGAAATTTTCAAAGTGTTTTTTTGAAATATGAAACTAAATTACTTACCCGAGATTGCTGTAATTTAATATTTATGGAAAATGTTATTTATAAATGTGTGCGATGTATGCAAGGAGAATGTTTTCATAGCAATTTAATTCAATTGGATGTATAGGGAATTTTATGTGTAACAATTGATAATAATTAATGAGTCCTTGGTAGGATAAAGAAAATAATTGGGTATATAAAGGACTTGTAAAATTTACGGTATGAGAATTATTAAAAATTTATATTGAAATTCGGATGATTTATCCGACTTTTTGATATTTTAAAATTAATTTGACCTGATAATTATTTTTCACTGACTTTCAAATGAGTAACTGGTGAAATAATTACAATGCCATCGATGTGTGAGAGAAGATTTAAACGACGAGAAAATAATAACAAATAAATAAATTAATTAATTGATGAAAGCAGATGTTCTCTATACTATTACGTGCGGTTTAGAAAAATGTACACAAAAGATCCACTACTAAGGATTAAGAGGATTTGACAAATGGAAATATTACCGAGGGTAATGGTAACACATTTAATTAGGTCTTTGACAGTCTAAACCCACTACTTAGGAACTAGTCATCTTAAACTTTCTCATATCCACAACCTTTCTGCTCCTACTTCCCATGCCTACCCCAACAAACTCAACTAACTGAGTAAATTCAAGGCTATGAATGACGTAGTTCAACAATCATATAATAGAAGACGCAGGCAATAGGACAAGAACCAACGAGAGAGAAAAATGAAAACAAAATGGAGCTGGGGGCCGAAGAAAAGCCACAAGGACTCAGACGACACGAACATAATGGAGAAAAAGAGCTCATAACTTTAATTTTACAGAAAGCTGCCAAATTTCAGACTTTGATTTTTTCACTAGCAGACAGTCTTTTGCAATAGCAGGCTTTCTTCTTTTTTTTTTTTACTAAATTCTGAAATACCACAAAGCTCCATATTAGGACCACTTCTTTTTGTAATACTTGGTAATAATATCGATGGTCAAATTAAAAACCGTCAATTACACATTTACGCAGATGTTGTTTGCTGTGCTGATCCTGTCCAAACCGTTTGGATTGTTGGAAGATGCATTATGTTATTGGAATCTGGATTAGGAAATTTAAAATCAAAGTTCAGTGGATAAAAGACTCGTGTGAAATCCAACTAAAGTAAACTGCATATCGATTTATAAAATTTTGATCGACTGTATCTGTAAAATTTAATGGTGTTGTTATATGCTTTTTGGATTCCGCTCGAAACTAAAAAGAAATTTGTAATAGGATTTTATCGTGGGTTGATCATGTTCACAGTTTATTAGGGAGGTTATTTAAGGTGTCCCAGACTAATGTGACTATATTTTTCAAAATTTCTCCTCTACATCAAACAAGTAAAATATTATATTATTATTATTATTTATACTGTCTATTTTCAGGCGGCATTGTATGCAGCCTTGGGGCGTTATTAGCTCTGAACCTATTCAGGTCAAACCGAAAGTAGACCATTTTTCTTTAAATTGATTTCTTTCAGTTACGAAGAGAACAAATCATCTGTGACATGAAGAGATTAAAAGCTAATAACTCTTTAACCGTCACAAATGTAACATAAATGTAAGTTAGACTAAAGAAGAGACTCTGGACTTTCAAAATTTTGTAACAAAAATGTATGTTAGCCCGCTTATTTTTAAAAAAATAACGGGAATATAAGAAAAAATACAGTAACGCAAATTTTGAATTTGAAGCCTCATAACTCTGATGTGGGGAGAGATACGTGGGTGTTTTAACACTCGTAGGAAAGACCCCAAGGTTCTGCATATAATACCGTCTTAAAATATACCGTATATCCTGTACTTTTCTGGATAGAGGGTGTTTAATGAAAAAAAGAGTATATTTCACTAATAACTCTGTAACTCGGTAGGGTTACATTTTGCTCCCCCCCCCCCCCTGCCATACAATATTTTACTTGTCTGGATGAACGGAATCATTTGTAAACACATAGTCATATTAGTCTGGGACACCCTGTATAGTGGCCTTCGTGCACTCTGGATATCTAAGGCTTGCATACCACTCCACACACAATTATTGCTTACCAGTTCATTGTTTATTCGTGCAGTGTTTAGCAAGCTCGATTCGCAACCGTCATAAATGTTGCTTTCAATTTAATTTTAATATATGGCTGTAGACTCCGCAGGTCTCACGGTTTGTTCCGCCATATTTGCGTGCAACTGTGTGTTATATATAGAATTTCGTTGTATTTCTTGGCTCAAATACCGTGCACCCAAATATTTGCATGAGTGCATTTATTGAACCATAACTTTTAAATAGAGGGGAAGAGTGGTAAAATTTATAGACCGTTAGAAAGGTCCAACGATTGTGTATCTACCTGAGTTACAACGCTTATCACAGCCAGAACTAAGATGGCTTAACTAAATCAAAAGATTAAGTTATCATCATAGGGTGTAACGTGGAAAACTTACAGGGTGATCTTTGGAAAAATACGCAAATGTCTTTAAGTCCCGTCATCTCGGAAACCATTGGGATATTCGCCGCTGCCCCCCCCCCCCCCGCGACACTTCCAATACAATTTTTTTTCCGCTAAGCATTCCCCCACTAGTGAAGGTGCCGGGGCTGGTGTTTACTTACCTGAACCTGACATTGGGATAACCTATTCACTTGGAAGACACACCACTGTCTTCCAGGCTGAAGTCTTCGCCATCACAATAGCAGCGAGGATAACCCTTGATATGCAAAAGACATTGCCATCCTTCAGATAATCAGGCAACCTTGATGGCTGTGAGTGGCCCTCGAATAACATCTAAGATACTGGCGGGTTGAAGGACGTCTGACGATAAGTTGTGTAAAGGTATCCTTTCAGTGGGTTCCTGGTAATATAGGGTTGGCTCTCATTCCCGTCCTTCGGAATGGAAGCTGACATAGGCCTTGCCACATTGAGGTCGGGTCTCTCATCAAAACGGATATTCATAGGAATCATCAGCAGAGATGGGAAAACCTGAGTACTTACAGATCCACAAAACTGTTTCTTGATGGGCACAATAGGAATATCTCTGATTTTCTCATGGGACTTGGAAGAAAGCAATGTAGAACTGTGGTTGTCATCATCATTGGCTATATAACAAGGATGGGCCTAAGTGTCTGGCCTGCCTGGAATGAGAGCCTGAGATAACCGAACCCTATCTGTGTGATTGTCCGGCCTTCTCTCGGAGCAGGCTGGATACTCCCTAGGGTCTGCTTTCCTATCTGTATATGAACTGAAAAATGTGATGGGGTTCCTTAAGAGGACTGGAAAGATTCGTTGATGGGGCTTCTAGCAGCATAGCACAATGTGCCCTTTGTCCGCTGTGCTTGTAATCTCTCGTCCCCCTACATTTTCAAAAAAAAAAAACAAAGTCACACGACTTACGGGGCACCCTGTATGTCAGTGATTTATACAGACAAAACATGTTCGCCTGAAACTGAAAGACTTTAAATTATTTTCCGGGAAATGTTTTGCTGACTTCCTTAGAAGAGTGATAAATGAAAACAAGCGTAGTGAAATTTTAGTTGTATAAGTAGTGCTCAGTACTGGAATGATACACACCAGCTGTAACTAATTTACCTAGAAACCCGTCAAGATCTTTTAAAGTGACATTCTTCCACATTTTTAGGTTTTTGCTGTTGCTAATCGCCTGCTGCTAACCAATAGCTCTTGTATTATCTTACGCTAGAAGTTGTAAAACTTTTATGGTACTTTTGTACCACATAGCTCATAATCGAAGAATTTTATACCCACTCACACAATGGTTAAAAATAATCAATTCGACAAAAAATTCCGACGAAAACTAAGTAAATAACTTACAAAGTTGAACACGTATCCATGTCTTCCCATATTTCAAGACCGTTAAAGATCTTGTAGGAAATTTGGGTGAGTTGATATATGTATACTAACTCAATCTTTTCCATTAAAAGGACGTAAAATATATTACCCCTATATACCGATACACATTTTTATATAAAATTGTCAGCGTTATTGAGATCTCACATCATTCCAAAAAAATAAATAAAAAAAACAAATGGAATCAAATGATGACTTTTTTTATTTAATGCACTACGAAGCAGTAAATTATCTTCAATTTCACATGAGTTTTATGTCACCAATATTTTATGTGAATGGAAAATGGACCAGAAAATTCGATATCCAATGAAAAGCCACATTTGTTGAGGCATCTATTATAGCGGAGACACCACATATCAAAAATCATCATGTTATCCATGGCGAGTAATAACCGTAAATATGAGAAGTTTTTTTTTCTCCATGAAAGTTATGTATAGTATATGCCTTTACGAAAATAAACCACTCAAGGGATCATAAATGTCACTGGATTATTGTGGGTGACATGTCCAGTCAGTCCAGGTCCAAATAAGGCGAAAATTGTATTGGGAAAATTCTGTTGCTATACACCAATGTAATCGAAAATAATTTGATATCTTTTCTCGCGTTGAAATAAATACGGTCGTCGTGGGTGGGAGTATATTTCAATAGCGAGTAGTAAAATGAAAAATTTTTTTAGTACACATACATAAATACCGACATCTAGCTGAAAGAATTTGAAATAATTAAAAATCGGAACTATACTAAAGATATTTTCGTAACCCACCCAAGCAAAAACCAATCATTGCCGCAAACTTATCTCAAATAAAAGTCTCTCCTGGTCGAATAGTCACAAACAATTCAATTTTGTCTATGCGGAATCGTAAATTGGTCGTTCGTACATACATACATACAAATGTGCTCCTCTAAGGATGACCACATAAAAAACTTGCAGCATCTCTAGTACCACAATATTGTTGATTTTTCCCCGCCATTCCTTTTTTTGTTTTTTTTTGTTTTTGCAAATATTGTGAGCTCTGCTTTCGTCTGAGCCGAAAAGTTGTTGTTGGAAGCGAGAAGGTCACGTTTGGTTATAATCCAATTCGCAGTTGAATGATTTCTAACCCTTTTAGGAGGAGTACCCAATTCGATAAAAATCAATACCTGGAACGCGTTCAAAATTTCTCCTGGAATTTACTTCTCACTTTCAAAAGAAGATGGATAAGTTTTATGCTCTAAAATGCAGTAGCAGTCTCTCAATGAAATTTCCTCCGCTCTTCACTTCATTAAAAGTATTCCATCGAAGGGAATGGATGGTGGCATGCTAAGTCCCTATACACATATAAAATAAAAATCTGTCGAACCATAAAATCAAAATTCTGGACATAACGCCGAGAGTAAATATAGCACAGACCAAGGTTTGTCTGCACACAAGGAATAACGACAGGACAATGAAAGTACATTTTTAGGTTAATTGCGCATTCTTAGAGCAATCTTCTTCAATTTTGCTATAAATGGAGTTAATCGCCCGATAATGATATTTTTGTGGACTTGTAGAGCTCAATTTAGTTGATGCAGCTATATGGACCCGTTCATCCGTTATAAAGAATGGAAAAAAAATCGTCCACAATCAAAAAGAACTGCCGCAATTTTGTATTACAAAAGCTGATGTTGTTCCAGTGATTTTGGTGCCATTAATTTAAGTATGAAGTTAGTAGCATTGCAAATTATAGTAGGTGGGTGTTTAGTTTCATATTTGAAGGTGTTTTTCAAATATGGGTCAAGATAAGCCTAAACTGAATGATAGAGTGAGAGGGGAAGGCAATTTTTGGTTTTAACAAATTTCATCATCAGAATGGCAAATTTATTATCTTACGAGTGACTTGTAATTGTGGAAGGAAAAATTTAAAAAAAAAACATTGTTGTGCGGTATGACAGTTAATATAAATTGCAAAGCGAAAATTTTGCTTTATGAATTATCGTTGTCGGCAAAAATTGACAGTCCCCCTCCCCCACACTATGGTAAGCAGATTGCGCAGAAGTTTTCGAAACTCCAGCGTTTCGCTGTGTGTACGTCTCTTTTCGCTATCGTGAGTTTGTCATGAGTTAGTCGTGAGTTATTGTACTTAGAGAAAAACTAATTAAATTCGTAAAAAAAAAGAAGTACCGCATTTTGTATGACTTGTCACAAGACAACTATATAAACGTGACGAAGAAGGATAAAGTCTGAGAACAAATTGGTGCAGAATTAAAAGAGAGCAGTAAGTTTTTTTTTTATATGTAATAGGGCCGCATTTACTAATAGGCAAACCTAGGCAACTGCCTAGGGGCGCTTACAATATTCTTTTCTTTAGCAAATTTTGTGAAGCATATTTTTTTTAATTTAAAAATTCTTTTTTTATGCCAGCCCGTCCCTTTAACTCGCACACGAATTTGTCTGGCTGTATATTTATATATTTCTTTTTTACTATTTTCGACACTCTCGTAGACCCAATTTTCATCATCACAGCGTGCTGAAATTTGGCACACTGGTTCATGTCGTGTGACAATTGAATCCATCAAAACTTTAACCAAAAATTTCCATGGAAAACCCGGAGAATCGGGAAAAATCATTTGAAAACTTGCTACAAATTTGATTAGTGATACATCCGTTTCAGGAAAAATGCACAGTTTTTCGATTTTCCGAAAAAATTTTCCGGAATTTTTCGACTTTTCTGGAAAATTTTCTGGTACAAAAAGTTTTCTAAATTATGCAGGATCAAGTTCCCTATCAACTGGCATCATTACTTTCTCTCCGACAATGGTGAAAACTTGCAGAAAAAATCGAGGAAAATTCATGTAAAATGCTTTTCCGGAGTTTTTTCCGAAAAAGGAAGCGTTTGATCGTTTTGCAACCTAAGACAAAGTTGTAGAGCGAAATGAGTTGCATAAAGTTGCTTTTATGGAAAACTCCATGGAAAACCCGGAAAAGCGGGAAAATCATCGGAAAAATTTTCATCGATATGAGTAGTGATAAATCTGTTTCAGGAAATATGCAGAATTTTCCAATTTTTCTGGAAAATTTGCCGAAAATTTCCGGAATTTTCCGACTTTTCCGGAAAATTTTCCAACAAAAAAGTTTTATAAGCTATGCGGAATCATTTGTTTTTTTCCGTCCTACTGGTATCAATACTTTCTCTTCAACAATCATGAAAACTTGCATGAAAAATCGAGGAAAATTCATGTAAATTTTTAAAAAAAAATTCATAGTAATAGGAAAAGTCTGTGGAAAATATCGGGAAAATTCATGTTATATGGGATCAAGTTGGAATACAGCTAAAAAGCGCTGTTTAAAACATAATTTGAATTTCAGAAAACCGTTGCAGTACTTCAACGATTTGATACTCGAAAGTTTTTGTTTTCGGATCGGCACCAAACATGACTTAAAATGTCGGTAATGATATGCTGAACAAAAACTTCCAGGCAACCACGGTGCTGACTTCCACTCATCTCATCGTAACTGCCTCCAAAATTTCAAATTTTTCGAAACCTCGGTAAACAGTAGTCCGAGTTATCGAAACTGTTCGAATTGTGTTCGACGTACGGTCAGTCGATTGGACACTCTCGAGTCGTATGGTCCCAAAAAAATTTCGCTGCGAATATTCAAAAATTGACTCAAAATGAAGAAGAAAGAAAGAAATATAAGGACAAATATAAGAAAAATTAAAGGAAAACGGAAAATTAAAAGGAAAACAGAAAATTAAAAAGAAAGTAAGAAACTAAAATTAAATTAGAATTAAGTAAAAATATAAGTAAGTTCGGTTAAATTGATATCAGAGCAATTTAGTTAACGTGAAAAAGGCAGAAAATAAAATAAGTAAAAAACGAGTTTTCAAACAAAACTGAGGCCAAGCTGCATGAAAAAGTAGAAAATAAACTTTTCTTCACACACAGAGGTGGACTCAGATTTTATTCGCTGAAAATCACCGATATATTTCAGTATGATCAATTAGAGGTAATAAGTGATTTGATTCATGAAGAGAAAGAATATTCAAGAGAAATTTCCCAATCAAAAAATCCGAGTCCACCTCTGCGTGTGAAGAAAAGTTTATTTTCTACTTTTTCATTAAGCTTGGCCTCAGTTTTGTTTGAAAACTCGTTTTTTACTTATTTTATTAATGTTAAATTTATAGATAATTATAATTAAATTATATAATCGAAATTAAGAATTAAGTGTTCTCCGTGATGTGCGGGCGTATAAATGAATAAAATCGCTTTGTGAACAATCGAAGAAGTGTCAAAGTTTTACCAGCATTTTAATGCCCCGCACATAAAAATGTTCAGTAAAATTAGTGGAGAGTTACAAAACGCCATCTATTATATTTATAATAGAAAGTGTATAGAAGTAATGCTAGGGTTTAGGTATTCGCACTGAAATAAAACTCGACCGATCTCTTGAATGCTTTAAACTTTATTAAAAACTAAAAACTCAGTCAGCAGATGTGAGGTACAATGATCTCAAAATTTAACGGTTAGGAATTTATACAAAGCAAATAGATAAGCAAATTTTTACAATGTAAAGAGATAAGCAAAGTAAATGAGTATGAATGACAATAAGCATGATGAGTATTAGAAAATTACAATGCCAATGTTATATGAACATTTCTAAATAAATTAAAAATTTGTTTAGGTGTCGACAGAAAGAATGGAACTTTTTACCAGCGGTAAAATTCAGAAAATAGTCTGAAAATTTTCAATTAAAATTAAATTCTTCAATAAGTTCAAAAAAACAATCTGAAAATTGTCATAGAAACAGGAAATGTCATAATTTTATCAGCATTTGAATTCTACGCGCATTAAAATGTTCGGTAAAATAAGTGGAGACATACATGGCTCCATCCATCTTAAAATATAGAAATATTCACTTTTTACCAGTGAACTCCGTACTGCACTAGTAAAATCATCAGTAAAATTTTTGCTTGCGATTTTACCAGCGCTAAAGTTTGTATGGAAATGTCACATTTTACTCGACTTGATACTAGGCTTTAAAATAAAAACGTAATATTACAGAAGTTGAAATTTATTAAAAATATAATTGTAGTAAGCTAAATTTTTGAAAAATAATGCATTTTAATGTTTTCATGTCATTTATTTTCTTTAAACTTGAGTTTGGTCTTAATTTTTTAGTATATAATTAGAATTAAAATTATAAATCTGTCGCAACAGTTATTTAGTAATTTGTAATTAAAATGACTTCAACTAATTATGGTAATTGTGATGCAGTGAATACGGACAAAATAAAAATCAATTGTGAATTTTGTAATCGTGTTTTTCATAAAAGATGTGCAAGGTTAGATGATCAGTGCCTGAAAGTGTTAGAAACCAATCAAAACATACTGGGGAAATGTTCCACCATGCTCTGATCGATAAAGTCTCAAAACTTGCAGATGAAATTTCCAGTCTCAGGGATGAATTTGCAAACTATAATTCAAAAATTAATCAACGAGCAAATTCATCCGTTATATGCATTCCTGAGCACGATCAGTTTCCAGCATTTTATAGTGAATCACCAAATATGCGGAACAAAAGTGCAGTAAAAAATTCTAACCAGTCAAGTAATTCTCGTTCATCGCATTCATCGCATTTAGCTGCAATGGTTCCAACACTTGCCGTTGGATGCTCTAATCTTATGACGGATACCCATATTACTTCTTTAGGTCTTCCCCTGGTATCAACACCAACTACAGGAAAATCCGTCCAGAGTGTAACTGATGTGGTATCTGAAAATGATTGGACTGTATTTCGCAGTAAGAAATCTCCGAAGAGGCTCTTGTCAAATTCGTATCTTCCATTTGATAAAAAAAAGACGCTGATAGATCGGGGTTAAGGTTCATCACTTCAATGCTAGGTGTTCCTGAGCGGATTTTTGTCCTGCAGGTATTGTTATACGTGATTTTTCCAATTTGCAAAAAAAAAAAATTGATATCGGAAAATACAACAGAGATACCAAAATAATTAGGTATTTACAGCCTGCGTATGAAGACTTGTCACTTCTTAATTCTTTTAATTATAATAATTCTCGGAGACTTCAAAACTTGTCATGTTCTTTAAGTATATTCTACTAGAATGCCCATGGATTGAAAACAAAGGTAAATAACTTTTCATTGGCTGTACTGGACAATAATTATGATGTAATTGTTATCACTGAAACATGGCTAAATAAGGAAATTCTGTCTTCTGAATTGTTTGATGACAATCTTTGTACTGTTTATAGAATGGATAGATGTCCTCTTTCGACGGGTATGGAGCGCGGTGGAGGAGTATTGAACACCCTTCTTAAAGGTATTCCAGTTGTAGTAGTTTTCATAGATGATGCTTGTATAACCGCGCCAAACGATAAAATCAATTTGGAACAGTTAGAGCAGGTTTTCGATAAACTTTCTCAATACGGATTAAAAGTTAATCTTGCTAAGACAAAATTGTTTCAAGAAAGCATTGAATATTGTGGTTTTAGGATAGGTAAAAGAGGTATTCATAAAACCCAAAACAAAAAAGAAACTATCAAGGCATTTCCCAGGCCAAAGAATATTTCAGAATTAAAATAAAGGGTTTTCCAATAAAAGCTGTTATTTTCATATTCATTTCATATTCAAAGAAAAATGCCAATTTTTGAGATAGCTGATCAAATCTTTATTTCGTTATAAAGAGGAAGGTATGCCGTTAAAAATAGAAAATAACATCAGCCAAATGACCACCACGACCACGCCTACAGGACCATATCCTTTTCATGAAATTTTCCATAACCAAATCGCAAAGTGGCTGCCCTATGTCCTCAATAGCCTCACGAATTCCATCTTTGAGGTCTTGAATCGACACTGGGCTGTTGCCGTAGACCTTTTCTTTCACGTGGCCCTAAAGGAAGAAGTCGCAAGGTGTTAAGTCACAAGATCTCGGTGGCCAATTGTGATCACCCCTTCGAGAGATAACACGGTCCCGAAACTTTTCCCGTAAAAGATCAATGGTTCCGTTGCTTGTATGGCACGTAGCGCCGTCTTGTTGAAAGTAAACGTTGTCCAGATCAATACCATCCAATTCCGGCCATAAAAAGTCATTAATCATCTGTCGATAGCGCAATCCATTCACCGTAACTGTTGCTCCAGCCTCATTTTCGAAAAAGTAAGGTCCAATGACCCCGCGGGACCATAAACCGCACCAAACAGTCACACGTTGAGGATAGAGAGGCTTTTCAACAATAACTCTTGGGTTTTCCGAGCCCCAGATGCGACAATTTTGTTTGTTGACGAAACCATCGAGGTGGAAATGGGCATCATCACTCAAGATGAGTTTTCAATGGAATTGCGGATCATGTTCATGCATGTCAAGGACCCAATCAGCAAAGACTCGACGTTGTTGATGATCGGCCGGCTTGAGTTCTTGTGTTAACTGAACTTTATAATCCTTAAGACCCAAACCTTTATGCAAAATACGGTGTAATGACGTTTGTGGAATGCCTAATTCCAAAGAACGACGAGGAATGGACAAACCTGGGTTTTCTTCAACACTTTCGGCTACAGCAGCAATATTCTCGGCTGTTCTTGAGCGACGTGCACGGGTTTTATTCTTCACATCACTAACTTGTCCCGACAGCTCGAATTTTTCTACCAATTTCTGTATTGCGGTCCGACAAGGTGCTTCACGACGACCCAAAAATGTTCGAGTTTTACGAACCGTCTCCGCCACATTTTCACCATTTTTATAGTGAATTTTAATAATTTCAATGCGTTGTTGAATCGTGTAGTTTTTACTTGTCAAATGTGAAAAAATGACAGCTCCAAAAGTGACCTCTACCGAAATAGCGGGCTAATTAAAATAACACCTCTTATTGGAAAACCCTTTACATACCGATCTTAAAATCCATTTTCATTAACATTCCCGACGCTGTCACTTACGCACTGAACAGTAATATACGACACTCATGCAGTGAGGAGCTGCAAAATCATTTTTTTCATAGCGAGCACACCTTACGCCCTCCCTCAAGTGCACGAAAAGTTGCAGACATTGAATAAATAACTAATGAGGAAGCGCGGTTTCGTGCGAAAACTGTGTACGTGAGTAGGCAATTCAATGACAGTCAAACCACCGGAGCGGGTGGAGAAATGACCAGAGGGCTGGTCACTTATTTGAAAATTCTGCTTAACAACTCACTTAAATTATCATAGGCAACGCCAAGGAATATTATCTGAAGATAAGGGGACACCAAAAATTTTGTTTATTTTACATAGCAATTTGGATTATAAAAAAGTCCCCCTTCAAAATTTCACAGTTTCACTACTGCCATGACGAAACGAATACAAACACAGCACAATAATACATTTCGCCGAGTGGCTTAGGTTTTCATCCGATATGCCGTTTCCTTATTAGTTATTTATTCAATGGTTGCAGAGCGCTTACGCATCCCACAACTGCTAGTGGAAGCTATACCTACCCCAGTTGGAGAAGAGACCAGCTGGGCTTCTGTACACTGACCTAGTTCCACACGGTTGTCTAGTTCCAATTCTTACTTTCGCTACATTTGCTGCTACAGGAAAGTAAATGTTGCAATTTCTGCCTTTGGCCAGCGTTTCGTTGAAAATTTATCAAATCTCCCTCTCGACTTTATTGAGCGTACAGAAAATTGTAACAGTATAATAATGGCAGCACTTCGAATTAACATACGATGGCATGGCATTTGCAGCAACACTGACTTAGATACTAAGCATAGAATAAATGTTTAAATAAGATAGAAAATCAATCCCTCAGTACTTTTGCTCGAGTTTCCAAGGTCCCAAAAACTGACGGAGAGGATACATTGGACATTATTAAGAGACTACATGCTCATTTAAACCTCCCATTGGAAGAAGGCGACATCATCAAATCGTATCGCTCCAGAGCTAAAGGAAATGCAACAACATCTCAATCCATCATAGTTAAATATAAATCCGATTATCTTAGAAATAAACTTTTAATTGCTTTCAAAACAACACCAACAACTTTAACTGATAGTGAATTAGGTTTCTCAGATGCTGTTAGTAAAATCTATGTAAGTGAACTTTTATCTAATACTAATCGTAGGTTACTGTATCAAGCTAGAAAATTTAAGATAGAACATTATTTTAAATACAATTGGGTGAAAAACGGAAAAATTTATATAAAATTAAATGATAATTCTCCGCCATATATAATAAAAGATGAAGCGAGTTTTGATTATATTATCCGCAAATCGAAACCAAATCATTAATGTCAATATCTATATATTATCAAAACATACGAGGAATTAGGACAAAAACCGAGGAGGTTAGACTTAGTCTACTTAGTAATAACTATGAGGTGGTTTGCCTAATTGAAACTTTTTTACATCCTGGAATTAATAGTGGTGAAATTTTCGATAATCGATATGTTGTATTCAGACATGATAGGCACAACACGCTTGATGCTAATATTGGTGGTGGATGCTTAATTGCCGTACAGAGGTGCTTCGATTCAATAAGATTGCCTGAAGTTGAACTAATTCATGAAGTAGTTTGGGTTAAAATTAAAGTTTAAAACTATAGTCATTATATTTGTTGTGTCTACATTCCACCCCAAAGTACATTAAATATTTATGAGGAAATTATGAACAGCATTACTATCGTCTCTCAAAAGGCCGAACCTAATTCAAAAAACATTGTACTAGGAGATTTTAATGTTCCCTCTATAGAATGGCATTTAGACCAAAATACTCTTTTTATGAAGAGTCTCAGTAGCTTAAACAAAATATCCTACTAGATGATATGTCGTTTAGCTCTCTAGAACAACATAATTCACATACAAATGTAAACAACAGATTACTTGACCTGGTATGGTCCAATCTCAGCAGTGCTGACATAAAAGTAGAACGTTCCTTAACACCTATCTCAAAAATTGACCCCCTTCATCCACCACTTGATATTTCTGTAAGATTTAATAAGTTGCGATTCGTTCATGAGAACCTAATATTAAAACGTAATTTTTCCGGTGCTGACTATAACAGAATAAACGCGTACCAATCCCAAACTGATTTCTCTATCATGGATACTTTAGATACTAACCAAGCTTGCACACAACTCTATCGTATTATAAATACATGTATTGAAGCACATGTTCCAGAGAAACATCGTAAATCAAATAGATACCCTTCTTGGTTTTCATATAGTCTTATCTCAGCAATAAAATTGAAAACGAAATATAGCAAAGTCTATAAGCGTTATAAGAACCCCGATGACTACCTAACGTTTTCATATATGAGAAAAAGAGTGAAACTGCTAATGAAAGCTTGTTATAAAAAACATATAGAAAATATCGAATCAAACGTCACAAGCGCTCCAAAAGCATTCTTCTCTCATACAAAGAGCATGAAATTAACCAATTCCTTCCCCACCGAAATGTCTTATAACGATGTAACGTCCTCATCGCCCCAAATAACTTGCGATCTATTTGCTGACTATTTTAAATCAGTGTATAATAACACCGACAATTATTTAACCCATAACTCGTTTAACGAATTTATACACACAGAAATTATAGTAATTTCTCATTGCACACCAGAAGACGTTAACAAGGTATTAAGTTCAATTGATATTAATAAAAAAGCTGGCCCGGACGGACTACCGAATATATTCTTAAAAAATTGTGCACATAATTTGTCAATGCCCATTTCACATCTCTTCAATAAGTCCATATCCGAAAGTATTTTCCCAAACAAGTTCAAAAACTCATTTATTAATCCCATATTTAAAGCAGGCGACCCAAAATTAATAACGAATTATCGCCCAATAAGTAAATCAAATAGTATATATCACTAGTTTTTGAAAAGATCATTTACGACCAGATCTTCTTCCAAGTCAAACACTTAATAAGTAACTATCAACACGGTTTTTTTCCACATCGCTCAACTTCTACCAATTTAGCCCTGTACACTGACGTTATTGCAAAAGCTCTAGATAAAGGTTTACAAGTCGATTCAATATACACAGATTTTGCTAAGGCCTTTGATAAAATAGACTATCTACTTATATTAAAAAAAATGAATAGACTTGGCTTCCATAAAAACTTAGTTCACTGGTTTGATTCATATAATAAAAAATAGGAGCTTGTCTGTAGTTCTTAATGGATCTAAGTCATATACCTTCACCCAAACATCTGGTGTACCCCAATGTACAAGGCTTGGCCCCCTCATTTTCTTACTCTTTATTAATGATCTTCCATTAACAATAAAATCTCCATGCCTACTGTATGCTGATGATACCAAAATTCTTAAAATTATTTACTCTATTGATGATTGCATAATATTACAAAATGATTTAAATAACCTTCATCATTGGTGTACAATGAACAAGCTCCCTTTAAATATCAATAAATCCCGTTGTTTAACATTCTCCAGAAAACAAAATACACTCTACTATGATTATCATATTTCAAATTTGTCCTTAATACGTGTCACAGAAATAAAAGATTTAGGAGTTACATTCGACACCAAATTATTATTTGACAGACACATTAATGCAATAACAAGACGATCTTTCCAGTTATTAGGCTTCATTTTTCGTAGCTGTAAATCTTTTAAAACACCACTCTCATTTTTGACTCTTTATAATTTCTTGGTCAGAAGTACCCTAGAATACTGCTCCGTTATTTGGAATCCATTCTATCAAGTTTATGTAAACACAATAGATAGAGTTCAAAAACGATTTACAAGGATCCTCAATTACAAATTCGATCGCATGTATGTAGAATATCCGCAAAGACTTTGTAAGTACTCATTATTAAGCCTCGAAGATCGTCGAGGTTATATTGACGAATTATTTCTACTAAAAATTACCCATAACCTCATAGATAGGCACAGATATTAATGCACAATTAGCGTATGACACTCCACCATCCAATCTCGCCGTATCCCTACATTTAATCTCGAAAGCGCCAGGAAAAACATTAAAGACAAATCACCTCTATATAGAATCCAGAAGCAACACAATAATATATTTAATTCCTTTGACCTCTTCGGAAATAGCCTTTCTTCCTCAAAGTGCTCTACTTTGGATATAATAAAATCTCGCTCTCTCCCTCCTTGAAAATCTTCATCTTTCCGTTTTTTATATAAAAAAAAAAATAAAAAAAAAATAACTTATATATTGTTTCCAAATAAAATGCAAATAAAATGTATCTAGGTAAATCTTAATTATATAATTAATTGTTCCTGAATTCATTCAAATTTAGTATTATTTCCATAGCTTCTTAACTCACATTAATTACTCAAAAATAACTGTTTTGCTTTAATATTTTCCCGGTAGTATGTAAAAGGATTTATATTATGTCTGTTATACTATCGCTTAAACTTCCAAAAAATAAATAAATTTCTTTTTGGATACCGTCACCTTCAAAACGAAATTCTCGTTTTGATTCACATATTTTACGTACGTAAAGCTAGCACCGCAAATTCGCCTTATTGAACTCGGAACTAACTCATAATTTGTCGTTAATTTGTCGTGAAAAAAATAAATTTAAATTGTCCTTTTTTTTCTAAAGGAAACTGGATGTGGTACTAAGTTGACGTCAAGTTAGCACCGCAACTCACTAGAACTAGTATCCTTTAGAAAAAAGGACACGAGAAGTTTATAAGTTTATGTTTTTCACGACAAATTATGAGATGTAAATTTTTCCAATCCGATAAGGTTTGGTCGAGTTCTAGTGAGTTACGGTGTTAACTTGACGTCAATTTAGCACCACATCCAGTTTCATTTAGAAAAAAAGACACGACAAATTTAAGTTTTTTCACGCAAATTAACGACAAATTAATGCCATATTATGAGATAGGTCCGAGTTAAATCGGGCGAAGTTGCGGTGCTAACTTTACGTACGTACATGTTTTCTAGAAATACTTTTTGAGAATTGAGTAATAGCATTGATTTTATACATATAGATATGCCACCGCAGCGCACAATATGTTGTTACCTCTTCTCACTGAGTCGCCACTGTAGTACTTTATCATCTGCTCACAAAACGGTCCGCCATCTGTTAGCAAAAGTTGGCAAATATGAGGATAATAAGATGTCTTCGATAATATTTAAATAGCGCCATATCACAGCAAAGAACTAATCAAATTTTGTTTTTTCCGTATTCCTTTATCTAATGATGTGTAGAAATGTGGAAAAAATCTGTAATAAAGAAATATAAAGGCATATCTTGATTAGTATCAAGATGATTTGAAGGATTTGGCAAATGTGTATGATACGTGATTTAAGTGAAAAGAATTTCATACTTCGCTTTCGCACCAGAAAGTTGTAGAACAGACAAAACTCTTATCTAGGCACTGCGGGCTTCCAAGAAACTTTTCGGTCGGATTTTCGATAGAATTTCTGCGATCTGCCTTTTCACATCCGGTTATTGACTGGTACACTGATTTTTCGTGAACAGTTTGAAATATTTTCCGCAAAGCATTTGATGAAATTTCTTAGAATTTTTGGTTCGGATCGCGGTATACAGAAAGCAATATCTTATGAGCGTGAACATTGTTTTTTTTTATACCCTAGATGAAATCTAAAGGGTATACTAAGATTGTCATTCCGTTTGTAACACATAAAAATAATTATGTTAGAGCAAAATGGATTGGACCCATGCATAAAATTTAAAGTTATTTCGATATTTGCATGTCCGTCTGACTGACTGCGCTTCCTCACGATAACTCGAGAACGCATTGTATTTAGAAAGCTGAAATTTTGCACATGGGATTCTAAACAAAAAAGGAAAATTAGGTTTGAAAATGGGGCATTTTTCACCACATATTTGGACATTGCCTGAGAACGCATCAACGTAGAGCGTTGAAATTTTGTACATAGTGTTTTCATAAAACCAGTAAATACAATTTTAAAAACGGACCAACTCGTTCTTGGTGTTGCCATATAAAATTTTAGGATTTTTACGTATCCTGTGAAAAGGATCAGTCCTATACGGTTTTAATGTACTGGAAAGTTCTTCAGAATATGAAATCATATAAAGTTGGTTAAAATCATTTTTGCTGTTTGACGAACCGTTCTAGAGATATATTCAAAACCACTTCAAAACACAAACTTGCGCAGATGGGTGACTATACGAAATTACAAACGAGCATTCATCTAAGGTATCATATGAATTGGTCTTAGTTAGACCAATTCTCGCTTTTTTACTTGTTTCTTATAAATTACTGGCAATTTTTCTTCAGAATTCTTATGCATTATTGGTTGCCGAGAACGATCTAATAAACTTGAATTGATCCGGCTGCTCGCAGCGGCTGAGCCTAGATAGAACATTCTTTTGATTTACGGATGGCTCCAAAACAAATGAGGGAGATGGGACATATATGTAATTGAGCTATAAATTAGGAAAAATATCAAGAGAACCCAACAGGAAGAAAAATATCTATAATATCTTTTCTGACTGCAGAGCTGCATTACTGGCTCTTCAATCAAATATATTCAACTCCAAACTGATTTGAGACTGCCTGCTGGAGTTAATTAAATTAACGTACTCCAATTTATTTGCACAAATATGGGTGCCTTTACACTGCAATATCGCAGACAACGGGATAGGGGTCAAATTGCCAGAAAAAGATCCGAAATGGAATTCCTACAGCCAATACCCTTCAGTTACGCTGCCTGATGAGAGGGGTTGCGTTTACCTGTGCCCTTTCCGTTACACAGTTGAAATAAGTAGTTTTTAAAATGATTTTAGTTCGATTTTTTTTCATGTATTTTCATAAACATCGAACAATATAAATTTACTATTTCCAGACAGTTTTCTGATTGCTGCCACCGTTTTAGACGTTTTGTTTTTTTTCGTTAAAAACCAATGTCTTGTCGGCCAGACCATTACACATTTATTCCCTATCACACTCCAATCGATTTGGCTATTGACAATCAACCGAATTTCTGCCTGACAATTTAATTTCATGTTGTTCCTTCGATGACGAAACCAGCTCGTATAAAAATTACAGCCATAATAAAGTAATTTTTTTTATGTTTTTTTATCGAAAAAAAAGCGTCTGGCACATACTAGTAGCAAAGAAACTGTCTGGGAATAATGAAATTATATTATTCAATGTTTATATGTTTATAAAAACTAATAAAAAAGAAAATAAATCGAACTAAAATCATTTTGCAAACTGCTTTGTTTACCTGTTAAACGGAATGGACACAGGTAAACGCAACCCTTCTCACCAATCAGATGGGCCGCATGCGTATGAGATGGTTGCGCTGCTATCTCTCGTACTATTTGTAAGAATTTTTAATGATCTGTTGACGCGTTGGCTGAAAGTAGGCATTACAAAATTGACGCGATTTTGAAATTAGAATAAACCATTCCTAATTTGAAAATAATTTATTTATTTACCTAAGGTACCTATAATATATATAAGTTACTGAAATATTGTGTGAAAATGAAATATGTATTAAATTACATATGCAGTAATTTAAATAATAATTTCTTGTAGAACAGAAGGAATACAAAATTCAACAAAAAAATCTCTTACGAAGTACTTCTCTATATATATGTATATATATCTCATACAAAGCTAATTTTGAATTATTATTACATTTTTTCCATATTCCAATGCATTGTTAGATAGGGAAGAAGAAAAAACATTTGTTATCAAAGGTTACTTAATACCCTCATATTTACAATTTTTTTAATAGATGGCGCCATCTGTAAACATGATTTCAGTCATTCGGTAAAAATTTCACCTCTGTTTTCTAATTTGGTACATGTAAAGCCATCTGTCGAGAAGAGGTAACAGATTTTGTGGCATATCTATATGTATAAAATCAATTGTAATAGTAACTTTTTAGTTACTTCGTATTTTCTGATCTAATTATTACCGAAGAACGTTGACAAATAACCAAAAAAAAAAGTGCAGCTATCAAATCATAATTAAAAGATTTTCATAATCTCAATCTAAGGCTTAATAATTGTAATTATGAAACTTGCTTATCTTAATGTCAGTATAACTTGAAAGTATTTAATTAACAAAAGTTAAATAAGGAGAACAGGAGAGAAGCCAAGATTTTGATCCTTCAAATCAAACAACCAACATGAAATCGTAAGAAAAAATTAAAACTGTAAATTCTTCAGACGTTCTCCTTTTAATATTATTTCTCACATTGAAAAAGAAAAACTCAAACGTTCACTGTACAAAGGCCAATAGAATTTTCAATTGTACTTTATGAAGCCAACAAGCGATCTGTGAATAATGCATTCAAGCCAAGCACTTAGTTTTTGCAATTCTTTTTTTTTTTCTTTTTCCCTTTTTCATTTAGCTTTCCACCCATTGTGCTGTCCTATATGCTATTCGCAGCCTTTTATTGTTAAAAATTTATTCAAAAACAGTTTGCTGGTGAAATTATTAAAACGCACACAATGCTCCTGTTCTAGAGGAAGAAGGTTGAACGCAATTTAATGTATATTTTCAAGAAAAACAATTTTCACGGTAGCTCTTGCAGGATGTGCAAATCTGATAAGATATTATTGCACTTTCAACAACATAAAAACTACTTAAGAGAATTCCAAAAATTCAACAAAATTGAACTTTTTTTGTTGTATGTCTTGAAGGAATTATTTATTTTTTTATTTACAAGGATCTCGTTATTGTGTTCTTGACTCAAGCTTAGTCTCCCCAGAGGCAACCAAAGAGCAGAGATTATATTTACATATCTTGATTACCTACAAACATACTCCAGATAAATGTGGATATTTTCGAGAAAACCACTCTTCCACAATGGATGTCGCACACATACTTTTGCCATTGACAACACTTATAAGTTGCATAAATTTTCCTTCTTGTAGAAAATACCAGGTGGGGAAACAATATGGAAAATGTGTGTTCGATTTCTGTATATAATTAATTTTGAACTCTATCTACATACGTATAAGGCTGATACTGAATAAATAGAAGATTTTATCTTAAATATGTTTGTGTAATTTGTTTACATATTCTGTAAGAATTGACTACCTTCGAAAAAAAAAAATCTAGTAGATGCCATCATTTAAACATTCAATCGAAAATTTGTATACTGGAATTGATTCGATAAGCAGTCAGCTTTATACGAGGAACCCAAAGCTTTTTGCAATTGCGCAATCACGTAGCTTTTCACATAAAATTAATAAAGATCTTATTGAAGGAGTACTGTTAAACGAATATTTATAATTCAGTTTGTTCTTATTGACTTATGAGCCATTTGAATAGTAGGATCACAAAATGATTTTCATCCACTGTCAGGGAAGCAAGCCTGAAGAGTTGCCAGGTGTAAAATTTAGTCAAATCCAGATTCCAACTAGAAATTGATACAATCAAGAAAGTTTTAAAGAATGGAAAGTAAATTTCTTTCCTCAATCAATAAGTTGTTAAAATTTCAGGTTCAGTATTATTTTAAGCAAATTTAGGTTTTCAGCCTGGGTATGATCCACAAAGTTAATAGTCTCAAAGGCCGGGCTTGAAGGCCCACAAGAAATATATTTGCACAAAAAAGTTCGAACACACCCCACGTGAGAACGACCCACCAGAGTCTTAAACCGGGTTCTGCAATAAAAGGGAACTCTAGGAAAAATTTAGTTAATAAAACTGTTTTTTTTTTATATATATATAAAGATAAAAACGTGATGCTTGTATAATGCACCACCATTAGGCATCACCGCGGCTAAGAAAAATGTTATTGGTGTAAGGTTGTGCATCTGCTTCTATTGGAGGGCACCAGTTATAAGCTGGGGCCTGTCATCAAAACGTACAACCATCACTTTACAGTTTAAGAATTGGAAGCTAACTTATCACGGAGAAGATCTTTACCAGGAAAGCAGGAAAAAAGAATGAGGATAGGAAAGTAAAACGTTTACTGAAAGATAACCCAGAAGGGACTAGAGCTATATACGGACCAAATAAATTTCCTCTACACTCGTGACTGTAGAGCCGTAAAATACAAGAGCAATCAAGTACAGTCCAGTAGTTAACAGTAGCCTCTTTGAGAGGTTTTGGGAGCTACCGTTGTTCCAAAAGAAATCCGGAGTCATACGCCACCAACTCTACTACATGATGCTGCTCAATCATGTAGGTGCACTGGTCCTTGTCCTGATCAATTCAGTATAGCTCCAGTGAGAAGAGAAAGTCAGATATATTTAGGTCTAGCTTGAGAGGTTATGGGTACTGCCGTTCTTCCAAATGAGATTTGGAATCATCCGCTACCAACAAATATATTCACTGACCTTACTCACAGATATTTCAACGTCATAATAGGCTGTGATTTCAATGAAAATTTGCTTCGTAGGAAAACCAGGTCTGATGAATTTATATTTCTTTTTTAGTCCATGCACCTCAATGTCATAAATGAACTCTGCACATACCTCAATACAGGCAATCCATCTCTGTTGGACTTGTTTGATACTGTTTCCGACATGGATGCGGTGCTGAATCAGAATCAATTAAGCCGTCCATCGACTTTTGACCATGATTTCCTTTTTTTAACTTTTAATTTTTCTGTCAATCCAATTCAATAGTATTAACATGCCTGTTCTGGTTGCAGAATGTGCAAGTATCCGTTGGATGTCTGTTAATTATTATCCATCCGTTGATGATCAAATTGCCTTCTTAAACTCAAATTTATCCTACCTTTTTAATAAATATGTTACTCTATATGGCTGTCCATGGTTTTCTGTGGAAATTAAGGGATTGATTGTTGAACGCGATTCTTTAAACCGAATATTTTTGTGTATCAAGACCCAAGATAATCGTGATGCTTACAAACACATTAGAAATTTTATTAATAGTATAATTCAAGCAGCTAAGCATCGGTACTTTGATTCAAAACTCGATTCTAATCTACCACAATGAAAAATGTGGAAAAATCTCAGAGATTCTGGCGTGTTTGGCAAAGATGTCTCAGAATATGATACTGATCCTGATTGCTTTAATAAGTACTTTACTTCTCATAACATGCCTTCCTCAGTTAATTCAAATTTTAGGTTAGGTTAGGTAAGAGGGGTACCGCAAGACAACTAGCCTGCATCACTTAGACCTCTAGTGGGTCCATTCTGGCCCTAGGCCCTATGCAATAATTTTTTTAAGCCGCCACCGGATAAGTCCTGCTTCCCTTAAGGAACTCAAGATATCTCCACGACTCTTTACCTAGATTCATCCTGCTTCTCTCAGAAAACGCAGAATATACCTCAAATCTTTGTTTTGCAGCTCCCCCAGACTTGAAAAGAAGTAGTTACCCAGTAGCCTACTTCTTTTATTCATAAGAGCGGGGCATTCGCAAAGCACGTGTTGGACGGATTCGATTTCCTCCAAGTCCTTACAGCTCCTGCAGACATCGCTCGCCGCCATCCCCAGTCTTCTAGTGACCAAGGCTAGTCTGGCATAACTGCACCAATTTTGATGTTACCAGCACAGCATCCAGCGCATTGTTTGCTGCCTGGCTATCAATATGTATGCATATGTACCGTGAGGGCGCTCTGCACATAGATACCAATGTTGCCACCTGAAAAATTGCTGCGAGCTCTGCCTGAAAACACTGCATTTTTCAGGCAGCCTATAAGACTCGTGTCACTGTAGATCACTGGATTATACTCCAGCCCCTGTGCCCGCACTTGTCATGGAACCATCTGTAAAAATGGAAACATCGGATGCTACGACCAACTCTTTCCCATCGCAGGCACTCCTGGAGGGCATCATTGCATTGATACCCCCACCAAAAGTCACGATTGGTACTTGTTAGTCTATTTCTTCCATGCAATAACTACAGTCGATCTTCTGGAATATATTGGAGTGACCAACAGCCCTCTCCATCCATCAACCCTCCGTCCTCCGGCAGTAAGTCAAGCATGACTCCAGTGCTGCCGTGGACGTGGTGCGCAGATTCGCAGTTATTCCCATATAAGCATCCCTCTGGATTTTTGACAGCACCTCTAGGTTACATTTCCTCGTAAGTGCCGTCCACTAGACCGTAGAGCCGTATCAGAGGATGGGCCGAACTATGGCTGTGTACATCCACCGTACCACTTTGGGTTTTAATCCCAAATTTCTGCCAAATATGTTCTTCTAAATTAACCTTCCAGCTTAGTTTGGAATCGAGTATGATTCCCAAACATTTTGCTTCACTGGAGAGAGCAATATCCTCTCCACCCAACATTGGAAGTCTGAAATTTCATACCCGCCACCTTCTTGTAAAAAGGACCAGCTTCGTCTTAGAGGAGCTCAATCCACTATTATTGTCCCAGTTATCCAACTTAAGCAGCGCATACTCCAGACTTTCACTAATAGTAGAGAGAAATTTTCCAGTTACCAGGATGTATATGTCATCCGTGTAGGCAACTGCCTTAAATCCCTCTCTCTCTAATTTGATGAGGATTTCGTCCATTACCAGTAGCCACAGAAGTGATGATAACACCCCCCCCCCCCCCTGCGGTATAGACTACTTTTCTCCAAATACCTTAGCAGGACCTTTCTACTGAGGACCATTTAGTTGATCCAGTCACATAGACCCTTATCAACTCCCAGCCTTCTCAGTCCATTATATATAACCTCCGTCTTCACGTTATTGAAAGCACCCTCAATATCCAGGAAGGCACCTAGAGTGCATTCCTCATATACTACAGATTTCTCAACAATAGATATATAAAGCTCGGAGCTCTGCTAGGGAATAAATCTTGCGAAGTTAAGGTGTCATAAGAAGCCAGATTATTGTCTCACCGAGTTCCCAGGGAATTGCACTAGACTCTTATAGCGCTAAAGTGTAGAATCCCATATCATGCTGGGGGAATAAGATTTGGTGTTGATAAAGGAATAATGATTTCTATAATGTACTTATATCGTAATCTCATATTGATGCTCAGATCTTATACAAGACTTTATATATACCCCATGTAGAAATTTAGTGTCATAACGTTGTTGTAGGATTTGCTAAATTGGTCTACTTCACTTATATAGGAATTAAATTTATCCCTATGTCAAAACTTATTTGTGAACAAGTTATCCTATGTAGGAAAAGTGATCCTAATGTAAAATCATTAAAAGACAATAGATCCTAGTTGAGTCTACAAATTTATTATTTATGTGGAACTTATTATGCATGCGTGACTTAGAGTCCTATAGAAAGTTTTTACTTAACACAAAAAACGGTATTATAAAATATGATTGAGGAATATATTTATTAATATTAAAATTATTTTTTCACATTGGTATATATTTGCATTTACCAACGATTTAAATTTTACTGTTACTATTTAACACGCTAGATCGAAAAATAACGAAGCGCCTCAAAATAAATAAATAAATAGAATGTTTAATTAATTATGGTTAAAAACAGTTATGTTCATTTGTTTCTCCAAATAAATAGAACTAGTGTGAATCTATCTAGTTTTCAATAAATTTACCAATATGTCATTATTTTCATGTTTCTAAAAATGCGTCTTTTTTTTTATTACAAATATGGCCGTCCAAATAATCAGCAAACATGGCTACTGGGTAGGCGTACATAAGAAAGAGATGAAATAGAACTTCAGTTCTCCCTTAAAGATTATAAATGTTGATATAACACACAAAATTTCCTACAATGACTTCAACACCTACAGAAGCAGGAATAAACGCTTATATACGTAACAAATTCCTATATAAAAATGTAAATTGCTGTGTTGAGAATATACATTTTGGTATGGCATTTGTAGTGCTATGTCATGATACAAAGATAACAAGCTATGGCCGATTCGAGAGGATTTTTTTATGTTGCTACGTCATGAGGTACCTACTGTCATTTCCAGCGAATTTGTTTTCAGTTTTTCGTATTTTATTGACTGAAATACGTTTTGAATATATTAAAATATTTAACAAAATATTAGTTTCTTCGTTTAAATCACTTAGGGAAAAGTAATTATGTGCTAGTGGGAAAGCAAAGAAATTTAAAAATATAAAATTTTTTTCACTGTGAAAGGACGATTGAAATTGAGACGAACAAATTTCTGACGTTTGTCGCCAAAGGAGGCAAGCAATCAATTGACAGATTTAACGGCCATACCTTGTTAATCTTTTGGTGCTATATAAGCATAGTAGAGCAAATACCGAAATAAAAACATTCATATATCACTTATGTTCCTATTTCGTGATGTGAATTCCTATATGAGAATTCCGATCGGCCAGCGTAGTGTGCATTTAAAAGATTCTTGACAGTTGAAAGAACAAGTTGCAATAAATTTATTTTGAACGTGCGTACAGTGGCATATGGTTATATTTCTAATTTAAAGAACTCAACTCGTTCTATCAGAATTGAGTTGAGTGTATAAAACCATATAGAGGAAGGAAAAATGAAAAAAAAAAAATCCAAGGAATCGAATAGCAAAATCAGATGAAAAATTTTGTGGATTTTTGCTATCAGATTTCGTAGAATTTTGTTTGAGTTTCCTTTCGTCGATTTACTATTTTGGGGGTTTTTTTTAATAGGAAAAAGATGCTATTTTGCACTTGCCTCCCGTAAAACGAGTTACGTTGCTGCAAAAACTATTAAACGATGTGAATTCCCAACCGAGAGCGGGCTGGTCACGCAGGATATGCAAGCTATAAAGGCAAGGCATTGGGGCAATAATTATTGGGGAAGTTTTGATATCCTGTAAATTAATGGCTTCATAGCAGATGATATACTGTAAGTCAACGGCGTAGATGATGTTATTTTTAGAACATTTTTTCTTACTTTCCTATGACATGTACCGGATTTTTTATTTTTTTCCACTCATCCATTAAATTCTTTATTGTAATTCTAATTTTACTGTTCTTAACCAACTGCGCTTGTAAAGGAGGGTAATATATTAAAATTTTCCTCGGCGTTGTACTACATGCGTGCCGCAACATGACACTCTCCTATGAGCTTTGGTATAGGATAGGAACACAATTTCCAAGTGATCCCCTTGATCTTATATAAAACTTCACAAAATACTGGTTGCTTATATGAGTGTTGATATCGAAAACGAATTCTTACTGAAATTGCTTAATCCTTGCAGTGTTTTATAATGGTTGATTTGAGATACTTCCCAAGAGCTGTACTTAATTTCCCCAATTCTGATATAGGAATATTATATAGGATTACAATTCTCTGAGAATTATGGTCGTCCCAGATACTCACGTTTATAGCACTTACATTCAAGTAGTAAATTCTTCATATAGGAGTTATACTCCTTCGACTCATATAAAAAAACAAATGTAGATATGACACTCTAGTTATTCCTTTAAGAAGATCTATATAAGAACTTAAATGCTGATCGAGATTTATATAGGAGCCATATAGGAAACATTCCAAATTTTTAGCACTTGAAGTCTTAATAATGTTCCTTGAGGCCTTGAGGAGTTCAAGCGAACCGACCGCACATTCTGTAGCTTTTTCGCTGACTATAGAGCTGATCATCTCTTCCTCTCCGCCTTATAGGTGCCGTTCCACAGACCTGACACCGTCGGGCCTATCTCTCCACTGCCAGGAAAGTGGTCATCAAGAAGTGCATTTAACAGTTCCTCATTCGTGGTGGTCCAGACGTCGCTCTCCCCTTTTATGAACGACGGAGTACTATTGTCCTTAGCAAGAACCCTAAGAACCCTCCGAAGCCTGGCCGCTTCTGTATTAGACTCTATTGACTCACAGAAGTTCATTGACTCATAGAAGTTAATTTCTGCTTTAACTGTGTTGATGGCTTCCAAGTAGTTAACACCATTAATGCTGTCAAGTCTGAGGCAGTGGAATTCGATCATATATCGCTCCGTTTTATAAAAAAAAAATTTGCACTGGCTCGCCTATCCCATCCTCCCCATTTTTAATACGAGCTTGACATCCTCGCGATTTCTTAAAATTTGGAAAAGTGCGATTGTGCTGCCCCTTGCTAAAGTTGCATCTCCTAATGGCCCAAGCTACTTTCGACCAATAAGTATTTCATGTTTTTTGTCTAAGGCGCTTGAGAAGCTTACGCATGAACGGATCTTACCTTACTTGGAATCAAATCGAATGCTCACCCCGTAGCAGTCAGTATTCCGAGCTGGGCACAGCTACGATGCTGCTTTATTAAAAGTAACGTCCGACATTCATAGAGCTCTTGATATGAGTCATCTGACTGTCCTGACACTGCTGGATTTTTCAAAAGCCTTCGACAGCGTCAACTATTCCAAGCTCCTTACCATCTTAATAAACAAATTTGGATTTTCCTCAGCCACGGCAGCACTTATCGGAAGCTTTTTTATTGGACGATCTCATCAAGTCAAAGTCTATGAGTTACTTTCAAGCAGCTTGCCTCTCACGTGTGAGGTACCTCAGGGTTCAACCTTAGGCTCTTTATTATTCAGTATGTACATAAATGATCTGCCCAACGTAATAAACGAGTCCAAAATACACTTGTATGCAGATACCGTCCAGATATATTTGGCCTGATAGAAGATTGTGTCGAAAGAATTAACACAGACTTGAGGAGAATCCCTGAGTGGTCCAAGAGGCGCAACTTACTTTTAAATCATAATAAATCAATTTACATGATTTTAAATCGTGAGAAGCTTGAAGTATCACAATTTCCAACTGTAACTCTGAATGGTTCGAAATCTGGGAATTAACCTCAACTTTCTATGACTTTCTGCGACCACATTCAAACAACATTAGGTATAATTTATGGCATACTTCGAAGGTTGTGGTTGTCTGCAAGAATTCGGTCTCCTGATCATCGCTCTAGGCTGGTGAAGACACTTCTCTTATCCTGTTTCACAATGCATTGTCTTTCCTCTAGAGCAGGCGTCCCGGATATCTGTTATCCGACCTCAGCTTTCTAAACTCTGATAGGCACTTAATGCTGCTTGTTTCCCGCTATCAACATAAAATTTTAGAACACTCTCACCTTGTTCATATTACTCGCCTTTGGAAAAGCCCACCGATGGCATTGGAGCATACGAGCTCGGACTGTTCATTCAAGGTACTGCTAGCTCGTCATCTGGCTTCAGATAAGAGTCATGCGGGCTGACATTGCCCTCACACTTCGAAATAACTACATACTGCGCTTTTATTTTTGTTTTTATTATTAGTTCCAGGTTCTTTTTTTTCTACTTTCAGTTTTCCTTTCCATTACCTATGGCTTCCTGTTTTGTATGCTTTCTGATTCCCTGCACTGCTGTTAGTTTTTGCTATTGCTTACTTGAAAGTTTCAAGTTTTTTTCTTGTTTTATTATCAATTTTTTGTTCTCTTGCTTATATTTCAATTTCCTATGATTTTTTAGTTTGTCATTTATAGCTTTAATCTTTTCTTTAATATTTTCTATTTTCATTTATTGTGTTAGTTTAATATTATTTTAGCATTTTCCTTTAAAAATACCAACTAAGTTTGTTTCATCAAAGATTTCAACATCTGAGGTATTTTAACCTAATAAATAATTTGGATTGAATTGTATTGAACCCTACTACATGATGCTGCCCAATCATGTAGGTTCTTGTAATAATTCAATCCTAAAACCTGGCTTTAACATCAGTGCGCACATAGTTGAATAAAGGAAACATGTGAATAGTTTTAAAAAAAAACCTTATACATAAGCTCACTTTAACACATTACAGTACATATTTTAACATTTAATGTCAGTAAAGATTCTTGGTGTACCATTTACAAGTCTTTACGTTTTTTAAAAAGAATTCTTATAGGGCACTTAATAAAATAAAAATAATTTTGGGCAAAGATTGCATGAAGTCTATGGTACACGAACTGTACATGTACCAGTGGTGGATCAAGGGGGGGGGGGGTCGTGGGGTGTCATGACCCCCCCTTAAATTTGAAGAACAAAATATTTAATTAATTGAGTTATTTGAAAAAATATATTTATTATTTCGTAATGTTTTATTTATATATTTCAACTTCAAAAAAAAATGTTATTCCAAAACTTAAAAAAAACAAAATTTATTTAAATGAATATTATTGTGTGTATGTGATGTTTGTGTATAAGTTCTTCTCAGAATTTCAGTTTGGGACCCCAACTTTGTGAGATCCCTCGAGAAACACTTTCTAAGCCACAAAACAGACTCCCTCACTACTACATCAGAGCCATAACTTAGTCCTAACTCCTAACATTCTAGAATATTTGCAGAGTTCTTATATAAAACTACTGACATGTATTAAGACTAATGTCCATAGAGAGACACTACAGAAAGTGACTTCACTTCTATATGGCGTTCTCTTTAGGTTTATATCAAAAACTGTAACTTAATTAAACGCGCACTGAATTAATTTCGGTAATCATATACGGCGCTCTCCGTAGCAAAATTATTGTGCTGGTACGTCTCAGCAGAAGAGGAGGAAAATTCTTCCTTCCCTAAAAACTTCTCGTGTGGGTTGGCCCTAAATAAGCCGTTCGATCAGAAATTTCACAATTTCAAAATTTCCGGAACTATTTCCTTTCTATTGATGACATTGACACGTCTAGGCACAAAAGTGTAGCAGAATGTGCGTGCAGTATACTCATAAACTTTAGGTCTGTTCGCGTACTAGCTTCAAATCGTTTTGTAAGTTCTTACTCGAAGGCGTTCGCATTCTCTACAACTGAGAGAAAAATTGTTGACATCACTTTTCCCCTCCTTTCAATTTATTACTTGATTTTACTAGACAAAAATCGTCAAGTAAAAACTTCGAAAGTGTCAGATTTGACAGCTCCCACTAGTTTTTAGTTATTTTTGAGTTTTTAGCTATTTTTCAAGTTTTTAGTTTACTTTAAAAGAAATGGATAAACCTGCTATTCCTCCTCCAGTGGAAGTAGAATGTTCTACAAAAACATTTTACGTATTCGAAGTGGTAAATTAAATTTGTTTATTGTACTTGTACTATAGAAAGTAATTCTCCGGCATGCATATTTATTTCAAATAGGACCACAATAACTCAAATAATTTAAATAATAAATCAGGTAACCCACTTTAATTATTTGACGTTACACAAGTTTTTAATCGGAGCCTTTCGCGTACTTTGCGAGTGTCACTGGCAGTTTCTCTCCCTATCATATAATTTGACCTTTTTCATGTTTTTATTTGAAAAAAATATGCGAACAGACCTATAGTAGTGCAGCCATCAATATCAGGTTATTTGTATGTATTTGTATTTGTATTTGTATTTGTCGATATCAGTGACATTAATCGAGCACAAATATACTTGTAATCTTAATCTTATTATTTTACAGTCAATGGAAGAAATTTTTAGGGAAGGAAGGATTTTCCTCCCCTTGTGCTTAGACATACCAGCATAATAATTTTGTTAAGCGTAGTTCCATATATGATTGCCAAAATTAATTGTGTGCGTGTTCAATTAAGTTAGAGTTTTTGAAAGAAATTACAGGGTATTCTACTTGTTTTTACATTTATTTCACAAACATTTTTTCATCTCGTTATACAGCTGTTTCGATCTCTATCCGATCATCCCCAGAGGAGTAAACAAGTGCTGTTTCGATCGCTATCGGATCATCCTCAGAGGAGTAAACAAGTGTTACTCCTCTGAGGATAATCTGATAGAGATCGAAACAGCTGTCAGTAAATTTATAACGAGAAGAAAATTATTGTGTGAAATAAATGTAAAAACAAGTGGAATACTCCTTAATTTCTTTTAATAATGTTTCACAAATGGGTCACGAAAGATTCCATCAAATATATAGAGTTTTTGAGATAAAAAATAACTGTATCCTGAATTCACAGCACGTAATGATAATTTAATTATTATATTATCACCTCAAATCGCAGATAAGCAACTATACAACCGATCGATTAGAAATTTCGCAATTTTAAAATGACCGAATCAATTTACTTTTCAGTAGTATTATTGGTATACTGCCCGTCCTCCTGATCGAAATTTAGCATTTCGGAATTTGTCCCCCGAATACTTCTCACCCGTAAAAACTGCCTATAATCACCCGCGTGTTGGCCCTGGCTTACATCCGATTTGAGGTGATAACATAATAAAATTCTCATTATGTGCTGTGAATTTGTGATACACTTATTATTTATATCAAAAATTGTTACTTGTTTGAACGTTTACACAGTTAACTTGGTAATCATATAAGGAATATAGTGTAGCAAAACTATTATGATAACACGTCTCTGCACGAGGCCAGCAAATTCCTTCCTTCCCTAGAAGTGAAGTGTGTTGGCTGGCCCATGAGTATTTCGCAAAAGGAAGTGTTCAGATGAAAGCCAAAAATTTTCCCCATAATTTTGCCTTTCTTTTTCCGAAAGTTGTTTATGTCCGTTCTTAATTAGTCTTTCAATCAAAGTATCCATTTCCAATAGATGTCTTCTTTTCTATTGCACTATGGCACGTAACCATATTATTTAAATGTTATATAAATACATATCTGTTATATAAATGTTGAAATACATACTCGTTTTTGGTAAATTAAACACCTTACAATTGTATTTTTATTTTGCAGTAAGATGACCATGACCCCCCCCCCCCTAATTTTAACGCTAGATGCGCGCCTGATATGTACAGAACACCCTGTTTGTGCATGCAATACTGAAACCCCTAAAATATGAAGTGATTTTCAATAGAAAATGTTATCTTAATTTTTTTTTTCGAATTCATATTATTTTCGAAATTGTAATGATTTTAGATTTTTTTCGAAAATGTGGTCCTTACAGCAGTTTTTTGGTTGCAACTCAGCTCGTTTTTTTCTTCTGAACCGCCACTCTGGTCTTCTTTTATTCGAATTATTACTGGCTTTCATTTATTATAACTTGCTTTTAAAATAGCTTATAACTAAATAAAAAATTAACGATATAACTTGAAAAATGTTTTTCTCTTCAAAAAATTATCCCCTTTCACAGTCAAAAATCTCTTAGAATAACCATATCAGCAAACCGTTCCGTAAACACAGAAAATATTGTAATAAATCCATATGCAAACATAAAGCAAAGCAAATTGCAGATTTGCAATAGCAATCACGCATTTCCCCATTGAATATAATTGCATCACTAACTGCAATAAATTTTAATTTTTGTTATTGTCATTTGTAAACAAATACCAAACAAATATTGGATCAACCAAAAATCGCCACAAAATTGCAAGCAAGCACACTCCACACTAATCAATAGCAATTGCGTCATGAATTGCAATTCTTTCACAACTCAGAGTTTTGTGTCGATATTATTGAGACCTTGGAATTGTATGATATGTTATAGGTAAGATAATTTTAAATATAAATAAGATGTGATTTTGGATAAAGACATTCAGTCTGTATTTAGTTTTTGTACACAATATTGTACACAGTTTTGTAGACAGTTTGTTTTATATAGTAGCGCAGACCGGGGCTAGTAGATCCATTTTTCATAAATAAATTTATAAGACTGTTACTGCAACGTTTTTAGACATAAAAAATGCGTTTTCATTTTGATTACTTCAATGGGTTTCTTAATAGTTCCTTTTATTTTATTCCCTATAAGGCTTTCAAGTATTATTTGCCATTTTCAAAAACGCTTCCCCGTGAGTCCATTTACCCCATGCCTGGGGTTTATTGACTCAGTGGACGGGGTTATTTGACTATATTAATTTTTAATAAAGTAATAAGCATGCAAAAAGACAAAATTTTGAAAAAAATAATCATTTTTTTACGAAATAAAGAAAATTCAACATTTTTAAATAATCTATATGTGGTAATGGTGCAGAGGTCTAAAACACATTCTATGTTTCGGATGAAAGCATATATGATAATAGTGGTCTATATGGTGCACGATTATTCATATCCGCGTTAATGTCGAGGTTTTTGACGGGATGGGGCTACGACTGAGCCAGACCCATTCATACATAAGAAATTAAATTTAATTAATTAGCCCATTTGAGATTAAATTGATGAATAATAAAATGTTGATGATATGGGTGATCTCAATGCATTTCAAAGAACTTTGCATTATTAAAGATATTGAGGGTTGTGTGGATGATAGGCGGTGTGTCCCAATAATTTCCGAGAATTTTCAGGTACTTATCTAGTGAAGGGGTGGGCTTAATAAAAGTGTAGTTTTATTGGACTGGACATTATTTCCCGTTAACTGCAATGTATAACAGTAGAGCATAAACATACAGTGGTCTATAATATGCGCGAGTTTATTAGTACTTAAGGAGTCTAGAGATGGGTTGTTTGGGAATGCTGTGGAGGCAACAATGGACCGTTCCGGACGTTTCCCTCCAGCCACATAGATGTTTAGCGGTGTTCCTCACTTTAAGCTTAGTCATTGATAACTTTTATGCAAGCAATTTCCATCATATCTTTAGATGTAGTCAATTTTTCCTCTTTTCGTTTGTGGGGGTCCTCATCGTTCTGAATGTTAGAAAAGCATTATTAACTGCAACTTAAGAAATAACCAATATAAAAACGGAACAAAGCTAATTGCCTCACGAGTCATCTAACCCCGCTATGCTGCGTGTCAATAAGCCCCAACCCGCCATTTTCTTTTTGAAACACTAACGACAGAGTGTTATTCCAATTACAGGAAAATCAAGTTGGGAACACCATTAACCAATGCATACACTTTCAATAAAAATCACTAAACAAACTAAAATCATGAACGTGTGAGCTACAAGACAATTTAAGTATGAAACAAAATTTTTACTCACGTGCTTGTAATTTGTTTTTTTTTTTTTTATAACTCCGCAAACGACGTGCACTAGATACTATTGCTATACTGAGACGGGTACTTTAACTGAATATACAGTCAAATTAAGACAGATTCGATGTCGATGTTCACTTAGTTAATCGCAATGAGTCTACATACCCCTATAGTCAACTAACCCTGGTCTACCCTACAGCATTACAGAGTACGACGGAATATCTACTTATTCTTTTCTTTGGTGTTTTTCCAGCACAAGAGTTAAACTATTTAGCTACTCTCTTTATAGCCTAGGAGTTAAGCTTTTTAGTTACTTCCGTCAACCATAGATGTAGAGGTGTTACGTACAGTCCTTACTAAATGAACGTACAGCCCTTACTAAAAGAAATTACGTACATACATACGTACATTGCATATCAGGCATACGTTTATCCAAATTACGTACATACTTAAATTGCCTATCATATTTACTTTAATTCTTGTCAAAAGAAAATATGTACATACCTACATTGCATAGTAAGAGAAACAAATCATTGCATGCATGTACATACCTGCGGGGTACATTATACGTTTATACCTAATGAATGGCGCGTACATACAAATTATTACTGACCTACAGCAATTATTTCCGCATATAAAACAAGTGTAAAAGAAAGTGAGGTAATACCCCGGCACGCAAGAAATCCCACATTGTAATATGACGACCTTGCGCCGGAGGTAAAACAAATGTATGTATGTAGGCGACCAAATTGATGGTTCACGATGAATGACGTGAAGTAGTAATGACCAGCTGCAAGCATTTAGCAAAATTTACATTTATGTATGTACGTACAGAAACAAAGTACAAACGTTTCACGAAAGTAATATTTACGGATGAGAGACGATGGATGATAATGGCCAGCTGTAGATATTGAGCAAAGTGCAAATTATACATATATGTATGTATGCGGCGAGCGCTGTGAGGAAATGAATTAAGAGATTTAGCTTTACTTCCATAGCAGTTAAGGTTAAATTTTAGTATAAATATTATAACGTTTTTAATTCAAAGATCAGTTGCAATCGTAACTCAACACAACACACAACAAGTTGTATTTCATTAGGAGCAAACTGTTTAGCTACTCCAGTACATCACACCAAGGAGCAAAGCTACATTAGCTACTCCAGTACACCACACCAAGGACCAAAGCTACATTAGCTACTCCGATCAAACATCGAACCTACAACCAATGTATCGTTTTAAACAAGAGCGAGTAGGATATTTCTAATAGTCAGTTCAACAAATAAGGTGCTTGTATGAGAGTACTTGGTTATAGTACTTCATAAACTCAAACAAGTTTCCTCGCAAGAAACGAGTAACAGAGGTCTTAACTGTTCCGTTCAACATAGGAACTCCAGCCGATTACCTACCCTCAGAACAGCAGAGTCTAGTTTTACTCTAATAATCATCTCCAAACTATTGTTAGTCATCGAAATATCCCTAATCTATTATCCTTTAGACAAATTCAACATTATAAGCCTAGTTCAAGTACTCCCCGAAATACAGGAAAAGACGTCTTGAAACATACCTCGCCCATACTTGAATGAAATAATTTCGAAACACAAATTTTTTTGTAATAGTGGGAAAACTAAGCACTAAAGCAGGAAAATTAAAAATTTTAAGATTTACATTTTGTATACTGTTAATAACATATTTTACACAACTAATTTTAATCTGTTCTTATTAAATGAAACAATGTCGAATCTCACATGTGGATAGAGAAGAGAAATCATATGGAAACAAAAAAAAAGCTCCTTTTAAATTCAGGTATCGCACTACAAATAAAAGATCAAACATGGCTCAAGGTTTTGTGTGCCATTCCTTAACCTTACATATATGGCCACTAAGAAAAATTACGTTTCATAGATAAAGAATTCTCCACAAATAGAGAAATAGTGGTTTTTTAGTTTTATGTAGAAGTTCCGGCTGGCGAAATTTCAACACTTGTAAAACTTGTGAAAAACTTTGGGTGCTTCCTTCTCAGTCAGATTTTATTTTATATTTATATTATTTATATATTTGAAGAAGTAGCCAAGTAATGTCTTCAAATTGTACATACTAGTAGTTGGCTGAATTGCACTTTATTCTCGCAGAAGTCACCGTATCGTCTACTATTTTCCAGGCTTCATCGTAAATTGTGCGAAAGTGAATATTTTCTCGAGTTGATATCTGCGAAACACAGAAGCGAAGACTTTACTGTATTTAATTTGGTAAAAAGCAATTACATTATGTAGTTATAAGAAGATGATAAAAATAAAATGTATCAATACTACTAACATTTACAAGCTGATTATTCATTTTGCTACATTCACGCTTACACGTAGCAGCACCTTGCGAATACATTCAAAGAAATATATTCTGATAGAAAACAAATTCTGTTCTCCTTCTTTCTCTTTTCAGAAGCGAAGAAACAAGAGTTGCAGCCCACGTAAATTTTATAGATCTCATATTCTGGTTGATAATTATGAATGAATATTATTTATTCGGATTAATACATTCTCATCCAGATCCGTCAAAACTGTAGCTTTGCATATTTTATTCGTGCATTTCCATTTTTGATACTATTCTGTCAGAAGTTCCCAGCAAAATTTAAAGCCATCCACTACTTTCAGCGGCTTACCATTTCGAGTAAACATAGAATACATGTTTGGAGTAATGTTCAGGATTTATAACACCGAATAAAAGCTTTGAATAACACTTGAAGAATATATTTTTTTAATTGACGTCCATCAAACTAGGGGTACAAGCTGATAATGAAGAATATTTCAATCCAGTCATTTAAATCCATACGTGCAGGTATATTACAGAGATCTAGTAAATGCACGTCCTAGGCTTTTAAATCTTGTGTACCTTGCCAGAAAATAAAAATATTATTATTCAGATCAGAAACATTTTTTACAATGTAACAGGCACAGACATCTGCTAACTCACAGTTTTAAGAAAATTATCTTGGAAAGCTCTTATCTTGTCCAAACAGATTTCCTTTAGAATAATTTACACCCGACCGGCAAAGGTCACGTTACATCGGCACATTCAGGAAAATTCTTGAGTCTCACGATTTTTGAAAAAGTTTTACTCTTTTTATTTATTTATTTTTAATGGCAGTGGGGGATCCCATCCCAAGCACGGAGGCCTGATTAGTCCATTATGCTATCCTGCTAGAATCCATTTAACCAAAACCTTCCTATCCTCTTAATGAAGGGCATCAGTGCTTGGTGCGGAAGGTTTTTCACCTCAACTACAGATAGAAGGGCAGACCCAAGAGTATCCAGCCCGCTCCGTGCGAGGGGGGGGGGGGGCAACCTACACAATAATTATTCGGTTGTCTCAAGCTCTCCTTACAGGCCGGACAGACACTCAGGGCTGTCGACAACTGCCATCCTTGTTAGATTAGCATGAAGTAAACTGTGGTCGGTGATGATGCAAACCACAGCTCTTCATTTTTTCCTTCCGTGCCCCATGGGAAAATCGCAAATATTCCAATTGGCCTCATCAAAATAGTTTTGTGCACCTACAAGTACTCAGATTCTTCCATTTCTGGTGATGTTTCTTACGAGCATCCGCTTTGATGAGATTCCCGGTACTTGAGGTAGCAACACTGACAGCAGGTTCCGGTCCGAGGAACGGAGAATTAGAGCCAGCCCTAGCTAAATGGTCAGCCCTTTCATTCCCCATGATCCTTGTGAGCAGGAACCCTCGAGCTCTTTTATTATTACATGTTGTTGTTGTATTTTCTCTAAGAACTAATATTAAAATCTTTTATACAAACTTAAATAATGAATTCAATTGAACAGTATCTACTATATTCTGTACTATTTCCGGAGAATAAATTCTAAAAATAATTCCAGCAAATTAGTTCTGTGACTAGTTTTTTCTCTAAAAGAGCTCTACAATTCTCGGTAATGCAAAACGAAGGTAATATACACTACCTCCTATGAGATTAACATACAAAAGTACATAATGAATTTTTCCTTCCGGTAATGCAACATAGAAGTAAGTAGTTATTAATCTACAAAACTAATTGGATATAGATTCGGTTTTGTAAATAGCTGTATTTGCCGCTGGGTATGCAAAATATTTTACACTTTTACATCTATTTTATTCAATATGATCATCAATGTTATTAGGAATTTATGAAATACTCGTAGAATTTTTAATAAAATCAAAATCTATTTATGAAAAATAAAAATAGCTAACAATATTTCATACAATTATATCTGCACATATATGTAGTACATATGCATGTATGTGCATAATATAGTAATCAGCGTACACGAATAAAACAAGCTAATGAACAATTTTTTTCGCGCTTCTACTGGAAACCATATAAATTTAATTAGAGCACATTTCCTCTTCAAGCCGACAAAGTTTGAAACTCTCATCCGAATATGGTTAACACTTTACAACGTCCGTGGTATTTATATTTCACATAGAGGGCAGTTTACGAATTTCCAACTTTTTTTATGTTTTTAATTAAACAACATCAAACTCTATCAGGAAAAGTTATATAAAGTCTCATTAAAATTTAACTAACTCATTCTGGTTTGCAGAAGGACTACCTTGTTAGATGAAGTATCCATATTTTCCGGTGAATCCTATTTTGTAAAACAATTTAAATCATTTAGATACACGTATATACATAAATGGATAGCACACATATTCATATTCAAGTAGTATATATAGGTAGGTAGTAGGATAAATACACGGTAAAAATTCAGATGAATTTCTAACTCTAGAAAACACATCCATTATTTAATATGAATAATTTCGTTGAAATAAACTAAATGAAAGCATAATTTCGATTTAAAATTACTAGTAAAAGTTTACTCCTAAAACAACCACTGGAGTAAAAACAGCTAAATATGTTCCAGCGGATTTTTCACAGGTAATTAAATGAAATTGTGATTTGATTTGAAAACGTGAACAAATGTTTAGTTAATTTCTGATGAAGTCGAGCGATTAATATGGGCCATAATCATGTTGATATTTTCATAAAAAGTGGTTGGTCAGTTTAGAGGATATGTGAATTATATTTTTAATAGAAAACATATAACATTTAGATTGCATTGAATCAAGTATAAATATTTTATATTAAAATGCAGTTGGGAATAAAATATTTATGGTAATTTTTCACGGTTACGGTTTTGCATTCCAACCACGGAATAACAAACTATTAATTAAAGGGTTTTCCAACAAGAGGTGTTATTTTAATTAGCCCGCTATTTCGGTAGCTGTAACTTCTGGAGCTGTCATTTTTTGACATTTGACGAGTAGAAACTACGCCATTAATAAAAATGGAAAGATACACGATTCAACAACGCATTGAAATTATTAAAATTCACTATAAAAATGGTAAAAATGTGGCAAAGACGGTTCGTAAAACTCGAACATTTTTGGGTCGTCGTGAAGCACCTTGTCGGACCGCAATACAGAAATTGGTAGAAAAATTCGAGCTGTCGGGACAAGTTAGTGATGTGAAGAATAAAACCCGTGCACGTCGCTCAAGAACAGCCGAGAATATTGCTGCTGTAGCCGAAAGTGTTGAAGAAAACCCAGGTTTGTCCATTCCTCGTCGTTCTTTGGAATTAGGCATTCCACAAACGTCATTACACCGTATTTTGCATAAAGATTTGCGTCCTAAGGCTTATAAGGTTCAGTTAACATAAGAACTCAAGCCGGCCGATCATCAACAACGTCGAGTCTTTGCTGATTGGGTCCTTAAAATGCATGAAAATGATCCGGAATTCCATCGAAAACTCATCGAGTGATGAGGCCCATTTCCACCTCGATGGCTTCGTCAACAAGCAAAATTGTCGCATCTGGGGCTCGGAAAACCAGAGTTATTGTTGAAAAGCCTCTCTATCCTCAACGTGTGACTGTTTGGTGCGGTTTATGGTCCCGCGGAGTCATTGGACCTTACTTTTTCGAAAATGAGGCTGGAGCAACAGTTACGGTGAATGGATTACGCTATCGACAGATGATTAATGATTTTTTATAGCCGGAATTGGATCGTATTGATCTGGACAACGTTTACTCTTAACATGACGGCGCTACGTGCCATACAAGCAACGAAACCATTGATCATTTACGGGAAAAGTTTCCGGACCATGTTATCTCTCGAAGAGGTGATCACAATTGGCCACCGAGATCTTGTGACTTAACACCTTGCGACTTCTTCCTTTGGGGCCACGTGAAAGAGAAGATCTACGCCAACAGCCCAGCGTCGATTCAAGACCTCAAAGATGGAATTCGTGAGGCTATCGAGGACATAGGGCAGCCACTTTGCGATTTGGTTATGGAAAATTTCATGAAAAGGATATGGTCCTGTAGGCGTGGTCGGGGGTGGTCATTTGGCTGATGTTCTTTTCCATTATTAACGGCATACCTTCCTCTTTATAATGAAATAAAGATCCGATCATTTATCTCAAAAAATGGCATCTTTCTTTGAATGTCAAAATAACACCTCTTATTGGAAAACCCTTTATATGGTAGAATGAGAAGAAACAAAATTGGTTCAGGACTTTAAGATTAATTTTTATGAAACGCGTTGTTCGTTTTTTTTTTAATAATGTAATTTCAACATGGCAGGTAAATATGCGCAACTCTCTTACAATTTTAACAAATGGCCTTCTGTTGGAAAACCGAACAGAGCACATATGATGACATAAATAAATAACTGTAATTGTAATTTCACATTGTTTACAAATTTTTTTAATAGAAAAAAAACATTTTGAAATGCATAACAGTGGTGACGCAAAAAGTATCACCCACTGACATATGTATATAGAAATGGACTGCTCGTTGAACCAAAAATGCATGAAAGCAAATGGCACCGCTTTCATGTTCCGCTCTCTTTCCGTGAGAGCATACTTTTCCACTGAACTATAACGATTCAGCGGTATTTCCAACCAAAACAGCCTTGTAAAAAAACACTTCCTTCGCCTTATAATTAAAATTTAACAATAGTCCCAAATACTATTGCGGTGAATTCGGTAAATCCCACTGACATGCATATATAAATAAATTCCCAAATCATTTAAATACAGCGTCAATAAGAACATACTTTCTGAAATCAAAACACATGAAACAGAAAATTAGTCATTCCATTTATATACATGTCAGTGGTATCACCCTTGCAGGGAAAGCACAATTTTTTTGCAAATGGCGACTAATGTCAGAGGAATTTTGATGGTTTGTTAAGTGTTGGTTTTTCGTGAAATGCTGAAAACACTGAATCTGCCGAAATATTTTTTATTTCTAGAATACAGAACGGTATAACCTGAAGAAAGTTATGGATCTGATAGTGCAGCATATTCCACATGGATCAGGTGCATCCCTTCAAACAATTAGACGAAATCTCGCCGTAGCGAAATGAATTCGAAATAGAGGAAACGCTCGTAGTTCGAAATCTCTTCCATTTTTCCACTTACAGACTCCTGACTCGGAAAGTTTGTGTCTAAGCGCCTGAGAGTGCCATTCGAAAGAGTTTTTGAGTAGTAAACGTGGATTTACAACAGGTTTTTCGATTTAGAATGAGTAATGGGGTAAAATTTTCTTACGTCTTTGGGAGCTTTGGGGTATAGGTGGTAACTGCCACCCTTCGAAATTCGCGAGTCAAATTTCGAGAGTTGATTTTTGAGAGTCCATTTTCGAGAGTTGAGTTCCGAAAGTCGAGTTGCGAGAGTCGAGCTTCAAGAGGAGACTTGAGAGTCGAGTTTCGAGAGCCGAGTTTCGAGAGTATGACTAAAAGAAGACTTTTGAAGCAAAAACGAAAAACTTTCGGAATTGAACGTTCTTACTATTGGCGCCTTTTTAAACATAAAAAACTAACCAAATGCGAGTCGGACTCGCACACGGAGGGTTACGTACCATCGCACAAAATTTAACATTATGTATACGCCAAAAAACACGTTTCTTGTATGGGGTCACCTTTAATTTTTAATTTAATTTTATTTTCATTATTTGCTGTTATAGTGGCAATAGAATACACACTCTGCGAAAATTTCAACAGTCTACCTATTCCGGTTCATGAGATACAGCCCGGTGACAGACAGACGGACGGAAATCGGAGGCTTAGTAGTAGGGTTCCCGGAACCATAAAAATATTGGCTTGAATTGTTTTTTTATTTATTTTAACCAGCTCTTTTTTCTTCGTATATTTTATGAGATGTGTTTATTGATGACAATTGCTCCCGAGCACAAGTAAACAATTTTTTAATATCAAAATTAGATAAGTTATGCTTAGAAGACATGTGGTTTTAACAATATGATAGGGGGATATTTAATTTCCTATTTTAACAATATGGTACGGCTACATTGATCACCTGATTAAACTACTCTAGTCTTCTTTCTCTGGATTTATTTCAATAAATTTTTGCATGTGAACAAACCAAAATTCCTGCAGGACTTGAATAAAAAAAATCAGTTTAGAGAGAGCTCAGTCCACCTAAATATCACGACATTTTTTCCGAGGTACTTCCAGCCTTATTCGATAAATATAAACAATTCCTAAAATAAACAAAAATGCACCACAAAGTACCAAGCTTAAAAATAATAATCGATAGAATACTTATCTAAGATCTACTGCTTTCTGTATGTCATCTGTAGCATTTTTGTTGACACTGTCACTAAATTAATGGGTTACTGGAAGTTCTGAATAATCGACCCAAACATATAAAGTTCCGAATTTCACTTCAAAAGGAACCTTTGAGGATGCAGTTTGCGTTATCTAAAAACAATAAATAATTATCAATCAACAATAAACCAATAAATCGCGAACTAACTAAAGCCTATGTACCTCCGTATATTGATTTTTTTTTATGTCATCAAGTAACATTACTCCAGTCAGCTGATTTCGCTGCAGTCAGAAGCAAATGTAATAAGTGTTTTTGACCAGAAACATAACTGGTTACAGCCCACGAAATTCAGTAGAGGGCACCATTCTTGGTTCAGAGTTCATCTGATTCAGGGTATAATCTGAATAAAAAATCATGTTCCCAATTTCTATACTGAAGTATAATCCTGTTCAGAGTTTAATCTGAAATTATTCAACCTTACACATTTCAGCATGTGCTATACTCGCGGAAGCAACTTCATGTGCCACACCTTGTTTTTACACGCTGAAGCACACACATTGTGCTACCCACTCATCCCATACTCTGCAGTGCAGTGCAGACTTGCATCAATCCTCAAGTTCGGTATTTAAATGGCATTACCTTTGATTATATTCCATAGCGGAACCAGGACTGGTTTCAAAGCCTTAGCTTCATTAAATTTTCTCAAAAAGAAAGTTTACAATTCCAACTATCTCTCGGTTCTAATAGGTGAAAAACTATTACTTTATATAACATTAAAAATACATATAATGAAAAAGTATTAAATAAACATGTTAAGCAATTATACTCAATTAGATTAAAACGCTGAATTAAAACAAAAACAAATTTGGAATAAATTGGAATAGTACTGAATAATTTAGATACGTGAAGTCTACAATAAATTGTTGATCAGTGTGGGGGAACTGAAACAAATAACGAAATAATTAATTTGACGAAGCAAGTTAAGCAACCTACCATCGATAAGATTATTACCTCAAACCGTACAAATGTGGAACATCCAAAAGTCCAATAATAAAATTCAAGGAACAATTTTAAAAGAACGAATCTAGAGAGGAGGAAGAGGTACTTTCTTCCGAGATAAGAAAAATAAGACTGTACACGTAAAAAAGAGAGGACCTTTTTCTTAAGAAATCGGCCCAAGTCTAATCTCCAGTTAAGGTTTGTTTTTTTGTTTAATGTTAGAGAAAAGCAGAAATATATATGTAGAAAAACTTTTTTGTTCCTCTCTATGTATTAGATGGTCGTAAGGTTGGCGTTGGGTCCTTGGAAACAAGAGAAACATTGCTTCCCTTAAGTTTTCAGATTTAATTTATTAAAGCAAATAAAAACTTACGACGAAAAATTTCTTCAAAATATTTTCATTAAAACATATTTTCCGTAAAGGCTTTTTATTAATCCTTCACAATAAAATATCAAAGAGAAGCAAAAATAATAAAATCACCCTCAACTGAATAAAACAATTAAAAACAAATCCATCGAAAAACATGCAACACAAAGTATAGCATGCGAACACGTGTGGGCTCTGTCTGTGATATCAAAACTGAAAACACCCTGTATAGAGGAGGTGGTTTTATTTTTGCTTTCATCAGCAATCGAACAACACCCAACAAAATGTATGGCATTCGAACATGTCTGGGATCTACCTATGACGACACATATTTCTGTTTCTCGTTCGAAACTCATAGTGTAGCTACACTCAATAAGAAATGGTTTTCATAGCCTAAGGGATGCAAATGCAATTGACAAAATGCTACTACGGAAACTACAAACACTGCTATACCAGCAGCATGTATTAGATTACCTTCATTCATATGATAACATTTTTCTTATGATAGATCATTGTTGTATTTGTTTCAATTGAAGGTTGTTTTATTTGTGCCTCTATCAATTTTATGTTGGTTGGTCGATTAGGAAGTACTTTGGTTGTTCAAGCCGTGCGGCCGAGAGGAAATTGTAAATTCTTGAGGGGAATTTCAAGTTGGATAGGCGAATATTACTTTACAGCAGAGATGCCTTGATATATGATATTGATTTTAATTGTGCTTATTTAGAATTTATTTTTCACCGTCAAGCCATAATCGTGAATATGCTTTTTTGTCTACTTTAATCTGTGATTTTCCCCAGTTGCATATGAGTAGATGCAACTCAGGAAAATCATATATATATTACTTTAGCAATGTATAAGATATTCCCACTTTTCGTTTTAATGAGCTCAAATACTGGAAAAACATTTACATACATATAAAATTGCTGCATCTCAAAATATAAATTTCTCAGTTTCATGAAGGCGACGAATAATAATGTTATAAACCAATTTAAAATTCTCCTTGAGTGGTTAAGCTTAATCTATCGTTTTTACAAACTCGATTATTTCGTTTCGAGTTATGTTGCAACATTATTTGGAGAGCAGAGATTTTCTCCAGTATTTTCAACTTTAAAGCTGCAAGTGAGGGATACTCACATTTTGATATGCTTCGAGGTTTTATCTTCCTCTTCGCGCAGCCGACTTAGTTCACTGTTGCAGTTTCTTCAAAAAATTACTCCCGTGGCCGGATTCTGTACCACGGAGAATTAGAGATTTTGGGAGATGAGAATTTTCGTTCTCTCCGATTAAAACTTTCTAATTCTCCATTCTCAATTCACTGATATGTTTGGAGAATTTTTTTCTTATTAGGGTAGTTATTGAGGAATACTAGTATTAGTATTAGTTTTTTGGAATAACTGGAGCATGGAGATGAGGAGAGAAATTTTGGTGGTATCAGAAAAAAAATAGTGCTCGGAGGAAATATGATAGAGGAGGGATGTTGAACAGGAAGGAGTTTTTACCGACCAAAAACAGCTTTCTTATTCGTGGGTCATATACACTCCAGTTCTCTCATTACTCAAATTAACCAATTGTCCATGTTACAGAATCCGGCCCCTGGGGTGCTTAAGAAGCAGCTATCGAGAGGGGTATAGATAATTTATGCAATAAGTTGTGAGCGCATAGTTATTTACCGCTTTTCGAAAATAATAATCAGATTTTTTTCCTCTCGTATCAGAAATCCAGAGTGGAATCATCACTTTAAAACGTGGATTGAGAAAACCTTTTAAATTGGCTGTTCAATTTGCCTTAACATTGGTGGAGGGCAAATAGAACTTCGTAATAGCCAATGTTATTTGAAAAACACTTCTGGTCAACTAACAATTTTTTTCTTCAAAATCTCTTAATTTATAATACAAAACTGCTTACTTAGGTAAAACTAAGTACTTACATATACCTACTTTAATATTAAATTGAAATTTAAAAATTACACACGTGAATTCCACCCCCGCCGAATCTTTTCCACGAAAATTGCAGTGGTTCTTTTCAACTGAAAATACCTTATCTCGTTGTTCACACAAGCTGCATATCCGATTCCACTTGTGTGGACAATAAAAACAAATGGAATTCGCGAGGGTAAGCTTTATCACCTGAATGCTAATTGCTTTCATGTTTTAAATTTTACAATACATTTCTGCAAGCTTAAAAGAGGATTTCAATGATTGCGTACACTTGGGGAGACGTTTAAAAATAAATCTTAAGTACAGCTGGGTTATTATACAAAAAAAAACTTAATAAGGTAATTGAATATTAATAATAATAATTGAAATTTTAAAATAATAAAGTAAGTAAGTAGTTTTAACAATACTAACTTAATACATACAAAAAAGGCTCTGCAAAGAAAAGCTACTATCTGTCAGAAGGGTTAGCTCTATTTTGAGACAGGGTCCTTGATTTTTTAAAAGGATAACATAAACTAAAGAAAAATTATCTAAAGATACAAGTTTTCAGCTAGTTCATGTGAATCGAGGTGACCCCTACTACTTGGAAAGGAGTGAGGACTGATGGCACGTCAACACCTCAGATTAATTGCGAAGAGTGCAGGGTGGGTTCACAAAAAAATACTGACTGACACGATGCTATGAACTAAAATTATCATTCCTAGCGACAACAAAGCGAAGAAGCGCACCACACGTTAACTCTGAAGGGACCACATACCTCACTCACCTGAAGATGGTCCTAGGGATCTGATGATGGTACCCCTCTGCCATCTCCGGCCGCCAATGACATCGCTGGCATATGGTTTACGATGTCACTTTTTACATCACCTGTGGAAAATCGAGGAGAGGCCCTGGAAGAGGAACGAGAAATGAGAAGAATTGTGTGTTTACTATTCCATGTTTATTCTTTTATTTTCTTGGTAAAGGTCATTACTAAACATTTTTTTTTGTTTTACTTAATTTCACCCCCGTAGCACTAAAGATGACTGGTCTTGATTTTTGTGAGACCATTTGGATTCAGAAGGATTTATAATTTCCGTTATTTTTATTTTTCCGCTTACATTCACCCCCAAAGCATGTATGATATAAATGATGTTAACTGGTCTAAATTTGTACGAAACAAACCCCTAGGACTATCATCGTTATAACTACCAATTCACCACGGAGGGAGTATGGTAGGGGTGTCTCTCGAGAAGACCTTCTTGAGGGGTACGGCAGAGAAACAAAAACTTTTGGGGAAAATCCAAAGGCTTCCTTACCTAGAGGTTATCTTGGGCTCTCACAATATCCATTATACTAATACATATATTGATTTGTCAAAGCTCTTCTGATGAATGATTTAAATTGGCGTTCGTGAAAATTTTAATATAAATCGACGACTGTAAGTTCCTTTAAACTAATGCGTAGTATGTACCGTCGAAGGTAAGTTCCGCTAACTTGATGATGCTAATACTACGGAAGTTTTACTAAAATAATGCCTTAATTTTCAACGCTCCATTAGCGGATGATTTCAATTGGCGTTCGTAAGAAATGCGTATATATATGTAATGGAAAGTAACCCCGTCGTTATCGCTTCTACGGCAAATATCCTTTGTCGAATCATTAACGTATGTTCTCAATAAATCCGACCTCACACCCCATCAGCAGCCTTTTTCCAAATTCTTACGGCGTTCTTCTGCCCTTTTCTTTTCCTAACTATTGGTGGATTCAGATTTCTTTTCGTGTTGGTTCAGCTACAGAGCTTTTCAGTTTTCCATATTTCGTACTTTTTTTCACACTTCTTTTCACTGAAAAATCCACACACAGAATGCTGGCTGTCACTTCTTCCGGCCTTTCATTGCCCGATTCGCACTGTTACTCCGCGTGGTCCACATTGTTCTACTGCCAACTCTGACTCGTCGTTGTCAGGACAGTAGCACGGGATATTAATACAGTGGTTACATTTGACGATAGCTGTACTTCATTTACGGTTACATCTACATGCGACCATAACAACAAACCTTCAAGTTCGTTTGCGTTGTGGCAATAACTTGTCACATACACTCGGTCGAGTTCCTACCACCGCAATGTTGGATGCCTGTCAATTCTTTGGCGCTAAATGCGTGGTAATTGTTGTGATGAGAAATTTCGCTACTTCCCATATAGATTTTTTTTTTATGAGGGGTTTCAATTGAGGAAACCGCTATCACCTTTTGAAGAAAACTTCATTGAAGTCAATAGTTTTCAGCGAGAATTCTGACAAGAGGTCTTGAATAATCTAGTCTTGATTGGATTGCAACGTCCTTGTTCGGAGATATCTGGACTTCTCTCCGCGTTGCAAGATGATGTTGTGATGAGAGGGGTCGTTTAATAACGACACCTTTAAAAGCGGCTTAAAGCTGAAAACGACTGATACCTGTAAGGCTATCTTGAGTTGACTATGTTAGATGCGGAAAACGGTTTGTTCTAGTCGATATGAGACTGCCAATCCGAACAACTGAGTATCAACTAGTTAAAGATCGTCTAAGCCGCTAGCTAGTAGAAAGATAGTCCCTTTTCAGTCCCGCGCTGTCCAAATGACAACTCAGACGTGTAGAAAGTACAGGCGTACTATACGGCGTCTTGAATGCAGGAATGAGCAGCAGTCCTCGAGGTGTGTGACGCCCCAATAACAACCTAGACGGGCGTTAATGGTAATACGGCGTGTGGACTTGAAGGTATTTTAGGAAACACAGCGTTTCTAAACAACTTTGATCCGGTTAGACCTGTCTTCATAAGAGGGCGTTCTCCTTTGCGTCAGACCTCGTTAGAAAGGCCAGCTGAAAATAAACTTATTGACCTGTAAAACATTAAAACCATTGTTTGTCTCTTTATGTTATCTAGTCCTCGGATGCTTTATTGAACTGCCTTGAAAGGGCATTTCCTTTTTTTTTTTTTTTTTTATAAAATTGATGTAGCAGTTTATACATAAACATGGAGAGAACAATGTTCACTCGCTGACATTTCAACAATTAACAAAATTTGTTTTTTATTTTCATTATGAATTTTTCAGACGTCTACCTAGCTAAAGCTCAGCAAGGTATCTTAAGGTATTTTTTAATTGGGATTTATTTACTGCAAGTATAGAGGCGTTTACAATCTATCGAACGTGACATTCGAAATGAAAGCGTCCTTCGCCATAAATTCATTCCCACGCGAAATTCTCCTGCTGCAAGCCACACACATCCTTTCACTATTCAATATGCCTTCCGCCATAAAGTAAAATTCCTTGATATTATATTATCCAGACCTGTGTGTGAGGTTAATGACCCGGTGTTCTAGCTAGTTTCAAAGAAAACTCATGATGTTTTTAATGCATATTGTATTTCCTCGCAATTCCAATATTTCGGTCTTGAGTGTAGATCATTTATCAAGGCTAAAAGAAAGGGAATACCATAAATCAAAACTAATTTTGCAAACGATAGAAACCAATATGACCAATGTGATTTTTTTTGCCTGAGAATTTGGTATGTCAAAAAAGGAAATTATCAATGGATTTTTGAAAATCCTCGTCAAACAATTAAAATATTAAAAATTCTTAAAGAGATTTGAAAACGAAGCACTATAAATGCGTTTTGTTTTAATAATATATCTCACTTTATGTCGAACCATGATGGAAATCCGGGGTAAATCTAATTCAAACCTAACGAACAAGCTATTGGAACTAACCACGCTAACCCTGTGAATCCGAAACCGTAACTCACTTCCCTTGTTACTGATATAGATAAAGATTTTTTGGCTCACACTTCTTGGACGAGCTGCATGAAGCCGGCAAGAAGGGTTGGGGGCCAATATTCAATTTTATAAGATTATCCGGTTGGAACCTATTAATCTGGAGGGTGAACAATGGGCCTTGTTGTGGCCTGCGTTTCAGGGATCTCCCTTGGGGTCTTAACTTCTTTTCAATCCAATCTAATCTATATCGAGCTAAAAGGAGACCTTGTCGAAAAGTGAATTCAGTTTTCAAAAAAAAAAATCTTTTATTTTTAAGTCACTGACTTACATGAATATGACAAAAAGATTTTTATCTTCCCTTTTCTACTCTCTTTACTTCACTGAAAATGTTTGCTGTCACATTTGTTTACATTCGAATTTCAAAGGATTATGGAAACTTTAGTATCCCCTCCAATAGCCATGTACAATACACCGTTGGATAGCTCTTTCTGATTTGAATAAAAGTTTATATTGCGCCTAGTTTCAAATCCCTGTCCGTTCAGAGTTATACTGTACTATACATGTCAGTTTTAGCAATGGCCATTTAACGTATATTTTGGTTCTTTCAAAATCCAGTAACATTGTGCATTATTAGGAATGAGACAGCATTACATACTAACTACACAGAAACTGGTCTTAAGTTCATTCCTTCCTCATCAATACAAAAATCGGTGTTGTCAAAAGGTTGAAAATGCAATCAGACTGCCTCCTATACAAGAAGCACACGAGGAACTACAACAAGAAAATGTGGAAGATTTTCACGGTAACAGAGTATTCGAGAGTACCTAACACTCCCAGGCATTGTGTTTTTAGAAATTGTCCTAATCAGAGCCGTCATAGAATACTTCAAGTTATAAAGATATACCCTTACTACTCGAGGCTGCATTACTCCTATCGGACAAGGAATCAAGACAAGCGCGGAATTGTAATTTTGAAATCATTCCAATGATTAATCACTTATTCCTACTGGAGCGGGTACCAGAGTCTATATATTCACTGGCATCATCCTTTAATTATTTTCTTACTCTTTAGAAGTGAATTTAAGTTAATGTAATTGGATTTTTTTTTTTTTTTTTTTTTTTTTTGTTAAAGTTCATTAGGACTTATTTCAGATAAAATTTAGGGCAAGGACGGATTAATTTTCTCAAACATTTCTTAAATAAATCATTTAGAAATAAAATCAAGTTATATTTTTCCATTGAAGAAATTTGTTGATGAAGCCATATGTAATGCATTCCTGGACTCTCTGATAGGTTAGACATAATAATACCCACATTTACTGCATTCAATGCTATTTGATTACTAATGCACATTTTTTTTATTCATTATTCTTTCTATATGGAGTACATTTTTACTCCTTCAAGATACTCGACAGTGTTCAACGTCCAACTGTATAGGAAAAGGAAGTCATTAATATAACCAAATGTGCGATGAAGAAAGTGAATTGAGCGTCCAGCTCTCTCTAAACTTGAAAAAAACAGAAATTTTAGTCAATCTTCAAATATCAAAACAAAAACATTCTAAAAATTATTTCCTAGTTTTGTTGCAGCAGAGTAATTCCTAAAAACAGGAAGAAAATTCCCTTTTTAACATATTTTCAAGTTTTTCCACTCAATTCTACGTTTCTGTTTTTTTTTTCTCTTTTAAAAACTTGAACTAATGCACATGAACATTTTATTGTTAGCATGCAAAAATTTTCAATCTGACCCAAGTTGTAGCAAAATAGCATCATTTCATTTGCATACGCACAAAAACAATTTCCCATACAAACGATGCTTGAACTGCTAATGAAAAAAACCAAAAACAAATTTGAAGAATCTTTCTCTGTAAATGAGAGAATTTTTTCCTACATCTACTAGCTTTTCCAGACAACTTTCAAGTCTCGCAGTCGTGTGGGAAAAAAAAACCAACGAGAAGTTAAGTCTGTTTACCCAAATTATAAGAGACTGCAATTTACTAAAGTGGCTTAAGGCGGAAATTTAATTTAAAGTTTGCTAATTGAATTAGTGGCCACTGCAAAGCTAGATGTTTTCCATTGCCCTCCTGCAAGAGGTACTTCTTAAGTGACAAAAAAAAAAAAAATAGGACGACTCTTGTCCACATAGTTTACCGCACAAAGTGGCGTTTCAAGTTAATTTCAACTTACTGTAAAGCCATAATATTCAACTCCTTATGCCCTTAAATCACGAAAGCCCTTATTATGTTCTGAAGTGATTCCTCATTTAAAATTCTACTTAAGCTACTTAACCCGGCAGAGCTCTGTCGAAGATTCGCTCGTCATTAATTGCGAATATTTATTACTCATTTGAACCTCAGTTAAGTCCTACAATGAATTGCTTGGACTTATATTTATTATGATTCCAGAATTTTAAAGTGGCATAAACAAGGACTAACGCAACTTCTAAAGTCAAGGACCCTTTATTAATGGTCGAGTTTAATATGCTTAGGAATTTTGGAAACTTCAGATTTATTTAGGATAAATGGACAAATTTGTTTGATAATTTAGAAGAAAAGTTAAAATTGTTCTAAAAGGCTGGTAAATGATGATAAATAAATTATCAGTTGTTTAGTGGCGATGTCAATATATTGAGCTGATATCATTGACACTCAGTTATGAAAGGAAATACTTTTTTAAGTACTTACAAACATTTGTAAAGTTTTCGAATTTTGTGAATTTGTTTTGCTTATCGCTTAGAATTTTGTAAAAATATAAAGTGCGAAGAATTTTAGCATTCCTCTTTTGTCACTTAAGGTAAGTATACAATGATAGCCTTACCTGCTTCACTTATATTGACATAGTAGTTGAAAATATCAACTGGAATCATTGACTAATTGACTGTATAGGGTGTCCCGGACAGTATCTCAAAAACCCATTATGTATCTGAATGGTAAGGGAGAGACCTCCTCCTTTGGAAGAAGTTTTACGTATGCTCCTGCTTTGTGAAAAATTATACCATACGGACACTCTGCATGTGGGTGTTTCATAATTGGTGCACATAACTCAAGATTTTGATAGCTGAGGTGGAGACAAGCAAAACATTATAAGGTGAAGGGGATGTAAAGACCCGTCGTTTTGGCGGTAGGGGGGTTTAAGATTATTAGTACTTCTTCCACTTTACAACCTGTAATTTTGTTGATATACACCCTATCAAGGTGGAATTAATCTTACATGATGATGGAAAACCGTGTCAGGTTTCCAATGCATGTCCAATCGGCCTTCATGTCGCGTTCCGTCGGAAGGTTTAGGTCGTCAAAATCAAAAAATTGGAGAAAAAAATTCCTTAATTTTTCAAATTTTAACGATTTTACCGCCAAAATGCATGATAACTATTTAGTTTTTTAGTTTTGAGATATTCCTGTTTCTATGATTCAAATTTTAATTATTTTTTCTAATTTTGCATGGAATTGCATAATAGTAGACGCGATTGCCATCGTTGTTTGAAAGCTGAGACGGTTTGCTATCATCTGATATGAATCCCACCTTGACAGGGTGATATCAACAATGTTACAGGGTGTAAAGTTGAAGAAGTTCTAAAAGTTTAAGCCCCCCTACCATCAAAATGACGTGTCTTACCCCCCTTCCCCTTCGCCATATAATTTTTTGCTAGTCTCTACCACAGCTCTATGAAACCCTTGAGTTATGTGCACCAATTATGAAACACCTCGTATAGATTGCCTTATTTCCTTTAGATCAAAAGGACTAAAATGTAATCTAGTATTTACAAGTTCTAGTGTTGAAAGCTATGTCAAACTCCAGATGCGGTTTGATGTTAGAGCTACCAAGCAATAACTCAGAAAATACATCACTTTCCTACATTAAAATAGAATTCATTCGCAGTATTTGTGTTGGAAAATGAAATATATATGCACACAAGAAATTTTATGTAGATAAGAAATTTGTCGGCTTCTGTACATTTAAGCAATGCCATATCTGCTTAGTCTTAAGCTTGAATAAGTAAAAAAGCTAGAATTGGTCTAAGACCAATTCTTATGATACCCTAGATGAATGCCCGTATTAAATTTCGTATGGTCACTGATCTATTCAAGTATTGATTTTGATGTTGTTTTTCGCATATATTTCTAGAACGGTTTGTCGCACAGAAAAAATGATTATAACCAATTTTATAGGATTTCATATTCTGCAGAAGTTTTTAGTACAATAAAAATGCCTTGGACTGATCGTTTTCAAAGTATACGTAAAAAACCGAAATATTTATATTGCAACACCAAGAAGGAGTTGCCCGATTTAGTCCATTTTTGACATTTTATTTGCTAATGTAGTAAAAACTTCATGTACGAAATTTCAGCTCTCTACGTCGACGCGTTCTCAGGCAGTGTCCAAATATATAGCGGAAAACGAAATTTTTATATGGCAACCCCACAAAGGAGTTGCCCGATTTGTCTCATTTTTGAACTTAATTTTACGTTTTTTTTTAAAGTCTGTGTACAAAATTTCAGCTCTCTAAGTATACGCGTTCTCGTGTTATCGTGCGCACGGTCTGATGGACGGACGGACAGACAGACATGCAAAAATCGAAATAACTTTTAATATTATGAATGGGTGTCCAATCCATTTTGCTCTACCATCATTATTTCGAGGTGTTACCAACGGAATGACAAACTTAGTATACCCCTATGATTTCATCTAGGGTATAAAAACAAACTATTAAGAAACATAAATCTTGATATCGATAAGTCTATATTCAGTAGAATCTTCATTAATGCAGCATCTTTTAACCAAGAGTAATCTATTATTTCAATTTGATAGTACAGGTATGTATACATATGAAACTTTTCAGTATTCCTGCTCTCTAAAAAAAAAACAAAATAAATTAGGAAGAGTCAAATTTTTAGTTTATTCCATTCATTTTTCTTATTCCTAATTTTATTTATTGACATCAACTCAAGTACAGAATTAAACAAACATTTAGTGGAAAAATTAATCATTAAGGAAGGTAAAAATACTTCATTTATATACAACAAAATATTTGAAGTACTCCAACACTTCTGAACGCATCGTAAATACTTCAAAATTGAGTAAAAATTGGTGTAAGACCAATTCCTATAGTACCATAAATGATTCCCGTATGTAGATGATGCTCGTAAATAATTCCCATCTGTACAAGATTGATTTTGGACTTTTGGTTTTTCGCACATACTATAAAACCGTCTCGGACTGACCGTTTTGTAGGTAAAATCCCTAACTTTTTATATGGCAATACCAAAATGGATTTGACCGTTTCAGCCCATTTTATTACATTACATACCATATATTTTATTTATTAAGCTTTATTTAAAGCACTTTTAAATGAGAGGACGTCTATTCAGGTATCAATTAGAATGATAATTGGGCTTAAATTAATAACAAATGCTTGTATAAATGACTTTTTGTGAAAGTAGTAGCATGTTACAACTTACCCCGTTCTCGGGGCAAGTTGTAACTGGCGTGGGGCAAGTAGTAACAACATAATAAAACAAAATATTTGTATGATTTTTAGGCATTTATTGTAAATCAATGTGAAAAATATTACTTATAACGGATTTATAATAAGGTTAACATTTAGAGACTTTTATTGTCTCTTAGTCTTTTAAAAAAAAAATATTTCTATAAAAAAAAAACAAAATAATTTTCAAAGATTAACATAAATTTAGGTCATTGAACTCGTATAGTTTTAAAATATACCTAAATCAAATGGCTTCTCTAAATTCAGTCTTCATCAGAATCACAGTTCACATAAACATATGAAACTGGATCGCCTTTTACACATTTAACGTGTGACCACAATTTGCAAATCAAACAATCGAGCCACTCTTCCCTGTCAGATCTGCTGTATTCTTCTCCGCAAATCAAACAGAACCACTCTTCTATTTTTGAATCTGATTCGTCTTTTGTTTTTTGGTTGATTTTCCTTTTGTCATTCCTTTACCATTTCTCTTACCTTTTCATTTGTTTTTTTCTTTATCTTCTTGCTTCAGTTTCTTTTCATTTTCCCTTCGAATTCTTTTTCTAAGGCTTCTTTTTCTGGAGTATCAGTCAATATAGCGGATTTTCGCTTGCGTCCACCTCTGTTAGATTCTTTCCTAGGTGGCGCTTTAGGTAGTGGTCTGATTTTTGAGGGTGAAAAATCTATTGATCTGTTTTGGATCCCTAACGGTGCTGGAACTGGTTCACTAGATTTTTTACCCATCAGCTGCGCAATAACATCGGTGACGCTTATATCCAACTGCGGAGCAGATTCTATCAATTCGGGGTCTTCGAAATCAAATGTCAAGTCTTCTTCACTTTGCATCGAAGTAGCTTTTTGTGGGACAGTTTCTGTAGCAGGGCTAGCACGATCAGTAACAAAAGCTGGCGCAAAGTCAGAATCTTGAAAGATATTTATATTGAAAGGCCAAATACCAGTTACTCTGAAACCACTTATGATGTTGCTCGGGTTCATAGCTAGTGCCAAACTGTCTTTCACTATGGCGGAAATGTCATAAATGGTCATAGTTTCACCAGGATTGTTAGTGATCCAAGAAGTCTGTGATCTGTTTACATAGTTTTTAAATGAACCGTATACCTCCACATCCAAAGGCTGCAACTTGTGCGAGCAATGTGGTGGGAATGACAACATGATAATGTGATTTTCTTTTAGAGCGAAAAAGAGCAGAAAGGTGTAGGCAGCAGCGCACAAATTTTCTGAGATCTGTCACCAAAAAGAACAATTGTTTGAATTAATGCATGATTAATGCAATGAAACCTTATTTTCACTTACAAAAACACAATTATTATTTAAATTATTCCACTAGAATAGTCCAGATTTTTATTTTTTCCACACAAAATATGCAATTATTTGAATTGTTATCAGAACAATTAACACAATTTACAGTTATCAAATGTATGCTCTAAGTTACTCCTTCGAAAAATGTAGAGCAGAAAATCTAGTTCTAGGTTACTCCAATTCACTTTAGAACAGACTCACTGTGCACAGTTCAGTTCACTTTAGAGTACTTTAAGCAGTACTCTGAATTCATTAAACATGTTCTTCTGCTCTTTTCTGCTCATTAAACAGACCTAATGATAAACATAGGCACTCACATAAAAACATGAAGGGGCACGTTGTACCATGTCACAATGTGCCCCGGAGTTTCGTTACAACTAGCCCCATGACAAAATTTTGAACATTTTTGTTTATTAAAAAAAAAAAAGTTTATGTTATTGTCAAATGAATGCAGTTACATATGATAGCTTAATATATTGTCTACACAAATTAATAGATACTCATTTCAAAAAGACATTGTAGTAACTTAGAATCAAACTTTACGAACTTAATTTTGTTATGTTACCTGGCAAAAATAGTGCGCCTGCTCACAACCACTCACTGCGCACTCCCGCGCCACAAGCTGTGCTTACGTCATAGGCCCTGTTTTAAGCAGCAGATTAAGTGCAAATTGAAAACAAAATATTCGAAACCTGCTGAGTAATTAAGCTGTTACTACTTACCCCTGTTACTACTAGCCACCCGCTCCCCTATATTGATATAATGCACACAACATAATATGCAAAGAGAAGCATACTGATCTACACACAAATGCACATAACAAATATCCAACGAAAAATATTAAAATAAAAAAAATTGCTTTACTACATGAATGGATCATACGCTGTATGAATGAAATTGCAGTTGAGTAATCGTAAACAAGCAAAGAAAAATAAAGAAAAACAATTCTTTCAATAAAGCTTGTCCAAATGTCCAAGCGTCATAGGTAAACAAATAAACCCATCATGAGTAAATAAGCACTAAGCATGTGCAATGAACTTTGTGTAGCGGTATAAAGCTTACTCGGCATTTTTGAATGCAATCACCGATTTCAGGTGATCAATCGTTCAAATTAAATTTTTACATGCATAATAATGAAGTAAGCGACTTTGTTAATGTATAAAAGACCTGTAATTTGGTTAATAAAATCAGAGTATTATCAGAACTCTTAAAGTGTCTTTCACTATTGCGAAACTCCCTTAGCTCCTAATAATGGATACCCTTCAAGGTAAATAGAGCTCTCTAGCTCTCATACCATTGCCTGATATTAATAGAGCTTTTTAGCTCTAAGCTAATCAAGGCACCCCAAATAGAGCTGTCCGCAGCTTTGGTGATTTCTACATCACTTATATTAAGACCAAACTTTGAGCTTTCCAGCTCTCACATGGTCGAAATACAACTACCTAGAAGCTCTATATAGCTCTATCGCTTGTATCTATGTTTTAATAAAAGTTTGTTCTTCTTCTCATAAGATTTTCAGCAACCATTGGTCAACGGAAAAAAGACGAATAAAATAAAATGAACTTTACACACTGTTCAAATGCATAGAAAAAAAAAGAAATTTTTGTATGGCAATCCTACGAAGGAGTTACCCAATTTGTCCCATTTTCGAACATAAATTTACTTAGTTTTTAAAAGCCCGTGCGCAAAATTTGAGCTTCCTAAGTGAAGGCATCCCCGAGACGGACAGATGGACAGACGTACAGACGGACAGACGGACAGAGGGACAAACGGATAGACGGACAGATGGACAGACGGACAGATGTACGAACGGACGTATAGACGGACGGACGGATAGATGGACAGACAGACAAACAGACGGACATGCAAAAGTCAAAATAATTTTTCTTTACTAGCATTATTTCTGTGCATCACCAACGGAATGGGAGATCTACATGTGACTTTGTTCCGAGGCGTGCCTTTAACTCTACTCCATATATGCTTTGTTCTGTTCTCCAATTAGGGAAGATAAAAACGTGTTTGATTGTCATTGCATGGACTCTTGAAGTCTAGATATGCTTTTGACAGGAGGGAGTAAGAAGAAGATTGAAAAAAATTGTTTAACTCTGCAAAAATGGGAAGTGAAGATATTGGTGGTAGGAAATTAATACAAAACTACTTATTTGCAAAACATTCCAGGTAATTCTTTCGTCGATTGTTTCGAGTACTCCTTTCTGGCAGAAAGTCATCCGATATAAAATAGGTAAATTTATAATACGAACTTTTAGCAACTAAGCATACAATTTTGAAATATCCTTGTTTGTTCGTAGCCTGGATTGATGTGTAAACAAAAGCGCTTCCTGATAAATATTACGTCCAGATAAGTGATATAGGACCGTTTAAAAGGCTTATAAATAAAAAAGAGATGTGGATAATGATTGCTGATGCATTATTAGTAAAGCAATTTGCGTTTATTTTATCCCAACACAGTATGAGAGTCATTATAAAACGGTGATGAAAAGAAATAAAATTGCCAATGACAATAATAAAAAGTCTGGACCTTCTCGAGTAACAGTCCCTTTTGTAGAAGAGTTAACTGTAATTAGCTCTATTGATGACAGCATTGAACCGGAGATACAAAGAGGCATTGACACTGTCATAAAAAAAAAGAGTTCAAACTAAAGACGTTTTAAAGGACTACAAAGCTTTGAAAAATGTTATAAGTGATACCTTGGTCGAGCTACATTGCAAAAAGGGAGATAATAAAAATGTTTAATAATATTTAGGAGCAGCCCTATTTTTATACTTCTCACATAAGCAGCGTTTGATACGAGGAATTTGTTGTACAGTTAAGTTGAAGACTTTTATTTTTATATTATATAATTTTAGTTCACATAAAATATGTGGCTTTTATTTCTATCCTAAGTTTGTGGTCTTTCGCCAACAATTACATTTCTCAAATTATTTCCTTTTATTTCACCTTTTCTACGCAAATGCTGGGTTTCAGAAACTGTTACTGTACTTGATACTTCAATCTGTGTGGTTTAAGATTCTCGTTCATAATTTTCTTCCCAATTATCATCATTATGTATACACAAATTATTTAGTACGCAGCAGGATACAAATTTTGACATACTGTCTACAGTGTGGAAATCAAGATGTATTAGTTGCCGGAATCGTTGCTTTAGAAGTGCATATGTATTTCCGATTATAAATCTAGTTGCACAGAAATATTTATTAAATTCTCTGTGAGTTTCGTTTAAATTGGAGCTCTCTTTATATGGAGTTATTACCCATTCCCTTAGGAAATACGCTGAATCCGCTAAAAGGTAATATTTTGTTCCACATATACGTGGTAAACATTTAGAAATAAAGGAAAGATGAAATATTCGCGAATCGTGAATTTTACTTGGAGGTCCACAAAATACATTTAAAAATCTTCTTCTAGAGTCACAAATTCTTTGAAGCATAATCGAAACCATATCATGCCTGTTGATATACGTAATCCGGATTTTATGGGCTTGTGTTCTACAGGATATATCGACCTCTCTTATTGTTAACTTGTTGCCTGCAAACCTATCACATTTTCTATCTTTAGTATACTCTAACAACATATTTTTATTTACGATAAAAAAGAAAGGAGGTGAACTATATTAGTAGGTTAAGTAAGATCTCCATGATTGAAACTCTGTGAACTGAATTTTAGGTAACGCTTTGCGAGACAATATATAGTTGTTTTTGAAACTCGAAAATATTTTCGGAACTAAAACAATCCAGAAAAATTCAGATAAATAATATTTGAAAATAATGTATACAAGATTGTACCACTTCGTTGGTGTACAAAGAAATTGTCGCCCCAAAATTAGCCACTTTTATTCTTTTGGTGGCGCTATTGTAAGCCAAAGCTAACACGGAAAATACTTCTTCATCATAACTTGAAGAAGATGAACTTAATAGCTCGGCCAAAATTAAAGCATCCATAACTAAAAAACCAGAAATAGACATAGTATTTCATAAGCTATTTTCAACATTCTATTTCACAATTAGAAATTTGTACGTTATACTTGAAAATTTTTTTATAACCTAATAGAGCAACCTCAAATCTCAATTCACTTGACAGAGTTGAAAAACTGCTCTTTTCGCTCTCTCTGTGAACATTTTTTTTTATTCGAACACGAAATCTGACAGAAAGCAACATGAAAATGTCATTCGAACAAAAGTTCTAAGGTAGAACAATTCTATGTAGGGCAAATCGAGCATCACATTCGATTTCACTATTAGCACCAAATGATTTCATCTATAAGAATACATTAGTAGAAATGAAATGGTGTAGATGGCGTATCTGCGCAAATGATTAAAAATTCGTCTTATACCAGTGCGAGAGTCACAGAAGTAGTAGTAGTTAAATAGTAGAAAATTAAAATGATTATGATAAATCAAAAACCATTGAACTTGCAATAATTTTTTGTATACATTAAATTTTAACAATTCCATAATATGGGATTATCAATAAACCCAGATAAGGCTGGGTTGTTCTTTTTCGCCAGGAAATAAATCCTCCAGGCTCCAGCCCCTATGTTAAATTAAATTACAATGGAATATTCAGAAGAAGGAAAGTATTTAAGAGTAATCCTGGATAGCAAGCTTCCTTGGAATAACCACCTTAAATTATAACCAAAAAATCTATGTGGGCATTTGGATTATGCAAAAGGATTTTCGTGAAAAAGTGGGATATAAAGCCCAAAATGAGCTTAGAAATCTTTCGGAGCATACTAAAATCCATACATTCTAACAGGGCAAACGTATGGTATTCTAAAACTTTTCAGACAGACACTTAGAGATTAGATGCAAAGGATAGCATGTCTAGACACCACGAGTGCCTTTACATCCATTCTTGGCTTACAGTCTTTCTACCTCAATATGTAGAGGTAAACAGCAGTTGGTATGCTTTGAAGGAAAAAGTTAGATGATCACACCCATGTGGGACATCTTTATCCTTGAACAGGTCAACATTGAATGCCTAGAAGCTCCTACGGATATTGCGACAAATATTTTCCTTCGCAATGTCTTATCAGGTATATATTAACGAAAGCATCCAGATATTACACATAGGGCCCCAGTTACAGAAACGGATCCATTTCTGGTATACTGATGGATCTAGGAAAAATGGAAAAACAGTTGCATGGGTGGTTGGATCACAAGTGGAACACTCCATGCCGCTTGGTACGTCACCTTCCATTTTCAGGCGGAAGGCTATGCTATAGAGTTTGTACTTCAGGAAAGCCTATATAGGGACTGCAAGGACTTCAGCATAAACATTTGCTCTTCCCTCTCAAAACTTTACGTTGAAGGTCCAGCTGCTGTCTAGGGACAGAAAAGCAACTTTTCCTTGGAACGAAAGATTTAATTCAATTTATCCTCATGACCCTAAAGAGGATCCATCCTCGTTATCTAAGATGTTCACATTAGTAGCGACCTACCTCTTGGAAGATCTCTTGCTTACTAGCTTTACGCACAAAAATTTTAATATTTGCTTTTTGGATATTATACGCGACATTAAATTAGGCTCATTTAATGTCTAAGAAAAATTAACTTTTACTTTGAAGTTTTATTGCTTTTTCAATAGGAACAATTTTGTTCCTTTTTCAATAACTTTTTTTTTGTAATTTTTGTATTTCTTTGATAATTTTTTTGATTGTTCTGTGTATTTCTATATGACACTTTCATTAATACAAGATTCTGCTTTTGCCTAATTGTGATCCAAAAAATTACAAAACAAAAAGGTCCACGACAATAAATTGAAAAATTATTTTGATAGTTTTTAGAAGTGTCATCAAGGAAGTAACATTCATTGGTATAAAATTTATGCAAACTCAATGTTTTTAAAATTTGTTAAGTTTGACTTAGATAAAGCAGTCCATTCCTATAGGGTAAGAGCCGGATAGTTGCCCCAGTCGAATACATGCAACCGTTTTAAATATACATGTTAGGGATGTAGGTGCTACTATAATTAGAAGTGGCGCTCCAGTAGGCCTCAGTTCCAAGTCAGCCGTCGGAGTTAGCATACGCGTCTTGTCTGTGTGAGCAAAAATCTTCTGCAGCGAAAGTTATATTGGTAAGTAATTTCTACTGAATATTTTTATTACTGATTATGGTTTTAGTCAACTTTTTGTTTCTTTGCATGCATAAGAGTTTAAATTATTTTATTCTTATCATGAAGGATAGTCGCCCTATTTAATTTTGCGGATAGTCGCTTTAGGGGCAACTATCCGCAACTATAAATTCTTTAACGAACAAAATCAGATTTTTTTCTTTGATGTTTTTTTCAACTTACTGTGACATTAATTTGTTTTAGGCAAAATAAACACTTATTTATTTCATGCGTTCATTGTAAGTGAGCAAAATACCTCGCAAGTATAAGCAAAAACCCGCGCCGCGCCATATCTGTTGGACAAAAATTCCAAAGTTTACAAGTAAAAGAAATCGACATACATTTCCTCAGAACTTTTTTATAAATAACTGACTGAAGATTTTATTCCACGCAAGCCGCCAAAAAAGGTATTACTTATTGTAGATGATCATTCATCGTACTCAAGATCTGCCGACATGCCAGAAACTACTCGGAACAATGATGTGATATTACTTTGTTTACATTAAAAAATATTATTGTGCTGAGACAAACAATTTCACGAGCACCAATCCGCAAAAAAATTTAACCGGTATAATTTAGGTCAGTTAATAGCCAAAGCTTGGATTCGAGCTACTGTTGATAATGCAATAAATAGTTTTCGTGGCAGCGGAACCCACGCAATCAATCCAAATGCTCTGTCTGACACTGAATTTGCTATATCAGATATTCCAGTGGGGGAACTTACATAAGTACCAGGAGTTTCTGGAGAGCCTGCGTTAGGAGAACGCGTACATGAATCTGAGTCTAATCGAGCTCTTACACTAAATCAGCGGGGCGAAGTGCCTTCACTAGGCTATCAGGTCCCTGATAAATGTAAATTGGAGACGGTCTTAGATGAAGCTGAGCAGAATATCATGCAACAATATCACACGGCACCTAGGCCGCCTTCAAGTCTTTTGAATCTATCTCAAGACTGTTTAGCCCTAGATGATAGCGACATTGAGAATTATATCTTTGATGGTTCTGAACTATCATAGCCATCGCTGATATCTTTAAATGAATCGCACAGCGAAAATCATTTGTGCGAACGCACACCAAAATTAATTACTTTGAACAGAATTAAATCATTTTGCTTCAACAAATCAAAGCAGGCATTCTGAATAACTTGCTGGGAATCAACAAATCAGAGCAGGCATTCCCGGCAACCTGCTTACTATAAAAGGCCTGTGAAGCAAAGGGGTTTTCGTCAGTCTTGTCTGATCACTTGAGTGCAACACATTAAATTGCATTCTTGACACTACAGTCATTAAAAAAAAACACCATCTAAATTTTTACACCAGTCATCTCCTATACCAAAAATACTGTTGAGCATGTCGAAAAGGCAAAAGAATCTGCAGAAATTTTAAACTCCATCGATAAAATTGTCCAGAAGAGTAAATAAAGAAATCAAACAAAATAAAGGAAACTAAAATTAGGACAATGAAAAAAAAAAAGGATTTTAAGACAGCAAAAAACAAATCAGCTGGTAGCAAGAAAAGTATTATTGACAAAAGATGGCAACCGCAAAAAAATAAAAAGACCAAGAAATGCTGGTACAGCAGTGAAACTGTGTCCGATAATTCAAATTTTATTGAACTAAATAAAGGAAGAGCTTTAGGGAAGAGAAGATTACAAATTTACAGTTTTGACAGTGAAAATGAAGAAAATGTTAAAAGTTCAAAAACATCTAAAGGAAAAGACATCGAAGGACTACCAATCAATCATAAGGAAAAAGGACGATAAATCGATAAGAGACACTGAAAAGATATTGAAAATGAAAAACGCTAATTCAAAAATATAAAATACAAATAAAAAAGTTTCAGTTGATGATAATTGAACAGAATGTTTTGAAGGATACAATTTTACTAAATCGAAATCAGATTGGATTCCATGTGAGATATGTCAAATGCAGTTGCATGAAACTTGTACAACATTCAAAAACCATTGTAATAGATGTGAAAAGTTGAAAACCCTGGCTTCTGGTAATAATTAAAGCTAATGTCAAAGTTAATTTGCATATTATTCTATCTTTAAGATAAATAATAATATTCTACTAATAACTTACCTGACTTGAGGTTTGGATGCTATTTTGTTGTACTTTTATAGTTGAAAATATTAAAACTTAATAGTATTTCATAATGTTGATTAATATTTTGATGAGTACTAAATAAAGGATCTCAGTACCCTAGTAACCAAGCTCTAGAGCGTTCAACAGATATTCTTAGGAAATTTTCCTGTCCAAAGAATCGAATATTCCCAAGAATGCGAAAAGAATTTTATGGGATTGTCACGGGGCAAAACTTACACTGTCCGAGGAAAGTATACCGTCATTATTCTGAGGAATTTCTTCAGAAATAATAAAAACAATGTCTCCGGAAATTTAGCGGATATATTACACAAAATTATTCCAAAGAAATTTTTCAGAAATCAGAATCTTCAGAATTTCTCCATACTACAATAAATAAAATGCATTTTAAATATATTATTGTTAAAAAATAAAATTAATTTTCAAGAAATTCATTCAATTAAAATAAAAAAAAGTTAATTATAAAAAGAAAAAAAACAAAATCTGAAGTTTATTCAGAGCTGTGTGGTTTTCGTCCAGTTTTTCTGTGAACAAAAAAGTTACTAGTCCTAGAAGTAATAAAACGACTAAAATTTATATATTAATTTATTGTTCTTCTGTTTACTTCTTTCCTTACCGAGTCTTTTAACCTAAATAGGGTTTTGCGAAATCTTACGCATTTGTTGTACACCAAATCTCTTCACGCAATATTCTAAAAGTAAATGGAAAATGTAACAACATTAAATTATCACTATATATATATACATATGTGCATATATATATAATATTAAATATAAAGCAATTTTCTTACAATTGTTTTTGTCTATTTGCCAAATTTGATCACTCCTCACATGAAGAACGCAACACTAAATGCATGTGATTTCACGACACCATTCAGTTTCATAGCAAAACCCTAAGCATGTTACGCGCGACTTTTTGCGCGCAATCTTTACCCCGGCTAGAGATGGAGAAGGGGGGGGGGGGCTGAAACACCTGTGGGCGCCACGTGGTTTTAGAGTCCACGAACTCGAAATGGAAAATTGGGAAACAGATTCGCAAAAGAAAAGATATGCAAAATCAGATTGATTGCCACACTTATTTTATTAAATATCAAATAAATTTGTTGTAAACCTGGCCAGGCAATGAAACGTGCAAATGGCTGACCTCTCTGACATTGGGATTTGGCACGCACAACGACCGAAATCCCGCACTTAGTAAAAATTTATAGAATCGAGACAAAAATCAAGTGCTCATTAGAACCTCTTTGTAACCAAAAGAAAATAACAATATAAAAGAAAACACCGTACTTAACTTGACGTCCTGAGGAGGGTTTCATGCGCTGTTATCCACTCCTCCTTAATCGAACTCCTCCGTGAATTTTCTTTATTATTTCCTTGTTGGTTTTGCTTTTCTGTTTAATTTACTGCTCCACAATCCAAAAACCTAATTTTCCCCTTTCTGTCTATTTTTCTTTAGCCTCACTGACTACTTTATTTTCCACTCTACATCTTTTCTTTGTACGTACACTTTTTTTTTGCTGTCCCACTTGCTTCACAGATCTCTCGACTTGAATTGAGCTGTTTCGCTTCACCTACCAAAGCCTTCCCCTCTCGAATCGCCCATTATTGCAGCTTCCGATCCATGTTCCCCGTATTTTATATATAGGGATTTTTTTAATTGGTGAAACATATGGCGGCAATTGCTCTGAGTTTGAAATTTAACTTTCGAATGATGATTACTTTTTCGTGAAGTTTTAAGATTTCGTCTTTAACGTTTTCTTCTTTTGACGGGCCAATGTTTATGTCATTTTAAGTTTTGTTTGCTAGTTAACGTGTTGGGAAGATACGCTTTGGGCTACGAACAACTTAAGTATATAGCTGACGTTACAGGTAAGTGTGGATATGATATGACATCTCTATTTTCTTTCTCCCATTTTATGTTATAGGTTCCGTTTACGAGAGGAGATTGAACCGAGGAGGTAAGATATTGTATCTGATTTCAGTTTTACATTTTCATTGATTCGCGATAAGTACGGTATTTTCTTATTGAATAGACTTTTCTCTTTAGAATGATGGTTGCCCTTTGCACAGTTCACTGCTCGCCGTACATCATCTTGACAAAGGTACTTCATTAATCCGTCTACTTTATTAATTATATGTGTAATAATATCTATATTTATCTCGTCTATTTACAAATTCATTTTCTACTTGTCTATCTAATCTAACATTTAAATCTATTTCTAGGAAACGGGTGACGAAGCTCGAAATTCCAGGAGGTATCCGGTATGTTTAAAATAAAATAAAATAGCTCACAATAAATCCATTCGGTGAGTGTTGATGTAATTTGTTGGCCCGTTTTATAAATTCTTCAATTGCAGGAGGAATCGAGTATGTTTAAATAAAATAAAATAGCTCACAATAAATCCATTCGGTGAGCATTGATGTAATTTGTTAGCCCATTTTATAAATTCTTCAATTGCAGGAGACGTCGGACAGTAAACCAATAGAAGCAGCAAAGCCCCAGCTATGACACAGGTAATTCACCCTCCTTGCAGTCTGATCTGAAAAATCAAATTCCTTTGCAGAATTATTCTTATAGGATGCTGAGGGACATGACGACACTCATGCACAGGACGCAACACATACAAAGGAGACGACACGCATAAAGATAAGTGACACTAGTTATTATAGTTATATCTTCGCAAACTATATTTTTATTTATTTTCTAGGACATCACTATTTTTCAGTTGGGAATGGATTCGCTATGTAACATCCCACCCTTTCCTCCAGGAGATTTCGACTTAGAAATCTCTTTTGTTTATAAGTGAAAAAAAAAAAATACAATTTCAAAGAAAGTTCAATGTTAAACCTAACGCACCATTATTAATCATCAATTCATATTTCATTAATAAAGTTCATCATATCCGGGAAAATCATATTGCCCTGTAGTTCGACTATGCAAAATCAGCTTTATTTGCTTATGGTGTGACCACCTTGAAACACTATTCCTACTTATGCATTCCTCGGAAAGGATCGAGCCACTGGACTTCGCATTGCCATGCGATCCCAACACCATGTTTAAATATTTCCAAATTTTATGTGTGTTATCAACGACAAGAAAATCTTGCTTAAAATACCAAAAATTCGCCTACTTATAACTGTGATTTATTACTATCGAATGGGAAATTAAAATAAGACGCGGAACCCAAAAAAAAAGAAAATACTTATATACTCTTTAGTCAAAAGTGGCATATTGTACTGCAGACTCCAGTACTATCCAAACTATCGCTCAGGTCCCCATCAAGGAAAATTAACAGGAAGATAAAATATGTACGGACCCTAATTAAAACACTCACCAGCTGTTTTATATGGTTTCAAGTCTTTGGAATTCCAAATGGCGGCACTTTTCCCAGTAGAGTCCTGTAATTCGAATGTCCAGGGAGAGACTCTCTTAATTACTCGAAATGGTCCCATATATTTAGGTGCAAGCTTAGCATTAAAATACTTCGCTGCATCTGAAAGTGCATAATTCTTTCTCCAAACCATATCTTGTACGAGAAAACTTTGATCCCTTCTACGCAGATTATACCTTCCCCTTACATTTTCAATTAACCTTTTTAATGCTGAAGATCGTGCTTCTGGGTCAAACATTTCATTGCCCACTACTTTGTTATATGACGTACCATGGACTATCATTCCCTGCCAAAGTTGATGAAGTATGGAGTGAATTTTGTGGCTTCTTGCGTAGAGGTTCGGATAGCGCACGCGACTTTAGCCAAGTGCTGATCCCAAGTTCGCAAACTATATTTTTATTTATTTTCTAGGACATCACTATTTTTCAGTTGGGAATGGATTCGCTATGTAACAAGCAGTTTTTCCTAGAAACAATAAAACATTGGAATTTGATTGGATAAACCCTGGATATAGTGCAGATTTATTCTGAAGAATATCCATAGCATGTCCCGATTTTTCAAATCCACTGTTAATCCACACCTTTTCCAACAAATAAAACGGAAAAAGTTGATAAAATAGAAAGAACGGTTTTACTAAAAATTTTGTCTCGTAGTTGTCCGCTGTTTTTTCCAATCAAAGAAAGAGTATGGAGATTTCTTTCGACAAAGTGAAGATTTCAATTTCTACTTTTTCTGCAGTATGTTCACACTTTCTCCATCTATTTTTATATACGGGATTCCTCAGAAAAATAATGGACAAATCAAAGAACAATTTTAAATATTGTCCAAAATTGTCCACTGCTTTCCCGATTCTTATCTCATATAAAATTGTTATGGAAATTCCCTAGATTTTCCTAGGAATGGCAAAATAGATCAGGGTAAAACTTCAAAACAAGTAAAGACATCGTTCTGTGTTGGAATTTTTTGGATAAATATTGGAAATCCGTCCAATATTTTTGTAGAATACTTTGGAAAATGTGAGGACATTGGAATTGTGGTTACTAGAGTAAATAATAAAGACTGATTAAATTTGTTTCTACCTAAAAAAAAATCATAGTGAGGCTTCTTTCACCGTACAAAGCAAGTATGCCCCGAAGCATATTTAACGTTCGGATACTATCCGCTACAGTAGGCAACTATCCCTTTTTTGAGAGGTCAAATAAAATAGGATTTACTCAAAACCAATATTAATTATTTTTACAAAAATTGGCTAATATAAAAAATCAAAGAGATTTTTTTAATATACATATTGCATTATTCTTACTAAGTACATATTTTTTAATGATAGAGTTTTTTTTTTAAGTGGGGCAACTATCCGGCTTTTACCCTATGTTAGTGACTATCGTACAAAACACAAACTAGATAACCTTCATCAGGAAATACAAAAATTTTATGAAATTAAAATTGTTTTTCCTAAACTAAAATTAATTTAAATATCATTAAACTATGTCCTCGGAGTGCAATCAGTTAAGTTCGAGAAAGTTTTTTCTATTTAGTTTCGTAAAACGTTAAAACACTCGAACTAGATACATATACAAGGAAAGATACGATAAGCTCTCGTAACATGTTATTATCACCGATAGGAAACTAAGAACAAAGTGAATGCAAGCAAGTATTTTGAAGTCCTCTAACTCTGAAGACTCTGAAGTATATCTTAAGTCATATGCTATGAAATATAACACGTATCGTTGGATGCCCCATAACATGCGGTTGAAGTTTAGCCAGAGAATTGAATAAAAAGTTCAAGCAGTAAATCTCTATAGATTTACAACTTCCGAAGAACTTTGCCTTGTCAGGAGGAGTTAAAAACTTTCAATAATTTAATTTCCTCGATAATTCCTTTCCTACCGCAACTTCATATTTCAGGATAGATAGCCTTTACCTTGTTTTGAGTAGGTACAGTATATGCAGTTTATAGAGGTGATGATTGCTTTTTGTGATTTAATCTTCAGAGATGAGATTTGCATCTATTAAAGTGATTGCTGGAAAGAGTTATTGAATGATTGCATCGTGAGGAATTAAGTCATATAAGAAACTTTGAAATTATTTTAAATTAAATTTTTACTCTTCGGAGTATTGGAACTCACGTAATATAACTTGGAATTTCTTAACTCATACATGTGACATTAGCATTACCATAGCAATCATAAAAAAGTTCTATTAAGAGTGACTTTTGCAACTATGACTGGAATTGATGTTAGGATTTTTGAGTATTGTATAATGCTTTCTGTAGGGCAACAAATTAAATAGAGTCTTTCGTAATTGATTTTGAGATAAATCGTTTATTTTTGTCTATTACTTTTTTGCAATTATCAGTTTTCAGTGACATCAGAATGAATTTGTTTGAAAAATGCGTTAGCCGACGTTTTGAGCATTTTTACGCATTTTGAGTAAATTTTTCCATACACCAAAATCTCGGTTTTTACAAGCTTCTGAATTACAAAATAACGTCTTAAAAATTGACTTATTATGATGAAGGGCAGCATTTGTGATGTGAATTGAAATTAAATACCGAAACTTTCAATATCGAAACGGGAAAGATTTTAATATTATTTTTTAATGCTAGTTTTACCAACTTTCTATTGAGGTATTCAACTAAAATTTGGCACATGACTATACATTCGTGCACTTTCATATAATCTTAATCTTGCTATATCAAAATTTTGCAAATGTCTTTGATTGGTCCTAGCTTGAAATATAGGATAGTTTTGGACGTGATAGATTGAGCAGTTGTCGAGATTTAAAAAACTGCCTGAGAACGCGTCGACGTGCAAAGCTGAAATTTTGTACATGGCGTTTTAATAAAATTTGCAAATACAGATTCAAAAATGGACTAAACCTTCGTAGTGTTGCCATACAAATATTTCGTTTTTTAGTATATATTATATTTTGTCAAGCAGTGGACAACGAGTGCACGTCTAGAGCTAAAATTTGGTACGTGGTATTTCGTGGCAATAGTAAATAAAATTACAAAAAGAATCTCAATCGGGCGACCCCTTCTTGACGTTGCCATACAAAACTTTGGTTTTTCGCTCAAACTTTGTACACGGCGTTTTCATGACAATTCAAAATATATGTTCGTAGGGTTGCCATGCAAAACATTTGGTGCGTGGTGTGTTCATAGAAATGGTAAACAAGCTTTCAAAAATGGGCTAAATTGGGTTATCCCTTCTTAGTGATGCCATACACAACTTTCGTTTTTCACTATGTACTTGGTAGCTGCCTGAGAAGGCTTCGAGGTGGACAGCTCATATTTTGTACACGGTGTTTTCATAAAAATAGCAAATATTGTTTGAAAATGGTACCTATCAGGCAACTCCTTCGTCGGGTTGCCATACCAAAATTTGTGCTTACTAAATATTTGGGCACTGCATGAGAACACGTTGACTTAGAGAGCTACACTTTCCCACACATATGATTGTGTGCACACATACTCATACACGGTCATACACGCTCACACACACACACATACAGACACAGAGTGAGACCCTAGAGTACGCAATCGCGCGATCGAGTCAAATAATATCTTAGATATTATTTGTCTATAAACACCCCACCCTACCACCACTAATCTAGATATCTATAATATCGCCGGGCAACGCCGACTCCCCGTAATATAAAATAAAGATGATAGCTACAATGCGGTGGAAAATTTTTGACATTATGTTCCCATTCGACTCAAAATCAATATCTGGCGTTTGTCAGGTGTAGAAATTAAGAGCAATGGTCCTTTTGTCTAGCACGTGATGCAGTCCAATGTCAAGTTGAACAGACAAGTTGGCAACATCTGGTCTACAATGAACAGTTAACACAGCAATGGAGTAAAGATAATGGTGAAGAGCATAAATAAATAATAAACACAAATACTTATGACAGGTACAAAGAATTTACACAACATAGCATACCTGATTTGATATACAAGGTGTTTTCGTCATGGAGGTCCATAGGGCAGGAGGTAATTGTACTCAGCTATCCAAATAAAAGCATTGTAAATTATACGGCACCCGAGGGGGCATCTAAACCAAGGGCGCACCGAGAGGGGGGATGAACAGGACCGGCCCCCCTTCAGAATGTCAGTTTTCTGAACATAATTTATAAATTACGTATAAAATGTGGTCTGTATATTATTAAAAAGTCCGATAAAATAAATAAAACCTTTTAATCTACAATAGTAGTCCTTAAGTGCTCAGATGGGTGCAGGACGCGACTTTAAACCCCTATTTTTCTGACTTGTTAGGACTTGGGACACCTATGCCCCCCCCCAAAGCCAAATCCTGGTTGCGTTACTGATCTAAACCGATTCAGATTTACAGGATGATTCAGAGAGTATCACAGTTTTTCACAAAACACCCTGTATGTTCAAAAGCACAGGGTGTACGGTCACTGATAAGAAATCATTGTATGAAGAACCTCATGGTCTTTCCGAAGACTGTCCAATCAGCCAGATTTTTTTACCTTTTTTTTTACTTTGACATCTTAAAAAAAAAAAAAAATTGCTGATTAATATAACTAACCTATTATACTAGATCAGATTCTCTCGGGGTTTTAAGTGGACACCTAGCACGAAACTTTAATTCTACTCTAGTCCTAATGCATGGATTAGTATCAGCGCGAAACCCATCTTAAATCTCTGCCGATTTCTATGTCATGACACCCGGCGGATGTAGTGCAACTACACGCCGGAAACCAAATATCCAAGCATACATTACTAACCGACCATACTTCAGATTCTCGGAGGCAGTATATATAAAGGACATACTCTTCTATTCAAAGAAGAATGTCCACATAAGTCATGTGGACTAATTATCCCATGACCTTTCTCCATCTTCAAGTGGATAGTTCTACTGTAGTAGAACTATCCAGGGCTCATCAACTTCAAGATACCAAGATAGCGTTGTCGGCTACCGAACCCGTACAACAAATTACAGCACTCCACGGCCAGTTCCAGTTTTTCAGAACTTGTCACGAACTGAGAAAGGCCATTTTGTTTCTGTAATGGATCACTGCCGAATCTACTTAGGTCTCCTGAATTATGCAAAAAGGAACTCAATTTAGATATGTAATTCTAAAACAGGCAGGCATCTAATAATTTTAAGCCAATTTTTTTTTCTTTATGAATATAGGATTTTCGAATTAGTAATGTACTGAGACAGTACTAAAATGAAGTACTCATTTCAACATTTTCTATCAAAATCGAATCTTGAATACCAATACCTCAACTGTGCTTAATCGGTGCCGACTTTCTGCACCTACACCAGCTCAGATTTCAATTTTTGTTAGGCTGGTTTTCCAAGTCAAATTTGAATTAACTTTTTACAGACTCCTTTGTCAACAAAATGCATTTTGTTCACTGGAAAGTGGTTTATCATATCAATTTGTAGGCGCGTGAATATTGATCTGGTGATGATGAGTGTCATGCTCTCCAGCAACAGTTATTCTACTTCTAATAGTAGCGTCGCTTCTTAATGGCGCATCAATTTCCGGGTAAACCACTACTTTGTTTCCATTTCTTGAAACTACATTCTGATCCCTTGTAAGATATTTCGGACAACAGTAATATCCTCCATGTGATTTAATATGTTTAACAGGAGCCAATGCAGCTGCAAAAGTAAGAGTGGTGAATTATAGTAGATATATTGCTTTGAATTATATATTTATGATATCTTCCAAAAAAATTGTTAAAATTTTGAGGACTTTCTAAAGACTTTAATAATGCGAATAGCAAAAACTTTACATGTTAATATATCAGACAAATTGTTTACACAACCTGAAATGAAATTATCCACAAATTTGCACCTCCGCTGGTTGTAATACCCAGCACTGGCGTATTAACAATAAATTGCTGGAATCCTGGAGAAAATTTAGATGACCTGCATTGATTAAAATTTTCAGTAGCTTAGAAAAAGCTATATTTATAATGTTAAGATATAGTCCATGCCCTTAACTTCATAGAAGTCATTTTGGAATCGTCTTTAGTGACTGGTGTTGAGCTTAACGTTGGCTTATGCATCAAATAACCGGCTCAATCACAACTTCATTATCAGTATATCTGTTCCCATCAATTTGGACTAGATAGCAAAATAATCTTGCTAGTAGACTAAATGTATTTATTGTTAGTTACTATTACATTATTTATGTTTTCTTTCCTTAAGTTAATTTTTCTGTTTTGTACAGAACAATAGGAAGGGTGTTGATGCTTCCTACTCAGGCATTTGTGTTGCAAAATGCGTTCAATTTTATGTTTTTCCAACGTTGATTTTCATTTTGGTATGTTTGATAATTTGATGCTCAAAATCATGCACGAAATCAATTTGAGAACTGCTTAAGTCATTCCTGACAAATGGTTACTTCATGTTATATGTATGTCAAATAAGCTAAATTAATATCATTTCAATACTGCTTAAGTATTAACTAGCAATGTAGAAATCTCGCAATAATATGAATTTCGGCATCAGTACTGATACTTGTAAGTAAATACAGCACTCTATAAAAATGTAATATAGTACACATTAGCTGCATTACGATACTGACAGTTTGATATGGTTGGCTTTCACACGGTAGGATCAGGTTCGATTCTCAGGTAATACATACATTTATATAATCTCTCTTAAAAATGCAAAAAAAATTTAATCACAGGTTCAATAAAATATACTATGTGAAATACCACAACTCAATCGAAAAAAAGCAAGAGAATTTCAGTTTTCTGTTAGAATTTATAAATAGTTAGACCCAGTACTAAATAAGTACCTAATATTGCAACTATATCAGTACTGTTGTAGATATTTATACATTACTTAAATCAGAAAGTCTACAGTATATAAATACTGCTCCAGAGCGATTCTAACAATATTAAATACTTATTAGGAATTAAAGTCAACATACCCAAGACCATTTTTTTTTCAGATTACGAGGGATTTATACAGGATTCGTGAATATCTGTAGACTTCCGATAATATTCTGCACATTTCAATACTGACGTTTAAAGTCAGTACCTTTAAAGTACCGTTGAAGTAGTTCTCTGTTGTATAGGAATTGGTATGGCTTCGTAGTCCATGACCATAAGGCCATGGGTACTCCCAGTAGATCTTCATGCAGATCCTTAAACTAGGGCTTAATCATATTGGCATAAAGTGACTGCAGTGGACCACGTCAAGGTTATGATCCGCCCTTCAAGTTGGCAGAGGCTTGAGACTACAGCCAGCAATCTTATGGCATACCAAAATACTAATTCCAGGACAAGACTACTACGCTATACATATACGTACGTACAGGCTTCAATTTAAACACAAGAATCTGACCTGTCTTCTCTCAACACGAAGTATATATACAGGCTTGCCGTTGCTTGTACCCTCCCTACACATTCTAACTACTTTTTCAGCTGTCAAAATTGTACTAGATCAATAGGTTAGTTAGTTAGTGGACTCGCACACAAAGGACTCCGTACCATCGTAAAAGATTTAACAATATGTACTTTTTAGATCGAGTAAAAACAAAAAGTTTATTGTATGAGAACCCCCCTTAATTTTTCACTTTATTTTATTTTCATTATTTGTTGTTATTGCAGTCATTGTATTTGAAAATTTCAACTGCTCATGAGATTCAGTCCGCTGACAGACAGACGGACGAACGGATAGCGGATGCTTAGTAATAGGGTTCCGTTGGCACCCTTTCGGTACAGAACCCTAAACAAAGCCATTAAAGAATTTATTAGCTCTCAACCTATTCAGTTCATACCGAAATTAGACACGATAGTTTTTTTTTTTTATATATAATGACGTGAGGGGGAAAATTGTCTGTATTCTGAATACGTTGAAGCTAATAATTCTTTAATGGCTTAGGACATAGGTCAAATTAAAGAGACGTGTCCACATTATAGTCAAAGTAAAAAAACAAATGTAAAAGCATCCAAAATTTTTATTTTGCACCTTCATAACTTCAGAGAGAAGACCAGTAGTTAGCCATAAAGCCGGTATTTTTTAAGATATAGTGCATTTTATGAAAAACTGGCATTTTTCTTAATCACCCTGTAACTTTGAAACAATTGGGTGCCGCCCCCCCCCCCCCCCCCCCCACATACATATTTTTGTATACTAGGTGAATGCTATCACCTCTTCCACTATGGACTTCCATGACGGAAACACCCTGTGTAGTTTAAACTTACAACTATACTCAATTTTATATGAAAAATTGATTGACTCAGTAAGAAACCATCCAACTAAACTAAAAACAAATTTTTAGAATATCTTTTCAAAATTATAAAAATTTATAACAATTATATATTCGTTTGTTAAAAACTTTTTACATCATCAAAAAATGCATAGGATACTGGGGCACAAAACTCATTATCAACACTGTTTTCTTTTTTTTAAATAATTTCCTTCACATGAATTTAATGTCCAGTTCTAATAATTACTTAAATAATTTCTTTTGCCAAGTAATAGAAAACTATGTGAGTGGAGTTTTTGCAAGAGAATCAATTAGTATTAACCAATTCAGTTAGATTTCAAGGAAATTGTAATTTCCGTATCTTAATTAGCTTTAAGTAAAACTCTCAGTTGCAAGATTAACTTATTCGTCCATGTGACACTAGTAGTATTACCCTCTGTCTATACTTAAACTTTAAAGTAAATCCTCAAATGACGTTAAATGTCCCTTTCATTGTGCAATGTTCAAGCACGAGATATTTTCTAAACTGTCACTGGCACTCAAACAAAATTCAAAACCCTTGCAGATAGTGCAGATTGCATCAAAAAACATTTCAATAAAAGGAGAGAATTTCTCATTTTCCATGCGAATTGAATTTCCGTTTGCGCGATTCCTTCTAGCAATTTTCACATTCAGTGAGTAGAGTTAGAACTTTGTTCATCTCTGTTCTATTTTCCACTTATAATTCCACTATAACTTACTTTTTGCCTGGTAAAATGTTTTCTTTTTTTTATGTACTTCATTCGACAACGTTTGAACGTGTGTTTGTTAATTGCTATTTATTATCTTGTGGCAATTTATTATGGCTTAACGGTAATATTCCTGGGAAATTTATCCATCACATAAAGTCATAAATAAAGTTTTTACTAGCAGTTCTCTTAGCGATACGGACGCATCTGGAAAGTAATTTCAATTCAATTGGGTCATTATTGAAAATCATTTCATTGGGAGTAAGGCTTGACTTACCCAATTGGAAATGATGGAAGCGTTTCCAAAAGAAGGGCAAACGAAGCGTTATTTAGTGCTTCTTAAAAACAAAGATGGAAGCGTTTATAAAATTAACTTTTATTGCATCTTTTATGCTTCTTATAGAAGTGAGAAGGAAGCATTTGAATTGGCCAACCGAAGCGAAGCAGAATATTTTGCCTGGTGGTGACTTTTTAGAACATAACGGGATATTGATGATAAATAAATTTTTAGAACGCGGTGACTGTAATTATGTTTTTGCAGTATAAAATCAGAAGCTGTGCGTGAAACAAAGTGCACTTTTAATTTCTTACTTTTATTACGTGATTGAAAAAAAAAAGATAGGAGCAGAAGGAAGCAGGTAAGTTTAGTTTTTTTATTAATTTGCCATTGATATACACAAATACTTCATTTGTTTCGTAAATTTCAAAATTTCAAATTGAAAACGTGTTGACGTAGAGACCTGAAATTTTGAATTCAGGATTTTCCTAAAAATAGGAAATACAGTTTCACTCGTGGACTAAATTTGGTAACTCGTTCATGGTTTTGCCTTAGAAAAATTACAATCAGTCCTAGATGCTTGTAATCTACTGAAAAATTCTTCATTTCTTCATCTACATATCTAGGGTATCGTAAGAATTGGTCCTAGACCAATTCTAGCTTCTTTCCTAGTTTTTTCCTACATTCAGAATTTGTTGGAATCTTTAATGTATACAAAGATCAGTAAAATTAAAATTAATTGAATGTAATTTGTAGGATAAAAATTAAAACAAAATTGTGTGCGGTTATAGTTAAAGGCATTTCAAACGCCTAGTAAAAACAAAAATAACAGAATCGCTCGAAAATATTTCTACAACGACAACTATAAATGAAGTTACTTTGAAACGTAATAGACAAAACAAATATTGTAAGGTTTGGGATATTTTTTAAGGAAACTCCGATCTTTTTATTATGCTTTTTTTATTGTTCACTCGACGTTTCGGGTCTTGATTAGTACCCTTCTTCAGGAGTTAGCTTTATTCTTGGTATGAAGAAAATTTTTTTAAAAATATTATTGAAACATATTTCACAAAAAAATATACAATACAATATAAAAACGTTAACTGAACATATAAATAAATAAATAATTTAAACAAAAAATAAATAAATAAATAAAATAGTTTAAATAAATAAATAGGTAAAAATTTAAATGACTGTTTTGTTTAAGGGATCACAGATGAATGTATTTATTTATTCATTTATTTATTTTTTGTTTAAATTATTTATTTATTTATATGTTCAGTTAACGTTTTTATATTGTATTGTATATTTTTTTGTGAAATATGTTTCAATAATATTTTTAAAAAAATTTTCTTCATACCAAGAATAAAGCTTACTCCTGAAGAAGGGTACTAATCAAGACCCGAAACGTCGAGTGAACAATAAAAAAAGCATAATAAAAAGATCGGAGTTTCCTTAAAAACTATCCCAAACCTCACATCATAGACCCGATCAAAAACATAACCAGCTGGAAAACTCCAATCAACTGTAAACCAAAACAAATATTGCATACAAAACCATGTAGATGAGATTGTAAGTAAAGCCGAAACTAACTCGGAAGCAAAAACTGGGTTTCTTGAAGATCTGTCTAGTTGGATTGTAACCAATAATATCAGCCATAATTCAAGTGACAAGTTATTAAAAAACTTGGCCATGGAAAACATACAGGTACCAATTTGTACAAAAACGTTACTTGGTATTAAAAAAAATTATATCCCAAAAATATCCGTTAGTCCTAGAGAATACCATCACTTTGGACTGGGAAATGCCTTAAAGCTCAGAAATTTCAATGTAACAGTTGCGGAATACAATATTTTTAATTGATATTGTGATAGATGGATTGTCATTGTATAAAAGCTCATCACAAACGGTATGGCCCATATTAGAAGCAATTTCAAATTGCAATTATATAAGCCCATTTATAATAGGAGTATATTTCGAAACGAAAAAGCCCAATAGTATTTCTGATTATCTGACTCCCTTTGTGGAGGAAATAAAATCTTTGCAAGAAAATGTTTTTAAAATAAACGAGGCTAGTGAAAAGGTAAAAATTAAAATAAGAATTTTCACGTGTGATGCCCAGCACGTGCGTTTGTATGTGGCACCATTGGATATACATGGTCAAGTGGACGTTCTATGTGTTTGCAGTGTTTGCAAAGAGCAAAAAAAAATCAACAAGAGACTCGCATTTGCCACTGAGAAAAAAGATCCAAGAACCGTTGCTTCTTTCAAAGCTAGATCAAATAAGTTGTATCACAATTCATAGTTTTATCAAAATGAGCATCCGCTTGAAACTTAACCCTTAACTACCTACTCCCACTTTTCGTCCCTTAACCACCTACGTGCGGTCATGGTGACCACCGACGAGTTATTGTAGCTGGTTCTAAATCTAGAACGATTATGGGAAATGTGAATAAATAAAATTCATGTCTAGGGTCTTAACTGTTATAATAAAATAAAAAAGAAAAGGAAACAAGTAACATTTTGTTCAAAACAATCACAAACACACAAACTTAAAATTTAGGACAAAAATTCACAGTCCTTCGAAAATGAGATCTATAGTAATAGCAACTAATAAATATAATTTGTTTCTACTTATTTTTAGTGAGTTAAAGATTCATACAATATGGCAATACAGAGAAATCAATTAAAAATAATAATTCTCTTAAAAATTGCAAGCCCTAAATTCTTAGCATTTTTCATAGCAGTCACGACACATTTTTTCGAACACTCCCCGCAGATTGGTACCTTGCAAAGAAAGCAAAAGTTGTAAGTCTTACGTTTCTTTTTAGGATCCGCAAGTCCAACATGTCTTGCGCACTTCAAGCTTGTCTTCAACGGAATTGCTTGGAATTTCCTCTCTGATCTGCAGGATAAGGCGATTAGCTGTTTTGATGTCTCGCTGAATGTGGTCAATGTTTTCTCAGCATTCCATGTGTTGCCTTGTGAGCTGTTCTGCCAATGCCTTCATAAACTTGAATCTGTTTCCAGTCTTTTGAACTTGATTACATAGACTGACGACATAAGAATTTGAAACAGATATGTCCAGTATTGTATAAAAGATAACCAAGGGCTTTCTTCATGTTCGACGCGCCGTTGAATAATTTGAACACCTTTGATCAAGTAAATTAACTCCGATTTTCGTTTCATTGTAGTACAAAATTATCTCAGGTTTTTTGGTGCTTTGATCAATGTTCTCTGTGTGGTGCATGCTTGATATCGTAATGACTGCCTTATTTTTCTTCGGAACAAAAGACGATAGGGTTATGTCGCCGGTAAAACCAAAAGTTGACGACCCAACTGATCGATATCTGGACGCCTTAAATTCAGGCGGTATTTCCCGCTTTTTTTTTTTTAAGTACCCACAAGAGTTAGCTGTTTCTTTTTTAGCGCATTAACAAGTTTTATGAAACAGAACCAATTATCAGCGGTGATATTCCTGTTGGATCCTTCCATTGACTGAACTAAGCGCAGAACTGCCTGAGTAGGTTTCGACAATCGGTTTTGTTCTTGGGTCAAATTTTGTCCATCTGAATTTTTGGCTAGGCATTGAAAAGGTACCCGTTTCTCGCGTCTGTTATGCACATTAATTTCAAGCCGTATTTGGCTGGTTTTTTTTGGCATATATAACTTGAATTAGCAACGACCTCGAAAAGCCACTAACATTTCGTCTACGCAAGCACACGTTCCAATCGTATAAACTTTGAGGCATCGTTGTCTAAAAGATTCGAAGACCTCGGAAATAGGCGCAGATATATACACCTCACTCCGCTGATCTCGAGTTTCTGCATCATCAAACCGAATAGTATTCAATAGGGCTTCTAGTCTATTCTTACTCATGATACAACGATACATTTCTCTTCCAGAGCCATATCAGTATTGTACCAAGAAGAGTAGTCCCTGTGTTTGCTGCACAATATTATGCTGCGCTGTTCGTCCACGACGGATGTTAGGCTGAGATGACCAACGAAAGCGATTCTTATCAAAATAGTTTTTATTCCCTGGTTGAGATTGTAACTGCGCGAGTGGAACCTCATCTCCGGGGGACCATTCCTCAAGAAAACCTGAACGCGTACTTACTTTGTGGCTGAACCTGATCGGTTTCTTCCTCTGAGGAGCCATCTACTTCAGAATCAGATTCACAGTCCTCGTGGAGCACATAAGCAGCAGACAGCCTTTCGTCCAACCAACTTTTCACATTTTCTTCATTGTTATTCATGTTTGCACTAAACCCATAAAAATAATGTAACAAAAAAAATTACGCGACCACCTGCATGTGGTCACAGAGACCGCTGACGGAACATTTTTACCTACCCAAGTCACAAGCGCGCACGTCCACACTCGGCAAAGGCAACGGCGATACTGGATGAAGTGTAGAAAAGGTACATGGAAGCACACTGTGTGCAACGTACAAGCCGCAAAATTCGGATTCGGAAAGTCGTTGCGGTCATGGTGAACCCTCGTAGGTAGCTAAGGGTTAATATCAAAATGGTTTGACAATTTGCACTTGATGCTATGCATCTGATCGATTTGGGTGTTGTCAAGAAAATTCTAAATTTCTTATGGAGTGGCAAAACTCTTGGGTCTAAATTAACGGCTGATCAAAAGGAAAAATTGAAGTAAGTATCACATTTTCCATGCATATACCAATAGATATAGAATAAGAACAATTGTTACGTCCCAGAAATCCCTAGACGTGAATCTAAATGTTGTTTGTGGCGCTTGAGATTATTTGTGACAATTAGTAGCAACTTGTAATCTACCCAGAATTTCTTATTTCCAGGACAACACATTAGAACTTCCAGAGCTCTTACGCTGCCCAGAGAGGCCCAGGGTTGAAGGTCTCATGAAGTTTACTTATCTTCCCAAAATCATCTTCGCGGGTTAAGGATTGTGGAGACACAACGATCACGAAAGGTTTCTCTGGAATGTTATGAACAAACCAAACACACCTCACTAAAGCAGAAGTCACGTCCAACCTCATACCAGCTACTCAGGCAGTACCATCGAATTAGATAAGTAAAAGTAAACCGTGTATAGGAATAATAACGGCTTTCATACTCGCACATATTTTCGTTAAGAGAAACACATTGTCCAGATTCACTTGATCTGATCTGGTATTGTTTTTTATTGTTAATCTAACATGTTCCTTTTCCAAGTAAATTAGAATTAAGTCAAATGAATTTCTTAAAGAAGATGTTTTTTTAAACCAAATAACTATTAGTAAGCATAAGTAATTGTTCTCGCACAACCAGCCAGCCTCGTTCTTTATTTAAACCTGTTAGACAAATCTTCCTAACATTCGTAGCAGTAATCAAATTAAGCAATAGTCCTCGTTTAGGCCTTCCTCCTCGTTAAAAAAAAATCAATGTCATTAATGTCACGATATTGTTCATACCCTGCGCGAGTGGTCAAAGGTGAGTCCTGCTTTCATTAAATACAAGTCTGAAGTATTACAATATACATAAGTTGGTGCACAAACTAAATATAAAACATCAAACTGGCCTAAATTAGATTGTCAATATTGGCAACATTGCAGCGATCGGCGAAAGGTTCGAAAAAAAATCGATATCCGTAGTAGCGAGAGGCACACCAAAGAACGTTGAGGGAGATGAGCTGTTCTCTCTTCTTTGGTACGTCCATCTGACGAGTCGCACAGCCAGAAAGCAATAACAGTTTAGTGCTACCTCCCAGATAACAGAGAACGTGTTCTGATCACCTTCTTGATATGTTCCACAGGATATGAGAACATGTTCTCTGAGTACACATATTAATATCAAAAAACATATTCTTTCCATATACTTTTTATAAGACTCATGTCCGCCCTGCCGAAAAAAATCTTCGGACGTCGGTCAAAAATGATCGTGTGATAATCGGTGCGTATCCGAAAGAGTATATTCAGAACGTATTCTATAGGATATAAAATTGATATACATGAGCATCCACAGGCACATGTTCAGAACATATTCTAAAGGATATAAAAGTGATATAGATGAGCATTCACAGGAACATATTTAAAACGTATTCAAAACGATAAAATATGTAGATATGAATGAAATGCATGGGTTTTCATATTCGAGGGATATAAAATTGAAAAAATCATAAAAAGTGAAATTTGTATATTTTATTATTGTAATTCAGTGTGTGAAATTAATTCAATAGAAATAAATCATAAAAAATAAAACTTATAAAAAAAAATTCAAAGGTATCATAAAACTTAAAAAAAATTTCAAAGGTATCACAAAAACTTTAAAAAAAAATTCAGTACTTATGCACATACAGGGTGGGCCAAAAGTCACCATGGGCTTTAAAAATCAAATTGGTAACATATGGTAGGATGAAAAAAAGGAGGGGTAAGGTGGGGTGGGGAAACATGCTTACCTATGAAGAACAGACAGTTGGCTATCATGTAAAAAAGGAATGAAGAGAAACGGTTAACAGGGTGTGGAGCAATGTACAAACGAAAAAGTTAGTTATTTTTAAACCCCATGGTGACTTTTGGCCCACCCTGTATAAATTTATTTTTTGACGTTCAACGTACTTATTTTTTACTATTCGCCTATTGGCGTCTTTTAAAGATTCAATTATCGCTTCCACCACACCAGACAGCCCTATATTCATGGACTTTTGTGCACCTATAAAAGTATTTAAAATGATAATTGTTATGAATAGCTATAAAAAGATAACTAACTAAACTAAACTAACAAGATAACTAACGGACATATATATAAAACTAGAATTGGTTGAGACTTACGATAAAAAGAATCCACAATATTATTAAAAGTTTCGAATGATTTCTTTCCCGCTTTTCCCTTCCAATTGTATGTACTCGCCAAAATCTCTACCGGAACCTTCACAGGAAGGTAGATTTGAAAAGCCATTGTCGATTTTATCACCTTCCAAAAAATCTCCAAGAACTTCACAGGGAGTATGATTTGAAACGCCATTGTCGATTCCACCACTTTCCAAAATTTCTCGATAACCTTCATAGGGAATTTGATTTAAAACTCCATTATCGTTTTGAGTTTGGGAGTTAAGGTCATTGCGAAGTTGCCTTCTTTGAGCAACTATTGCTCGCAGATGACGTTTGCTAACACCACAAATTTTAGTACGATTCATTCTGTATACTTAAATCATGAATTGTAAACTCTGAGTTAATGATACCTTTTCAAAACGGTCACGTATTTTCCATAAATTAATGAAACTCACCTGAATAACCAAATTTAAACAAGAAAATTTTTCCACTTAAAATTTCAAAACAGTCATTACTAAAAGCCACACAAGCCACCACAAGCTACACATTAGAACTGACTGAGAACACTAATCGAAGCGAAACGAAAATTCAATATAAAATAAGGTATCGAAAACGTATCATTTTTATGTCCGACGGTACACAAACCCGAACGCTTCTGGACCGAGGCAGAAACAAAAATTCGATGTTCCAAAGCATGTTAAAAATATATTCTATTCATATCCAGTGGAATACTTTTACCGAAAGTGAATGAAGTTTACCGATTTGAAGCCGATCGTCTGTGTCTAAAAAGTATCTTTTCAGAACATATTCCATTTTGTTATCTGGGCTTCCTGCAAAAAACAAAAAGAAAGAAATAATAGTAAAGGAAATAGAAAAGTGAGATCCGGACATAGAGCTAGAAGAGTTCAGTAGAAAATATAAAACAAAACAAAAAAAAAAGAAAAGGAAATTTGGAACATCGCGTGAAACGGATAGGGGTGATTCTCCGGGACAAAACGCAGAAGGTTGGTTAGAGGTCAACCGGGCAACAAGCCTTAGCTAACAACGTGCAGTATCGAGCAAGAGCTAAGCACTTCTTTAAAATATTTATCTTTTCTTTTATTAAAACCTTTAGGTGTTATGTGCGTGGCTAGTTGGCGACTACGATTCTATAAAATTGTTTCTTTTGTTGTACTTTGATCCACCCAGCGGCACGTGCGTAGCTCAATAATCTACTAGCAGTTAAGTTTTAGTGTTAAATTGCTTGAAGTCAAGACAATACCATAGCGGTGACAAGATACTGTTAAAGTTAGATACATGAAACAAAGGTTCGAAATATTTAGAAAGGAGTGGTTTTGAAGAAATCTGTTTCTATTAGCTTATTGGAAGAATATTTCTATTGTGGCCAACGGGCTGTAAGCTTTTCATTTATAGTACTTTAATCTCTTTATATAAGAGTTCGGGTGTATCTTGCCGCCTGTGAGATCTAGTCTCGGACGTGGGAGGGATTGCCGGTTTGTAAAGGACAACTCAATTTTCCAATTCAAATATAAAATTTTTATTAATACGTAAAGTATTATAAATTCATTTGCTTAAACTTTAGTGGTGTATGTAATTTGTGTATAGTCAGCGATACAGTAGGTACCTTTTCTTGACTGTATCGGTATCGACAATGATGAGCTTCTGTATGTCACACAACGTAGTAAGTGCGTAGAACTATCTTGATTGATCACTTTATGTAAATGGCAAGCCTTTCTGGATAGGTAATGACGAGTCTTTCTGGATAGGTAATGACAAGTCTTTCTGGATAGGTATCTCAATGGAATAATCTGTTGGTACACAGATTCACGAATACCAACAAGAGATAATATTATCTTGAGCCAGTTTCCTAGGTGAACGTTACGTTTGAGCTTCTTGATCGAGAAAGCTCTTTATGAGGATAGAAGCACCTCACTTAACTTCTCCAAGGCTAGTCTCCGAGAAGAACATGAAAGATAAATGTTTTAATTATGCATGAAATTCCTTTAATATTACTGCAATTAAACAAAGTTGTTGTTCCATTAATTAGGAATATTTTCGGAGCACGTTATAAAATTCAATTATAGGTGAATCTGATTCCATAAATAACATTAAGATAAATTAATACTATTATGTTATTATAAGGGTTGTTAATAACACTTCAGCAGAACTTGCACGAATCTAAGAATTAATATACGTTTTTAAATATTGTTTAACAAACTTAATTCAATGTTGCTTATACAAAGTCAGAACTAGGAGTGACAATTTTTTGTTTTCTATTTGTTTTCTTAAAAATCTTAGCCTACTATCTCTGATGCCTTACGAAACCTTCCAGTACGTTCATAGTTTCAAAATCAAAAAAAAAAACCTACAAATGTCAGGTACAGTCATGGCACGTGATTCGATGACTTATATTACTTGTCACCACAAACGTATATCACAAATTCAAGGAGTATGAACTAAAACTAACTTACAAGCTACTACAATTCAATATAAAACTTAAAATAATATAAATAAATTAAAATTAAAATTCAGTATTCAAATTGGTAACGATCGCGTAGTCCGCCTCCTTTAATTCGTCGTATTCTAGAAAAAGGAAGAAGAAGAATGTTAATCGTCTATGAGAGAAGTACTTCCTATGACTAAATTTAAGAGTGCTATTTCTAAGCACAAGTACAGCATAAGTGCACCAAAATACTTTGCTATTTTACTCGTGTGTGAGGGCACAAGGGCAGCACAATAAAATAGGTAACAAAAATGCGCAGTTGACTCCTTACAAGCAGAAGGGGCAGCAACATGCTATTATAAAAAAGAGAAAGATTGCAGATTATTCTCTGCGGCAGAATTATTCTTCTGCTTAGGTGTGGGCAGGAGATTGCAGATTATTCTCTGCGGCAGAATTACTCTTCTGCTTAGGTGTGGGCAGGAGATTGCAGATTATTCTCTGCAGCAGAATTATTCTTCTGCTTAGGTGTGGGCAGGAGATTGCAGATTATTCTCTGCGGCAGAATTACTCTTCTGCTTAAGTGTGGGCAGGAGATTGCAGATTATTCTCTGCGGCAGAATTATTCTTCTGCTTAGGTGTGGGCAGGAGATTGCAGATTATTCTCTGCAGCAGAATTATTCTTCTGCTTAGGTGTGGGCAGGAGATTGGGAAATGGTGGAATTTTCAGATTATTCTCTGAAATATAGAATTATTCTTCTATTTTGGAGGTTGGGAATGATATTCTTGTCGCTCGGATTATTCTCCGAATCAGATGAGCTCTGAACCAAGAATGATTTTCTGCAAGTCAAGTCAAGTCAAGTGTGTTTTGCGCCGAAGTTTATTTTCTTTGTCGTCATTTCCCTCGATGTTCTCGTTATTGTCTTCTTTTTATCCTTGGGGCTCATCTTTAGCCCTCAGTCCGATGTGATGTCGTCTCTTGTCCTCATGTTGACAGTTGTCCTTAGTATTTTTTGAAACTTTTCGTTTCGCTGTCTTTTGTTTCTCCACGGATGATGCGCTATATCAGCCGTGCTATGTGTCATTCTCTCTTAGGAGTTGGTTGTTAGTGGGATGGCTGGAATAGGAGAAAAGGAGGGATAGGAGGTGGATAGTTTGGAGAATTTAGGATTCGATGGTTCCTAAAAAAATTGGCGTGCTTCAGAGACACTCTCTGAGTAAACGTGGCACGAAGTGACTACCCGCGGTAGTAATCACCTTTGTGGTCGTAGAAACTTAATCTACCATCATGTAGATGGTAGATATTTCTAGCCTCGGGCACTGTTAAGAGCAGGGGTGAAAGGTATTTAAATGTTGCTGGAGCAAGAAAGTCCGGCAGGTTATTTATAACTGGGTTCGGGTGGTTAGGAACTTTGTCGACTTGTTTGTATGCAAGTTCGAAGAGATACTCCTTTATTGGGGTGATGTTGGCCGCTTCGTAAATTACCCTGTTTGGGAAGTGTTTACCGTCAGTTCTTCTATGGAGCCCTGTGCACGCTCTTAAGATTTTCCTTTCGAGTATGCTGAGGCTTTCCATGTAGGTAGGAGAGATTGTGTGCCATACGGGGAACCAATAGGTGATTATTGGCCTGATAAGTTGCTTATAGAGCAACAGTTTTGTGTTTGTTGAGAGTCCGTCCCTGACGTATATTATAGGGCTGAGTAGACTGTAAGTGTACTTGGCTTTTCTAATGACTGCTTTGGCATGGCGATTGAATCGCAGCAGTGTGTTGAAATTAACACCCAAATACTTGGCATTATCTGTGGGCTTGATTTTTCCCCCATTATAGGTGGCTTCTATTAGTTTCGATTTTTTGGGTTGCAAATTTCGACCCGTATAGGGTCTCCGAATGCAGATCAAATCAGATTTCTGAACGTTTATTTTGATCCCCCATTTTTTGTGGTAAATATCGAGTTTTTGGAGTTGTTTGTTGACTTTTTTCATAGCCAGAATCGGGCAACGAGATTGAGCGTACGTGAGAGAGTCATCTGCATAAAGAAGTGACGTGCCATTTTCATTGGGGCGTTGGTCAGAAGTGCATAGGTTGAAGAGAATTGGGCCTAATATGGAGCCTTGGGGGGCGCCGGCTTCTAATACCTTGAGTGGTGATTTGTGATTTTCAAGCTCCACTTAAAATTTTCTTGAACTAAGAAAACTGTGGATTAATTTGGTTAGGTGGGTGGGAAATCCGAATTGATTTAATTTGTAGGTAAGCCCTGCTGTCCATACTGAGTCGAAAGCGTTCTCAACATCAAGGAAGCAGCCTACAATGCACTCGTTTTTGTTCAGAGCGTTGGTGGCATCAGTGTGGAATTTGGTTAATGGGTGGAGTGTGGAGTGCTTTGGCTTGAAGCCGAATTGAGATTCCTGTTGGATGTTTTTGTCTTCACAAGTGTTGAGGACTTGTTGTTTTATGACCTTTTCAAAGAGCTTACCCAAGTTTGAGATCAGTGAGATCGGTCTGAATTCTTTTATGTCTTTAGACGAAGTTTTCTTTGGAATGGGAAAGACACGTGAGATTTTCCAATTTTCTGGGAAGTAGCTGTTATTTATGCAGTTATTGAAGACCATTGATAGGAAGTCCAGAGCTATGGGAGGTAGTTTTTTTATAACTGATTTTCTGCTGCGGCTCGTCGGCTTTATATAGCCGCCGCATCCAGTTATGAATTCTCGCCTTTCGGTGTTGCCCTAGCGACGTTTATATCATTTGCATGTATTAGGCGGATTGCTAAACTAAGAATCCTTAAGATCTTCAAGACAAAAGTGTTATAAAAGTCAGAATTTCTTAAACGTCACGTGTTGCTATACTCAGCCTTAAGAATTTTTCTTTAAAGACAATCCAGTGCGATCCGAACGCACTTGATTATCTTGATATATATATGTGTGCGTGAAGCATGATTTTGTGTTTACTTTTATTAGAACCATGCGGTTTAAAAAACTTTGTTATTTAGAAAATTTTATCTGAAAAATGCAAAAATGAATTTAACGGTGGTAGTAAATGGAAAAAGCTATACTGTCGAAATAGAGGACTCTATATATGATATGCTGCACGAGCAAGGTAAACTGCTGTTTTCATTTTTAAACATTTGAAATGACACTAGTAAAATTGTTTTAATAGGTGGAAATTCATTGGCGAATTATTGCAGCAGTCTGTTCGGCGTTCCAGACTGAAAAGAAAATAATAGTGAGCATGAAGGTTGCGAAGAACTGGAACGAAAAGCTGCCCTTGCTATGTCATTCTTACAAATTATGTATTTTATTTATAAAGATTAAAAGTGCCTTTATTTATATTAAATAAAAATATAAGAAATGTTTTTTAATATGTTGATTTATTTAATATGAATGAGATATAAAATGGTATAACAATTTTCCATTCTTTGTCGTTTGACCAGTAATACAATCTCACCGTCAGCAGAATCAGATAAACTACTTTCATCTGAAAGAAGTGTTTTCATTTTTTCCAACTAGATTCACCCAAAATAATTTAATACAATTCAGAAATGTTAATATCTGGTTTATTTTAAAAGTTTATACAGTTACATAGTTGTCAAAACGATATGAGCTGTCAAGTGTTGTAAAACTCAAGTGTTGTAAAGCATTCAGATGGTACAGTTGACAGCTGCTTGACATGCAGAAAAATTCTTAGTTTAATAACACGCCCATTCTGACTGAGGCGAAGGTGAAGCCAGCTGATTAGAGTAATATCACTTGATGACATTGCAAATATGTAAACATACAGAGGTACGTGTACTGCAGTGGTTTTGTGGTTATCTGTGTTTTATTCCATTTTTTTAATGATTTTTGTTTTTTTTTTTATATTGTTTAAGTAAAGTGTATCGTAGAAGAGAACAGCCTGCCGACTTAAAGGTTTTAATTGCAGCATAAAGGTTGACGGCGTTGGCAAACGAGTTCAATGGGGAATAGGATACTTGTGAATTTTTTAGATAACTATTCTATTTTGATTATTTATTTTAGAAATGAATACTTTGTGGCTTCTTGTTTTGTAGGAGGATGCAACTATAGAAGTGGAAAGCATCGAGGGAACGTGAATTCATCGGTGGACTGAACACCGCCTAATACAAATCCCTAGGTACATACATAGCTTAACCATTAACGTGTTAATTACTGAAATCTTGTTCCGCGGTGTGAAAGCCTAATAAGTTTTGTAACGATTATACAATATAGAGATTTACCCAATTTAGCAACGTGTCCTACTCAATAGTTTTCGTAGTTTAACCTCCCTAGTGTGAAAATCTACGTGGCGCCGAACCTTAATATTCCTGGAACCTGCGCCTTTCCCTGAGCAGCCGTAGCTACGTTCGGGGGAACGTAACACAATTTGTATAAATAGAGTAAGAAAATGTGAAAGAAACAAGTAGTAAATGATTCTATTCACTTGAGTTCGTTAGTTATTTTCTTTACTAGGAGTCGAGCTTATACAGCTACTCCACATAACTCAACGTTGCAACGATAAACCTGGGAAGAATTAGACGAAATAAAAGGCTAAACTACAATAGAAGAGTATACGTAAGTACATTTATTTACGTAAAGCAAACGCGCTCTTTAATTTAACAGGCGTACACAAATTAATTTTATCTCGTGTGAGGGGAACTTTCGTTAAGTTTAAATATCCAATTTTCCGTAAGTATAGTGCGCAAAGAATCGCTAATTACGTAAGAACGCGATATGTCCAAACAATTAAATTATTATAAAATGATTAAAAGTGCAATGTAAAATTTAAAATTAAATAAAAATTCTACTGCGAATTAATAAAAAGCACAAATCTTCAATTAAATCAACTTCCATTCGTTAATTTTCACACTTTTACCACTTTTTAAATTGAAAACATTAAATATCCAGATAATAACTCTTACGGAATGTGATATATATTTAGGCTAAAAATATCAATTTTTCGTAAGTAAACCTCAGTCTCGTTTAATTTCGTAAAGTTATTTACTTTTATTGTAGTTCAGAAGGAATAATTCTTTCAAACACTGGTAACTGTGATCACTTTTCATCAATTCTCTGAGTAGCGGATTTTACAACCATTCGTCCCAATAACAAATATTAATAAAAATATCCTATCAAAAATTAGATGAAGCAAAATAAAACAATTTCCTCAACTACAAATTTTGTGGGAGTTTTTCCTGTATTACACACAATATGTAAAAATGAAATTGCATTTGCCTAAATTCTATCATTTGCATGTGAATGAATGGCCCAGTAACATCAATCATAGCGAAAAATGTTTAAGGAATGGATCTTTTATTCAAGTTGAACAATTTCCAGAATGTAAACATCAGACGACTTTTTGTAATCTAAAACGTTCAGTCACATAGAAAGCACTACGAAAATGGGAGGACATTTCAATTTTGGTGAATAGCAAATGTAATTTCCACACGAATCCCCATATCTCCCACTCAAACCCCGTCCCGTTAATATTATCAAAGCTTGCCTTATGGACCGCAATCAACAAATTGTGCCGAATGATTTTATACACCAGTCGAGTCCCTCAAACACTCTAGAGTTCTTATCTTTTCAGATAACATTGTCGCTACATAAGGAAAAATCAAGTAAAACGGAAGAAACATATAAAAAAAAATACAAATAAACGAAGCAAAAAGAAAAATTACGGTCGAAGGGACTCTTCTTTCGAGTCCGACACAAGTCACAGAAGTTCTTCTGTAAATATTTATTCAGGTCAATTTAAGCTGAAATAACACGAAAATCGTGAGAAAACAGCGGAGTTTTTTTTTCTATTCTTTTTTCTTTTCTTTTTTTTTTTGTGGGAAAGTCGTAATGAAAAGGGTTGTCGGTAAAAAATAATAGCCGGGAAAGTAGTCGCATTGTTTGCTGCTGACTTGAACTTAGAACGTAGTTGTCTATCTGTGAACGGCGCTTATATTTTTGTTGGAATACTACTCCAAATCTGCCTTTTCTTTTTTATACATATAATGCCGCGTAAGAAAAGAATCGTTGTGAAAAATTAGCTTATGCTACAGGGTCTTACCCGAATTTAATTTGTCTCCTGTAAATAATCATTGGACGCGGACGAAAAGGAAAAAGTCCAAAAACATACTTAGTCTCCCTCGTTTTATCTTTAAACTGTTTACAATATTTTAATGAATGAAAGAAAACTTCAGTTTTTTTTTTGTTTTTTTTTAAGGGAAGCTATTTAATTAATTAAACCTCTTATCAGCAAGGGTTGTACTACAGAAACAACTTCAAGGTTTTTTTCTTTTGAGAAAATCATTTGATCCAGACTAAAGGGCGTTTTAACGCCGACGAAAATCTTGAAATAATTGATAACTAGGATTCAAGTTAGGACTGTATCTAGGACCATATAACGTTGCTAAAGCCATCGATGAATGTTTTGAAAATTTGATAGTTCGATATTTATCTTTCAGATTTCGTTCTGGAATGGTTCGTCGGACGATAGGTTTTTACATTCCCTGAAAATTTTTTAAGTATACATTAAAAACGTCTAGAAATAACCGCTTTTCTAGTATATATGAAAAGTTGAACTTTTTCATTTGCAACACTACAAGTTTATTTTTATAATATTACACTTGCAATTATTGTACCCAAAACCCTAGACGACTGTGTAAACTCATTCTCAACGAACATCGAAATAACTCCCAATTAGTATTAAAATATTTATATGGCAACCCTATAAAATATTTAGCCGATTTTGTCGATTTTAACAGTTAGATCTAAAATTTGAAAACAGCAGTGCATATGATTACAGCTCTGTAAGTTGATGCCAAGTTATCGTGTGCGCAGCGAACGACCGGACAGATGAATAAACATACCGACGTACATAGAAGTGCTTACCATGAAAACTTGGCCAACATTAATTTTTGATCCTAATGGGCTGCAAGCAAGACTAATTGACAATTTCGATATTTTAAATAATATTTCGTGCGCAAACTATGATTGGAAAACACTATGTACCTACTTCAAAATAATATGATTTATTGGTCAAAAATACTTACAAATATGTTTTAATTAATATTATTAGTTAATATGGTAATTGCTGTCCACTCTTCGTTTACTGAAGATTTTGAGGTTTTGAGTTTGTTTACTGATTATCTATTGTTGTATGTGAGTCGTGATTCGTTCTCACTAATTTGTACTAGTGGTGCAAGCTGGCTGATGACTCTTCAATATGGTATGTAGTCAGCAGTAAGACACTAGACTGTCCGAATAATCTTCGATCTGGAGTTGTTCCAGCTAGCTGGCATTACTGCATATAATGTAGTTGAGTAATCGACTTGTACGGATAAATAAATTATGGTTTTGTTGACTGTCCCTATGACAGTTAACGAGGAGAACGAATGGGCGTCTCTTGTTGTCAATGTACACGTAGAACGGTCCCCAGGACAGTAGTATGAAGTTGTCCTAGAGCAAACTATTCCGGTCAAGAGCTTTCTTGGTGGATTCAGACGACTGAGGCGTGGTCTTACTGTCCCAAAGACAATACGTAGTCAGATTCCCAACTTGTTACAGGTGTCCTCAGCATGAGGTACAACTTCTAAAGTATGACCCAAACACAAAGAGAGACCCTTGCTGTCCCTATGACCGTACGAGCATTAATTGTATGCCTGGGTTAACCCTGGAACGGCGTGACCACGCACAAAGTACAACTGCCTTGATGAGGGATGTAGAGAAAAGAATAAGATTTCTTGACGATCATACTAAGGCAGTCAGAAAGGAGAGATTGTTCGTGTCCCCAGAGTTCGGTAGCAGCGGTGGTCCTTGTTGAATATTTGTTCTCCAAGGAATTATCCACGTCGTGCAGATGCAGCTCTATCTTGATCAGTTCTGTAACTAAGAGACCTAGGGAACTTAAAGCATAAAAACAAAATAAGGAAAATTTCTTGATGTTTGTTCCCGGTGGTCTTGAAAAGAAAATATATTTATTTTTTGTGTCTCATGAAGGCTGTCACAAAACTTCTGAACAAAAACATAATATTTTTTTGAACAACGTTATAAAGAAAAACAAAGCCTACCTAGCTACGGCTGTCTGTGTTCGGCAAAGTATTACTAGCAAGAAATGATTTACCTTGTTTACATGATGACTTGACTAAAATTTGAAAATAATAGAAATAGGTAAGTCGTGTCGCCACAGATTCTGCAATTGACTCCTCGTTTAGTTCTTCATACAGAAATTCCAGCACGTTAAATAAAAACAAAATTAATCTGCAGATTGGGAAAGTCTCGATGAGTATCCTAGAGAATTTAATTGGTCCGTCTGTTTTGCTTCAAGGAATGTTGATAAATGCACATTTGTATTTAGTGCAATTCTAAGCCTTGGGCATGCGTGAATATATTCAGTATTTATACAGCAGTTCTAAACAACAGCAAAATCGCTATTGGTTTAACGATAAGTGCAACCAAGCAATAAAAGCGAAATAGTCTGCTTTTCGCACCTATCAATTGCATACATGTCCTAAACTGAAACACTATCCAAGCGAAAAATTCTTTTTGACCCGAATGTTAGAATCTGTGATTGTTGACTCCTTGAATAAAACTAATATTTAGACTCAGATTCACTTAAAATTCACCTTTTCCACACACCTTACATCTCTCTTGTAGATGCGTACAAGAGCCAATACACATCCATACGAGAAATATGTTCAAGGTCCTTAAGGAGATCGATGCCTCTATAACTGCAGGTTCTGATAGTTTCAAGCCCCCGTTAAATAAAACCTGTGCCTCGTTCTTGGATAAAGTTCTGCGAGAACTATTCTACTTGTCTTGTTCGACCATAAAATTTTCAATTGCTTTGAAAGTACCTCCCGTTCAGCCTATTCCCAAGAAAGGAAAGGGTAGCGATCCTTCAAATTATCGACCAATTACAATCACTTCAATTCTTTAAAAGGTTGTTAAACCAATTGGTTCGAAATTAGTGAAGTATCTAGAAACCAATGAAACCCACATCGGTCGCCAATATAGCTTTTCTTCTGACTTTTCTTATGGAACGTTGAAGCCTTAGTTTTCTCAATTTTGGTGATTCCAAAATCGTTGCCCAAGATATATGAAAAGCCTATCATAGTATCTGGAATTGATCCCTTTTAGCCAAACTTAAAGCACTTCGCCTCTCTCGTCCTCTTCTATTATGAATGTAAATTGTTTTATCTGGTCGCTTAATACGGATTATATTAGATGGCGTTACATCTCAATGTCAGCCAGTAAATTCCGGGCTGCCTCAGGGCTCTGTTATCTCCCATCTCTCTTCTCAATTTTCATTAATGATCTACTTTCCCTTACTTTCAATCACATCCATTGTTTTGCCGGTGCCAGCACCCTTGGTTTCGCTTACTCCTTTGACACTGTTTTGGACTACAGAGGAAATATCATATCTCTCATACCAGATTGCATGATTAGATCCTTGAATAGCCATCTTGTTAATATCCTCGCTTGAAGCAAACCGAATCGCATCAAATTCAATACATCTAAGTTCCACAGCCATCTCTTTAAATCAAGATCATAATTTTTCCACTTGCGTTTCTTTTGATGTAGCACTTCTTGCCGGTACATCATCTTAATTCATTCTTGACATTAATATTTGCACTAAGTTAAGCTGAGCTTCTCTGTTGCTAAATAAGCATCGAAATATCTTGGATTTCTACAAAGGTGTAAGAAATATTTCAGCCCATCGATTCTAGCACTCCTCTACAAGTCCTTCAGCTCATTGGCGATGTGCCAAAATCTTATCATATGGACTGACTCTAGCAGCGCCACAATGTTACGTTTCGCTCCTATATTTCTACTGGCATGGTCAATGTTCTGTTAAAATATCTAGTCTGATCCCTGCATGTAATGCTCGCACTGCAAACCGTGTACATCCTTTTACCGTTCAAAATACTTTCGGCTGTAGAGTAGAATTCCGTGATGATTTGTTATCCAGAACTGTGCGAACGTGGAACATTCTACCATCTTCTATCTTTTCTCCGGCATGCAATCTATGAGAGTTTAAAGATGACATACATCGGCACCTTCACCACTCTCCTCACGTTTCCTAATGCCTTTTTTTATCACTTTCTTGCCATACCGTGCGTTCTATCATAGCTCATAGGATATCTCCTGAGGTTGGCTTAATAATATTAAAAACAAAAGAAGTCACACTGTCTTAACTTGCCGACGAAGTTATATACGTGCAAGGTATGTATTGCATCTGTTCTGTGACTGCCATTTTAAATAAATGTAAATTTTTAATTCCTGTATTTTATAAAGATATAATTTATGATGATTTGTGAATTTGAATAAAATACATTTCCCTAGTTTTACTAACTAATATGGATGATTGAGAAGTTTTGCACCTCCACCTTTTACAAACCAAAACAAAATGGGTAATCTAACATCTCCTTTGACTTTCGGGAGTGCCAAAGAACGTTGAGCAAATTTCTTCATTGCGAGTGGTAGCCACTTGCTAATCTGTTCGACTGGTATCTTTAAAATGATAAATTTTATGCATTATCACATTTATGAGTGGTGGCGAGTGTCTTCAAACTTTTATTCAGTATTCAGCATATACCATTTTTAAATCATAGTTTGCCCCCACCTCTCACAAGAATACTGGATCCGCCACTGCACGGCATACGGTTTAGTGTTGCGTGATTTAAATACTATTTTTGGGAAAAAAAGATTTATTTATTATCTTCTTTAAAATCAATAGAATATCATTCATCACTATACTATAGAATTACAACATTTAGCTAATACCACATTTAAATCGTTTAAACTAATTAACATTAACATTAAAATTGTAAAACGTAATTATTTTTCCTTATTTAATCTCTGTGGCTCCTTTTACGAACTTCAAAAAGCAATTGTTCTTCTCAACGCCTTCTCGTCTTTTTACATACTGATTCAGTCTACTAGAAATAACCCCTTTCGAAATACTCAAAATAATTTAAAATCATTACGAATAACGAAGGCGATATCCCCGAATCGAGATGGCTGATGAGTTATCCAAAAAGGACATTCAAATGGATAGCTCCGCAGCGACAACTTATTTGAGGATCTCGACAGGAGCCCGAAAAGAGGAGATTATCAGGGGCGCCCATCAAAAGGAAAGCCGTCGGTGGATCAACAGGGAAACCGCGCGAGGCAATTGTGGACTGCATATGACAGGAAGAGGACAAGAGAACTGCTAAATGGCAGCACAGCATAAAACAGGTATCTAGTGGAGGTCTTTACGGGTCACAGGGCCATAGAAGATCATGCTAGAAGACTGAGTATAACGGCAAACGATTTCTGTTACATCCAACACGTACATTGCGAGTGCCTCGCTCTTATGAGAAAAAGTAGCAGGCTATTAGGTGGCTACTTGCTTGGACCAGACCCACTCCAATTTCCCTGAAACTTTCAGAATTAGTTAAGTATTAAAAAATATTGGACCGGTATTTTTCTATTTAGTCTGCCGACCTCCGGCCTAGGAATCAAATTTTAATGTTTCACGGTGGACATGTTTTTTTTAATTTGCTGATTACTTGGGATCGGGTTATTCGATTCGTTTTTGTGATATCTCAAATTAAAGGTATTAAATGCGGCTTTCCAAAGAAATAAAAACAAAAATAAAAGGTATTGTAGAAAAAAATACAATATTTATTAATTTTGTATTTTTGAACCCCTCCGGAAGAGAACCCCCCCCCCCTTAAGAAAACTTTTATTTTAAATTCTCTAATATTAGTACATAACATATCAAAAATTTGCGAATGTTCAGCTCTTAGTAGGCGACACATTTTTTTTATTAGAGTCTCTGCAAAATTTCGTATCTAAATTTTAGAATTTACTGCAAAAAATTATTGTTTTATTATTTTTAGATACTCAATAAAATAAACGTTTAAAAAATATTACAATAATAGTTCTGTTTTATTACTTCCAAAATTTTATAATTTTATTATTAGTGCAAAACGGGTACTCTTTAACACTAACACTATTTTCATTTACAGGTATAAAACTGTGGTACTTTTGAGTACCTACTATTGCCTTGGCACAATCATATCTATTTTTAATTTGTCTTTCATATTAACCTTTTTGCAAACTATATTGAACTACTTCGTTTAGACTTATATTCAAGTGGTATGCTAAGAAATTTATTACATTATTATTCAGAAAAGTTTCATTAGATTTATTATTCGTCATAAAATTGGAAATGTTTGCAAAGTTCATTCAACTTAATTTTGTATTTCACTATCATTAAATAACTCTAATATAACTCTCATTTATTATTTGTTTTTGTTTTTCCTGGAAATAGACCTCTTTAACCCCTAAGACATGGATAAATGCATAAATTACACTTTGTGGGAATATCATCAAGATTCATTTCTTGGAGTTGAAATTAATCAGAGGAGCTCAACTCAACTTCTGCATATGACATACATATATCGTACCTGGACATCCATTTTATGTATTGACCTATCAGAAAATATTATTTTCCCAGAGATTTAAATTTTACCTATCTAGCAGGCCAACTTATAACAAAATCCTTTTAATATTTGTATTTATTACTCAGCCATAAAACATTCTCAGTTCTTCACAAAATATTTTCTTCTCGTTCTTACTTTAAGTACAAATTACCTGCAATGTACTATGTAAATGCATGTAAGTAAATATGTCCATGGGAAAATATTGATTTCAAAATGTAGCATGAGATGATTCTAGGGATCGAGACTAAGATAGTTTGATACAATGTGTCTTCTTTGAATTTTATCTATTAATTATGCAAACTTTTAATTGCTACTTGAACTAATTTACTTGTCATTAAAAACGCACCATATGCATAACTATATAAGGACAATATTATGAAATAAAGTTTCTAGTTTTTGAATTAAAGTGAGTAGATAGAAAAATGTTTCTGAATGTTGTTTGTGTAAAGTGAATAAAAACAGTATTAATTATCGAAATGTTACTGCTTCGTTATATAAACGCGCGGAGGAATAAAATATTAAATTGTTACTAAATGAAAAAATTTGCAAAAGATGTTACACATGACAATATATAGGAAGGATGTCCTGAATGTCAATGTTACATGGGATATTCCTGGTCCGTCGGGGATTAAAAGAAATACCGACCATATTTACAGCCAAGGTATATTATATCTTTTTATCTCTTATATTATAGTAATTCTAAAAAATATAAAAAAAAAATTATATATAAAATCCACTGCTTCATCCATATCTACAAACTCAATAGTATCAGCACTAAGCGAGAAAGATGTCGAGTGTGTGATTCCTGGCATCGACAGTTTAAATAATTCTTTAAGTCTTTTCTCTCGAAAAATGTGTTTAATTTGCCAAATCCAGGTTCTGAAGAAGAGTATGAAACAGATAATGCTGGGGAAATCATTCAGCAACTTCAGGAGAAATTTGGAAAAGCCGAAGCATTTAAGGAAAAGTATCTTATACTGACAACCCTGCCAAAAAGCTGGTCAGCTCGCAAAATTCAAAGAGAATTCAGCGTGTCCTTTCATCTTGCAAATCGGGAAAAAACTACAACAAGAAAAAGGTATTTTGTCAACACCAGATCTGAAATTGGGAAGCAATACCTTCGATAATGAGACGATACATCATGTGCAGGAGTTTTATGAAGATGATGTCGTAAATATACCATTCATGCGCCAGCAAAAGAGATTTTATTGCTTTCGTAAAGGATGGAGTAAAGATGACAAAGCAGCGTAGATTGGTTTTATATAATTTGAAAGGAGCATACCAAATATTCCACAAAAAAAAAAAAATTTATTTTCCACATTTACAACACATCGTCCAGGAAACTCTATTCCGGCGCAATTATCAGGAACTCATTCCATATGTGCTTGCATTTGCCACCAGAATATTAACCTTATGTTTGATGTTCTTAAAAGAAATAAACTGCTGCTATACAACCACCTGCCACGAAATTATCTACCAGGTAATTTGAGACAACTACAAAAATCAATGTTTATTGCAACAATGTGTAAAATTCCCAGACACGAAACACCTAATCGCCATACTTTTGGAGCTTCTGGATAAGGATATTGAAGTGATCACATTTAAGCAATGGAAACAAGTGGATCGGTGCACTTTTGAAACGATACAAATGGAGACCCAGCAATTCACTGATGCTTTAGCGAAAAACTTTGCAAATTAGTTCCACATCATTTTATTGTTAAAGAACAAGCAAAATATTTAAAACATTGCATTGAATACATTATAATCTCCGATTTTTTCCAAAATTATTCTTTCGTGGTTCAGGGTGCTGTTCAAGGATTTCACTGGGCAAGTGCACAATGCACCATACACCCAATTGCTATTTATTATTTGGATGATACCGACACCCTGCAATTTACCAGCTTAATAGTAACAGTGGAATTACTAAAACACAACTATGTCGCAGTTCGTTTATTTTTGGAAAAAAGCTTCAACTTCATAAAGGACAAATTACCTTTTATTAATGAAATTACTCATTTTTCGGATGGGTCTGAAGGTCAATACAGAAATAGGATGACCTGGTGCAATATATGACATATAGAGAAAGAGTTTAATCTTGAGGCAGAATGGCCTTTTTTGCAACCTGCCATGGGAAAGGACCTTGCGATGCTTTAGGAGGAGTTAAAAAAAATGCAGCAGAAGCTAGATTGCAAAATAGGGTAATTCAAACGTCAAAACATCTGTACGAATGGGCTCTTTCACAAAAAGATACTAAGTAGGGTTTGCAGCCCCGGGATCTCGAAATCGCGAGATCCCAGTGTTTCTGTAAATTGTGAAATCCAGGGATTGAAATAACTAATCCCGGGATTTAATTTTTGTCTGAATCATATTTTAAAATTTTTTTCTACTAACAGCTCATGCAACTGGATCTTCTATTTCAAATAAGGTACACTTGAAATTGATTCAGATGTTGATTTAATAGCTGAATCAATTTCTACACAAAAACCATTAAGTGTAGCAGAATTATTGTTATGACTAAAGAGGGATATGCACTAATGCAGCCAATTAGATTTGAGTCAATGTGATCAAAAATTCAAAAAGAAATATCTCTGTTTGAAAATGAAGGGAGACGTGATGACTACTAAGAAAGAAAAAAATCCTATTTAATGACGATAAAACCTACTAAAGTAGAGTCTGAACGAGCATTTTTTGCAGGACAATTTGTAATAAAAACAAGCGAACAATACTTATGATATCCAAGATGATAAAATTTCGTATGGTTACCCATCTGTGCAATTTTGATCGATCACATGGTTTTTCGCATATATTTCTAGAACAGTTCGCCGCACAGTAAAAATGATAACCAATTTTATAGGATTTCATACGAATTCAGACGAATTTTTCAGATAAATGAAAACGCCTAGGACTGACCGCTTTCTCAATATATGTAAATATTCTAATTCTTTATATGGTAACACGAAGAAGAGGTTGCCCAATTTAGCCCATTTTTGACATTACATTTGCTATTTTGATAAAAACACTGTACAAAAGTTTAGCTCTTTATATATAGTGAAAAACGAAATTTGTGTATGGTAATCCTACGAAGTACGATTTGTCCTATTTTCGAACTTAATTTTACTTTTTTTTTTTTTAATGCCTCTAAGTACACGCGCTCTTGAGTTATCGTGATCACGGACAGACGAACGGTCATGCAAAAATGAAAATAACTTTTAATATCTTTCCAGGTTGTCCAATCCATTTTGCTATACCATGAGTATTTATTTCTAGGTGTTACAAACGGGGGTATTATCGGAAGCCGTTTGAACAATGAAACGCTGGACGAGCTGTGTTTTCTAAAGACTTGTTTACTGAAACACAAGAAATAAAGAAATATGTTTTTTAATTTCATTATGTACTATTTTGTATTTGTTTTTTAAGACGAATTAAGTTTTGTTTCATTAAATTATAATATTAAACCAATTATTTATATATGTTTTCAGTTTTATTATGTAATATCAACCATTATTATTATTCATACATAGTTCAATCCAAGACCCCCGAGATCGGGAGATTTGTATAACTTAATCCCGAATTCCCGGGATTGAAAATATAAAACGGAATTGCTAACCTTAATACTAAGGTAAATTATGTATGCCAATGCAATAGTAGGTACTCAAAAGTACCACAGTTTTATACCTGTAAATGAAAATAGTGTTGGTGTTAAAGAGTACCCGTTTTGCACTAAAAATAAAATTATAAAATTGTTGAAGTAATAAAACAGAACTATTAATGAAATATTTTTTAAACGCTTATTTTATTGAGTATCTAAAAATAATAAAACAGTAATTTTTTCAAGTAAATTCTAAAATTAACTTATGGCGCTAATAAAACAACATTGTATCCCTAAACCAAGAGCTGAACATTCGCAAATTTTTGATATGTTATGTATTAATATTAGAACATTTAAAAAAAATTCTTCAGGGGGAGCTTTCTCTTCCGGAGCGGGTCAGAAATCCAAAATTAATAAAAATTGTGTTTTCTTCTTCAATACTTTTTATTTTTGTTTTTATTTATTTGGAAATCCCCATTTAATACCTTTAATTTGAGATATCACACAAAATAATTGAATAACCCGATCCCAAGTAATCAGCAAATTAAGAAACCCGTCCCCAGTGAAAGCACTACAATTTGAGTCACCCTGTATCCAAAACCGGAGGTCGGCAAGCTAAACAAAAAATATGGGTCCAATATTTTTTAGTACTGAACTAATTCTGGAAGTTTCATAGAAATCAGAGGGAGTCGGGTCCAAAAAATGAAAATTTTGATCGTTTTGGTATGGAATTGCTGCATATAAGCATACAATATAATCTGTTACGCGCTACTTTTGCATAAAATCGTTATCCCGGCTAGAGATTTGGTCCTGAAACACCTATGGGTGCCACCTGGTTTTAGAGTCAACGAACTGATATTGTATAACTGGGAACCAAGTTTAAAAAGAAAGGTGAAAAATTCGAAAAACTAGGATAAGTTAGCACACTTATTTTATTAATTATAAATTGGCTTAGGTTTCTGCACAATACTGGCCAGGCAGCCAAGCATGCAATGACTAATCTTAAAATTTGATATAATAAAAAAAAGATTCAATCTATTATCACGCACTTGGTAAAACCTGATAAATTATTATCACATTGAAATCTAGCTAGTGTAACCATAAAAACACTATAACACAAAGCAGTACTTAAATTATTTCTTTTCTTCTTGAGAAGCCTCCTCCTTAGTCCAGCTCCAACTTGAACTTTTCTTTTCTTTTCTCCAATTTTTCAAAATCCAGAGGCAATCTTTGATTTTTTTTTCGTCTTTCTAATTTTCAGCAGCCTTTTTCTCTTTATCTTGTGTTTTTCTTATTTAGGCCAGCTCGTCCCTTTAACTCGTACACGAATTTGTCTGTCTGTATATTTAGATATTTCTTTTTTACTATTTTCGACACTCTCGTAGACCCACTTTTCGTCATCACAGCGAGCTGAAATTTGGCAAACAGGTTCACGTCGCGTGACAATTGAATCTATCAAAATTTTAACCGGAAATTTCCATGGAAAACCCGGAAAATCGGAAAAATCATTTGAAAATTTGGTACAAATTTGATTAGTGATAAATCCGTTTCAGGAAAAATTCAGAGTTTTCCAATTTTTCCGAAAAAACTTTCCGTAATTTTCCGATTTTTCCGGAAAATTTTCCGGTAAAAAAGTATTCTAAATTATGCAGGATCCTGTTCCCTATAAACTGGCATTATTACTTTCTCTCCGACAATGATGAAAACTTGCAGAAAAAATCAAGAAAAATTCATGTAAAACGCTTTTCCGAAGTTTTTCCGACCAAGGAAGCGTTTGAGCGTTTTGCACCCTAAGTCAAAGTTGTAGAGCGAAATGAGTTGCATAAACTTGCTTTTGTGGAAAACTCCGTGGAAAGCCCGGAAAAGCGGGAAAATCATCGGAAATATTTTCATCGATATGGTTAGTGATAAATCTGTTTCAGGAAAAATGCAGAATTTTCCAATTTTTCTGAAAAATTTTCCAACAAAAAAGTTGTATAAGCTATGCGGAATCATTTTTTTCCGTCCTATTGGCATCAATACTTTGTCTTCAACAATCATGAAAACTTGCATGAAAAATCGAGGAAAATTCATGTTAATTTAAAAAAAAAATTCACAGTAATTGGAACAGTCTGTGGAAAACATGGAAAATCGGGAAAATTCATTTTATATGGGATCAAGTTGGAATATAGTTAAAAAGCGCTGTTTAAAACATAATTTGAATTTCAAAAAACCGTTGCAGTACGAAAAATTTCGGATCGGTACCAAACATGACTTAAAATGTTGGTAATGATAAGCTGAACAAAAACTTCCAGCCAACTACGGTGCTGACTTCCACTCATCTCATTCTAACTGCCTTCAAAATTTCAAATTTTTCGAAACCTCGGTAAACCGTAGTCCGAGTTATCGAAACTGTTCGGATTGTGTTCGAAGTACGGTCAGTCGATTGGAAACTATCGAGCCGAATGGGCGCAAAATTAAAGGAAAACGGAAAATTAAAAGGAAACCGGAAAATTAAAAAGAAAGTAAGAAACTAAAATTAAATTAGAATTAAGTAAAAATATAATTAAGTTCGGTTAAATTGATATTAGAACAATTTAGTTATCGTGAAAAAGGCAGAAAATAAAATAAGTAAAAAATGAGTTTTCAAACAAAACTGAGGCCAAGCCGCATGAAAAAGTAGAAAATAAACTTTTCTTCACACACAGAGGTGGACTCAACTACAAATTTTTAATCTATCTTCTACCTTTAATTTGGTCGAGCCTACTCACTGACATGAGCAGCTCCTGTGGTTAGGCCACACTGACTCACGTCATTAGATTTTCTTTTTGTCTATAATTTTTACAGGTTAAATTTTCTTATTTAAGTACATTTCTTTTTCTATAATTCTTTACAGGTTAAATTTTCTTATTTAATTTCATTTCAAATGTCTATAATTTTTGCAGGTTAAAAGGATCCACCTTTATTTTAATTAATGTCACAAGGTTTCCTTCATTTTTCTCTTCAATCAATGCCGAAATATTTCTAGCAGTCACAGTGTCTATACTGTATTTCAATAAAATGCAGAAAGGTTTCATTCATATTTAGTTTAGGTAATGTCAAAAGTCTCTATAATTTTCTTTTTAATAAAAGTGTCGAAATATTTCTACCAGTTTCATTTATAAAATGCAGAAAGGTTTCATTCATTTTCAGTTTACCAGTGTCAAAAGTTTCCATGATTTCCCATTTCGATAACTGTTAAGACGTTCCACTATTTCTATTTTAATAGGGGCCGAAATGCTCCTTTCATTTTCATTTTAGTAAGTGTCGAATTATTCATTTCTTAGGTTTAAACTATTCTCGACAATTTTAAAGGAGAATTTCATTTACTATTGCTTTTAGGTCAGCAACATTAATTTTCCAGTGGAGAGATGACGGAATATTCCCTTGCAATTTTCGGCAGTTCTACGCCTAAGCACAAGCCCAGCCAAATATTACGGCTTTGTGCGGCCACGTCTGGATTCGCTTTTATACAGTCGGCTGAAGTAATTCGTCTGAATTGGACTAGATTTAAAGAATTGTAGTGACACATAGGGGTTAGAATGGAAACGAGTCTTAACTTTAATTCGAGATTCCTCTTCACTTTCGATGCTCTCTCCGTTGACAGACCGAAATGTCAAAGTAGATGTGTTTTGTTTTGTGTCGCGCTTAATTTAAATCTAGCGTGGGATTTAGTTTAATTCTTCCGGGGTTTTTAATTTCCATCGTGGTTTGGCAAAGCGTAAGATGGAACTCAAGTCGTATACAGCGATACAATTTTCTAGTACACGGCGATCAGAAAGCTACAATTACTAAATGTAATGTGAGATCTCGGTCACTCGCATTTGTTTGTGAGTTCTCCAACAAATGGTCCCACCTACCCCCATAGCAGCAAAGGAAATGCGAAAGCATGCGAGAAGGCAATTAAACTACGTGCAGTTTTATTATTTCAGGTCTTCCTCTATTTTTGTCGCTGACAATTTCCGGGAAGGTTTCTTAGTTAACCCAAGAGGACCGCAACGCCGGAAGGAGATAATCTCGAGGCCCTCTCGCAGTTCTACGTTGACATTCGGCTTATTTTGGTAAGTCTGTTGCAATATACTATTACTATGTTTCCATGCGGAGTTCAATCCAAATTGAATCCGAATTATCGCTCATGGAAACGAGAATTGATTTGAGTTTCGTTCAATCCATTTTAACTACACGAAACCTGTCGGGTTAGGTTGGGTTTTGTGCGGATGAGTTTCAAATCCGGCTACTTTGCATGAAATATATTATATGTACCTCCTCAACTCAAGCCGTTCATGGAAGCAGCATCGAGCAGCAAAACTTAACGCTAACTCAATCCTAACTCAACTCTGGCTCGTAAATATGTCTCCAGAAGTGAAATATTTTTTGATTTTCAAAAATGTTTATTTTCCTTCCATCGATGTATCTAAACATTGATGTTTTTCGTCCGATGTTTTAACGATATTGAGGTTTGCTTTTCAATGTATCATTTGATTACTACATCGATGTTTTTAAAATTTTGTACAACCCTAGTTCCATATAACTTACTAATTATATATGTAATAATATCTACATCTATCTAATTTAATTTCCAAATTCATTTCCTACTTGTCTATTTGAGCAAAATAAAATAGCTCACAATAAATCCATTCGGTGAGTGTTGGTATAATTTGTTGATCCATTTTATAAATTTTTCAATTGCAGGTGACGTCTGACCGTAATTCAATAGTGCCAGCAAAGCCCGAGTAAAGACATAAATTGAGCCCTTATGTCTTTACCATGACCAGAGTTAAGAATATATTGCTCGTCAATCTGAACGTTTCTTCCCAGCTACGAAATAGGTAACTCACTAGCCTCTTGCAGTTTCATCTGAAAATTTTAATTCCTTTACAGAATTATACTTATAGGATGCTGAGGGACATGCCGACACTCATGCAGAGGACAATACACATACAATCAGGATGACCCGTATAAAAATAAGTGACCCATGTTATTAAAATTATATCCTCGCTAATTATATTTTTATTTATTTTCCTAGGATATCAGTTTTCTTCATATCTAGGGACTCTCTATTAAAGTTTTTTATTTTTTATTTTTTAGTTTGGTCTAATACTTGTACTAAGTGCATCGGAACTTAGTAACTAGACATCGGATTATATGCATTTGAATGTTTGCATATGCAATTGCATATATTTGCATTTTTGCAACGTTATTGCATATTGTTGTACTTTCTCGTTTATAGTGCATAATTCAGCATAAAAAGTTTCGTTTATCAATTTCAAATGCATTAGATAGTAGACGAGAAAGATGTTAGATGAAGTTTGTTTGTTTTGTTCGGTGGTGTAGTTGCAGCGGGAGCTCCATCAGCGTAACGTGTAATCGATCGTGCTTTGTCGACATCGTCTATAAGGTTAAGACTACCTAATCGTGTCTATTGTTGCATTTATTAGTGTGTTATGTGCGTTCATTATCGCGTGAATTAAAAAGTTCATTATCGTGTTTTTGTTGTATTCACTGTTGTGTGTTCTGTGCGCTTACTGTCCCGTATTCGTTCACGAAAATGCTACCCATTAAAAAGAATTGTCAGGCATTATTTGAAAGTTGGATTAAAGATTACCCAGGCCAATTTACAACTCAACAACAGACCAACACGTAAATACGGATTCTAATATAAGTAAGAATATTTATCAATTAAAGTGAGAAGAACTTTTATCAATTCAATTTTTCTCATATAGGAGCAAGAAATAAGTCCTCGACCAGTCGTCAACAACTCCTGACACAAGTCACTTCTCCTACTTCGCTGCCGTCACAGAAGATTGAATTTTGTAAAGATTTGTGTGAGTTACTTGTCGGTTGTAATATTCCATTCCATCAACTCAATAACGATGTATTCAGAAAATTCTTGAAGAAGTATTGTCTCAATCAAGTAATCCCAGAAGAATCAACGATCCGTAATAATTACCTGCCAGCTATTTATGAAGACGTTTTAGCAAAAATTCGGGCTGACATTTTAAACAATTTGGTGTGGATATCCAGCTGATGAAACTACAAATTTATGTGGACGATATATAGCCAATTTGATAATTGTAAAACTAACAACCGAACCTTCTACTCCACACTTCATTGCCTGTTAGATCCTAGAGAGAACAAATCATTCAACTATTGCCCGATTCGTGAATGATTCCAAAAAATCATTGTTTCCCGATTCTTGTGTGGACGAAAAAATATGTGTGTTTCGTTTGTGATGCTGTACCATATATGCCAAAAGCTGGTAAAGCTCTTCAAGTATTTTATCTGAACTTACTGCACATAACCTGTTTGGAACATGGACTCCATCGATTTGCAGAAAAAATCAGGAAAGACTTCGTAAATGTCAACAGAAAAAGTGTTTTTTAAAAACACCGTCGCGTATACAGGCTTACAAAGAACAACTTCCGAATTTACCACTACCTCCGGAACCTATGTAATAACGCGATGGGGTACCTGATTGAATGCAGCACTATTCTATGTCGAGCATTTTGAGGCCATAAGAGAAGTAGTCGGTAAATTTAACAGTTCCGATGCACTTGCGATTGCATCATGCAATAAACGAAAATGCTTGTTTCTTGATTCCGCTGCCTCTCCGGATAACAAACCTATCGGCAATAGGGTATTTTTGATAACGACTAACAAATAGATTAACATTTTATGTAGGTGAGGGTCATACGATACCATCCCTACAAATCTACATGCAGTCTTGGAGTGCCTATAGTGTAGGATAAATAAGTAATTTACCTCGTTTTTGATATTTTCTTTTAAAGCGTGAACTAGCCCGGATGCCCTTATGTGAGTCACTAACTGGCGAACCTACGTTCTGCCTGCCGTACCCCATCCGAGCTAGCTGCGCACATTCTATCGCAGATGTGTTAGTACAAGGAGACAGGGATTTCATCTCCTTCGCATTGCCTACAATACTGCCAAGCCATACAGAGATCTACGATATGAGCGATTGTTAGTGTTGCTACATGAGATCACTAATAACGTTGAAATTTACACTACATTCGGCCATCCTGATAAATCATCGTCCTCGATGATTAAATTACTTGGTTAGTTAGTTTATGACTATTACTTCAAATAAATCTATACTACTACATATTTCTACTTCTACACTTCTACTCTTTGCAAACATTTGCATCAAACAAGCTTAGATCCTCGTGAATTTTGAGCATCTCATGCTTTGCTTCCAAGTTTACATGCATTACCTTTTTCATTATCACTCTAACTTCCTTCAAATGTATTTGGTTTCAATACGTACGTCACTCCATCTATGGCCCACAATACAGTAGATAGACATGGGCGCAATATGAATCGACACTCATACACGTTCAAGCTACCTCTGGAGCGGGTAATATTTGCTAATCAAATTCATCTCCTTTATTCGACATAAGAACATTAGATGTCTCTTGCCCACAACACAGCGAGTAAACAAACACACGATACGAGCCAACACTCATATGCGCTCAGTCTACCCCTGGAGTGGGTAATATTTGGTAATTAAATTCATCTCTTTTACTCAACATCGGATCATTAGATGTCTCTTGCCCACAACACAGCGAGTAAACAAATACACGATACGAGCCAACACTCATATGCGCTCAGTCTACCCCTGGAGTGGGTAATATTTGCATTTATTGCGAAAGGATGCGAAATAGGGCCAACACACTCACTCAGATATGGATCTCTCATTCTCCCTTTCCTTTGTACGTCTTATCAGATCGTTAGAGTACATGTCTTCTTTGCATCAACGATTACTATCCTGTAATATCTCCCACGAACAAGAAGATAAATTAAGAATATTTATTTAATGCTAATAACTTGACAAGTGCTTGATCCATTAAATATGAATTATTAAAAGTTAGGAAAGGGTAATCTAATTGTAAGTCCCCATCTCAAAGGCTATCTAAAAAAAAATAAGAAAAACAATAAAAAAATAATAGTATCCAGACGAACACATCGTATTCAGGTATCCAAATGTTGCTCGCCTCTATTTGTTTCGTTGTCTTCTTCGTCAGAACTGATCTCGTTAATAGTAATAGTAGTTAGATCACACCATGGCTTTAATTTGTCTGCTGCATATACCGAATGGAACGAACGTCTTGCAACCTTGATCATTTCTGGATGTTCAATTTGATATCTGTCATTAGGTAGAACTTTAACAATCTCAAAAGGGCCACTATAACGACAAAGTAGTTTCCGTGATTGCCCGGTGGAAGGAGGTTCCATCAGAGCTAAAACCATGTCTCCAACATTATACTTTCTAGGGCATTGGTGTGTCTTATTATGTTTTTCTGCTTGTGTCTTCTGGTCATATGCTATTCGCTTCGCTACTTCTTCACGTATAACATTGATATCGATATCCTTGTGTCCTTCGTCTTCCTTCAGTTCAGCCTGTAGTGCCAGGATCAGTTTATTCACTATGATGTTTCGTGGTTTATATCCGAGGAGCAGTTCGTGTGGGCTTACACCAGTTATTCGATGCTTGTGGTTATTAAGTCCCCATTGGACTGAAATTAAGTTCTCTTCCCAATCCTTACCGTTCTTATCTTTGGTTAAGCATGCTAAAGATGTGTTGACGGTTCAAAAAACTCTTTCAATTTGTCCGTTAGCCGTTGGCGTACGAACAGCTGTGGCTACATGCGCAATACCATTTTCTTCAGCAAATATCTTGAATGCTTTGGAAGTGAACGCCGACCCGCGATCGGTTATAACACGCAGCGGCATCCCGAAATATTGTGAAATGTCGATAAGGGTTTTAATAACATTATTTGTATTCGTATTTTTAACTGCTCGCAAAATAGTAAATTTTGTGAACGCATCTATCATTCCTATAATGTAGCAGTTTGATCTTTTACTGCGTGGGAATGGGCCGACATGATCCATATGGATTGTATGAAATGGGACACAGACTTTTTCTATAGGGTGAAGGTGGTACCTTGTTTCATCCTTCCCTCGCTTATTTTATAGACAGTCTATACAGGATTCCACGTATTTCTGCACAATACTTCGAAGACGCTTAAACCAATAATTCTCTCGCAGAAACTGAACAGTCTTTTCAATTCCAGCATGACCCATGTCATCATGAGCTGACTTGATTATTCTCCAACGCAGTCCTCTTGGCACTACTAATTTAAGTCCATGTTCTGTTTTACGATACAGTCGCTTGTCCTTGATAGTGAATCCTTTGCAAAACTCTTTTTTTTCTCTTGTAGCACTAATTTCGTCTTCAATAATATTCCGGATTTCCTTTAGTTCTGGATCGTTGTATTGTAAGGTTGCGATCCAGTCACTTTCTGAAAGCGCAATTGCCATAACTGGTAGGCCTGCCTCTTCTATTTCCCGTGGGTCATCTACTGGGTTCCTGCTGAGTGCATCTGCGTGTTTGTTTTGCGATTTCGGTCGGTGTCTTATGTCGAATTCGAACTCCTGTATTTTTAGCCACCAGCGTGCATGCTTTGGTATCAGATCACGTTTAGAATGACTATCCTTAAGAGCATTGCAGTCTGTGAGAACGGTGAACTTTTTGTTCAATAGATAATATTTGAACCTTTCTAAGCTCTCTACTACTGCAAGAGCTTCTAATTCAAAACTTGTCCATTTAGCTTCCTGATCGCTGCAACTACGACTGAAATACGCCACCGGATGGCTATCATTATCTTTCGTTCTTTGAAGTAGAATACCGGAAATGCCTACAGTACTCGCATCTGTATGCACTTCGTGCTGAGCATTTGGGTCATATAGAACCAGCACAGGTTGCGAACATAAGGCTTCTTTCAGTTTCGAAAATGCATTTTGTTCCTCTGGTCCCCACTGGAATTGGGCCGATTTACGAGTCAGATGATTCAAAGGAGCAGCAATGCATGCGTATCCAGGAACAAATTTCCGGAAATACCCACTTAAGCCTAGAAACTCTCTAACCTCTCTCACGGAGCTCGGTTCTGGAAAGTCACTTACCGCCTTGATTTTATGCTTTCCTGGAGTAATACCATCTCTAGTAATTTCATGTCCGAGATAACTAATGGCTTCTGCGAAGAACACACATTTTTTTAAATAAATTGTAAGGCCTTCGCCACTTAGAATTTTAAGGAAGTCTTCGAGGACCGTAAAGTTAGTCTCGATGTCAGTTGTTGACAGCAGAATATCGTCTATATAGATGTTGATATCCTCTTTTGGCATTTTTCATGCGATGCTTGACATAAGTCGCGTAAACACTGCGGGGGCATTAGTAAGACCGAACGGCATTCGCTTGAACTGAAATTGTCCATCAGGGGTGACGAAGGATGTTAGATGCTTACTTTTTCCCGCAATTGGCACTTGGTAGTACCCACTTAATAAGTCCATTGTTGTGAAAACCGATTTTCCTGCTAAGCTATTTAACTGTTCCTCTATGTTAGGAGTTGGAAAGTTCTCACGCTTCGTTATCGAGTTAACCTTTCGGTAATCAACACACATGCGAAGGGCGCCGTCCTTCTTTTTCACCAACACTACCGGGCTCGAATATTCAGATGTTGATGGCTCAACTATGTCATTGTCGAGAAGCTCGCTCACAATTTTCCGCAATTCGTCTATTTGTCCGTAAGGAACACGATATGGCTTGTACCGTACGACTTCGTTTGATTTTAGTTCAATAGCCATTTCTACCGAACTTGTTTTCCCTAGTTCGTTCATGCTTAACGCGACGGCACTCCGAAACCGATTCAATAGATCCACATTTCTACCGGTAATCACGTCGGATGCATCAATTAATTTCTGCCTAGTGACCATCTGGCTTACAGCACAATGTTTTTCGCAAATAAAAGGGGAATTGTCCGTGAAAACAACTTCGCGCGTAACCTCGAATTTCCCGTTGCGTTTAGTCACCAGAACACCTTTTGCGTCCCAAAAATTCTGACCAACTATCATTGGTGTTTCCTGGCATGAGGCCGGTACAATTAAGACGTCTAATTCAACTTCGACACCATCAATTTTTAATGGTTTTCTGAATTGAGCAAGCGCACGGCAGGATCCGCCACCAAATCCAATTAAATTCGTATTCGCAGGTTCGAAGAACTTTTTAAATACTACAGCATCATTTTCGCGGATAGTTGTCAAAACACTACCTAAATCTAAGAAGGCTAAAATCCGGAAACCGTATAAATCAACATATCTAGTGTACTCATTATTCGCAGAAATAATATTTATACGTCCAGAATGTCCATAACTTTCATTTCTCTTCGTATGCGCAGAAAACGTTTCCCCTCTTTGCCTAAATGCCATATTTGTTTGTTGACATTGAGCTGCCTTATGTCCTTTTTGTCCGCACCTATAACAATTACCCCATATAGATTTATTCACATTTTGTGCAAGCGTGTTTGTATTTAGCTTGCGATATTTTGCCTGCGTCGCAGATTCCAAATCAACAGAACGTTTCTTATTCCCAGTACAAGGGTTTTGCTCCCCACGACCAATTGTTGAGTATTTGTGAGTAGAGGTTTGAGATTTCGGGAATGTAAGGCTCTCTCGGCATTTTTCCTGAGCAGTAATACACTCAAAATTTTTTATTTGGATGAGTAATTGTGAAAGCGTAGTACAATTTGCCGCAATAACAACATTAATTAAATTTCTCTCATTTAAACCTGAGATGATATACTTTATAATGGCAGATTCATTAAGTGATGCCTTTTTTGCAATCGCTACCATATGATAAAAATATGACTCTACAGGTTCACCTTTGTTTCGACACCGTGTCATGAGTTCAAGATGTATGGCCGATTCATCCACCACAAAAGGAAATGCAACAAGCAACTTCCCCTTAAAATCTTCCCAATTTACGAATTGCTGGCTTTCACGCCAAAATTTTGCTGCAGCATCAAGTTGAGAGGTAGCATAAAATAACGTCGCTCGATCATCCCACCCATACACTGCACGAAAGTCTTCAACAATTCTCACCCATTCTATCGCAGAGCTGTTGCCCCCACTATAACGAGGAATTATACAGCTAGCTTCATTTGCACTAATGCGAAGAGTAGTATCACTACCGGTTGCACTGAAATTTCCTCGACTCATAGCAGACTCACGGAGACTGAGTTCTTTCTCTTTTTTAAGAAGATCAAGCTCTCGTTTAAGAAGAGCATTTTCCTTTGCAAGAAGAGAATTGCTGCCCTTGCCTTTACCTGTTGCGGGTTTTGGTGTAGAGGTAACAACCTCAGATTTTCCAGGAACCAACGGATTCATAGAATCTGAACCTGTTTGTACATCTTGACGACGCCGACTAATACGAACACGCTTTGAACTCATTTTGCCTACAGGATCTATGAGTCATGCACACACGCGTTATCTATGAGCCGATCACGTTTTTCTTTTCTTTTCTTATATTTTATATATATGTAGGTAATACGTATTAAGAATAGAAGCAACTAATTAAAATAACCACATACCTTTGGTCGGATTTTGAAGTTTTTCCGCCCAATTCCGACTATCCAATAAACACTGCACAACTTGCACTTAAATGTTCTTTTTGGTTTTTTTTTTTTTTTATTCACTCTCACACAAAATACAAGTAGAACCAACAGCCACAGTTCTATTTTAACGTAGAAAACAAAACTATTTTTTTCACTTTCCTTTTATACATACATCAACAACAAAAATGAATGTGGAATGCGCGAATAAGTAATCCCACTTCTGAAATGTAGGATAAATAAGTAATTTACCTCGTTTTCGAAATTTTCTTTTAAAGCGTGAACTAGCCCGGATGCCCTTATGTGAGTCACTAACTGGCGAACCTACGTTCTGCCTGCCGTACCCCATCCGAGCTAGCTGCGCACATTCTATCGCAGATGTGTTAGTACAAGGAGACAGGGATTTCATCTCCTTCGCATTGCCTACAATACTGCCAAGCCATACAGAGATCTACGATATGAGCGATTGTTAGTGTTGCTACATGAGATCACTAATAACGTTGAAATTTACACTACAATAGTATATGTCGCGAATTTTTCAGTAGCAATTTGGAAACTACACGATATAACTTCTAAAATTACTCTTAGTCTGGTAATAATCCGAATATGTAGGCATGACTATAATTTCAACAGCAAGCTTTGGATCATTAAAAAATCTACGTTTAGCATTGCCATCATTATTATTTCCAAATTTAGCTTTCAGAAAATCTACATTATACTCATCTTATCTTTGAACTCTTTTTATATTAATGTCTTCCTTTCCTTGATTCTATCTTCATCAGTCTGCACTCTAAGTTGCCACTTTTTTAACAGGGAGCTTATATGATAAATGAAGAATTGAATACGTGCATGTGAAATCGATAGTCCAAAATGTAAAATGCTTTGATTTACTTCATTCATTGAAATCTTTTGAAGTGGCACCATAAATAAAGCATTTCATGGCTGATTTTGTATCAGTTGCGGCATTACACATTTTACCATCAACTGAACTTTAAAATTCTTTAGGTTTTACCAAAAAAAAGTGATTATTATTATATACTACACAAAATCTATATGGTATACATTACGTTTGTCATTCCATTTGTAATGCATAAAATTAATGTTGTCAGAGGAAATTGGGTTCGACACCCACGCATGATATTTAAAATTATTTTTTATTTTTGCATTTCCGTCTGTCCATCCGTCCGTGTGTCCATGCGCACGATAATTCGAGAACGCGTTCACTTAGAAATCTGAAATTTTGTGCACGGACTTCTAAAAAAAAAAGTTAAATTAGGTTTGAAAATGAGACAAATCGGGCAACTCCTTCATGGGGTTTCCATACAAAAATTTCATTTTCCACTATATATTTGGACACTGCCTGAGAACGCGTCGGCTTAGAGAGCTGATCAGCCCTAAACATTTTTATTGTACTAAAAACTTCTTCAGAATAGGAAATCCTATAAAATTGGTTACAATCATTTTTTCTGCCCGACGAACCGTTCTAAAAATATATGCGAAAAACCACTTCAAAAATCAAACTTGCATAGATCGGTGACCATACGAAATTTGATCATCTAGGACATCATATGAATTGGTCTAACAAAGAGAGGGTCCTTACTCGTGCTCACAGTATTTGTTGGGTTTGACTGGAAATGAAAGTGACAGAAGTGGAAACCCCTGATGTCCAAGCGAAACCGAGATAATGCATAATATAAGCCAGGGGTGGCCAAGACTTCGACCGTGGTCGACCGGTCGATCGCGTAGACGTGTTTTGTAGCCCGCGAGAGTAAAATCAATTGAACAAAATTTACAATAAATTTTCAGATAATTGTGCCGCCTCATGTGGCGTGAGTAGCGGATAACCCTCCCTCGCCAACATGGCGATATTTCTGCGCCTAACTTACCCATCGCACTTTTCTTATCTCTCTCTCCCTCTCTCTTTCTTCCTTCTCTCTCTCTCTCTCTCTCTCTCTCTCTGTTTTACTCTCTCTGTCTCTCTCTCTCTCTTTCTCTCTCCCGTACTAATAAAAAACGCGCCTTTGTGTTCTCAGTTCGTATAGTCAGCTAATATTTAGCTCTGACGATAGTTTTATTCCGTGATAATAATAGCGACTAAAATGAGCAGGAAGGATCGTCGAGTGCGGAAAAAGGTTACCATCCACTATCAGAGGAGTTCTTTACCGTTATGTTCATGGTTAAATGTGTTTGTGTTAATTGTGACTCAGGTGTAGTATTACAAAAAAAAAAAACAAAATGTCGAAAGGCATTTTAAAACTACACATACAAAATACGTCACCAAATTTCCGGTTGGAAATAAAATCTAAAAAATAGAAGTACCCAGTAAAATTTTTTGCACAAATTGTTGGCACAAAGCTTAAATATTCTTCGGTAAGATTAGGGAATATTCCCTAAAATGTATGGATCCCTATATTTTAATGAAAATGTAGGGAATATATCCTAAAATATAGGTTTTTTTCCCTAGGAGTATTCCCTACACTTTAAAAACTGTCGCACAGCAATCTTTTTTTACGAAGCCAGACACAAAATCAATAGCAGTGATATTGGTATGGTAAAAATAAAAACGAAATTCTTTTGTAAGTCATCGGCATTTCACTGTCATTTGCCGCCTAAGTCTGCAAGGAGAGAATACTTTAATTATTATATAAAGTTTAGTTAAAACATTCAAAGGAAAGATTCAGGTGCATGCATCCCAACTAAGAATAGACGAATTGAAGAATTACCAAAAACTTGGAGCAAGAGTACACATAATTTAAATCGGGAATTCCAAAGAATCGCTGAACAGTTGGCGAATTTACACGAAGAGCTCGAAAGAAAATTTTAGAACTAGGGAAGAAATCATCAGTTTCTTGGTGTTCCCTTTTAAAAAAGGCATTAACATTGACATTGTATCTACTAACGTTGGCCAATTAAATGATGCTGAAGAAGAAATTATAATTGGTGCGACATAAATATTTTTCAAATCTGGAGCATTCGCAAGTACCTACAGATGTTTTGATGAAAAGTTTTTGTATTTTATCTAAAACCATTACTGATGGTATACCGCTCCGATATTTTGAATTAAAATGTAGACCCCGTGCTTCGAAAGTTTGGCCACCCCTGATATAAGCGAACCTGGGGTTAAATTAACATCTTTCGGATAACTTTGATAATTACCATCTTCGAAATATTTAAACCACTTTCTTTTCGTTACAATTATCTATAATCTGCTGTCTTTTATATACAAAAAACCAGAAATCATTACTTCAATTAATTTAGGAGCATTTGCCAAAATAAGATTGCGAGGTTTGCTAAATTACTTTCAAATTACACTAATTAGCTGCATTTACTGTAAAGCTACCACCCTTTCGCTCTCGGCCAAATTCCAACCGATTTTAAAATTTCTTTTTGCTAAATTCACCATTTCGTGAAACTATTTCCAAATTTGTACGGGAGCGGGTTACAGAGTAATAACATATATTATTTTTCCAGGGGTGGGGGTATTTATTTTATATTCTACGGTCTGTGTAGAATTATCGTAAGCATTCTCATCAAAATGGGATTATAAATTCAATGTCAAAAGGTCATTCATATACACTAATGGGAAAAGTTTTTCATGTCCCGAATTCTGGTGTTCTGAGGGAGGTGGGGTAAATATTATCCGATTTGAAAAATTTCTTTTGCTGATTCATTTTGTGACTATTTTTCTGATTTTTTGAACATATTTGCTCTCCCCTTCTAATTAAGTTGCGAAATTTATTTTTCGACGGCCAAAATTTTGTTTGAAAAATTCATTTCGAAATATTTTTCTACAACTTATTGATTCATCCAATTCTTTGTTTTTTTTATGGGTGCGCTTTTACTAAGAGATTATGTGTATGTCATTTACCTATTTAAAAAGAAATAAATCTATAAAAATTTTGCATACCCACTTTTCGCCAGCTACCCGCGATCTTTGAAAATGCACTTAAATGCCACTTACAGAATCGAAAATCTATATACCACCTCTGTGGTTGGCATTTTACTCGAATGAATTTGGTACTTTCGCTCAAGTTCTGTTTCAATTCAAAAGCGATAAGTCCCGTGAAAATTCGCAAATTTGTGCATTTCCCAAGGGGTAAGCCTACGAAACCCCAGGCTCTCCTACATTATGCATTATTTTGATTACGTTTGGTCATCTGGAGCTCCCACGTACGTCACTTTCATTTCTAGTCAAACCCTACCTATACTGTGAATTTGGATGAAGTCGGTGGTGACAGTAGGGACCCTTCCCTTGTTAGTTATACCACTTCTAGCTTTTTTACTTGTCTAATTTTACTTCTTTCTTCACTGCCCGTATCGCGACTTGAATTTTACCGAAGAAAATGCAGAAAATTATGCGTTTTTTGTATATCTCGGCATATGCTGAACAAGGTAACAATGATGCTGATGCTATATTTATATTGAGCCATTTGAATTTCGCCGTTAATTTTGTTGACTAACCTATCGTTACCGATTCTATCGTATTCAGCTCTAGCAGACCCACAGTTCTTCATGGCTTGAATTATAGCTGTGCCCCAATTTTCCTCCTCTAAACACAAATAATAATTCGTTAAAAGAACTTCTTTTCTATCGGTATTAGAAAAAATCCTGGGATAAGATCCAGCTTCCAAAGATATTAAGTATTTTTATTTTCCCAAGGGATCTTTAATGACTCTCATATTGGGTATGATTATTCTACTGTGATGGAATTCACGACGATACCAATTGTTGATCTGGCATGCTTCATAAAGAGCCCCAGATGAGATTCCTTGGTAAGGAATTGTGTTCATATTCTGTAAAGTTAAATCCAAATATTCTCTTCACCAATAATAACTCTATTTTAAAATTATTCCCCCAAGTCATCACAAAACATAGTCACCCCGACCGATTGACTATTTCTTTTTGTTTTTTTATGTTAACCCAATTTATCAAAACCAAATTCTACCTTTAAACTAAAATGTATAAAAAAAAAGTCCTTTTCAAATTTCATCAATTGTAAAGCCATAGTCCTTACAGAAAATCTATTCAAACGTGCGAATTGTTCTATACAATCTGCTAAGCTTCATTGTCAATACATTGCACGGGTGGTGCAGAAGTACAAGCTGCACAAAGGACGGCAACTGCAATATTTCAGTTTGAATTCGTGTTTTATGGAGCAACTACTTAGACTAGTTTTGGGAAAATATTTGAAAAGGCATTAGTACCTCTTTCACTCTATACCTAACCCCTCAATTCTTAATATACGCTACTTCTGGGAACAATTTTGTCGCTGACTCCGGCTGGGCTGGTACTTGGTATATTCCCAACACCCAGCATGAATTTAAAGGGAAAATGTTTGAAATCGTAGAGCACGGAGCACCAAGGGAAAATTTATGGATTGCTTTAGCTTTGCAAACAACATTTTAGTTGCCTCTTGGCAAAGTTGTTTCATTGTTGGTGTAAGTTTGTAAAAAGCAAAATTATTTTCCAGCAACCTCAGGCAAAGCCAAATAAAATGTTTTAACTACCAAAGCTAAGGGTATTATTTGTGTCATGAATGTTGAGGTTATTATTTATTTTACACTTAACACAAAACTAGTAGAAATACAGTTTCGTTACTGTTATTCCTAGAAATAAAAGGGAATAATTGGGCTGCGTAATAATTGTTTGAGATGTTTTCTTTGGTTTTTCGATTACCTAAACAAAATTTGCATAGTAGTTATTTCCAAATGAGTTACTTTAAAAACAGGATTTCTGTGATTGGTTTGTAAAGCTAAATTTATGTGCTACTAGGAAGTAAGAAACGATAATAGGGAATAATTCTGTGTCCGGAAAATGGTTTAATTAGGATGTTGTTTTAATACCGTAAATGAAATCATTGGATAAGCTAAGTTTATCATTTCGTTTGTTAAGTATAGAAATAATGATAGTTCAGCAAAGAAGATTTGGACGACCATTCATGGATATTTGGATATATACAAGGCCATCTAATCGTTCATCTGTATCTGTCTATCCCTGTAGACCGCACGCCCCGCTTAGTCGAATTCCCCATGCATGCAGTCTGAATAAAGTCTGAATAAATATGAATTTTTGAATTAAAAGCTGAACATAAATAAAACGGTTTAAATGTATTTTTCGCGATTAATAAGCTGATGTGACGGAGTTGTGTACGAAACGTATAGCAGCTATTTTCTTTTTTTTCTTTTTTTTCTTTTTAGGAAAAAGATTAAACATATACAGAAATCTGTCGGGAGTTTAACGTGAACACCTAGTTCTTAGCCTTAATCTCACAGCAGTTTTAAGGGATTAGTCTACTTTGTGCGCTACACAAAAAGGCTATTTCTACTATTTTTTTCTTATAGGTATAGGTATAATAGTCCAGCAGCCACTGCCTATTTTTTTTAGTGAGTCATAGCAGGCTGAATCTTCATGATTAAGTTCGGTTAGACGAGAAGCCAAGTTTTTCCTCTGTGAAAATTCTCGATAGAGGTAGCTACTGTAGTGCGCAGATATCCCAACAAACAATTTGCGATCTTGCTCATCAAATAGACGTCACTTATACCATGTCTTTATGACTCTGACTGAGTACGTCTCATTTTCGTCTTTTTCATGTACTTTTAAATTATTTTAAGCCTACTGTAGCTAAATATAGTCAGTTTGAGACTCATATGAGTCAATTCCACTTGGACGTCATACATACGCCTTTATGGACAAAATGTATCTGAGTAATTTTAGTTTCAAAATCTGAAAACGTCATTTTTAAAGCGTTTTTACGCCTCTGGTTGCTGACGTCCGCTTGTCGTCTTTTTGCCGACATTTTAATGAATTCTACGACTAGGTCTTCTAGGCACATTTCATCAAATTTGAGATGGTATTAGAAACTTAACTTGGATGGCTTTCATAGTCGTATAGGCCATCTGAAAAACGTCATTCTTAGAACTCTTTTACGACTCTGGTTGTACATGTCGGTTTGTAGTCTTTTTCCCTAATTTTAAAGAATTCTACGACTACTGCAGGCACAATTGATTAAATCTGAGCTTGTATTAGTCACTTAACTTGGATTCCTTTCATAGCCGTATACGCCATTTAAAAACAAAAAAATTTCGTTTGCGTTCATGAGATTGATCACATCACAGTTAGTTATAAACAAGTGTTTCTTCTTGCTGATAAAGTTCTGAAATCTTGGTAAAAGTGGTTTTAGCTTATATTTTTGTTAAATTTGTGGGAACTATCAGGTGCTTCAGCATAAATATTTTCCTTATTTTAAGCAACTGTGAAAAATAAAGAGTGGAAAACAAGTTTCTTTACTTATCTGGTAAATTTTTAGTTCTTAAGTAACTGATATTGGTTTGATTGGGGGAAAATTTAAGTGCAAATTCCCTACAATACAAGTATTTTGAAACAGTGTTAAATATAAGAGTTTATAAGAAAATAAGGAAGCAAAAGTAATTCAAGTTTGAAAATCGTCATTCTTAGAACTTTTTTACGACTCTGGTTGTGTACGTCGGTATGTCGAATTTTTGCCGACATTTTACGGCCACTGCATAGAGAAATTATTTAAAGGATAAATCTCCGATATTTTTTGTATTTTAGTACACGATTATTTCAATAAAAGTGTATGATTATTCCAAATTTAAAAATTAGATTTGATTATGGAACGATTTGTATTGTATTTTGGATACTTAATTTCTGATGCAACTTAACAGCAACTTATTTGTCAAAATGTCAAATATATCAAAGAAGTATAAAAATTTAAGTTTATTAAATAGGAAGTATCTGAAATCGAAAATTAAGAATAACTTAAATCAAATTAATAATGAAGAATTTGTTAAAGAAAGTAGGATCTAGTAATATTTTTGAAAGTTTTGAATCCAGTAGTAACAAAGACTGTGCTATTGATGAAGGTAATAACTTCGATTTACCTGAATTTTACAACAAAGATGCTCGTGCTAATGACGAAGTAGCCGTTAGCAGTAGGGAAACTACTTTTACTCATAATTTGGCAGCATGGAGTGTGAACAACAAAATTACTCAATCTGCCATGAATAATTTATTACAAATTTTGAGAGAAGATCTGACACTCAATTTTTTACCGAAAGATTCCAGAACAGTTTTACACACCCCTGTTGGCTTCACTTTTCTTGAGTGTAGTCCCGGTAAATATTGCCATATAGGAGTTGAAAGAGGAATAAGATATCTTTTGAAAAATTTGTCAACTTTTGTGGATAGTCATTTGTATATTGATATCAATATAGATGTACTCCCGATAAGCCAAAGTTCTGGAAGTCAATTTTGGCCAATTTTAGGGCTGATAAGAAATAATATAAATAATAGACTTCTTCCACCGTTCATTATTGGAGTTTATCACGGTTATTTTAAACCCAAAGATACTTCATTTCTAACCTCATTTGTGAATGAAATGAAAGTATTGATCCGGGATGGTATTGCAATTTTAAAGGGACGAAATTGAGAACATTCCTTTTATACGCAGGTCCGGTAGTCTTAAAAGGAAATTTATCAATAGGCTGTTATAAAAAATTTTTTGGCTTTGCATTGTGCTATTCGTATTTTGTGTGACCAAAGTTTCTTTTCTTCTTTAAACGCTTGCGCTCAAGATTTACTAACATATTTTGTTGAAACGTTCATATTTTTATACGGCCCAGAATTCATTAGCTATAATGTACATAATTTGTTACATTTAGCATCGAACGCTCTTGCATTTGGTGTACTAGATTGCTTTAGCGCATTCCCATTTGAGTCCTTTATGAGTAGTATTAAGGTTTTAAGTACTCGAAAAGGTAATTGTCCATTACAGCAAATACACAACAGGCTTAGTGAAATATACAATGTAGACTTTAAAACAGAGGATTTCGAAAAGAAAGAGGTAGGTTGCTTGAAAAATCCAACTAAACTGGAAAATGGTACTATTTCATTTAAAGAATTTAAGAAAGATTTTGTTTTGAATTGTAAGGACTCAAACAAGTGGTTTAAGGTGAAATCTGGTAATATAGTAGCTTTCGATTACGCTCTTTATTCGCAAGAAAAAATTTTGATTTATGGTAAGGCCGTGGAAAAACCTTTTGATTTTTTCCAAACTCCAATAAAATCTTCCCACCTGGGAATAGTTATATCCAACGGAGCAATGACTGAGTTAAATTACTGGAATTCTGAAGATATATATATATAAAACATGTCGATTCAGTGGAGTGTCGAAATTGTCTGAATAACAGTAAGTTTTTTATTTAAATATTGAGATAATTGGATAATAAATTCGGAAAAACATTTGTCCTACAAAATGGATGGTTTGACTGAAGCGTTCTCCACTCCGAATATGTCCAAATAACGACGCAATAAAAATTATTAATAACCAGCTGATTTTTTGTATGAAGCTTAGTAAATATTTGTACAATGAAATGGCCACATAGTCCTACAAATTTAGTTATACATTTTTCCTGTCCTACGCTTACAAGTTGTCCATTCCACGATAACAAAATATGTGTGTATCCATAGTCCTACAAGAATATTGAAAGTAATATTATTTCGTTTTATTAAAATTCGGAAATACAATTATAAAATTAATTAAATATAATTTCATTCTTCGTCGGATTCCGATATCGACGCTTCATCAGTTTCATCTTGAACATCATCATCTTCGTCGCAATCGTCAGCATAAATGACATCTGATTCTGTTACAAAATAATTGTGAAAATTTACAAATTGCAGCATAATCATCAATATGAAAGAAAAGTAATAATAGAGTGCGTTGAACATCAGAGGACAATTCTCCAAGAGATGGATGGTGGGGACATCAAACCAATAATAATGGTATTTGCCATCAAATTGATGCCCATCCGCAATTTTCTGGAATTTTTTCGGTGGCGCTGCGCATGTATGCATTACACCATATACTGCAGATGTATGATGTTCATTTAATCTGCTGCAATAACTCTTGTTTGGTTGGTGGTAGAACTGAGGGATCGTAACCAACAACTTGTTTTTTTTTTACAATCTTCTCGTCTTGATTGTTGCATTTGTAGCATTTTTCAAACAATTCGTACTGTCCTTTGTTGACGTCATTTTTGGTTTTTAATGAATACAATCTGCACACGTACTCTTCAAGAACCTGGAATACTTCACTCGATGTTGCTAACTCGGCACACCCGCTGTGCAGTTGTACAAAAGCCTCGTTTTTGTTTTTTTTTTTTTTTTAAGAATATCATTAGGCCTCTTCTTTCCTTTCCGGTAGAAAGCAGGGTTGCAGTCTTTACTAGGGAAAATGTGGCATAATTCATGAAAGAAAATACATCAAATTCTGAGGTAGGAATGATTGATGAGCCTGAACTTCCTCCTCAACAAAGTTCTGCAATTAATAGAATATCTGAGAAGAGAAAGAAGCGTGCCAAAAAGCTATGAGAGGAAATTATAAAAAAAAAAAAGACAGAAAAATAGAGGATTTAGAGAACATACTCGCGAAGTAAAAAAAGGGATATCAGAAATAGAAAGTACTAAAAATAAGAACAAACTCGAAACACCGAATACAAAATTATAGAACATATTACACAATCCAGAATCTCAAAAAGGCATTATTTGGGAAGTATTAAAAGAACAATTAAAGAAAAATTATTTCAAGAGGAAAACCAAAAAAGAAAAGAAAATTTCCAAAAGTAATTTCTGGTAATTTAGTATAAAACAAAACCCTGGAAAAACAGTGCTGGTGCTTTAACTTATAAAAGAGTACAAAAATTAAAGCTAATTCCATTTTTAAGGGTGACTAAACAAACTCAAAAAGATACAATTTCGGATGCATCGCTGCTGTTCAAAAGTTTTACGAAAAAATATATAAAAAATGTACCTTTTGGTTTCCATACTGGGTCTTTACAAGAAATTTATTGTTAGCAATCTCAAAATAACTTAGTCAATATTTTGTAGTCTTGGTCTCCTTTTTGGTTAGTTATGCCAAGATTAGATGATCGTGACACTTATCTCTGCACAACTAACGCTAATGCGTTGCATTGAGCAAAGGTAATATCTTACAATACCCATTACAAACTACTCGAAAAACTATGCTGTATCGTTGCGATGACCAATGTTTATCGAACCAACGATGTAACAACAAAACTCCTGCTTATAAAGAATTTGATAAAAATAAACTCTTGCATTGTAAAAAACAGGTAGCTGAAAGACAAGAATTTCAGGATCCAAAAGCTACAAACCCATGTCTAGTGACCAAATATCTGAAAAGGACTATTAATTTTCAATCGTGTCAGTTCATGAAAGTTCTATATGAGGATTTAAAAAGGTTTTCATGCCACAAGAGAAGCATTCAAATTTAATAAAAAATTTGAAAAATCTTAGTGACATGAATTCTTTAAGACATATGGATTTTTTCAAAAATTACAGCATCAAATATGGACAAGAAATATAAGCTTTTCATTTTCGTGGATCTCGCTCACAAATTAATCTCTATGCTGTTGTAGTCTACCTAAAAAAATTCTACTAAGTCGTATTGCATAGTATTCAAGAACATATCACATTCGCCAGCTGAAATATGGACCCATTTGCAGCCCGTTTTGAAGAATTTACCGCCCCAAATCAAATGCCTTCATCTTCTAAGTGATGGAGCCGTGACCCAATACCGTAATAAAACCATGTTTTTGCATTTTGGCTTCTAAACTACTACAATGGATTTCAAATATTCAGCAATTTTCATGGAACTTCTCAGAAAGTGGACATGGCAAGGGTGCACCGGATGGATAAGTGCTACCTGCAAAAAGCAACGGTTGATTCTGTTGTAGCGGAGGGCGGTGACATCGACAATCTGGTAACGTTCGTGGAAACCCTACATCAGAAGAGTCCTGGAATTATGAATGACGAAGCTATACAGACAATAAATGTTGAAATTGAACGGGACGGGAACATTTTAAAATAGGAAATATGTAGCAGAGCAGAAACTTACAATCGAAAATATTTAAACCGATTCAGAATGTGAGAATGAAGCCAGACCTATGTAGTTCTGGACCCTTTAAATAATACACCAGCTGTGATTATGTACTTGTGAAGTTTCCTATTAAAAACACTGAATATCGCTACGTGGGGACCATAGATTGTTTGAAACTGTGTGATAAAAACGGTCAAACGTTCAAAGTTGATTCCAATCATATCTCAGATGTAATTCATTACCAAATTATGGAAAAATTACCCAGGCGCAATATGATGATGAAAGGGAAAAGAGTATTTTATAAGTATAAAATGAGCATAAATGGTTTTGAGAAATAATTAAGAATGAGTTTTTTTGTTTTTTTTTTTTTTACTTCATAAAGACAGTCCTTTGATACATGTCAGTCCCCAATCGCGATCAATCATCAAATCTCTATAAAACCTAAAAGACTGAAAATTTTATCCAGCCTTTAACAGCACACAATCAAACTAATTCATATCTTTGCTATCACCCACTTTTTTCCTTTATTTAAGGAATTGAATGTTGTGGATTTAAGGAAGAGATGAGGTAGGACAACTTTACTGGAACAGGTTTCCCATTAGTAGAAAATACCCAGATGCACATATATTCATAATTACAAAAATTAAAAAAAAAATACATCTAAGCGTAGAATATTTTTTAAAACATCTTCTCTCCCCTTCCCATCGTTATCCGTGGTATCCGATATTTTCATGCCAACTTCTGGAAACTATCTAGAAACAGTTTTTTTGTGATTTTTTACTACATACATATGTATAAGCAAATATTGAATAAAAATTAAAAATTAATTAAATATTAAAAAGCCACACAAACGAGAGACTTAATAAAACTTAATCCCAACCAAAGATTGCCAGTTACCCTAAAACAAATTTTTAATCCATTCAATAATTACATTAATGTTGTGTAGCAAAACACATTTATGAATTTTTAAAATTGAGGATATATTAAAAAAAAACATCCTGTCATCCTGATGTCCCCCATACTGGAGGAGGGGTAACTCCAATAAATATTTTATATATTTAAAAAAAAAAAAAAACAAAAAAAATAAATAAACAACAGCCAACAACCATTTTATGGACAGTTGAATTTTTTCATAAAATATATTCGGATAAAATCTGCTGGTGACAAAAATTTCGCAAGGCCAGTCGTGATAACATTTTTCAGAAATACCGGAAAAATATTGAACTGATAAATGTGGAAAGTAAAACAACGTGGAATATTTTTTATCACTGGCGGCAATAAAGTTCGCCTGTTTTTCCTGCAAGAGTGGCATACGTTTTTAATTTGGAATCATAAATCTGTTTATTATGAAACTTTTATGATATTATGTAGATATGTATATAGGTACTACCTGTGTTTATCTAGAGACCATTTTTGTAATCACCGGTGCTGAAGTAATTGCATTTGATAAATTTTCATATAACTAATAGACGAGGACGGGCAGAAATAGAGGTAATTTTCGTCGTAAGTTGATTGCTGTGAAAATGACTGATGTGAAAAAATAAAGTTGGAATTTTTATAATATTTAATACAGACGAAAAGTTATATGGTACCAAAAATTAAAAATGTAAAAACTAAAAAAATTATTAACTAATTTAAATTTTATTAAAGCTTCGGTAATGCGGGAAGCAAAAGCCAGTCGAATTTTTATTTGCACCAGTGGTTATGAGAGTAAAGTTAAGGAAAATGGAGATGAAAAATAAGAAAAAATATAAATGAAAAATATATTTAAGACGGCATTTCGAAAATACAAAAAAGAAATAAACAAAAGAAAAAGCGAAGCTCTTAAGATTATTAAAAATGATCCGGAAAAGACAACTGAAGAAGGAATTAAAAGTGCGTTCAGGAAGGATTTAGATTTATAAATTAGAATTAAATGACATGCGTCTGTTTTACCACAGCTGATGTGTGAATTCCAATAATTGACATCTACGAAAAAACTGCGTTCGCAAGGTACAGTTTAATGAAATTTGTCAATTCCTATAATTGACTTTCGAACAAACTGCAGTTACAAACGAGAATTTACGTATGCTGAAATAAAATATTCTGGTGGAGTGTAGCGGTTAAATAAAAAGATAAAATTTGTCACTCAATTGTTCACTCAATTTTATTACAAGAAAAATATTTTTTAGTGGACAAATGCTAATATTATGCACAAATAAATTAAGTTAACTTAATAATTCAATTAATTTCTTTAAGTTGTAACTTTTTCGTCAAATGACTTACACTGGTACGTTTATAAACTTCAATTTCAGTTAAATGGTTCAAATTCTATCTGAACTTATGTAAAAACAAAAGAAAATTAATTATACTAAAAAACTATGTTTTACTCGAATTTTCCCTTTCAATTATGACAAATTATGCTACGTTTATAGTTAATACATTAAAGGTCAAAATTTTCTTTTTCGACGTGTCTTAACTATGTTTGATTTCAAACAACAAATGATTAGAACTCAATGCAAATCTAGTTTCCAATTATTATGTTGTGTAAAAAATGACCTAATGGCATAGTTTTCACACGATAAATAATTGCTTGAAAATTTAATTTGATTGAATTAAATAAATGCAAAGAAATTGGATTACTGAAATGCAGACAATAGTTAATAAGAACCCAATTGCGTTAAATTTCATTGTGTATGCATGCCAAGTGTTGGTAAAACAGACATGTATGAAATTAACAAGAACGAGTTAATTTCATACATGTGTGTATTACCAACACTTGGCATGCATACACAATGAAATTTAATGCAAATTGAGAAAATAAATAATTCGCAAATTTACCTAATTTGGTTTAAAAATTTGTGGCTGATGAAATTCCACAAACAAAGTTACCAAAAATCCTTTGCTGCTTCGACAATTGCTTTGTAGAACTTTTGTTGCATGCTGATGAAGAATATTCTAAGTTTGCTGAAAATCCTGTTTTTATTGCTGCTGACACTATTGCAAAATGTGGGAAGAATGCTCTAGCATATGTTCGCACTTTGACAACTTTGAAAATAAAGAGACTGAATGAAGAGTAAAGCCCCTTTTTATAGAGAATTTTTTCCGATTTCGCATCCACAAAAAAGAATTCTTGAATTTTCAGGCTTAATTTGACTAAAGGGTTTTCGAATAAGAGGTGTTATTTTAATTAGCCCGCTATTTCGGTAAATGTCACCTTTGGAGCTGTCATTTTTTGACATTTGGCAGGTAGAAACTATGCCATTAATAAAAATGGAACGATACACGATTCAACAACGCATTGACATTATTAAAATTCACTATAAAAATGGTGAAAATGTGGCAGAGACGGTTCGTAAAACTCGAACATTTTTGGGTCGTCGTGAAGCACCATGTCGAACCGCAATACAGAAATTGGTAGAAAAATTCAAGCTGTCGGGACAGCTTAGTGATGTGAAGAATAAAACCCGTGCACCTCGCTCAAGAACAGCCGAGAATATTGCTGCTGTAGCCGAAAGTGTTGAAGAAAACCCAGGTTTGTCCATTCCTCGTCGTTCTTTGGAATTAGGCATTCCACAAACGTCATTACATCGTATTTTGCATAAAGATTTGGGTCGTAAGGCTTATAAAGCTCAGTTAACACAAGACTCAAGCCGGCCGATCATCAACAACGTCGAGTTTTTGCTGATTGGGTCCTTGAAATGCATGAAAATGATCCGGAATTCCATCGAAAACTCATCTTGAGTGATGAGTCCCATTTCCACCACGATGGCTTCGTCAACAAGCAAAATTGTTGCATCTGGGGCTCGGAAAATCCAAGAGTTATTGTTGAAAAGCCTCTCTATCCTCAACGTGTGACTGTTTGGTGCGGTTTATGGTCCCGCGGGTTCATTGGACCTTACTTTTTCGAAAATGAGGCTGGAGCAACAGTTACGGTGAATGGATTGCGTTATCGACAGATGATTAATGATTTTTTATGGCCGAAATTGGATGGTATTGATCTGGGCAACGTTTACTTTCAACAAGATGGCGCTACGTGCCATACAAGCAACGAAACCATTGATCTTTTACGGGAAAAGTTTCCGGACCGTGTTATCTCTCGAAGAGGTGATCACAATTGGCCACCGAGATCTTGTGACTTAACACCTTGCGACTGCTTCCTTTGGGGCCACGTGAAAGAGAAGATCTACGCCAACAGCCCAGCGTCGATTCAAGACCTCAAAGATGGAGTTCGTGACGCTATCGAGGACATAGGGCAGCCACTTTGCGATTTGGTTATGGAAAATTTCATGAAAAGGATATGGTCCTGTAGGCGTGGTCGTGGTGGTCATTTGGCTGATGTTATTTTCCATTATTAATGGCATACCTTCCTCTTTATAATGAAATAAAGATCCGATCATTTATCTCAAAAATGGCATTTTTCTTTGAATATCAAAATAACACCTCTTATTGGAAAATCCTTTATAATATATGATTTCATTGTTGACAATTGATGTCAAATTACAAATTGCATTTTTTGACATCTTTCCCATAGAAATCAGTATTAATTTCGCATAGTTTTGATAAGTTTTTCTAAATCTTGCCATAACTTATCGTTTCGCCATGTTTAATTTCAATTTAAGAAATTCTTCTCAGTATTCATTTTTGTTCGTCTCATCCTTGTCCCTTTCGCATTCATTGGGGTGTAAAGGTAATTTCAAAAATTCGCAATTATTCCGCAAACCGTGAAAAATATCGCGACGCGAATGCACCCATTTTATTCTCCTTCTCCTTTTACCCCGTGGTGACATGTCAAACGTCGCGAGAGTATGGAGTTTGACGTGTTGTTTATTCGTAATGTCAGCCGTGCACGAATTTTATCTTTGTTAAATTTTTGTGGTAAAGTTCAGTGATTATGTGATTTATATGTATTCATCGAGGGACTCATTTATCCTTGCACAGGTTGGTATATAAATTTCTTTAATTTATATGTTAATTGTGTTTAATTTTCTGCCTTTTATAAATGCATAGATATCTGTCAAGGTGAATTTATTTCGCGAAGTCTCACATAAGGTATCTGTGCATTCTTTGTAAAAGGTAATGAAATTATGTATCCGTACCTAGTACGTTGTTATTTATATAATTTTATGGTGTGTAGCATGAAGTTTATTTAGATTTGCATGTTTCTTATTGTTTGCCTAAATTGTGTGGTAGCTTACCTATTCTCATACAAAACAAATTATTGTTCTTGTTTTTTTGTATGTTTATTTCAGGTCGGCGTGGGACTCTTGAATCTATGTCTTCCCAGATGCTGGTAAGATTTTTTTTAATAGATATTAATCTAATTTTTCTTTTATTTGTAGGTTCGTCGAACAGCGTCACCTTAGATTATATATCAAACTATATTAGGTCATATTGTGTGAAATTCGTGTACATGTGATAAGCATTTATACTTAATCCCACGGGGCGATGAGAAATGAAAATAAGGCTTCGACTTATTTTGTTAGTTCAACATTTCTAATTGGAGGAAAACAAGTCCAGAGATATTTTACTGTTTTTTATACAAAAAAGTAATTAAAAGTGATTTACAGTTAGTAGATAATAAACCGTCTCTGCCTCATTTTCACCATTTTTATAGTGAATTTTAATAATTTCAATGCGTTGCTGAATTTATTAATGGCGTAGTTTCTACTTGTCAAATGTCAAAAAATGACAGCTCCAAAAGTCACATCTACCGAAATAGCGGGCTAATTAAAATAACACCTCTTATTGGAAAACCCTTTAGTAAAAAACTTGAGATAAATATTGTTCTTCTGAAGAGATTTTATATAATCGAAACTCCGATCCCTTGATTTATAGTGACGAAAGGCGTTGTACTGTGCTGTAGAAAGAATTGGCGTTGTTCTCTTAGGAAATTATTTTTGGGGCAAGTTTTATTCTTTTAATAATAAATTATAATGTTTTAAATAAAATCTGGATGAAAATGTTATAAAAATAGACAATCATGGCAAAAATTTTTCCAATGCCGGCTTGTTTATTTACAATTAGTTGTCATTGCTTATTTATTTCGCCTTAAATTATGTCAACCATACAAACGCTACTTCATGAAATATTAAGTTTCAACCACTTAAGTTCCGAAAACATAATACCAAAAAAATTACAAAAAAAAAAAAACCAAATAAATATAGCCTGGAAAAAAATCACAAAGAATTAAAAAGCAAATATCACACATATTACTTATAATCAGGGATCGTAGCTGGTTCGAGAAAATTAATAAAATCAGGGGAAATAATTCGTCTAGTTTTGAAAATTGGTACAATTATACTTTGCGGTATCCTGATGAACATACTAAAAGTCCTCATGGGGGGGGGGGTGTGCTGAAGATGTAGGGAGGGGTTTAAGGTACCTTTTTTCAGGTTTTTCCTCATATCTCTAATATCTGTACGATTAGCATTATATTTACTTCCGACAAAAGTTTCTACATATAATTTCCTAGAAATTTAGTCATTTTTATTTTTGCTCTGAGATCAGTACTTTAGGAGCTACAGGATGTGTAAGTTTTAACAGAGAAATAAAAAATAATAAAAACGAAATAATTTTTAAAATTTTATTTTAAAATAGAAAAAACAAATCAGTTTGTCTTTATTATGTTACTCGTCGTCTTCTACATCGAAATATTCGGTTTCTTCTTCTCTGACATCTACAAGTACACCATTTGTACAAGGACCCAAGCATCCGAAGCATACAAGACTGCATGAAATACCGGCTTTTCAACATCCTCATTTTCCAGTGCAACCACTTTTGTAGCGACAAAAAAATTGAAGTCAGCATGGTGTCAGGAACGGGAGGATCAGTGGTGATAATTGGCTTGAGGGTTTCATCAGCTCCTCGCTTCCAACCTCACATTTCAGGAGGCATTTCGTTACCCAGCCACTCTTAATGCTCGTAATATGTGATATTTTGCCGAACTTTTAGTAGGGGGAGAGGGGAAAGAACAGCTTTGGACTTGGTATTGGAGTATCTATCGTTTCTCCTGATTTTGCTATGGCTTCCAATGTTGATGTTGGGTCATAGAAAATGGCTGCTATATCCTTAATTATTGGTTTTTTCTCAAACAGCTTTACAATTGACACTTTGCCTATCCTGTAATTCGCTGAGGTTGTGTCCCAGCCGCTAAAACTATGTAGAAAAAGAATAGCACAACAAAATGAGAGTTTTCTTTTGTGACGAAAATATCTTGGATTCCAGTTTCCCTCTTCCTGGCTTGACAAGGAATGTTTGGTGGTGGTAGAGTCATTAGAAGAACTACTAAATCCACATCTTCCCCAACAACAGCAACCACGGGATGGTTTGCGGCTTTCTCAATACCACTTCTTATAATTTTATTGTCAGCATCACTAGGAGCCACTCGAGTTTCGATTCCCTCAGCCTGCATTTTTTCTGTCAGAAGTTCAATGAGTCGGGACTTGTTTTTTTCGCATTTGATAGGAAATGCTCTTGTTGAATAGTGACCTTCATAACAAGAATAAAATTTATGTCAACAGACGTTTTCGTTGCTTGTCTTCTTCTTTGTTCTGTTGATTTTGTACTGTTTTTTGTGTCATTGTTTGAATCAAATACGAAAATACAATTTGGTCCGTATTGATTTTTTATATACTTTACGTACTGATCACATATGTATGTCGGAATAAGTAGAGCCAAATTGCCACTTGGTTCGCTGCAGAAGAAACCGACCATCGATGATCATGACACTAACTAACCAATAGTAGTGTCGGTTTTGGGGAGAATGTCATACAAAGCTGCTTTTTGAGTTTCCCTCATGCTGCTTATATTAAAAAGAGATAAAGGATAGGATGATAATTCATACTCCCAAAGCGATACCCGAGGTTCATCGTCCTTCTTGGCAATGGATCGACGGCTGCATTGATCTTGATGGCACCACTCACGACCCTCAACGATACGACTTTATCCTTACGATGAAGTTTCATGTCAGCAAAATTGTTTCCCAACAATTTGGCCATTGGCTGTCTACGAACCTCTTCTGCTTGGTGACAATTTATTTGAGTGCCGCCAGAAATTCCCGTTGATAGAGATAAAAGTTTTTCAATCTTTGGAAAAGGACGGTGATCTTCATAAACACTTCATTCGATATTCGAAAAAGGCCGTGATGAGCGTAAGTGGGATGTTAAATCGAAGACGTCGATGATGCTGCTTCTCTGAGATTTTCTATGATGAAACAAGTCCGTCTGTATCTTTTCCTGCAACTGGAATGGACGACAACACTTTGAACATCACTGAGCAGATTATGTTTTTCATCGTTTTTATTTTTACCAGCCTTTATCAACCCTTGAATTCCTTTCTTTGATACTTCTATCATGTCACTAACCACGTCTTTATCACAAAATGTACATTTATCAGTCATACTTAATGCTTGCATTTTAGAACATATGCAACAATAAAATTATAAAAACTGCATGATACGATGCCTTACAATAACAACGTGGACGGTGTGAACGAGAAACGACGGCTTTAATTTAACCTCAGTGGCAGTGGTATGCGGCAATCCGAGCCGCGCAGATGACCGTCGCTAAGGACTCACGGTATCTCGCATCGACTAAACTAAAAATGTAAGTGATGATGAACAATGACGAAAATACGACACCGCTTTCTTAAATCATCTAGTTTTTATCTCTCTTAAAATTTAAACACCCTGTACCTCCTAAAGTATTGCTCGTAGAGAAAAAATAAATATTACCAAATTTGTAGAAATGTAATACTATTCGTACAGACTTTCGAGTTAGGAGCAAAATCCTGAAAAAAGGTACCTTAAACCCCCCTACACCCTCAGCATACCCCTTACGCTTGAGGACTTTGGGTATGTTCATCTGGATACCGCAAGGTATAACTGTACCAATTCTCAAACTACACGCATTATTTCCCCTGATTGCCCACATTCGGCTTAAATTGATCGTACTAAACGGTTATAAGTTTTATTGTAAAGTTCATTGCTCAGTGAGTTTAGGTATGAATTTTGCTTTACAAGGCCGAACGAAATGTTTAAACTTTACTTACTCATGGTTTCAGTCCTTGGGTAATACTTAGGACAGGTTTTTATTTTTTTAATTCATCAATATTCGTTCTGAGATGATTAATGTTACGCACTATCTTGGTTCCTGGATGGAACCACTAAAAAAATTAATGTAAGTAATGTGAATCCTAAATGGAATCACAAAAATATTACGCAAGGTCAGTTCCTGATAGAACTACAAAATCATATGCAAATTCTGTATAAGATGAATTTTAAATTACTATTAACTGTTATCACTGAAATATGGTTAATTCTACGAAAATTCAGCTTAATCAGTTTATTAAACATTAATTCACTTTAAAAAAGTTTCAGAATAAAAACTATCACCACTTTGTATCTAGATACCTAAAATTGCATATGAGCTTACTTTTACCGTCGGTTGATCATAGGCCAAATTCAAAATTTTCACAAGTTGGAAAATTAAAGTAGAATTAAAAACGCTGACTATCACAAAATCTTTACGGGTTGAAATCAAAAAACTTAAGGGAGCAATCCATCCAAATTCTCGGCCTTATATAGGGTCTGATCCGCCATTTATTGTGTGGAACCCGCAACCATAATTCAAATAACTCAGAATATTTTATCTTTCATATGCTGATTCGTTACGGAATATTCACATCTCTATTTTCCCATGAAAAAACTTATGTCATTTATTAAATTCATTCATTTTAGAGGATAAAAATTCCATATTAAGATATAATATGGCGTAATTAGATTCTTGTCGTTCATATTGAGATAGTTATGATGTTGAACGTATTTTTTAATTATCTCGCTTCCACTTGCTATCTCTTTTCTTCTCATTCGTTATGTGAGAAAATCACAATTTAGTGCATTTTATCTACAAAAATTGTTTATTTTAAAAGTTTTTTCAATATGTTTTATTTTCTAATTACTAATCATAAATTCCCTACACTCTCTCCACACTCTCCACTTTCGAATCCTACCTCTTGAATCTCGACTCTCGAATCTCAATTCTCGATTCTCCTTTCTCGAATATCGACTCTCGAGTCTCGAATCTCGACGCACATATCACGGCTCTCGACTCTCTAATATCGAATCTCCAGTCATATCACACAAGCCCCAAATTGCACAACATCCCCACCCCAAAATGCCACAAAATATAAGAAAATTTTACCTCATCGAAAAGCTCCCCATTCACTCATTCAAAATCAAAAAACCCCATATCAATCCATTAACGTTTACTATCCTAAAACTCTTTCGACACAAACGGTACTCTCAGGCGCTCAGACACAAAGTTTTTTAGTCAGGGGCTTATGAGCTGATAAAAACAATTAAAATAATTAAAAAAATTAAAAACAATAAATAAAATAAAATAAGCTAAAAAATTGTACAAATACAATTAACTGTACCTGTAAAAGGAGCACAACATGGCAGGATATAAGAAAATAAACTTACATTATAAGGATGGCTTGATTTGATTCTTAATATTTCATGCCCCAAAGTTGCTCAGTCCCATAAATGCTGATTAGCCACGGACTGGACCCTTACCAGTTCAAGTGTTTTGGTGGATCTGTTACAGCATTTGCCTATGAGACCTCGGTTTCCTGAATCAAGTAGCCAAGGTGAATCCACCCCACAAATTAAACCTTCAAGGACTCAGCTGCCGACGTCAATTTAACAAATACAGCAACGTCATTACGTCCTATTGAAGACGTAATAGAGACGAATTGCCACTGCGCAAAACTAGGCCAAATCCCTTCAAAATTTTTAATAAAAAAAAATTCTATCCAATTACATTTTCAAAATTGTTATGAATTTTCCCCTTTCATGTACAGAGAAATAAAACTAAAAATGTTTTCTAAAGATGTGTCTTTCATTGCCATTCCAAGAGCTTTGTGAGCTTAATAAACAATAACCATGTTACTACTAAGGTTTTTCGCTCGAAAGCTACCCTCTTCCCTCAACCCATATGCTTCCATACAGAAATACTGGGTTTTTGCAATTATTGCATTTCAAAAGCAATACAAGTGCAATCAATCATCGATGCCATTCTAAATTTTATAAATCTCGACAAATGGAGGAGAGAACAAATAAATGCATTCAATTTATCGTAATGCCTCGTCGACTCCATTATTTCAGGCCACAAGAAAAATATCCAATTTAAGGATTTGCATTTGATGCGTTTAGCCCACATCCGTATAATCTGGTTCAGCTCGTAATCTGCATTCATTGTGACAGACAGGACATTCTAGTTTTCATTATGATTGTGTGTCTTTTTTGTTGTTGTTCTGCATTTTATCGGGCAATGCCATCCGTGGCATTAAGCTTTATCCTTTTCGCAGATGAAATAAGTGAAAAAACTGTCTTTTCTCATTAATTTGTAAAATTTGTACGAACTCATCCCATTCTGTTATTTTCACATTCACAGCTGGATTTAGATATGTGTGTGTACATCTGCTGGGAAGAATAGCAGTTGCATGCTAAATGCACTTCGTATTTTATTAGTTTTGCAACGTCTGACAGTATGTTCTTTTTACCCATATAAATTTTTGTATTTGTAAAACTGAACAAATAACATTATGCAAATGCACGGATGACGCAGGTAAAGTAATTATTTATAAATTTTTTAGCAGCAAATATTGATTACAAAAATAATTACCTATAAATTTACTGACGTTCATTCTTTACTTTTCTTCCATTAAAATGGTAATTTAAAAGACGGAACTTTGATTAAATCGGGTAAATTCAGAGCCGAACTGGGGGCGCGGGCGATTGAGCGCTAGCATGATGAGCCGGTAATCGTCGGGCCGAAGGTCTCCAGATTAATCACGACAACATCATGAATTTTGATTAGACATTTTCGGCTTCGGTGGAAGGAGAGCTAGGTACGAATTGAAAATACTCAGAACTGCGCTAAAATCTATAGACACAGACAGGGCACGGAGCCAAGGTAGTTTGTGCGCGTTACCAAGATAGAATTATAGATGGCAATTCTGGCATTTTCGTGGCTTCAATGGCGTTCACTTTTTTACAAGAATTTAGTATTATATTTAACATCATACAATTTCAAATTCGAAAAAACGTTTCGAATACTTATCTTGCTGAAAAGGTTCAACAGGGATTTCCAAACGTTATTAAATACTTATGCGTACTAAAACAAGCTTAGGAGATACTGCACAGCATGACAGGACGGAGATAAGGAAAGGAATTCGGGAAAGTGAAGAGAGTGGCAGAGGTGCTTATATATGCCACTCTTGAACCTTTACAGATTGTAAGCCCCAGGAAAAATAGAAGATGGTACACGGTTCCACATTCGCATACTTCGGGATAAAAAAGCATTACGGAATTTTACTGTAAGACAGAAAGTAATTTTAAGGGTGAAAGGATGTGCGCAATTTGCAGCGTTAGTAGGTATTGGATGCAGGAATCATTCTACAAGGGATCAGACTAGATATTTCATTGGAACATTGACTATGCATGTAACAATAAAGAAGCGAAAAGCTTCCAAAATTGCAGCTATTGTCAATGAGCTTGAACGATTTCTTTTGGACGATATTCAATGAAGCTAAGACTGTGCGATCAGTCCCAGTCCAAATATGAGAATTATATTCCATTCTAGATCTTATGTAGGACTTATAGCGCAGCGCTAGATTCAATAGGCTGAAATATTTCTTACACTTTTCAGAAATCCAAGACATTTCATCTGTCCAACTTAATGGAATAATTAACTCCATGAATGCATAAAGACGGTGTTCTGTAAATTAGTGATCCAGCAAAAGAAACAGGAATGGAAAAATTATGATCTTGTCTTTAAGAAATGAGACAGTTTCTTTTTGCCCCAAGCAAGGATATTATAAACATCATTATTCAATGATCTAACCATGCAACTTCTATTGGCAAATTCGTAGTTCCCCCTGAAGTCAGCGAGAATGTCAAAAGAGTAAACCAAATCAAAGGTACTGTCATCGAGAAAACTATTAATGGGATTAAAAGATTGGGAAAGCAGACCATTAGTTAAAATTAATAAGAGAGATGAAGAGATAGCAGAGCATACAATGGAATATTTACCGTCATCAGAAATAGGCCACCAATTCGGGTAACCCTTTCTTGCTGTCATACAGCAACACCAAGTAGGTGTTGCCCGATTAAAAAAATTTTCGGAATTTTATTTACTATTTTTATGAAGGCGCTGTTTACACAATGTCAGCTCTCTACGTTGACGCATTCTCGTGCAATGTAAATATATATTAAAAATAAAAGTCTGGTATGGCAGCACCAAGAAGGAATTTCCCGATTTATTCTATTTTTGAACTAGTATTTACTTTGCTATAAAACCACAACATACATAATTTCAGCACTCTGCGATGACGCGTTCTCAAGCAATGTTCAAATATATAGTGAAAATCCAAAGTTTTGTATGGCAGCACCAACAAGAGGTTACGCAATTTGGCCGATTATAAAACAACTATCTACTATTACTATGAAAGAGAATTTTCAGCACTTTAGATATACGCGTTCTTAGGAAGTGCACAAATATATAGTGAAAAATTTAAATTTTTGTATGGCAACCCTAGAAAGGAGTCGCCGGATTGGTCCCATTTTCGATATTAAATTTACTTTTTTTAGAAAAGCGTATATACAAAATGTCAGTACTCTAAGTGAAAGCGTTCCCGAGTTATCGTGGTATGTCGTTGGTATACCTATTTTTCCGCGGCTCTATTGATGTCTGCCACCATTTTCCCCCAATCAAATTGAGAGAGTATGATAGGAATGAAAATTTTGTTTATGAAATTACGTAAGTATTTTAGTCGCCAGCTCTCAGTCTATTGTGTGCAGATGAGCTTCTAGTACCATTCACCATGTATCATGCTGCATGTTTCATCTCGTGTGAAAGAGACGAGTTTTATTATAGTCACAAATTGTGACCAGAATTCTTTTTAAAAGAATTAAAACAGTCGAAAGCCTTCTTGTGCTTAATTCTATTCAGGGTACTCTATTTTTTTTTCATCAACCTCAAAATGAAGCTAACTTGTCCGAATTGGTTTGCTTAGTTGGATTTTTCTGACAGCAAACAAACATAACCTTACAATATGGATTAAATTAGAAAAATTCAAATAATTCTGGATTGTGCGATCAAGCAAACTAGATGTTTTTAAACTGTTATACAAAGTAGCAAAGTCAGGTAGTCTAGAAATGACATCAATCGTAAACGCGAAGACATCCTTGAATTCAGAAAAATCGGAAATTTTTTTTTTTTTTTTATTTTAACATTTGAAAATTCCTTTTTGCCTCTACAAAGAACTTACATAAATCGACCCCTCATACAAGTGAGTTCAATTTGCCTAGTGGCAGTCAGGCCATACAAAGCAAACCAGTGTATGACGCCCAACGAGGTAATAACTAAAGGAAATGAAAATAAGTAAATATAGCGTACCCATTTTTAACACATTGACACATTTTACTGTTTGTACATAAGCGCCGTGAAACTTGTTTCCAAATCTCGGGGGCTGATTATTTTATGCACTTAACTTAACGTGGGAAAATTTAAATTTGATTTATGTTTTAAATTAAATTAATGGAAACTTTTTATTTATTATAATAATTTCATAAACTTCATAATTGATTTAAAAATTATTTGTTCCAAATATTTCTTTACATATTATTTGGTAAAAAGCTATTTGGTTTAACTTTATTTGATTTAGCTTCTGAGTGCGAAGTAAATTACGTAAATAAAGCCCCACAAAAAGCAAATGGAGACTTCAAAACTTCCTCCATAGACTGGTACTCTTGCAAATTATACCAAATATCAAAAAAAATTATCCAAATTCTAAAAAAAAACTTTATAGAGGGATGTCGTACAATTTTCCGCACCACCCAGGAGGTATTGTACATTAGGTGCGTTAGCTGTATATTTTAGATAGTCGCTTCCAAAGTAGGCCTATGCAACATCGCATTACTAATTTTTCTGTAAATAAATTAGGTATTCTTTACATACCCTGAAAATGAACCAGTTTTGTATACTTTTGTCTTATGGATATTTTTTCTGTGGCTTTTTTTGCTATATAATGATAGCGAACTTTGAGATATTTCTCAGAAATAAGTTTTATTAATAAAGTATAATGATCTCTTTCAAACATATGAATCGCGTGATCTGCAAAAATTAGTTCACCTATGAAGGATTTTTTCACCTTAATTAGTAAGCCTGTATATGGGACTTGCATGGCAGCTAAACATTCGGCACAATTCAAACTTTTACTTAAAAAATGAACAACATATCCAGAAATATATTCGACAACATGCTTGGTATAATCGGATAAGTTTCGGGGATTTTGTGAGTAGCAATGATCTTTTAAAAATATAAGATTTAGTTCTTGTACTTCTTCAGTTTGCTCCACTGACATATGGTTGGATAGCACTTTGGTTTTGTTTACATTTTGATGTATTTCTCTTGAAGGAGATGACGACTTAGCATTCAATAAGCTTATTTGTTCCAAGGGAAGACAATTTCCAATCCCTCTTTCGCTAATTTGGCAACGGAAAAGTACCTTTTTATAGGCTGAAATAAATTGTTTTATGGATGGGTTATTATTACTTCCAAGGCACATTCGGAAAGTAGAAAATAACAGTTCAATATGGTCTTGATTGATTTTGTAAAGTGGGACGAAAGATAATTGGAAGTTTTTAATAAACCTTTCGTATAAGATTGCTATATTTGTAAGACAACGTACCAATCCCAGAAATCCTACACTTCTGAGACATTTAATAATAAGCTCTCCAGAAACAAGCTTCAGTTTAGAAATATAAGTAATTGCTTCTTCAATAAAATCTTTGAGGTGTGGATAATTATTTTCACAAAGGGCCTTTTTTTTAAACTGGTATTCCGAAACTCTTCTGCTGTTTAAAATGTCAAAAACATCATTCAACATGCGAATGAACTTAGCAGTGGCAGTGCTACCTGAAAATGATTCTAATTTCAGTACATCGTGACAAAAGTTTTATGCATCAGCAACAGATTTGCTTAAAGCCTCAACTGCTAGTTTTACTTTCATTTTCTGCGTATGAAAGTATATATGAGCATTTCTTAACTTGTTGCCCAAATGCAGACCTTCATTTTCTTGGAGATCTACTAGATTTTTTAAGAAATTCCACCTTATTTTATTACAGTTGCCATCAACAATTACTTTAAAATCACATAAAGCATTGCGAACAAGTTTTAACATGTGAACAGGATCCGGATGCAAAATAAATTTACAGTCATATTCCTCTATCCGAAAGTAATTCTTGGCGTTCAAATTTTTATATCACAGCCGAGAAGAAGCCTTTAAGTTGTAAGATTTGTTGATGTCCCATCAAATGTTACTCCTATTACCTCTGCACCTGTATCCAATAGGTTTTGAATTCAAATCAAAGTAATATTTTTTTTTTGTGCCGCATTTATGGAAGAAATTGGGAAGAAACCATGTCGTATTTTCCAGGGCTTCTTAACACAAACTGCTATGAATAGAAGTATTTGTGTTGCTACCACGTTACTATTCCCTCCATTGCCCACATCAACAAACCCTACTGCCTTTTCCCGATATATTGACTAATATGCATTTCATCAAACACAACGTTGAGATAAATTTTCTCCCCCTTATTCTTAGCAACTTCCACAACTTGCTTTATGGCCTCAAAAGATTCTTTGGTGAATCCAGGAGCACAATTTGTATTTTGGTACCAATTTGCCAAAGTCCTTTTGTGCGGTAAGCAACAACTAAATGTTTTTCTTACAAACTCATATGCTTTCGGGGAAAGAAAATTCAAATTTAATTTGAGCATTATATTGCTTATGAACTTTCTTACCTTGAATTTTCAAAAGTTCTCTTTCAAATACATTTTCATTTGGTTCTGAAATTTTCTCGAGAACTTCTTCCAGTTCTTCATTCAATAAATTTTTTGACTTTAGAGTCTCCACAATATTATTTAATAAGCCAATTTTTTTATTCCTTCTTCGAATAGATGCTTTCATTTTTTTAATGTTTTTAATTTTATCTCTTAGCCGTTCTTTTAGTTTTGACATTTTTTTTCCTAAATCTTTTATTTTAAATAGCTTATCGTCAACACCGAAATTTTCTTTATGATCTTCCTAGCACAAAATTTAAAAATTGTACAATTAATTCGGGGAAAAAGTGTTTGTCTCTATCCCAAACATTTATTTATTTAACATAACATAAATTAATTATAGCTCTAAACATATACATACATACATATATTACTTAGCAAATTTAATTCATCCGTTCCACAAGCAACATCACATACTTCTACTATAGTAGTTATTTCTTCATTATTAAAAAGGTCTGTAAAATTTCCTTCTGCATCTTTTGCATTGGTATCATCCACGATTTTCTAAGTCATTGAAAGTGGTGAAAATAAGTTCCCAAATAACAGTTGAAAACTAAATTTTACCGTCTACTTAGAGCAACATTCCGTTCTTTTTTCATAATAGTTTCTGCGCTTGCCTTCCTCGTTTCCTTGAACTGAATTTGAATACATATTATTACTGTTCAAGTCTATAACGTACTCACTCGCTGGGATATCATTGATTTCCTTGGCTTGAAATTTATAAATGACAAATTGCTTTTTGAGTAAGTAGTACACTTACTTTCTTTGGGTATATTTGCGAAGCGCACAACCCAAAATTAATCTAGTCAAAAATACTTTGCGAAGCGCACACCTATTGTTAAGGGATTACGCATTGTTCTAGCACATATCTTTACCTGCCCTAAGTAATATAGCCCCGTAGGGTATAATTGCCAAGCGCAAAGAAACACACACCCAGGCAGGCACACACAGACACACATATACTGGCAGGCGCGCACACACACACACACACACAGAGGCAGGCTGGCAGGGGCACACACACGCGCGCGGAGCGAAGCGGAGCCAGTATATGTGTGTCTGTGTGTGCCTGCCTGGGTGTGTGTTTCTTTGCGCTTGGCAATTATACCCTACGGGGCTATATTACTTAGGGCAGGTAAAGATATGTGCTAGAACAATGCGTAATCCCTTAACAATAGGTGTGCGCTTCGCAAAGTATTTTTGACTAGATTAATTTTGGGTTGTGCGCTTCGCAAATATACCCAAAGAAAGTAAGTGTACTACTTACTCAAAAAGCAATTTGTCATTTATAAATTTCAAGCCAAGGAAATCAATGATATCCCAGCGAGTGAGTACGTTATAGACTTGAACAGTAATAATATGTATTCAAATTCAGTTCAAGGAAACGAGGAAGGCAAGCGCAGAAACTATTATGAAAAAAGAACGGAATGTTGCTCTAAGTAGACGGTAAAATTTAGTTTTCAACTGTTATTTGGGAACTTATTTTCACCACTTTCAATGACTTAGAAAATCGTGGATGATACCAATGCAAAAGATGCAGAAGGAAATTTTACAGACCTTTTTAATAATGAAGAAATAACTACTATAGTAGAAGTATGTGATGTTGCTTGTGGAACGGATGAATTAAATTTGCTAAGTAATATATGTATGTATGTATATGTTTAGAGCTATAATTAATTTATGTTATGTTAAATAAATAAATGTTTGGGATAGAGACAAACACTTTTTCCCCGAATTAATTGTACAATTTTTAAATTTTGTGCTAGGAAGATCATAAAGAAAATTTCGGTGTTGACGATAAGCTATTTAAAATAAAAGATTTAGGAAAAAAAATGTCAAAACTAAAAGAACGGCTAAGAGATAAAATTAAAAACATTAAAAAAATGAAAGCATCTATTCGAAGAAGGAATAAAAAAATTGGCTTATTAAATAATATTGTGGAGACTCTAAAGTCAAAAAATTTATTGAATGAAGAACTGGAAGAAGTTCTCGAGAAAATTTCAGAACCAAATGAAAATGTATTTGAAAGAGAACTTTTGAAAATTCAAGGTAAGAAAGTTCATAAGCAATATAATGCTCAAATTAAATTTGAATTTTCTTTCCCCGAAAGCATATGAGTTTGTAAGAAAAACATTTAGTTGTTGCTTACCGCACAAAAGGACTTTGGCAAATTGGTACCAAAATACAAATTGTGCTCCTGGATTCACCAAAGAATCTTTTGAGGCCATAAAGCAAGTTGTGGAAGTTGCTAAGAATAAGGGGGAGAAAATTTATCTCAACGTTGTGTTTGATGAAATGCATATTAGTCAATATATCGGGAAAAGGCAGTAGGGTTTGTTGATGTGGGCAATGGAGGGAATAGTAACGTGGTAGCAACACAAATACTTCTATTCATAGCAGTTTGTGTTAAGAAGCCCTGGAAAATACGACATGGTTTCTTCCCAATTTCTTCCATAAATGCGGCACAAAAAAAAAATATTACTTTGATTTGAATTCAAAACCTATTGGATACAGGTGCAGAGGTAATAGGAGTAACATTTGATGGGACATCAACAAATCTTACAACTTAAAGGCTTCTTCTCGGCTGTGATATAAAAATTTGAACGCCAAGAATTACTTTCGGATAGAGGAATATGACTGTAAATTTATTTTGCATCCGGATCCTGTTCACATGTTAAAACTTGTTCGCAATGCTTTATGTGATTTTAAAGTAATTGTTGATGGCAACTGTAATAAAATAAGGTGGAATTTCTTAAAAAATCTAGTAGATCTCCAAGAAAATGAAGGTCTGCATTTGGGCAACAAGTTAAGAAATGCTCATATATACTTTCATACGCAGAAAATGAAAGTAAAACTAGCAGTTGAGGCTTTAAGCAAATCTGTTGCTGATGCATAAAACTTTTGTCACGATGTACTGAAATTAGAATCATTTTCAGGTAGCACTGCCACTGCTAAGTTCATTCGCATGTTGAATGATGTTTTTGACATTTTAAACAGCAGAAGAGTTTCGGAATACCAGTTTAAAAAAAAGGCCCTTTGTGAAAATAATTATCCACACCTCAAAGATTTTATTGAAGAAGCAATTACTTATATTTCTAAACTGAAGCTTGTTTCTGGAGAGCTTATTATTAAATGTCTCAGAAGTGTAGGATTTCTGGGATTGGTACGTTGTCTTACAAATATAGCAATCTTATACGAAAGGTTTATTAAAAACTTCCAATTATCTTTCGTCCCACTTTACAAAATCAATCAAGACCATATTGAACTGTTATTTTCTACTTTCCGAATGTGCCTTGGAAGTAATAATAACCCATCCATAAAAGAATTTATTTCAGCCTATAAAAAGGTACTTTTCCGTTGCCAAATTAGCGAAAGAGGGATTGGAAATTGTCTTCCCTTGGAACAAATAAGCTTATTGAATGCTAAGTCGTCATCTCCTTCAAGAGAAATACATCAAAATGTAAACAAAACCAAAGTGCTATCCAACCATATGTCAGTGGAGCAAACTGAAGAAGTACAAGAACTAAATCTTATATTTTTAAAAGATCATTGCTACTCACAAAATCCCCGAAACTTATCCGATTATACCAAGCATGTTGTCGAATATATTCCTGGATATGTTGTTCATTTTTTAAGTAAAAGTTTGAATTGTGCCGAATGTTTAGCTGCCATGCAAGTCCCATATACAGGCTTACTAATTAAGGTGAAAAAATCCTTCATAGGTGAACTAATTTTTGCAGATCACGCGATTCATATGTTTGAAAGAGATCATTATACTTTATTAATAAAACTTATTTCTGAGAAATATCTCAAAGTTCGCTATCATTATATAGCAAAAAAAGCCACAGAAAAAATATCCATAAGACAAAAGTATACAAAACTGGTTCATTTTCAGGGTATGTAAAGAATACCTAATTTATTTACAGAAAAATTAGTAATGCGATGTTGCATAGGCCTACTTTGGAAGCGACTATCTAAAATATACAGCTAACGCACCTAATGTACAATACCTCCTGGGTGGTGCGGAAAATTGTACGACATCCCTCTATAAAGTTTTTTTTAGAATTTGGATAATTTTTTTTGATATTTGGTATAATTTGCAAGAGTACCAGTCTATGGAGGAAGTTTTGAAGTCTCCATTTGCTTTTTGTGGGGCTTTATTTACGTAATTTACTTCGCACTCAGAAGCTAAATCAAATAAAGTTAAACCAAATAGCTTTTTACCAAATAATATGTAAAGAAATATTTGGAACAAATAATTTTTAAATCAATTATGAAGTTTATGAAATTATTATAATAAATAAAAAGTTTCCATTAATTTAATTTAAAACATAAATCAAATTTAAATTTTCCCACGTTAAGTTAAGAGCATAAAATAATCAGCCCCCGAGATTTGGAAACAAGTTTCACGGCGCTTATGTACAAACAGTAAAATGTGTCAATGTGTTAAAAATGGGTACGCTATATTTACTTATTTTCATTTCCTTTAGTTATTACCTCGTTGGGCGTCATACACTGGTTTGCTTTGTATGGCCTGACTGCCACTAGGCAAATTGAACTCACTTGTATGAGGGGTCGATTCATGTAAGTTCTTTGTAGAGGCAAAAAGGAATTTTCAAATGTTAAAATAAAAAAAAAAAAAAAATTTCCGATTTTTCTGAATTCAAGGATGTCTTCGCGTTTACGATTGATGTCATTTCTAGACTACCTGACTTTGCTACTTTGTATAACAGTTTAAAAACATCTAGTTTGCTTGATCGCACAATCCAGAATTATTTGAATTTTTCTAATTTAATCCATATTGTAAGGTTATGTTTGTTTGCTGTCAGAAAAATCCAACTAAGCAAACCAATTCGGACAAGTTAGCTTCATTTTGAGGTTGATGAAAAAAAATAGAGTACCCTGAATAGAATTAAGCACAAGAAGGCTTTCGACTGTTTTAATTCTTTTAAAAAGAATTCTGGTCACAATTTGTGACTATAATAAAACTCGTCTCTTTCACACGAGATGAAACATGCAGCATGATACATGGTGAATGGTACTAGAAGCTCATCTGCACACAATAGACTGAGAGCTGGCGACTAAAATACTTACGTAATTTCATAAACAAAATTTTCATTCCTATCATACTCTCTCAATTTGATTGGGGGAAAATGGTGGCAGACATCAATAGAGCCGCGGAAAAATAGGTATACCAACGACATACCACGATAACTCGGGAACGCTTTCACTTAGAGTACTGACATTTTGTATATACGCTTTTCTAAAAAAAGTAAATTTAATATCGAAAATGGGACCAATCCGGCGACTCCTTTCTAGGGTTGCCATACAAAAATTTAAATTTTTCACTATATATTTGTGCACTTCCTAAGAACGCGTATATCTAAAGTGCTGAAAATTCTCTTTCATAGCAATAGTAGATAGTTGTTTTATAATCGGCCAAATTGCGTAACCTCTTGTTGGTGCTGCCATACAAAACTTTGGATTTTCACTATATATTTGAACATTGCTTGAGAACGCGTCATCGCAGAGTGCTGAAATTATGTATGTTGTGGTTTTATAGCAAAGTAAATACTAGTTCAAAAATAGAATAAATCGAGAAATTCCTTCTTGGTGCTGCCATACCAGACTTTTATTTTTAATATATATTTACATTGCACGAGAATGCGTCAACGTAGAGAGCTGACATTGTGTAAACAGCGCCTTCATAAAAATAGTAAATAAAATTCCGAAAATTATTTTAATCGGGCAACACCTACTTGGTGTTCTTGTATGAAAGCGAGAAAGGGTTACCTGAATTGTTGGCCCAGTTCTGATGCCGGCAAATATTCCATTATGTGCTCCAGGGCTCTATTATCTCTTCATCTCTCTTATTAATTTTAACTAAAAATCTGCTTTCCCAGTCTTTTAATCCTATTAATAGTTTTACCGATGACAGTACCTTTGATTTGGTTTACTCTTTTGAAATTCTTGCGGACTTCAGGCGGAATTACACATTTGCCAATCGAAGTTGCATAATTAGATCGTTGAATAACGACCCTTATAATATCCTTGCTTGCTTCGCTCCGCGCGCGTGTGTGTGCCCCTGCCAGCCTGCCTCTGTGTGTGTGTGCGTGTGGCGCTTGGCGCAGAGCGTACTCCTCCTATTGATATTAGTGGTTTAAAAACTTAACTTAACTTACATAGATCAGGCAAAATTCATAGATCAGGTAAAGATATGTGCTATAACAATGCGTTGACCTTAACCATAGCCGCGCGTTTCCAAAACAATGCGTAATCCCTTAACAATAGGTGTGCGCTTCGCAAACTCCTGCTTGTGCGCTAGGAGAAGTGTTTTTTATGGCTTGTGCGCTTCGCAAATACACCCCTTTCTTTTCATAAGCGACGATGAAGGTTGAATTAATAATGGACCATGTGCAATTCTAGTTGAAACAACTACTTGATTTTCAAGTTTTGAAGGTGAGTCGTCTTGATGAATTGCAATAACAGGAAGAGCATTATTTCCCAGGACTGTTCGTTTGTCAAAACAAAATAAATCACTTGCAAGAAAGTGATTAGAGCAAACAACACTTTTTGTCTTAACATTGTCTTCTACGATTCCAATTGCTGCCAACCATTTCTTCCTCACTTCAATACCTTTTTGAAACCTGTATACAATTTTAATCGCTTTTATATTCTTATACTCTAAAGTATTTACTGAATATGCAAAACATGAACATAAAAAAGTAAATAATTAAGAAAAAAAATTTCAGTGGTAAAAAGTTTGTTAGTAAAATTTGTTGCATGCCCTTTCGATTATCTCCGGTTTTTCCTGCCACTCAGTCAATCGCCAGACACGGGTGAGATAATCATACCTCTGAAAGAATTATCCTGACATCACCAAGACAACTCCTGCTAGAGGAGTTAAACACAACCACAGACAACCAGTAGACTTACTATAAAAATCAGTCCGCCACTGATAGTTTTGTCTCTCTCATTCACAAAATGACCACGATTGAGTTCGGTCTTGTTATGAAAATGTGCAAAGCGAAATAAAGTGAACAAAAGGTAAAATTAAAATATAGGCAGGAACCGAAAGGATCTGACCAAGTGTTGAATATTTATGAGAAATAAACCACAATTAGCAAATTGAAAAATTGCGCTAAAACAAGTGAAAAACCTCTCAGTGTAGTGAAAAAACATAAAATGACTGAACCACAGGTCAGTGCAACCAGTTTTAACTTACTAAAATATATTAAACAAGCACGTGCGAACCCAAGTGAAACGCATTTTAAAAAAGTACAAGAATAAATCTAGATATAAGCTCAGAACTGCAAGACGAGCAAAGAAGTTGGAAATCAAGCCTTATAACAAAGAATCTGGAACGGATGACGACAATATGATCCACGAGGGTATTATACAGGAAGAACCCCTAACAAAAAGGCAGTATAACCAAATTAATATAATAAATGAAAGATCACTGCATCAACTTTCTATACAACAGGAAGGGAACCAACACCAAGTAGAGGAGAGAAGTCAATCTCATTCAACACACCAAGGAGCCCCATCTTCTAACGAGCCACCACAAACAACAACAAACCAACAGACGAATCCCAACCTGGAGCTTAACTATCATCAACTAGTTAGAGATTATAACAACCTACAAGGTAAGTACTCAGAGCTTGTAGATAAATTCGATTATATTTCGAACAAATTAGACTTTATTTCGGCAAATAAAAGATAACTGTTTCCCCTAACAAACCAACAACTTCTGTTGTAAACAACAACTATTTTCAGTTGCTAAACAACGAGAACGTGACAAACAGCACAGATGCTGAGATGGACAGTAACGAATTCACATGCAATACCGACAAAAATTATCTAGCAATCCTAACGCCGACAAAACACATAAATTACCCCCAATAGTCTGTTATAACATGGACATTAAGGAATATACTAACAAACTAAAAACTCTTCTAGGACACAATAAGTTTATTTTTAAAAAAAGTCAACTCTAGCGTAACTCGTATCTTAACAATCAACCTAGAAGACAAAGTAAAGCACGCATTGAAGCAGAACAATACTGGAAGTTTTTGCTATACCCCGAAGGAGGAAAAACAGCAATCCATCATCATCAAAAACCTAGCGCTAACCTGAGACATCAACGACGTACAAGCAGCACTAAATAATCAGAAACTAGACGTCAACATAATTAAACTTTTCAAACTAAAAAATACAGATAACTGGATAATACAGATTCACTCAAGTGATAATCCGAAGGATCTTCTGACACTAAGATATCTTCTTAACCAAGCAGTCGTGGTTGAACGATTTAAGTCCAACAAGATGACACAGTGCAAAAAGTGCCAAAGATTTGGGCACGTGCGTAAAATGTACTGAGAAACATGAGCCAGGACAATATAAACGGAAAAGTATGTCGGAAAATTCTCAACCAAGAAGTATCAACTGTGGTCAATTAGGACATCCGGCCAGCTACAGACGCTGCCCCAAATACATGGAACTTATCCAAAGGAAAGAGGAGGCCCTAGCCAACCGAAGCAACAAACAAACGGCTTATGAGAACTTCACTAAAAAAAATATTAGTTACTCAACAAAAGCTTAAAAGTAACATCTCCAATACTACCACAATTCCTAACATTAAAAATAACACTAACAATATCAATAGCAAAAACTCCCTAAATGTAATTAACCGAGAATATCAGACGCTATTCGGACTAAACCTACACAGTACAAAATAATTCCCTAAAGTGAATGGCAACAATTTGTGCCACAAAGGTTAGGTATTTTTGGATAAGATTAGGGAAAGCCTCCAACTTGGAAAACGTAGATTATGTTTTTATCTCTAAAATGTAAATAGGTCTCTCCTTCAAATGTAGGGAATTTTTGTCTCCCCCCCCTCCCTCTAAAATTTAGGGAATTTAAAATTTCGTTTTGTTTTTTCCCTAAAATGCAGGGAATATTCCCTAAAATTTAGGGTCCTTAAAATCTAGGGCACACTCCACAGTATATGACTTGTTTTCAAAAGCAACATGTGAATTATATAAACGAAAATACATTTCCATGAAAAATGTAGCAAAATACCTTATTTATTGAACGTTCTCTTCCTTATATCGAGAAAAGGTTTATTTTTCAGGAATTTTACGAACTTTATAGGTTTTCTAATTGCCTAAACAAATTTTTTTATTTTTCTTCCACAAAACCGCCAACTCACAGAGAGAAATGCCAAAAGAGAGGCACTGATGCATTTATTATTGGATCTAACAATCAATTCAGAGTAAACCATTGAAAATTTGTTTACTAAATGTTAATTCAATAGTGACAAATTATAAAAGGCTAGATAGTGCCTAAAAGCATATAAGCCGGACATGATGTTACTCACAGATACAAATCTTAACAAGAAATACAATCCTCATTTTAAAAACTCCAAAATAGCCAAGATAAACAGAGCGAACCGGCAAGGAGGAGGAACAGACGTACTCATCAAAGATAACATCGAATATGAAAGGATAACCGACCCCAGCACACAACATCTGGAAACCACAATCATAAGAATAAAATACTCAAGCAGATGCCTGTATCTGGTATCGCTGTACAACAAAAATGGAAAGGAAACATTTAACACAATTCAGCTCATACCTAGATCTTTTTCTAATATCTAACAATCTTAATACATCATATCATCCCAACTTCATATATAAATTTAGATTTCGATTCAGACCACAACGCAGTTGAACTAAACATACAAATTAATGACATGGCCCTAACACAACCAAAAACCATCTTTAATTACTCCCGCACTAGCATCCCCTTATTCAATAGAACACTATATAATGCAATTAGTAATACCAATATACTAATCAACCGAACCATAACCCCAGACAAGGCAGATGAAAGTATAATAAAACTGAAAGAAGTAATGGAAAACGCAATAGAAAGGAGTGTACCAAAAATTACCTTCAAAAAAAGGGGAGCACTCCGCTACCAGGATCAATCATCAATTTAATAAGATATAAGAACTCCGTGCGAAGGAGCTGGCATAGGCAAAGGTACGACCTTAACCAGCACTTACTAAAAGCGCAGATAAGAGACATCGGAACAATAATAAAATCCAGGATAGATATTCACCACAAAACTTACTGGGAAAACAATCTCGCCAAAATATTCATAGACCGGAAGACGTTTAAGTCAATAAAAATCTCGCAGTTATAAAAGACATACTAGGCCTGCCAAGACTAATCAAGACAAATAATCCTGACGAGTACATCACAAACAATAAGGAGAAAATTGATGCCATAGGAAATCACCTAGAAAATAATCACAAACAAAATCTTAACATGAACACAGAATCCTCCAACTTAAAGAGTGAGCTAAACTTCACCCCTATTTAACTTTAGCAATAACTATCCTGTAATCTCTATAAACTCTGACACTTATAACCGTAATAATCCTAAATTAATAGTACCCAAAGGGATACACCATCTAATTGAACGCAGCAAAAATAAAACATCGGTAGGAGCAGATCGTGTACCCAACTACCTCATAACAAAAACAAAAAAAGGGATTCTGGACCTTCCTAGCAATCCTCTTCAACCATTTATACAACATCGGATACTTTCCCCAAAAATGGAAAACAGCCTACGTGATTCCTATTAAAAAGGCCAATAAGCGAATCAGATCACCAGCTATAGACATATGTCACGACTACCAGCAATGAGCAAAATTTATAAACGTTTCCTAAGTTCGAAGATACAGGACCACATTGAGGAAAACATCGTAATGCCAGATTTTCAAATGGGCTTCAGCCAGTACCACCTAGATAGGAAAAAAACTACTCTAATGTGCAGCATAGACACCGAGAAAGCGTTCGACACCTCTTGGATAGAGGGACTTATATATAAAATGAAGCATATATACCAATTCATTCCACATCTATGCAAGAATATATACAGCTACTAATAGGAAATTCAACCTAAAAATCAACGATATAGGAGTACCCCAAGGAGTAATCCTTGGCCCCACACTATATAACATCTATACGGCTGAGATCCCTCTCCGACCGACCCTTTAAAAATCATCACATACGTAGACGACATAATTTTCTACACAGCAACCAGCAAATTTCTCCCTATGAAATCGCAAGTAAATAGCTACCTAGGTATCCCATTTAAGTATTATAAAAAATGGAAACTAAAAATTAATATAGAGAAATGACAAACAATAATAATAAAAATAAATGGAAAGGACACCTACCCAAATATTTCAAGAAATATTAAAAAGAATAAGGTAAAAATTAAAATCAAGAACAAAACCGTACAGTAGACAAAACAACTGAAGTACCTACCTGGGAATCATCTTTACAGAGAACCTAAAATTTAACTATCACTTCAAGGATAAACTACACAAAGCCAGCTACGTCTTCCCCTCTTCTTTAAGAGTAATGAAACCTAGGAATACTATTCAAAATAGGATTAAAACCATCTGCTACAAGTAACTAATACACTCAATATTTGGTTACGCATTTGTATCTGGTTCGACATAAACTCGACCCAAATGGAGAAAATAAGGATATTCGAGAGAAAACGTCGCAGGTACCCAATAAACCACAGCCGTATAGAGGCCAACAACTACAAACATCTCAGGCGCCAGGAACTTTATAGGTGTACCGACATCAAGAGTATAGACTCATTTTTTATAACAAATGCAATAAAGAACCTAGAGAGACTCAGAACAATCCCTAATCCTATACTAGAAGAATACGCCGCACATGTGGACAATAACAACATTGAAATCCATAGACATGTCCTGAAATGGCTGCAAAGCCTACTATATGACACAGACAATAGACTACTACAAATCCGTTAGGGGAAACAGATTCATATACAATTTAGAACAATGAACTCAAACAAGCTCTGAGTACGCCAATAAAATTCGATGTAAATATTAGTTAAGACTTAGCTCATGTAAATACTTAGTTAGACCTAGGTTTAGCATTCATAATTCTACGCTATTCCTAGCTATTATTAGAATTCCTAGAACAACACATTGTAATCTAGTTTTTAGAGTGCCCCTTTTCTAGGAAATAATACATCAATCGCAATTATTGTAAATATTTATTAGAAAACATTGTAATAAGCTGGTAAAGACCAAAATATAGTCTGTAGCATATAACTAGCAAGTAACTCTATATATTTTAAGCTATTTTAAGCTTGCCTATCTCTGATAGTTTTGTCAGTTGCCTCCCAGTAGCTCGACAGATCACATCTTCTGAATCCAGTCCTATCTGCCTAAAGCCTGAGTTACAATAAGACGCGGACGCAGTGCCTGTTGCTTATGCTGTTCGAATGATGACGCTTTAACATGTATTGAATTTTCGTCCCATCATTAAATTGATGTAAATATATAAATTAACTAGCTATTAAAAACTGTAGCATTACTTATAGCACAATTTGCACTCACATTTTAATCTTCTGCAAAAATAATCTGCCTCAACTCCAGCTGTCAAGGTGTTGTGCGTCTCAAGTTGAAATGAAAAAATGGCGGAAACTTGTTGGAGAACGGACGCCAAATTTTGCCGGCAAGAAAAATTTTATTTACTATTGGAGTTTTTAAAAGTAAATATTAAAGTGAAATTTAAAAAAATATATATATAAAGTATTTGTAAAGTATAAGAAGTATAATCGTTACAGAGTGTGTAGTGATCTTTCTCGCAAAAAGTGTACAAATAAGCACAAAGTTGGTTAAGTACAAGCAGGCGTGCTCTAACGCAGTGGCGGCAATAATAATAATAGATCTCTCTTTAATGAGGTCAATAAAAGAAAAGCAGCAGTAATAATTTAGATTATATATGTAACTGTCACAGAATTAGATAATAAGAAGATAGGCACAAAGGCAACAGCACCTAAGAGTGTAGCTAACTCGAAATTATCTAGTAGGGACGAAGCCTTTTGTCCACCAATTTTTGTTTTTGGCATTAACATTAAAATTTTAATAGAATTTATTGAGGCCACAGCCCTGGACTGCAAGGTTAATAACATAAAGTAAAAATTCATGAACGTAGGTTCTAGGAGAACCAAGGGTTCACCGGTTAATAATGGAGAGACTACGTAGCACAAAGGTCGAAGCCTTTTCCTTTACACCAAAGGGAGCCAAGAAAATTTCCTTACTACTCAGAGGCTTGAGGAAATCGCCTCGACACTTAAAGAAAAGGCACCTAATACTAAAATTTCCAAGGTATCGGCTTTCAGCACGGGTTGTACAAGGGAACTAGGTATGAGTACCAGATTGTTTGTGATCCAACTTGAAGCAGCTTCTGAATTAATCTCTATCAGAGAGAAAGAGGCAAAGAAATGCTGTCAGATGGTTCAGGTACCAAACAGACCAGTTTGGGAATTTCATTGAATGACAACTTGATGGTTCGTCCTACCCTCCAACGAGACTTAACATCTATCTTACTCAGATTCCGAAAACATAAAATTGCATTGTCAGCCGATGTGAAAAAATGTATCGACGGGTATTAATCACTCCACCAGAAAGACATTTTCAACGGATCCTATGGAGAGAGAAATCATTGCTTCCCATTAAACACTATCGATTGAAGACTGTAACCTATGGAACCTCCTCGGCTTCATTCCTTGCCACAAGAGTGTTATACCAAATAGGTGAAACCAAGAAAGCAAGCCCAAAGTTTTAAATAGTTACGAAGATTCAGCCACTGAGTTGCTTCATTTAAATGATGATTCCAGGTTATCCAAAGTCCTAGGCATTCAATGGAATCCAGTTGAAAATACATTTTCCTTCAAAATATCAGAATGTTATTCAAACCCAAACACCAAGAGAAAATTTTTTTCTGAATCATCAAGGCTATTTGACCCTCTAGGATGCTTAGCCCCGGTGATAGTAACCATAAAGATAATATTTCAGCAACTTTGGATTGAAAAATATGAGTGGGATGAAATTCTACCTGAAAAAAGAATTCAACAGTGGAAGATCGTGAAAGCAGGTTTATCAATGTTAGGCAAAATCAGTATCCCTCGACAAATTTATTCGTCGGATAAAAATCTGCAGCTACATGGTTTCACAGATGCATCGGAACTAGAGTATCACCCTCGCCTCATGAAAATACGGAATTGTTTTCGTTAGCAAACTTTACAGTTTACGCCTGGACTGATTCAACAATTATGCTAGCTAGGCTTTCTCCCATTCCGCGACGATGGACATCATACGTGGGGAACAGAGCACCGGAAATTTTGGAATGTATTCCGATGCACGATTGGAGACACGTTTACGACAACCCGGCAGATTGTGCTTCACGTGGCATCTCACCAGCCAGCTTAGCTAATTTTTCCCGTGGTGTAAAGGATGTCTATAGACGAACATATTTGGCCACTTCTGGTACCACCTGAAGATGTAAATGGCGTCCAAAGGGAAATGAAAACAAAAAATCTAATTGCATCTTCAAACGGTTCCAAATAATACCCTCAACAGTATATCCAACGATTGTTCTTCATATCAAGGGACGGCGCGTATAATTGCGTACTGCCTAAGATTTATTTCTAACACAAGAAAGCCAGTTAAAGAAAGAAGGCTCGATCTTTTAGTCGCAAGTGAAGTGATTCGGTCAAGAGTAATATTTTTAAATGGAGTCCGTTGCAAATGAAATTGAGAAATTAAAATCAAATCAACCAATATCTGTTAGCATCTCATTGAAAAACCTAAATCCTTTTCTAGATAACGAAGAAGTTCTTCGAGTTGGTTGACGACTTTAGAATGGAGACTGTGATTTCAATGCTCGTCATCCAATCATCTTGCCAAAGGATCACAGGATGACAGTTTTACTTGTAAGAGATATTCATCGAATATATCTGCACCCTGGGCCTTCGCTTCTCATAAGTGCTATAAGGCGAAATTACTGGATACCAGGAATCCGGAATATTGGACGAAAGGTCCCATTACATTGAGTACAAAATCCGGACGAGGGTCGAAAACTATGAAGGGATATATTGCACTTTTTATTTGTTTCGCAACCAAGACTCTACCCTTAGAATTAGTCAGCAGTCTGAGCAGTGAAACGTTTGTTGCAGCCTTGCGTCGATTTGTGTCCCGTCGGGGTGTCTCGAAAGACATTAACAGCGACAATGGCGCTAATTTTGTTGGTGGACGTAAATATCTAAATGATCTACATCAATTAGAGCTAGCTTGCAATTCAGATGAACTAATTGCATTCTTTCTTTCACAACATAATATTAAGTGGCATTTTATTTCTCCAGTCGCACCCCCACTTTGGTGGGCTTTGGTGGCTCCTGTGCGCTCCGTAAAATGGCATCTAAAAAGAGTCACTGGAGAAACACTTCTGGGTTATGAGGAAATAACAACATTGTTGACGCAAATTGAGGCCATTTTAAACTCGCGCCCGATATGCGCACTGTCTTCTGATGCTGATGACTTCAATATATTGACGCCTGCTCACTTTTTGGTCGGAGAAGCCTTGACTAATCTCCTAGAAGAAAATATGTCTGACAGAAAAATGACTCATTTGGGTCGATGGCAGCAAATATAGGCAATAATGCAAGAGTTTTGGAAACGGTAGTGTTTCGACTACCTTTCGTCACTTCAGGAGCGGCAGAAATGGAACAAGACGGAAGAATGCGTAAAGGTGAATGATCTGGTCGTATTGCTAGAAGACAACTTATACCACCCGCAAGATGGCTTATGGGCAGGATTATAGAAGTTTTCCCAGGGAAGGACGATATCGTACGAGTAGTATTGGTTAAAACGCAACGAACGATCAAGATAGCGAATAACAGAGTCTTCAAGATTCCAATTGGTTAAGAACCATAGTTCTTAATGGCGGGAGGATGTTCAGGCTTTACACCCATCTAAATCATAACAGTATCATCAGTAGTGAATCCATTGTATTTATGTACATATGTATAGGTTGATGTCGATATAAATATTGTTAGTTATAATGTTAAATTCCTAAAAATATCCGAACTACTTCTCTTGCCAGATAAAATAATTTCAGACTTCAGTATCCGTAGCAATCTTTGGTTCTCGTTTTTGTTTGCTAAATAAAAATTGACATGAATTGTACATTCCTATCAGTCACTTCTAGTTTGAAAGTGAGAAAATAAAGTGCATGTTAACTTGATTGATTTGTTTTAGAAAGGTGCCAACATCTCATAGTTCCTTAGTGTTGGAATCATTTACCCTCTTGTAGGAATTGTGCTTACTTTAACGAATGAAAGTAAGTGAAGCAAACCAAATCAGCCAATGCAGAAGCTGATTGCAAATTTGAGGAAATTAATCAGCATCACCATATAATTTGAACAGCGAAATTATGAACCACGAGCCCTCATCCTCAACAGATGTTTTACATCCTAATGAATTCACACACTCAAAGTCATAAAATAAAAATTGCTTAAGCAAAACATTTTTGTTTAGTTGAAAAAATACTCTTTTGAAGCTCTCGGCAGAGCAAAAATTGTCTATATTTTCTGCGCTACATTGATATTTCGCTCCGAAAAAATTCCTTTGAAATGTTGGGTTTTCAAAAAAAATGATTTCAAAGTTTTTATACTAGAAATGTTCTGAAAATATGACTGAACTTGTACATCAACAAATGAAGTCTTTTCTTTTATGCATTTTTTATCCCAACAAGTTCACAAAAATTTTGTTACTGGTTCACCAAAAGTAATTTGAGCTGCATATCGCTTTTATCGTCTAAATTTTGATTGAAAAGGTTTAAAAGTTTCAGAGAAGTAATCTATGGAATTAAAAAGAATCTCAGTAGCTTGGTTACTTCAGTAGTCCCTGTTCTGTGTGCAACAGGTGACAAAATGTTGGAAAACATTTGAAAAATATCTTGAAAAGCATTTGTAAATTGATTATAAATTTCGTCAATTGCAGAATTGGGTATTCTCAGCAAATTAATTCGCACAAAAAAAGTCCAAATAGTGTCGGAAACTTCTATCGCTTTCTTTTTATCCGAATGTAATTGAGCTTTGGCGAGTACTTCATTTTCTTCGTTTAAATTATCACCGTTATTCTGGTTTCTATGAACTTTATTGCTTGCTTACTAAAACGTACTCTTGGGAGTTATCCGGGTAGTGCGTTCCAATTCTACTTTGAGACGCTTCTGAAAATAATTAAAGGCATATGGAATATAAAGAACTAAAAAGCCCTTTGATGTTTTGTTCAATTATCCGAGATATATATTTTTTCCTTTTATGTCTTACTCCGAGTATGCTGTCAGAAGACTAATGCTTGGAACAGAATGCATCGCAGCCACCAAGCACAATACGGTAATGAAGTGTCAAAATCGTAGCCACCAAACATGGTGAACACAATGATCATTGATGACTGCGTCAAGATGAAATTTATATTAATGTTTTTAACTGTATTAATAATAAATTGGGACCACAATATTATTATTTTTAAAAATTTTCACCACCATAATTAAATTTTCTTTGAAACTTATTATGTCCAGCATACGAAATTTTAAAACAAACAAAATATTAATCAGCTGTGAAATGTCAACGCAGGATAACTGTGCTAAAGTTGAAAGTCGAACAACTTTTGCGTGGTGGCTACGATGCCTACGTTCATTGCGGTCATTTAATGTCATTGCCTTATGACTTACTTCTGCGTGACATTTCCTGCGTGGTGGCTACTTTCATTCTGTTCCAAGGGTAATATTTTTATTTTATTTTTTTCTACAAACATTATAAAAATCAACGCCTGCCTAGATACGGATTTCTACGTTCGACAAGGTATCACTTGTGGGGAATTTTGTAATGTAAGTAACCCAGTTTACACGGTGTGCGACAAGAGTTTGGAAATGGGCAAACCATCACAGAAGCGTCGCCACAGACTCACCCACCCTTCATTGATAAAACGCCTTTCAATTTAACAGGACTATTTTTATGTAATTCTTATGGGGTGAGATTTTAATGAGTACAACTAAAATCAATCCCAGTCAGCATGAAATGAATAATAAAAAAAAATATATTCGTATAAAAATTATCTTACAGTGACACAAGTGTTCCATCCCAGAGATTTTTCCAAGTCATTCAACGAGAAAACCTTTCCGTAATTATCAAAGGATTTCATCATTTTTCATAGCCTACCTGTATTATATAAATATGCAGAGTTAAAAACAACCCTTCGACAACAAGAGAGGCGGCGCTATATTACAGAAAACTTTCGAGAGATCCTGAAATTAATTATTCACCGGTAACACTTAGCTGGAGAACGTGTTTCCCGTTTTCCCATTCTCATTCAAAGGTATGTAAGACGAGAATTTACTTTCTCCCTCAAGTGTTGAGCCGATTTCGTCCCCCTCTTACCTTTCCAGACTTTTTGCTTCACATAATTTTTCTTTCAATTACCTTTGGCATCACGTTTTCTTGGCCCATAAAAAGAAGTTTATTCAACCATTGAATCCTCACACGGCGGCGGCAGAACTATATAGCAAGGTAATAAAGAACATAGACACCGGCATGGAAACTCGCTAAATTTCGAGTAAACAGGTGCAATTTGGGTGCTGTGTCCTTTAAGAATTGTAAACAAGGAATAAGGGGCCGAAATCACATAGCAAATTTTCTGGAAAATTATGAGCAAAACGTATTTTCTTTTAGTAAGGTAACGTAGGAGGCTTTTGAATGGGAGTCATTACTCGCTTTGATAAGCTTTTTATGGTGTTTGCTTTATTTTGCGTGATGTTTTTTGGGACATTCATATTATTAGGAAATTTTATTGTTGAGTTTTTGAATAATGGCAGGTTCTTTTTTTCCCTCTACATTGTTAAATAATGGCAACAAAAGGAAAAATACAGTTAACACCCTATTTGGATAAAAAATTATTTCAATTAACTGTCATGGGTCCAAATAATCAGATAAAAGAATTCTTTTCAATTGCATCTAGTGGCGCTAGATTAATAAAATCTGAAAAACGGCCGTATTCCTGGAGTATATGTAATCTGTGACACTCAGGTGAGGTCTTTTTATCTGTAATCCCATCACTGAACTAAGTCCCCATTAAGCACCATCAGCCATTGGCTCTTTCGTGATAGCTGTTTCACTTATAGAAACAGCCCACACTATCAAATATAATTTCTAAAAGTTGGTGAGATGTCTAGAACAAATTGTTCTGCGTCAGCTGGACGTCACTCTGCACTATGAGTGAGCGCTAGTGATGTGAACGATCGATTGGTTGGACGTTTCGGTAGAGTGCTTAAAGCCTGAAACACAATTGGAGCGTTTCAGCCTGCTTGAGATTTGTTGACTATGTAAATCAATGTAGAAGAACACATTTGGAGCCTTAGCTTTTTTGCCAGATTCTGGCTTGAGATTTGGTCAAATTGCAAATTTCAAGTCCAATAGCTGCCATCTTGAGAGAATTTAAACGTTCATATGTGGATGGCTTTTGTTGACATATCGTTTGAAACAGTTGAAAAGTAAACAGAGATAGACAAAAAAATATCAATGGAGGAAAAACTCATAGAGTTGGTAAAAGAAAAGGTGTTTCTGTGGGACATAAAAACTAAAGCATACCGATTTACCCACCTAAAAGAAAAAGCTTGGAGCGAAATAGGGAAATTATTAGGGATAAGTGGTAAGTTTTTACACAAGCTTTGCGAATACTTCCTTAAATAATTGTAAATTAAAATCTTTCTTTCAGCGGAGAAAACAAAACAGAAATTTAAAAGTATACAGGATTATTACCGCGTTGAGGGAAATAAATTAAAACGCCAGTCTTGAAGTGCGGATGGGGATATCCAGCCAAAGTGGAAATTTTTTGATCAGCTGACTTTCCTGAATGACAGTTTGGACCCCAGAAAGTAAATTCTTAAATTTTTAATTATTATTTGAATGTGTAATTGATTCAATATCTTTGACAGCACTTGTACGATAGAAGAATATGTGCTAGATGAAAATCCGAGGACAATTGCAGTAGAAGATGGTCCGATGGTCCGGATGAAAACTTCTTCGACTGCTCTAATAGTGACATAGTGGATACTATGTTCACGTTCAACCGTGATATAGGAAACTCTGAGTCGCCTCCGCCGTGACGAAACGTTGTACGGCAGGTGGGGCACCACTTGTCCAGCGCCGTAAGTCACTTAGTTTAGCCACCGTAGTGCTTAAGTGATGTACTAGAAAAACCTTCCATTAAGTGGTGTAGATGACGTGTTCCTTGTTTTTATGTATAGTGTTTCATGAAGTTACATATCCTGTTTAGTTTGTAAGTTTTGTTAGGGTCTTGCTGCCATCGTTATGGGGAGTTGCTGGCCTGCGTAGCAGGTCTTGATACGAATTTTTACTATGTTGAAAGATACTAGGGTTTAACAAAAAATGTTGGAGTTTAATTAAGGGGAAATGGCCGTGTAGGCCCCTATTTGGCATTACTTAACCAATTTCGCTCCAGCCACGGAGCTCATCAGAAGTTTTCTACGCTAGCAAACGTTCAGTTTGCTTGATTGTGTACATCTTCAGTGTACAATGTTTAAACTATTCTATTACTATACGTCAGGTTTTTATTTTCTAGCTGAACCCTATTTCAATTTTTGTATGTTTGCCGATCATATGATTGTTCATTACCCTGTGCAATGTCATTCTTGTCATTGCACATGATTTTGAACACGCACATATGTGGCTACTTTATACTCTTGGCGTGACTCTCTTCTTCGTGTCGTCGTTCGTCAAGGATGAATCTAGACTATTTCTTATTTAAATGGTCATTCATGAAATTACCATGAGGTACAAATATATATTTGTCAAATAAAATATATATATATAAATAAATAAGAAATTAATAAAATTGATGCATTTCTATCTTTCTTTAATGCCACTTATGAATAAAAGTTCTCACCATAAACAAGTTAAAGTTGCAAATGTCAAAAACATCAATTGTGTTCAATTCGGCTTTTCCAGTCGAGTTTAGCAGAAAGCTGGTGATAAGCTGCTTTAAATTTTGTTTCAGCCTTAATGCAAGTGATGACTAACCACAGTAAAGTGGTTTTATAATAGCTATCTTGACTGCTTGATTTGCTGTAGAAAGCACAGATGCCGGAGGGATATTCAGCACCAGCCACTTCCAAACGGTAATGATAACCAGATGTTAGTTTGGCTGAAAAAGGATTCATTATGATACCCAGAAGTATCGGAGCTGACTCGTATTGTCCCAATGACAATACGGTCAGATAATACCTGCAGGTTGCTTACGATTAGTGTACACAAGAGTACGAGATTTTGAGGGCTATCCACGACTCACGTTGTTCCAATGGCAATACCGTCGTACAAGTTATTTATAAGATCTTGGGGACACTTCAGAAAGATCGGCCCCGTAGAATGTCTAGCGGGTTGAGTTCCACTTAGTTCGACATGGTGGCGTTGTGATGAGTATATCATACAATTACTTCAGACTGAGAGGCGTAAGATGCCAAACCTAGATGCAGAACTTCTGAAAGAAAACTTACCTTGACAGCATAAGGCAATAAAATACAAACAGCGTCTTGTAACTGTCCTTTAGTTTTTATTGTGTCAGAAATAGATCTGATAATTAGTTTTCTTGAATATTTTATTATCTTCTTTTATGCGCAAAATGTAACAATGTTGCTCTCAGACTGACACCTATACAATTAATTATTTTTACATCAGGTCTGTTCGCGTATTCAGTTTTGGGACAATGCATTGCAATGAATTTGCACGAACTTACCCAATTTCTGTTCCCGTACTTTCTTGTGCACACAAAATTACACGTGTTTTGCATACGTCACAGCTTCCCCTATTGCATGAATTTACCTGAACTTTTTAGTTACTGCAATCAATTGCTGCAAGGAAAATTGACAGCTGTCATAAGAAAAGTGTAATTTGTAACTTAAAATATTCATAAATTTTCCAAAAAGTTTTTTAAACATTAAAAATGTTGAATGATGGATTGACTATTCAATATTCTCCTGTGACTTTTGCCAGGGTGCACCCTGGTAAATAAAACCACAGAACTGAGATTCTTTTATTCAAGTTCTTGTTGACTTTTTAGATCCAAATTTTCTTGCTGAACTTGTTAGCCAGGTTCAATCGGATCAGAGGCCTGTTAACCGGGAAACTCCACTCACTTCGGCTGAAGTGGTAAATAATATTATTGAGGGAGAAAACGAAGGTAAATAAATATAATTTGTACCCTAATTTATATTTATTTTAAGTTGACAATTCTGACTTGATTTAGAACTTAGTCAATGTGCGGATGTATGTATTTGGGTCGGCCAAAAGTGGAAAAAAGCCTGAAGTTAAAAAATAAAATAAGGCGAAGATGTGGAGGGTGATTAAAAAAAATGAGTGCGGAAGGCTACAGCTTCACGGCAATGCACATCGAAACAAATACAGGAATAGGGAGTCCTGTCCTTATGAAAAGTAATTACAATTTGGTTTTTTATTTAATTATGTGTAATTAATTTTAAACAGGGAGTTGTCGGAGATTCTTAATGATAGACCATCGGTCTTTTCAAAGTGCCTAGTTTGTATGTCGCGTAAAGACGTACTATCTAATGACTTTCAAACTATTCCGGAAATTTTGGTACCAATAGATCCGGACAATGAGTATTCGGAGCTGCAGGTGTCATGCTCAAGTACGTATAGTTATTATAACGCAGAGTAACTTAATTTACCTTTACAAATATCTGTTTATTTTTCTTATACTTATTACTTTTACTTACAGCAGATCTCACGAACAAGGAGAATAACAGCTCACAGGCTAGCTCACTGAACTCTTACAAGAAAAAAAAACAAGAGATCATAGAGGAGTTAAGGCTCATCCGGCAAGAGCGGAAGGATCAAACCGGCAATATTTTCAAAGCTCTGGACGAAACCAGCAGGAGGACTGAAGCAATAATGCAAGAGAGAAACAACATTTTGAGGGATATATGCAATAGTTTAACAAAATAATTGATTTAAAAAATAAACTAAATAAACTAAAATAATTAAATAGAAAGTACACAAATTTTAAAAACAAAATGTATTGGAACATGCTTAATTTCTTTTTGGAATCACAATTATTTTAGTGTTCCCTTGGGACTGCCACATTCGAAGGCACACTGAATCCCGTAATGCCTTGACTGCAGAATTTGGAGTAAATTCAGCATGCACGAAATTATTTGCCTGCTCTACTGCTCTACTCCCGTTTCAACTTATTCTTCACTGAAATCTAAATCAGATTCGCTTGCCAAATTGTGAACGACACAGCAAGCGCGTACGTAGTGACACAGTTTATGACATTTCACTCTTCTTCTTGTTTTTCAGGAAGTTGCATGAAAAGCGTTCCCTTACTTTTTCATGTATTTTACATTCTTCCCCACCACACGAGTAAGTTTTTACCCAGAAAGTTTTTGCACGAGAAGTACGCAAACCAATTGTTTATTTTTGTACAATTTATTTCCAGCCTACCTAGCTACGACTCTCAACGTTCAGCAAGGTATCGCTAACAGTGAATTTAATAATGAACCTAACCCGGTTTATACAGTTTGGAACAAGGGTTTAGGAATGGTCGAACCGACACAGAAGTGTCGCCACAGCTCATCTTAATAAAAACGCATCTTCAGGCTATAAACAATATAAATTGTTTGCATCACAAACAGATAATATGCAGTAAGAAAAGTGCGTAAATTTATACAGTTATTGATTATGAAATATGATTAACACGCGCGTGATATCAGTCATACATTACACAAAAAGACATTGAATTAATGATTTCGTAAAATGCTTTCTAACACTGTTAGAGGAAATATGAAGAAAGAGAGGGTCGTGACCCACTAAAAGCAGAAAACAGCGACAGAAGTAGAAATTCGACATTTCTGCTTTGTCAACCACATTAGGTCTGTATGTTTACTTTTGTGTAAAAAAGCCTGAGTAAAAATCAAGTAAAAACCTTCTTTCAATAGAGGGGATAATACTAGATGAGAATGAAAAAAGTTAAAAGACAACTTTTGAATAATGCCTGGGTAAATCGATGTAAATGTGTCAGCTGTCAAAATACAAGATTAATTTTTTATATGTAAACTGTCTTTCTGTCTTTTTCAAATAAATAAAAATGAGTAAAGAAATTCGTAAAATTTTGTTAGTGGCTATTTTTGAAGACTCCAGTAGTAATAGTAGCTATGACACAAGTGAAATAAGTGGATTTTCTGAAGAGGAAATAATTTTAAAGTTTTATAAAGAACCATGAAAACGGAACTGTATCAGAAATTATTTTGAAGAAGTGATTCCTACTTACACCACAGGTGAACTTCGTATGCATTTAGAATACACAAAGAATTATTTGATACACTTAGTCGAAGCTTTGAACTATGCTCGTAATTTAGTAAATTGCGCGAGGATAAGAGAATTAGTCCATTTAAATAGATGGTTCGCGGGTCATGAAGCGTATTCCTACAGAGATATTACCGACCGTTTTGATGTATTAATCTGGGTGGTTCAGCACATAATAGACAAAGTGAAGGCTTTTATTTTCTCTGTTATGTGCTAAAGCGGTCTTATAGATGAGGTCTTTAAATTAAAGGTAGAAAACAAGAAAAGTCCAGCTATTTTAAAGAAACAAGTGGATTTTCTAATGCGATCGGTTAGGCAATTTCGTTTAATATATAATATAACAGGATAATTCAGTTAGGACGATTAATCTTTCGCAGAGTGATAGCGGGGGCCGAGTGAAGAAATTTCATATCGATTTTAAGAATTTAGTAAATGTTCCGCCCCCTCTTGTTCGACACATTTGTATCTAGAATTCAACTATCACTCTGTATTATTTAAAAATTATGGTACAGAGAATAATACTGTTTAATCGTAGACAGATTGTGCCTACTGCCAATTTGACTGACGGCTGATTTGACAAAACGAAATGTTTGAACTGCCCAATTTCTTCGTTCCTCTTGTAGAACAGAAATTGTGCGCATTCATAAACTAACTCCGTGCTGCGAAATCTTTATTCGTTACCTGTAAATAGAAACGATGAGTTGATCTTCTTATGTTTATGCACTAGTGTAACTTCCTATAACCTGCTACTACTGTAAACCTCTCTCTTGTTGAGGATCCACTCAAAGGCCTAAAACTGCAGCGTGTGGGCCCAAACAAAGTGATTGAAATCTATAACTGAAGCTACAACGTGTGGGCGCTAGCAAAGTTTAGTTTCAAATAAGCTATCACGATACAGATGCCTGCTGTCCGCTGTCAATCAACGTAGAAAAATGTAATGTAAAACGATGTCGAAGCACAGTCACACTTAGGTGGCGGTAGTGTTGCGGTAAATGAAAATTATCGTTTGGTTGTTCATTTATTACTGTTTTTATTCTCAAACTATTACTGCTCTATAAAAATTAATTAATTACTAATTAAATTATTTCAAATCTAATGTTAACTGCAATTCTCTAATTTATTAACTCAAATCTATATCTAAGTTAATGATTTCAAGTTCTGCTCAAATTTCTTAATGCTAATAACTAATTCAAATAACAAAGAAAAAATTAATTAAGATTTGTCATTTATGTATTAAACTAACACGTAGTGTGAAGCTGACCTTAGAAAAGGCAGATTTTGAGACTGTGTATAGGTTAATTAATTGACTATTTTTCTGTATTAAATGTGCTATTCTTAAATAAATCTAAATTGTTCCGTGTTTCCTATTTAGTGAAACCAACATCCCAAATAGCATAGATAAGGATAAATACCTTGTAATTTGTTGCTCGACAAATGCGAAATACACGCGTTGAAATCTTACCAAAAGAATTGTAAAATGTAAATTGAGAAAAACTGAACTAATTGAAGCAAAAGGAAAAAAAGGAATGAAAAATAAAAATTGAAGGGAATTGAAAAAAACTAGACAGAAGATTATTATACACAAAAAAATATGTATATTTCACTATTACTGAAAAAATGAACTTTATTTTAAGAAAATGAACTAATTTTTGCCTTAAGCCCGGTATGCCAGAGCCAAGGAATTAGGTCAAGGAATTTTTCCACTTCTTTCTTAAAGAAAATTTGACATTAGGTCAAGGAATTTTTGACAATTTGGATTTGTCAATTGTGTGATATTTCTGACAATAAAGAAATAATAAAGAAAGTGAAGAAATGGATAATTTCCAATGAAAAATGACGATACACGTAAAACAATTTTTATTCGTCCATTTCTCATTTTAAAATTGATACACCTCTTGCAAAATCGCCGTTCCTTCGTTCAATTTTTCAATTATTCCACCACCGTCAAAATTCCTTACAGATATTAGTGCATCGGTACTTATTTCTTCAAGAAATATTGACATAAATGGATTTTTCGTAAAAGAGCGACATCTTTTTGTCAGTCAGGAAGTAGAGTTTTTCTGTTCGAATTACTTTTCTCTAGCGTACTACCTCAAGGAATCGGTCAAGAAAAAAATTCCTTGAGCATTCCATGACACTTTTTTTACATAGTTTTTGTATAGGAACAAAAATTCCTTGGCTCTAGCATACCGGGCTTTAAAGCCCGGTATGCTAGAGCCAAGGAATTTTTGTTCCTATACAAAAACTATGTAAAAAAAAGTCATGGAATGCTCAAGGAATTTTTTTCTTTGCCGATTCCTTGGAGCAGTATGCTAGAGAAAAGTAATTCGAACAGAAAAACTCTACTTCTCCATTGACAAAAAGAGGTCGTTGTTTTTCGAAAAATCAATTGATGTCAATATTTCTTGAAGAAATAAGTACTGATATACTTATTTCTGTAAGGAATTTTGACGTTTGTGGAATAATTGAAAAATTGATGGAAGGAACGGCGATTTTGGAAGAGGTGAATCAATTTTAAGATGACTAATGGACGAATAAAAATTGTTTTACGTGTATCTTCATTTTTCATTGGGAATTATCCATTTCTTCACTTTCTTTATTACTTCTTTATTGTCAGAAATATTACACAATTTACAAATCCAAATTGTCAAAAATTCCTTGACCTAATGTCAATTTTACTTTAAGAAATAAGTGCAAAAATTCCTTGACCGAATTCCTTGGCTCTAGCATACCGCACTTAACCAGTGAGACCTTTGAAAATATTGCAAATTTGAAACACTGTGACCTTTCGGCACCTGTATCTTTTTGACAATTCGATGAAAGAGAAGAACGATTGACGAAATGACCCCCTTTTTATAGAGAAATTTGTTCCATTTTCGACATTTATAAAGTGAAATATTTAAAAATTTCACTGAAAATGACAAAAGAATGGAAGTTTCTTACATTGACAGTAAGAAACAATTAAATGATCTACATTTTGATTATTTTTTCTTGGAAATTAATTGTAAATTCGATGATTTTAATCAAATTTTGTAAATTTTGGAACATTTGCTATAAAAATCGTAATGTAGTAGATTTTTATGTCATTTCGTAATATTTTTTGTCCTTTTCCCACTGTGAGTCTTTTTCGCACTCATTGTGTTAAAAATATCGCGAAATGAACGCGACAATCGAAATCACGGTTCGATTCTACGTGAATTCGATATGTCAAACGTCGCGAAATAATAAAGTTTATCGCGCGCGAGTGTCATGTTGTATTTTTAAAGCGTTTTTTTTTTTTGTGTTTAAGAAGTGGTTTTAAGTATTTTCATCGCTCTTAACATCAGATAAGCATATTTATGCGTTTATTTTATAAATTTAGCTTGTAAGTTGCTAATTCTATGAGTTTGTAGCAAATATCAGGTAAATGCTCTCGTGGCATTTTTTACCTTGTTTGTGCACAAATATCAACAATAATTGCATTAATTATGTGATTCATAATATAAATCAATGTTTTATGTTGCCTTACTTGCATGAATTCATGTGCTATTTGGTTGATTTAATTTTTCATGCAATTTGTTGTTGTAGAATGGTATACGTACATACAGTCATGAACTTGACTGTTATATTTATGACCTTTTCGATGATAAATAAATAAAAAATCTTATGTATTTCGTTTTCAAATTCATTTCTTTTATTTCATTGCAGATCTTCGCTGTGCAGTCTCCAGGTGCAGGTAATTTTTTTATGTATTATATGTGTACATTTCTATTTACTTTCTCGCCTTTTCGTTTAGGTTCGCTGAACAAATCACTTATATACTTTCTCCAGGAGAGGTCGATGGAACTCATATTGTTATTGATCCCCCTAAAAGAGGCAATGATGATTTCATTGACAGAAAGGGCAACTATGCAATATGTTTGAAAAGAATTGGTGACAACGGAGCAAAGTTCATTGATATATGCATTGGTTTTCCGGGTTCAGTGCATGACAGCCGCGTGCTGCAAAATTTCCCAATTTTTCCGAAATTGAAAAGCTTATGTGGAAGTACATATGTTCATTTTCTTTCTAAGACAATGCTAAAGAAAGTTTTCCATAGATTACTACCTCTTCTTGGGTGACTCAGCTTATCCCTGCCTTGAGTATTTACTGACACCATACAGGGAAAATGGTCACCTTACTGCTACACAGAAAGATTATAATAGACGACTAAATTCTTCGCGTGAAATAATTGCACACATATTCGGAATATTGAAACAAGGGTTTCGGCAATTATACTATTGCAAATTAAAAGGGATTGAGAAGCTATGCCACCATTTTATAAGGGCTTGTTGCCTGCTGCACAACTTATCGAACCAAAATGATTTTGAGAACTTGGAAAATGAAGTACAAGTTGTTGGCGTATTGCTCCCAAATTTCAACTGGTTTGACCCACAATGACAGTTTAGTAGGAAAGGCATTTAGGGATAAAGTTTGTCAAGAACTTATGCGATTAAATTAAATTTTAAACTATTTATTTCTTGAATACATCTAAAATATTCTTTAGTACCCCTAGTTGTTCCTTCTTCAATTCTTCTTTCTTCTTATAATGATCTTCTCTCTTCTTGTATGGATTCTCTTATAGCTTTGATCTCACTCCCAACTGGTTTCTTGTGGAAGTGGAAGACGTGTTCTGAGTGTCAAGTCGTCCATCAATGTTTTCCGCTTCCCCAATTTCAGAGATTGATGTTTCGGTAATTAATTGTAATAAATTTAAATGAATTGAAATACGAACTTTCATATTTTACATATGAAGTAGATTTGGTGTACTGTCCGAAGTATCGTCCATTGTACTCCCACCAATAATTATTTCTGGGAATACTGGTGGTCTATCGGCCATTACTGTTGTCATTTCACTGAAAGAGTAAATATTGCTCTCTCAAAAAATAAAATGAACAATATGCAAAAATACTAGAATACTACAATCACTAAGCATTCAGAACGTAGACAGCTTACCTAGAAGAAAATCTCTCAACGAAATGGTATATCTGTTTCTTGGCATTCTGTGAATCCCAAAGGGCTTTAAAGTGGAAGATATATGTACATAACGTTGCAAAGTTTTTCTTTTTCAAGATTAGGTACCTTTAATCTATAAAATTAGAACTGTAAAGGAGCACAATATTATACATATGTAGCATACCTTTCCTATGCGCACGTCGCTCTATTTCTGCCAGTCTGTTTATTGTGTCATTTCACTTTTCGGACTCTCAAAGGCTCGAAATTTGTTCTCAATTTGGAGCTAGGTAAACGCATTGCCGTTTTCTAAAAACTGTCGTTGGATTTCACGCCACATTTTCCTCTTCCTTCTTAATTTTGCTGACTTTCCGACCTGAGGTTGCAGCTCTTCCACTGTAGAAAGTAACAGCTTCACGTGAGCATCCAACCAATTAATTTTCTTTTCATTGACTGTAATTAAACTTTATCAATATAATAAAATTTTTGCAAATATTTATTGTATAACTTACGCTCTGTCAACGGATGTTGTTCATGGCTCTTCCACTGTTGCTTCTTCCAAGTTTAATCCTGCCTCACAGAAAGCTTGTTGAAGCCTTTCCGGATCTGAATTAGTATATCTATCTCTGTTATAATAAATCTATTAGGACTGAAAGACTTTTTTAACTTACTGCTTTCTACAAGTTTCAATTTTCCAGGAGAGCATTCAATTTGCAGTGTTCCTGCAGACATTTCTAATATTTCAGTTTCTGTAAATAAATACATTTATTAAATTTAGAATAAAATTTAAAAACATTTCACAAACTTACAACTTTAAACTTTTTAAAAAATAGCACTAAATTTTCTTCAAAAAAATCGCACTGAGAACTGACAAATAACAACTTATTTCAAATAACAAATGAAAGAAAAGAGGTCTGTATGTTTACTTGAATCTTTTTACCCAGGCTTCTAAGTTTTTACACAGACTAGAAAGTTTTTTACCCATAATAGGTCTGTCTGTTTACTCGAAAGTTTTTACTCGGTGTAAAAAGTTTTACGCATTTTTACTCACAAACCGTCTGTTTACTTTTAACTAGTAAAAATCGAGTAAATTTATTCGTTTCCCCTCTTGCACAAAGTTGCACATTTTTACTCATGATTAAGAAGATGTGTAACTTCGATATGCAATCAGCTGACTGTCAAAAGTATTAAATTTGACGTTAACACACTTGTTGTGATATGAGGTGAAAATTGATTTGAATTGCGATTAAATACAACTGTTAAAGAAGGTGTATTTTTTCAAGTTATTCCATCTTAATTTTTGATTCAATAAATAAGCAAAATTGTAGTCATGGAAGTAAATGTAGGATCACCAGGAACATCCGTCCAAATTGAATGTTCGCCGGGAACGCAAAAGATGTTTGAAAATCGTAAGGGAAATTTGTTATTAATTTAAAACTATACATTTTATAATTTTTCAATATTTAAAACACAGATCCGGAAATTCTTCGTGCTGCTTTGTCAGAGGCTGGTGTGTTAAATGTAGATGAACCAGCGGCTGCAAATGTAGATTCATGGTTCACGCTTCAATCGGACTGTCAACCAGAATCCCATGTTCAAAATCCAAGCCTTGATCAGGAGGTATCCGTGAACTGTAAGATTAATGCCCACATTAAGTTATCCTTTTATTAATAAAATGTTATTACAGCCGATGGAAAGAAAATTGTATGGCTGGATGCGCACGTAAAATTGTTGCTCTCTGCAGTGGAAGAGTTGAGACCGAAAGTTGGCCATTCCGCCAAATTAAAAAATAAAAGGAAGATGTGGCGAGAAATACAAAAACGTTTTGAAGAAAGTAGATATATTTTCTCTGACAATCAAATCGAGACGAAATTTCGTTCTCTAGAAAGGCAGTATAAAAAAGTAAAACGCCATAACAAACAAACCGGCAGAAATAGGGCTAAATGTCCTTTTGAAAGGTATGGCACATTTAATATTTTGTTTCATATGTATATTTCAGTAAATTATTTTATGTTAATTAAAATAATCTTAATAACAAAATGATTTATATATTTTAGTGAAATTACGGCAATAATGGGTGATAGACCTTCGGTTTTCCCGGAGTTAATACTTGGTGCCAGTGGACCGGGTGATGAGTGTAGTGCTTACTTGGACGATACTCCAATTTTGCCAGGTAAATATTATATTGTATTGTATTTACATTAATTTTATGAATAGATAATGAAATTTCAACTGGTCACACTTCCGAGTCAGCTGAACGAGATGTAGAAATTCGAGAAACACCATCCAAAAAAACATCGAAAGTTGATGTCGGCGGTGAATTCGCAATGAGAGAGGCGAGGGAGGAGTACTATAGAAAGAATTTGGCAATGCGTGAGGAGAACTACCGGCGAGTCGAAGATATAAAGCGTAAAAAATTGAACGTGTTGAATGATTTATTAGACGTGTTAAAAAATTTAAATAATTTAAAACGATAACAATGCTACACTCGTCTTTATTGTTTATTAATCCTTAATCCTTCACATATTGATCTCTTTTGGGTTTTCCTAATGAAATGTCATTATGACTGTTGCTACATTCCGGCGAAGCTTTTGCTCTTGAAGTTCCAAAGTCATCTGGGTGATCCATACCTTCAACGTCATCTTGATCTGCCAAATTATGTAGGACGCAACAGGCTCTTATGAAGTGGCACAATTTCTTCATTCCTTTCAATTTGCAGTAGTAAAACTTTTGGAATCGTTGCTTTAGCATTCCGAATGCGTGTTCGATAACCACATGACAGGAACTTAATATTTTATTGTACTCTTTCTGTCCCGTTATTAAGTGGCCATTATCTCTATACGGCGTCAGCAAAAAGTTGAGGAAGGTATAAGCAGAATCGCCCAGCAGGTGACCTTCTATAGAGAAACAATTTGTTTGTAAATCTTTCTTAAGGAAACCGATAGATTCTTACCCCCACACAGTGTCTCTAAATTTGGAAATACTGGAGAATTTTGTAACATTCGGCAGTCATGAACAGAGCCTGGAAAACCAATGCATACATCAATGAATTTTGCATTGTTGTCACATATCCCTTACAAGCCACACTACAATTGCATTCCCGATCAATATCATCGTCTTTGCCTTTCCTTGGGGGATCAATAACGATGTGTATACCATCAACTGCACCTATAAAAAATATTTTTCCAATACATGCAAAAATTAACTTAAATTTTATATTACCAATGACTCCACGAAATCCTTTCTTTTGCTGAAAATGCCTTGATATTTCCTGTTTTTTAGTTTCATCAGGCTTCATGACTTCATCTGCAAGGCCACTTATGAAGGTTATAACTCGATTTATAACATTTTCGACTGCCCATAGTGACAAGTCGAAGCGATCAGCAATATCTCTGTATGAGCATGCCTCATGCGCAGCGAAATGGCCATGTGTTTGAAGGACGTGATTCTCTTATCTTCTCGTAGATTACTAAATTCCGGGCATACTTCAAATCTCGTACTGAGGGAGTTGAATAATTCTTTACTTATTCTGAAATGCGTACGGAACTCCTTTTCATTATAAGTATGCACCACTTCCTCAAAATATTTTTGTATGCAGCTTCTTTTCCTTACAGGTTCTTTATGAAAGTTTATCAATTCTTCCACGTCACTCAATTCACTCATACCACTCTCACTTGTATTATCACTGCTACTCGAATCTGCCAGAATGGCACATTTTTTTCCATTTTTTAATTAAATTAGAGAAAGATGTTTTACTTAGTCACAATTATTATTTTCAAACCTTGTTATGCATAGAAAACTTAGCTGTCAAATTTTTGACACATGACAAGTTAAACAATATTTACTCGAGAAGTGTCTGGTAACTTTTCTTGATTTATCCCCTCTACCGCATAAAAGTTTTTACTTGATTTTTACGCAAAGATTTTTACTCAAAAGTAAACAGACAGACCTAATGTGTATGTTAACTTCTCAGACTAGAAAAATTTTACAGTTGAATGCATTTCTCCTCCTGAACAAAAGTTAACATTTTTACGCAGGGTAAAGTGGATGAGTATGTTCAATGTTTTCTTTGGTTTGTCATTTAAATAATTCTTTAATTTGTCAAGACGACTTTTTAAAAAATAAAATAAGTCCGATTTTATTAAAAAATTATAAATTGATAAAAAAAATTAATCTTGATATTTTACAGCTGACAAATTTACGTCGATTTCCCAGGCTTTACTCATAAGTTGTCTGTTAACTTTTTCATTCTCATCTAGTTTATCCCTTCTACCGAAAGAAAATTTTTACTTAATTTTTACTCAGGTTTTCTTACATAAAATATCTAAAAATGAACGTACTCATCCACTTAACCAGGTGTAAAAATGTTAACGTTTGTTCAGGAGGGGAAATGCATTCAAGTGTTAAATTTTGCTATTCTGAGAAATTAACATATGTACACATTATGGGTAAAAAATTTTCGAGCCTGTGTAAAAACTTTGAAGCCTGGGTAAAAACTTTCGAGTAAACATACAGACCTATTGAAAGCAGAAGCAGAAAACAGTGATAGTTGCTTGCCAATAATACATGTCAGGTGTTACAATTTTTACAAAGTTGATGCTGATTTTGTTTGTTTTTGAAATTTTTTAAATTCTATAATTGAAAAATACTTGTCCCTTATAATTTTATGGAACAAGTTATAGCCATTTTTATTGCTTATATTAGTTTTGTTAACTTTGTCGAATTTGCATCGAGGACAAAAAGAATTTGGTCTAGGGAGATCTTTGAAGAGTCTGAGCGAGAATTATATGGATTTTTACCCAACTTTTCAACAAAACAAGGGAAAGGGATAAAAAACAATTTAGAAGACTTACCAGAATAGATTTCTCCGAGTTTGAACTGCTTGCAGCTATTCTAAAACAACAGCGGACGAAAGTTTCACAGCTGAAACCAATTAGCGGTGAATGCCGACTAGTATTGATATTGGTGTAAGTACAGAACTCTGCTATTAGGAAGCATTAATAATATTGTTAAAACATTATATATTTATCATAAGGAACATCCAGACAATGCTATCTTAGGCGTTTAGAATGGGAGTCTCCACTCTTTGGTGCGATTATTTTGGAAACATGCGATGCCATTTGGGAAGAACTCTCAAGAATTTACTGGCTACACCAAATGAAGATGAACGGCTCAATCTATATTTAGAAACTCATGCTGGAGTAATGTCCTTATCCGAAGAACATTTCTAAAAGGATATATTTTTTTACCCTCTTGCGGGAGTAAGACTCAACAGCTTGCCCACCAATATGGTTATTGGTATAGAATGATTTATCTGCAAAATAAAATTACCACGTTAGGGATCCAATTCTGAACCATTCTTCCTGCTCTGTCAATTGTTAAATTCGTTCGTTCTGTCTTATTATAAAATTTCCCACCCTTGTTTATGTATTAATTCCCTGATTTTTCATTATATTAAAATTTATAAAGAAAATATTTTGTAGAAGATATTGTTAAAACTCGCTTTCCAAAATGTCAGAATCTTTTTAAATAAATCGTCGTTGAAAACTGCAAAGAAAACATTGAATTTATCATTTTGAATAATATCATTTCAATTTGTAAAAACCTATCATTAAAAGTTGTAAAAAGTTTTTTGATATTTATATTTATTAATTCCTAAACAATTAAAACTTTGAAAAATCCTTGAAAAAATCTTTCTTTTAAATTACAAATCTCTTCAAAAACTAGAAATATCCTAGATTCTTTTTTCTCTCTTTTATTTTTACTCTTATTTTTTCTTTGCATTCCTCATATACTATAGTAGGTACCGTTTTCCAAAGCTCTTTCTTACAAATGGTTGTTAAAAATCTTTGCAAAAATTACAAACTTATAAAGTTTATCGTTAAGGATTACATAAAAATACATATCATTTAAAAATTCTTTTGTTGAAGCTTTAATTATTTAAATTAAAGGAATTATCTGTTATAATTGCAAAAAATTTCTTATCTTCCATTTCCTCTCTCATCTTTTACTATTTGATTTTCCACTCTTCCATATAATAGGACGGTAAGAAATTGCCAGTTAAAATTGTTTTCCCTTCAATAGAATATCGTATAAATCTGCAAAGAAGTTGTTAACCTTTTGGTTGAAAATTGCACAATAACCGTTACAAATTGTTTATTACCGTACATTATATATACATATATTATATATACAATATAATTATTCATTTTTTACTAAAATCCATTAAAAATAGCAACATATATAAAGTTGCATTATCTCTTGGTTAAACAAAACATTTTTATAAGGGGTATGCCGTGCAGGCTCCTACTGCGCTATACTTTGCTAGTTTCACCCCCGCCACGGGGCTCATCAGAAGTTTTATCTGATCTATTAAACGTTCAGTTTGTTAAATAACGTGCATCTTATGCATAATTTATTAATTAATCTAACTCATTCTATTTTAAATATTTTATTTTCAGATTTCCGGTTGGATCACTTCGGTTCTATACTATAAAAATACGCGTGTACCGGCAACATGAATGCTGTATTATCCTCCCGCAAAAACATTCTTGTGATTGCATAGAAAGATTTTTATTAGCACGCACATGTCTTTAATTAATTACCACTTGGTGAGGATCTCATTTACGCGTTTCTCCTTATCAAGGCTCTATTCATGTTTTATGGGGTCATATAAGTTTTTATTAACATCACTGTTAATTTTATTTTTACAACAAAAATCAATCTCCATATCAGAATCAACACCAGTGGCAATTCAATATCAACCAGAACGTTAACTTCAGTATTGACCCTAATATCAGTGACAGTATCATCAATAAATCAAACAACAAAGTACAACAGCAACAACCGCAACCACAATATCAACAACATCCTTTTCATTATGCCACAATTACCACTACTATGAGTACCATTCCCATTATCATCATAAGTGCCATCACTTTCCCTATTAATACTATTATTAACACTATTCATCTTGATTTCTTACATCATCACTATATTAATCATTAATAATCCCACATCATTGTTTCCAATGCCAACACTATCACTACCCATCATCCTTTGGATCACCTATATCACAATCATCAACTCATCCGCTGTAAACCCCTTCCTCTTAGAATTACATAGATTCATAAATATATTAATAATGATATGTAACCCTGAAAAATATATAAATCAATGTGACAAATTGTAATTTGAATTCCTCATGTTCTATATTAATTAATTCCGCGTATGTTTACATATACTTATTTCAATAGATATATCGAACTACAAATGTACACGTATTATTCCTACTTATCCATGCATATTCTTACTTTGTTATTTCGTATCACGATTATTTGTTCTGTATTTACTGATATTCCATCATAATTTTATCAAGATATCCTGAAAGGACAATTATTTACTATTTTGGAAGATATTGTCCTAAAACGGACATTTGTCTTAAAAAGGACAATTATTTACTCTTTCTTGTTGTTGGTAATTTTGTATCAGCTATTGCTGTTATTTCACGCCGTTTTTCTGGTGTATTTACCCAAATTTATTAAATTCTTCACTCACCTCTATGTGTTCTTATTTTCTTCTTATTCCTATAACTTCTTAGTTTTTCATTAATTTTTTATATTATTATATACACATATATACTTTCTTATTTCATTCTCTCTATATCTTTTTATCTTTTTCTTTTTTTTTTCTCAAAATGCACTATGAACAAGTTTGTTAATTCTTGCTGTTGTTTTGCTCACTTTCCACTTATCACTACACTACACTACTTGAGTTGCACCTCAAGACTGTGATTTTTTGTGGATATGCACTTCTATTTATATAAATTTTCAATATTGCTTGTCTTCTCCTGGTGGTTTATCGCTCTGATTCTCATGTTTAGAAGTACGTTTATTTTAGGTGATATAATTATATCTTCGCTCTATGTTAACCTGCTATTTATGTTTATCAAAACTTTCTTTTTCGATAAATTTTTCCCAACCCCACCTCTCCCCCTCACCGTTTATTTATGCCAATTTGTAAATTATTCAATATACTCATTTGCTCTATTCTATACTTTTACTTTTTCCCTATTATTTCTTCATATATTTTCTATTCTATTTTTCTACCTTTTACTATTTTTTCGTATTTCTCTTTATTTAATTATTTAATCCTGGCATTCCTCTTTACCCATTATATGATTTATTTTACTTATTATATTTAATTTACCTTTTTTGTTTTATTGGTGTCTTGGTCCATTGTTATCGTTGCGATTTTTAGTGTGTCAGTTGTAGTGCTAAACTTACCTTTTTCTCCTTTATTTTTTTCATATTCCTAATTCCTTTGGAGGGTGAGAATAGTCCCTCTTTCTATGATGGAATATTAAAATTCTATATTAACCTTATTCTATGCTATGTATATATTTCTATTTGGTAATTTGTGTTATCCCCGTTGTGTTGAACTATCCAACAATTCTGACCATGTCATGTCAGATTTGTTTGTGAGTTCACAATATTTCACATATTTTTTGGGATTTTTGGTTTTCCGTTTTATCTGTTCAGGTGTAAGTTTCCCAATATTTTTCTTGTGGTTCTGATTACCTTTCTCTGTCCATCCTTAGTTGCCTTTCTTTGGTAGTGTGTGTTGGCTGCATAATCATGTAAGTTTATTATTTTATTACTATCACTGTCGTTGTTAGCCATGTAGGCTGCAATAAATTTGTGTGCCCTATTACGATTTCCGACTTTCTCTAATATTGTTATTATTTCGCTTGTACTGTGTCCCTTTTTCCTATTATGTTTAGCGATGGCTCCTTGTGTGTCATTTTCTTGTTTTTTTGTCATTTCTATTTACCCCTTTTTTGGGGTTGTATCTATTTCTTAAGTTTGTTCCTTGGGGGTTATATGGTAATAGTTTTACATTTCTTACTACATTACTTATTTCTGCTATTTGTTTTGTTGTTCTATCATTTATATATTGTATCTTAATATGTTTTTGTGGTTTTCATTTTGTTGCTCTGGTTCTCCATTTTTAATGTTTTTCCGCATTTTTTTTCTTCTGTTTTTCTTTTTTGTGTTACATTTATTTCCATGTTTTATTTATTCTTCATATGTTTTTGTATTTTTGTTTTCTTTTGGGGTTCCATTTCCGTTTTCTTAGGGCTTCCATTATGTATGTTCCTATTATTGCTTTTGGGTAGCCATTGTTTATTATTTCACACATTACTGTATCTATTGTTTCTTCGATGTGGTTTTAAATGCGTAACTTAACCTTTCTATTATTGTGTCCTTTTTGTATGACGTTGGTTGGTTTGACCAGTAATTAATTAGCCTGTATGAGACTATGGGCTTTTTATACCATCTTGTTTTGAATTTTCAATTTTCCCTAATTAATGTTAAGTCTAATTAGTTGATTTCATTGTTTTCATTTTCCTCTTCCATAGTGAACTTCATCTCTAGTTCTTTTTCCAGTAGTCTCTTTACCGCATTAATGTTCTGTTTCTTTATGTATAATAAGAAGTCATTTACATATATGTATTTTTAACAACTTTTCCACAATTTTCATTCGTGTTTTGTAAATTTTATTTATGAATAAGTCTGTATAAATACTTGCATATTTTCCTGATGTTTTTCCTCCCATTGGGGATCCTTTTATTTGTTTATAAGTCTTATTTTCTATTCTAAAGTAATTAGCCTGTTTTAGATCAAAATCTATAATGTTTAATAAGTTTTCTAAATTATAGTCTTCACTTATTTGTGAGCCTATTGTGTTCTTGATGTCATTCTTCAGTTTCGCCAGGTTTATATTATTATACATGTCCTTTATGTCCATAGTTATTATAACATGGTCTTCTATCCATTCTAATTTCTACATCCAGTTATTGAAGTATACAAGAAAACACATAAATTGAGACCAATCGTATCAAAAACTAGTGCAATAAACAGAAAACTAGGATACTAAAGGGTTTTCCAATAAGAGGTGTTATTTTAATTAGCCCGCTATTTCGGTAGATGTCACCTTTGGAGCTGTCATTTTTTGACATTTGACAAGTAGAAACTACACCATTCACAAAAATGGAACGATAAACGATTCAACAATGCATTGAAATTATTAAAATTCACCATAATAATGGCGAAAATGTGGCAGAGACGGTTCGTAAAACTCGAATATTTTTGGGTCGTCGTGAAGCACCTTGTCGGACCACAATACAGAAATTGGTAGAAAAATTCGAACTTTCGGGACAAGTTAGTGATGTGAAGAATAAAACCCGTCCACGTCGCTCAAGAATATCCGAGAATATTGCTGCTGTAGCCGAAAGTGTTGAAGAAAACCCAGGTTTGTCCATTCCTCGTCGTTCTTTGGAAGGCTGGAGCAACAGTTACGGTGAATGGATTGTGCTATCGACAGATGATTAATGATTTTTTATGGCCGGAATTGGATGGTATTGATCTGGACAACGTTTACTTTCAACAAGATGGCGCTACGTGCCATACAAGCAACGAAACCATTGATCTTTTACGGGAAAAGTTTCCGGACCGTGTTATCTCTCGAAGAGGTGATCACAATTGGCCACCGAGATCTTGTGACTTAACACCTTGCGACTTCTTCCTTTGGGGCCACGTGAAAGAGAAGGTCTACACCAACAGCCCAGCGTCGATTCAAGACCTCAAAGATGGAATTCGTGAGGCTATCGAGGACATAGGGCAGCCACTTTGCGATTTGGTTATGGAAAATTTCATGAAAAGGTTATGGTCCTGTAGGCGTGGTCGTGGTGGTCATTTGGCTGATGCTATTTTCCATTATTAACGGCATACCTTCCTCTTTATAATGACATAAAGATCCGATCATTTATCTCAAAAAATGGCATTTTTCTTAGAATATCAAAATAACACCTCTTATTGGAAAACCCTTTATATAAACAAAGCATTAGACAGAATGCACCACCTGAAAGTCCTAGAAATAGATCCGAACATACGAAATAAATTAGATCTATTAAAAGAACTTATTTCATTTTCATTATTCCGTAGTTCTATAAGCATTTTCGTGTCTTCTTCACTTAAATGTTTAGCTTAAATATCTCGAGTAATCGTATTAATAATGGATTATATAAACTGTTGGGTCAGAAATCAACACACACTAGAAAACACAATTAGTGACACCGGTTTATGATGTATGATTTTCAGAAATAGATATATTGAGATAAAACTCAGTACATAAGTTTGGGTCAGAGATTTTTTGTATCACACTGAAAACACTTATTGGCAACAAGCTGTAATATAAGGTCGTTAAGACCGTAATATAAATATATATGTAAAACAGATATGCACACGAAATGTACAATGTATATATAAGTCAAAATATAGTCAAATAGATATATGAATAAATATTAAAATGTTACAAGTGACTGGTACTCACCGAGCTAGACTCTGGCACTTGAGGAATTGGCTTTAAGTTAATGTTAAGTCCCTTTGTTCTAGTATTTTGTTAGAACAATTCTTTATTCCCGTCGAGATAAGAAATAAAGTGTTAATGTTAGTAATATTGTCTTAATTTCAGTCGAGATCAGAAATAAAATGTTTGGTTAGTAAAAGATTATCTCAGTCGAAACCCGAGATAATATTCTTTAAGTCAGTCGAGACCCGACTTAAAGTGAATGTTAGTAAATATCTTAACTTCAATCGAGACCCGACGCAAGATTCTTTATTTCCGTCGAGACCAGATACAAAGTGTTTTAATTAGTTGTTAAAAGGTGATATATTAGTCGCTACCCGATATAAAGGATAGTCCCTAACTAACCAACTTACATCAAGCGATGCCAACTACAAAAAGAGATCGAGACCAGTCAGCTTGTCGTTTATATAGCGCTTGCTTGCACACGACAACACTGATGGAGTAGCAGAGGCGCATGATCACAAGAATTGGAAGTACATCTGTGATCTTATGGTACTAGTGATAAAATTTGCATAACAACGAACAAAAATTCATCATAGAAACCAGAATTTAGAGCAACACATGATATTAGCTTCAAAGTAGAGGGTGTTATTCACAACAATCAACTGTTTCCCAGATAAAACGGACAAAATAATAAAGGCAGTTTTGCATAATTTTGTGAAAATGCATGATGGCCGATATTGCCCTGCAGATTATATCGATCACTTAGAAGGAATAAACTTAGTCGAAGGACTCTGATTTTACAGCAAAGCACACTTTTTACAAGTTTCAATGCTTCACTTACAGCCTTCAATTTCAGAGACATTTTGAAAGATTTTATAATCTCGCGAAAAAAACTCTTGAATTTACTTCACTTTCAACTTACGTGACGAATCCAGTCACAACTAAAATATTCGGGGAGAAGTTGGAAGAACTCGCTTTTAAAATTTTGTAAAATGAAGTATGCTTGTCAACGCTCATAAATATCTTTAGCGACCCAGACTAGCCAAGGCACTTGATTAAATATAATACTTTAGAACCATGGTCGGCCACCAATAGTGGAGGAAAAATCTAAAGAAAAATTGTTAAATAATTCTAAGAAAACTAAATGCTTGTGCCCTTGTGTCCGAAAGAGTGAACCAGAAACAATTCTCCAATTCGTTTGAACCGTTGTCGGCGAATAGTTACTCATTCAAATTCTTAAGAGCAATTTGCAAGTAAATTTCTAAGAAAAATTTAATTTTTCCCTGTTTCTCTACAATCGTAAAAGTTTTGAACAACTCAGGCTTGAGTCAATATCGCTATGAAAAATCAATGGGTGGCTATTCGTTGATTGCATGGAACTAAGGTTCTACTGGAAGAGCACTAGAAGAAAATATGTTAAGTCAGTTTGCTTACTCCTGTTGCGAGATCCCCACCAAGTTGTCCTGCCATCGATTTTATGTCGGAAAATTAGATAGGTCAAAAAACATTCATGATCGCTGACAAATTTGTCAGAAACAGTAGCTATGTTTTTCCGCATATGGGTCCTATTCAGGATCAGAAGTAATTTCCGCATCAAATTATTTCGATACACCGCTATGATTTAAACGATGTTTGGCAAAATAAAAATTTGCAATCCTATTTCATTGGAATAATAAAAATGTAAATAAAATAGTATTAAATTGTTAACCTAGACCTCATATGGATCAATGTTTGACATAAGAATTATTAAAAAAAAAATTTCCAGTTTTCCAAAAATATTTTAAATCATAGCTCATCGAAATAATTTACTGAGGAAATTGCTTCTGATCCTAACCCGGACTCATATCCCGAAAAAAAAACAGCTAATAACGGGCTGCTAGGCATTATATAAGCATTACATTCCTTTTTCTAAATAATCAAACACTCAAATAAATATGTATTCCAAAATTACTTATGATACCTGTGATAGGTATGAGTTGACCTTTCGACAATATATAAAAAAACACAAAATTTCTAAAAAATTCGTACACGTTTCAAAGACGAAGAGCTACGACCGAATGACTAATAAGTCCAATCCACATCGAAAGCTACACGCTACAAGCTACATGCTACATGAAACTTTATTTCAGCTTCATGAAGCGCAATCTTCTACAATGAGCGCTATAAGCTTCACATTGAAACATGACTTTTACTTCATTATCATGTTGGTGTTATTACAAATTAGGAGTTTTCCTAAAATCAGCTACAGCTTCGTGAATTGGTAGCCACACGATGTAGCTTGTAGCTCTCTATGTAGTAGTACGGTACGCCATGTTCAAAAACTGAATTTGCAGCTTGAAGCTTGCAGCGTATAGCTCTCGATATAGATTGGCCCTTATACCCACTATTACTACTCATAAGAAGAAAAACAAATGCCCAAGTGTCGTCGCAGATTGGCTCTGTTTACACAGCGGCGCTAAAGTTAAAAATTTGGAAAAGTACGCTCCAGCATAAGCAGTAAATTCCGGCGTCAGCTATACATTGTACCCGTACAATACGAAAATCGTCCTGTTAAACTATAATCCAGCACCACATTGTGTTTCCCAACTCATCCCACCGCGTTGGTAAGGTGGTGTTGGAAGGGGGGTCATGACCACCCGTGACCCTCCCCTGAATATGCGCCTGATTGCGGCAAAATGTATATATGTACAGTAGATATAGAAATTACCTGACACATCAACTGTCTTACATTACTAACAAAATATGCTTAGGAACTATAAAACATGATTAGGACCTATAAACAATGTTCAGGAACTAATGTGTAGAAGTACAAAGCAAGTGTTTAGCTAGATATGATAAAATGAATTTAATTCCTTAATATACTAATGCAGTTCAGTCTTATACATCAATACGACCCATTCAGCAGCCGATTAACTCGCACATAATACATATGCAACTATTCTAAAATAGCGTCATTAACCATTGCTATTAACTTAATTTGCAATTCTTGACAAATTTGCCTGATCCACTTGTAAAGAGAGTGATGGGTAAATGCGCTTACTGACGTAGTTTTAGAAAATCCTTCCTTAGCGGTATTTATAAGTGAAGAATGTATGCACTGTATGCATTTTTAATTAACATCTCTTCATTTATTGTATTCTTTTGGCACGTCGTCTTCCGGCACCTGGTTTCGAGGACAACTCAAAAGAAGTCCATACAGAGCTATAGTGCAGCAACTCCACCTACAAGAATTCAAGCTTTTCTTCGATGAGGTTAATGACGACATCAGTAAGATCTCCCATCAGCAGTTCACTTGACAAAAACATATACTAGAAACGTTAATGACTCATCGAACAGTTGATCAGCACCCACACCACTGCATAGCCCATAGTAGCTTTTTCCCAAGACTAGTTAATATCTCTGTTGAGCAGTTTACCGCCAATGAAATTCAATTACTGAACAATGGCTTAAAGTATGCACCAGACGTAGGAACTAGCGAGGCTAATATTATTGACCTAGCTTTACATTTGGATCACTGATATATATTATATGGACTGACTACGTTAATGGAAATGCACTGCAAAAAGTGGGCTCACTTCTATATTGCTGACTCTTTCGGTCTAAGCACCAAGTACCAACTGAGGAGAACTGTAAACAAAAAATAAATAAATGGGTGTGTCGAAATAAAACTTTTTAAATTAATTATTTATGGTTATTACTGATAAAATTGTTTTACCAAAGGCAATATATTCATAAGATATGAATCAGAAGTTCGAAACGTTTTATTATAATCACTTTTCGATATGCGCGCTTATTTTTTCAACTTCCCGCCAATGATTTTTTCAATGTTGGCACCGGCGTAAGAACTTTTATTTACATAAACAATTGAGCCCACATGAAATAGAAAGTTAAGCAGTCCATATTATATATGTCAGTGATTTGGATGTAGCGCTAGCAACAGATGATTCTGAGACAAAAGTGGAGCTTCTAAATGCAATATAATCCAATTCAGCAAACAAGACAGTCAGGCGTGAAAGTAGGTGGAGTAAGATGATAAAATCAATTAGAGATAAGGTCAGTAGAAGAGGTTTAATTGTTTTCAAGGCGGATAAGGGTAATACCATTGTTATTTTTGATAAATTAAATTATATTAACAAAATGCAAGAGTGCTTAGAAGAAATGAATATTAAAATATTAAATCGATATCTGACCAGAATGTTTAACCAAGAGGTGATTAAATAAAAAAATAGAGCAAATAATATATTAACTCGAATAGATAAATTTAAACTCAAGATTGCGAATCCGTCAATTCCTATTTTATATGGACTTGTTAAATTATACAAAGAAAACAGTCCATTAAGAACTGTGGCTTCATCTTGTCAAGCTCCCGCATAAGCTCTATCAAAGCACTTAGCTAAATTAATACCCAATTTGAGCGGTTTCACCCCACAATATTCCATAAAAAATTCCAATGAATTGCTAGACAAACTTAAAAACTTACAGCTTCCATGTAATTCCAAACTTGTGTCGTTTGATGTGTGTAATTTATTCCCGTTTATACCCAGTGAACACAAAACGAGACGTCTTACCGCCAACGAAAATTCGGTAAAAAAAACGTGAACTGGGGAAATCGAATTAGTTGGAGTTGGAGTAACGTTTTTTCATCCTTTTCCTCTGTTTTTCTTATCGCGAAGAAAGGCACTTTATTTAAAAACAAATTTAATATAAAGTTAACAATTTCTTATCGTTTTCTTGCCATTTATTCCTAAATTAAAATTTAATATAAAATTAACGTTTTCTTATCTTTTTCTTAAAGTTTCTTTAAAATGTATTACGTTGCAATTTTAAGTTATTGTAAGATCACAGGAAAATAAATACCATTTATTGCAACTCATTTTTAAAAGAACGTAGTTAGTCCCCGTAGTTTTCCTAGAATTGTAAATAGAAATAAACGCATCACTCAAGGACTGCAGTAAAAGGTAACGAGTTGCTTACGCACTTGCTGGGCACATTCGTGCTGGCTGTTGCAGTTTTCGTGATGCGTAGATTCATAGGAACTGTGATGTACCAAGCTGAGGACAAGGCAATTAGCCGGTTCTTAGTGTGTTGAGTAGTGGGTAGATTTTGATTAGATGTAGGAACAGGAATGCGTAAGCGGAATAGCATACATTTGTATTTCAATAAATAATGGAACTGGTTTGAACGATTTACGCATTCCTGAATATTGGACTGTTATTATTCGGTCAGTTCATCCTGAACCTTAGTAATCGGAGGATTAAAGTTGCTATTTGTGGTATTGATTGTAATGTTTTGTCATTGGTGGATGTTGTTGAAAACGAACAATTAAAGTTTGAGATTAGAACTAGGCTTGGTACCTAGTGTTTTATGTTTTATCGTAAAGTGAATTAAAAGAAAAAAAGAAAACAATTAGTGTTGTGGATTTGGTGAGTAATCACGGAGTTAGCCTGATATATATGAGTGTGTGTTTGGTGTAATGATAGGATAATAGAATAATAGAATTAGTTAGTATTACTGAGCGTGTGGTTGCTGCCATTTCACCAGGTTGTGCTAAGTGTCAATAATGTTTTGTTATTGGTGAAGTAGGGGTAAAATTAGCATCGAGGATGGTGTTCCTCCTCATGTTTCGACGGCTGGGAATTGAAGGTGAGATTGGTTCTCCTCTCTCTTTAATAAGTGGCGATGGCTCTCCTCTCCACACCCCATGCAAGTCCCTTCTAATTAGATGTTGAGAGGCTCTCCCTCAACGTGTTTGTGTTTTGTTAAAAAAATATTATAGTTATATATATAGTGAATGGCATTCCGCATAGCTCGCGATAGAAATTTAGTAGCCAGACCTAGCTCATAGTTATTGTTTTTATTTATTTACAGTGTGGAGCCGGGAAGGATCTGGTTGGCCAATCCCCAAGAGCTATCAAGTGTTTGTCTTTGATGAAAATAAAAAAAAAAAAAAAAAATATGTGTTTGAGTGTATGTTTTTTTTTAAATTTGAGTCCTACATTATGTCATCTCATATTTCCTCGGCATTTTTTTGGTAAGTCAATCAGGCAAAGTATTAATAAAAGAATTGGGAAAGAATTGGAAGAACTATTTCAAAGTAAAAGAAAAAAGAGTGACGTTGACTTTAGTGATAAGTGCCGTGAAGAAATACAAGAAAAAGTTGATTTGAACTGTAATGAGAGTAAATTTGGTGCTGATTATGAAGAAAGTGTAGAACCAAATATAATTTCGTTTGAGGATAAATTAGCAAAATGGTTTAGCGATTATAATATTTCAACTAGAGCTGCAGATTGTTTGGTGAAATTATTAAAAGAAATTCATCCTCTGTTACGTACGGATATTAGGTCGTTAAGGCAAACTCCACGAAAAAGTGAAGTGAAGATACTTGGAAATGGAAAATACTTTCACTACGGGATTGCTAACTGTTTAACTGATTTCTGCTATAAAAGTAATATTCCAGAGAATACAACGTCTTTTGAGTTGCAGTTTGGCATTGACGGTCTTCCCTTAACAAAGAATGGGAAGAGTGAGCTTTGGCCCATTTTAATAAACATTTTAGGATTTTCTGATGTTATGATAGTTGGTTGCTTCCACAAGAAATCGAAGCCAGCAAACAATTTCGATTTTCTAACTGATTTTGTACAAGACATGAAAGAAGTTTTATGTAAACCATTTGTGTTCGATGGAAAAGGATACGCACTAAATATCCATTCATTTATTTGCGATGCACCAGCTCGGGCCTTTATTTTGAATATAAAATGTCATAATGGATTTTACGGCTACACTAAATGTGTGCAAAAGGGTGAATATTTTCAAAAGCGTTTAATTTTTCCAGAATACGAGGCAAGAGCTAGAACCGATAGTGACTTCGCTAGCATCGAACAACCAGAACACCATAAATCGACTGTTATTCACCCGTTTGCAACCATGGGAATTGGATGTGTCTCGCAGTTTCCCCTAAATTATATGCATCTGGTTTGCCTTGGAGCTATGAGACAACTTCTTCATTTGTGGGTAAAGTAAAGCCTAAAAGAAATCTTTTGGAAGGACATGGCAACTCACATAGGGGATTGAGTAAAATTCAAAGAGGAGAAATAACAACTCGAATTAATGCAATAAATAGAGAAACTATTTCAGAATTCCACAGAAAACCAAGAGATTTTCATGAGTTGGAATCTTGGAAAGCGACAGAATTCAGACTGTTTTTACTATATACGGGAATTGTAATTATGAAAGACATTCTGGATGAAGAAAAGTATAAACATTTTTTGAAGCTATTTTGTGCTATGCGTATACTTTTGGATAAATATGATTGTACAAAAAATATTTCATGCGCTTCGTCTCTATTAAAAAACTTCGTTCAGTGTTTTCCGTATTTATATGGAAAAGGAAATTTAACTTATAATATCCATAATCTGCTTCACTTACCTTCAGACGTTTTAAAATATGGTTCGTTAGAGAATACAAGCGCATTTAAATTCGAGAATCAACTTAAGACTATTAAGGAAATGATATATGCTGGTCGACTACCGTTAGAACAAGTATTTAACCGAACTATAGAGAGAAGTATTTTGCAATCTGTGAAAAAAATGGAAAGCAATAATTTTACAATAAAAACGATTTATAAAAATAAACAAGTTAGTAAAATAACTGCTAATTGATATATATTTTCCACTCTACCTCCAGACAACATTCTATCAAGAGGAAGCACCATTTTCCAGATACTATTCATTGTAAAAAGTACTGATATAATCTTCTTATGTAAAAAATTTGAGCATCTTGAGCCATTCTTCCAATACCCGCTAAACTCTACGAATCTTGGAATATACTGCTCACCTAAAGTTCATTTATCTAATAGATTATTTGAAAAAAGGATATCAGAGGTTACAAAGAAATACTCCAATTTTTCGTATAAAGATGAAGCGATAGTATTAATTCCAACGATCGAGTATTCAAAAAAAAAAAGGAGCATATAAGATGAGCCAAGGGTACGCAAAGTTTGCACATCTGAAACCGGGGTTAGTCTGAATTTATTGTCAATTTTGTTTATTTGGTTAGTATTGCAATTTTTTAGGTGACCCAATCCCTCATACGTCAACGCAAATTCTTAATGATAGTTTGTCAGCACATACACCGATACCACACCATCTTAGAGATGGTAATTACGTATATGAACCAAATGAAGAAAATGAAACTGAGGATATTTTCTCAGGACAAGAAGTATCCAATGAGAGTGATCAACTACATACTACATCTTCTGTAGAAGTTATTTCACTGGTGCAAGGAAGTAATAATAATAATACAGGTATGTAATTTTCTCTTTTGGTCGGATTCTTCTAGGTATTTTTTTTTTTTTTTTTTTGTTTCAGAATCAAATGTTTTCTTAGTTGCAGCCGCCGACAGTTCACCCTCTGTTATGGTTGACAGCAATGTTTTAAAAGGCATTTTTGCTTGTCATAAAAAGTAGTGGCCGAAATATGTTTTATAAATAAACTTTTTTTACACATCTTAACTTCAGTAAAATCCTTACAAAACTGTATGGAAAATTTAGACAAGAAAGTGTCAGGAACTGCAAGGGAAATCCTTCTTATTAATGAACGAATGAAAACTTTCAGTACAAATCATTTTCAAAACGAGGACTTTTCACTTTTACCATTTTTTCCACTTGATACTTCCTCAGAATTTTTGGAATTCGAAGAAAAAATTAAGACATCGGAAGCAGCAGGAAAACAACTGGTAATAACTTTACATATAAGTAATAATTAGAAGATACTTAAGGTATATACATATATTTACAGCTGAAGCTCTACATAAAAATAGGGGGCAAAGACTTTTCTTCTTTTTTAAGAACCTGCTTAAGAACTGTCCTTGGGGATACTGCAGCCTCATCTTTTTCCTGGACTGGTCAAGGACACAATATACAAATTAGGTACTTCCATTTGATAAAAGTTTTAAAAGGTGAGCAAATAGCCTGTGTTTAGTCCACCTAAAGTCCAGCCTGGTTCTACCATTTTCATTAATGCCTGAAATAAACAGAAAGGCACCACAAAGTATTAAGACTAATTTAAAATGTCACAGAATACTTATCTAAAAACTGACGAATTATTTATCTGCAAACTGCACATCCACAGCAAATGACCCTTATCAGGTTACCTCTTTAATCTGAAAATAATCCAAAGGAAATCATTTAAAAAAAGGAATAATTAACAATAAATCACAAACTTACCAAATCATATGTACCTCTCTATTGTTGACAACTTTTTTCGTGTGATTTAATGACATTTACATAGTCAGCTGTCTTCGCCTTCGCCGCAGTCAGAATAAGAGCAATTGCAATAAACGTCGCTAGGGCAACACCGAGAGGCGAGAGCTAACAACTGGATGCGGCGGCTATAAAAGGCCGACGAGTTGCAATAGATGGCACCATTCTTTTATCAGAGCTCATCTGATTCAGAGTCTAATCTGAAAAATAAGAATCGTGTTTCTATCCTCCATACAGAAGTATAATTCTGTTCAGAGTTTAATCTGAAATTCCCATACTTATTACAGAAGTATAATTCTGGTCAGAGTTTAATCTGAAAATCAGTTTTCATATTTATTACAGAAGTATAATTCTGTTCAGAGTTTAATCTGAAAATTTTCGTCTCATTCTGTTTTGAACCACACGTTGCAGCACGCTGCTGCACCCCCTTCTTCTGCTTATTCAGCTTCTCTGTCTGACAGGGCCGCTACCATCAAACAGATTCATAGAAAATTCTTGTGTGCGTCATTTTTACTGCCTTAGTGCCCACACGTATTAGCAGCATTACTATTCTAGTAGTTTTAGAAGGTGACAAAACTAATTCCAATCTTCTTCTTCTTCTTTTCAGAATTAAAGAGACGGACAACGTTTTTTGGACCAGCTCTCACAGCCTGATTAAATAATTTTACTGTTTATTTATTTTATACCGCATATTCCCCAGAGGCCTGCTTTAAGGTATCCGCTGCCTCAGACACCGATATGGACCATACTATTAAGCTATACTTTAATCGGGCGAAAGATAGAATTAAGAAAGCCAACAATAAAAATAATTCTGTGTCTATCCTTGAATCATCGTGCTAATAATAGTACTTAATTAATGTCAAGTTTTTGTAATTCTTAAAAAAAAATGAAGTTCCTGATTTTTATTAATTTAAAGAAGAAAATAAGGTTTTGTTATGGTTTCATATATAAATACATATAACAAATACATTTATATTGTCAACATTTATCTTTCCATACTTTTTATCTTTTCCGAGTTTTGTAAAATTGGCTACTATAAATTATCGACGTCGACATTTACCGTTTTCCTAACAAATAGTTTCATAAACATTGAGGTAGTGGGCAAGAAGATAGAACCAACTTATTTTTTCATAATATAAATTTTTTATTACAATTAATGAATGTGTTTTCGGTAGCTAAGCTACCATAATCAGTGGAATATTTTACAAACTAAGTTTGTAAGATATTCTTCTGATGATCACACACGTTCATTAATTATAATAAAACATTTATATTATGAAACAATAAGTTGGTTTTTTCTTCTTCCCCACTATCAATGTTTCTGAAACTATTTGTTAGGAAAACGATAAATGTCGACGTCAAGAAAAGGGAGGGAATACATTAAGAATCTCGATAAGAAAACATTAAGAAAACGTTGCATTGAGGTCTAAGAAAAGGGAAGGAATGCGTTAAGAATAACTTCCAGAAAAGGCAAAGATTTCCATCAGAAAAGTATAACAAATTGTTAACTCATGTCGATAAGAAAATATTAAGAAAACGTTACATCGAGTAGAGAATTACAAATGAGGGGAATCTTTACGAATCTTGACAACCATTATGAACCACAGATGTATCGTTTGCGGCAAAGAAAAGTTAACGCTTTCTGAGAAGTTTAACGCGTTTTTAACGTGGAACTCTTCGTTTTCTTAACGTTTTCGGCAAGTTGTGTTCACTGGGTACCGTTGCTAAAACTTAAAAATATCTTATTTGAAGATATTAGAATAAAAATAAATACATCTGACAAAGCCAATGAGCTGATAGATTTGACGGAAACATGTTTAAACCAAAACGTTTTTTTTGTTTTTATGGAAAAATATACTCAGAGGATAAGGGACTTGCTATGGGAAACCTTACTTTCCCCTTCTTTGCAAAATAATTCATATCCCACCTTGAAAGGAAAATTTTTTCATCGTATAATCATTTATTAAAACATGTTTTAGTTTGGTTTAGATATGTGACTGATATATTTTGTGTTTGGACAAGTTCAGAATGACAATTAGACATGTTTCAAAATACATTGCTTAACAAATTTGATTACAAAAATGTCAGCTTTCCATTTCATGATACATAGATTAATTTCGATCCCATTATCGCAGCACGCATTTAATAAAGATCTTAAAACAATTTTGAAAATACCACAATATAATGGGTATCACAAACCAAACGGCATATTTACAATTTATTGTCTAAAAAAACCAAAAGCATTCAATTCAATTTTTTTATGCTGGGCGCAGATTAGAATCCCAAGCTAAAACATGGAGAAAAATCCCATTTGTAACTTAAATTTGCACTGCGCACGATTCTAATTACTTTAAATTAAGCCAACCTACCATAGCGGCCTTTTATAAGGTTTCACCCTGCAACATAAGCCTGCAACGTATCCTCCTTGACTAAAGGCCAGAGTAAGACTCCTCTTTATTATTCAAACTAGGAACTGCTGTGTTGATTTTTATGGCGTTGCAAACTGCACCTTATCACTATGGCAGGCTGCTCTATAAGCAGTGGGTTAGTATATAAGACGATCGGAGGGATTTTCCGTATCTTTAAAATGTCGCTTACAATACTCAGACAGTTCCATGCTAGGGCTGCCATATGAAAATTTCCAAATTTACAATATCTTTTGCGTATATTGAAAGAATGATCAGTCATGGGCATTAAAGTGAGGAATTCTTTGGAATTAATAAGTCTATGAAATATAATTATAAAAGTATGTTATGGTCCTAGCATCTTGCATATAGCAAAATGCTACACGTGCTGAAGCATGTAGCGAGGCTGCGTCAAGCATAAAAAAATTGAACGCACCCCGACCGAGAAAAATGCGGTTCCTCGTTCTCGTGGGGAGACGTCGATGTGACAGAGTAGAAGAAGGTGTCAAAAAAAAAGTTTTTTTTTGGGTGTGGAGAAGAGCTCTGAAGCGGGATATATAAGAAGTTTTTTTTAATTTACGGGAAATAGATGAAAATTATATTATTGCATAAAGTGAAAGTATAAAGTTTGAGAAAGTGCCGAAAAGAAAGAAGAGGTTGAGAATTCATGAGGATTCGACTCAACCAGAAGAGGAAGAAAACTAAATATCACAAAAGGAAACGTGGATTATTCTGGATTTTTCTGGAAATGCGATACGAGGCTGTCTGATTGATTTTCCTGAAGATCATGTGGCAGTAAAAGAATAGTGGAACAATCGAGTAGCTGTAAAGGAGATAAAGGCAAAAGAAGGAACGTAATAAGGTTTTTGCAGGAACTTAAAATTTCTTTTTTCTGAAATATTGCTTTTATTACGCATATTGGGGACAACGTTAAGAGAAATGATGATAAAAAATTTAGCAAGTAGGATAAGGACAGGAATAGTAATATATAATAATAATAATATATATATAAATAGGATAGTAATAATTTTTGAAAGAACACTAGGAATTTAGTTTTTTTAAGAAACGATTTATAAGATTATTCTCGGACATGACAATCTTTGTCTACTAGTATATAAGAAACAAAAATAATTAATAAATCCTGAAAAAAGAAAAACGTCAATAACATTAGATGAGATTTTAAGAGCCGGAAAGTTTTTTTGTTTTTGTGTAAAGTACAACAAAGAATCAGAACTTCACATCAATTTATAGAGTAGGGAATTTAGAGGTTAAAACGTTAAGGTTGAGACAAGCATAGAATTGTGAATTTACATGAACACATGAGAAGTGTCAACAAGCCATAGTGCTTTTAATTTGATCCGCTACTCCCGACTTGTTTTGATTGTTTACCTAATTCGGGGCACTATTCGCATTAGCTTTGTAATGTAATCAGGTTATGAAATCTTAGCACTAGGCGACACTGCCAGAATGATACCACTACTCATTTTTCGGGTTGACAAAGTTCTCTAATGCAAAGAATAACGATTGGGTCTTACGACAAGACTATTAAGATAACAAATGAACAATATCCTAACTTTCTAAATTTGCAGCATTTTAATTGTCATATATTCGCCTCCAGGGAGCTCCTTCGAGGGACTGAAAGACACGTGAGTAAATTATCAGTATATTTTCTTTCGATTATTTTATTGTGCTATTTATTTGAACATTATATTGAAAAATCATTAAATATTACATTCCCACTGGGGTCGGAGCCAGTATCATGTCCTAAGTAAGGGCGTTTCAATTTCGCTGGTAACAAAATAAAAAGACAAAACTCAGGCTGGCTATGGCAGTTCTTTTGAATCTGTTTGCTACATCTAACAGGCCATGCAATCATTTTGAGCTCGAAGATTAGATGTGGTATAGTCCCAGGGTTGACCTAGCTAGAAAGAAATAGAAAACAAAAACGACCAAAATTAAGAAAATATAAATAAATAGGCATTTCTAATGTGACTTGTATAGATATAAATGAAATAGTATGACTTTGTTATTAAAAGTATTGGTTTAAGAGAGCGTGTATACGAGCTGTCCATATTATCAGTCAGCATTAGGTAAGATAGCTATGTCTCTAGTTATTAGTATGACAATCCGTGTTTAATAAATATTTATAACGTAATGGAATCGTAAGGTTTAAATTTCTTATCCATCACTTTCCTGAAGCCCTCTCAATATGAAGGTTGAATAGGTCCGCTCCTTCACTCTATTTCCAGGCCAATAAGGGACTTTGGAAACAGTGCCGCCCAAAGTCGATGGGAGGATGGGGTTTGGCAGGAAGGCATGCCATCGGCGCCTTCAACGGAAATAGGTAAGTGACGTAAAAGTCCCCTCAGGACTGAGTGGGTGTTCGTTTTGGTGTAGATAGGCATGAATTTTTTTTGATTATGGGTGGTGACAGCGGCAGGTATTTTCGGGAGCCTCCCCACACTCTCCGCCACTCTTAGCCGAGGTGCTAGCATGCCGCCCTGTGCTATCGCTGTCATCGAGTGATCTGTCAGCTCATGCTGACAGTTTGGACTTCACGTCCTGACCAATCATTCCAAGTTACAACCATAACAAGTATGATATATTTATTACTAATTTAACTGCCCAATGAGCTGTTGTGATACGAACAACCACCTTAACGATCTTTGGCGAAGTCTCATATTTGCAAAACAGAGTGGTAGCTATATACTATATTTCAGTCCTTTCATCAAGGCTCTCGCCAAAATTGATATTATGACTACCTTCCCTAGCCTACAGGAATTCTTAAATTTGACTAACGCAGACCGTAATTTATATAACGTGGTAAACCTAATGGTGTAAAATTTAATATTACCAAGATGTGTACGATGGCAATTTTCTTATTACTGTACGCCTATAAAAAAGGTTTTATATTCTCTCCATTATTTCTCCTACAAAATGCCAAGACAAGTTGGAAAAGAAAATCTGCACGATAATAATAAGTGACAATAACCATCCACCTCCGTTCCCCTCTGTAATTCCGTGCGCATACTTGAATTTGTAAAATGCATAAAATGTTATATTTGCTTAGGGGCAACATGCAAATAAAATTAAGTCCTGGCACTCCCTTTGACGTCCTGGTACCACATGCTATCTGCAAACCCTGGGGTGAGCAATATAAGGAGGAATTGTTAACGCGTCTTGCTAATTAGCGAAACTGTGTTTTTTTTTTGCTTTCCCCATGAGAGAAATTGTAAGTCCCCCTTTTTTACAAATATACATACATTCCTACGTACATACATTGAAGCAGGTCAGGGAGCATAATATCGTGTAGGTAGAGGTCAAGGAAATCCACTCAATGAATTGTTTGCTTTTTGTAGATTTCTTTTTTTGTCTGTTAACACTTGAACTAGCGTGAAGATAATTACAATTACAGTTCGTAATTACTATTGTTTTTATTTACTGTACAGTTTTTGTGTGTAGTTAATTATAAACATTTATTTGATTTATTTTAAGGTACCTACTTAACTTCTAACAATATTAACTAGAAGAAGTCTTTTGAAAAAATGTGACCTTCTTAATTAGTGAAAATTGTTGGTCACTAGGTTACGTAAATCTTATAAAGTTGATTAACCACCATCCACTTTTAATCTCAATGAAGAAAAAAAAATCATGAGGATTGTAATAAAGATTTATAAAGATATTTTTGGAGAACAATTGTATTTGGATCCACTAGCAATGGAACCATGGCTAAGATAGCAATTTAAAATAAAGAAATTTTCATTATTAGCGATCATCATTATGGAATTAAGTTTAGTGTCACATTGTGATGCCTACACGGTTAAACAAATTTTAAGTCAGCATTTGCCTTGCAAGTTCATTAAAGAATTTAAATTAGTATTAACCCTGGAATGCTAACCCCTTTTAATATTCACTTGTTGGTAACCCTGAGTAAATATTACTCACACAGGAAAAAGTAAAAACAAAAGAGTTGAAATATTTTAGCGGAATACAATAACAGAAAAATGAAAGAACAGAACTCCCGCAAGAATAATTTAAGATTGAATGTACTTTCTTATAACAAAAAAATACGGTTCACTTCATTTTAAGTTCACTAAATACTGGCACACTGATTTTCACTGATTTCCATATTGTATCATCATTTCAAGATATGATTAGATAAATTATTGGATCAGAGATTGCAGTCACACTGAGAAACACTTATTGGCAGAACGTTGCAATATAAGATCGTCAAGAAAGTGATATAAATATATATATGTAAAACAAATATAGAATAAAATTAAATTATGATATTTGTGAAATATGCACACGAAGTATATAATATGTAGATAATAGTAATGGTAGTAATAATAGTAATATGTAGATAATAGTAATAGTAATAAAATAAATATATGATGCAAATCTAACCATCTATAGCTTGACACTTGAGAAATTGGCTAATGTTCAGACCCTTCTTTATAACCGCCGAAACCAGAAATAAAAAGTTAATGCTAGTAATATTATCTCAGTCGAGACCCAAGATAATATTCTTTAAGTCAGTCGAGACCCGGCTTAAAGTGAATATTAGTAGTTATCTTAACTTCAGTTGAGACCCAAAGCTAGATTCTTTATTTCCGTCGAGACCAGATATAAAGTGTTTTGTTAGTAAAATATTATCTCAGTCGAGACCCAATATAATATTCTTTAAGTCAGTCGAGACTCGGCTTAAAGTGCATGTTAGTAGCTATCTTAACTTCAGTCGAGACCCGAAGCTAGATTCTTTATTTCCATCTTCACCAGAAATAAAGTGTTTTGTTAATAAAAGATTATCTCAGTCGAGAGCCGAGATGATATTCTTTAAGAAAGTCGAGACCCCGCTTAAAGTGGATGTTAGTTGATATCTTAACTTCAGTCGACATCCGAAGCAAGATTCTTTACTTCCGTCGAGGCCTGAAATAAATATTTTAGTTAGTTCTTAAAAGTGATATATCAGTCGACTAAATCAGTCAGCTTGTTGCTTATATAGCCCTTGCTTGTACACAACACCAATAATGGAGTAGCAGAGTCGCGTGGTAACAAGAATTAGCAATGCATCTGTAATTTTACGGTACTAGCGACAAAATTTGCATAGCAACGAACAAAAATGTATAGCAACAAGAAATTTAGAGCAACCCATACTGCTGTGCTAAATTGAGTTATATTTGCCAAAAATGTTCTCTCTATCACGTTGAGAAGAAATTCCCGTTCTATGGTACCTGTAATGATAATAATGATTTTAATTTGATCTGCTCAATGAGGTTATACTTTTGTGTTGTATTTGTGCAATCCCTGCAAACATTTTAGCGAAGAGCTTGCTTTCTCGAAGTAATCTCGATTTAGAGCAAGAAATGAGAATTACGAGCTTTTCCTGAGATTCCTTCGTTTCAGGGTGACCGTTTGGAAATTTCTTCGCGTAGCAAATTAGCGTAGCACTACCTTAAGATGCGTAGCACTCAGTAGCAAAACATTCTGAAAGTAGCACTAGCAAGGTTTCCATAGATGAGATTGTATTGGTCACATTTGTATTGCTATAGATATTACTATAAAAGTCTGATATGTTATACCGTCGGTGATACTCCGTAACCGCGAGACTAGAAATATCATAACCGCGTCAATGGTAATGTAGCTATGTAACTACAACTGTTTTTATAAATCTTATGTCTAAAATCCAAAAATATGATATTTCTCGTCCTATCCTAAAGTTCAGTAGAAATAATTTTGTCATTGTAATCGAAAAAAAAAAGAAGTTTAGTGTTTGCTGAAAATTTTATTTTGACTTTAACTTACGCGGTAGTGATATATAGTCTTGCGGTTATGCAGTATCACCGACGATATGGAGGTATACTACGGGTTTATTATACAGTCGTTCAGAAATAGTGTAACTAAGCTCTACAATTAAAAAAGCGAACTTCCATTTTTCAATTTTTATTATAAAATTAACAAAAAAAATTCACTTAAAAAAATTAATTATTTTAAACATAACAAAGAAAATTAATCAAATAAAAGTCAAGTAAGGAACATGATGCTACAATATTGCTTCGTTTTATCCTCGGTACAAATAAAGCTTGTGATCTAAGATAGGTACCTTATAATGCTCAATTAACCATTTAAAATATTGTTAGCTAATTTATTAGGATTGAAATCCATACATGTGTCTTTATTTGCTTTAATATATTCTTTATATAGCATTTTGGCATTAATAGCGTTATAGTTATAGCGATTACTTGTTTTATTTTTTATTACGTTTAAATGCGAGAAACATCTTTCAGCAGCTGCGCTACTGTGAGGAAGTGACAATAAATTGAAGGCGAACTCAGCCAAATTTGCAAACATACTATTACCAGCAGTGTTTTTTATTTTAATTATATATTCCCAAAAAGTTACAGTACTTGTGAATTCGGTTTCAGTTAGACAATTTAATTCTAATAAAAGGCGCATTTCAAAGAATATTGTCTCAATATTTTCTATTCGAAGCTTTTTAAACCGATCAGATAGAAAGGCTAAATCTGTTGTTACTTCAGGGAAAGATTTATCTTTTAAATATTCTGGATCAAGAAGTTTCAATGCATTCAATACAGGATCATTAAAATTTATGCGCTTTTGGATTTGTACTGTTAATTCTATATAAAAGTTTTGTACATTTTTCGCAAACTTAAAGGCTTCCACATCAGGTAATTTCTGAAATAAAGTTAGGGCATCAACTCCAAAATAAATTTGTTTCGGTTCCTTAAAATGATTTTTATCTCTTGTATCAATCAGGTGTAAAGCAGAAATGCTAACATAACTATCGGTTAAGAAATTTTTTAAAATAATTCGAAAACCACTTGCTACATCTCGTAACAGTATATGAACCTTTGGCGATTCAGATTGAAAATTTAAGTTCAGATCGATGACTAATTTTAAAATATATTTCAGGAATAAAAAATAAATCTTTATATTATTCTAAATCTTATATTTTCAATTAATTTACGCGCTGTAAAAGGTGGTTCCATATTGCTTTTCCTAAAATGTGTTTATTTTATTATGAATGAAATTATGTTCTTTAGGTTATAATGATTATATACCGAATTAGAAAGTAGGACTTCTCACTTCTGTAATGGGCATACCGAAGATGGCAACTAAGTACTAAAATTATCTGATATTGGTTTAATTTTAGAGTACTCAGTTGACAGTTTCTTTGGATGCGCAATAGGTACCAATAATTCCCATAATTTTCAGAAAACTGTAAAAAGGCAGTTAAAAATTCCTAAAATTACTTCGAAAAATATTATGAACTACATATGTGGATGGAAAGTATAATCTCTTAAAAGAAAAACCATTCCAAGTGGAACTGTGAAATGGATCAGACGTGCGCGCTTCGGAATTGCGAATTAAACTTAAAGAAAACTGATTACGATAGATGCATGTGCTAATTGTAGTATCCAAGCGAAACTATTTATTAGTACACAGTGAACGATAATATTTTCAGTAAATAAATAATATTTAAAACGAAAAAGCGCTTTTATGTCCTAAGAGAGGTAAGGTTTTAGCCCACAAAGGCTACAAAACTGTCTACCATATAACAAAATCAAATGTCTTACAATTTGAGCATACCTTAACCTTTCCATGTTGGCAGTTGCTGGGTCTGATTCTGAGCTCATTTCCTGAACTACTGTAGCAGCAACAGTTTCTGATTGGTTAACTTTAAGTCTGATTAAATATCTAAAAAAAATCTCAATTAACATACTTTTCCATGTTGGTAGCTGGTGGTTGTAATTCTGAGCCTATTTCTTGAACTATTTTAGCAGCAGTATGCTCTTATCTTGTACAATGATTGAAAACAGGTTCCAGTCAATGAAATTAGGAACAATCTTGATTGCCGAATGCCGGTAGCTGGCACAACAAAACTTAGGTTAGGCGAACTGACCTTGATCTAAAAGCCAGGTTTTTTCTTGAACTTTCCCGCACAAATTTTCTGCAATATAGTTGGCTTGATTGCCGAATGCTAGTACAACAAAACCTAGGTTAGGGAATTTTTCGACAAAAATTCTCTGCTATATATTTGTATCAACACAAAATACTTATTTTATGTCGAAATAGAATTTTTCAGTGCTGTACCTCGTATTGCACAATTTACAATACTAAAAATAAATTTACAATACTAAAAATACTTAAAATACCTCTTGAAGAAAATCAAATTAGAGTTGTGGTGAGTGAATTGTACATGTAAGTAATGTGTGGCTTGAGACTCGAAACACGAACTTTATGAAACGACAATGAAGTGAAGTAAATGAAGCGAGTTACGTTCTGGACGCTCACCGCTCCCAAAAAACGAAGCGCAGGCAGAAGCCAACGCCGCCACGCCATATCGTCATACTTCTCTTCTCAAAGAAAATTGTTCTTAGCCGAAAACGAAAGAAATTATAAGATAAAATTATTACTTCTTGATTTGTCAAAGAAAATTATTCTTAGCTAAAAACGAATGTAAAATTAGAAGATTTTAGAAGAGAGTAGCAAAATTTTTTCAGGGGCGTAGCACAATTCAGAAGGTAGTGACATTGTAGCCCAAACAAGCTGATTGTAGCATTTTGCTACCATCGTAGCACTTGCGGTCACCCTGCTTCATTTCTCTAATTCTGTTACGAGTGCAAGGAAAATAGAGAGCCCAGCACGACAATTCCGCTTTTTGCACGAAATGTCTCCATTTCTGTGATTTCTGAATTACAATGAAATGAGACTTCGTGCATCTATGCTTCGAAGTTACTGTGAGATTCCTTCGTTTCTCTGAGTAAGATTCAATTGACTCATAACTTACTGATAATGAACAAAACAAAAATTATTTATTTATTTAATGGCATATGCTAAAATGTCTAATGTTTATCTGCTAAATGATATAATTAAAGGTGCGATGGAGTCACCAATACAATAATGTTCTCGGACCTTATTTTCCACTTAAAATGAATAAATATCCATTTGCACGGCTCTAATTAAATGTCCATAAAAACTCGAATCGCTTACGACACGAGTGTAGCTTGATTCTCTTAATATAAGAAATATATAACACCACTAACCTTCGTTTTAACATCAATGCCATTTCGTCTTAAGGCATAAAAATAATTGCGACGATAAAGCGACCGACGAATTCCTATGCAATATACGCTCCATAAAACCTTCCTAGAGAAAATTGTTCCTATGATTGCAATAGTCGTCGCCCGGCGGCCTCTCTGGTCGTCGTCGTCGTAATTGAATTAATTCAGTAAAGTGGTCGACGACAACGACAACTGCAAATTTCTGCGTAATACTCTCTTCATAAAACGTTCCTGGAGAAAATTGTTCCTATTACTGCAATAATGGTCAGTCGTCGCAATAGTGTTTAAGACTCCCTTCCATCAAGGCGAAACAAAAGCGTAACGAAAATGTAAACATGCCTGTGTACGCAAAAGAAACGCTTTGGTGTTATGAATGCGAAACAGAAACGAATCATCAGGACAAAGAGAAGTGAAACTGAGAAGCGTTGACGTCAGTGCAGTGGTAATTGACATTATATTTCGCATACTGTACTCTAAAATGTTTCGTTTTCGGAATGAAAATTACGTTTAGTTTACGAAACGTTTTACATGTGGATTCAATGACTTTTGAAGAAAACAACAGATTTTTATATTTTGCTTTATTTGATAGCATCACAAACCTTAACAAGAATAAAAAAAAAACGTTTATTAAGAAACCTCAGCTTGCATTACGTTACTTCATTATTAGGTACATTTAGTAGGACATAGATAATTGAAATTATCGATAGAGTATAAAAGTACAAAAATACTAATGTAAGTATACCTATTCAAATTTTTTTACACTTCAATATTTTAATAAATAAATATGTTATGGTCGTAACGTACTGCAGGCAGCAGTATGCTACCCGACGGCTAGCAGCAGCACACTGGGACAAGGGCCCGAAAAAAGAAGAAGAGGGACAAGAAAGGCGTGCGATTATTATCATTTCGGGGACTATCGAACTGGAAGTGGACAAGAAAAGTTATCGAAGCGGGTTAGAGGGAAATAAAAAGAGGAAATTCGGTCGCAATTAAGTGCGTATCGTGTCGTAGTGGTCAGCGGGAAATAGGAAATCGTGCGAAAAGAAAAAAGAAACAAGAAAAAAGACAGAAAATAAAGGTAAGCTACACATAAATTTTTATAATTATTACAAAGAAAATTTTTGCACACAGAGCACCACGTGTAAATCGGCAACGTGGAGTATCGTTGCTGAGACAGAAGGACTCCGCCAAAGAAGTCGTTCGGAGTTCACACACCGGGAGTAAATGAGGGAAGCCTGAAGTAAGGCAGGAAAAAAATCCATGTGATTCTTCTGGAAAAACAAAATCACATTAGCAGAAACAGCGCGGATAAACACGTATACAGTCCCCCAAAAGGGGGCTGAAGAAAACTCAAACCACTTAACAATTTTAAGGTCAGAATATTTTTTCCTAATTTCATATTTAAGTTGAGAGGTAGGAAGCAATCGCGCTATAAAAGAAAAACAGAAGACAAAATACTTAAGTCAGGATTCAACCATTTAGTGGACGCTAAACAGGCCTTTAGCCACGTGCATTCATGTGCGACATAACCTCGCCAAAAGAAAAATCTCCTTCGCATTATTTAGTATGCAAAAATACACGGAGTTTGCAAGAAAAAGAGCAAGCAAGCGGCAATCGATGTAGCTTCGCCCTGATTAGTATAAGATTATAACACAGTCATTAGGAAATCGATTAACGTTCACTCAGTGCTTTTGCTCCTTAATTAGTTTATGCATACATAATCAACTCGCATATCTCACTGCTAGGCAGTTATCACCTTTGCGAGACAGTCACCAAAGGATCATACATATTAAAAATTATAGTACATTATATAGCAATTATAATACTTGAAATTCACTACCATCTGCACATGATGTGGTGGATCGATTCTTGTTGCTCTTAGCACCTTCAAATGCCGTCCTTAGTTCTGGATAACAAGATCTTGGGTAAAACATAAAAAAGCTTTTATTACATACAACTGATTCAGTCTGGAGAGATATAGTGAGTGGGCTGCACAGATATTGATCAGTTTCTCTGAATTGTTGCAGCATGCTAAAGATGTGCGCATCTAACTTCCAGACCTAAAAATAAGATATTTGCAGATTGTGCACCGCAATGCTATAAGTACATATACCTGTCTATATCCACTGGCAGCATTCAGCGTCACTCAATGGCAAAAGTTGTAGACTAATAGTAAGAGCAATAGGAACAGGCTTAACCGTAAAAAATGTGGATGGTCAGTCAACGTTATCTTTTAAAAGAAATATTACTTACATCTTACGCTTATTTCATCCCCTGCGTTCGGGAAGGTCAGACGCACAGAGTGGTACCTGCCTGACATACAGTGAGGAGGAAAAGACAGATGTATTATAGTTTGATGTTTTTTTATGTCTCTAAGCGAGAAGAGTCCTTGTAAGCCTGATGAACGTTATCCAGCTATAATTGACATTGGTAGATTGTTAGAACTTGAAAAATGAATTTATAATAATATGACTAGATCTCGTAGATTGCAGAAAAGGAATTAATAATAACCTTACTGGAGTTTAATAATATTTTTAATGGATTAATAATAACATTACTAGGAATTAGAATTAGGAAAACGGACTAGAGTAGTCTGCTGTAAGGGAAGACACTCCAGGAGGCCTTCGTGGAGAAACTTGCCGCATCATCAGTCAATTTTGTTCTGAAAGGTACCGCTGTCGGGATTTTCCCACTCTTTTCTAAGACCAGTTTTAGAGTAAGAAACAGTTGTTCAGGAACCCGTCTTGAAATGGTGACAATTATTATAATCTTCGGTATATGTAAAAAATCGGAATGTTACGAGAGAACCAATGGAAGTCCTGGTACATACAGTCATAGATGTGTAAGAATAGGGCTTAGAGATTAATATAGAGTAGTCATTTGAATTCAACTTTGGTGAAATCGCGTAATTATTAGCGTTATCTCAAGAAATTCGGAGTTTCAATTTATACCTACACCATAAAGGTTAACTCCTTGAGTAGTTGATATATGTACTTGAAAGATATTTCGAATTGTGTGGCCATTATAATTTTGAGTTCGGTCAGGTAGCAGATTATAACAACGTAATCAATCTGAAATGTTGGTACTGAATATAATTTTTCTATAACGTGATGTGACTTTAAGCTTATTTTTTTTCCTTCACTCTCCCGGAGACCTCTCATATGAAGGTTGACTAGGTCCGCTCCTCCACTTCTCTCCAGGTCATCGAAGGGACACTGAACAAAATAACTGCTGCCCTCAGTGTCGTTGGCTGGATATGGGGCAAGGCAGCTGAAGGCCAAACATCTGCGCCTTCACTAAGGTAAGGGTAAATGGTGTAATGGTCCCTTCAGAACCGAGTGTGTGCTTCCCCTTTCTTTGACTTTTGCTCGAAGGCACGAATTTTTTTGTATATGGCTGGTGGCACAGCGGCAGGTTTTTGTGGAACCTCCCCATATTCTCCGCCAATAGCCGAGGCGAGCTAGTATGCCGCCCTGCAGTCAACTCTGTCCACCGAGTTATCTATCAGCTCATGCTGGCAGTGTGGACTTCACGTCCAACGTTCATCACTCTTCATACTACCATAACAAATATTAACGCGGCTTTTGTTATCAAAGTCACAAACAAATTAACAACCACAAAACAGCTGTCTGCTATCAGGTTCTATGGCACACAGGTCTATAAATCCAGAAGTACGTTTCCAATACGGGTTCGTTTCACTTTAGGTGTACACACTCAAATGCTTAGAGGGTCTAAAGCAATTTGCTACCGAGGAAGAATCTCGGTTTGATAAGTCGAGAATCATGTTCCTTTTACTACACTGAGTAGTCTATTTTCCGTTCGATATCGAGTTCGATCTCGAAGCTCAAGCCAGAAATTACGATTTGCTAGCAAATCGTTTTCGAATCATGATGTTTGCAGGGATATGTTATGAAGATGACAAATACATGGCTTTGTTGGGTCGTGTACCTGTTTTTTGATTAAAAGTAATCAGATTAGATTTAATTTTACCAAAAGTTTTGATGTTTTGTTTTCAGAAGTTGCTTACGAAAATATATTCAAATCTATTTGGTTCGAACAATTTCTTTATTTATGGTTCGCTATGAGTTTTCCATCGGTATCGGTGTGCATTAGTGCAGTTCCATGTTTATGTATTGCGGTGGTTTTGCCTATTTATCGAAATTCTGGGAATTAAATCAACTTGTTACAACAAGTGAATAAACTGAAGTAATTCGTTTTATTATTGAATTATTTCAAACAACATAAATTGTTTTGTGCAAAATGGAAAAGGAAAGAAGTTTTGCTTGGGTATTTACGTAAAATTAAAACTAGGTGAGAAAATATCTACAGTTTGTTTTACTAGAAAATTGAAATAAAACCAGCGTTGAAGAAACAGTGCTAAACTCAGATGATATCATTCTTTCTAGTAAGAAAAATAATAAATATTAGTGAAGTGTTTTTAATTCTGAAGTTTTTTAAATTTTGGACAGTTGTGGGTGCTCTAAATATTAGTACTAATACGAAATTTTTCATAAAAGATATTTCATTAGAACAAGTGCCGTAGGTAATAGCACAATTTTGGAGGTATGGGAGATGTAGGTAATGAGGATCACCTAAGCGGGATTTAAAATAAAACCAAATCTATTAATCAACTATTTATTGCTTTGCTCTTATAATAAACTTTACTTATTTAACTATCAATTGAGATCAACTTTAATCACTTTGGCTTATTAATTTCGGAGCAATAAAGATTTAAAAAAAAAAGTCAGGTTCGGTGATCAGCATGAGCACAATGGTGATCAACACATATCGCACACATAATTACGAGCAGAGTCCCACCCAGTACAGTCAGCATGGGCCCAAAGCCCACAAGAGGTGCATCGATACCATATTTCGCCGTCTCGTCCGAATTCGCCACATACAAGACACCAGTTACCTGCGCCTTCTGCATCGTCGTCTTCGTCATCCTGGCATAACTCGTCCGTGTTTACGTCTGACGTCGAAGTATCATTCGATTCCTGCAGAATTTTCTTCTTAATCTTCTCAAGACTGACCTTCTGTGGCTTGCTTTTCTTTCACACTCCTTTTCCCTTGCTTTTCACAGCTTTAGCCTTCCTTTTGTTTTCTTTTTCGACCAGGGCGTCTTTGATCGGTGTTGAAGTCAAAATCGTTGCATGCTGCTTTTTTCTTCCTTGCCTTGTCTTGAGAACAAGTGCTTCCTTAGGCATCTGGATGAAATTTTGGATTCTTCGCAGTTTCCCAGATGGTGATGGTATTTCGAATTTAGACGATGATGCAGTCGCTGGTTCAGGAATTGTGGGACAAAATGTGGATGTACTTAGAATAGGATTATCTTGTTCTAGTTCAACAGTAGCTGTTGGTACTGAGACGGAGTCTACAGCTCCAGCAGCAGTAGATTCTGAAATAGAGGTAGTGGGATCTTGCACTACAATGGGCTCTGATTGTAGTATTTCAGCTGCCATAAAATCTTCATCTGAAAAGACATTGGGATTTATGGGAAATATGCCCGTTGCTTTAAATCCCGCTTCGCCCTTGCTCATGGAGGCAATACTTGAGAATGCTTTTTTGACCAAGCAAGCCACATCATAAGGTGTTATTCTTTCTGAAAGTTGACTCTTCATGAAAAAGTCGCATTCTCTTCTATATGCAGCTTTGAATGGTCCAAAATAGGACACATCCAATGGCTGCATGCGGTGAGAAGTATGAGGTGGTAGGGAAAGCATATGGATATAGTTTTTCTTACAATGCTCATGGACAACCAGAGATATGTGGCTCGCATGATTATCCAATATTAATAGAACTGGTTCTGCTACAGAAGCGTTGGCATGCTGGGTGAAGTGCTTGAGCCACCATTCAAGGAAAAGTTCTTCATTAATCCATCCATTGTCTGAGCATTTATAAATAGCTCCTGTTGGGCCATCCTTTTCAAGGGTAGGGGTCATCCTCTTTCTGGGGAAAATAAACATTGGGGGAATGTATCCGCCTGCAGCACTCATGGTGCAGAGCAGAGTGATATTCTTTCCCCTTTCCCAGCTTGTTATAGATCCTACCCTCTTCTGTCCCTTAGCAGCTAATACTTTACCAGGATCTTGGACGGTAGAAATACCGGTTTCATCGCAGTTGTAGATGTTTTTTGGCAGAAATTTGTATTTTTCCATTAGTTCTTCTAGCAGCTTGTAGAATCGCTGAACTTCAGTTTTATTAAAAGCTGTAACCCTGTTGATGCTAGTAGCTTCGGGCTTCCGCACAGAAATATTATTCCTGGTAATAAAACCATCAAACCAAACTTGACAAGCCAATCTTGAAGACGTGCTAAAATTGTGTTTCAGCTTTAGGGCTTCCGCGTTTTCGAATGCCGCTCTTTTTATTTGGCGGAGTACACTCGTAGAAAACATTGGCCATTTTCTTGATTATGTCCGCCAATTCTTTTTCCATCTCAGGCGTGAAGACAGTATTACGGCCGAGACGAGGTTCCTTAGTTGTTTTTATTGTGTACCTCTTCTGAAGACTGGAAAATGGAATGTTCATGGTCTTCGCTGCTTTCCTCATTGCATAATTCTGTTCGTCAATGAGCTTTACAGCCTTTTCTAGCTGGTCCATAGACCAGCTAGCTTTATTTGTTTTCCTAGGACGAACTTTCGGCATCTACAAACAAAAAATACATTATGTCATCCAAGTTAGGTAATGTGGGCAATGGGGGTCACTATGTAGGTAATTGGAGTCACCTGACTCCGATTACCTACATGGGCGAAAAGGAGAAAAAGCAATCCTGACGAGAAAGTTGAACAATCTGCATTTTAAATCACAATCAAAAATGTTACGATTATTACATATCAGAAGAACTGAAATAAAGATTTAGTAATTTAAGCCTTACCTTCGAATTTATCTACTCGAAAAATTAGATCAAAATGGCGCGAAATCTTCACACATGTGTGTCTCTCCAGCGCGTTCCGCGAACTGACTGAGACACCGTCCGTGCACGGAAATAACGCAAAGCTAGCGCGTAGGCATGTTGGCATCACTTGCTTGCGTTCGGTTTTTGTTATTTTGTGGTGATCACCATTGCCAACTGACTCCGATTGCCTACATCTGCCCTATGCTTGCTATCTCTTAGAAGTTGGTCTTTCTATACCAGGTAAGAAAAATATTTATATCAAAATTTTGAAAGAACCGGTTCCTCCTTCTCGATGTAATACTCGTATGGGCTCAGAGCTGCTTATTGATAGTGCGGAAGAAAACATAAGTTTTATACTATTTAATATAAGAGATATACGGTATATGTTTAGGTGCTAAGAGATTATCTCGAAAAAAAATTATGTCGTTTTATATTAATAGAATTCGCAGAAAAAAGAAGAGCTTACTGATATTTCTAGAAATGCAATAATTACAAGCATATGCAATTTTATGAAAGGTACAATTAAAGATTACCCAAAAGCTATTCACACTTTGTATAAAGTGGAAGACAGTAAATTTGATGGCATTGTATGAATTGTAACTTTTGTTTTTTTTTTTTTTTTTTTTTTTTGTGAAACCTACATGTTATTTGGTAACCAAATAGAAAAATTCAAATACGAAGAACCACAATCGAAGGAACGTTTGGGCAGAAAAAAAACAAAAAGAAAATATACCTACCGTTTCAGCGAAATAAGCATTACAGTCGATTTCCAGGATATTGCCCCGCAAGAGGCAAGAACAGAAATATTCTGGAAGAAGATTACATATATGAAGGCTTTCCATTTTTCTTGTATACTCCAGAGCCCGTAAGATATTACCAATTGTAAAAAAAATGTTACAAAAATTAATATCACTCTGAACACATTTTATACGATTTTGTCCTTCGTTGTGAGACTTAATTGAAAAATTTACTCGAAGTGTGGTGTAAATAAATTTTTAATTATTTTATTCTCACAACTATACACGTATATAGTATAAGTAGAGATGCCTTTATTTCATTCTTTAAAAAATTTTCACGAAAGCAAAACATTTAATTTCTCAATCCCAGAGGAACTTACTTTTCAAATCTGGAAAAAAAAATTTCTTTACTTTTTTTAGGCAAATCTCTCAGGGAGAACACTTTTTTTTTTATCTTATTCATTTCAACCTTAATTAACTTGGTTTGAAGTGGTTATGGACTATGGAGGTCATTTTTTCGTAGATACTTTTCTTTTTTCTTTTTCACTTGTGTTATAATTAACAAAAAAAAAAAAAAGTAACCTGGGTTCAGATTAAATCCAGCTTCAAGCCTCTCGGGTCATCAAATTTAGAAAAATTACGGTTGCGCTTAAATGCTAATTTCCTTGCCTTAGAGAAATTTAGAAGAAAAGAACACAAATCGCCGTGGCTCTAAAGGACAAATAAAAATCCTTTTAATAAGCAATCTAATTTTCAGGATCTTTCATTTCTAGGTAACTTAAATATACCTACTTCTACAAGTACTGTGGGTTATTAACCATGAAGAGATGGATTTCGTTGAATAAAGGAGAGTGTGCAAGAAGAAATTGACCGGAAAAGCATTCATTGTGGTGGTGGAAATATTTTTCTTTAAAGTCTTTAACTGATAGTATTTCCTGGTGGTGGAGTCTATATGTAAAATTTTCTGATTTTAAATAGAATTGAATTTTCTTTTTATTATTATTATTATTCCTTGGTTTCTGTGCTGTGTGAGATTCTTTATTGTAATTTTATTGCGAAAAATCTTCCGAATTAAATTATTTTTGAACATGCATATACGAATTTTATTTCGGGACTAGCAAACTTATAAAACCCGAACTTTAATACAGGATGCGGCAAAAAGATCTGACGGGTTTCGCCGCCATACTGTTGAGCGAGTAGGTTGTGGTGGGGATAGGCGCGTTCGAGAGCCCACACGTGGATATTTTTTGTGTTCGTTGTCGAAGCGTTTTTTAAAAGTGACGATTTTCATGATGAGCGACGAGGTTATGTAAACAAACAAAACTTTCGATAGTGGCCGACTACAAATCCTGAGGAACTGCATGAACGTCCTCTGCCTAGTCCTAATGTTACTGTGTGGTGCGCTGTAACGAAAAGTTGTGTCATTGGACCATACTCCTTTGAAGAGGGTGGTCGAACCGTTATGGTCCATTTCCAAAGTTATCTGTTGATGTTGAAGAACTTCCTGATCCCTGAACTTCAGAGAAATCATCTAGTGCGAAGGAGGCTGTGATTCCAGCAGGATGAGGCAACTGCCCATACAACCCATGAGGTGACAGGCTTTTTAAGAAGCAAGTTTTGTGGTCGAGTTATCTCACGATTTGGGCACATTGCATGGCCAGCTCGTTCCCCAGACCTTAGCATTTGTGATTTTTCCTTGTGGGGTTCCTTAAAGCAAGAGTTTACACAAACAAATCCAGCCCAATGGATGAACTGAAAGAGGACATAATCCAAGAATTTGTCAACCTGTCTCCTGTAATGTTAGAGAAGTTGTTCGACAGCTTCAGTGCAAGACTGGAAGAATGCTGATCAAAGAAAGACATCATTTAAAGGACGTTATCTTCAGATCTTAAACGAATTTGATTGCTCCGATGTTATTTTCATTAATTTATATGACCACCCTTCTGTAATAAGCAATAAAAAAATTGTGTATCACTTTCAATTTTTGTGTTGTTTTTATTTTAAAACCGTCAGATCTTTTTGCCCCACCCGCATAAGACGAAAATCAAGTTGATTGTCTGATATGAAGAAGCATTAGTTCCGTCCCTGACAGCAATGTTAAAATGCTCCTGTTATATGAATGCTATAACTACATGAATCCATACCATTGTTTAAATTTACCAAGTTGAGTGGAGATCAAGAATTTCTGATAAATCTGTTCACAGAATTGTGTCTATTTAAGCACGAAATCAATAGGTTAGTAGTAACACCGGATCTACACAGGTTTTTTTTTATATCTTAACAGTAACACTATCTGCAAAAAGTGCAGTGTGGACTACCTGAACACTGCCGATTTCTTCGTCAAAGCTGTCCTGGTAAGCCAGATATGTAAATAGTATAGAGGATTTTTGTAAGCAGAAAAATGACCCTTATGAAAAGAAAATGGCAGATTTGAAACTAAAAACGTGCGACATTATTAAATTAATAAATTTTTATCGCGAACGAGAATATCTTTGAAACTTGAACGTCAAGTGCCTTATGATCACTTATAAACGTAGCATCACCTAATGCGGCGTCACTGATATCTAGTACTCAATGTGTCATCCCACACGATTATTCCTGATACCTTATGCAAACAGGTTTTCTGTGGAAGAGGTGAGAAGAAACAAAGAACTATCTCTCTAAAGTGTAGAGATATATCTTTGCTTCTTCTCATCTCTTCCCTCGAAAACCCCGGAGTGCTGGAGAAAATGGAGCATACTGCGTGGGGCACTCCAATAGTTCCGGTGGTTAAACGTGATGGATCTATTCGAATGTATGCGGACTACAAGTCCACATTAAACAAATACATACAAGATGATAATTATCCAATTCCCCTGATTGAGGATATTTTTCAAAAAATGAGTGGAGGTAAATATTTCTGCACTTTAGATATCCATAAAGCATACCTGCATATGCCAGTTGACGATAACTCTGCAGAACTGCAGGCAGTAAGTACTCAAAAAGGAGTGTATAAAGTTACACGATTAATGTTCGGGTTAAAAGTTGCACCAAATAAATGGCAGAAGTTTATGGATATGATTTTAAATGACGTACCCAACACAGCTTGTTTTTTTGATGACATAATTGTAAAAGGTCGTACCTATGAAGAGTTTCTATGCATGTTAAGGTTACTTTTCATAAATTAAAACAGCATAATCTGCACTTGAACAAAAATAAATGCCATTTCTTCCAGAAATCTATTTCATATTTGGGCCATATTATAGACGAAAAACGACTTCATCCACAGCCAGACAAAGTAGATGCCATTGTTAGTAGCCCTAGGCCTACAGATGTAAGTAGTTTAAAATCATTTCTCGGTTTAATAAACTATTACGGAAAATTCGTGCCTCATCTTGCAAGTAAGCTGCGGCCCTTAAATGATTTATTAAAGAAAAATACAAATTTCAAGTGGAATAATACATGCGAAAGAACATTTCATGGGTTAAAACAAGAAATACTCAGCCCGAAAACCTTAATACCCTTTAAAAGCAATCTTAAGCTTGTTCTGGCCACTGATGCCTCACCAAATGGTGTAAGTGGCGTGATATCACACATCATGGAGGATGGAATTGAAAGACCGATTGCATTTGCATCGCGATCATTGACAAAAGCCGAACAATCATATTCACAAATTGATCGCGAAGCCACGGCTATATACTGGGGTCTTAAGAAATTTTTTCATTATTGCTATGGTGGAAAATTTATTTGGTTAACGGATAATAAGCCTCTTACAAATATTTTTCATCCTCATAAAAGTCTTCCTGCTACATCAGCAATAAGATTATTACATTACGCAGTATTTTTGTCGGGATTTAATTATGAAATTAAGTACAGAAATACTAGGGATCACGCTAACGGCGATTATTTATTACGAAATGCCCTTCCAATTACTTCAGACAGTTCAGTGGACAAATGTAATGAACAAGATACATTCTAAATTAAACAATTTGATACTCTGCCAGTATCCCGTACCGAAATATGCTCGTATACAACGAAATACAAACAGGTCAACTCAAAGGAGACGAAAATCAAAAATTTTCAATACTACATGGTTCCATTTTCAACGTATTCGCATAATGATACCGCATGTTTTGCAAAAAAAAAAAATACTAAATGAACTTCATAGTGCACATATCGGTATAGTTAAAATGAAATCTCTTGCAAGAAGTTTTGTATGGTGGAAAGGAATTGACGCCGATATAGAGAATCATGTTAAAAGCTGCATACCTTGCTCGAAAATAAAAAGTAATTCACATCGCGTTCCAGTACATCCTAGGGAATATCCTTCTGAGCCTTGGCAACGTCTACATATAGATTATGCTGGTCCATTTTATAATACTAATATTGTTATTGTTATAGATGCGTTTTCAAAATGGGTAGAAGCTATTCCAACCACTTCTACAAACACAAAATCAACAATATTGATTCTAAGGGAAATATTTGCCAGATTCGGTTTGCCAATTACCATTGTTACGGATAATGGAATTCAGTTTAGATCTTATGAATTTGAACAATTTACAAAAAATAACGGCATAGTTCACAAATTTTGCGCTCGGTACCACCCAGCCACAAACGGGCAGACAGAAAGATACGTCCAGATTATTAAACAAGGATTACGTGCAACAATGGTGGTTGGCGGTGACTTACGTACAAGCTTGTGCCGGCTTCTAATGCAATACAGGAGAAGCGCTTCCTCATCTACAGGTCTAAGCCCAGCAGAGTTATTACTCAACAGACCAATTCGTACACGAATTGATATTGTTAAGAACGAAAGGGTCAATATAAAAAGCGATGCGGATAACAATCGAAAATGGCGAGAATTCGACGTTGGAGATATTGTACAAGCACGATTCTATAATAATAAATGCTGTCGCTGGAAATTTGGAACGCTATTGGTAAATAAAGGCCATTTCTAATTAATTCGGCCCAGTGGAGCCCCAGAAAATTGGGACAAAAGCTCATTTCCCCTCTAAAGCGCGAAAGCTATTGCCAAAATCTATAGGTCATTAACTGGTGTGTGTGACGCGTACACTAATATTGAACAGCCGCCATAAAAGCAATTATAACACTTACCAGCCTCAAATTTGGTCCGCCATTTTTTTCCTTGAAGTAGTACCAGCAGAATCCCAATTATTCCTGGAAAATACGAATTGCTCCCACGACGGTTCCTCCGCTTATAAAGAAGCACCCAACGAGCAGACTGATCATCTTTTGTTTTACGCCGTCTCAGCCAGGTGCCTCCCTGCAAACGGTGTTGTAATTTTATCACCACAAAACACTAAAATTAAAAAGAATTAACACTAGTTTTTTTATTATTAAATCAATTTACACCACACGCCACACATTTCTTCCCGAAATTGCACAAAAAAGTGTGGGGTAAGATCTATTTCGAAGGAAATTTTCCCACATGTCCAACATGCCTAATCTGAATGCAACAATTAACAGGAATATGGGCGATTCAGACCTAAGCGATTCCAGTCAAACCGTTCTTACAGCCATAGCAAAGCAAATTTCTCAACAAAGCCTGCAGCTTGCGGAAATGAACAGGTTTATGCAGGATATATCAGAAAGACTACAGAAAGTGGAAATAAGCCATGCAGCAGCCGTACAGCAAGCTATCGATGATCTTGCGGGTTATCCCACTCCGCAGAACTCCAGATTTATGGAACCACCCGAAAGACATGGTGCGACAAGCTTACTCGATTTTGATGATAATGTTTCGAATATTCAAGAGAACATCAGTAATGCAGAACAACCAAAAAATCAAAAAAGTCATCGCTCAGTGGATCTCTCGCATCCTGGTGTCAAGTGTCCCCATCAATCAACCCAGAATCAGTCAGCTGCTATACTGGAGCACCCCATTCCTGCTTCCTAACGAATGATGCCTGTCCTTCAGCCTGCAAGAATGACATTGACTCCTAGGGACTACGATGGTAAAGAGCCTTGGAGTAAGTATAGAAAACATTTTGACGCCATATCTCGCGCTAATGGGTGGTATGCCGAATTAAAATCTGTGTATATTGAACCATATTTGATTGGCACCGCTCTCAGCTTTTACGAGACCTTGCCGGAAAGCGTAAGAGAGAATTTTGAAGCCCTAAGTGAGTCAATGGCGGAGAGATTCACGGACGAGTACCAGCAATCATTTGCTCATATACAACTAAGAGGACGTTTCCAGAGAGCCAACGAAAGCCTGGCAGAATTTGCTACGGACGTTCAACGACTAACAAACTTAAGCTTTGGCAAATGTTCCGGTGGATGTGGAAGTAGAATTGCACTTGGTCAGTTTCTAGATGGCATAGCAGATATGGAAACCCAGAGACAAGTACGTGAGCCTATACCCACGACTTTGGAAGAGGCCTTAGCCAAAGCCATTCGTATTGAAGCCAGCAGGGATGCCACTCGAATTAGCCGTCGCCATATCCGTGTATCTGAGGCCACAGTTACTAATACACATAGAAGACGAAGGCCAAACAACTCAGCAGCGCAGCGGTCGGGAAACTAAATTCGCTCGGTTTTGAGGAGCATAAGCCGAGCCAAACCCAACAGAAAGCTCCAGCCAACAACACCACTTATAGCAGTGTTCTAAAGGCCAGCATCAACTCAAAAGCCTTGCCATATACCACACCAAAACATCAACATTCAGGACATCAGCAAGCTAAGGATGTTAATAAAACCACACTTTCGACTAAGCAGCACCTGCTTATTGAAAAAGGGATTCGAGGACGGGTGAAATGGTTTAATGTCCGCCGCAGATACGGGTTTATTATACGAGAAGAATCCGGGGAAGAGATTTTTGTGCATGCCAACAGCATCAAGCAAAAAAATCCTGTAAAGTGGACGCAATCACTCGCAAATGGAGAAGAAGTGCTTTTCGATCTAAAGCCGGGGACAAAGAGTCGTGAAGCAATAAACGTGACTGGACCCAATGGAAAGCCGGTCGTAGGAAGTAATTTTGCTCGGGGTAGAAGAAATGAAGTTATTCGTCCTCCACCCGCTTTCGACGACAATTTAACCAGCAACACAGCCATACAGTCCGCGACTTCCGAAAATCCCTTAAGTTGTTCCAGACATACTACCATGGAAAACCTGGTGCAGTTACCACCTACTTTATCCAGCAATACTTACAGCGATAAAACTTTAAACCCTTATCCACTGCCTTTTGGGGGCTAGAGTCAGTGGGAACAAAAGCCCCAAATGCAAGTAAAGTTTTTATTGGCTCAGCAGGCTACTCCAATAACTTGCAGATTTCCGGAAATATAAATGGCGTGGACTGTCCAATAATTGTAGATACGGGTGCCACTCAAACAATCGTTCATCCAAGGATTTTAAAACAGTCTGGTAGTTATCCCTGTCTTCATCACACCAATGCCGTCATTCAGAGCGTAAGTGGAGAATTAATATCTGTAGATGGAGTTGCCGAAGTTACCGTCATTTTGTGTAATTTTAATACCAAGCACTTAGTCTTCGTGGCCAAAATAACTGATGACTGCATTATCGGCATGGACTTTTTGGCCAAACATTCATGCATCCTGAATATTAAAGAGGGTATCCTGAACATTAAAAATGAAACCATTCCATTCGTGCAACCAGCATCTTTGAAAATCATCGCAAGAACAATTGGCCCCTTAAAATTTTTGGCTGGACAACAATATTTGGTCAAACTAGTCTCAACGCTTACCTCTGGAGAGGTTTCCATCACCTCGAGCCATACTACTCCTGATGGTTTGCAGATAATTCCAACCTTGTCTTCCGTACAGGATTCAGTAGTACTAGTCAGGATTGCCAATATATCTCCGCATGAGATTCATCTTCCAGCAGCTACGCCCATCGGAAGTGTAGAGTATATGCCGAATGTAATCGATACGAAAGAGTCGCCTAAGCCAGAAATCGGATGGACTAAAGAGCTTTTCCAGCTATATGAAAGAAGCGCGGAAAATTTGGTGGAGCCAGAAAAATACCAACTGAGAGAATTACTGAGAGCTTTCCCGGATGTGTTCTCCTATTCAAAGGACGATCTTGGTAGAACTTCCATTCTGCGTCATCGAATTGATGTGGGAGACGCTAAGCCAATCAAACAGCCACCTAGGAGGATTCCATTTTCTCGAAGAGGAGAGGCCGAAAACCTATTGCAGGATATGATACAGCAAAATATCGTCCATCCATCAAAGAGTCCTTGGAGTAGCCCAGTGGTCCTAGTCCGAAAGAAAGATGGCTCCATTCGGTTTTGCGTGGACTATAGACGACTGAATGAAGTCACTAAAAAAGACTCGTACCCACTTCCACGCATTGACCTCACCTTAGATGCTTTAGGAGAGTCCAAATGGTTTGCTACCTTAGATTTACAATCTGGATACTGGCAGGTAGAGATGGACAAGGTCGACCAAGAAAAAACTGCTTTTACTATCGGTACTGGCTTATGGGAGTTTAGCGTCATGCCTTTTGGCCTAACCAATGCACCAGCCACCTTTCAAAGATTGATGGAGCTAGTCCTGGAAGATATCCCTTATACCATCTGCCTAGTCTATCTCGACGATATTATCGTGCACGGGAAGACTTTTGATGAATTAGTTCACAATCTTGCCACAATTTTCAAACGTCTTCGAGTGGCTGGCCTGAAACTGTCTCCTGGGAAATGTCAGCTATGCCAGAAGGAAGTCAAATTCCTAGGCCATATCATCTCAGGCGAAGGGATATCTGCAGACCCCGAGAAGATTACTGCTGTGCAAGATTGGCCAAGCCCAACCAATAAGACGGAGATTCAATCATTTTTGGGACTTTGTGCCTATTACCGACGCTTTATAAAAGATTTCTCCGCAGTAGCAAAGCCTCTTACAAGATTAACAGAAAAGGGAACAAGATTTGACTGGGAAGAGAACTGCGAGAACGCTTTTACATTGCTGAAGGATAAGCTCGTACGTGCACCTATACTAGCTCAACCAACAGATAATGGATTGTTCATCTTAGATACGGATGCTAGCCAATTCGCGTGGGGAGCAGTCTTATCACAAGTTCAAGACAATGATGAAAAAGTAATAGAATATTACAGCAAAACGCTAAGCAGGCCAGAAAGGAATTACTGTGTAACTCGCAAGGAGCTCCTCGCTGTAGTAAAAGCCATCGCACATTTTCAGCCCTACTTGCTGGGTCGCCGCTTCATCTTGAGGACAGACCACGCTTCATTACGTTGGCTTATGAACTTTCGCCAGCCTGAGGGCCAAATAGCGCGCTGGATAGAACGCCTACAAGAATTTGAGTTTCAAATTCAGCATCGGCCGGGGATAAAACATGGAAATGCGGACGCGCTATCCAGACGCCCATGTCTGACTTCCAACTGTAGATACTGCGATCGTCTCGAGGAAAAACAAAATATTACTGTGCGAGTATCTGTCATACAGAGTGACATCGGAATTGACCAGGATAAGGACGAAAAGCTGTGCATCATCAAAAACTGGTTAAAGGCTGGTGAACGACCACCTCGTGAACAGATAACCCACTTGCATCCTACATTGAAGGCATATTGGACAATGTGGGACTCTTTATGTTTGAAAGATGATATAGCATTTCGTCTACATACAAATGCAAGTGGAATACAGTATCAAATACTATTGCCAGATACCATGAAAGTCGAAATATTACATCATCTTCATGATGGCCCGACTGGAGGACACCTAGGAGTCGACAAGACCCTAGCTAAAGTTAAGTCCAAATATTATTGGATAGGCTGTACTGAGGATGTCAAAACTTGGTGCCAACAATGTCAGATTTGTCAGAAGAGAAAGGGGCCAAGGCCACGCACAAGAGCCCAATTACAAATTTACAATGTTGGTGCACCATTCGAGCGGCTAGGAGTTGATGTGCTAGGACCACTTCCAGTCACCACTAAGGGCAACCGATATATACTTGTGATTATGGACTACTTCATAAAGTGGCCAGAAGCAATACCAATTCCGGATCAGATCGCCAGCACCGTATCTGAGGCATTAATCCACCACGTATTTTCTCGATTTGGTATACCGCTCCAAATTCATTCAGACCAAGGGAGAAATTTTGAATCTTCAATATTCCGTGAGGTTTTAAGGCGATTTGGAATAGAAAAAACACGGACAACCCCATTACACCCACAATCGGATGGGATGGTAGAGCGATTTAATCGTACCATTCTAGACTACCTGTCCAAGTATGTTGAGGTAAACCAAAGAGATTGGGATGACCACCTACCACTCTTATTGTTGTCTTATCGCTCCGCGACGCACAATAGCACACATCAAACGCCAGCCATGCTAACTCTCGGAAGAGAGCTCAGGCTACCTATAGACCTATCCTTCGGAATACCACCAGAGCCCGAGTCAACTACTGAATACCTCAATGACTTAAAACTGAGACTAGAAGCCGTCTATGAATTCAACAGGAAACAACTGGGAAAAACGAGTCAAGGCATGAAGTTAAGGTATGACTTATCAGCCCGAGCTAATCCGTTTAAGGCAGGCGACCTAGTTTGGCTTTATCACCCAAAAAGACGAAAAGGAAGATGTCCTAAGCTGCAGTGTGACTGGGAAGGCCCTTACGCAATAATAGAACAACCTAGTGACGTAACCTATAAGATAAAGAGAGATGGCAAAAGAGATCATCAAATCGTACATAGAAATCGAATAGCGCTTTACTACCGTCCTAATCCTGAACCCTAGCCAGAGTACCCTATCGAACAATAACCATCGCGCGCGGCAATTGCAGTAGCTATTAGGCGAGTCGAGGCGCCTAAGAAATAACCTCCTGTTCCTGAGTTGGAATGAGCCGGCCGTAACGAATTATAATCGCGAACGCGGGCGGAAATGCCAACGGCTCCAGTCCAACTGCATCAATGACAAACTACCCTAAAGAAAACCTAGAAGGATGACATTACCTACCTCTGAAAGAAAAACAGAAGGAGAAAGGCCCTAAAAAATTATTTTAAATCAGTACTTAAAACTAAAATTCTGTCAAATTACAAGATAAGCACTGAAAGGTTTACCTGCGTAACTATTTTTTTTAAGTATTTGTTAACTTCAATAGCTAATCACTTTTTCTTCTTCTTTTCATCTCCTTCTATGAGCGTTCAATCACTAAATTCAGGTACCAGCTCCAATATCCATCATCTGATCATCATCCAGAAGCATTCCTAAAGATGAGCCTTGCAGAAGTACCACTTCCAATAACCATCATCATATCCGTCATCCGTTCTGTGATCGGCACCCATAGAGCTGAGGACAGCTCTATTTTTCCACAGTGGGGGATAGTGTTACAATATTCCTAAAACGGTTAGGAATACATGTAAGAAACAAATTTAAAATAAATAAGACGGCACAACATAAAAACACAGAGACACCCAACACCAATCTGGACTTACCTAGCAAATATCAAAAATCTGCAATCCCACGACGATCGTTAGATTTGTGGCTGATTCCATCCCCCGGCCAGCATAAATCTAAAATCAGAAGATAGAAAAATTAGTAAATGTGAATTTGGAGAAATTCATTATTTAAATCTGTCAAGGAAAAAAACGACCGCACTCCTTGGAAAGTAATTTCCCCTCCAGGAAAAAAACGGATTATTTTTTGGGAAAAGCAGAAGTCCCGCACTTGCAGTTTTGGCAACCATCGAGATAGAAGTGAATTTTAATTTTCAAGTTTTTGATTTGTTCTTTTGTTAAAAAAAGCGCATATTATTCTAATAAATGCAGTTTGTTATTCAAGTAAATCGCGGAGTTTAACTAAGTTTAATCCTGCCCGCCTGTCTTTTATTGGCTTTAGGTTTTCAGGACGGACGAAGGTGAGTAAAACTCTAAAATTAAATACAAGGACTTTGAGAGGAAATAAAGAGCAGATATTTCACCGAAAATTTTACACCCGGCCTATGGAAAAATTTAAGTTTACGCTATTGGTAAATAAAGGCCATTTCTAATTAATTCGGCCCAGTGGAGCCCCAGAAAATTGGGACAAAAGCTCATTTCCCCTCTAAAGCGCGAAAGCTATTGCCAAAATCTATAGGTCATTAACTGGTGTGTGTGACGCGTACACTAATATTGAACAGCCGCCATAAAAGCAATTATAACACTTACCAGCCTCAAATTTGGTCCGCCATTTTTTTCCTTGAAGTAGTACCAGCAGAATCCCAATTATTCCTGGAAAATACGAATTGCTCCCACGACGGTTCCTCCGCTTATAAAGAAGCACCCAACGAGCAGACTGATCATCTTTTGTTTTACGCCGTCTCAGCCAGGTGCCTCCCTGCAAACGGTGTTGTAATTTTATCACCACAAAACACTAAAATTAAAAAGAATTAACACTAGTTTTTTTATTATTAAATCAATTTACACCACACGCCACACATTTCTTCCCGAAATTGCACAAAAAAGTGTGGGGTAAGATCTATTTCGAAGGAAATTTTCCCACATGTCCAACATGCCTAATCTGAATGCAACAATTAACAAGAATATGGGCGATTCAGACCTAAGCGATTCCAGTCAAACCGTTCTTACAGCCATAGCAAAGCAAATTTCTCAACAAAGCCTGCAGCTTGCGGAAATGAACAGGTTTATGCAGGATATATCAGAAAGACTACAGAAAGTGGAAATAAGCCATGCAGCAGCCGTACAGCAAGCTATCGATGATCTTGCGGGTTATCCCACTCCGCAGAACTCCAGATTTATGGAACCACCCGAAAGACATGGTGCGACAAACTTACTCGATTTTGATGATAATGTTTCGAATATTCAAGAGAACATCAGTAATGCAGAACAACCAAAAAATCAAAAAAGTCATCGCTCAGTGGATCTCTCGCATCCTGGTGTCAAGTGTCCCCATCAATCAACCCAGAATCAGTCAGCTGCTATACTGGAGCACCCCATTCCTGCTTCCTCCCGAATGATGCCTGTCCTTCAGCCTGCAAGAATGACATTGACTCCTAGGGACTACGATGGTAAAGAGCCTTGGAGTAAGTATAGAAAACATTTTGACGCCATATCTCGCGCTAATGGGTGGTATGCCGAATTAAAATCTGTGTATATTGAACCATATTTGATTGGCACCGCTCTCAGCTTTTACGAGACCTTGCCGGAAAGCGTAAGAGAGAATTTTGAAGCCCTAAGTGAGTCAATGGCGGAGAGATTCACGGACGAGTACCAGCAATCATTTGCTCATATACAACTAAGAGGACGTTTCCAGAGAGCCAACGAAAGCCTGGCAGAATTTGCTACGGACGTTCAACGACTAACAAACTTAAGCTTTGGCAAATGTTCCGGTGGATGTGGAAGTAGAATTGCACTTGGTCAGTTTCTAGATGGCATAGCAGATATGGAAACCCAGAGACAAGTACGTGAGCCTATACCCACGACTTTGGAAGAGGCCTTAGCCAAAGCCATTCGTATTGAAGCCAGCAGGGATGCCACTCGAATTAGCCGTCGCCATATCCGTGTATCTGAGGCCACAGTTACTAATACACATAGAAGACGAAGGCCAAACAACTCAGCAGCGCAGCGGTCGGGAAACTAAATTCGCTCGGTTTTGAGGAGCATAAGCCGAGCCAAACCCAACAGAAAGCTCCAGCCAACAACACCACTTATAGCAGTGTTCTAAAGGCCAGCATCAACTCAAAAGCCTTGCCATATACCACACCAAAACATCAACATTCAGGACATCAGCAAGCTAAGGATGTTAATAAAACCACACTTTCGACTAAGCAGCACCTGCTTATTGAAAAAGGGATTCGAGGACGGGTGAAATGGTTTAATGTCCGCCGCAGATACGGGTTTATTATACGAGAAGAATCCGGGGAAGAGATTTTTGTGCATGCCAACAGCATCAAGCAAAAAAATCCTGTAAAGTGGACGCAATCACTCGCAAATGGAGAAGAAGTGCTTTTCGATCTAAAGCCGGGGACAAAGAGTCGTGAAGCAATAAACGTGACTGGACCCAATGGAAAGCCGGTCGTAGGAAGTAATTTTGCTCGGGGTAGAAGAAATGAAGTTATTCGTCCTCCACCCGCTTTCGACGACAATTTAACCAGCAACACAGCCATACAGTCCGCGACTTCCGAAAATCCCTTAAGTTGTTCCAGACATACTACCATGGAAAACCTGGTGCAGTTACCACCTACTTTATCCAGCAATACTTACAGCGATAAAACTTTAAACCCTTATCCACTGCCTTTTGGGGGCTAGAGTCAGTGGGAACAAAAGCCCCAAATGCAAGTAAAGTTTTTATTGGCTCAGCAGGCTACTCCAATAACTTGCAGATTTCCGGAAATATAAATGGCGTGGACTGTCCAATAATTGTAGATACGGGTGCCACTCAAACAATCGTTCATCCAAGGATTTTAAAACAGTCTGGTAGTTATCCCTGTCTTCATCACACCAATGCCGTCATTCAGAGCGTAAGTGGAGAATTAATATCTGTAGATGGAGTTGCCGAAGTTACCGTCATTTTGTGTAATTTTAATACCAAGCACTTAGTCTTCGTGGCCAAAATAACTGATGACTGCATTATCGGCATGGACTTTTTGGCCAAACATTCATGCATCCTGAATATTAAAGAGGGTATCCTGAACATTAAAAATGAAACCATTCCATTCGTGCAACCAGCATCTTTGAAAATCATCGCAAGAACAATTGGCCCCTTAAAATTTTTGGCTGGACAACAATATTTGGTCAAACTAGTCTCAACGCTTACCTCTGGAGAGGTTTCCATCACCTCGAGCCATACTACTCCTGATGGTTTGCAGATAATTCCAACCTTGTCTTCCGTACAGGATTCAGTAGTACTAGTCAGGATTGCCAATATATCTCCGCATGAGATTCATCTTCCAGCAGCTACGCCCATCGGAAGTGTAGAGTATATGCCGAATGTAATCGATACGAAAGAGTCGCCTAAGCCAGAAATCGGATGGACTAAAGAGCTTTTCCAGCTATATGAAAGAAGCGCGGAAAATTTGGTGGAGCCAGAAAAATACCAACTGAGAGAATTACTGAGAGCTTTCCCGGATGTGTTCTCCTATTCAAAGGACGATCTTGGTAGAACTTCCATTCTGCGTCATCGAATTGATGTGGGAGACGCTAAGCCAATCAAACAGCCACCTAGGAGGATTCCATTTTCTCGAAGAGGAGAGGCCGAAAACCTATTGCAGGATATGATACAGCAAAATATCGTCCATCCATCAAAGAGTCCTTGGAGTAGCCCAGTGGTCCTAGTCCGAAAGAAAGATGGCTCCATTCGGTTTTGCGTGGACTATAGACGACTGAATGAAGTCACTAAAAAAGACTCGTACCCACTTCCACGCATTGACCTCACCTTAGATGCTTTAGGAGAGTCCAAATGGTTTGCTACCTTAGATTTACAATCTGGATACTGGCAGGTAGAGATGGACAAGGTCGACCAAGAAAAAACTGCTTTTACTATCGGTACTGGCTTATGGGAGTTTAGCGTCATGCCTTTTGGCCTAACCAATGCACCAGCCACCTTTCAAAGATTGATGGAGCTAGTCCTGGAAGATATCCCTTATACCATCTGCCTAGTCTATCTCGACGATATTATCGTGCACGGGAAGACTTTTGATGAATTAGTTCACAATCTTGCCACAATTTTCAAACGTCTTCGAGTGGCTGGCCTGAAACTGTCTCCTGGGAAATGTCAGCTATGCCAGAAGGAAGTCAAATTCCTAGGCCATATCATCTCAGGCGAAGGGATATCTGCAGACCCCGAGAAGATTACTGCTGTGCAAGATTGGCCAAGCCCAACCAATAAGACGGAGATTCAATCATTTTTGGGACTTTGTGCCTATTACCGACGCTTTATAAAAGATTTCTCCGCAGTAGCAAAGCCTCTTACAAGATTAACAGAAAAGGGAACAAGATTTGACTGGGAAGAGAACTGCGAGAACGCTTTTACATTGCTGAAGGATAAGCTCGTACGTGCACCTATACTAGCTCAACCAACAGATAATGGATTGTTCATCTTAGATACGGATGCTAGCCAATTCGCGTGGGGAGCAGTCTTATCACAAGTTCAAGACAATGATGAAAAAGTAATAGAATATTACAGCAAAACGCTAAGCAGGCCAGAAAGGAATTACTGTGTAACGCGCAAGGAGCTCCTCGCTGTAGTAAAGGCCATCGCACATTTTCAGCCCTACTTGCTGGGTCGCCGCTTCATCTTGAGGACAGACCACGCTTCATTACGTTGGCTTATGAACTTTCGCCAGCCTGAAGGCCAAATAGCGCGCTGGATAGAACGCCTACAAGAATTTGAGTTTCAAATTCAGCATCGGCCGGGGATAAAACATGGAAATGCGGACGCGCTATCCAGACGCCCATGTCTGACTTCCAACTGTAGATACTGCGATCGTCTCGAGGAAAAACAAAATATTACTGTGCGAGTATCTGTCATACAGAGTGACATCGGAATTGACCAGGATAAGGACGAAAAGCTGTGCATCATCAAAAACTGGTTAAAGGCTGGTGAACGACCACCTCGTGAACAGATAACCCACTTGCATCCTACATTGAAGGCATATTGGACAATGTGGGACTCTTTATGTTTGAAAGATGATATAGCATTTCGTCTACATACAAATGCAAGTGGAATACAGTATCAAATACTATTGCCAGATACCATGAAAGTCGAAATATTACATCATCTTCATGATGGCCCGACTGGAGGACACCTAGGAGTCGACAAGACCCTAGCTAAAGTTAAGTCCAAATATTATTGGATAGGCTGTACTGAGGATGTCAAAACTTGGTGCCAACAATGTCAGATTTGTCAGAAGAGAAAGGGGCCAAGGCCACGCACAAGAGCCCAATTACAAATTTACAATGTTGGTGCACCATTCGAGCGGCTAGGAGTTGATGTGCTAGGACCACTTCCAGTCACCACTAAGGGCAACCGATATATACTTGTGATTATGGACTACTTCATAAAGTGGCCAGAAGCAATACCAATTCCGGATCAGATCGCCAGCACCGTATCTGAGGCATTAATCCACCACGTATTTTCTCGATTTGGTATACCGCTCCAAATTCATTCAGACCAAGGGAGAAATTTGGAATATTCAATATTCCGTGAGGTTTTAAGGCGATTTGGAATAGAAAAAACACGGACAACCCCATTACACCCACAATCGGATGGGATGGTAGAGCGATTTAATCGTACCATTCTAGACTACCTGTCCAAGTATGTTGAGGTAAACCAAAGAGATTGGGATGACCACCTACCACTCTTATTGTTGTCTTATCGGTCCGCGACGCACAATAGCACACATCAAACGCCAGCCATGCTAACTCTCGGAAGAGAGCTCAGGCTACCTATAGACCTATCCTTCGGAATACCACCAGAGCCCGAGTCAACTACTGAATACCTCAATGACTTAAAACTGAGACTAGAAGCCGTCTATGAATTCAACAGGAAACAACTGGGAAAAACGAGTCAAGGCATGAAGTTAAGGTATGACTTATCAGCCCGAGCTAATCCGTTTAAGGCAGGCGACCTAGTTTGGCTTTATCACCCAAAAAGACGAAAAGGAAGATGTCCTAAGCTGCAGTGTGACTGGGAAGGCCCTTACGCAATAATAGAACAACCTAGTGACGTAACCTATAAGATAAAGAGAGATGGCAAAAGAGATCATCAAATCGTACATAGAAATCGAATAGCGCTTTACTACCGTCCTAATCCTGAACCCTAGCCAGAGTACCCTATCGAACAATAACCATCGCGCGCGGCAATTGCAGTAGCTATTAGGCGAGTCGAGGCGCCTAAGAAATAACCTCCTGTTCCTGAGTTGGAATGAGCCGGCCGTAACGAATTATAATCGCGAACGCGGGCGGAAATGCCAACGGCTCCAGTCCAACTGCATCAATGACAAACTACCCTAAAGAAAACCTAGAAGGATGACATTACCTACCTCTGAAAGAAAAACAGAAGGAGAAAGGCCCTAAAAAATTATTTTAAATCAGTACTTAAAACTAAAATTCTGTCAAATTACAAGATAAGCACTGAAAGGTTTACCTGCGTAACTATTTTTTTTAAGTATTTGTTAACTTCAATAGCTAATCACTTTTTCTTCTTCTTTTCATCTCCTTCTATGAGCGTTCAATCACTAAATTCAGGTACCAGCTCCAATATCCATCATCTGATCATCATCCAGAAGCATTCCTAAAGATGAGCCTTGCAGAAGTACCACTTCCAATAACCATCATCATATCCGTCATCCGTTCTGTGATCGGCACCCATAGAGCTGAGGACAGCTCTATTTTTCCACAGTGGGGGATAGTGTTACAATATTCCTAAAACGGTTAGGAATACATGTAAGAAACAAATTTAAAATAAATAAGACGGCACAACATAAAAACACAGAGACACCCAACACCAATCTGGACTTACCTAGCAAATATCAAAAATCTGCAATCCCACGACGATCGTTAGATTTGTGGCTGATTCCATCCCCCGGCCAGCATAAATCTAAAATCAGAAGATAGAAAAATTAGTAAATGTGAATTTGGAGAAATTCATTATTTAAATCTGTCAAGGAAAAAAACGACCGCACTCCTTGGAAAGTAATTTCCCCTCCAGGAAAAAAACGGATTATTTTTTGGGAAAAGCAGAAGTCCCGCACTTGCAGTTTTGGCAACCATCGAGATAGAAGTGAATTTTAATTTTCAAGTTTTTGATTTGTTCTTTTGTTAAAAAAAGCGCATATTATTCTAATAAATGCAGTTTGTTATTCAAGTAAATCGCGGAGTTTAACTAAGTTTAATCCTGCCCGCCTGTCTTTTATTGGCTTTAGGTTTTCAGGACGGACGAAGGTGAGTAAAACTCTAAAATTAAATACAAGGACTTTGAGAGGAAATAAAGAGCAGATATTTCACCGAAAATTTTACACCCGGCCTATGGAAAAATTTAAGTTTACGCTATTGGTAAATAAAGGCCATTTCTAATTAATTCGGCCCAGTGGAGCCCCAGAAAATTGGGACAAAAGCTCATTTCCCCTCTAAAGCGCGAAAGCTATTGCCAAAATCTATAGGTCATTAACTGGTGTGTGTGACGCGTACACTAATATTGAACAGCCGCCATAAAAGCAATTATAACACTTACCAGCCTCAAATTTGGTCCGCCATTTTTTTCCTTGAAGTAGTACCAGCAGAATCCCAATTATTCCTGGAAAATACGAATTGCTCCCACGACGGTTCCTCCGCTTATAAAGAAGCACCCAACGAGCAGACTGATCATCTTTTGTTTTACGCCGTCTCAGCCAGGTGCCTCCCTGCAAACGGTGTTGTAATTTTATCACCACAAAACACTAAAATTAAAAAGAATTAACACTAGTTTTTTTATTATTAAATCAATTTACACCACACGCCACACATTTCTTCCCGAAATTGCACAAAAAAGGTCACTGATGATAGCACGATAATAGAGATAACTTAGCACATTCGCCCGGCGGACTAAGCTCCCACGAATTTCAACAACTCTTGCCCGCACGATTCTAATGAGGTTGCGAAATAGACTGCATTTCACAAGTCTCATCATTAGCCACTCATTCGCTTCATCGCCATTCAATCCACGAGCTATTACGCTCGTAGTATTTGTAAAAGCGGTGGAATAAATTTACGTCACAAATATCATTCATTTGCACCACTCGGAAATAGTGAGAAGACTACAAAACTCTCTCGATCCACACGTAAAAAGCTATAAAGTGGACCGAGGCCAAGCACTACTCTCCGAGCTAGCCGGTTGTCTCAGACTCTTGATCTGAGTTACCTACTGACCTACATCCACAGTTGCTGACCTACATTTCTACCCAGGTTTGTAAGCTTAGGAGACTGAGCTGCAACATTGTTGCTTTAGATCTCCACTAAAATTGTAAAAGTCTCCCTCTCGGCGAATTTAATTACTTAACCACGCAAAATTGTAACAATATGATTTTAAATGACGTACCCAACACAGCTTGTTTTTTTGATGACATAATTGTAAAAGGTCGTACCTATGAAGAGTTGCTATGCATGTTAAGATTACTTTTTCATAAATTAAAGCAGTATAATCTGCACTTGAACAAAAATAAATGCCATTTCTTCCAGAAATCTATTTCATATTTGGGCCATATTATAGACGAAAAAGGCCGTCATCCACAGCCAGACAAAGTAGATGCCATTGTTAGTAGCCCTAGGCCTACAGATGTAAGTAGTTTAAAATCATTTCTCGGTTTAATAAACTATTACGGAAAATTCGTGCCTCATCTTGCAAGTAAGCTGCGGCCCTTAAATGATTTATTAAAGAAAAATACAAATTTCAAGTGGAATAATACATGCGAAAGAACATTTCATGGGTTAAAACAAGAAATACTCAGCCCGAAAACCTTAATACCCTTTAAAAGCAATCTTAAGCTTGTTCTGGCCACTGATGCCTCACCAAATGGTGTAAGTGGCGTGATATCACACATCATGGAGGATGGAATTGAAAGACCAATTGTATTTGCATTGCGATCATTGACAAAAGCCGAACAATCATATTCACAAATTGATCGCGAAGCCACGGCTATATATTACAAATATTTTTCATCCTCATAAAAGTCTTCCTGCTACATCAGCAATAAGATTATTACATTACGCAGTATTTTTGTCGGGATTTAATTATGAAATTAAGTACAGAAATACTAGGGATCACGCTAACGGCGATTATTTATTACGAAATGCCCTTCCAATTACTTCAGACAGTTCAGTGGACAAATGTAATGAACAAGATACATTCTAAATTAAACAATTTGATACTCTGCCAGTATCCCGTACCGAAATATGCTCGTATACAACGAAATACAAACAGGTCAACTCAAAGGAGACGAAAATCAAAAATTTTCAATACTACATGGTTCCATTTTCAACGTATTCGCATAATGATACCGCATGTTTTGCAAAAAAAAAAAATACTAAATGAACTTCATAGTGCACATATCAGTATAGTTAAAATGAAATCTCTTGCAAGAAGTTTTGTATGGTGGAAAGGAATTGACGCCGATATAGAGAATCATGTTAAAAGCTACATACCTTGCTCGAAAATAAAAAGTAATTCACATCGCGTTCCAGTACATCCTAGGGAATATCCTTCTGAGCCTTGGCAACGTCTACATATAGATTATGCTGGTCCATTTTATAATACTAATATTGTTATTGTTATAGATGCGTTTTCAAAATGGGTAGAAGCTATTCCAACCACTTCTACAAACACAAAATCAACAATATTGATTCTAAGGGAAATATTTGCCAGATTCGGTTTGCCAATTACCATTGTTACGGATAATGGAATTCAGTTTAGATCTTATGAATTTGAACAATTTACAAAAAATAACGGCATAGTTCACAAATTTTGCGCTCGGTACCACCCAGCCACAAACGGGCAGACAGAAAGATACGTCCAGATTATTAAACAAGGATTACGTGCAACAATGGTGGTTGGCGGTGACTTACGTACAAGCTTGTGCCGGCTTCTAATGCAATACAGGAGAAGCGCTTCCTCATCTACAGGTCTAAGCCCAGCAGAGTTATTACTCAACAGACCAATTCGTACACGAATTGATATTGTTAAGAACGAAAGGGTCAATATAAAAAGCGATGCGGATAACAATCGAAAATGGCGAGAATTCGACGTTGGAGATATTGTACAAGCACGATTCTATAATAATAAATGCTGTCGCTGGAAATTTGGAACAGTAGTTCAACGAAGTGGAAATTACCACTACAAAGTAGACATCAATGGTCAAATACACATCCGTCACATAGATCAATTAAGATCAATACTTTGCACAAGCCCTAATGAAAAAGTGACACTTTACGAAAACAACCCAATAGGCCGAAGTGAGTCCTCGGGCAACAAGGAACATATACCTGCACCTACAACAAGAAGGGAAAGTGATAGTACCTCTCCAACCAATCCGACAATTCTTTATACCAATGCTCCGGACAACCAAGCGATTCGTTATCAGAGAGATTTATGTAAAGGTAGTGTTCAAACAGCCCCTACCTCTGAAGGAACAGTTACATCCCAGGCGATTTCAACCTCCGAAAAGGGAGTAAGGCAATCATCAAACCCAGCTGACACAAAGGTATCCTAGGAGTCTATGAGAGACACCTTACCGCCAGACTTACGGCGCTCAACAAGGACACGCAACCTACCTGAACGTTATAGGCCATAATTTTAGTCTACCTGGAGAAGAATGTTATGTACATACATCTACACAGGAGTAAATATGAACAATATGTAAGGTTAACTTAGGATTGCATATGTATTAGTTGATTAGATATGTATAAATACATGCATTACTATTTGGAAGTGCTATACACAAATGAACTCTCTATTATTATTAAGTATAAGTTTGTAGTAGTCTATCAATAGCATAGCATGTAGATTATTGTAATGATGACATCAGTTGAAATAAAACTCTGATACAGAACACAGTATTTAATCCAACAAATAAAACAATAACACCATCAGTATTAGTAATAGACCCGAGCTAGTCTTCCAACCTACTGCAGTTAACGAGCTTTCGTCTGACCACCTAACAGTTATACTAAACATATCAGCTCACGGGTCAAGAAATAACACAAGCATGCATGACCCTAGCAGGGACAACCGGAAAATATTTATAAGCTTCGCTTACTTTCATATACGCCCAGTAATTAAAAACCTAGCATTAAAAAATGTAAATACCACTGAGGAGATTGATGCAATGGTCACCTTTTTAAATGACCTGATCATTAATGCAACTGCTTGAGCATTACTCCAAGATGTATGAGATGATGAGTATGACATTACGAAACTTAGGAATACTAGATGGAATAGATTTCTTAGCAGTCTAGACAAGTCAACAAAGCCATTCTGGAATATTACAAAATAGATCAAAAAGAAAAACCGTACCATACCTGCTCTGAAGTATGAAAATAGTAAAAACATTACCAGAAAAGAAATAGCAAATTTGTTTGATGATAAATTCTTTGAAAATAGTTTAATCACAGGGAATCTTCGTAATGTTGATACTACAAACGAAGTAATGCAAATAGTTAACAATTTTATTATAGCTGAGCTTTGATGATGTTGCTTGGTTGATTGTTGGATAAGGCATCGCGGCGTTACTCCTGTCTATAAATCTTCTAAAATCGTTTTATTTGCTCTAAGAGTTGTGTTAAGGACTCACATTTTGCAAAAGTTAAAACATTTATTAAATTTCGGTCTCCTAACCCAAAGATTATTTTGTCCATTATAGCCTCCTCCGATACGTGATCCTTTTAGCCAATACTGTAACAGAATAAAAGTACTGCGCAACACATTCTTCTCGTTTCCTTTTCCTGGTCATTATTTCCATTATAACAGCGTAGTCGTCCCGATTAACCGGGAAGCTCTTTACAAAGTCTACCTTCCTTGAACTGAATTCATATCTTTAATTCTGCATTTTTGCTCTAGTGCAAAACTTGGCTGCTCCTTGTAAACAGGCATAGAATAAAGTTGTATTTTCATTCCATAAGTGTATCTATTTTAGGGCTTCGATACTTGTAATCCATTGTGCAGCCATAATCTTTATATCATTAGCTGGGTCAAAAACTTCTATAATTTCTTTTATCTCGCCTATTCCTATTCTGATGGATGAGGATACACTTTCACACTTCACATTCCGTTGACGTGCTACCACTTTCATTTGAATCCTTTAAAGTTTAGACCCTTCTTTACTACTTCTTTCTTTAATGAGTTTATCACTTGATTTATATCACTTGGCATCACTTGTCTGATTTCCGGAGGATCCTTTTCTTTTTTTCTTCGCATTTTTAACTCTTTGACTACCTTTCCTTTTAAGTCTCTGGCCCATTGACTTGGCTTTGTCCTCCATTTTCACACTACCTTCACTAACTATTTTAATTGATAGTTTATATGCCATACTAGGCACTTAAGATAATTTTCGACGGAAATTACACACAGTCCTCACTATTCAATATTAATACTATCCATTATTCACGCATGTACGATCTTCACTGTGTAAGTAGCCACGGAAATGACACTAAATGCACGACAAATAGCGCGAAAGCTCTCCCTCACACTTGAATTTGGTTAGAGAATTCAAACTTTTCCTAAAAGATCTTAAAAATCATTAAATTCAGCTAAATCCTATTATTGCTACTGCCTACCACTATGATAATACACCTTGTTCAACATTCTCAGATATTGCAAGGATCTAACCTTTCTAATTACCCTATAATAAATGATATTTCACATTTCCTACACTTAGCTGTAACTAGCTACACTGTTGGTATATTGCGGAGTCGTCAAGAAGATTTCTTAATCTTGGAGATATCGAAGGTTCCCATAAGGATCGCGCTAGATGGGATTTGTTTGGCGGTGATCATTACAGAAAAAAATCGTTAGAAGCGCTTAAGTTGAAAAAAAAGGAATTACCCTCTAAAACTATTAAATAAGTTAAATTTACCCTGTAAGCATGATTAGTGAGCCACACACTAAGAGTTTTTTCGTTCGAAAAAACTGTCGGTTGGCGTGTCAGAAAAACTGCCACTTTGCGTGGCGTTTTGGAAAAAGCTCTTTGCCCACACATTACAAATGTTCATATGTTGAATTGCGTGGCAGTTAAGAACTTTTGGAAAACAACAACAAAATGTATACATTTGGCTCGGCGTGTGGAGTGTCTGTTTTTTCAACATTCCACATCACACTCTAACGGAAACTCAGCAGTTTAACGAAATTGAATTAAATTTCATAATATTTCTGTGCTTTTAAAATGACGGAGAATTTAGTAGTTTGTGCAATGATGTTGCTAGCTAGTAAAAAAATGCAGAAAAAAGTTAAAACTAAAAGGCTTTGGCAAAAAAAATGGCTGGCTAACAGAAATGAATTTAGTGACATGAAATTACTAAAGGAGTTGAAAACAAATAGTCCGATTGATTTATATAACTATTTAAGAATGGATGCACATGACTTTGGAAATCTACTGGAAGAAATAAGACCGTATATTCAAAAAGATGATACTAACATGAGAAAGAGTATCCCTCCAGAAGAACGTCTTGTAGCAACGTTAAGGTTTTTGGCTACAGGTCGTTCTTACGAGTGCCTAAAATTCTCAGCAGGAATATCACCTCCAAGTTTAAAGCTAACTTTAGATACGGTTCATTTATTTAAAATAATTTATTTCATTTAATTCTTGTGAACAAATTATTGCATAAATATGTTTGATGCATCTTCAGTGTAAAAATCCTGTGATGTTGATGGTGTTGGGGTTACACAAATTATTTGCGAACCTGATGGCGTTTCTGTTATTGAAGAATTCTCTGATAATTTATTTAATGCTGCTTTTTGAAGAGCTTGCATTATTAAACCTTCTGCAAATATTTTTTGGTGCTCACTCTGAAGACATTTCATTTTTGATGCCACATATTGCCCCAAGATATCATATTGATCTTTTTCGGTTCTGCTTCCGCGTAGTACTTCGGTGCAAGTTCTGAGAAAGTCAGTTTGCTCCTTTCCTTCTATATTTCTTTTAAGTTTTTTATTTGCTGAAGGAGTACTCGATATAGATGATAAAAGATCCGTGCTTTTAGACGCCGTTGTTGGAATTATCTGTAGCATAATACAACAATATTTTTATTTTTAGTTTCCAGCATCCACACAAGAATGGACTGAAATAGCAAAACAGTTTGAGAAGAAATGGCAAATGCCAAATTGCGGAGGTGCAATGGATGGAAAACATATTAGAATTACTGCATCTCCAAAAAGTAGAGCATTGTACTATAATTACAAAAAATTTTATAGCATTATATTAATGGCCCTCGTAAATGCTAATCATGAATTCATATACATTGATGTTGGTAAAAATGGGAGAATTGCAGATGGTGGAGTTTTTGAATATACTACTCTATATGAGAAGATTACGAATGGGACCATTAATTTTCCTACAAATGAGGAAAACTTGGAAAAATTAAATTTTGTGTTAATTGGTGATGAAGCTTTTTCATTACATTCAAATATGTTAAAACCATTTTCGAAAGCAAATTTAAATTATGAAAGAAGAATATTTAATTATCGTTTATCGAGGGCTCGCAATGTAGTTGAAAATACATTTGGACTAATTTCAACTAAATTTAGAATATTGCATACATCAATCAATGTTAAAATTGAGAATACTAAACACATAATTTGTGCTATTTGTGTATTACATAATTACTTGATGCAGTCGAAAAGTAAATATGTGTCAAAAAAAACATTTGATTCAGAAAATCCTATTACACATGAAGTGCATCAAAATGGGGCATGGAGAACTGTTGACCCTTATTCGTTTACATCATTACAGACTACTTCTAGAGCTGTATCTGGGTCCAATTTCGATTGTGTTACCAGCAGGGAAAAATACTCAGAGTACTTTAATAATAATGGCAAAGTTCCATGGCAGGACAATATGTTAAAATATGGAAAAAGTTAATTAAACTAATATTATATTTTTAATAAACATGAAATTTTAATTTAACTTACTTGAGTATTTGAATTTGAATTTTCTTCTTCAATATAGGTGTCCTTGTCAGCAGATTCAATTTCATCTAACAGAAATGATATATCTTCATCGATGCTGTCCACACTGCTCGTTGGGAGTTCATGTTCTAAAGTGAACAGCAGTAAATCATAGTACCATAAACTTGGTACGTAGATTTCATCTGTAGACTTCCCACTTCTTTTGGAAGATTCCACTTTTTTCAACTCCTTTCGGAATGCTCCCCTTAAGGATTGTATTTTCTTCAAAACACTGTTTTTATCGGCCAGAGTATAATACGATTTATATAACGTTAAAAGTTCTTCGTAGCCTTTATTCTTAAGATTACGATTTTTATAATCTTGTCACTTATGCTTTTTATAAATTTCCAAGAAATTTATAATAAATTCTTTAGAATTTTTTATTTGTTCACCCATTTTTATTAAAGTCAAAAGCACTCCAAATGACACTCCAAAGGCTACTTTTTTAATTTGCCATGTGTGTAAGATCAAAGGAAAAACTGCGAAATGGAATGTCAAGTGGAATGTAGGAAAATCTGGCGTGTGATGTTGACCACACACGATGGCGAAAACCGACAGAAAAAAGTGTTAGCGTATGGCTTACTAATGAATTTAATAAAATTGATTACAATTATAATTGAAACATTAAATGCACGTTTCTCTTTTTTTAAATTAAATTATATACGGCTCCATTATAAGACAAATCTTTCAAGTGTTTACTTTACAGCTGCTAAATATAAACTGCCATTATCCTGTTATATGAAAATGACTGACACTTGAAATATGAGACTTATTTTTAGGACACCATATAAAAGAATATAACCAATAAGCAAAACTTTCCAGATGTGGAATTTTCTCACATGACAAAATGACAAAATGTTTTTACTCATGCAGGTATAATTACCTGAATCAAAACTATTAATTAATGAATCTTTTAAATCAACAGCTGTCAACTTTAAAGTTAAAACTTAAGAAAATCTTATTGTTGGAAAAGAAAATTCGTGGAAAAATCAAAAAATAAAACCAGTTGTTTCTATATAAAACATAAATAAATAAATAATATAGCAATAAGAGTAATAAGACCAAAAATGTGACATGTATGAACCATAAATTATCAAATTTTGTATGAAATATCTCGCATAAATACGAGCTTTTTACTTGAAGTTCAAGGTTCCATAATTTCATTTTCTTACCTTCAGTCATTTTGTTAATTGATTAAGATGCCTATTGTCTTGCAGCAAGTCTCCACCACGAATCTCAGTTTCTCTTCTACCTGATGACAAATAAAGGTTATTATTATTACACACTTCCTGAATATGTTTCTTTCCAATATTTAACATTTCACGCAATACAGTTTGCACACCCTTTTTAATTTGCCAAGATGATTTCTTATGTGATAAAATAATGTACATGCTCTCGGTTTTGCTCCTTTATGCCGATCGGTAACTGTTTGACTGGGTTTTTTTTATGAAGTTAACAAAAAGGTAACTTGTGCGGCTTTATTACGCGATTCATAAAAGCTTTGTGAAAGCTTTAAGACATCAGCTCCTCTTATTGTACTCCATTTTAGTTTGTATTGTAACATCTTTGGCATTGTTTCAAAATATATGAATAATTTAAAATAACTTATCATGAAGATGATATTGTAATCTCGAAAGCGGAAAAAAGGGTGCAAAATCAAAATTGATTTTTAATATGTTGTACCGAGGTACTTATCTGTCAGTTTACTGACTTAAAGCCAAAATTCGAAATTTTATTAAGAAATTTTGAGAGTGTACATAGTGTGGTTTCGATCGGCAATAAAGGGCGATCTCATCAGGATAGCATTAAAACTCTGCTACTGCCTGCTGTCTACACTGCAATGTACTCAGACAGCCAAGCGTGTAGTACTAGACATAGGTTGATTAAAAAATCTAAATATGAGTAGTTTTAACGAAAATGGGTTTTATTAACTATTAAATGATTTCTGAACATCCCATGCTAATTAATTTGAATTCATTAAATTTCTTCGTATAGTCATGTGCTCCGTTTTTTCCAAAAGTACTCCACTTTGCCAGCAAATTGTACTTCTCTTGAAACTATCCAAACGACAGCGCTGGTGTAGATTCGTAGATGAGCAAAAAAGGAGGAGAGTGAATGTCGCGAAGAGGGGGAAGGCCAGATTTTTGTCACTCATTTCCCCTCTCGCGGCAGTTCACAGCCCAACATAAGAAATTTTACTTCAAAAATGCAGAAAAAGCTTTGAAATCCCTAGGAATTCCATAAAGAAATGCCATGGAAAATTCTGAGAATTCCATGCAAAAATAATAAGGAAATAACATGGAAATCTGTGAGATTTCCACGTTCAGTTCCAACAACCAATACAATCAAAGACTTGGAATCTCGGCGCAATTCCCTTCGGCTAAAGAAGCGAAAATCCATGTGTAAATAGCGTTATGGTCTCAGCGTACTGCATGTATCAGTATGCTACACTGAGACTAGATGCATCATGTATACCCGGCCTACTGTCGATGAACGGAGAGCAACACGCACCGAGACCGGGACTTGAGAGAAGAAGAAGAGCGTTTCCTGGCACTTAGGAGGAGGTAGAAAAAAGGGTGATTGACAGTATAGCAAAAGAGTGTGTTTGAAAAAAGTAACTAATAAATCTAAAAATATCGCGGATAAAAAATTAATAATCGCAGTCCAGCTTGGTGGAACGAAAGAGAGAAAAATTCAGAAGAGTCCACTGCTCGAGCATCAACGTACTTAAATCGGCATTGTCTGCAGGAAACAAAAGGAAAAGGGAAGGTTCCAGACCGAAATAAAGTGTAATTGATTGACGTCACGCATTAACTGATTGGTTAGAATTGCGACGATTTGTCCCGATAAGAAGCTCCTTATCATAAAAAAAATCGCGGAAGGCGTCGTTGGCAGGATTACTGCACGGGAAGTCTACCAGGATAGTTACGGTGAGCAACCAAAACAAAAATTTCATTTATAATCTGGACATTTCCAAACTAGAGCTGAGTCTAGAGGTCGGACGCTAATCGATGGAAATAGCAGTCTTCCAAAACTCATTGGTTTGATGAACTTGCCGAAGTAATAAATAGTTAGAATAGTAATATAATAACATAAATAACAAATAAATTTAGTAGAAAAATTTTTAGTTGCTAACCTAAAAATTTTGATAGAATGTTAATTCCTGAAAATACGCGATAACGTGTGAATGTTCAGTAGGCTAGTCTTGTAACAATGTAACTAAAATTGCATTTTACAAGAAATAATTTACTATGACAGGATGACTTGATGAAATTCTGATTCGTGGAAATAGTTCGAACTCGTTTGTGAAAGTAATTTTTGAGGATAATAGATTCTAATTTAATACGTTCATTATTATAATCCATTAGAAAGAAGTTGTTGAAGAGTCAGCTACGGATAGTTAAGATGAAAGGTCGCTAAGGGCGCTAAACTCTAGACATAGTTGCCGACAAAACCATTGACGTTCAAAATGCAATTCTTATTCTTGACGTGATAAGTAATCTGAAATCAGTTGCAAAGGAAAAGCTTTTCTGAAATAAGATATAAAGGAAAGTAAATTTTCGCCGATATCCGGGAATTCGTCATTTTGTTCTGGCATTTCGCAATCGATCAGTTAGGCCATTAATAGTGGTTCCTCTTTCACATGTACAGAGGCGCCTCTGCGGTGGACCCCAGCACAATAATGTAAGTGATTGTTGAAAGTTTGTCCTTTTTATTCGTATAGATCTACTAGTTTCATATATATATATATATACAAATATATTTCATATCCGTATCGGGTAGCTGTAAATGAACAGTTTTTTATGTTCCCACTTTGGGTACAAATAGTAACGTCATGTCGTGATTAGAATTTTACATGAAGTCCCGAGTAAGTAAGCAAATTTACTCATTGGACAAAAGTAACAGAACAGTGAATGAACTAAACTTTTTTTTTTAGACATGTATTTAACAACTAAAATAACATTTATGCAATACTAATAACGATAAGATAACACTTCAAGTAAATAGAAAGGAAATAAGGAGTTTTTTTTTTGCTTTTGGACCTCAATGGAAACCAAGACTATAGTAGTAGGGAGGGGCTAGTTGAGCATAGGGGTAAGTTGGGCAATTGCTACATCTCTACACATATTTATCGTAAGAACTTCATAGTACACGGTAGTGAGACCAGCAAGTGCATGAACTAAAATGTGATGGCGTCAGTCGCCGTCGCCGCTCGGCAAACAAACGAGGTGTACGGTTGCTTTGATGTTTTCATCGCTGAAAAGTAAAAAACGTGAGCTGTTTTCATTTTCTCTTTACTTCAGTACTGTTCGCAGAATATTGTCCAAGTAAGTTCTTTTGTACAATACATTTATTCTATTTTATTATTTTAATATAATATTGATTGATAATTCAACTGTTTTATTTGTATTCTATAATTTATCTGCAAAAGCGTGGTCGGGGCTAGTTGAGCAAAGATGCTCAACTTACCCCATTAAAATTCCAATACAGAACAAAAATTTTACTATTGCTAATTTTGTTCCAGGATGCGAACCTATAAAAGGAAAACGTCAAGAGCTTCAGCAACTCCAGTACAATTGGATGAAGCAGCACAGGCTGTTTTGGAAGACCTTAAGAGTGTATATGCTGCTGCCAAAGAATTCAATATAAAACGTATGACATTGACAAGTTATATAGCAAAAATAAAATCTAAAGATGGAACGCCAACGATGGGTTATAAAACCCCGAGACAGGTATTTACTACGCAGCAGGAAAGTTCTCTTAGAGATTACTTGTTGCAAATGTCCGCTATATTTTACGGACTATGTCCTAAAGATGTTCGTCGTCTTGCCTATGAATGTGCCATGAGGTACAAAATTAAAATTCCTAATGCTTGGACTGCAAATAAAATGGCAGGCAAGGAATGGCTTACGATGTTTTTAAAGAGGAACACCGCATTGTTTATTAGAAAGCCAGCGCCCACTAGCATTGGGAGGGCAGCATCAATTAATGCAATTAATGTGAAGATATTTTTTGACAAGCTGGCAGGAATGTTGATGAGACTGGGGTAGCCACAGTGTTAAAGCCCAATAGAATTATAGCTGCAAAAGGCAAAAGGAACGTCGGTTCGATAACTTCAGCGGAACGGGGCACGAACGTAACTTTAGTTGTTGCCGTTTCTACATCAGGGAATTCAGTCCCTCCAATGTTTGTATTTCCCTGTATAAACTATAAGGAACATTTCATCAACGGAGGTCCTCCTGACTGTATTCGAGCAGGTAACGCTAGCGGTTGTGTGACAGATGCAGAATTTTTTTAATTCATGGTGCATTTAATTGCACTCATTAAGCCATCTAAGGAATGCCCTGTTTTACTTGTACTGGACAACCATTCGTCACATTTGCACATAAAAACTGTAGAATTAGCCAAGGAAAATGGAGTCGTAATGTTGTCCGTCCCACCACATTGCAGTCATAAGCTGCAACCACTTGACGTATCAGTATTCGGAACCTTCAAGCGACATGCGGCTTCCGCACAAGATTCCTGGCTAAGAAACAATCCAGGAAAGAGTATGACAATTTATGACATACCGAAAATTGTGGCAAAAGCATTACCGCAACTAATATTTTAAAAGGTTTTTCGGAAACTGGTATTTTTCCTTTTAATAATCATGTATTTTCTGAAACTGATTTGCGCCGTCGTTCGTAACCGATCGTCCGGAGCCAATTGCTAACGCACCAACGAGTCATGAAGCATCGAAAGATGAAGGGAAGGAAAACTAAACGCTACCCCGAAGTTTTTCCATTGTCGAGCCTTCTACGGTTAGAAACTTTAGCTAACGTCGAGCCTTCTACCACTACAGCGATTCAGGTCTTTTCACCTGAAGCCATCCGACCGTATCCTAAGGCGGGTCCAAGGGTGAAGACTCAGGCCGGAAGAAGAAAAAGAAAGGCTGCTGTTTTGACGGATACGGATACAAGAAATGCCCTCGCAGCGGTGCAAAATAAGACGTTAAAAGCGAAGAAAGTAAATAAAAAGGTAGATAAAGGGCATAAAAAAATAACTAAGACAAAACTACTTCTGTCTAGTTCCGAAGAAGACGAATACCTTTGCCTAATTTGCTGCGAAGCTTATTCTGAGAGTTTGCCAGGAGAAAAATGGGTTCAATGTCAAATTTGCAAAAATTGGGTCCATGCCAAGTGTGCACCTCACGCTGGATGGACTTATATGTCTGCTTAAATTGTGATAGTGATAATGATGATTGATTTGTTATCAATTAATGTTAATCTCTTTTCATAAAAAGACCAAAAGACTTGAAATTTCGAAATATTGAATTGATTTATTTTGTGTTTGTTAAAGTTTAAAATATTTTATTTTATAATAGAAGTATATTGTTGATTTCAAATAAATATGTAATGATAAAACGCTATATTTTTGTATTGTTTCGATATACGTATATGATAATAATTTAATTATGACCAATGCTCAACGTGCTCCACACCCTTGCTCAATTTGCCCCATGGGAGAGGTAAGTTGAGCAGCTCTGACTTTCTTGACATATACGATATTTATTCCTTAGGTATATCTTGTACAGTAAAACTAACTCAATATATTAATCCTAGATTAAAGAGGCTTTATGCTGGTGTATATAATATGTTTATTCAAAAAATCAATTTTGAGTTATGTTAGTTTTTGGAAAAAATTGCTCAATTAGCCCCTCCCTTCCCTACTTTGTGATCTGCTTATCATACATTAAGTTATAGGACTTTTCGTAGTATACACGCTTTATAAACATACATATACATATATACATACATCTATATTAACTCCGTATTTGGTTGTAACCTTTTTTGTTACTTAAATTATCGGCGTCTTGTTGTACTGGTCAAGTTATTGAAATTTCGCTGTCCAGCATACTTGTTTCGATTTCTCAATTTTGGTAATTCTAACAGAAATTGTAATCTAATATTGCCCAGATTTTCTTGCTTAACTTCTCAGCGTCTGTTCTTCGTTCATACAATCAGGCTCTGGAACTCCCTACCTGGTTCCATTAAACGATCCGTTTGGGCAGGCTCAAGTTCCTCGATCAAGCAACTCATCATTGAGTATTTAAAGTCTTCAGAATTACGTGTATATTAATTGATTTACTAATTTTATGTATGTATCCGCTATGTCCCTCGGCAGTTAGTTAGTTAGTTAGTAGGGTGCATTGAAACCATTTATGATTTTTTCAAATGCTTTATTGTAGTTAGTACGAACTGAACTGTAGTTATTCTTTTTTCGTTTTAAATTAAATTTCATAGATAAATACACTTTATTTAGTTATAGTTAGCTCTGGATTTCTCTAGTTCATAGGAACATACAATTTCATTTTTTTTTTTTTTTGCTTAAAGTGTGCCTAATAAAAGATACTTGTCTTACTGGTGCATTGCCACTAATATATGTATACTAGTTATATGTAAATGTAAATAAATAAATTGAAATAAATTAAAATTGAAATTAAAATATAAGTTTTTGTGGAATATCTTGAATTTATAACGTAATGGAGACTTAGCTTTTTGATTTCTCCTTCCACTCTCCTGGAGCCCCCTCAATGTAGAGGTTGACAAGGTCCGCTACTACTCTCTTTTCAGGTCAGCACAAGGACACTGGAAATACTCTGTCCTCAGTGCTCCTTCACATGGTTAATGGTAAGTAGTGTAAAGGTTCCTTCAGGATTGGGTGTGATGCTTCGTTATTGTGCAGACACGAATATTTTTTTGTATATGGCTGGTGGCACCGGCAGGTTTTTGTGGAACCTCCCCACACTCTCCGCCAATAGTAGAAGCGAGCTAGTGTGCCGCCCTGCACGTCAACGCTATCCACCAAGTGATCTGTCATCATGCTGGCAGTCTGAACTTTACGTCCAAGTCAATCACTCTACATAGTTCCATAAGAATAGTACGGATTGCCAGGTAAACTCATCAAAAATGACAAAGAAAACGACCAGAATTCCATTCGAATTGCTTAATGGGAAACATGTTTTGAAATTTAGGAGGTGTATTACATCATTCTGTTTTCAGACTTAAGATGGCATCGTGGATGCATCACTCCATATAAAATTTATAGTGATTCTCGACATTTTCAATTGTACAGCTTTTCAAAGATTAGTTTATAATTAGCACATCTTCATTTAAGAAGTCGTTGGTTACAAATTTCATGAATAATTGCACAGGATTAGATTAACTATTAGTTTTGATGTTTGCAGCATTTTGTCTTTGGATTCTAAGATTCGATATATTTTTTTCTCTTAAATTCAAATATAGTCCATTACATACATAAAATAAGTTTTCAAATCTTAATCCTTTATAATTTTCCTTTAGCAACTAGCATAGCATAAATTGGAAAACTTTTCGTTATTTTTGTTCTGGAACTTCTCTAGAATGCACATATAAGTGCTTTATATAACAAGTGCTGAGTGTGATTTAAAATTTTTCTCTTTTCCTGCATTTCACGCATACAGAAAAATTTGATAAAGGGTAAGGTGAAATACTAAAAGAAAAAAAATAGAATAAGAAAAAGGAATTCAGGAGTTTAACAAAGAAAAATTGTATAACAAGTGGACTTCCTTCAAGAGCACACTTCCAAGAGGAAGAAAAAAAAAGTATTTTTTTTTTCAAATTGCAGATAATTCTTCAAGACCACCGCTACAGTTAAAAACAAAGGAAAGGAAATGTTTCGGTAGACTTAATGCAAGGGTTGCATTCTATGATTAACGATGTGGAATAAAAACAAAAGCAGAAAGATCTAACAAAACGGTAAAATGAATCATAAGAGGAAAATTCCAAAATGAAAAATTACAAGTAATAAATTACATCAAGTACATATTTTTGACTAGTTAAGGTATACGTGCAGAAATGAATGTAAGGATAACGTGAGCAAACTCCTTTTAAAAATGTACAAAAATGATAAGAAAAGTGTATATGTTGTCTCAACCAGAGTTCGTCGAGTGTTTCTTTCGTTATCATGAGAAATGATGATAGACTTTAAATTTAATTAGTTTTTTTAATATTCACTTAACAATATCAATGAATAGTATCCCTCTTCAACTTATTCCAAATATCTAGAGATATAGATACAGAAATGCATTTAACTATTTCTATACAAATGCTATAAAAGTTTTATGGTAGCCCTAACATTATAATTTTAAATCAACTCTGTGAAAACCGGTCATATTTATGCCAGGAATCTAATCATATGCTCTGATTACTCTAATCGACGGGTTTAGATTTCCTTCGTATTTGACTATATTAATCAAAAGATTTTTTACTTTGCTCATAACTTAAATACGGGGTGGGGAGAGCCTCAGGGATCAATTTTAGGTCCATTTTTCTTCAATTTTATATATATGCATATCCAACCGACGTTAAAGTGTATTGTATCCGAAAGACGTTCAAATATATGCTAGCTAGTTGGTCTTGGATTGTTCCGAAAGAATTGATTCTGTAATGGATCAAATAGAAATTATTTACTTTTAAAGCCCAACATATGGTATTACTTCATATTATATCAAGTGTAGCTGAAAGTCTCAGAGTTTCCAATATTACTATAATACTTTACCTTACATCACTAGGTGTATTTAAAACTTGCGACAATATATTGGAAAGACAATCCTCGGTGTCTTTAAAACTTGCGACAATAAAAAAATATTTTTTAGAAAATTTTCTATATAAAAGATAAATTTTATCGATGAATGAATGTAAAGGAAGCATAAAAAGCTTGGAGTGAATCAAAAGAATGTCAAAATACGAAGAAAAGAGATTTGAACAAATCGAATGAAATTTGCATCAAGATAAGCTATTAGGCAATGACATGGACCTTCTAAACATTTAAGAAATGGACCTTCATGTTAATAGAAGATGTTAAAAATTGCCAAAACTTCTTGTAAGAAATCAAAAGAAGCGAAAAAGTTGCAAAGGTTTAAAAAAAAATCACTAGATCTTTGATAATATGCAGGTCGATACATGTTAACTGTCGGGATCTGTTGAAATTTCATAAATTCTCATTCTAGGTGAGCGTGAGGTACGTATGAGGTGCCAGTTAATTTAATATTATATTATTATATAAAAGAAAACTTGAAAAGAAAATAATTGTTGTTTTTAGGAGAAGATAAACACAGTAGGAAGAACCTAGAGAAGAAGAAATTTGTGTAAAATGGAAATAAATTTCAATACAAAATGCTTCGATAACAATACTCTAAGTTAGGTTAGGTAAGAAACGTACCGCTAGACGACTAGCCTGCATCACTTAGATTTCTAGTGGGTCCATTGTGCCCCTAGATCTCATGGGATAATCTTTCAAGCCGACTCTCATCCTGCTTCCCTTAGGAAACTCGGGATATATCTGAGACTCTTTACCTAGATCCATCCTGCTTCTTTCAGAAAACTCAGGATATATCTGAACTCCTTACTTCGCAGCTCCCCCAGACTTGAAAAGAAGTAGCTACCCAATAGCCCTACCTCTTTTATTCATTAAAGCGAGGCAATCGCAAAGTGATTTCCTCCGAGGGGTTACAGCTCCTGCAAAAATCGTTCACCGCTATACCGAGTCTTCTAGCATGGTACCCTATGGACCACTGATCGGTAATGACACTTTCGATTCCTTGTATTTGTTCTGCTGCCCTTGTCCTTTTCCTTTCATATGCAGGCCACAATTGTCACGCAATACGGCAGGTATCCCTGATGGTCCACCGGAGGCTTGCCTTTTGATAGGCAAACCTGAAGATTTTCCTTTTTAGTTGGGATCCTCACTTAAGCTACCGCTGTCCACCTTTCCAATTCAAAGCCTTTTTGGTCAACTCATCTCGCTGCCTGAGTAATCCTTATGGCCAGGTACCCAACATAGGGTCGCTTTGTGCCTTATAGTCAATTTCTCAAGGCTGGGATTGCATAACTGCACCAATTTTGATTTGACCAGCACAGCATCCAAGGCCTTGATGGCTGCCTGGCATATATGTAGATGTGCCGTGAGGACGCTCTGCACATTGATACCAATATTTCCGCCTGATAAATTGGTGCGAGCTTCGCCTGAAAAATATTGCATTTTCCAGGCAGTCTATAAGACTCGTACCATTGGAGAAAATAGAAATATCATATGTTACTACGATCTCCTTCCCACCGCATTCACTATTGGTGGGCATCATTTCATTGACATCCCCACAAAAGTCAAGATGGGTACAGTCTGTTTCGTCCCTGAAATCACTACAGGCTATCCTCTGGAGTATATTGGGGTGCTCAAAATCCGCCTCCATCAACGAACCCCCCCCCCCCCCCCTCCAACCCGTAGCCTGATGGAACTAATTTCCGCTACACCTCTGCACTAAAGGTCCAGCGACAATCAGTAAAGCATGACCTCCAGGGCCGCCGTGGGCGTGGCGCGCAGACACCCAGCTATTCCCATAACGCCGGCCTTTGCATTTTTGACAGCACAAACAAGTTTTATTTCCTGTCAGTGTCGTCGACCAGACCATGGCTGTGTACATCGAACATACCAGCCTGTATTTTAATCCCCAATTTCTACCAAATATTCTCTTGCACGTGTAGGAGGCCGTACTGGCATTCTTCATGCATTCTTCTAAATTGACCTTCCAGCTCAGCTTGGAATCGAGGATGATTCCCAGATACTTTGCTTGGCTCGAGAGAGTAAAATCCGCTCCACTCAGCATTGGAAATGTGAAGCTTTGCACCCGGCTCCGTCTTGTAAAAAGGACCAGCTTCGTCTTAGAGGGGTTTTACTTCAATCCACTATTATTGGCCCAGTTACTCAGCTTAAGCAGCGCATACGCGAGGCTTTCACTAATAGTAGAGAGAAATTTTCCAGTTACCAGGATGCATCTGTCGTCAGCGTAGGCAACTTCCCTAGAGCCTGCTCTCTCTAAATTGAAGAGTATTTCATCTATTACCAGTATCCACAGAAGTGGAGAAAGCACACCTCCCCCTGCAGTGCACCTATATAGACTGCTCTTCTCACAATAGCGTCACCTGAGCAGGAGCTGATCTTTCTGTTGAGAAGCATTGAGATAGATACTTATCAACTCCCACCCTTCTCCATCAATTAAATATAACCTCCGTCTTCACGTTATTGAAAGCCCCCTCAATATCCAGGAAAGTACCTGGAGTGTACTCATTTCTAGGGATTTCTCAACAACAGACACCACTGCATGTAGTGCCGACTTTGCAGATTTTCCTTTTGTATAGGAATGCTGGCTACCACTGCCGCCCTGTCATACACTTCTTATCTGTACTTCTATTAGTCTCTCCAAGAATTTAAGCATAAAGGACGAGAGACTCATAGGTCTAAAGTCCTTTGCCTCGATGTGGCCAGTTCTGGCTGCCTTAGAAATGAAGATTATCGTCACTTCCAGCCAGGTCCTGTGTAAGAAACAGATCCTCTGCAGCTCTTCACTAGCTATTTTACACTAATATGTACTTTAGTGCCTTTTAAAGTACCCTCGACGCCTTAAGGGCGTGAAGTGTACAGAATCAGGGTTCGAGAAATCTGTATATTTGTCACATATGCAAACATGGAATATCTGATGCCAGTAGTCAAAATTTTATGGAAAAGAAACTAGGTACATATGTATATAGTCAATGGAGCAACCCAAATAATCTTTTGGAAGAAAACTAAAAAATAATAATCGCTGATGTAACGAACAAATTCAATGAAATATTGTCACACAAATTTAATTCACGAAGGAAAAATACAACAAGCAGAGTATTGATTCACATGGATTTCAGTACGACAATGTTGCTACAAAATATTCACAAGAAATGCAAATCTTCCACTTCGGTGCATCATGAAACCAGATTGCATTCTGTATACAGTCATCATGTATTCCAGGTTGGATGGAAATTGGTAACAAGGTTGTTTTTATACATAAAATTCGTCCTTGGCGCTCATTATATTGGCAATCTGGACGCACCCAATTTTTTAGATACTTCCTCTTAGGATTAAGCGACATTTCTATTAAGCAATGCAGTAATAAAATGTTTTATTATTTTTGTGCTTTTTAAAAAACTCGGGATTATCAAATTTTATATGGAATTACTCAGAAGCCGGATAGAGTAAAAATATTCACCAGATGGGATTTAAGGGACTTACAGATTGAGTTATATAGGTTTTTCTCATGGTACAGAGAATACAAGGTATTCTCATTAAATTTTGACAAATGAGTTGTGACCAAGGTATATGGAATACATATACTTCCCATTAAAATTTTGTCACATGTTCTGTGACGTATAATTTCGTGACAAATGTAATTACATTCCGATAGGAAAGACAGAGAGGACGCAGAGAGTACTGTGTTCTCTGTACCGTGCTTTACTATACATTTTCACGATATTTCGTCACTAATAGCGGAACATGGTTCATAATGGGAATACCTTGTATTATATATGTCGTAGATATTTGACGTAACTCAGCATTTCACGAAAAGTCTAGACACTTCATGGAATGTAGGCAAATAATGTAACGGTTTTGACTTAGCCCCTTTTTACATTATGTGTCTGAAATTTTTAGTCATTTCATCAAATGCTAAAAGCGTTTACGCCGATACTGTAATACCACCCTATATAACCAAATACTAGTAGTGGGAGATGGGTGGTGGAGGGGGAGGTCAAATATAGAATTGAGAAAATATATATTGCTTATTACATCACAGTGAGAAAAGCTAAGACAAAATGGCCAAAAATTCCGAATCCATTTCATCTGACGTTTGTGTCGAAACCATCGTCGCGGTATCAGAGTCGATTGAGTCCCAATTCCAAATCAGAGAGCAAATGGAAGGTTTATATAAAAGGCATTCGAGAGAAGGCAAAAAGAAAACGGTCAAATTGACAGAAAAAAGTTTACAAACATTTACCAAGTATTGGAAAGAATTCCAAACTCGACATAGATCAATAAAAAGGAGAATGAAAAAAGAAGATCTCAAATTAGAATACTTCACCAACGAAATATTCAACGAGGTTCAGGAATATTATATAGAAAAAGCAGCAGGCATGGAAGAGGATATAGATCAGCAATCCTCCTCATACTCATACAACATCTACTAGCACAATTTCATATAATAATGAAAGATTCCCTAGAATTAAGCTTCCCACATTTAATGGAGAATATTTTACGTTGATCTCATTCCATGATTTATTTAACTCGGTCATTCATAACAACAGTAATTTGAGAGACGTAGATAAATTGTACTTCCTAAAGACTAATCTAATAGAAGAAGCTGCAAATTGCTCAGGCACTACGAAGTATGATATGCAAATTACCAGCCAGCATGGTAGCTCCTAAAAGAACGCTATTCAAATAAGCGAATATTAGTCAACATATAATTAAAAAAAATTACTGTCTCTCCCATTTATAAGTAATGATATCACCGATAATATCAAATAGACTACTAGACAACATAATCGAAGCGTTATTAGCACTATAAAACTTAGGAGTAGAAACAAACAATTGGGATCCAGTGATCATATACTTGACACCCAGGCATACACCAATTATGGGAGAAAAGTTTACAGAGTAGCAAAAACTACCTAAATTAAAGACTTTAACTAAATTTCTACAGTCTCGTTTCCGAACTCTAGAAATGATTGGAAGCAAAAATACATCATCATATATGACACGAATGATCATTGATTTTGTCCGTCTGCCTAGGGTATAAAACAGCTTTTTCATTTTTCTACAAACAAATCCATGATTTCTTCATCGTATAAAAATGCAAACCATTCAAAAGGCGACCTGTTAGTATGCAAAAACTCAGGACGATTCCATTCCCGTCTTTGATGTTCCGTTAAATCAATTCCTTCTTTTTTTATTTGCTTTTTAGCCGTAGAACTGGATGCGATCTCCGACAGAGGCACGCAATCATCATCACTTGAATCTTCTTTCCCTATTATTTCTGATTATAGCCCTGGTCGTGAGTTTCGCACGTATTCAAGATGCGCCTCAGCCCGTAGTTGATTTTCTGTCAAATGATTTGTAAAGCCATATGATCACGGTCAAGAATTATAAACAAAAATCAAATCGTAAAATAATTGAAAATAAATAAAGTTTGCTCGACCTCAAAAAGGATTTGCAACGCAAGCAATTTCCGCTAAGCAAGCATAATTCTTCATTGAGAAAATATACACACCTGAGGTCATTGCTTTACAATATCAATACATATGATTCAGTCAGAAATTGTGTGATCAGAAGTGCTAACACTATAATTTCTTATTTTTAATTTGAAGTATTGCAATTCTGCAATAATCCCCCCTTCAGAATTATAAAGAAATATTGATTCCTTTGTAATGATTTTATATAAATAAGCAGTTAATATTCAATAAAAATTAGAATTAATCTGACTATCGAAAGGTGTCTTTGTATTTCTCAAAATGCAACATCGGCATACTCTGCCATCCCTCTATAATAGTGGTATACTCTGCCTTAGTACAGATATAATAGCGGCATACTCTGCCATTTAGATTAAAGCGGCATATTCTTCCTCTAATATTAAAATGTCGGCATACTCTGACACATAATTTACTTCGGCATACTCTGCCTCTATATAATACTACACAGCGGCATACTCTGCCATAGCTTTAGCAAATTGGCAATACCCAACCATGAAGGTGACCAGCATACACGGAGGAATAATAATAATATAACAGCGGCTCCTTTAGCCATACAAAACCGTAAATTTGGCAGCGCTGTGCCTCTTCAAACATAATTCCGATAAAAATTCTAAATAAATAAACATGGACAAATCATCATGTAACATCGTAACAAATTTATTACATGGCGATCAAAATAATATGATTACAGATTCAAATCTCCCACAAGCTCATCTTCCTCATCACTATCACCATCACTTAACCTATGGTTGCTGACTGGGTATAAGTATATAGATAGTACCCTCAATAATGTCATCTTCTGTCTCTACTATGTCTACAATTTCAGCCAAAGACAATCTAAAACAGTATAATAGATATACAAATATAACATATAATGCACAAAGGTTACTGTAGATTCAATAATCAATGTAAATAAATATAACATCTACATATGATATAAAGTAAACGTGCGAGTTCGCGCTCAGTGCCTTAATAATGGTGCGGTATAAACAATTCCTCTCTCAACAGAAACAGTCGATTTATGGCACAAAACTCGTAGAACATAGATCAATCAGAATGACAGAAAAAATGGCGCCAAAACTTTGACTCTTTTATTTTGCTATGTTGTCAAATTGTAAGCAAAAGGAATAGTACCATTAAAAAATAATTAATTATTATAGATTTTTTTTTATAATTATCATAGACGTATTTGTGTGCAAACCTCCAGAGGTATGATTTTCAGGAATATAAAGGCAATTCGATCCTTTATTATCTCACCTTAGTCGTGTTGTTGCAATGCGAAAGTTGGATTTTATATGGAAAAAGAAATACGAGGAAAGAAACTAAAAGTGATTAGTTGATATACAGTAGTTATTTGTTTTGTTTTTAAAATAAACTAAGTTCGTGCAGGTGTCTCGACTAAGTTCATAAAAGTGCTCGAAAGTCTCTATCATGATACAAAAGCTTCTGTATGGAACGGCACGACACTGTCACATTGGTTGGCCACAGAAACGGGTCTTAAACAGGGGTGTCCTGCGAGCCCATTATTGTTGTCCTTATATGTAAACGATTTGCATGAGGCCTTGGGCGGTGGAATAAATATCGATGATTTGCATGTAAGAATTTTCCTCTATGCTGATGACCTCTAATGCTTGCAGACAGCCCCCACGTCTTACAGAATATGATCGACAATCTGCAGAGGTATTGCATGGTATGATCCCTGCAAATAAATCACGATAAAACTAAAGCAATGGTATTCCGCAAAGGAGGGAGACTGCGAATGGATGAAAGCTGGAAACTAGGAGAAATACCAATAGAAACTGTAAGCTCCTACAAGTATTTGGGTATCTGCTTGACGACGGGCTTATCCTTCAAGAAGCATTTAGCAGACAAGCTTGAAAAACTCGATCAATGCTGCCTGGGTTCGTTTCATGTACAGCAAATATATCCCGCATACGGCAAAACTGCAATTATTTGACGCTGTCGCGCGCTCGATAATGTCTTATGCAAGCCAAGTATGGGGGTACAGTAAATTCGAGGAAGTAGAGAAATTACAACGCTATTTTCTTAAGAAACTTGTGGGTCTCCCAAAAACTACGCCGAACTATATGCTTAGCCTTGAGTTGAGTGCTCCCGATCTTTTCGTTTACACACTGCAATCCCACTTTAAGTATGTGCATAAAGTACTCACAGAACTACCTGATAATAGACTGCCTAAAATCTTAGCTGGGAAAATCATAACAACTGAGATTCTTTGGTTTGAAAAGTGGCAGGATTTTGGAACTCAGTTCAATATAGACATAGATTTAGATAATGTTGCGAAAACACTACAGGACATTTTAGATAAGGAGGAGGACTTTCTTGTGAAAATGAAAATTGCAAAGGGCAGAGAAAGCATAAGGCGTGAACTATATAGCACTTTAGACTATGAGCTCGCAGGACAACGCTATTTCAAGGATAATTATCCCATGGAAAAGATAAGGTATATTATCAAATGTAGGGGGCCTCTCCATGGAGCAGGTCAGTGAGTTCGCTATGCTCATTATGCAACATGTCTGAAGAAGAAAATCTTACTCATTTCCTGGCAGTATGCCCTATCCTAGCTGAATTCAGAAGAATACACTTCCAAAAAGATCGCCTGAACAATAATGAAACAATAGCATTGTTAAACGGTGAAGACTGGTACGTTTTATACCGGTATACAAAGTCAGCTCTGAAGTACAGAAATATGCTAATTGCGGAATATAATTCATAGAAGTCCACATATTGATATAGTTATCATAACTATCGAACACTTTTCTCCTATTATAGTCGGCTCTCCTTCAGAATCGTCGCGTATCATTTAAAGAGCACTGATCTATCGTATATGAAAAGACTCATAATTTGGAAATTTTACATAGCACGTTATTGCCAGATTCGGACAGACGACACCATAGTCATTGTCCAAGTTTATTTTTTGTCTTTATTTCTGTACAGTAGCTTATTTCCTTTTTTCTTTTATTTTATGTAGTTTTTGTATTCCTTTTTGTAGCAGTTTTCTATTTAGCGCTAAAATTTATGCTAAAACCCGTTGTGCAAACATAACATAGAGTGGTAACACTTAATTTTAGGAAAATAGAGATAGAACTGTATTGTCTTAATGTATGGTTTATATGTAAATAAACATAATAATAATAACTAAGTTCGTGAGGTTGTTGGTACACTTATACAATAAGAAGAAGAAGTGGCACACTGTGTTTTGATTTTTAACGAAAATGGGGTGCGAAAAAAAAAACTGTCATTATGACATTATTGCATTCGCAAAGTCTTTCAAATAGACAAATTGCTCGCTAAGAAAACGTGTCGGCATTAACAGTCGACAGAATATCGAAATCATTAAAATTAAATGCTTCTTTGCGTGTTAGTAAGCGTACAAATTGCGGAAAACTGACGAAAACGTCTAAGAGGACAGATCGAAAAATTACTTGAAGCGCACTTCTACAACGCCGGGTACCATATAGGACCATTCACCACCAATTACATTACGACGACGGCTATACGAACAAAATTTTAAATGCAGGCGGTCAGCAAAAAAGACCAAATTAACAAATTAACAGAATTAATGAAATAAAGAAGAGTGCAATGGGCTAAACTTCAGCAACACTTTTCAGTTGATAATTGGAAAAAGGTAAAACGAAATTTATTCATAAAAAAATCGTTATAACCGAACTTACAACAAATTACATGAGATTAATGCATTTGTTAAATATTGTGGTAATCTTTATTGACCAGTGCCGTCTAGAGGCGGTAACGGAATCGGTGCGTTTTGTGCGCAGGGCGTCCTGGAGAATGGTACAATCCAAATTGTATAGACCAAATCGTAAAACACCCACCTTCGGTGATGATATGGAGCTGCATTAGTGAAGAAGGTCCTGGTCCCATATATTTTGTCGAGGGAACTTTACGCCAGGACCAGTATAAAACGATTTTGTCAGATGTCCTTTTACCACTAGTAAATTCGTTTTCATACACAAGAAGAAATTTTATATTTATTTAAGATGGAGCCGCCTTGTCACACCTCGAAAATAATTAATGATTTCTTAAATCGTGAAGAAATTAAGGTTTCGCCATGGCCCGGCAATTCTCCGGATTTAAATCCGATTGAAAATTGCTGGGCATACCTCAAATCAAAAGTTTATAGCCGTCCCAATCCTACAATAAAAATTCTAAAGGAAAATATAACTCATATTTGGAATAATGATATATATTTGTGAGCAATGATAAATGCATGTATAAATAGTATGCTACGAAGTATTAAGGAAATGTAACGAAATATTGAACAATTTGCCGTTGAGGTTAATGTAAACTAAATATCCCATTGCACAATAAATTGTTTCCTTCTAAAAAAACTCTTTTAATCTCTACAATTTTCGCCTTTATTAGAAAATTTCGTTTTTTTTGCAAGGTGCGTCTCATTTAATGATCACATACCTACTGCATGTATGGGTTAAATAAAAACAAAATTTTGTAATAGGCCGGTTGTCAAGCAAGCTTTTGTCTTTATGTTCAAATTGCAAAAACAAAACTTTCTTTTCGTTTTGTCTTTAATTCAAAAATCCTTCTGCTTTCTTTTTTCTTAAAGACATCGAATTTGAGGTTGGAGTATTAATGAAAATGGTGTATGATTTGTAGAGGTTTATCACGCGGTTCATTCAATTCCGCGAACACTTTAGAAGAGAAAAAAAACGAAATTTCCGAAATTGCTTATTCTATAATTCACAATATTTCACAAAAGCATGCTGCTCTCATAAAGGAAAAAAAAATCTAAATAAGGAAAATAAATTCAGTGGGAAAATACATATCAAAAGAATGCAATTAACCTAAAATACAAATGTTCAAGGCAGCATCACTTAATTATGGGAAAAAAAATAAACAAAGTGCTCGCAACTTCTTTGTGGTATCCAATTTATACTTATTTTTCGCCCTAACTCTTTTCTCTCCTAGTTTTTGCTCTGCTCAGATATTTCCTCTTTTTTGGCTCCTTTAGCTGCTCCCAATCTAATTGAACGTTCTATTTCTCTTTTTTTTTCACTAGTTTTTCCCATTTGTTGTTCTTTTATCTAACACCGTTTTCTTGATTTTTGCTTTTCTTTTTGTAAATTAACGGCATGTGTACTTCCGGAAAATGCTTCACATACCAAGGACACCAAATTTATAAATAAATAGCTCCTTTTGCAAAAAAAAAAAAAAAAACAAAAAAAAAACAATCCAACCGAAAACGAAAAAACTATTTAATATTTTTCTTTTTGTTTTGAACTCATCTGGAAAATGATCTTCAGCCTTTATAATTGGTTTAGATGCAATGAATGGGAGAAATAGGAGAGCCACCTGATATTCCGAACAGATATGTATCAAAGAGGGCTACCTAATTCAGATTTAGCCCCGATTCTCGAGGGAAACTTTACATAAATCATTTCAAGATATAAGAACTTAAAAATACTCTTTTATTGAACAAACATACATACATATATGCTTTGAAGGGGATTATCCATGTTCTCTTCTATGTTTTATCTACATCCCCTACAAGCATAAGTCATGCAAAGAGCTCAAATGGTTTAGCACAGAAACAGACAGATTTCATAAAATGTATTCGTATTAAAATCCCGTTTATGTCCGTCAATTTTCCGGTTTTCAAATTCAATAGCAGGAAAAATTAAAATTTTGGGCTAAACTAAACTGAGGCCCCTAAGCCCCAGGTAGTACTGGTTTAGAAAAGTTTTTCTCCGTTCTTATTTTCGTTATCGCGTTCTTGGTTGCTTTGTTGTAAATGGTCGATGTGCTTTGCTTTTGTCTGTTATATGGTGGGATTACAATCGCTATTCTGTGTAAGGAAAGGAGATATTACATTATTTAATCAGGCGAAAAGATTTTGGTAAATTAAGTAACTTTTTAACTACATATACACAAATATTTACGGTCTTCGAATAAATTCCGTTGGGATTTTAATTTCTAAGCACTTTGCTTCGTGTTGATTTGGGGAAAAGTTAAACGATTAGGTGCAAATTCAAACTAAACAGTTTCGATGAAGGGCTGATTCAATAAAGAGCGCTGGTTGATATGTAGTGTAATGTTAAAAGTTCTCTTTTATGTTTTTTTAAGGTGATTCCGGATGGGCCAATATCGAATTCGAGGTATGATGGATTTATCCAAAAGGAATACATGAAACTAACTCGTGTCATCTACAAAACACTGTGAATTTTCAAACTTGTTGTCTGAACTGACGAAACGAAAACGTCAAAAAATTCGACATGTTTTAAGTGACATTTTAGAATTTCAGAATTTTGTAGAAATCAGAATTTAAGCCTTACAATCGGGGAATTTTTCTGGTTATGGTTTCATATATCAGATCCATGGATGTGGTTAGTGATTGATTGCATGAAAAACTGAAGTTGAGGCCTTTGGGACAGCGCTGGGCATTATTCGAATAAATTTTCAACCAAATAACGATTTTTTTAAAAAATCAAATCAAAAATTATTCGGATAAATTTTTATTTGAGTATCAATTTATTTTAAGTTATTCGCAAATAATTATTTGTTATTGGTGCAAATTATTTGAGTTTCAAATAATTATTTGTTATTCGATCGTGTGTTATTTGAAAATCAATTAATTATTCGTTATTTGGTGAATTATTCGCAAATAATTATTTGTTATTTGGTGCAAGTTATTTGAGTTTAAAATAATTATTTATTATTAAATCGTGTGTTATTTGAAAATCAATTAATTATTCGTTATTTGGTGAATTATTCGCAAATAATTATTTGTTATTTGGTGCAAATTATTTGAGTTTCAAATAATTATTTGTTATTCGATCGTGTGTTATTTGAAAATTAAATAATTATTCGTTATTTGGTGAATTATTCGCAAATAATTATTTGTTATTGGTGCAAATTATTTGAGTTTCAAATAATTATTTGTTATTCGATCGTGTGTTATTTGAAAATCACATAATTATTCGTTATTTGGTGAATTATTAGCAAATAATTATTTGTTATTTGGTGCAAATTATTTGAGTTTCAAATAATTATTTGTTATTCGATCGTGTGTTATTTGAAAATCACATAATTATTCGTTATTTGGTGAATTATTAGCAAATAATTATTTGTTATTTGGTGCAAACTATTTGAGTTTCAAATAATTATTTGTTATTCGATCGTGTGTTATTTGAAAATCACATAATTATTCGTTATTTGGTGAATTATTAGCAAATAATTATTTGTTATTTGGTGCAAACTATTTGAGTTTCAAATAATTATTTGTTATTCGATCGTGTGTTATTTGAAAATTAAATAATTATTCGTTATTTGGTGAATTATTCGCAAATAATTATTTGTTATTGGTGCATATTATTTGAGTTTCAAATAATTATTTGTTATTCGATCGTGTGTTATTTGAAAATCAATTAATTATTCGTTATTTGGTGAATTATTCGCAAATAATTATTTGTTATTTGGTGCAAATTATTTGAGTTTCAAATAATTATTTGTTATTCGATCGTGTGTTATTTGAAAATTAAATAATTATTCGTTATTTGGTGAATTATTCGCAAATAATTATTTGTTATTGGTGCATATTATTTGAGTTTCAAATAATTATTTGTTATTCGATCGTGTGTTATTTGAAAATCACATAATTATTCGTTATTTGGTGAATTATTAGCAAATAATTATTTGTTATTTGGTGCAAATTATTTGAGGTTAAAATAATTATTTGTTATTCGATCGTGTGTTATTTGAAAATCACATAATTATTCGTTATTTGGTGAATTATTAGCAAATAATTATTTGTTATTTGGTGCAAATTATTTGAGTTTCAAATAATTATTTGTTATTCGATCGTGTGTTATTTGAAAATCACATAATTATTCGTTATTTGGTGAATTATTAGCAAATAATTATTTGTTATTTGGTGCAAACTATTTGAGTTTCAAATAATTATTTGTTATTCGATCGTGTGTTATTTGAAAATCACATAATTATTCGTTATTTGGTGAATTATTAGCAAATAATTATTTGTTATTTGGTGCAAACTATTTGAGTTTCAAATAATTATTTGTTATTCGATCGTGTGTTATTTGAAAATCACATAATTATTCGTTATTTGGTGAATTATTAGCAAATAATTATTTGTTATTTGGTGCAAACTATTTGAGTTTCAAATAATTATTTGTTATTCGATCGTGTGTTATTTGAAAATTAAATAATTATTCGTTATTTGGTGAATTATTCGCAAATAATTATTTGTTATTGGTGCATATTATTTGAGTTTCAAATAATTATTTGTTATTCGATCGTGTGTTATTTGAAAATCAATTAATTATTCGTTATTTGGTGAATTATTCGCAAATAATCATTTGTTATTTGGTGCAAATTATTTGAGTTTCAAATAATTATTTGTTATTCGATCGTGTGTTATTTGAAAATCACATAATTATTCGTTATTTGGTGAATTATTAGCAAATAATTATTTGGTGCAAATTATTTGAGGTTAAAATAATTATTTGTTATTCGATCGTGTGTTATTTGAAAATCACATAATTATTCGTTATTTGGTGAATTATTAGCAAATAATTATTTGTTATTTGGTGCAAATTATTTGAGTTTCAAATAATTATTTGTTATTCGATCGTGTGTTATTTGAAAATCACATAATTATTCGTTATTTGGTGAATTATTAGCAAATAATTATTTGTTATTTGGTGCAAACTATTTGAGTTTCAAATAATTATTTGTTATTCGATCGTGTGTTATTTGAAAATCACATAATTATTCGTTATTTGGTGAATTATTAGCAAATAATTATTTGCTATTTGGTGCAAACTATTTGAGTTTCAAATAATTATTTGTTATTCGATCGTGTGTTATTTGAAAATCACATAATTATTCGTTATTTGGTGAATTATTAGCAAATAATTATTTGGTGCAAATTATTTGAGGTTAAAATAATTATTTGTTATTCGATCGTGTGTTATTTGAAAATTAAATAATTATTCGTTATTTGGTGAATTATTAGCAAATAATTATTTGGTGCAAATTATTTGAGGTTAAAATAATTATTTGTTATTCGATCGTGTGTTATTTGAAAATTAAATAATTATTCGTTATTTGGTGAATTATTCGCAAATAATTATTTGTTATTGGTGCAAATTATTTGAGTTTCAAATAATTATTTGTTATTCGATCGTGTGTTATTTGAAAATCAAATAATTATTCGTTATTTGGTGAATTATTAGCAAATAATTATTTGATGCAAATTATTTGAGGTTAAAATGATTATTTGTTATTCGATCGTGTGTTATTTGAAAATTAAATAATTATTCGTTATTTGGTGAATTATTCGCAAATAATTATTTGTTATTGGTGCAAATTATTTGAGTTTCAAATAATTATTTGTTATTCGATCGTGTGTTATTTGAAAATTAAATAATTATTCGTTATTTGGTGAATTATTCGCAAATAATTATTTGTTATTGGTGCATATTATTTGAGTTTCAAATAATTATTTGTTATTCGATCGTGTGTTATTTGAAAATCAATTAATTATTCGTTATTTGGTGAATTATTCGCAAATAATTATTTGTTATTTGGTGCAAATTATTTGAGTTTCAAATAATTATTTGTTATTCGATCGTGTGTTATTTGAAAATCACATAATTATTCGTTATTTGGTGAATTATTAGCAAATAATTATTTGGTGCAAATTATTTGAGGTTAAAATAATTATTTGTTATTCGATCGTGTGTTATTTGAAAATCACATAATTATTCGTTATTTGGTGAATTATTAGCAAATAATTATTTGTTATTTGGTGCAAATTATTTGAGTTTCAAATAATTATTTGTTATTCGATCGTGTGTTATTTGAAAATCACATAATTATTCGTTATTTGGTGAATTATTAGCAAATAATTATTTGTTATTTGGTGCAAACTATTTGAGTTTCAAATAATTATTTGTTATTCGATCGTGTGTTATTTGAAAATCACATAGTTATTCGTTATTTGGTGAATTATTAGCAAATAATTATTTGGTGCAAATTATTTGAGGTTAAAATAATTATTTGTTATTCGATCGTGTGTTATTTGAAAATCACATAATTATTCGTTATTTGGTGAATTATTAGCAAATAATTATTTGTTATTTGGTGCAAACTATTTGAGTTTCAAATAATTATTTGTTATTCGATCGTGTGTTATTTGAAAATCACATAATTATTCGTTATTTGGTGAATTATTCGCAAATAATTATTTGTTATTTGGTGCAAATTATTTGAGTTTCAAATAATTATTTGTTATTCGATCGTGTGTTATTTGAAAATCACATAATTATTCGTTATTTGGTGAATTATTAGCAAATAATTATTTGGTGCAAATTATTTGAGGTTAAAATAATTATTTGTTATTCGATCGTGTGTTATTTGAAAATCACATAATTATTCGTTATTTGGTGAATTATTAGCAAATAATTATTTGTTATTTGGTGCAAACTATTTGAGTTTCAAATAATTATTTGTTATTCGATCGTGTGTTATTTGAAAATCACATAATTATTCGTTATTTGGTGAATTATTAGCAAATAATTATTTGTTATTTGGTGCAAACTATTTGAGTTTCAAATAATTATTTGTTATTCGATCGTGTGTTATTTGAAAATTAAATAATTATTCGTTATTTGGTGAATTATTCGCAAATAATTATTTGTTATTGGTGCATATTATTTGAGTTTCAAATAATTATTTGTTATTCGATCGTGTGTTATTTGAAAATTAAATAATTATTCGTTATTTGGTGAATTATTAGCAAATAATTATTTGGTGCAAATTATTTGAGGTTAAAATAATTATTTGTTATTCGATCGTGTGTTATTTGAAAATTAAATAATTATTCGTTATTTGGTGAATTATTCGCAAATAATTATTTGTTATTGGTGCAAATTATTTGAGTTTCAAATAATTATTTGTTATTCGATCGTGTGTTATTTGAAAATCACATAATTATTCGTTATTTGGTGAATTATTAGCAAATAATTATTTGTTATTTGGTGCAAATTATTTGAGTTTCAAATAATTATTTGTTATTCGATCGTGTGTTATTTGAAAATCACATAATTATTCGTTATTTAGTGAATTATTAGCAAATAATTATTTGTTATTTGGTGCAAACTATTTGAGTTTCAAATAATTATTTGTTATTCGATCGTGTGTTATTTGAAAATCACATAATTATTCGTTATTTGGTGAATTATTAGCAAATAATTATTTGTTATTTTTGCAAACTATTTGAGTTTCAAATAATTATTTGTTATTCGATCGTGTGTTATTTGAAAATCAAATAATTATTCGTTATTTGGTGAATTATTCGCAAATAATTATTTGTTATTTGGTGCAAATTATTTGAGTTTCAAATAATTATTTGTTATTCGATCGTATGTTATTTGAAAATCAAATAATTCTTCGTTATTTGGTGAATTATTCGCAAATAATTATTTGTTATTTTGTGCAAATTAATTGAGTTTAAAATAATTATTTGTTATTCAATCGTGTATTATTTGAAAATCAAATAATTATTCGTTATTTGGTGAATTATTCGCAAATAATTATTTGTTATTTTGTGCAAATTAATTGAGTTTAAAATAATTATTTGTTATTCGATCGTGTGTTATTTGAAAATCAAATAATTATTTCTTATTTGGTGAATTATTCGCAAATAATTATTTGTTATTTGGTCAAATTATTTGAGTTTCAAATAATTATTTGTTATTCGATCGTGTGTTATTTGAAAATCAATTAATTATTCGTTATTTGGTGAATTATTCGCAAATAATTATTTGTTATTGGTGCAAATTATTTGAGTTTCAAATAATTATTTGTTATTCGATCGTGTGTTATTTGAAAATCAATTAATTATTCGTTATTTGGTGAATTATTCGCAAATAATTATTTGTTATTTGGTGCAAATTATTTGAGTTTCAAATAATTATTTGTTATTCGATCGTGTGTTATTTGAAAATCACATAACTATTCGTTATTTGGTGAATTATTAGCAAATAATTATTTGTTATTTGGTGCAAACTATTTGAGTTTCAAATAATTATTTGTTATTCGATCGTGTGTTATTTGAAAATCACATAATTATTCGTTATTTGGTGAATTATTAGCAAATAATTATTTGTTATTTGGTGCAAACTATTTGAGTTTCAAATAATTATTTGTTATTCGATCGTGTGTTATTTGAAAATTAAATAATTATTCGTTATTTGGTGAATTATTCTCAAATAATTATTTGTTATTGGTGCATATTATTTGAGTTTCAAATAATTATTTGTTATTCGATCGTGTGTTATTTGAAAATCAATTAATTATTCGTTATTTGGTGAATTATTCGCAAATAATTATTTGTTATTTGGTGCAAATTATTTGAGTTTCAAATAATTATTTGTTATTCGATCGTGTGTTATTTGAAAATCACATAATTATTCGTTATTTGGTGAATTATTAGCAAATAATTATTTGGTGCAAATTATTTGAGGTTAAAATAATTATTTGTTATTCGATCGTGTGTTATTTGAAAATCACATAATTATTCGTTATTTGGTGAATTATTAGCAAATAATTATTTGTTATTTGGTGCAAATTATTTGAGTTTCAAATAATTATTTGTTATTCGATCGTGTGTTATTTGAAAATCACATAATTATTCGTTATTTGGTGAATTATTAGCAAATAATTATTTGTTATTTGGTGCAAACTATTTGAGTTTCAAATAATTATTTGTTATTCGATCGTGTGTTATTTGAAAATCACATAATTATTCGTTATTTGGTGAATTATTAGCAAATAATTATTTGTTATTTGGTGCAAACTATTTGAGTTTCAAATAATTATTTGTTATTCGATCGTGTGTTATTTGAAAATTAAATAATTATTCGTTATTTGGTGAATTATTCGCAAATAATTATTTGTTATTGGTGCATATTATTTGAGTTTCAAATAATTATTTGTTATTCGATCGTGTGTTATTTGAATATCACATAATTATTCGTTATTTGGTGAATTATTAGCAAATAATTATTTGGTGCAAATTATTTGAGGTTAAAATAATTATTTGTTATTCGATCGTGTGTTATTTGAAAATTAAATAATTATTCGTTATTTGGTGAATTATTAGCAAATAATTATTTGGTGCAAATTATTTGAGGTTAAAATAATTATTTGTTATTCGATCGTGTGTTATTTGAAAATTAAATAATTATTCGTTATTTGGTGAATTATTCGCAAATAATTATTTGTTATTGGTGCAAATTATTTGAGTTTCAAATAGTTATTTGTTATTCGATCTTGTGTTATTTGAAAATCAAATAATTATTCGTTATTTGGTGAATTATTAGCAAATAATTATTTGATGCAAATTATTTGAGGTTAAAATGATTATTTGTTATTCGATCGTGTGTTATTTGAAAATTAAATAATTATTCGTTATTTGGTGAATTATTCGCAAATAATTATTTGTTATTTGGTGCAAATTATTTGAGTTTCAAATAATTATTTGTTATTCGATCGTGTGTTATTTGAAAATCACATAATTATTCGTTATTTGGTGAATTATTAGCAAATAATTATTTGTTATTTGGTGCAAATTATTTGAGTTTCAAATAATTATTTGTTATTCGATCGTGTGTTATTTGAAAATCACATAATTATTCGTTATTTGGTGAATTATTAGCAAATAATTATTTGGTGCAAATTATTTGAGGTTAAAATAATTATTTGTTATTCGATCGTGTGTTATTTGAAAATCACATAATTATTCGTTATTTGGTGAATTATTAGCAAATAATTATTTGTTATTTGGTGCAAATTATTTGAGTTTCAAATAATTATTTGTTATTCGATCGTGTGTTATTTGAAAATCACATAATTATTCGTTATTTGGTGAATTATTAGCAAATAATTATTTGTTATTTGGTGCAAACTATTTGAGTTTCAAATAATTATTTGTTATTCGATCGTGTGTTATTTGAAAATCACATAATTATTCGTTATTTGGTGAATTATTAGCAAATAATTATTTGTTATTTGGTGCAAACTATTTGAGTTTCAAATAATTATTTGTTATTCGATCGTGTGTTATTTGAAAATTAAATAATTATTCGTTATTTGGTGAATTATTCGCAAATAATTATTTGTTATTGGTGCATATTATTTGAGTTTCAAATAATTATTTGTTATTCGATCGTGTGTTATTTGAAAATTAAATAATTATTCGTTATTTGGTGAATTATTTGCAAATAATTATTTGGTGCAAATTATTTGAGGTTAAAATAATTATTTGTTATTCGATCGTGTGTTATTTGAAAATTAAATAATTATTCGTTATTTGGTGAATTATTAGCAAATAATTATTTGTTATTTGGTGCAAATTATTTGAGTTTCAAATAATTATTTGTTATTCGATCGTGTGTTATTTGAAAATCACATAATTATTCGTTATTTGGTGAATTATTAGCAAATAATTATTTGTTATTTGGTGCAAACTATTTGAGTTTCAAATAATTATTTGTTATTCGATCGTGTGTTATTTGAAAATCACATAATTATTCGTTATTTGGTGAATTATTAGCAAATAATTATTTGTTATTTGGTGCAAACTATTTGAGTTTCAAATAATTATTTGTTATTCGATCGTGTGTTATTTGAAAATCAAATAATTATTCGTTATTTGGTGAATTATTCGCAAATAATTATTTGTTATTTGGTGCAAATTATTTGAATTTCAAATAATTATTTGTTATTCGATCGTATGTTATTTGAAAATCAAATAATTATTCGTTATTTGGTGAATTATTCGCAAATAATTATTTGTTATTTTGTGCAAATTAATTGAGTTTAAAATAATTATTTGTTATTCAATCGTGTGTTATTTGAAAATCAAATAATTATTCGTTATTTGGTGAATTATTCGCAAATAATTATTTGTTATTTTGTGCAAATTAATTGAGTTTAAAATAATTATTTGTTATTCGATCGTGTGTTATTTGAAAATCAAATAATTATTTCTTATTTGGTGAATTATTCGCAAATAATTATTTGTTATTTGGTCAAATTATTTGAGTTTCAAATAATTATTTGTTATTCGATCGTGTGTTATTTGAAAATCAATTAATTATTCGTTATTTGGTGAATTATTCGCAAATAATTATTTGTTATTGGTGCAAATTATTTGAGTTTCAAATAATTATTTGTTATTCGATCGTGTGTTATTTGAATATCACATAATTATTCGTTATTTGGTGAATTATTAGCAAATAATTATTTGGTGCAAATTATTTGAGGTTAAAATAATTATTTGTTATTCGATCGTGTGTTATTTGAAAATTAAATAATTATTCGTTATTTGGTGAATTATTAGCAAATAATTATTTGGTGCAAATTATTTGAGGTTAAAATAATTATTTGTTATTCGATCGTGTGTTATTTGAAAATTAAATAATTATTCGTTATTTGGTGAATTATTCGCAAATAATTATTTGTTATTGGTGCAAATTATTTGAGTTTCAAATAATTATTTGTTATTCGATCGTGTGTTATTTGAAAATCAAATAATTATTTCTTATTTGGTGAATTATTCGCAAATAATTATTTGTTATTTTGTGCAAATTAATTGAGTTTAAAATAATTATTTGTTATTCGATCGTGTGTTATTTGAAAATTAAATAATTATTCGTTATTTGGTGAATTATTCGCAAATAATTATTTGTTATTGGTGCAAACTATTTGAGTTTCAAATAATTATTTGTTATTCGATCGTGTGTTATTTGAAAATCAATTAATTATTCGTTATTTGGTGAATTATTCGCAAATAATTATTTGTTATTTGGTGCAAATTATTTGAGTTTCAAATAATTATTTGTTATTCGATCGTGTGTTATTTGAAAATTAAATAATTATTCGTTATTTGGTGAATTATTAGCAAATAATTATTTGGTGCAAATTATTTGAGGTTAAAATAATTATTTGTTATTCGATCGTGTGTTATTTGAAAATTAAATAATTATTCGTTATTTGGTGAATTATTCGCAAATAATTATTTGTTATTGGTGCAAATTATTTGAGTTTCAAATAATTATTTGTTATTCGATCGTGTGTTATTTGAAAATCAAATAATTATTCGTTATTTGGTGAATTATTAGCAAATAATTATTTGGTGCAAATTATTTGAGGTTAAAATAATTATTTGTTATTCGATCGTGTGTTATTTGAAAATTAAATAATTATTCGTTATTTGGTGAATTATTCGCAAATAATTATTTGTTATTGGTGCAAATTATTTGAGTTTCAAATAATTATTTGTTATTCGATCGTGTGTAATTTGAAAATTAAATAATTATTCGTTATTTGGTGAAATATTAGCAAATAATTATTTGGTGCAAATTATTTGAGGATAAAATAATTATTTGTTATTCGATCGTGTGTTATTTGAAAATTAAATAATTATTCGTTATTTGGTGAATTATTCGCAAATAATTATTTGTTATTTGGTGCAAATTGCTTGAGTTTCAAATAATTATTTTTTATTCGATCGTGCGTTATTTGATAATCAAATAATTTCATTATTTGATGAATTATTTGTGATATCCTATTAATGTTATGGTCACTATTTGAATTTCAAACAATTATTTGTCATTCGATTATGGATATATGTTTTCTGGTGTCCACTAGTTCCACTTTCAAATAACTAATTCTTGGCACAAGCATTTCTTTCCGCAGAATAATCTTAGAGTCAATTAATTAAAAAACAAGTGAGTTTGTGCTTCAGACAATACGATTGAAGTGAAAACTTTACTTCAAGTCAGACCTACTATTTATTTAATATTTGAGTTGTGACGTCACGACATAACAATGCATATGAAGAATTCATAAAAATTATTTGGTAACAGTGTTGGCAAATTACAATAGATGATATTATAGTAAAAAATATCAATATTTTTGAAAATTTATGATGATCTGGCAGCTAAATGCTGTTTTCGCAAGGTCTAAATGTGGCTCTTTAACTGCTGAGCATTTTGAAGAGCGGATTTTATTAAAAGCAAACGCATATTATTAGTGCATTTCAAAATTTAGGTAAAATGTATTACAATCAAAAATAAAAAAAAAACTAATCATCGTCTAAAGAGGTTTCCTTTTCAAAATTCCTAAATATTGAAATCTATGTCTACTCAAGGGTCATAAGGATAGAAACGTAAAATAACTGAATGACAAGTAATTGTTTGAAATTCAAATAATAACCATTACAATAATAAGAAATCACAAATAATTCATCAAATAATGAAAATATTTGATTATCAAATAACGCACGATCGAATATAAAATAATTATTTTAAACTCAATTAATTTGCACCAAATAACAAATAATTATTTGCGAATAATTCACCAAATAACGAATAATATTTGTAATCAAATAAATTTTTATTCGATTTTTCATTTTATTCGGTTTTCTATCTTTTATTTTTATTCGAATAAAAAATTCTCATATCTGCTTTGGCGTCTCTGGAACCTAGGCCATAATAAGGCCTATTGTTTACCTTCTAAACATATGAGCAATTGCTTATAGGTCCCGACCGGAAGTTCTTACGAATTTCAGTATTGGCTCGCAGTCCTCCTTGCCGGCTTCATGTATTTGATCCAGGAGGTGTGAGCCAAGTAATCTGTAACGGTTTCCTGAGAGAGCCGGACAGTTATAAAGAAAGTGAGTCACCGTTTCTAATTCCCAGCCTGCATATACGATCAGCAACACGCCCCCTGAGTAAAGAGTTCCCAGTGAAAGTTGACACCAGAGTTCTTAATGTTGGATTGTTTAATCTCAAAAGCTTTACAATTTAACAATTTTAAATTTTGCTTAATATTCTACTACTACATTTCCTTCAAAGTACAAGTACCACAACTACCGCTACTACTAATCTGCTAATACTCAAATACTACTTCTAATGCTTGAAATTGTGTCATGTAATTTTCACCACTTTTTTTGCACAGCATATGCATAAATGTTACATGTTCATAAAATATGTATAAAAACAAAAACGAAATTATGTTTCAAAGGAATTCTTCTACGATTTCTGTCGCTAGTGAGGCGTGATGGTCAAACTTTTGCTTAGGTCCTTCTCGTTTATGTTAGATATTATATTTCCAGGGAGGTGACTGAATTACAATCCGCTCTTTATGCTATTCCATATATATCCTGAATGAGTCTTAAGGTATTAGATGAGTGATGCCTTTAAGGTCGGCGTACTGAAGCACTTCAGATACGCCTTACGTTGATGAAAAATTTTCAAGGGATCTAGACAATCTCAAGGTAGTACGACAGCATATTATCGATATACGGCCTTCGAGGGAGATATCGGTTAAAAAAAAAAAAAAAAAAACTCAGCAGTATCACCAGTTTCAATACAAAGTTAAGACACATCGGAGACTAACACATAACACATACGCAGCCAAACGGCCTTGAGGTCTGTAACAATTGTAGAGCATAATATTTCGATTTATTGTTGTTACTAGGTTGAAAGCTCGTAGAATTCTCCGCTTGTGTATATTATATATTTATATTTTGTAGAAATATACTCGTATAAATATCCATTTTCCATATTATCAAAGGCAATTATTACATTTTAATTAAATTTCAGCATTTTGCATATAGACGGAGATTGATATAAATGCATTGAATACTTTACAAATATTTGCAGAGATCCAGATAAAATTATTCAACTCAGAAACGTAAAAGTATTTTATAAAAAATTACCAGATTTAATTACACATGAAACCGTTTTTATATTATTACAAGATTTCCTCATGCATTAATCTTCTGCAGTGCAGCAATCAATTCTCTTCCAGTTTAAAAATTTACCCCTAGGCTGATCATTTTTTGTTTAAACTTTTTTTTCTTTGCATGAAACAATTTATAAGAATTGTTTTAAACAAATTTAAAATGATAGTTTAAATCCACTTGGAATTCTTAGGTTTATTATAGCAGTCTTTTCCGTATAAAGCGTATCTATTCTAGGTTGCATTGTGTTTAGTTTTAGTTAGTTTAAGGTCGTTCGATAGTAAATCGATAAATATTCGCACTTTCATAACCCTACCATCACCAATTTCGTTCTTCTTTTGCTGAAAGTCAAGTACATAATTATGGGATTAGATTCTATTAATTTTTTTTTACTTGTGATGTACATATGCTGCCTAAATTAAATAACTTTAAAGTTCTTAAAATTTGACGATTTTTGATCTGCTGAGTAAAATTCAAAATATCATAACTTTGGAGAACAGAAGAATTTTAAGACCTTTTCTTTTTAACGATTCTAAATCAAATCATAAATACAAATGGAAACAGGTAAAAAAGCTAGAATTAGTCTAAGATCAATTCTTATAATACACTAGATGAATGCCCGTATGAAATTTCGTATTGTCACCCTTCTGTGCAAGTTTGATTTTTGAAGTGGTTTTTCGCATATATTTTTAGAACGGTTTGTCGGACAGAAAAAATTATTATAACCAATTTTATAGAATTTCGTATTCTAAAGAATTTTTTAGTGCAATAAAAATGTATTGGACTGATCGTTTTCAAGGTATACGTAAAAAACCTAAATTTTTATATGGCAACACCAAGAAGGAGTTACTCGATTTAGTCCATTTTTGAAATTTTATTTGATAGTACAATGAAAATACCATATACCAAATTTCAGCTCTCTACGTTGACGCGTTCTCAGGCAGTGTCCAAATATATAAAGGAAAACGAAATTTTTGTATAGCAACCCCATGAAGGAGTTGCCCGATTTGTCTCATTTTCGAACTTAATTTTACTTTTTTTTTAAGTCTGTGTACAAAATTTCAGTTCTCTAAGTATAACCGTTCTCGAGTTATTGTGCGCACAGACGGACGGACATGCAAAAATGAAAATAAGTTTTAATATTATGCGTGGGTGTTGAATCCATTTTTCTCTACAATCATATTTCGAGGTGTTACAAACGGAATGAAAAACTTATTATACCCTATAGATTTCATCTAGGGTATAAAAACAGCCGCCTCGTCCGGACGAGGCTGTTTTTTTTTTCTTGTATTTATGATTTGATTTAGAGTCGTTAAAAATAAAAGTTCTTAAAATTCTTCTGCTCTCCATTATTGACCGATTCTAACAAGTGTAGGTTCGATTCCCGTCCGGGAAAAAAAATCATAACTATGAAATGTCCTCTTTGAAACAAATGCTCCAGTTTGTTCCTACAATATCCTTGAAAGGACTAATGCGAATTTAAGTGACTACACTTCCATTGAAAAATGAAAAATATTCTAAATTAAATTTTTTGTGAGTTTAGGAGGGAGGGGTCAAGAAAAAGCAAGAAAAATATAATGATTTTTTTTAAAGGGTTTCTCAAATCTATCGTCCACTACGTATATTCAGAAATAAAATTTTCTCGTAACTGGTTACAATTTTTCTTGTTCGATATCCAAAAGGAAACCCCATCAATCAAATCTGAAGCTGTTCATTTTGTAGCAATATATAAAATGTTCTTATCTAAATCTGGTTTAAATGGGTTCACAGTGTTTATGAAGTTTTGACCGCTGCCGCCGAGCGGATATTGAATTAGTAAAATTTGAATTATGTTACCCTTGTCAATCGTCGTGTCGCATTGGTTTCTATTCCAAAGTTAAGTCTACAGGTTGCATCCGTTTTACTCCAAAGCAATTTTACTCGAAAATTGCTTTCAACCCTGTTTGGGTATCGTCAACCTTAATCAAATTATCAAGATTTTCTCTGCCCTTTTGTAATATAGAGTTTTGATGACTTTCTGTATGTATTTATTTTTATTTAAACCCTTATGGAATGGCATAAGTTATACACATTTTCATGGTTTTTATTGCCATTTGCAGCAAACTTTTCCTGCTGTCATTCCAAGGTCGGATCCAGATATTTGCTCTAAGGGGGGCGATAAAATAAATAATTTTAAAATTGGAATTGAAAATAATTAAGAAATCAATTGCTTATGTTGTAAGTCAAGTTATTTAAGCTCTCTGTTTTCCAAGATTTCTCAAATAAGCTATTTTCTAAAAAGGCAGAACTAGTTTTTGATAGTCTACGACACAGACGCGTATACAGGGAGTGGGTCACGGGGGTCATGACCTCCCCCAAAGCGCTACCTCACCTTTGCGGTAAATTTAATGTGGCGCTGGCCTGTAGAGTAAGTTGTAAAAGTTTAACAGGACGATTTTCGTATGGTACGGACAAAATATGTAGCTGACCCCGGCGATTAATGCTGGTGCTCTAACGCACTTTTCTATTCTGCGGCGACAGCTAGCGCTGGTTTGAGCATTTATTTGACTTCTTTTGAGTAGTATTAGTGAAGTCTGGATTGGGTATAATAGTCATTCGTACGTAACTCCTCGTCTTTGAAACGTGTACGATTTTTTTAGAATTTTCTTGTGTTTTATATAGTGTCGAAAAGTCATCTATCATACCTATCACAGGATAGTAAGTAATTTTGGAATACTACATATTTATTTTAGTGTTTGATTGTTTAGAAAAAGGGACGCAGTGCTTAGTAGCCCGGTTATTATGATGCTTTTATATTTTTGTTGCACCGATTACTCCTGTAGATGAAAAAGCACACAATTTCGAGACTTGAAAGTGTTATTGTTTCTAAGAAATTGGTCAGCGATCAGAAATTTTTTTTACCTATCTAATTTTCCAACATAAAATAGATGACAGGACAACTAGCTGGGAAGCTCACAACAGAAGCATACAAACTTACTTCACGAATTTTGATTTAGGGTTCTTTCAGTATTACCCTAGTTCCACGCAATTCAAGCCTGAGTTGTTCAAACTTGTAACGTTCGTAGGGAAGCATTAAATTCTTGCAACGGTCCAAACGAATTGGTGGATTTATTCTGGTGGTTCATTCTTTCGGACAAGGGCACAAGAGTTCAGTTTTCTTAGAGAGATTTGACATTTCTTCTTTAGATTTTTCATGTACTACTGGTGGCCGACCATGGTTCTAAAGAGTTAGATTGATTCAGGTGCCTTGGTTGGCCTTAGTCGCTAAAGATGATATTTATGAGCATTGGCAATTATTCATTTTGCTCTTAGAAATTTGCTTGAACATTATTCTTTCGAATCTTGGTGACTGAAAACCTTCATTTGGATTGATTCGAGTACCGCTATAATTGATTCTACATTTTTTCTTCAAAATTTTTGCAGAAAAACTATAAAAATAAAATCCATTCGGTTTCCTCTGCGGTAGTTGGCGTTGCTTTGCTTGTACTTTCGTATTAATTCAAGTAGTGTTGTTTAATTTAACTTTACGTGTACTTTTAATTAGTAGGAGAAGGATAAACTTGCTATATTAATAAGCGATGGAGGTAAATATAGTAGCGATATGACAACTTTTCTCAGAAGAAAGCAAGATCAGTTAACTTCCTATCAGAAGATATGGTCAGTAACATATCATGTACTCAATTACTTCACCCGTGACAGAATCGGTTGCATCTATTTCTATAATCTCTGCTCGAGACGGCGTATCTGATTAAGAGTCCTTGATGTCCAACCTAAGATCGACATTGATGTGGATAATATTATCGAAAGGTCATCACAGCTGATACTTGCTGCGAAGATGATTTCTACGCCGATGTATAGAATGAAAATTTCATTAGCATCCAGATACTGCGGGAGTTCTTTTATTAATGTTATATAAATTTTAATAAGCATAGTCAAATTTTGTACCACATAAAACATAGAGAGTTTTGCTATGAAAATTCATAGCGACATAAGTCAATTTGAATTTGACTCAGTTTGCTGCTAAGTCTGCAGCTCGAGAATTGAATGGAAAAAACTCTTATACAAACGAAAATATTTGAAAAAAGAAATTTCATTGCAAAAAGATTACGTTTCATACAAGCAAGAACTGTATAATCGTCAGTACGGTTTGGTTCCTGCCTGCCGTATATGCCAAAGCAAACAGCAAAACTGACCTCATATATAGACTTAAAAGAAATTTTAAGTGCGAGTTATATGAGGCGAAATACTACGTATTTACTTGAATGCCTAGCAATATTAGCCCCATGCGAGACTAGCATTTCATAGGGAGTTTTGCTTAGCTGTTTGCTTTGGCGTATATGGCACGCAGGAACCAAACCGTACTGACGATTATACAGTTCCTGCTTATATGAAACGTCCTCTTTTTGCAATGAAATTTCTTTTTCCAAAGATTTTCGTTTGCATAAAGAGTTTTTTGCATCCGCATAAAACAGACAATAAATATACACTTCTTGTCTTGTCGTACTGCTGAAGTTTTTCACATACAGCTCCATAATTTCCTGGGCTGAGCTGCAATTTGTTGTAAAAATTAAAGGCCACGCTTTTAAAAAATTTGTTTTTTTGGCAATAATTTCTTTTCAAACCGACGACACTTAAAGAAATTTTCGAGGAGTGTAAATTAGGTAGTGTTAATATATGCATAACCCTATTTGCTTTAATTAGATATTTTCAAGAATACTAAATCTGATATTAATTACTCCAGCTATGATGATTTTCCCAACATACTACTTTTCATCAACATACCAGACTTTTGTAAGCTTTCGATCACAAAAAAATGCAAAAATTTTTCTTATACTGAAAATTCCTTAATGATATAATTTTAATTTTTTTTAGAATAATTTAGAACTAAAAAAACAAATAAATATAAAAAAGAACTTTGCTTCAAAACCCGCACTAAAAAATAGAAAATAATTCCTTTCTTCACTTAATTAGTACCTACCTACATACATATAGCACAAAAGATATCTAGAGTTTCCCTTCATTTACATTTAATTAAATATTTAAATTATATCACATTTATGTATAAATTTTACAATTTTCAAGGTACACAAAGAAAGCAATGTAATTTAGTTATGTATTTTAATAAACATTAATATCTCCAAATTTCAATTTCGAAAATTGTTATCTACTGTAGTATTAAATTTTGAACTGCCCAGAATCACCCCAATCACCCCCCGCTGTAACCACCCTTGTGTCATTCTTACCGTTGAACCTGAAATAACATTCTTGACTGCCACACCAAAAATCAGCATTTATGATATTAGATTTTTCAATTAATTTTTTGTAATCCTTCGCGCCGAGCCCACAGCGCCCTCTATTACTGGAAACCAGGCAGACTTCCGAATGAATTATCAATGATGTTGATAGCGCAGTGTAGAGTGGAGTGGACTGGACCGGATTCACTAACTCGGAGAGTTTTGGAGTTGTGGAGATGAGAGCTCTTTTGCCACTTAACTCTCCACTCGTAATTCTGTAACTCGTGGAATTTGTATTGAAATTTACCAAACTCTCTATTGCACTCGGCAAAACTTTCGGCTGTGTTAGTTGTGGAGAAGTAAGAAAAATATTTCTCAACTGACAGTATTGTCCACTTTTATGGTCCTTTGTGAAGGTACCAATGTACCTAGGATTTTCAAATTGAGTTATGGATTCACTGCATATCCTGGCTATGTTTACAAAAATCGTAGCAATACTTACAGAGAAATAAGGATTTTTGTTCCTCAAGGTACCCGCTAAAAATTGTAATTTACGCGAAAATTGCCAATTTGCTCGTCTTCCAGTACAGAAGAGATGCTATAAAAATTTTAAATATGCACGTTAAAGTTTGTACTATAGTAGGATGAAATCGCACCTAAATTGTATCCCCTAATTAGATATGTAATTAGTTTTGAAGTCCGGTAAATAGTTTTGGAGATAACTGCAAAAGAAGTGAATCAGTCCTTCTTAAGATGAAAAAATGGCCGTTTTTATGGTACAAAAATGGACATATTTTCAAGTCATCTTTATGAAGAACTGGTAAGTCGTGGAAACTCACTTTCCATGAGAAAGATGTTCACAACTGAGTGAAACAAAGAACGGAAGAAATGTTTGCAAAATATAGGAACTGGGGTGTATATGACCTAAGTGAAAAAAAAAGCCGTCTTTCGGCCGTAAAAAGTCTGTTATGAAGTTAAAATGATCAGAAAAAAAAAGTACACCACTCGATTACTGGCTTCTCCCTCTTTAATTTGATACCAAACATGACGTATTTTGGGCAACCCCCAATTGGGGGTGGGGTGGTATCCACCCTCATCCCAAAAGACCCTCCCCCAGAAATTGTTCACCTATATTTTTGTACTCTAGACCCTAAATCCATAGAAAAAAACCCCAATTCTCTACGACTCTCTCACACAGAGTTAACTGTCCTTCAGTATTACGACATTTCTCTTGTTTTCCCTAACTCCCCAAGTATGTTAGAGATTCGCGAATTGTGAGTTAGGTAAAACGAAAATTCTCATCTCCCAAACTCTCCGAGTTGCAAAATCCGGCCCCTGGACCTGGAGGTAAATTCCTCATGATCAATTTTACTATGAAAACTATAAAAGCTAAAACAAACATGATTGTGAATGTCCTACACGTGCCATTTCTAAATATTTATTTGTATTTAGGAGGTTGTCTCCCAGCTACATTGCGAGCAGTACGTGTTTTTGTGTTTTGTGTCCTTTTTCTGTTTTTTATTTACATTAAAGAAATAAAAACGAGAAAATTACGTTTTTTCAATAAAACCACCTCTATACACAGATTTTTAAAATTACTGGAAGAAAATTATGCTAAATGCATTTCGGATCTAGTCGCCCACCTTCAGTAGCTTCCTATTAGACTTAAAGTGAAAACTGACACTGTGGTATGTAACTCTTTACGTACGAGTTCATTAGTATTGGCAAATACAATTATTGTCATTAAAATTGTTAAATAAATTAAGCTGTGTATGTAAAGAAGACTCTAAATGAAGCTAAAATTCTAATCTGTGATTGCAATTACACTTACAATTACTTACACTTAAACAAAACTCGAAAAAATTTACAGTTGCTGTGGTCACACAGAAGAGCACCAACACATTAACATTAAAAACCTGGACCTAAAAAGGTTAGTACAAAATCAGTACAAATTGGATGCATGGGAGAGCGTGTACATGAAAAAATTCAACAACATATTAATAAACATTGGCCAGCCACCAATAGCTTCATCCCTTTTTAACTTTATAAAGCCAGTAGCAATAAATTAAACAATTTTGTTTTTGTTTTTCGTTTGTATGTTTTTAATAATTTTTGACGACAGCAACTGTAAATCTTTTTTTTTTTTTCAATTTAATTTGTAAGATGACTCCCCCGCCCCCTCTAATTTCAATGCTAGATCCGTGCCTGATTGATAGAAATGTCTCTGACATCTATACATAGTTTCATGTCAATATTTTCAATTACTACAGACCTACAAGTGTTTTTGTATAGAAAGCACTTAACTTGGATTGACTCGTTGCGCCCTTATTGCAATCTGTTCGACACAGCGTGGCAAAGCAATTTCACTGTTCGATTTGCCGCGTTTTTGCGCCGCGAACTAAAGAGTAATCTATTTTAGCCTTCAATGTTCAGCCTCTTTGAATATATATGGCTCTCCACAGTATACCTACTAACAAGTTTGACAATCCGGCAGCATGGATTCGCCATTTTCTTCTTTTTCTACTTCTTTTCATCGATTCGTATGACGTCACACGTACTTGACAGCCCAGAAGATCTTGTTACTCTGTATATCATGATGGCTGCCATTGCTATGCCACTAATATCGTCCACATATAAAGCCCATGTTGTTTTCGTATGCTTTTGGATCATGGCTGAAACAAGCTTTGCCACTTCAATATCTGTATCCGTAATTTTGAGGTAGCATTTGTGAAAGTCCGAAACAGAGCAAGAAAAATCTTTGTTCCATCAAAATTTTGCAATCTTAAAAAAATTTTTATGGGAACTGAAACATGGCAACAGCCAACATTATCACATATAAATTTCACCACTTTAGAGTGGCTTTACATGTTTTATGGAACGTGGTAAGAACAAAAATTATCGCTTTAAAATTTTAGCCTCTTAGAAAAATATGAAGAAGAAAACAATTGGGATTTTGAAATTGCAGCTCCGAATTTCTGTCGCCACAAAGTGGCGGACTTTTTAATGTGGATATATGTCGATAGAAAAAGCCATGCCAGATATCAACTCTTTTAAGGTATTTTCATTGCGGATGATCATGGTAGTCAATAGACAAGGCTTCGATATCGACGTTTCAACCGCTAAATTATGTGCCCCCTCTGAAAATATCATAGTTTACTACTTCCATGCCTAAGCAAACACATCAATGTGCTTCTATTACGGGAAGAATGCTTAAGTTTTTATTCCTCATATCCTATCGATTTTGCTATATAATCTGAGGTTCTACCACCTGATGAACGGTCATTAATGGTACCACTTGGCTTGTCACTTGACCAAAGATAACCTAATAAGAAGATAAGAAGCAGCCGAACAAATTTTTCGTGTTTTTTAGACCGAAAGAAGTAATGCCATATACTTTTGTCTTTTGCATGATTGGGGGAAGAGAACTTGGTTATGCACCATTGTAGTGCGATTGAGACAACGAGTTAAAAACAAAAAAACCAGAGAACCTAGGATTACCCGAATGACAAAATCTTATTGAATCCCTCAAAATCCTATCAAACTATTCATAATAATTACATCAGGTCACACTACCTCAATTTCTTAAGAAAAAGATTAATTTCGCGTTGGCCAAGGTGCTGAAAGGAGATGTAAAGTTTCTTTCAAATAAAATTCTCAATTTTTCCGAAAATATCAGAGAATCCAGCAGCAGTTACACCCACTTAATCTCATAAATGTAAACAAAAGCACATGCTTTTCAAATATGAGAGGATTAAAGTAATAACTTTGGAACCACAACATAGGATTATAGCAACAACTTTGGAACCAGCTCTCTCAATATTTGAGAAAAACTTATTTTCACAAAAGCGTGCGAACATTTTATGCGAGTAAAATCTGAAAACTCCACCCCTTTTCATTTATGTACTAGAATGAATCATTTGCCATTCTGTTTCGTTACATGTACTCTGCGCTTTCACATTTTTTGTCTTTATTCATAAAAGTTTTAAAGAGAGTTTGTTTTGTTTTGTTATGTTTTCATCTTCTTTCTTTCGTTTTCTAGTCGTTTCCTATCTTATTATTAGGTTATCTTTGGTGTTTAATTGATCGATCAATAGCCCCTATGTCAATCCAAATTTCCATATCATATTTGTGATAATTTATTTTCAACCTTCCGTTTACTCAAGAAACTAAAAGATTGCGGATACAAATGCAGCGGTACAACAAGGGGTTGATAATCACTTAGGAAATCGTGTGTTTTCTGAACCCGAAAGAGTTTCGAAAGAAAAAAAGAGCCTACATAGAAATGGCTGCTACGAAATTAAATACAAGCAAGAGTTTCTTGAGTCGGTGGAAAGATAATTCTGTACAGGGATTGCAACGTCATAAGTTTCATTGTAAAAATTATTGTTCAGTGAGTTCTTACATATGGCTTCAGTCCTTGTAAAATGCTTATGAAAAGTTTTTATTTTTATAAGTCAACAAAAATCATTATTAGATGAGTAATATTTTTATCATCAAAAATAATAATCATTCGGTGATTTTTATTATTCTTGATCAAGAATAATACTCATGAAGTGATTTTTATTTACCTTGTCTACAAATAAAAATCTCCAAGTTATTTCCTCACATTTCATCTGAACATCTGTACAGCAGCATCTATGATTTTATACAGCGCCGTAGATTGAAATCATACTTCGTTATTTTTATTTGTCGATCAAAAAAATAAAAATCACTTCATGAGTTTTATTATTTATTAAGCAAAATAAAAATCACGATGCGGTTTTTATGTTTGGCCAGGAAAAACAAAAATCTTGAAATGCTTTTTATTCTTCATACAGATTAAGATGTTATATGAATAATATGTGTATAAATATATCTATAAAGTAGGTTTAATTTTTTTTATATACCTTAGATATTTACTTTCCATAATAAATCTTAATTTACAATACATAATAAGATTTTCCTTGTTTTGTAGCGTCTCATATGACCACAAACCCTCAGTAAGGCTTGGAGCCTTGTAGAATTAATTGATATGACGCCAATTAATTGTACAAAGCTCCAACCCTTACTAAGGGTTTGTGGTCATATGAGACGCTACAAAACAAGGAAATTCTTATTCATGCCTTGATGATTATTTTTAGACAACTTCTTTGTTTGCATAATGTTTGGGTTGGGTAAGTATTTATTAATTGCGGAGAATAAGGGTTAATACAAAAAAAAAAAACTATTTATTCCACTGTATTAATTAATTGGATGAAGTTTTTCTACCTTAGGTTCTTGTGTTTACAACTTGGTGGAAGATTTAGAAAAGTGTTTTCTATTTCCAGAATTTGATAGTCCATGATGCCTTTTAAGAAATTTAAGAAAATTCTATGAAAAAATTCAAAATCAGTTAAAGTGGAAGACGTTGGAATTATTCTACCGTTTTATATTATATTCATTAGAAAAAAGTTTTTGAAATTTTAGTGTTACTGTTACGGAACCCTAGCGACTTTGTAACGCTGACTAACATAAATATCTATTCAGAACCGAAGTGTGATTCATATTTCAGGAGCACATACACACCAAATTATACCCTAGTTGAAATCATAGGGTATACTGAGTTTGTCATTCTGTTTGTAACGCACAGAAATAATGCTGGATCGTAGATCCGCGCATAATATTAAAAGTTATTTTGATTTTTACATGTCCGTCTGTCCGTCCGTCCTCACAATACTCGAGAAAGCGTTCATTTAGAAAGCTGCAATATTACTCACGGGCTTTTTAAAAAAAAAATGTGAATTCAAGTTCAAAAATGTGACGAACCGGGTAACTCTTCGTAGGGTTGCCACACACAAATATTTTGTTTTTCACTATATATTTGAATACGCCTGAGAGCGCGTCGACGTAGAGAGTTGAAACTTTGTGCACGGTGTTTTCATAGTAATAGTAAGTAAAACTTCAAAAATAGACTAAATGTGACAACCCCTTCCTGGTGTTGCCATAGAAATATTTAAGTTTTTTACGTTTACTACAAAAACGATCAGTCCCAGAAGCTTTTATAGTACTGAAAAGTTCTTCGGAAAATAAAATCCTATAAAACTGGTAATAATTATTTTTTCTGTCCGACGAACAGCTCTGGAAATATTTGCGAAAAACAACTTCAAAAATCAAACCTACGCAGATAGGTGACCATAAGAAATTACATACAGGCATTCATCTAGGGTACCATAAGAATTGCTCGTAGACCACCCACACAGGACACATGTGCCCATGGTAAGTTACTTAGAAATCCTGTTAGGATAAATAAATTGTCTGTGGGAAATCCCGTCCCGTTCCAGGGACATCCATGGGAGTGACGGATGACTGGGATTAGGATGTCCCTGCTAGATCCCCATACCCTTCCCACAAGATATCCTGTGGTTATACTTAGGCACAATTAATGCATTCAATATTGGAAAATACCCACCGCAAACGTACGTAGGACGTCTTACGGATCTCCTAGTTTGTTGGCAGGATGTCCGGGGGAATATCTTTGGATATTGTTTGATAGATTTTTTTTTAAATGGGTACAAAAAAAATAATGGGTGGAAAGTATATGCCAGAGGTGTATGCACTTGCACAAAACATAAATCTAATATTTTTAACACAGGGAAATTGAATTCTTATGATAAAATTACTAAAAAATCACGTTCTGAAATGTACAACTAAAAAACTTTGCCAAAACAAGAAGAAATTGCAGAAGTGAATAGAAATCTAATAGTATCTATAGCTTCATGCATGTAGTGGGCTTAAACAATGCAGTTCTCATATGGATTCTTTTCATACATATCTTGTTGTTCTGTTTTTGTTCTTCAAAAACGACACACCAAGCAATAAATTAGTGCTTTTACCAGAGAACCACACGAACCACGAGAATCAGAGAATATACCAAAATAAATTCTGGAAGCGGAAAAACGATCTTCCCATGTTTGTCCAAAAATTGTCCTGTACATCCCGTATGTATTTGTCTATGGAATACTGAAAATGTTCCCATAGAGAGTAGTTGTGAGATATCTCAGGGAATAACTTATTGGAAATTTCTAATAACTCATAGAAATAAGGTCTTAAGTACATACTGAATACTTCCTGTTCATCGCGGGAAAGCTATGGGTTCTGTGGGATAAGAATGGGATCTGTGGGGACAAGATGAGATGAGCTCGAAAAACCAAATTGAATGTTTTTGGAATCAGTTAAGATTTAACTCATCTGATGCACAAAAATGGCTTGGATCATCAGCAAGGTCTCTAATTGACAATTTTTGAGGACCAAATCTTTTATTTCTTTGATGTGGCTATCATCGGAAGATATTGATGGTCGTCTGGGGCGCTATTCAACTTGAACTCATTGTTAGCCTTTGTACCACTTGTAAAATTTTTTTGTGATATAACGTTATTACTAAAGGCCTTTTGCAACACCCTCAGTTTTCCGAAATATGAATCACACTTCGGTTCTGAATAGATATTTATGTTAGTCAGCGTTACAAAGTCGCTAGGGTTCCGTAATAGTAACACTAAAATTTCAAAAACTTTGTTCTGATGAATATAATATAAAACGTTAGAATAATTCCAACATCTTCCATTTTAACAGATTTTGAATCTTTTTCATGGAATTTTCTTAAATTTCTTAAGCAGCATCATGGACTATCAAATTCTGGAAATAGAAACACGAAAAGAATTATAATTTTATCAAAGGGCAAGTTTACTTTCCTAAATCTTCCACCAAGTTGTAAACACAAGAACCTAAGGTAGAAAAACTTCATCCAATTAATTAATACAGTGGAATAAATAGGTTTTTTTTTTGTATTAACCCTTATTCTCCGCAATTAATAAATACTTACCCAACCCAAACATTATGCAAATAAAGAAGTTGTCTAAAAATAAACATCAAGGCATGAATAAGATTTTCCTTGTTTTGTAGCGTCTCATATGACCACAAATCCTTAGTAAGGGTTGGAGCTTTGTACAATTAATTGGCGTCATATCAATTAATTCTACAAGGCTCCAAGCCTTACTGAGGGTTTGTGGTCATATGAGACGCTACAAAACAAGGAAAATCTTATTATGTATTGTAAATTAAGATTTATTATGGAAAGTAAATATCTAAGGTATATAAAAAAAATTAAACCTACTTTATAGATATTTTTATACACATATTATTCATATAATATCTTAATCTGTATGAAGAATAAAAAGCATTTCAAGATTTTTGTTTTTCCTGACCATAAAAACCGCATCGTGATTTTTATTTTGCTTAATAAATAATAAAACTCATGAAGTGATTTTTAGTTTTTTGATCGACAAATAAAAATCACGAAGTATGATTTCAATCTACGGCATTGTATAAAATCATAGGTTCTGGTGTACAGATGTTCAGATGAAATGTGAGGAAATCACTTGGAGATTTTTATTTGTAGACGAGGAAAATAAAAATCACTTCATGAGTATTATTCTTGATCAAGAATAACAAAAATCGGCGCAATGTGATTTTTATTTGTTATTCAGAAAAATAAAAATCACCGAATGATTATTATTTTTGAGGATAAAAATATTACTCATCTCATAATGATTTTTGTTGACTTATAAAAATAAAAACTTTTCATAAGCATTTTACAAGGACTGAAACCATATGTAAGAACTCACTGAACAATAATTTTTACAATGAAACTTATGTATTTAATTTCGTAGCAGCCATTTCTGTGTAGGCTCTTTTTTCTTTCGAAACTCTTTCGGGTTCAGAAAACACACGATTTCCTAAGTCATTATCAACCCCTTGCCGTTATGCTGCAATTGTATCCGCAATCTTTTAGTTTCTTGAGTAAACGGAAGGTTGAAAATAAATTATCACAGATATGATATGGAAATTTGGATTGACATAGGGGCTATTAATCGATCAATTAAACACCAAAGATAACCTAGTAATAAGATAGGACACAGGCGAGATTCCCGTGTGTTTTACATTTAAAATGCATACGCTCTAGAAAAGGAAAGAAAGAAGATGAAAAAATAACAAAACAAAACAAACTCTCTTTAAAACTTTTATGAATAAAGACAAAAAATGTGAAAGCGCAGAGTACATGCAACGAAACAGAATGGCAAATGATTCATTCTAGTACATATGTAAATGTAAGGGGTGGAGTTTTCAGATTTTACTCTCATAAAATGTTCGCACGCTTTTGTGAAAATAATTTTTTCTCAAATATTGAGAGAGCTGGTTCCAAAGTTGTTGCTATAATCCTCGCATATTTGAAAAGCACGTGCTTTTTTTTACATTCATGAGATTAAGTGGGTGTAAGTGCTGCTGGATTCTCTCATATTTTCGGGAAAATTGAAAATTTTATTTGAAAAAAACTTTACGTCTCCTTTCAGCACCTTGGCCAACGCGAAATATATCTTTTTTTTAAGAAATTGAGGTAGTGTGACCTAATATCAATATTATGAATAATTTGATAGGATTTTGAGGGATTCAATAAGATTTTGGCTCTCTGGATTTTTGTTTTTAACTCGTTTTCTCAAACGCGCTACAATGGTGCATAACCAAGTTCTCTTCCCCCATTCATGGAAAAGACAAAAGTATATGGCATTACTTCTTTCGGTTTAAAAAACTTGAAAAGCCAAGTGGGACCATTATTCGTCAGGTGGTAGAACCTCAGATTATATAGCAAAATCGGTAGGATATGAGGAATAAAAACTTAAGCATTTTTCGTCCCGTAATAAAGGGTTTTCTTTTTTTTTGAGATTCAAAGAAAAATACTATTTTTTGAGATAAATGATCGGAACTTTATTTCATTATAAAGAGAAAGGTATGCCGTTAATAATGGAAAATAACATCAGCCAAATGACCACCACGACCACGCCTACAGCCCCATATTCTTTTCATGAAATTTTCCATAACCGAATCGCAAAGTGGCTGTCCTCGATAGCCTCACGAATTCCATCTTTGAGGTCTTGAATCGACGCTGGGCTGTTGGCGTTGACCTTCTCTTTCACGTGGCCCCAAAGGAAGAAGTCGCAAGGTGTTAAGTCACAAGATCCCGGTGGCCAATTGTGATCACCTCTTCGAGAGATAACACGGTCCAGAAACTTTTCCCGTAAAAGATCAATGGTTTCGTTGCTTGTATGGCACGTAGCGCCGTCTTGTTGAAAGTAAACGTTGTCCAGATCAATACCATCCAATTCCGGCCATAAAAAATCATTAATCATCTGTCGATAGCGCAATCCATTCACCGTAACTGTTGCTCCAGCCTCATTTTCGAAAAAATAAGGTCCAATGACCCCGCGGGACCATAAACCGCACCAATCAGTCACACGTTGAGGATAGAGAGGCTTTTCAACAATAACTCTTGGGTTTTCCGAGCCCCAGATGCGACAATTTTGCTTGTTGACGAAGCCATCGAGGTGGAAATGGGCCTCATCACTCAAGATGAGTTTTCGATGGAATTCCGGATCATTTTCATGCATTTCAAGGACCCAATCAGCAAAGACTCGACGTTGTTGATGATCGGCCGGCTTGAGTTCTTGTGTTAACTGAACTTTATAAGCCTTAAGACCCAAATCTTTATGCAAAATACGGTGTAATGACGTTTGTGGAATGCCTAATTCCAAAGAACGACGAGGAATGGACAATCCTGGGTTTTCTTCAACACTTTCGGCTACAGCAGCAATATTCTCGGCTGTTCTTGAGCGACGTGCACGGGTTTTATTCATCACATCACTAACTTGTCCCGACAGCTCGAAATTTTCTACCAATTTCTGTATTGCGGTCCGACAAGGTGCTTCACGACGACCCAAAAATGTTCGAGTTTTACGAACCGTCGACATATATCCACATTAAAAAGTCCGCCACTTTGTGGCGACAGAAATTCGGAGCTGCAATTTAAAAAAAATCCCAATTGTTTTCTTCTTCATATTTTTCTAAGAGGCCAGAATTTTAAAGCGATAATTTTTATTCTTACCACGTTCCATAAAACATTTAAAGCCACTCTAAAGTGGTGAAATTTATATGTGATAAATAAATTTTTGTTGCTCTGTTTCGGACTTTCACAAATGCTACCTCAAAATTACGGATATAGATATTGAAGTGGCAAAGCTTGTTCCAGCCATGATCCAAAAGCATACGAAATCAACATGGGCTTTATATTTGGACGATATTAGTGGCATGGCAATGGCAGCCATCATGATATACAGAGTAACAAGATCGGCTGGGCTGTCAAGTACGTGTGACGTCATACGAATCGATGAAAAGAAGTAGAAAAAGAAGAAAATTGCGAATCCATGGTGCCGGATTGTCAAACTTGTTGGTATGTATACTGTGGACAGCCATATATATTCAAAGAGGCTGAACATTGAAGGCTGAAATAGATTACACTATAGTTCGCGGCAAATCGAACAGTGAAATTGCTTTGCCACGCCTTAACACACAGATTGCAATAAGGGCGCAGCAAGTCAAGTCATGTCAAGTGCTTTTGTGCTTTCAAATTTTCTTCATTGTCTTCCTTCTTTGGATTTTATTTGATGATTTTTCACATCCTTCCGATTGTCTTGTTTAGGGCGTTGGGGCTTATCTTTGGCCCTCAGTTCTTTTTCTTACAGCTACTTCGCCACATCAGCTGTAGTTAATGGATTTCTCGCAAGAGTTTGTTATTAAATTTGGGAGGGACTGGGAGAGAGTAAGAATTGGATATGGTTTTGGATCTTTAGGAAATTAAGAACTGGAGATTTCCTATACTGGCAGGTTTTATCAGAGACATCCCTGGTTCTTGAGATTACCCCTGTAGTAATCTCCTTTAGTATCATAGAAACTTATTCTACCTTCGTGGAGGTAGATGTTTCTAGCATTCGGTTAAGCCAAGAGCAAGGGTGACAGGTATTTGAAGTTTGCCCGTATTAGAAGATCCGGCAAGTTGTTTATGAGTGGGTTTGAAAGGATAGGGATTTTCTCGACTTATTTTTCGGTTTGACCGATAAGATACTCTTTGTTAGAAGTTATATTGGCTGCCTCGTAAGGGCGCAGCAGGGCAGATATAGCGTTTTTATATTGGTAGGTACTACATATTGTGATGTGAAGTTGCCTATCCCAGACATAACTTTGTTGTTGGCACCACAGAAAGTGAGCAGCAAATTTAGGATTAGAAATGATCAATGTGTGATGCAGAATATGGAAAACATGTTTTTTAACCTTTTGCTACGTTGTCGCACCATGCACTAAAGTATAATGAGTCTCAGCCTTTATCCATGAGTTCCAACGATTTAAATGCTAGCTGCATTCTGAACTAGTGATATGTTCTCCGTTACCGTTAAGCATGACCATTTAATTTTTATCATTTTCATTAAAAAGTTACCTCTATAAGGTATTAATGCAACATAAAATTGTTATGCAATCAACTTACGTAAGAAGTATTCAAAACATATTTAATTATTCCACTAATCCTTCGTTATTATCCCCAACATCGTTTTATATAAATATTCTCTTTGACATTAGTTACTTTGTTAATTAGGTTTTCGTAATAATCCATTTTGTTCCCAGGAGAAGTAATTTTTAATTAGATTTAAAAAAAATGAATTTCTTATCATAATAGCATCAATAAATTTGAACCCATGATTCAACTCGACCTTTAAGAATCGAAAGTTTTCTCTGCCGCCCACCAAAGAAAGAAAATCTTTATTTATTGCTTGCATAACATTTAAATTTCAATTTTCTTTTCACTAACAAGCAATATTAATTTCGTTCTCTTTTCCCTTTTCCATGATGAAAGCAGGACTAGTGGGTATTATACATATAATAGGAGAATAACAAGTTTTAATCCAGAGATGATTGCCATGCGGGACACTATAGCGTTGGATTCGAGGATTTCTGCTAGCCTGAAATTAATTTGAGCCATTGTTTATCAATAAATTGTGATAATTGCTATTCTGGGTATAAGACACAAAACGAAGAAAGTATATTCGTTCGTATATAGAAATGTATTCGGCTTTTCCAGCTGTAAATCTGCCCCAAGTGGTGTGTAATGAACGTGTGTAGCGCATAGCTATCTACCTACTACCTGCATGGAAAGGATTACGGTACAATCGCATAAATTTCCCTAATGCACAATTTTAGATGGAAATCTTACTTGAGATTCAGTCCTAAGTATCCCAGAATTGTTGGGCTGGGCTGCAATAGAAATGCAACTGTGACTTCGAAATGGCCCATCGTAAATCTGATAAATTCGCTGATGCCATTTGAGGCTGCTCTCGATAGGGGAAGCCCCATACCAGCCAGCAGCTATCGATTATTACGCTTATTTTGAATAACATTTCGTGCCGTAATTAGAGCGGATGAAATGAGAATTCACGTCTAAATTAGAATTTCAATTAGATGCAATTTTGCAGTTGTGTCGTTATGGGGTGGCATAAATGTCTGAGAAAAGTTCTACTTGAGTAAACAAAACTACATTTGCCTAGCACTCCTGTACACTGTATTACTGTAGAGCAGTCATGAAATGAAAGGTCTACGTGCAATTACACCTGAGGCGAAAGAAAATTTTCGCAAAGTATTACATAGGTACTCTCTAGGTACTCTTCAGTTAACGGAAAATATTTACATTTATTTCTCACGTTTTAAATGGAATTTCGCTGGTAGGTAATTGATTTTCATAGAGCAACACTCATTTATTTCCAATGTTGAGATAGGTTAGGTTATTTTTATATAGCATAGTTAATTAATTTTTAAAGCAGATAAAAATTTATCTTAATTCCTCTGCAACAAGATTCAATTAAGAAAGGAAACAGTTTTCATTAAAGAATTTTTTTTCTCTATTTATAGTTGGGAATTTTTTCACAATTTAAATGAATTTTTTTCTAGATTGCGTCCACATCAATGGTATTGAATCTATAAAAAAACTTCTCCATTAATTTCGCCAACAGGGAATATAGAAAAAAATAGAAAGTGTTAGTACGTATAGAACTCGTGTATTATCTTTGTGGATATTTTCAGGAGCGATTAAGGCGAGAATAAACTGAAAAATGTAATTAATTTGGTGGTAAATTATTTCTAATGATGGTGAAATTCACATGAATATCACCTGTCCCGCATCGTGGATATCATTCGTGACTTTGATTTTTCCCGTGACAGAAAACGTGTTTAATGCAATGGCTTGTGAATTAATTTTAATTTAATCAATTTTTAATTTTTTAAAAAAAAAACTTTGTTAATTGATCGTTAACAACTATATTTTTTTATTTTTGTTTTTTTTTATTTATATTTCAATGAATGCCCATGAATGGGTAGGAAAGAGGAAATTGAAGTGATTAAGAGTAAGTTGAAGAAATTAAAAATAATGAATTCTGAATCCACAGACAATTAAGTGAGTGCAGTTTATAGTAGAAATTTAAAAATTAATTTTACACTTAATATTCAATGAATTTGCATTCAGAAGTAAGAATTATATACAAAAAAAAATCGCAAAAACGTAAATCTAACTGATTACCATGTGTTTGAGCTGCCTTAGCTCTAATGCGCAGTGATCTCCAAAGGGGAAGTTCTTTAAATGAAAGATGGATCTCCTCTTGTAGAAGCAGAGCTGGGAAATACTTAAGTAAAAATAAAATTAATTAATACTTAAAGTACATTTTTGTTACTTAAGACTTATTACTCAATACTTTCGAAATGCCCTACTTAGTACTTGAGCATAAGTACTTGTTTATATTTACTTGTACTTAAGTCTTTGTTTTGTACATAAGTACCAAGATTTTTATTTAAGTATTTCTGAGTCTATTAAGTACCTACAAATATCTAACTCTTCGTAGAAAAGTAAACACAAGCTCTAGGCCAACTGCTTTTTTGTTGAGCTTTAAAGTACGCAAAGAACTGTCAAAGAATGTGCCGTACTCATGCGTCAAGGCAGAGCCTTAGACAAACTAATAACATACAAACAAGACTGAACAAGTAGAACAAAAACCAGTAACGTCTCGCTTGAACATGAAATCGACGATGCCTCGACTTGATGACATAACCAAGGGTAGGCACTAAATGCCTCGCTCCAATATAAAATCAACGATGCCTCGTCTTGTTGTAGGGAAGGACTCAATTTTTTCTTTGAAATTTACTGGAAATTTTCCCCATAGAACATTTATGCATTATTGGAGGCCACGCTTTTGAGGACCTCTAATAATTTTTATGAGTGTAACAATGTGAGGTGAAAGTTCTACTCCTCGTGCAGCGCCTAAAACTATAAAAAACTATAAATAGTAGCTACTGGTTACTATACATATTATAAAGGGTTTTCCAATAAGAGGTGTTATTGTAATTAGCCTGCTATTTCAGTAGATGTCACTTTTGGAGCCGTCATTTTTTGACATTTGACAAGTAGAAACTACGCCATTAATAAAAACTAAACGATAGACGATTCCACAACGCATTGAAATTATTAAAATTCTCTATAAAAATGGTGAAAATGTGGCAGAGACGGTTCGTAAAACTCGAACATTTTTGGGTCGTCGTGAAGCACCTTGTCGGACGGCAATACAGAAATTGGTAGAAAAATTCGAGCTGTCGGGACAAGTTAGTGATGTGAAGAATAAAACCCGTGCACGTCGCTCAAGAACAGCCGAGAATATTGCTGCTGTAGCCGAAATTAGGCATTCCACAAACGTCATTACACCGTATTTTGCATAAAGATTTGGGTCTTAAGGCTTATAAAGTTCAGTTAACACAAGAACTCAAGCCGGCCGCTCATCTACAACGTCGAGTCTTTGCTGATTGGGTCCTTGAAATGCATGAAAATGATCCGGAATTCCATCGAAAACTCATCTTGAGTAATGAGGCGCACTTCCACCTCGACGGCTTCGTCAACAAGCAAAATTGTCGCATCTGGGCCTCGGAAAACCCGAGAGTTATTGTTGAAAAGCCTCTCTATCCTCAACGTGTGATTGTTTGGTGTGGTTTATGGTCCCGCGGGGTCATTGGACCTTACTTTTTCGAAAATGAGGCTGGAGCTACAGTTACGGTGAATGGATTGCGCTATCGACAGATGCTTAATGATTTTTTATGGATGGTATTGCTCTGGACAATGTTTACTTTCAACAAGACGGCGCTACGTGCCATACAAGCAACGAAACCATTGATCTTTTACGGGAAAAGTTTCCGGATCGTGTTATCTCTCGAAGAGGTGATCACAATTGGCCACCGAGATCTTGCGACTTCTTTCTTTTGGGCCACGTGAAAGAGAAGGTCTGCGCCAACAGTCCAGCGTCGATTCAAGACCTCAAAGATGGAATTCGTGAGGCTATCGAGGACATAGGGCAGCCACTTTGCGATTTGGTTATGGAAAATTTCATGAAAAGGATATGGTCCTGTAGGCATGGTGGTGGTGGTCATTTGGCTGATGTTATTTTCTATTATTAACGGCATACCTTTCTCTTTATAATGAAATAAAGATCCGATCATTTATCTCAAAAAATGGCATTTTTCTTTGAATATCAAAATAACACCTCTTATTGGAAAACCCTTTAGTTTTCAAAAGATATTCATTCATTAATATCTATTAACTGAACTCAATAAAGATTGCAAAAAAGTACTTTAAAAAGTACTTCAAAAAGTACTCAGTACTTTTTATAGACTTAGTACTTAGTTACAAATACTTTTCATACATGCGGTACTTGTACTTACGCTGAAGTACTCAGGCCTACGATACTTATACTTGTACTTAAGTACTTTTCCTTTGGTACTTGCCCAGCTCTGTGTAGAAGTTTATTAAATTCTTTTCAATTTGTCTGAGATTAAATTTAGTTAAATGTAGATTTAATTAAAAAATACAATATAATGATAGTAATATGAGATATCTTATATTTGAAAGTGCATAACAACGCGACAATCGCGAGAGGAAAACATTGAATGCTTAGCTGCCCAAAGCCCAACTAAGAATGCCTCTCAACGCGAGGCGGGAGCAAGAGAGGGAAAAGATGATTCCTTAGCGGTCCAAAAGCCCAGCCCAGGAAGGAAACGAAATGAAAATTCCTTGGCGGTCCGAAGCGCAGTCAAAAATACCTTTCAACGCAAGGCAGAAAACAAAACAAAATTTGAAAGTTACTAGGAGCTTGATCTTGACTGCTGTATGTCTCGATCATGAAAGGGGAATGAACAAGTCGAGTCAAGTGTGTTTTGCGCCTTTTTCCTTTTACGGTTATCGTTGCTTCTCTCGATGTTCTCTTCACAGTCTTCATTTGATCATTGGGGCTCATCTTTAGCCCACAGTTCGTTTTGATGTCATCTCTTTTCCTCTTATTGATAGTTGTCCTTTGGTAACTTGGTAACTTTCCGTTTCACTGTCGTCTTTTGGTTTGTGGCGACTTGTCAATACCCTGTCACCAACGTTCTGAACGCATGACCAATCAACACGTAAATCGGCCAATTTTATCTGTCTAAATGTTTGGCTATTATTACTTCGCTAAGCGTGAAAAGCTTTAGTTAAGTAGGCTTGATTTTGTATGAAATACTTTTTGTAAACAAGAGAATTAATTGATCTATAGTCAGACTTGAATAGGAAAGGTTGTGAAAAAAATTTTATAACGTTGCTGAAAAGAAAACCAACCCGCTGATGATACAAAAAGATTTCGTAATAAATAATGGAAGCAGAGAATACCAATCAAGAATCAACGTATTTTATTTAGACTCGCGTGTATGGCGGTTCGAATTCTTTCTCTTTAGGTGTTCCATTTAGGCTTGGATACAACAGAATCATCGTCCATCCTTAGACATTATAGAATAGAGGTGCATACGGACGTTCATCACATCCGCCCGGTAGAGCTAGACCGCTCAGCCGCCCCGACAGAAACAGAGAAAATGCTTCTACCAGTTTGAAATAGTCAACTGGTTTCACTTTTTACGCTCCACACTGGAGTTATAGGTTCCGCAGTAACGTGAGAAGTACGCAACAAAATTCGTGGTGATATTACAGCTAAAGGGGAACCTATTGTTCTGTACCAAAAGTTGTACTATTCTTCCTATTGCCTTTCCCCATGCTTGCGACTAATATATCCCACTTCATATTAAGTATGCAATATTAAGTAAGTTCGTAGTTAAATGTAATCTAGTTTATATTCAGTTTGGTGTATCAAATAGCAGTAAAAGTTATTTTAGAGTTCAGAAATAAATTGTTTTGTGCCGATAACAATTTAAGTAGATAACAGCAGTACGTACCCGTGTGCATTAATCTTCGTATTACAAACAACGTTTGATATACCTGACGTCCTTTGTTTATCCCACGGCGTACCTTAGATCTTGAACTGGGGGTTTTTTTTTCAAATTTTAATTAGTTTCCTTGTCTGGCTAAAATATAATAAAAACGTTAATACGGCATTCACTTTATGTGGCATTTCAATTGGCAAGGATGCTTAACTTGTAGATATTGTTTTATGTGCAATCGGGACAATTTCAGCTTGCGGCTCGGCTTGCGATAATGACTCCTCGTTGATTTTTCCAATTAAATTTTTTATTCCAATCCTATGAACAGGTAATTCCTCGCCGTCAATGAAATTTTTCCTCCTCATGAAGTCTTAATCCTCCTTGCGTGAGTTTCGTCGTGCTTCTGTTCCTTCTCTGAACATTTTGCAGACTTCTCTCACTTTCTGACAACTTTTGTATTTCGTGAAATTATATCTTCTTAATCTTCGTAATCTGATGAATACGTAAAATTTCACTGAATTATCTTCAATACAATACCGGCAGCGCAATTCCATCCCGGTTGAGCCCCCAGTTTTTATGGGAATATGAAATATGGAATATGGAATTGTATTTTGAACAATCGATGATTGCGAAAGCAAAATTTAAAAAATTTTGTATTCCAGGAAAGTAGAGACCGTGGTGTACTTGGTGACAGCCAAAAGGTAAGAGAGTTTGTCCAGGGGCCAAATCATATAACTCGATATCGAGTGAAAACTATCGTCCGTCACTAGTTTTTAAATTATGTAACTCGATATGTCGACTACCTTATGTCGCATGCTCGTTAAAAACAGTTCGATATGACTTTTGATATCGAATTATTGTTTTTAGTTGACGAGCTGTTAGTTCTGGCCGCAAATTAACCGGAAAGTACGAAAATGTAAGCTTAAATTTATAATTTTGATTGTTGTGCCAGCGATTACTATAATAATTTTTAAGGTCTCAACAAACTACGCAGATACAACAGAACATGTTGAAAAAATTCATGGAAAAACATTCGCTTGTGGCAACAAACAGTTGGCAAAATACCGGCAATGGAAAAGAAAAAAAGAACAAGTTATGGATAAAACTTGCAAACACGTTAAATAGTAGTGGACCACCTATAAAAACAATAAAAGCTTGGCAGAAAGTATGTTGTATATTTTTATTCTTTTTTTTTCAATATGTAATTGTTTAAAATTTTCTATTCATACCTTGCTTCGTGCAAACTTAAAGGGTCTGATACATCTCGCAAAGATTTTCGTTTTCGTCGAAGGTTAACAAACTCTGTATCTTCGCTATCGGTGTCAAATAGAAATTGACGTGACAAAAGCATTTTACCTGAACGAATTGTGGAATAACTGCACTAATAACAATAATTATGCACAAATTTTAATGCAAATGACAGGCCGTCAGAAGAATTAGCATTGTATATTCAGCGGTTGCTCGATAGACCAAACGACATTCGATGAATCGTTTTACATGAAGCAAGAATGCACTGTCGAGCTGACGATATCGTTTTCATTCATCGAGCGTACGATTATCGAACGTCGAATTACATGATTTCGCCCCTGGTATTGGCAGTCATCAGTTTGTCGTCGTCTTTGTTCTTACTATGAGTTGTCATCCTGCATTCCACTGCACTTGAGCTTGGTGCTGTGGCACCTACTGGTCGGTAGAGGGTTGAGGTCTTTTGGTTCCCACATGTATATTTGGCAGTATCTTTGCAATACTGTAAAAATTTTACGGTATCTATTAACACTGTTCTGAGACGGTAAGCCAACTCTTCTTCTAAGTCGAGAACTTTTGAAAATTCAGCAGGTTGTGAAAAAGCCCATCTTGCTGTATTTTCAGTGTTTGAGGTTCCTTTTCCACCCGGCCTCACATGGTATGCAGACTCTTCTTAGACATTGGATTTTTTATAAAAGCTTTCCATTCCTTTTTTTTATCCTGGCCCTGTGCCTGGCATTTTTTGAATTCGATTCAATAACTAATGTGAAGGTAATATTCCAAGCATCGGATCCACATATGAAGCAGTTGTATACCGTATAACAAATTCTCCGGAAAAGGATTGAACAAATCATTTTCATAATTTTCGAAATAGTTGAAGTGTACCGGACCTTTTTGCAAATAAGACAAGCTTGACTTAATGCAGTCTCTGTTATAGCGGAAAGAACTTTACCATCAATTAAAGAAATGGAAATTGGGATGTTCAAAATATTTTTCTTTCCAATTTAAAACGATGCTCATATCGCACACTCAGTTCGTTCATACCTATTTCATTCAAGACTATCCCATTTACAAAGGTTATCAAGGATACTTGCCTTGGGAGTACAAAAGAAAGTAAAGCTTACATGCAAGCCTCTCTTCCAATGCATGTTTAACTTTGACAGCGGAAGGCAGTTCGCATCGACATCGAATAAAAAATGGCGGAGTTATAAATTGTTATATACATTGACCTACCCAATAACGGTTTTTTCGATCTATGCCACTACTTTAAGTTTAGACTTACAACCTACAATGTGTCTCGTCAAAAGTATATCGAGTTTACAGGTAATTTTTCGCAATTTTTATTTTTCTTAGTTGGAAATATAATTTGCGAATATTTTTCAATTAATTATTTTTTGTTCTCTAAAAATATAAGTTTGATATATATATAAGTCATAAACTGAAAGTTATCACATGATGGTTTTTGCATTGTTATTCATATCAAACATTCTGTCGGGTTGAAAATGTCCAGAATGTAATCGAATAGAATGCCATCATCCATCAGCCTGGATTTGTCTTGAGTTATCTGAAATAAGTACGTGATAAGCTAACCGGGAAGAATTTGATAGATCGTATAAAAAATTTTCGTTATTCCTTCTCCTGCATCACAGCAGACGATATTTGGAACATTTTTTGACTTCATAGTCAAAATGGATGTCGCTAAAAACTAAACTATACTCATCAGGTTCAAGGTGGTACTAACATTGTAACCGTTGAACCCCCCTTCCCCATTCCCCACAACACATCCACTACTATCCTCCAATAATCGAATGTCTGTCATCCTCTCGGAAACAAATTTACTTGAATTTTGTTGCTGTTTCAAAACAACTTGTGATGTGCAAATATATTTTCAAGTGAACACGGACCTTAAGAAAATAATGCTTTACTTTTGGTAAGATATTTATATACCGCAAAATAATGAATTCCTCTCGCACAATATAATGATTATCACTGAAAAGTACTGTGAGAATCTTGGTAGACTATATTGAAATGTTCAGAGTAATCCTCTAGATTTAATAGAATGAAAGGCTTAATTTATCGCTATCACAATTCCTGCAAATACACAGCTTAAGAAATCAGCAAATATTGAGTAAGAATTGAATAGAAAATTCTCTCCTAATTCGCAAATTTTGTAGGCCAGCCATAATATTGGATTATCAACTTTTCCGATCCTTACAAATTATTCCAAACGGAAATTTTTGTTTTAAAACGATAATCTAGTTTGAGAGGAACTATTTACATTATGGAGATAATTTAAAGGCAACAGTTAGGATTTCTGCAAGGGTGTGTTCGAGATCCATACCAGGTTGATTTCAATAATTATTGTCAAATTTAAAGTGACTGTATAAATGTAGCGCTCTGTGTAGCAGAATTGGGTCGATACAGGTTCAATAAGGAATAAATGCGAGCGTTCAGTTCACCTTATGTTTTATTGCGTCAAAATCTTATTACTACAATACAAAAACTACAACAATTCAGATCAATCGTGCCTAAATTGCTGCAATATCTACAAAAAACCATTAAGCGAAAACTGTTACACTGCCTGCCTACATTTTATGAAGTGCCTAGACTTTTCATGAAGTGTTAGTTACGTCAAGTGTCTACGACATATACATAATGGCTGTTAAAGCAACATTTGTTTTAAATACCTGAGAAGAAACATATTGTGATCCATTCAGGATGGACCAGCCATTTAAAATCTCTATACTTTTCTCTGGCATTCTAAGCAACGTTTAGTTCTTGTGCCATCTATGCAATAATCCAATTTGAGCTGATTTTCAAGGTACAGTCTTGAAAAATTCAAATAAATAAAATTAATACTGTCAAAATACTCATTAAAAAGACAAGACATGGCAGTTAAAGGCTTCTGAGCGAGCGAGCTTCAATACCGATGTATGGAACACAAGATATTGCAATATAGTACAATATGTAGCACTTTTTTTACTCACTCTTTAGGTAATCAGTTTGATTACTGCTTATCTAATGTTGTATGCGGGATCGTGTCTTGACCTCACTAATTGTCATCAATGGGATAAGTGGATTGATGAATCTGCAACTTGTGTATAAGGCAGCTAGCGGCTGATATTGCTTGTCTTCAATTAGGCAAGCTGAATAAGGATTCTTCAATATTGCGTGTAGACGGTTCGTTGACGATACCAAAAACCAGCAAGAGAATCTTTAAGCTTGAACTGTGCTAGAGAGTTGACGTTACCTCCAATGAAGTAAGTAGGTAATTACCCTGCACTGGTAGTGAATTTAAAATATGCTGACGGTCCCTATGACCGTCGGCAACGAGGGTGAATACCAGTCGCTTCCGATAATGAATTTGAAAGATTGTCCCTATGACAGCCAACAGGAGTTGTCCTTCAGAAGTACAACTGTTCAGTTGAAGTGTCGCTAGCGTATCCAGGAGACTATGTTTGATCCTACTGTCTCTATGAAAATACTAACTGGTGCTGAGGAAAGTTGCGTTATTTTGCGACACACTACGAGTCGAACCCGAACTTGATTAAAAAAAAAACATTTCAAAAATAATGTTTAATATTTTCCAATCACAGATATAATCAATTCGAGATGACTCTTCGTAAGTTAGAACCAGTGCAGCTGGATGGTCTCACAGTCCCTATGACAGTCAGGACACAAGCCGATATATCCGCGTTAGCAGTGGAGCGCTGATATAAAGGCGATGACGCAATGGTGGCTTCGGATCTCGCTCCGGCTTCGGAGCCGAAGCCAACTACTGTCAAATCGTTGAAATCGAAGCCGACTATGACACAATGGCGGCTTCGTAGATTCGTAAAGAAGTAGTTAAATAAGAGGGAATTGAAGACAAATAAAATGAATAATATATAATATAATATATATATAATATATATATATATAATGCGATTGCTAGTTATGGTTACTTGATTTTCAAATCTTTAAGAAAAGAAAGAAAAAGACGTTTTTGGAGGGGTGAAATTTACATGCAAAGGAGGGAGCATGGCTTTTTTGAAACGACTTACAAATTATTTAAATCGTCCGACCACGATATGTTTAAGCAGACATTTAAGATGGGAGTGAGCAGCTTTAACGTTTTGCTTAGTCTAGTTCATGAAAAGTTGCAAAAAGTTTGCATAAGAAAGCCAATAGAGCCGGAGTGCAGATTGGCATTAACCTTAATGTATGTACATTTATTTCATAAGATAAAAAAATAATGATAACTTTATTTCAGTTATCTAGCGTATGGTGTTCCACGGCAAATCTTGGTTCTAAAATTTAGAATGGGAGTGTCTACAGTGGCAAAAATAATTTTGGAGACGTCTCAAGTATTGTGGGATGAACTTTCACCAATTTATTTGAAGCAAAAATGTCAAGACGATTGGTCACAAATCGCCCAGGAGTTTGAGGGAATGTGGAATTTTCCAAATTGTGTGGGAGCTATCGACGGCAAGCACATTCATATAGTCTGTCCGCCGAATGCAGGGTCGGAGTATTTTAACTATAAACACCGGCACAGTATTGTACTAATGGCAGTACGTGACGCCAAATCTCAATTTACCGCCATCGACATTGGGGCCCCTGGCAGCAGAAGCGACGGTGGCGTGTTTAAAGAAAGTTGTTTCGGAGAGCATCTTTTAAGAAATACTTTGGATTTGCCTTCTGAGAAAGTATTAACAAGAAGTTCTCTGAAGGTACCACATTATTTTGTTGGTGATGCGGTATTTCCTCTTAGGACAAACTTTATGAGACCGTTTCCAGGGCGAAATTTAACGGATCAGCAGGAATATTTCAATCGTCGATTATCGAGGGCCAGAGGAACAATTGAAAATGCTTTTGGTATAATGTCTTTCCGGTGGAGAGTTCTACTGTATGACATATATTGCCACCCAAAAAATGTAAGAAAAATTGTTTCCGCTACAGTGGACTTGCACAACTACTTAAGTAATGTGTTGAATATTGCCCACCCAATTTCGCAGACCGTGACATGGGTGAGTCTATCCAAGAAGGACAATGGCGACAAGAAACCACGCAACTTCAGTCTGCATCTCCCTTTGGGAGATCAAATCATGCTTCCGCATCGGCATTTTCACTGCGAGAACAACTATGCCAATACATTTGTAATACTAGATTTCCGTAAATTAATAAAAAAAATGAGTTAAGTTTCATGTTTTATTTATTTATTTTTTCTCGAAATAGTCGGAGTTTTTTATTCACATAGTATAATACTCCCTCCTGGATCTCGTCTAACTCGTCCACTAAGAGTTCGGCCAGGTCAATTGTTTTGGCAATTGATTGCATAATTATCTCGGTAGGCGACGGCTCCGTTGTCTTCAAAAACTAATTCGCCCCGTCTAAAAAGTTTGAATACTGCTTATCGATTGCAGTCGATGGCCCAGAATTCCTTTCACCACCTGCTCTTTTTCTTGCAGGAGTGCTATCCACAATTAGAGCACGCGGTACTTCTCCTGAAATGACATCCGTTGTTTCTATCGCAGAAGTCATCGAGTCCTCTAATGCAGTTAGCGATAGCAATTGCGGTTCGTCTGACACTTCCAGCTCAAATGCACTTTGCGCCGTCTCCTCCTCCAGCCCTACTTCTGGTGGCAACGGTTGGTAATTGCTGAGAGTTTTTCTAGAAAAGCAAAATATTATATTTTCATATTAAACAAAATTAATATAATTTTTTCATTACATTGGGGCTATATGTGCATCCACAAAATTTAGAAGATCAAAAAATCTCCATTTTGGTTTATTTACTGCTGCACTTCCCGACGGAGTGGTCCGCATTTTAGCCAACTCCAGTCTATACGTGTTTCTCAGAGACTTCCACCTCGCCTTTAATTTCTCCTCTAAGTAAAATAATATTTTTTTTAATTCAAATAATTTCAAAAGTATAAAAAAATGTTGAAAACTAATAATTAATTAAAAAACAATACAATACAATACAATAAACAACACAAAAATGAATAATTAAAATAAAAGCACACTCACTAGGAATACCAATTTCCTCGCTTATTTTCTTCCACACTTTTTCCTTTTTTAAATTATTTTTATAGTCTTTGTCGCTTTTGATATATAACAAGGAATTTTCCTTCACCATTTCAATTAATTTCTCTTCGTATGACATTGTGAAGCCGCTGAAAATCAAATATCAACTGATAGCGGCTGCGGCTCCCAAATCGAAGCCGGAGCCGGACCCGCCTTTGGGTTAAGCAGCACTGCCATACTTACATTTGATTTGGATAGGCTTCGGCTCCGAAGCAGCCGGAGCGAGAGCCGAAGCCACCATTGTGTCATCGCCTTAATTCAGAAGTGTCACCAATCTGAGAGCGGTCGTAGAAATATAGTGCGTCACTACGACAATACCGTGACAGGCGGAATGACGAAGTTGTTTGTGTCTCCTGGAGCTCTGTATCAGCGCCAACTCTTGCTTGATAAACGCCCTGTTTGACAGTTATCCACGGAGTGTGGATCCTGTTCAATCTGGAGATGTTCCTAAAAAAAATAAAAAGCATATGGGGAATACAAATAATTGAAAATCCCTTTGTTCTTCAGCCTCAATTGTCCGGGGAATATATTTATTTAAAGTTTGAATATATTTCTTTGTTCTTTTTTCTTACTTAATCTCAGTTGGGTTGACAGGAGACTTATGAACAAAAACATATTTTTTTTACACAACGTTATAAAGAAAAAACAAAGCCTACTTAGCTACGACTGTTTGTGTTCGGCAAGGTATTACTAGCCCGAATTAAAAAAATTATTTACCTAGTTTACATGATGACTTGACCAGAATTTGGAAATACTAGAAACAGGTCAGTCGCGTCGCCACAACTCTATAATAAAAAACTTACCACGTATGCATTAGAACTGCCTCTTAAAAAAAGGATTTTCGCTGACACTACTCGCCAGTGGGCATATTGTATTCACCTACCTTATTTATATTCTTAGAATATATGTATAGCAAACTATTTATGTTTGAAGTTTATTTAGTGCAAAGTTTTTTCGGTCAGTGCTTCTAAATATAAATCGGATTATAAACTAGGGAAATCGTGTTTCCGGTAAGTGCACTATGTAAATTATCTTTTTTGTTAATAGAAGCAAAGATTTATATAAATTAAGTATGTGAATCATATCAAAATAAAATAGAAAAAGGACATTTTTACCGCAGATGTCCCGGTCAAAAACTTTTTTTACGTTTTGAAAATTGACAAATTGCTTAGAATAGTATTGGCGTGTAAATACATGTAAAACATGGACTACCAACACAACCAGAATTCATTACGCAAAATCTGGCTTATCATCATTCCTGCTTGCTATATATTCTACGTTTACATTATAGAGATATTTTAAAGCAGCACTTGCCAGAAGGGTTGTAGAGGGTCTATTCTTATCTTTTATTTTACATTCTTTATTATTTCTTCTGCCATTTTTACCTTTAAAAATTTTCAATATTTGTCTTATCAAATAGTTGACCATCTTAAAATAACCAATTTCATTTATAAATTGAAATCGGCAACATCGTTCAATCAGAAATTTACAACAAAATGTTTGCAAAAAAATCATTCACGTCTTAAATTATTTAAGTAATTTAAATTTTAAAAAATCTCTTCGTCTACAAAAACTTAAATTTTTTTCAACTAAGATCACAAAAGCTATTCGACTAGAATTTTCAATGTTGTCCCTTTTTATTCATTTTATACACACATATATACATATGTATGTATGTACAATGTTATCCATCCTTTTAGAGACGAGTAAAAGAAAGAAAAATTCCACTTAAGTCCGACATTATTCTCATGTTTATGAAACAAATAAAATTCCGCATTTTGTTATCATGCTCAATTTGATGCAAACATATGTATATACCTATCTACATATATGTACAGTACAAATACATTTGCCCGCACTATGTTGTTGTATTCACCCAATTGAAGATTTAATTTACGATTTTCTCAAAGAAAGGATTGAAATTCAATTTTCTTGTTTCTATAGGAAAAGTAGAGCCAGGGAACCATTTTAAATGCATGACTTATTCATAAGAAAATGAACAGAAATTCTACTTTTAAATGTAACAGACGGACTTATTTCCAGAAAATCCTTGAACAAAACATCTATGGTATTCGCATGAATTGTTCACTAAAAATGTATATTATGATGAAGACTTAGGAGGCTTGGAAATAAGCAAAATAACATATGTAGTTAAGTTTCATTCGTTGAATTAAAGGATATGATTTACATTCGTACACCATTATTATCTGTAACACTCGTGTAACGCCTTAGACGCATACTTCCTACATCATCCAACTAGTTACATCATACGTGAATTTTTGCATTTTCTGGAGCCAAGAAGATTCGCTTTTTCATTTTACCAACAGCTCGATAAGATTGGAAAATCTTATGCATGAATGACTTAAAAGAGCAAAAAGAAAAATAATTATAAAAGCTATGTAGCTATGTGGTAAGCTATGTATGTATGTCTCACTAGAAATGGCATACAGCCAACCCTTACCCGTACATCCTTCCATAATCGAAAGATTATTCTGAATGTTCTTTTCTGATTATTTGAAACGCTAAAGGCAGAATTACAATGGACGAAACGGAACGCAACTGAACGGAGAGGTCAAACCGGTTTTCTTTACATGCTTTTCAAATGGAGTTGCGCACAGTGGACAGACGAAAACGCTAGTACGCAGCAAGTTTAATAAGATCTGAAATTAACGCAACTGAACGGATAAACATAACCTCAAATTAGCTTTGGGATTGTTTATTTTGTTCCGTCAAGTGAAACTGTGCTGCGATAAGTGTGTAATAAGCAGAGAGGAAATGCAATGAAAAGAGTTTTTTGATTTTATCCATATTTGTTTATAAATTTTGGGTCAAACGTCACTATCACTTTCAATTAATCATGCGTCCATTGTAAGCAGCTAACTCCGACGTCCGTTTTACTGAGTAAATTTGACATTTCACACCCTTCAGGTTCCGTTGCGTCCATTGTAATTCAGCCTTAAGAGGAGTCAGTACCAAGATTTGCAAGTTTCATACATTTTTCAATGCGAATTTCTAGCAAACTATTTGTAGCAGAATAATGATTTATATCTTAAAATAAAGGTAACGAAAAGGTCTAGTAAATAACGTCGAGAAAAATAAAAAGAAATGCATTGGAATGGAGATATTAGCTCGGAAACTTGTAAAAAATGGTAAAAATTGATTTTTTTCAAATCAAATTCCTCTTAGTAGGTATTCTCATTTCTTTATATTGTAACTATTTTAGAGAGATAAAGCCTAGATCTAGCAAATAACGTCGAGTTTTTTTCATTTTAGTGACATTTTCTGTTCATTCTAAGTCATGCAAGGGTTGCTGACCTGAATAAAAACACAAAAAAATCAATAGAAAAGTTCATTTCATTTAGTCGATTATTTTGACATTCAAGTTCGACAAAACCCACAGAATTACCTCACTGGAGGGTGATTCTGTTCTTTTGTCGTACTTGAATGTCAAAATATACGACTAAATGAAATGAACTTTTCTACAGATTTTTTCGTGTTTTTATCAGGTCAGCAACCCTTGCAAGACGTAGAATGAACTGAAAATTACATTTCACATTACAAATTCAAAATTATTTTTCTGTTTTAAGCACTTGTATTGTTTTAAGTTGGTGTAGAAAATCCATTTACCACAGTGTAAAATTTTTGTCACGACCTCTTGAGCAGTTAACTAATTTGTCGCATATTTAGGCGTGTTTTTTGACGTTTGTTTACCGAAAATTCATTATAATTATTTTGTGGTAGGTAATAGTGAGGATACAAAATGATCTGTGTTGAAAAAAAAAAAGTACGACAAAATATGTCAAAAAACACGCCTTAATAGTACGACAAAAGATCAGAATCACCCTCCAGTTCACCGATTCCAACAAAATTTGTACCAAGATTGATTACTTCATTATCGTACCAGCGAGTGACAATTACACTTTCATCGAGGTTGATACATTCGGCTGATGCTCCTCATCCTCCTGCCTTCATGTCTTTCTCGTTTGGTAACCTAGGATTGGCGAATTTGTTTGTACGTATAGTTCAACGAGGTTATAACTAAAGGAGAAGCAATCATATGTACGATCCGTGTACATGAGCGTACCCAAAATTGCCCTGCATTTGTGTATGTTTCACTCCGCCATTTTTGGTCTTCGATGTCAAATCCATACTTAGGTTTGGATGGTTTTGGGCTTGGTGCATTGACGCAGGAAAACCCGTGAAATAACCGTAGGGGCCACGAAGCAAATATTACTCACAAACTTTTTACCACTGAACTTTTCTTCTTAATTATTAACTTTTTTACGTTCACGTTTGCAAATTCAGTAAATACTTTTGAGTATATGAAAATAAAAGCGATTAAAATTGCGCATAGGTTGTACAATTGTGTACAGGTGTACAAATTTTACGGCGCTTATGTACAAACAATATCAGTGTCAATGTATTAGAATTGGGTACGCGATATTTTCTCATTTGCATCTCCTTTAGTTCTTACCTCGTTGGTATAGTTCCAGCAGCATCGATTTTCTTTTGTTTTAATATTTCGAATAGTTGGTATGAAGGAAAAGAATTATCGAAAAACAGTTTGTGGCTAATTTCATTGCGCGGAATACGTTTCCTCTGTAGGTGTTGTCGACCCTTGGTATACAATAGAATGGTACGGAACTCCGCTTTTACCCGCACAAAAAGAAAACTTTTATCCACCATGGACACGGTTTCCCTTTTATGTACTGCTTTACAATGAATTTTTCGGGATGATGTGTTCGTCGATGCAAAGGTTTTCTTCAAATGCAGTTATAGAACACGGCTGCAAACTAGCTCTATAATGGGAATCACTTTGAAAAGTTGATTTGTGCATCCTGTTTTCCGAGCGCTTATATCAATCAAGATGTAAATTATTGAGAATAGCAAAGAATCGCATGCGAGTCATATTCTCGGTGAAAAATGTTCAGCCTATTTCTGGGTCGTAAAATATTTCAACTCGGAGAAATTTCAGGACGCCCATCATAATGTGGTGGGCAAAACCCACACGTACTTTGTTTACAGTGCATGATTTAAATGACAACTATCCTTTGGTCTGCGCATAAATATTAGTAAAGTGTGTCGTTTTCGTCAAGAAATCACTAGATTTATATTTGTAAAAATATGAATACGGAGTACCAACTTCGAGTGCTTCAGCTGTTCGATCTTGCTCAAAGGTAGTGCTTTCTGGAATTTGTAGCAATCTAACTCTTCGCCAGTAGATATCTTTCTTTGATGTGCATATCAATGGCTCTTTGGGCTCTGGTGCTCTCTCTCCGTTTAGATAGGCCTCTTGTTCTACACTGCACCCAGAATCGTGTCCATCAATTGTGTGCGGATTGTGATTTAGAAATGTTCCTTAATTTTTTTGGATTTGTATGAGCACTGTAAATAAATTATTTTTTCTTTTAAAAGCTGCCTTTTTTACCAACGCGATGCTCACTTCACTCAAACTCGAAAAAAAACTGACTAAAATTGTCAATCGACTGACTGTAATAGTAATTCTGAATTCTGAATCGTTCGATCTAATCAAAGTAGGCGAAAGACATGCAAAAAATTCAAAACTATCGTTAATTTTTAGCTCTGAATACACACATTCAAAAATGTCGAATATATTCGACAAAATCACGATATAGTTATTAATTTTCCTTTTAAATTCATTAATATTTCATTTATCATGAATTAGAAGACTGGTGAATATTTGTAACCCTGTGTTTTTCTGTCATTTCTGGTCTCTAACATTTAATCTAAAATCCATAGTATACATTCAATCAAATTACATGTTAGATAAATTAAAGTAATGTCCACAAATAATTTCGATTTATATTTTTTTAAACTGCACTAATATCAATAATACGTACATAATATGAATAAGAATGCTCCCAGTGTTGAGCCTTGAGGAACCCCTAATTTCTTTAATAGTTTATCTAATTTAATTCCATTAATTTTAAACCTTTGACCGTTGTTGGTTAAATAAGATTTAAACCATTCTAACTTTTTCCATGTATCGCACATATCTGCCTAGGTTTCTTAATAAGATAGACCTGTCTGTTATATCGCATGCTTTCTCTCTAATCATATCCAGAAACAATAAGATCAGCGCCTGCCTTTACTTATATCTTCTTTCGAGTCTATCAATCAATGCCCAGTTTATCGTTGTTTCATCGGAGTGATTTTTACGATATTCCGATTACTTAGTCCGGTGACAGACGATGATACACACTCGATACACCGTACGTTTTTTTTGCACTATTTTAAAACATTTTCGTGTTTAGCCGGATGATACACAAGTGTTTTATTACATATGTATGCGTGTACTCCGTTTGTGTGCATATGATCATATGGAAATAATGAATTTTCTTTGCTGCTTCAAGAACGGGTATCAACCATGCATAAACTACGTGTACCATGGGCTGATACACACTCGATACAAAAACTGATTTTTAAGTCGTGTTTCGTCTCGAGTGTGTATCATGGTGTGTCAGCAGCTTAAAACTAGTCTGCTAGAATATTATATATTTCTATAAATCCTTCAAGCTGGTTTTTTACTATTTTTGTATTACTTTTTTGCAATGGTTCAAGCATATTTATCGGGCCAATTATTATGGTTGATCCAGCTAGGGGGCCGTGGGGCGCTGAAAACATGTCCAGTATTTCTGAATTTTTCTTAATAAATAGAGTAAATTTATTCTACTGTACTTTTTGTAAAAAACATAAAAAATTAGTGGAAGCCATTGATACGTCTAGGAACGGAGCCCTTATGACTTGCAGCTTGACCTTCGCTCCAATTTAGGTCGTGGCTGTTGAAGCCTATAGAGAAAACAAGGTCAACAAGGCATTTCTGAAGCAGAAAAGAGCCTATTCAGGTAAAACGTTTGTGTTAATTGAAAATAGCTGCCAAATGGTTTTTGACAAGTCTTCGATGTAAAGACGGGTTGTTAGAATCTTATCGATGTGGCAATACAAACAAGAAACAATTATAACCCATACTTGGAGAAATTTATAGCGAAACTAAACAACAGCAAACAAATCATTGTGTATTATTTTAAAACAAGAGATTTATTTTGGAATATTTTTTTTTGTATTTCGTGAAATGTGCAATAGTTGTACTACTTAGCTAAAATGTTAAATAAAAACATAATAAAACTGCTGATTGGGTAGTCTCAACCAATATCTTGGAGAAATTGATTGATCGATCTGTTTTGCTTCAAGGGATGTTGATGAATGCACATTAGAACTTAGAGAGTTTCCCAAGTTTTGGCATGCGTAAATACATTCCGTATTCCTACAGCAGATCGCAATAACAACTCACTATGCTATAAGAATATCGAATATATATAATAGTACGTAGATTATGGAATTTCATAATGCTGACCGTTCTTGGGACATCGGAAATGCCCAATATTCGTTCCAGCTTTCGCAATCAGAATGGAATATAGGGATACATTTTGAAGTTACCTAGTGCTATCCCAGTTACAGAAGCACCTGAAACAAATAAAAATTTATAAGAATCCTCGATATTAGTAATAAGAGATCAATATTATTAGATATATATAGTCATCGGAGGCTTCAAGGTAAAATTATATATCTCACCTAGTTTTGTCCATTAGTAGGAGCACCCGAACCGAACCAGATCAAACTCATTCGTTAAGCTCTTTATTAGTGATACAAAAGCAACACTGTCACGTATGTAGTCATCGAATGACGTTGTTATATACACATGAACATACCTATTGCTGTTGTTACACCGGAGCCCTGGAAAATAAGTAAAAATTGAATTCGAACGGTATAATGGTTATCGTCCTCACGGGAGTTTTCTTCCTCGAACGCGTTTGTTTCGATAAACTATATAAATAATACTTCTCCAGAAGGCCTTTTAAAAAAGTGTTAGTCGCGATACAAAAAAAAAAAAACAATCAAACTAATTACAACAAAGAACGAATGAGAAAATCCCCTTGGGTCGATCCCAATACCGTCGAGGAGCAAACACCAGGACCAGCACATCCATACGTACAGCTTCAGGGGTGATTATAAGATAAACCACAATATTTTTTGTAGTCAATAGGAATTCAGAATAAATTGTACAATATGGAGTAAAACATGGGCTCGTTTCTCTTCTCTTTCCATCTCGTGGAATCTTTCTTTATTCCATATAGGAGAGATTTCAAAAGAGACATGGCAAATCAGATGCCAGCGGTGTCATGGGCATCCAAGGGCAACATAGGGATCTAAACATCAAATCCCTGGGATAATCTTAAAGTGAGTGGTATACGCGGTCCCTTCAGGGCCAATGCGTGGTGCGCTTTTTTTTAGATCTTCGTCTTTTTCGTTAGGCATGATATCTTTTGTTAATAACAACTTGACAGTCAGGTTTTTTGGTGAACCCACCACGCACTTTACGCAATTAGACCGAGGTTCTAGCGTCCCATCCTGATACAGCTATCAGCTTAGGCTGGCAGACAGGACTTTACGTCTTTCTGTCCTCACCCTTTTTCCCTAGTTCCATAACCACTTTCTATCCTATAATCTTTTCAATCTTCTCAAAATTCAATGCCTTCTACTTTCACTTTCAATTTCAATCGTTTTCTTGGTTTTTCCACTTTTTTCTCCTTTTCCACTTTTTTAGCTTAGTACCAGTGTTGCCAATTAATTTTTCTAAAATTGGCCAAATGTATGTTGAAAATCGGCTAATATCGTCTTAACAGATATTAAAAATTGGCTAAAAATCAGCACCATGAATTCTGATGTAGCTTGAACTTTCAGAAAATCTATCTAACCACCTGGGACTCCAGGGACTTTTTTTGTGTTACTACTGGTACTCCCAGCAAAATTAATGAACCACCTGTGACTGCCAGGATCTTTTTTTCGCACACTGGTATTCCCAGCAAGTATATCAACCACCTGGGACTCCCAGAATTTTTGTTTCATTGCTCATCTTCAGCTTATGACGCTAAAATGAATTCTGTGAGTTCTATATAAGGAATATTACCATCTGAGTCTTGAAACTACATTACAATTATTATGAATGGAAATGGTAATAGCGATTAGATTGGCGCCCAAGTACCAACCATACCCTAAAATCGAATCGAGTATTTGTTGTCTCGATTCGCGTTGCGAATAATTTCTTATCTGAGTCTGAACTCAAAAGTCTAGTTTGCGTATTAACAATCCTTAATTAAAATCGGCTGTAGCAGTATCAAATTCGGCTAAAAATTGGCTATCTGCTAAATTAAATTTTTTTCGGTCTGCTATTTTCAATTCCCGCACATGGCATGCTTCGTTCCTCTCACAGCTACTGTCGGATAGATGTCAGGGCAAAAAACATAAGATACTAAGGTCACGCTTACATGCTACCATAACAGTCTTTGGAAACAACAGTAAAGAGTATTTTGAACACTGCGATATTTTAAAAGAGCACACTTACAAAAAAACTTATTGCAAATTATTACAATACGCCCAGTTTTGCCAACGCAATAGCACAAACAAAATTGTGTTAAAAAGGTTTTTAGCATCATTGCATACTAATTAAAATTTCAAATCGACACATCGAATGCTTTTAGAACCATTAAAACTTCAAGTACGAAATAAAGAGCCTTAAAAGCCACAATTTAAATTAGAACACCAAAGACGTTAGTGTATGTTAGTTATGAAAGCTTTCATTCATATGCTTGCTTGCCACTTAATGTTCGAGATGGTTAGAGCCATGCTGAAACGTTCCTTTGATGTGGTCTAGTATGAGGCTGGGATCCCTGCAGCTGTTCTATGATATTTTTTGTGACGATAAATTTCACATTTATCAATTATCACGTACTCGTACTTTGCAACTTTAAAACGCAATTTGCTCATGCACTCATTTAGCGTAAGAAATATTTGCTAGACTTATTTGAATTTCTTGGAATCTTAATAACTGACTGCGATACGACTACTACGTTGTTAATTTGAATTATTATCATCCAAGATCCAAAGATAGACATATAATGGAATTGGATGATTTCTATTATCTTGTTCACATGAAATGCAGTAGTGTGGACTTGAATTGGCATTTGTATACGCAAAGTATGAACTGCACACTTGCAACGGACTAAGTTAATTCGATGTGGAAATGGTATCTTAAGATCTGTCAAAAACTATTTTTAAAATATTAATCTGCAGACCGGTGTAGACTATTTCAGTCCAGTTGATGTTCACTTAGCAAATTAGGTTCATATTAATAATAAGTATTGTTACGTGCAATAGGAAAAGAAAAGGACAAGCGACATCTACATACTTCGTGTGGAATGACTAATTAAGTATAGACATAATCAAATTTCGGAGAATCGTATCACAGAAATGGAAAGCAGCATCATTATAGATTCGGAGTATCGATGGTTCGAGAACGGAATATTCAGGAAGGTTCTAGGACAATTTCTAGAGTACAAATATGGCGCTCCTCACCGCCGAACGGTGTAAACTATTTTAATAGCGATAATTTGGAAGTACAATGCTAATTAAAGTGAGCTTGTATAAGCTGAGACAATTTACATCGAAATGTGAAAACCTCACAAAAAACGGTCGAATTAAAACGAGCTAATGACCTTCTAATAGAAAGCTCTATACATTCTCTCTCTCTCTTTCTCTTGCTGTATTAAGTATGCCAAATAAATTCATCGCAATGATACCTTTTTTTGGTTCAATAAAAAGTTAAAGAGGTTTGAAAAACTGATCTGGGTTTAATGGAGATTTTCTTATCTAGTTGTATGTTGTGTATGGTAAAAGTAAACAGTATAGTTAAATACAGGAAGAACTTGTGAATAATATTTGAAATAATGTGTTTGAATAACGAATAAAGGCCACGTTCGTAATAGTATATTAAATTCAGTTTCACTTGACTGTCTCTTCTATGTAGTAAAATTACCTATCCCTGTCCTATAGCGCTGCTCCTCTCTATCAACAGCAAAACCAACTGGAATGGACTCAAAGGAAAAAGAGGGCAGTTTTGACAGTTTTAACCAGCGTTGCCATGCATACGGTATTTACCGTAGTTTCAAGGTAATTGTAGAAGAAATCTAGCCTAAGATTGAAGGAAATTACCTTGTATGAGACCTTTAAAATAAAACATTTTAAAGCAAAGAAAATTTCATTCAATACCTAAAATACGCTAAGAAATTTAGTGGAGAGTAAAACTGGTTGAAAGAGAATTAGAGATAGCAAAATGTAGTTTTTAAGACCGCACTCTGTAGGAATTATATTAGAATTGAAGACTTTACTGTCTAATGTTGGTTAACGGTTTGCACAAAAATCTTGAAATGATTCGGGACTCTTCTCGAAATTGAAATTATGTTTATAAAAATCTGGAGCAATTGATTCAACAATGAGCCCGTTTAGATCATTTAAGACTAGTTTTACGTAGAACTAGTATGCAGTGATCTAAACATGCCGTATTACGAAAAACTAGTCCTAATTCAATCCGTTTTCTGAAGCAGAATTGACCGAAAAAATTAGTATTAAACGTAGACATAAATCTCACAGAAGGAACTGCCTTAAAACTTGTTCATTAATAGAGACAATTTTTATTTAGTTTTAATAGAAATGAGTGGAATTAAGAAGGATCAAAATGCGAAATTTTAAAAACTTTTAAATTTTTTTCTATGCTCCATTCTCTTCTCTTGTACATGAGGTAAACTCAAAATATTATTTCTCATTTTCCTCGTGAAGTATTTATATAGTAAGCAGATCTGCTAAATTTGACAACTGTCAAAGCCTTAATACGAGCGGACTAAACGGTAACCCGATTAGTAGGTCCTATGTAAATTGACTTACGTAAAACTAGACCTAAATAGCTCCGGTCTAAACGTACTCAATCTCTCATGATTATCTTGTCACGTAGGACGTGAAGGTATTTCTACACAATAACCGATTCTGCTAAAAATTTTGTATTCAGTGGAAAATGTTAAATGTGAGTTATTTATCTAAATTTCAAATGATTTAAACAAAAAAAAAACTGAATTTAATTTTAAGAAATCTATAAAATTCTGGAAATTAAGATGAAAACACGCCGAAGAAAAAAAACTAGATGGACGCAGCGTTTTCGGAAAGAGTGGCACGAATTTAAACTTTGGCTAAGCTCTGTTCTAAATGATAAGTACAAAGCTAGGTACAAATTGTGTAATGTAGATTTTATTGCGGAAGAACTGTGATAAAACGGCACGGGTTTTCAAAAAAACATGAAACAAAATGTGGTGTGAGCTCATCAAAAACAATTTTGAATTATTATCATTCAGTGGAAAAGAAAAAACTTAATGTAAGTGTTGATGAAGCCGAGATAAAACTATATTCTTTTTTTACTGAACATAACATATCCTTTTTAGCAATGGATCATTTATCAGATTTAGTTAAAAGTAGCTTTCCAGTCTTAAATTTAGCTTCTAAATAAAAATTAAAAAGGAAAGAAACAAATGCAATAATAATAAATGTCAAAGGTTCTAGTCAGAAAGAAACTCTTGTTGAAAAATTAAAAAAAAACCTAGTTTAGTAGACAAAGCAACTGATATGTCCAGTGAGAAGAAATCTTGTGTAGCTGTACGATATTTTGACGGATAGCGGAGTTATTAAAAGTAGTTTTTATGAACTTGTTAAAACGGATCAATTGAATCCAAGAACCGCTTTATTTAATTCCATTTTAAATGCTTTTGTGTCGAAAAATATAACAAAAGAAAATATAATCTTGGAAATGACGGTTACAATTTGATTAAAAGCCATCGAATTAAATAGTCAGTACATTAAATTGTACAGAATAAGTTATACAGAAATTAAAATCTCATTTTTTGATGACCCTATGATGACCCATTTTTTGATGGCCCTATTTTAAAAATCATGGGAATATCATTAATCGAGAAAAGGCTACTGATTTTCTAATTAGGGATACATATCCTGCACTATATAATATATACAAACATTTCCTCGAAATTTGTATGAATATTGATGCCCAAGAATTAGACAATGAGTGGCGTTAGTTGCCATCATTCTCATGCCTCAAGAGATGACACAAGTAACTACTTATTGCAAAGCTAACTGATCGCACAAGAAAATGAAGACTAATATTAACAGTGTTTGTGAAGATTTGGAAGAAGATTTTTCAATTAACCAACAATATAATTAGAATATCTAAGAAAACGTAAAGTAAATAATGCATAAAAATGTATTTAAAGGACTGAATTTATAATTTGATATCATGTATATTTCTACTTCTATATTTATTTAAGGGTTCATTCATAATTTATTCAAAAAAACATTTTTTTCTTTCAGTAATATGATATTTTATTACTCCCCGGTTAAAACGTTCTAAACAAGATAATTTTTTAGCAAACCTACAGAGAGTTACAAACAATCGAGTTCGGGCACAGTAAAATTTCTCACAAATAATAATAAAACAAAATTTAAAAATTAAATAAATCGGGCAACCCGTTCTTGGTGTTGCCGTGTAAAAGCCAGAAAGGGTTATCGATTTGGTGGTCCATTTTTAAACTTGTATTAAAAATTTTTATGAAAACGCCGTCTACAAAATTTCAGCGCTGTACATCGACGCGTTTTCAAGCAGTATTCTGATATCTGGTGAAAACCCAAAGTTTTGTATAGCAGCACCAGGAAATGGCTGCGGGGTTTAGCCTATATTTGGACTAGTATTTACTATTGCTATGGAAACACTTTGTACCAAATTTCAGCTATTTACGTCTACGCGTGCTTAGGCAGTGCCCTAATATACAGAGCAAAGAGAAATTTTTGTATGGAAACGCTACGAAGACTTTGCCCCATTGATCCCATTTTCGAAACTAAATTTTCTTTTTTCTACAAAAGCCCCTGTGCAAGATTTCTGCACTCTAAGTCGAACTGTACTCGAGTTATCGTGGTATGATGTAAATTATACAAATGTTTCCCGTCTTTGTTGACGTCTGCCACCACTTTTCCACCATCCAATGTATCTGCCATTTTTACCATGATCATGAAATACAATTCTCACCTGCACACCAAAAAATCAGCCTTTATGAAATTACGTAAGTTAACCGGTTTTTTTACGGCCTTCGAGGCCATCTCGCAGCACCCTCCACCACTGGAAGGCAGGCATACTTCCAAATAAGAGATAAGATGGAAAATTGTTTTTATGAAATGACGTAAATATTTTGGTCGCCAGCTCTCCGTCTAAAATTGATGTGACTAGTTTATGGTAGTGCAGGCAATACAGAGTAATTGACTTTAATTTAAAAGTGAAAATAATTAATAACTGACTATTCCGAAATGGATTAGTGTTTCATTGAGTCAGTGGTGTGTCAATTTTAAGTTATTACATTCTTAATTATTTATGTAAAAAAATAGCATGGTATTATTCATATAGAAGTGATATTGCTACTTATATGTATGCTTCCACTTTTCTCTAAATTAAATACAATTTTGCACACAATTGCATAGAAGTGGCTATTGGAAAGAATTTTTGGTTTTGTAAGGAAAGGCAGGATTTGATTTTTCCCTCTGTATCTTACAGTGAATGCAGGTAGTGTGTTTCCCTGTGTTCTGAGTTATTCTGGTCAGTTGAGATTTGCCGCTGACAGAATCACTGAGAGGGGCTTTTTTTTTTAATTATTTCGGAATATCCAGGTTTGACTAATAGCCCGGGCATACACAATAAAAAAAAAGATTAGTTGCTTTACGCCAATGAATTTGTTTTATCAACAAATAATATCAGTTGATTATTAGCTTACGAATCGGCAAAACCGTCGAAAGAAATATCGCCCAAAAAGCAAAAGTGAAAAGTCTACCAAAAACTTTGGCCAAGGATTCATTTTGAAATAGAACCCAAAAGGTAAATGCAACAAAACCCGAAAATATTCAAAATCGTTTTTATTATTTGTAAAAAATTGATTTCTTAAATTATAACCAATCCTTTTGGTTTCGACAAAGTCGAAGAAAAAATAAAATTCGAGAATTGCTTAATATAATATGACCGTCATAGGCCGAAGAGGGGTGGATTTTGGACGTAATTACTTTCGGCGATTTCGCCCAATGCCTTACGAATCATATTCATTAAGAAAACTTATTGACATTAGTTGATTTAGCTAATATTGTTTAATCAGAACATTTGTGAAGTCAACTATTTCTTTAGTTAGCTTTATTTCATATCGTATCCGAGAATCTTTTGTTTCTTCAACGAATCTTTTTGTTTAGTTAACTAATTTTTACATAATAAATTTCGAAAAAATATAAATATCAACTAAAACAGTCGTCTTTAGAAGCAACTATTAGAACAATCGACTAATTAATATTGCTCTTTCAACAAATTCAATTCCCCAAACTAACTAATTGCTTGGTTGATTTTGCATATCGCATTATTTAAAACAACTGAAATAATATTTTTAAAACATTAGTGATCAACTAATCAAATTTGTTGAAACATACTGTTACGAACATGACCTAAGTTCGTTATTTAAAACACAATATTTAAGATATCATTAACAAGTTCTTCTTTTAATTAACTTCACTGTTTACTTTTATAACATTTACAAACAATTATCAAATCAATTCTGTATAGCTATCACTAGTACTACTGTACTTCTAATTATCGCAATCCAAATAGTTTACTTCGTTCACTTCACTGTCTGAAATAAGACTCACCTCCTGGAGTCAGAATTCAGAGTTCTTCACACGCGATTTACGAAACAGAATGAATTATAACATTTTTCTAAATACTTGTTTCTATTTCCACAAAAATATTTTTTTTATTAAATTATTAATTTGTTAAACGAACAAAACTGACGCGTTTCGCCTTCTTATGGCATCCTCAGAGCTACTAACTAAACTGAGTCTATTTGCTAACATTCACAGGGAAATATAACGTAACAAAGTAAAAACGTGTATATAAGTGACAAACTAACGAACTAACGTATACAATTAAATAAGTAAATAAACAAACAAATAAATAAATAAATAATAAATGAATAAATACATAGCAAAATACACAATTACAATTTCATTAGATCTGGTTCAAGTAAAGGACTTTTATTTGTAAAATCTATTTGATCGTTCAGCAAGATCCCGCCGTTAAGTTTTGATTTTGTAATTTCATAAATTTCGTACTTATCTAGTACATATCCGACGCGCAATCTATGCAACAATTCCAAGTTGTCTACCTTGCACTTGTGTCTTGTGTCAATCAAATGTTTTGCCAAACCAGATGTAGGTTTATTTAATCTGACAGAGCTTATATGCTCTCCAAAACGCTGTTTCAAAGAACGCTTAGTCTTCCTATATACCCGGACAATCCTCATAACTTATCTTATAGACTCCACTTGATTTTAAAATATCTTTTTTATTCCCGATTTTATTATTAACCAATAAATTTTTTTTTAAATCTCTGCCATTAAAAAGTGCTGGTTTGATACTTTCTTTCCTTAAAGGTAGTAATAATAAATTTTATGAGATATTTTGAATGTATGGGATTTTTCTCCACCCCTTCCCATCCATTTCCACAAATATTGGAAACACTTCATTTAAAACCATCTTTCGTTGTTTTTTATTTAGCAATTTATAAATACCTTTAGTATCGTACCTGTTATTTCTTGCAAAATTCTTTCTTAAAGTCATGATTTTTTAAGGGGACATTTAATAGTCTATTTATTAAGGAATGAGAGGATGCAATTTTTGTTGTATTCCATGGATGGCAAGATTGATTACGAATAACCGCGTCAGAAAATGTATCTTTTCTAAAGATATCGAAACTCAAGATATGGTCATTTTCTATGTTAATAGACAGGTCAAGAAAATTTAATTAATTTGCTGATTATTTGAGGAAAACATTAGCTCCTCAAAGTAGTCCGTGAAAAAAAACTGCACAAAAGGTGAGAGTGCAGAACCCATAGCTAAACCAAACCATCACTCTGTTCATAAAATTTAACATCAAATGAGAAATAATTTTGTTTTATACAAAAATTTATTAAATCGAATAGCTGTGAGGCACTAACCGGATTAGAAATGTCGATAAAAATTCTATCTTTTAAGATATTCGTCAGTTTCTCAATTGGAATAGAAGGGAAAAGACTACAAACGTCAAAAGAAACCAACTTAGCATTAGATGGTAACTTAAGATCTTTAATTTTATTGATTAATTCAAGAGAGTTCTTAATTGAAAATTTGCCTTTAAAATTGATCATATTACTTTTTAATGGCAGAAATTTAAAAAAATTATTGGTTAATAATAAAATCGGGAATAAAAAAGATATTTTAAAATCAAGTGGAGTCTATAAGATAAGTTATGAGGATTGTCCGGGTATATAAAGGGTTTTCCAATAAGAGGTGTTATTTTAATTAGCCCGCTATTTCGGTAGATGTCATTTTTGGAGCTGTCATTTTTTGACAAGTACGTCATTAAAAAAAATGGAACGATACATGATTCAACAACCCATTGAAATTATTACAATTCACTATAAAAATGGTGAAAATGTGGCAGGGACGGTTTGTAAAACTCGAACATTTTTGGGTCGTCGTGAAGCACCTTGTCGGACCGCAATACAGAAATTGGTAGAAAAATTCGAGCTGTCGGGACAAGTTAGTGATGTGAAGAATAAAACCCGTGCACGTCGCTCAAGAACAGCCGAGAGTATTGCTGCTGTAGCCGAAAGTGTTGAAGAAAACCTAGGTTTGTCCATTCCTCGTCGTTCTTTCGAATTAGGCATTCCACAAACGTCATTACACCGTATTTTGCATAAAGATTTGGGTCTTAAGGCTTATAAAGTTCTTGAAATGCATGAAAATGATCCGGAATTCCATCGAAAACTCATCTTGAGTGATGAGGCCCATTTTCACCTCGATGGCTTCGTCAACAAGCAAAATTGTCGCATCTGGGACTCGGAAAACCCAAGAGTTATTGTTGAAAAGCCTCTCTATCCTCAACGTGTGACTGTTTGGTGCGGTTTATGGTCCCGCGGGGTCATTGGACCTTACTTTTTCGAAAATGAGGCTGGAGCAACAGTTACGGTGAATGGATTGCGCTATCGACAGACGATTAATTATTTTGTATGGCCGGAATTGGATGGTATTGATCTGGACAACGTTTACTTTCAACAAGACTGCGCTACGTGCCATACAAGCAACGAAACCATTGATCTTTTACGGAAAAAGTTTCCGGACCGTGTTATCTCTCGAAGAGGTGATCAAAATTGGCCACCGAGATCTTGTGACTTAACACCGTGCGACTTCTTCCTTTGGGGCCCCGTGAAAGAGAAGGTCTACGCCTCAAAGATGGATTTCGTGAGGCTATCGAGGACATAGGGCAGCCACTTTGCGATTTGGTTATAGAAAATTTCATGAAAAGGATATGGTCCTGTAGGCGTGGTCGTGGTGGTCATTTGGTTGATATTATTTTTCATTATTAACAGCATACCTTCCTCTTTATATGTAAGCCATGTGTCTAGAGGATGCCTTGACTTACACTTTAATTCTGAAAATTTTATTTTAAAAGATTTTATTTACGGATAAGACGAAGTTTAGGTTTTAAAATTTCTTTTTTTTTATTCGTGTCCTTCAATCCCAGCACAAGAATAATTAATTTACTTCATATTCCTACGGCCGTCCTAAGTTACATTTCTAAGATAAATGGAGTAAGAACTAAATATTCTAGGTTAGTAATTATTAATTGCCCGAAACGTGTCTCTTTATTTGATTTTAATTACTTAATAACTTGCTTTGGTGACTTAGCTTTTTCTGTTCCGTCGATGAGATCTCCTGGGTAATTCTTTTTTCCGTGGACCAAATCTCCTGGGTAATCTCCTGACTGCTAACGAGTGCCTTAATCCCGAAATATTCTGGGAATCCTCAGTTTAGAAATATGGAATCCTCGCTGATTAGGCTCCGGATACTTTTACGTCTCCTTTTATTTCGTTATTTAGTAGTTCTCACAATTTTACTTTTGGTTGAATTTTAATTATCTCTCCGTGTGACTTTATTTGAAGCTCCCCCAAAAAGAAAAGAAAAACCTGTCCCCCGTCTCTCCGGGCCAATCGCAACAACCCAAAAAACAAACCCCTGTCTTCTTCTTGACCCTAGCTGTCATGCGCACAAAATTTCCAATAAATTTCCCTGTATTTTATACATATGTTTCCCATTTCGGACTTGGCTTTGTTTATACTGGAACATCTCGGCGAGGAGAGCGGCATCGTACTTAACGCGTTTTAACCGATGGCAAATAGGTTTAGCAATTGAATTTGTTTGGTTTTATTAAATGTGTACGTTTCTATTCGGCTATTGTGCCGTAGCTTTTTTCTTTATATATTTATTTATTTATAATTTTTCGACCAACTCGAACACAATTCGAGCATTTTTTTTCTAGTAAAAGAAAAATGGTTATGTTGTAGGAGGGTACATTACATATAATGAAATAAAGATCCGATCATTTATCTCAAAAAATGGCATTTTTCTTTGAATATCAAAATAACACCTCTTATTGGAAAACCCTTTATATAGGGAAGACTAAGCGTTCTTTGAAACAGCGCTTTAGAGAGCATATCAGCTCTGCCAGATTAAGTAAATCTACATCTGGTTTGGCAAAACATTTGATTGAGACAGGACACAAGTGTAAGGTAGAAAACTTGGAATTTGTTGCATAGATTGCGCGTCGGACATGTACTAGATAAGTACGAAATTTATGAAATTACAAAATCAAAACTTAACGGCGGGATCTTGCTGAACGATCAAATAGATTTTACAAATAAAAGTCCTTTACTTGAACCAGATCTAATGAAATTGTAATTGTGTATTTTGCTATGTATTTATTCATTTATTATTTATTTATTCATTTTTTTGTTAGTGTACAGTAGTTTGTTACTTGTTACATACATACATGTTTTTTGTTCTTTATTTAGCCATTTACCTATTTATGTATTTATTTACTTATTTAATTGTAATACGTTTGGACTTTTTACCGGCTTAAACTTAATTTTGTTCAAGAAAGAATTTTTTGGGATTCTCCGGTATACAGCAAAAGCTAAAAAATGTTCTAATTTGTTATTTCATCACACAACCCATTAATTTTTGGTGACAAGCTTCAAGTCTTGGTTTGACTCATCAACAGGTCACAAATAGCAAAATTGTGTGATTTGAAAAACAAATGAAAAAAATGAAAAAAGAAGAAAGAAATGAAAAGTTTGAGAAAAATATAAAAAAAAACAATTTTTTTATTTATTAAAAAAATTTTAAAAAATTTTAAAGAAACAGATTCATTCGAACAATTTCGCTATTTGTGACCTGTTGATGAGTCAAACCAAGACTTGAAACTTGTCACCAAAAATTAATGGGTTGTGTGATGAAATAACAAATTAGAACATTTTTTAGCTTTTGCTGTATACCGGAGAATCCCAAAAAATTCTTTCTTGAACAAAATTATTTAATTGTATACGTTAGTTCGTTAGTTTGTCACTTACATACACGTTTTTACTTTGATACGTTCCATTACGCTAGTTTTTAGTACACAGCTGATATTTCCCTGTGAATGTTGTTTGCACATAGACTCAGTTTACTTAGTAGCTCTGAGAATGCCCTAAGAAGGCTAAACGCGTCAGTTTTGTTCGTTTAACAAATTAATAATTTAATAAAAAAAAATTTTGTGGAAATAGAAACAAGTGTTTAGAAAAATGTTATCAAGGCAATTCCACCAAGTGCTCTCAAAAAACTTAAAATGAATTATGGCGAAATTATAAACCGAACCGATATCCCGCAATATTTGAAAATATTTACGTACAGGCTTTAATTTTGGCCTAGGTTTCACTTTTGTCTTTGATTCAATTTAAAATTTTAAAGCCTGTAAGCACCAACCAGAATAATCCATATTCACGTGTAATGCACAAACACCAACCAAGATAACTCGCGATTTAATCCATCGTATTACACCGGTGTAATATTTTATCCGAGATTTTCCGGGGGTAAAATTTCTATTCGAGGATTATTCCGAATATGTGACGGATGAGCAAAATTTGAGTTTAAGTGACAATTACAGCAGACAACAAAGAATAACACGTTTCCGTGGCAATGATATTTCGGTTAGTTGCACTGATCTTAAATTCTTTCTCTACTAAAATTTTTTTTTTAATATTATGTAAAAAACAAAACTGAAAATTAAATTAATTTTGTTCATTATATTGCTTATTCAACATTTCTTATTTTAAAACATAATACTGCTTTATTTCGACATACCGAAAATATCCGAAAGTAATGCCATATATGCAAAAAACTCATTGTTTTGCACAAATTGGTGTTTACGACCAAAGCAAGCAGGATTATTCTCGGATAGGAATAATATTTACACAAGAAATAGGATTATCCTCGTTGGTGTTTACGGCCCTAATTGTTCGAATAATTATTAACTTTAGGTTACGCGATGTCGAAAAATTATTAACAGCTTGTTGCGCGACAGCAAGCTGTGTTCTTGTCTATTGTAACTCGCCGATGTGAGAAGCGCCGTATTTATACACTACAAACTATCCTAGTACCTTTTCGTAAATTCTATTCTCCCAAAGTTTACTAAGATGTTGTTATAGAAGTATGTAGAGTGATTGACTTAGACGTGAAGTCCAGACTGTCTGCATGAGCTGACAGATCACTCGGTGGACTGCTTTGACTGCAGGGTGGCACGCTAGCTTGCCTCGGCTATTGGCGGAGAGTGTGTGGAGGTTCCACGAAAACCTGCCACTGCCACCAGCCATATACAAATAGAATTCGTGCCTGACAGGACAAAGGCCGTCGCAAACATTCAGTCCTGAAGGAATCTTTAAACTACTTACCACTTACTTTCTTGAAGGTGCAGATACTCTGCCTTCCTACCTTGCCCCATCCACCCAATCGACACTGAGGGCAACAAGTTTTTTTTCCAGTCTCCCTGTACTGACCTGAAAAGAGAGGATTAGCGAACCTAGTCAACCTTCATAGATGGCTCCGGGAGAGTGAAGGAAAAATTGAAAGATTTTCAGTACCACATTACATTATAAAGAACATGTTTAATTATCATCTAATTTACAACAATTGACTTAGTCTTCTTAGTTGATAGCGCTAGTTTACAAATTAAGTTTTTTTTTTTTTTATTATACCCATAATAACATTTCCTTTCAGGATGAACAACTTGACTTCGTTCGATGAAAAGGGTCATGAATCATAACTCGTCAACGCATATTTCATACTAAAAGTAAAGTCTTCTCTTCAGAATATAGGCTTCAAATAAAATGGCCGTTGGCAGTCAAAACAAAATAAAATTCCCGAATCATAACGGGAACCCGTGATAGCCTTATGCAAGACTAATTATACCTAACGCTATAGAAAAATATATAATAAAGAGAGCGAAAATCTGACTTGATTTACACGTTGTCCGATCCCTCGAAGGAGCTTCTTGGAGGCTGACGTGGCTGAATCATTATAAATTATTGAAAATATCACCAACTCTCAAACCTTCTCCTCTTTAGTCAAACTTAGTAGTCAGTTTTATAAATGTTTTTTTTTTTTTTTCTTCACCTACCGGAATTTCTGAATTTTAAGACCTTATCAATTTACACTGGTTTTCATTCAATACTACTACGCCAGTTCGTTATCACTTTTTATTACTAATCACTCTAACCAAACTCTCTCAAAGAAAAGTTGGCTATTTCATTCTAATTAATTACGATTATCGTGGACTTTGTCCAACTACGCTATTTTTAATTGTTCAAAGGAAAATTTTAATCTAATTCAGTCAATATTCTTTCGCCCTGTTTCTTCCATAAAAAAATTATCTTTCCTTTGCTTGACCATATCGTCTCATAAGTAGTGCTGCCTGAGACTGAAGTCTCCAAAAGAAATATTTTTTTGGTTGATTTCTATTTAATACTTTAATACTTATCCTTAACTTATGATACACCGGAAAATAATTCAATTTAATTTAGATTCTTTCGTTCTTCTTGCGTTCTTAATTGCTATTACTACAAAACATGTTAAAGGATAACTTAATATTGGCCCAATTGGAATTAAAAAAAAAAAACGCGAATTAATGGTAGATTTTAGAGAATATATACATACAGATTCCCTATACGAAGTCTTTAAACACTTGAAAATAAAACGTTTTTTTTTTATAAAAAAATTGGACGATCTGAGGTGTATACTTAATAAGGTATATCATATAAATATATAATCATATATGGTTTAACAACCATTCCTGCAACATCTACTTCCATGTGCTTTCATAACCTAAGCCTATTCTTCATCTGACACAATGCGTTCCAATCTAATTACTGTCTGAGAGGAAAAATGTTATACAATTGTACCTAAATTTAGCTTTCCGTCGCCAGTATTTATCCCTGCACTAAATTTTCCATGCAGTGCTTGGCTGAATTGCGTGTCGCTACACTTAGTAATGAAAAAATTCTACCTTAGATTTTTTGTCTAGCAGGTGTCCGCCGGAGTCTTTGATCTCCTATTCCACCACTAGCGATCAAGGATTTCCTCGTATTCTTCCTTGTTTGTACCTTGTTTTTATTGCTGGCTAATATTTGTTCCATTTGGCTGACTCTTCGTTCACCATTGACCTCCTTACTGGTTTCTCCGCCAACAATTTCATCTGCTTCCCACAGGTTTGCTTTTCGTACTTCAAAAACTCACTTTTCTGCTGCACTTTTTATGTTTCGCTGTTTTTCTAAATTCGATTTTAATTTTTTCTTCCGATAAAATTTCTGATTTTAATTTTTCTGATTCTTGACGACAACAATGTCAACTCATCTTTTTTCTTTCCTTTTCTCGACTCTTCTTCTTCTTTTTCTTTTTCGAAATCGTTCGCCCGTAAAGTCACTGCCGACCAGCCGTCGAGAAAAATGGCAGCACGATCGCAGTGCGGGTACGCATAGCACACTGCTGGTAGCATCAGTGTAGCATATTGCTGCATGCAGTATGCTACGACCATAACAATGTCACTAACCTAGGGTTGTTTCCATTTCCAAGAGATATCGAGTCTCACTTTGTTGCGCTACAATAAAATTGAAATTGGAAAGTTTAACTAATTTTTTAGTTGATCATAATAATAAAATGTTATGAATTTAATTATTTTTATTATTATTATTTTTATATAATTTTATTATCTACCTGCAGTATGCTAACAATATTTTTAAAAAAGGAGAAAAAACTCCTTCCATATGGGCAGAAACTCTATGTATACTCATCAGTACGACTGAGAATTTTTGCCTGCTATAGCCGCTGAAGAAAATATTAAGCAAACCCCATATATACACTCAGTATAAGTTCTGAGTGTGAATTATATGAGACAAAAGTTTCTGATTTGTTGATTCAGCGAATGTATAAGCCGAAATTACGAATTGAAATTGAAATTCAAAAGAAATTTCTCAAAGTAAAAGTTCAGATTTGTCGGTTCAACAAATGTATTGGTTTAAATTATTGATTTTACGCATAAATTTCTAGAACAATGAAGGGACATAATTTGGTAACTGAACTAATTGAATTATACACCTAAAGTATTTTCCAAAACAACTAAGAACAAATCAACTAATTCCAATTAGAAATTTCAGCTAATTAGCACCTATAATTTTATTAATGGCTTAATTGTTTTTCCAAATAAATTTACTGGAATTACTAATGTGCAACTAATCCTGATTTTTGGTTTTAACTAATAAATTTTTTTCAGTGGCATATGGAACGCGCCTTGTTTTGTGTTTTTGTGTTACTTTACGTCAAAATTCAAGTAAAATTAATATATATTTATAACTTTCCTTTTTTTTTTAATTGAAGCCTTCCTATACTTTGTTGTCCCTAGACAGTGGCTGGAGTTTCGAGTGACAGCTCCAGACAAGTTTCGACTGAATGTTTTGAGAGGATAGAGCCAACAGCGCAGCCTAGCTGTCTGAGCAAATGTAGATGCTGGAAGTGGAGCCCTTTATCTAATATCTAGTTTCTTTCGTTCGTTAATGGTTATCTGGTAACCTGTTTTGAAGGAAAATGTTTTAGGAATAATATCCATAGGATCTTCGAGGCCGTTAATGTTGCGAAAAGAGGGCGTTTCATATCAGCAGGAATCGTATACTCATCAGTACGGCTTGGCTTAGTATACTATTCCTGCTAATACGAAACGCCCTCTTTTGCAAATGATATTTCTCTTTCAAAGATTTTTCGTTTGTAAAGAGTTTTTTCCACTCAATTCTCGAGCTGGGGATTTGGCAGCAAACTCGGTTATTTTTCATATTGACTAAGTTCGTTACGAATTTATTTCAAAGCACAAGTTTTTAATGTTGACCTGCTCAAGGATGTTAAGATGTTTTACACCAGAAGAAGTGAGATCATCTAACCTTTCCATTGTATGCATTCTAGTCGCTGATTCCCTCTGGATAAACAGGTAGACTTTCTGTAAGACAAGAATGGTTTCAATTTCTCGTTGGAGATACTATGTGAAAATCATTTCTACCATTCTAAAAAAAAAAAAAACAAATAATAATAAGACAGTGGCTATATTTCCGAACATGCCAGCATTTATCTTATTGTTAGACCAATTATTACTCCAAAATGTCTACCATCACTGCAATGCAGGTTCCATTGCTTTTGCTAGCAAAGAAATTATATTAAAATTAATTTATTTAAAAGTGTACATATGAGATTTAATTAGGGCGTACTATAAATTTCGCAAGCTCTTAATGGCTCTCTTCGCATTCTCTTACCGGTACACCTCTTTCTACCTTAACGGAGCAATGCATCAAAGGATACTCCCTAGTGGTCCTGGGCTATATTAGAATTAAAATATTATTTCAGCGTACCAACCTCCAAACCATACAGAACAACTGGATTTATGTATGACCGTTGTAAAGGGTTCCGTCCTTGTAATGTAACTGTGTCTTTATTAAGTTAATTGTTATGGATTAAGCAAAAAAAATTGACCCTATTTTTTTTCCTTTAAATGGTGTTCTTAAAGCCACCTTTCCCATCTATACTGTTGTAATTTCATTATAAATTGGTTATTGATCTTAAAGTCTGCCGTACCTACTAGAAAACTATTCCATTTCCATATAAAGCAAAAGTATTAAAAAATCATAGAAGAATCCAATTAATATCCCACCACCCCCCACCCCCCCCCCCTCCTCCCACATCATTTAAATCATAACTCACAATCGTTTGTAATAATCTGTCTCTGCGATAGTGTTATATTCATTGTACTACGGATGCCTACATACAACTATCGTGTGTCGAGTATGAAACTAAAATATGTAAATTGAGCATAATAGTGCAATCTCATTATGGGCGGGATATACTGCATAGATGTAATGCAATAAAATACAGGGAGCCCTCAAGCACTGGCCTAGCTCTTCTGGAAGTGCATACAGATGCAATGGTTTTGGTTAATCACTGCATAACCACTCTATTCATCTGTTCACTGAATTTAAAGTGGTCCAGCGATATTAAATGGACTTTCCACCTAAGCTTAGATGATATACATAGGTTTATATCAGTCGGGAAGTGCTATAAATTATATTAATTAAAATAATCGTTCTGCATTACGCTAAACTATGTTGTAATTCAGGATGCCCAAAACAAGCCATGCATGCATACATACAATTCAATATCCGTTAAAAATATTTTTAATAAATGGTAGTTAAAAATAATAATTATACAAATAATTCGAAAACAGATCTACCAAGATTTTCTGTTAATAAATAATTTCATCGTATCATAAATCATAACAGAACTCAAACAAAAATCATCGTAAGCTGCAATTTTGAAAAAGAAAAGGATGTTGATGTCCTTTAACTGTAACGTTATGCCGGACAGCATACAGGGTATTTCCCACTAGGAGGTCAATAGAGTGGGAGGTGATAGTACTCATCTAGACCAACCAAAAATTGTATGGTAGGGGGAGGGGGGGACCATATAAACCGTTTAGGAGTTACAGGGTGATTAAGAAAAAAAGATAGTTTTTCACAAAACACCCTGTATCTTAAAAACTACAAGGCGTACGGTCAAAGTTAAGAGCTCATTGTATGCAGAACTTCCTGGTCTTTCCAACGACTGCTCAATCAGCCCCCCCCCCTCTTTAAGTTGACCTATTACATGCAATGTACTCTCTGAAGCCCTTTAAGAGTTATTAGCTCTAAACCTATTCTCAAACCTATTTTCAAACCTATTCTCACGATAATTTGTTCCCTTAGCACGTCATTTTAAAAAATATCGTCTAATTTCGGTGTGACCGGAATAGGTTATGAGTTAATAACTGTTTACGGCTACAGTTAACAAATTGGGTGTAATAGGTCACATTAAAGAGGAGAGTCTACAGCTTACAGTTTTTATAAAAAAAAGTTATGTTAACGACCTCGTTGCAAAAATAATAGAGGTTAAATTAACAAAAAAGATAAGAAAATCCGAAATTTTTAGTTTAGAGAACCATAATTCTTGATGGGGCTGATTGAGCAGTCGTTGGAAAGGCCATGAAGCTCTGCATACAATAAGCTCTTAGCTGTGACCGTACGCCCTGTAGTTTTTAAGATACAGGGTGTTTTGTGAAAAACTCCTTTTTTTTCTTAATCACCCTGTAACTCCTAAACCGTTTAGGTTGATATGCCCCCCCCCCCTGCCATACAATTTTTGGTTGGTCTAGGTGAGTACTATCATCTCCCGCTCTATTGACCTCCTAGTGGGAAACACCCTGTATATCAACAAAAAGATATTTTTTTTTATTCCGGCAAATTTTTTCAATTTAAAAATAGCAAGTTTTTAGGCGAAACGAAGTTTATAGTATGACTAAATTCGGCTGCTCTGAAAAATGTTAACATTTTACTCCTGAGATATTTATTAAGCCAAATTATCTGAGTGGTAATGCACGAGACTCAAAATCATCATTCCAAAAAAAATAGGCAATTTTTGTGGAAAAGTAAACAAACAAGTACAAACTTCAATTTTTTTTTTTTTGTATTTTATCTATTCAACCGTAAACTTCTTATTGACTATCAGAATCAGCTTAACACAAGCTCGCTGCATGGACACGTGTAATAAATAGACGGTCAATAATACATGCGTTTTATCACATAGTCGGTGTTAGTATTAGTATGTCAAACTAAACATAAACCAAACACCGGATAAAATTACATGCAATGCAACATAGAACAAAAGCATTAAAAACAAAAAAGCAAATGAAATAAACAAAAAAAGATTAAATATTATATAGAGGATTTTTTAAAACATACTTAGAAACGTCAACAACAAAATGCTCAGCCATATTATTAACAGTAATACTCATGTGATTAACAGGTTCATACATGCTGAAGTTAGGCCTTGAGGAGTTAACGTGCAACAGAGGTCGCCTTCTCAAATTGTGCCTACTATTACGAACAGAGAATTTATCAAGTAACAACGAAGAATCAATATTTGCGTTTAAGAGTTGATGCACAAAAGTTACATCGGCAACCATGCAACGTTTCTGAAGCGAGTGCATATTTAAAAGCTTCAAGCGATCCTCATAGAGTGGTAGGATTAATGAATTATGCCTGAGAGTAAATCGTAAGAATCGATACGGTCGACGTGTGTACCGTAAAATAGACACCAGACCTGGGCTAGCGTATTCAAGAAGAGGTCTCACAAAGCAAGCGTACAAACACAGTGTGATTGTGCGATTTGAGAACTCTCTAGACCAACGTTAAAGCCTTGCATAGAACTACTTTTTGATACCATGAAGTTTATATGGGAGACAAAATTCAATCTGTGGTCACATTTGACACCCAAGTCACAGTGAAAATCCACACAGAGAATCGAGGAATCCGAGAACTCATAATCATAAGTAATTGGTGCCTGATTCCTGTGGAAAGTTATTACCTCACATTTGTCGATATTGAGTACCAAATTATTGCTTTTGCACCAATTGTAAAATTTTTGAGGATCATCCTTTACCTGTTCACAATCGTTAACAGATTTACTCTGAGTGAAAAGCTTAACACCGTAAGTATAAACCAAGACCTTACAGTATCTCATAACAGAGACAATGTCGTCAGTAGACAGAATAAAGAACAACGAGCCCAAGTGACTGCCTTTAGGTACGCCAGCCGAGGCCTTCAAGACTCTAGAGATGAAATGGCGGACTAAGATTTGGTATATTCTGTTATCTAAATAAGATCCTGGTTGGGGGAAACCCATACTTTTCCAATTCAAAGAGTATCACGGAGTGAGGTAGATTGGCGAATGCCTTACTAAAGTCGGTATAAGTCTGATAGCCTTTCGGAAACCCGCCAATGGTATCTGAAATAAATTCCAACAAGTTAGTTGTTGTAGACCCACACGAAATAAACCCATGTTGGTTTGAAGATAGTAAATTTTTATAGGCAGTTGATAGTGGAGAATAAATGACAGATTCGAATAATTTGGGCATGCAAGATAATTTTGCAATAGGCCTATAGTTAGAAATATTATTTTTACATACTACCTTTTTTGTGGATATATGTATGATAAAGAAATTTTTCCATAGCTGGGGGAAACAACCACTATCGAGCGATCTTTGGAAAATAATTCTCAACGGAGCTACCAGGGTAAGACAGCAAGACTTAAAAAAGGCTGGATGGATCCCATCCGGACCCGCGGTGAAGTCATTTGGAAGCCCATTAATATGATCGAGTAGTGAATGAAACGTTATGAGAGTCGTTCATATGACTGAAGGTGCTACATATTTTGAGATTGAAAATTTTACGAGACAAAGACATTGTCAAAATAGGAAGCAAACATTTTGCAAATTTCAGACGAAACATCACTTGCAGAATCTTTGAATCTCATGGCATTGGGGTAGTTGTCCGTTCTTTTCATCATATTATTTAACTTTAAAAAAAACGCGTAGGTCACCAATAATTTCGTACGCCTGCTTTGAACTTACTCATCATAAAGTGTAGAGGAAAGTTCTTTGAACTCATATATGATGTGAGGAAGTTTTTGTGACTTATAATGTCCTTATCTCTCATATAACTTTTCCACAATATATTCGTTCTATTTTTAAGATGCTTCAGTTATTTATTGAACCATGGTGGAGCTGTTTTAGAGGACCGTTGACGCTCGCGAGGAATGTGAGAGGAAAATAAATTGAAAAAAATTATGAAAAATTCAGAAATTTAGAATCTTCGTCAACGTTATTGCTAGACAGTAATGTGTTGAAGTCAATAGATGTAAGTCTACTGGAAAATTCCGAAAAGTCAGCCTTTCTAAAATTGAAAAAGTATTGTGTTTCGTAACAATTTGTTAAGTTTTCGGTTTCATAGCAATATATAATTAGAAGAGGGGGGTGGTATTTGTCAAGAGTAGACATTATAACTGGTCTAAGCTCAACAATTAAGTTACCCATGTCAATAGAAAATACCAGATCTAACTGCCTACCCATGTCATTCTTAACATTACTGATTTGGCTAAGACCAAGAGATAAAATAGTTTCAAGGAAAAGTGATTCCCTTCCCTAGGAAACTAAGCAGTTGCTTAGGGGCCCAACCTTGCAGGAGGGCCCCGCCAGTACCCGAAATGGTATGGCGAACATGCGACATCGGACTTTAAAAAAAATGTATTTCACTTTATTGTTCCTGAATACAGGGGTGGATTTACCAATAAGCAGAGCCGGGCAGCAAATTCTCAATTGATGAAGTAAAAACGAACGAGATCGAGGTCGCACTATCTGGCAGAGAAGCATTCAGAGTTATTGTTCTAAATGTCACGATCGACAGGTTGATTGCAGAACTATACAAAGTCGTGGTTCTGCTTACGAGAACTTAAGTAAAAAGTTTGACTTTCTCATGAAACTATATCGCTTGGAATCTCAAAATATCCGCACGGGTGCATGAAATTTGAAAGCGTTCTAGCTAAGAGATTTAGACGAGACTTCAGGAAACTAGTATTTGGAGCTTCGAGCTCATTTGTCGTCCACTGCGGCTACATGGGGAAAATAATTACGGGCACTGGAATTCTACAAACACATCCTAGAAAAAAGCTTTTTCTACAAGCACATAAGGCTTTTGGGACATTTATCCAAATATGGAAATAGCAGATGACTCAATTCACTCTCTGTGCTCATAGAGTCAGAAATAATGCAGTCTGTGCACATTGGCGTAACTAGGCCAAGGTGCCCCTCCCCCTCTCCCTCGAAACTGGACTGGGTCTCCCCCACCCCCAGGAAATTATGAAAATTCTCAAAAATAATTCGTCAATTCGTACAATCTTAGGCCTAATAAAATTGAATCTGTTCAGATCAGAATCGAAAAGGAATCTTTTTAACAAAAGCGTGATCTGCAGAAGAAATCATGCAGAGCTATTTTGACTGATTGTGCGGAAATTTTATTAATAATAAAATTTTGAAAATTTCGTAAAACTTTGTTTAATTTTCCGGAAAAAAGGCTTTTTTTAGGCTTGTTCGACTCTAATCCCGACGGATTCAGTAATAAGGCAGATTATCTTTATAAGGAAGAAATATTAAAAAATTCAATAATATTCTTACTATACGTTACATTATCGAATACAACTATCGGGTTTTCCAATAAGAGGTGTTATTTTAATTAGCCAGCTATTTCGGTAGATGTCACTTTTGGAGCTGTCATTTTTCGATATTTGACAAGTAGAAACTACGCCATTAATAAAAATGGAACGATACATGATTCAACAACGCATTGAAATTATTAAAATTCACTATAAAAATGGTGAAAATGTGGCAGAGACGGTTCGTAAAACTCGAACATTTTTGGGTCGTCGTGAAGCACCTTGTCGGGCCGCAATACAGAAATTGTTAGAAAAATTCGAGCTGTCGGGACAAGTTAGAGATGTGAAGAATAAAACCCATGCACGTCGCTCAAGAACAGCCGAGAATATTGCTGCTGTAGCCGAAAGTGTTGAAGAAAACCCAGGTTTGTCCATTCCTCGTCGTTCTTTGGAATTCGGCATTCCACAGACGTCATTACACCCTATTTTGCATAAAGATTTGGGTCTTAAGGCTTATAAAGTTCAGTTAACACAAGAACTCAAGCCGGCCGATCATCAACAACGTCGAGCCTTTGCTGATTGGGTCCTTGAAATGCATGAAAATGATCCGGAATTCCATCGAAAACTCATCTTGAGTGATGAGGCCCATTTCCACCTCGATGGCTTCGTCAATAAGCAAAATTGTCGCATCTGGAGCTCGGAAAACCCAAGAGTTATTGTTGAAAAGCCTCGGTATCCTCAACGTGTGACTGTTGTCATTGGACCTTACTTTTTCGAAAATGAGGCTGGAGCAACAGTTACGGTGAATGGATTGCGCTATCGACAGATGATTAATGATTTTTTATGGCCGGAATTGGATGGTATTGATCTGGACAACGTTTACTTTCAACAAGACGGCGCTACGTGCCATACAAGCAACGAAACCATTGATCTTTTACGGGAAATCCGGACCGTGTTATATCTCGAAGAGGTGATCACAATTGGCCACCGATATCTTGTAACACCTTCGACTTCTTCCTTTGGGGCCACGTGAAAGAGAAGGTCTACCCCAACAGCCCAGCGTCGATGCAAGACCTCAAGGATGGAATTCGTGAGGCTATCGAGGACATAGGGCAACCACTTTGCGATTTGGTTATGGAAAATTTCATGAAAAGGATATGGTCCTGTAGGCGTGGTCGTGGTGGTCATTTAGCTGATGTTATTTTCCATTATTAACGGCATACCTTCCTCTTTATAATGAAATAAAGATCCAATCATTTATCTAAAAAAATGGCATTTTTCTTTGAATATCAAAATAACACCTCTTATTGGAAAACCCTTTATATTAGCACTTTTGACAATAAATACTTCGGGTAACCGATAAATTCACAGAAAAACATTAAATTTGTCTAGAACCTGCTCGAGTCTTAAATAGGAGAAGGCAACCGAAGAGAGCAAAAGACTTCGATAGATAGAGTCCACTCTACAAGGCCAAGGCCATCCTAATATTGGACGATACATATTTACAACCAAGTAAGGGACAACATTATCACTAATTTCATAAATAGGTTTGAAAATCTACCTTTGGCACAGTCACTCGACTCATATTTATAAAGTTGTACCTGAAACATAAAGAGGTATTTTTAGAAAATTATAAAAATCTTTTCAATGTAGACATTTCCACCTTAGAGGCTAAACAAAAATAATAATATGTTCCAAAACAATTTGAAAAGACTGAAAACAGAAATTAATAAAAACTTCTTCCCAAATTTATACTAGTTGCTGCAAACAGCTGTGGGTCTTCCTGTCATTATAAATAATTTCATTTTTCCATACAGTAGATATTAAAACTACTCAAATGTAAGACACAAAAAGAAAACAATAATAATATGCGAAACGACAACTATGGTAGATAGTTTTAAATACCTACACAGATATTCTACTGCCTTTTGTTAAAAATATTAAAAAATTTTGGAAGCGTTCAATCTTATAAGAGCGCAGCCCTTATGGCTAGTGACTCAGCCCTCGCTCCACTTTAAGTCGTGGCTGTTCAATCCCATAGAGGAAACAGGAAGTGCTGATACCTGCCAAGTCATGTATGTACATGAGCGTGGATTTTTTCGTGGTATTTGAAGCAGGGCAGAGCTTATTCGGGTAAAAGCGATGGAAGGTTTGTTTCAATTGAAAACAGCTGCCAATTGATGAGTCTTCAATGTAAAAGAATTACAACTCTCAATTGGAAAAATTCAGCGAAACTACAAAACGGCAAGCAAACCATTGTATACACTACGGATTATTACATTTAAAGCAAACAATTTATTTTGGAATATTTTTTTTTATATCGTAACGTGCAATAGTTTTACTAGAATACTTAGCTCACACCTTAAATAAAAAGAAAATATAAATGCTGATTGGGAAATTTTCAATCCGTATCTTAGAGAAATTGATTGGTCGGTCTGTTTTGCTTCGAGCGATGTTGATGAATGCTCATTAGAACTTAGTGACGTTTTAAGTCTTAGCATACATGAATACATTCCTTATTCCTACAGCAGCTATCAACAATAGCAAGCCGCTCTTTGACGATAAGTTCAACCAAGTAATAAAAGTGAACGAATCTGCTTTTCACGGGTATCAATTGTCGACAAAACTCCACAGAACACCCCCAAATCTATTATCCGGAGAGAAAAATTTCTTTTTAACAGAAATGTTAAATTAAGAATCTTGGAATAACGAATAGCAAAGGACCTGGTCCGTGGTCAAAACCATCAGGAACAACTTCACCAATTTCTCTATAACTTCACTACATTGCAATGGTGAAGTGGTTGTTGATTCCCTGGATAAAGCTAATATTTTGATTGGTAGATTCGCCTCAAATTCTCGTTTTCTATTCACTTCACAGACACCTATGTTGCATCTTCCCGTAAGAGAGCTGTGCTCACGATCCTGAAGGGGATAAGCGTCTCTAAAGCCGTAGGTCCTGAAGGGGTCTTACCCCTGTTAATTAAAAGCTGTGCCTCATCCTTGGCTAAGCCTTTTCGCAAACTATTCTACTTGTCTTATTCGACAAAAAAACTTACAACTGGTTGGAACCTAGCTCACATTCAACCTATTCCCAAGAAAGAAGAGGGTAGCGGTCCCTCAAATTATCGACCAACTGCAATCAAAGGCTCAAAGGTTTTTGAATCTTTTATTAACTCCAAATTAATGAAGTGTCTAGAAACCAAACAACTTTCTGGTTTTTTTTACGGAACGTTGGAGCCCTAGTCTTCACAATTGTGGTGGTCCAAAATCTTTACCCTAGATATTTCAAAGGTAGAGTCTGGCAGCCAGCACTTTTAGTTAAAGCACCTGCTCTCTACCTCTTCTGCTATTATAGTTTGAAAGTCTTTTATCTGATTGCCTAATATCGGTTGTACCAGATAGCGTCCACCAGAGCCTCACCCTATAAATGCAGATGTTCCCAGGGCTTTGTTATCTCTCCACCCCTCTTCTTAATTTTTTTAATGATCAGATTTTCCTTACCTTAAAGCCTATCCATAGTCTTGCCTATCACAGTACCCTTGATTTCGCTTACTGCTTTAACACTCTTAAGGACTCCAAAGGGAATGCCACATCTCTTAATCAAGTTTGCATGATTAGATCATTGATTAATGACCTTGATAATATCATCGCTTAAGGCAAAGCGAATCGCGTCGAATTCAAGTCATCTAAGTCCCAAGTTATCTCATATCTTTAAAACAAAATCATAACTTTAACACTTCCATTTATTTTATGGAGCACTGACTTACAGTACACCGTCTTTATGCATTCTTGGCATTAATATTTCTTGTAAATTAAGCTGGACAGATCACATCTTCTCTGTTGCCAAAGAAGCATCAAAATGTCTTTAATTTCAGAAAATGTATAAGAGATATTTCATCCCATCAAATCAGACCTAAAATGGAATACAATTCCCATATCTGTGCCGGGACTGGTCGCACAGTTTTAGCTTTTAGAGCCATCAAATGGATGGTTCGGAAGCTTTACACTTCCCCTATTCCAAACCAAAACAAAATAAATAATTTAACACCTCGTTTGACTTTCTAGAGTAGCAAAAGTTGAACGTTGATCAACTCTATTCGTTGAGAGTGGTAGCTTATCTGTTCGACCCGGATCTTTTAAATGATGAGTTTTGTGTATTTTATATTTGCGAGTGGTGGCGAGTATCTTGGAACTTTGATATGTTTCCAGGCTATACCGTTTTTAAACCATAGCAGCGCCCCATCCTCAGGAGAATCCTGGATCCGACCCTGACTGAAAGCAGGCTACTCGCTGAATCTAAAAAGATAGAAAGAAGTCCACTTGTAAGCCGATGTATCAAGTATTATACAACTGATTCATCTACTGACATGCATCGTATACACACACATATACACAAGTACAGCATTTAAACAATTGTCCAAAATTTCTCTGCTCTACATGCAAGAAGAAAATCTTACTTGCATCTCTGTGAGAAACAAAACTACTACAAAACCAAATACGGGGAAACCGTACCTCACTCTTCCTGTACTCACTTTCCTTTTAGATAAACGAAACTTAAGTGGTGAAAATCCAACCACTCATTTGTGTATGGAGTAAACCATCAACACACACAGATGACTGAGTATAGGAGAAAACCATACCGTATACTCAGTTTTGCTACGCTTGAATTATCACTCACTCAATCACAATTAAATTAACTACGCACTATAGTACCACACACATTTAATCACAAACATTTTCTACGTTATAAATTAAATTTATTTAAACTAACTAGATAACGAAAATATTCACTAAATACATCCACGAACTTAGTGGGGTTTACTCACATAATTGTCTATTGGGATATTGTGTTTATTATCACTAAATTGACTTTATTTTTATTTGCATTGAAATATGCGACTTGTGTCTAATTAATGAATGGCCACTGAATGAATGACCTCATCGAAATTTCATCCTGCATCACTCAGTGATACAGCCAAAAAAAAACAGAGTTTTCGCCCTTTTCAAACACATAGCTAGCAAATATAAATACAGGATACATGAAACAAATCCAAGCTTGCTCCCTGCATTCTCCTGCTACATCCTTAAAAACATCTTGGGTAAGGAAAATAACAAAGCAACGACGCAGAGGGAAACTTTCTACCGCATACACATGTCTACCCAAATTCCTAGAAGCATACATAATTAAGGATGCAGTAAAGAAAAGGAAATTAGGAATAACGGAAACTATTCGGATTTAAAAAAAAAAAAAAAAAGAATTATGTAAAATGAAGAAAAATATTTATTTCCTTATTTCTGCATTTCACAAATTTCTCCATTTTTCTTTCTCTTATTTTACTACACATTTATCTTTACTGCACAGTTATCTATCGCAGGAACGAGATACGCAATCCGTTATGCAAATTTTAGGTTATGTTCATGCATTCTGTTGCGTTAATTTCAGATTTTATCAAACTTAAGGCCTAACCACAATGTGCATATGCTAGCATATGCAAAGACACGAGCAATTGCTTTTCATAATAACAACCCACAATAGGAATAAGAAGCCGTTCGTCAAGTTTTAATTCCTTTCGTCAACTTCTGTCTGTACGCTCATGTACTATGTTTCCATGCAGAGTTCAATCCGAATTGGATCCGAATTAGCGCTCATTGAAACGAGAATTGAGTTGAGTTTCGTTCAATCCATATTAACTCCACGAAACCAGTCGGGTTGAGTTGGGTTTTGTGTAAGTATTAGTTAGAGTAGTGCGGATACGTGGCTTATTCAATACAAATCCAGAAACTTTGTATGAAATATATTACATGTGAACTCAATTCAAGCCGTTCATGGAAACAGCATCGAGTTAAGTCAGCCAGCAAAACTTAACGCTAACTCAATCCTAACTCAATTCTGGCTCATGGAAACATAGTAATGATCGTATTTTGCATAAGCAAATTTGGCAGGTTGTGTAAATACTATACAAATGTTAGTGATGCATAAGGAAGCATTCGTGATATTTTCAAGGCTTGCATATGCAAGCTTATGCACATTGTGGTTGGGCCTTTATGGCTGTCGTGCACGCTGCATTTATCACTAATAAGAAAAACTCGGGTGGAGGAAATTGTCCTCTCATCGACAAAAAGTGACATACACGTGCAGTAAGCGACAAGGTCTACGCCGGCCCTTAGTGTGCACTGCTGCTACTACCATCCCCATCACAATGCGCAGCTCCATTGAGAAGCATACAAAGAAAACCGGTTAGACATTTCTTTCCGTTCCGTTGCGTTACATTGTAATTCAGCCCTTACAGGCTGAACTACAATAGAAGTATACGTAAGTACAAACGCGCCCTTTAATGTAACAGGCGTACACAAATTAACTTTAACTCGTGTGAGGGGAACTTTCGTTAAGTTTAAATATCCAATTTTCCGTAAGCATAGTGCGCTAAGAATCGCTCATTCCGTAAGAACGCGATGTGTCCAAATAATTAAATTATTATAAAATGATTAAAAGTGCAATATAAAAATTAAAATTAAATAAAAATGCTACTGTGAATTAATAGAAAGCACAAATCTTCAATTAAATCAACTTCCATTTGCTAATTTTTACACTTTTACCACTTTTTGAAATTGAAAACATTAAATGTCAAGATAATAACTCTTACGGAATGTGATATATATTTAGGCTAAGAATATCAATTTTTCGTAAGTAAACCTCAGTCTCGTTTAATTTCGTAAAGTTATTTACTTCTATTGTAGTTCAGCCTTACCTTGTCTGCGTGGTGGCTACATTACATTCTATTTAAGGGGTTAGAGAATTTTTGCGTCACTAAAATGTATAATGTCTCCAGAAAACGAAAAAGTGATATCTTCAGGCCAAATTATCTCGCCGTGTAGCTTCACCGGTACGTGCCAAACACAATTCCGACGGTTCGCTTCGATTCTATCGAACCCATTTCGATCCACTGACATATATAATATGGACTGACTACGCTCATAGATGTGCACTACAAAAAGTGGGCTCACTTCAATATTGCTGACTCTTTCGGTCTAAGCACCAAATACCAACTGAGAGAACTGTAAACAACAAATAAATAAATGGCTCCGTTGAAATAAATGTTCTTAAATTTATTATTTAGGATTATTACTGATTAAATTGTTTTACCAAAGGCAATTTATTCATTAGATACTCAGCAGAAATTCGAAAGGTTTTATTATAATCGCTTTTCTAGCCGCACGCTCATTTTTCCAACTTCCTGCCAATGATTTTTCTCAATGTTGGCACCGGTGTAAGAAATTTTTTTGACATAAGCAATTGAGCCCACAAGAAACAGAATGTTAAGCAGTCCATATTATATATGTCAGTGTTTCGATCCGACTGCTACATGGGCACAATTGTTCCGTTCGGTTTCACAGATGTGACTTTAAAAATTTGCCAGATTTTATCTTTCCGCTTTACATCCATCCAAGAACACATTGAATTTTTGTCGTATAATTTATGGCATTTTTTATTTCTTCAACAGAAGTCTTTTCATCCGTCTTTGAGTACAAACAAGTCTTTACAGATTATTTTTCCAGGTTATGTCATCCGTAAAAGTTGAAATGTGCTCAACTTCTCCATTTCGATTTGATCCATTTCAATACATTTCCGTGTATATGCAATTGCACGTATGTCTCATATAAGCAGAAGGGAATGCCCATTTTAGGCTCGACACCTCCAAACATGAGAGATGTCTTAAATGATGCATTATGATACTCTGAACATTTTTTATTAACAATGTATATTTCTATCAAGTGGTGGAAACTTTGCAAAGTTTTATCTAGTACATTTCGGAAAATGTAGTACAGAACCGAATTCCTTAGGTCCTGAGAAGAAGTTTGATTACCCACACTCCTATACTTGGAGGCTTGAATAGCTATTTATAGCGATTATAATACTCACTTTTTTAGTATTTCCCTCTCTTTTATTCGAACTGAGGTACTAGATTTTTCGCATCTTAGATCGACTCTAACTCGGTAGGGTTATGTCCGATATGTTCGCCTCAGCTCATGACCAGCTACAATTCGTAGAAGAAAACTTTTCTCTGCAGTCCTTTAGGGTAGGGGGTAGGAACCCTCGGCGGGGGAAGGGGTGTCTCCAATACAGCATGTTGGATATTGAATTAAAGGTCTCGCCGAGTACTATCGGGTGGTTTGGCCCGATTCAGAACGCCGCCGGAAAACCCATTTTCATGCACTTGGGTCACATACACATTTCACATATATTTTTTCAGATCTTTCCTCCATACCCATTAGTTCACTGTTGTGAACATTTGTCTCATGGGAAGTCATTTTCCACGACTTACCAATTCCGCGCAATCACGAAAAGTAGAAAAGTCACACAAGAAATTTGCTCAAGCTACATCCAATCCCCAAAGTTTTCCCCCGCTAAATAGAAATAAACATTGTTTATAAAATATGTTCAGAGTATCAAAATGCATCGTTTAAAATATCTCTCATGTCTGGAGGTGTGGGCGCTATAGTTCTATGAAAAGTGGGCAAGTGGGCATTCCCCTTTGACGTTTGTACGAATCAGATCGAAACGGTGTAATTGTGTTTCCCACTTTAGAAGTGATTAAAGAAGACATTATGACCTAAAAAATCCGACTGGGGTTGCGATATTTAAAACAAAAAATATTTATTAAAATACTCATTATTTTCGACCCAAACAGAAAAAAAGGAAGAATACTTAACGTCGTGATTTGTCTGTTCTCCACCTCCACTCTCTCCTCATCCTATAGCACTCAGACGTAGATGTCAGCGTCAGCATAAACGTGTGCTGATTGAAATTTATTGGGGCTAATGCACAGACAAAAGAATTGGATTTCAAGGAATAGGTGTAATACTAATGTGATATCATTGTCCTTTCAAAAATTTGTTTCTTCACTTGTGAGATTAAGAAGACAATTATTTTTTATGTCAGATAAAGAATGATATGTGTCACATGAGATAGTAATGCGAGTTTGAACCTTTGATTATCAATTGTTGTACCTTATAAAACCAACTGGCTGTCACCAGATCAACAAATTTTCGAATCATTAACGAACATCAGGGCCGGTTTCAAATGAGGTTATTGATATTAAATCCACCGCCATAGAAGTGAAATGTACACTAGATAATAACACCGGGTAAAAGAGATAATCTCTTTCTTTACTAATCGTCGATACACAATACGCCTAAGGAATAAACAAAACTGTGCAAACTAGAGGTCGTTTAGTACATTAAAGTAGCTTAAGAATTATCTTCGTAATTCAATTGCCGAAAATCGACTTAACGACAGCTTGCCTAAATAATGAAAATGAAGTTAATCCACAAACTTCGTCTTTGCCCGCGGGCTTTTTAAAAACATTTTAGATTTAAGTTCGAAAATGGCACAACTCCTTCATAGGGTTGTCATACGACAAATTCGTTTTTCACTATATAAGTATTTGGACACTGCCTGAGAATACATCGACTTAATGAGCTTTTCATTAAAATAGTAATTACAATTCCAAAAATTGGCTAAATCGAGCTTGCCATTAACACAAACAAGTCTTACTGTCTGCGGTGTATGCCTAGCCATAAATACTATTACAAACTTTTTGAAGCACTGTTCAATAAAAGAGGTGTTATATTTTAAGAAATCATTTTTTATTTATTCAATGCATTGTTATCAACGGAAATTTCAACAAGTTATTCGAAGGGATTACCTTTAGCCTTTACACAAGCCTTTAATCCAGCTTGACCACTTATCTATGGAAGCACGCACGATTTCAATCGGAAAGTTATCGAGTGCATGTGTAACAGACTTCTTTAGGAATTCGATATTAGAATGTCTTTTAGAGCACACCATTTGCTCTAAGACAGACCATAATTCGTAATCCAGCGATCTGGGCTAGAGGAACGCCAATCTTCAGCTTGAATAACATCTGGAACATTTTCTTCCAGCCATTTTTGGGTTGACTTCGTCTTATGACCTGGTGCAGAGTCTTGTTGGAAACTCCAAGTCTGATTTTTGAATAATGACGTATTGAGAGGTTTCACTACACTTTCAAGGACACTTTCTTGATAAATTTTGGCAGACTTTTGACGCCCTTCTCACAAAAAAATGCGACTTTGTCACCCCGTTGTAGCTAACAGCTCACCAAACCATTACTGAGGCTGGATGATGACCTCTTTGAACCTTTTGGGCAACTTGAGAAGCTTTTCTGGAACTGCGAGCATAAACTCAATCGTTTTGTTTATTAAATGTTTCTTCCACAGTAAAAATTAATCGTTTTGATTTTTCCACTCTATTTGTTTTTTTCTAACGAATCTGTTAGTAAATGCTCGGTAGATCTACGCTAAGCACCCAACCCCAAGAAGTTACTTTTAATACTACGTGAAATTGTCTTTGGGGTATTTTCATCTCACGCGATAAATTTTTTTGTTTCCGAAGAGGATTACGGCGAATTCTCTAGCGCACGACCTTAATCGCTTCAGGTGTTCGAAAAGTTCGCGGACGGCCACGTCTTTGACGGTCACTTATTCCAGACGTATCAGTAAATCTTTCAACAGCCCGATACACAAATATTCGGCTTATACCGAGGATATGCAGAATCTTAAAAATATCACTTGGTTGCATTTCTACTTTATGAAATGTCGTGTCCCAAAAGCAATTGTAAGCTGCATTCACAACACAACCAGCAAATTACCTAGTTCTAGGAAAATGTATAATTAGTTTATTAGTCGCATCCCTTAAGGAAAAGAAATTCTTTATAACATTCTTGCTCTTTAAGATAAGTAGTTTACAATCCCGAAACTTTTTCACATTTTATGATTCACAGTCGCATGTATTCTCATTCAGATTACTCGTAAAGTACCTATATGCAAGGAGTAAGGGGGAATATCTAACAGTGAACCACTTTTTTTTTCAAAACGATATAATTTCTGCCTGGGGAGGGAAAATTTTTTGATAGTATTTGCAATGTTTTCTGTATCATTAAACTGTCAATTGATTATATAAGAATTTTTCAAAAAGCTGTGTACAGTATGAAAAAAAAATTAAAACGTCTTTGAAGTCCAAATGACTCACTGTTAGAAATGGTTTCCTAGAGTGAATCAAACTGTTAAAGCTTAAAAGAAACTTATATTTCAGATAAAATTAACAAAATAGAGTACATTTGGAAACGGCTAGAAAGTAAAATCACATTAATTCAGTTTTTTAAAAAGTGAAAAAAAAAGAAAATCAAATTTTTGCTTAGCGTACATCAACTAAAGAAAAATCAACGCCAAAATTATAGCTAGATTTTTGCCTCGATGTTCCTCGAATAAAAGAAGGCATTCTTACATCTGTTTCAGGGACACTTGCATAGTCAGGGACATTTGGCATTACAAATTTATATTGAAAGGTTTTTCGCAAAAAGCTAATTTGAATATCACCATCGTTGTCTCTGTTGCCAATTATTTTTCCCACATAAAAAACTTCTTTCCTGTTTTTCGTGTTAAATTTAACTAAAACAAAATCGTCTTCAATTGGAGTTCTTTCAGGAGAATCAGTCAAAGGTTGCAGTTCAGTTTCATTTTCAGCCAAATCATTCTCTTCTGTTATTTCTATGTCTAAAGAAGCAATCTTTTTAACTTTTTTGTTAGCTGGAATATATTTTTTTGTATTCCTTTCCGCAATCGCGTCCTTTTCAGGTGTGTCGGTAGCAATAATACTTCTTACTTTTCTCCGCTTTTTAGTTTGGACTTTCCTCGGGCCTGCTTTAGGATATCCACGAATTTGATCCGGGCTTATAAAATTCTGAATGTCACCTAAGAAAATATAAAAACATGTACAATCCAAGCATTTAGGATAAATTGTCTACCTACTGGTTAGCATAAAATGCTGTCGAAGTTACGTAGGTACTTACCTTTTTGCGCCTCTTTTTGCAATTCCATGTTGGACGACGATGTTGAAGGTTCTGGTGTAGTTTCTTTTGGTGGGAGATTAGTCCAAGTTATCGCAGAAGAAGCTGATACGTCAGATGTTGAAGGTACAGTAGAATAATCAGTAGCGGTTTGGAGTCTGTCAGTTACATAGCTTGGTAGAAAGTAGATGTCAGTGAAGACATGTCTATCATATGGATATATTCCAGTTTTCTTGAAAGCCGAAATTATATTAGTGGGCGTGACAGACTTTTGGTACGCTAACCCAACACAGGAAGCTATTTCATAAATGGAAATTGGCTTTCCAGGATTCTGCATCATCCAAGAGTCGATTGAGGCATTATATGCAGTCTTAAATGGTTTAAAGACCCCAACGTCAAGTGGTTGCAACTTACTTGTTGAGTGTGGAGGAATCGTTAAAATGGTAACTCTATTTGCTTTGGCTAGTTCTAAAATAGGCAGTGATAAGTGAGCTTCATAATTGTCATAGATTAATAGAGTTGAATTATCATTAGAGCTACATGTGTGCTTTATGAAATGCTTCATGACATCCAAAATTAGTTCACCATTCATCCATCCTGTAGGAGGTAGCTAATAATAATGTACCCGCTGGGGATCCTACTAGCATATGCTGCTTAAAATGAACACGAAGAAAAATCATCGAAGGGGGAATCGACTGTCCTGAAGCACTTATTATGCAGCAGATCGTCACCAAGGTACCTCTTTCAGCACTTGTCACCTTACTTACTTGACGAATGCCCCTTTCAGCCAACACTTTTTGAGGTCGTTGAACAGTTACGCACGAAGATTCATCAAGGTCAAAAATACGGGTACCATCCACAAAATTAGTATTTCTATTCATTACTTCATAAAGTTTATCAAAAAATATATTAACATTATATTTATTGAATGATGTCGCTCTTGAAAGGCTACATCCTTTCGGAGTTCGCAAAGATAATTGAGGATGCCTTTTGTGGAAATTTAGCAACCAATGTTTCCCCGCGAGCTTATCAATTTGCCATTTCTCTGGAGTTTTGATATTATTCATTACGGCCATTTCATAAGCAACCCTACGACATTCCAATAAAGGTAATCCATAAAACATTTTCGAACATGTCAGAAAATAGTCGAGTATCGACTTTTCTTGTTCATCCGTAAATACTTTATTTACATTATAATTTGGCGTATTAAGCATAATCCCGTCCTTCATTTTCACCCAGTATCTTCTTAAAGTAGCATACGCTATCTTTTTTAACACTGCTGCTTCTCTCAAACTCTTACCGTTTTCAACCAGTTGAAGAGCTTCTTTCATGTCTTTTTCAGAACAGTTTCCAATTTTGCGTACCATATCTGACTAATATCTGCAAACAACTAATAAAAAATATTTCAGAAGGAAATAAAAAATATTTCGAAAGAAAATAATAAAAATGTTCAACAGTGAACCAAGTTCACTGTCAGACACTTCGGATCGGTTCACTGTTAGGCTCTATTACTCTTAACAATGCAACATATCGTCTGACGCCCTAAGAAACATTTATCTTTGAAAGAACCAACCAAAAGATGTTTAATAAACATACAAAAACTTATGCATAAAGACTTAGTTGATCACTAACATACTCAATTTTTACATTCAAAAATTAACAATCGGTAATAATTTACTAACCTTAGTATGAAATGTCAAAATGCACAAACCAAAACCAGAAACTAAACTAAAAGAAGCGGTACATTTCAGAATGGTATAAAAAAAGTGTTGCTAAATCTAAATATTAATAAATCGTCGAAAATTTGTTGAACGATTCACTGTTGGCTATGGTTCACTGTTAGATATTCTCCCCTAGTTTCAGGTATTTTATTAGTTCAGTCAGGTCAATGTATATGTATGGATATATAAATTTGAAGGTCGAGAAGTATAAAATAGAGGACTGAAAATATTTAAAAAATGAGGAGATGAGTCTTTTTCCGGCTGTGTAAAAAGTAACGTGCAATAAAGTGCATTTTAAATTTTGTAGTTGAGTTTTTTTTTTATGTTTTATAGATTATAGATTACACAATCAACAATAAAAAAATATTAACTAACCACGATAACTAAAACTGTTTAATGAAAACACGCTCGGATTACTTTAAACATGTAAATCTTTATTTACCGTAAACAAACATAACATAACATAACCAATCTAAACCGAAACTTGACACTCTAAACAAAATTTAACTTGCGACCGATCACTTGACGGCACTCTCCAGACCAGTCATTGGTCTTTTATGCCCGATATTCAGAAGTAAACTTTACCAACAACTCGGATATGTAAACAGACGACACAACCTTATCGTTTGCTTTACCGGCACTTGAGTCGCTTAGTAGTAAACAATCGTTTTACATAGTAATTACAATGCGAGGTTAATTTTTGGGTGCGTTCACCGACACGATAGCGTTGTGTTAGCGTAGCGTTGGCGTAGCGTAGTAAACATATGTCAAAAGAATTTTTTTTGACAGTTAATTACTACGGTGGTGAATTTGGCACGGTGAACGAAAGAAAACGTAGCGTAATGTAGTAAAAAATTTGAATTTTCACATTTCGAGTTTTTTAACATAAAATAGTAAAACAGGATCAGGATTTTTGAATGAAGTTACTTGATTTGCCTTCCGCTATGTAATTTCAGCTATTGATGTATGAAATGCAACATTTATTTTACCGTATTATTAAATATTTACTTTTATATTTTTATATTAAGTTCCCACTACTCCTATTCCTCTATTACTTGTTTTGCTATAATGTAAATCTATGTAACTTTTATGATATGCTGAAATAAATAAATAAATGTTTATGTTTATATTTTTATTTTCACAAATGTGTGAACAAAAATTTAAAACTAATAAATACATTGCAATGATCCTAGAAGTTTACAATTGCATATAATATATTCTTATAATTTTCCAATTCCTAATCCTAACCTAACATAGTTGCCATGTTATTGTCTCCATGGTAACTGTCCCAAATACGATAGTAAAAGGTAGTGCGCTACAAGTCACTCTCAGTCGACTCAATGGTAGTGACAACAAGTGACTTTTTCCACGCTTTCTTTCTGTCCCATTATCGTAATTGTCGATTGCTCCACTAAGCGCTCATCGCAACTAGCTAATCAGCAAAATAACCGACAGTTGCAGAGCAATACCATGCGAGGTTATTGTTTAGCAATCGTTGATTATTCTACCAGAATATGCCCTTGGCTGCTGGAAGGATCTTCCGTATATTAGACCATAACAGAAGTGCAATCAATAACAGCAATTCTATTTTCTTTGTCGCCGCAATCCATGTTCACTACACTAAACGCAAATGGTGACAAATGCATCAAGCAGAAGCGTACTACAGGGATTAGCTCAATTTTTAAGAAATGGAATATAACGGTACCTTTCTGCAGGGTTGCCAAACCTTGTAACAATATTTATGACTAGACAGGTAGAAGTGTTTTCCTAATATCATTTTTTATTAGTTTTCGTACATAGGTTTTCCAAGCAGATTTGTAAATGCTTCCGGAGCTGTTTTTCCAAATTTGTTAATATTTTTCATGTTATAATTACTTTTATAACATTAAGATTGAGACTCCTGTAACTTGAATAAAATTTATAACTACACACGTTTATTTTAACACAAGAATGAAGATTGAGGTAATTTTATTCAGTAGACCAAAAACCGGATAAATCCCGTAAGTAGTTTATTTTATAAAAATCAATTTGTAAACCTTTATCTTGATAAGAAGTGAATGATTTATTCATTTTAATTCTGAAAAGCTTTCTGTGATGACGACAGGATCTAGTAGTCCAAGCAAATACTCGGTTTCGTATATGTATATGTGCATAATTTTGAACAGTACTTTATAGGCATTATTTCTAGGCATTTCTAAAGTGATTAGAACGAAAGCTCACGCTACTACTAGTACTACATAGTCAAAATTTTGGAAATTTTGGAGGCATTTATATTTGCCATTCAGCATTAAGAAGAGTAAGTGTAATATAAATTAACAGAATGAGGCGTACACCAACAAACTCGAATAGAGGTCTTCAACTTCTTGTCCCGAGATGTACATCTAGGTACGGTGAGCGCTCTTACCTTATCCAAGTTGCCCGAAAATGGAACTCTCTTCCAAATTTAATTCAGCGGACAGGTTCCGGCCTGAACTTTGCTAAACTAAAGGGTTTTTTAATAAGAGGTGTTATTTTTTTCGGTAGATGTCACTTTTGGAGCTGTCATTTTTTGACATTTGACAAGTAGAAACTACGCCATTAATAAAAATGGAACGATAAACGATTCAGCAACGCATTTAAATTATTAAAATTCACTATAAAAATGGTGAAAATGTGGCAGAGACGGTTCGTAAAACTCGAATATTTTTGGGTCGTCGTAAAGCACCTTGTCTGACCGCAATACAGAAATTGGTAGAAAAATTCGAGCTGTCGGGACAAGTTAGTGATGTGAAGAATAAAACCCGTGCACGTCGCTCAAGAACAGCCGAGAATATTTCTGCTGTAGCCGAAAGTGTTGAAGAAAACCCAGGTTTGTCCATTCCTCGTCGTTCTTTGGAATTAGACATTCCACAAACGTCATTACACCGTATTTTGCATAAAGATTTGTGTCTTAAGGCTTATAAAGTTCAGCTAACACAAGAACTCAAGCCGGCCGATCATCAAAAACGTCGAGTCTTTGCTGATTGGGTCCTTGATATGCATGAAAATGATCCGGAATTCCATCGAAAACTCATCTTGAGTGATGAGCCCCATTTCCACCTCGATGGCTTCGTCAACAAGCAAAATTGTCGCATCTGGGGCTCGGAAAACATAAGAGTTATTGTTGAAAAGCCTCTCTATCCTCAACGTGTGACTGTTTGGTGCGGTTTATGGTCGCGCGGGGTCATTGGACCTTACTTTTTCTAAAATGAGGCTGGAGCAACAGTTACGGTGAATGGATTGCGCTATCGACAGATGATTAATGATTTTTTATGGCCGGAATTGGATGGTATTGATCTGGACAACGTTTATTTTCAACAAGACGGCGCTACGTGCCATACAAGCAACGAAACCATTGATCTTTTATGGGAAAAGTTTCCGGACCGTGTTATCGCTCGAAGAGGTGATCACAATTGGCCACCAAGATCCTGTGACTTAACACCTTGCGACTTCTTCCTTTGGGGCCACGTGAAAGAGAAGGTCTACGCCAACAGCCCAGCGTCGATTCAAGACCTCAAAGATGGAATTCGTGAGGCTATCGAGAACATAGGGCAGCCACTTTGCGATTTGGTTATGGAAAATTTCACGAAAAGAATATGGTCCTGTAGGCATGGTCGTGGTGGTCATTTGGCTGATGTTATTTTCCATTATTAACGGCATACCGTCCTCTTTATAATGAAATAAAGATCCGATCATTTATCTCAAAAAATTGCATTTTTCTTTGAATATCAAAATAACATCTCTTATTGGAAAACCCAGTCAAAGATTACCTTAATTAGTTATTAGATTGTGATTGGTATTTATTCTTAGATCTTCAAATTCTTGTTGCATTGTTTTAATTAATTTTTAATTTTACTTGTTTTTTATTTTTATTCTTTTCTTTTGGCTCTTTATCTTTAAGTTCTCGTTTTCTTTTTAACTTCTGATTTTTTTATTTATTTATTTTTTTATTATTTATTCATTTATGTATTTATTATTATATTTATTTCATATTATTATTTTATTTTTACTTTTATTTTTAATGTTACTTATGTTTTTTTGCACCTATTGTATGTCATAAGATTTTGTAATCTTCTGTACAGCACCTAATAAATATATTGTAAGAAGTTCTTTAGAATATTAAATCCTATAGATTTGGTTATAATAATTTTTACTATTCGATGAGCCTTTCCAAAAATATATGCGAAAAACCACTTCAAAAATCAAACTTTCACAGCAGAGAGGTGACCATTCGAAGTTATATTCGGGCATTCATCTAGAGAGGGTATCGTAAAAATTCGTCATACACCAATTATAACTTTTCTTCCTGTGAAATACTAAAAAAATTTTGTAATGCTATAGATATTTTAATTATGATGTATAAATTTATCAGTAATTGTATACTGATGATTCGTTAAATTAATTATATTTCGTATTGCTATTCTTTAACCATTTTTCCAAAATCCCTTCCATGAAAAACTCCTATTTATTTTAAGTATGTAATAGAGAAATCTCCACAAGCCTAAGAATTTAAAATACACAGGTAAAATTAAAAGTAATGAAAATAATTGGCAAATGTGCAAATTTCTTAAAGATTGACTAGTCCTAGTGTAACATGAGCAAGGCTAGTTTTACAGAAAATGTACGAACACTGTTGAAAAAGTATTGAGTTAAAAAATTCAAATAACAAAACTACTACTACAAAACAAAAAGCTATCAACAAGTTTTTGTGAAAAGAATGTGAAAAACTAAAAACGGTAGAGTTCAATTGAAAAAATTTATAATGAGATTTTCAATTGCAATTGACAACGATTTGAACCCTTTTCCAGTTCGACACATAATTTCCGCAACACCTTGTATATGCAAACTTTTAATAAACTTTTAATATTCAACTTATTTTTGTTTATTTAATTCCTTATGTCTTCCTGTCGATGTTCACTGGAAGTAGAAGGAACAAATTCCTATGTGAATTTCTTATATTTGGTCCTGCTCTACCGCCCTCTCCCCCCCCCCCCCGTTTATAACCCTTCATTGATTACAGAAAATCAGTAAAACTTTATCAATGGTTTGCTGGTTTGTATATCTGATCTGAATGCAACAGGACATTTGCTTCTTGTTAGCTGTTCCAGAATTGTGCACACGAGTTCCTGTGGCGAAAAGACACACGTTACGGATGAGTATTTTGTATCGAAATCGATTTCAACCAGCACATCTGCATGAGCATATAGAAATATAGAGACTATATAGTCATGGAATTAGAAAAAAAGAAACCTTAACAGGGTTGTTGGTTTGTTTTAGTATCGAAAGTTTTAAATTTTAACCAAACCAAGGATACCTACCATGTAAATCTGAATCGTAGATTGCGGTTTTAATGAGATTCATATACGATTACTTTCCGATTTGAGGTTAGAATATCTGTGAGATGTTTCGCCAAATATAGTAAGTATAGTATATGTAGTATGTAGACATACAAATAGAATTTATTTTAACATACGTAATTACAAGTATGTTGTATTCTATTGAAACACTGACATATCGTCCCTCTACGCAAATAGACTGGCATGCCTACAAAAGACAACTAGCCTAAGGGAATCGATCCAAGAGAGGATATTGAAACTGCCGTTAATTGCATTCAATACACATTGCATATTATGAAAACTGCCCTCTGAAGCAAAGGGCGACAAATTGAAATGTCCCCTGGTGGAATAACCAGCTTGCTAAACTCAGAGAAAAGGTACGCAGGCTATGCAATAAAGCGAAAATAACATCGAACTGGGAAAAATACAAACAAGCCCCAATCGATTATAACCAGGAAATCAGGATATCCAAAAGGCAGTCATGGCGGAAATTTACAGAAGGTATTAATGAAATACCTGTATCCATAAGGTCTTGTCAAAAGGATCGCCTAACATACTCGGATTATTAGAAAATGATGGTGATACCTACACTAGAACAGAAAAAGAAGCTAACCGTTTCTTGCACAGAGGCGTTTTCCAGAATCTGTAGGAAGTGGGCTGAAGCGGAGTACAGCAGTCCTTCCCGGGCAGACGATTACCGTCGCAGGAGAGCAGACCGGAGCTCCACTGTCAAAATTTTCACGCCACAATCACTTAAATGGGCCATAAACTTATTTAAACTATACAAGTCCCCGGTTGAAGAGAAAAAGGACTGGACAAGCTCTTACCAGTCCTAATTAAAACTTTTAAAGCAAATTTTGCTTGGAGATATATCCCCAAAGCATGGAGAAAGGTAAACGTGATAAAGCGCAGCCCAGGTCATATCATCCCATAAGCCCGACCTCTTTTGGTCTTAAAGTAATGGAGAAAATAGTCAGACATGAAGTCAATCCAGCTTAAGACAGATGGATTCAGGCAATGCTTTCCAATAGGATTATTAAGATGGAGCTGTTTTGTGAGAGATTGGAGGTTCGCACCAGAGGTTATCCCCAAGGAGGAGTACTGTCTCCACTGCTGTGGTCTATAGTAGTTGACGACCTCTTAGTTCAACTAAGCATCCAAGGTATTGAATCGCAAGGTTATGTTGATGACCTTGTTATCATTATCAAAAGTAAATATGAGCACTTGCTTTCTAGAAAGCTCAAGAAGTCCTAAGTCTTGGTCAAGACTGGTGTGCTGTACAGAAATTATCAGTCAACCCCAACAAAACAACAATTATACACTTTACAAGAAGAAGGATAATCAGCAATTTAACTAGCCTTACCCTCTTTGGTAAGGAGGTCCCAATGTCCAAAGAGGCTAAGTATCTTGAGATAACTCTCGATGATATGATTAATTGGAACAAACTTGCTCTTACGTGTAATAGAAAAAGCACAAGCGACATCTACATACTTCGTGCAAAGACAATTTACATCTAGGTATAAAAAACCTCAAAAAAAGCAGTCCGAAAGCTATGTTTTAAAGCGAGCTAATGGCCCCCTAATAGAAAGCTCTAAACATTCCTTCTCTCTCTGTTGTATTATGCCACATAAATTCTTCTAAATGATAGCTTTCTCTGGTTAAATATAAAGTTAAAGAGCTTTGAAAAAATGATCCGGGTTTTTATGGAGATTTTCTTATCTAGTTGTACGTTGACTAAGTTAGTGTGGAAATAAACAAATTTCGGAGAATCTTATTACAGAAAACGACAAGTGACATCTATAAGGTATGGACATGAACAACTTTAGGTTCGGATAATCGATGTTTCGAGAACGGAAGGTTCCAGGACAATTTGTAGATTATAAATACTGCGTTTATCACTACCAGGAGGCAGTCTGATCTTAAAGAGTGCAGTAAATAAAACTGAAAACGAGCAAAAAGAAGAAAGAGTTGAATTGCGATAATTTGAAGTACATTACTAGTGAAAATTAAAGTAGAGTTGAATTCTTTGTGAATTTTATAAAAGTAGGAGTATAATTAAAAGCACTTGTAAATTATATTTGAAATGTTATATTTTAAATAAAATAATAATAAATTTAAACTGGTGTCAGAAGTGTAATAAATTCGTGAAATAAAGTGGTGGCATTTAACAAAGTGTGATTAAATTTGTGAAATTGATTGAAATTTTGTGCTTTACGTGAAAGTGCTAGGGGATAATCTAAAGCAATGGGATGTAAATTGGAGGAGCTTCGAGTACAAGATTTAAAAGTGGAGTTGGAAAAGCGGTCATTACAAACGGCATGCACAAAGATTGTTCTAGTCGAACGACTTAGAGAAGTTTTGGAAACGGAAGGGATGAATCCTGTAACATTTATTCTCGTAGACATTTCACAAGAACCTGAAGCTGAAGAAAAGTCTGCGATGAACATGAAACAACTTTTGGGTGCTTCAATGAGTAAATTGAACCTTTTCAGGAGCAAAAGAATACTTTTGAGACACAAAATAATTCCGTTTAGATGAGCAGAAGAAAGCTAATTAGGAACAAAAGAATTCTATGCAAGCATGTTTGGAAGAACAAACGGAGCAGGAATATACGGTGTAAAGCCAAGAGCTATCTATCAAAACCTAGGAAAATACGCCTTGATATTCCAGGCAGAAGTATATGCTACCACTAGATGTGCATACGAAAACGTCAGCCGATCTTACACTAACAAATACATATATATATAAATCTATACAGATAATTAAGCGGCATTAAGTACAATGGGGCACTACAAGCCCCACGGGCGTGTGGAAGACTGTTTTAGTTGGAAACAGCACCCAAAAATGTTTCTTTTATATGTCAATAAATATATACAAATTGACGTTACGTAGACGACTATGCCAATCAACCAAATATAAAGTCAATTAGCATTGCGCTTTAACTTTATTTTCTTCTCAGCGTTATTTGCTAATCGACGTCTTTATATCCAGTGTTTAATCGCAAGCAAAAATTTCTCAACTTTTCAGCTTCTTTGCGTGTGTGCCTTTCTGAAACAGATTTGCTGTGCACCTTTATCTCCGCTTATCTTTAATTCCTTGTGCGCGGCACAAACTCTGTAATTGGAATAAATTACTTCGAAAATTAAAAAACTAAAATCTGTGGGCCAGAATAAAAAAAACTACCAATTATAATTATACCTACAAAGAACAACGGTTTTTTTTACATTTTAGATACCACTGTAAGCAAAAACACAATAAGTTCGACAAGACATCTACATGTGAAATATTCTACAACGAATGAATACATTTTTTCAACTTGACAAAGAAAGAAAATGCATAGACACAGCAGAAGTACTGAACGCACACTACGTATAAGAATATTCGGAGGAATGCTAACAAAAAAGAAATGAAAATAATTTTACGTCAAAGAGGGAGCAATCAGAAATGTCAGAGCGCCGTAACGGATGAGGCTGAGATTTTGTTCGATTGCAAAGATTTTTCTGTTCCGTCGGGACGTCGCGCACCATTTTTATAAATAAAATTAGTATTATTTTTATAAATTTTTAAGTGTCCATTTATCACAAAAAGTTATAGTTGCTTAAAAGTACAAAAAGTGTATTAGGAAATAATTTATAGCCGGGTGTATAGAAAAAATTTGTTTTGTGTTGTGTATCACGAACGACGTCTAGCACGAACGTCAACCGGAATGAGAGGAGTTTGGAAGTGACGGCAAAAAAATCGATTTAACATTTGCTGAAGAAGTTTATGAGATTCAATTCAACTTTCTGAGATTTGTTTACATTCCGTGTAATGTGTGTGAATCAAAATATTAAGGTAATCCATTCAGAAAAATCAATTAATTGTGAAAGTAAAACGTTCAATTTGTTGGATATTTTTTGGTGGAAAAGTTATTCTATAGATGGAATCTTGTGGTGCCGATTCAGCGCTGTTGCCGAAGTCCTTTTTTCTATCAAGACCTTTCCTTTTAAGGGGTTGAGGCATAAACCAGTTTTTCTGTTTTACTCTTTTGCAAATCGATTAGATTTTATTTGTTGGCGATTCTTCGTCTTTTAATTATACTGTGGTTTATATCGAAAAGTAGAAATTAAAGGAAATTCACGAGGTTAATTGCTTACAATTAAATTAAAAGATAAGTGGCTTGTAATTGACCTCAGAAACCCATAGAGGTACTCTGGGTCAATAGAGTAAATATTCATGAATCGATTTTCTCTTTGCTTACCTACGCTATTGCGGGGATTTAATTTTAAATTGCACAAATAAATAAATAAATCTAAATCGGATTTAAGAATTTCATGATGTGTACTGGTGTTTATGGTGCTTGGCATAACACGATATCAAAAGACTTAAATGCGGTAATTCGTTTCTCTATTAACGAGAAAATTCCAATTAAATGAATAATTCGATTTGATTTATAAAATTTCTTTTAATTGAAATAATTGCAAGCATACCTATCTATGTATGTAAAACTATAGAGCTAAAATCTCATCTTCACACAAAAATTGGGTGGCACGCCCTTGTTTGGAAAATGTGCTTGAACCACGGCTAAAAACGTTTTGTGGAATTTGTCCGAAAAATATTTCCCCGTAATTAGGATGGTCTTAACAGGCTTAAGCTATATTTTATAACAACTTCTGTTCCGAATAGCGTTTTTAACGAACCCATTACCCTTTTAATCTTTCCTAGAGATATTGTGGTACAATTAATGATTTGCGTGCACAAAGTTAGCGAAAGGTTACAATAATATGTATATCTATTTGAACTCTTTGGGAGATTATACCTAGCACAGACAAGTAAGCTGTACCCGGTTGAATAGAACTAATGCGTCTTGGTGCAACAAAAATATACATTAAATCCGGAGAACATGAAGGAGACCTGAATTTCGGAGTGTCGTTGCTCTACCATGTTTTTCCTAATACTTAGCTTGTAATTATCTAATAAGAAATTGGTAATCTAAACTTAAATTTGAGACTCTAAGAATTCTAACTTGAGTTTGAGTAACCATACCGCATATATTATATAGACATAAGCAATCTAACATAACATACTTGTACTCATTCTAATTACAACAATCTTATTAATCGCTGATATACTACTTAGAACCTACACTACTCTGTAAACATGTCTTATTACCTAGTCGCTATACCCAACGCTAGTTTGCGTGGCGCATATGCCGGGGTTTGTAATAAATAAACTTTGAATTTGAATTTGAATTTGAACATCATCATCACCGTATATAACTATACTGTCTTATTCGACTTCAATATTCTATTGATATTTGTCTCTATTGCAAATGCCCACAGCAACTTGCAGCAACAGAAAAATCGTTTTCCACATCATCCAGTCACCACCTCATAAAAAACTTCCTGTGTTTACGACATTTCCCCCGAGGACCACTTTTCGAATGTTCATTTCTGACAGCAATTTCTACACACGAGATCTAAATGAACGCTGCTGTATCAAAGCATATACTTGGATTTTTTCTGTATCGCAGCTGACGACAATCACTTGCATTTTTGCAATAATGTGAAATTTTATATTAGATTAAGCAAAATATTCAAAATAATTCATTCTCCTATTGTCCCAGACCTTTAGTAATCTTCTATGAGGTGTTACCATGTATGTGGTCAATTGATGGGATCGCTCACCCTCAATGAAAATATGCAATGATCCTTTGCGATATTTTCATATTTTCCATCTCAGTCTACATTGAAAGTCCGCCAATGCTGTCAAATGCCTGGTAAAATCCACAAATATGTGCTGGATGTTATACTCCAAGCATTTCTGCATTATTTGATGCCCAGGAAAAATTTCTTTGGTAGCTGTTCTTACCGTCTCTGAAGTCTTGCAAATACAGTTCCTGGACTTCTTCTGGGTAAGTAGGTATATACAGAAGTATCAAGTATAAGTCTATTGTTAATGGTAAGAGTAGGGGTGATTAGACCTCTAGGAGCATGCGGACACCACGATCAGCGTTAATCCTAATCCTGCCCCTAAGGTGGTTAGGCAAAATTGAGTCTTTTAACAAGCTTGCTCTTGCTGTTAGATTGCAAACCTTTTTGGTGAGATAAGTGTTCTTCCAAACTTTATTTGGTGAGATAGGTATTCCTCCAGTGATTTGCAATCTTAAACCTGCAAGCACTGGACACTCACATATATAACTTGGTTCGAGGTTTCATCAGTTCACTGTCTGTTTTGCCTATCTTTTTCAAGAAATGACGGAATAAGCCATGACCAGTGACTCTGTTAGCGAACAGTCTGAGCGACTGTCTACTAAGTCCAAAAAGTTCTTCACTTATGCAGTTCTCCCTAAAGTGGCTCTTTTTTAGGTCAAATATCGGGTAAGGGCCAGTATACAGACAATCGGTTTCATTCCGGCTTTAGCCAGTTCATCCGCTTTTTCATTACTGTCGGTCGCCCTTAGACAGTAGCAAGAGTTACGAGTAGCAATCCGAGACTAGTTTTGACTTAAAGACTTGAGAGGAAAGAGCTAGAAGCTTGGCTGTCTGAACAGACTTCCAAGACATGCAAGAAGGGTGTTTTTAAATTTCTAGTATTTTCATCTGCTTGTAATGGTATGATAGCAATTTTGCAGAGGACTGATTCTCAACAAATAAATATGTCAGAATATTAATTATGAAATCTGCCCGTATGACATTAGTACATGAAGCAGAAAATTATATGGATCTGCCATACCTCAAGTCCTTAAAAAAAAAATGTTTGTTTCACATTAATCTGTTAATAATTGCATCTTATTGTGATCAGGAAAGCTCCATTCAACTGAACCAGCTCCAGCCTTGTCAAGGCTAAACCTCATTTTAGGGGCTACGCTTGATAACTATTGTAACCATTACCGGCATATTCCACATTTGACAGTAATACTAGGTCTTTCTACATATTTACATTCTTCTTAAAGCATATATGTAGCCTCCTCGTCTGATTCTGTCTTGGAACATTATTTTGATCTCTATAAAGAGTTTTATATACCTTCATCCATCTTATTAATTGACCTTTCCCCATTTTCTCCACCTTACCTGGGCTACAAATGGTTGCTCATCTAGATCCAATTTATTGATGTTCTCGCATACTTTATTTATTTATTTTTTCTGTTTTTGAGATAATCATCAGACCTAGTGCTTTGTTTACAGAGTTCAGTATTTTGATGCCTTGCTGCATGGTTCTAATTCATTCCAAATTATTGGGGACATCAATTCTCTATGACATGTTACTAATATTGTACAGAATTTTATCAGCTTATTTACACACTGCTACTACCAAAAACTGATATCCAGTGGCAGTTCTTTCAAAAACTGTGTTCAAGGAGTGTTATAGATTTAATAAATTTCTTTCGCGGTTCAACTGTTTGAGTCTTCACTAAAGCTCATCGCCTTCATATAATAACGATTATAATATGCTGAACGTAAAAAATTGTCCAACGTTACTGGAACTTTCTGTTCAGTAAAAAAACCCAAAATCCCACAGTAGGAGGTAAAAATAATTTCAAACAACAACGAGCATGTGGTAGACAAATGTCAATGTTCTTTCATAGCTATCTTTGCTTTGCTTAAATATGAGGCCTACCCCAGCAATATTTGTTCGAGTGTTCTCAAAACATTTTCTATTTGCTTTTTTTTTCGCGCCTTATAGTTGTTAACACCGCGTGGGTTGATGGGATTCCATTTCAGTTTTACTGTAAGGTCTTGGCCATGCCACCAGAGAGTGATCTGATCTTAATCATCCTCTTATAACCTTAATTATAGTTATGAATTATTTACTCATATCACCTTCCTTCAATTTTATTGTGTCTGCAGAACAATGTTTTGATAATTTCTCATGCAACATTTTTACTAGCCACTTATCATATAATACTACTATGTGCTTGAAAAAGTTTCGATGATAAGAAATATTTTATTCCTCTATCGTATTATGTATATAGGCTGTAACTAATTGAGATATATATGAAAAAAATAAAACTAGAGAAGAGCAAGGTCAAGGTCTAAAAAGTCACCACAAATGGCGCTTCGTAATCTATTTTTAGACAAAAGACCCCCTCATTTCAATTTAGCTCATCTCATCGTCGTCTCTGCATATTATATGCAACACAACATGAAAGTGAATGTGATGCTGTTGTGGACCATTCATTTCATACTTAGCTCATCAGGCAGCTCAGCTCAACTCAACAAAAATGAAAATTTAATTTTCTGAGAAATCTTTCGACCAGCAAATTGCAATCACGATCTCTTCACTTCACCCGCGAACTAATCATAAACTAAGATTAGAGTATCTCTCACAAGACTTTCTTCGTTTCTTTTTCACGTTTTTTACTTTTTCTTTCTTATTCGGTTCGACGATTTTGCGCTTCTAAGAAGAGATGAAGATCAGATCTGGTTAGTGATTGCAGACAGAAAGAGAGAGAGAGAGAGGGAATCTAGTTTGTGATCAAAATCTCCTAATTGGATACTTGTAGGTATAGTTCGAATAATATGTTTTATAAAATTGCAACGAAAATAGAACAGACTTTGTGTGCGCATGTTAATATTGACTGATAAGAACAGGTGATAATATCAACGCCTATTTTTCCTCAGATATATGATATGTTTACTTACGTATGTCAAATGAGATTCACTTGAGCATGCTCTAGTATTTCCAAATATTTATTTATTTAATCTCGAGTTTTATTTGAGTGGTTAATTGGTTATTAAGGTCCTAATCACTTGAGTGCGTAATCTTTTATTTGCAGCACGACACTCATGTGGATAAGTACTATCTCTTCTAATTTCTTTGGAATTATTTGAAATGTTCGGCTTTTTCGATTTTACTTTACAGAGAATAAGATTTTTCATGGTGATGCATACCTATATAGAAAAGTAATTAAGGAATGCGCACGAAAGCAATAAGAAGAAATGTTTTTTTTTTTTAATGAAAGGCACAAAGTGAAACTTATTTATTTTTTTATTCTTTGTACTTCACGCTAATACATGTAGGTAATTGAATTTTCGCACTTTTTTTTACAACTACAAAACTAAAGTTTATTAGAAGCATACTCGTAATAATAAAAATTTTACTCTTGGTTCGTTGTTTCAGGTGGTGAGCGCCAGATTGGCATACACTTGAAGTGCCGTTTTGATACCAAAACTCACCTAATATAGTCTCCTGATCAAATCTGCTGGGCTATGGAAGCGGAAGGTATAGATTATGTCATCTAAGTTAAATCAAAGCTGTGAAGTTGAAACAGTTTATTATCTCTAGTAGAGATTTCTTTAATGTCACCGAAAATGAAGTTACCTAGGGTTCGATTTATGAACCTGGCATGAAGAGAATGTAAATAAGGCTCTCATTTTCATTAATTTAATGGCATATGCAGCAATTCGTATTTAAAGGGAATTTATTAAGCATATCCTTTGTTGTACTCATGTAATAAACAGGCCAAATAGTTCTGGATATAGTAAAGGTAAAGGTACTAAAATTTTTCCATCTAAAGGTCACTTTATATAAACAATATTGTAGAAATTTCCATTTACACAACGCTCAGTGGAACGCATATATGTTGCACACAGAAGCAACAAAAATCAGATCCTCCGCCAGCCAATGCATCAGCTAATTCATTCTCTCTAATGTTCCTATGAGCTGGAACCCAGTGAATAGTGATCTTGTAACTATTACCTAGAAAAGCCAGGTCATTGTGACATTAACGATAGGATGATCGATATGTTAAGTGTCTCAGAGACCTCATTCCATATTGGAACCATGATCAGTGAATAATAGTGGGTCGAAATTTTTACACAGATCATTTTCGCTGAACTCACTCTTGATTCTGATTTTAACAAAGATATCCAATTCGAATATGATGTAGCCAGTAGATATTTTAATGTTTATATAGAGTTATAAAAAATTTCCAGCAGTTAGCTTTCTTAGTCTTACTGCACTAAATGATGAACGCTGACATTGGATGGAAAGATTAAGTGGAAGTAGATTAAAATTCACATTTACATAGAATGTATGTTGTGGTTGATCTTTAATCATCCGGGACACATTGGTATACAATCAGTTCTTTGAAATATTTCCATCTTAATTGTGTTGTAACCTTACTTAGAGTCCACCAAACCAACACATAGGTTAGAATTGGGTGTACCTACGCTGTGAATTGTGTACAACCAAGGAATTATATTCTTCGATGTTCTGTTCCCAGTTTAGTTAGCATCGTGTGGAAAAATACACCTTTATTTTACGCTGAAGGACAAAGAGAGTGTTTGACCATCTAACTTAAGTAATTCAAATGCCTCCTGGACTTTGTAGTAAATATCATAAATTTCGTTTTACCTGAGTTGCTTTGAACTATCTGTTGATTCTGCCCACAGCCACCACAAAATTGCTGAATCTAGTTTTAACTAAAATCCCATTTAGAATTTCTAGTCAGAGTAGTTTAGGTTAATATGTCAAATCAAGTCAAGTGTGCTTGCGCCGTTTCAAATTCTTCACTGTCTTCCTTCTATGGATTTAATTGATGATTTTCCTCATCCTACGGATTTGATTTATTTAGGTCGTTGGGGCTTATCTTTGGCCCTCAGTTCAATTTGTTGTCTTCGCTTTTCTTCTTTTTGATCCTTGGTTTGGGTATTGTTCACTTCTCGTGTTGTTGTGTGCTCATCTGCATTCCTTCCATCTTCATAGGTTAATATGGAATACCTTAACCTTTCTATTAAAAGCTCTTCTTGTCTAAGAAAGTTGTTAAGGGATTTGATGACGTACACTAATCCATCTAGGATTTGTTACCGTTTTTGATGAGTAAATGCTAAGTTTTTGTCTTCATCGCTGAGTCAGTTCAGTTCTACATAAATTCTACTCCAGATTTGCAGATAACATTGGAGTGGACATTTGCGTGGGATCATTATATGGTGGCGGACCAATACCTTCTTAACTGTGTCATAGTCGTCCAAGTTGAGGTTAAAATTATTTTGAAAGCCACAATGTAACTCCTCAACACCCTGGTACAGATAACAAAAAAATATTAACCTTTTATCTATCTTCAAATTGGTAATAGAGGGCAAAATCACTCTGAACTTCATCTCACAGTACTTGTTGTTATTGTATGGCCAGGGCACATTAATATTTTGGGAAACGGAAGAATTCGTAGGATTTATAAGCTCACTCCACCGTTATCGGAACTTCCCCAATAAACTTACCTTCAATTATTGTGGCTTGTTCCGACTGTAAGAATAATTAATTTTGGCTACATAAACCCTCGGACAGTACAACGAAAAAACGGTGTTGTACATAAATTCAATCAATACTCAACGAGAAAGCAATCTCTTGAGACTAAGCAAATATTCCCGGTGTTCATTATCACTGGACAACACTCCTCTCTCAGGGTTCATCTACACAGATGCGAGGATAAGTTTAAAACAGTTGACATTTGCTTGCCCAGCAGTTAAAACATATATTATTCTTGGCTCCTAAATTTTTAATGAACCGAAAAATGTAGACAGAGATTGATGTGAACCCATTCATGAATTCAGAAAACTGTTTGATTCATGAAGCTAGCACTTATAAATCACCTCCCGTTAATCCATATATCTAACATCTGTGAGTTGGAAACTTAAAGGAAACGAATATATATTATTATCAAATATTTAACTGACATACACTTTTCACAATTTATTCTTTCCCTTTTTAAGATTCATTTCAGTTCACTGTTGAATGGTGGAAGACATCTGAGACACTATTGACGTCGTTTTGAAGATGGAAATAAATCAAAATGTTTTATGCTAAGTGTGGGAACGTCTACGCCAACACAAAATCAATCAATCAATTCTTTTAAATCCCTCGTCATGGTGATCTATGGAGAAATTTATTTGTTTCTTGTCAAATGCTGTAATTGAACTTACAATTTTAGTTGTGCTTGAAATGTCATTCTCATATTAAAGCATCCCAATGTAAGTAATCTGTTGAAAGTAGAATGTGTAAATGGATGTCGATTAAGTTCGCACCTAGGACCCATATAACTATCAGCTAATGCCCAAAATCTGGAAAAGTATTTACGCCTTTAATCGATAAAATTAAGGCGACAATATTTTTGAATTCGAACATCTTAAATTCTATTTCTCAGTTATTTTTGCAATCTGCAATCAATATTTGTGCAAGCAGAATACTTATATCACAATTCAATTTTTTAAAGCTGAATGCAATGAATACTGTGCTGTGAATACCTTGTGACTAGTTACGAATAGGCCCACAATTGAACCATTAAATTTCAATGTTGAAGCTTTTTACCAGTCGGATAAGCAGAATGACACAGAAAGTGAATCACCCATGAGACATGATTACTACGTGATAAGAGGCAAAACGGCAAATAAAATTTTTTTCCAAACAATTTAATTTAATTGTGTAGCAACTTGTAAACATCTCTAGGGTATAAGTGGTGTGGAATCAAATTAGATTTAATTTCTTCCTGAGGTAAAACTGTGACGCGTGCCCTGCATGTAATCCAATTAAGGCTGATGATGGGAGTTCTCTCTTGTATGCACGTACGACTACAATTTTTGATGTATGTAGCAAAAAGAAAAAATTCAATTAGAAAAATTTATGCTGAGATTTTTCCTAATGTACCTAGAGGATCATAGGTTTTTCATGTTACGAGAAGATTATAAGCAGGCTTTCAAATAAGTATCGTGACTTTTCGTTTTTAAAGTGTTAATAATTTTAATGGGGCGCCATTTACTGTCATTAACTAGTGGAATAGTAGTTTTTATGTTCATTTTAATCGTGTGAATTTTTTTGAGTTTAGTTTATGTCGCTTAGTACGAATGAATTTCAAAGATATTATAAGAAGTTTGGTTTTTTACTATTAATTAATGAAAGGTTGTACGTATTGTATGAAATCGCTACAAATGGGTAAATCTCCCCACAGAAAAATAGGTTGATTATATTGGAAAGACTCCTTTCTTTGAGTAGCTGGAAGAATGTTCCTGGACATGGTATGCTTCTTTCAAAGTATATTCAGAAAATATCAGAATTCAACTGCAAACAGATTCAGATATACATAAATGAGTTCTAAGATGAATACGTCCCCGCCTATCAGATACATATAAGTAATCTGAAGGTCCATTTTCATATAATGCAGGTACGTCTTTGAATGTTTTCAGCATTCCTACAAGTATTTCGATTTTAATTAAAGGTCCACCCTGGTAATTATTAGTTGCAACCAAAGTTGTTTTAGTTCCATGTCTAACTAAAGTTTTGTGATACTTCATTCAGATGCCCATTGGAAGTTGATTTTCTTTCTTTTCTTAATGCAATTAGCTTCTTTGAGTGCTGCACTTTCTACATAATTGTTATTTCTTGCTTTGAATTTATCCCGCCATTCTGTAGTGGCATAAGATTTTGCATACTCCATAGCCTTTTCTCTAATCAAAGAGATCCCGGTAGTAGTAATCATTTATCACGATCTAGAGCCTAATTTGTTTTCCTTTTTGTCCATTTTGTTATGATGTCACAAACTTTCACATCGCTAACAGCGTCGAGTCTTGACACGAATTCAGTCAAGAAGTTTGAAAGCACTGTGGCACTTTGTGTATGTACATGTGACACATGAATCTCAGCCGGCATATGTGACAAAGAAATAAGAAAATCGAGTTAAAGAGGTTGCAAATGCTTAGGCTGGTTTAATTCTTTCTTCTACAGAAACTGTTAAGATACAGAAAAATATTTCGAAATACATACTCGTACATATTTTAAGTGAGATGCTGTTGTCATTAAAAAAACATTCTAGTTAAGGTCAAATTTGAGTTATAGAAGTTAGACTTGGAAAGCTTCCACTATATGCAGGTTGTTTCAGAAAGAATTGCACTGCGGTATAACATTCGCATGTATGGAGTGAGTGTGCCCTTTCTCTTCTATAGAACCATCCCTTCAATAAATTATGCCATGTTATTACAAGGATGAAAAACTTCAACCATGAGTATATTGCAAATGCAAAATTTTCGGGTGAGGGAGTTCAGGGTTAATTAGGATACTTTATACAGTCCAATGGTATATTGCAGTGCCTTATTTCCGATATTACACCCTTTACGATTTTCAAAAATAGAAAATATACTAGCATTATTTATGGGAGGACTTACTATATGGACTTACATAAATTTACATTTTCCTACGTACTAGGTTGGGTAGTATCCAAACTTCGAACGTGAAGTTAAATTTATTCCAAAATGCTCCTCCACGATATTTCTAAATCCAAATATACTCTGGATGACGACTCCAGCTATTTAAGGGGAGGGGGTATTAGTCCTAACGAGTAATGTAAATTATCTACCAAGCCCAACTAACGCCAAAATTAAAATAAAATTAAAAATTACAATGTCATAAACTAATGAAAATAGCAATAATAAACCGCAAAACCTACCTATTTTCAGCTAAATAATCCAAAAAAATCTCTTTAAGCTCAAAAACGTCTCTAGAGGACAGTCGTATTTCGGTGAAATTGGCATACACACTTAAGCTCTTTCCAGGAAGCTAAATAAGCTCCAAAGGTTTGCCTGTCTGAGTGTAACTGGTGACATGCGCACAACATCTACCAGCGCTCTAGAAACACTATTGAACTTACCGGCACTCGGCGAATGGTTGCAAAAGAGGCTGGACTCAACGTGTACAGAGACCAGACAGATGGCTATAGTGGATGAGACTCTGAAAGTTTACGCACTATAACCAAAAGAATTGAAGCAAATCCAATAATGGATATGATGCCAGACAGAATGGTTACTGAGCACAACCTCCGTCTGCCCTTCAAGATAGTAATACCAGATAGGGAAGAAACAGATGCAAGTCTAGTAAATCAAGCCCTAATCTGGTACACCGATGGTTCTAAAACCGAGGAAGGAGTAGGAGCAGGAATATATGGTACTAAGCCAAGAGCTAACATTTATCAAAGCATAGGAAAATACGTCTCAATATTTCAGGCAGAGGTATATGCCATCACTAGATGCGCATACGAAAACCTCAGCCGATCCTACACTAAGTAAAATATCTATATCTATACAGATAGCCAAGCGGCTTTGAAAGCCATCCTGAGATCAAGACTAAGTTAAAGTGAGAACACATTCAAGCATCAACGAGCCTTGGCACATACAACTATCTGACATTTCAGTTTGTGTCCGGACACTCGGGAATTGATGGGAATGAAAATGCAGACTTACTGGGCAAAAAAGAAGCAGCCATGACCCTTATAGGACCAGAACCCTTTTGCAAAACTTGTTCCGGAACCAAATTAGAGATGGACCTCAATGATAAGATCCAGACAATCCAAAAGATTCATCAAAGGACCTTCCTCATAGAATACCCTGGATCTTTTAGGGCTATCTAAAAATCAACTCAAAATCATTACGAGAGTCCTAACCGTACACTGTAAGCTTAACAAACACATGCATCGGATAGGTAACTCACCTACTGATGTGTGTAGGCTATGTTTCCAAGAGGATCAAACATCGGAGCATGTCCTGCGTGAATGCGAGGCTATTGCACAATGCAGATTCCAGGTCTTTGGCTCATACTTCTTAAAGCCAGCCGACTTCGAAGAAATTTCTTTCAAAAAAATACTGCTCTTCCTACGAAGAGTGGGATTATTAGAAGTGTCGTGTCCCAAAAGCAATCAATAATAGAAAATATTAACTAACCACGATAACTAAAATTCTTCAGTGGAAACACGCTGAGATTACTTTAAACATGTAAATCTTTATTTACCGCAAACAAACATAACAGAACCAATCTAAACCGAAACTTGACACTCTAAACAAAAGTTAACTCGCGACTAATCACTTAACGGCACTCGCCAGACCAGTCATTGGTCTTTTATGCCCGATATTCGGAAGTAAGCTTTCTTTGCTCACAACGCGGATGTAAACAAACGACAACAACCTTGTCGTTTGCTCTACCGGTTGCAGCACCTGAGTCATTTAGTAGTAAGCAATCGCTTTACATAACAATTACCGTGTGGGGTTAATTGTTGTCGTAATCGTCGATTGCTCCACTAAACGCTCATCGCAGCCAGCTGTTGAGCTAAACAGCGAAATAACCGACAGATGCAGAACAATACCATGCGAGGTTACTATTTAGCAATTGCTAATTATTTCACTAAAATGCGCCCTTGGCTGCTGGAAGAATCTTCCTTATATTGGGCCATAAGAGAAGAATTGTAATGCAAGCGGTGCACAATAAGGATAAGATGGCTGCAGTACAAAGGCCACTTGTCCCGCTTAAATCTAAGCTATTTCCATAGAAAATTAATCAGCTCTGTGTTTATTGACTTTTTACTTAAGTAAACTTTTTGGTTTTTAGCATGTAAATTCAAGTTCATCAAGGTTCCTAAATACACAAAAAATACCCTTTCGAAGACAGCGCAGCGGTATTCTAGCATTATGCAAAATAGTCAGAGATTATTGTACTGCGATTCTTTCTCTACCTTTTTCTTTAAAATTAAGGCTAGTTGATGTTATGCTGATTGACCAGCGCTGATGCAGCAGTAGCTAAAATCAGCGCGCCATAAACACAGTGTCAACACCAATGCTGATAGCTTCAGCACTTCACACGTACTGGTTTTACCAGCATTGAGAACGTCAAACAAGTTTAATTTTTGCATCAGCGCTGGTCAATCAGCATAATGTCAACTCGGAGTAATCCTTTGTCAGACATCCTTTTTACAATTTTGTCTTTAAGCTTCTAAAACTCATGAAAAAAAATCATCAATAGTTACTGTTACTGATTTTTTTACTGTAGTATGTACCAGATCAGGCTATTCACTGAAATAATGACTGGCCATTGCCCAGTTAGGTACTTGTTTAGAAAAAATGGGCAAAATCACAGATGATAACTTCCGATTCTGTAACGAAGAGGTAGAATCTGCAGAGCACATACTCTACAAATGCGCAGGTCCTGCCCGCCAAAGACTCCAATGTCTGAGTAAAGGCTTTGTAATCCCATCAAATGTCAAAAAAACTGACCCTAATGAGGGAATGTTATTGCCTCAAAATGGCAAACGTGATTTGAACCTCATACGGTAGGGACATAGCACAATTAGATCTTTTAGGTCGTAATACTTAGAAGAGGTCGCAAGTCCGACCCCGACACTCTGCTTATATTGGGTATGGTAACCCTATCAAGGGGTTGCAAAATCCCACCTGAAATTTCAATGTAATTATTGTATTATTATTGTATTATTGTATTGATTGTGATTGTATTGATTGGGCTAGCCATTGTATTACATCAATCTTCTTTTCATTCAGCAAGTGGTACCGCGCAAACTTTTCATAAAGGGGGTAGATCCAAAAAAGCTTCACATCGGACGGATGCATTAATTTTTCGGGAGATTAAACATGAACCTTTTATGACACCTACGCAACTTTAAGCGATTTGGGATTGAATGTAATTGAAAGTACTATCAAAAGAAGAACTAGATAGATTAAACTTAATAGTTTAAGGGAGACCTCACACTGCCAAGTCAATTGATAGTCCAGTCAACGACTGGTCTGTTGACTTGTCACCCATTGATTGATTTTTAAGCGTTGCTGATTGACTATCGTTGCACGCGCGCATATTGCATCGACTTTTGTCAGATTAGTAATTAAGTCAAAGACGTTGGGATTGATTGGTGTTTCGTTGCTGTTTGCAAAGATAGCCGAGACTCTGTCTTGATATAGCCTGATTTTTCAGTTTGAATTAGATAATAGTAGAGATCTCTATGATGGGAGGTTGCTAGGAATTCTGATGATGGTTCCATGTAGAGTTATTCCCCATTGCGTTCTGTCGGAATAGGATATATTTTAAAATTCTGGAATAATGTTGCGTCTGTTAGTGGTATTTTTATTTTAAAGACGGTCATGGAGTCCATTACCCTACTTTTTACTATTACAATCTTGTAAAGATTAATTAAATCCTCCGAATGTGTTTCATCACCGGGAATAATGAGCGATATTGGAATATTTTCGTTAAGATTTCACTGCGTTAAACAGAGTATCCGATTTAAAAATTGCAATAAGAAACAAAAAAACCTGTAGTGGTACAGGAGAATTAGAAGAAGACAAGGATTTCAAGAAAATGGATGTGGAAGAATCCATCCATCCTTGAAAGTATTTAAAATCTAATAAAATAAAACGAACTTTACTTAAAAGTTGAAAATTTCACCAATGCTGTAAGCAATTTAGCTGGCGGCTTCAAGAAAATTCACAAAGAATACGAATTTTTTCCACTTTCCATTTTCAGGATGTTCTTCTCAGAAAAGCAATAAAATCTCACCCCGCAAACAATATTATTATGCAAATCCGTTTTTTTTTTTAAATTTTTTTACAAATATGTACTTTAGTCAGGACAAACTTTATTAAAATTGAACAAAAGAAAAAAAACTTTATTTACGTCGGCTGCAATCAACAACATTCAACTAATTGATATTAAGCTTACTGATGCAGACAGGGACGGATTTGATAACTTGGCTGCCCTAGGCCTATGGAAGATTGCCGCCCTCTACTCACTGTAAAACACACAAAATCTATGTACTCCGCTCAACTTTTTCCGCCCATCACTCATATTTCCAATATCAAATACTTAAGACCACTTTTTTAAACTGTAATATATATGTGATGGGGACACTAGCCCACTAAAATACTCGCAAATTATGAAGTCAATACAATTATTTTAGCAAATCATGCACACTCGTTATTAACTTTACGGTACAGAGAATACACAGTATTCTTTCAGCACCTTGGCCAAAGCGAAATTAACTTTTTCTTAAAAAATTGAGGTAGTGTGACCTGATGTACATTTTTATGAATAGTTTGAAAGGATGTTGAAGGTATTCAAGAAGATGTTATCATTCGGGTAATCCTATGATCCATCGATTTTTGTTTTTAGCTCATTGTCTCAGTCGCACTACAATAATGCATAGCCAACTTCTTTTCCCCTATTCATGCAAAAGACATAAGTATATGACATTACTTGTTTTTTTCTAGAAAACACGAAAAATTTCCAATCTTGTTCGCCTCTGTCTTAACTTATCCTTAAGCGGCCCATATACGGCGAACATATTGTCCAACTTGGTGTGTCACACATAAAAGTTTTTTCTCCACACACTTGTCAAATATGCTGTCCAACATAAATCAGGAGCTGCTAGAATTGTTAACTGGTAACTGTTATCTTTTCTTCAATAGAGTTTCACTCAAGAATTATGAATGCGTCAAAGATATCGCCCTACACGGTACAATATGTTGTCAAAGACATAGCCCCGCCCTTAAAAATCAAACTAACCTGATTTTCATCCAACCGCTTGACATACTGCGTATTACACCTTCAAACAGGCGCACACAGGGTCAAATCTGCTTGACAACATTGTAGTCCTATGCGAATTGAACAGCATGCGTGACCGTGTATGGGCCCCTTTAATTAAACTTTGCCGTGGGGCTTGAGTTGAAACAAAGTTTTTGAAGAGCAAAGAGTAGGCCTGAGCGTGTTGCAGCACGTTTACACAACATTGTGAGTTGTGGTTGTTAATATACAATGTTGTGTTAACGTGCTGCAATTTGCTCGAGCCTGCTTATTGCTCTTGGCTCTTCGAAAGTCTTGAATCGATTTAAACCCACTCTGCACGTAAAAAGACAGAATGCAGCGCGAAATTAATAACAAAAGTAGATGATTTGCTAAAATAATTCTGTTAATTCTTGATCCGCTCATATCTTAATAAGTTTTATTCCGATCAAATAAATATTATAGATATTAAGCCGAAAAAAGGTCGAAAAACAAGTTGATATGATTAAAAAAATTAAAAATTAAAGGCTGTGGTAATATGACGGATCTCGGGGATGATTATTCCTCTTCTTCACCGTGTACGAAAACTAATACTAGTGGCAGCGAAAATGCCAAATAATCCAGTACTAATATATGTAGTCTATAGTGGAGCAAAAAAACTAGTACGTAAAGATCCAGTTCGATGATCCAAACTTTTAATAATCGTAATCTCTATACGTGTGAATTTTTGTTGCGGAATGCTATGGACACATTTTTGAATTTTTAAACGTTGACGTGTGGGTTCACAGAGGGCGCGACCACTAAAACACAAAACAATCTTACCCAGTTTTGCCGCCCTAGGCCCAGGCCTACTCGGCCTATAGGGAAATCCGTCCCTGAATGCAGACTGAGCACAATAGTCGATTCGATTCAGTCAGTTGCCAGTCGTCAACTCCCTTCTGATTTTTTAGTTGCTGACTGATTTAAAATAGAGCAGTTTGCGGTATCGAACGCTGTTGCGTATAGCGAGCAAAATCAATTGATCTTTTAGTCACTGACTACTGTAGGTGATTGTGTAATGTGCGGCCTGTCTAAGAGCTATAAAAAAATAATTCATTTCTGCACGGAACAGACCAGCACACCTGGACTTCGCCAGGAGGCATCATGAATTTACCATTGAAAAATTGTTCTCTTCTCTGAAGAATCAAGGAGTAGGACCTTTACGTGTACAGATTTCAGAATAATACACTGGAAAATGTTAACGCTGGAAGTTTCAACAAGACAACGACTCTAAACCAGTGCTGGGCATTATTCGAATAAATTTTCAATCAAATAACGATTTTTTTAAAAAATCAAATAAAAAATTATTCGGATAAATTTTTATTTGAGTATCAATTTATTTTAAGTTATTCGCAAATAATTATTTGTTATTTGGTGCAAATTATTTGAGTTTCAAATAATCATTCGTTATTCGATCGTGTGTTATTTGAAAATCAAATAATTATTCGTTTTGGTGAATTATTCGCAAATAATTATTTGTTATTTGGTGCAAATTATTTGAGTTTCAAATAATTATTCGTTATTCGATTGTGTGTTATTTGAAAATCAAATAATTATTCGTTATTTGGTGAATTATTCGCAAATAATTATTTGTTATTTGGTGCAAATTATTTGAGTTTCGAATAATTATTTTTTATTCGATCGTGCGTTATTTGATAATCAAATAATTTCATTATTTGATGAATTATTTGTGATTTCTTATTATTGTGATGGTCATTATTTGAATTTCAAACAATTATTTGTCATTCAATTATGGATATATGTTTTCTGGTGTCCATTAGTTCCAATTTCAAATAATTAAGTCTTGGTACACGCATTTGTTTTCGCAACGTGTTTCGTTACTTAATTTAATTTAAGGTTTAAGAGGAATTTAAAGCTTTTGTCGAATGATGAAAACCTTTTGCATTGCAAAATAATTGCACAAACAATTCTTCTGAGTTTGGATACAAGATTTGAGAAGCAGTTGAAACTTGAGGCAGGAGCAAAAAAGGAAATAATGGCCGCATTTTCCCATCCTGTTTTTAAAGGCCGATGGTTAGCTGCAGTTTATGTCGATCACCGAGAAAGGCTAAGGACGTATTTTATATCGATGGTTGGAAATGCATACGAAACTTGCTTTAATTCACCAAATAACGAATAATTATTTGATTTTCAAATAACACACGATCGAATAAAAAATAATTATTTGAAATTCAAATAATTTGCACCAAATAAAAAATAATTATTTGCGAATAATTCTCCAAATAACGAATAATATTTGTAATCAAATAAATTTTTATTCGATTTTTCATTTTTTTCGGTTTTTTATCTTTTATTTTTATTCAAATAAAAAATGCCCATCTCTGCTCTAAACACACTTCCAAATTTTTAAAAACATGGCTGAATGAAAACAAGATTGATGTAATACAATGGCTAGCCCAATCTTCAGTCTTAAACCCTATAAAAACTCTTTGGGATATTACAACACAGACGTTTAGAAGAGATGGAAAATTCAATATGATAAACTTATTAGTTTTTTGTCGAAAGGATGGAATGAGGACCGAAACTGTATATTTACAATTATTATAAGAATACCGTGTGTAAATTTTCGTACGAGATTTCATCTACAGAATATGAAATTCCGTTACAGAGTCGAGTACACAAAGTTTTAAATTCTATGGCCACATGTCGATCATTTAAACTTGCAAATTCTTCAGAGTTGTTTAATTTTTGAACAAGCATTCCATCGACATAGAGAGCTGAAATTTGGTATATCAAATACAATAGTAAAAGACATATGAAAATTGTTATCACTTTTGTTAACAGAAGAATTTTATCGCACAAAGCGCCATATTGATTCAATTGTGGGATTGAATAACATATTTTGGGGTATCAAAACGACTATAGATTTCTGATGAAATTTTCAATGAACTGCTGATCATTGCAAATATTATAAAAGCAAATCACATTCTCTCTTCCTGATTAATCGAAATGAGTTATTAATCCTAGTTGTGTATACAGTTTTTCTACAACACTATGCATTACTACTAAAGTAGAGTCCCTAAAATCCTACATTACATTTATTTTCAAAAAATTTTACATTTACCCAAGTCTTAATTAAAACTGTTCACTTCTATAAAATCTTAAATATGACTTTGATATGAATACATAATGCAGACCAACGACTGTATCATGCATTTTATACTATAAAACTACCCTTACCCCGTATAACTAGAAGAGGACGAGTAACTTATATGGTATATCACATGGGAAAATAAACACTCAATTTTATGTGAAGCTAATAAGAACCCTCATTGTGATCGCCTGCATGAATTTATTCTGTAACAAAACTAATTGAAGATGGAATCAGTCTGAAGATTTCCATAGTTGCATAACTGACTGAGACTAGTCTAACTACTTCTGAATAACCCAAAGGCAAAATTAGCTTCCTTCACTCTTCCTATCGGATTTGCTTATCTATTGGGTCGCCCGAAAGTAATTTTCTAAATGTTCATTTGGGACTTATTTGTTCCCCTTTTGTGTGTGATACATGGCCTGACGCGATATCTTTTGTTTATTATACAGGAAATGATATTTTGAGGAAGATTTTCTTGTATAGTTAAATTTCGTAGAGATTTGTTTGTAGGCATAAAATAATACAAACTTGCTTTATGTGTAGCCTAACGCCGTCGATTGCGATAAAATTGTGTAAACAGGCAATGTAGTAGATTGTAAATTGTAGATATTGTTCATTTACTATTATAAGAAGGCTTATATACGAGTAAATTGATGATTAAAGTAAATATTGATTTCTATGGAATATTTGTTACTTGTTTGTTGCACTGATATCAAATTTATTGCACGTTCGCCTATATAGAAATTGATTCGTTCACTTGCATGGTTATCTGCACAATTATTTCATGGGCAATAAACACCAAAATCTTTCTGCTGCTGTTTTTCTTAATGCCAATGGGTTTTTGTGAATTTTTCACATCGATACACTTCATAATTTTAAAACGTACTGGATGAATTTGCATTATCTCTGTTTTATTAAAGTAGTTCAGTGGATGTGACCATAGTAAGTTTATTCTTTGCACACGATTTTCGGGTTTTTATAATAAAATTTTGTACATTATATAATTGCTGGCGACTTCTTAAAGATTTGTATAGTTTTTTTTTATAAATTTTGTTAATTTAAAATTTGTCTTTTCATGTGCAAAATAATTCAATGGCCGTGAAAACAAATAAAGAAATAACGCGTTTGCGTCAGTGTTTTTTTTCGCAGTCGATTTAAAAATTGATTGATTCAGGAAATTTATATAAAATATAAATTAATATTTTCCAGCATTAGATAAATGAGAAATACCACAAATTAATAATTTAACAAAATTAATTGAAGGACTCGTGACAGAAGTTAGAGCTTTAAATTGAGAAAATGAAAGTATATAAGTCCAGACTTAGCCTAAATCGCTTTCTAGACCCAAGAATGATAGATTTACCCCATTGTATCAAAATCCTTATAGGCGTGTTTTCAAGATAACATTTACAAATGCCTTTACAAGATTTTCTTGGTTAATACATAGTATATCCCCTAACGTCCCCATAAATGAGTTTTAAAAAATACGAGACCTACATAGTTAAATTGCTGATTCCCATTTCATTAAAAACCAATTCATATATGTAGATTCTATCATTACCAATTGAATATGATTTGCCAATGTCGACACCTACCTAAATGGCTTGCTTTCACCTAAAAACAATAGAAATGGAGTGATTTCTTCAAAATACCACATGCACAAACATTTGTTATATTTTATAGTAATTTTTGGACATTTAACCACAACATATCATTTTGCTTTTTATTTTAGGATTTTGTTTTTGTTTTTTTATGATGTTGCCAAAGCTCAGGGGATACCCTATGATGTTGTAGCAGTAAGGAATTGAGGATTATTATGTTGAGCCAAGAAGAGGACGGTGTACGCTTGAATGTTTACAGCTTATAGCTCAGGGGGAAAACAGAGGATGGTAAACTGTTCTACATTCGTACTGTTCTGCTTGTGAAGAATTCGCGGAATTTCACTATACTCCCGAATTTGACTTCAAAGGTATGAGGAAGAGCTCGTGTTAAAGTTCGTGTGGTGCACATAGGAAGAATTCTAAAAGGGATAAGGCTAGAGATTTAGTTTGAACAATAGCTATAGAAGTAGCGATAAAAGAGAGACAGACATCCGACCTTACGTCGGTGCTCTACGGATTCAACAGTTGCTATTGATATGTCATCGCTAATAAGCCGAAAGGTCTTCTTTTGGACAATGCAATGCGCCCAGACACTGCCCTAATATAAGAAAAAATGTTTTAATCTAGGCTTGATATGAGATTTGTAGTCTCTAGATATTTCATCAATTGGGTGTAGATGAGTGCTTCGGAAACCTTGGAAAGAATCGAAGTAAGGGCAATTAGTTTTTAATTTGAGGGATCGCTTGGCTCTACATTTTTGGATATTGGCTGAATATGTGCAAGTTTCGATACCGAAGGAAAAACTCCTGTCGAATAGGACAGATGAAATAGTTTGCGTAGGGGTTTAGCTAAAGAAGAGGGACAGCACTTGATTACCAGTGGCGAAATACCATCGACCCAACAGCCTTAGACACATTGATACCTGCGAACACTTTGAAAACCTCCCTTGTGCGAAAATGTTACGAAGCCTGCGAACAAGGTGTTAAGAAAGAGTTTGCAGCAAACTTAGCTGCAAACAAATTTTCTTTGTCCAATGATTCCATGTACATCCCCGTTGTGAATGAGGGGCGGTTCCGAAGAACATTGGCATAGCTTATATGCCTGAAATGCAGCTTCCTTGTTTTTTATGGGTGTATAATATATTAAACCAAGATGTATTTTTAAGTTTAATATTTTTATATCTGTGCGGAATGAAGCTGCACATCCAAAACCATAAAATGTTGATACTAGATTCAGAGCAGCGCTCAACATCTCTCTAGGAAAAACACTCAGATCAGTCCAAATCTCATAGAAATTTGTTGTTTGATCCTAGTGCCGCACTGGTCCGCTTTTGACGAAGGTAACTAATGGGTTTCAGCGTGAAAATATGGAGAATTAGGTCGAAACGAGACAATGATCCGAGCTGCCAAGAGGAAATGACACTGACGTTGAGAGCTTGTCAGGATGAGACGTTAGAAACAGATCTATAATAGGCTAGCAGTATGTCCAATTATATGTGGCAAACGAGTTGGGCTTTCAACTAATTGATACAAGTTAAGAGACTCACTAAAAAGTTCAAAATGTCTTCCTGCTGAACTTTAGGTTGAAGATTGTCTAAGCCACTCCATGTTATGGACATGGAAATCGCCAGCAATAACGGTTTCTTATTCCTGTTCTTGTTCTATATTTCCTTCTAAATAAAGAAGAGGATACTGGTTTGTGAAGTTTTAGTTACGAAAAGATTTGTACATAATTTAAAAAAAATCTGTTCAAGAACGCAACTTTGGAGATAATTTCAGATGTTGCGTTCCTTTTCTCATTCAGAATGAATTTTTTCAATCATTATCACTATTTTTCTCGTCTCAAATGATTTAGTTTCAATCTGTTGTCGCATTTTTCGTACTCAGAATGTTTCTGAGTTTGTCCCGGATTAAAACAGAACGATTTTAATTTGTTTTAGTGAAAGTGTTATGTTTAAAATTTAACTGAGGTAGTGATAGTTAAGTTAGTTAAGTTATCTTTGTTGGAAAATGACTTTGTTTTTCATAAACAACAATTTATACGAATTTATCCTTGATTTTTTCAAATGAAAGAAATGTCAAACACTAGAAACGGCTCTGTTTCCTTCGTTTCTTATTTTCACAGAACTAAATTATGACATTTTTTTTGTCAATTCATATAGATTCATTCGTAGCAAGAGATTTCAATACATATTATTTCTTGAAAGATTAATACTTCACATTACACATTATCTGTATCTACCTCTCCCTCATGATGAGGGAACGATTAATCCTTTTGGCTACTTCCAATAAACCAACGACCAACCATGGTCAGAATTAAGTATGCGTTATCTGTTCATCGATAACAATAGATGAAATCTTAACAAGCATGGAGCACCGCAGAGCTACTTAAAAGTCATTGCTACAATGAAGATCTAAGCAACGATTATATGCTACTAAATAGTTCTCAAATGTATTGTTTGACCCTGTAATGGTAACCAAATATAGTTACAAATAAGCTTGATTCCACATTGATTTTCAAATATGGATGTGATTTTGTTGTGTATGCCTATAAACATCTAATTTATAAAATTTCCAAATACCTACTACAAAAAGAAATTTAAACGCGATGGATTAGATATGATGAATAATTCACGTTTTTGGGTAAGCAGTTAATAAGAAGCAAAGTATAGCTATAATAAATGAAAAAAAGGCAAGCTTTTAAGTAAATCAGAACATTGCTAATGAAATGTAATTAATTATATTATTGCGTGGACGCGAAAATGCCGTTCATATACAGCTGTTTATTGAAAAGCTTTATGTAAATAGAGCAGATCACTTTCCGAGTAGGTTGCGTGACTAGTTTCAAAGTAATTGTGGATTTGTTAGACATGTACAATTACGGATAGACAATGATACACCCTCCAATTACCCTTTTCCGTTACATATTTAAGCAGTTGAAAATGTAGAAAATGCATCATCCCACAACAGTAGTTTCAGATTAGAATATAAATGTTCGTGCTGGTTCCGTAATCTGTTATTTATAAATTGAAACTTCTATTTTAAGGTGGAATTTTATTTTTAAATTTTGATTTTTGGTTCTGATTTTATATGATTAAAATGCTACAGGAAAACTCCTACATTCTCTTAAGATCGAATACAGTTGCAGTTGCTACGGTAGAGGGTTATCCTCGTAGTGTTTTAATAATGTTAATTACTGTTTTTCGTGCGAAGAGAACTGAATTGGGTTGTACATGGTTCAATCACTAAATAACAATAGGATGATGCTTGTTTTGAAACTTTTAAAGCACTCTTTCCATTTTCTCACTAGAAATTCGTCCAAGAATAATATAATGCTTACGTAATTTATAACTCTTATTCCTAACATAATGAGAAAAACTCTGTAATACCCGAGTTCATAAAACTACATATTAAAACAATTCTGCTATTGCTGCAATTCTGATTCGGTTTCTAAGAATAATTTGGAGAGGCTAGATTAGTAGCAAACACGCATGAGTTTTGCCAGCTCTGAATGACTTCTACGCCCTTATCCTATTTTCGCTTCTGACAAGGGCGTGCGATGCATCAAAGGATACTGGCTATCTTTAGTTATAATACCACTATGATATGTGGTACAATGGTGACCAAAAAGATATGCACACAAATAACCATTTAGGAATTTTTGTATAAAAATTTAAATTTGATAATAATGTAGCGCGACAATGCAATGGAGGCAAATCTTGTGTTATCGAAGACCGCCTTTCTGTTTCGGAAAAGCAGAAAATGTTAACTCCCTTTGTGATATTGCCCTTTCAATTTTGGTTTTTCATGTTTTCCAGGAGGAACGATGTCAAGATGTTGAAATGAAAAACGCCTTAGTGTATGGCCACAACGCCGCACCGCACCTAGCACCGCACATATCACAGCACAAGACCAATCATTCCCTAGTACATCGCGGAATTAATGGCCGCAGTGAAGCACTGCACATTGCCTAAAGCAACCTCGAATATTTCAGTTCTGAAGTAAGTTAAGATATTGCGAAAGCGCAGTCCAGTTTTCGTTAACGAGTATAGACAGAATTCAATACTCTAGTTGCAGTTCCTCTGAAGAGGACGACATTTTGTGTGAAGCTAGTAAGTGGAATTCTTCAAATTAACTGTAAGAGAAGTAAGCCTGGAAGACAGTGGTGTGTCTACCAAGTGAGTACTCCATTCCAATGTCAGGTTTAGGAAAGTAGACATCTGCCCCAGCTCCCTCATTAGTAAGAGAGTCGTCGGTGAAAATGTTTAGGGCGGGTCTGGGAAGGCTTGATAAGGCACTTCCCTCAGTCCACGATTCCCTTACAGGAAAGTTCACATATAAGCGACGCCCAAAACGAAGCTCAGGTACCATCGCATCAAGTGGCACACTGGCCAGAGGGTTTTCCAAGTCTAGCTCATACGTCAGAGAGTAATGAGAAGAGCCAGTCCAGCAGTCCTCCCATCATCCCCATGAGCGCAATTTGCACACTGCCCTTTTGGCATTTGGCTGAAAGACAAGATCCAGGGGTGGTTACACTTACTAGGCTCCATATCGTGATCATGAAATTCTTCCACGAGGAGTTGCATAACCTATTTTCGAAGTCATATCTTTTGCCAAGGAGCTAATGATCTAACATATTAGCAGACTATTAAAAAATGTGATGTTGTCATCTATATCTTTCTCCATCCGCATCTGGAGAGTATTTTCCTTTCACTTAAGGTGTTGCAGTTTTTCTCTTTCCTCATCCAAGAAAGCAGGACAATGAGGATTCATATTTTACTGTCATATATAAATCTACTGAATTTACTCGATATAAATGTTACCAAGGTACTCCACAGAAGAAAATTTACTAAAATATCGTTAAATCTATTAAATTTACCCCAGTCGGGATAAATGTTACCAACACACCGCACAAAAGAAATAACAACTCATTTCCTGTGTGCAGTGCTAGGCTCAGTGCAATGGTTGGTGCGGGGGGGGCGATACAAGGTGCGGGGGGGCGATACAAGGTGCGGTGCGGCACTGTGGCCATTTCTATTTGAGATAAGGGATACATTTTATCATCGCACACTAAGCTCAGGGCGATGCGATGTGCGGTACTTGGTGCGGTGCGCTGTTCTGGCCATGCCATTAGCATCTCCCCATGCCTGAAGAATATATGTCAGCTCACAGCTGGCACTCAAACTAAAAGGAAAAACAATAGCTTAACAAAATTTAGCTATATGTATACACTCTGCGACAAAAAGATACGACACCCCTGAGATTTTTCCGATTCTCTGAACTAAGGACTCATGTTGTAAAATCCTTTTACCTGTTGAAAACAACATTTACTAAGAAATCTATACAGGGGGTCCCGTAAGTGGTGTAATATCTGAAAACTACGGATAGGTCATGCTAAGACGAGAAACAAATTGTATTGGTAGGAGGGGGATCCTAACGGTTTCAGAGATAACGGGACTTTAAGATATTTCGGTATGGTTTTATAGATCACCCTGTAACTTCTGCACGTTACACCCTATTATGATGATTTAAACTTTGGTAATAGATAATGCAACGGTCTACAAATTTTTTCCCTCTTCCTCTCCGTTTTGAAGTTATGACTCAACAAGGTTCAAATTTCGGAACTTTTTTACTCGTTGTTTTTTTTAACTATATTTTTATAAAAAAAAAAAAAAAATCGTCACACTCTGTATGAGTGATTCTTTTACCAATCTTTTGCAAGAATTTTTCTACATTTATTGAAATATTGGCGCGAGAAAAAGATACGACACGGGAGGTAGCTGGTGAATTTAACATCCTGATGTTCAAATAGTTCGCAGGTTTACAAGTGTTATCAGTATTTCTTCTGTGAATTACATCCTTGTGCAGTGTTTTGAGGATTAAGAATTCTTTTTGTGCTAAATATTTGATTAAAATGAGTCGCAGTAAGAAGTTTAATAACAGTGAAATACAAACTATTATAAAATTAAGAAGTGAAAAAAAAAAATATTCAATATGCAAAAATTCTCGAGAATGGTAACCATTCTGACTTCCTTTATGTGGAGTTCCACAGGAATCTATCCTAGGTCCGCTGTGTTTCAGTCTGTACATTAACGACTTACCTTCGGTGATCCGTGATGCTAACATACACATGTATACAGATGATGTGCAAATTTATGTATCTTTCTTGTCCTATCGGACTCATCGAAGACTGTGTTGCCCACGTTAATGATGACTTGAGTGAAATATGTAAATGGGCTTTAAATAACAATTTCAATCTTAACCCTGCCCAGTCACAGTGCATTGCTTTCTCTCATGGTCATGGTCCACTTGATACTTTGTCGTTACCACATATCAAAATGAATGACATAACTATCCCATATGAATCAAGAATCCGTAATTTTGACATCATTTTAAACTTTACCGTGAAATGTTGCGACCATGTCGATTTAACTCTATCTAAAATCTACTGCATCTTGCGTCGTCTTTGGCTCTCTGCTAGAATTCTTTCTCCCAAGTTACGTTGCCATCTAGTCAAATCACTGATCTTGCCATATTTTAGTCAAGGTTGTCTTGTATTTCCTAAGTTTCCTAAGTTTTGACAAATTTTAATGTTTCTGTACAAACTAGCTTTTTCTTCACAGCCTTCTTATTTGTTCAATATTATTTTGGCTTTAAATACCAGTAGGGGATGTAAATTTCGACTGCCCAAATTTTACACCGCTGTGTTTGAAGGATCTTACATTGTTCAAGTCATTCGAATTTGGAATCCTTTGCCCAATAGTCTGCAAAGGGCGGGCTCATTCGGCGCATTCAGGATAATTCTTATTTCTTATCAGACTCACTTCACCTCGTCAATGTTGTAGATTTGATTTTAGATTTTATGTATACATATTTACCTTTTTATTTATCTCATAGATCTATTTAATTTTCTTACTTTTCTTGTCAACATTTTCTCTTTCTTTTTCAATGGATCAAATTTGTTAATTTCTAGAAGTCATTTGTTAAACTTGGGATCACGTACTCTGTTTTTTATTTTTAATCTTAGTTCTTAGATTAACTTAGTTTTTTATGTGTCCAATTTTTTTTTCACCTATTACATAAATACTTACTATAAGATTGTAAATCTTGAAGTGTTTTTTACATCTTAATAAATAATAATAAAAAAATAACTGCTGGACAAATAGCAGAAAAAGCGTGTGTACAGACAAATGTATGCAACGTACAACACGTCATACAAAAGAAAACAGCCCCTTACCAAGCAACACATCCTGAAACAAAATGAAGTTTGCACAACAACAGCTTATACCGGAGACAAACTTGCTGTTTTAATATTGCAGTTTACACTAAATCACAAATGTGTCTCTATATACTAAGAAACAACTCTGTATACACTCGGTGCACACTCAGTATATGTAGAACATTGGAACTCAATATTGAAATTGCAAAAAATTTCGTGGTATACACAGTTTATTGCAATATGATCCTAGTTATAAACCATAATCATTTAATACACGAATCTTTTAGAGTTGAAATTTATACTGTAATGTTGGCTGCAACTTTTTCGGACATATAATATTTGACACTTGTCCAGTTGAATGCCAAATGACAAAGTAAATGGCAAATCAGATGATAAATCCAATGTCAGTTCTCTAATTAAGTCCTTAGTATCGTAAACCGCGAGCGTGTCTCTGAAATTCTATATTGAAATCTGACATAATTGCAATATCAATATCTCAATATTGAAAACGCAAATATGTCCCCGGATAGCGACAAGTAATTTCTTTTTATGAAAACAGATTTACATATATTGGATGGGTCAGATGGATACAGTTATTGTTTCCACGAACACAAATGGGAGGTGGTGGAGTAATAATTTGGGCTGCTACATATTGGTTGCAACGGAAAATACATTAAATTATTGGAGGAAAAAATACCGAATAATGCGGAGAGGATTTCCAGAACAAATTATATTTTTCAACAAGATAGCAGAACACACAGAACTCGCAGTACTGGACTTTTTCATCGCCAAAGATATCAGTGCCCTCAAATGGCCGCCAGATCATCATACCTCAACATCCTTGAAAATGTCTGGGGACAATTAACATGGGCAGTATATCGACGTAACAAGCAGTATTCTACAGTGGGAGAATTCGGAAAAGAAATTACAACTGCTCGGCCGTTACTTCCTCGAAAATATATAAAAAGTCTATGTAAATCTTTACCTAAAACGGAATGTTAGAGGTGAAATAATAAAAAATAAAAAAAAAAACACATTATTAATTAAATAAATATTTTCTACTTATTTTTTTTTTTCACACATCACTTGGTTTAATTTTAAATTTCTTACCCTGTCATATCTTTTTGTTGCATTTTCAATAAATGTAGAAAAATTCATGGAAAAACTAATCAATTGATAAAAACATCACTCATGTAGATTTCTTAATAAAAGACCTTTACAAACAGGCAAAGAAATCTTACCACAAGTTTAATCAGTTCAGAGAATCGCAAAAATTTCAGGGGTGTCGTATCTTTATGTCGCGAAATGTAGATGCCATTTGCCTTTGGTTTAAATCTATCTTTCTTACCTTTTCAGAGGTAAAGATACGTCCTCCTAACATACTTTTAGTTTTTTTTATCGAGGCATCGATTTCTATTAAGAAATTCATCATGTGTCTTGGTTAGTAATTTTTCGGTTTACAAATCATATTGATTTTTTTAGTAGTCCTGTATTCCTTCTCCAAGTACTCCTTTTCGATTATCTTAGCTCTTTGTTACAGGAGGTTAAGACCAATTTTATACATCACATTGGTTAGCTCGTACGGCCTTATTGTTGGCATCTACGGGATGTACGACAGGGAGGAAATAGCCGTACTGATGAGTATTGGCTCTTGCTTATACGAAACGCCTTCTTTGTTACTTATTGCAGAGTTTACTTCCTCTAGACCTCTGTTGAGCATGCTACCTCATTTTATCTCTAGTTTCCCTTATTTATATATATATTTATAAGGTGCTTTTAATATTATATAATAGATTCCCAAATCCAAGGCCTGGGTTAATTATAATGACTCTTGTGACTTCGTCCACTTTGGTTTTTATAGGACTTTTGAATCGATCTGAGACTTAATGTTGGTGTCGTGAGTTGTTAGATAGAGGGTGAAACTTGCAGTTGCTATTATAAATTGACTAATCGTTTTATAATATTTTATGGTTTACATAATGAGGAATGATGAGTGTTATCTACGGATTTCCACGATATTGTAACAACAGCTCAAGTAGCAAAAATAGGAGGATAGCCAAAAAAACAATTTTAGAAACAGTTGATGAAGCTCTCTTATAACTCAATAGCTTTTAAGGCAGATAAAGCGGAGATTTTGTTTTTTTTTTCGGCTAAAAAGCCTGTAATTACTGGCACAATTGTTGTTCAAAACATCAAACAGATTCAACTTAATTATATAATTTAAAGATAACTCAATACGTTAAAAGATGTTAGTACCCTCCTAAGTATTGCAAGATGAGCATTTATGTTATTTCCAAGAACCAACTCGAGACACTTTCTATTCTACTAGAACTGTCCAATTTCTTGCAATACGATAGCTAGAGAATTTCTTGGTAAGCAAGCTATAATTAAAGTTCAAATATTGTGATATTGTATTGTTGAACATGATATCTTGCTATTTACATACATTATTATACTGTCGTTCAATTACCTTGCACTTTATCTAGGTCTATACTAATGACAGGAATTTTAATCTTGTATACAACCTGATAACCTTTTTTCAAGTTTCATATTTGTACAGAAGCATTTCTTCAATATGTTAACGAAGATAACAGCGAGGTGTAGAATGTACGTACATGTCGTACAAGCAGATAATTTTTTGTCAAATTAAAGTAAACATTACACACACACATGCATTCCATCCATGCCTGTAAAGAAAAAAAAATGCGATTATTGAAAACTTTTGTATAAATGTTATCAGAACGGAGAAACAACAAAAAAGGAAGAAAGAAAAAACAGTTTTTTGTTTTCGTTGGACACATTCAAATACTTTCGTGAATCATATCGCCTTAGTTCGTAACTGGCTACTATTTAAATTGAAGCAGGAAGCATGAATATCTGCATATCTCATTATTGAAAATAGAAAAACTTAACAATCGCGTAATTTTAATTACTCACCGGAAACAATATTCACACAGAAAGTACAATAAAAATGATGCATGCCGAGAGTAGACGCAGACTGACAATTTTGAACTATACAAATAAGAAGAGAGCTCAAGTTTCAACATGTTCATCTCATGGGGAAATAATTATAATGAAAAATAAAAATGTATGTAGTTGTATCAAAATTATTCTTCAGAACCTTCAAATCTTGTTCACAGAATTCTATTCAACTTTAAATTACAATCTTTCCTCTAGCTAATGCTAAACAATTAGTTTTTGTGCTTAGAGATTTCCATGTGACTAGTGCTAAGTTGTTAATAGTTTTCGAGAACTTTTCCATTCTTCTATCATGTCATGGTCCATCACAAAGAACTCTGAAAATCATTGCTTCTGATATTGGATTTTTGCAAAGAGCTATAATCTTCTACTTCCATGGAGACTATTAAAAGCTTAATTTAAGGTTAATTAACTAATTTCACTCCAATGACGTTGAGGGGGAATTTCTTTCTATTACTGCCATCGTTTGTTCAGCAATGTCAGCATTTCTTTGTTGTGTATCTACTTAAGTATGGTATACAAAGTTAATGCATTCATTGAACTTCTAGGCTAATATTTAATTACTATTTAAGTAATGCAAATAAAATCTAGAAGGAATGAAATGAAAAGAGTGCAAAAAGTATTTATTTGTAATATGTGGACGTAGCATATTGTAATTTCCTTAAAATTAAAGGTCGTTCGTTCATAAACTATTTGCCTCATAAAGCTTCATAAATCTGCATAAAGGAGAGTCGCAAGAACGAAGACGGCTTCTTTGACAGTGAATCAAGAAGAGATTCCTATTAGCTCTGATAATACGTAGATTTTTTCTTCTTCAAAAGTTATGTAGCTATGATGTCTTGGATATGTAGTCAGAATTAGAATTAGGCATTGGCATTGGTTTGTTTGTTTACAATTGAATTGTCACATGGGCATTAAATTATCTGAGCCATACAAAGGCAACGCAAAGAAATATTATCTGAAAATAATGGGGCGCTAAAAGTATATTTTTTTACATAGAAATTTGGATTATAAACAAGTAAAAAGCTAGAATTGGTCTAAGACCAATTCTTATGATACCCTAGCTAGATGATATTTCGTATAGTCACTCATTTCAGCAATTTTGATTTTTGTAGTGGCTTTTTGCATATATTTCTATAACGGCTCGTCGGACAGAAAAAATGATTATAAATAATTTTATAGGATTTAATATTCTGAAGAATTTTTTAGTACAATAAAAATGTATAGGATTGATGGTTTTCACAGTATCCGTAAAAATCCTAAATTTTTATATGGCAACACCAAGAAAGGCCTGCCCGATTTATTTTTGAAATTTTATTTTCTATTACTATGAAAACACCATGTACCCAATTTCAGCTCTCTATGTCAACGCGTTCTCAGGCAGTGTTCAATTATATAGTGGAAAACAAAATTTTTGTATGACAACCCCACGAAGAGGTTGCGCGATTTGTCTTATTTTCGAACTTAATTTTACTTTTTTTTTTAAAAACCCACGCACAGAATTTTAGCTCTCTACACATTCTCGAGTTATCGTGCGCACGGGAGGACGGACAGACGGACATGCAAAAATCAGAATAACTTTTTATATTATGCGTGGGCGTCCAATCCATTTTGGTCTACTATCCTTCTTTCTGTGCGTTAGAAATGGAATGACAAACTTAGTATATCCTATAGATTTCATCTAAAGCATAAAAATGTCCCTATCCAATATGCCACGATTTCATTACTGCCATGACCAAACGAATACAAACAGAGGACACTAATACATTTCGCCGAGTGGCTTAGGTTTTCACCCGATATACCGTTTTCTTATTAGTTATTTATTCAATGCTCAGGATGAACACATCGCAAACCTATGAACCAAACGTTATTTATTTAAGAACCCTTTGAAGTTTCTGAATAAAATTAGTCAAACTCTTTTTCTTGAAAATTTTCTTTCAAGGATAATGGATGTGTCCTTTATCTTTGAATATCTCAAAAACCCCACTCAGTTTTTTTTTTCACATTAATCGTTAATGGGCTTTGAGGAAGCTGTAGAAAGGAAAAATGGTACTCCTTGAAGTTTGGATGGAGTTATTTTTTAAACATATGTAAATCAGAAAACTTTGAACAAATATCGTTAAGAAGTGCTGAGTTGTAAGATTTAATATAATATATTTACATAATGTATCTAGGATTATGTCCTGGAATAATCAACTACCACGGATAGATAAAGATTTTACGTAGTGTTCAAAATACAAAATAGGGAGTAACCACCCAATCGAAACTTAGAAAAACCGCTGATGACGCTCTGTGGCGAGAGCAGAAAATGTGTGCAAAATATATATGAATAAATTGATAAATAAAATTATGTGTTTGTTTGTTCTCTCTGCTCTTCGGTGTGTATAAGGAAGTTATATGTAGGTACATATATGTATATCTTAAGAATATTTAGACTAAAACTAAAATTAATATCAGACCTATGTACATTTTATATTTAAGATTTCCTTAATTTTATTAACTCTGTTATATACTGGCTCTTTATATTCCAAAAACACTATTATATATTTGAGGATTAATTTGACATATTATTGAAGATTTTGTAAGTGACTTAACATCTGTTGCATTGGGAAAATTAAGTGTTGTCACATTAATTATTTCGTGCTTTTCATCATTGGATATACAACCACCAAGTGCTACTCTTTACATAAATGATAAAGCCAGATATTTCTTCATCATCAATAAATTATATGTACCTTGTTCCTTCAGGAGAAAATGATTATCTTTTTATCAAAACATTTCCGTCGTTGACCAGTATGACAGTATGAAGTTTTTGTGTCGATGGAATTTTATGGACTGTTGAAAATCTCTCGTTCAAATAAATTTCTTCCTGTTATAATTCTTCTTGAGGGACAAAATTGAAATTTATGTTATTAATATTTTCACTCATCCATTCATAAAGCAGACGGGGTGATATTATTTGATGATTGAACGGAGGTTGTAGACTAGCTTTCGTGGCTAAACGTTTGACAGTTCCTCCGAGGCCGTCACATACACCTTTTCATGAGCAGTTGCACAAAAGTGCCAAGTACAAGACATCCAAAATCTGCATCGTGCATGATAATATTTAAAATGTTTTTTTCTATTCTTGACGCATCTGAAAGATGTGTAAGTTTTTTTTAAAACACCGTAGTTATCCTTAAGATATTTGATTAAATATAGCTGAAAATATGAACAAGGACAGTATTATGTTTGAGACCATCCGATATTATGACCAAAATTTGTATGCTCAATATTTGAATTTTCGTTTTTAAAATATATACCGAAAGGCTGTGAATTAGTCCAATGGAAACTCTGCATTTCATCTTGAATCACAATAGAATAATTCTCCGATAAATCCATAATAACCAAAAACTCGTTTTGATTTAAGGAATCTTTTTATATCCTTAAGAAAGCTACCTTGTTCTTCTGCAATGAAAGAGTCTGGAATTAATACAGTTATCCTTTTCTGAAATGCATCTAAGAAGTCTAGTAATTCCAAGTTTTGTTTACAAATTTGATCTGTCCGTTTGATGTCAATTGTTGGTATGTAATTGTCTCCGCGCAATTCTCTTCAAAAGCTTTTACTAGTTCTTATTTTAAAGGAAGAAAGCCCCGGGGCACTGTGGACAATTATTTAAAAAACACTGCTTTTATAATTCGTAATATTTTGGTGACTGTATGTTTTACTTTTGATAGCTTCAGTCATCTAGTTTATATTTTGATGAGAAGTACAAACGCAAACTGAATGAGTACCCGAATCAACAGCTAAAATGCAGTTTATCTGCCGAAGGGTGGTGAATTTTGAAAAATTGATTTTATTTTCTAGATGCGATGACATGAAGCAGTGATGTACTTCCTTCAAATTCCCTAAAAGTAATCTTTTTTGTACATGGTTTCTTTTTCCATCAACCTGGATTAATTGTTTGTTAAAAGAGTCCTTGAAATATTTGCCCATTACTTTTATTGAAACAAAATCTTTTTTTTTTGTCAGGCATGAGCCTACTGATTTCGTCATTAAGATAAAATTGTATTCCTTAATTTCGTATCCATGTTCATAGATTTTCGGGGACGAATAAATAAAATTCCTTGGTCTTGTGATATTTGCTTACTTTTCCTCAACACATATCATGCATTTCATATTTTTGTCTTGTGTTGTGATATACTTTTTCTCAGTTTACTAGCGAATTTTTCCAAGAATCCATTAGATTATTTTTCTTGTACGATTGGTATATTAAAAATTTTAGTGGATATCACTCATTCTTATCTTTTGCATTTCTGATTCTCCTAAGTATCTATCGAAAAACTTTAGATTCTGACTATCAACAATACTTTGTTTATCCTCGTGTTTCTCACCCTGTGCAGAAGATGAAGGACCGGGTAACTTATAGACTTCTAATCGGTACTGAAAGCATATTTTCCATTCCAGATGTAAATTTGTTAGATGCTCTACCATTCATTTATTAGCATTTTTTAAATTTTGTCGTTTATAGGAATGACATAATTTTGAAAAAGGATCTTAATAGCTTATATCGATCCTCCATGTTTAATGCTATAATGTTATGTTTAGTAATAATATGCAGCAACGATTTAGAAGAATAATTAAACTAGTTTAAATCACTTTAAACTAATATCAGTTTTATAAAAAAAAATTAAATATTGGAAGTATGTCTGCTTACTAATAAAAACAATGTTGCACGAATAATTTCAGCTGCACGAGTCATCTCACTTCTCACTTTTCTTTAAATTATATATACCTCCATACATTTCATTTACCTCAATCACATATACTTGTTTCGAATAAAAGTATGCAGTTTTGGTTACCTGCATCCCCATTTCACCCCGGCGAGCACTGTAAAAAATATTGTATACATAAACATTCCAAATTATAAATAAACAATGAGCTCTTTGGTGTGGTTTCTGATATAACTATGTTTATATGTATATATGACATCAATCTAAAAGTCGTAGTATATGTATTTTTTTTAATTGTCCTGTATCACTCTCCTTTTAAAATGAGCTGCATATACGAGTATTTGATAACTCAGCACATCTCAACGATGTTTGTTCAAAGTTTTTGATTTAAATATGTTTAAATGATAACTCCATCCAAACTTCAAGCAGTACCATTATTTTCTTTCTACAGCTTCCTCAAAGTACATTAAGGATTAATGTAAAAACAAATAAATAAAAAAAAATTAGAGTTGGCGTTTTGAGATATTCAAAGATAAAGGACTTATCCATTATCCTTGAAAGCAAATTTTCAAGAAAAAGAATTAGACTAATGTTTTTCAGAAACTTCAAAGGGTCCTTAAATAAAAACGTTTGTTTCATAGGTTTGTGATGTGTACATCCTAAGCATTGAATAAATAACTAATAAGGAAACGGTATATCAGGTGAAAACCGAAGCCACTCGGCGAAATGTATTAGTGTTTTGTTTTTGTATTCGTTTCGTCATGGCAGTAATGAAATCGTGACATTTTGAATGGGGAAATTTTTTTTAAATCCAAATAAACAAATTTTTAGCGCCCTCTTATTTTCAGATAATATTTCTTGGCGTTGCCTTTGTATGGCTCAAATAATTTAATGCCCATGTGATAATTCAATTGTAAACAAACAAACCGGCATTGGAAAATGTTAAATTTTTTGCCATGGCTGTAATATTTCACTTTCATTTCACTTAAAACAATATAATTTATTAGTAAAGCTTGAAGAATGCTTTCCCACGACAATAACGCCGATTGTTTCTGCAGGACAGCACAGCTCATTTCAAAACCATAACTAAAGACTCCAGAGACTCTATTATATAAAATCTTGTTCATAAAACATTATATCACTACACACTATCACACTACTATTAAGTTAAAATCACTTTTCATTAATTATTTATTAGAAAATCTATAAATCAAACCCGAACTCTTTTCATAAAATCTGAAATGTCAGAAATCAAGCAAAAATTTCTAATAATACCCGGCCTTCTTATCACCCCCTCCTCCTTCCCCCCATTTCTAAGGTCTGTCATTGAATTGCTTACACACGTACACTGTATTCGCACGATACCCCGCTTCCTTATTAGTTATTTATTCAATGATCCTGAAATATAAATTTTTTAAGTTACCCATACCAAGAAAAATTTGTCACTTTTTTCAAATTTCAAAATACCATATCTCCGTCAAAAATGGACAAAAACAAAAAAATATTTCAGCAATATTAAAAACCTATCTGTAATTTTTCATCAAAATCTGAGATGGTCGATGCACAAATTTACACAATTTGTCGATTCTCTATGGAATGATCCAGTCACCTAATAAAAAAAAATCGTGGCATCCATTTTGGGAGCTATTAAATGTCAATCCATGCATATTTTTTTTTATGATGGCAAAGCTCAGGGATACCCTATGATGCCGTAGCACAGCCTTGGCAGGAAAGAAAGAAGGAGTAGGGAATTGGGGATTATTGGATTGAGTTAAGCAGATGACGGTATACATTGCGCTTGAATTCTTGCGGTACATAGCTAAGATGGAAAACATATGATGGCAAACTGTTCCACATTCGTACTGCCCTGCTTATGAAAGATTCGCGGAAATTCACGGTATGGCCAAATTTAACTTCAAGGGTGTGAGGATGAGCTCGGGTGAGATCGTGTGGTGCAAATAGCAAGAATTCTACAAAAGATCAGGCTAGAGATTTCGTCAGAGCAATAGACATACAAGTAGCGATAAAAGAGAGATAAGATAGACAACCGACATTACGCCGATGCTATTGATATGTAATCGCCAATAAGCCGGAAGGCCTTTTTTTGTGATTTTTTTAACGGGGACGATGTTATACGTCCAGCCCCTGCCCAAATATGGGAATTATGTTCCAATCTAGACCTGATATGAGACTTGCAAGAAGCCCAGGCATTTCATCGCGTTTTTGGCATTACCAAAAATGTGTTCAGACCAACAAAGATTGTTGGATATTTCAATGCCTAAAGCATAGTACTAAGGTCCGCGCTAAACTAAATTTTAGCGAGTCTCCAATATCGGGCCGTTCCTTAGCATCTAAAATATTACAGTGGAGACTCAGAGAAAAGATATAGTAAAAACAAGAAGAAGAAGAATTTGGAAAATTTTTATTTCGGAAATACAACGCACGATCATAATATTTCTAAAAACCGCTAGTTAAAATTATTTGGAAATATTAAAAATATAAAAATAATATTTATAATGTATACAAAAAAAAATAAATAATAACAATGATATTGAAAATGTGGCCACGTGCTTATAGCAAGGACGTACAAAACTACGTTAACTACAAAAATCCAGTCAATAAATTTATCAAATTTCAGAACTCTGACAATAAATATTTTTAGCGCGCTAAAGAACGGCCCGGGTGGATAAATTCAAGCTAAAGTTTTTGGAGACTTACTGGTGGTGCCATCTCTAATCAAACCGCAAAAGCCAAATTTAGCACGTTGACCTTAGTACTCCCACTGAGCATACATATGTTGTATGCTTAATGGTACTATGTAGGCTTAAGATGATAAGAGATGGTGAGCTCGAGATATCTACTCCATCGACAGAAATGGGTTGAGTGGTAGTTGGAGTGCGTTTAAGTGATAACAGACAACATTGCGTTTTGGAAGCATTAAACAAGACGTAAGGTCATTGTTTAGTGAACTGAACATGTAGCTTCGTTTATCAACTGTACCATTCCCGCGGGAATCAGCTATAGAGTCGAACGAGTACACGAAATCAAAGGTGCTGTCGTCTGCAAAACTATGAATATGATTGAAAGTGAGAGCTGTTTTATGAAAAGAAATAAAAATAGGTCACATGATTCTGAATTCGTACCGATGAGAACATTTTTTTGGTTATCGTTAATGAATACATAATGAATTCATCACTGAAACTTATTTTTTGTTACTGATAATTATGAACAATTACAATTTACGAAGTTTTATTTTGACTACGCATTATGGATTAGAAGTCCAATTCGTGAGGGGTGCGTTGTATCTTTTTTCAAATTGATAAATTGTAAGAAAAAATGATTATCAGTGACCAAACACAAATATTCGTGTCGAGAATGGTTATCGGCGACTAAAAAAAAAAAACTTTGATTAACCCATGGAGGTTCCTGATCGAATGTCGTCTTTTAGGTATGTATATTGCAAATAACAGGGAACTGTATACGGATTAAATCGTCACTAGACTAGACTTTGAGAAAACGTTCTCAACTGACATTCCTTGTAGAGTGGAGTGGTAATCGCGTGGCAAATGACTCTAATATATAGGTATGTCTTCACGGACGGTTCTGGAATAAATGTGGAAGTACCTAGCGATCGAATTATCAAGATTTGTTATGACAGTCAAGCATCAATCAAAGCTCTGGACTCGAAAACCATTAGATCGCGCCTAGTGCAACGGTGTCGTTGTGAGTTTTGAAAACTGGGTGCTAGCCACACAGTTATTCTCTGTTGGATGCCTGGCCACAGTCACACACATATACCTGAAACCGAGGCAGCTATATACATATGTCTAGCGGAAGGATCCATAGGTCGGTCGCTAGAATCAGTGAAGATGCGATTTTAAGACAGCTTTGGCCCGAGATATGTCCTGGCCTGGTAGTGTTAAGGGCGCTCAGCGCCTACTGTGCGAATGCTCCAACCTTGGAATTATCAGAAAGAGTTGGGGGGGGGGGGGGCTTCTTCGTAAGGTTCATTAATCCTTGTGGCCTGGTCTCAGAGCACCCTCTAGATCTGAGTAATCTTTTTCAGGTAGAGTCCCAATAAGGTGGCATCACAATGGACTATAGATAATCTAATTGTGGCTGGTGGTTCATGCTTCTACGACAGCCGCTACTCCACCACTCCGCCACTTAACCTAACGTATATATAGTAACTTTACTGATATTATTTGGGGACTTTGTTCCTCTATCGTGTAAGGGATACTGTATATACAAATCTATAAAAAGATACTATATAATTCAATTTTGCAATTATTCAAATTATTCAAATTAGCAATTTCAGTTGCAATTGTTTCAAGAAAAATTAATTTTGATTTTTTTTTTTTTCAGTTTTCATTTACTTAAATTCCAATTTCGAAAATAAATAATTGTCAATTGTCATTCGTAATTAGTTTCTAAAAGGGAAATAATTAAATCATTTCCTTTGACCTAATTTCAATGCACAAGCAGTAACAGTTCAACTGTTTTTTGCATTTCCGTTTGAGTTCGTATAAAATGTAGTTGACTTATTATCTGGAACTTTCTAATTATAGTTGATGGTTTTATCTTAGAAATCAATGCAAATTCATAGGAAATTGGCAAGAAAAGAAATATTTATTATATAAAACAAATTATTATTTTTTTTTATCCGTAATGGGATTAGTTCTATTAATTCCGGATAAAGAACATTGTTCAGCTAGTATCTGTAGTGTCACGGAATATTTGATTATGTATGCAAGCTCAAACTATATCATGCGCTTCATTAAGAGGACAGGAAGGTTTATTACTTTCTAACAGGGCTTTGCCTCCGTGCTTAGGATTTTTTTTCGTTCTCCTGCTTTTGAAATAAAAAAAAACTCAAACTATCAATTTCCTCAAAGGATAGAATTCCTTATTGCCTTTTAATAGTATATAATGCCGTGATGATTGCCTTTTAATGATATACCCTGATGATTGCCCAATACATTGCCACTTAAATTATTAATCGAATTTCCCTTTGTCTCCCCCATCATAATATTATAGGCTTGTTACTGCGGAAACTCTATTATTGGTTCACATATACATCTTTACATACCATTCATTGCGGTTACCTGTTAACCGTATTATGATATGCATTATTCACAGTTGTGAGTTGGTCAATCACGTCCACTCTATAACTTCAATCTTTGAAAAGTTTTTCAGTGTTTTCATTTTCTGATTTACTTCAAAATTATTTCACAGACGTACAAAAATATTAAACGAACATACAGGTGTTACCCCTTTCGTTTTATACACTCAGATTATAGTAATAGATGATGTCACCAAGGTAAAAACCATTGTTTGAACACGTATCGATTAAACAATATTTTGAGTAATCCATGAAATATCAATTAAACCCCCCTGTCCTTGAACATACATAAATCACGTCACGACATTTATGCGGGTAATACTGGTAGCAGGACTTTACTTAGAATTTCGAAACAAATTACAACTCCCCATCTCACTCCGTGTATGAAACAGATCGATATCTTTGCAGGTACTGCATGCATGCACTTCTTATTATGTACACCTATACCGACCAAGTAGTACTTCTTACAAGGCATCAAAGATTAAGTGGCCGTAAATTTAGTAGAGAATTTGCATACACTTAAGTTTGAGAGCTTCCGCAGGCAGTTCAGTTGGGTTCTTGTGTTAATAAGCTTTGCCGACATAGCTTATCTACAGTTATGAGTTTGTATCCTTTTGAAGTATTTATGTACATCTATCTATTCTTGATAATTTGGTATTAAAGGATTTGTGGACAATTTGAGTGATTAAAGTGACAGTCCTGAAATTATGGACGGATTAGTGTACTTGATATCTTACAGGATTTACCAATCAATTCATATAAGACTGTCTTAAAAAAGATTTCTGAGATTTATTGAAGCTAACTTTGAATGCTTAACAGTAAAAAATATTAATAGTAAGTAAAAATATTATTCGATTTTTTAATCCCTAGATAAAATCATAGGGTATATACTAAGTTTGTCGTTTCGTTTGTAACACACAGAAATAATGCTAGTAGAGAACAAGTAAAAAAACTAGAATTGGTCTAAAAGACTAATTGTTATGATACGCTAGATGAATGCCCGTATGAAGTTTAATATGGTCTGTGCAAGTTTGGTTTTTGAAGTGGTTTTTCGCATATATTTCTAGAACAGTTCGTCGAACAGAAAAAATGATTATAACCAATTTATAGGATTTTGTATTCTGATGGAGTTTTTAGTACAATAAAAATTTGTAGGACTGATCGTTTTCACAGTATACGTAAAAAACATAAATTTTTATATGGCAACACCAAGAAGGAGTTGCCCGTTGTAGTTCATTTTAGATAAAGTCCGTGTAAAAATTTCTCTAGGGATACGCGTTCTTGAGTTATAGTGTGCACAGACAGACGGACGAACAGACGGATATGCAAAAATCAAAATAACTTTTAATATTATGCGTGCGTGTCCAATCCATTTTGCTCTACTATCATTATTTCTGTGCGTTACAAATGGAATGACATATTTAGTATACTCTATAGCAGTGGTTCTTAACCGATGCTCCGCGGAGCATTTGTGCTCCACAACCTTGTCCCAGGTGCTCCGCGAAACGAAAGTGTAACGGCGTTTAACACATTTTTGTTGTTTTTTAAATTTCAAAAATATTCTAATCAAGTAGGTACAACTGAAATTTGTTGTTCTCGTATTGGATGTCGTTATAATGGGTGAAATAATCGTGTTAATGTTTTTACGGAATAATTCAGCAGTGATAAATACCCGACGTGAATTTTGTCGACGATTTCCCCGCCGTCCGGCACAGGTTGGTCGCACAATGCGACGCTTTGCCACACGCCTCAAAGCAAGCGGTTCAACATGAGATAGACCTAACTGGCAGACCAAGAACAGGCCGTTCAGCCGGAAATGTCGATGCTATGCGCGAAGATATGGATGGTGTCTAGAAATATCAACGAGGCGACGTGGCACGCAAATGGGTATTTCTAGGCGGACTCTGCAGCGTATTTTGGTCAAAGACTTGAAGATGTTTCCCTATAAAACACAGATGACTCATCAGCTGCTGCCTACTTACCACCGAGCTCGTCTAGAGTACAGCCAGCGCGTCATAAACCTCAACCTTGAAGAGGATGATTTTTTTTTTTTTTTCAAAATTAGTTATGAGTGACGAAGCGCATTTCCATCTCTCGGGGCATTTCAATAAGCATAATACTCGCTTCTGGGGCACTGAAAATTCGCGCATTATTCAAGAAACACCTTTACACCCACTAAAAGTCATTTTATGGTGTGGCGTCTGTGTTGAAAAAGTGATCGGAGCCTATTTTTTCGAAGACGCTGCAGGTAATCCAATAACTGTCACTGGCGAGCGCTATAGAACCATATTACGTGAGCTGTTGATACCCAGTTTGGATGAATTGGGGCTAGAGCACATCTAGTTCCAACAAGACGGCGTCACGGCACACACAGCGTGCGACACTATGAACTTAGTGAGGGACGCTTTTCCAGGCCGTGTTATCTTTCGTTTTGGCGATTTGCCTTGGCCTGCAAGATCACCCGATCTGACCTCTCCAGACTTCTTTCTTTAGGGTTATTTGAAATCACTGGTGTATGTGAACAAGCTACAGACTCTCGCAACCCTAAAAGAAAACATTCATCAAGAAATAAGAAACATATCGCAGGAAGTGTTACGGCAAGTTATGCAAAATTTCATAAATAGGGCTGAAATGTGCGTCAACCCTGGTGGGCACCATTTAAAAGAAATCATCTTCAAATCCTAATGCGACGAAATTTCATGGCACAAATATTCATATATAAAAAACTAATTCTAGTTTTCTAATTTAGAAAAGAAGTTGTAGCTGAACCAAATAGGGTCATTACTTTTGCGCCAACCAGTATAAATACGAAGTTTTACCTAGTGACTCTAATATTAATATGTTTTTAATTAGTAATGGATTAGATTTTATAAGAAGTGACAAAAAATTTAGTTGAGTAAGAGTCTTAGGTAATAAATTATATTTGGTGATGATGCAAAAAATGTAATTATGAAGATTCCCCTTTCTAATAAATAATAACATAAAAAAAAGAATAAAAGACATGTCACAAGATAGTGAAGAAACTTTTAATTATAAACTTTCCAACAGATATTTTGTTTAGCAATTTAACGAATCTGTCATTGATGAAAACGAAATAGTAAGATGTTTTCGTATGTTTTCATTAGTCACCCTGTAACTTCTGAATGTTACATGCTATGATTACCGAACATACAACAGGAAGAGACATTTTAATTGTATTGTCACATATTTAGAAAAATCCAAAATATCATGGGATCTTTGCGTAGGAATTTGTACAGATGGATGTCCATGAAGGGCAGGATCTATTAAAGGATGTGTTACACTTGTAAAGGGAAAAATCTATAGAATCTTTTTACATCGGGAAACTTAAGTTTAACAAACATTACCAAAAACATTAAAATCTATACTGGATGAAGTTTTACAAACAGTAAATTATATCAAATTAAGACTCCTTGCAAGCATGCATCTCTATATGAAAGTATGAAAGTTTTCTTTTGCAAACTGAAATAAAGTAAAGTTCTATGCCGTTTATTGGACCTAAAAGATGAACTGCTATGTTATTTCCAAAATGTAGCTATGGATAAATTTGTTATATATCTTGAAAATGATATTTAGAGTGCTAAATTGACATAATTAGCTGATATTTTTAAATAAATAAATTCAGTGAATAAATGTATTCAAGTTAAAAATAAAAATATTTTAACATCGACGGACAAAATGCTTATTCAATAAAACAAAAATGGTGTGGAAAACTCGAATAAAATAAAAACAAATACGCTCGATATGTTTCCTTCAATTCAAACGGAAAATGTCGCAGATATTATAGAACATCTAACAATATTAAATGAAAGAAGAATATGTTACTTTCTATCTCTTAAATTAAATTCATATGAATGAATACGAAATTATATGAAAAAGAACAAAAAATTATTTCATTGTCCACAGATCGCTCTCTAAAAATGGATTTCACAAAACTGTCAGAAATATTTTCGTCCAAGACGAATACGCATCTTTATCTCGGAAGTCACTCACAATTTTATTACAATTTGCTACTTCATATCTTTGTGAATTGGGACTCAACATTAACCAATATAAAAACTAAAAAAACTAGAAAGATCTAGAAGAGGAAATAAGGGTGACAATATCTCATATGTAAAACTCATTAATTATTATTTACTAGTTCTTATGCTCCGCGAAAGTTTCATGTAATTATATGTGTTTCGAGCCCTCGAAAAGGTTAAGAACCACTGCTCTATAGATTTCATCTAGGATATAAAAATGGGTTGAACATCCACTCATAATATTAAAAGTTATTTTGATGTTTGCATGTCCGTCTGTCCGCCCGTCCGTCCGCCCTCACGATAACTGGAGAATGCGTTCACTTAGAAAGCTGAAATTTTACGCACGGGCTTTTTAAAAAAAAAAGTAAATTTAAATTCGTAAATGTGACAAATCGGGTAACTCCTTCGTAGGGTTGCCATACAAAAATATCGTTTTTCACTACATATTTGGACACTACCAGAGAACGCGTCGACGTAGAGAGCTGAAATTTTGTACATAGTGTTTTTATAAAAATAGCATATATAATATCAAAATGGACTAAATCGGGCAACCATTTCTTAGTGTTGCCATATAAACATTTAGGACTTTTACGTACACTGTGAAAACGATCAGTCCTACGTAGTTTTAATTTACTGAAAAGTTCTTCAGAATATGAAATCCTATAAAATTAGTTATAATATTTTTTTCTGCCCGACGAACCGTTATAGAAATATATGCGAAAAACCACTTCAAAAATCAAACTCGAAATGACATACGAGTATTCATCTAGGGAATTGGTCTTATTGTTAGACCAATTCTAGCTTTTTAGCTTGTTTTTTATCTAAACTCAGATAATAGGACAGCAAAGTGAGAAGGAATTAAAGTAGGAGATTAAGGGGAAAATGAAGATTACTGGAGCCAGAGCTGCCGTTTATATCTCTCGCTCTTGAACTTTCACAAATCCTTAAGGAAGAGAGAAACAGGATGGTAAACTGTTCTACATTCTCTCAATTCGATATAAGATAGAATCGTTTCGTAATTTCATTGTACAGCCGAAAATATTTTCAATATTCGAATGTAGGTTAAAGCCGCAAGTAATAAATGCAGGAATTCATCTACATTGGCATCACACAAGATAATTAATCAGAACAATACCCATAAAAAGTATCCAACATTATGGCGGTAACGGAATGTTGATCGCCTCATCGTCAATGACCCTTTTGTCATATCTGTTTTGAGAAACTTTCGAGGAAGTGGAGGTAAAAGACAGCTCTATCAGAATTTCACTTCCCGACCAAGATATTTATAGGAGACTTTTATATATCAAATAAAAGAGGGCAACTTTCGATGCATTTAAAGTCATTTGTAACGAACTCCTCGCGAACGAAGCATCCGATCGGATTGATTTAAAAATTGTTTTTAAAAAATACCCAAAGAGAATGTAGGTCCTTTTTTGACGATCGATATTAATTTTTTTAATAGTACTATCACTTTTTGTTTCTAAATTGTGGAATGTTTAATATTAAGTGTGTAACTATGTTTTCGATCTGAAAAGTATCGTAGCTTACTTTTTAAAATCTACTCACAAACCCTTGACCAAATAACTTTGTCCGTAAGGACGACGTTCGTGACAAGAGAGTTTTAAGGTAGTAAACGTATAAGGTTAAAAAAAAAATACGTTTTTGGAGTGTGGTAACTAGAATCCTTGGGGCTATCCAATTTGGGCCGTGTGTGATATCAAATTAAAACTCTTGCTGAGTCTATTAAATGGCATTTTATTTTTGAGCTGTAAGAAACTTTGTAATAGACTTTTCCACGCGAATATCGTTACAATGCGTAGGTGTAGATTTCTGCGGGGGGCTGATGTTTCTTTTAAACGCTTTAGCAATTCACATCGCCACTGAAATTAGTTAGGTTCTGCCTACGATGGATGGATGTAGAGAAGGAAGGGTAGGCGCAGGCAGGACAGGGGGCGGGTGTCGAGTGGCTCTTAACTAGACTTTCACGTACATATGCATGTGACTTCAGATACAATTTCCGAGTCATAGCACGCTTACTGACTTTTTCTGACACCACCATCATGTAAAACTTCTCAGATAAAGGCGAAACAAGAAATTGGTGAAAAACTAATAACAAACAGAACGAATCAGTTCTATGAAGGTTCGATAAATTTCAACTACATTCGACATCCACTCACTCGGTCCTCAACCCACAACGACTCCCCAGGATACTAGATAATTATTTTATATGTTTAGGTTTTCTTTTTTTAAGGAAACCTCCAATCTTTATTTTATCAATCAATTAGCTCGACGTTTCGGGCCTTGATTTAGTACCATTCTTCAGGAGCTTCGTTTTCAACGTGATAAGATTTATGTAAAAATAAATAATTAGTGTGAGAGTAGTGAAATATAAAACATTGAAAGGAAACTAGGTAGGACGAAAAACGCTGCATTCGAACACACGACCCCTGGGACTATAGCTGGGGTACTTACCAACTGAAATACTGGGGCCAGACATGTAGTAGGTTTGTTCGATAAATACACCGTGTAAATTTTCCCCTCCGATATTTATCCAGGGTTTTGTGCACTCATCGAGCAAGTTATTTGAATTTAGGGTAAACCTATGTCGATTTCGATGGGACTTCAATGCAACACCAGTGTTTCACTAACGGTGCAGCACTGGATATTTTCTCGATGTAACAAATACATATTTAAGTTGAATTGTCATCTGCTTTATCAAAGTGTATGTCGCAATTATTTGTGAAATTTTTGAGTTAAATAAATTAAAAGATTTCATTTGGGTAATTTGCATAAAGTTTAAGAAGGAATTTGTTTCTATATATCAATAAAGAACATTTTTTACTTTCTACAGACTTGTGTATATAATACGTGTGTACACAAACACTAGGAATATGATAGAAATATGTTCGATGGGTTTCAGTGCTCCCAGTTCTCCACTATTAGAAAAGGTTCAACACTGATTTGATCCCATCGAAAACGACACTAGTCTACTAATGACGTTTCTCTGACAGTTCTCCTGAGTATAATTAATTGTGAAAAGTTATTTATAAAATGGGTGAAAACATATAAATTGTGTTCTAACTATTTTTCTTTCTTCTAATTTTTGCTTATTTTTGCGCAAGAAGTAACTTAGGGCATACAGCAACAAATTTAAAATGACAGTTCTCAAGTGACAAATGTCAATACATTACTCCAAGAAATTTTTAGTGTAAGTTCGGGGTAGCCCTAGGTTTTTTAAAAAGGAAAATAGTGTAGCCCTAGAGTGCCCTAGGTTTACCCGGGATTTTCATCGAATAGACCTAGTATGTACAATACACCCCTGAAAACATGAACTTTAGCTTTAATTCAGTAGAAAATGGAAGCATACTTAAAGTCATTTGGAGTAGTGGTTTCTCTATGTTTTTGGCATCTCCATTTTCTTTAAAATAATCATACCAGTGCGGGCAAACATTTAAAATGAAGACCCAGTAATTGCATTGCGTGCGTTGTATTTATTGCGTATTGCTTGCATTGCGCTGCGATGCCGATTTAATAACCCAATGAACGCGTTGATAACTGTCTGCTGATGTCTAAACTTTATATTATATGGAAATTAATGAAAATAAAAGTGTATAAAATGGATAGTTTTGAAGATAATTGTGGATTTGATCTTAATAATTTTTATATTTTATGAAGCATACGAGTACAGTTCTGAACTCAATTTTGGGTTAGGACAGAAATCTAACAAATCGATCCAGTGTACTAATTCTATTTGCATACTGTTTATAAAACACAAAGGTAACATAAAATTACAAACAATTTAATAAATTCATCTTACCCTCTCATGAATTTCTTTGCTTATAGCGGCCCAAACAACTTTTTCTTCTTCTCTTCCATTTCTTCACCTTTAGCCGCTACTGAAGGTTTTTGTTGGAATTCCAGATGCACCTAACTTTAGACTAAGTAATCACTTTTCTTTTAGCAATGTGATGCGAGACCTTATCTAAATTCAAAATACATCTATTTATAAAATTTGTGGGAGGAACGCCTCGCAATGATTATTATATCTTTCAAGCCCAACGAATTTTTCATAAACTGATAAACGGATTCTTCTCGCGAGTTATTAACATTCGTGTTAGCTTCGATCGTGGAGTCGAAATATTTTTGACTACTACTTCCTGAGCAGAATGTGTACTCATACAAGAGCGAGTTCAACAAACTTCTTAAAACTTCCGTATAAGTTAACAAGCAATAGGACACACACAAGAAGATAACAAGTGAATAAACGTTTTACTATAGCACAAATCAGTTCTATGAATATTCGTTAACTCACAATTCCCTCCCCATAATAGTCCTAGGCTAATTTTTCCAGAAATGCTATGGAAATTTTTTCTAATAACTTGATCTCTGAGCCAAAGACAAACGTTCAAGCTCTCGAGGTTCGTGTACGTAGATATAATATGAATACACGAACATTTGTATACAGGATGTTTCCGTCTAGGTGATCCATAGAGCAGGAGATGATAAAAAATTTATGGCGGGGGGGGGGGGGGGGGCATCAAACGTATCGTAGTGACAGGGTAATTAAGAAATTATGCCAGTTTTTGTGCAGGGTGTACGGTCACGGTCTGGAGAGAGAGTCATTGTATGCAGAACTTCATGGAATTTCCAACTATTACTCAACCAGCCGCATATTCCGCTCCTCTCAGGAGTGATAGTGGTCTAAAGGAAACTTTTGGATTTTATTACCTTTTTTTTTTTTTTTAATTTGACCTCTATTTTTTTATTTTTCAAAACTGTTGTTAACATAACTTGTTTTTATAAAATAAAAACTGTAAACTGAGGACTCTCCTCTTTAATTTGACCTATGTACTATCTGTAGCCGTCAAAGAGTTATTAGCTCATAACCTTTTCTCAGAGCTAGTCTCAAACCTCTTTTCATAGATAATTTGACTGCAAATTGTAGTTTAAAAAAAAAATCGTCTAATTTCGGTATGACCTGAATAGGCTCTGAACTAATAACTCTTTAACTGCTACAGATAGCACAGAATGAAAATTAAAGAGAGGAGTCCACAGCTTACAATTTAAAAAAAAAACTATGTTAACGAGCTTTTTGCAAAAATAAAAAAGATGTCAAAATCAAAAAAATGTTAAGAAAATCCGAAATTCTGATTTTAGACTACGAGAACTCCGTAGAGAAGAGGAAAACGGGGGTGGTTAAGCAGTCGTTGCAAAGGCCATGAAGCTCTGCTATCACCTCCTGCTCTATGGACCACCTAGATGGAAACACTCTGTATACAAACATTTTACGTGTGTGCTCGTGCTTCAAAAAGCGAATTAAACTTAGTTCAAACGTTCGTGCGCACTAGTGTAGTGTTGACCATCACCCTGTACATGGACAAACAATTATCCAAATGTTATAATATAATAGTTACAAACAAAACAACCCCCAAAGACATGGAAGTTGAGATGGAAGACTAAGGGGAACTCCTTCTGACCAACAACACAAGTATAATACCGGTTTAATATATAATTTTAGATAAGCAATATTTTTTCTGAGTGCCCAATTCAAATTTTGCTTGTCTTCTATATGCTTCTTCATACGTCGCGTCGTCACATCGTCACGTCGTAGCACAAATAACAAAACAATAATAGAAACCCAATGAAATTTTTGTTTGCTTCAGCTGGTGTTAATCTGTCTTGAAATTCCAAAAGTGTCACATACTACCTACTTGATTCATTATTAATTAAGTGAACATTAGCTTCATTTCGCAGCAATTAAAGTAATTTTTTTTTGGAGCTTATCTACTAAATTAGCGAGTATCAGGCTTATCGCGACCCGGCACTGCTTAAATCATAATAAAAATATTTTCGTACAACCAGACGATGTTTTGAAAGAGTTGTAGCCGGTGTGATTGTAATTTGTGCTAGTAGCAAAATGACTCACAAACAGATCATTTATCTCATTTTCGTCGTAACAGAGTTTTGTCTGTTAGTAAACCTCTCTATGTAGTGTCTTGCATTTGCGTACTAAAATTCTGTAATTGAACTAAATTCTATTTATTTTACTTGTTAGTAATGTGAATAATGTTAGTTATGTAATTTTTGTACAATAAGATATTTTGTGTTGAGTTGTGTTTATTTTTTATATTTGTTAACCTTGGCTGTTGTGCAAATGGGAAAGGAAGGACAACTTGTATGTAAGTCTAAAAAGAAATTTTGAATATATTTTTAGAGATGCGCCAGGGCTCTAATTTTAATATATCTTTCTCTTACAATCATGCAGTGGCTATAAATTTATATGCTTTATAATAATAATTAAAAAAAAAAAACGAGTTTGAGCTCTTTAGATAGATTTAATTAGATATTATATCGCCTCACTGTGTTCCAGAAGATTGTCATAATCCCGGAAGTATTCGTTTGAATAGTAACAGCACCGGTAAATTTACGCGTTTACTTACACGCAATGTTTATATGGATGGGGTAGGTAAGTACCTACCTCGTGAATAAACATTTCGTGAGCGAAAGTAGTCATTAATTTTATTGATGTTTCATTTTTATTGTTACTACCAGTAAGGGAGTTTTTCATAAAAAGTACACGCTTGATATGAAATTGATGTAATCGTATATGGGGAATAATATGCACAATCTAACTAGAAATCATTTTTTTTTTTCAGCAATGCTCACTGCAATAAGATCGGGTTGACGATTGACTTAATTAATTTGGCACTGATAGGTAGCCGTGATCATTGGTCTCCTTTTTTTTCCTATTGTTTTTTACTGGCAAACTCGAAAGCTGTCTGTGTCTTACTTTTATGACGAACGAATTCAATAATTAATGCGAAACCGAATAAGTAAAAGGTCGTAATGGCAAAATGTGAACTGATTGGAATTTTATTGATAAATAAATTAATGCTTACGCACAGTGCCAACTTTGAATGAGGAATTTGATCTTTGCTTTTTGTTTTGGAAAAACTGTCTTTCATGTTTTAATAGTAAAACAAACATAAAAATGGTTACTACATATGATCTGCGGGGCCACTGATGTGGGAATTCCTGTACTTAAGGCATGCCCGAATCCAAATCTTTGTCTTCGTCTTGTTATAACAGCTAGTGACGTTTTCAAAGTAATTAAAAATAATTGAAAGTATCTGAAAAAATTCAAAGGAATTGAACGGAATTATATAGTAATAGCCAAATACTTTTGGGTATTTATAAGTATTTTTATAATGAAGTCGCAAATTCAATTACTTTCCGGTATTTGAAAATATTATTTGCCATTCCGGGAATGGGATTGTAAAATTTTAATTCTAATACAGGAATCTTAGTACTGGGAATTGTCAGTTCTTAAATACTTTTGTATTGGTACTTGAATTTTACAGCTCTGCTGTCTAGGTTGCTCATCATTGAAAATCGACGAAATATATGCTGAAATGATTGAAAATTACGTGGAAAAATTAATTGAATGAAATAGAGGCTGAATTTGTTCCATTTCTATGTTTTTTTTAAATGGTACATTATTCGGAATCGCAGTTCCGGCAAATGTAATAGCTCGTCGTTATATTGGCGCACTTCAAATGCAATGTACTCTTAAATTCAATGCATGCAATGAAGTTGTTACAATTGGACGACATGCGCCATTGCCGCCACCCCTTGCTTTGTTTTCCAACATGAAACACACAACACATAACACATTCACAATTCTTACTTTGACGATTGTATGTTTTCGCTCACTTTCTGATCGTATTCACTGATGCTAAAAAACTATGTTTGTTTGTAATTTGCAAACAATTGAGCGCACAAAACATGTTTTGCTTTCACGGTCTCCGATACAACAAAACAACAAAAATTTGATGTAATTTTAACACACAAACTTTGGTTTAGGGCAGCTTTATTTTTTGCTTTTTTGTTGTACTGGAGACTTAAAAAAACTATTAATCTTTCTATGTGAATATGAATGAGTTTATTGTTTCTCTTTCTACTTTCATACCTTCCATAATCTTCTTTTGTTTTTTTTTTTTACTGTGAAAATGCGAGTAGTAAGAACCTTAATTTTTGTATTCTTGGTGGCAGTAACTAAATAAGAGGCGGCCTCTTTGCCTTGAGATGTCCGAATAACAATAACACATTCCATTCCTCACCAATACTCTTCTTTTATCACAACGAAATACAACAATTCCTATGATACGCCACTTTAACCATCTAAGGACTGATTCAGAAAAAAAATCAATGAAATCAACAAGAAAAACTTTTTTCTTTTTATCAAATAATTTTTATTTAACGATATTTAATCAACTGCATTATGCACAACCTACCTGATAAATTTACTACGTGTTATAAAATTGGTAAACTTTTTGTTTTACATTCTTCATTAAATTTTGTACAGAGACAATATCGGACGCTCTTTTAGAGCGCCTCTTAAAAGTGTCTATGTCATTGATATTAGAGGAGTCTGTTTCTGACTTTTTTTTTTTTAATTTTCTTTTAATAAAGGGTTTTCCAATAAGAGGTGTTATTTTAATTAGCCCGCTATTTTTGGAGCTGTCATTTTTTGACATTTGACAAGTAGAAACTACGCCATTAATAAAAGTGGAACGCACTGAAATTATTAAAATTCACTATAAAAATGATGAAAATGTGGCAGAGACGGTTCGTAAAACTCAAACATTTTTGGGTGTAGGCGTGGTCGTGGGGCATACCTTCATCTTTATAATGAAATAAAGATCCGATCATTTATCTCAAAAAATGGCATTTTTCTTTGAATATCAAAATAACACCTCTTATTAGAAAACCCGTTATTAGGCAAATATTTTTCGATTGGCCTTAGTTCCGGACAATTTGGAGGATACGCTTCCTTGGATACTACGGGTACGCATTAGATATTGTAGAAATTTCTCGCTTTTTTGTCGTAGTTGCAAGTTGCTAAATCCTGCCAAAAGAAAACTACATCATTCTTACTAAAGAATGGAAGAAAGCGGTTCTGAAGACACGCTTAACGTACACATCCGTGTTGATTGTACCTGTTGTCACGAAAGGTGATGATTTCTGGCCACACATATTGCTTGCCAAATTAAGTACCTATTTACCGGGAAATTTGGTGCACAGACGATTCTTAAACTTGGGATTTGCAATTTTTGCTACATAACATTCTTGCCTGGAAGTTGGTAGAAGTCCCCATTCACCTAAGTTTCATTATCCAAAATGCAATAGTCGAATATCGTTAGGAAATTTTCATATAAAATACGGATCCTGGATTTTGCAACTTAGTTTTCTTCTGGTGTTCTGGTCGGTGTTTTCTGAACATAAAAACGTGTCTTCTTTTAATTCAATGGACCGTAGCAGATGACGTTCCAGCCTTATCATCCATATCACTCAAAGACATATTGGGATTTCGTTTAAAGTTGTCTACCACTTTTTTTTTTCCAATTTTGAGTCTGCCGAACCTGATTTCCCTCCTGACCCGAACTTTATCTGGACACTACAAAATTCCCAAAATTTACTAAGATCGTTATGAATAGTCGTCTACGAAATTTTCAACTTTTTAGCTAAGCCTCTTTGAGACATATTCGGAATATCCACATATTTGGAAAGAATTGATTTACGACATTTTTCTTGGCTGACTTCCATTTTCACTACATAAGAACTTTGCACTTCATGGCCTGCAATTATAAGTGCACACCTTTTTATTAATATAAATTGACCAGCGTTGCCTAGTTTTGTTTACTTGGTGATGAGTAATGAGAGGGGATAGGTGGTCGTTTTTTTCTTTTTTTTTTTAATCAGTCCTTAACTCTGATCTGATTTCACCACATGTGAACTTTCATCCATATCATATGGCCACCTTAAGTCTAGCTATTTCATATACTTGATTCAGATTTTTCTATTGTTTCAGTCTCCTGTGCATTATCTGAGATACATATTTTATCTGCGAATATTTGCATTCATCAATCTTTGCTTTTATAGGCACATTCACAAATATCACCACACCACTGGCGCTTTGCTTTTAAATCCTTGGATCGAAAAGAAATGATTTTATTTAAAAAGATTTCACTATTTATTAATTCACAAATCTTCCTTTTTATCAAATCCACTTAAACTTACTGATTTCGTAGAATTCAATGTCAATTGCCACCACTTAATCCAACACGTCTGACACAAGTGGTTAGTGTGTCTCGAGCTCGTTAATTAGGTACTTGCCAATTGCACTTCACAAATGATTTTATTTTAATCTAATCACAATTGTCATATCAACAAATCACTTATCCACTTCAGTCCACTACATTTCAATTATCACACAATCTCTGAACTTCCACTTTCATTTCTTATCACGTACTTAGTAAATATCGCTGAGGTAATGTGAATCCTCATAAAAACAGATATACCATACATACAAGGTGCATAGAAAGTTTTTATATTTTGCAAATTTTTTAAAAATAGTTTGAAATACAAATATTACGAATTCTTGTTTTTTTACTATACGCAGAGATTATCTAATCGTTCATGCTCTTAGCTACTGAACTTTACCTTTAAGATGGACCGTGCAGAGTAGTCCTGCGAATTTGGTGACCCAATCTCCTTATCCGATATGTACATAGGTATGTATAGAGCTAGCTGCTTTCAGCGACCAATTGTGAATTTTTCGAAATGTTCCGGCAACCAATCTTTTTGAAGCTACAGATGCTTAACCATTAAAGACCCTCATCCTATGATGAATTCTATAAAAGAGTCGACAGCACATTTTGAGTTTAAAAGTTTTGAGTGAACTTAAGATGTTAAGGTAGAAATCTGGCAACTAAGCTCTCACAGCTAAATCTAGTGAAATTGTAATAATTGAATTTGTACAATTTTCCAAAACTGGAACCATAATTCCTACCATAATGTCTTAAACGGTTTTTTAGCTCTACCTAAAACTGCCTAACGTTGTTATAAAATGGAAAATGTTAATAATTGGAACCTAAAAAAGTCGAAATCTTTCTCTTTGAAAACATATATACGAACATATGTATTTTCCAGATGTTTTAAGTCATTGCCAGGCGTAGTTAAGGTTAGTTTAAGACAACGATTAGCATAGTGAGCTCGAAATCGCATTATTTGAACTTATCTCACTGTTGCATTTAGCGCAGATGAATATCTGAAACCATCTTCATATATGTAAATACTCGTACTCGTACTGGCAGTAGTAGCATAAAAATGAGCTACAAATACATAAAGACTCCGATTTGCTTCGGTGTAAACTAATATTTCTATTTGCGTTGCCAAATTTCGAGTTTGTTTTGTTCTATAAAACGTTCCTAGAGAAAATTGAGTTAAAATTAAATTAATTTTGAAGTGCTTTCAATATGTTGACATTGAAAGAATTCTTACGTTTACCTTCTACAAATTTCAAAAGTGGATGCTGACAAAATAAGAGAATTTGCTAAAATGGTCACGCCTTAGCAATCTATGTAAACTACCAAAGCAAGAATTTGCTTTATTTTAAAAATGGAATTGGTATCTACTGGATAAAAAAACAAAATCATCGGAAAATGCCAATGAGCAAAATAGTCGTCGTTATCTAGCGTAGCGAAATTAAAAAAAAAAAAAAAATCTTGAAATTAGTCAACATTGGTTTGATTGCTACAACTGCACAATGTTGAACTACAAAGAGTAGTTTTCAGTGCATATATTACAGCCGCAAATAACTATAGTTTTGCCGCAACTGATGAGACCTGAACTGGGGTTCAAGAAGTACTTGACCATTTTAAACTTTATCGAAGCCGATTAAATTAGATTAGATTAAGTTTTAAATTGTGCACCGCTTTCCTGTACAGTTCATCTAGCAATGCTACTCTTCCTAGGAAGAACAATATTTTTTTGGATGAAATTTCTTCAAAGTCAACCGGCTTTAGAAAATATGAACCAAAGGCCAGGAATCTACATTGACCGCACATTCCCATATGACGTGCATCCATGTTTCATCCTCTTTGAGACATGACCTGTGTTTGTTAAGCTTGCAGTGTCTGGTTAAGATTCCTGAAATTATTCTGAATTGATTCCTAGATACCCTTAAAAGATCCGGGCTTTTCTATCTTTGGTGAAGGTCATTTAAATAATCTTTTGGCTTGTCTGGAGGCTATCATTGAAGACCATCTCTGATCCATTTGATTCTGGATCCAGTTTTGTATGGTAAGCTTCACCGTATTATGAAAATTCATGATTTCCTTAAGTCATCTTTAGAAGAAGCTGATGTACTGAAGGTTCATCACCGTAAGAGTAGAGCGAATAGCGTAAATTCTGTAAAGTTACCAGAGGTGTGAAGGCCGATATGCTGGGATATAGGGAAAAGAGCACTATTTATTTTAATGAATTCTTGTCGAAAGAAAAGAAAACTCTTTTACACAAAGGAGAGCAGTTTAAGCAAGAAAATGGGTTTAAATTCGTTTGCATAAAAAATTCGAAAATTTATTTAAAAAACGATGAAAACGCATTACCTTTTGTTATTTCAAACAAAAAAAGTCTCGATCTCGTTAGGAGCAGTATCCAAGATAGCTCCAAATATAATGTCAATAAATACTTATTATCAAAATCTCAGAGCATTGCGTACCAAAACAGAACACGTTCGATTAAATGTAATTTCTAACGACTATGATGTGATATGCTTTACGGAAACATTTCTGCAAACGGGTGTTCTTATCTCAGATGTATTTGACGATAGGTATGTAGTTCATAGAAGAGACAGGAATTTGAGAATGTCAGGGCGAGAAGATGGAGGTGGGTGTCTTATTGCAGTTAAGGGTACTTATAACACATTTCGAATCGAATCTTTTGAAATAGACCATGAGGTGCTATGGGTGGCAATAAAAGAAAGCAACTTAACTTTATACTTATGTTTTGTTTATATTCTTTCCCAAGCACCTTATGAATCAGCGTTACAGATAAAATTTTACAGCTTTCTACTAACTCAATTGTAGTCTTCTTAGCGTCTTTCAACTTACTACATATTAACTGGGTTTATGAGGCGCATGACATGCGTCCCTCTGCAGCCTATAGCCTTCCAAAGAGGTATTCGCACCGGCCTCTCTGAATTTTTTAAAAACTTTGATTTCTCTCATGCATTTTCCGGTGATGTTGACCAATCATTTGCTAAATTCTATGAAGCAATTAATGTTGGAATAGATTTGTTTATCCAAAGTAATTCAACGCAATAACAATCATTTTCCGAAATAGTATAACTCCCAACTGATTAAAGTCCTTAAGGCAAAAGATAATTATAAACGGCTGTACAAAAAAAGTCCTCACTCGGAGATTTATAAGACTTTCTCTTATTTGAGGAAGATATCAAAATCATTGATTACTCAATGCTACCAAAAGTACGTTAACCACACTTAACATTCGCTAAAACACAACCCTAAGGCATTTTGGGCATTCAGTAAAAACCTAAATAGATCGAACATGTATCCTAAAGAATAACCATTTAATTATGATACATCGTCATGTCCTCCACTTATATGTGACATGTTTTCCGCACACTTTACATTCGTATACTCTGAAAAGATCCCGGAATTATCCCTTCGCTTTGTCAAGACGCTTCTAATATGAATATAATGTTAAGCTCCATCCCTTCGGAATCAGTTCTTAATGTATTAAACAATCTTAATTGTGAAAAAAACCCCGGACCTGACGGGATTCCAAATATTCTTTTTAAGGGATGCGCACAAAGTCTTGCGGAACTGCTTAGTAATCTATTCAATCTTTCAATCACTAATAAAATTTACCCAGTAGCTCTTTGAAATTGCTTCGTTATGCCTATTTATAATTCTAGTGACTCTAAACTCGCCATTAACTACAGACCCATTTCCATCTCTAACGCTCTTGCACTTATTTGTGAAAAAATTGTTTACTATCAACTCCTATTCCAAATAAAAGCATTTTTTTCTGAAAACAGCATGGATTTTTACCAGGGCGATTTACAATCATCAACTTATCTCTATTCACAGACAAAATCGCATCCGCTCTCGACAAAAATGCACAAATAGATTCTATCTACACTAACTTTGCCACAAACGCTGTCTTTCAAAAATGGCGCTAATTGGGTTCCAAACAGACACCATATCTTGGTTCCACTCTTATTTAACCAACGCAGATAATATCGCTGTATTTAATGGCCATCAATCCTCCTAATTCAAACAAATTTCACAAATTTCTGGAGTGCCCCAAGGTACAATACTTGCACCATTAATTTTTCTCATTTATATCAACGAAATGCCTTCTTGTGTTCATCTTCAAAAGGATATACTACGGCTGAAAAATGGTGTCATGATAACTGTATTGAAATCAACGTAAGCAAATGCAAATGTATCTCGTTGCATCACAAAAAAGACCCTATGTTCTTTGACTACACCATTTACGACACTACTCTCTGTCGTGTCAGTGAGATAAAAGATTTAGGTGTAATCTTTGACCAAAAGCTCCTCTTTATTCCACACATAAACTTTATAAACCTCCAGATCATTTCGTTTATTAGACTTTATCTTTTGCACTTGCAAATCATTTAGGTTAGCATCCTCTTATATCAGTTTTTTTTATTCTTTAGTAAGGAGCATTCTTGAATATTCCTCTTATAGTGCACAAATTGAGGCTGTCCAGCAAAAATTCACCAGAGTTCTATTGCTCAGATTGGAGAATACCACTCTAGAGTATCATGAAAGACTAGCAAAATATAACTTTGACACTGGAAAAGCGCAGAATCTACTTGGATATTATATTTTCTTTCTATTATATAGCTCCTTTTCACATTTTGCTCTTAGTTTTACTTCTTTAGTTATAATTTATTTTTTGTAGTTATATCTCAACATTCCTTTTACTTTTTGCTTTTTAATTATTCTTTAACTTCTTCTTTTGTTTTGTTTATATAAATCTTTTAGCTCGCTAAATTACATGTAAGATAGTATATTATTGGAAAGCTTTCTGTTTACTATCTTTATAGCCTTCAAAGTAAATAAATAAATACCGCAAAATAGTTCCAGTCCAATGAAGGGCATGGATTCGGCTTTTTTGGCCAGTATGTCTGCATTCTGTCATTCCTTTCAATTCCAGAGTGCTCTGGCGCCCATTGAAGTGATGATGAAGAGATGCTTCTTTGTGCCAAGGTTTGTTAATGCATTGAATGCATTGCCATATTAGCTTGGTTGTGATCTCTGGTAATGAGAAGGCTTTCAGTATAAATATATATATTTTTTTATTAGTGTAGAATCGGCTGAGGTTTTCGTATGTATACATCTGGTGATGGCATATACCTCTGCTTGGAATATTGAGGCGCATTTTCCTGCGCTTTGATAATAAGCTTTTGCCTGTGCACCATATATTCTTGATTCTACTCCTTTATCGGTTTTAGGACCGTCTCTGTGTCCCAGATTAAAACTTCATTTTCTAGATTTGTATCTATTTCCTTCCTATTTTGTGCTTTTGTCTTGAATGGCAGACGCAGGTTTTATTTAACTACAATTCTATCTGATATCATGTCAATTATTGGATTTGCTTCTATTCGTTTGCTTATAGTGCGTAGACATTTTGAGTCTCATTTACTATATCCATCTGTCAGGGCTTTGTACACCATTAACCCAGCGTCTTATTCAACAACGTTGCTGAGTGCCGGTAGATTCAGTAGTGTTTCTAGAGCGCTAATAGATGTTATGCGCCTTGCGTCAGTTACACTTAGACGGGTCACCCTTTGGATCTTTTTTAGCTCCCTGATGATTGTCTTTTTTGTACATTTGTTCCATCATCCTGTTGCTGATTATAGATCTGACTACTGATTTGTAAAGCCAAATCATTATGTCTGGCTTGAGTCCCCATGTTGTAAAAACCAGGTTCCCACATTTCTTATCGATTTGTTTCTTCCAGTTGAGCTTATCATCAAGAGCTATCCCGAGATATTTAGCTTCTTTTGACATTGGGATCTCCTTTCCAAAGAGGATAGGGCTAGTTATATTCCTCATTTTCCTTCTTCTGGTGAAAGGTATAATTGATGTTTTGCTGGGATTGACTGATAGCTTGTGTACAGCACACCAGTTTTGAACAAAACTTAAGACTTCTCGAAGTTTTCTAGAAAACAAGCGCTCATATTTACATTTGAAAATCATTACAAGGTCATCAACAAAAACTTCTGACTCAATATCTTGCTGGCTTAGGTGAATTACAAGGTCGTCAACTACCACGGACCACAGCAGTAGATCAGGGAACAGTACTCCTCCTTGGGGATAACGTCTGGTGGTGTGAACCTACAGTGTCTCACCAAATAGCTGTGTTTAAATTACCCTGCTGGAGAGCATTGCCTGGATTCATCTTTTATGGGTTGAATCCACATGTCTAACCAGACATTATTAACTTAACTTAACTTTCTTATGTTTAGTAAAGTTAGCTCTGTTGATTTATCTTTTTGGTATTAATTCGGACGCTCCTTCAGCGCTCCGTCTCTAATGTGTTTTACCACTATTTTCTCCATTGCTTTAAGAACAAATAAAGTTAGGACGATACGACCTGGGCTGGACATCAAATTTGCCTCCTGCTTTAGGTATATAAGTATTTCACCTGTATCTTTCTCCATGCTGTAGGGATATATCCACATGCAAAACTTGCTCTAAAGGTTTTAATTAGGTTTGACAGGAGTTCATCCAATGCTTTTTGTACGAGAGCGGGGAAGATTTCGTCTTCATCCAGCGACTTATATATAATTTTATGGCCTATTTAAGTGAATATGGTGTGAAGATTTTGGCGGAGGACGATAATCATCTGCCAGAGAAGATCTGTTGTACTCAGCTTCAATCTCACTTACTGCAGAGCCTGGGAAATGTTTCTGTTCAAGAAGCTCCAGAGTTTCTTTTCCTGTTCTAGTGTTAGCAACCATAATATTTTCCTAATTAATCCGGGGATTCTAGCACAGACAGGTGTTTCATATAAATACCTTCTGTGATGTTTCACCGTGATCGCCGTTTAGATCTCCTAATTTCCTATACTCGTAACTCAATACCCAACTTGAATCATTCCCGATCAGAATTCCAATCATTTATTTTTATTTTTTTCATAGGAGTTGGCATGCTAGATAAAAACAGGCTTTCGCTACTATTTTTTACTGCTGTTAAAACTGCTAAAAAATTTTATGAGATTTCCTACTTGGAATATTATACTACTTGCGCCTAGCTCGAATTACCCTCTAGTTATTACCGAATAAATGCCATCGTACTCATCTTCATCTCTTAAATAATTTCTAATCTAATATCGTTAAAATATCTAATTAAATTTTGTTTTTATTTCTTTTATTTACAGAATGTCAGCATTGTCATGTAACTAATACTATAAAACCTCAGGCACCTCTTGTCTTTGCAACCAACGACTAACAGGCACCTCGCAACGGACATTCATTTCAGGATAACGTGCTCGAATATTACTAATATTAACTTTATAAGGCTAGAGATAAATTTTCTTCAATCTAACAGTGAGAAATCTAGACTCCACGACGCGAGATTATTAATAATAAACGGAAAAATTCAATAGGACACACACAAAAACAACCACAACAAAATTGAAAAGAATTAAAATCAAGCAATGAACTCAACGTCTAAGCATCTCCTCCACTGTGCTCTCCTTACATTTGTGATAATAACCTTTGAAGTATTTTCTGGTGGTATTAAAATCAACGAGAACTCCTTTACACTGGTTGATCCCTGGACGGAATATGGCCAGATACCAACAATTTTGCTGTACTTATTACGATTCCTTACATTTTTAACTCTGCCACAGGTCCTTTTCAATTTCTGTGGGCTAGTATTCTACAATGCCTTTCCGGAAAAGGTGGTGCTTAAAGGAAGTCCACTGCTGGCTCCGTTTATTTGCATACGGGTTGTAACACGTGGTGATTTCCCAGATTTAGTTAAATCAAACGTGTTACGGAATATTAATACGTGCTTAGAAACCGGTTTGGAGAATTTCTTAATTGAAGTTGTTACTGATAAGTCAGTAAATCTAGCAAAGCATAGACGAATTCGAGAGATTGTAGTGCCGAAAGCTTATAAAACTAAGACTGGTGCTTTATTCAAGTCACGTGCACTTCAGTACTGTCTAGAGGACAATGTAAATGTGCTCAATGACAATGACTGGATTGTACATTTGGATGAGGAAACTCTGCTAACCGAGAATTCTGTGCGAGGCATCATAAATTTTGTTCTTGATGGAAAACATCCTTTTGGACAAGGACTCATCACGTACGCCAACGAGAATGTTGTTAACTGGTTAACCACCTTGGCCGATAGTTTTCGTGTTAGTGATGATATGGGAAAGCTTCGACTACAATTCAAATTTTTCCACAAGCCACTGTTTAGTTGGAAAGGGAGCTATGTTGTAACACAGGTGAGTGTATAAAATAAATTTTCTTTTTCTTTTTCTTTTATTTTTTACTCATTTATTTATCCAAATATATATCTCGATAAAATCTTTCTTATCAAATTGATTATTACATGTCAATATTACATATATCACAAATACTTTGATGAATGACAATTTTATACATGCGGTTGATTTCCATGAAATGAGTGTAGTATGAGTGAAGATTTGATAACATTACATCGCTGATTCACTTGGAAATAAAATAGTAAATACCTACATACATGTTTGTTCAAAGTCAAATGTTAGTTCAGGCAATAAAATTGTAATCATCTAGTCACCTCATTCTGGACTTTCCCTGTTTTTTAAACGCAGGCAGAACTTTAACCTCTGCCACTCAATCCTAAGCGCCTATGACCATGGCGAGATGCAGTCTAATTCATCTCTTAATGTTAGTTTTCTTGTAAATAACCAGATCTAGGGTTCTGTAAGTAAATCGATTTCATGATACATCTTTTGTTCGAGACCCTACATACAAGACATAGGCAAAAATAGCAGCTCTTCACCAGTTTCAGCCGCAAAAATAGCAGCTCTTCACCAGTTTCAGCCCACTATGGTCAAATCGATAGACTAGACATTTAGAAACAGAATAATAAGAGTCCCACTGGGTGATAAGTTGCTGACTGTTATGATCATCAAAGACTGTCCCAAAAGCAATCGAATAAATAAACCAATTAATTACAATAAAACTTCATAAAAACAACACTCGAATTTCTTGTAGCACAGAATAATTCTTTATTTATCACGAACTGACCTAACTTAATAATTCAAAAACAATCTAACCCGAACCGAACGGTAACTTAATATCGCGATGACTGATAATTGAACGGCCCTCGCCAGACCAGTCATTGGTCTTTTATGCACCAATATTCGAAAGTAAACTTTACTACCAACGCGGATGTAAACAAACGACAACAACCTTGTCGTTTGTTCTACCGGTTGCAGCATCTGAGTCGCTCAGTAGTAAACAATAACATAATAATTACCATGCGAAGTTAATTATTATCGTAATCACCGATTGCTCCACTAAACGCTCATCGCTACCAGCTGTTGGGCTAATCAGCAAAATAACCAACGGCTGCAGAACAATTCCTTCTAGGTAATTGTTTAGCAATCGCTAATTATTCTTCCAGAATGTGCCCTTGGCTGTTGATAGAATCTTCCGTATATTGGGCCATAACAATTACACTGTATGTTAAAACAAAATCCAACAATAAACCCAAGTAAAACTAGCTTATTACGTTCACTAGTTTTTGATAACGTATGACCCTGTTTAGACTGGTCAGTATAAGGTGCGCTTTGAGATCCCTCAAAGTGCTCTTCATGATTACATAAGTCAACTTGCTGCCCTTGGAACTTTTCAGTCTGTGGAAGAAATACGTATGTCGACAAATTATGTACAATAACAACTACACACTGCAATGCTTGAAACAGCAATGATCACTTCACTCATATTAACCAATAAAAATACGTGCTGCCTCAAGAGTTGTGTGCTGCCTACAAATTTTAAGTTGCACTTCATTCCTGACCGAAACCATTATCGTACCTACAAGTTTGGTGCGGCAGAAGCAGCATACTAATAAATCTAAACAGGCTCTATGTATGCAACTCTCAATTGAGGCATTATCTGGAAAGCATCTGAGCATTAACGTAGAGGCAAGAACTTCAATGTCTTGCATGTCTTTCAATAGTTGATGTCATAACGACCTGCCCATCTGATGCAATGGAAGCTATAATAAATTTACCTTAATTATTTATTTTTTTATTTTTTATTTTATTCTTAGTCTACTCTACAGATATAAATCAACAGATCATGCATATACTATAACTAAAATAAGTCAAATAAAACTACACAAATCAAAGAGCATCAACTTAAAACTAACATACTAAAAGAAAGTCTATCTTGATTGAAGTCAATTATGCTGCTACAGAAATTAAACTGCCGAATACAATGACTTACAGGATTACTAAGGCCTTAATTTGTGCTATGAAAAGCTTCAAAAAGAATCGGACGCAGTCTTATCTGATTACAATCCGCATATGTATAAATAAATATGCTTTAAAATATCCGGAGAAATAATCCTGTATTCAACCATATCCCTAATGAACATAATATTATAAATTTTCCGTCTGAGAGACAGTTTCTGTAACCCAATCAACTGGCATCTGGCATCGTAAGGGGGTAAATCACCGAACTGACTAAGTCTCGTAAGAGCAAACCTTGTAAATCCATACAACCATATAGGCCTTACAAAATGCTAAACAATAATGACTTAAGTGTGTATGGATTAGAGAATTCACAAGCGTTTAACAAAACCAAGCCGAGAATTAGCTTGTCTTAACAACACCCAGGTCCGAAATTATATAACATTTAGGAATGATACTCCCATCGATAAATACTTCAGAAGAAATTGGTGATACCTTTTTAGTAGCCATAAAGTGCTTACATTTAGAAGAATTTATCGATAAATGATCAATTCGCAAATTTATCGAATACTGATTTGAAGTTGGATACTTGAGATATATCAACAATTTCCATAAAAATTTGTGGATCATCAGCAAAACCTAAAACAGAGAAAAGTTCAAAGATGCTAAAGACATCATTGATAAATATAATAAAAAGAAAGGGCCCTAGATGGCTTCCCTGAAGTACATCAGAATGTACAAAAATCGGGCTAAAGTAAATGGATTTTGATAATTTATATGCGGTTGCTCAAGTAGAAAGAGAACCATGCAAGTAAAGCAGAATGGAGTCCAAACACCTCAGGTTTATATAAAAGCAAACGAATATTAACCTTGTCAAATGCTTTTACAGAATCAGTATATAGTGTTACAACCTGGCCACGTTTTCCTAGGATATTTAAGCAAAAGTTGACATAGGAGACTAAATTAATTGCATTAGAGCGTACTCTTGCAAAACCGTGTTAATGTAGAGAAATATACTCTTTAACTAAAACGGAAATTAGAGACTATGGTTTCAAATAGCTTCGGAATTGCAAAGATTTTACAAATAGAACCAGCAATGGAAAAGTCTAAGTCCACCAAATAGACAGACTCAAAGTATTCTTCAAAAAGGTTACATGAATCTGCAATATTATCCGCAGTTTTATTTTTAAAACCAATTGAAGAAGGAATACCATACGCATTGCGGTTACTATCTAGAAATGACCAAAAAGCGTTTGCATTTATTTTTATACTAGATTCTACCGATGTCAAATATTGACTATACAGAAACTTATTTAGGAAATCATATTCTTTCCACAACCGTTTAGAAAGAGTAGGATCATCAATCATACCAGACATTTTGAATCTCTTAAGAGACCTTGTTACACGTATTTCTCAGTCTATTCAACCTATAGTTCATCCACGGAAAACCAGAATTATTTCTCTTTCTAATGAGAGCAACGTGTAAAAGAAAAATGTGGTATGTAAAGAACTTCCAGAAAATAAGAATAAGCAGCAGGGAAAACAAAAATTCCCAATTATGCGCACTTAAGGCTTCATTGATAGCAGCATAATTCGCTTTCCTAAAATCATAAAAATAAGACAATTTATTCTACAAAATTCTACAAAGTTCAAATTTAAATCAATAGCAGTATGATTAACTGTATTTTTTGGTAATAAATAAGAAGCCTCAACTAAAGAATATATCAAATTGTCACTTAATCAAGAATTACGCAAATGGTGGCGATTTCAAGTGCGCCTCGTCTGAAAGAAACAAAACATGGTTAGGCATCTTTAATATTTTTCAACGCATTTCGTGTGGAATCTATGACCAAAAAAGCAGCATAATTCCAATCAGGCAAAACTTTAAATGTCGCTTTGAAGTGGCTCTAACGGACCGTCAATGCTGAAAATGAAGTGAGCTCTTTCACAGGGGTCACAAATCTGGTAAACGGATGGATTGAAAATTGGCAATGACATCTGAGCTTGTGAATTTGGGACAGGTTGATTCGCGAAGGTCTGAAGTCTTACCCATATCATTTTTTAAGCAAAAAAAAAAACATTTAAGTTCCTCCAGAAGAATTTTTTAGGACTAACCGAGCTTTCAGTTCACTCCAGGATATCCTATGAGCGGCTGATCCTTATATGGTTTTTAATTGCTTTATTTGGCGAAAATATAGATGCTATTCTTATATGGCAATATTGACTATATCAAAACTGCAGTAGGTCTCCTCATGCTCAGTTATGTTCCGAACTTAGTGATGTCACTGCAAACTTCAGCCAAGACTCGGCCTCCGATATTGCTGTATGCGTAAAGTTTATATTTGTGAATAGCATTTTGGGTATAGGTGCCAGGGGGATGTAAACTTGTGAGGAAAGTTCCAAGGTGGTGGAACTAGTCAGGCAATATCATAGCAAAATTTCAGCCGGAGCAAATAAGTTTGGCAAAATTATTTTCTTTCAGCCTATAGTCTATAATCATGCCAAATTTTCGATTGAAGATCCAAGATGCTTTAACCAATTTTTATTAGTTCCCTTCACTCTGTTCTTTATTCGTAGGTTAAAAAGATGATTGTCTCGCTAGCATCATATGGGGAGATGCCATTGCAATTTAGAAGTTTTCCCGATAACCTTTACGTACTAGTATAGTAGGACAACAACACTGCTTGGCGTACCATCTACACCCAGGTGAAGGGGTATGAAACTCAGCAGAATTTCCAGTACTGCTATCAGCGATATATATGCATGACATCAGTGATGCTTTGCCAGATCATTCTATGTTTTAAACTCAACTTGGCTTTAACCAAATTTCAATTCTTCTAAGACTGATATTACTTATCACTGCAGTAATGCACAGCTAAGATAACATTAGGTTTGGGGATTGTTAGTCTTATTAGTCCTTATAATGACTGCTATATATAAAGACTATTTGGCGGTGGCCAAGTTTTGTTGTGGCAAATTGTCTACAATTGATGTGCCTTCAATAGGATGAGCTGCTCTGTGGGGGGATAACAGATTTGTTTGAAGCCAGAAACTGTGCTGGCTTGAAAATGTGGTGGCTTGACCTGGCTACGGGTCAAAATCTTGCTCGGTAAGCAGCCAGATTGGGACTGATCAACTTCCGGATCTAAAATAGTTTTTGAAATCACCAAGCCGTCTTAATGATAATTTGACGTCCGCAAGGGGAGCTGCTGTAACCTCGATCCGGTGGATGGTTGCTCTTCTTTTGCCCAGGCTGTCGGTATGACAGCCTGAACTGGTGCTATTCCAATAGGAAGATTGAAGCACTGGAACCATGTCGACTTGATGGGCGTAAGGAGGGGGCAGCTTCAACGCTGGTACTGCTTGCCGAATTTACTTCTTCGCTGGAGCACTGGAACCAAGTCGAACCTGTGTCGTCTTGACGGGTGTAAGCAGAGCAGCTGTACGCTGATACTACCTACGGGATTCGCTTCTTCACTGGAGCACTGGAATCAGGTTGATCCTATGTCGACTTAACGTGCAAAAGGAGAGCAGCGGCAACGCTGGTACTTCTTGCGTAATTCCCCTCTTCAGCACCAGATTGCCTTTCCGTTTACGGCAGACCTGAGAAGGGCGTAGACTCTGAAACTAAGGCTTAAAATTAGGCTAACCCAATAACAGCCCGTCTGGATGGCAAGAATCCGCCGAATTGATGAAAAAATGCAAGCGTTCTCCTATATCACTAAATGCAATGGATGAGTTCAATTTCGAAGCGGTACAGTACTAAGGTCACCGCTAACGTGCACTGAGTTGATATAGGAATTAATTTCTGAAAAAAAAATGGCAATATTACAATTCATCCTCAAGTTCTTTGACTGATTTGTCACTCTGGCTGTATTGAAAAGATCGTTATTAACTACTTTTCGGTTCAAGAGTTGACACCAGACTATTTGCATTTGTTTTTTTCTTTTCGTTTTTACAAAAGCAAGAGCTTTTTCACGTTCAGTGCAAAGTGCAAATTCGAAATAAATTTTGCTAGGTTTACAAAATTGTACGGAAAAGTATGATCTTGCCCAGACGTGTTGCCACAACTATTTTGGTTGTCCCCAGCTTCAACAAATGCATTTACATAGAATAATTTTCCCCTATACTCCGACTCCTCTATGCTTTCGAACTTGTTGCAAGGAATCATGTGAAAGTTTTATTGTCTCTTAAAAAATAAAGAATATATCAATCAAATTGACAATTTTTTGTATAACATTCTAGGAAAGTTTCCTTTAATGTAACAGTAAAAAATAATAATAATCAAAATAATTTAATTTTTTTTTTAGGTTGGCGCTGAAAAACAAGTTTCATTTGACAACGGCATAGATGGCTCTGTCGCTGAGGATTGTTTTTTCGCTATGCGAGCCTTCAGTCTAGGATTCAGTTTCAATTTTATTGAGGGTGAAATGTACGAGAAATCACCATTCACACTTTTGGACTTTCTGCAGCAGCGTAAAAGATGGCTACAGGGAATTCTTCTAGTCGTCCACTCCAAAGTCATCCCAGTTAAGCACAAACTGTTTTTAGGTGTAAGCGTCTATTCATGGGTAACCATGCCATTATCAACGTCGAATATAATTTTCGCTGGTCTTTATCCGATTCCATGTCCAAATCTAATGGACTTCATTTGCGCATTCATAGCTGCTGTCAACATTTACATGTACGTTTTCGGTGTTATCAAGTCATTCTCATTATATCGTTTCGGTTTCATCAAATTTCTGGCATGCGTCCTGGGGGCGGTGTGCACGATACCTGTTAATGTTGTTATCGAAAACATCGCTGTCATATGGGGTCTAGTCGGTAAGAAGCATAAGTTTTATGTTGTACAAAAAGACATTAGGGCTTTTGAAATTGTTTAGACTTTAGATATATGCGCGCGTGTGAGTGTGTGTGTGTGTGTGTTAAAGTAGATTTTTTATTCTGTTTTCTATTCATTTTGGCATTTGTTGCTAGTTTTCTGTCTCGAAAAGTAAATAGTTAAGAAAAAGATTGAAATCACTGTTGATCACACTCGGAAACTATCTAGCAACTAGAAAGTTATTAATTATTATTATTATTATATTATTAATTTATATATTTGATGAACAAAATTTTTGTGAGGACAACCTCATGTAGCATATTGTAAGGAAACTGATATGAAAACAACATACACAAAACTATGTTCATAGGAAATGTGAATGCACCAAATACTATTTTTTAAGTGATTTAGTTTAAGGTACTTGTGTCGAGATCGATTTGATTTAATGTTTGGACTGTTTTTGCTAAGCGTGTTTGTCTGTAAATAATACTTATACAATATATATATAGAAATTACCGGAATTTGCCAACGACTTTTTTACATGGTTATTCGTCATGTCGGGTTTTGAAAGGATTTTTTTTTATATTGATTCGATATTCGATATTGAATTACAACGCGAACGATTTTTTAATGACATTGTAGTCAATAAAATTGTTTTTTTTTTTTTTACTGTAAGTAAAAACTTAAAATAAGTTTAATCTGTGGTAACTTTATTAATGTTAACAATAAAGAACTCAACATTTATAAATTAATGGGGCCAGAGTGCCACTTATCTAATATGTTATTCACTTTTGATCCATTGTTAGATACTTTGAAAAAATGCTTTGCTCCACATAAGGAGCACAGAACAATAATAAGAGAGCGCGTGTATGAACTGTTTTCAAATACCTATGTACCATATTTTCAATATAGAAACTGTAAGTGATTAGTGATACTGGGAAAAAGAGACTCACTTTAAACGTATGAAATTGATTTTGCATGGAATTGCATTGTATATGTGCATAGTCAAATTAAAGGTAACATCCGAGGTTTCCAAATCTTGTAGAAAAAACGTTAAAATTTGAAAAAATTAGGATTTTTTTCCAATTTTTTTACTTTGCCGTCTTACAACTTCCGACGGAAGGCTGATTGAGCATTCGTTAGAAAGCTGAGACGGTTTGCTAACATCTAAGATGAATCCCACCTTGATAGAGTGTATATCAAGAGAGTTACAGGGTGTAAAGTGGAAGAAGTACTAAAAATCTTAAGCCGCCCCCCCCCCACCTACCGCTGAAACTACGCGTCCTACCCCCTCCCCTACCCTTGTCTCCACCTCAGCTTGATAGCTGAGTTATGTGCACCGATAGTGAATTCACTTTATTGCCTATATAGCATTAAACCCAAAACAAGTTCTAACGATACCATACTCTTTGCACTCGTACCGAGAGCGACACGACACAATTACTAGCAGTACTCCGACAGCATATTTTACTACCGCTCGACATTTTTGTCGGATTGCAGCATATGCAAGCAATTAATTTGACTATGTGTTTTTTCATGCACCTACGATTCTGGCAACAACTGTGATTACAATATTGTCGAAACGGTGCAAACAGCCTTAACCTAAAATTTTTTTTTATACGTATACACACAAATTCCGAAATCACTCAAACTAAATAAACACTCATGGTCGTTAAATAAATGATTAAATTGCGTGTGTTATTAGCACTACGGTGAAATGCTCGTATCACAAATCCATACATAACCTAAACTTGAGATCAGATTGCAATAGAGTCGGTGTACCTTTCTCTTTGCATTCAACTGCATTCCCTAGCTCTATTTGATTCATCTCTCGTTCTTACATAGAAGTTTATTCTAAATTTTGTTATCAGTGTACTGTCTGCACATTTTGTAAGACATTCTGTAAAATTTCCTTTGATTTCATTTGTCTTCATCGTACAACTTTTGTATCTCCCCCTTACTGGCTTAACAAATTTTCGTCCACCTTATAGTTTAAATTTGAAAAAATATTCCTAAATATCTTAGAAAGTGTATTTTACATTTGAAGAGCGACATCAGTCAACTTGGGCCTATAAATAGTTCTGATAAAATTCGTTGACTATTTTTTACTGTTATTGTATTGAACAGAGTATCGATTTTTATAAAAAAAATTACCAAGCGCTCGAAATTGTATCTAGTAGAAATTATTTTATTTTTACCTAACTGCATAGACTTCGATAGGTTGTTGTCACTTCCTGAAGTTCAAAAACTTGATTCCCAGTCGTTAGTGAACTTAAATCTCTATTCATAGGGTAACAAAAATATAACTGAATAACAGGAAACATTTTATTATCTATAAGTAAATCAAGACGAGTTTTCTCTGTTTTTCGTAAAAGAGAAAAATTAAAAATTTGATTTGATCTCTTATTCCCAAATCAGACCAGTATGTAGTAGATTTTCTCTACTAAGGTTGTGGTTTCCAATGGATTCGTTGTGACATCTTGCTACGTGTTATGGTGAGCGTGGAACCTAATTCAACCTTATGCCACTTATCGATATGGTGGAATGTTTAGCGACAGCTTTGCGGAGATTGCGGGAGCTACTGATAAGGTATATAATAAAAACAAATCCTTCCATGGCACATGAGATGAGTAGGTATAAGAAAAGGTGCCGGCAATTGCTGGCGAGGACTGGGTTTTGTATGTCCATTAAAGCGATGCTTTCTATCTGGCATCTTTTTTGCCGTCATTTGTAATTGTCACTTTCAGACCTAAAAAGCGCGAAATTTTACTCTTTTCGATTACTACTGAATGCAGTTACACTTTACTTTTACCGCCGCAGTTATTCACTTTTTTTTTTTTTTTTATAAAAACACAGTAGGTGTCCAATTCGGGAACTGGTACAAGAGTTTTGGTCGAAAATTAATGGGATTTTGAACTGATTTTGTTTTTTTTTTTGAGCGAATTCCATCCAAAGTGAACAGACAGAGCTCACTGTTTCGACTTAACTGGAAGCTGAAACTTTCAAATGTTATTGATCGTTGTGCACTGCCTAGATGGGAAGATACCATATAGGATATGATAGCGGGAAACATTGGAGAAGCGTCAAAAAGGACGAGTAAATTTGTTTAATTAATTTCATAAAATTCTATTTGAGCCCCCTCTCTTCATTCCGCTTGGTACTCCAGCATCTATATTTGCTCAACCAGCCAAGCTGCCATACAAACTCCAGCTGCTGTCCAGAATAAAATAACCTTGTTTTGGGTCCGTGGACTCATATTTGCTGTATTAGAAGTTTCATTTTTACGGCTGGTTCTGCAATGGTTTAACTGTTAAATGCCCACCCAAGTAGTTATGAAATTCTCTCTCGCTACTATGAGATAGGATCAGAAAAAGTGCACTAACAAGGTGAAATATGTGAACACAATTATTTCATATTTTTCATGTGTGCCCAATATAGGGAGATATGTCCTTTGGGAATACGTTGACTTGTTAGTCAAGAAATTTTTTTTAATGAAATCTGGGTGGAAAAAAGCTTAGAACCTAGTTTGCTAGTCTGAAAAGTAAGTATAAAGGTTCCATGCACTATCGATCTCCTTATACAACTAGATTAGTAGTTCTTTTTTCCGACTAGGACTTAATTTCCAAATTCTCTGAACTTCCATATTTCTCGAAATACTGGCGTTTAAGTCTTTTAAATTACTTTGAAAATGTGATTTAAATGCTCTGAATTGCTGAAATTTACGAATTTACATACACAGATTTTCGACTTGCCACCGTTCAGTTGCAGTTATTTTGTTTCTAAAAATAATCTCGCAATTATCGCTATATTTTCTTTCGATTGTAAGGAATATATGCTCATCCCAAACTTGCTTGCTCACGGTCGCTACACTTTACTATGAAATTGCTTCTTAGTGATGGTCATCTTCTTGTCCCCAACTAAAGAATTTTCATCAATTTTCAATGGTTGCATATATTATGAAAGTAATTCCCCTTGAAATGCGTTAAATTTTGTTTTAATATCCTTCAACGGCAGTCCTTTCTTTGTGATAAATTTCTTTAAAAACAATTGGGTTGTAATTTTTTTTTTATTAACTATCGCTTGTTGAATAACATGTATAAGAGAATAACCTGACTAACACGCACATCTTTATCATGAAAAAAGAAGGAAAGCACTAGCAGGTCTATATTGAATCCATCACTCCTAGAATTGTACTTTGTGGAATTTAGTTTCTGCTAATAGTTTTAATGGACGACGCTTGCATAACTAACTAATCACCGCAATAGAGCGCTTTCCCAGACTGTCAAAAGTGGAATCAGAAGTGACTTTAAATTGAGCTGGAGGTAAACAAACGATTTTGAGTATTCGTGCTTTTATTAATCATTGTGGTTTTTACGTTTTGGTTTTATAATTTCTTCTAAATTATAATTATAATCCATTTATCTACGATCTATATCGGTTGTGTTTTTGAAAAGTAGAAATTCCGGGACATTTAAACTTGAGAGAAAAAAGATTAAAAAATGCTATATTCTGTTTCAATCGTTTTATTTCATGCATTTCAAGTAATTATGTATGACAAAAAGAAACTTTCAGATCGTTCAGCTGATCTAGAATAGACCCACAGTTTCCTTTATATGCTGGAGTAACAAACAACAACAATTCATTGCAGCAACTTGAGTATTGCTTTCCTGCAATTGTCTAAAAATTTGAAATTTTTTCAGGTTCGTAAATGGCGCAATCCTCTTTCCAAGAGTATTTTTACATGGATTCCATACTAATTCTGAAACGACTTTTGAGAATTAGTGGCTTTTGGTTTCTTCGAATATGCCAAACGGTCAGTTACAGTTGGCTATAAATGAATGCAATCAGACATTTAATGTTTGTATAAATGTATTTGCACTGAGACCAGCTACACAAGTGCAATGTGATGTTTCAACAATGAAACTGACTGCATCAGCTGTTATCCAACCCCTTAGAGGTGCGAAATCAAGGCTTTGTGAATGTAAAACCTAATGATAAAATTATAAATACAAATTGTAACATCACATTCCGCATAATTTTGTTGGTCTTCATTAAATATGTATATTTTTCACCATAGCATTAGATTTTGTAATATATCGCAATCTTACTTTTCCTTATGTACATTTCGCGTATTTCAATAACTCCTTTTTTTTACCTAAAATAAGTCTCTTTTAGCTTTTAAATAAACACTAAACAACCCTTTGATCGCTGAGTTGGGCGACGTTAAGCATGTGCTGTGTGTTGCCCATATGTATATGCGTTCATAATCTAAATTGAGTGGTTGTGTGAAAAGCCATGTATGCATTCATAGTCCCTGGTGAACGATTTTGCCGAACGCATATGTTCATAGCGTTTAAAAGTTAATACCTTTTAATCCCTAAAAATTTGCTATTGACACTTTACCGATAAAGTAGGTCTGTTTAAAGAAGTCGAAACTGGATCAGAGCAGAGCAAGGCAGTTTACCTTACGTCACGGTATACTCACATTAACAAGGTATGCCCATTAGATTTGTGATAGGTGATACAGTGACGTCAAGGCATCAATTCATATGAAGATTTCAGATTTTTTGTTTTTTAATTTTTCTTTTATATATATGTATCTATTGATTTTAGCACAGCCGTGCGATGCCATGACGCTATGGCGGCCGTGGTTCATAGCAGTCATACCTTGTTACTGTCAGTATATCGTGATGTTAAGTTAAAAAAGAGCAGAAAATAGCCGAAGAGCTGAATGGAGCAGAGAGCACATGAAACACACTTTTCTGAAATTTCTAAAAGATTGTTGTCAAGAAACTCATTTGTTCACACATAAAAACCACAATTATAATTATAAATTATTTATCAGAAAAGTCCACACTGTAAAGTCAAATGCCTGCGCTCTAAGTTACTTCTTCGAAAAAGTTAGAGCAGAAAATTTTGCTCTAGGTCACTCCAGTTCACTTTAAACCAGACTCATTAAACACAGTTCAGATCACATTAGATTACTTTACCAGCAGTGCTCTGAATTCATGAAACACAGTCTTGTGCCCTTTACTGCCAGAAAATGTTGCTAGTCTTACCGTTTTTGAAACTTTTCTACCGTATATAAAGCAAATGAAACAAAATGTCGCATAGAATTAGAAACAAAATATTCACAAAACAAACATTATACCTACTCTTTATTTCTGTATGTATAAAAAAAATAAATAGAAAGACAGGTGAGCATATATCCTGATTTTTTGAACGAATATAATTTTTTTACGCATATTGTTCAAATTCCTCAACATTATGGACAGAGTATAGATTCCTCAGTGGTCGAACACTTAACGAAAATTTTTAATTTATATTCATTTAAATTGGTTCCCATTAAAGTAATTTTTAATTAACTAACAAAACTAGAAAGCCCACTGTTTGGTGTTTGTGATATAATACAGTTTTCTTTCCATAAAAATATAATTCTAGTCCGAATATAATATAATTTTGGAAAAAACGTAACAAATCCACTTTTGCCGGTAGTCGACCAGGCTCTGCATTGTTCGACCATTAAACTTTAGGCTAAATCAGTTCAATTAGTGAACAAACCTAAAGGATATAAATGACTAGAAATTGAAACTACAAATAAAAAATTTATACAGAAACAACAATTATAAATTTTGAAATAAATAAACTGAATTGTCGACCACTAGATAAAACGGTGATCGACTACTCGAAATAGTACATATTTTGTAAATTCTTTTTAGAAAATGGCACTTCATGCATTTCATTATCAAATTTTATTACTTTAATGTTAAAATCAAAAAAATTTAGTTTCCTATGCTCTTTCCATATGTGGTCGAACTTAGGGAACTAAGCAAATTTTGGTTTCCGTTCTTCGACCACAAAATAAAACGTATTATTATTAAAAAATAAATAAAAATTCAGTAGCTCTAATATAAATTGGAGTGTATTTATCAGTACAACAATGTTTTATAGTATTATTACCTACAAATTTAGTCAAAAATAACACTATTTTCTAACACTGTATTCACTAAATATTTAGTTCCAATGGAACACATGACTCATCGGAAATCTCCCGCAGAGTGATGCGAATTGGACGTTTATATTACAACAGTAGTTAGTTAGAAATTCATAGACTCAAAAATTATCTCTGGCAACACATTACTAGAGTAACCTGGAGCAGCTCATTACCTTCAGCTTGATTTGTAAGGTTTTGTTGTTCAGTTTTGACGTCAGTGCAAGAAAAAGCTCTATTTACTTATATAAATTACGCAAGATGAAAGCCACTAAAATAATAAACATAGACTGACATACACACATACACCACGGAACGGACTGTGATACAATGATCAAAAGAAGAAGAAAAAAAATATCTTTTTGGTTTTCTAGAACTTTTAGCTTTAAATTTATCACTAAACTAAAAATTTTATATTTTCGGTAAGATAAAGTGAAACTTTCTGAAAATTTCGTTAAATTCCATTAATTTCTGCTTAGCCGAATGAAAAAAACACCAGACACAAATCGATCTCTAAACGTTGAGTAAGAAGTAGAAAAAAAAGGTTACTTAAAGCGTACATTTTAAGACTTTTCCGGTGCACGCTAGTTGTAAATATTTATATATTTTTTTCAGCAAGACCGGAACCATTTGCAAGCACATTTTGTTTGCTCCAAAACATACTATACAGAAATCAAATGAAACACATATAAATATAATAATAGCACACTGACATACTCCTACATATATATAGCTAGGCTAACTGCTTCAGACTTGAAAAAAATGTTTTCGTTTTTTCAGATGCTCTACAGATTTACATAAAAATTTACCAAAAGTCTTTTACTACATGCTTACAAAGCTTTTTGAAGAATTTTTTTTGACGTGTATCCTTTTTGTATTTATTTATTTTTATTCTCTATTATTAAAACAGTAATATCAAAATACTGAATATATAGAATATTTGATCTCTAAAAGATATTTATAAAATTGTTACAAAAAAAAAAACACTATTATCTGTTGAAACAGCAGCATCTTAACGCTCTGCAGATTTTTAATTCTTTTTCTGGCAGCCATTTATGTGGTGTTTTTGTTTAAAAAAGACAAAAATAAAATTTTTAATTAGAGGAGAATGCTGATGTGTGTTTTATTTATGTATATGTATGCATTTTTAGGAAGAAAACAATGTAAACCGTGACTAATAGGGTCAATTAAAGAAAGATTAATTTTCAAATCTGGGGCCGGATTCTGTAACACGGAGAGTTGGAGAGATGAGAGCTCTTTTGATACGTAACTTTCCACTCTGGGAATTTGCTTTGAGATTTACCAAACTCTTGCCTGTTTTCGTTGTGGAGAAGTAAGAATAATAGCTCTCAACTGAGAGTATAGTCTATTTTTGTGTTTTGTGAAGATACCTAGGTATCTAGGAATTTTAAAATTATATAGCATATCCTCGCTAGATTCAAAAAAAAAAAATCCATGGAAATCCATGGATATTGGTGTCTCAAGGCACCTGCTAAAAATTTTAAATCACGCGAAAATGGTAAATTTGGTTGTCTTCCAGTACCGAAAACATGCAATAAAAATCGTAAATATTCATAGTAAGGCTTGTATGTAGATTGAAACCACATCGATATTTTGTCCCCAAATTAGATATGTAAATAGTTTTTGAGTCTGATAAATGTTTTCGGAGATAACTGCAAAAGAAATGGATCAGTCCTTTTTAAGGTGAAAAAGTAACCGGTTTTTGGTACAAAAATGAATACATATTCAACTCATAATTGTGAAGAAGTCGTGGAAATCAACTTCCCGTTAAAAATATGTTAGTCATTGGATGTGAAAGAAAGAAAACAGGAGAAATATGTGTTAAAGTATAGAAACCAGGATGTGTACAGCCGAATTGCAAAGGAGCCGTTTTTCGGCAGTCAAAAGCTAGTTCTGACATTTAAACGATCAAAAACAAGCTACGCAACTTTATTACCCTCTCCGCCCTTTCTAATTTGATAGAAGCATCACGTATTTCGGACAACACCCTTTATTTTTGTACTCTAAAGCATTCCACACAGAGTTAAGTGCCCGTCAATATTGCAACAAAAAAAAAAAAAAACCCCTAACACCGAGGCCCTCAAATAGCAAAGTATCTTTAATCGAAATAAAATATAGACTATAGCACCCATGCATACACAGTTACCAAAGAATTTCTCGGTTTTTGTTTTTATTGGTTTCAAATATCCTGAGCTTACCACTGCGACTTATTGAAACATCTGAATTTTTTATTTTTTTTTAAATATCCGTTAATCCGATCTCATTTATATCACCGCACCCTCCAGCCACCATTTTCCTCCACCTATCATGTTCGCCCGGAGTTCCCATATTTTTTGATACCACATACATTTTTCTCCTTTTCTCTATTCTCCCGTTATACCAGATAAACTCGTAAAAACCTACCCTCATACATCCCCCAAAAACTATCCTTATAAAAAAAAACTTAATTTATCTCGACCTTGGAAAGTAATAGACAAATGTACCTCGAATATAAAAAAAAGTCCAGCCCTATACAACAAAAACTGATACCCTTTATCGTTCTTGGCGATTCGCCTTTTTTCACATTTCTAACGTTTTCCCTAACTTCTCAAGTACCTTATATTAGAGAATTGCGAATGGTGACTTAGGGAGTTTTAATAGGAGAAAACAGATATTCTCATCTTCCAAACTTTTACCGTGTTACAGAATCCGGCCCCTGCACCATTTCCCCATAAATGATTTCCCTAGTAAAAGAACTTTCAAAGGTAATATTTTTTTTCGTTTCTTAACTTATAATTAGCTAGCAATATTATTTAAGTTCTGTTGCAACTTTTAGGTGAGGTTAGAGATCGACACATCAGCGATACTTAGACCAGCGATGGTCCATTATGATGCCACCTCATCGGGTCTCCTCCTAGAGATGGTTGCTCATTTTAGAGGTGAGTTAAAATCAGCCACAGGAGTTAAAAGCTACTAGCTCTCCCAAGTCTGTCTGCTATTTCCCTTAATTCCCGGAAATAGTAACTGCCAAGCGTGTAACTTCTACGTTTGGGACATTTTCACAGTCATTTGCCACGCGATTATCCACCCACTCCAATCTACTAGGAATACTAGTTGAGAAACCTTTTTAAAATCAAGCCCTTTAGTATTCTGCTCTAACCAAGGTATGCGGTTATCCAGCAGCCGTACTCTTAACCTCGTGCACTCTTTACAGCTATACATTTGCATTGAATGTCAAGGATCAGTAGCCGAAACATAATCTTCATTGCTGTTATTGGTGTTGTTTCAAGAGTTCCTATAACACTTGAACAATTAGCTCTCTGTATTTTAGTAAGACTTATCAAGTGAGTCAATCTTTCTAGACCACTAAATTACACCAAATTCCATAGGTAGATAGAATAGGTCTTATGATAGCAACGTAAATCCAGTAAATGATGCTGGAATGGATGTCTGATCTTTTGTCAAAAGTTTTCTTGCAAGAATAAAGCGCAATGGCCGCCTTTTTGCCGCTCTCACTTACATTTATCCTCATAAGTTTAATTTAGAGTCTAGTATCACTTCTAGATGTTTGGCTGCAGTTTTTAATTCGAGGGTAATGTTACCCAGTTTCGAAAGAACAAAAATCTAGATAATTTATCTCTATGCAAAAAAGAAGTCGTTCATTTTGTGTGTGATTAAGCTCCAAATTACAAATTTTAATCCACTTCTTTTGCAGCGTTCCTTCGGTTAGTTCAATGATCGTCAATGAAGAGCATCCAATTTCGTAGAAACTGTAAATTGGTGAGCATTCAAGTAAAAGAGTTCCATTTTTCATACAGATTGCCATTCCATTAAGTCCACAAGAAGGAAAATGATTTATTTTTCAGATGACCTTAAACAAAATTTTCCAATAACTGCTACAGAAATCGTCAATGATAATATTGATTGTGTCAAATGCTTAAACTCCTTACAGACTAAAGAGATATCTTTTTTTCAAACTTGTAGAGTGGTGCGACCAATTCCTAATGTAACTGCATACTCGTAGAGCTCATATTGGAGTAACATTGAAATAAAAATGATTACTGGAATTATACAGAACGGTGACATGGAATTTATGGAAATATTTTAGTCCTCTTCTGCGTGGAGCGACCATACGAAAATATCTCAATCTGGAAAGTGGACTTTACAACATTGTTTTTCTACAATGGATGACCTAATTTCTTATGGTGTCAAGAAAAAATTATCAGCCATCATAGCAAGTCGTAACGAATATCAATGCGAAAATGAAATTTAAGTTACTTTTCTATTTCATTGTGAGATTCTAGATCTAGTAGTGTGAACAGTATGCCTTTAGATATGGAGTTATATATTAGAATTCACAAAGCACTTGGGTACTAAACTCGAAATACACCATTTTATTACAAGAATGTTTAATCCGCTGTGCATTCTAAATTACAACCTAGATGTCAAGACAAGCAGTAACATTAAAGTGGGCTACTCTTGTCGAAATGTAGAGTCCGTAATTGAAAATCAACTGCGAAAAGGAGTTTACTAACATTACTCAAATTGTGGATTATATGTATGTATGGGCATGTACTGAAAATTATGAAGAAAAATTCAATTTCTAGACCGATTCCAGAATCTCATTCTCATTGATTCAAGGAAAATTGGACAAATTATCAACGTTGAAAGGAGATTAATGATTGTTGACAAGCATCCAATTGACGATATTGTCGTGGAAAGGCAAATTTCGTAGATCTACTCACCAATGGTGTATCTGCAAAGCGTTTAAAAAAATTTCAATGGTGCTAACGATACTTTCTAGAGATATTAATGAAGACAACACTGGTCACAAGATATATTGTCTGTATCACAAGTTACTCCCAAAGAATTGAATAAAGAAGGAACAAATCAACAGTTTTGTCCGGTTTTTGAGGCCGGGCTGATTCACTTGCCAGACGACTGTTTCTACCTGTTAACTAACAATGCAAACAAGGCATTCTTCTAGAAAACTAAAAATACGACAGATAAAAGCATATACATCGCTGGTGAGAGCAGTCGATGATCATTGAGTGGATTGATTCCCGACAAAAGTTTTTTCCTATTATTTCAGAAACCTCTTCTTATTCTACACCCTTCAAATTGTTTTTTATATTGTCCTCATTATTTGAAATTGTCATAGAGAAAAAACATCTGTTCCATGTGTCTCTCGATAATACAAAAAAAAAGCTTTTCAAACAAGGTCAAATATTTAGGGATTACACTTACTGTACACCCATGGGGAACTATGCGACCCTGGAATTATAGTAAAAAGCCAATTAATTGGAAAAAAAACTAGTGTTTGACCTGTCTATAAATTACTGATGACAAAATGTTAGTACTTGAGACCATGGAGCCCTTACTAAACGTTTCATTTTTGAAATTGCATGTGAAAAAGGATCCGATCTCCAAAACCATTAGGCTACAAACGAAGAAACAGTTTAAGCCAGAAGACTTGGTTGCATACACAGTAAAGATCTCTTCGGCAGCAGATTTTTCCATTTCTGATATGGGAGTGATATTTACTCAGGGTAGCTCATGATTGGCAGCAATGATATACGTTGAAAGGTTTTGTATACAGCATTCAGAATGAAGATTCCCTGTCATCCTTTTAATACACTTCTTTCAAATGATATTATGTCTTAATTCCATATACATTCCAAAGCCCTTCCCCCTTCATGCTTTAATTTATTGCGACTGCTATCGGCTACACAAGTTTTGCAGTTTTAAAATAAATATTCTCTAAAATGGCCATGTATTTTTCAAAAGTGGACTGATTTACAACGAACAGCGGCATGTGAACAGTTTGCAGCTGGGAAGCTGCTCAGAATTTCTGCTCACCACTCGTTAAAAAGATCCCTTGGATGTTTATAATAAGCTCCTAATTTTAGACTATGCCAGATTTCGGATGCAAGTGGTTGAACAGAAACTCTTTAAATTGCCACTTTCATCAATTTTCCTCACCTTAACTTTCCAAAATTTGTTTTTGTATTGATAGATGCGTGTAATCGCCTTATGAGTTATACGGAACTACAACTCAAAATCATTAGAGGCTCTGGAATAGTACTCCGTGGTGCTAGATTCGCTGGGTTGTGTGTGTCCTGTACTGTACTGACTTCTCGGATTACAGCTATGCGATTTCCTTCAAATGTGTAACGTAAAGAGGATAATGAAATTATCCAGGCTAACACCATTTCTGAATCGGACCAGTAATAACAAGGGTGATTCTACTTCAAATTCCTTTTAACTCGATGCGTTAAGTTGGCTGTTAACTTTGTAGCGCACAACTCTAGTATCTGCGTACTGTTCCGTTTTTCTTTGATGCTGCTTTAGATTTGGCACATAGCAATCCATTCTGGAGAATAGATCGTATATATATTACAGCCACAAATGTTTGTTCAGATACATCTAAGCAGGTATTTGCATAATGCACGGCATATTTCCCGAAAACACATGTCTCTATATGTTTATGTCATTTAAGGACCTGTGACTCTGGCGAAAGTTAATCCAGATAGAGCGTATTCATGTGGTAGTTTATCGTACCAGCCATAGTTTAGTGTCCACAAGAAAATATTTGTCTTTGCAATATCCAGACTCATGAAACCAAGAGGATCAAATAGATGAGCCATGTCTGACAGAACACTTCTCTTGGTAACAGTTTGTTCATCTGTCCATTGAGTTTTGATAGCAAACTCATCAGAACGTGATAGCCATGCTATTCCTAGTGTCTTTACATGACAGTCATTATCGTCATGGAGTTCTAGCTCCGGGTGCCTTGTTTTCTGAAGCAATATTTTTTAATAATGCCGTATGGTTCACGCACCATTTACGTAATTTAAATCTTCCAGATTGGAAAATTTCATTTAATTGTTCTCGTGCAACCAGTCATAATAACTTCGTCGACGTAAAAATCTTGAGTGAATGCTGAGCTCCCAGAGGGTGTTCTGCCATTTGGCCTGTCAGTCGTTAAAGACATTTCGTCGCCTAGTACGAAGCCATTCTTACACTACAAGTAACCTTCTCAAAAACCATTGTATTCTCTCTCTCCATCAAAGCAGATATTGGAGTTAGTTTCTTTCACTATGTAACATTTGGGTTTGAATTTCTAACCAATTATCACATTTAAATTGTATTGTTTGTGTATATAAAATCAATCAAACAAATAGCTTGATAAATGTTGTGTAACTGGCCTCGAAACCAAATAGCTATGAAATATCCCTCAGAGCCTTATTACAAAACTCAATTACTTGTGGAATGCCTTGGAAATTGATGGGCATGAATGGAGCTCGTGTATGCGTTTACAATATAGCTGTATTGCGACAAGCTAGAAAAATCAATTCTATCAATAAAAGAGGCGCATCAACAAAAAATTATACTACCAACATTGGGCATATTGAAGGAGACACCATGGACGGTCATCAAACGGCAACATGAAGGAGGTAAGTCCATCAATACAAGATGAAAAAGATTAATAAGTGCCAGGTGAGCCTGGAGGAAAATATATTTTGACAACTAATAAATTTTTACCTTAAGCGACTTAGAACATAAGCCGGACCCAGAAATCTGATGCTAGACAGACAAAATTCATGTTCCTGATAAATGATACAGTTGATCTAAATGGCTACTTCCGGAATAATCTCTTGTTAGCAGCATAATACCTGAAATGAAAGCATTGGTGGGCTTGTTTGGACCCATATAACCATGAAACATTCTAAATTTGTTGACTGTTTCTACAGATCCTTGCACTTGCCCTAATAATCTATCCATCTCCTCAACTGATACCTTCCACGCTTCCATTTTTACTATAGAAAATTCTGTGCAACATTTTTGCGCTATTGCGGAAATTAATTTTCCATTATAAGCGAACGTTTTTGAATATTTATATGCAATTCGGCTTTCATTTTGTTTCCACTTCTGAATGAATCGGCGAGGATATGATGAAGAATCCGTCACTTAGCTATTGACGATGATGCTACTAATGATGACATTCATTTACACCAGATGAGAGTTTTAAGTTGGGTCACCTAAAGAAAGTATTACGGTGCAAAACAATATGTAGGACAAGGTATAGGCGATGAAGATCTCAAAAGAAAAAAAAAACACTTATAAAGCACACAGAATGAGCTTCAACTTTATTACATTAACATTACATACACATAAACAGAATAAAACAATTACCGTAAAATCTATTGAACTTCTCCAACAGCCTTCTGAAAAGCTTTAATAGCTAGAGCTTTCATTTGGTCGCTGACAGCTGGCTCAAATCCAATCTCCTTGGTAGGAAGACCGCAAAGCTGTCGTCGCAATCTCAAATCTCGTCTTGCACTCAATGCTCGACTGTTTGCTCCACATGCATTAAAAATTAAGTTTCGCTTCTCCTCCAATTTCTTTTTCAGGCCAACTTGAACGCAAGCCAACGAACTTAGATTTTCGAATTCTGGGTCTGCTTTAATCTCGTTCTTTATTTCCGCCGAATCAAGAGATTTATCTTCTGGTTCTTTCTTAATTTCAACAACAGTTTCAGTCTCCTCTTTGGAAATTTTCGGTTTAGTTTCAAGTTTAACCGACATTTCCTCATCTAATTTAGCTTTTGCATTGCGCAACATCTTTTTAGCAAATTCTTCACCAGCCAGCTTAAGAGAAATTCCCACATCCAAAATTACCCGATGTGGCTGCCATTTCTGTTTTGCTGTTGTATGACTTTCGTTCATTACTCCACGGATATTAGATTCTTCGACAAGAGATGCCCAATCGACACCTAAAGCATCTCCGAGATTTCTAGTTTTTGCATCTTCTTCAAGCTCTCCATCTGATATTTCTTCAAAATCCAATAGGTCATCATTGATATCTTTCACTTCAACAGCTTCTCCTTTAGCCTGTTCCTCAGTTCCCTTTCCATCCTGTGCACTTTTCTCAGCTACTTCAGAATTTACCGGCTGTGACGATTCGATTTTACTATGGTCCAACTCTGCTGTCGGCGTCTCGTTTTCTTTTTTTCCATCTGTCGGAGATTCTTGAGTATTCTGGACACTTTCGGCCTCTGGCTCTATTCCTTCTTCATCTTTATTCAAAATCTCATCTGCATCATCACTAATTTCGCTCAAATCATCTGGAATTGATTCTTCAGTAGGTCCAGGCTGTTGTGGCTGTAATGCATCTGTTTCCTTTGTTTCAACTGGAGTTGTTGTGATGCTAGCTTCCACTGCTGGTAGTAGTGTGATTGGTTTTTCAGATACTTCTGGAAGTTTTGTTGTAATAATTTCTTCAGGTTTCGTTTGAACCGGATTAGGTGTAATAGTACGTTGTGGACTAGCTGTTGTCGGCATAATTATAGTGGAAGCAGCTTGAGTTGTTGGGGGAACTGAGACTGTGGAGGTTGCAGTGAGCGGAAGTAAAGAGTTTCCCGGAATTAAAGGGTGAATAACTTGATTAGGATTGGTGTAAGTCATCTGACGTTTTCCTGGATAATGAGGACGTGGATGATGATAGTTTGCCGGACCTTGATGATGTTGAATATGAGCGGGAGGATGATGATGTCTGCGATACATCGGCTCAGGACGTTCATGCCCATATTCCATTGGTGATTGCGTTTGTGAAGAATGTCTGTAATTTCCTTGTGTTTGTCCTTGATGTTGGATTCTTTCTTCACTTGGCCGTCCCCTCCACTCCTGAGGCCAACGTCTTCCACTGAGAATTTGGGAAGGTGGATGCTCTTCTCGGATCGGTTCGTGTTTCATTCGATTTTCTTCCCATTCTGGTACTTGGTAATTATCATCAGTATCCCAATTTTCTTCTGGGACTTGCGCTTTACCTCGCGGCCAATCGCCTTCCCATTGAGGCTCTTGAGAGTGCCACTCTTCAGTAGATTGCCATTCCAATGGAGCAACTTGATGTCTTTCTGGTGGATAAGTTTTCCCATGTTCCATTTCTCTTTCTCTAACTGATTCATGCTCTCTCTCCCAATTTCTATCGCGCCTGTGAGGCTCTTCTACAGGTGGAACATAAGCTCTAGGAGGATAACCTCGCTCTCTTTCATATCGTTGATCATCTGCATATAATTCACGCTCTGTTGCACGAACCCTTTCTGGGTAGTGAATCGCATCATGAGGTGGAGTCACCTCTCTACGTCGAACAACGATATATTCTCTGTCATGTTCACGCCGCTCTTCCCGTTCACGATGTTCATGTGGAATGAACTCCCTCTCATAGGCGCGCTCATAGCCAGGCTCTCTAGCAGATCTATTATGTCCATGACGGCGTGGATCCGGCTCTAGTGACCGTTCTCTGCTTCCAGCTCTCGCTGCTGCTATAGCCATTTCTCTTTCGGCAGGACGAGGAAGCAGTCGGTCAGATTTGTATTCCTTTTCTTTTTCTCGACGAGTTTTCTCCCTTGCCAAACGCTCACGCTCCCTCTGGCGTTCCTGGCAACGAGCTAAAGCTTCTTCACGTTCTTTGTTTCGAGCAGCTTCCCTTTCGGCACGTTCACGGTCCCTACGTTCACGTTCACGACTATCATGACGACGTCTTACTTCCTTTTTACGATCTGAAGGACTGCGATCTCTCCGCACTTGACAAACAATTTTCTCTCGTGGTGACATACGATGTTTCTCAATAGGAGATTTTCTTTTAATTTCGCGGCACCGTAAGGGTTTCGGTGACCTAGATTTGATTTTCTTTGGCGATCTACTTCGCAGACGTTCGCGTTCCCTTACCCTAAGCTTTTCTCGTTCCTTTTCTCTTTCCCGTTCTTTTTCACGCTCACGTTCTCGTTCTCTTTCACGCTCCCTTTCACGTTCCTTTTCGCGAAGTCGTTCTTTTGCGGACATCCCATGATGTTTCTTTTCAGGTATAGCGACCACTGGCACTTTCTTAATTTTCTGAGGTGGACTAATACTGCGACGTCTAATAGTTGGTGAAACTGCTCGTTTCTTAGCTTTGGCCTCTTTGATTTTCCTCTTCAGATGACTTTTCTTAGCTTCCAATTTTTTGTGACAAGCATGTTTTTCACGTTTCCTAACTCTTTCTTCATCCGTAGAACTACTAGAATGCCTTGCAGTTCGTGCTTTCTTAGTTTTGCGTCGTGGTTTTTTCGCAGAGCTTGAGGATGAAAATGAATCACTACTAGAGCTATCAGAATCGCTACTGCTGGAACTATCAGAGCTGCTAGCTGGACGTTTTTTATGTTTTCGCAATAATTCCTTGGATTTCTTTGAATCCATTTTTAATTAGAACAAAAAAAATTTATTCTAAAAACAAGGAGAAAATTACTTGGGGCTATGAGTAGTGAAAAATGAATTACTCACCTGGAAAATGTAAATATATCTATTTACTTATTAATCTGAGGAAGATAACTTCCATAAACAACTCGCTGGAAGTGAAATCTCGACCCTTTTAAGGAATAAACCAATTGGAAAAAACTTTTCAAGCTAAAATAAAATTTGTGGAGCACTTTTGACAGCATAAAATTGAAAACTGTCACCTGATTGTCATCAATTTGACATCTATCCTAGCCAACTACTAATTAATCAATACACATGACGATTGCTACGCTGCGGTAAAAAACTGTACTACAAAACTAAAGGGAAAACCCAATCAAATATAGAATACAAATTTTCCCCATTACGAACCACATTCCGCCATTAGTGACGAAATATTGTGAAAATGTATAGGAAAGTACGGTCCTTTCTCTACACAATACTCTATGCTTTGTCTTTCCTATAGAAATATATATACATTATTCACTCACAGAATTACGTCACAGGCTATCAGCTGCAATTAATGGGAATAATTGTCTTCTATGTATGTATATACCTCGGTGAAAACAGAAATGGAAATGCTCCCTTCCAATTAGACCGAGCAAATTTATTATTTGTAATTTACGTATATTTAAAATATTTCAAATTATGTGAAATGCTGATGTTTATTAATTTGATAAAATCATAAGTAAAAACGTTAATGATAGTTTTAGGCAAATACAAAGAAATCATTAGGAATGCATACAGATGAAGAATGTCCGCACCGCTTGACGACATTTTATAATGAACTGATTAGTCAGTTGATCAAACGCAAAGCTTGTTTGATCAGTAAAATTGATAGACAAAATCAGTACTGTCCGTTAGCTCTACTGACTCGTGTATCGCCAGATAATCCCCATATGGTCAATGTCGAAACCCCCTTAATATAATACAAGCCATGAAGTCGCCGAAGGCACCGACCGTAACCCCCGGAATATAATACAAGCCATGAAGTCGCCGAAGGCACCGACATATTAAAAGGCATTAACGTGTCGGGTACAGCATGCAGTAAGAGCTCACTCTCACTGATTTTTGTAAACTCGTCATGGAGGAAAAACTAAAAATTAATCTTAAACAGGTCCTAAAGCCCAAAACTGTCGCTCCCACAGCAAAATGAAGTTAAAACAAATTGCAGCCAAATATGTTTTCTTTCTAATAGTTAAAAAAAAAATAGCATGTAGAGCAAATTTACGGAAATTATAGCGTTTGAACAAAATACAAGCAACTTTTATATGAAAAACTCCTTCAGTAAGGCAAGGCAAGAAGACTGTGGATGTCGCCTGCTGACCGGCCCGCTGCTCTCTTTTTTCGACTTTGTTCATGGCTTGTATCTTGCGGGGGTTACGCACCGACACATTAAAAGGCCTTGCCGGCTACAGCATGCAATAAGAGCTCACTCTCACTGCTTTTTGTATACTCGTCATGGAGAAAAAACTAAAAATTAATCTTAAACAGGTCCTAAAGCCCAAAACTGTCGCTCCCACAGCAAAATGAAGTTAAAACAAATTGCAGCCAAATATGTTTTCTTTCTAATAGTTAAAAAAAAAATAGCATGTAGAGCAAATTTACGGAAATTATAGCGTTTGAACAAAATACAAGCAACTTTTACATGAAAAACTCCTTCAGTAAGACAAGGCAAGAGGACTGTAGATGTCGCCTGCTGACCGGCCCGCTGCTCTCTTTTTCGACTTTGTTCATGGCTTGTATGTATCTTGCAATGTGGATTCGATATCGGCATATTTACAGGTTATGGGCGGTATGCTAGAGCCAAAAAAGTTCTGTTCCTATACAAAAACTATGTAAAAAAATGTAATGAAATGCTCCAGGTTTTCTGTGCCGATTTCTTGAAGCAGTATGTTAAAGAAAAGAAATTTGAACAGGCAAACTCTACTTCTCCTTTGATAAAAAGATGTCGTTCATTTTTGAAAAATGCATCTATGTCAATATTTGTTGGAGAAATAAATACACTTTTTCTGTATGAATTTTGACGTTTGAGGAATAACTTAATTCTCATTACGTGCTGGGAATTTATGATACAGTTATTATTTATGAGAGACACTGTGGGAGAGGCCCTACTGCAGTGTATGGCTACGCCCTATATTAAGAAGAGTCAGTACTCAGCAAAAAATTTCGATTTAGATGCCAGCGAGCCTGTAGGCAATAAAACTTACTATACGTAGGTTTGTGTCCTGAATGTATGAAAATACATATAAAATTAGCCTAGACTTAGGCAACAAGTAACATTAGAGACATCTAGCGTCAAAGACAGAAACCCAACATGCGACAATTTAAGACGAAAATGAAAATATGCAGTTCAAAGAAATTGAAAATTTTTAAAGAGAATTAACTCCTAAATTTTATTTTGCGCATAGTTGTTAAATATGCTATTTTGCTTTATATTTTTAAAACTTTCAACTAAATATTGCAATTTCTCGTCGGTGAAATATCGAGAGAAAAAATAAGTACTATTAACAGTTAAAAAATTAAAAAATGCGCCACTAAAAATAAAAAAACTCGACGTTATTTGCTAGATCTAGGAAGAAGGGCCTATGTATGGTGCTGGAATAATTGGAGTAAGCTGTCAAAGATTTTTTTATAACTTATGCTACGTTTGGCTGAGGAACAATATTTTTCTGCGCGCGGGGCGGTCTACAGCTTCAAGGGATGAACCGATTCACATGAATTTGTGCGCAATTTAAACGGAATTCAACTTTCGGAACCATTAGGAAGCGATTTTTGTCAAAAATTTATTTAGAAATAGTTTTTTCGTTGAAGCAAAAACAAAACAGAGCAAACATTTGTTTCGAATGAATTGACAGAGCTGTGGAGTGTCACGCGCAGACCAAAACACGCCCTGCACGGTTTTGTTTGATGGGTGCTGAAGCCGCCATTTCGATTTTTTTTTTTTATAAAATCGGAATTTACTCTTCATTGATAGAAGAATAAAGTACGTAAAAACTGATTTCCAAAAGTATTTATTTTATGTAAAAAACATGTTCAAAGTTCATTCATTTTTCACGCCTCTCGACGGTAACCTCCCCTTAAATAAAACATATAGTAAGCATTGAAATCGTTGAAATTCGCTCAAAAAAATATTTTTTTGTTAAGGTTACTTTGAATAAACACATAAGTTGTCTCATGGATGTTTTGTTTTTATCCAAAATTTGAATAAAACAAAACCTACTAACCATTGAAATTTTTTGAAATTGCTCGAAATTCACTGTGCTACGCACTATTTGTTTTTTGCTAACAGTGTGGTTAAAATTTAAATATATTTCTAAACAAAATATTGAGCCAATCACCTAAAAATTTAGTATATGCATTAATTATGCAAATAGATATCTCCAGATTGCGGTGTATTCGTTTTCTATGTTATCCACATGGCGTGATGATTATGTACATATATAAAATCGGCGATGGCTCGACGGCGATACTACGACCTGTTGAGGTAATCATGGGAAAGCCAGAAGTCAACGATGTTATATTCAATTTTTTACCATTTAACATTTCAAGGTATAATACTCGTGCATTAAGCGTAAAAGAATTGTTAAATGTCCTATCGCCACTAGAGACTGAAGTAAAGGAATTAAATACAAAAGGTCTGTTCGCGTACTAGCTTGAAAGTACAAACTTGTAAAAGTTTTTGCAAGTTTTTACTGGTCTGTTCGCGTAATCGAAAATTGAGAGAGAAATTGTTTACGTTACTTTTTCCCTCCGTGCAATTTATTACTTGATTTAGCTCGAGCAAAATCGTCGAGTAAAAACTTCGAAAGTGTCAGTTTTGACAGATCGTCGCCGGTTTTCAGTTATTTCTAAAGTTTTCAGTTATTTTTTAAGTTTTTAGTTTTAAAAAAAGTGGAATAAACTGTTACTCCTCCTCTAGTAGAAGTAGAATGTTCTCCAAGAACATTTCAACGTATTCAAAGTTGTAAATTAATTTGTTTATTGTACTATGTGCTGGGAAAATTTCACATCGTTATTACAGATCCCAAATATTTGCAAGTTTTTACTCGAAGCCGTTCGCGTACTTTGTGAGTGTCACTCTCAATTTCTCTCTTTATCATACATTTTGACGCTTATCATGTTTTTACTTGAAAAAGTACGCGAACAGACCTAATGTATCTGCTTATGACAGGGCCCACCATGACGATATCAAGGAAGTATCTGCAGAAATCGTAAACGAAAGTGACTTTCAAAGTCAACAAAACACTACAATTTTGTTTAAAAATTCCCTGCAACGACAACCGGAAGTGGCAATGTCTTCAATTACATACCCATGTTAAAGAGAGATTTCATGATTTTAATAAGCACAAAAACAAGGGTAGATGATTTAAATATATTATTTAATGTATACTTCTTGCAATAAAACCAACATCTACTGTAACACAACGCGCATTTCCAATTGCACACCCTGTCTAAGACAAAAATTACAACTCGCCTGAAGCTTACATAAATAAAATATTTGAATAAAATAAAATAAATGAATTATAAAAATATTGGATTGAAGTTATTATATTTATTTTCTTTTTTATTATCCGGATATCCGGATTGTCCGGATAATTCGAATTTTCAGAATTTGATATCTGGATATGTCGGATAATTGGAAACCCTAGCTGTAGTCCGTTGTTTTTCTTTTCTATTCCTAAACTGTAAATGCATTCCTTCTGTAAGTAAATTTCCCGAAAGTATCAATAATGTTTTTTTTTTAATTTCATAGCGTTCAAATCATAGAGATGCCAACCGTCACTATAAATGTGTGTATATGCATCAGTTAGAGCTAGATATATTGAGAATAAATTGAGCACTTATAAAAATAAACCGAACGATGAATACGGTTCAGCAGATAGCGCAAAATATTTGCTTTTTAATTTTTTTTTATGGTTTTTGCCACTCGGAGAATATTATAGAAGCTTTGAGTAGGTATATACACCTAAGAATAACTATTTCCGTATTGAAGATCAAAAATAAATATTTTCAAAATTATTCCGATATTAATTGAAAGTTTTTAACCAAATAAATAGACGGAAAGAATTATTTTTAAATCAGTTCATAGACCTTCAGGTCTGCGTAGATTTCAATTCAGATGCGTATAAAATCATAGGAGGGAAGATATTTTTTTCTTTTTGGTAATTGGTTATTGTAAAAATTACGGAATGTTTTTGTATATTGTGTTAATATCTGAAAAATGCTCACGGACTATCTCTTAGTTCAAAGCATAATCTTTGTTTTGTTATAACAAATTGCAAGTTTATAACACGAAATGTGATACGTGTGTATGTTGCCATCGGGGTATTCGCATTGGCGTAACTAGGTAGGGGCCAGGGTGGGCCCGGCCTCCCCCAGAATGCGGACTGGACCTCCCAGGAAATTATGAAAATTCCCAAAAAACATTCGTGAATTCGTACAATCTTAGACCGAATTAAATTGAATCTGTTCGGATCGAAATCGAAAAGACTTTAACGAGTTCTTTTCTTCAAGAAAACCTATTAAAATCTTTTCAGAATATTTAAAAACTATTCTGAGATTGCTCTGATTCCACTGAAATTTGACAAAGCGTGATCCGTAGGAGAAATCATGCAGAACTATTTTGACAATTTTAATTAATAAACTTTTGAAAATTTCATAAAACTTTGTTTAATTTCCCGGAAAAAAGCTTTTTTAACCTCTTTCGATTCTGATCCCAACGGATTCAGTAATAAGGCTGTTTATCTTTATAAGGAAGAAGTATTTACTGCGGAATTAAAAAATTCAATAATATTCTTAATACTTTACATTATGAAATAAAACTATATTAGCATTCTAGACACAGAGAAACATTAAATTTGTCTAGAACCTACTCGAGTCTCAAAAAGGAGAAGGGTTGAATTCACTGTAGGTAAAAGTAATTTAGTAGACTGTCCATCAGATACAAGACCATTCGAATATTGGAACATGCATACTTACAACCAAGTGATGGACATCATTATCACTAACTACAAAAATTGGTTTGAAAATTTACCTTTGGCACATTCAGATGACTCATTTGTAAAGTTGTACCTGAACAAATAGTTCTCTTCAATCGACAGAACAATTTATTCTCTCCAGTAGTTCTAGAACAAAGTACACAAACAAACACAGCTTATGTTTCTTGTGAGTTCTATAACTTATAGACTTGCTCTACTCTCCGTAACTTTAGAAACTTTATGGGTTTTTTAATCTATGCAATTTCATTGGGTCTAGTAAATGCTCAGAGCAATGCATAAAAAATGTCGGTCAAAATCTGGGAATACTCAAGAGCTGGTATACTGGGCAAACAAAATGTTTGTTAAAACCTATGTACGAAAGATGGGGGGACCTGACCCACCCCAGAAAAAAGTCCTAGTTACGCCAATGGGTATTCGTGAACTACTGATATTTAATATTTTAGATTTTACAACAACAGTCAATGGTTCGTCGATTACAAATTGTCCAAGAGTTATTTTAGTACGTCCAAGTCAGCTGGATCAGATAATAACGGTGTCAAATGATCGAAAATTTATAAAACTTACTTAATGAATTGATTCCATCTTCTTATGTGTTAATGTCAGGCTATAGAGTTTATATAAGGGAAAAATTTAAGACAAGAATCTATCAAGATGTACTAGATATGTACGCTCCTTTGAAGACTAAAAATATACATGTCCGACTAGTATGCCCCGGTCCTCACCATTAATTATAGAGAGAGAGAACACTTCTATAATTTACATAGGAGAATACGAAATCTATAGGGTAAAGTACGGATAGTTGCCAACGTTTTCAGTGTCTACTTCCCAATTCGTTATATAGATACTTTTATATCTAAACAATTATATGTCCATACAATACTGTTATATTTTATCTTTATTATATTTGACATTCACTACGCTAATCTCATTAGTTAATGAAACAGAACAAGAATTATAAAGGTCTCAATTTGGGCATCTATCCCGCTTGGGTGGGTTAGATGCATTAAAATGAACGGATAGATGCCCTAAGGGAAATGAATGAAACTATTATCAATTTATTTTAAAAATCTCAATTTCAAATCTAGAAAATTAAAAAAAAAATAGTTTTAACAGAAATGTATTATTTAAAAAATTACTATTTAACAATAAATATAGTTCTTCTAAATTTAGTCAGTACTATCAATGTTATTATTATCCTTCTTCTTTTTGAATTACTAAAGAAATGCGAAGTGCTTTTTTGCTTTTTTTCACTCATTATGGGCTTAATTTATTTGAATCTAATATAAACAAGTAAAAAAGTTAGAATTGGTCTAAGACCAATTCTTATGATACGCTAGATGAATGCCCGTATTAAATTTCGTATGGTCACCGATCTATTCAAGTATTGATTTTGAAGTTGTTTTTCGCATATATTTCTAGAACAGTTTGTCGCACAGAAAAAATGATAATAACCAATTTTATAGGATTTCGTATTCTGCAGAAGTTTTTAGTACAATAAAAATGTCTTGGACTGATCGTTTTGAAAGTATACGTAAAAAACCGAAATTTTTATATGGCAACACCAAGAAGGAGTTGCCCGATTTAGTCCATTTTTGACATTTTATTTGCTAATGTAGTAAAAACATCATGTACGAAATTTCAGCTCTCTACGTCGACGCGTTCTCAGGCAGTGTCCAAATATATAGCGGAAAACGAAATTTTTATATGGCAACCCCACGAAGGAGTTGCCCGATTTGGCTCATTTTCGAACTTAATTTTACTTTTTTTTTAAAGTCTGTGTACAAAATTTCAGCTCTCTAAGTATACGCGTTCTCGAGTTATCGTGCGCACAGACGGACGGACGGACGGACGGACGGACGGACAGACGGACGGACGGACATGCAAAAATCGAAATAATTTTTAATATTATGAATGGGTGTCCAATCCATTTTGGTCTACCATCATTATTTCGAGGTGTTACAAACGGAATGACAAACTTAGTATACCCATATGATTTCATCTAGGGTATAAAAATACACAAAAACTTCCTTAATAACCCAACTAATATATTGAATATATTTTATATTGATCTCAATACGTCCGTAAGCCCACCTTTAAATGCTACAACTGATATAAATATACGACATACAGGAGAGTGAAACATTAGAAGAGCGCGAAACGAGACGAGACAAAACATGTAGCTAAAACAATCAGCAACAGCAGTAAGACTTATTGACCGTGGCGTTATTCTACGCGACTGAGATGGAAGACCCTTCAACCAATGGCCAGTGTGTATAGTATGCGACGAAAGTTTTTATAATTTTTCACGTATTGTTATGAATTGAATTATGTTTCAATGCATCTTAAAACATAGCTTAGCGTGATGAGTAAGTATATTCCACATTTTTCTGCAGACCAGCGAAATTTTCATGCGGACCACAGTTTGACGACCGCTGGGTAGCTTATACGATAATCCTGCACTGCATACAGAATACATCTTCTCACGCCTTTGTAAAAATTCAGTGAAATCAGAGCAATTTCAGAATAGCTTTTAAAAATCCCAACATGTTTTTGAGAGATATGGCTGATAAATGTTGGGACGCCATCTACAAAGTTTCCATGTTCAAAAGCACCCAACAGATCAACAGAAAAAAACCACGTTGCAAAATTCACGAGGCGGACTTTGTATAAAAATTTCCTAATAAAATTCGACTGCTGCATTATGGATGATGAAACTTATGTGAAAGCGGACCACAAACCGCTTCCAAGTCAGGAATTTTTTGTGGGGAAAAAAGAGCAGTGACGCATAGTCGGTGTACTAAATTTCTAAATTTTCCGATAAATGCTTAATTTGGCAAACAATATGTTCGTGTGGCCAGAGATCATTACCTTTCGTGACAACAGGAACAATCAATACGAATGTATATGTTAAGTGTCTTCAGAAGAGTCTTCTTACGTTTTTTAAAAAGCATGGTGCAACCGCTTTCTTCTATATTTTGGTCGGATTTAGCAACTTGCCACTACGGTAGAAAAACGAGTGATTTCTACGATGCACAATGTTTGCCCGTACTACCCAAGGAAGCGAATCCTCCAAATTGTCCGGAACTAAGGCCAATCGAAAAATATTGGACTAATATTAAAAGAAAATAAAACAAAAAAACAAAACAAAAAACACTCCTCTAACATAGACAGTTTTAAAAGGAAGTATAAAAGTGCGTCAGATACGTTCAAAAATACAAAATTTAATAAAGAGCTTAAAGCAAAAAGTTCAATAATTTTATAGCACGTAGTAATTATATCAGGTCGGCTACGTACAATGCAGATGATTAAATAATAGTTTAATTAAAATTATTTGATAATAAACAAAAAAGGTTTTTCTTGTTGATTTCACCATGGTCGAATTTTTTCTGAAATCTAAAACAAAATTTAAAAAGGCCGTGTGCAATATTTCAGCTCTTTACGTAAAAGCATTCTCGAGTTATCGTGAGCAAAAATCAAAATAACTTTTAATATTATGCGAACACATGCGAAATAACAAAAATCCAAATATTTATTTAATTCAGTTTTAAATACAAATTCAAACAAAATTAAATCAATTAAAAAATAAATTCAATTACCTACTTCCCTTTCGGTACATATTTATTTATTTCGAGGAAAAAATTATAATTTCTGTAAAAATGCTTTAATAGATATCAGTTTAATATTATACAAAAAATAAATTTGTCAAAGGATGTAAAGGAAAGGAATTAAGGATTGTTGCCATATGGCAACAAAAGTTCTCAAAGGTTAATAATTATGTTAAAATTCACTTTTTACATATTTATTTTTAAGTAACTATATTAGCAATATAATTAAAGTAAAACAAAAAATAGACTTCAAACCGTGAATGGAAACATAAGTACATATATCCAGAAACATAATAATTATAAAATTAATAACACTCGTATTAATTAAAAAAAAATTAATTTAAAAAGTTCATTCATGCTTATGATACGATATGAAGCAATTATTATTTTGCGTCGTAATACATAAATGAATATTGCACTTCTTGCACTTGTACCGTGTGAAACTGCTACAATTATCCAACTTACATCTAGTTTTATTCATGGTGTATTCGGGCCAGTGATTACAGCAGTCATATCTTGTAGATACACTGGGAGCACTTTCATAGGTTCTTCGAGGAGCACTTTCGCAAGCATTTTGTGAGCTCGTTGTCATTGAGCTTCCGCCATCGCTTTCAACATCACTTATATCCAGGCGTGGGCGCCTGTGGAGCTGAAGATATAAGGAGCGCAGTCGATATGTCGTTTCGAAACTCTAGTAGGTCCATACGTTCTTTATCAGGTATGTTGAGAGCATTGCAATCGCGTCGATATTCCAGCCAGGAGTTGCAAATGGCTATATCAATCATATGATCGAAGACTCGCAAAGTTCACTTATTGGTTCTAATGCTTATCCTGTAGAGGGAAAGTAAAAAGTCTACTTTGTCGACGCCACCCATATGTTGGATGTACATCCTTACAATTTCAGGTCGCGCAATATTAATTTTTTTTTCTTTTCTTGGCAGAACCTTTCAAATTAATCCATACTTTCATCTCCATAAATTGAAGAGGACATCTGAACAAGACCTCTGTCATACCATCGAAGTAAAAATACATTAGTAGATCTTTCCACACGGAAATCGTAATATCCTCGACCTATTTTTTTTTTTAATTCTTTATCAGATTTCATTTCAACTTTTCCCATCCTATTTGCTCTTATCGTACCAGTTGCCAAGATACCCTGCTCTTTTAGCTGAATTTTTAGGTTTATGCCAGTAAAATAGTTATCAAAGAATAATTTAAAGTTTTCGTCTTTTGGAATCGTTCTTGATAGCCACATAACTATATCATAGCAGAATCCCATCTTAGTGTTTCCAATTTCCGTATTCCTTCCTTGGTATACTTCAAAATCTTGAATAATACCATTTGAGCTACATAATACGAAAAGCTTTAGGCTCCACTTTATTGGTTTTTTGGGCATGTATTGCTTTAGAGATGATTCCCTTAAACGGTATCATCATTTCATCTATGCATAAAGTTTCCTCCTTTGAAATGCTTGTATATCTTGACAGAATTGCGTCGATCAATGGACGGGCTTTCCACAATTTATCATTCTGATTTTCACTAACAGAAAATTTCAATTTCTAATCGAATGGAAACGATTTCTTGAATTAGTATCCGGAAAAGCACTTATTTGTGTTGCTTTTTTCCAATAAATTTTAATACGTGGAAAGTTTATTGTCCCTATGATAATTTCCAAACCAATCAATTTTTGTAGCTCTTCGATTGAAACAAGCTTCGATTTCCCTCTCATAAGTGTATGCTGATTTGTAGCTTGTAAAATTTTTGTGTACAGTTCTTCGCTGAAATATTGGCTGAAGTATGTGATCGGTGTTTTCACATTTTCTGCAACATATCCCTCTCCAACAAAAACCGCCTGTGGATTTTTCCAATTAGTTTTTACTCAACGAAATTCCTGTCTTTTTCGGGTTGGCATAGTTGATGGACCTGCGTCATCGATTTCATTCATTGGAACCTTGATTTCATCCACTACGACTATATCTGGTGCGTCATCAGCATCAACATCCATCTGCTCACTTCTCATGTTCTCAAAATCGGTTAATATCTTAGCTACATCAAAGTCCTCGTTTTCTTCATTTTCTTCTTCCGATATTTCCGAAACCTCAAAATCTTCTAAAATTTTCTCCACATTCTCTTTAGTTATTTTCGTATATTTGCGAATATTCCCTGAAAGAGAAAATCACTCATAACACGCAAAAAAATACCATGTTGCCAAATGGCAACAACTAAATTCACGTGAATTGCGTAACCAGTAAAATTAAATAAAATTAAATTTACACGAAATTTTTCAGCTGCAAACCACAATTCAAGCTACTTCTTCATATTCAAATGCAAAATTTAAAAAAATTCTAGGAATTGATGAGAATATAAGCATACAAACTTAAACATACCCCTTCGATTTTCCATTGTAATCCACTTATCATTTTTGAACTTACACCACGATCAATCAAATTTTAAATGATAGTCGAAACTGCGAGATTTACTTTGCGAAAGTCTAATAAAGGGAAAAATGACGATAAAAACAATTATAACGAAGACAGAAAGAAAGAACAATAGTTGAAATGCGTGTTGCCATATGGCAACAAAAAGACCGAAAGGGTTGCAAAAAGTATAAGCAAAGGTCTACGTTTTCAAATAATAGTAAGTATTTAATGAGAAATTTTTGAAGTTAATTTATTGATATCAGGTGCAAAGTTTAATATTTGAATTCTGTTTCTACAATACGTTGTTTTCCGATGAATTTCTATATTTGTTTTTAAACTTATAAGTGATTACAATGCCTTCTCAGAAAAATGTTTAGTAGCAAATTGCTTTAAAATTTACAATAAAATTTTTGATAAATCAAAATGATTGCAAAAGAATGGAAGGCTTAGAATTGACAACTAATTACTACTAATAAATTTTTTTTGAACTTAAACCAAATAAAACCAATATTTCAATAAATTTTCTTAAATAAAAGAACTTTTTAGAGCGGATTCAATTTAATTAGACCTAAGATTGTACGAATTGAAGGATGCTTTCAGTAATTTCTATAATTTCCGGAGTGGAGGGGGGGGGGGGGTAGTCCGCATTCTGGGGTAGGCCAGGCCCACCCTGGCTCCTACCTAGTTATGTCAATGACCATGCCACTAATGATGGCTGAATATTAGAAAATCCGGGTAACATCATTATTGGCTATCAGGACAGTTTCTGAAAACCTTACATGATCATTACTAATGTCATTCTGATAAAGTTATTACTAATCGCGTAAGGTCCGTATCAGAATCTAGCCCCAAGAGACGTCCTTACTTTTCTTACGTTAACTCGTGGTGTGACACCACTTGTCTTAAATACGAAGATAAACACGGAGCTTTGGATTGGGAAGGTGTTGGAAACTCCGGTAAAAGTGTTTTTTTTTTAATTAATCAATAGAACAAACTTGTATTAAAAATCATATTTAATACATATGCATACATACTATAAGTGTATATAGGAATGTGTGCTTATAATCTAAAGAATTATTTTCTATTTGGTAGCAAACCTGGTGATTAATCACTGATTGTTATCTTCCTGTAGACAAACAGCAAATGAACGCATAAAACCCAAAATCACAAAGCCGAAGAATTTAATTATTTTAATTGTTGTCTTTTTACAACTTACGGCAAAGTGCCAAGAAATTCACAAAGATGACACGATAGAGGTGTGTGCTGCTCTGGTCAGGGGATTGACATTATTGTGTCTCTGTGCAATCGTCATTTGAGTTTTTTTACTTATTTACTTATAGAATGCTCCATCTGAAAAAAAATCAGATGTTTTCGAAGAATTATGAAGCTAATTCGAATGTTGTATGTTGTTTTTTCGGAATATATTTTTATATCTCATAATTGTTTGTTTTGTACTAAAAAACGAGTTCGAAATTGCTACATGAAAACACCTCATTTAATTTATTGTAACTCAAAACTCAATGCTTAAATAGTAGAAATGTGAATTAGTTAATCTTAGATTGAATGAAGAGAGCTAAAGTCGAAAGTTACTGGCTGAATTGTGTTTGAATAATTAGGAGAATTTTCAATGTGTGACATTTTGCACTCTCGAGTTTGGTTTGATTCACCATTTATATACTTCATTTATATAGGGGTTACACATAATAATTGCTTAAAATAAATCACATTTGTTTTACTATATTTGAACGCAAAGAATGCGAACAATAAACTATAGAAAATTTGATTTTTGAATTGTTGCCCTTTTGATGCATTGTACACCAACTTGCAATTTTTTAGATTTTGAATTTTGACAATTTCAGGGACTTTGACTTTTAATTCTTAAAGCAATTTTAAATTAAAAGTAATTTTTAACTCTCGAAATAATGTTTTTTTTAATGGATTTTATTCAATATATTAGCATGGTTTTGACAGGAAAGAAAATACAAGGTATATAGAAGATAAAGTATTCCCATTAAAATTTTGATACATTGCAGCTGATAGCCTGTGACGTAATTCTGTGACTAATATACATTTTCATACTGTGTTCTCTGTACCGCCCAACAAACATTTTAAAACTTGTCTGATCTAAAGAACGTCATTTTTTAACTGAAAATAGATTATGAATTCCTTGCTCATTTCGACGTCATTTAGACGTAAGTTTTCTACGAAACTAGGACATGTTGATCAAATTTTCGTTTATTATTTACTTATTATTGACCCCAGCGACGTCCTTTTTATGTCAATATTTGAAATTTTAAGACAATCGAGTTTACTTTTCGGCAAATATAGACTTCGATTTGACTGGCACTTTTGTAAGTCGACATATGACGTCTTTCAGGAGTTCAAGTTGGTATAAGTTTAAATAATATAATCGGAATTTGATCACAAAATGACTGACCATGCATGTATTATATAGAAATTTATGAGAGAACGTCATTTAATGACTCAAAATATATTCTAGATTTAACAGTGTTTTTCCGTCTTTTACATGTAGTCCTAGTTAACCCTCTAGAGAGCCTAATATTAGAATTTTTTTCTATTGTTCTTAAACTCGTTTTGATATCTTATATTTGCCGTCTTTTTGTTGTCATTTTTGCTATTGCATAGACACGTGCTGTCTATTTCTCGCTATTTGATAACTGATAATAGACCCTTGTTATAACAGCGCTTTGTTGTCATTTTGTCGTCAGTTTGTGCTATTGAATAGGTACGCGTTATCTATTTCTCGTCAGTTTTTGACTGCATTTGAAAGTGGCGCTGTTTGTCGTCATTTTCACGTCATTTCTCGATTTTTCGTAGCTTCTTGGAAAGACGGGTATTCAAGATTTGCATTAGTCTTTTTCAAGCAGCAGTACGAGCAACAATTCTATGTTGTTCAGTCAAAAGTACATATCTCCAAAAATGTACTATGCGCTACTTACGAAGTTGTGCTCTTTTAATCGAAATAATATTCAGTTTTTTTTGGAAGCTATGCATTTTGGATATTTCAATGTTTTTGTGAACGAAAATTCAATGAAAACATTGAAAAATGCTTTTCTCGATAAACAACGTAAAGAATTAATAATTTAATAATAAAAACATAAGAATTTCCCTATCTTTTTAGTTGAAGTTCTATTTGAAATATTCGTCGTTCCAAGGTGGAAAAGTGAGTTTTTTCATGAAGCGTTTTTCTCTTTCGATGTGCCAACTAGAGGTCATTTTGTATAAATAACGGGTAGCTAATATGACGACTTTATTTCTGTCTGAAAACGTGTTTCAGGTGTTATAATGACGTCTTCTCGGCAACAAAAATGTATTCATTCAGTTCAGTTTTGGAGGTTATTTTGGTGGCTAATATGACGACCTTATTTACGATGTACGATTTAACCAAATTTTGATTTTGACCACTTTTCAATTTCAATACAAAGGACGGTCTATTGTATATCCTATTGACCAGACAATGTATGTTGGGGTGCTATCCTATACATACGAAGGAGATTTCTCGTCTAATAGACTGAAATTTAATGAAAATAATTTCAATAAATTTACAAAATGCATTTTAAGTGTAAAAAATAAATTTGTTGAACTTTTCGACCCAGCGATCAGAGAAGTCTCATCGGTATGGTTATCTCTGATCGCCTACCATAGAAGTTCAATGATGGAGGTCACATATAAATACTTTTTATAAAAAGTAAATGTGAATTATGTGGTGGAAAGATTTCTCATTGCACTTTGAAATTGGGTGATTGTTCCCCCTTCTTTGCCTGGTGGCATATGGATAGACCAAATAGAAATTATACGAAGGAGATTTTTCGTCTTAACAGACGGAAATTTATTGAAATTCTATTGAAATCCTATATACTTTTTCACGATAATTCTTCACTAATGGCGGAACGTGGTTCGTAATGGGAATCCCTTATATTCTATAGTATACCTTGAGAAAATACAGGTAGACTTTTTGAGTTGTGTGAAGATGTCCTCATCCCACTTTAATATCATTACCCTACAGTAGTAGGGTATTAGCTGCCATTGCTATGTTAGACATCTCTTCAGCAAAAATTAAATTTAACATGTGAGAAAGTTTTTGAGAAGTTTTGATATAAAATTGTTACCGTAATTTATTTCAATAAGGCTAGAAGATCTACTTTCAAGTTAAAGTGAAAATGTAAACAGAAACAAAAGTATTTGGTTTTACAATAAATATATTCACATCAAAATGATTTAATAGCAGTAGAATATTTAGTAAAATACAATAAATATCTATATGAGTATATAAAATTCAGGACGAATATGTAGTCATCACAACGAACCTATGAGGGATGATTTCACTTATCCTTATTATGAAATAACAACTTTCATAAACTTCATCATCATAGGTATTTTCATGTGTATAGGTATGTCTACCCACTTTTAATTAAAATTCATAGGTATGAGAATGTTCAACATTCAGATTGCTTTAACATACAAATTTTATACTGGATACATTCACCATCTAAGAACGAAGATTCCTTCCCCCATGATCTCTGAATTGGTTACCTTAGATGGCCAATTCATAAGCGTTACGAAAGGATAGGAAATCAAAAATTCCTTCTGTGTTCCAAGCATCTATCTGCCTTATTTATGTCAAAACATGCGATCTTTGAATGGGACTTTGATTCACTCTAGGAAGTTATGGGAATAATGCACTATTATGAAGCAGTTCAGGAAACCCTTATCCCTTCCTCGAACAGCATTATGACTAGATTTTTGATGCACATACCTATACACATGCAAATACCTTACGATGACTACTTTATGAAAGTTCTTATACCATAAGTTAGGATCCTGATAAGTGAAATCATCTCCCATAGGTACGTTGTGGTGACTACATATTCATACTGAATTTTATTTTATAGCAATGAAAGCTAATTCAAATGCAGTAAATCGAGAACACACGAAAATATTAAACACATTAATTAAATATTCTGCTGTTACAAAGTCATTATGACGTTAATATATTTATGACATTAAAAAATCAATTTTTGAGCAAAATTTCTAGTCTAAAAGACTGAAATTTATAGGAAATAACCTCAATAAATTTGCAAATTGCATTTAAGTGCAAAAAAAAATGATTGGAAAATTGAACTTTTCAACCCATAGATCTCCAGTGTGACCTCCATCGTTGAACTTCTATGGTAGGCGATCAGAGATAACCATACTGATGAGACCTCTCTGATCACTGGGCCGAAAAATCCTTTTTTTTTACATTTTTATTAGAACTTGGAAGTACTTCTTTTTACCTTATTGAAATTAATTATGGTAATAATTTTATAACAAAAAAACCTTCAAAAATATTCGAAACATTAATTTTGCAGAAAACTTCAGTAGATTATTGTCAAATTTATCAATATATCAGAGATTTTTTTACTTTTCTTTATATTAGAGGTCTAAGGGATATCACAGCACTTCAGCTGCAATCTGTCAAAATTTACTTACTTTCTCTGTACCGTATAATTTGCGTGACAATCTCAAGGGAATTATTAGTATTCTAATATTATAGTCCATAATTTGTTAGCGAGCTAATAATTTTGATACTATGTATTAGCATATTAAAACTATTTAAACTGTTAATCTAGTTTTATAAACTAGGCCCCAAGTCGTGTATGTGATTTACTACACATCTGCGGTAGTATCGGGTTCGTGATAGATAATGGAAATAAAAACAGACTTTCCTATAACACTGCAGGTTTCAGCATAACCTATTCGGGGTGGTCTTGTTTAAATTGATATTACTCACTATTAGCGTGGCCTCAATAATTCATTTTATAAGCGCTCCCACGACCTCGTGATCAAATCAGTACGGCAAGAAATCGCTACAGAGGAACGATTCACCTAAACAAAATTGATCTCATTATTATTGGAACGCTTACTTATGGCTGGATTTAGATGGGCTAATAGAAATAGAGGAGTACTTCAATTCAATTTCAAGTATTGTTTGTGTATCGGAACAAGTAGACGGAGATCTCTCAAATAGTAGAATAAATTGCGAACCTTTATTGTAACCAGTGTTGCCAGGAAGAATTTTTTTTTCTAATTTTTGGTTAAGATAATGTTCTTTTTCCCAAGGATATATCCGTATTGGAATAATTGTGATGAAAACTAAGTCAAAATTTTGAAAAACATAAATAAGATTTATGTCCTTAATTTTAGGTAATAAAAATTGGTCACTCTATCATTTTGTTCGAAATTTTTAATCATTAAACTTAATACTTTTAATACTGATTTCACTCTAGTGTAGACAGTAGGCAGTTCCGGACTTCATTGCTATCCTGATGAGATTGCTCTGCACTGCTGATCGAAACATGGAGTATACTCTCAAAATTTCTTTATGAAATTTTAATTTTCGGCTACAAAGCCAGTAACTGAGCAGTACCCCGGTAATTTTCCTTTAAACATTGATACTTTTAAGTTAACAAAATTTTGGTTACTTTTAATCATTACATCTTTTGTTAAAAGCATTTCTTTTAGGGTGGAAATGTTTGAACCAATAAATGAATATTAAATATTATATTGGAAATTCTTCATTTTAACGAGGAAAACATGCAAATCTTTTATTATGTCTAAAGTCTGCCAGAAAATAAAGAATAAGAATTCACTTTGGTAATTAGGTATGCATGCGTATTATAGGCTTTATTTTATTTCGATTAACGGTAGTTTGCAGATTTGAGGGGCCTCGGCGGTAAATTTTGTTGCAGCAATATTCACGGGTGCCTAACTCTGTGTGAGAGGGCTGTAGAGTATTGGGTTTTTTCTGATGGATTAAGGGTTTAGAGTACAAAAATATGGATGACAATTTTTTAGGGGAGGGTGTTTTTTGGGGTCATATCACCCCTCATAGGGGGTTGTCCAAACGACGTCATGTTAGGTACCAAATTAAAGAGGGAGGAGAGGATAATCGAGTGATTTGTCTTTGATCGTTTTAACGTGATAGCGGACTTATGACGTCGAAAAACGTTTTATTTTGAACTAGGGTCATATACACACCAGTTCCCATATTTTGCATATATTTCTGCCGTTCTTTATTTCACATCCATTAGTGCTTCGTTGTAAACATTTTTGTCATGGTAAGTGTATTTCCAGGACTTACCCGTTCTACGCAATGATGAGATGACAACATGTCCATGTACCAAAAGCGGCCATTTATGCACCTTAAAAAGGACTGATAAACTTCTTTTACAGTTATTTCCAAAACCCTTTATCGGATTCAAAAATTAATTACATATTTAATTAGGTAACACAATGTAGATTGGATTTCATCCTACACACAAGCTTTACCGTTTATATTTAAAATTTTTACAGCATCTCTTCTGTACTAGAAGCGGGTACCTTGAGACACAAAATCCATGTTTCTCTATAAATATTTCATGGATTTGCATAATTTGTATTTTAAAATATAGCCAGGATATGCAGTGAATATATAACTCAATTTCAAAAGCAGACAATACAATTTTTCTACTTTTTTTTCCACTTGCAACACACCGGAGAATTTGAGAAGTAAGTAGAGAATTCCCGAATTCTCTATCCCACTTGTTAATTCTCCGGTGTTCCATAATACCTATGGAAATATGTATACACAAATTCAAACACTTGTTTACCCTTAATTTATTAAAAAAATTCTCTAAATTTTATAGATATTTCTACAAAATTTGTTGAAAAATCTACATTAATTTAATAGTGAATTTAGTTAATTTATTGAATATCACCTAACTTATATGTAAACAATTTCCCATCTCCCGATAGAAAATTTATTAAAGACTATTGAATTCAAACTCCCTATGGATAGGAGAAACTTACCTATCTCCAAAGCCCAAAGTGTACTTTTCCTTTAAGTTAGCGAAATATGCCTAAACTTTGTGGCACAAATTGTTGCAACCGAATTTAGAGAAATACTCTAGCTACATAAAAACGTATATTTGGGAAAAACAAAATATAATAATATACTAAGCAGACTAAACTGAATACATATAAACAAAATTAAGGAGTTTAGTAATAGTTAGGAAAACCAGCCCTAGTAGAAATTGCTCACAGTTTTACCTTGTCTCCTGCCCCGCAAGGGACAGTTTTTATGTAAACCAATACTAATTTGACTGAAAAGTATCAAGGTGTTTGCAGTTCATAAAGAAACATATAGAAAATTAAGTCCCGATGAACCTCCTTATGAGTATTCAATAAATCTCATCGAAGGGCTTATTGAATAGCATGAAACTGCTTCCTATTTACTAAACCAGCAATAAATAAATATTTATTATTGTCATCACCTTGACAGATGACATTTCTATTAGAAAAATTTGATTGGATTTTTGTGATTTATTTATTTAAGTTTTTAAATTATTTATTTTAAATTAATTTTTTTATTTATTTATTTTTTATGAATTCATCTTGACACTTATTGACATACTTCTTAATAAACTCATCGTGACACTCAGTGCTAAGCTCATTAATAAGCTCATTGTGACACTCATTGACATGATCATTAATAAGCTCATCGTGACCCTCATTGACATACTCATTAATAGGCTCATCGTAACGCTCATTATGTACTCATCGTAGTGCTCATCTAATATTATAAAATGCACAAAAGAGAAGCACAGCATACATTTCTAAATAATTGAAAGAGATGCAATTCTCATGCACACTATCTGTGAATAAGTAAATAAATGAGTTTTTTCCCGGATTTGATTCCAACGCGAATAAATTTCATTAGTACGTTCATCTGATTGCTCATGAGGAGCTCATTGATGAGCTCATCATGATATGTCTACCAGGGAGGTAGATCTGGGTTAAGTTTCATCTAGTTAGCCACTTATGAAAATTGTCAGGTTAAAGGATTTCGAGTCAGTTTTTCGTTCAAGTGTTAACTACATTTCCGAATGTTGCCCGTTATATTTGTTCAAATTAGATAATTTTAACAAACAGTATAAACCCTTTATGCTTGTTTGTAAAATCTTTTGTAACAATTTTTTGTCACCATTTTCGGAACGCGGGTTGTTGAATAATTTTCCGGAATAGTTTCATGAAAATTGGGATGTCTGGCACGTGTTCAAATTAATAACCGAAATACACAGAAAATTTCAATGATCGTTTGTACAAAACTTCATTTTTCAAAAATCGTCCACCTTTAATTATGATCTTTTTTTTTAAATTGGAATAAAATTCCTGCCAGAGGTAGTTAAGAGTATATTTATTGTGATTTAAATATAAATGTATAGGCAAAATAAATTTTGAGAAAATGATGTTTTGTATGAATGTGGGTGTTACACTCTAAAAAAAAAAAAAAAGATAAAAACGGCAGAATATTATCAAAAATTAAGGAGTATCGATGTCCACCACACCTTCTGGACTTTTTTGTCCACGGTTGTTGTATCTCTACGCTTCTGAAAAATGATGCTATTTTTGCCAATTCATTCTTTCTAATGGAATGGCGGGATGGCCACTTTTATAATAACTGTCAAAATAAATAAATAAATAAATTGAATAAACACTAATAGGATGGCCTGCGGTATAATATCTTTAGCTTTTTGAACCATCAAGACACTCGAAAAATAAAATCGAGTTTTTTTAATTTTTTGTATTACAAAATTCTATTTTAAAAATTGTCAGCGAGTTGTGCAATGTAGGAAAATTTATTAGTAAATAAATACTGCCCGTATAAATATTTATGTGCTAGATTATCTTGAAGGGATTTAGTGCAGTGATCATGCCAAAAACCATCAGTGCCATCTAAATTGATAAATGAAAAAGAGTCAATGAACCAAAGCGTTCGTATTGTTCTAATTATTCGGATATCTAGAACAAGTTTCATGATCACTATATAACCCGATCACAACAAGTTCAAAAAAAAAAAAAAACAAAAAACAAACTTCAAGTGACGACTACACATTTAATTTGCAGGTGATCATCGTTGAGAACAAATCAATCATACTTGAGGAGAGTATTAGAACTAGATCGTAATTCTAGCTAAATTTTCAAGATGATTTGCAGTCGCATAGTAGAATTCATCCGAGTCGGTGTCGTTTTGAAATATAAACAAAAATTATCATGGACGTTTCTATAGACAAATTGTTGCATTTAATCGGTTTACATTTAGGTGATCTTGATTTAAACGATCGCAGTTGGTATATTAAGAACTCACCTTTAGGTGGTCGTGGTATATTTGCTGATCGTAATATTGAAGTTGGTGAAGTTATATTTCGTGAAAAGCCACTTCTAAGTGGTCCTGCAGGTCGTCAGCAGCAATATCGATGGAATTGTGTAGTTTGTTATAAATCTCTTGAGAGTAGAAATAGCGCTTGTAACAATGGATGTTCACTTCCGGTTTGTGATTCTTGCACTTATAGCAATGAACATTTGCTTGAGTGTGACCTATATAAATCATGGAAACCAATTGATCCACACAGTGTTAACCATCAAAGTGTAAAAATTTTAACGATCGTTCGCGGCATTTTCTTGGAACACAATCAACGAGAATTGATTTATGCACTTCAAGCAAACGACTATCCAAATTGTCGACTTGAAATATCTAATGCAGCAAAATGTTTCTATAATTTTCCTAATGATAATGAAACCATTTCCTACTTTTGTAGACTGTCGTTTGTGTTGAATTCTGTTGCATTCGAAGCTGTCCATGATGAGGGAGAAAATGATATTTCTGTAAAAGGATTATATCCATTAGCTGGCCTAATGAATCATGAGTGTACACCAAATACTTGTCATCTATTCGAAAAGGATAATACAATTATTGTCAAGGCTTCTCGATTTATTTCGAAAGGATCTGAAATTATGACGACTTATTCGAAGCTACTGTGGTCAAATTTATCTCGACGTGTATTTTTGAATTTAACAAAACAATTTACCTGTTTTTGCAAAAGATGCTGTGATCCTACGGTAATTGTTTTCTTTTAATTTGTTCTCTGCATGTGCTCGTATTGTTCTTTTCGACTAATTGTTTCTTACATATAGGAAAATGGAATATACCTGTGTGGTTTATTATGCCGTGAGAAATGCTGTCAAGGAATAGTCATTCCAGAAGAAACTGCAACCATTGAATCACCATGGAAGTGTTTAAAATGTCATAAAATCTATGATTCTAAAAATATGTTTAAAATTCAAGATTTCACATTAGCGGCTATTAATAGCAAGGTGAAAAGTGATTCAGTTAAAGATTTGATTTCATTCATAAATGAGAAAATACCGCGATTCGCACCAGCAACAAATCAATTTGTGGTGGAGGCGAAATTGAATGTTATTTGGAGGATGAAAAAAAGTGACGAAAAATTCACAGAGCAAGATTATCGTGATAAAATTCGCTTTTGTGAGGAGATTTTGGATATTTTGGAAAAGTTAGAAGCTGGAGAGTGTACAATTAAAATGTTGATACAAGACGAAATGAATAGAGTTATTTGAAGGGCATTTAGGTATAATTTAGGTAAGCAAAATGTAAAGAGATGAAAGGTAATTAATTTGTAAATAACTTCTCATCTCCTTGTAGTGGTAATAATTAATTAGAATTCCATTAAGTAGAAATAAAATTAATGTTGATTTAATTAAAAATTTTGTAAAAGTTTCTTCTATTATTAAGGAGATAGTTAAAAGTGTATACAAATCAAAACACACAAGTTGTTAACGATGACATCAGATAAATGTAGTATTTGCAATAATCAATGGAATTCAATATCAAACATACACGAAGATGAATTACCGATTGTCATAGACTAATCAGTAGTAAAGGGTTTTCCAATAAGAGGTGTTATTTTGATATTCAATGTAAAATGCCATTTTTTCAGATAAATGATCGGTTCTTTATTTCATTATAAAGAGGAAGGTATGCCGTTAATAATGGAAAATAACATCAGCCAAATGACCACCACGACCACGCCTACAGGACCATATCCTTTTCATGAAATTTTCCATAACCAAATCCCAAAGTGGCTGCCATATGTCCTCGATAGCCTCACGAATTCCATCTTTGAGGTCTTGAATCGACGCTGGGCTGTTGCGTAGACCTTCTCTTTCACGTGGCTCCAAAGGAAGAAGTCGCAAGGTGTTAAGTCACAAGATCTCGGTGGCCAATTGTGATCACCTCTTCGAGAGATAACACGATCCGTAAAAGATCAATGGTTTCGTTGCTTGTATGGCACGTAGCGCCGTCTTGTTGAAAGTAAACGTTGTCCAGATCAATACCATCCAATTCCGGCCATAAAAAATCATTAATCATATGTCGATAGCGCAATCCATTCACCATAACTGTTGCTCCAGCCTTATTTTCGAAAAAGTAAGGTCCAATGACCCCGCGGGACCATAAACCGCATCAAACAGTCACACGTTGAGGATAGAGAGGCTTTTCAACAATAACTCTTGGGTTTTCCGAGCCCCAGATGCGACAATTTTGCTTGTTGACGAAGCCATCGAGGTGGAAATGGGCCTCATCACTCAAGATGAGTTTTCGATGGAATTCCGGATCATTTTCAAGGACCCAATCAGCAAAGACTCTTTAAGTCTTAAGACCCAAATCTTTATGCAAAATACGGTGTAATGACGTTTGTGGAATGCCTAATTCCAAAGAACGACGAGGAATGGACAAACCTGGGTTTTCTTCAACACTTTCGGCTACAGCAGCAATATTCTCGGCTGTTCTTGAGCGACGTGCACGGGTTTTATTCTTCACATCACTAACTTGTCTCGACAGCTCGAATTTTTCTACCAATTTCTGTATTGCCGTCCGACAAGGTGCTTCATGACGACCCAAAAATGTTCGAGTTTTACGAACCGTCTCTGCCACATTTTCACCATTTTTATAGTGAATTGTAATAATTTCAATGCGTTGTTGAATCGTGTATCGTTCCATTTTTATTAATGGCGTAGTTTCTACTTGTCAAATATCAAAAAATGACAGCTCCAAAAGTGACATCTACCGAAATAGCGGGCTAATTAAAATAACACCTCCTATTGGAAAACCCTTTAGCATATAAGAACTAGATGTTGCATGGCATACTAGAGCAGACTATACAGAATGGGAAATGGGTAGTGCATTTTGGAATGGACTATAACATGTTTTAGAGCGTGCCGAAAGCAAATGTTTTTATAATAGCAGTTTTGTATTCATTTGATCAACTTCCTCAATACTTCAGATACGAAAAAATTTAAATCAATCGACGTATACATCATTTCCATTCCGAAATGGACCAAACAGCCATGTATACTTTTTTGGTACTGCATGTGACATCTAGTTCTTGTGCCATATATGGTAGTAGGGAATAAAGGCAAAATTTCAAGAGATATTCTCATGTGTTGGTTTTAATATGCAAATGTCAAAATATGTGGCATTCGAAATTTCGCAGATAGAAAATCGTAAATTGTTTCACATTTTAAAAGTTCAGGATTAAGAAAAAATCTCGGAAGGGGAATGCCGATTTTAGGCCCGACACTTCCAGACATGAGAGTTGTCTTAAACGATGCCTTATTATACTCTGAACAAAAAAGCTGGGGGGAGAGTGGTCAAAGTTTGATCTAGTACATTTTAGAAAATCAAATAGAGAACTAAATTCTTTAGGTACTGAGAAGAAGTTCGAGTACCCACATTACTATACCCGGAGGCTTAAATAGCTATTTATAGCCATCCCAATATCCACTTTCTTAGTATTTCCCTCGTTTTTATTCGAATTGAGGTACCAGATTTTTCTCACCTCAAATCGGCTCTAGCTTGGTAGGGTTATGTCTGGTTAGAAAACGGGTTTCACTGTTCTCCTCAGCTTATTACCAGCTACAATTTGTAAAAGAAAATTTTTCTATAAATTCTTTTCAATTAGAGGGTAGGGCCCTCTAGGCGAACGGGGGGGGGGGGGGGTTGGTTGGTTCCAAGACCGCATCTTATCAAATAAAAGGTCCCGCCGAGTACTATCGGGTGGTGTATATTTTTCCCGATTTAGAAAACTTTCTCGGGACATTTTTGTCACCGGAAAATCCATTTTAATGCACTTGGGTCACATACACTCCCAGCTACTACATTTCGCATATATTTTTGTAGTTCTTTCTTCCGTGGCCATAAGTGCTCTGTTGTGAACATTTTACTCGTAGGAATTTTCCACGACACATAAATTCCTCACAATTATGAGAAGTTGAAAAGTTGACTTTATCACCCAAGAAAGTCGCTCAAGCTACGTTGGGCCTTAAGTTGTATGAAAATAACCATAAAAAAGCGAAAGATGTCCAACATTATGGCACTACTTAACAGATGATGTGATCAGTTCATAGGTTTCAAGAAGAACAGACAGCTTTGGAATTTTAGTTTTAATTTCATTAAATTCGATACCATTCATTCGGCTTTAAGTAAAAAATGTCACTATTTAATGACTTGATCATGCCATCAAGTTTAGCAGTTATAGGGCTCCCATTGGAGTTTATGAAGGTGTTGGAATACTTTTCATGTGCGCAAAATAATATTGAAAAATGCTAATTTTTAATTCAATCTGAAGAATGGGGGCATTATTTCAGAACTCAATTTCATAAAGGTTGTCGATTGATTTTGCTATTCTTGAACTCGATCGAGTGTATAAAAATGTGTTACCTATTCAGTGCTTCCAATTAGGAAAATTAATTTTTGAGCTCAGTTTCCGTGGTGATTCTAGCAGTGGCGCTTGGTAAATCATTTTTCATGTCATTAAACGTGGTGAAAGATTGAATGAATGGCTCAGTTACGTTTGTTTCTATCCTTGATGAAGCACCAAAGATTGAATGTTTCTCATGCCTTGCACTGCAGAATGGAGCTCAACACGTTCAACTAAATTTTACTCAAAAGTCAACTGCTTCTTCCTATTTTCCGTTTATGTTGGCATTGCTTTTATTAAGGTACCTTTCGTTAAATATCTATTATGTGCTTGATCATATAATGCCCTAGACACACAGCGCTCTTGATGAAGAAATATCTAACGACTCATTAGTTTATGTATAATGATTATTATAAACTGCAGACACACAGCCATTTATTGATTGAATTAACGCGATGAACTTTGTTTGTATTTATTTTATTTTCAATTTAACAATTTACAAATAAGAAAAACATTATATTAAAAGGAATAAGTTTGTGATTTGATTTCTTTTCATTTCTTCTTCTTATTTTTCAAATCGGCAGATGCACAGCAGAGCTCCACATTTATACTATATGCCAAATCTAGTACATTTTTCCTCATTATAGTTATAATGAAGGAAAAAAAAAACTTCATTAGTGTACTTCATTATGATCTGATTTTCGAGCCATAATGATGTATACTGTGTGACACACGGCATTTTAATGAATAGTACTAATGATTCATTAAATCGTGCTGTGTGTCTAGGCTATAAAACACAATATTGATGTTGTGCCATTATCTTTGACTTAAGATTTTATTAGTTGATAATATGTTTGAAAATTGTAGAGATTTCCTTTTTACTTTATTAAGAATAAAACCAATTTCCATTACATTCTTTTGCTTTTAAAGCACTGTCGTGCAAATTTCATCGAGTGAATTGTCGATTGGAAAGAGTCGATATCGAGCTCTGTAACGATCAAGCTTCTTTATCGAATAGTGTTTGGAATAAGGCCCCAGAGTGGTGTATTATAGGTATAACTGGCAGGCTCAGGTTTAGGTGATTGGTCGGATCCACTGTATCTTCTATATTCGCACCATTCACCCTACGTGGTTTTGTAGGAATCCAAGATCTCAATAAAAAAAAAAACTTTATAGCTAACTATTTTATAAAACAAGAAAAATACAATAAAATATATTAAAAAAAACTTTTAAAAGAATTACTCGAGAGCGCGTTTACTTAGATGGCTGAAATTGTGTACACAACATTTTCATAAAAATAGTAAATAAAATCAACTAAAATCAACTAAACCGGGGAACCTTTTCTTGGTGTCTGTTGTTATATACAAATTTAGGTTTTTTACCTGTACTGAGAAAACGATCAATCCCAGACGTTTTTATTGTACTGAAAAGTTTTTTCAGAATATGAAATCCTACGAAATTGGTTATAATAATTTTTTCTGTCCGACGTACCGTTCTAGAAATACATAGATGCGAAAAGCACTTTAAAAATCAAACTTGCACAGATGGGAGACCATACGTTAATTATATAGGGCGTTTTTCCATAGTTGTCCACAGAGCAGGAGGTAATAGTACTCACCTAAGCAACCAAAAAATTATATGGCAGGGGCAGTTACAGCGTGATTAAGAAAATAAGTAAAACACGAGTTTTCGAACAAAACTGAGCCCAAGCCGCATGAAAAAGTAGAAAATAAACTTTTCTTCACACACAGAGGTGGACTCAGATTTTATTCGCTGACAATCACCGATATATTTCAGTATGATCAATCAGAGGTAATTAGTGATTTGATTCATGAAGAGAAAGAATATTCAAGAGAAATGTCCCAATCAAAAAATCTGAGTCCACATCTGTACGTGAAGAAAAGTTTATTTTCTACTTTTTCATGCGGCTTGGCCTCAGTTTTGTCTGAAAACTCGTTTTTTACTTATTTTATTTTTTTCCTTTTTCACGTTAACTAAATTGTTCAAATATCAATTTAACCGAACTTAATTATATTTTTACTTAATTCTAATTTAATTTTCGTGTCTTACTTTCTTTTTAATTTTCCGTTTTCCTTTCAATTTTCCGTTTTTCTTTAATTTTTCTTATATTTATCCTTATATTTCCTTCTTTCTTCTTTATTTTGAGTCAATTTTTGAATATTGGCAGTGACATTTTTTTGCGACCATACGACTCGAGAGTTTCCAATCAACTGACCGTACTTCGAACACAATCCGAACAGTTTCGATAACTAGGACTACGGTTTACCGACGTTTCGAAAAATTTGAAATTTTGAAGGCAGTTACGATGAGATGATTGGAAGTCAGCACCGTGGTTGCCAGTCATTACCGACATTAAGTCATGTTTGGTGCCGATCCGAAAACAAAAATTTTTCGAGTAGCAAATCGCTGAAGTACTGCAACGGTTTTCTGAAATTCAAATTATGTTTTAAACAGTGCTTTTTAGCTGTATTCCAACTTGATCCCATATAATATGAATTTTCCCGATTTTCCATGTCTTCCACAGACTTTTCCTATTACTATGATTTTTTTTTTAAAAATTTACATGAATTTTCCTCGATTTTTCATTCAAGTTTTCATGATTGTTGAAGTGAAATTATTGATGCCAGCAGCATGGAAAAAAAAATGATTCCGCATAGCTTATAAAACTTTTTTGTCGGAGAATTTTCCAGAAAAATTGGAAAATTCTGTATTTTTCCTGAAACAGATTTATCACTAATTATATCGATGAAAATTTTTCCGATGATTTTCCCGCTTTTCCTGGTATTTCATGGAGTTTTCCACAAAAGCAACTTTATGCAACTCATTTCGCTCTACAACTTTGTCTTAGGTTGCAAAACACTCAAACGCTTCCTTGGTCGGAAAAACTCCGGAAAAGCGTTTTACATGAATTTTCCTCGATTTTTTCTGCAAGTTTTCACCATTGTCGGAGAGAAAGTAATGATGCCAGTTGATAGGGAACTTGATCCTGCATAATTTAGAAAACTTTTTTACTGGAAAATTTTCCGGAAGTCGGAAAATTCCGGAAAATTTTTCGGAAAACTCTGAATTTTTCCTGAAACGGATTTATCACTAATCAAATTTGCACAAAATTTTCAAATGATTTTTCCCGATTTTCCGGGTTTTCCATGGAAATTTCCGGTTCAAATTCACGCGACATGAACCTGTGTGCCAAATTTCAGCTCGCTGTGATGACGAAAAGTGGGTCTACGAGAGTGTCGAAAATAGTAAAAAAGAAATATATAAATATACAGACAGACAAATTCGTGTACGAGTTAAAGGGACGGGCTGGCCTCAAAAATATGCTAGGTTTTCACAAAACACCCTGCATTTGAAAAAGTTCAGGGTATACGGTCATTGTCAATAGCTCATTGTATGCAGAGCTTTATGGCTTTTCCAACGACTGCTCAACCAGGCGCATACTCTCCTCCACTCAAGAGTTATGGTGGTCTAAACTAAAAATTTCGGATTTTCTTACCTTTTATTTTAATTTAACCTCTATTACTTTTGCAAAAACATAACATAAATTTTTTTTTATAAAAACTGTAAACTGTAGACTCTCCTCTTTAAGTTGACCTATTATACCCTATGTGTTAACTGTAGCCGTTAAACAGTTATTAAGTCATAACCTATTCAGATCATACCAAAATTAGACGATAATTTTTTAAATTATGGTTTTTCATTTACTAAGGGAACTAATTATCTTGGAGAATAGATTTGAGAACAGCATTGAGAATAGGTTAAGAGCTAATAGCTCTTTAACGACTACAGATTTCACATAGGGTGTAATAGGTCACATTAAAGAGCAGAATCGACAGATTATAATTTTTATAAGAAAAAGTTATGTTATCCACCCTTTTGTAAAAAAAAGCAGATCAAACTAAAAAAGAAGTTAGAAAATCCGAAATTTTTAGTTTGGGAGTATGCTTCATATAGGGTACCATAAGAATTCGTCTTATTGTTAGACCAATCCTAGTCTTTTTACCTGTTTTTCTCTGCAATAAGTTGTTTAGAAGATTATCGCACTTTAACCATAGAGTCTATTCCAAGGTACAATTGTACCTTTGCTGAGCAACCAATTGCAATTTGAAATAGAAATATTTGTCGTAGCAATTTCAAATGATCATAGCCTCGAATATATCTTTTACTGGGCTTTAACGTTGAAAACTGAAAGAAGTTTATATTGATACTTTCTTTACGTGGCCATATGGGCTTGCATGTCGGAATATGTATACCCAAGATATAATTTTACCTACGCATATTCAGGAGCCTTATTATGGAAGCCATGGCGATATTCATAGCTCGACTATATAAAAGAATAGAAAACTAAGAAATAAACGGAAATGGTCTTGAATCAGCACATTTGGGAGATGTTGAGCGCTCAACTTCAACTTACGAAACTATCATTGTGGATGAGCAGCGCTACTCATATCGTGGTCGAACCTAAGTCACTCAATTTATCTCCAGTAAGCCTGCCAAGTACTAAATTAAATTCTGGTGGTTAGCGGATGCGAATACGAATTTTCACAGACACTGACAATTGTTTTACAATGTTGAATGGATATGAAATTCTACATCGAAATAAGTTGCCATTCCTTGGTTCGGAAAAAATAGTCTTACATTCCCACTGAAATGCTTCCTCATAAACGCAGACTTGTAGAAAATTCTGTGTTTGCTTGGTATAACGATGAAATCGCGTTAATATCCTACATAAAAACAAAAAAAAAAAATGAAGGCGGTTATTTTGATGTCGAGCAAGCATGATAAGCCCCAATTATTATTGCAGAAAAAAAAAACAAGATTCAGGCTATACTAGATAGTAATGAGCACAAGGGGTGGGGGCGTTGATGATATCGGCAGAATGTTCTTGAATTATAGCTACAAACGTAAAACAAAACGTTTGCCTTTGGCATTTTTTTATAATAACTTAGACCTCGCAGTTTTGGGTGCTCAAATTATACAAAAGGAGATAATGTACTCAAAAGGAATTGGTTACAGAAAATGTAACGTTCGGTGTAAATTTCTTCATGAACTAAGTGGCTTCTTATTGGAGCCACTTATATAAAGGCGGGTCGCAAATCTAGAAGTAATGAAGCACTTCAAATCCCGCACAGGCACTATATGCTACAATGGCGTTGATTTACCGACTTTGATTCCATACGGGCTCATGTTTCATATACAGCATAGAAAAGAAGCCTCAACGAAAGGCACGTAGGATTTGCTGTATTTGTAAAAAAAAAAAACAGTTTGCGTTCCTCACAGTGTGAGTAGAGGCATTGTTATTGTCAATATTTATGAAAAATAATTGAAGCACAAAAACAAGAAAAATATAAAAAATCATAAGCGCATAACCTTTTTGTACCTCAGTAGTCTTATATCTTTTATTTTGTAATAAAAACAGTAAAATAAACGTAAATACTCTTCTCCTTCGACTTATCTGCCATTTTTCCATATTATTTCCTGTATTAAATCTCACACCGCACGCCTATTCAATACCTTTTGTCCTTAATAACAAGTACCTCCTTTGTACCTTTGGTAAACAAATTTTACATGAAAAAGCTGGAAAAATTTATTTCACATCAGAACCCATATAACGGTTAAACATTGAAAATTGAAATATTCCCATAAAATATGTAAAATATTATGGTTAAGCGTTTAAAAGAAAAATTAGCATCAATATACACCCCCTCTGTACACAAATCGAAATTCACGCATTAGAATAATATTCGGGTGAAAAAAGTCAGTTATAAAGTTTCTTACGGAAGAAAAAAAAAATCCATTTAACAGCACTCAGCAGTAGCATTAATTAGATAACATACAAAGGCCAAAGTGGACCACTCCAACGGGGTAGTCCCCCCCCCCCCCAGCACACCACAATACCGTCAAAAAAATAAATTTTGTTTACCCCATCGGATAGCTCCCCATTCACTCATTCTAAATAAAAATACCCCATGTAAATCCATTTACGTTTACTACCCTAAAATTCTTCCCTAGTTTTCAGATTTTCGTCACAAATGTTACTCTCAGGTACAAAGTTATTTAGTCAAGGATTAGTGAGTGGAAAAAAGTAATTAAAAAAAAAAAGGAAAAGAAAATATAATGTTAACAAATAGAATTTTGCCGATCGCCAAGAAGGACCGACCGCATACCAAATATAAACTAATACTTATTTTTTACTATTCTAGTTCCAACAGGGCCTCTTTTCACTAAGAGATCTCTTAGAAAAAATGAATTTTCACCTGAAACTTAAGGTTTTACAAATAACTAAATACTTTCTTTGACTACTTTTTGATTTACACTCCACAGAAACGTGGATTTGTCTTTTGAGTATCCTCCTGGAATACCAAAACGGTTAATTTATTTGTTCTGCGCCCCCTACGGGAAAAATGATTTCCAAGATTGATAATTTCTTCCAACGATTTCCAATCCGGTGAAGTCTTGAAAACATTATTTTCTTAATTTCTTATTAAACATATTCTTGGTGAAACTTTCTTTAATGGTATCGCTTCAGAAAAAGTTGGTCATGCATAGTTTTCGGTACAAAAAAAAAAAAAAAAAAATACAGAAGAAATCTAACGTAGAAAATTATATTTTCCCGATTTTGCTGTACTTATACTCGTATGTCGAAATATACGAAAAAATTAATTCAACACTTTTCTGGTTTTTATGTGCTTTTACACGTCTAGCATGACGTAGAATGAACAGATAATGACAATATACATTACAAATAAAAACTATTATTTTAAGTTTGAATACCTTGGTTGCTGAACTATCTATTGGATATCCATTTATCACAGTTTACAAATTTTGTCACAACCTCGGAAGCAGTTGACTAATTTTTAGTACTTTTAGGCATATATACAGGGTGTCCCGTGAGTGGTCTGGCACCCGAAGGATATGTATAGGTCACACTTAGGCCATTGAATAAATAACTAATAAGAAAGCGGTGTATCGTGCGAATATACAGTGTGCGTGCTTAACCAATTCAATGACAGTATGACCTATTGGCGGGGGGGGGGGGGGTGGGGGGGGGGAGAAATGACAAGAGGGCCTACTGCCTATTTTGCGTCAGTTCAACATTTCTGATATTTCATATTTTTTGAAAAGAAGTTCGGATTTGAATTCGCGATATTAATTTAGCAGGATTTTTACTTAATAGTATGTAGTGTGAAATAAGTGTGAAATATTCTTTTGTGAACGATATTTTATGTTATCGAGACTCCGGAGTCTTAAATAACGGTAATGAAGTGCGCTGTGCTGTGCTGCAGGAACAAACGGCGTTATTGTCGTAAGAAAGCATTCTTCAAGTAAGCTTAATAGCTTTACTAATTAATTATAGTGTTTCAAACAAAATAAAAGTGAAATATTAATAACAATAAACAGCCATGGCAAAAATTTTACATTTTCCAATGCTGTTTTTTTTGTTTGTTTACAATTGAATTGTAATTGCTGCCTAAATTATGTCAGTCATACAAAGGCAACATCAAGAAATATTATCTGAATATAAAGGGGCACTAAAATTTTGTTTATTTTACATAGCATTTTTGATTATAAAAAAGTGTTCCCATTCAAAATGACACGATTTCATTACTGCCATGACAAAAAGAATACAAACACAGCACACTAATATATTTCGCGGAGTGGCTTAAGTTTTCACCCGATATGCCGTTTCCTTATTAGTTTTTTATTCAATGGCTTAGATAAGCAAAAAATTATATGGGTGGTGGAGGAACTTTTGAACGTTACACCCTATGATGATGTTTTAAAATTTGTTAGATTAAAAATCGTTGGACCTTTTCAATGGTCTATGAACATTTCCAGTCCTGCTCTCCCTGAAGTTATGGCTCAACAAAATTAATATTTCGGAATTTTAACTCGTTTTTTTCTTATTTAACTACTATTTTTATCAAAAGTCACCGTCATCAACTCAAATTTTCCATATTGGATTTACAAAGCCCAAAAGCTTAGCTTTAAAATGACACTCTGTACCCAAAATGTAAACCTTTCTCTATTTTTTGCACCTTTTGAATAACTTTAATCAACTCACAGGCCCCTGACTAAAAAACTTTGTGTCTTAGCGCCTGAGAGTTCCGTTCGTGATGATAGAGTTTTAGGATAGTAAACGTGGATGTATTTAAATTGGGTTTTTTTTATTTAGAATGAGTGAATGGGGAGCTTTGCGATCGGGTGGTTTTTGGTTGGGAATGGTAACCTTTGGGATTGTCCAATTTGGGCCGTGTCTGATGAGTCGAGAGATTCAAGAGTCCAGATTTTTAAGTCGAGATTTCAGAGTCGATATTCGAGAGTAAACAAGTTAAGAAAGTTAAAAAAGTTAAAAAAGTTTAAAAAAGTTAAATAAGTTAAAAAAGTTAGAAAAAAGTTAAAAAAAGAGATAAGAACAGTTAAAAAAGTTGAAAAAGGTTAAAAATAAGTTAAATCGTGATTCAAGAGTCGAGAGTGGAGACGGTGTATAGAATTTATGATAAAAAAGTAGAAAATAAAATATATGAAAAAAAATAATTTTTTCTTTTCCACTGATATACACAAGAAAAGTTTCGTTGGAAAATAAAAATTAAATCTTAAAAGTTTGGGCATTTACAGTTAGACAATTGTGATTAAATGTAGTTATGGATGCCCAAACATTTAGGATTTAATTTCAGTTGTAGCGTTTTTATTTTGCAACGAAACTTTTCTTGTATCACTGAGAAAGAAAAAAATATTTTTTGCAATTTATTTACGAAAGGTATTTATTTTAAAAGTTTTTTGATATATTTAATTATTATGTATATCCAGCGTAAAAGGCATCATCATAGGGTGTAACATTCAGAAGTTGCAAGGTGATCTATAAAAACATACAAAAATATATTTAAGTCCCGTTATCTCCGAAACCATTAGGATTTGCACTGCACCACTCATACAATTTTTTGCTTGACTTATCCATATCCTTTGGGTGCCAGATTGCTCACGGGACACCCTGTATTTTGACCTCTAGTTACGGAAAATTTATTTTAGTTCAATTTGTGGTAGATGAAAAGGATAAATCAAAATGAAAGCACGACAATTATGTAGCGAAATGTCAAAATATGCGCCTAAAAGTACGACAAAAGCTCAAAATCAGCATCAATTGCTTTTTAATCTGCAAACTTTAAGAGTATTTTTGATTTCTTTTTAACATGGGGCTGATTTGTCGGGAATGTAAGGTTTCGTGTAAAAACTATAAAGGTTTCTGGAGTATAATTCGGCAAAAAGGTCCGGTTAGCGTAAAAAACTGAAACAAAGTTACTTTTTTGTTGTTTTCAATCACCCCCATTTTGAATTCATTCGACTCCATTTTCCGTCAACGGCCACATTTTTATGTATCACCTTTTTTAATAAATGATGTCTCTGTTTTGTGCACGATGTTTAATGTAAAATGGGAGGCTGTTGGTGACTAGTTTGGTACGATCAAAAGATCCAAGTAAATATCCTTTGTCCTTGCTGTTCCTATCATGCATTCACTTTCAGATATAATAGGGATATCATTTTATGTACCTAGTATGTAAATAAATGCAACAATCATATGTTCGTATTATAATTTTAAATAATTTCTAAAAATTTATTCATTGACATAACAGTTTTGAACCTTAACTAAAAAATTATAAAGTAAAAACTGGAAAATATGTGCATCTTTTCATTTGTCCCTGTACGTAAAATATATGTATATACTATGCGCGCGCACCTTTAAACTTTTTTCTTATAGCACAGATGGAAGAATCAAATTAGAGTAGTTCGCTTGAAAGGCATACATTCATATGTTTTTTTTATACATTTTCACTTTAATGAAAAATTTCACAGCTTCATGAGTTGTTTTACTTATTGTTCTAGTTGTTTTTTTTATGTCTTAATTTTGCACTTTATATAAAGTAAAGTAATTTATTAAAAAATATCCTATATAATTGTGGGTAACTCTTGTACTATGTGATCGAAATTACTCGTTCTCGATTTCTATTAGCTTCTTCTTTTTTAGAGCGGTAACGTTGAAGTGACGGAATGGAAAACAGCACTATGCCACTAACTGCTATTGTTACACCAGCCATAAGGAAACCAGGATTATATGAGTTTGTCATATCAAACAGCCATCCTGAAAAGAATAAATTTATTTTTGAAAATTTCTATGTTTTTGTTTTTTATATCGTTTATAATAATTAGATTTGGAAGAATGGAAAATTTGATTAGTTTCAAGGAAAAGTTATATATGTAAATGAGCAGAAATTATTGCTTTGATTTTATGTTAATATATCAACAGATAGGGCGAAGAATCTGTCAAAGTAAATATGCTTGTCCTTATATGCGTCCTTGTGCCCTTGTTGTCCCCAACCTCGTCATCGAAATCTATATATGTTTTATACTGTTTGCGCTTTAGTAAGTACCCATGAGCCCGAACCTTATAATAACTTCAGAACCTGTTCTTATGGACTTAGTTTATATACTGGAAGGAGTTTTATTTAGACTTAGTAAACTGAGCATGCATTTACATGTATGTTATATTGTATTTCATTGTTCCAAAATCTGACAGGATATTATACATGGGATTGAAGCATTTTCGTATCATAAACGTCATTTTGTTTTTCTTATAATAGCTGGACTTGATCGGGCATTATTCAAAGAACACAGCTTCTTTTGAGAGATCACCCTCGATTCTTCACGTGTTACAGCTTGTTGGTATAGAGTGGATTACACAATTGTGCTATGTCCTCTAATTTGGTATCTGACTCCCATTTATTGGTGTAATTATACATTTTTGTTTTTAAATTTTTAAGTATTGGCTTCTCCCTCATGAAATGATATGATAAAGGCAAGTTTAGTATACATATGTACTCTTCACCAGGAGACATATATTTAACCATTTAATCCTTGGATAAAATTTTGGGTTTGATCTGAGATCATGTAGATAAAAAGTTTAGCTTAGTTACTAGAGCCTTTGCCAGTGCAGTAAAACATTTCTAAATTTCACGTCTAGAAGAATAAAATTAATTGAAAAAAATTTCAATAAATTTACAAATTGCATTAAAGTGCAGAAGAATTGAACTTTTCGATCCAGCAGAATTCAGAGAGGTCTCACCAGTGACCTCCAACATTGCCCTTCTATGGTAGGCGATCAGAGATAACCATACTGATGAGATCTCTCTGATCGCATGGGTCGAAAAGTACAATTTTTCTTAAACTACTTTTCTGTGCATGGGGTATGAAAGCATGTGTGATGTACTTTGTGTACAGTATGAAGATTGGAAATAAAAGTTAGGTTTCCGAATTAAAGGCTTGCGGGCTTGTAGATGAAAGCTAATTCATATATCATAGACTCTAGTATTAGACCGACGTATCGGGCATCGATTTTTTAAGAACTTTCATAACTGAATGTGGAAATCTTTCGAACCAATCTGGTTACTATTTTATTGATAAATGGGTCGATTGCTAGTGCTAGTCGATGCTAGTGTTTCATTTCTTGTTACTGGTATTAAGATGGTATATTATCTTGAAATTTATATCGCTGTTACAAGGTTGATGTTCTTCTTATAATAACATTCTCGATATTAGTGTCAAGAGAAGAACCATATTTCTATCCGTTCCAGATAGTCAGTTTGCTCCAATTGCTTAAAGATCACTTCGGAAAACGTCTCGGGGACTATAAAGTTGAATTAATCCTGACTTTTGGAGTTTTCAACAAGATTACACATAGAGGTGATCTTTTTCACAGGTCCATGTTCAGTTCTACAATATTTTTCTTATACCCTTCATTAAAGTAGCTGTTCGCACACTCATATCTGTTTACATTATAAAAAATTGATGGAGAAAGAAGAACTTTAAGAACTTTTATTTTTAATGATTCTAAATCAAATTTACAAATGCAAGAAGAAAAAACAACCGCCTCGTCCGGGGTTTGAAACCGGGACCTTCCGCTTGCCGGGCGACTGCTCTTACCACTGAGCTAACGAGACGATGATTTTCCCCCTTGTTTTTATCAATTTGTTACTTTTGTCACTAGCCTACTAAGCCACGTTTTACTTTCAGCTGGCATTAAGCCAGTAACGCTGAAAGCGCACAAGTAAATTATTGTAAATTCAATTTTTATTTATTTTTCCCGCGGACGGGAATCATTAAAAATAAAAGTTCTTAAAGTTCTTCTTTCTCCATCATTGACCGATTCTACCAAGTGTAGGTTCGATTCCCGTCCGCGGGAAAAATAAATTATAAAAAATTGTTTAAAGTTAGATACCTTTACCTACATTGCAAGAATGTATAGACTTTGAAGAAATAAATAGAACCCGTTGAAATGGTAAGTACATTTGCACTGGCATAACATTACTTCCTTTCGGTAGTAAATTTCAATCAATTTACATAGATATTTCTGCTTTTACTGTAATTATGCAAAATATCTTTGGACAAGTGCAATAGTTTACAACAGAATCACTATAGTGCAATTTAATTTTCCTACTAATAAGTTGCAAAACTCGTATAGTGCGGTCGTGTAAAGAAACAGAAATTCTGCTCTAATAAGTAAATATTGTAGAGTATTACAGTGTAAAAATAAAACTTAGTAGTATAGTTTTCCTCATTCAAGAGCAGCTTTTACAATGAAGAAGTAATAACTGTACATAAGTATAGTGGTGATAGGAATGGTTTGATGTAATTTAACACAGAAATAGTAAGTTAGAGTAGCGGCCATCGTAAAAAAGCATGTACTATCAGCCACACTTAGATCATCTATGGTCCATTGTGATGCAACTTTATTGGAACCCTGTCTGGAAAAGATATGTAAGAGCTTGGGGATGCGATAAAACTAGCCACAAGAGTTAATGAACGTTACCAGGTCCCCGACTCTTTGTCTGCTAATTCTTCCAGTTCGCAGAAAAGGTAGCTACCAAGCGTATTCTTCCTACGCCTAGCAGGTATACAGCGGGTGCTGAACGCTTTCAACCTCTACCTCCATACAGCTTATGCAGAAGTCATTGTATGAAGGTTGCATATGCCCTTCATGTTTGCCAAAGACGTAGTGTCCCGTAATAACTGCAATACGATTACGTACATCATTCTGGCTCTTCCTCGGCAGAGATTCAGTCTTCACAGGACAAATTTCGAGCTCAAGCTGTCTTGAAATCTTGAATGAAGTCAGTTCTCCCCATCTGCGATTTGACAGCTTGCAGACCTGTACATCCAGAATTCTCTTCACTAATTTTGGGGACCAACCTATGGGTTTCTCTGCTAGACATATATTCATAATGGAACCCTTTCTGGACAAGGCATCCACTGTTTCACTTACAGGTATGTCACATTGGCCAAGTACGCAGCATAGAATAACTCTGTGGTTAGCATCCAGTTTCCTGAGATCACTGTGACCCCGTTGTACTAGGCGCGATCTAATGGTGCGTGAGTCCAATAAAAAATCTTGATGCTGCTTTGCAAATGGCCGGAAGTCCTGGCTTGAAACATACAACGGTGATCCAGTATGCGATATGATTCCTGTGTTTGAGGGAGCTCTGAGTACACTCCGGCTCCCATTTCCATATCCATTTTCGAACCGTCCGTAAAGACACATACATCAGAGTCATTTGCCACACGATTACCATTCTACTCCTCACTGCTAAGAATGGTAGTTGAGAACGCTTTCTCAAAGTCTAGTATTAGAACAATGTAATCCGTAGCTCCCCGTTTACAGTATCCAGGACAAGTCCTCAGTATTCTGGTGTGGCCAAGGTCTACTGTTATCCAGCACCCGACTCTTTAAGTCTTAGTGCAATCTTTGCAGCTATACATTTCCCATGGATGTCGAGGGGCAAGGGCCGGAGCATAATGTTCATTGCTGCCATTAGTGTTATTCGAAGAGCAACTGTAATGCTTTAAGAGGCAGCTATCTGCATTTTGGTAAAACTTTTCAGGTGTATTGCTTTCTCAGGAGCATTCCACCGGACCAAGATCCCATACGTGAGGATAAGTCTTACGATAGCGGTGTACATCCAGTGCCCGACGCGAGGGTGTATTCCCCATCTTTTGTCAAATATTTTCTGGCAAGTATATAGTGCAATGGCCGCCTTCTTGACACGCTCATTCACATTTATCCCAAAATATAATTCGAAGTTTAGTAGGCATTACTCCTACTACTTACCTATTACTCCTTCACGCTTAAATTCAAGAGTAATGTTACCCAGTTTTGGCGGAGCAAGAGTTAGAATAACTCTTCTGCGTGCAAAGACGACTAGTTCGGTCTTTGCGTGGTTAAACCCGAGACTGAAGCATATAGCCCAGTTAAGAAGCTTTTGTATTGTTCTTAGAGTTAGTTCACCGATCGCCGGTAGAAATTTCCCCGAGATCAGTATGACTAAGTCATCAGCATACGCTACTGTTTTTATATCATAGCAAAAATCTCTATGAAATATTAGCCCTGCATAGGGCTAATCCTGCTAGGCATTCAAGTAAATACTTAGTATTTCACCTCGTATGTATATAGTTCATACTTAAAATTATTTTAAGTGCATATATGAAGTCAGCTTGGCTGTGCAATTTGGCGTATACGGCAGGCAGGAACCAAGCCGTACTGATGAGTATACGGTTTCTGCTAATACAAAACGCATACCTTTGTATAGAAATTTCCGTTTTTAAAAGATTTTACGATTGTAAAAGAGTTTTTTCCATTCAATTCTCGAGCTACGGGTTTGGCAGCAAACTCGAACAATTTCAGATTGACTAAATTCGCTAGGAATTTATTTCATAGATATTTATAGTAAATTTCTTAAAACAAAACTATACCCATCTTTCAAGAATTTATCAATTCATTCTTACCTGCAAATGGTGGCCCAACTAATGAGGCAATCCCTTGGAATAATAACAGAAGTCCAAAGGCATTTGTTAACTTATCCAGACCTAATAAATCTACAAGAATGACAGATGTTAGGCCGACATAGGCACCGATTGTAAATCCGAAAACGGATGCATAAAACATTAAGGATGTAAAATCAGTACAAAAAACCGACAGAGCTGTGGCTGGAAAAGAAAAGGAAATAAATTGTAAAAAACAAAAAAACAAAGTGAAAATAATTAAAAAAGAAAATTTTTCTATATATGTACTTACCAATACCGCAACTTGTTAAACAAACATTATAAATCAGTAAACGATTAACCCAAGGTTTATCTGAAATATATCCTAGGGCAACTCTGCCCACTGTGTTGGCAATGCCGATTGTTGATAACAAGTAACTACCTTGCTCCTTGGTTAGGCCTAATTCATCCGCTTGAGCTGCGATATATACGTAGGGCACATTGAAACCGATACTTGTGCAGAAATTCGAAAATGTAAATACGATAAAGATGACATCACTAAACAACGAGAAATTCATCATTTCTGTGAATGTATCATGAGTTTCCTTCGAGCATGGAACACAGCCGCATAATTTTGTTATTTCCTAAGATGAATTATTACATTTTGAATTAGTTAATTAATTATTTTACTTGAAATTTCCATTATAAGTATAACTACACACAAACACACACACATACCTCAGTTGAATCCATAGATCTGTCGTGTTGAAGTGAACCGTAGTTTCTCATTGATATATCACTTCGAGATTTGTACTCGGGTATATTGAGTAAAGAGCCCTAAAATAAAAATAAAAATAAAAAAATATTAGATAAAATAATTCGGAAGAGATAATTGTCAATTTATGAACAAAATGGATCTTGTTAGTGTTGTTGTAGGTATGAACATACATAAATATGTTTATAGAGATATCTACTAAATAATGAACAAATTTAAAATGTGATTAAATTTGAATGAAATTAAATATTTGTTTAAATGTTCCCTAAAGCAAATGGGATACAAGTAGTTAGCGCGGATGCAAGAGTCAAAGAGTCCAGTGTCTTTCTAAATATGTGTGTATGTAGAATGTAGATAAGTTAAAAATATCGTTTGGGCGATTTCTTACCAGCATAGCAGCATGCAAAATTTCCTAAATACAAGTAGGATAATTTACTCTACTGGGCTAAAAATTATATGGGTGGAATTTGGGAGGTGGAACGGGGGGAGGGGAGTTTACACTACAAAAGATGACATCTAAGATGTGGATACGATAAAGGCTTGCATGCACAATATGCACTATGTCACCTATCCTATTCGACAAGAGTCTTTCTTTCGGCATTTAAACTTGCACATATTTACCCAATACCCAGAAAAGGAAAGGCAAACTATCCCACAAGTTATAGACAAATTGCCCTTATCTCGATTCTTTCGAAGGATTTTGAAACATTCATCAATACCCAATTGATGAAATATCTAGAAATTTGTGCTGGCCATTCTACTGAACATTTACTAACATTCCTTACCAAGCATTGAAATCAATGTCTCCATAATTTTGGTAAATCTGAAATCATCGAATAGAGCCTGGTATCTGCTCTTTTAGTAAATCTTCAGGCATAAGGTGTAAACCCGCTTTCCTTAAAATGGATTAAAAGTTTTCTCTCACGCCATTCAATTCAAGCTGGACAGAGTTACTTCTGACCGTTTTGTAATCCATGTCGGTATACCGCAAGGTTCTCTATTTCTCCAACTCTCTTCCTCATTTTTACTAATAATCTGCTAACTCTCACTTTCAATAATTTTCATAGTTTTATAGACGACAGCATTCTTGATTTCGTGAACTCGTTCGACTCTATAGCTGATTCCCGTGGGAATATTATAAATAGTTGACTAACGAAGCCACTTGACCTTACAACAATATTCGCTTGGGTCGGAGCTAATCAAGTCTTGCTTAATGCTTCCAAAACGCAATGTTGTCAGATATCACTCAAACGTACTCCAACAATCGCTCAACTCATTTACGTCGATGGAAAGATACCTCTTGAACTCGTCGTCTCTGAACATTTTAGGAATTATAATATCCAACAATCTTAATTGGTCCGATCGCATTTTGGGTATTGCCAAAAAGACGATGAAATGCTTGGCCTTTTTGTAAATATGCAAGAAATATTTTACTGCATCAGACCTGCCGCAAATCTATTAATTATTTAGAGCATCGGCATAATATCGGATGTCTATCTCTCTTTTATCGCTACTTCTATGGCTATTGTTCTGATGATCTCAAAGTAAAGTGAGTGATCTTAAGGAAAACACACATTTTGTTTATATGAGTTATGATTGTTTGTTGAAATCTTGTCATGTTTACTATGATCGACCAAAATTTGTCACCTGTCTACTATGATCGACCAAACTAGTTCAATTAAAAATTGTTTCGTGATAATTGTATCTACGAGTACAACAGGAAAGAGAAAAATGATTATCAATGAAATTTTCATGTACAACTGAACGAATTACGCTATTTATGTATCAAAAATCGTTGGGTGGAACCAATCAGAAGTCTTTCAGTTAGGTGAAGCAAATCAAAATGACCTGTATTTAAACAAACAACTTGTATTGCGAGTGGAAAGTGTAAAGTGCTTCTGATTAAGAAATTCATGTAAAAATGAAAGATAAACAGTCTTTGTTTTTACCCTTTCTTAAACGATTAATATAATTGGGCCTGAAATCAGCTGATTGAATACCATCAAAGTTTCGTTGGATGGAACCAATTCAAATTCAAATAAAGTTTATTTTCAAGACAAATCTTATAGTTATGTGTAGGTAGGATAATGGAAAGAATTCAAACATAAACATTACTGAACTAAACTAAACTTTACAAATTAAGATATCTGATATATAAATTAATAATGATAATAAAGATAAATACAGGAAAACAGATAAATACTAGGAAAATAGACAAAATATACAGTTATGCAGATCCTAAATATTCAATTAAATTGTCCTTCTAAGGTGCAGAGGAAGGGAGTTCCAGAGGTTTGTGGATTGAACAAAAAATTTACGACCACTTGAAAGACAGGTGGACAGAGGAGTGTTTAGAGGAAAAGTTCTTACGCGTTGGGAAAATTCCAGGCTAGTATACAGGTAGTCGGGTTGCTCGGTAATCATCAAATTACGAATGAATAATATAGCACGATATTTAAAGTAGGTTTCTAACGTGCATCGTAAGATAGAATTTAAATATTCCGAGACATGGTCGTATCGCTTCAAGACAAACACATACCACAAGGCACAGTTAAAAGCCACATTGAGCTTACGCAATGAAATTGAATCAGAACTACGGAAAACTTCACATCCATAAGCATGAGGGGAACAATTAACGATTTAACTAACATAATCCGCGTGTCAACAGGAGTAAAGGCTGCAGTGACAGAAAGTTTACGTTTCGCCAAGCGCGTTAATGGGATTGGACCAGTAACATAATATTCGGAAAGCAGGAAGTGTCCAATTCACGTTGATAGATGGATTTAGAGGTATTTAAGCTTAAACTATTACTAATAGTCCAATCAAGCACATCGACGAGGTCTTCGTTCATACAGAATATGACATCCTACAGCAATCCCAATGGCCTAGAAATGTAAAGCTGTATACCATCAGCATACATGTGGTAATCACAATTTCTCAGAACCATTTGAAGATCATTAATAAAGATAGTGAATAATAAGGGACCCAGAATGGAGCCTTGAGGGACTTCATTCCGCAAAGATAGGAAGCCAGAAGCAGAATTAGAACAGACCATACTCTGATAACGCTCGCAAAGGTAAGACCAAACCAATGTGCAAGCAGAATTAGAATTGAAATTAAAAGCCAGCTTACGTAACAACAATATGTGCTCAACTGTGTCAAAGTCCAAAGAATCGCTGATATGTAGTTCCGCTTGGATATAAAACCCGATTGAAGATTAGATAGGAGGTTCTCCCCATTTAAAAAAACTGGTGATTTGGGTGTGCAGCATTTTTTCAAAGGCTTTAGAAAGAAAAGGCAGTATGGAAATGGACAATACTCCGTTGAACTACGGAACTTCTTGGGGATTGGAACAATTTTAGAATACTTTCAAATAGAAGGGATCGTAGATCTTAAAATAATGTTGTTGAAATGTAGGTGAGATTTGGGAGATAGCAGGCAGAAGAACTTTTATAAATTTGGCATGAATGTCATACAGTCCAACATCATTAGATTTCACAGACATAATAGCAGCGTAAACATCTGCCTGGCTAACCTGACTAAAAGCAAACCCATCAAAAGGATCAAGTGTATTTAAGTTACTAGGATACTCACTGACAATAGAGCCCGGGCCATTTAAGCTTTTTTTAAGCAGAAACAAATATGTGGTTTAATTCACATGAGTTTACAAATACGGTTGAACTCCTAAATCGCCCAACCGCAATACTTCTAAGTTTCTGCCAGAGTTTTTTGGATGGAATATTGACTTTAAATTTTGAACTATAATATTGAAACTTGGCACGGGATATTTCATTATTAACTGCATTACGAGCGGACCGAAAAGGTCCCAGGAATGAGGTGTATGGAAGCGAGCCACCTACGATATTCATTATTTCTTGGCAATATCAATTGCCTAATTCTTAGAATGATCTTTAGAACATTAAATTTTTATAACTGTCAACGAACTGTCAAATTTCCCCCAAAATGCAACAAAAGTTAGAAGGAACCCTGTTCATTTCATTCTAGCATAGGTATATGGCTTAAGAGGAGTCAGTACCATGATTTGCAAGTTTTGTACATTTTTCAATGCGAATTGAATTTCTGGCAAACTATTTGCAGCAGAATTATGATTTATATCTTAAAGTAAAGGTAACGAAGATGTCTAGTAAATAACGTCGGCAAAAATTATAAAGTGTATTGGAATGGAGATATTAGCTCGGAAACTTGTAAAAAATGGTAAAAATTGAAGTTTTTTATATCAAATTCCTATTAGTAGCTATTCTTATTTATTTGGATTGCAATTATTTTAAAAGATAAAGTCTAGATCTAGCAAACAACGTTTTGTTCTTTCATTATTAGTGGCGCTTTTTGTAATTATTTTACTCTAATAGTACTTGTTTTTTCTCCTGATATTTCACCGAGTAGAAATTGCAATATTTCATTGAAAGTTGTTGAAATACAAAGCAAAATAGTATATTTAACAATTAAAACATTTAGGAGGGTTAATTCTCGTTAAAATTTTTTAATTTATTTGAACTGCAAATACTCATTTTACGCTAGATGTCTCTAATGTGGTCTTTGGTCTAGGTCTAGGCTAATTTTATATGAATTTTATCAATTTCAGGACACAAACCTACGTATAGTAAATTTTATTGCCTACCTACAGGCTCGCTGGTATCTAAATTGAAACATATGCTGAGTATTGACTCTTCTTAAAGGTAAAACGTATGTCGTTTATGTTTAGCGTACGGCTGTTCTTACTATTCTGCTTTTCTAATTTGTTCATTACGGTATGAGTTAAATGATTATGTACAAGATTTGTGCAAATTTTTCGATGGATAATTTATCCTCTTTGCACACATTAGGGTCATTAAGTAAACACTTATAACTTTTCATTTTCTTCATATTTTTGATTATTTCAAGAAGAATAACAAAGTTAAGCTATTTATGAAAAAACGTGCAAACTTAAAACTTTTATAATCGACATATTTAAAGTAGTACGAGCCATTTAAAAAAAACGGAGATTTGATCGCCATTGCCCATATATGGGGGTAATCCCTGTCAGGCACGATGGTGATGGCGATCACATCTAATGAGATAAATAAAATAATCAGATGTTGCTGAAGACTTTAGGATTTATGCGGTAAATTCCTGTTGCTCGAAATTCAGATTCACGTTTACTTTTGTTAGTAACCTTGGCATAAGCTTTGTTAAATAAAAAGCCACATCAAAGGGTGTTATTTTTGCCATCATATGGGATTCCATATCCTTCTATAGCCAGTTTTTAAAGATCCATAAGAGGACACATCAAACGGTTGTGATCTATGGGAGCTAAGTGGTGGAATGAACAACATCATGATGTAGTTTTTGCAGCAGGTAATGGCGATCACCTAACCGGTATTGCCCCGGGAGCCCATTTTCAATTCAGCATCAAATTTTATAAATATACAAAAAGAAATATAAAAAAAAAATGTTTACAATAACATTAAATAGAGCATTGAACAATTACATAAACGAAAATAAAACTAAAGTTACTTTCAAATCTTTAGTTCATACCTTCTAAAAGATTTCGCCTAAAATTACATGAAAGCGATTGAAAACAAACGAAGTCCGTTTCCCTTGTACGCTGACAGTGAATTGTGGTCATTCACGTCACCCCCCTACTCATTTATTACTGAAAGTCTTGTATGTGGGTGTAGTACTTTTCGAGATTTCCCGCCAACCGGGATTGCCCCCTGATCGGCATTACCCCTTCTTATCCTAATTCCAGACAATGTTTCCTATTTCTTGTAAGAAGGAACCATCTTCAAATTATCTTTCTTAATTACTCGCATTGCATCATCCAATTTTATAATTCCATGATTTCATGGTCAATGGGGATTTTTCAGAACATGCCACGAAGGTTTCTTTCTTGATATAATCGTTGTTCGTTGCCATTAGATCCATTTTAGGGTACGTGCACAACGAGGCAAGGCGAGACGAGGCGAGGCGAGGCGAGGCGAGGCTATATTAAGAATTGAAGAAATAGAATGATTGTACGCTGTACTATGAGAGTGTTCATAACAATTATTTGGCAACTCGCGACACGTGGCGAGACACATCGAGGTTTCTTTCTCGAGAATTAAATATTTAATTTTTTCGCAAGATGGTGCGCGCTAATATTGATAGCTGGCATATCTTATAGGTTTTTTTTTTAATATAATTGCATTCTCATATAATGGAAGAATCTATGAGGATTATGAGGATCAGTATGTAAATCTTCATATATGTGGATGATGATATTGCCCAAATTCTAATAATTCTAATCGCTTGATATTGTGACTCTATATACAAGCAAAACTGCAGAAAAGGCTGGACAAACAGCAAATGATTAGTTTTATATCCGTAGAATGGATATTTTGGTATTTTGTTTTTTTAGTTTATATTGAAATCTTTCCTTAATATAATCTAAGGTTTCCATACTCATTCTCATATAACGCTTTGTTGTGAACATTACACCTCGAGATATATCTTCACTTCGTCTATGTAACTCAACTGCCTAGCCTCGCCTCATACTCATATGAAATCTATACTAATATTAAGCATGTGTCTGTTTGCCCATTCATGAATCCACCCGTATAAAAACTTGAGAAAGCATTGGTCTTGAGAGCTAAAATTTTGTACACGGCGTTTTTATAAAAATTATACTACGAAAATCGAGAAAAAATGCGATTAGTCTTTTATAGGTTTCCTATATAGACATTTGTATTTACTTATTGGATACTAGTTCGGAACATACAGACAGAGAAATCTCAAATTTAAGATGTTGTAATTATAATTAATTTAATTTCAGTTGCAGATTCGAATATGGTCTTAGTCGGGTAACGTCTTCATAGAGTTGCCATATAAGAAAAATTATTTTAACATATAGTATATAATAAATGTTTTTCATGTATTGCAGAGGAATCTTAAAAAAATCATCTCATCCTATGAACTTATATTTACTCATATTTTTTTAAACTTGTTAGTTAGATAATCTTATAATCTAAAAACAATTCTTGCTTATAAAAAAAAAGAGAGACCCTTTATTGAAGAAAAATTGTTAATCGAATCTAATGAATTACAAAATGAACATGCCCCGTTATTACATAAATTAACCCTTTTTCTGAATACCATTTGCATGCTATTTTTTTTTTTTGTTTTTGTGAAAAATATATTTACATTTTCGCTACTGTGCTTTACAGATTTATGGCAATGTTTTCTTGGTGCGATTGTTCTGTCACCGGTACGCATTGGCGAGTAAACTATACACTGAACTGCCTGAACTTATGATTAGTCGAAAAGATTAAGGTTTTCAAATAAAATTCAATTTAAAGAAGTCCTACCTGATATAGAATGTCAGGTCTATACATTGTTCCACTTCCGGATATGATTTTTGACTCCTTTAAAGTTCGTGTACCAACAGTATTAATATGAGGTTGGCTTACTGTTGCACGTATAACTTCATTGAAATCCTGTTTGGGTACAGTTAATCCACCATTTGTATGTTGAGTAGAGTTGTTATTCTAAAATTATAATCAAATTTAGATTGAATATATTGTTCTACCTATACATTTATGTCAGATGTAAACTTACGTGTTTTTTAATTGAATTTGTTATATCGTGACCTATACTGTATGATCTTGAAAATAAAATATCATTCTTCTCAGACAATTCAGATTCAGTCATTTTGTTTTCAATATTGTTTTTCAACGGCACCAGTTCATTATCTTTGGAATGTTCTAAAAGTGTTATGCTATTTTTATGTAGTTTTGGTGGTTGCAAAGGTCGAAACATTGCACCAAATATAATGCAATTCAATACAATTCCTGATATAACTAACATAGCTCCACGCCATCCTAAATTTTGAATTAAAGCTTCTGTCAATGGAGCAAATACAAATGTTCCGAATCCAGAACCACAGACTGCAATACCCGTTGCCAATGAGCGGTATTTCTCGAAATATGTTGTAACACTAACTATAGCTGGAAGATAAATAAGACCAAATCCCATGCCTGTACCAATACCAATTGTAAAGATGAGTGTTAATACGTTATGTGCAAACATGCTGATAAAAATACAAATTGCTGCGAGAATTGCTCCGAAAATTGTTACAATTCTGCAACCATATCGATTCACAAAAGACGATGAAATTGGCCCTGAAAAATAATATTTTTTTTTTAGTATATGTCTTGAATCAATACAACTCAAGGTGCAACTATGAGTGTGCACTTATGTATGTATCTTTGAAGTGCAGTAAATTTCAAGGAGCACACACTTATCTGGTATCTAGTGTAGTATCTATGTAGGTCAAAGATACTGCACAACAATTGTTAAGAAAATTCCATATACCTGAACACAATGTGACACCAACTAAAATTGAGACAATCCAAGCAGTATAACCTTTGCCTTCACCAAAGTAGTCTAGAAACTCTACGTAGAACATACCGAACGAGTATGTCATTCCGTCAGCTGAAATAAAATTGAAACTATTTTTAGTTGGAGTTGATTACCGGGACAGTATCTAAGAAAGAGATCTATTTACCCCTTGTATGCACAAGAGATAACAAGAATGCCATGAAATGAAGTGATTTAGTTTTTGATGAGATGCAAATATACAATTTAAAATTTTCTCCAATAGAGAAAAGGTCTCGTCGTAGATTTACAGAGAGGTTCCTGAAAAGGATCATATCGAAAATTCTTTATCAAATTCATAAAAAAACAAACAGGGTACGGAACAACATTTATACTGCTTCCTATACAGAATGGGAAATAGGGTGACAGAATGAGACTTGCATAGGTAAAGAATTCTCCACAGGTAAAGCATTTTCCACAAGTAAAGAAATAGTGGTTTTTCAGTTTTATGTAGGAATTCAGGCTGACGAAATTTCTTAACTTGTAAAACTTGTGGACAATTTTGTATGCTTTCTTCTCAGTCAGATTTTAGCATTTGATCAATTTAATAATTCAGGAGAAATAAGCGAAGTAATGTCTTCAAATTGGATGAAATGCACTTTGTTTATGGTATTTGCCATTGAAGTGATTCTGTAGCTAACAGGTGGTATCCTTGAGACGAACCCGTATCGTGGATCACTTTCCAGAGTTCATTGTAAATTGTGTAGGAGCGGATATTTTCACGACTTGAGATCTGCCAGGCCCAGACGCGAAAACGATAATGTTTATTACGTTTGGTAGCCTGTTGTAAATATAAATAGTACAGCTACATTTGGTTCTTATAATTAAACCAGGAAATGTAACGGGAAGGCATATCAAAAACCATCATAAAACGATCTAAGAAAGTATTTGAGTAATTTAAATAAGTAGTTATCAGTAGTTACTTGGAAAATATTTAAATTATAGGCTAGACAGTGCATTATAAGTGTCATTAGAATAATTATAATTTTGATTTTGATTACGTATTTTGAAAAATACCAATATCTTTTTACCTGTGGAGAATTCAACTTCATCTGACTTTTGGGTGACGGGTTGAGATCACCAGAGTCACTGAATGACATCAACGGAGAATTTAATTATTGTTCGATGAGGTTTTACCTATGCAAGATTTTTCTTTAGGCGGCGATATGTGTAATATTAACGAATGACTCACAACACATGTTATGTTTTCAACCATGGTTGATCTTCTATTTTTGGTACTATACCTGAACTTAAAAGCAACTTTGTTTTGTCTTCATTATTCATATTTCCACATTTCACGTTTCTATAGGAGAAGTTATTTGCCACTGAGACGTGAGGCTCGATGTTGTTTTATTTAATAACTACAGATTAAAATTGATAGTGCAAAATTTGTTATTAACAGTCCTAAACATAAATCATAAAATTTTTAATTAGGTTTCACTCGATTTTCTTGCTTAAGTGTTTAGTTGATTCACCATTATAAAAAATTTTGAATTTTGTAAACTCATTGGAAAGAAAGTTATTGTAAAAGAAAGCCAGTAGTAATACGCATAAAATAAGACCAAAATGGTGGTTCAATAAGTAAAACGAGCTGGGTCACAGCAAAAAATGCGTTTCAAAGACCACATTTTCGAAAAAATCTAAAATTCCCTATAATTTCGAAAATAAGATGAATTCGAAAAAAAAATAGTAGATATAACATTTTCGATTGCAAATTACCTCATCTTTTAGGAGTTTCAGTATTCCAAACTGGAACACCCTAAACAATATGACAATCCTATTTTGCCTCCATGGTTGCAAAAATCCGCCGTTGAGATTTCACAATAATACCGATGAGTAACGTTTTGGAGTTTCGGAAATAACAGTTTGGACATGTCGTTAACGAAATTTTCGCAAAGTGGATAATTAAGGAGGCGGCGTATCGTAAAGTTTCGAACGAATATCTTCGAAAATTATAGTGACAGTCTCGTGAACAATCCAGCTCTTCTTGCAATACGATCTTGATTTTCTTATTATACCACGAATTTTTAAAGACCTTATAATATCTCTTTTTGAAGCAGATAAAGCTTTTCTGTCCACTACAGCTGAGAAAAAATAATATGTCATCCCCGGTTTTAATTTTCAAATGCTTTTTAAAGTTTTTCATTTCAAGTATGTATATGATTCTCTTTAAAGACACTAATTGTAAATTCAAACTCCCTTTTTCGACAAAAAATGGGTAAATCGATTCCATGACTTCATTAATGACGGTCTCACCTTTTGTGTTGTCGAAATATTGGTTTGTATAGACAATTTGAGCTTGAGCACAATAGTAGTCAAGCCTCGCAAGTTTATTATATTCTCCAGATCCGTGCGAAGGATTTTTCGAAGGAGGGGCATTCGAAATAGAGAACTGCAGACTCAAATACTTTAATCAATATCATTGTACCGCTTAATGACAAATTTATACGAAAAATATGTTCAATACATATACAAATTCTTTTCTTCTTAAATAGGTTTTGAGACTACGCAAAGTGGAAAATGAACTCCCAGTCGGAGTTATGGTCACAGGTGGCATAATTATCAAAAGGACTTTTAGGAATGCGTCCCTGCTGAACATTTCAAGAGCCTTCAGCAAATTGTTAACTATTTTATCTTCAATTCATTGATGCATACTTCTGATAAATTGTCGTATAAAGGTGTACGTTTCGAAGAATTGTCCACACGCTGCCTCATCTAAAAATTTCAAACATGAGAAGTTTGACAAATGCTGCGACTTTTCAAAAAACGGACCATTAGATGAGTACTGAACAGATTAAGGTATCGTTTGTGGTGGCTTATATCTCACGCTGGAATTATATTGCTTAAGAGGTTATACCTTCCAAACGCTCTAAAAACAAGGCTTTTTTAATTATTTTTTGTTTAAGGATATTTGAGATTAATGTCATACAAATAATATAAAATTTCATTAAGCAACTCTTAAAGAAGAGAAAAAATTTTATTGACATTTTATTACAAAATGGCGGCTGTGCAGTGATTACCGTAAACTTTTATTTCAAAAAGGTCTTCCGCGTCGAGCAGTAGAAGTCTCGTCCAACTCCAATTAGAACAAAAAAGTATTTTTTTTTTCATTACCTACATGAGTTTTGCTAGTGACATGAATTTTGCTACATATGAATATATTTTTAGAATTTTTTTTCGCGAAATGGCGATTGTTTTAACAAAAAATCGTGTTTTCGACGAAAAAATCGACTTAAATTGTTTATAAATTTTTTTCTTGTTAATTAATCACTAAAATCGTGTGTACTTCACAAGATAATCAAACGATGAAGGTACAGTTAAAATTTCAATTCAATCGGATGTAAACTTTTTGAGTTCTACTGCTCGCCGATTTTGAAAACATGTTTTCGAGAAAAACACGTTTGAAGCTTCGACGAGAACGACTGAATTTGATGCAGCAATCTCTATAATTCAAATTTAGAACACGATATTGATCGTAGGTAACTTAGACTAATTTCTAAAGCCGATTGGTGCACTAATTTCGTCATCGTTTACGAATGTATTTCAATTACTTCAAAATTAGATTTCAATTACTTCAAAATTAGATTTCAATTACTTCAAAATTAGATTTCAATAAAAAAAACAAAACGAAGTCCAAATTTCCTCTATGTTTTTGTATGTTGGTTTTTTATAAAAAAATCTACGGATATCAGGAATGTCCTAAGATTTTGATTTAAAATGTAGCGTTCGTACAATACAACATGAAAGGCACTACAACCACTGACATGTATATAAATGGACTGCTTGTTGAACCAAAAATGCATGAAAACAAATGGCACCACTTTCATATTCCTGTCTCTTTCCATGAGAGCATACTTTCCCACTGAACTGTAACGATTACGAACGAGAGATTGCTTTTAAAAATCCTTGTAAAAAACACTTATTTCGACTCATAGTTAAAAATTAACGATACAAATAGTCCCAAATACCTTTGTGGTAAATTCGGTAAATCCCACTGACATGCATATACATAAATTTCCAAATAATTTAAATATAACACCAGATTACGACAGTTGGTAGCATTGACAGTGAGAGCATACTTTCTGAAATCAAAACTGATGCCACATGAAACAAGAGATCAAGAAGTCCATTTATATATATGTCAGTGACTATAACTGACTCAACGTTATTTACATTGTACGTCGAAAAGTTTCTAGTTTAAAGCCTATAGTATCGAGTTCGGGCAAAGTAAAATTTAACGCGGCCTCCAAATTTTTCACATTAAAATCGCTGGTAAAATTTTGACGTATGTTAATTTGGAGAAAATAAATTGACAGATGTCTAAAAATTTTATCGCTGAAATACTTCAAATTGTTTATAAAGTTTAGATAAATGTTTCTACAACTTACAATTAAAAATTGACTTAATTAATCTGAAAATTGTTAAAGGATTTAAATCCTTCAATAAATTAAGAAAAAAGTCTAAAAATTTTCAATTAAAATAAATTCTTCAAGGAGTTTAAAAAACAATCTGAAAATTGTCATAGAAACAGGAAATGTCATAATTTTACAAGCATTTTAATGCTACGCACATTAAAATGTTCAGTAAAATAAGTGGAGACATGCAAAGTGCCATCTACCTTAAAATAGCGAAATATACCCTTTTTACCAGTGAACTCCGTACTGCACTAGTAAAATTATCAGTAAAATTTTTGATTGTGATTTTACCAGCGCTAAAATTTGTATGGAAATGTCACATTTTACTCGAACTCGATCCTAGGCTTAATGGCTAATTTACATTACTCGAACATGGCTAGAAAACAGAGTACAGAATTTCGCCTTATCTGAAAATACTTTAGAACGATAAAGACAAAAGATAATCCAGCAAAATTTTACTGAGCAAAATGTCAAAATCCCCGACGAAGGGGAAAGTTTTACTGCCATAATTAGCCATAAAAATTTCTAGCCAGAAGTATATTTTATGGCAGTAAATTTTCCTATTATGGCAGCAAACTCAATATATATAACTACTAGCGTGTACGAATATATTGTTTACACGCACACAAATAAAAAATATTTGAAGCAAGCACATCGGCTGGAATGTGTCAAAGTTTTAATGAGAACATTTTGTATTCTCTATGTACCGTGCAATGTTTTATATTCTGAGGGGAATTAAAATTAGCGGTTCCAGGATAAATTGTTCTTGAAAATTTTGTTAGCCATGAAGAAATGATACTTTTGAGGGCTATTCTCAGTGGTAAAGGAAATTCAACCAAATTTACCTAAACCGGAGGTTGTTTTGCCAATTCGAACACAATTTCAAGAACAGGATGTATTTGTGCCTTGGAAAATGAAATGAAAATGTAGGTGTAGGTGAATGATTGCACTTTCTGCGTTATTATGTATAATGTTTTTCAAGAAAATGAGTTATAAGTTGTGTGAAAAAGTGAATGGAATTAAATTGTTAACTCTTATTATGATCAAGAAAATTGGTGTGTAATTTTTAGCAAGTTGTAAACAAAGAAATAAAATTTATATTTATTTAAAACTGAATTTGAAACCGTGACATTTTCTGCTTTTATATTTTTTAAAACTATATTTGTATATGTGAAATTGTATAATATATTCTTGATAAAGAACGCAAAAAGTGTTCATCTGATTTAACTCTGCACGAAACAGGAGTAAGGTATGCACTCACGTAGCTAGGAAAATACAGTAGATAATTCTTAGAAATTAGGTACTTAGCACTAACCGGAAATTTCAAGACAAACTAAACCATTATTGAAGGATGCTGACGGCCTCGCTTGCATGCATAGGGTAATAAAGAAAACTAAAATAAAAAGTAATTTGGTTAAGAAGGGATCTCTGACGCGGCCCTTTCTTGTACCTGCCTAGTCGTTTGCAAGTGGTTAGTGTGCGTAGTCGAATTAAATATCCGAAGAAAATAATAATTAGTGCTAGATTGTTGACAAGTAGAATACAGGTGGGTGTTTGATAAAATTAAATATAATTGACTAATTATGTAGATTGTTGGTAGATTAGATTAAAGTGTGTGTAATATTAATATTAAATGGGTATTTAGTTGGAGAATCGTAGGTAGATCCCGAGAAACGAAAACTTGCATCACACGGAGTGTAATACGTGGGTAGGTCCCGTATTTGAGTGGGGTTTAATCTCTAGTTGAGATTCCAGCCCGCCTCACAAGAGAAAGATTCTTTTGCGTTGGTGTATCCCGCTACCTGTTTAGTGTATACTAATGAGAGATTCTTTTGCGTTGGTATGTCCCGCTATTAGTTTTGTGTATACTAATGAGTTAGTTTGATATGTATTGAATAATGTAGATTTTATTTGTACCCACTGAGTATGTCTTACTCATAAGAACCCTTTTCTTTCTCTTACAGACGATCAGCCTTAAGGTGACATAACTTTATATTACATGTTTTTTTAAAGAAATAAATTTTACTGGTGTAAAGACAACTATGATTTTGTTTACTTATTTTTAACATTCTCTAAGAAATTTCCTAATATTCATTAATTTTCTTCATTTTTGACGTCTAATTTTTTCAATTGACAAATTGATGAAATGTCAAAAGTGATACTTCGCTATAAAAGAGTGGCAAATAATGTTTTTTCTAATAGTAAAAAGTAATAAGACCCTCACTTTGTCAGTAAAATCGCATGTTCGAGTAATGTAAATCAGCGTTTACTTAGAAATAGTTGGCGAGAGCTACTGCGTACTACTTTAGAAGTAATATGTGGCCGTGAATCTCACTGCAATTTAATGCACCTAATTTCATTGCTATTGAATTTGTTTCGCGCCGATGTTAAAACGAAGAATTTTTTTCTATCGATCCATGGGAAGGGTTTCAAACCCCAAAGCCTTCCCCGGGGTTTTTATAGTATTAACAAATATAACTTCAAAAATGGAATAAATGGGGCAACCTCTTCTTGGTGTTGCCATATCAAAATGTAGGTTTTTTATATATACTGTGAAAATGATCAGTCCTAGACATTTTTATTGTACTAAAAACTTCTTCAGAATACGAAACCCTATAAAACTGGTTATAATAATTTTTTCTGTCCGACAAACCGGTCTAGAAATATATGCGAAAAACCACTTCAAAAATCAAAGTTTCATAGACCGGTGACCATGCGAAATTTTATACGGGCATTCATCATAAGGTATCATAAGAATTGGTCTTAGATCAATTCTAGTTTTTTACTTGTTTTCTAATGGTATTGCTCTGAAGAAATCTCTAGCCTGATTAATCGGAAGGTCATCGGGTGAACTAAAAGCTGTCGCATGATATCAGAACGTGAATTAATTACCTCTAAAAAGAGCAATTATTGGTCAACTTTTTAGTGATGGGTGGCATGAAACATACTTTCAGATTATAGAATATTTTTATTATATTGATTATATCGAATTAGTAGTAATTAGTAAATTGGTATTAATGCAATCGAAAGGATGATTATTTAATAAAATTATAAATTTTATATATCATTTTAGTACCTAAGTGAAATACACTTTTTGATTTAATTAAATTAAGAATTAATTTATAGACGTTCTTGTTGCAACACTAACTTAGTATTTCCAATGTTGCAATGTATGTAATATATGTATAAATTAATCTAAATTAAGTAAGTAATCTATAATTGTTTTCGAAAGTAAAATCATGTTATCTCTTTAGAACTTGACCGTAAATACCTACCTACTTGACAATAAATATAAAGTGCTTATCATGAGAAAGTTATTCGATTTGTTGCTCACGACTGATAATGCATCATTTTGAGGTCAAGCATTCAAAACTCGGCGATTTTTATGATGCCCCAGATTTAGTAAAAATATCAATTCAGATTGTTTTTAAACATTATATACATTGAAGATTATTTATAACATATTTATTTTTTCACACACTTATGTGCGTTATAAATTTATATATGGTTTTTTTTTTATTTTTTGCTCCATATACAATATTATTTATTGATTTTAAAATTGAAAATCTTATCAAATTGTTGTAAATGTCAACGAGTTTATTTACATTCAATCACACGTTTACCAATTGCTTACCTGACAATCAAAAATTATCAATTATTTTTGATTGATAGCAAGTGCGTTAGGTACTTGTTGCTTTGGGTAAACTCAAAAAATTACATATTTAAGAAATTTATTTTGTCGTCTCAATTCATTGCGACAACCTTCTTAAAGGCGCCAATAATTTATCTAAAAAAGAGATAGCCTCATTTTTTTGTGTTCTATTTTTTAAAGTATTATATCGACTGCCCTCTAATCGAGGTATGGAGGGATCTTTATCAACGTATCGAAGATAAAATGAAAAATATTAAAACGTAGTATGCAATAGTAGGAATTGACAAATGTATATAATTCCTTTTTGTATTTTGTTTCTAAATGTCAACGTAGAGAGATATGTTATAGCGTATTTTAAAGGTCACTATCCCATCTCCACCGTAAAATTGCATATCCATGTATGTCCTTAGGTTAATCAACTGTGGAAAAAGGGCTTCAAAACTTATACTTTTTCGGTTTAAAATTAAAATTTTCAATACGTCAAACAAAAGTTCCTTTCCAATTTTTTTTTTGTTATAAGAAAAGCTCCTAAGAGAGTTCTTAAAATGTTGTAGCGAAAAATTTAATACCAACTAATAACATACAAAGACTGGATAAGTAGAAAAAAAAAAAAATGAAACGCTTTTCTCGAATATAAAATCGACTATGCCTCAGCAATGCCTCGACTTGCATATCATATACATATCCAAAGCCAGCAATGCCTCGCTCCAATATAAAATCAACGTTGCCTCGACTTGATGAAGGGAAGGCCACAAATTTTTCTTAAGAATATACTGGAAATTTTGTTTTTAGAATTTATACGCACTTGAGGAGGCCGACAACAATTTTTATGACCGTAGGTAGACACGCAGGTAGACAATAAGCATTTTTTTTTTCTTTTTTAGAAATTTACACAAAATGTTTCGGTGGTAGAATTTTTATTTATTTTGGTGGTCGACTGGAGCCTTTTGCAGACACAATAGGTCCGACTATTACTCGAAAGTTTTTACTCGGTGTAAAAACTTTTATGCAATTTTTACACCGTCTATTAACTTTTGAGATCGTGAAAATTGAGTAAATTTATACGTTTCCCCTCTTGCACAAAGTTACACATTTTTACACAAGATCAAGAGGATGTGTAAACTAATTTCGATATGCAATCAGCTGACTGTCAAAAGTATAAATTTGAGGTTAAGCCCCTTGTTGTGTTTTTTGAGTGAATGTAAAAGTAATTTAAAAAAGATTTGAAACTTAAATAAAAATATTAAAGGATGTGAGTTTTTAAAAGGTATTTCAGACAGAAAACGTAGCTACTAAATTTTTGACATATGGCCAGCTTTATAAGATTTACTCGAGAAGTGTCTGATAACTTTTCTTGAGTTATCCTCTCCTACGTATAAAAGTTTTTACTTGATTCTTACGCAAAGATTCATGCTCTAAAGTTACCAGATAGACCTAATATGTGTGTCGTTTCTAATAATGCATAAAGCCTAGTATTGTATTCATTTCGCGAGTAAATTTTGTATGGAAATTTAGCAGTGAAATTTATTTACGAAATATTTAGCCAAATTGCTGAAGAAAGTGGTATTGTGTTTTATTAGTTACAAGTTTGCTTAGTTTTGACAAGTAGATGGCAGTAATTTCCACAAACATATATTTAACATCAGATTTATCCGCTTAATACCTTTTCCTACACTAAAATGTCGACGTTCGAAGTTGAAAGAAATTGGAATACAAGAGTGTCAGTGTATTTTTATTATTTTTTTCTGATAAAATAATTCCGTCTTCATTTAGACAATCGTAAGAATAAAAATAATTTTCGTTACTATTTCGAGATTGGGTAATTGCAATAGAAATCTAAAAGAACACGAAATAGTATCACAAATTCACGACAGCTGATTGTCAAAAGCAGCCACCTATAGTTCAAAACAATGAACAATTTTAGCCGTAAAAAAGGTCCCTGTTCGATTGTTGCTAAATATTTATCCGCTAAATGAACACAATACCGGGCATAAAACAATTAAAGACAAAATTTCCAGTAAATTTTTGAGCAAAATTTCTGGCCTTTTCTTCATCGGGTCGAGGCAACGTTGATTTTATATTGGAGCGAGGCATTGCTGGATTAACCTTTGGATACATTATCAAGTGCAAGTCGAGGCATCGTCGATTTCATAGTCGAGAAAAACATTTCATTTTTTTATTCTACTAGTCTAGCCTTTTTATGTTATGAGTTTGTCTATGGTAATACATTGGATTTTATAATTGCGGTTAGTTAACGTTGTGAGTACCTATAACAAAGCTATTATCAAGGGTCTTGTTATTGACACGTGAAACGTAACAAAAAAAAAAAAACGCCAAAATTTCCCAAGGAGAATGTACTACTGAAGAACTGAAACCGCTTTTGTAGAAGAATTCGGTCTTAATACTATCCAAACAGAGGTAATATGTATGCGAGAAATTTTTATTTTATCTGACTTGGGGGTTTTACTGGATTAGCAATTCTTGACGGAAGAGGTGTCAAATATTGCCTAAGTTTTTTATTATACTTGCAGTAATAATGTCGTCTTCTACATGAATGATGATAATAACCTTATTACTGGGTAATTCCAGAGATGAAGACCAGTTTTATAATGCGGTTGTTGAACTGTATTCGGTTCAGATAATATATGGAACCAGCTATCAACAATGTAGATGTCTTCTTCTACATTTTTCCACTGTGTCAAAAGGGGAATTCACTTCAATCGGTGTGACACCCTCAGACAATTACTTTAATCTGATACGCTCTGGGACTAAGCGTTCCGAAGGACTCAGGCATTGGGTTGTCTTAATGAAAACTTTCCTAATCCAACGAAATTATTAGGCTGTCATTTGTAACCCTGCGGTCTGTCTTAAATTTTATATATTCCAAATTATTAAAGATATCTTTATTAAAATTACAGTTAAAAGTTACATAACAATGTATTAACTTATTTGTGTCCGATCTAAAACTGTAGTCGTGTATACGATATGCGTGTACCTTCTGTTCAAGAATATATTACATTTTTTTCTTAATGGATTGATTTTAATCGACTAGGAATTAAAACTTAATTATTATTAAAATCCAATCATCACGGATGACATTTCAACTCTGCATGGAATAAAAATTAACTAGCGGTGTATTAAAGTTCAACCTTGTAAGATCGAATTTTATTCTCGGTGGGAATAGAAAGTAACTTGCTTGTATTAAAATTTAATTTTCACTGGGTTTGTTTAGATGCACGTGCCATGTCATTTTCATTGTGTGACTTTAAAGTTAGAGTGACATTTAATTTTGCAGCAGACGTTCCTTAAATAAACAATGGTATCTTTACGAGAGGTCATTTTGTTAAAAGTTAATTTTTTGAAGGAAGGATTAATAAAGCTTGTCAAGTTAAAGAGTTTGAATTTCTAAGAAGTCAGTTATCTTTTCCAGGTTTTCTGCGTATTATTTTTCTCTGGAATTATTATGACGGTACTTATACATTTTTCTCCCCGAGAAAATTAAATAGCGTTTAGTGTGTAGTGTGTGCTTAAAGATAGTGGAGTGAATTTACGAAAACAAACAATGAACCCTGCAGGAATAAACATCCGGCAAGTAAAATTTAATAAGTTTATTGTTTTATTATTATTGTTGTTATGTTAATTTAGTATTAAGTATTGCATTTAATAATTATTTTCTTCGAAAATTATTTTTAAGTTATTAATATCTCGACTGAATTGGCAATGTTTCCGGTTTTCTTTTTATAGGAAGAATAAGTTGAAGTTGTGTGAAATTCTTCAGAATCTTATATACCGGAAACTATTATCATTAAACCACCAAACAATGCATACTGTACCGATGAAGACTCTAGAGATGAAGATTGTAATGATCCAAATAGGTTGAACTTCAATCAATTGTTGGCTGAGGCTGAGGTTCAATTGGATATTGAAGAATTTGAAGAAGATGAGGAGCAACTACCGAGCGATGAAAGTGAGCATAATTTTTGGTCAGCATATGAGAAAATTACACAGGAATGGAAAAAAGGAAAGGAGGAAATGCTGCCATTAGATTCGTTTACAGATCGGTTCAAAGCGTGGGAAGATACTCTACTACCTCCATTAACTTTATCAAGCGAAAGTGATCTATTGGAGTTTTTTGAGCTCTTTATTGATATTGAATTTATGAAACTTGTAGTTGATTGGACCAACAATTTCTCAACAATACAGAAAAACAAAACGCTTGGTGTAACTACAAACGAATTGTACACTTCTTTTGGAATCCTCATTCTGACGGAGTACATTCCAGTTCCAAGACAACGAATGCTCTGGAAAGATCGTGAAGATAGCTACAACGTTTTGGTAACAAGAGCTATGCGCAGGAACAGGTTTGATGGTTCTGTGATAATGATGACATTAATGCATCTGATAAAATGGCTAAAATACGATCTTTTATGAGCCATCTCAACAAAAAGTTTCTTGATTTTACCCCCCTTGAAATGAGTGTCTCTGTTGACGAATCTATGATACCATACTTCGGTAGGAATAGCTGCAAGCAATTCATTAGAAACAAACCCGTTCGATTCGGCTACAAGGCGTGGGTTGCAGCTAATCGTCTAGGTTATTACTTGCAGTTCGAGATTTACTAGGGAAAATCGGAAAAACGGACTATTGGTTTAGGAGAATACATTATTCTTAACTTCGCGCGTACCGGGTTTACAATTTTCTTTTTTTTTACGACAACTTTTTTTCAAGTTTCGACTTGGCATCAAAATTACAGAAGATGAAATATGGTGGAACGGGTACATTGAGGGAAAATCGTTTAAAGAATATTTCCTCATGGATAAGAAAACGTTCGATAAAAAGAATAGAAGAACTCATGATATTTACATTCATTGATCCCCACAATCAGTTAATATTAACGCGTTGGAAAGACAATAAGGTTGTATCCATGCTGTCCTATTTACATGGCATGTTTCCACTTGGGCCAGCACTACGCTAAATAGGTAGTGAAAAAAAGAAGTATGAGGTTCCGCAGCCACATATCAACAAAGTCTATAACAGATTTATGGGGGGCGTAGATCAGTTAGACAACCACATATCTAATTATAGAATCTCCGCCTGTGTAAAAAAAGGTACTGGCCGATTTTCTCCACTATTACTTACCATTACTTAAAAAAATGAATCATTTTTGAAAAAAAAAAAAAAATTGCTGGGAACAAATAGGTTAAGTGCGGTAATTATTTCGAAATTAATTTGCACAGAGGTACAGATACTCCAGCAAAAAGTATACATAATATGGTTTAAATAGTGATTCAGAGCTGAATATTATGCAGTAAACATTTCGACCTTCTACATAAGTAAATCAGGCCGGAGTTGTTAGGCGATGCAACACAATAGTTGGACCAAGCTTAAACATTAACAGTCAGGTGAGGCATAAATATCATACAAATTTAAGTAGCCTAAATCAATAAAGATCTTTTTAAGACACTGGAAGAATGTATTCGCGACAATGATGGAAACCATTTATTAGAGGAATACAAAAGGAAAAATTCTTTGAATGAAAACAGCAGAAAGTTTTTCGTTGCATTGACAGCAAATTTTGTACAGAGTAACTGCGGTAATTATCCAACCTGGGAAGAAAAAATAGCCGTAGCAAATGCCACTCTTTCCTACCTAAAAAAAAAAAGAACAAACCGATAGCGATATTGGAGGATTGGCGAGTATTTTTAGAAGTTAATATATTTTTTAAAAGTAATTTTTCACTTAAGCTTTACGTATTAAGCATTGCTGTGTAATTATTTGTAGGATATATTTTACGATCCTAGAAATAAAAAGGGATATTTACTGTTAAAGCTAAAATAATTCAATGCCAAAAGGCATCGAATAGAGGGCGAGTACTCGTCGTCGAAGGGAATAAAGCTTTCTGTTCCTTCATTACCCATAGAAACGTAGGAGGATTTAAGTACCGATGATTTGGAGTTCTTTATATCTTTCCCTGCTTACGAACAAGAAGAACTGATTAAAAAAAGACTAAAAAATACTTTACATGCAAGACAAAAGTAGGTACTGGAAGGAAACCGTTGATTTATATCAGACTTTACTATTTTTATTTTTTAAAGCAGAATTGCTAGCTTTCCTCTAACTAATTTTTTACATCACTACTTCAACGTTTATTTCTTTACAGATACTCTTTCACTTCGACTTGCGTTATAAAGATAATTCGCAGCTACTTTTCCAAAATTGGGCAAAATATGCTGATTTTATAGATGAAATGCTAGAAGAGACTTGCATTAAAAAATTAAGCTAGAAAGTACTTGCTTTTTGTTTTTATATACATGAAAGAGAATATGGTATATAAATTTTTGTTGCAGACTGTAATACAACTACAAAGGACTTCCTAAATCTGTTGAAACAGCTACACCAAATAGCCAATGGACCGAAAAGTAAGGAAACAAAGAGACCAAACTTTAAGAAATGTATTCCAAAGTTAAAAATATCTTATCCTTCAAATGTATTAATTTCTAATAAATAAAATTTACGATTTAATCTGTTGAGGGTTATAAATTAATATCACGAGATTTAACAATATTCGTTGAATTGATTTGTAACTTTTTTTTTTTTCATTAAAAACTTACAACTCAAATTATTCACTAAGGATTAGTTTTTAATCTCCAAGGTATTAAGAAGATGTTTTAATATATAATAAATACAAGAATTTAATATTTTTTTGGTATGGACTTATATAGGGTGTCCCAGAAATCAACGACAAGCCGGAATCGGGCAATAGACCAAGTCGTAACAGTTACCAGAAAAATATGAAAAAAAAATTTTGGTCATGTACTTTTCAAATTATAAGGATTCAAAAATAAATCTTAAAAACTGACACCCTGTGATGATCTTTCAAGTCCTGTGACTGCAAATATTAACTTTTCGTTAGTTTTTTTTCTGTAATGTAATTATGAACAACCCTTCTGTAAATTACAGTTAAAAGTTAAATCATAACTGCCTCAGTTTCAAATAAAAAGTTAGATTTTTGCCCAACATTGCATTCAAAATAATTACATTACCCAGCTTTAACCGACTGTACTGTAAAAAAAATGTACTACACTATTTTGGCAAATAACATTAGAAGATGGCGCGTTTAATAAGGATTAAAAAATGGTATGACACTTACTAACTGCTACTTCTTAATTGAGGAAAAAAAAATTTTACATGAAGACAGATCGCAGTACCGGTTTAAAGTAAACATGTGGCCAGGAAATTTGAATGGTAATGTTATTAGTCCAATCGAGCTGCCGAAGAAATTAAATGCCCAGGCTTATTTGGACTTCTTACAGAACCAATTACCAGATTTATTGGAAGAAGTGCCACTGAAAATTAACGGTAGCATGTGGTATCAACAAGATGGCTGCCCAGCGCATTATTCTCTCACAGTACGAGAGTTTCTGAATCGAGAATACCCCGATAGGTGGATTGGGCGGGGCGGTACAATTTCGTGGCCTGCCAGGTCACCCGACTTAAACCCCGTAGATTTCTTTACTGGGGTACGATAAAGGATAAAGTGTACTTTAAACCTTTTCAAGATTTAGACGAGCTGCGCTAAAGAATTGCAGAAGCCCGTCTTATTACGCGATCATTTTTAAATGGATGTAGAGCTTGCATTGCAGCTGAAGGCAAACAGATCGAATATTTGTTATAAAACCTTGTAAATCCGATTTAATAAAAATCATAACTAAAGAAATCCAACAACTGAATTTTATTTCAAATGCACCTAAAACTAACAAATTACTCTTTTAACCACCCTTTGGTCAAGGTGACGTCACTATCTATCTCGATCACACTGAATAAAGTAACGTCACCATCAGTCTCGCTCACACCAGTCAAAATAACGTCACTCTTCGTCTCAATCGAAATTGTATGAAATCCGACTTCATTAAGAATTTTTTTTCCTCAATTAAGAAGTAGAAATTAGTAAGTGTCATACCATTTTGGAATCCTTATTAAACGCGCCATCTTTTAATGTTACTTGCCAAAATAGTGTAGTACATTTTTTTTACAGTGCAGTCGGATAAAGTTGGGTAATGTACTTATTTCGAATGCAATGTTGGGCTAAAATCTAACTTTTTATTTGAAACTGAGGCAGTTATGTTTTAACTTTTAACTGTAATTTACAGAAGGGTTAATCATGGTTACATTACAGAAAAAAAAACTTACGAAAAGTTAATATTTGCAGTCACAGGACTTTAAAGATCATCACAGGGTGTCAGTTTTTAAGATTTATTTTTGAATCCTTATAATTTGAAAAGTACATGACTAAGATTTTTTTTCATATTTTTCTGATAACTGTTACGACTTGGTCCATTGCCCGATTCCGGCTTGACGTTGATTTCTGGGACACCCTGTATATATATGTATATTTAGCTAGAGTTCAGGATATCGCAATGACAACCTGCCTAACCAGTTTGAACTACGAAAATAAGAACGGAAACCAGGCTGTCTCAATGATATTTTAATAAGTTTGCTCATTTTGTCATCAGTATTTGCTTACAGCAATTTCAGCAGTTTTTGAAAACTATCGGTTGTACAGTCTGGAACGCCACAGGGTTATGACACTAGGACCCCATACGATCAAATTTTGTGACGCATCTTTTGCTAGTGTTTGTTCTTCTTGTTTTTTATTTTTTAGTTTAACTCATTGTAAGTACTCTAACTTATACATAAGCTTAGAACCAATAAATAAATATTTTTTTTTTACTATTTGAACTATAATTTTGAGTTATACAAGATTTTAGCTAATCCAGAAAAAGTGCACCAAATTCTTCAGTGAAAGAAAAAAATGTAAATTCTGTCAATACTCTTTTGGGGCGGATTTCCCTATAGGCCGAGTAGGCCGGGCCTAGGGTGGCAAATTTAGGGGGGGGGGGGCGAAAAACTTGGTGCGATTGTTTTTTTTTAATAATCGCGCCCGCTGTGAACCCACACGTCAACGTTTAAAAATTCAAAAATGTGTGTCCATAGCTCCCCGAAAAACAAATTTACACATATGGAGATCATAATTATGAAAATTTTTGATCATCGAACTGGATCTTTGCTTACTAGTATACTCCAAGTTCAAGCGCATCATTTTAATTGTGCTCCACTACAGACTACAATATAAGTACTGGGTTATTTGGTACTTTCGCTGCCACTTTTCGTGTTTTACAGGGAGTAAAGAAGCGGCGTTTTCCATAAGCTTAGGGCGGCCAAGTTATTAAATCCGCCCCTGGGCAGTACCGTTAAATTTTAATATGCTTTTTATCACGAATTGTGTGAATATGGAACATTCTATCACTCGTTGTTTTTCTACGGGTTAAAAATATGCGAAAGTACTAGAGTCGCATACAACGATTCCATCACACTCCTTATTTCCCTCATCTATATACTATCTCCTTTCTGCCATGTGGTACTTTACATCTTGACCTTGACTTAATATTCTGACATCTGACTTTGATTTAATAATCTCACATCTGACCTTGACTTAATAATCTGATATCTGACGCTGATTTAATAATAATAAGAAATAATAATGCGTGCTTCCTGCACAATTGAGGCTTCATGATTCTAGGATTACATACTTAACAAAAGTGTATGTAATCAAATGAATTTTTACCACAACACAATACAAGACTACATATATACAACAATCATGACTATGGCCCTAAACTATGTGTACGGATGTAGTATGCCGGGAAAAGTGTAAAACGATTAAATAAATCTTTCCTCAGAGGATTTTAAATAAATATTTTTCCACTCATTTTGAAGACATTTCCCTGAAATAAAAAAAAAAGGTGCTATTCCCTCGTACAATTCGTAAACTCTTATGTAAGTGATTCAACAAGTGGTGAGTGTCTGGTTTTTTAATTTCCCATGAGCATTCGTTTGCACAGGAAATTTCAATGCCTTTTCACCACAAGGCGTTAAGTACACTTTCAGACGTTTTGCTCCATAAGGAGGAGAGCACTTTTCCTAAGAAATGAATCTTTACAGCTGGCGCTGTGTTTGCCTCCTTAACATTGTCAAGTTAGCTTTTATCATTTGCACAATGAATTTTTCCTGACATTGAGGAAATTAATTAGATTCCTAAGTACACGGCTATGGTAGAACTGTGACGATAGGCCATTTATTGAGTTCCTCTCATCAGCTTAATTGTGATGTTGAAATTAGGTCGCGCGTAAAATTACGTATCTACTCCAAGTATTTTATGGCAGTGGAAAATGAAAGAAAATGTGAAAATTAAATTTCTCCATTTGAAGTTGATTGAATTATTTTATGTTTTTTAATATTTTCCACTTTTATTTGTTTTTAGATTTTTGTGAATAATAAAATTTTGACTGAAATATTCATATTTGTGTCATGTCAGTTTTCTGTGAAGAAGGGAATCGAGCTTGGAAAATATGGAGCTACAGTAATGTAATATGAAGTACTATTAAGGTTCGAGATAATTTGAGGCGGATATTAGTTGACAAGGAGCACAAATCTCTCACACTACCATATATTTTCCTCAACATTTGTACGCTATTGCTATAACAACTATGCTGGGCGTTAATTTGCAGTTAATTAGTCCATTATAGACGAGAAATTGACCACCTACAAGTTTTGCTTGGTTTATCTGAGTGCCATATTATGGCGACAAGGTGAATAATTACCCAATTTTTAAACTGCAATGGGAAATATTGCTACCATATAATTTATACTTGTTTGTGATAAAATGTATTTGTATGGGCAACTAGGTGACCTCTATTATCGAACTTCTGTGATAGGCGATCAGAGATAACCATACTGATGAGACCTCTCTGATCATTGGATCGAAAAGTACGAAGCGAAAGTTTAGATTTTTCTATAGCACTAGACTTAGACGGGGTTTAGTGACAGCTCATTATTCATATTGTTATGTGCTGCAGGTCCTCATTTACTTCACTTACGTAATCTCCATTAAGCCAATTAGTCGATTCAGATATATCTACACGCCATACGTATAAAGGTGAACTTATGCATTACTACACTTAAATAATTAATGAATAGGTTGAGTAAAAGTGGTCCAAGAATAGACCCTTGTGGGATACCTGAGTTTAGCAAGTGTAAATTAGAGAAGGTGTCTTTCTCTTTCAAAACTTGTGTAATGATTGCAAAATAAGTTATGAAGAGAAATAGATATAGAATGTGTCATTTGACAAGCTCTATGGCGGTTATGTTTATATTATTAATAAAATTTAATGCACGAGAAGAGCGGGATGTACTTATTATTAAAAGGTCGGACGTATGTCAGTTTTATTTAGCTGAATTCGAATTTGAGGATACATTTCTAATTTTGTTGCTCTATATGGAAAGACTGAAATGATTGTAGGAAAGACTTTTTATAAAGTTCTCAATGCTTTATCCATTGTTTGTTTTTTACACATTAATACTTAATGATGTTTTCTGTCTTAGAAAAAATATACCTTTTAAAATTTCTTGCTTTATTCCGAGCATTGTGTGGATGATTCTGAAGAAAAACAAAAACTAGTTTTTTTTAAGTCTATATTCAGTTGGGGAAATCAGCTGATTCATTGCCTTCTTTATAACAGGCCGTGGCGCTAAAACATTTCTTTACTTGCATATGTATGAGAAATGTGCTGTTTGAAAGCCTTTAGCATTGCGCATTATGGAAAAACAAACACGTTTCATGTTTAAAACTTTGTAAAATAAACAACGCTTCTGGTGACGATAATTATAATGCCTATTTATAGGTCAAAATGTTTACTTTTAGGTAAAAAAACGTAATTGTAATTATTTGAACCAAATTACGAAGAGTTTCTGCATTTTATTAAACTACCCAATTCGCTGTGAAATGAGAGTACAGCTTTCGCTCAAGACAAACATTCTTTTTTAAGTTTGAAGTCTCTTTCCCCTGAAAATCACGAATATGATTTTCTATTGAATGAAAAATTTAAATACATAATAATTAAACGTATGATTTTAATATAATAATTAAATTTAAATTTGCTTGTTGGACTTCACAAAACAATAATTTTCACTTCTTTTACCTCAAATATGTCATTCTGTAATTTTAAAAAGTTGTTTAGAAGCGAAAAGAGAAAAAAGAAAAAAGCTTTCGCTGCAATTCGAGGAGTACTACTCTGTTTTATTTTTCAAAATTAGAGAATGTCAATTTGATGGTCAAAAACTTAAAATGAATGGTTTTATAAAGTCTAACAAACAAATGAAATGTAATTATTAATTATTATTTAATTATTACATTTAATTGATGAGTTTAATTATTATGCATTTGATGTTGTCATTCATTAGAAAACTATATTCATGATTTGCAGGGGAAATAGAGTTCAAGTTTAAAAAACTAACTTTCGTCTTGAGCGAAAGTTTTACTCTCATTTCACAGCGAATTGGGTAGAGTTTAGGAAAATGCAGAAACACTTCGTAATTTTGTTCAAATAATTACAATTACGTTTTTTTACCATAAAATTAAACAAATTTGACCTATAAATAGGCGGGCGAATTATCGTCACTAGAAGCGTTGTTTATTTTACATAAATTTTTAAACATGAAACGTGTTTGTTTTTGCATAATGCGTAATGCTAAAGTTTTCAAACAGCACGTTTCTCATACATGTGCATTTTATATCGCCACGGCCTGTAATAAAGAAGGCAATGGCTGATTTCATGGCCAATGGGATTTTTTTATCGTATTACATGAAGCTTTGGTTCAATTTTCCCGTTTGTGTTTCCCCCAAAACTGGTATGCTGATGCAATTAATATAGTAAAATTGTTGTTTTCAATATTTTCATATTTAAACAGTTTTAAAAGTATGTCGAAATCAGGGCCGGACTGGGTCATCAAATCGGCCCGGGCAAATAATGACAAGCCAGCCCCCAAGGGACTTCAAAAATGACTTTTTTATAAGAGGCAAACAACCCAAATTATTACACTGATTTCCTACTGAACCGAGCACAAAGAGAGCAAGACAATGTTTTCTATGAATATTGAATTCGATGCTAAATAAGAAGAACGGTTCGTTGGACAGAAAAAATGATTATAAGCAATTTTATAGGATTTCGTGTTCTGAAGAAGTTTTTAGTTGTCTATAGGATGATCTTTTTCACAGTATATGTAAAAAACCTAAGTTTTTATATGGCAACACCAAGAACGGGTTGCCCGATTTAGTCCATTTTTGAAATTTTATTTGCTATTATTATGAAAATACGATGTACCAAATTTCAGCTGTCTATGTCAATGCGTTCTCAGGCAGTGTCCAAATAAATAGTGGAAAACGAAAGTTTTGTATGGCAACCCCACGAAGGAGTTACCCGTTTTGTCTCATTTTCGAACTTAATTTTACATTTTTTTTACAGTCCGTGTACAAAATTTCAGCTCTCTAAGTATATGCGTTCTCGAGTTATCATGCGCACAGACGGACAGACGGACGGACAGACGGACAGACGGACGGATAGACGGACGGACATACAAAAATCGAAATAACTTTTAATATTATGCATGGGTGACCCATCCAGTTTGCTCTGCCATCATTATTTCGAGGTGTTACAAACGGAATGACAAACTTATTATACCCTTTAGATTTCATCTGGGGTATAATAAAATAGGGTTTCTCTGTGGAAGCAGGATCCGAGAGACCAACAATTTTACTTACACAGCTGTAACAAGAGTAAGGCAAGTGAAGCAGACGTTGAGCCGGAGGGGCGTCGCTCGTTAAAAAAAATTATTGCGGGCGAAAAAGATAACATTAATAACATTTGCCTTTGACAAATATAATAATTTTTGAGTTTTAACTGTTAAATAAATGTTTTGCTCTCGATTTGAATTTACCCGCTTGACAAGGCTGAGATTGGTTCGTGATCCTGACATGGAAGAAATTTTTGCCAAAATTTCCTAAAGATATTGTTATACCAGCAAATGCTAAAGAAAGAAGAAGAAAAAGCGACTCGAACGTTTTGAATCACAAAATGATGAGTGATGTCAATATTGCCACAAAACAAAAGCTTCGTACACCAATTTTTGAATCGGTTGATGTTCTTTTATTCGAACTGACGAGGAGGTATGAAATGTTGGAACAAGTTTCAGAAGAATGTACGCTGATAGTCTGAGAAAAGCCGGTTTTGGATTTCCTTAAATAAATTCACGACTATAGCCACCAAGAGTCCTATCTAAATGTCGAAATCGCATTCAGAGTTTTTGTAACATTGCCAATGACGATAGCTTCATGTGAACGAAGTTTCAAAAAATTTAAGCTAATAAAAAATTTCCTGTGATCTACAATGGGTCAAGAAAGATTATCAAATGTGGCTGTTTTGTAAACCGAAAATGAAATGACAGGACAGCTTGTCATTTTGAGAAAATTATAAACTAATTCGTGGCGAAAAAAGCTAGAAAAGTCCATCTATAAAATCTTGCAAATATTTCTATCAAATTGATTCACCTCAATGTTTTTAAATGTACTATTCTTCTCATAACCAACTGTTGCTCAACTTTGTACAGTCAGTTGATATACCACGTCAAAATAGTATAGTTAAGTAAGGTTTGTTGAGAATTTTATGGATCAAGGGTGCAAATTTATACGTTTGCCTCAGGCGTCAAAACGAGTTGTTACGGCTCTGCGTGAAGGAACTACTCTTTGATTTTGGAATCTCTTTGTAACCGCATAGAAATTCAATCGCTCCATCACTTACTTATATGGCCCAATATAGGAGCAAAAACAATGCCACTGCTTCACCAAATATGGAAACATTCAGGCTGTTTCCAATATTTGGGTACTTTCTAAAACTAGAAATTTGTCATAAGTAAAGGCTGACTGTAATATACCATGACCATGAATATACTCTACTTCAAAATTGATTTACATGAAATAAAATTACTTTTTTTTTACAATTAGAAAATAAAAACAAAATTTAAAAACTGTTTTATATTTGCTCTTCAATTTCTTTCGAAATAAAAATGATATGATGCAAAACATAATGTAAACAGCTTTACAAAAAAGTGAATACTTTTAAAGCCACGAAAAAGTCAAATTTTCCAAATATAATGCTATTTCGGAAACACCCATTTGCCTCCGCGTCCTGACTATGTTTACAAGTTGTGGGACATTTCTGAGTATTTTTAACTCATAACTCTCCTCTGCCCAGATGGCCTCGTTGCCGTGAGCTAATTAGCTTTATTATATTAGGCTTTTAGGTTATGTAATAAAGTACTTTTTCAATTTTAATAGCTCTCCTCTCACCGCAACCGCAACGTTCGTCCAGAGTACGTGGTAAATACCTACGTGTGGTCGCGTTAATGTGGAGTCTACCGGCCCAAAGACCACCGGCCCATCGGGCTAGCGCCCTCGCCCGTACTGCCATCCGGCTCTGGTCGAAATTATACAGGGTGTCCCATCTGCAGTGTTACAGCTGAAGATAAAAAATGATATGGGTGGTGGGAGGGAAATCCTAACACTTACCAAGATAACGGGATTTATAGTTATGTGTATTTCTATTGCTACTCTAACAATAAATATTAAAAATAAAATTAAAGGGGCCCTCATACAAGAAACGTGATTTTTTCAGCGTTTTTTTCCTCGTTTTATTCTCATTTATATTATTCTTATCATAAGTAGGCATAATTTTTTCAAATGACAGCATTATTTGTTCAAATGACGCCTACTCTTATTTGAAGAAATAAATAAAAAGCACATAGTGTTAAATTTTGTACGATGGTATGGTGTAACCCTTCGTGCGCGAGTCCTATTCGCACTTGGCCGATTTTTTTTTTATTTGACTACTGTTTTTATCAAAAAATACGTCATCAACATAATTTTTTTATAATGGATTTAAGAAGCCCAAACGCTATTGTTTAAAATGACCTATCACACTCTATACTAATTCTGCATTTTTTGCCCTTTTTCCTAAGCTATTTTTCTTCCTCATCATAAGATGCAAAGTTCAGATGTTACAGGGTAATCTATAAAAACATTGCCAAATATCTTTAAGTCCCGTTATCTCAGAAACTGTTAGGATTTCCCTTTCTCTGCCCATATAAGTTTTACTGGGACATCCTGTATAATTTCGACATACTTATAAAGCTGTGTAAATAGTGTTTTTTTTTGTGCACAAATAATTTTGTTTTGTTCACAGAGGCACAAATAATTTTGTGAGAAATATTTTTATTCTATTTATTTATTGAAGGATAAATGTTGATTATTTTTTTGTACTAAATCATGTAAATAAAAGCTATACAAACATAGTAAAGGTTTTATTTTTTGGGAAATTCATACCCGTTAAAATTGCAGATATCTGTACAGCAACAGTCTCAAAACTACTGTGCACAAATAATTTTGTGAATAATTATACTTGGAGATATTTCCCCCAAACAATATTTTAGCCATGTATTAATTTTGAAACCTTTGATATTTCTCATTGAATTTTATTGCCATCTAGAAGCGATTGGTTATAATAAAAAATATAGTCAGGGTTGCCTTGGTAATTATTTAATCTAATCTGAAACAATGAATCAGAAGAATAATGATTTTTAGGTAAGTGTACACGTATTTATCTTGTGATGAGGATAATAAATAATCTTTAATTTATATATTTGAAAAATTGTCTTTAACGTAATAGCTAGTTAGAAAGTTTAACAAATTTGTGCATTTAGATGCACCGAGTAGATAAAAAATCTCATGTATATTAGGAATACCGTTGATGAGCTCCGTGGTGGAAGCGAAAACGTTTTGGAATAGCCAAATAGATGTCTATACGCCCCCTATTTTGACTCGAAAGTTAGATGTTATCGGTTTCACACGAAATATTATATATCGATGTATGCACCCGCGATGGTGGAAAGTAGTGCACTACCCACTCGCACGACTTTTTTTATGTTGTATATACTATTTATATATACAATATGGAGATAGGCTGAGCATTCACTAAACAAAAAACGAAAAAAAGGCGGTGGAAAAGATTACTGTGAAGCGCAGGGCTACCAAGGTGAAAAGCATATAAGAGGAAAGCATACATACTTGATGGAAGAAATTTGTTGAATCGGAGTATGGGAGTTTTTGAAGTACTGATGATCACTTTGGCATCTCCCATGAGGTAAAAAAGTTAAGGCAGTATGACTGAAATATATGATATGCATGGATTCGTACCTCTTACGGCGAGATAACTATACCCTAGTGATATAAAAATTGAGATTTTTGACTCTGTACCTACACTGTAGTAGTGTATGAATGGCAAAGAGATCATTATACAAAGAAGTTAACTGCTCATAATAGTCAGAATAATAAAATCTCAGACATACCGCAATGGCGCGGGACGAAAAGCGAAGAAACGAAGTTATGAATGTTGTTAAATGTGGGAAATCGATTATGTATGTTAGTTGCGCTTATACAGGGTGGGCCATAAGTAACTGAACAATGTATCTTTACAAATTTTTTATTTTTACCTTTTTTTTCTCTTTTTATTTTTCAGTATTAGAAACAACGTTTGGGACATTCATTAGCCATGTATATAATTGAGGAACGAGTAAAAATGTTGAGTTTTATTTTGCTAGTCAAAATTTAATAATTCAAACCCAAAGAAAATTTCGAAAGGTTTTTAACACCAGAAATGCACCATCACGAAATCAAGTACGCAATCTAGTCGCTCGTTTTCAGTCATCGGGTTCTGTTTGTAACTTATCTTGGAGTGAAAGACCGCTTGAAGCACGAAGACAATATAATATCGAACAAGTTCGGGAGAGCGTTAATGAGAACCCTGAAACATCGACTCGTAAACGTGACATTCTGTTTCAAATGTCCAGAACTCCACTACGGAGAATAACGAAAAGAAAATTGAATTGAAATTTAACTTGATAACACTCAAGAAATGTGGTTTTAACAAGACTGAGCTACGTCCCATACCGCAATAGAAACAATAAATTTGCTGCGATAGGTCTTTGGTAACCGTATCGTTTCACGATTCGGAGATGTTAATTGGCCATTACAATCACCCGACTTAACACCATCAGATTTTTTGTGTGGGGATATTTGAAAGATCGTGTATACGCAAATAAACCGCAAGGCCTGCAACAACTAAAAGACAACATAATAAATAAAATTATTGCGATTGATCAATCAGCTTTGGCTTCAGTTATGGAGCAGGAATAGCAAAGAGCAGGAACTTGCGAAGAGGCTGATGGCAAGCATCTAAAAGGTATTATTTTTAAAATTTAATTTTTTAAAAAACTTCATGATTAAAACTATCTTTTGTAATCAGAATTATTCATTTTCAATAAAAAATAAAAAAAAAATGTATCAAAAATACAATGTTCACTGACTTATGGCCCACCCTGTTTATCTAGTATGCATGGTATGCTATAAGATTACTGGTGTTAATTTCTTAGTTTCTCCAGTCTTGAAACAGGCATATCTTAACCTTCGCGTGGTCGCCGCTGACAGCGCTTATTAAGGTTTGTGATTGCCTGCATAGGATATGTACAAATCTTTTTAGACGTTACTAATAAGATTTTAGGCCCGAATGGAGTAACCAGTCCCATTACTACAAGGATATCTACATGTAAAGATACCACTGGGAGTACTGACGACTTTATGGTCATGTGCTACGAAGCCATACCAATTGGGTAGCAGATATTGCTAACTTGGCACTGCGGGGTTGAGGAGCTCCGGATAGTGCTGCAATTTTTATTGCTATTCGCCTCAATATAGAGAAGGCCCCCTTGTGGGTGCATCGTAGTGGTCGTGGTGGCGGGCAGAGAGAGATTATCTGAGTCTGCATGACTTAGGTGGACATTCTTCTTTGAACAGAAGAGTATGTGCTCTTGTATAACTGCATACTGCGTTCGAGGATTTGAAGGATGGTCGCTTATTAATGTATGCTTAGAGGATTGGTTTCCGGCTTGGAGTTGCGTTAAATCAATCGGGTGCCGTGACCCAAAGATCGGTGAGATTTTAGATAGGTCTCGCTTTGACCAGTAAGTCCAATATCAAGCATGCACTGTCATAAACTGGTACTCTTGAGACAGAATATAATATATTCTGCTCTTTGACTGTCGCTTGTCTATTAATCCGTACATTAAGACTGCCGTGAGATTAAGGCTTAAAGCTAGGTGCTAACGTAAAACACCGACAGCTTTCTTTACCCAAAAACAGTTAAACTTTTTTTTCGTAGAATTAATCGTTTCAAAGTTATAGGCTGAATGGCATATGTCTGAACATACATAAATTGCGTAGACCACTATAATATTAAAGCTGTGCTCTTTTGGTGCCGAACAGTGTTCTATAGATCACAGGATATTGTGAATTGAATTGATTTGTAGGGCGCATTGAAGTAGAAATTTTATTGGCAATATAGAGAAAATCATCAAGGTGCCATGACTATAATTCTTACAAAACGCTAAAGCATGAAACACAGTGCTGGCATTTCCAACCTGGCCGGCTTCACCAATTTTTTATAGTTCTGTAGATTATATGAGATCAGGTTATCTAGCACCCAAAGGAAAATTGGGTGAAACCAACCAGGTTGAGGTTGAACTTGAGTAGGTCTATTTTCTACTCTGTTGTAACTTTGTCAGCTTTGACAGCTAATTTTTGCTATGATTTGGTGCCAGCATTGCTTATGGAAAAAAGTGTACAATAAATTGTTTGAAAAATGTTTGAAAAGTTATTCCTGCTGTAGTAAATTATTACAAAATAATTTGAATTTTTAAGCCAACAGACCAATTAACTGCTATCAGACAGAAGTTGTCAAGGTTCGTATTGTGAGTTGCACAAGTTTGCAAAGCTCATCAGGTTGAGGTTCTTTAGGTTATACTGAGATCCAAGTTGAAGTTAGCACCTTGTTTCTCGCTTAAACCTGTCAAACTTTGTCCCTAATGTATCGATTTCTATTTTGACATTTTGTAAGGATTAAAGCCAATTTGATTATTTTCTCTGTACTTTCAAAACCTTTTCTACTTCAATGCGCAGTCACCTGCGTTCTGCAGAACACAGTTAAGCATCAAAGAGCACAGTGATTTTCAACGTTATAAACACTGCTTCGATTGTTGTAATCCTTTATTATATGGCTTGAGTGGCAGTTGTGTGTATACCGTGAAATATTTTGGTAAGTTGTACAAACATGCGAGACTTAAGTTTGTTATCTTGACTGGTCATTGCAGTTTTAGTGACACTGAGGTTCGACACGTACTCGTTAACGAAAGTCTCTAACAGTCTTTTCAGAAATCTATTGTACTCTAATTCCTGAGTATGAGAGGAGGCGAAATCTACCTTTTGAAATGTCAAAACTGTCGAATTGCGATTTTGTTTGTCGTATCATTTTCGAATGTGTTTAAGATATGTTGGCCCTGGATGGATGTATTGAAAAGATATTGACGTCCCAGATGGGGTCTCTGGAACGTAGTTGACCACAAGGCCCATTGTTCATCCTCCAGACTTATGCTGAGCAATTTCTTATAGATCCCAACTGGACGCCCTTACAAAGTTAAGTATTGGCCTCCAATCCTCTTTACCGGTTTCATGTAGTTCTTCCAGGGGCCGGATTCACTAACTCGGAGAGTTGTGGAGCTGTGGAGATGAAAGTTCTTTTGTCACTTAACTCTCCACTCGGAATTCTGTAACTCGTGGAATTTGTATTGAGATTTGCCACACTCTCTATTGTGGAGCAGTAAGAAAAATATTTCTCAACTGACTGTATTGTCTGCTTTTATTGTCCTTTGTGAAGGTACCAAAGTACCTAGGATTTTCAAATTGAATTATGGATTCACTGCATATCCTGGATATGTTTACGAAAACAAATTATGTCCATCTTTGCAATACTTACGGAGAAATAAGGATTTTGGTGTCTCAAGGTACCCGCTAAAAATTGTAGTTCACGCGAAAATTGTCAATTTGGTCGTTTTCCAGTACAGAAGAGCTGCTATAAAAATATGCACGTTAAAGTTTGTATGTAGAATAAAATCGCATCTACATTTTGTCCCCTAATTAGGTATGTAACTAGTTTTTGAGTCCGGTAAATAGTTTTGGAAATAACTGCAAAAGAAGTGAATCAGTCCTTCCTAAGATGAAAAAATGGCCGTTTTTTAGTACAAAAAATGGACGTATTTTTAAGTCATCATTATGAAGAACTGGTAAATCGTGGAAATTCACTTTCAATGAGAAAAATGTTCACAACAGAGTACTAATGGATGTGAAACAAATAATGGAAGAAATATATGCAAAATATAGGAACTGGGGTGTATATGACCCAAGTGCAAAAATACCGTCCTTCGGCGGTAAAAAGTCAGTTATGAAGTTAAAATGATCAAAAGAAAACTACTCGATTACCGGCTTCTTCCTCTTTAATTTGATACCAAACATAACTTATTTTGGACAAACCCTAATTGGGGGTGGTACGAGCCCCCCCCCCCCCCCACCCTACACACCAAAATACCATCGCCCAGAAATTGTTCATATATATTTTTGTACTCTATACCTTAAATCCATAGAAAAAAACTCCAATGCTCTACGCCCTTCCACACAGAGTTAGCCGTCTTTCAATATTTCGACACTTCTCACGTTTTCCCAAACTCCCCAAGTATGTTAGAGAATCGCGAGTGGAGAGTTAGGGAGTTTTAATCGGGGAAAACGAAAATTTTCATCTCCCAAACTCTCCGAGTAACAGAATCCGGCCCCAGAAGGTGTGAGTCAAGGAATCTGTAACGCCTGGACATTGACAAAGAAAGTGAGTGACTGTCGCGGTTTCCTCTGCGTATTTTCTACATACAGGATCATTAAGAAATCGCATTCTGTGCAGGTGAACTCTGAGAAAAGAGTGCACAGTGAGAATTGATACTAGATCTCTCAGGGTTGGCTTGTTTAGTCCCAACAGCTTTTTCCTTAAGTTTGGGTTATACTTAGTCCATAGTCCTTTTGTAGCTCTACCCAAACACGTCTACGTTGGCAGTCGCTCAAGCCGAAGTATTAGAGGCAAGGTATTTGTTATGATCCCAATTGTGGAACAGGATATCTTCGAACATGCTCGTCCGCGTTTTCGTATCCGCAGATACGCTGTGACTTGGCATCTGAAGAACGCATATCCTATTACTCTGAGAGAAGCAATTTAGAGTATTTTAATACTCCGAAACCAGTTTGGAGGTTGTCAATGATTTTGGCAAAGTCTTGAAAGCTGGTTAGCTGTCCGAGCAGATGGCAATCTGTTTGTTCTCAATGTCTGTGTTTGACACAATTAGTTTGCGCGACATTTAGATAGATGACTTACTTTCCGCAGATTGATCTGTCTGATTTGTAGGTCTGTGGTCTGTAACAACTACGGATTGCCAATGAAATAGCTGAATTATTTAATCGCCATTAATCTTACAAGTGTTTCGAGATCGAATGTCGTCTTCACTTGACAACAAATTTTGTGAAAGAAGTCCTGAGGGATCCCAGATACCATTGCATAAGAATTGGAATACTAACCCTACGGCTGCTTGATATGCATCCGTCGAGATATTAAAAATTGCGTTTTCACCCACCGAATGTGATCAAAAGGTTTCTTTAGACAATGCCAGTTTCATGATGTTTTCCTTTGGTTACAAGGATGTCGTTTTCCATTATAGGAACGAAGCGAAGACATGATAATACAGAGCAAGCAAAGGTTCGTTGGATTCTGAAGGCTACCCATGTACTAAGACTTGGTTTTTGCATCCCTGTCCCGTACTGCGTCTAGAAGTGACGGCCTGGAAAATGGTACCAATTGACTTTTCACCTATCATGATTTCTATACAGTAGATAGGGGCCTAAAAAATCATATTTCTGAAATGGTTCATTTCCGTTAAAAATTAGTATAAAATTGCCTCCATATTTTGAATAGAAATGAGGGAGTCAGAAAAATTTGGTACGAGTATTTTGCCCTTTCTCTACCTTGGGGATAAAGGTAGCCTTCATGTCTATCAATTTAAGAGGTATATGACCCAGAGATTAACGCACTGCGGTCAGTTTTATTGATAGAGGATGTGTATTTCATCAATGCAACGAAAAAGTGTTATAAAGAGGTTTTAAGTAAAAAAAAAAAAAAAGGCTTCAAGATTCTAAAACTTCTCCATCTAATTTTGTTCTCGATACAAATTTTCTACGCAAGTCTTTTGATTATATTCAGTTCCTTGTAGTCCATACTATATTGACTATATTAAAAGGTGCAAATCTATACACAGACTCCATGTGGTGGGTAGATTCTGATCATACTATAGAAGATTTCTGGAGCCTTGCTACTGTATCTACCCTTTCTGTGCGGCTTATTGGACTACAAGTGTCTTCGGTTGAGAAAAATATGGTCGATCTTTTTTCCTCCCAAACTGATGTTGTTTTGCAAATAATTATAAAAAAGTTAATATTGTTAACAAAAAGTTTGTTGACATCAACGAAATTAAATCTTTAATTATTTTCTTGTGTTATTTATTCATAGCCGCTTTGACCTGTATCAAAGTCACCTAGAGTTGATGGTTCAGTCCAAATATGAATTGGCCTAAAAACACCCGTATATATGTATGTCTGTATATTTGCAGTGGTATAAAAAAACGTCAAGAGAAAAATATTATTTTACAAATAAAAATGAAAAAAACAACTCGACTTACTTATAATATGAATCATGAATGAAGCAAACACAACCATCCAACCCCATCCTCCATCTGGTGGTACAGGAAGTAGATCTGCTCTCGTTTCAGCCTCAACATTTCCATTTTGTGTACTTTTTCTTCTAGCTGGAGGTCCATGGGCCATTTTTTTTGTTAAGAATTATAAATTGATATCACTTTCTTTGAGAAGTTTTTCTTTTCTTGCTTACAAGAAGTAGGTTAATTAAAGAAAATCTTCGTTGATAGCAACTTGTAATTTGTATTGATTTTTAGATAGCAGGAAAATTTCTAATGTATAACTTCTGAGATCTCTTAAATATTGTCTGTTGAGTCCATAAAATTGAAGTCCATATTGCTGAAAATAGAAGAAAAGTGTTGTAAATTAGAAAAAGAAAGTAAACAATAGAATCTTGTACTTAGAATATAATTTAATTCAGATTTATTATTATTCATTATTATTTGGATTGAAGATATTTTTTATTTTTAGATTTCTCTGCTGGATTACTTATTTATTTATTTATAAGGTTAATACGATAGCAAACAGATAAATATAAATCCAGTTACTCACTACCGTTAGGCTAATTGAAATTAATTTCAAAGGAAGAAAAAGATAAACTAATTATTTGATATACATACATAAGCAATAAGCAAATAAAATTAGTTAAAAAGGATAATAAACAATAATTTCAGTGGAAAAGAATAATATAAATGAAATAATACTAATAAAAATAAAAACTACAGACTACATACTGTAAAGAAAGTTGAAAAATTCAATTAAGCAAATCAAAATTACTTAAAGTCAAAAACAAAGCTTAAGTAAAATAAAGATAATAGAAATGAAGAATATAAAATGTAAGGTAAAATAAAGTAGAAGGTAAAGTATAATAATGGAGGGGAAGGAAGGAAGCAGATAAAAGTAGATGTTAGGCAGATCAGTTTAGAATGCAAAAATTATCTAGAACACTAACTTCAGGCAAGAGGTTGCGTTTAAAAGAGCCAAAGCTGTCATTAAATAAGGCATTGTAGGCCCTTTGAATCGTAACCAAAGGTGACTTGAATCTCAAGTTGGTGCGAGACGGATCTATATGAAATGCAAGTAGCTGTCGAATTAAAAAGCTAGGAAAGTTGATTTTTAGTTGGGTCAATAACTGAGAAGAATCAATAAACCCGTGCAATATTTTAAATAAGAACGTTTCATCGCGATAGGAACGACTTGCTTCTTAAGATATCATGGAGTGTCTAGTCCATATGTCGCCATAATGTTGATATGAGCCAATGAACTTATACTGCAAGTACCTAGTGAATCTACGTTGGACACTCTCGATTTTATTTTTATATATCATATAGAAAGGATTGCAGATTCGGAAAGCGTATTCTAATATGGATCTAACTAGGGCAGTATACATAGTTTTATGGGTGCAGCGCTACTTAAAAGGCCTAGTGCACCTTAAGACAAACCTCAGAGTTTTATATGGATGATATGCGAGTCCAACAATAGCTGACTGTCAAATTGTACTTCCAAGTCATTAATTTCCGAAACCCCAGTGATGGAAATAGTGTCCAACTTATATTCCCAGTATAATGTGCCTAGCTTGTTTTCTTGTAAAACAAATACATTTGTATTTGTCTACGTTTAAGGACAATTGATTTTTATTACATCAAGGGAGTAGCTTCTGGATATCGTTATGCAGATACTGGCAGTCGGATTGATCATTTATTACTCTGTAAGTTTTAGTGTCATCAGCATAGATTAAAGACAAAGAGCAGAGTTCATTGTGAAGATCGTTAACGTATAATGAGAAGGGTAACGGTCCAAGAATTGAGCCTTGGGTACTCCCGAGTTTTGGTATGTATAATTAAAACAGTAAGATGTCGATTCGACAGATATGATTGAAACCACAGTGCTTAATTCCACGGATGTGCGTCTACGTGTCAACGTTGTCTACTTTTTCACGTGTAAACAGCGTAGCCAACGAGGACAGCGAAAAACTTAGGAAGGCACATGTATGTAGGCAATCGTAAGTAGAAAATATGAATACCAAAAGATGAAACAATAAGTAAATATTTAAAAGTGGAGATTTAAATAAAACAAAATCTGAAACAACCTCAACGAGCAGGAGCGCAAGACTAGGTGCATTGAATAGTGTCAGAAAAATAGGAATGTTGCACTATAGTAAACTTTTTTTCTTAGTTAAGAAGATTCGGGAATAGAACACTCCAGAATAATCTGGAGAGTTTCTAGGGTATAACAAAAACAGATGTCACCGCCGAAAAAAGAGTCTTGTCTTAGACGTTGCAGTGTTAACAATCGAAAGTAATAAAGCGATAATTAAAGTTAAGTTGATTAATTGAAAGTTTATGAATCTTATATGATTAGAGTGAAATAAAGAACTTGTATATTAAATATTTAATATTGTGTTTTAAATAACGAACCAAAGGCCACGCTCGCAACAACTGGTTTCCGAAGTGAAATAAAATCGCGAAATAAAGTGGTACCAATTGACTCAAAAATTCAAAGTGTGATTAATTTTGTGATTTTTGTGAAAGTTCTGGAAAATAATTTCTAAAGTAATGCGGCGCAAAGAGGAGGAGCTTCGAATGCAGGATTTGAAAGCAGAGTTAGGGAACCGGTCATTACAAACGACAGGTACGAAGAAAGCTCTAGTCGAGCGACTTAGACAAGCTTTGAAAGAATCATGAGACATTTGTTTTCGAAGAGAACTTGGAAGAAACTGAAGCTGAAGAAGAGCCTGCGATGAAAATGGAACAGCTTTTGAGTACTTTAATGAACAAAATGGAAGCCTGTTTTGATGAACAAAAGAATTCTCTCCAGGAACAAAATAAATATATGGAAGCCCGTTTTGAAGAACAGAAGAATTCCAATGAGGAATATAAGCTCTCTCTTGAGGAACAAAAAAAAATTCTCTGGAATCCCGTTTAAATGAGCAGAAGAAATCTACGGAAGCCCGCTTGGACGAACAAAATATTTCTTTGGAGAATTGCCTAAAAACTAGTTTGGAGGAACAGAAAAACCTTCTGAAAAACTCGTTAGATGAACAAAATTTGAAAATTGAAGAAATCGAGCAGGAACAACAAAAATTTACTAAGCAGCTTGACAACCTTAAAGCAGATATGGAAAGGATGAAGCATCGACAACCTCGGCACGAAGGAATTGAAATATCCAGTGCAGGTAGAATGAAACCTCCAATATTTGATGGACAAAATTCGTGGCATATCTTCAAGAGACAATTCGAGGCAGGTTAAGAGGTAAATTGATGGAATGATGAACACAAAGCTATAGCTCTGATATTAGCACATCGAGGTCCTGCGTCAGAGCTTTCATAAACTGTACCGATTTAAAAGTAAAGTAATTACAGTTCATTAGTACAGGCGGTAGAATTACGTTACGGAGATGAACATATGCAACAAGTATATAGCCTACAGTTGCGCAACAGGATTCAAAAGAATGGCGAATTGTTGTAGTGCAGGCTGATGTGGAAAGATTAGCGCATCTTTCTTACTCCAGCGTGAATGCGGATTTTTTCAATAAAGTGGCAACGGAGGCATTTGTGAACGCTATTGCAGATCAAAATTTACAACAAGCGTTAAGGCTAGCAGGAAAGAAATCAATCTTGTTAAAATGACTCGCAGTCACTATCGATACTAGAGCTTCGAGATCAATTATTAGAGCAGATCTTGTTAAGAACAAATGGCTTCACAACACTACCAAATATCTACTAAGAATAGCAACTGGAGCAGCAGTACGGGTGTTTGGAGAAATAACCTTAGATGTTCAACTAGGCGAACTACTATTTCCTCACACTTTCGTGGTTTCAGACATAATGGATGAATGCATTCTTAGAATAGACTTCATTACCACATACAAAATAAATCTGGATGTCGGAGAGCGGATTCTCAAATGAGAATATAGAAATTCTTATGAAACTAGGAGAAGTAGCAGATCATCCTGCGAAAGTAAGGACGATCGTCTGCGAAAATACTACTCTTTCGCCATGCTCCGAGACACTAGTATGGACAAAGCTTACTGATGACATCGGGACCTGCCGATTCTATCTGGTGGAGCCGAACCCCACAAAAGTTACATCTAGCATCATTGTTGACAAGACTTTAGTGAAGGCAGAAGGTGCAATATTAATAAGAGTCAGAGTGCTTAACACATCCGAAAATGAGGTACAACTAAAAGAAGGTGCTATAATTGGAAATTGTGAACCCTTTTACCAAATCGTCAATTTGGATAATGGCAGTAATGTCAGGGAAACAAAACCTATACCAGCTACTACCCAATAGGATCATAAACTTCTTACGTCCAGTGCCCTTTCGTCCAGTGCCTTAAGTGAACAACAACATAAAGAAGCAAAAGAGGTAATCGATGAATTTTCGGATCGATACAGGGATTCCAGGCCCATTCGACAGGCACCACGAAGATTGCCATTAGCCAAACAACCAGAAGTTGCAGATATGATGAATTCTATGAAGAAACAAAGCATAATAGAGGAATCTAACAGCCCTGGGACATCGTCGGTTGTTCTGGTTAGGAAAAAGGATGGCAGCACCCGATTCTGTGTAGACTACTGCCAACTAAATAACGTGACGAGAAAAGATAGCTATCCATTACCAAGGATTGATGACACATTGGATACCCTTTCCAGAGCGCAATGGTTTTCCACGCTGGATTTGAAGAGTGGTTACCGGTAAGTGGAAATACATCCCGAGGACCGAGAGAAAACTGCTTTCTCAGTTGGCAGTAGCTTATGTCAATTCAAAGTAATGTCATTTGGGTTATGTAATGCTCCCCACATTCGAGGGACTAATGGAATATGTTCTACATGGCTTAACCTGGAAAATATGTCCTGTCTACTTGGATGACATAATAGTAATCGGAAGGACATACAAGGAACATAAAAACAACGGGACGTACTTCAAAGATTCAAAGATGTGAAATTGAAACTCAGTGCGAGTAAATGTGTTCTATTCCAGAATCTTCTTAACTATTCTATTCATTCTATTCCTGAGCCTTCCCGAAGATTCTATCATCGATTCTCCGATCCTGAAGTTGTTTACTCTCCATTGCAAGTAGATGTTACCAGTTTACTCTTTCTATTGCACGTAACAATATCATAATTTGGAATTCTGATTATTGGGTGACATGACATGTTTCTTAAATAATAGTAGTGACAATTTGACAATTGCGGGGTAATTGAATATATTCTTGAAAAGACAGTAACGGAAAATTTTTAATGCGAAGGTGTCTGCAAATTTTGTCACAACACATTAATTAATACTATAGGGTCTTATCAACGGCTAGTTAAACAAGATTTTCTGTTAGACATTTTCACAGACTTCAGTTTGTAGATGCTTAGAAGAATTTTATGGGGTTATTATATTACAATGTAATCGCACAAAGAATTTCCAATTCCCGAAAAAGATCGAAGTATATAAAATAAAAATTAATATGAAATAGTTCAATATGATGGTTTTAGATTTTTCCACAAATTTGGGATACCAATGCATATGTATGTTTACTATTTTGATATACTTACTAAGTGGTGATAGATATCATTTGTATCTTTTGTAATGTAATATGATATAAGTCACAACAATTATCATGAAAAAAGTCATTTGTTTTAGCAATCGGGAAAATAAGACACATTTTAACATAAAATATCACTCTTTATGGCTAAAGTTATTGTAAAGCCTAGTATCGAGTTCGGGCAGTCTTCAAATATTGCACATTAAAGTCGCTGTTAAATTTTTGACGTATGTTAATTTGGAGAAAACAAAATGGCAAATGTCTAAGAATTTTATGGGATAAAAAGTTCAAATTGTCCATAAAGTTTAATTTAACAAAGATATGATTTTGCAATTTAAACAATTAAAAATGGACTTATTTGAGCTAACTGACGACACGATTATTTGAGCGACAGGTCTAAGTGTGAAGTTTTTTGTGGAAGCTACCAGTAGGAAGAACAGATTACAACTTATGCGAAAAACAACTTTTCGGGTCAAACTAGTAATAGATGATATTCAATAATACGAACTGTAATTAACAGTTAACAGTTCTTATACAAACTGGCTTTAAGTAAGTCAGTAAATAAATCAATGAATGAATGAATAAATTAAGAAAACATTGAAAAGTGTTATAGAAAATAAGTCCTTCTATGCGAACGCACAATAAAAATAAACAAACTCACACGCAAATTAAATCACTTTGCTTCGACAAATCAGAGCAGGCATTCCCGATGACGGGTTTACTATAAAAGGTCTGTGAAGCAAGGGGATTTTGGACAGTCACTTCTGATCACAGACTGGAAACACATCAAATTGCAGTCCTGATAAAGCAGTCGTAACGCATTAAACTTCCGACCTTCACACCACGTAACAATATTGTCGTAATACAGTAAATTGCGACATCACCCCTCAACTGTGCAGTGCATAAGATCTATACAGTCCTAGCTAAAACCCTCGAGAATACTTCCCAAGCCATGAAACAGAAATCTATATGTATGCGTTGTGAGTCCGTTTTCTAAAATATTCTTTATTGATATTTATGGAAAAGAGCTAGTAGTTTATACAGGAAAGAGGTCTTTTAGTAATTTAAATCTTGGTTCCTTACCTTCCCAAAGGCTACACTTCCTATATACCTTACTTAACAAAATAATAAAATAGTTTTGATTACAAAGTAACCTTACCGTTTTACGCTCAATACCTCTCAGCTGAGTGTTAATTGCATGTGCGTATGTGCAGCCGGAGTCCGAATCTGTATCATCGATATCATCAGCCCACGGCATCCCATGACGGCACAGCGACATTACAATGATTACTCAGCGGAGAATTTTTGTTTGAGAAATCGTAGTCATTTGGTTAAGATTAATTTTTTTAGATAATTTTGCTAGGAAAGGTATAAAAGTTTTATTACGGTTCGGATGATAAGAAAGCAATCTTAAGATTATCAGAACACCATTTTTCTGTATGAATAGTAGTTTAGGGCGGAGGAGCTATTTAATTCAAACTTTTGTCAGTTTTACATAGGAACACTGCAAATATTTTAGAATGTTCGGACTCCGTTGGGCCTCACATGTGGTAGGGATGGAGTCTGTTTCATGGCTTGTGAAGTATTCTCGAGGATTTTGTCCTAGCCAAAGGATTCACCACACTAATACTTGTATGATACATTAACTCATACAAGAATCCCCATATAAATATAATAAATTAAAGTAAAGTTTATTGTATTTGTATACTCCTGAACTACATTAAAGTTCATGCAGAACACAACACCATTCAGAAACAAGTTAATATTAGGCATATAATATTAATCTTCTCTATCTCTCGTTACAGCACGTCCAATGAATCAACATTAGTTTATGTTTAATTACATGTATTACATATTAATGTATTGTTGTTGAGTTGTTTCGATTGATTTGTTCAATAACCTTTGTCTTTTTTGTTGCTGAAAAATAAAGCATATTTTTAATTTCTGATTTATTATTATTTATTGACCCGGCACCCCTTCACATAGTTGTTGCGAATCAGGAGTTTGTACACCTTCAATTAATAAAAAAACAATCTGAGCATAGAAATAGGAAATGTTAAAATTTAACCAGCATTTTAATGCTCCTGCGCATTCAAATTTTCAGTAAAATAAATACAGAAATACAAAGCGCCAACTATTTTATAATAGAGAAAATAGTGCATTTTACCAGTGAGCTCTGTACTGCACTAGTAAAATGATCAGTAAAATTTTTGCTTGTGATTTTGCCATCGCTATAATTTGTATGGAAATGACACATTTTACTGGAACTCAATACTAGGCTATAAGAATCGCATTTTCGAAAAAATGTCACGATGTCATTGTTATTTTGTCATTTCAATTTTATCATTTGGTGAATGTACTCTTATATCTGACCACGTAAACTGTACATCTATCCCAAAGATGATGTACGTAATGGGGACTTGGATAAATTTTGGTAAACTAATCTTAACAACGTAATTATGCACAGTTGCCTAATATTGTAGAAATAAGAAAGACGCTAATATTTATAGCCTTAAGCCTAATATGGAGATCGGGTATTGGTAAAATTTAACACAGTCTCCAAAAAATAGCTGGTAAAAAGTTGAAGTAAATTTTATGTGGAGAAAACGAACTGACAGCTGTAAAAATCACAATTAATCGGAAATTTTTTTAAAAATGTTGTGATTATTATTTATAAAGGATATAAATCATCATATAAACGACAAGATTGTTGCTGCGGCAGGCCTAAGTGTGTATCGTCGTGAAGGAAATCTACAGGAAAAATTAAATAAACTCGCTTTGTGAACAATCAAAGAAATGTCAAAGTTTTACCAGCAATTTAATGCTTCGCACAATAAAATGGTCAGTAAAATGAGTGGAGACTTACAAAACGCCATCTATCTTTTAATAGCGAAAATGGCAATTTTTACCAGTAAACTCCGTACTGGACTAGTAAAGACCTCAGTAAAATTTTTGCTTGAGATTTTACCAGCGTTAAAATTTGTACGGAACTGTACCTGAACTGCGTACTGTTGTACTCGAACTCCGTACTAGGTTTAAAATTCAAAATAAGCTTGTGTTGTTGATAGATCCTTGACTTTTATATTTTACTTTATAAATTCTGCAACGGGTTAACAATCGCAGTGTAAGTAGTTCCCCAACTATAATACTGTACTGAAAAGTAGATTGTACAATAAATGAAATCGAGCAGTAATTATATTTTATAAATTGCTGTTCGTAGTCTTTTACTATGTTTCTCCCATTTTAAATTACAACCAGTAGTCAAACCAAGATAACTAACTTCTCCAGAATACTTTAATCGTGCACTTAGTCATAGAATATTGATTCCAAATAGCATAAAGTTTGTTTTGTCTAGATTTTACGTTAGTTTATTGTAGCATAGCCAATTAACCTTAGCCTTTTAACCCGCTATTTGCCGGTTCAATCACAGTTTGCCAGTTTTCGGCCTTAAATAAAAGAACTGCGAATTTATGGCCATTTATATATATATTTTTTTTTTTTTCATATTTACACATATCACAGTCGAGTTGGTTTTTGTCTAAGCATTGGTATGAAAATTGCGGATACATAATATTTAATCCAACACAAATCTAATTTCGTTATACAAATTATTTCAGCTGACAACTCAATCAGGCCAATGAACTTAACGAAAATTCAACTCTTGTTCATGGAAACAAAAAAAAAAAAAAAATCTACGAATCACATTTAATTATTATTTAGCTTGGGGTTTGTTATGGTGGCCGCTAGGAATTTCACGAAAAATCCTGAAATGAAATTATTTTATTTAATAAAATTTTTAAGCGAAATTCTCCAAGCTCGCAATGCAACAAATTTCTGGCAAATTCAGTACTGCTATAAAACGCCACCACATTCCCGACACTAGAATTTAGTTGTTATAAAAAAACAACAACAAAAATTCAAATTTTCTCCTAATAAAATCAGACTGTGAAAGAAAAGGCAAGTGCGGTGAACAGTTGTGAATTTGATCACATACCATTTATATGAATACGCGGTTATGAATAATTACGAGATATGACCCGATCGGTAAGTGGTGGTAAGCGCCAGTAGAGAACTATTCGTCTTAAGACATTACGGCTTTAGGATACGTTATAATACAAACTTATAATATTTCGCGGTTTTAAATTTCAATTGTAGCTTTACTTCACGAGAGCTTGTTCCAGCCAACTAACTTTTAAAATAAGACTGCAAAAAAATTCATCTTAACAAGGCTCTGTAACTAGCGTCTTTCCTACCTTCACTTATCTTTGACTAATCTTATTCGACCCTTGAGTTGTTTTGAGTTTTGTACCCCAAATTTGATGATTACCGTATTTAATTAGTAGTTATTTATTTAGAGCTAAATTCATATGAGTCATACATGTTATGTTCGGACTTCGTCACTTATCTTGTCTCGTGATTGGGTACTGGCGATAACGATTTGTTTCCGTGGTCTAACTAAGGTCTGCTTCGCTTTTGCACAGTGTGGCCAAATCTTTTGTGAAGGAAACGCAAGTTTTTCTGGAGTACTTTTATTACTTCAAATCGATGACATTAACTACAAAAACTACAATTTTGCCCTATGGATCGATGGCTTGATGGGCTCGACTTCTTTTGTGCCGTGGTGAGAGGAACAAATCGCTGGAGTGACAGCCTTTATATATTTTCTTGCCGAAAAAAACTATATTCTACATAACAGCGGACGGGCACATAAATTTTTTACGGGCACGGACAGACAAATAAAAATATTTACTGGACTTGAATTGAATAAGTAATTCAAGTTGAAAAACTTTAACAATATTCTCGTACAATGACATGAACAAAACTAACTTTGTTTTTTAAAATTTCTTTTCATTAAAAGAATCGAGGTCTACTAAATGAAATATGCCTCCAGAATACATTCAGTATCTTCGAAATTTAATTTAATCTCAAAACTTGCAAATGTTTGGGCCAAAAGCTGAGCTTTCGAGGGCATCCGACTAACTAAAACCGACACAAATCGTCACAGACAGTTGATAATTCACGACCCAAGTAGCAATATGGGAACTATGCAGTTGTTGCGAACTAAACCACTGTTGTAAGAAACATCTCACAATAGCGAGTTTGGTTGTGAATAGTTGGCAGTTTCTTGGTTGTGATTTAGAACCAATTTCAGATGTTAAAAATTTATTTATTTAAGAAGCTCTGAGAGATATAGGTGAACCTATTTTTACAACCAATTAAAAACTATCACTTTTGGCGTTTGTGACAACTATGTGCGAACCTATTTCCCTATCTTATGCGCACCACTTAAGAGGAGTCAGTACCAAGATTTGCCAGTTTCATACATTTTTCAATGCGAATTTCTGGCAAACTATTTGTGCCAGAATAATGATTTATATCTTAAATTAAAGGTAATGAAGAAGTCTAGTAAATAACGTCGAGAAAAATAAAAAAAAAATTATTGCAATGGCGATATTAGCTCGGAAAATTGTAAAAAATGGTAAAAATTGATGTTTTTCAAATCAAATTCCTGTTAGTAGGTATTCTCATTTATTTAGATTGTGACTACTTTAGAAAGATAAAGCCTAAATCTAGCAAATAACGTCGAGTTTTTTCATTTTTAGTGGCGCTTTTTTTAATTGTTTAACTCTAATAGTACTTGTTTTCTCTCTCGATATTTCACCGACGAGAAATTGCAATATTTCGTTGAAAGTTTTAAAAATATAAAGCAAAATAGCATATTTAACAATTATGTGCAAAATAAAATTTAGGAGAGTTCATTCTCGTTAAAACATTTCAATTTCTTTGAACTGCAAATTTTCATTTTCGTCTTAAATTGTCGCATGTTGGTTTCTGCCTTTCACGCTAGATGTCTCTAATGTAACTTGTGGTCTAGGTCTACGCTAATTTTATATGAATTATCAGACTTTCAGGACACAAACCCTACGTATTGTAAGTTTTATTGCCTACAGTCTCGCTGGCATCTAAATTGAAATTTTTGCTGAGTACTGACTCATCTTAACTTGGTTAATGAGTTTTAAGGAATGTTATGTGAACTTGGCCTGGTAACAAATGCGAACTACTAACCATGGTTGTTATTTATGGTTGGGGCATAGTCCTCACAATTATTTTTGTATTCTGTACAAAAGCAACATTTTTACTCTTTAGGTTACCGTGATCTTTAGTTATGATTTCATAGCAGCAAGTTATGTTTCAGTTTAAATTAATTTGATTTATTAAATTGATTTAATAAGAAATCAGCAGAACTACAAAGCTCTGACTCACAACTCTATAGATCTCAGAATAACTACGTAGTTGTGGATTACAGCTCTATAGCCCTCAAAAGAGAGAGATACATATGAAGTTGTGATTTACAAGTCAGTAGTTCTAAAGGGCTACAATCTACAACTTTGGAGCTCTCAAAAGAAAACGAATAGTTGTGATATACAACGCTGTAGTTGTCAGCCACATATGAATACTTGTGGACAATACCCATACATTATACGCCATCCTTTTTAGAGGAAATGGGCGATTGTCGATTTTCACAAAAAAATTAGTGGTTAAAAATTTCATTTAGCCACTAATTCGAATACTCATAATAATTTTTTTGATTTCTCCAAACATATTAAAAGCAATTTTAGTGCACTATATCACTCATACAATATTATTAATTTTTTAATATCTAATAAATATTATTTACTTTTGCAGCACAAATTACAAATACAAATTTTTATCTTTATTCTTTGGTCTTATTATGATGAACAACAATAAATTATCTTATCATTTCGTTATGTTTACTTTTCATAATAAAACATTATTGATATGTTTCATTTGTTCGTATGTTCATTAGCTATGCTTTTGTTCGAAGACAATATCCTAACCAATTCTCGCAACCATAGAATGGTTTTCACTTACAACCAAACTGCTTGTCACATGCTTGTGCCAATCTAGACATTTCTGCCAATTAGGTTTGCCAAATTGTTGTGAGCTCGTTTTTCGGAGCAATTTGCGAATGGTTCGAAAAAAATTCAAGTGGACCCGGATTTGTTCTCCGAACTAATCCTAAACTACTTATTGCTACTTGGAGACGTTTTATGGAGAACAATTAAAACTTTACGTATCGGAATTAACGTAATCGTAAATGTACTGTTTTAGTTCTTTTTATACGATTTGTTGATTTGACTTTTAAGGTTGGTATATCTTCAGAGGACTGTACTATGAAAAAAAGTGATAAGTCAAAAGACTTTGTTGTTCCGAATTGGACTTCATTTATTGTTATTATAAATAAATATTCAAAATTTCATGGTACAGTTTGCCGATATCAAAAATTAAATGCGCAAATATTGCTGAAATGAAAATCTGCGCGATCGACTTTACGACCTCTTTTTAAGGTGCCAATAGTTGATTTTATTGACTCAATACGAATGCTTTAAGATCTTTTGCCAAGTTAGCTACCTTTATAAAAGAACAAGAAAATTCCAGAAACGGTAGATTTATCTAATTTCAATAAAATTCTCTACTAACTCCGAATTGTTTCCGAAATTCTTCATAAATCAGCTTTTTTACTATTAATTTCCAAAACCAAATATTTCAACAGATTTCATATTAAGTTCGACCTTTTTTAATATGGCAGCACTATGGAATTGTGAACTAACAAGCTATTTTCTGTACAATTGTGAACTAGCAAACTATTGTGAGTCAGTTACTGTCAAAATATTGCCGGCCAAATCGTTGTAATAAAAAAATTAATTAATTAAACCCAGCAAAGTGAAAACAATAAAATAAATTAATTAAACCTACGAAAATGAGTAAAGACTCTTTGAAACGCACGAAATGTAATTTCATTCATATTTAAAGATAAACTGAGTTTAAACGCTCAATTTTGGTGGTTTAAACTAAGTTTAAACGAGGTTTAACTTACCACTGTGAAACTATGTTGAAGGGATAAACTGAGTTTAAACCACATTTTAAGTTTAAACTTGAACTGTGAAACCGGCCCTAAGTCCACCGCATGCATAGATTTGTTGCCAAGAAATGAACACTAATGTCCTCTTTTTATGACTTTCATTGACTAAAACACTCACAAGAAGAGCTCTTTCCTTCATAAATTAACAATTTATTGTCGAATTTTGTATAACCAAAATGAGATCGAAGGTTGCTCTTCTCCAAGGCCTATAAACATCCATTTTTGATGTAAACCCGAATAACATAATATTGAGTTGAGGTTTAAGAAATATAAAACGGATCATAACTTCATCTTTCAATTTTGGCTTTATTAATTTAGCAGCTTTGTTCAACAATTCTGCATTGGCTATGTGCTCGTCCGCTAATCTGTAGAATCTAGTAAATTTGTGCATGTGAAAGCCTTGATTTTCGGCAAGAAAATATATAAATAAATTATCTAATATTAATTAAAGGAACTAAAAATACCAACTTATTATATTTTATACTTTTTAGTCTGTCCTACAGCCTTCAAAAGAGCTTCTTTCTTGCACAGGAAAGGTGAAGCTACATGGCGAAAGATTTTAACCTCCAAAATGGCGAGACACCTCGAGGCATATTCTTATAGGTTTTTTCTTTGATATTATCGATGGGCTCTTTATTCATTCTCATATATTGGAAGAATCTCTCAGAATCAGTCCATAGATCATCATATAGATAATGAAATTTACCAAATTCCAGACGGGTGGCAAGTCAAGTAAAACAACGGAAAGTACAATTATGTGAAAAATGCAATATAGTTGCATTACTTGACAAACACAAAATTTCTTCTTCAGAATCTGATGACATAATTTATGCTCTCACGTCGCGATTTACCAAGAAACTGAACGCCTTGTTGTGAACACTACACCTCGAGGTGTATCTTCACCTCGCCTCGCTCAAGTGCCTAGCCTAGCCACGCCTCGCGTCGTCCCGTTGCGTACGTAACGTAACAAAGCTAGAATTGGTCTAAGACCACTTCTTATGATACCCTAGATCAGGCGTGTCCAACCCGCGGCCCGCGGGCCGCATGTGGCCCAGAACGGCTTTGAATGCGGCCCAACAAAACTCATCTACTTAAATACTTTCTCAATTAATTTTATAAAACATTTTCTTTATCTATATAACATTTCCATGGGAGTAGTTACTTCTCGACATAATAAATGTACAATTGCGCTATGTGGCAATAGAAAGTTTTCAATGTGCAATTGTACTTAGTCAAATTGACACTGAAGACATTGTGGACATTATTTATTTTTCGGAAGTATGATGGTTAAGTCGGGGTAAAATGTTGAAAAGATTTTATGTTTTGCGAAATGAAATCAAGAATAAAATCTGTGCCAGAACTTGATGATAAAAACAGGCTCACAGATTTTGCTTTTTTTAGTACATAGACTTGACAGCTCATTTGAGCTAAATTTGCGTCTTCAAAGTGAAGTACAACTATGCCTCAAACTGTAGCGGCTTTCGAAATGAAACTGAAACTATGGTAGTCACAAATCCAAGCAAATAATTTTATGTATTTTGAAACGTTGGCTAAACACTGTCCTGAGAGTAACGAAAAATATGCAAACTTGATTTTCGATTTGATACAGGAATCTGAGAAAAGATTTCAAGATTTCCAAAAAATCATCAATTTTTTTAGATATTTGCGACTCCATTTTTAGTCGATATAAGCTTACCAGGAAATTTTCAAATAAAATGGCTAGAGCCGTAATCTGATGTTCAACTTTAAGAAATATTTAATAATTTCTCTTTACTGGACTTTTATAAGAATTATCTTCCCAGAAAAAAGTACCCCTTGCTTCACAACTCATGACATCGCTATTTGGAAGCAACTAAATTTGTGAGCAGCTATTTTCTAAGATGAAGCACACAAAGAATAAAAATAGGATCAAAATAACTTATGAGCACCTTGAGAACTCACTGAGAGTTGCATCAACTCCGATCGCAAAATATCGAAGCATTATTGTCTCAAAAACAATGTCAAATATCACATCAATTTCCTGTTGCTATTTCTTAAATTTTTATAATAAAAAATTTATGAATTAATGAAGCTTAAATTACTTAAAATTTTTAACTAAATATGTATATGTATATTCCTCGTTTTTATTCATTAACTATGTGTGGCCCAATATAACTCGTCTACTTCCAATGCGGCCCAGGGAAGTTGAAAGGTTGGACACCCCTGCCCTAGATGAATGCCCGTATGTAATTTCGTATGGGCACCCATCTGAGCAAGTTTAATTTATGAATTAATTTTCCGCATATATTTCTAGAACAGTTCGCCGGAAAGTAAAAATGATAATAACTAATTTCATAGGATTTCATATTCTGAAGAACTTTTCAGTACAATAAAAACATCTAGGACTGATCATTTTCACAGTATACATAAAAAACCCAAAATTTTATATCGCAACACCAAGAAGGGGTTGCCCAATTTAGCCCTTTTTGAAATTTTGTTTACTATTTTTATGAAAACGCCATGTACAAAATTTCAGCTCTGTACGTTTTGACGAGTTCAAAGGCAGTGTCGAAATACATAGTGCAAAACGATAGTTTTGTATGGCAACTCCACGAAGGAGTTACCCAATTTGTCTCATTTTCAACTTAAATGATTTCATCATCTTGGGTGAAAATAAAAATGCTGTTGTTAATAACTTATTAAAATCTCAAGTTGGGATAGAAATGGCATTAAGGAAGTGAAACTTCTTCGTCAATAGAGGTGTGGTTATTTTTGAAAAAAAAAGAGAAAGAAAAACATCACAAATTTGTTGTGTTATCCTTTATGCCGTAAAATTTTTGCATATATTTTGTTAAAGCTTTTTCACTTTCTTTCTAACAATTTCTTTTTTGAAAATTAACACAGATCTCTGGAGATCTCTAGAGACCAAAGATAAATTTCCTGTATACACTTCGAGAAGTGTCTCTAAAGAAAATTTCTTATGGTCTTTAGAGACCCAAATTTTTGATTTGAGACAATAGTATTTTGCTAAATATGTAAACATTTTAGAGATTTTAGATTCTGTAAACCGGAGACTAGAGAGGAACGGTTTCTCACCATGTATCTTTATTTTACTTACGTGAATTGACGCACTGTAGTATAAAGATTTTACATTGGTTGTGGGGGCACGCGGCACACAACGCAAGTTACACAAGCAATGATCGTACTACTAGTTTTGATATTAAGCTAAGACTGGCAGGAACCAGAAGAGCGAACTTGAGTGAGAGTCACAAAAATTAAATTTTTATTTAATTGGTTTCCAAAATTTTAAAGCTCGGACAGTATAGAAATCCCGGTCCGGACGGACGCTCCCCTTACGCCCTCCAAACTAGAACACATCCGGAGAAACCCGGACGGATGGTAGCCCTATATCTGTGTCCAAAAATAAGATAGTCCTACCAACCTAAAAAAGAAACCAATTCGCCAACTCCTTTGACACGCGCAGTTTATATTCCAATGTCACCTTATTTTTTGGGCACAATAGTATGTCTGAATTTCTATATTTTGTTAAATAGGAAAGAAGCATGCATTTCTATTAGTACTTGTGATTTCCTGAATCTTATAATTTGATTTAGTGTTTCTAGAAGTAATGCTTGTGCGGAAGAGAGAAAATAGTTAAAACTGGCTTCACTTGAACACGCAAATTTATTGCTAAAATATACGCCGGCGGGCGGGGCGGTTGCTATAATGAAATGTACTTGTTGTTCTGGAATATGGTATACATACTGTACGCAAAACCAACCTACTATGTTTGGGCCTCTGTAAAGTATATTACTCGTTATAATCAGTTCAGTGCATTCAATTTGGACTTTTTACCAACCCTAGATAGTCTCCCTCCTTCAATTTAAAATCAAATCATGCATGAAGGCTTCTTGTTTATAAGGTTGAGGAGCAAGGTGTAAATCTCATTACGCTCAGAGATATATTCATTAGAACTAAAGGGACATTTTCCTAGGGTAGGCAGAGGCTTGAATATTCACGACGACTTCTGCAACAGATTTCTTTTTGAACTTTCAACCTTAATGAAATGTCTTGTTTATTTTCTGGTTGAGAAAGGAAAGGAAAAATCTTACGGAAAAGTAATTTATATTTTCAGGTGGGGCAGGAAGTTGTGATGAAATTTAAAAAATGTTTTTTTTTCTGTAAATTATATTTACCAACCTTGTTAGGATTATAAAATGAAATTCTAGGTTTACCTGGTGTTGGAACGGATTTCTGCAAGTTAGAGATTTGAGGATTTTGAGAGATAAAAAAAAATTCTGATATTTAATTTCCTATTTACACTTCTGTATTTCAGGGAGAGTTAGTTGAAAAATTTTGTGCATCCGAAAACTAGACAAAAACTTTTAATAAGAAATAATGAGTTCCTTCCTCGGAATTGGTATAATTTCTGTTTAGCAGAGAGTGGAAGCACGTCACTTGTTTCAACTACTTTGATTCAACTGTGGTCAAAGTCATTTCAAAATACATATGATAGCATGAAACTAGTTTGGTTTATCATAGAATTCTCCAACTGAATGTCATAGAAATATCAAAACCAAAGTCAACGTAAAAAAGTTCAATTCTCTTCTTCTTAATTATTCCGACATGATATTTATACAAAATGAAAATGATTTTGATGAAGACGATGACAGATTCGCTAGAATAAAACGTCGTAAGCTAAGGGATAACAGCAATCCTTTAGAGTTGCCCCTTACACTTTGGTATATCCTTAAATTACAATCTTTTTTTGTTTAGGTTCTTCAAAAATTTCAGGATTAAAAAGGAATGTTTGGTATTGATTCTAGAATCTGTAAAGTTTACTGAGTGTAGGTGCCAAGTAGCGATTCCACCAATCCTTCAATTATTCGCTTCCTTAAATTTGAAGGCATTCAATGAGATTTTATCATTCGAGTAATCCTACGTTCGCGCAGTTTTTGGTTTTAACTCGTTGTCTTAGCCAAGCTCTTTTCCCCCAATCATGCAAAAGGCAAAAGTATGTGTATGACATTATTTGTTACTTTCTAGAACACAAGGAAAATTTCCAATTTTGTTCTTACTAGGTTATCTTTGCTATTGGTCTATAACTAACAGTAAAAAGTACAATAATGAACTGTGAATCCCAGTAATCAGCACAGTTAGGCAAATAAAGAGTAACGTTCGTAATAATAAAATGTGACGTGATAGAAAATTTTCAACTACCGTCTTAAATTAGCAGTAGCTGACTGAAAGAAAACATAACGGTTTCATCTGAGGTATATAAAAAATGTAAATATTTGTAAACCAGTGTTATCTTTTTTAATCCTTAGGCTAGGAGATGGAGTGATTCAAATGAAAGTTAATTATCTTTTGTTTTGGGTGGAATGCAAATCTTTTCCATTTGAAGTTTAAAATTTTTCACTAGCAATCAAACCAACCACGGAGAAAAGTAAAACAAGAAAATAAAAGTGTAAATATGAAAGGTTAAAAAAACCACTTAGTTTGTGTTCTATTCACTTTCCCTGTTGATTGATTTTTTCTTTCGTGTTTTTTTTTTATGTAAGAAACTACTCGTCAAACAAAATGTCGCTTTTTCCAAACTTTTTCCCTTCCTCTAATTTTATTTTGTTCTCTTTAGCTAAATCAAAACTCACAACTACACCTTTTAACAAAATACTCTCGAGAAGAAGAAGGTTTGACCTGTCAAAAGTCTGGTTCTTATACTTTCGCCTTCCCTGCGTGGCATTAAACACTCCAAACTAAATTATTAAACTTTTAACCAATCGACCATATTAGGGAAATTATTAAATTGTATAATTGTTTTTTATTTATTATTGTTAAATTCACATTCCCTTAATTGCATTTCCTATAAAATAACGAGACTGATGCTTCCACAGAAAAATTAAGTATGCACAAAACGCACAACTATATAAGAGCGCTGACAATGGCAGAGTAGATTGGATTGCATTTTCTCTCATTATCTCACCAACGTGAGATTAGGAATTTTTCAAATCTGGCGCTACTCTTTGAAATCCACTCTGGTGGGAAACGCGAAGAACTTATATTAGAATGCAAGCTTGAGACAAGGAGAGACAATGCAATCTGGTGATTCCATTCTACTCTGTCATTGTAAACGCTTCTTATAGCGTGAAGCCTTATCTTTTGAATGCGGTGCCTTCCATGTTTGTTAGAAAAAAATGATGTGGCCATGGCCTTCGTTTGTATACGACCAGCTATTTCTTTTGTTTTGCCGGAAAAATGATAAGTGTCATAATAGAGCAACGAATCGCCGTGAAATATCACATGAAACTTGGAAAAAGCGCTACTGAAATTTATCTGTTATTAAAAGAAGTGTATGATAATGAATGTTTTTCGCGTTCGCGAGTTTTTGAGTGATTTAAGCGTTTCTAAGATGGCCGAGAAGACGTTGAAGATGATTCACGGCCGGTTCGCCCTTCTGCGTGAAAAACAGACGAAAATATTGAAAAAGTCGGTAATCTGATTCGATCTGACCATCGGTTACCTATTCGTGCGAATTGCTGAAACTGCAGGATTCAACAAAGATTGCGTAACACAACACATAACAATTTTAGCATGCAAAAAGTGTGTGGCAAATGGTGCCTAAAATTCTCACGATTGATCAAAAAAAAAAGTTGACACTTTGAACTTTTTGGAAAAAGTGATAAGTCCTCTGACACACGATGACACACAGTCGAGACTAGACACGAATTAAAAACAGTTTTTGTATCAAGTGTGTATCAGCCCATCATTTCCATCATTTCCATATGATCATTTCCATATGATCTATATGCACAAAAATTTAGTACACGCATAGATATGTAATAAAACACTCGTGTATCATCCGAGTCTAACCCTCTGCCCTAAATTGGGCTATACATGAAAATGTCCTAAAATAGTGCTTAAAAAACCAGTTTTTAGTACGGTGTGTCGAGTGTGTATCATCGTGTGTCAATGGACCACTGACATATATAATATGGACTGATTAACTTTCTATTTCATGTGGGCTCAGTTGCTAATGTCAAAAAAAGTTCTTACGCCGGTGCCAACATTGAAAAAAATCATTGGCGCGAAGTTGAAAAAATGAGCACGCAGGTCGAAAAGCGATTATAATACAACCTTTCGAATTTCTACTGCATATCTAATGAATATATTGCGTTTGGTAAAACAATTTTATCTGTAATTAAACCAAATAATTAATTTAAAAACATTTTTCTCGACGCACCCACTTATTTATTTGTTGTTTTCAGTTATCCTCAGTTGGTACTTGGTGCTTAGACCGAAAGAGTCAGAAAGATAGAAGTGAGCCCACTTTTCGCAGTGCATTCCTACGAACGTAGTCAGTCCATATTATATATGTCAGTGCAATGGACTAATCACTTGAAGCACCTCCTTACATTAATATTTTCAAAGATTCTGCATTGCTTCCATTGTACTTGCAATTTCCCTACTTTCATTATACTTCTGAAGCTGTCTGCGTCTAGTTCGATCATCCCCGCTACTTTTGCTTCATACACTTTAATGGCTTTAATTTCAGCATTTTCAGGCAATGTATTTTGTATTTTCAGTTTCGCGCATAGCTTATCATTTGTGAACTGCTACGTTATTCTACACACCGTAATTTTGTGGTTTTCGCAGTTTTGGTGCCGTTACAGTGTCGCCACCTCCCAACTTTCTTTCATTCTCTACACTTTGCTAATCTGCACATTTTATAGCTACTACACCGTTATTTTTATTGTGAATTTTGCTAATCTGAATTCCATCTGGACAGAGCTGGGTAAGTACCAAAGAAAAAGTATTTAAGTACAAGTACCGAAGGACTGAGTACTTCAGCGTAAGTACAAGTACCGCATGTATGAAAAGTACTTGTATCTAAGTAAGTCTATAAAAAGTACTGTGTACTTTTTAAAGTACTTTTTTAAAATCATTGTAAATTGGCAGTAATATATTGAAGCTTATCGAGTTCAGTTAATAGATATTAATAAATAAATACCTTTTGAAAACTACAATATGTATAGTAACCAGTGGCTACTAATTATAGTTTTTTATAGTTTTCGGAGCTCATTGCTACACTCATAAAAACTATTAGAGGTCCGCCCACGCATCCATCATAGCCTTCAATAATGCATAACAATTCTAAGGAAAAAATTTCCAGTAAATTTCTAAGGTAAAATTCAGGTATTCCCTACATCAGGTGCCCGTATTCAGTAACTCGGAGACTTGTGGAGTTGTCGAGATGAGAGCTATTTTGTCACTTAACTCTACACTCGCAATTCTGTAACTCGTCGAATTTGTATTGAAATTTACCAAACTCTCCATTGCACTCGGCAAAACTCTCGGCTGTGTTAGTTGTGGAGAAGTAAGAAAAATATTTCTCAACTGACAGTATTGTATACCTTTATTGTCCTTTGTGGAGGTACCAATGTACCTAGGATTTTCAAATTGAATTATGGATTCACTGCATATCCTGGCTATGTTTACAAAAATTATGGAAATACTTGCAATACTTACAGAGAAATAAGGATTTTTGTGGTTCAAGGTACCCGCTAAAAATTGTAATTCGCGCGAAAATTGTCAATTTGGTCGTCTTCCAGTACAGAAGAGGTGCTATAAAAATATGCACGTTAAAGTTTGTATGTAGGATGAAATCGCATCTACATTTTATCCCTTAATTAGATATGTAATTAGTTTTGTAGTCCGATAAATAGTTTTGGAGATAACTGCAAAAGAAGTGAATCAGTCCTTCTTAAGATGAAAAAATTGTCGTTTTTTGGTACAAAAATGGACATATTTTCAACTCATCATTATGAAGAACTGGTAGGTCGTGGAAATTCATTTCCCATCAAGTCGAGGCATCATCGATTCTATATTCGAGCGAGACGTTACTGGTTTTTGTTCTATTTGCGCAGTCTTTTTTGTAGGTTATTAGTTTGTCTATGGCTCTTCATTGATGCGTGAGTGCGGCATATGCTTTGACAGTTCTTTGCGTGCTTTAAAACTCAACAAAAAAGCAGTTGTACTAGAGATTGTGTTTTCTTTTCTACGAAGAGTTGTATATTTGTAGGTACTTAATAGACTCAGAAATGCTTAAGTAAAAATCCTGGTACTTAAGTACAAAACTAAGTCTTAAGTACAAGTAAATAGACGCCAATACTTATGTTCAAGTACTAAGTAGGGGCATTTCAAAAGTATTGAGTAATAAGTCTTAAGTAACGAAAATGTACTTTAAGTAGTACACTTAAGTCCTTTTTTACTTAAGTATTGCCCAGCTCTGCATCTGGACTAACTTTTTGCATTAGGTCCTTTTGTGTATCTTTACACTCTTGGTTTTCGTTTTTTGGCTTAATTAACACGATTTGGCTCGCTTTTACAATGTCCGCATATGAGGGACCGCTAGGACTATTTCGCTCGTATTTATTTAGACTTTTTGCCATACATTCTACTACTTTATTCTTATCTTTTAACTCTGTTAATAATGCCAGGACTGTATTCAGCTGCTCCTGAAATACCTTCATGTTATTTGTTTTGCATTCCGTGCACATAAAAGAAATATTTGCCTTAGTACTCACAATTTGCTGCTCATACTCCGTTAGTTTCGTACACTTCGTGCAGAACACCTTTCTTCATATCCCGCCACAAATCCACAGGGCAACTTTCCGGACACTTTTTTTTACTGTCATTGCAATTCATCTTCGTGATGAATTCAACTCTTTGTATACAATGCGCAGTTGGTTTAACTAATATTTTGTGCACTTTCCTTCGATGATTTACAAGTTGATATTTTACAATAAATTAATAAATTTCACCAGAGCTCAAAAATTTGCATGTCAGCTGTCAAAGTCTTCTTCTTCTTTTGCTCCCTCCCTTTGAAATAACAGTTCTCTATGTTTTTAAAGGGTGATATAAAAAAGAATATGAAGCAAATTGTCCAGCCTACAGTAAAAGTCTTACTCTTTTTAATGGAGAAAAATTGCTAAATATTTTATTGTAATTGCAAGTTGTGCTACATACGGGGTGTTTCCCACTATGAGGTCAATAGAGCAGGAGGTGATAGGACAGGCGCGGATCTAGCATTGAAATTAGGCGGGGGTCATCTTACAAATTAAATCGAGCAAAAAAAAATCATCCAACGCCGTAAGTCGGTTCACATAGCGACGCCACCGCAGTACTGCAGTACTTGGAACAAGGAAATCCGCGTTAAGCGGTGTAGATGATTGTCATTTTTTAGTATACTTTTGTGTTACAAAAACTAATTTTTTTAATAGAATATGGTGCAAACTGCCGGAGACAATCACGCCAAACTTTTCTCAGTTTTACACACTGGCATATAACGGCTTTTCCAATAAGAGGTGTTATTTTGATATTGAAAGAAAAATGCCATTTTTTGAGATAAATGATCGGATCTTTATTTTATTATAAAGAGGAAGGTATGCTTTTAGTAATGGAAAATAACATCAGTCAAATGACCACCACTACCACGCCTACAGGACCATATCCTTTTCATGAAATTTTCCATAACCAAATCGCAAAGTGGCTGCCCTAAGTCCTCGATAGCCTCACGAATTCCATCTTTAAGGTTTTGAATCGACGCTGGGCTGTTGGTGTAGACCTTCTCTTTCACGTGGCCTCAAAGGAAGAAGTCGCAAGGTGTTATGTCACAAGATCTCGGTGGCCAATTGTGATCACCTCTTCGAGAGATAACACGGTCCGGAAACTTTTCCCGTAAAGGATCAATGGTTTCGTTGCTTGTACGGCACGTAGCGCGGTCTTGTTGAAAGTGAACATTGTCCAGATCAATACCATCCAATTCCGGCCATAAAAAATCATTTATCATCTGTCGATAGCGCAATCCATTCACCGTAACTGTTGCTCCAGCCTGATTTTCGAAAAAGTAAGGTCCAATGACTACGCGGGACCATAAACCGCACCAAACAGTCACACGTTGAGGATAGAGAGGCTTTCCAACAATAACTCTTGGGTTTTCCGAGCCCCAGATGCGACAATTTTGCTTGTTGACGAAGCCATCGAGGTGGAAATGGGCCTCATCACTCAAGATGAGTTTTCGATTGAATTCCGGATCATTTACATGCATTTCAAGGACCCAATCAGCAAAGCCTCGACGTTGTTGATGATCGGAAGGCTTGAGTTCTTGTGTTAACTGAACTTTATAACCCTTAAGACCCAAATCTTTATGCAAAATACGGTGTAATGACGTTTGTGGAATGCCTAATTCCAAAAAAGGACGAGGAATGGACAAACCTGGGTTTTCTTGAACACTTTCGGCTACAGCAGCAATATTCTCGGCTGTTCTTGAGCGACGTGCACGGGTTTTATTCTTCACATGACTAACTTGTCCCGACAGCTCGAATTTTTCAACCAATTTCTGTGTTGCGGTCCGACAAGGTGCTTCACGACGACCCACAAATGTTCGAGTTTTACGAACCGTCTCTGCCACATTTTCACCATTTTTATAGTGAATTTTAATAATTTCAATGCGTTGTTGAATCGTGTATCGTTCCATTTATATTAATGGCGTGGTTTCTACTTGCCAAATGTCAAAAAATGTCAGCTTCAAAAGTGACATCTACCGAAATAGCGGGATAATTAGAATAACACCTCTTATTGGAAAACCCTTTAAAATATGGACTGCTTGATATGCTATTTCATGCGGGAATTTTTTGTGTCAAAAATAGTTCATACGTCGGTGCCAAAATTGAAAAATCCATTGGCGGAAAGTTGAAAAGTGAAAACTCTCGAATTTCTATTAACCCAAATGATTAATTTAAAAACATTTATTTCGACAAACCCACTTATTTATTTATTGTTTACAGCCCTTTCTCAGTTCGCACGTTACATAGAAAAGTGACCCAACTCAAAAAATGCAACTTTTCAGGAGAGCGAAAAAACGAAATGTTGTACATAGAATTAATTCTAGCTTAACGTAGTAATTGTTTGCTAAAAATAATCTGAACTCTTAAATTTGTTAGTAAATATATTTCTGAAGATTTATATAAAAGAAATTTTAAGTTTTTGTTACCGCAGTTGGCGAGGTTAGCTGTTAATCCCACATCCTCTTAAGTTGTGTCGCTTTTCTTTATTGCGAAATAAATATTTTTACAAGTTTTTTTTTAATTGGCACAACTCAAAATACGATTTTTAAGAATTAAATTCCGTACTTTGAACTTTGTGGAAAAATGTCATAACTCATAATAAAATTTGTAAGAAATTAATGCTGTTTTGTGGAAAAGTGACACAATTTAAAATAATACTGTTAAAATGTCGAAAACATATTTACGTTTGTTATGAAGATCGTCACAACTCAAAAAGTGACACTGACACACTGTTCTATGAAGAATATCTCTGTTCTTAAGTATCAGAAAAGTGACACTATCGCTATCTAACGGCAAAAACTATCAGATAGAAATATGCCAATTTCATGGTGTATATAACTCAAAAACGACAAATTTTGAGTTAGGTAACATTTCTATGTGACATGCGAATTAGTAGTTGGTACTTAGACCGAAAAAGAACGCTATATAGAAATGAGCCCACTTTCTGCAGTGTATTTCTATGGACGTAGTCAGTCCATATTTTAAATGTCAGTGGTTTTACAAAAGAACGCTGCAAATATTTTAGAATGTTAGGAGTGTTACATGCCAAAATTACCTGAAAAGGGGCTTATCTCTCTTTAAGGCGAAGAAATTGCCATCAGCAATTGATTCAAATTCCTCAGTTAAAAACAAAAAGTATTTCCCATAGAACGATTTGGGACAAATAAAAGTTTTAAATTTCAACCCAAGTCGTTTCAATAGAAGAAAGCCCCACGACAAATCTTACCTTCAGTAAGATTTGCCGAAAATAAAAATACGATATGTATGTACATATATACCTACATACATACATATCGGGCGCATAAAATTTACTCGGTGAAGATTTAAACGATCAGGTCTTCACTAAAAGCCTCCTTACAGCAAATTTTCGCGAGCGGCATACATTGTGGGTGCAAAAATGTATGCACGATAGCAAGACGATGGTTCGATATTTATGAAAATATCAAATTTCATTTCAACCATCGTCCGCCGCGGTAGGCTGAACACTAATTGTAAATAGGTAAAGAAAATAGAAGTTGCGATAAAAAAAAAATAAACGTTTTGTGAAAATAACCATAAGAGGAAGTTTGTGAAAGAAAAAGTTTGTGAACAAAGCAAAAGTAAAAAGACAATATATATAAATAAAATAAAAGTCTTAATCATAGATTCCTGAAACGGCGTAGAGTGATTGCCTTCGGCTAAGGTAAGCCCCGAAATATAACAGGAGTTAGGACTAAGTCAAGTTAGGGCTCTGCTGTGGTAGTGAGGGAGTCTCTTTCGTGGCGTGGGAAGTGTTTCTTTTGGATCACCCAAAGCTGAGGTCCGAAAACCAAATTCCGAGAAAAACCTATACACATACATCACATGCATACAATAGCATTCATTGAAATAAATTTTTATTTTTTTAAGTTTTGGAATATATTTTTTTTGTAAGTTGAATTATATAAATAAAAAAAGTATAAAATATATTTTTTCAAATAACTCAATTAATTAAATATTTTTTCTTCAAATTTAGGGGGGGTCATGACCCCCACGACCCCCCCCCTGGATCCGCCACTGTGATAGGACTCACCTAGACGAACCATAAATTGTATGTCGGCGGGTGGGGGGGGGGGAGTCGAGTCTACAGTTTCTATAAAAAAAAATTATGTTAACGACTTTATTGCGAAAATAATAGAGGTTAAATTAAAAAAAAAAAAGGTGAGAAAATCCGAAATTTTTAGGTTAGGCAACCATAATTCTTGAGGGGAGAAAGGTATGGGGCTGGTTGAGCAGGCGTTGGAAAGGCCATGAAGTTCTGCATACAATTAGCTTAACTGTGACCATATGCCCTGTCGTTTTTAAAATACAGGGTGATTTGTGAAAAACTAGCTTTTTTTCTTAATCATCCTGTAACTCCTAAACGGTTGATATGCCCCCCCCCCCCTGCCATACAATTTTTGGTTCGTCTAGGTGAGTACGATCACGTCTTGCTTTATTGACCTCCTAGTGGGAAACACCCTGTATATCGTAATAAATCCGCGTTAAGAAATATAGTAAAAATCCTTTGTAAAGGACATGATTATTTTCTAAATGTAATGGTAGTATTTATTATTACTCTAAAAGAGTAACTATGGTTACCATAATTTTTATATTAATACCGCATTGCTATTTTAAAGAGATTCATCAAAATTACCAATTTTTAAATACGCAAACATTTTTTATAGTGTACATATTTATACAATATGTGAAAAATAACAGAATAGAAAGGATGTTTCTTCCTGGTAGGGTAAAAGTATAACATTTTCGACAATGGGATTGATGAATTAGGACAATTGCATAACAATTTATAATTTATTGATAAAATAACTTTCAGGTTGACCGGTTAGTTTTATATTCATATAACTGGATAGCATCTATATTAGAAGATCATTCATCAAATGGAATGGTAATCAATGAAGTTTTCCTGGAATATTAAAGTGTATAACTAGTTTGGACAATATACACGCATACATTCAGAGAAAACAATTAGAATTTCCTTTTTTTAAGAACGTAATAGACTTTCTACAGAAATATGAAATCAAATAGAGAAAACCATGAGGGGAGAATATCTTAGACTTATGTACTATATACCAAAAATCATATGTGATGAGGGGAGAATATCTTAGACTTATGTACTATATACCAAAAATCATATGTGATGAAGGGAATGAATAGGCAATCAAACATTCTATAACCAACACTTCAGAAAGTTACGAGGCTATTCAAAGATTGCTCTAAGATTGACTGGAGGATTTTTGCAAGATAGGTTTGAATAGTTTTTCAACAAATCTAATTGTGTTTCAGTGCCCAGTGAATTAACGTTGGTAAGTAAGTATTTTTATTCTTATTGAGGGTACATTATTGAACTCTTGACCTGTTGAAATATATTATTTATGCTATTCAAAAATTAACACAAAATACTCACAAACTTTCTTGCAAGTATATATACGTTACTAACACAACAAGACTGACGAAGAATACTCCATTTTTCACTATTATCGTGATAGCTCAGAATACCCAGAGGTTTGTTGTAGAATTCAAGGTAGTAATTTTTGATAAGCGATTTTTAAAAACAAAAAATATAAAACAAAAACAGATCAAATAAGTTTACATACCTCGTAGAGGAAAAAAATCAAATTCATGTTTACTTTTCTTTTACATTACAACAGATGTGCAAACACATGCCAGATATTATCGCTAAGAAATATTAAGAATAAATAATTATCTCAATTGTAATGCCATTAAAGTAATTGTTTTGTTGTCCTAAGTAAAAAATTACTATTTGAACAGATAAATGTGACTTGATGCTTTTCTCCAGTTCAATAATTTGATTAATACATAATTAATGGAAAAACTAAAAACTTTCTTTTCACAAAAATTTTTCAATTATCAAGGCATTGAAAGTTAATCGCTCTGTCATTTATTTCAATGTAACAGAGAAGTCCCTAACCTAAGGAATTATAGAAGGACAGGAACAGGAACAAATATAAATAATTTTTCATATGAAAAGATCTGTCAGTCTGAAAAATTGTCAAAAAATGATTGACTTAAATGGATTACATTTAAATTCGACACAAAGGAAATCCATTTTATTGTTGCTACGTTGAAAGTCTTCTTTATCTGCTCCAAATGGAGGAATTTTCGAATGCCAACTTAAATCAATGTCAGGAAAATAAAAACATAATCAAGAATTTCGATTTTGTTCTTTTCACCAGGAATATGAAACAACGATGGTGGGAACCTATTTGACAAAAGGTTATGTGTTAAAAATCATTGAAACCCAAAATATGGAATAAGTTGTTTGTTTTCTTTGCGTGACCTTTAAAAAGCAATTATTTGACTAAATCCAATGCAGCGAAAGTTAAATTTTGTATCCAATTTTGCATTCCAAAGAATCTATATCTAGGTTGTATGTGGTATGATTCTAGCTTGAAAGATTATTGGATATTATTTTATGAAACCCTCTAGATACAACATTGAGTTACATATTGTTGGAAAGGGAATCGTATAAGCTACACAAATAACTAAAAAACAAAATGAAATTTTATTAGTAATTTTGATTAAATCGCTTCCAAAGTAAGAAATTTGTAAAACAAAAGACACAAATTCCACTGTGACATTTTGCTATATCGAAAGTATTAATGCTGGATGAATGTGCAATATGTTTTCTTAGATGTTTTCAGCTAAACAATATTTAATTTCAGCTTCCTTGGTCGTTTACTTCCTCAGATATAATTTAAATTCAAAAGCGTATACTCTCCAGTACACAATACAGTGTTGCCAGCATAACTCGGAAACAACACAATGTGCGACAATACTCTATAAGAATTTTTTTCTTAACTCCGTCCCACCTACTTAAGTTTAGCATATGTAATCATACTTTTGTAACACTCTGTACATATATTTTTTCCTTTTGTTTTGTTTTTGAACTGCTCTCTCACTAAGTTATACAGGGTGTCCCGTACGTACCGCATTTCCTTTATACCACAGATTCCTCACTCAATTGCGAGAAATAAATTGTACGGGAAGAGAGCCGGAAAATGCACGGTGTGGGCGGTAGGGGGGTTTTGTGATTTTGGGTACTTTTTATCCTAATAGCATGTAACTTTCTTGTTATACACCTTATGAAGTTGATTTGCATCTCAGGTGATAGTAAGCCCTCTACGTTTCCAACAAGTGCCCAACCACCTCTCTACTCCCTTTCCGTCGGCAGTTATAGGATGTCAAATTAAAAAAATTGGATAATTTTGCAATTTCTTTTTCAATTTCAATGATTTTCCCGCCAAAATGCATGATAACTATACAGTTTTATGACAAGATTTAAAGACCCCAGAATGTTACCATTAATTTGACTATGCGCATGTACCTATCTAAATGCTACCGTTTTTGAGATATTCCCGTTTTTATGGTGCATAGATAGATAGATAGATAGATAGTTGCATTAATTCCTCGTAAAATGAAATAATATCATTTATTCTGGGTGGTTTATAAACGCAACCAACAAGTACCTTTTCTCCAAAGTTAAGTATCTCAACAAATATAAGTATTCAGATCCGCAAAAGTTTCCGTCAGAAAAGGATATAATCCTGCAATTGAAGTGTTCGTGAACATATAAACCATTTCATCACAGATATCACAAGAAAACCAAGATTCAGATGCCATTATTAAATCAAGTTTAGTATCAGCAAATACAAACTTAAATTCATCAAAATCCGAAAGAAGGCTCCTGACGTTAATATGTGAGATATAGAAATTTCCCAGTACATTCTCAACAAAATTCAGCAGAACTGCACCGCGTCCATCTACAGTGCCAGAATCAGGCACACGCCATCTTCATGGGATGGATGGGATCCAGTTAGGTGGCGTGGGGGTCGCGCGCACCCCTGTAGAAGAACAAAAAATGGCAGTCGATATTCTGAATTTTTCTACTGCACTTTTTGTAAAAAACATAAAAATTTTTGGAAACGCTCAATTTGAAGCAGAGCTTATTCGAGTTAAAGCGATGGGAGATTTGTTTTAATTGAAAATAGCTGCCAAAGTTTCGTTGATGAGTCTTCGATATTAAGACGGCTCATTAAAATATTATCGGCGGTTCAAAGCAAATATTTAAGGAAACAATTACAACTCGTAATTGGAGAAAAGTCAACGAAACTTCACAACGGCAAACAAATAATTGTATATTGGTGTAGTGAGTAATTAAATTTAAAGAAAACAGTTTATTTTGGAACATATTTTTTATTATTTCGTAAAATGCACAAGTAGAATATTTAGCTAAAACGTTAAATAAGAAAAAAGTCTAAATGCTGATTGGGAAATTCTTAATCAGTATCTCAGAGTCTGTTTTCCTTCGAGGGATGTTGATGAATACACATTACAACTTAGTGACATACTTAGTCTTGGCATGCATGAATACATTCTTAAACGATAAGTTCAACCAAGTAATAAAAGCGAAAGAGTCTGCTTTTCGCGCCTATCAACTGCATCCATGTCTAGAACTGAAACAAGTCTACAAAACCACATGGAACACCTGTAAGTCCATTATCAAGAGAATTTTGTTTTTTTTTACCAGAATGTGAGACAAAGAATTTTGGCAAGCCGCAAACGTAGCAAAGGGTTCTGGTCTTTGGTCAACACCATCAGGAAAAACTTCATCAGTTCCTCTATACCTTCACTACTTAATAATGGTGAAGTGATTGTGGACTCCCTAGATAAAGCAGATATTTTGGCTGCTAGATTCGCTCCAAATTCTCGTCTTCTACCCACTTCACAGGCACCTGTTCTGCATCTTCCGTGTGGAGGTGTACAAGAGCCAATACACATCCATACGAGAGATGTGTTCAAGGTTCTTACGGGGATTGATGCCTCCAAAACCGTAGGTCCTGATTGTTTCTTACCCCTGCTAATTAAAAGCTGTGCGTCATCCTTGATCAATGATTGACATTGTGGCTTCCGGACTGGACGTTCATCTGGAGACTTGCTGACTTATTTTAAGGAACATTCGAACCGTAGTCTTCACAATTTTGGTGATTACAAAATCGTTCCTCTAGATATTTGAAAGGTCTGAATAATACCGGTTATACTAGATTGGATTTCACCGGAACCTCACCCTATAAATGCCGATATGCCCGAGGGCTCTGTTATCTTTCCATCTATCTTCTTAATTTTTATTAATGATCTACTTTCCCTTACTTTTACTCCCATCCATTGTTTTGCCTATGACAGTAGCTTTCGCTTACTCCTTTGACACTCTTGGGGAATCCAGAGAGAGTGTCAGATCTTTCAAAATATATTCTATGATTAGATCATTGAATAACGACGTTGATAATATCAAATTTTGTCTTTGACAGTAGCCTTGATACTCTTATGGAATGCAGAGGGAATGCTACATCTGTCATGCAAGATTGCATAATTAGATTAATAAATAACGACCTTTATCATATCCTCGCTTGGAATAAAGTAATCGCATCGAGTTCAAGCCATTTAAGTCCCAAAGCTGTCTCATCTCTTTGAAGCAAAATCATAACTTTTCAATCCCATTTCTTTTGATGGAGCACTGATTTACGATACACGATCATTATTCATTATTGGCATTAAAATTTTCAATAGGTTAAGCTTGACAGATTACATCTTCTCTATTGCCAAAGAAGCATCGAAATGTCTTGGATTTCTGAAAAATCGTAAGAAATATTTAAGCCCATCGAATTTAGCGCTCCTCTATAAGTTCTATACCAGACCTAGAATTTAATGCAATTTCCATATCTAGGCCGGAGCTGGTCATACAGTCTTACCTTCATTGGATATTGTCCAAAAGAGAGCCTTCAAGCTCATTGGCAATTTGGCAATAACTTGTCATATCGACTCGAATATTGTCGTAATAATGGATACCTTTTACTCCTATATGTATGGTCAATGTTCCGATACATTATCTAGTCTGATCCGTTGTAGGATAATTCCTGCATGCAACACTCGCACTGCAAATCGCGCACATCCTTATACTCATAAAATTACCTTCGGCCATACAGTCAAATTCCGTGATGCTTTTTTATCCCGAACTGTGCGAATATGGAACAATCTACCATCTTCTGTTTTTACTGTGACATACAATCTGCGACCGACAATTTAAGGGTGACATACATCAGTACCTCTGCCACTCTCTTCATGTTCCCTAATTCATTTTCCTATCATCTTCTTGCCATGCTGTTCTTTGCATCATAAGGTATCCCCTGAACTTGCTTTAATAATATAAAACAAAAAAATCAAACTTTCTTGACTTTAGTAGAGGTAAAGTACGGAGCGCTTAAGTTCCTGTATTTCGCAAAGTTTCAATTTATAATGAATTCATCAATTTGAATAACAAAATGTATTTCCCTATTTTTACTAATTAAAATGGATGATTTGGAAGTTTTACACTTCCACCATTTACAAACCAAAATAAAATAAATAATTTAATGCCTCGTTTGACTTTCGCGAGTGGCAAAATTTGAACGTTGAACTACTTTTTTCGTTTTGACATTTGCGAGTGGTAGCGAGTGTCTTCGAACGTTTGATCTGTTTCCAGAGATATGTTCAATATTTGATAGCACAATAGAGGAACACTCTGAGAACTGTCAAATTTAGCCATACCAAGAAAAATCGGCTGCAAGATTTTAGACAGCCAAAAACTGCTTTTATGCTTTGCAATCTATATACATATGTGTGAATTGTCAAAAACTCTTTGTATTTAATTACGGATTTTTATATTGAATTGATACACAAATTATAAGGTGCGACCAAAAATTTAGATTTTGTTTCTATCGCATTACCGTTACCACTTCAAGAAGTTTTCAATTTATCATTATTTTCCAGTGCCAACATTTTAAACAAAATGACAGGCACACATATGTACATAAATATTATCATAGCTGCTATGTTGCTTAGAGTTAGGAGTGTAAGCAACAAAAAGCTGCTATGTTAGCAGCTATCTTATAATCTTGGACAGAACAAATGTGCAAAATCAAGTAAGAAAAAGCAGCTTTCGACTTACTTGGATGGGCATACGAAGCATACGAAAGCAGCTAAAAGCAGCTATAGCTGTAATATTGAATACAGCCCAGCTTATACCGTTTTTAAACCAAAGTTGCGCCCCCCCCCCCTCACAAGAATCCTGAATTCGCCTCTGGGATTATATTACAGTTCAAAGCACTACTGGAGCAATCACTGAATCCAGGACAAGAGAAAGCATCACAACTAATTAAAATATTACCTAAATTGGATACAATGGGATTAGTTCAATTAATTGAATTGTTGACCTTGAAGTAGTTATTATCACTGCGCCAAATTTTATGTGACAGCGTACGTAGTTCATTAACAAATCCACAATTAAATATAAATTCCTAAAATTAAAAATTTCACGTAAGCTTTGCACTTGAAAATTTCTGAGAACAAAGCTGTCGCAACAATTCTTTCTTTGTGAAAGCATTGACCTTTCCTACATTGATCAAAACAAAAGACCTATTTTGATCGAGCAACTGCTGTACGTCAACAGTTTTCCAATAAAAAATAATAAAGAACATAAAATATCACACAATGAAATTCGAAAATTCTAAATTTGAAACAACCAATTTTTTATAATGCAGAAATTCAGGTATTAACATACTTCCTGTTCTATTATTATTTATATGAATGCTCTCCTTCTTTAGCGCCAGAAGCTCCAAAGATATTCACGTCGATATAAAAATAACTTTCAAATCGTTTTGATATGAAAATATCGTTTTTGAAGACGCACGGGCACGTGTTTAAGAGAACAAACCACTTTCTGTTTACAAATTAATATTTCGGCCACTATCGAATACACAAATTTTCATGAACATTTTATTTTTTTTCTTATTTTTTTTTCTTATTTTTTTTTCTTTATTACCTACAATCACTAATTACACACTTTATATAGGAAAAATTGCTGCATCTAGATTGCAATCTATCTCAGGTTTAGGGCTATATTTTTATTTAAAAAAAAAATGCAAAACAAAAAACACACAAAGAAAACACTTTTTTGATGTTGTTTTTATCATCGAACGACCTGGCTTCGAGCACGCAATTTTTGTGTGTCCACACCACGGCACCTCCGCGAATGATGGGAAACCACGAAAATCTTTTTTAAGAATGATCATAAAATTCGCGATATTTTCGGAGTTCTTAATTCTTTATTCATCTAGCACAAAGTCTAGCATCAACTGACGAATATTCTATAGTTCAGTGCGTTGCTAGAGGAGCATTGAGAGTGATAACGTAAAATCGGGTGGGAAATACTTAATAGACTTGTTTATCTCTCCTGTGCTGCGATATTACGATATTCGAGAGATACAAGACGAATAACAGACTAATACTATGTAAGTATTTAACTAAGCTAGGACATCTGATTAGACGGAAAACTATGAGAGCTTATCTTATTTTGTTATCCAATATTCTTTTAGATTGAAGGAGTTTTTTTTTTCTGTTATTTTATTTATCTATTATTGTCGTGATGATAAGATAAATGATATTTGACTTATTTAGTTATAGGATTCATTTATTACTATTCGATATATGTACATAGGTATATAGGTAGATATGCATATAGGTAGATAGATAGGGATACATAGGTTGATTTATGTGTTTTGAGGGGGTCAATCGAACGTTTACCTATAGGAATAGACTGTGCTAACTTAACATATGATTTTTGAAAAGGTTATCAGGGATATGATAGCCTCATTATGACGCATATACTGATAGTAAATTATTATTGTGACTAATACACGCCCATCCGGTGGTAATATTGATAAGAGACATAAATGATTTAAACTGTTTATCATAATGAAAATTAATTTTCGTTATAATAGTAATTAACTAATCTGAGGATTTGCGTGACTCGCGACTCGTGTCAAGACTATTAAAACATGATGAAAAATAGCGTTAAAGATCACTGCTCTCGCCATTATTTCAATTGTTGAAAGATTTTATTTTTAATATGTTTTTTCTTTTTTTTTCTTTTTTTTTTCCTTTTTTTTCTGACACATACAGCGAGTATAAAAAATAATTTGCTTGCGTTATTCTTCATAATTTATTTATCTCTTGTGTTTTTGTATTTAATCAGCTGTGTGAGTGATTTTTAAATTGACTCTGATATGGTACAAGAATTAAATGCACGTGGCGCTTTTTTTATTAAATTTTGTGTATAAAAAAAAAACAATTGAGAAATCGAATAAAAGTTTGGACCCTGTATTATAAGCTAGACAAAGTTCAAATGTATATGTAGGTGCACATAATACTTGGAGAAGTACTGATATAATTATCAATAAAACTAAAGACTTGTGTGTTTTTAAGATACTAATATCAACAAGATTAGACCAATCATATATGATTATTGGTCTAATATAATTTATTAAAAAAAAAAAAACAAAGAAAAATAAACTCGAAAACTTACTGCGATAACTTTACAATTTTGAACGTCTTCACGACATCACTAGACGGTTGATATCTCATAGATTACATGAAATTCACCTTATTATTACCTAATTAGATAAAATAAAATGAAAGCTTTGCGTTTTTAGCTTAAAATAGAATTTCGCACTACGTATATGAAAAAATTTTTAAGTAAATATTATGTAATCTACCGTAGAGTTGGAGAAAGTTTAGGAGGAAATTTCCAGAGAATTGATTATACTTTTACTGTTGGCTTATTTACAAAAAACAGAAATAATTATCAAACTGAGTAGTAGCATAGATGGCACAAGAGCTAGATGTCGCATGCAGTACTAAAAATGTTGTATGCGAAATTTATATGGCCACAACATGGAATAGACCACAACATTTGAAATGATGTATACGTCGAGTCATTCATATTATTTCGTATCTGAAATGTTGAGGAAGTCGATCAAATGAATACAAAAAATACAAAACTGCCATTATAAAAAAAAATTGTTTTCGGCACGCTGTAAAACATGTTATGGTCCATTCCAAAATGCAGTACCCTTGTAATAATCTGTATACTCTGGTCTAGTATGCCATGTGACATCTAGTTCTTGTGCCATCTATGGTACTAGTTAAATAATTTTAATGAATTTATATTTATTTTTCATGCACTTACTTATTTCACGTGATATTCTGCCTTATCATATATTTGTAGATTTAACTTTCATTACTTTGAAAATAAATAATTATTTACTTTAATTTATTATTATTTTTTTTTATCAACTTTCTCCAAATTACGTTGAAAAAGAAAGACTGAGTTCTCAAGAAATATGAACGAAAAGCGATTTATAACAGAATATTTTTCACGGGCATTTACTATCCAGGATATTAATTCAAGCAGAAAATTATTCAGGTAGGTGTGAAAGTGCTCTTCATAATGAAGATAAAAATTTATTCACATTACATTTTTATTTTAAACATTACAAGTTTTTTCTTAGAACTAGAACCAGAGCTGCACTAGGGAGACGGGCAATCGAATGCTAGCTTATACTTTTGATGACATAAGTATCTTCTATCTATGTATGTGACAAAAAAAAAAAAAAAAACGGTGGTCGTCGGATTTGTTTTGGAGATATGAGTTTTATTTTCACCATATACCTTAACCAACTATACCTTAACCCTTTCAGACCCAGTGCCCATCACAATGGACATGAAAAACATGTGAGCCTTAGAGTTATGCTTTCGATTAAGCCTATCTTTTGGCTTCACAAAATTATTGTTTAATATGTCTTGCATAAGTTTTAGGAGTCAAACCTAACTAAAGCAGTGCGTATGATTCCTATTTTCTTAATTTTTGTATATATTCTAGACACAATTACAAGAAAGTTCGCAGAGTGATTTTTCTTGTGTAATAATTTATTGGTGCAATAATTGAAAAGAAGATAATTATTAAAAACCTGTTTTGTTAGAGTTAAATAGTGGTTTTATAACAGAGTACCCTCTCCATAATTTCCAGGTTAAGCAATATAAGTAGGTGGGTTAATTGTCCACTGGGGTGTACATTGGGACTGAAGGATAGATTTTTTTTTTGTGATATTTGGTGTATATAGATAGTGATATAAGCGAGAACGAAATGTATGTATCGCCCAAAATTAAACAAAGATTAAGGCCAGGTATAAATAAAATAAAATTCCTTGAAAAGTAACAAAAGCATGAATTACTTTTGAACAGGTGTTTCCAAACTAACAAAAAATTAGGAAAAAGACTACGTTAGAAGCTTAGAGATCGCTTTTGAGGAAGATGAAGCTCAACGAGAAAGCTATGAAAGTGTTGCGATTACGGACAATCAATCATCCAAAATTGCATTGCGGAGACATCCTATTTATTAATAGATAAAGGCAATACAAAATGGAGAAATCGTCCATACGTGACGCGATCTGAGGATGAACAAAGTGTTGATAGATTTGATTAGTCTGATGAAGAAAATGATCCACTATTTCGAAAAATATATTACTACAGAACTATACGAAATCATGGCCATGTACACATATTTATGTATGCAGAGCAACAACAGATTTCTAGTTCAAACACACTACTGCTTCTGAAATTCGTGATCATTTTGGGGTACATATCTTTATGGGCTCTTGACGCTTTTCACGGGTAAAGATGTTTTGGGATCGAAATTTAGGAATATCTAAAGTTTCAAATACTATGACCCGAGATAGATTTTTCGCTCCTCGCACACATTTACATTTAGTAGATAATTTGCAGATTCCAAAAACCAACACAGATAATGTTTTTAAAGTTAGTCCGATCTTGGAATCAGTAAAAAAAAAAGATGTCGTCAACTGATAAAAGAGAAACATTTGTGTGTGAATGAGCAAATGCATTCCTTGAAGGGAAGACTTTCCTTCAAGCAGTACCTTAAAGGTAAACAAAAGCCATGGGGAATAAAAAAATGTTTACTTTGTGACGAAAGTGGTATAAGTTACGACTTCTTGGTTTACCAGGGGAAAACTATGGAATTAAGCAGGAGTGGTCATGCATCTATGTGAATCAGTTAGTGCAGGCCACAATCTATTTGTTGACAACTTTTTCACGACTTACAATCTTTTGTATGTTCTGAAGCAAAGAGGCATTTATGCAGCTTGAACAATAAGGAAGAACAGATTTCCAAGCACTCCTTTTTCATCTGATAAAGTATTAAAGAAAAATAATCATAGATTTTGTAAAGAAGTAGTAAATAATGATGACAATATTGTTCTAACATTATGGTTGGATAATAAGCCTGTATATATGGGATCCAATTTTACCACAATCGGCATAAAAGATCAAATTGAGAGATGGGATAAGACACCATCAAAACATGTGATCGTAGATAGACCAGAAGTGGTACGTTTGTATAACTCGTCAATGGGAGGAGTTGACAAGAACGATCAATTGATCAGCTACTATAGCATCCATATAAAATCCCGAAAGTGGTCACTAAGAGTAATATTTCATTCAGTAGATTTAGAAGTTCTTAATAGCTGACTAGAGTACAAATATCTTTAAGTCCCGTTTTCTCGAAAACCGCTAGGATTCCACCTCCTCTTCACAACCTACCCATACAATGTTTGCTTGTATAAGCATGACCTATCACATCCTGTATATTGTTTTTGTTACTGAATTTCTTTGAGTTTCTAAAATTGTATGTGATTTATTTTACTTAAATTGTTTTTTTTATTTTATTAGAAGACTAAAAAGTATAAGTAAAAAGAATGTGAACTTACAATAACATTTGTTATCATTTTAACGTATAAGAAAACTTTGCAACCACTGAGTCCGTATGTCCACTGGGATGGACATTCTCTAAAACCTATATTTAAAACATTTTTGATAAAGGGATGCTTTTAATTATATATTTAGGTTCCACTGATATTGAAACTTAGGACAAAAAAATTTTCCAGCGCGCAGAAAAAATTCAGGTCCGAAAGGGTTAACTAACATAACATTATACTTAGGTGAGTATTCAACTTTGTGTCTTCTAAAACTTTATAAATTTAACTAGTGTATCTAGAAGTCCTCTTAACTAGCTGCAAGTTATACAAGTACGAGGTGTGTTCAAAAAGTAAGGTGTAAAAAATGAAATTAAGTCCTTCAAAACATTCGGAAATGTTGACAGTGGCATACGGTGAGTCTACTTTGAGTAAAGCAAATGTTTATAAGTGGTACATGCTTTTCCAAGAAGGCCAAGAAGATACCAATAACGAACCTAACTCTGGACGCCCGAGCACCTAAAAAACTGATAAAAACGTTTAAGAAGTGAAGAAAATGGTGTTGGGATATCGTCGAATCACCATTACAGAAGTTCCTGATGACTTCGGCATCTCGGTTGGCTCGTGCCTTCAAATTTTGTCGGATCTTTTGGACATGAGATGTGTGTCAGCGCAGTTTGTTCTGAAATTGCTTAATTTTGACCAGAATAATGATCCTGATTTGCTCAAAAGGTCATAATTGGAGACGAAGTCCCCTGCGACTTTTTCCTCTTCCAAAAACTGAAGAGACACATGAAAGGATAGAAATTTGCAACGATTGAGGAGATAAAAACTGCATCGCTAGAAGAGCTCAAGGCTATACCAAAAAGTACTTATCAGAACTGCTTAGAGGATTGGAAAAAGTATTGACAGAAGTGTATTATATATGAGGGGGATTACTTTGAACGAGACAACATTGATATTGATTAATAAATAGAAAGTTTTTGATAAAAATATAAAGTCACCATAATTTTTGAACACACCTCGTATACATATGTTTCGCACCTCTGACAGAAGCTATGTAGCGACCCGTCTATGTAGGCTCTATCATTTCCTATTTCTTGTCCAACCAACGTCTAAATTAGTTAACGGACTTTTCAATAATTAATCGTTAGTAATACTTTGCTAAACGTATAAAGCCGTAGTTAGGTAGGTTTTGAATTAATGGAAAAATAAAAACATTGATTATATTATGTAGTCTGCGATGTCAGTTTCTGATAAAGCAAGTTTGTTTTCAATAACCTTATTATAACGTATTCAAATTTTTTCAAAAGAAATAATAAAGATCTTAATACAGGAAACAATCAAAGGTTGTGTTTCATTGGAAGTTATTGCGGATTCATGTTCATGTCCGTCCCAGTTAGAGGTCCTATTACTCTAGTGTCAGGGGCTCTCTTTTGGGACAGCTCTCGTTCAAACCGTTCAGCAACATTGCGAAGAGCTTGCACACAATATCGTATATCTGTAGAACTCATCAGCTCCTGCCACTCATAACAGATATATGCAATGCAAACAGAACAACCATTTGTTGAGACTGTTTTCGAAAGGACCTAGGACTGGACCAACTATGTAGTGTCAACGATAAGATTCAGCCAATTTGCTTTGGACGATCTGACATAGGGGCGACTATCACTTTACATTAGTTACAGATGGTTACAGTCTCGTTAGCGTCCTTAGAACATTCCAGACGAAGGGAACAGGGACTCTACCCTGACAGAGGTCACTACTGGAGCGTGATTCTGATCTTTTGTCGTACTTGAATGTCAAAATAATCGACTAAATGAAATGAACTTTTCTACTGATTTTTTCGTGTTTTTATTCAGATCCGCAACCCTTGCATGACGTAGAATGAACTGAAAATGACACTTCACATTACAAAGTCAAAATAATATTTCAAATTTAAGCTCTCGTAATGATCTAATTAGGTGTAGAATTTCCATTTACCAGTGTAAAATTTTTGTCACAACCTCTGGGAGTAGTTGACTAATTTGTCGTATATTTAGGCGTTTTTTTTTACGTTTGTTCACCGAAAATTCATTATAATTCATTTTGTGGTAGATAATAGTGAAGACACAAAATGAACTGTGTTAAAAGAAAAAGTACGACAAAATATGTCAAAATTCACGACTAAATAGTAGGAAAAAAGATCAGAATCACCCTCCTGGTCTCCCAAAGGAATTACCTGCACACTAGAGCACACCACATATATATGGTTTTGTTTCATAATAACATTTTCTGGTGTTATTACGTGCATTCTACCATGAACCGTCTACATACAGTGGACTACCAAAAACAAGCGTAGTCTCTCTAAATTCAACCTACCCGCCGGGGTAGTCTAGCTACGCTCACAGCACTATTTTGCTGGTGCTACCCAAGCTATTCATAGCGTCTCCGCCCTGATGAAACTTCTACTTCAGAATATCAAGGAGGTGTTAAAACCTCAACGCTCCGTTACACACTCGAGGCCGTTAACCTAATCGAAGGAGACTAATTACATTAGGCCAACTAACGTGTATTTATAACAGCCATAATGGCAGAAATACATCCAGAGCTCTAGGCTTCCTCGCGGCGTTGTCAAAGTTTCCAAACCGGGTTTTTAAATCCTGCAATACAAAACCAAGCCAGCATCTAGCCTCAAGGCCTAGCCGCAAGGTGGGCTTTGCTCAATGTATGAAAGTTTTCACTCTCAGGCCTACTTCTGTCGACAGATATAATTTTACTACTAAAATTACTATGGCAGCACTGAGCAGAGTTGTATCATTTTGTTATCATCGAGTTCTCTGATGGAAGCCTTGAGGCGAGCTGCCGAAGTAGCCTAAAAGAGGCCAGGTCCGAGACTTACTTGGATGTGTTTCTGCCTCAAAAGACCAAAGAGTCCCAGCGCCAAAGAAACTGGAGGGCCCTGCCTTCATAATAACCTGGACACTCCCTAAAGCTACATTAGCGTGAATCGTCATTTTATGCTTGGATTGTTTTTCGATTTAACAATCAGAAAAGAAAATATTTTCCTAAATTTCTCCCGTGATGGTAGTTAGCGTAATTATAAATGAAACCTTGTAATGTCAATATGTTTTAAGTCCTGAAGCTTTCAATGTATATAGTCTAGGGACCGTAATTATTATGGGACTTTTTGAAAAAATCTTGAAATAACAGTTGAAATTAAAGTTTTTTTTTTTAGTTCTACGTAACTTTTATAAAAGACTTATAAAATTTTAGATCATAAGATAATAGTTATTTATTAAATGTATTTTTTTGGACAGTCATAACTGTTACCGAAGACCATGATACAAAGATAAGAAGGTATGGCCGATTCGAGAGAAATTTTTTGTGTTGCTACGTCATGAGGTGACTACTGTCATTTCCAGCGAATTTGTTTTGAGTTTTTCGTATTTTATTGACTGAAATACGTTTTGAATATATTAAAAGAATTAGTTTCTTCGTTTAAATCACTTCGGGAAAAGTAATTATGTGCTAGTGGGAAAGCAAAGAAATTTAAAAATAGAAAATTTTTTTCACTGTGAAAGGACGATTGAAATTGAGACGAACAAATTTCTGACATTTGTCGCCAAAGGAGGCCAGCAATCAATTGACAGATTTTCCGGCCATACCTTGTTAATATTTGTATCATGACCGAAGACTATTATTTATTCAAGTCCCACGATAAAAGTCACAAACGACTTTTATTTTTTTTATGTCTCATAATAACAGCCTTATCAGACTTTTATCATAAATAAGTAAATATACAGATAACGAATCGAAAAGGAAAAATGAAAACCAGAAGTCAGATATATGTTGCGAGTTAATTAAAAAAATTTGCAACGTCTCGTTCGAATATAATATCGACGATGCATAGACTTCATGGATTCAGGTAGGCATCAATTCTTTCTTAGAAATTTACTGGAAATTTTTTCTTAAAAATTTACTGGAAATTTGTTCCTTAGAAGTTTTTCGCATTACTGGAGGTTGACAATGGCAAAAGAAATGAATGCTTATTGGCAGGTGGACAACAAAGTTACAAATGAAAGTATTGTATCAGAAAATAACTTAACTCCAATCGTCCACCAAATTGAGTAAAAATTCTATCGAAAAATTTTCTGTAAATTTCTACAAAAAAATAAAAAAAAACTCTTTTTGCATATTTATGCATCTACGGTCAAAAAAATTGTTGTCACCCTCCAAAAATGCGCATAAATTCTAAGAAAAATTAGCCAGTAAATTCTGGCCCTTATAGTTCAATCCGACGAATTAATGATTCCCGCCGCAAGTAAGATTCACTATTGCTGAATCCATAGAGAGTTTTGCTATCAAAATTCATAGCGAATTAAGTCAATCTGAAACTGACTCACTTTGCTGCTAAGTCTGCAGCTCGAGAATTGAGTTGAAAATACTCTTTATGCAAACGAAAAATCTTTAAAAAAGAAATTTAATTGCAAAAAGAGGGCGTTTCATATAAGCAGGAACAGTATAATCCTCAGTATGACCTGGTTGCTTCCTGCCGTATACGCCATGACTTATTTCGCTATGAATTTGTATAGCAAGACTATCTATGAAATGCTAGTCCCGCATAGGGCTAAATCTTGCTAGGCATTCAAGTAAATACGTAGTATTTCGCCTCATATAATTCACACTTAAAAATTATTTTAAGTCTATATATGAGGTCAGGCAGGAACCAAGCCGTACTGACGATTATACGGTTCCTGCTTATATGAAACGCCCTGTTTTTGCAATGAAATTTCTTTTTTTTTAAAGATTTTTCGTTTGCGGAAAGAGATTTTTTAATTGCTGGATCCGCCGGGAGAACTACATAACTTTGCGAATTTGCGAGTTTTTGATTATCGAAAACGTTCGAAGTGAAATAACCAGGTTTCCCTTGATTAATGAAAATAACTGAATCGAATCCTGATACTTAATGTGGCAGTTTCACCGGCGGATGTCGTTTGGTCTATCGATCAACCGCTGCATATACAATACTAGTTCTTCTGACAGCCTGTCTTTTGCATTAAGATTTGTGCATAATTATTGTTATTAGTGCAGTTATTCCACAATTTGTTCAAGTAAAATGCTTTTGTTACGTCAATTTCAATTTGACAACTGCGAAGATACAGAGTTTGTTAACCTTCGACAAAAACGAAAATCTTTGCGTGATCTATCAGACCCTTTAAGTTTAAACGAAGCAAGGTATGAATAGAAAACTATAAACAGTTACATATTTTAATTTTTAAATATTGTAAAATATTTTAGTTTTCTTAAAAGATTTCGCATCACAAAGGAAGCTTTCAAATACATTTTGAATGCTTTAAGTTTACCACGACATATACGAGCACTTTTATTCCTCCAATTTATAAATTACCAGCCAAATAAGAGAATTTAGAAGGAGGTGGATACCAGTGGATCACAAGTAATGACTTTGTATCCTCCATAGCTCAAAGCACATTTTCAGTTTTTATGCAAGAAGTGGTCCGCAAAATCGAAATGAAATTATCCGCCCAATGGTTCATGAAAACTACAAGTTTCCCGGGGGTACTGTTCAGTTATTATAGATAATATAACAAAATTAAAATACACGTTAATTTCAGTGATTGGTTTCATAGATGGCACACATTTGAGCATACTATGACCTGCAGAAAACGAACACTGTTTTATAAGCAGAAGAGGAAGGCATAGCTTAAATGCCATGATTGTATAAAAAAATCAATTTAAATCAAGTTGTTTATGTTATGTTCATAACTGCCATATGTGCTCGATATGGGGGTGCCTCGCATGACTCGTTTGTTTAGAATTCATCAAAAGAGCGACAATTTCTAGAAAGGCGATACAACAGAGGACAAAAGAATTCGTGGCTTCTAGGTATTTAATTGAAATTGTATTTGTTAAGCTAGTACATATTAATTTTTTTTTTATTTTCAAGATGATTCAGGATCTCCCCTCGAACCGTGATTGATGACGCCTTATAGGCGATTGGATATTGTTGAAGGAGATGAATTACGGTTTAACGAAGGCAATTTTACCATCCCTTTAAAAATGTCTCTTTCATAAAATATTATTAATGGCATTTGTTAGGACAGTGGCGAATATTGATGGACGAGAGAAAAGCTGGGTATCCTTCACAACGAGTTGTAAAGTTTGCAAATGTTTGTCCTGCGCTTCATAATATATGCAGACATTTCAAAGTGCCATATGTAGAAAACAAATCTTTAACGGAGCATATAGCAGAAAATATATAAATTCAACACTGACGGAAATCTTCTGAACGTTATATCCTATGATGATTATTTAAACTTTGGTAGATGGATAATCGTTGAACCTTTCCAATAGTTTATAATTTTTTTCTCTCACTCTTTTCGTTTTGAAGTTATGGTTCAAAGAAATTTAAAATTTCGGAATTTTTACTCGTTTTTTTATTTAACTACTATTTATAATCAAAAAACACGTAATCAATACCAATTTTTCATATTGAATTTAAAACGCCCAAAAGCTTAGCTTTAAAATGACCAATTACACTCTGTACCCAAAATGTAACCCTTCCTGTATTCTTTGCACTTTTTTTAAGCATCTCCAGCGAATATGGCTGAAAAAGGTCATTTCCAAAAAATAATTGCCTACTTTCTGGCACTTAAGCAGCTTATTTTGAAACTCCTTTTGATTTTTAATCTCTTCTCCTATTAATTTAACTTGTTCGTCTTCCTTTCTGTTCACTAATGCCATAGATGGCACAAGAACGAGATGTTGCATAGCATACCGCAGAAAAGTATACATGGCTGGGCCATTCCGCAATAGACCACAACATGTTTCTGAGGCACCGAGGACAAATGTTGCTTTGACAGCAGTTTTGTATATATTTGGTCGACTGCCTCAATATGGTAGATGCGGGAAAATATGAATCACTCGACGTATATCTCATCATTTTTCTTTCATGTCGCTGTACTAATTAAAGTAAAGGAATGATGCACGCTGGAGACTGGAGACCACTGACTTATAACAATGGATTGAGCGATTTGTTATTTCATGTGGCACAAAAATTATTGTGTTTCTGTATATCACCGTTAGAGCATCATTTAAAACGTTTACTACATAAAAATATGTAAAACTCAACCAATCAGATGAAATTTTACCCAAAAAAATATTTTCTGTTGTTCAAGTGATATTTTAATCTCTTATAAGGAATTAAACTCATTCCGACTTCAATTTTCAAAAGTTATTCTTAACTGAATCCTGCGTATGGGCAAGAGAGACGGCGCATGGTAAACACTGGCTTTACTCTATTCTTTCTGCGGTGATTCCATCTGCGGCCAACATAAAAACTTCAAATAGCATAAGTAAACGTTCAGTAAGCAACATTTTGTGTTGGTAGCTCCAACTCGGCCATAGGACGAAAGAGAGAACTGTAAAACTTGTGCCAAAAATGCGAATAGAGAAGTGAAGGAAGTGAACCGCAAAGTTCTTGTACGTGAATGAAGTATTTTAATTGTGTGAAAATGTATACCAAACGTCAGCACAGGACAGGGCCATAGAAAAACTAATGACATACAAAGAATGGACACGTAGCAACGCTTTTCTAGAATATAATATTAACAATGCCTCGACGATGCCTCGACTTGGCACTTAATGGATCATCCCAGACGAGTATTCTTGATGCAGTATTTAAACCGAGTTTTTAGGGAAGAGGCGAACAGACGCAAAGAGATATCTTTCTACGTCTTTTCACCTCTTCCTTAAAAAACCGGTTTGCATACTGCATTAAGAATACTCGTCTGGAATGCCCCAATGACCAATGACCCCCGCGCCATATAAAATTACCATTGCCTCGACCCACTGACATGTATAATATGGACTGACCACACTCATAGTAATGCACTACAAAAAGTGGGCTCACTTCTACATATATTGCTGACTCTTTCGGTCTAAAGACCAAGTACCAACTGAGAGAATTGTAAACAACAAATAAATAAATAAGTGGGTTCGTCGAAATAAATGTTTTTAAATTAATTATTTGGGGTTATTACTGATAAAATTGTTTTACCAAAGGCAATTTATTCATTATATACGCTGCAGAAATTCGAAAGGTTTTCTTAAAATCGCTTTTCGAGCTGCGCGCTAATTTTTTCAACTTCCCGCCAATATTTTTTTTTAATGTTGGCACCGGCGTAAGAACTTTTTTGACATAATTGAGCCCATATGAAATAGAAAATCAAGCAGTCCGTATTATATACGTCAGTGCCTCGACCCGATGGAGGAAAGGCCACAATTATTTCTAAAAAAATTTACTGCAAATTTCTTCCTTCGAATTTTTATGCATTGGCCGAGACCGAGATCAGTGCCTCGCTCCAATATAAAATCAACGATGCCTCGTCGAACTGATGTAGGGTAGGCCGCAATTTTTTCTTTAAAATTTACTAAAAAGTTTTTCTTTATAATTTATACGCACTTTTAGAGAGCGACAACAATTTTTATGATCCTAGAAGCGTAGACACAAAATGTTTCAGTAGAATTTTTATTCATTTTGGTGGCCGACTTGTTATTTTTAAATTACTTTGTTTTTTAAAAAATCCCGCGTGCAAAATTTCAGCTGTCTAAGTCAAATGCATTCTCGAATTATCATAAGTATGGACGGCCATGCAAAAATCAAAATAATTTTTAATATTATGCGTGGGTGTCCAATCCATTTTGCTCTACTATCATTATTTCTATGTATTACAAACGGAATGACAAACTAAGTATACCCTTTAGATGTCATCGAGGGTATAATAATATTATTTGTACCTTGATAAATTGTTGAAGTATGTCTTGCAGTACTTTTCATCATCCATAAAGCGAAATAATTTTTTGTAATTCTTTTAAGAGTAGGAAGTCGAACATATACTCAGACAACCCCATCTATGGCAAGTACATATGTATATCATTCAGTCCATTCTGGAATATTAATTAATTCTGATTAAGTTTGATATCCGTAAGAAAGTGTTATCTACTTATTAAAAAATTGCAGTTTTATATTAAGATTAAGTGATAAGTAAGTAAGTGAATTAACGTTGCCATAAGATGATTTTTATTTCCTTCTACACGAATGAAACGACTTCAACTTCCTTCCTTTCGTTGTTTCTTAATTCTAATAAATTTCATTTGTTTGAGACATGCTCAACAATTAATTAGCGTGTCTTCGATATGACTTAGCTCATGATCATGAACTTGTAAAAGCAAATTAAAGCATGCGAAACTTACTGTTAAAAATATTAATTTGTAACTTGACTACCTAGTTCAACTATTTGAACTTGTCCAAGCTTTCTTCGACCGCATGGTATAGCTCAGTTTCTATTTGATATGAAAATTAGCCAGAATTCAAACTTGCTGAAAGTTGGTGTGAAATGGCAGTTGTATTGTGTTTTTAGTAATTTTAATTGGATAGAGAAGTGTAATTTATTCATATATTATGTTGTTGTTTAGATACTTCTGCGATTTGTTAACACATCTTTGAATTAGGAAATATAATGGCAGGAAAAAAATAGCTTTCAATGATTAAAATAGTTCAGAATTCTGGTGCTTTAGGGGTTATTCGTAAATTACTGCATCGGCAAGCTTCAGTTAAAATATTTGAAAATGTGCTAGCCTCTGAGAGAAAGATCCGATAAAAGTAATAGCTGAGGCAAAATCTGGACATTTTTGTATGGTGACTTATGAAAAAATTTTGAAAGTTGTCTTTAAAAGATGGTCACCATACGTCTATTCACTAATTTCGTGTAGATGAGAACCATATCTTTCGGTATTTTTCGTTTGACCTAATTAGCGAAACGAATAGTTGATTATTCCTGAAGCAAATTAGAATGCAATTTTCATCTGGATTTTCAAGGGGTGGCACTTTGATAAGGACCAAGTAGTTTTTTGGGGTTGATGAAAAGAGAAAATCATCTATTCAGTTCTCATCACAAGATACCATTTGATATTAGGAAAAAGTAGTTTCTATCTGTTATTTAGAATAACAAAATTATATGAATTTAAAAGTACAATGAAAAACTGTACAGGGCACAGTGTTTCACGATAATGCTTGACCAGGCAAGTATTCAGGTGTCCGGATGTACCTTCCAATTGACAGTTTGAGAAGGCCATACCTTTTTAACCTTTGTACCAGTGGCGTAACTAAAGATGTATGCCCCACCCCACCGCAAATTAACATACTTGCGCTAGGCAATTTACTTTTTTGTGTCAATTTTAAGGAATATGCTCTGAACTTCGGATGTATGATGTTTCTCAATATGGGAGAATTTCCATGATCTCCTAACAGTGCCTTCACTCCACTCACTCCAAGCCAGTGTTGAGTAAAACAATAAAACACTTTTGTGGGTACTACGAGCAGAGTTTCCAAGATCTGGATTGCCAAACTTATTTATTTAGATTTACAAATCGTGTTCTACTCGTACATTCATCACTGAACCTGTTAAAAAACCACTGGCAGCCTCAGCATATGATTATGAAAGCAATTAAAAGGAAAAACGATGAGTATCTAAGAGAAACGCTTAAGTAAGCCAAAGCGAAAGGGGAAATGCATCCCACATAAGTAAATATGCTTAAATTAAGAGCTCGATTCCACTGAACACAGCACAATACAACAGTATTGGGAGCTGAGAGAATTTCAAAACTTTTCAACGTGAAAATTTGATATTATAAATATTTTAATTTTCGTTCATTGTTTACTTATCTAATATTCTAACGTTAAAGTAATACTCTTCTCTCATCTACGAATTCTGATGCATGCTAGCAGCATGTACGCCTAGCTTAAGGAAGCCAGCCAAATACTTCCCAGAAAATAATTTACAGTGTTTCAGTTTCAGGCGTACCTTTTTCCTCCGTTTAAATAGAAAGAATGAATAGAAGAATTCTCCACTTTTTTATTGTTGTATCATCACTACTGTCCAAACAACGTATTTACAGCTTCTTAAAGCCTCTGATGGAATGAACACATTTAGATGGAACTGAAATAATAAAATCATTACAGAGTTAATATAATTTTTATTCAGAAACCGAATTTTAATTGAGTGAATCTAATTGCTTATTATTACAGCGTTGTTATTTAATGTGGTTTCAAGTTTTATCACTTCAGATGAAAATATTAGTTTTATAGTTTTTGTACATCTATTTCGGCAACAAGTGCTATCCCAGCAAACATCTTAGCGAATTTCGTTTTTAGCGAATTTCGTTTTTAGCGAAATATTCTCGAATTCTACAATTCGAGATTTCTTCGAGAATTCTTCATTTAGCGACGTGTATCTGTCGGAAATATTCGCGAATTCTGAAATTCGTAATTTCTTCGATAAATATTCGTTTAACGATGTGTAGTTTTCGTTCGTACGCTCATTCCTTTTTTTTCCGTTGCTCAAATCTGAACAAAGTATAGATTTCTTGTAAATTTAGTGGGGACTTATAGTAAAATGTCATATGTGTTTTAGAAGTGAACTAAAGTGGTCATGAAATGAAAGTAATTAACAGTCCCTGCACTCAATATTTATAATTTCGGTATGTACTCAAAAGCTATTTTAAAACAAAACAAATTAAAAAGAAGTTTAATAGATTGGGGCAATGAATCGATATAAAAAAATCCGACGAAAAGTTGTAGCCATTGTCAAGGACATACAGTCAGTGAGGGAGCTCGGGATTGTTACGGCTGTGAAAAGTAAGAGTAAACAATGCACTAATAGATTGCATTTATAATTGCTCATTTTATATAGATGCATTTCACGAAAAATATCCTGGTCATCCCGAAGACTTCTTCGAGAAAACTGCAATGCGTCCTTTTCAATATGCGAAGCACATGCTGACAAAAAAAAGCAAGTTATAAGGCGAAAGTGTAAATTATTTTCCGTTCGTTTTTCTTCTTTTAATTGTCTTCTGAAGAGGCTTTACTTAATTTTTGTTGAAAGAGTTATGTCTATTTTTATTAATTTGAAATAAATCACTTTATCTGTCAGTTATAATATTTTCAATATATTGCAGAAAATTTCTTCTAAATTTAGTAAATTTGTTAGACCATAGAAAGGTATTAAATTTATTAGATTTGCAAAGAAATTTCTGCAACATATGAGTTGAGTTTCCATTTAGTCCTATTCCTTATTTGACCAACTGAATTTCATTTAATTGTGAGTTTATTGAAATGTTTTAAGCCCCCTACGAATATCCGTCGATTTCAATTTGAGACAACGAATCAGTCTCGAATCGTTATTATGAATCGAATCGAGTCTTTATTACGAATTATTATCGAATCGTAATTACGAATCGTTATCGAATCGTTATTACGAATCGATATAGCATGTTCCTTTTAGTCGTGGTCAGATCGAAATCGAATCGAGATCGAAGTCAAACTCCGTTAAAACGAATCGCTTTCGATTCGATTTCGAATCGCAATATCCTGGGATGTTACCCAGAAAACAATTTTCCACACATTCGTAAATTTCGAATGAAAACGAACTATTGAAATAGGAGAATAGGATATAAACATTTGTGTTATACAAAGAAAACGTACAGAGTGTAGAGAGATATCGTTAATTGGCGCTAAGGGAAATCACCGTCCGAATGTCATATTTAAAGTAAAAGGAAAGTCCTGATCATATGAGTCAATTTAGTCAATATGTCAGTATTATATTAACATTGCCCAACAGTATAAAACGTTTTTCTGATTACCAACTAGAGTTTGACTACTGAAAGTACCCCATGAAAAAAGCGGGTAATTTAAAAAATACTGGGGCTGAAAACACTGTCACTATACAATGACAACTTAGAACATAAGAGGAATGAGGGAATCGTATAAAATTTGTGTAAAGTGAGTGAATTTGTGTAATGTGACTGAAGTTTTCTTCCCCTCATAATATCTTGAAAGGGATGACATTAATGAATGACGGAAAATGCAGAAATGCAAGAACAAAAATGACAAGTAAAAACTGGGACCAACAATGATAAAGCAAAGGCAACGCGTAGAAATGGCAACAAATTTACACTCTTATTAGAATAACTTAATTGCTCCTTCATAAGATCGGCTAGTTGTTTATACCTGCACTGAGCACCCACACTAGCAAACTTGAGCTTAACACAAACATTAGCATTCCTGTTTATTATATGTTCTAAGAATGACATGATTTTATACCCTAGGTGAAATCTAGAGTTTGTACTAAGTTTGTCATTCAGTTTGTAACACCTCGAAATAATGATGGTAGAGCAAAATGGTTTGCACACCCACGCATAATATTAAAAGTTTGATTTTCGCATATCCGTTCGATTGTCAGTCCATCTGTCCGTCCGTTTGTCCGTCCGTCTTTTCGCGCGATAACTCGAGAACGCGTATACTTAGAGAGCTGAAATTTTGTCCACGGACTTTAAAAAAAAAGTAAAATTATGCTCAAAAATGAGATAAATCGGACAACTCCTTCGTGGGGTTGCCATACAAAAATTTAGTTTTCCACTATATATTTGGGCACTGCCTGAGAACGCGTCGACGTAGAGAGCTAAAATTTGGTTCATGGTGTTTTCATTGCTCTACCAAGTAAAATTTCTAAAATGGACTAAATCACGCAACTCCTGATTGGTGTTGCCATATAAAAATTATGTTTTTTTCGTATATTGTGAAAACGACCAGTCCAAGACATTTTTATTGTACTAAAAGCTTCTTCAGAATACGAAATCCTATAAAATTGGTTATAATAATTTTTTCTGTCCGACGAACCGTTTTAGAAATACATGCGAAAAACCACTTCAAAATTCAAACTTGCACAGAAGGGTGACAATAGGAAATTTCATAAGCGCATTCATTGGTCTTAGACCAATTCTAGCTGTTTTACTTGTTTATATGTTACTTTGTATTAAAATCTGCATCAATGTATAGAATTCCGAATAAATCCCATGGTTCACTTTCAGAAACCAAAATTTAACAGCTAAACTAACTGATAATAGGTTGTTTTACTGGTTGAAGAATTGGTCATTAGTTAGTCTATTATGGTTGGGACTAGCGGGCCTCATGGTCCTAGTAGGGGTCCTTGGTCCTGGCCCAGCGTGTCTATGCACAAAGAAGGTACTATTACAGACTGAGAAAAGGGTCTTTCAGACCGCATCCCGAAACCAAGCTATGGCTACGTGTCTGTGCTTGCCATCTTCACTTGTAGTTCTCTAGAAATGTCTCAGAGATAAGATGACTCACTTCCCAATGTCTCAGTAAATATTTAAAAAAAAAAAAACAATGGAAGCATCACTTGAAGGAGACGGTGTAGTTAAAATGGAAGTTACAACTGTAAGTTTCAAGGTTCGGGATGTGCCTATTTGGAATGAACTGCTAGCCGGTAAAAATAAATGAATCTGTTTGGTTTGTTAGAATGAACAGGTTGAGTTGAGGAAAAGTTATAGTTATAATTGGTCTAAGACCAACAATATTGTTACGTACAATAGAAAAAGGACAAGTGACATCTACATACTTCGCGTATAATGACTAGTTAAGTATGAACATAATCTACTTTCGGAGAATAGTATTACAGAAATGGCAAGCGCCATCTTTAGGTTCGGAGTATCGATGTTTCTATAATCGAATATTCGGAAAGGTTCTAGGACAATTTGTAGAGTATAAATACTTCACACCGCCACGAGGTGTATCTTACTTTAAACAGTGTAGTGAACGAACTTCGAGCGAAGTAAACTATTTGGATAATTGAAATAATGTTTGATATGTTGTGTTTGAATAACGAACAAAACGCTATGCCCGTAACAATATTATACCCCAGATGAAGGTAAAAGTTAAATAAAGTGAAAAGACAAAATTTCATATGATAATACCAAGAAAAGGTTGCCTGACTTAGTTAAATTTTTAAATTTTATGTACGATGAAAACATTGTGTACAAAATTTCAACTCTATACGTCGTCAATGTGTTCTTAGCCAGTGTCGAAATATATAGTAAAAAGCCAATGTTTTATATGTCAACACCAAAAAACGGTTGCCCGATTTAGTCCATTTTTGAAGTTGTATTTGCAATTTTTACGAACACGTCGTGTACAAAATTTGAGTTTGTCATGTCGACACATTCTCAGGCAGTTTCAAAATATATAGTGAAATACCAAAGTTTTGTATGACAACACCAAGCAGGGGTTGCTTGATTTATCCTATTTTTAAAATTCTATTTACTATTGTTATGATTATACCGAGTATCGAATTTCAGCTCTCTACGTTGACGCGTTCTCAGGTAGTCCCCAAATACATACTGAAAAACAACATTTTTTTATGGCAACCCTACAAAGGAGTTACCTGATTTTAGAACTTAAATTTACTTTCTTTTTTGCCATTTATTTCTATGCGATACAAACGGAATGACAGACTTTGTGTCTATACTCTTTAGATTTGCTCTAGGGTATAAAAATTGGAGGAATAGGCAGACGAAGATAGGCCAAGGGGATGGACGAAGCTATTCTCGAAGTACTCTAACTCTATCTTTACCGTATTATAGGAGTCTGGAGTTCCATTAGTAGGAAGCAAGTAGTAATCGCTGCGCTAAATCATTTTTGGGTCGGTGTAGTGTATAGAAAAAGAATTTTTCTGATGTGGATAAAACGAAAGGGGATAGGGCAGGCGACACTCTATCTTCAGCCATTGTTTTATTTAAGCACTTTCCTACACAACTATTTTCTGAGAGCGCTCAAAGGGCTCGAGGACGAGTCTGTCTGAAAAAGGGCTCTGTAGAAGATATTTAAACCTTTCAAAAACATATAGATAGAAAGTGTCATGAAGTGTCACCCGATGGCAGTAAGTTAAGATAAGATAAGATAAGATAATTATTTATTAGTACAAATAATACTTTTATAAACATAGTTCCTAAGTTACATATCAATTCCTTAAACAGCTCTATCCTTTATAAATTGCACACATTTTATCTTAAAAATTTTAAAATTACTTTCTCTTTTTATTTCTAATGGTAAATCGTTAAATTTTTTAAATCCTTTATATATTAGTGAATTTTGAGTCCTATTTCTATTAAATAAGCGTAATCGAATATTTACATCTGCTCCTCTCAAGTTATATGGCTGAACATCTGATACCATCCTAATTCTCTCCTGTAGATATATTGGTAGACATCCCTTTCTAATTTTAAAAATGAAAAGAAGTACATTAAGATGTATTCTTTGGCTGCAACTGATCTATTTTAAGGTTTCTAGCATCACTCTTATTGGCGTGAGTCTATTACACCTTAGTATTATGCGCATAGCTCTATTTTGAAGTTGAATTCGCTCTAACTTTGTCTTTGTGCACAGAAATAGTATTGAAGAACAATACTCAAAATGAGGTTTTATGAAAACATTATATATCTTAATTGCACTCAATGTCGATAAATTGCTTCGAATTCTTCTAAAATAGGCGACTTTTTTTCCAATTTTTTTACAAATATAATCAATGTGTCCTTTAAAGCTTAGTTTGTTGTCAATAATAATCCCCAGATACTTAATTTCACTCACGCACTCAATTTTTTCACCATCAATTTCTAAGTCATCATTATACGTACTATTTATGGCCATTAATTTAGTGTTTTTAACATTTAATTTCAGTTTATTCTTTCTTAGCCATTCACTTAATTCCTTTAAATCCATTCTTAAATCATTACTGATTCTTTCTACATCTTTACCAGTTACAAACACCAACGCATCATCAGCAAAAAGTCTAATTTTTGAATACCTCAACGCACTCTTAATGTCGTTTATATATACCAAGAACAATAATGTACCCAGCACTGATCCTTGTGGTACTCCCAATTTTATTTCAATTGCTTCGGAAAGCATGCCATTAACTCTTGTTCTCTGTCTTCTTCCCTCTAAATAGTTCCTAAACCAACTGTACTCCTTGCCCTGTATACCATATTTCTGAAGCTTTGATAGAAGAATATGTCTGTTTATAGTCTCGAACGCTCTCTTAAAGTCTAAGAATACTGCTAGAATAGCGTTACCTTCCTCCATTTCTTCTTTCCATTCCGTCACTACCCAATTTAATGCTGTCTCGCAATTGTGTTGCTTTCTAAACCCTGATTGTTCCTTAGCTATAAAACTATTTTCCTCTAGGTATTTTTCTAGTTGGATTTGTACTCCTTTTTCCAAAATCTTCTCACATAGTGGTAGCATATTAACTGGTCTGAATTCTTCACATTTCTTCGTATTTTTTAACTTATGAATTGGTATTACTACTGATTCCTTCCAAGCGTCGGGAAATTCTCCAGTTATTAATGACTCATTAAAGATACGAATTAAGGTTACCATTTTAGCACTTAAATTGTTATAGTCTCTCTTTTGGTTTATTACACTACAAATATTTTTTATTTCTTCACCATTTAATATTTTAAAACGAAATTGTTCATCCGTCTGATTTAAAAGATCTGTATACTGCACTGTTAGTATGTCACTATTAATTTTCTCTACACTTTCTATGAAATACTTATTGAATTCTTCCTCAGATATATCTGCTTTTGATTTCTTTAATACCGTTTCTTTTATGACACTCCACATCTCCTTTTGATCTTTGACTCCATCGATCCTTCTTATTATATAGTTCCTTTTAGCACACCTAATTTGTTTTTTATGTATATTTATTCCGTATCGTTTTGTAACTTGTCCATTCCCTCTCATCATTAGTTAATGTAGCTCTTTGTTAAGCATTAATCTTATGTTCCCTTAGTATTGCTAATTTTTATTATACCACCTATTTATCCTACGTACACACTGTTATGTATAACGAGTATGTAGCAAATTATTAATTGTACTGTACTATTGTCGGGAAGTGTACTTGATTCGGACAGACGAACGGGGTAACTGACCGACCCATGTGTTCTTTGGATTATTTAACGCCGATACATAGAAGTTCATCTAAAAAAAAAAAAACAACAGCTGAGATTTATAAACTTATATCCGTAAGGGTTTGATCCCTTCCGGACAATACTTACATAAGTTAACATGCCTTAGATATAATTAGTGCTACCCAGCAGTATACGTGAAATTGAAATCTTATAGGAAATATTTAAACTTAATTTTTAAGTCTAATTATTTATGAACTTATTGGAAGGAATCAGAACAAAAATATTAAAAACTGGGAAAAATACATAAAAGTCTTGCAAATCAATATTTAAAATTAAAAATTTAAGAAAAACTAGATTATGGTCACGAGCTCCCCAAATAAAATTGCACATTTTTATTTTGTAGACATCTTTAAAATTTTCCTTACGAAGGACTATAAAAAGAAGCCATGCAATGAATTCACTCTAATAATTTGCCGCTGTACTCAGCAGAAGTAGCAACAAGCTTGCAGCAGCTTTTTTTTAAGCTTAACAAGGAGAAAACCACCAACTGCATTGGAAGTCGCAGTACATTAATAGGTGGTTAGTTTTTTTTTTATTTTTATTATAATTTTATTTACATTGTTTTTTCTTTCCATAATTATTATTATTATTTTATATTGTTTGTTTATATCTTTCAAATTTGAAGTTTTTTGCAAAAATTTCGAAAATATCTATTATTTTTCAATTTTCGCGAAGTTTTGTTTTTTCTATTTTTCAATAAGTAGGACGAAAATAATTTGGTTGTTATATATCACCAAACCTATATATATAGTATATATATCTTCAGTTCACAATTCATCTGTTAAAGCTCACAAATAGAGTGCGCTATTTTGCTGTTGGTGAACGCACCCTGTTGGAGAATAGAGTATATATGGTCACAAAGCTGTCTACTATTCTTCTTTCCCGAACAGCTACCCGGATTGTACGCCATATATCACACTCACTAAGTTTTGTAGAATTGATTAAATTAATAATGTAATTAAGCAATATTGCGTGTTATTCTTCAAATTATAACACCATCATACATATTTCCAGCCATTATAATTGTCATCATTCCCGAATGTAAGGAAACAGGAATTTTAACCTTATGGCCGGGAGTATCCCGATGGCGTTGCTAGGATTTTATTTCATACAAAAATCCCACACAAAAAATCTTATTTGATATTCGACGCCTTTTCCAGATTCTATTTCTTAGGTAAATGTTATAAATGCATGCACATACGTATATGACTACTTCAATTGCTATACTTGTTGATACTGTATATGGGAAAATTGACAAAAGGCAAAAATATTCTATACTTGTACTATTCACTTTGAAATCCATGAACTACAGGTAACAAAGTAAGAAAGGGAAAATGATATTTCAGATTAAGGATGAAAGAAAAATTGAATTGAATCTGAACCTTGAATGAGTTCTTAGAATTGTTTTGTTTTTCAATTTATTTATAAAGGGCTTAAATTTCAATTCTACTTACATATTGTTTGCAGACCCCACAAAATTAGCGACATACAGACATACATACATATACAGTTAAAGCTCTTTGTAAGGAAGAGATTTGCAAAGATACATAATACTTTAAGATACAATTTCAACTTCTTACAAGTCCAAGAAAGTATTATGTATTGTGAAAGAATTTTATTAATACTTTTTATTCCTTAAGTGGGTTTTGAACAACTCCTCTAAGAGAAAAAATTTCTTCATACAACTTCAGAATTATACTTATCTGGATTAAGGTGCAGAGCTTACGAGATTACAATTTAATTTTTTTTTTATTATTGATAAAACAAAATTTTACTGTTGTGACACAAAACTAGAAACACTCGTAAATTCTTGTGCAACGTGATTTTTATATTTTTTTCTTATATTTTTATATAATATACTTGTTTACCTTGGATTAACTTGAAGTAAATAAATTTTGTTTAAATATTTGTTGAAAAAAAAACCAACTTAAAAATTTATGACCGTATAAATCACTTTGAGAAATCTCATTAATGCTTCTGGGCATTATATAAGCAAAATCTCTGGTAATAAGACTTTACAGAAATTTAACTATCATAGATGTGTGTTTTGCATAATTATTTTTTTTTTTAAATACTTTATTGTCTCTTTTACTATTTGGCTCATACACAAACATTATCTTAAGATAAATGGTATGCGACTCATAAAAGGGGGAAAATGCTAACTAATGTAAAATGATAAAAGAGTCAATAGGGACAATAAAACAATTAAGGAATAAAACGAAAACAAATTGACACAAGAATGTAAAAAAAAATGACACAAAATTTTCAAAAGGTATTAAAAACAGACACAAGAATTATCAAAAAGATCTTAAGGATAGAAATGAACTTAAAAGCAGTCAAAATCCTGACAATTTTGTAAGTGGTAGTTTCAAGAAGTTCAGAGTTTTCATAATAAACTAATAAAAAATAATTTCCTAAATGAACGAAATTTGTATATAAAATTTTGCAATTTAGCACCAAGATCCACATAGAATTAAAAATTTATGTTATACAGTTATAGAGTTTTGCGAGGGCGGCCTGTAGTATCATAGACCTTTACAAACTGTCTAGCTAAAGATCCCTAATGAAGTTCTTGTCCTTCTCACAATGGTTCCAAAGCGCTGAGAAGCCTTGCGAAGCGCAAATTAATGTTACAGCTCTGTGGTCTATTTTCAACAACAATAGACAGGAGTATCATCCTTTACTGACGATGTAGTTGCCATGTAGAGTTGAATGCCACTGTGTGCACTGTCAGATATTCAAGACGAAGGGCGTCTCTTCAAAGGCAATGAAGTATTCCAAAAGTGATTGTGCAGTGTTGTGGATCAGTAAGTCCCATCTTCGACTCTCATGTAGTACAAATAAGTTGTAGATTTGGGTAGCGTCACCACGAAGCTAATCAAACAATATTCACCTGACTATAAAATCTTGGAGAAAAATCGAACTTTTCGACCCAGCGATCAGAGAGGTCTCATCAGTATGGTTATCTCTGATCGCCTACCATAGAAGTACGACAATAGGGTTACCCAATTGCTCATACAAATAATTTTTATCAAAAGCAAGTGTGAATCATATAGTAGCAAAAATTTCTCGTGGCAATTTTCAAATTGGACGATTATTCCCCTCTTTCGCCATACGGTACTTGGATTCACTTAGGTTTTCCTTGGTTTATCCAAGTGCTGTATGGCGACAAAGGGGAATAATCACTCAATTTGAAAATTGCAACGAGAAATTCTTGCTACCATATGATTCACACTTGCTTTTGGTAAAAAGAAAAGTATTTGTATGGGCAATTGGGTGACCCTGTCATCGAGCTTCTATGGCAGGCGACCGAGATAACCATGATGAGACCTGTCTGATCTCTGGGTCGAAAAGTTCGGCTTTTACTACATTTCTAATGCATTTTAGAAATTCATTGAAATTACATTCAGTGAGTTTTAGTCTGCTGTAGACGAGAAATAATCCACCTATAAATGCTTGGTCCCCATAGAAACAATTGTATGGGATCCATGTGGTAGGTAGAGTTGTTCGATATGTATGTAAACTTCAAATTTTATTTACTCTATTCCACGTGTATCTATCGATTTTGTCAGATGATGTTTTTAGGGATTTGGTCACGTTGTATTGCCTGTTGTTAGAACGTACACGCCAATTTAAATAAAGACAAATTTTCTTTAAGTCATTTGAGATCCGGCTTACAGTGGTTTGCTAAAAATTATCCTAACTTCAGTCGAGACCCAAAATAAAGTGTTTGTTATCAAAAATTATATATCAGTTGAGTCTAGACCCAATATATTGTTAGTCCCGAACTATCCACTCTACCACAATTGCTGGCAAGAGTACAAAAAGAGAACGAGACTTCTTCCAGTGTGTGGGGGTGGCCAAACTTTTGAAGTACGGGGTCTACATTATAATTCAAAATATCGTAGCGGTCTACCGGTCTAAGAAATCTGTAGGTACTTCCGAATGCTGCAGATTTCATAAATATTTATTTCGCACCAACTTTAATTTCCTCCTCGGCCACAACAAATTCAGCATCAATTAATTGGCCGATGTTGATAGAAGCTCTGTCAATATTAACACCATGAAACTGATGACTTCTTTTCGAGTTCCAAAACTCCTCGTGTAAATTCTCCAACTATTCGGCGAAACTTTGGAACTCCCGTTTCCAAGTTTGTGGTAATTCTTCAATTCGCCTATTCTTAGTGGGGATGCATGCATCTGAATCTTTTCTTTGAATGTTTTAACTAAACTTTTCATATCAATCAAAGTTATGCATTTCCTTGCGAAGCATGATAGTGTTTCATGGCAGTGAAATGCCGTTGATATGATACCAATGTCACTGCTTTTGATTTGGTACCTGGCTTCGTAAAAAAAGATTGCTGTGCGCATAAGCCAGTTTTAAACTCGCGTACTTCTAGTTTTTAGATTTTACTGCTAACCGGAATGACGTATTTTGTGTGTGTAGTTTTAAAATGCTTTTCGAAGTTTTTTTGGTGTAGTGCTACATCTGCGTTACAAATAACCTTGCCCGGTCATTTTAGTTGCTATTATTATCACCACGCCACAAAACAATCGTCCGTGCTAAATACCAGCTGACTATACTGACTGGGAACACAAAGCCGCATTTTTTATTAGTACAGGAGATAAAGCGTGAGAGAGAGAGAGAGAGACAGACAGTGAGAAAGAGAGTGCGATGGGTAAGTGAGGCGAAGAAATGGCGCCATGCTGGCGGAGGTTGGGTGATCCGTTACTCACCCACGTAAGCGGTGCATTTATCTGACAATGGTATTGTAATCTTTGTTCAATTGATTTTACTCTTGCGGACTACTAAAAACGTCTATGTGATCGACCGGTCGACCGCGGTCGACGTCTTGGCCAACAACAAAAATTCCCTTTATTATGCAAAGAAAATTCTCGTTCGATGATGATATTCAAAACTTGATCCCTCTATCTTGTGCATATAATGACACACTTAACTCCTGAAGAAGGATACAAAAGCAAGGCCCGAAACGTCATGCAAAAAAAAACGTTAGTTAATTGACGAAAGACTAGAGTTTTTCTGAAAAATAATAAGCTAATCATTACAAAGAACTAACGTATGTGCCACCATCCCCTTTCTGAAAATTAATAATAATTTATAAATTTTTCAAAACCAAGGCTGAAAACTTATAATAATAAGTGCAATATAGTATATGAGATATAATTCAACACTGCTAATTTTGTAACACGATCTACATCAGGAAAACGGGGAAGAGATATGAAAATACGAATGTGAGAAGACAAGAACGATTTGAACCGAAAACCGAGTTTACCATAAATGACAATGACGCACAAAAGCATGAACGTAACAAGAATACAGCACGCTTAGCACACGTATCAAAAATAAACATAATTTCAGGTCTGATAACTCGACTATTCTTCACAAACTTCTTCAAACCTGGACCAAACGGAAGAGCATAGAAGTTCTATATACCTATATGTACATGCAAAAAAGCCCAATACCACGAATTTCAAAGTAGACACACATTGCATTAATTCTCAATATAACAGTAAGTATTAGAGGCATTCATAGCCAATAAATTAATTGAATCGATCATGTCAAAAAGTGACCAAGTGACAGTTTTTGGAAATGAGTTATCACCGCAATTTTATGTGCTTTCCTGAAAGGCATCAAAAATCATGAACTGACCAAATATCAGTTCTGGTGGGTGTTTTATATGGAATTGGATTTCAGGTTCCAGGCAAGAACCGTCCCAGGATATGCAACCGAGTAGGTTTTGGTAAGTCTGTACAATTCTTTCATTTTCTCACTAGATCATGATGTTCATACTTTCTATTTGTTAGCTGACATTCTGAGGTCACACCGTACGGGAAGAAAGTGCATGTTATTGTTCCTATTGTTCTTTTGTTATTAAATTTAATATTATTATTCCTTTAGGAAATGCTTACTTCCCATAAGGGAAGGAAATTAAATTCTGAGTCCGGGAAGCGGAATAAAGTGCCCAAACAAAAAGTAGCAGGACTGAAACATGCAGATTGGAAAGGAAAATTTCTTCCTGTAACAACTCAAGGGCCATAATGCAAGTAAGAACTTATATAACATTATTCCCATTTGACAATCAAAGACGGTATAATAGTGGAAGTACATGTTGTTGTTATCGTTACTGCAGGAAAAAGGGTGAGAAGAAAAATTTGTCTTTTAAATTCAACGGTGTGACCAATCAAACAGCGCAGGGTACATATCTGTAAGGTGGAATAAAACTTGTTTCTAATAAAAGAAAGAAAGGTAAGGTAGGCGTTCCACAGTCCGTAACTTATTAATATGCTCTTAAAAAAATTACGAAATCCTTGTGTATCAATCAGCTTACTGCGCAGTGTTTGGAGTAAAGTGTTGAAAGATTATTCTCTTTAGCAGCCCTGGGAATAAGATCTTGCGAAGGACGCACAAACATCACAATCACCAAAACAGATATGAACCAGATATATTAAAGAATATGGATGAACACATTAGATCATCTTCGTCAACTAAAAGTTCATAAGTCTAAGACAAATGCATTTTACACAAAGCTTGCATTGATGAGTTGGATTCAAGAGAGGTTGAGATTTCGGGCGCAATCCCTTGAATGCAGACTACAAGAAGGTCCATTCCATTGTTCACCCTCCAGATTTATGCTCATAGGTACCAATCGGACACTCTTATGAAGTTCAATATGGGCCCCAACCCTTCTTGCTGGCTTCAAACAGTTCGTTAGGGAGGTGTGAGCCAAGAAAACTGTATCTCTTTCTTGCGAGGTCTGGAAAGTGACAAAGGAAGTGAGTCACCGTTACGGGTTCTGTTCACATCCTCTGCATACAGGATCATCAACAAGCCCCATCCCGTGTACCCAGATCCACGAGAAAAGAATTCCCAGTGAAAATTGACACCAGATCACGGTTGGCTTGTTTAGTCTTATCCGTTACGTTTAGGTTAACTTTTACCCCACAGTTACTGCGTATTTCGATCCGAAAGGTCATTCAACCACAGAGGACTATGCTGACAGTCGACCCAAACCAAAATATTAGCAGCAAGGTGTTTTAGTACGATCCCAATCATGGAGGATGATGCCTTCGAAGCTGCACCAAGAACAGTAAGCTCGTCCGCCTATCTGATCTAGCACCCAAAGAACAAGTAAACTGTTATTAGGAGAGAGGAAATTCAAGCTGGTTTTACAATCCAAAACCAGTTTGGAAGCTGTAAAGGGTTTTGACAAGGCCTTAAAAACTGTTTGGCTGTCAGAGCAGACGACAATCTCCTTATTCTCAGTAACTGGTGACACGGTTTTCGCGGTGTATGGCAATTTTCGTATGACACTCTTTTCAGAAAATACCTGCTGCGGTGTTTTCTTCAGATGTGGAGCTCTCTGAGTAAATTTTTGAAGCACCGAATGTGATTCCCATTCTGCTCTAGATAGAATTCTCGATTTAAAATTGTTTTTCGGCATAGCCGAGGAGGTGGTCGCTGTAGATGAACTGCAGCTCTGTTTGAGATGCAGCCTCAGCCCTGCGATTGCCACCCCTTTCTTAATGTCTATTTACACAGGGTGTATAAGGATGACCTCACGAGTCTGAATGCTGGTTGACTTGTGAGCGCCACTTGCACTGAGCAGGCACAGTCTTTGAATATTTTGAAATATCTTACGATGATTGGCGAAATCCATTGCTTTCCACCACATTACAGCACCGTAGGTTAACATGAGTCAGATCATGGTAGTCTATATCCATAGAATCACTAGTGGTTTGAGTCTTCACTTTTTCCCTATGGCTCTGTGGCACATTGCGAGGGCCCTAAGAGGCTTGTTCGCTTTGTCCTCAAAGTGTGGTTTCCAATTTAGCTTTTTATTTAGAATAATGTTTAGATGCCCTGTCCTTTAGCTCCAAATGAGTGAAACCAATAGAGGGCAGGTTCAGTCTGGTCATGCAACTTTTCTTAGTAAAAAGGCATAAAACAGTTTTCGGTGGATGAATGCTCAGCCCAGTCTATGACTAGTCGGATCGGGTTTTGCACCAGTCCGCACAGGTCGAATTCATAATTTCCGGTGACTAAGAGCACATACCGTTTTGCACCACATCCGGGTGAGTGTTAGCAAGATATCATCGATAATGAGTACACATAATAAAGATGATAGGATACCGCCCTGAGGGATGCTTCTCTGGATTCTTTTCACCTCTGCTTACCCCGCTCAGATTAGCGAAGACAATTCTGTTGTTCAACACGTGTGATGTGCGATCGATTGTTTAAGGGACTGGCTCGCTCCATACCTTGTCAGCATTTCAGTAAACATATGTAAAAGAACATTACTGAAGGCACCTTCTACATCGATAACAACAGCCAGCGTAGATTGTTTAAAAAGGGCCCTTTTAATTACACAAAGCTTAATAAAGCAAAAAACTAAGCAATGCAGAGTGAAGAAATTAAATTGTCTCGTTTTTGATTTTATGCAGGATGTTCCAGTACGTCATTTGCCAGTTAACGAAATATTTTACTTAAGGCAATTGTGGGTTCGGTATCCACAGCTTTTCTATGAACAAAGACAAACTTTATACTTTTACATGTGGCATGAGCGTTACGCAAAGCATGGAGTAAATGTGGTTTTCTCCTGTATGATGCATTTCAGGGCAAAACAGCAACCATGCGATGGTTCACTTTCCCACAGCTCTTGTAACACTTCTAGATTTAAGGTGATTTGCCAGTTTTTCAGTCCTACCATGCGATGCAAGCTTCGCTCAACTTGGCAAAATAAATAAACATAGTGTGTTTCCGGACATTTCGTTTTTAAATTTTAGAGGCATTTTGTATCCTTAAAAAAAAAACATCACATCAAAGGCGAAAAGTTTGTCGTTACAAAATATAAACGTTTTGTTAGCATTGAATTATCGCAAGCTTCCAAAGTAATGTGTGGTCAAATTCTCGCTTGCTAAAATGTGGAATAAGGGCAAGCGATCCGCTTATTGAGTGAGTCATGCTCACTACCCCTAAAAAAAAATTATTTTAAGCTTTGAAAAAGCTTTTCAAATGCCTCAGCGCTACTGAAGAAGCATATTATCAGCAAATCGAATTTATATAAACCGGCCAACCAGAAGAAGACACTTTGTGCCTTGAATTTTACCTTTGTTTTTATGTTTTAGAGCATTGTTTGTACACCTAATCTCCGAAACCTCCCAACCGATTTCAATGAAATTTTGTGAATGTGTTATGTGGGCTCCAGCTTGAGAGATAGGATAGTTTTGGATACGATAGATGATGCTGTTGGTGAGACGTAAAAAACTGCCTGACAACGCGTAGACGTGGAAAGCTGAAATTTTCTAAACCGCGTTTTCATAAAAATTGAAAGTACATGTAAATATAGGTTCAAAAGCGAAGCAAATCGGGCAACCCTTTTCTAGTGTTGCTATACAAAACTTTAGTTTTGCACCATATATTTGGACACTGCCTACCTCGTCAACGTAGAGAGCTGACATGTTGTGCATAGGCCTTTTTTAAAAAAAAGGAAATTTAAGTTCGAAAATGGGACCAAGCGGGCAACTCCTTCGTAGGGTTGCCATACAAAAATTTCGTGTTTTACTAAATATTTGGGCACTGCTTGAGAACGCGTCGACGTAGAGACCAACACTCTCTCACACATATTTATGGATACACGTACACTCATTTAAGCGCACACACATTCATATGAGCGCACAAACACAATCATATAAGCACACACACACACACACAATCATATAAGCCCACACACGCAAGTGCGCAGCAACGCACACATATAGTTAAACCCTAGAGTACGGAATCGCGTGATCGAGTGAGATAATAGCTTAGATATTATGCATCTATGACCACTCCTGCATCATCCATCTAGGTATCTATATTATCGCTGGGCAACGCCACCATGCTCATTCTAGTAATATATAAAAATCCCGTGTCGGTGTGTTCGTACACTCTAATCTCCGAAACCGCCCAACCGATTTCTATCAAATTTTATGAATGTGTTTGATTGGTTACAACTTGAAAGATAGGATAGTTTTGGACACAATAGATGGCGCTGTTGTCGAGGTCTAGAAAACTGCCTGAGAACGCTTCGACCTGGAAAGCTGCAATTTTGTACGCGGCGTTTTCATAAAAATTGCACATACAAGTTCAAAAATGGACCAAATTGGAGGACCATTTTTTCGTGCAGCCATACAAAACTTTAGGTTTTCACTGTATATTTGGACACTGCCTCACACGTTGATGTCAGGAGCTGAAAGTTTGTACACGGGACTTTCTTAAAACAAATTTAAATTAAGTTCAAAAATGGAACCAATCGGGCTTCTCCTTCATAAGGTTGCTATACAAAAAATTTTCTGCTTGGTGTTTTCATAGCAATGGTAAATAAAATTTCGAAAATGGACTAAATTGGGTTACTCCTTCTTTTTGTTTTTCACTATATACTTGGTAGCTGCCTCAGAAGGCTTCGTGGTGGAGAGCTCATATTTTGTACGCGGCGTTTTCATAAAAATTCCAATACAGTTTAAAAATGGGGTCAATCGCTCAAATCCTTCTAGGATTGCCATACCAAAATTTCGTGTTTATCTATATGTTTGTGCACTGCATGACAACGCGTCGACCAAGAGAGCTACATTCTCCCACACATATGAATTTATGCACTCACACTCATACATGTAGACACATAGTGAAACCCTAGAGTACAGAATCGCGCGATCGAGTCAGATAGATATTATTTATCTCCAACCAATCCTCCTCCTCACCCCCACACATCTAGGTATCTATATATATATATAATAATAATTTTTTTTTTTTAATTTCTACAATAAAAAAAAAAATCAAGAACTCTACACGTTTTTGTTCATTTTTCAACAATGAAGTTCAACGCACTTGGTAATTTTTTGACTTTACCGATTGAATGGTCGATTCTCATAGTTCAAAAAAAGTAGTGCAGTCCAGTTTTATATAATTTATAACTTACATGTTTAATTAATTTATTAATTTTTCGTATTATTTATTACAAATAATTGTCCAGATTTCTCTTTTTTCGTTTAATCTCTAATTTTAAATTTAAGTTAACGGTAAAAGTCTACAAGAATTTTAAAATTAGGTACTATGAGACGATAATTCTATAGTAAAAACTTTTATTATAACAAATTTCATTATGATGCATTACAAATTATTGTTACTATTTTATATTCACATCTAGTTCCTTTCTACTTTACACAACCCGAAATAATCCAATACATAAAAAGAAAAAAAGAAAATCAACTGCCACGTAATTCATGCTATAATTTAGCAAATTTCAAAATTCAAAATACCTAAAATAATCCATTCAGCAAAATCCTGTGTGTTCTCCCAAACAAATGGTGCGGAGCATCATTAAATAAAATTATATGGCAACGCAATGCGAAAACCGTAATCTTCCTTCTTGTGGAAGTATAATTACCAAGGCCTCCCGAACAAATGTCACCTATAATCACGAAAATTAGTAGCCTCGCGTAGCGTGCAACTTGGCAAGAAATCAAAAATTCTGCAATACGCGATATAAAACTCAATCTTACAACAAACTAAAGATACTGTGGAGATGTTGTGCGGGTTGATTTGCGTGGCCTTTATTGTTGCATAGACACAGCATCTTTGATGCTGTACTCATTCAGCGATAACACGTTGACGGACTTCTATCAATTTATGAAAGCTCTCTGTTTCTATGCGAAAAAAAATTAATATAAAAAAAATATATATAAAAATGAAAAAGTATGTCAATAAAAAATATATTTCTGCACACATGAGTTCAGGTCGACTCCCTCTCAACGTGATGCTCTTATAAAATGGACATAAATTAAAACAAAAAAAAAAAATTTATTTACAAATTCGTGTTATGCTATTACTTCCTCCCTGGTATCACAGAGTGGTACAAAGTCGATGATAATACGAGATTATACCCCATAAGATTTTTTTTGTGTAACCGTATTTGCCTCTATTTTTATTTATTGTGCTATGAAAAGTCATTGTCCATCAGAGAATAAAATTTTATCGTTTTTGTTATCTCTCATCGTAATTTATAATGAAATGGCTTTACATATATTGTAGTGGGTAAATAGGGAAGATGCTGTCTTCAGGTGGTGTTAATTGCACATTTGACTTCAGAATGGGGTAGTTAATTGGGGATGTGTACGAAATTGGTGTCTTTTCATACATTATGAAGTGAGCAAAATTATATTCTTGAAACTTTTACTCAATATTTCAGTGCTTAAGGAGGACGACCAATAGGGTGACGATTCAAAATAATTTTTATTTTTTACATTTTTTCGTAGTATAACATGTGTTAAATTCAATGAATTATGAAAGTTATGAGGAATTAAGTGAATTTTGTCTTCAGTCTTCTTTAGATTTTATGATACTTTCTTAGACCTCTCCAGGAAATGTTTATAAATATAACTGTAAAAGAAAGTAGCTTGACGAGTGTAGTTTGTGATCCTTTATTCATAATACCTATGTCCATGGTATGATACAAGTTTTTGCTTATCTAGACCTCGAATCAACGAATTAAGGTGAAATGAAACAATAATTTTTTATCAACAATTGAAATGAAATTTAAACTTCCCAAAAAACACAATTTTTTCATATCGATTGTCGGTAGGGTTTCCAATTATCCGACATTAATGATTATCCGGATATCGAATACTGAAAATTCAAACTATCCAGATAATCCGGATATCCGGATAACAAAAAATAAAATAAATAATTAGCTTTAATCCAATATTTCGTGGTGTTTTTTAATTTATTTGTTTTTTATTCAAGCATTATAATTATGTACATTAAGAATTAATAAATAGTAAAAAAAAAAATTAAATGATTTAAATTTATTTCATTTTTAAAAATGAAAATTTTGAAAAGATTATTGCATTGAAAATTTCAAAATTTAGAGAAGTTCTAATTTTTGTCTTAGTCAGGCCTGCAATTCAAAATGTAAATATTAGCTTTATTGTAAGAAGTGAATTGAATAATATATTAAGTAAGTCCTCTATCCTTGTTTTTGTATTTGTTAAAAGCATGAAATTTTTTTTCACCAATGTAGTAATTACGTTGCTCTACTCATCAATATAGATAATTGAAGAAATTGCCACTTCAAGTTATCGCTGTAGAGAATTTTTAAATAAAGTTGTAGTATTTCTTTGACTTTCAAACTTACTTTCATTTGCTATACTTTCTTCAGCTACTTCCTCGATGTCATTGTAGTCATAAGTCGAAAAATTCCATGATATGCTATTCCTGACATATAATTTTCCGCTAGTGTCAGGAAATTACATGGATTACTTCTCCTATCGTGATTTCAAAAATCGAAACACTGAGGCGCTGATTCAAGAATGCATCTCCTTGCCTTGGAATGAGATTTTCTACTGCAATAGTGTTGATGAGCAAGTCGAAGTCTTTGAAAATCTCACTAATTTAGATTTCGACAAGCATGTATCTTTAGTAACTAGGAGAACTGATAGAATGCCATGTCCATGGTATACTCCAGCTATCGCTTCCCTTATTGCGAAACGTGAACATTTGTACCATCTATTTAAACGGCTCAAGACCAGGGGTGCGCGTGGCTTATACAAAAATGCGCGTAATAAGGCCACTTCTGCAATTCGCTCTGCAAAATATAATCACTTTCGCTCCAAATTTGATCCTATGCTCTCTCCTAAAATTTTATGGAAGAATCTCAGAGCGACTGGGATCTGTGGAAAGGATAACATTAAACATCAGGAGTTCAATGTCAATGAACTTAATCAACACTTTGTATCCACTCATAACAACTTAATAGCTGCTGATGTCGACGTTAATGTCATGACTCTCCTCAGCAGAATCATGTATCTTTATTTAATTTTAGATGCGTTGACATTGACGAATTTCATGAAGCGCTCTTTTCAACTAAATCAGATGCAGTTGGCCCTGATAGCCTTTCTCCTAAGTTTATAAAAATTATTTACTCCTACATTGGACCATATATCTTGCATATACTCAATACTACTCTGACTACATCTGTCTTCCCGTCAAGGTGGAAAAAAGCGACAGTGATTCCAATCCCGAAAAAGACTGTGATAGCTTCCCCCTCTGATTTTCGACCCATAAGCCATGTGTGTTTCCTGTCTAAAGTCCTCGAAAAACTTACGTGCAGCCAGATGCTGGCACATATCGGGAATAATAATATGCTTTCCCGCTGGCAGTCTGGTTTCCGTTCGAACCATAGATGTGAAACTGCTCTGCTAAAGGTCACCACAGACCTGAGATATAGCCTGGATAGAGGTGAAGTGGGTGTTCTTGTAATGCTAGATTTTACCAAGGCTTTCGATTGTGTTAATCATTTTAAGCTAATTAATAAGTTATCATCGAATTTCGGTTTTCCCTCTCGGCTATTAATTTATTCTCTAGCTTCCTCTCTGGACGATCTCAGCAGGTTCGCATTAATGAAATGTTTTCTGAATTGCTTCCTTTGTCTTCCGGTGTACCTCAGGGTTCTGTTATGGGTCCACTATTATTTAGCTTATTTATTAATGATCTGACAGATGCCGTACGTGATACTAACGTTCACCTATATGCTGACGATGTTCAATTGTACACTAGCAGTACAATTGGTCTCATTGAAGACTCTATTGCACGTCTAAATGAGGACTTGGAAAGAGGTTAAAGAAATTAAATGTTGCATCGTTCACTGCTGGCTTATCCGTTGGTTACGTCAACAAGTAGATAATCACGCCATACGGATAACAGAAGACGCATACATCGCAATCCGGAGATATATATTTATCCACAATCAATGTATGTGTGTATATACTATTTTTTTGTGCGATTACCTCAAAATTTTATTTATAAATATATTTAATTTTTAACCACACTGTTATCATTTAATTTTCAAATTAAAATGTGAAAAAAAAACTAATAGTGCGTAGAACAGTGAATTTCGAGCAAATAAAAAAAAATGTCAGTGCTTGCTTTTTTATTTATTAAAAAAATTTAAAAAATTTTAAAGAAACAGATTCATTCGAAGCGAATCGAACCTGTATACGCCACGCAGTGGGCTGAAAAATAAAATAGAAAAGGAGGAAGAAGAAGCGTTTCGTGTCAGCAGAAAATCTTACACTCATCGGTGCAGCTTGGTTTTCTGCCTGCTGCAGACGCTTGAATGAATCTGTTTCTTTAAATTTTTTTAAATTTTTTTAATAAATAAAAAAATTGTTTTTTCTATTTTTCTCAAACTTTTTATTCCTTTCTTCTTTTTTTCATTTTTTCATTTGTTTTTCAAATCACACAATTTCGCTATTTGTGACGTGTTGATGAGTCGAACCAAGACTTGAAACTTGTCACCAAAAATTAATGGGTTGTGTGATGAAATAACAAATTAGAACATTTTTTAGCTTTTGCTATATACCGGAGAATCCCAAAAAATTCTTTCTTGAACAAAAAAAAAAAAAATAATAATAATTAGGGTAAAGCAAAATGGATTGGACATCCACCCATAACATGAAAAGTTATTTTGCTTTGTGCATGGCCTTCCTCATGACAATTCAAGAACGCGTGTACGTAGAGAAGTGAAAGTTTGCAGATGGGCTTTCTAAAAACAAAGTAAAATTTACAAAAATTTCGTTCTTCACTAAATATGTGGACACTGCCTGAGAACGCGTCAACGTGGAGCACTGAAATTTTGTTCATTGTGTTTTCATAGCAATAGTAACAAAGTTTCAAAAATGGCCTAAATCGGGTAATCTCTTCTTGGTGCTGCCATATAAATATTTTGCTTCCTTACATATACTGCGAAAACTATTAGTCCCAGACATTTTTATTGTACCGAAAATTTCTTCAGAATATAAAATACTATGAAATTGGTTATAATCATTTTTACTGTCCGACGAACCGTTCTAGAAATATATGCAGAAAACCATGTCGATTATCAAACTTGCACCGATGGGTTACCATACGATATTACATAGACCCAGTTTGGACAGGTCAGTCTCAGTATGCTGGCCTCTGCTGCACGAAATCTGTAGATAGGGTAATGCTTCATTCCTGCCTCAACAATCATCTTACCAAAATATTTTCGTGAAGCAGAAGTAGCATACTATCTTGTGTAAACAGGTTCATACCGATATTCATCATCTAGTGTATCACAAGAATTGAAGCTAGACCAATTCTAGCTTTCTTACTTGTTTTATTTAAAATTTGGATAAAAAAAAATATTCACAATAATTGTTCATTAAATATATTATTTTGAAAATAGCTGAACAACTAGAAAGAAAGCAGTATTTTCCTGAAAAAAAAAATTTCAAAAATTGAAAATAGCTGAACAACTAGAAAGAAAGCAGTATTTTCCTGAAAAAAAAAATTTCAAAAATTATCCGGATTATCGGATAATTAAGGAAAATTATCCGGATTTTCGAATAATTAAAATTGGTCGGATAATCAGGATAATTTGATATCCGGATATCCGGATTGGAAACCCTATTTGTTGGTGTAACTCAGTCAATTTACATTGTATCAAATTCAAATTTAATCAACAGGTAGCTGGTTATACATACTACCAAGTTTCAGTTTTTTTTTAGTTAAAATTTTCGCAAATATAGTAAAAAGCCGGTCAGAATTTTTGAAGAAAAATTTCTTTTTTTTTAGTTGCAAAATAGCTACGCTTAACTGAATCCTTATAATTGACTTTTTTTGGAATGAGAAAAACAAAGACTTTGGCGACTTTTAATTAAATTTATTATTATTATTTATTTAGTCCTTCCTAAAATTAAACACAGAGGAGTGAGTACGCTACGATACTCAGTAAGGAAAAAGGTAATTATACAATACAAACGCAAACACACATATACAACCAGGGAACTGGCATAGATAGGGGCAAAACCTTCGAAAATACTTCACAAGCCATAAAACAGACTCCCTCACTACTACATGAGAGCCCCAACGGAGTCCTAATATTCTAAAATATTTGCAGTATTCTTATGGAAGATTGACAAACGCTTAATTCACATCAAACACTTACATCTAAAATTACTATTCATACAGAAAAATGGTCTTCTGATAATCTTAGGCTTGTTTTCTTATCTTTCGAACCGAAATAAAATTTTCATACCTTTCCTAACAAAATTATTTAAACAAAATTCATCTAGACCAAATGACTATGGTTCCTAAACAAAAACTCCCAGCTGAATAATCATTGCATATGTCGCTGTGCCGTCATGGCAAGCCGTGGTCTGATGAAATCGAATTAGCTGGCCTACAGATTCGGACTCCGGCCGCACATGCACTATTGTAACTAGAACTCAGCTGAGAGCTATTGAGCGTAAAATGGTAAGGTTACTTTGTAATCAAAACTAATTTATTTTTTTGTTAAGTATGGTATATAGGAAGTGTAGCCTTTGGGAAGGTAAGGAACCACGCTTTAAATTACTAGAAGACTATTTTCGTATATATAAACTAGTTTAGGCTCTGTAGCATATATAAAGTCAATGTGTGGCACTTCTCCGTAAGTATCAATATAAAACATTTTAGAGAACGGACTCCCAACGCACACATATAGATTTTTGTTTCATGGCTTGGGAAGTAACTTATTTTTCCATGGATTGTTTCTCCCATTTTTAACATTTTCAAGACTAGTATCATTACCTCCGAGTTTCTTAAATCAATGTGTTACCTATAGCTAAATCAAAGTCCCCTGAAAGCCCAAATGACTATAAACCAATAAGCGTCTTATATTTTCTGTCCAAGGTTTTCGAGAAGTTATCGTACTCGCACGTCCTGGAACACTTAGACACCAACAATCTCTTAACCCGTTGGCAGTCAGGCTTTCGACCTTCTCACAGTTGTGAGGCTGCTCTTTTGAAAGTAACTACCGACAACCGTAAATGTCTTGTTTTAATTGAAAACGTGCGATTCTTAATTTCAAACGGTATCTCGTGAACTATCACAACAAGTCAATTAAATAAAATATATTAAAAAAACTTTTAAAATAAATAATTTTTGTAAATAAACACTCAAGTCAATTTTGCATCCTTGGTCATTCCTTTTAATTTCCAACTTTCTTACTGAGAGATATCAAGAAGTGAGTATCGTTGACCATCTTACTTATTTCCATTGTTTTCGGGGGTTTCATATTTGGTCCCCGTTTTTTCAGTCTCTATATTAACGACCTCCCTGAAAACATTAAATATTGTAATATACATCTTTACGCCGATGATGTTCAATTATGTTTCAGTCGGCCTATAGGTCTGATCAAAGATTGTGTGTGTCTGTGGCGACGCGTCTGTGTCGGCTGGGTCGTTCTCCAAAATAATAAGAAAAATAAAACAATACTTTCGATAAAAAATGAAATAATTCTTTTCTTCAAAAAGTGATTAACTTTTATTCGTTTTGAGAAGAACTTCAAATCGGTTAATGATCATGTTCAGGAACACCTCTTTTCGGTGAATCCTCCTTTCTTACAGCGTTTCTAAGGTTATACTTTAGAGAACAAAATTTAGGGTGCTACACCAGGCAAGAACAGCACCGGGAGACCCCAAGAAAATTCCGCAGGAGATGCAACATCATCATAACCGAACTGCTAATCAGAAGGGCTGATAAGCTCTTCAAAGAACTGTCATTTGTGACAGCCCAACTTAAAAAGATAAAGTTCTTTCAAGTTAATTTTCTAGCCTCTACCAATCTAGAAGAACGAACATGCCAATTTTAGCTGACCAGGTGTTTACCGACAAGCAAATACAGAGGCTTGCGGAGCAACGATCACCGGCATCCCGTCTATCTGGCACACGTCTGTCAACCGTGCCAAGACTCCTAGCCAGGTTCAGTACAGCGACGAGAAATCGGTAGTTATTGGAACTACTCTTTTGCTCTACGACTGCTCGTCGTCAGAGAACCATCTGGGAACAAGTACCTAGTGGTTATCGTATTTACCCCATCGTCAAACAGCTAGAACATATATTGGACCTCTTGTCCAACTCAAGACTTGCGCCTGAAGTACTACAGGTGTCTTCAACTGGTATCATTACGTCAGTACCAACGTCATCTGACGACTGTTCCAGTCTTGTACAGAATATGGTATAATCTACCAAATGTCTACCGCAGAAACTCGGATCTGCATAGAGTTGGTAGAAGTTGGCAGAAGACAATATCTTAGTATTAAATCCCGCTAAATCACATGTAATGGCAATATATAGAGGCAGAGTTTGGATACAACCGATATCCCCCTCCTAATGGGCTGAACTTTGTCAATTTGACGTATGTCAATACGGTTCAGAGCCTTGGACTTCTCCTTAACACTTCAGTGATAATATTTACATAGGACTTCGACGGCTGTGGTTGCTTATGAAGCTTGTAAAAATATTGCTCTAACCTTATTTTACAGTGGGTTGCTTAGTATTCTCGCATTTAGATTCTACATACGCTCGAAAGTTAAATGCAGCTTTTAATGACTGCACGAGATTTATATTTGGGATGAGACGTTATGAACACAACTCACTTGTTCGAAATGAATTGTCTGGTTGCTCCTTAAATACGATGCTCATCCGTAAACAAATTATCTTTTTACACAAGCTAATTTACAACAAAAAGCCATCATATCTCAGTGACGAACTGACTTTCATGCATTCTTCACAGAAATTAAACATATCTATTCCACGTCATAGATATTCCATCTATGAAGACTCCTACTTTGTTCAAGTTGTACGTATTTGTAACTCAATTCCAGCGGATACTCAGAGGTCGAGGGATGCGAGAGTTTCTAAGAGGCTTATTTTTCAGTATTTGCCACTTGATGGTTGATTTTGTGGTGTTTTGCTCTAGTTTCCAGCAGTCCTGCTATGTATGTGAATGTATTTTAATTTCATATTTCAATTTTCATTATGTTTAATTTTCTTCATGGCTTATAGCCATTCAACTATCTTAATTCTAATTAAAATTATATTAACGTTTTTTTTTATTTATTTTATATTTCTTTCTGATTTGTAATATTGAATTTGAGTTTTATATTTTAAATTATTTATAGTTATTGCTTTATTTTCATTTACGTAGTTAAGTAAGAAAAAAAGATTGTATTATCTGATTGTTGTACAACCTCATAATAAAACTAATTGAATTGAATTGCATTGAATTGAAATGAAGTATTCGAGAGGGTTTGATAGGGGATACAGGCATGGGCACTGTGGCGAACGAGTAGCTAAGCAACCGTAGTGCAAACTAACATGCATGAACATGAACGATACCCTGCACTTTACCCCTAATTCACCAATCTTCCCTTATCCTTACCCAGCACTTCCTCTCACTCACAAATAACACTTCTAACAAGCAATCAAAAGTAACCGCAATAATTATACGCAAATGTTAACTACAGGAAAATACTAATTGGCTATGTTCAACCTCTCTTGATTTTCCAGCACAGTCGTTCTCTTCGAACTCTCAACGACTAATTCCGTACTGTCACCGGCCTCGAGAATGTATTAGGGATAATGTAGTCTACTAGAGTTCATTTCAATTCAGTTATACCCAATACAATTAATAAGCCATAAATTAACTACATTCCATTATCATCTAAAAAAAAAAATCATAAAAAGTTACGGGATTGCAAAAAATTTTTGTATACATTGTCGGTGTTAAAGAAACGGTTGTGCGAGCACGGAAAATAAAAGTTCCTAATGGAAGTGTTGGTAAGGAAGAATCTAGCAATATTTTTTCTAAAGAAACGAATAGATGTACACAAGTGACAAAGAGTGTTTCAAATAAGTCGAAAGCAAAGAAAGAGTTATTCTACAATGAGGAAAAAGCCTTAGAAGAATTCTTCTCAAATTTTGCCACTGTAAGGTCTCACTATTGTAGATTTTCATCCACTAAACAGCAGGTACCTGGAACCAGGGCCGCATTTGTACTTTCGGAAGCACTAGGCGCAAAATCATTATGAGGCCCCAAATAAATAAGTCTAATTTAGTTAATAATATATACATATATAGGTACATATGCATTGTTTTTAATTTGTTGAAAACAAAAGTCGACATTTCCATAATAACACGCATTTTAGTAACATAAAATTAAGAAAAAAGTATAAAAACAAATTAGTTTAATTTTAAATAAAAATAAAATAATGGCTTGTTCACGAGCACGATTTATTGTATGCGATAGAGCTCTGATTGGCTGCAGCAATATAGTTGTCGCTGAAAATGCTTACTCTTTCTATGTTTCGTGCGATACAAAAATTTATCGCAGCAATGCTCTTAGTTTGATGCGATTTTCACCTTAACTTCAACATTTATGTTTGTTTACATTTGTAATCGGATGCTAAAGTTCCACAGTGATGTCGAAATTTACTATAATATGTAAATATATAAACATAAAAACATAAATATGTGTAAATTTCACACTAATGTCTCCTTGCCACAACAAAACTAAAGAAATTAACTTGTAGCCGCTGTCAACCTTGTGAACGTATCGCGCGATAAAAACCAGTCACAAATAAAGGGTTTTCCAATAAGAGGTGTTATTTTGATATTCAAAGAAAAATGCCATTTTTTGAGATAAATGATCGGATCTTTATTTCATTATAAAGAGAAAGGTATGCTGTTAATAATGGAAAATAACATCAGCCAAATGACCACCACGACCACGCCTACAGGACCATATCCTTTTCATGAAATTTTCCATAACCAAATCGCAAAGTGGCTGCCCTATGTCCTCGATAGCCTCACGAATTCCATCTTTGAAGTCTTGAATCGACGCTGGGCTGTTGGCGTAGACCTTCTCTTTCACGTGGCCCCAAAGGAAGAAGTCGCAAGGTGTTAAGTCACAAGATCTCGGTGGCCAATTGTGATCACCTCTTCGAGAGATAACACGGTCCGGAAACTTTTCCCGTAAAAGATCAATGGTTTCGTTGCTTGTATGGCACGTAGCGCCGTCTTGTTGAAAGTAAACGTTGTCCAGATCAATACCATCCAATTCCGGCCATAAAAAATCATTAATCATTTGTCGATAGCGCAATCCATTCACCGTAACTGTTGCTCCAGCCTCATTTTCGAAAAAGTAAGGTCCAATAACCCCGCGGGACCATAAACCGCACCAAACAGTCACACGTTGAGGATAGAGAGGCTTTTCAACAATAGCTCTTGGGTTTTCCGAGCCCCAGATGCGACAATTTTGCTTGTTGACGAAGCCATCGAGGTGGAAATGGGCCTCATCACTCAAGATGAGTTTTCGATGGAATTCCGGATCATTTTCATGCATTTAAAGGACCCAATCAGCAAAGACTCGACGTTGTTGATGATCGGCCGGCTTGAGTTCTTGTGTTAACTGAACTTTACAAGCCTTAAGACCCAAATCTTTATGCAAAATACGGTGTAATGACGTTTGTGGAATGCCTAATTCCAAAGAACGACGAGGAATGGACAAACCTGGGTTTTCTTCAACACTTTCGGCTACAGCAGCAATACTCTCGGCTGTTCTTGAGCGACGTGCACGGGTTTTATTTTTCACATCACTAACTTGTCCCGACAGCTCGAATTTTTCTACCAATTTCTGTATTGCGGTCCGACAAGGTGCTTCACGACGACCCAAAAATGTTCGAGTTTTACGAACCGTCTCTGCCACATTTTCACAATTTTTATAGTGAATTTCAATAATTTCAATGCGTTGTTGAATCGTGTATCGTTCCATTTTTATTAATGGCATAGTTTCTACTTGTCAAATGTCAAAAAATGACAGCTCCAAAAGTGACATTTACCGAAATAACGGGCTAATTAAAATAACACCTCTTATTGGAAAACCCTTTTGAGATAGCTCTATAGAAAAAGCAGGACGTAACCAAAATATCGCACATATGTATCGCGCTCGTGAACGGGGATTAACTAAACTTTTTTTCTGACTTTTGTTTTAGCGAAAATGTGTCTATAATGTCATCATAATTAATCGAATCTATTCCATCTGGTTCAATGCATAATAGCACTTGCATTAGAAATAGCCATCGTCAAAAATATTTTTAAAATTGTTTCTACGTTCGGAAAAGTAGACCTTAACCTATTTAAAAAATTTTCTTTCTTAATCATTATTAAAAACTCCTTAGCTTCATCAATAAATATTTCTGAGTTAATAACAGTACCATAAGTTTGTTAAATTTTCTTATTACTAGCCTTGTACTTGTCTTGATTTATTATATTTTTTCAAAAAATAAAAAAATTCAATTGTAACTAATATGTCTGAATAGCTTTTTGCTCTTTCATTTATTTCCAAAATTAACTTATCGCGAGTGGCTCGTATAAGAATTATGAGCCAATGTTGCGCGTATTTTGTGTACATTTTTGCGTGATGTTCATATATTTCACTATGGTAATAAAGAAGAAAATACAGGCAAAAAAAAGGGGCAACAAATGTCTATTGCGATTGTGAATGCGATAGAACCTTAGAAATAAAAATGGAAAAATAAGGAATATCGATAACTGAAAACAAATCCAGAGCTCTATTTCAAATTCTCACTATTCTACTGTCGTTTAAAATATGTAGATAAAGGCAGGGATCTAAAGGACTCAAATTTTGACTCAACTCAGCGCTCAACTCAAGCAGTGAGTCCGCTCAATTATTGAGTCCGCTCAACAGTTGAGCGGTGGTTCATCGCTCGAAATTTGAGCGGACTCACTGGTTGAGCGGACTTAGTCCTGAGTGGACTCAATTCTTGAATGCACTTGAGCGGACTCACTGGTTGAGCGGACTCAATTTTGAGCGGACTCACTGCTTGACCGACTTGAGCGGACTCAAGCCTTGAGCGGACTCATAATTTGAGTTGAGCGGACTGAAATCATTTTTTAAATAACATAAGGAAAATCTGATTTAATTAAAATTGAAACTGAAACTCAAATAAAAAAAGCTCACAAAAAGTCATTCATTATATTATCTTATTTTAGGTTTTGCTATTTTTTTTAGCCGACATGTCAATATAATGTACAAATTGAACAAATTGTAAAACCTGTAAGGAAAATACCATACTTGAAAATGTTATAATTCAATTCAAGGGAATTGTAGTTACATTTTTCCATAGAACAGCGTCTTACTATATATTTTTTTCATTGATATGTAGCATCACTTGTATTTCAAAATTGTCGTCATTTAGACGACATCTATTAGGAGTTAACGTTAATTTTGCTATGCTTAATAATGTTTCTATCGAAGCACTACTAAGCAGTGCTGTGTTGTATTCGATTAAAAGACTTTTTATCACAGACAAACGTTTGTTTTCAAATACGCTCGAGGTTTTGTCTGTGGAAAAATTATACTTCAAGAACAATTTCTGACCCTCCACTGAATTTTGATCATCTTCGCAGTCTGAATCCCCAAAATGGCGTAGATTGATTGTTATTTTGGGATTGCGTATTCTTGTCGAAACAATCCAGGCTTTCATTAATTTTGGAAATAATAAATTTCTCAACCATATCACCTTTTTCGGGAAAATTCTTTCTGACGAAAGACATTTAAAATTGGGGGTGAAGGGTTGTGGCTATTAGAAAATCGAGATTTTCGCAGGCATTGGAAAACCTGTAAGAGTTGATCAGATGGAAAATGTTCCATATTTTATTTTAGAAAAAATAAGTATACCTAATCTTAAGACTTTATTTTAAAATTGTAGCCAAATCTGAAGCATTATTTCCAGTCTATTTTAAGAAGACAGACCCTATAGATTTTATCTAGGATCTAAAAATCAGACAATGACAATTATAATGCTTTTCAAATCTGAAGTTAAGACTTATTTTCGGCTATAATACTTAAATGAGTTTCCTCATGTTTAGTGATGAGCAAAATTGATCTTGGTCTTGCAGTCTTGGTCTTGGTCTTGCAGAATATGCAAGACCGATACCAAGACCAAGATTGTAAACATGCTCACAAGACCAACACCAAGACCATGTGTACGTTAACAAGACCAAGCCCAACACCACATTATGCAAGACCAAGACTCATTAAGCAAGACCACATTATGCAAGATAAAAATCTGGTAATTTGTGCAATAGCGAAGCATAGTTATGATCGGTACGTACTTTACCGGAATTTGAGAGAAAAACTGGGCAAAGGAAATGTAATAAATATATTGGATTCACAAAATGTCGTTTCTGTTGCTTCCTTTTTCTTTCATTTTCATAGTTCAATCACAAGTAATAGCACTATTGTATTTTATTTATATAAAGATTAAAAGGACACAAATAAAACATCCCGTGTACAGACAAGATTTATTTAGACGGAGATAAGGTAGTTTTTAACTATTTATACATTTATGGCATGATACATCAATTATAGAATTGCGCAAAAAAACGAAATCCTAGATTAAAACTAAAACCAAAAGTTGACTGTGCAGCCCAAAGCTAAAACCTACTACAAGATCACAGACAATACCAAGACTGAATTGCAAGACCAAGAGCTAGATCAAGACCAAGACCAACACCAAGACTTGACTATGCAAGACCAAGACCAAGACCAAGACCAATATTATACCAATCTTACCAAGAGCAAAACCAAGATTAAGTTTGCAAGACCAAGACCAACACCAAGACCATTATAGTCTTGGTCTTGGTCTTGTATTTTCACATCACTAATGTGCATATTTCTTTCTCTTCATATTTCACATAATTGTAAGTAGAATTGCCATAAATTGAATCATATCATTTTCAAGTATGGGAAAATACTATACGGTCTTTACAAATTATTGAATAAGTACAGTTGTGCATTATATTGAGAAGAAGAAGAAATGCTGGCTAAGAAAAATAGCAAAACCTAATTAATATAATATAATGAATGACTTTTTTGTGTGCTTTTCTTATTTAATTAAAATTTCAGTTTCAGTATCAATTTAAATTAAATAAGATTTTCTTTTGTTATTTAAAACATGATTTGAGTCCGCTCAACTCAAATGATGAGTCCGCTCAAGCAGTGAGTCCGCTCAAGACTTGAGTCCGCTCAAGCTGATCAAGCAGTGAGTCCGCTCAAGCAGTGAGTCCGCTCAAGATTGAGTCCGCTCAAGTTTCGAGCGATAAACCATCGCTCAATTGTTGAGCGGACTCAATGATTGAGCGGACTCAATGATTGAGCGGACTCAAGTCCTGAGTTGAGCGATGAGTTGATATGACAAATGAGTCCGCTCATTTACATCCCTGGATAAAGGGATCGAGATAGCTGATACCACTGACATGTATATAAATGGACTGCTTGTTGAACCAAAAATGCATGAAAGCAAATGGCACCATATTCATATTCCTGTCTCTTTCCGTGAGAGCATACTTTCCCACTGAACTGTAACGCTTAGGAACGAGAAATTGTTTGTAAAAATCTTTGTAAAAAACACTTCTTTCGACTCATAACTAAAATTTAACGATACAAATTGTCCCAAATACCTTTATAGTAAATTCGGTAAATCCCACTGATATGCATATATACGTAAATTCCCAAATAATTTAAATATAACGTTGTTTACGACAGTTGGTAGCATTGACAGTGAGAGCATACTTTCTGAAATCAAAACTGATGCCACATGAAACAGGAGATCAAGCAGTCCATTTATATATATGTCAGTGGCTGATACCCAATAATTTTTTGCCTCATTGGCGGTTTGCTCAGATACATGTATTTTATGGTTTTACATTCTAAGCTGATAAGCTAAATTAAGTGAAACCGGCCGATCATTATGAACTACCCTTTCGAAACATTAATAGCGGTTTTCGGCATTACTCCTGTACACGAAATAGCCGCATTTCTGTTTACAGTAATATTCTAAGGAAACACCCTGTATATATTATGTATTTCAAATGGAGACAAATTTTTCAGCCCTAGGTTTTATGTTATGAAAGACACTATTTTTTTATATTATGGTTTGTAAGGAGTGAGGTTTTAAGATGTGGCCGTATTGAGAGTGAGGGTCCGGTTTGCACGTAATGCACGTAATACCGCTATCTATTTGTAAATTTTTTCTAATGTTTGAAGAAATAAATTTGTCTTTGTTTAAACCCGAAAAGGATGAGTGTAATACATGTATCGCGTACAACGCAGGTAATATCTCCGAAAATTTATTTAATTTGCATCAAGTAAAGAAAGAAGAAGCGACATCTGAAAAAGCAAGAGATAGAGCATCAGATAACTTTGTATTTACGATGAATCTCTAGTCGGTTTTGTTGTGCCCTAAGTCGAATGCGTCAGGCTTATACTACAAAATAAAGCTTGTACTTAGTTCACAATTTTATAATTTTTGATTTGAAAATGAGATGGTTTCTGCTTTGTTTGGAATGAAATGGAAGGTGGTCTTAGAGCGAATGAATTTTCAAGCATTGTTGGCGAGTTCATCACATCAAAATTTCCTTTAACTAATAATTGAAAAAAAAAAAAAAATTGTTTTATATAGCGATAGCTGTGGTTACCAAATTAGGAATGTCGTAATGTCGAATATGCTCCTATATTGCAATGCTTCACAACTTAGAAATAGAGCAGAATTTTCTAGAGACGGCTACACCCAAATGGAGGTCGACTCGATTGAGTGTTACGCAACAGACAAATTAGCGTGATTACGTTAATATGTGCGAAGAAGCTAGAAAAATTCCAAAGCCTTACGAAGTCACATACTTGAAACATACATTTTTTTTAAAGAATGTCTACACATTCAATTTTTTTCCTCAATTCGTCCTGGTGATTCCATTGTAGTTGATTTGCCGGCATTGAAATATTGTCCAGATAAAATATAAACTTAAGGCAGTATTCTAGTCTAGAAATTCGACAAAACAGATTTTTTTTTGTTTTCATATTTTCAAAGTTTAACTATTCAAGAATATGCCTACAAGAGGATTTTTCAAAATTCGAATTATTTTCGGAGATGCAGGTAATTTCCTGACGCGGCATCCAAACTGGCTCGGTCGGAACTAATCGTAAAAAAGACGTTAGAGATTCTCAGTCTACCTGAATCCATATTTCTCAGTAAACCCTTTTGTTCCTTTGTATATATATATTGTAATACAATACCCCAAGGTGGCTTGTATCTTTTATATTTAGTGTTCACTTGCATCCAACTGCTAACAGTTGAATTCTAACTTCCAAACCACGTGGACGTATGTGCTGTGAGTGAAATAAAAATATTTTGAGTGATAATTTTAAACGCGTTTTTCTCTAAACTGACTTTTTCAAGACGATGCCCACGATTTCTCAAGTTCTACTGGACCAATTTACTTGAAATTTTTTTTAAAGTCTTCTTTATAGACTTGTCTATGTCCGGAACTAGCCGCATCCCCAAATTTCAATTTTTACTATTTTTAAAAAATTCGAAAAAGTAAAAAAAAGTGGTACAAAAATTGCTTTCTTTTCAGGCAGCGGCCATTTTGTGAAAATTTTTTTTTTCAACTTTTCCCTAGTTTCGGACATAGCGACAATACTCTAGTAGACTAAGAATCTTTTTTTTTTTTTTTTTTTTTTTTTCAGATTGCTAGGCGGGTTGGAATCGTGGGCATGATCACGCGCCAATTTTTTGAGGCCCCCCACTTCATCAGCTGCTAATTTTTTGAATTTCAACTTTTTTAATTTTTTAATTTTTTTCTGTATTCTTGTAATGTTAATAAATAACTCATAAAAAAATGGATAGAAAAATATTGATTGCCTTTTTTTTACGGCACTTCAAAAATCACCTAAAATTTCGGCCTCTAGACTAGATTAAGAAGAAATAAAAGCGTACAACCTCGGGCTAGTCATGAGCGACCAGGACTTTATTTGGAACGAATTGAAATTAAAATAAAAAAACAGAATACGAATACCTTCAATTTCTCAAGGAGATATTGGATTCTGATTACCACAGATTTTATGAGGACCTTGCCTATAGAACTAGAAAGGAAGTTTTGTATATTTTTTTAAACTGTAAATTTAAGTTTTGCTTTCTTAAGTTTTTTTATGTATTATATCTTTTAAACTATGAATTTAATTTTTATTTTGTTAGTTGTTTTTTATTTGTACTGAATAATGTTGATTGTTATTAATTATTTTTTTTTTTGACAAATTCTCATTTCGTTAACTTAAGTCTCTTTATTTTTATATTTTGTAAATGTGGTAATTCCAATTAATACGAAAAACGCGTAAGTCCATAAAAATTATAAATAACGGTTTTTACTACATCAAAATATTTCAAAACTTTTATAGTATTATCAAAAAGAACTTTTTTCTCTCTGCTGTAAAATTTTCTAAAAGAAGGTTACAGTAGTTTTTTATTAAGCCGACGATAAATTCGTTAAATTCAATGAATTAATAAAGTTATGGGTAATTAAGTGAATTTTGTCTTCAGTCGTCTTTAAAATTTATGATCTTTTCTTAGACCACACTAGGAAATGTTTATAAATATAACTGGAAACGAAAATAGCTAGGCGCGTATACTTTTATGATTCTTTATTCATCAATGTCCAGATAATGATTACTTTTGTTGCTTTCATCTACATCAGTGTTTGTCAACCTTTTCTATCTCAGGGCACACTAAAATATCTGGAATTGTTTGCGGCACATCTGAAAATAAAACGTATAAAGAAATAAAACGAATTATATTTTTACGAAATTTATTCAATGAGAATGTTTAAAAGTCGCCAGACAAGTTCGCATCTCATCGTCAACTTTCACAAAACCATGAAGTCACAAAAGTTAGAAGAAATTTAATGCCTTTGAAGCTGATTTGAGGGTACCAATTCTAGATTGAAAGCCAAAACTCAACCAAATTTTTCTCGTAGTACATTGTAGGGTAAAACTTATCGTTTCTCAAATCAATGAGCTGTTCTCTTTCTGTTATTGTTAAATTTCATGTCTTGCAAATTACAAATATGTTGATTACCCATTCATATTCTTCAGCTGAAAGCGAAGGAAGAAAGTAGCTTTTATTTGAAATTTCAACTTCTTTAAGGGTACTTATAATTTCCTCTGCAATTTTCATTTTCGACTGAGATATATTGACACCTGGAAACAATAAAAATTTCCTTTCGATATTACAAATTTCCATTATGCTAATTTTTCTTCAAATGACATCAATTTTAACGTTGACGTAATGATATTCTAAGATGGAACTAGAATACTTAAATTCAGAGAGTTCAACTTTTCAAACAAGTCCGAGAGAAAATCTCATTATGAAGAGAAAATGTAAAAGGTGCATTTTCGACATCTAAGAACAAAATCAGTTCCGCTTTCAGGTGTATGAGTGCTTTCAAAACCTTTCCGTTTGAATGACAACGCACTTCAGTATGATATAAAAGAGTTTTGTAGTTAGAATCCATTGCGTGGCTTAGCTGAGAGAAAATTTGGGATTAAAGATGTCGCCTTTCTATGAATCATTCAGTGGACGCTTATAATATTCGGATTTTCTTGGAGCACAAGTGTGATAAATTCTTTTTTTTCCCAAGATTGATGGGCATCCGTCGGTACAAACACCAACACAGTTTTTCCACAGCAAACCAAAGCTTGAAATATTTTCTCTAACAAGCTCAAATATGTCTTTTCCTATCGTTGTGCTCCTACATCTTTGCAAAAAAGATACTCATTCAAGTATTTTTCATCTTTAGCAAATCGAATAAAACCAAGAAGCTGTGAATTCCACTGATATCTGACACTCTTTCAAGACAAATATTCGATTCTGCGTGACATCGAAAATTAAGTTTAAATCCATTTTTTTTTAGAAACCATTGGGGCAATAATAAATGTTATTTCAAAGTTACTCATGCAATTTTAATTTATTGATCGGAAAATCTTGCGGCACATATAACAATCTCGCGCTGATCTAGACCTTGAATCGACGAATAAAGGTGAAATCAAACAATAATTTATATCAACAATTGAAAAGAAATTTAAACTTCCCAAAAACACAATTTTTCATATCGGTCCTCCGTGTAACTTCGTCAATTTACATTGAATTAACTTGAAATTTAGTCAACACGTATGTGGTTAGTCTAGTTTTCGTTGAGCGGAGCCTTGTTTTTAGTTTTTTTAGTTAAAGTTTTCAAAAATAAAGTAAAAAAACTGTCAGAATTTTTAAGGAATATTATAATTTGTTTTTATTTGGCCATCATAAAAAAAATAGCTAGGCTTAACTGAAACGATATTTAGGCACTACTAAAAAATTATAAATTCATATTGCTTTATAACAAAGGATTCCTGATTGGAATCACAAAAAAGCTATATTATGACAGCTACTGTCAATTTCAATAATTGAAATTTTATAGACTGCGTCTATACAGTGACTCAAGATTCATTCAATTTGCTACCACTATAATAAATCACAATATATTAATACTGAAACAAAATGATGGTAGGTAGTGTAGCGATTGAAAAAAAAATGGTTTGGTTACTTTACTTACCAAATTTAAATGCTTTGACACGTTTAAAATTAATTTCAATCAATTTAACACAATTTAATGTTTTGCAAATCAAATTGAATACAATGCAGTAATTTTAGGAATTACTCAAATTCTCGTACGAAATTGAATTTATTTGTTTCATTTTTTTATGATAATTGTTCCACTTTTTTTTAAATTCAATTTATAATTAATTCTTGATTTTAATTTTACGAATTCAGTAATTATTCTAAATGAGTGTTTTTATTTTATTTTCTATTGTGTTAGCATGTTATGTAAATTCTGACCATATAGGCATATTTTTTACATAATGTCAAAAACAATACAAATTACAAAATTCAATGTATAATTAAAACAAACTTACAAAATTTTTAAATAATAAATTTTAATTATTAGTTAATGGTCAATTTGTTTACGTTACTTAGCATTTTTGCCCGAAAACTAAAAAGCTGGAAGTAACAGGTTTTGAGCCCGGAAGTATAAAATTCCAAGCTGGCTTTTTATTTTTAGGGACCGAATCAGTTAATTTACTTGCTATTACTGGCCGGTAATAATTTTGAAGCTAGAAAATCAAGCGCGAACGGCTTGATACTTTTTTCGGTAAAAATATAAAAAGCGAGCCCGACTTTTTATTTTTTCTAGCCAAGCTGGCTTTTTATTTTTGCCAGATAAAATAAAAAGCCTTTCCAGCTCAGTTTTTTTTAGCTTCAAATTATTATCGGTCAGGAATAACAAGTAAAGTTAGCTTTTTTCGTAAAAAGTCATAACAGATTCGATCCCTGCAAAAATTTAATCCAACAATTCTAAGTAGAGCCAAATGATGAAAATTTGCCTTTTTAAAGACCGCTGATAAAAATTGCATGAAAGCAAATTATGACCCGTTTGGCAAGTGTTCACTATATATACATATGAGAACTCGATTGAAATATGATACCGAATGAAAGAATGTCCCGCCTTTTATAAGCAATTTTGGCTGCGAAGGCTTAAAAAAAATCGATTGAGTTACGTGATTTCATAAGGCCTGAAACACAACTGGAGCTTTTCACTCAGTTTTATAGCCATCTTTCTTCTAAAGCTGACTGAAAAGCCGCATTGAACACAACTGGCGGTTTTGACACTTGCAACTTTAACTTGTTTATGCTGGGAATTTTTATTAAGCAACGACAGTTAATGCTTCCGATTTTTCAAAATTATGAAAAATTCATAAAATTTTGGATAGTCTCGAGATATACCAATTACATGTAAAAATATTACTGAGTTTTTTTATGTTCCACAGGAACTGATTATCCTTTAGTAACTCTATACAGAGTGTTTCCCAATAGGTGGTCAATAGAGCGGGAAGTGAAAGTACTCACCTAGACGAACCAAAAATTGTAGGGTTCGAGGCACTTCAACCGTTTAGGAGTTGCAGGGTGATTAAGAAAAAAACTAGCTGTATCTTAAAACTACAGGGCGTACGGTCATTGTTAATAGCTCATTGTATTCAGAACTTCATGGCCTTTCCATCGACTGCTCAATTAGCGCCATACCCCTCTTCCATCAACAATTATGGGTGTCTAAACTAAAAAAATTCAGATTTTCTTACCTTTTTTGTTAATTTAACCTCTATTATTGGTGCAACAAGGTCATTAACATGACTTTTCTTTATAAAAACTGTAAGCTGTAGACTCTCCTCTTTAATGTAACCTATTACACCCTATATGTTAATTGTAGCCGTTAAACAGTTATTAACTCATAACCTATTCCGGTCACACCGAAATTAGATGATATTTTTTAAAATGACGTGCTAAGGGAACAAATTATCGTAGAGAATAGGTTTGAAAATAGGTTTGAGAATAAGTTTAAAGCTAATAACTCTTGAAGGGCTTCAGATAGCATCCGTGTAATAGGTCAACTTAAAGAGGAAAGTCTACAGTTTTTATAAAAAAAAAGTTATGTTAACGACCTTGTTGCAAAAATAATAGAGGTTAAATTTAAAAAAAATGGTAAGAAAATCCGAAATTTTTAGTTTAGACAACCATAATTCTTGATGGGAGAGAGGCTGATTGAGCAGTCGTTGGAAGGGCCATGAAGTTCTGCATATAATGAGCTATTACCAGTCATTGGGCTTGAAATTTGCAATTTGATCAAATCTCAAGTCAACTTGAAACTGGCAAAAAAGTTAGAGCTCACATTGATTTAAGGGACGGTGGGGCAAAACGGATATGTTAAGGTTTGATAATAAAAATTCGATATAATCTTGAATGAGATAAATCTTCTTTTATACAGTTCTTACATTATGGAAAATAAAAACAAAATAACTTGCGTTCTTGCACAAAATAGAAAATTCAAAAAGAAAGGAAAATACCCGTTTTGCCCGATGGGGGTGGGTAAAACTGGTATCGCTGGCCAGTATAGTCACCTAAATCAAAATAAAAGTCACAAAAATATCACCCTTGTCCCGAATAGCATGAGCAAGCTTCATTGTCCAATCCTGACATTATGAGCATTGAATCCAGTCCTACCTTTGAGGATAGATAAATTTTTCTTTGCAGAGTGAGCAATTGTGAGCAATAATAATCTTTACCTTTTTTTCTTTTCTTTATTCTTGTTTATAGTTCTTTGTTTGCTTCTTAGTCCAGAGGTAGTAGCTGTTGGGTTTTTTATTATATTTCCTTTGGTTTTTGATTTTTTGTATATCAAAAGGTAACCATCCCTACAGCCACCCAATTAAAAAAGCCTAATTCACGGTGCCAAATTATTTCGCAAAAAATAGCCGTTTTAACAAAAATACACTCCGAACAGTTACAGTCTTAAACTAATTTTGGATAATTCTTTTTGTTGCCAGTGAACAGTAGAATTGTTCATTATTTGGTTTAACTTCAAAACATTTTTATCGTATAAAGTACAATAAATATCTAAAAGTATTCTTACTGTTTCTCATCTAGAAATGCCTTTAAGTAAGTTGAAAATATTTTTAGATATTGTATTTTTGCGAAAATACCTGACTTCTGTTAGGAGAAACATTCATATCTTATGAATGTAAAGAATGGTTTATAGGTCTCCTTGGGAACTACCATTTAAAAAAAAAAGTAAGAAAGGATATAATGGTTATAGGTCTCTTTGGGAACCCACCATTTAAAAAAAAGGGTAAGAAAAGCATGGTTATAGGCCTCCTGGGGAACCTTCCATGTAAAATAAAGGTTAACGGACCTAAAGGGACACCTCATGGGTGGTCTGGAAGATTCCTTATTATATTATATATTTAATTTTATTTTATTATTTATTTATTATTTTTATTTATTTAAATTTCATAGGTCCAATTGCAAAAAGAGAAGAACGCCAACGTGAAACGAAAACGTACTTCTGGACCTGTGTGCCATAGAACCTGACAGCAAACAGCTCTTTCCATCTAAACATTTGAGAGTATACACCGGAAGTGAAACGAAAACGTAAACTTTACGAACCGCGTTTAACTAATACACCCACGGCTCTATAGTTCATGAACACTATAATCACAACGAAACAAAAACGTACTGAAAACGTACCTCCCTCTAAGCATTTGAGAGTGTACACCAAAAGTGATGTACCTAATAACATTGTAACGTAGTGTAAGCTAAGGTTCCTTAATAACCTTTTTTATTTTATTCTTATTAAGGTTTGTGATGCTATTTTTATCAAATAAATTCAAATAGAAAAATCTGTTGTTTTCTTCAAAAGCCATTGAATCCACATGCCAAACGTTTCGTAAACTAAACGTAATTTTCATTCCGAAAACGAAGCATTTTAAAGTACAGTTTGCGAAATATAATGTCAACTACCATTACACTGACAGTCTACGTATCTCAGTTTCACTGATGATTCGTTTCTGTTTACATTTTCGTTACGTTTGTGTTTCGCCTTCCTTGAAGGGAAATAGTTGATGATTACAATCATGAAAGTTACTTGCCAACTTTTATTTGTCACTTAATAATTATTATTCTTTACCAATAAAAATCAAGATGGGACTTTGATGTGTGATCAGGAAAAATGCAAATCAGGAAATGACTTTTATTCCTGATGGAAGAAATATTAATCATCTCATAACGATTATTGATGACTTCAAAAAATAAAAACCGTTCAGTTAAAAGGAATTTAAACCCTATATAAGGAAACTTAAACTGTTTCAATTAAAGTAATAATTGGTTTACTATGATTTTCATATTATTAATCACAAATTTTGAAATTTTTGTAAAATCTGCAAGTTGGTATAAAAGAGATGCTAATTGGATAAATATTTCTGTGTGATTTTTTCCACGAGAATTACAAAAGTAATCGTTATTTAAGAACCCTGATTTAAATGCTTTTTTAAGTCTATTAAGTTTATTTAGACGAGATTATGTGTGACAGCGGACTTACAATATATAGATAGTACAGGAAGTGTGATAATTCTGGTTGTGTTAGAATCTGCTGCCGCTGTAGTGAAAGCTCAGTGCAGGCGTATATAGTAGAATCATAGAGAACGGGGCAACAAGATATATGGTTGAAAATATTGCGCTTGATCATATCGAAAATTATCTTAGTCGCTGTCACTTACGCCAAGCAGTTCAGGAGTGTCTCGGCTGTTTCAAATGTAAACAAATCAAGCATCTGAACATAAATTTTATTTTTCATAAGGTAACTCTTTCTTCAATATATTCTGTCCTACTCAAGCACCTCTAATAAAAGCCACGTTCATGTACAAGAGTTTTATATGTATCAACATTTCCCGTTCTTTATATATTCTAAGGCTGCGTACTCTTTCTTATACGAGTACGTACACATGGACAAACGAACACAGACAGACGGACATGCACAAATCTAAATAACTTTTAATATTATATAGGGTATAAAATGGATCTTTTAAGGAAAACTTTAAACTTCAAAATTTATGCACTTTATTATTTATTATTTTGGCAACTACAAGATTTACAAGTTTAAAAGTTATTTATATTATTACTTCCTTCAGCAAATGTAATTTTCAAGGTTTGTGATTTTTTTTTTATTTTAGTTTAGTTTTATTTCTGAAAAATTATTTTATTAATTAAGTTTTAAATTTACTAACATTTATGAAATATTTACCCTTTTTCTTGTTTTCCTTTTTTTGTCTTCTTCTCTTTTTTTTGTCTTCTTTTTTCTCTTTTTCTTCTTCTTCTTTTTCTGCCCTTATCTCCATTTCTGTTTCCATTTCTTCACTAAAAATATATTAAATTTTTTACGAATATCTATTTAATTAAAAAAAAAAAAAAGCACTTACAATATTATTTCATCCAACTGGATGTCCCATCCTTCAACTCCGGCCATTTCACAGCTAATGATATATTTAACCTGAAATTGTCCCATTGTTTTTCGCAGGAATTCTATTCTTTGTTAGTGTAATCCTATGATATGTGAACAGCACGTTTTTGTGTTTACATTTGTTTTGCTTGAAAGAGATTAAGTGGGGGAATATCATGCTGGATTCGGGGAATTTTATTTGACAGAAATTTTACATCTCCTTTTAGTGCGTTGTTTATTGCGAAATTTATCTTTTCTTGCCAAATGGAGGTAAGGTTACCCAATGTACATTATTATGAATAGTTTGAAATAATTTTGAAGGTAGGTATTCAAGATGATTTTATCATTCGTGTAATTCTACGTTTTCTCAATTTTTGTTTTTAAGTCGTTGTCTCAGTCGCAATACAATAATGCGTAGTATATGAGATTACCTCTTTCGGTCTAAAAAACACGGATAATTTCCAATTTTGTTCACCTCTGTCTCTACTTATTCTTACTTACTTATACTTTGACTGTATATTCCATATGTATGTATTATATTCAAAGTATAACTGCAAGTTTGGTTGTAATGGACAAGAGGTGGCACCATGGAAATTTAAGTTCGAAAGTGGGACGAATCGGGTAAATCCTTCTTGGGGTTGCCATACAAAAATTTGGATTTTTTACTATAAATTTGGGCACTGCCTGAGAACGCGTCGACGTTGAGAGCTGCACTCTCCCGCAGGCATGAAAGCCCACACTCACTCGCCAACACACACACACTTACACACACGTACATACACATATACTCAGTAATCCGCAGAGCAACCTAACTACGCACGTTGGATAGCTACATATGAAGCATTAAAGCTAGAAAATTTGAAGCTGTAACCCACCTAGGCATCTATACATCATACACTGACGCCGGGCATCGCCGGCGGGTTCACCCTAGTAATTAAGTAGTTTATGATATTCACCTTGTTTTTTTCTTTATCGGTGACTGGCGGCTAATTAATTCTGTACGCACGATAGCGGGCTATACATATGCGTATGATTTATTCTCTGTCTAGCTTTGGCATCTACATTCCGCCTAATATCCGTTTTTCCCACCCTATCCTTCTTGGCTCAACCGTCACCTGCATTGTCAACAAATCTCAAGCTGGCTGAAAAGCTCCAATTGTGTTTCAGGCCTAAAGGTCTACGAGTAAGAAACTAAGTAATTTCTTACTAGTTTCTTACTCGTAGCTGATTTTTGGTGTGACAGCAGAGAATTATGTTTCATGATCAATTATGAAAATGGCAGATAATTTGATTCGTGGGGAAATGGTGGCAAACGGCAATAAAGATGCGGAAAAATGAGTATGACTTACGTCATACCACGATAACTTAACTTGACAATGCTTTCACTTAGACTGCTGAAATTTTGTAAATGGACATTTTTATAAAAAGTTAAATTTAAATTTATATTTGGGCACTGCCTTAGAACGGGTTGATGTAGAGAGCTGAAATTTGGTGCATGGTGTTTTCATAGCAATTGTAAATATTAGTTCAAAGATGGACTAAATCGGGCAACCCCTTCTTTCTGTTTATACAATACTTTGGCTTTTCACTATATATTTTATCCGATCTCACTATTCAAAATTTCCCGAGAAGTATTCAAAAGATCCGACAACATATCGTACCTGCTCACTCATTATTGTACATTTTTTGTATATTTTACTGGTAGTAAATACCTTCAAACATTTTGAGGATCGTAAACTTAATGTAATGCGTAGTTTTCTACATTCTAGATATATTTATTTTATTACATCTTAAAAGGAGTATCCTGAATTATCTTATGTCTTGTCTGCATGAGCATAATGGATCCAACAGCACACTAATCTTAAATATAGGGTCTTTCAATAGTGGTGATAGTATTTCAGTAGATATTTCTCGGTTGCTGAGATATTTTTTTTTTTTTGTACTTCCATGTGTCAAAATATTCGTTATAGTTTTCAGTTTCATCATGCAGCGTTTGACGCTTCCCGAACGTTTAGAAGTTATTAAAAAATATTACCAAAGTTCGAGCTCAGTTTTGGGTGCTCAGCGTTTGTTCACCAGAGAATTGGATCGCCATCACCGTTACTCTGCGCAGGCTATACCCCGCACTGTGGAAAATTATGAATGCGGGTTCTCTTTATAAGACAAGAAGCCATCAACAAGACAACGAAATGTGCGAAATGAGGAGAATATCGCAGCTGCAGCAACCAGTATTGCCGATGAGCCAAATTTGTCGATTTCACGACGATCGCAACAATTGGGGCTTTCTCAGACGTCAACTTGGAGAATTTTGCGTAAGGATTTGGTCCTACATCCTTACAAAGTCGTATTGACTCAAAAACTGAAGCCAAACGATTACGGATTGCGTCGAGAGTTTGCTGATTGGGCCCTTGAGCATTTGGAAGATGATCCCAATGTTTGGGCAAAAAATCATCTTCTCAGACGAGGCGCATTTTTGGATGAATAGCTTTGTAAATAAGCAGAATTGCCGTTATTGTTGGGAGAACAACCCACAAGTGTTACATGAAATGCCGTTGCATTCCGAAAAACTCACTGTGCGGTGCGGTTTATGGCATGGCGGCATCATCGGAGCTTATTTCTTCCGAAATGAGGAGGGAACAACCATAACCGTCAATGGCGACCCCTACAGAGCCAGGTTACTCGAATTTCTATGGCCAGAACTTGTGAACATCGATATTGAAGAGATGTGGTTCCAACAAGACGGCGCTACGTGCCATACAGCTAATGCTACGCTCGACTTGCTGAAATATAATTTTGGCGATTGGATCATCTCACGACGAGGATTTGCGAATTGGCCGCCGCGGTGGGCATTTGAACGACATCTTGTTTCAAACATAACTGCATTGTCCCATCTTTAAAATAAAGCAAAAATTAAATTGATATCTCAAACCATTGCTGTTTTATTTAAAATTAAATTCCTATCATTCTTAATGAAAGACCCTTTATTTGTGTTTTCTAATTTCTATCTTAAAAAAATGTTTAATCCGTACGCTGACAGCTCCTACATAATTTAATCTTATCCAATGTTTATTTTTTTTTGGTAGGCATATGTTCGAAGGTATGCGTATCAGGTTGTTAACTAATCTGCAATTAAATGAGCAATAATGTTAGAATCGTAGCCGTTGTTAAGTGCAATAGCTTTAATCGTAAACTTCAAAGTTCGGTGGAGTTAATGGTGCATTAACCAAATGATTTGTCATATGATGGAAAGCCGATAACTTTGTTTGCATAGGGTATCTCGAGTGTATGGGATAACCAATATTAGCTGTTGCTGGTTTTCTATAAATTTTATATATAAATTTGTTGTCCAGGTGACTTATTAATACATCTAAAAAACGAGCGTTTTGCTGCGTCCGTAGTAAATTATATTTTGGAATTAATAACATTATGCCAGGTCAAAAGCTCATGCCACGTCTCGACTGTACAAAGCCAAAGACACAAAATATCTACTACAAATTACAGCTCAAATCGAATTAAGTGTTTACATGGACAACATTTTTTAAGCATTTTAATTACAAAATAATTCATGAAAGGTTCAGCAAATATAGGGGAGGCTGGAGATCCGATGACTAAGAAAATCAATAATGTATAAAAAAACGTGGTTTTAAACATAGCTTAGGATTATGGTTTTATACAAATTCACATTGTATAGGTATACTTCAGACGGTTTATGTAACTTTTTGGATATGGTTCTGTAGGTATAAAATATTTCTGAATAACAGATAACATGATACATTTTTTAAGGCCTGCAAAATCAAAGTGTATTGAGGAAAAAGTAGGGTTAGGGTAGTAAAATTTCGTAGACTGTGCCTGATGAAGTATGTAATAAAGCCATAAATGTTGTAAAAATGTAATTTAATTTTTTAATTTATAGACGCACTCATTTCAAGGTCTACATTTTTTACTATAGCGTCTGGGCAATTAATTTTCTCATGATTTAGGTTGCTTTCCATTCTACAACAGTGGGTAAAAGTTTTTAACGAGAAAATGGGCCATATTCTGTAATTTTTCATAAAATAATATTCTATGTCTTCTTCATAAAATGAAAATAAAATATTTTAAAAGTCATATTCTGTCATGGTTCCGTAAAATTGTTTTATGGAATCTTTTATGAACACGTAACATAAAATATTTAGTACATTCCGCTTTTAATTTCTATTACTTTTTGAACAGTTGGTCAACTGACAATTGCATGATGCTCTATCAAATCACCCAATAAATAATCATTTATAAAAGTTGTTGCTTTCTTAATAGCTCTTGAGATACTTGGCTGTAAAAGTGCTAAAATGTGACAACTCCTGACTGGTGCTTGATACGAACCAGTAAGGTAATCTGAGCTCAGTTGATTATATCATAGATGGCACAAGAGCTTTAAAGAACATTATCTCGGGTCTCGACTGAGGTAATATTACTAACATTAGCACTTTATTTCTGGTCTCGACGGGAATAAAGAATTGTTCTAATTAATAATTAGAGCAAAGGGTCTTAACATTAGCTTAAAGACAATTTCTCAAGTGCTAAATTATAGATAGTTAGATATATAGTTTTAGATAGCCACTTTTAATATTTTATTATTAATTCATATATTTGCCAACTAAGCTGCTGCGGTGGCTTTGATATCAAGCTTGGTCATGGATACCGGCTAATCTTTTGGTGGGGGTCCCATTGAAGCGGCAGTCACTGTCAACCGGTCGAGGAAAGCGTACAAGTGAAATTAGGAATTTTTTGGGGTGCCCTTTTTTTATTCTTGTCGACGATGGAGATTGATGAGTAGATGGAACAGCGAGTCATTATCAAAGTTGCAGTCGAACTTGGGAAAAACTCACAGGAAATTCATGAAATGTTGAGAGCTGTTTATGGAGAGAACGCACTGAAGAAAACAGCTGTTTTCAAATGGATCAAGCGTTTTGGTGAGGGTCGTGAAGACTGTAAGGATAATACCAGAGCAGGACGACCGTCGACTAGCAGTACCGATGAAAACATCGAAAGAGTGCAGTCTCTTGTGCTTTCCGATAGCCGATTTACTGTCCGGATGATTGCTGAAGAACTGAGTTTGGGAAAATCGTCTGTACACGCCATTTTAGCAGAAAATTTGGAGTTGAGAAAATTGCGTGCAATTGTCCCAAACTTATTGACACCTGGCCAAAAACTGAGAAGGGTCGAATGTTGCACCGACTAGAAAAACTCCGCTCAAACTTCCGGTTACCTTGAAAATGTCATCACACGAATTGAAATCGCAGAGTAAAGAATGGAAAGCAAAAAGTGAACCATGAACTAAAAAATGTAAAAAAAACCGATCAAAAATTGTTCATCATGAATTTTTGTCTAGAGAACAAACAGTGAATGCTGTCTTCTACGTGGAGGCTCTCAAGTGTTTAAGGGATTGTGTGCGTCGTGTGCGACCAAATTTGTGTGATGGTGATGGATGGCTGCTGCACCACGACAATGCGCCTTCTCTTTCATCAGTGATTGTCCGCCAGTTCTGGCTCGCAATTCGATCACCCACCCTATTCACCAGACTTAGCCCCCTGCGATTTCTTTTTATTCCCAAAATGCCAAAATGTCAAGCGGTGGCGGCATTTGGACCACGTAGAAACGATAAAACGTGAAACGACGAGGCAGCTGAAAAGCCTAACTTCTGAGGACTTCCAGGGATGCTTGGAACAATGGAAAAGGGAAAAGGGAGATAAGATTGATGTATCCTAAATTCTGTAAAATAAAGTTTTTATGACCTCAGCTCGCGTATTTATTGGACAGACCTCGTATATATATATATCTACATATTATCATAGATGGCACAAGAACTAGATGTCGCATGGCATACTACAGCAGAGTATACAGATTGTGAAATGGGTAGTGCATTCTGGAATGGACCATAACATGTTTTAGAGCATTCCGAAAGCAAATGTTTTTGTAATAGCAGTTTTGTATATATTTGACCGACTTCCTCAACACATGAATCACTCGAAGAATACATCATTTCAAATATTGCGGTCCATTCCGGAATGGACCAACCAGCCGTATAAATTGTGTATACATTTTTGTACTGTATGCGATATCTATTTCTTGTGCCATTTATGATTATACTCAAGAAAATTTCGAGAAATCCGAGGTAAAGAGCGTGTTACCTTAAGAAACTCGTTTCTTACAATAACATTTTGCTTCGGGCAATTTTTAGTTGTACTACAAAAAAAAAAAAAACACAGCAAGTTTTGGATCGGAGGCTAAAGACCGATGGTTGTATGTCGAGACGAGCTTGATTAAATCGAGTACCGGAACCACGAAACATATTTATCTGAGGCAAGGATACATTTTCTGAGAAGATATTATGCACTGTTGGTATCTGGGCTGATAATAATCCAAATGCAGTGTAGAGAAATATTTCATTTTTTCTTAAGAATTATTGGACTCTATCTAGAAAAGTTTAGTAGCGCATGTTGGCAATATGCCCACTGGCCGTAGTTTGGTTATTTCACGAAAGATGACGGAAATTGTCATACGCATAGATTACCATGATGCCACTGTAATATATGAACTGTAAATCGGATTAGTAGGTGACGCAAAGCGAGTAGTGTCAGCGAAAATTGTTTTTTAAGACGTCGCGTTGTTCTAATGTTTACGAGGTAAGTATTTTATTGAAAAATTAAGTAAAAAAAGTGCTATCGTCTTACAATGTCTTGTAGTCAATACATCGGTATTGAAGCTTAGATTGTGGAAAAAAAAATTTTAATTTGCAGTAAAACATTAGCTAACAACAAAGCCTTACTTAATTTTTACATCATGTGCAGCAATATGCCCATCATGCGGAGTTGGCAATAGCCCATGGGCATATTGCTAGCACAGTATACTCGTATTGTCAGCATGTAAACTCTTTACTTTTTTATTATTACCTAATGTACTACCTATATTCAAAATAAATATTTCACTTGCAAGAGATCATTTATTTTATAATTTCAGACCTTTTCATATTATGGCCCAATATCCAACACCGTGTTGGCAATATGGCCATTTACACATTTTATTCAAAATTAGGTAAAAAATATTGCAAAATAATTTTCCACGACAGTTAGTATTTTTTTTGGTTCTAAACCTATTGTACTTTATTAACTTACCTTATTAGAAATTTCTGGTATTACGTACTTTGCTAATATTCGTTAAAAAGGTGTATAAACCTGCAAATTTTTGTTTTGAAAGACTACGAATAAGTTGCCAGATTTCACCCATTTTGGAACTTATACAGATTTGAATTATTTACGAAGAAGGCGTATACTAAATTTCCGCTTTCTAATTTAACGCACGAATGGATGCTCAAAAATCGTAGTAGATTCGTCCTCTATATTATCATCAGCTTCTTTTGAAAGAGTATAACACTGGATGACTGTAATATTTCTCATTCCGGCTCTTAACCAAGCAATTATAATCCTTTTAGTTAATATTGATCAACTAAGAAAACTAAACTAGTAATGGCTTCTTATTTGAGTATTACGCCATCTGGTTTCGCTGATTTGGGCAACAAAAATATTGTATTGCCTCGTCTTCAAATAAGGATTTTATCTAACCATCCATTAGTGAGGGAAGAAGAGTTTGCACTTTACATTATCTGTATTTTCCTCTTGTACCTACTGTCAGTCCTCATCGTTCTGCCATTATGGCTATGTTTGCGGATTTTTATCAATAAAATTTGTTTACGAAAGAAGGTTGCTTTGCTAATCCTCAGATCCGAAACCTCTCTAGTAATATCAGAAAAACTAGATATTATGTTTATAACTTGATGAGGTCAAATCTATTCAATGTTGCAACGTTTCAAAATTCGCACTAGTTAGAGTTGGCAGTCATGGTTATGTCCGATGTGATTGGACAGTTTTAGGGATATCTAGAGGAAGACAGATTGACAGACATGAAAAAATCGAAATGCTTCATAAATCTATGCAAGTACATACAATCTGAGTAATTTTTTGGTATAAAATTCACAGAAATCTGCTCAAAAATGGATAAAATCGAATATATTTTTCCTAAGGTTGCCATAAAACAATTTCTTTTTCTGCTATGTATTGTGGAGAGTAGTTGAGAGCGCGTTTCATACACGACGTATATATACGAATTCCAAATCTTAGTTTAAAAGTGGGCATCAGGTAGGTTGTACGTTGGATAAAAGTCTACTTTTTTACCATAGCATAAAAAAGGTCTATACTGTACACTAAGATTTAAAAAAAAACCTTGCGTTATGAGATAGTATAAGCTTTCAACAGTATATATTAAGTAGCGCTAAGAGCATAACAAAATTAAAAAAAAAAACAAGTATAACTGAAAAAGTGGTCGAGGTACAATAGGTTCCATAGTCTACTTGAAAGTAATGTGGCCTATATTCCAACGAAACTAGTCGAAATTTCCATTTCGAACTGGTTCAAATTTTCATATCGAACTGGTCTAAGTTTTCAACTCAAAGTAGTTTGAATTATCAATTCAAACCAAATCACATCTTAAATTTCATTTTGAGTATGAATTTTAATTTAATACATATTATTCTAAAAAAAAAAATGGTTAAAACTATATGTTCCATTTTAAATGTTTCATTTTTGTTTATTTAAAACAATCTCTTTGCGTATATTCACAAAAACAAAATTAAAATCACGTGCAACTACTCCATACGTAGATAAACCTCCAACAAGAACAATACATATATACTATATATATAGCTTCAATAAATTGGGACTACTTTAAGTTGAAAATTTGAACTAATTTGAACTCAAAATTCGGACTAAATTGAATTGAGTTACAAAAATTAAAATGAACGTAACTTAAATTTTAAAATGACTTCATTTAAGTAAATCGCGGCCAGTATGATTTGAAAAGGGTCTAGTTTGATCACAAAAAACTTCGATCCATCCAAAACTCAATTTAGTTACATGAAATTCTGGAAAGCATTGGGATAAATCTCGGATAAATAACTAAAAATTAAAATATACAAAACCGAACCCTTTTTCTTTTTCGCTTAAAAAAAAAAAATCTTGTCCCAAAATGCCTCAAATAATAATAAAATTTTTGATAAGACTTAACAAAATGTGGACTCCTAATAACCTAACAACAGTATAGCTTTAAAGTGCCTTTTCCGCTAACCACTCCACTTCAAGATATATTCATATTATAAAAAAAAAAATCAGGAGAAATTGAAAATCCATTTTCCATTTTCTCAATAAATACTTATTGCGAAATTGAGAGTAAGTAATCAATGCAAACAAAAATTATTTCTTCCGAGAAATACGAAAATCCTAAAAAAACATTCTGATTTCCCTCCACTTAAATCCCACCACAAAATTGCTTGATTTACATAAAATCATCAAATAGAGAATTGAAATTCAAATTAAGGGCACAAGATCTCCCATAATCCGTGTAAACGAAAATATTTAATTGCCTATGGGATAAGACAAAGTTTTCACAAACCTCAAAATTAATGAGGAATGTGGTTTGGAAAATCCGCACTGCACAACGTCGTCGTCCTCGTCCTCGTCGTTCTCGATTTTGTCAATAAAAGGAACTGCAGGTTTGCAGAGTGGTTGCTATGTGCAACAGGTGAGAGGAAACTTTTGTAGCTTTATACCTGCATAACAACTGCAGTTTGTGATTTTATTGACTTAAGTTAGGTTATAAAACCCATTTTAAAAAATTGTAAAATCTTAAAACTAACAAGTCTGAGGATTGTTTTAATGTATCGAAAATATAAAAAATATAGGATTAAGTACTTATGTTACATGGGGAAAGCTATAATTTTTGTGCTCCATTAAATTTTATTGGATTTATTCCACGTGCCCGGATAAAATTCTTCTGTAGAAAAATATTAATACCTACTTCTTTACACGTCACTCACCGACGAGATAATAGAGTTGTGATCCCACTCCACTCACTCCACATCCTGCTTGTGACACACTTGAATGCACTCAATTTAATCTAAGCACGTGACAACAAATAAACGTGACAGGGGTACTGATGAAGTTACCCTGTGCACCGAACGCGTTACTCTGTCGCACTGTGTATTGTCGTTGCTAGTACATATGTACTCCTTCGTTAATTGTAGGTCATGGTCAAAAGATCGATAAAAGACGACGGACGAACGCTCTTTTTGGGATGCAATGACCTGTGAACAGTATACGTATTTACACGGACCGCAGCACGAAACCAGTTGGCAAGGCTACACATGTATTATAACCTTCGCCTGATAGTAGCACGACAGTAATTTGTAGTATTTTTAGTTAGTGTATCACAAGCTTCGCACACAGATAATTTCAAAGTAACCGAAGTACCGAGCAGAACAAATTTTTCCAAGCAAAAATGAAAAACAATTCGAAACTAAAAATAAAGACCCACAACAGATTGCTCCCCACTTGGGGAACTCTGTCTAGTGACTGATGAGATGCGCCATCCACAAGAAATAGTCAGCACAGCCGAACACCTGATGAACATATTTCATTGAGGGTTTAGTGACTCTGATCATTTCAGGAGGCTGACCTTTGCGCAAGGCCGACTCTTGGGGGTGGCTTTGGCTTCCATCAACAGAAGAAACATAAATATTGTGATTGCATTAGGCAAATGGAGACTTCTACTAAGGATGAAAGATGCTTGCTCGGAAAACAAATAAGGGTTGCTTTTGCTGGTCGTGCTTTTTACTGGTCGACAAAGAGTTAAGTAAAAGGCTAGCGGGGGTGTAGTTCGTTCTGGCTTTTTTTTAGTTGTTTGTTTTTTTTCTTTATGTTTTTGTAGGAACTAATTGTCTCGTAGAAAAGTTGAATAAGAGAAAAAGTTTTTTCTTAAAACTTTTCTATGGTTTTATCTATGTGTGAGTGTGTGTGTGTGTGCAGCTTTGGTGAGTTGCAAGGTTTTTGCTTAATATTTTCTTGCTGTACGAATGAATTTGAAACAAATCAAAATAATATCTTATGCAGACGTGCATGTTTCAATAAAAAAATTATTTTCGATATCTGTGCAAGGAAAAATATTTCAGTCAGATTTATGCAGACAGGACATCCAATGTTGGCAACACCAATGTTTGAAATTTTGAATTCAACAACGAGTTGTGGAGGATAAAGTATAGGCTAGGTTAGGTTAAGTTAGGGTGCAGGGGTGGCACTAAGATCATTGCTAGCAAGGATCACTGCTGGGTCTATTGTGCCCCATAGATTCATGGGGATCTATCGTTCTAAAGACAACCCTAGATTCATTCGAAGGAATCTTAGGATAAATGTAGGCTCGCTCTAAACGTTTTAGTTCTCCTAGCTCCGAAAAGAAGTGGCTGCCAAGTATCCTGCCTTTTTTAATGGCCGGAACAGGATATTCGCAGAGTAAATGTCGAATTAATTTCTTCAAAAACTTTACAGCTACATACTATTTTCTCAACTATTTTCTTGGTCTCCGTTCTACCCCATAAAGTGCTCCATATGCTTCTTTCTGCGGTATACATGCCACAATTGTTTCGATCGAAATTCTCACATACGATATGCCTCGAAGCTAACTATTTCAGAACTATTATTTTTGCTAGCTCATCCGCTAAGTCATTGCCCTGAATATTGGCCAGGTACCCAGAATAGAGTCACCTTGTGCCTTATCGAAATCTCTTCTAGGCTGTCTTTCCATGAACACCCCACCTTTATTTTCACCACCATAGCGTCTAACGTCTGGCTGTCAGTAAAGGGTTTTCCAATAAGAGGTGTTATTTTGATATTTAAAGAAAAATGCCATTTTTTGAGATAAATGATCGGATCTTTATTTCATTATAAAGAGGAAGGTATGCCGTTAATAATGGAAAATAACATCAGCCAAATGACCACCACGACCACGCCTACAGGACCATATCCTTTTCATGAAATTTTCCATAACCATATCGCAAAGTGGCTGCCCTATGTCGTCGATAGCCTCACGAATTCCATCTTTGAGGTCTTGAATCGGTATGTCCTCGATAGCCTCACGAATTCCATGTTTGAGGTCTTGAATCGACGCTGGGCTGTTGGCGTCGACCTTCTCTTTCACGTGGCCCCAAAGGAAGAAGTCGGAAGGTGTTAAGTCACAAAATCTCGGTGGCCAATTGTGATCACTTCTTCTCTGCATTTCAAGGACCCAATCAGCAAAGACTCGACGTTGTTGATGATCGGCTGGCTTGAGTTCTTGTGTTAACTGAACTTTATAAGCCTTAAGACCCAAATCTTTATGCAAAATACGGTGTAATGACGTTTGTGGAATGCCTAAAGAACGACGAGGAATGGACACACCTGGGTTTTCTTCAACACTTTCGACTACAGCAGCAATATTCTCGGCTGTTCTTGAGCGACGCGCACGGGTTTTATTCTTCACATCACTAACTTGTCCCGACAGCTCGAATTTTTCTACCAATTTCTGTATTGTGGTCCGACAAGGTTCTTCACGACGACCCAAAAATGTTCGAGTTTTACGAATCGCCTCTGCCACATTTTCACCATTTTTATAGTGAATTTTAATAATTTCAATGCGTTTTTGAATCGTGTATCGTTCCATTTTTATTAGTGGCTTAGTTTCTACTTGTCAAATGTCAAAAAATAACAGCTCCAAAAGTGACATCTACCGAAATAGTGGGCTAATTAAAATAACACCTCTTATTGGAAAACTCTTTATATAAACAGATGTTTAAGTCCGGCACTCTACATTTATATACCAGCTGTATCACTTGGTGGATTGCTGACAACTCTGTTTGGAAGAAACCGAACATTTGTCCGAAAGTCTATATGATTTTTGCAATGCCTGTTCGCTCCTGTACCTGAAATCGTCTACGATCTATAGATATTGTTGCTATAGTTCCCTCGTTCTACTCCCAGGTGCTTTTAGTGCGTAAGAATGTGCTGACCCCGTCCACTAAAGGATAGGACAGAAACTTGGCTGTCTGCCACTACATTGCCATCAATGCAATTTAATGTCCGAACGATAGTGGAATATCCATACCTTCTCTCTACCTCCACAAATCCATTACCCTAAGCCTGAGTGCGCTGGTAGGAGTTGCTATCTGCAAAAGTGGTCCATCAGCAGCAAATCTAGAATTTTTTCTAATGCAGACGTGGGTGTAGTGGGACAGCACCAAGTTTCACTCAAATATGCCGCTATTTAGATTTTCGACAGCTCATCCAGACTATATTTCTTCTTGAGTTCCACCCACTAGACTATGTATGCAAGGAAGATAAGTGAACTGCATTGAAAACCATCATATCAGTTGTACATTTGCTTTTGCTAAGTAAACTAAATTTTTTTGAATAGTTTACTCGCGGATCTGTTGATTTTTTTCAGTTGTGTGAAGAATCTTTTGATACTTGGTGGACACAGTAGGAGCCTATAAAAAAAAAGAGGGGAAACATATTGTAAGGTTTTAATAGTCAGTGAGAAGTCTACATACGCTCTGATGTAGTCCAGTGAATAAGTCAAGGCATTCTTGTCTTCTATCTTCGCATTGGTTAAGTTAGGTTCCGTTTTGGCAAAAGATATTAGAGATTCTCATTCGCTTTGATCATAGCAAAAAAATTGCAGAAAATGTTGGCAAAAAGCTTAGGTATTTTTCGATAAGATTAGGGAATATTCCCCAAAATAAGCGCCCATAAAACTATAAAATGTAGGGAATATTTCGTAAAATGTAGGAAATATTCCTTAAAATGTAGGTTTTTTCACCCGAAATTTTAGAGAAAAATCCTTAAATTTTAAGGAAAAATACCTAAGCTTTGTGGCAACAATTTGTGCTTTTTTTTTACAATGTTGATAGTGTCAAAACAAGGCTCTTTTGTCTTGTCTGAATTTATTTAGCTTTAAACGAAGAGAGTTAGATGCGGCTATTGTTGGTGATGGTATAAACAGCACCTTAACCGAATATCAAAAAGCCTCTGATAATAAGAAAACTCTAATTAGAAACGAAAGAAAACGTTACAATTTGAAATAATGACTGATGGATTTTATTGATAGACACCATGAATTTATACATAAATTTTGTTAAACTAACATTAAAAATTATTCTGCCAAAAACAAATATTCAATTAAGAATTGATTGTAACCAATATTGCTTATCCAGCAAAATTGAGAGTCGCATGGAAAATAAATTCTTCAGTTATTGCTGAGTCTCAACGTTAATGACTTAGAATTTATTTTGCATGAAGCGAGTTGAATGAATTTCACGCAAGGTGAATGAAATTACGTTTCATATTACTTACAATGATAATATGACTTACACATTACGTTATGCCTGATCTAAATGATTATGATATACGCGCTGGCAATTTTAAGTAAATTATTTCTCCCTTTTTTATGATTAGTTTAACAGGTAGCATCAATATTAATTTTAGTTTTAACAAAATAATTAAAAAGGTAGGAACTCACTTGTTATTCGTCTGTTTATGTCGCTGTTTCTCCATATAATGTGATAGGCATTCGTGTAATTGCTGAAGATAAAAGACTTTTTAGTCTTCTTACAGAAATTAAGAAATTGTGTAATTTTCTCTGGAGGTGGTAGGTCGAATTCACTTGAAAATTAATCTGACGGAATTATGATCCTGTTTGTCAGCACTAAGGAAGCAAGTATATATCTAAAGTTGAGGTGTGGGAAGAAAGTTTATTGTTGTTATAAACATAATTACCACCTGTGCGTTGACATGGATCTTACAGTATAGATAGTTTACATTGTTCAGTTAGAAGTCCCTTTTTGCGCCCAAGAATCCACAGTTTTTTCAGAAGAATTATATCGATATTGTTCCTTGATAAGTAAATGTGAACCAACTTTTGCATGGCAAATGCAAACATTCACTTGGAGTAAATTAATATTGCTTCTATATATCATATCATGGTTTCTTGGGACAATTTCATGTGCCTGTCCCGTTTTCAGTATGCCTATCCAAGATTCATGAGATGTGGGATCCAGATATCCAGAAAATGGCATGGCAATATCAGCGACAATAATTACCATACACCGGGCTAGACTAGTTAAGTGTAACAACATAGGAGATAGAAAATCCACTACACTGAAAAAAAAAAAATAAATAATTGGGAAGTGTTTCCATAAAATTAATAGTTACTTTTAAATAGCGATTATAATTTCCTACCACTAATAACAGTTTGCAGAATATACTTGTAGTGATAATATGTTTCCTCCAATTAAGTAGTTTTTGTTATAAATATTAATTTTGTTCAAGAAAGAATTTTTTGGGATTCTCCGGTATATAGCAAAAAGCTAAAAAATGTTCTAATTTGTTATTTCATCACACAACCCATTAATTTTTGGTGACAAGTTTCAAGTCTTGGTTCGACTCATCAACACGTTAGCTAAATTGTGTGATTTGAAAAACAAATGAAAAAATAAAAAAAAAAGAAAGAAAGAAAAAGTTTGAGAAAAATAGAAAAAAACAATTTTTTTATTTATTAAAAAAATTTAAAAATTTTTAAAGAAACAGATTCATTCGAAGCGAATCGAACCTGTATACGCCACGCAGTGGGCTGAAAAATAAAATAAAATAGAAAAGGAAGAAGAAGAAGCGTTTCGTGTCAGCAGAAAACCTTACACTCATCGGTGCAGCTTTCATAAAAGCACTAGCGAAAATCCATAGTATCTATCAGGAAGATGATCACCACCACTTTGTACACTGTTTTTGGACACTAAGTAAGTTAAGGAAGTAATTTTTTCAAAGAAATATTTTGCATTCACATAAATGGGTTATAATTATAATTATAATAATAAATGCCATAAACATATGTAAGAAATATGAGGTTGTGATCTGAAATGCCCGGTAGGCAAGTTGGGTAAAAAAGGACAGGTTGGCAGGGTTATTGCATATGAAGGTATAGAGCAATGATCAACTATTACCTGAGAAATGTATTGCTTCATTATTTATTACATGAAGGTCACTTGCAGACAAGAAATTTATAAACTGTTTAACCGGGCTGGTCATCCTTAATAAATTTCGGTTAAAATCTCCACATAGAATTATGTTGGGAAAACAGCAACAAAGATTCAAAAGATAATCTATGGAGATATCAGATAAAGCGACTGACGGGGGTTTATAAACGCAGCCGATGAGCGTTTTGCTTTCAGCACCAAGAATTTTGAGAAACAAAAACTCCGTAGATGAAATTGTAGAAGACCGAACGATTTTTGCCTGTATGTTAGTTCTTATGAAAATTGCGATACAGCCTCCTCTTCTAGCATCATGTAGAAATAAACGATAACCTGCAATGTTTATTAGTGATGTGGGTATTGCAGGTTTCTGCCAAGTTTCCGTCACACAAATTTTATCCGCTTGGGGTCGAGTAAATATTACACGAAATTGATCTATTTTAGGTAATAAGCTTCGAGCATTTAAATTACATATATGCAATCCGCTACTACGAGAAGCAAAAACATTGATCATTGTATGACACAAATGTTCTTCGCTCAGGCCATAAGACAAATCACCCACAATCAAAGGACTCCGTGACGCCGGTTTCCCAGAAGATAGCCCGATGCCGCACACCGAAACAACTGAAAGACGCACCTGACAAGACGAAAAACATTATAAACTTTACTTGTAAATCTAAATTAATAGAACAAAGATTGAACTTAACTAACAACAACAAAAAACATAAACAGATCCCATATCGATCACTAAACCTCTAATTGACCTATGTCGGATATTTTTATTGAAACTGAGTTGGCGAATCTTCTGATAAAAATGGAACCGTTTAACACAAATACGAAGTCAATTTCTTGTTTTCTGCAGTCCTGTACCGAGATTCAGCTAATTTGTGAGTGGCTCATTTCAGTCACTTCTTTCACTCACTTCATTCACTCACTTTTGAAAATAAAATGATTCCTTTAAAAAAGTGAAGTGAGTATTGTCGAATATTAACTTCGAATGTCATTTTCACAGCTTTTTGGCTTTTTTATGTGTGAAAATGAACACGGCTGCGAAATATTGTCCTTTAAACATTTTATGCAGATAATAAGGAGGAATATAATATAACATATTCTAAGAATTTAATTTTTCAGCTCTTTTCTCCCGTGCATTGGGGTCCCTGTGCACTAACAAGCATCCCCTCTAATACATTATAACTTTATTGTAGTCCATCAATTAGAACTTTCTAGTATGCAAATGGCAATTTATTAGTGATAATTAATTACTATACGTACTTACCATTTCTAAAATAAAATCGCTGCTCGATGATTTCACTCCCAACTCACCGCAAAATTGAAGGTGAGTGAAGTGAGTGAGTGAATTTCTTAGCAGAATCAAATTTGCAGAAAAGTGACTCACTTCACTCACTTTTTGCCAATTTCGACGTAGCTGAATCTCGGTACAGGTGTGTGAGCAAATGATTGATGTAAATTCGATCGTGTCATAGAGAAACCGATAGATTTTAATTTCATGTCTGAAACTTTTACTGGTGCAGACTTCATGTACTTGGCAAAATAAAGGGTTTTCCAATAAGAGGTGTTATTTTAATTAGCCCACTATTTCAGTAGATGTCACTTTTGGTGCTGTCATTTTTTGACATTTAACAAGTAGAAACTACGCCATTAATAAAAATGGAACGATACACGATTCAACAACGCATTGAAATTATTAAAACTCACTATAAAAATGGTGAAAATGTGGCATAGACGGTTGGTAAAACTCGAACATTTTTGGGTCGTCGTGAAGCTCCTTGTCGGACCGCAGTAAAGAAATTGGTAGAAAAATTCGAGCTGTCGGGACAAGTTAGTGATGTGAAGAATAAAACCCGTGCACGTCGCTCAAGAATAGCCGAGAATATTGCTGCTGTAGCCGAATGTGTTGAAGAAAACCCAGGTTTGTCCATTCCTCGTCGTTCTTTGGAATTAGGCATTCCACAAACGTCATTACACCGTATTTTGCATAAAGATTTGGGTCTTAAGGCTTATAAAGTTCAGTTAACATAAGAACTCAAGCCGGCCGATCATCAACAACGTCGAGTCTTTGCTGATTGGGTCCTTAAAATGCATGAAAATGATCCGGAATTGCATCGAAAACTCATCTTGAGTGATGTGGCCCATTTCCACCTCGATGGCTTCGTCAACAAGCAAAATTGTCGCATCTGGGGCTCGGAAAACCCAGGAGTTATTGTTGGAAAGCCTCTCTATCCTCAACGTGTGACTGTTTGGTGCGGTTTATGGTCCCGCGGGGTCATTGGACCTTACTTTTTCGAAAATGAGGCTGGAGCAACAGTTACGGTGAATGGATTGCGCTACCGACAGATGATTAATGATTTTTTATGGCCGGAATTGGATGGTATTGATCTGGACTATGTTCACTTTCAACAAGACAGCGCTACGTGCCATACAAGCAACAAAACCATTGATCTTTTACGGGAAAAGTTTCCGGACCGTGTTATCTCTCGAAGAGGTGATCACAATTGGCCACCGAGATCTTGTGACTTAACACCTTGCGACTTCTTCCTTTGGGGCCACGTGAAAGAGAAGGTCTACGCCAACAGCCCAGCGTCGATTCAAGACCTCAAAGATGGAATTCGTGAGCTAATGAAATAAAGATCCGATCATTTATCTAAAAAAATGGCATTTTTCTTTGAATATCAAAATAACACCTCTTATTGGAAAACCCTTTACTATATATGCGTTTCTTCGAGTACGGAGGAAACTTCACAATAATAGTTGCAGCATTTGTTTTGCTCTCCGTACTGCCTGTATTGCTTCGTCCTTGATACTCTGAATCTCTGTTAAAGCCATTTCTATATTGGAGCTGTTTCATTGCATTTCATATTTCATATCTTGAAATAATTGGGCTCAGGGCTCTCCTGATGATTCCTGAGTACCAAGAGGGACTCTCTTCCAATCTGCTCCATAGAATTGTCCCCTTTGTTCTGCTCTGCGATCAAGTCCACATTTTCAGTAAAAAAAAAATAGCAATGTTCTGTTCAATTCGCTCTCAATTACTTGATGTACCATAGTTGCACTTCGATTTCACATATTTTTTCGTTAAATAACAAAAAAGCAAAAAATAGCAGTAGCAAGAAATATACAATTAATCATGGCTTTACCACATGAAGGTAAATCAATTAAAATTGGACTGGAATTCTTGTGATACCCTGATGAATATGCAGAATATGCTGTTCAACCTTGACTTGAAAGAAATTTGATGTGCGGTTCCTTATTAATTATTCGGAGTTTCGTTAATAACAAGCTCATTATGCTCATAAAGGTATCCCATGATTCGCAGTTCATTATGCTCATAATTTGCCATTTGTGGACTTGCCTGGTAACTGACATAAAGAATTTAGTATGTACTAAAAGAGTTGTAATGGCTCAGATACTATTTCCAAACAAAACAAGAAGAGAAAGAATTTTAAGCGTAAAATGTGTAACCATCTTTAATATTAAAGGGTTTTGATTTAAATTGGTCTCTATGCGGCTTGAAGGGTACGTATTCCTGCAATTTAATACTGAAATTCTTAAAGTGATGGAATTATTTAGCAGTTTTCAGCTTTTCATGCTTCCCACTCAACAAATGCCACTTACAATGAAAATCCTTTTTTTCCAATCGAAATTTTAGAGGAATAAGAGCTCTCGCTGGTTAACCCATACAAAAAGCTCATAAAGCGGACAATTTCAGTCATTTGTTCTTAACCTTAATTAAGGCTCAAGGATAAAAAAAAAACAATCTCTCGCAAAGCAATGATGATTAAAATTTGACCATTCCTTGAAATTCGATAATTTTTCAATTGAATAGAATTATCCATTCTCTCTCTAAACGAGGGTAAATTGATTTAATTTTTTGAGACGTACATAGCTAAAGGGATGAATTAATTAGTGTATCCAGGAAACCTAATTTCCTGTAAGTATGCCTTTATAAATTAGCGTAAGAAACACGTGTCTGTTGATGCATTTGATTAGTATATGTATGTACGGTAAAAGTTAAGCTCTCGCAAGATACCTAGTTAAATTGTCGAAGGCAGGCCTAAGATAAATATGCTTTGGAGAAGCTGCTTAAAATTAAGCTTAATGAGGTGTAAATTTACCCTTTTAACTAAGGAAGGACTCGCATAATTCGTTAATTACAAAGGTGTAAGAAATTCTCTATCATGTGGATGTAAATATTAGAATCTCTGGAGTGTAATTCATGGAAAATTATCTTTAAAAAAAGAAAGAGTATGGCGTTCCATTTGTGTGTAAAATTTAAAGTAATTTTATCTTGAATTTTAATTTAGATTTTTCTAGATTTTTTTTTATTTCTGCCTGTATTCAATCATTCACGACTTTGTACATTTGCCTGAGTCACGTTGTCACGACATCCGCAAGTCCAAGGTTACACATGTACACAAAATTCAAACAGGTTCCCGTGAGAACTTCCACTCTTCTACTCAATTCTTGCCGTATCAGCGTTTGCAATGAATTAAATGCAGGGACGGTGTTTTATTTCATAAAAGCTAAGTTACAAGTGGAAATTCTCACGTTCATAGAAAATGATAAAAATTATAATCAAGAAAGTTTAGTTTTGACGGAGATTTTGTAATTGTCGGTTGACCAAGAAATTTATGTAAAGGGTTTTCCAATAAGAGGTGCTATTTTGATATTCAAAGAAAAATGCCATTTTTTGAGATAAATGATCGGATCTTTATTTCATTATAAAGAGGAAGGTATGTATAATGGAAAATAACATCAGTCAAATGACCACCACCACCACGCCTACAGGACCATATCCTTTTCATGAAATTTTCCATAACCAAATCGCAAAGTGGCTGCCCTATGTCCTCGATAGCCTCACGAATTCCATCTTTGAGGTCTTGAATCGACGCTGGGCTGTTGGCGTAGACCTTCTCTATCACGTGGCCCCAAAGGAAGAAGTCGCAAGGTGTTAAGTCACAAGATCTCGGTGGCCAATTGTGATCACCTCTTCGAGAGATAACACGGTCCGGAAACTTTTCCCGTAAAAGATCAATGGTTTCGTTGCTTGTATTGCACGTAGCGCCGTCTTGTGTTGAAAGTAAACGTTGTCCAGATCAATACCATCCAATTCCGGCCATAAAAAATCATTATTCATCTGTTGATAGCGCAATTCATTCACCGTAACTGTTGCTCCAGCCTCATTTTCGAAAAAGTAAGGTCCAATGACCCCGCGGGACCATAAACCGCACCAAACAGTCACACGTTGAGGATAGAGAGGCTTTCCAACAATAACTCCTGGGTTTTCCGAGCCCCAGATGCGACAATTTTGCTTGTTGACGAAGCCATCGAGGTGGAAATGGGCCACATCACTCAAGATGAGTTTTCGATGCAATTCCGGATCATTTTCATGCATTTTAAGGACCCAATCAGCAAAGACTCGACGTTGTTGATGATAGGCCGGCTTGAGTTCTTATGTTAACTGAACTTTATAAGCCTTAAGACCCAAATCTTTATGCAAAATACGGTGTAATGACGTTCGTGGAATGCCTAATTCCAAAGAACAACGAGGAATGGACAAACCTGGGTTTTCTTCAACACTTTCGGCTACGGCTGTTCTTGAGCGACGTGCACGGGTTTTATTCTTAACATCACTAACTTGTCTCGACAGCTCGAATTTTTCTACCAATTTCTGTATGCGGTCCGACACGGTGCTTCACGACGACCCAAAAATGTTCGAGTTTTACGAACCGTCTCTGCCACATTTTCACCATTTTTATAGTGAATTTTAATAACTTCAATGCGTTATTGAATCGTGCATCGTTCCATTTTTATTAATGGCGTAGTTTCTACTTGTCAAATGTCAAAAAATGACAGCTCCAAAAGTGACATCTACCGAAATAGGGGGCTAATTAAAATATCACCTCTTATTGGAAAACCCTGTATAACTTTTCATCTGAAACAAGTCTTGTTCTCTATCTGAACAGCTAAATAAATAAAGCACTTCATAATTAAAAACTTTGTTCATAAACTAAATAAAATGTAGTTAGATCACATGTTTTCTTGTGTAATATCGAGTTTCGTACATTCATTTTCTAAAGTTTTTCTTTTCAACGCTAAGTTGTCATTCATTATTTTCCTCATGTTTTTTCTGTACAGTCTTTTCTCCTCGGTACTTTTTTTTTAAACATTATATTTTTTCTCCATTATTTTATAAATTATTTTTAATAAGCAGTTATTTTCTTCCATTTTATATTCCACTATTTTTAAAGTTTCGAATAAATTTTCAGAAAACTCTTGTTGAGTCTTAGTTTGCTATTGAAGTAAGCCACTTGTACCTTTTTTGAGCTACCACGCCGACGAATAATTGATGGAGAAGCAAGGTTAGGTTCACAATTTTCTTAAAGAGTGTATGTAGTTACAGAGCTAAAAGACTGTTTTAATTTTAGCTAATCCCACTGTACTCGCTCATCTTATAAATTATTTAATATGTGTAGCTATGAGCGTATGCGGTAGTGTCTAAAAAAAAAAAATAAAAAATAAAACTAATTGGAAACCATTTGGAAGCCGGTGTAAATTATTTAAATGTGGTTTGTGTATAAAACAGAGCTTATTACATTTTGTACGAAATTTGAAAGTGAAAGCTTTTAGGAGTTTTCTTGAAGAGCTTTTCTACATAAAAAGTTTAATTGGGAAAGCTTGCAGTTTTCTAGTGAATACTTTTCATTATGGTTTATACATGGAATAATTTCTGAAGCTTTTCTTATGGTTACGTTCGGAAGCGAAGAGATTTTACTTTTAAAGAACTGGAAATATTTTGGATACTTGCTTTTTATGCTTTTCAAATACTTATTTTAAAAAATATTCGTCATAGAGAAGTTTCTTAGAAACACATAAAACCATCCATCTTTGGATAATAGGAAATTTTTATGTTCGCCCATTATGCATTAATCAAGGCCAGTATTTAGCATGCATTTAATGGTTTCCCTGTGTACAATTATTATTAGATTTTGTAGGATTTTGTAGCTATAATTTTATAAATAAAATTGACTGTTATGAATGTCTTCCATATTAACCCTAATAAACATGTGTAAAAAATAAACAGCAATACTAAACGTACCTCAATTTGACTCCCTGTAATTCGAAACATATTTATAGTAATATAAACAACAATATTCTATTAATGAAAATTAATAATGCATAGAAAACACTAAATTATACAAAATTTTTGTATTTCTGGAAATAATTTGTAATAATACCTTCCTCACATATTTTCTTAGAGCAGTTTGAGCAAACCGTTACTGTATTGCACTGGAGTTTTGAAGGACAGAATGAACGATGCAATTTTTGTGATGATTTCAGATTCTGTGAAGATAATCCAGTAGCCTTCTTAATCATTTAGCACAATAAATTCACTGTCTGAGATAATTTAATACCCGCACAAAAGTAACACTATTGCTAAACATATATGTCATTTTGACTCCTATACCTACCCGTTATGTAACATACAAGCAACTAAGAGCTTCAGTATTCCATCCACAGTCGCGGCAGCCTCATTAATGAAGGTACTGAAAAGTTGTGACTACTTCGATATGTAGACAATAATATTTGGGGAGGAGTCAATTTGAATCACGTTTAGCTTTCTACGGTTAAATAAAGATACTGTAGGTATGTGCTATGCTTGATTCTTAATTTTTCATTCATTGTTATACTCTATCACACTGTACATCAACTAGCTCTTGCGTCTTGGTTTTATTAACGAAATCTGTCTAATCTTATTTTGGCTAACATTACACTCAGAAAAAAAACTGCTATTATAGAGCGAAATCGGGCTTTAAACTAAGCATACTCATGCATCATATAGCGCCAATCACGTGTAGGTTAAATAAAGCATCCAATTCTTGATATAAGTCACTTCTACTTCTTCTTAATTTAAGCAGTAACACTTATCAGTAGCTTGTCATGTTGAGTACAATCATGCTTCCTAAAAGTTTGATATTAAGCATGAATACTTGTATGAAGTTTCACATTTCAATGAATTCGTGCTTGCCTAAAGAATGGCATAGCGCTTAGCATTAGCATGAATGCTTGTCTATAGTTAATAAATCCATGCTTATCGAAAGTATGGCCTAGTGATTAGCTTTAGCATGAATGCTTGCCCACAGTTTGTTAATACTGAGTACATTAATGCTTAGCCAAAGTATGGCATCGTGCTTAGCATAAGTATGAATGCTTGTCTGTAGTGACAAAATCCATGCTTACCGAATTCATAATACATAATTCATTTTCTAAATCGTTATCTTTAATGAGATTAAAATAAGGCCTATCTTTAAGAAGACATGCTGATCTGACCATATTAAATTCGAATTCGGGCTTTATAAAATTTCCATCAAATAACAATTGTGAAAATTTTAAAGCGGATTTAATAGATAAAGTTAAGGCAATATTTTTTCTTGAGTTGGTATTCTTAGCATAAGACTTTAATTCCTGGTGCTTAGCTTCGAATCTCATTGTCCATAACTGCTTTAATGGTCCAGACATTCTTATAACTGTGACATAATGCACAAGGAAGTGATGCTTAGGCTTACGGGTATCCCGAAAGAGTTTCTGATACATATCATTATGTCTACTTATTAAACATTCGAGCTGCGTCAAGTCTGCATTATTAAATGATGGAAGAAAAATAAGATCAAAAATATCAATGAAAAGACATAAATACTTCCAGACTTTATTAGATTTTGGTATAAGGTCCTGAATCATTAATGGGAAGAAATGTGTGAAGGTTAACATTTCTCGAGCAGTCATTTTAAAATGCTTGCATTTTATTTGGTCTTCTTGTATAGGATTCCCTCTATTTTTTACCTCTATTTCTCCATACGCAAACATTTGTTTTCTATAGTTAAACTCTTCTAATATAACCAATTTATCAACAAAAATTAAGTGGTATAATACGTGACCTAGATTATAATGACAAATCCCTTCTAGTATGTCATGCATAATATCTAAAGCATAGTTTCTAGTTACGTGAAAAGATGGAATACTATTAAATATGGAATATTCTTTAATTCCACTTAGTTTTAATCGATTTTTTTCATTGGGAATGGATAAATCCTTTTCGTAATTTGATAAATTTCTAAGGGCTTCGGGAAATTCTTTGATATCTCGCTTCATGTCATTTATAGGACGCTTACATAACCTGCAGTAAAACATAGAATTGAAAGATTTGGTAAATCCAAGAATACCATTCAAACCGAGGTTGTCACCCAAAACTAAAGCCAAACTGAAGTATATATGCTTTGTAGTCCCCTCAATTGTAATATCAATACCATTATTCTCAAGTTTAGCCAATTCTGTCACTAACGGCTGAAACGCTGCAGCGTTCCCAAAAGTGTTTACGTCATTTGTATTAATAATTGCTGCCAAGAATATATGTTCAAGCTTAGAGAGCAAAAAATTTGGAATTGTTGGAACACAGTAATATACGGCGCATACTGAATTTGAATGTGCACCCAAGGGATTATTGACCCCAAAATCATCACAGTAAATATATAAGGGAATTACGATTTTACCAATGAAGGAGGACTCCCTTTCTTTCCACAATTCACCATTTATAAGATGATTAAGGTTTTTAGAACGACGTAATTTTGATGTATATTCCGTCATTTTTGCATACACATCCTTTGCTTCCATATACTTCTTTAGTTGAAATGCAATGGGCATAATTGTGCCAGTTATATTCTCTTCAGCCAATACAGGAATATTGGAGTTCAAAATCTCACTTATTTAGTTATTTATGTTGAATAATTTTGGAAGAGAAAGAATTCCTATTTCTTCCATATGACGAAAGAATTTGTATTCGCTATTAACAACCTCAAAAGGTTTTTCTATTGTTTCGAAAATATATTTAATCTTTTGAAGAAAAGTCCCGTTGTCATCAGAAACAACCGATTCTAAATATGTATAAATTCCACTTATTTCCTTTAAGATAGTGTCTGAAAGCAAATTCTGGATATAATAAATATCTTTTCTTGTGAAATTTGCATGACTATGCAAATTCAATGAGAACTTTGTTGCAGCTTTTTCAAAATTTGATTTGAATAATAGAAGATTATTTATATCAGAATTCACGGTTTCTGAAAGGTCTGCTGCTTCCCCCGGAATATTTTTTTCAACTTTTTCTTCTACTAATTTTTCACCCACTTCGAAATGTTGACGTTTATACTCATTTTGCAATTTGGAATGTTGGAAGTTAGAAACAGAGCTGTGCCTTGTTATTAAATGCTTTTTAAAAGCCTTTATCGAAGTAAATTTTTGGGGACATTTTTCCATGCACATATTTTATATGACTAACAAGTATATTAATTGAATTAAAATTATCATTACACACATAGCAAAAATACATTTCTAAGATGGAGTATAAAAACAATGAAAAAATAAATTCTTGAGACAGTATAACGACGGTGGAATATTATATTATATATTATTATATATATGTATATATTACATAACATTGAAATACAATGTTTAAATTTTGAAAATCAAAGCGAATTTACCATATATTTAGTGCTTAGTTGGGATTTGAATTAAATGAATAGTAGCCGGAGCAATGCGTCATACATGTATACATGTATGTTACATGTATGTTACACAAATGAAAATAATATTATAATAAATATTGTTTCTGTAAAACAAAATCCAGTTGGATATTGTTGCAAATTTTTTGATTGATTTAATAGTAAGTAAATTGAAATGATTATTAATTACTTTTTGGCATTTAATCTTGAAAAGAAGTTAGAAACCCTCGATGTGTTCTTGTCAAAATTGGTACGTATACCATAAAAATATAATTGAAAAAAAGTCCAGACTTGTTCACATTCTTCTGGATATCTCAAATCAAAAACTTGAAAGATTTTAAAACAAAAATCTAAAGATGACAAGAAGTTTTCAAACTTAATATAGTTGTCGTTAAAATAAACATAAAAAGATTTTAATTCAAAAAGAGTTTCCCCTACAACGAATATAAAGGGCTGCAACTTACGTTTCGAACTTGTACAATTCTGAATTTTACTATTGATTATCCGTTGTAGATCATTGATGCAAATAAGCTGTATTATTTGGCTTTCTTGGGATTCCTTTATCGACACCTTCCATTGACGAGCTTTACCTGAATCATATTTCCCGCTGGCTTGTGATACTTCTTGTTCGTTTTCTTTTGTTTCCCCAGGCAGAGATAATCTTGCAGTTGGCTTTAGCACTCCATGTAACAAAAGTGTGGTAATGTAAGAATTGGTATCTGAAATAACAACAAATTAATTTAATTTTGTGGCCTAAAAACTTTATAAGTTGCAAAAATACAAACCTTCTGAATTTTTGTCGCTATATGATCGTAACAACTGCTTCCAATTTGTACCCTTGAGATCTGTTTCGTAAATTTTCCAAACCGCATTTTCAAAAGACTGCCACTTTGTAAATAATTTTCTTCCTTTTTCTGGATACAGAGTATCAAAATCAATTTCAATCTAATAAGAAAATATAGTTGGAATGCATTATCGTCGAAAAATATGAAATCAAAGCTTACAAAAGAACTAGCGCCGCTGCCTTTCAGTAAGGGCCATTCATTTATTATACTAGATAGTTCCAAATTTTTGTACTCAGACAACCTTTTACTTGCGGTGTCTTTATATAACTTAGAAGCTTCTTCCCATGGAATATTTTTGTAGTTATACCGAAGAGTTGATTTAATTTCTTCGTATTTAGTATTGTCTGCAAATTCAGTTGAAATGAAATTAATTAGATATAAATTATAAAAGCAGTTTCCTTGAATACTCTGTTGGTTTTTACATTTTTTTACCATTATATTATTAATAAATTTCTTGCTCTAACTTACCAATAAAATTAATACTATCCTGTTCCTGATATTCAAAAGGAGTTTGAGGAGATGTAGAGCTTCTAGAGGACACAGACTTGTTGGAAGGATCTATAACCCCCAAAACACGGAGCCTTCGAACCTTGTTCCTCCATTTATTGTAGAGCAATCCTTGAGGATTTTTCTGCTTCTGCCTTGACTTATAGTATGTTTCCTATTTTTAAAATAGTCAAATAATACTTTTAACAAAAAGTGGTTTAAATGCACTAACATGATTTTCAGTTGGGAAAAGTCGCTGCATCTCTTTAGAAAAATATGATATATTATTTAAATCCATATTTTTCTTATTCGATAAAAAGTAATCTGTTATGATGTCAAGAATTTCAGACTTATGAGTTTCAAGAAGTTGTTTTTTAGCTTCGTAAAATTGCAATATAATTCGACCTTTTCCATTCGAGCTCAATAATTCATGTAGATCCTATTTAAAGAAAATATGATGACAAATTTCATTCGTTTTAAAATAAAGAAAATTACACAATTTGAATTAAAATCCGGGTAAAAATCTACTCCATGTTTAGTTTGCGCTTGTGTCATTTTGCCTTTACTATATATAGGTGAAATTTCTCCTCCTCTCCATTTAAATAAAGCGTCTTTAAATTCTATTCTCTGTTTAATTTTCTCAAATGGAAATATTTCATTGATGTCATCGGCAGAGATTATTTTTATGTGCCAAGTAGATAGCTCTAATTCTAAATTTTTTGTAATTTTTGTCTTCAATATGTGAATATGTAATAATTAATTTGTAAAATTACCGAGAATGCGGTCGATTATTGGTTTCGATAACTTCCAAGACTCTAGAAATTCTTTAGTAACTTCTTTGGAGAGAGGTTGTGGTAATACATCAGGATCTTTTCCCTTAAAGTGTTTGATCGTAATAACAAAAATACAAATTTTTATTCGAAATAAATATTATACTTCTTTTCCTGATCTCCAGTTAAATAAAGCATTTTTAAATTCAATTCTTTCGTTCAATTTTGGTAAAATGTCGGTTATATCCTCGACATGTAGAACCTTAAGATGCCAAATCGAAAGTTGCAAATCTGTATTTAAAAATTATTATCGGATCAAATAAAAAGTATAGGTATTTTACTATTACCCAGAATGCGTTGAATTATCGTTTGGCGTAAGCCGCACGATTCCAAAAAATTGTGAACCGATTTTTCGGAAAAATTATCTTCTTGTAATCGATTTTCATTTGTTTCCGGTCGTCGAGATGAAATAGGTGAGAAAAATGCTCCCTGCTGGATATTGGAATCTAAGAATGGCGGAAACTGTGTCACAATATCTTGTGATGTCAGTTGCTCCCTATTATTGTGATCCGAATTACTTATTTCATTAGAATCATCAACATCTTCATTTTGTAATTGTCTAATTAAACACTCAGCAAAATTATCAACATCATCATTTTCCATTTTTAATGTGATTCTATGAAACTTTAATTCTGTTGCAACCAATTTTCAATTTCTCTCCTTTTCGTATATTTGCGTAATTTCTCTTCTTTTAAAATATTGATAATATACCGCAATTTTATTCTGTTGGTAATTTCTTTCGTAGGAAAAATGTTCTTTAATTCTAACTCACTTATGTCCGAAATATTTTCGACAGATCGATTGTTAGCTTTTAATCTATTAAAAACTTCATACGAAAATCCCCATGCCTTTAAAATTTTCCATAACAGTTGTAAGCTTTTGGAATGCTAAAATAACGTAAATTTTATTGTAAAGAATTGAAAATTTTATATATACTTTCAATAGATGTGGAATAACATAAACAAGAGCCTTTTAAATGGTGGAATGGTTTTTTATGAAATATTCATGATTATAAAATCATTTCAAATCATTTCGATGGTAGAGAGATGTTCTTTATTAACGATATTTTTTAGAACTTAGAAATAAAATCTTGGAACATATAACTAAAGAAAGCGAAATAACGTGTAACATCCATATCGGTGTCATTGTACCTCGGCTCTATGGCGAAGGGGTGGATAGCCAAGGAAAATTTCACCACTTGCTAATGTCAGTTAAAAGTAAACATCGGATTCGTGTTTTTGTGAGTTCTGTATCTTGAAAGTTTTATTTAAAAAAATCTTTAAATTGTTCAGAGATTTAACGTAATTTTGAATAAAATCATTTGAAGTGACAATTTTATGGTTAAGCCTTAGATTTAAATCAATAAACTTCAGAAGATTTTAACAAAAAATTATGTTGAAATAATCGCAAAGAGCCATTTTTTAGGAAAGTTGTAGTCCTGAAATTAAACTAGAAAGTTTGCTTTCTGGAAATGCATGAAAAGGAAGTGAAAAAGAATAGCAAAATAAAAATATCAAGATATTTGTTCAAAATACCTTTTTGTTTACATTTTTGTTTTCTCACTTTTTTTGGTTCTTTTACGTTACAGTGGCAGTTCACAATTTTGTGTTGTTTTGGAGCAGTGGAAAAATTGAAAGGAACATTGAATACATTTTAGGTCCCAAAAAGATATCCTCTTTCACTTCTTTTATACGTATTTTTAGAACATAAACTTTCCAATTTAATTTCAATATTGCAATTCGGCGATTATTGTAGCAGCACCACACAGCACATTTCATCGTTAAAATGTTCAAATGTCTATCGATTAAGTCCAACGCTTAGCCAGAAAATCGTCGCTTCAAATGTTTCTGAGCAAAATTAATTTAAATCAGTTAAAAGTATTTTATTAAAAAACATTCTACAGAAAGGCCATTCCACTTCTTCTAAGAACCAAGATGCTGAAACACTGACACGGCACTAATACGATGAAAATTCGAAACGAAATAGATTGTTTCTACGTAGAAGCAAAAAATATCAGAACTAAACTAAAACAAACATTAGAGTACAGCACTCCAATTGTTTAGTCGCCTCACCCGAAAGTAAGAATGTCATTATTTCCACATTATCATATACAAACTCATAATTATAAACACAAATTTTTTATCAGGAACTATAATCATACCTTGTTCAGTTTTACCATCTCTCTCCGTTAAATTTGCACTGTATCTTTCACTTTTAAAATAATAATCTTTACACAAATATTGCAGCTCTTGATAAAAGCAAAATTATCGACGCTTAAGTTAGCAACTCTTTGCAAAGAAATACTACACTTCCGAAATCTACCGAACCGAAGGCAAAGAACAACTATGACAATTTCTTCCTCATAAATGAATATAAGTAACAACTACACCTATACTAAGCATGTTGCGTGCTTGCAACAAGAACGCTTGCGACTTAAACTAACACTTTCTCTCTAAGAACAACCTGAAGATGCTTACTGTAAGCATGTGTTTTATCGCACGTACTTACGTTAAGCATCGCCGAATTGTTTCCAAGAAAAAAAGGTTAGTTCGAAGTACAGTGTTCTTGTTATTAGCACACAACAATCTTTGCGGGAGTACAGTTGTTACTTCTATTTAATTATATGTGTCACAAAATACATGCTTGTCAAAAACAACAGCAGATGCATCGAGTGGAGTTGAAACTGAAATTTTTCCGTAAGATTAGTGTTGCCATCCATTTAATATTTGTAGCTATAAAGCGCAGACTTTCTAGGAAAGATTTTCATATGTAAAGTACCTACACTAATTGGCACAAATTTCTTATTTTCAAATAAATTCGTAGTACAAAAAGTACACCTAAAATTAAAAAATTAAAAGAAGAACTACTAAGTTGAATATTGTTTGTCGGTCTATCAACTATCCGTCTGCTAGTCCATTCGTTGATTAAAAATTTAAAATTTAATTTAGTTTCTATTTTAGTACTCCCATAAGAGAAAGTTAGAGCACACTTGAAATTGAATTAAAATTTAGATTTGTGTTATTTGGTATTAGTATAATGTAAATGTGACTTTAGTTTTAATTTAAGTTGGCTCCAACACTTTTTAATGAATATGGCCCTTACAGACTTGGAAATTTGAACATTACTTTTTTTAATGACGTTTTTACTATATATTCATATTCAAATATGGTTGAGAACGTTCTGATACAGAAACCACAAATTTTGTATTTGGCTTATACTTATATTAAAGGTGTCATTGTAAATTGGCTTATATTAAGAATTTTAGTTTTTGAGTTGTGCGTGAGTTGTGAGTGAGCGATATGTTGCTACCTGATACCTAAAAATACTTGTCCTATTTTGTTGTCCAAAAACTATATGTAATATTTTTGTACCACATAGCATGGCAACACTAGTCATTAGACTTAAAAAATGAATTGCTTTCATTTCGTTTATTGTCAGTAACACTACACGTATTTACATTAAGCACGCAACTAGACTATTCAACTTAAGTTATTAATTGCTAACTCCAAACGAGTCATACTGGGGTTACGCATGTTTGCTTAAAGTAAGTACAAAATACATTAGTACTGAGTACACTAGTACATGCTAATGCTAAGGCTTAAATTCGCTCTTTTGAAGCATGTACTTTTTTCTGAGTGTATTTGTTACCAACAAGTAGCTAAACTTATAATATTACTTTACTTAGAAAACGGTTGAAAAATAATGAAAACTAATTTGAAAGTAATTGACAAATTTAATAGTCAAATTATACAAAATAAATACGCTAAACAAGTAATCTTAACAGATGTCATTTATAGATGTAATGTCAAATAGTAAATGGAACTACTAGAAAATCTGTTAAAGGCTTGGTTAAGCTGCGTTAGTCAATTAACTTAAAAGAAGGTAAGATGTGTGCCGACCACTGACATATATATAAATGGACTGACTGATATCCTGTGTCATGTGGGACCAGTTTTGATTTCAGAAAGTATTCTCTCACTGTCAATACTACCAACTGTCGTAAACTGGCGCTATATTTAAATTATTTGGGAAATTACTTAGATGCCTGTTAGTGGGATTTACTGGATTTATCACAAAAATATTCGGGACTATTAGTATTGTTAAATTTTGTTATGAGCTGAAGGGAATGTTTTTCACAAGGCTGTTTTGGTAGGGAAGTTTTGATTAATAAGTTGCCAGCTCTGCAAATACCGCTGCACTTCAAGCAATTTTTCGTACCCAATCAGGGAAAAGTTTTTATTACAATAAAATTAAAAAGAAAATTGATTCAGTTCATTTCATAATTCACATTTAATACTGAAGTTGTCAAAGTAATTAAAAGTAATTAAAAGTATTTGAAAAGAAATGAGAGGAATTATATAGTAATTCCAAATACTTTTTAAATACTTTTGGGAATTTGTAGGTATTTTTGTAATGGAATCGCAAATTCAATTACTTTCCGGTATTTTAAAGTATTAGCTGTCATTCCGGGAATGGGACTGTAAAGTCTTAATTCCAGTACAGGAAGCTTAGTAATGGGAATTGCCAATTCGTAAATACTCGGTATTGGTAATTAAGAGGTATTAAATCCATTAAGTAATGAATATTTTACAGCTCAGTTCATACCTATATATTTGGCTTCAGTTCATTCAACATTATCCTTTAAGGGGCTTTGATAGTTGAAGTGGCAACCAACGAGGATTCACTTTAATAAATTATACAATTTATTTATCGAGAAATATTTTCTTTTATGACATGCCTGAGGGTATGATTAATCAAGTCGTACACCTATTATTTTTCAACCTTTTACTTATTTCTTACTTCTTACGAGAAATTCACAATTCAAAATAATTTGGTTAATAGTTTTAACAATTAATTAAAGCAACTACATAAAAACATATGACTCTAATTTTCCAAACATATTTGTTTCTTTTTCAAAATTGCCAACTCAAAATATCTTCTTATGTCCTGCAAGGTATTTTCGAAATTGAATTTCCGAAACCCTACAAATCCCTATATGCGTAAAGACAAATACCTGCCATAGAGCAGTGTCGAAACAGCAAAACTTACATACGTTGTGGTGGTGTCGCCACAACCAAGCTTTTGTGGATCCAAAATCGGTATAACTCTCTTCTCGACGTAAAGAAGAAGTAAAAACTTTTTATCTAAATCATTGCCTTATGTTAATAAATTTGGTTTCTACCTTATATTCTACGAAATATTATAAAAGCACGTTGAAATGATTAAATTCTCCCCATCGGTAAAAAATCCCTGGTGTAATAGTGACATACGTAGGCTAATCATCGCGGAAATGGCTGTTTTGTATCGTCATTAGAAAATTTCTGGGTCTACTTCTAAAAAAAAAGGCGTTTTAAGTGCTTTCCAAATAGGGTAAATTCTGCCATTTGTGCAGCTAAAAAAGTATATTTCGATTCAAAGCTTGGTCCTGGGATTCCTCCTAGAAAATAGTGGAGCAACTTGCAAAAGCTGGGTATGTATGGCAGTGACTATCCTCATTGTGCATTCTATCCCAATGACTTATAGAATTTTTACGTCAAAATAATGCCCTGCAAACATCTTCCAACAGCAACAATTTAATTCGGATTCTGGAGTTCGGACAAACTGCCTTTTCGTTTATATGCGTTGATTTCTCCGAGGTTTTCATTGCCATGAATGTTGTCAAATCGTCTGTTATTGGACCTGATGATATCTCGCCTAGGTTTATTAAAACTATTGTGCCATTTATTCCTTCAGTTTTGCTGCATGCATTTAATGCATGTTTCACAGTGTCCATCGCTCTGGAAGATGGCTGTTATTATTCCTCTTCCCAAGTGTCGCAAGTGTTCCGAAATGGCAAATTTTCATCTCATCAGTTTACTCTGCTTTTTGACTAAAGTATACTAGAAAAGCTTCACAATTCGTCACTTATTTAAATCATGGTCGTATGCTCTCCTGTGTGCAGTCTTGTTTTAGGACACGACACAGCTGTGAATCAGTCTTGCTTAAAGTTGTATCCGATCTGACAGATGCAGTTTACAGTAATCGAATGTGCATTTTGGTCCTCCTTGTCTTCAGCAAGCTGTTCAATTCGATCAGCGATGACCGACTTTTCCTTAAGCGTCGTCAATATTTCATTTTTCCGAATACAGCCGACACCCTTATTACAAATTTCTTGCTCTGTCGTCCTCAATCGATCAAGTTCTGCGTTATATTTTCTACTCCCTTATAGACTAAGAGCTGGCGACCAAAACTTTTACTTCATTTGATAAACCAAATTTTCCATCTTATCATAATCTCTAAACATCGCTTATAACACATTCGGAAGTCTTTCTGGGTTCCAATGGTGGAGCAAATCTTGAACACGGGCTCCTTAAAAAAAAAAAACAAATCAGTTTCTAAAATGGGATCAATCGGGAAAAACCTTCGTAGGGTTGCCATATAAAAATTTCGTTTTTCGCTATATATTAGAGCACTGCCTAAGAATACGTAGCCATAGAGAGCTGAAATTTGGTACAAAGTGTTTTCATAGCAATAGTAAATACTAGTTCAAAAATAGACTAAACCACGCAGCCGTTTCTTGATGCTGCCATACAAAACTTTGGGTTTTCACTATATACTTGGAAGCTACCTGAGGACGCGTCGATGTGCAGCGCTGAAATCTTGCACACGACGTTTTCATAAAAATTGTAAATACAAGTTAAAGAGTGGATCACCAAATCGGCAATCCTTTCTTGGTTTTTTTTTTTCATTTGAAATAACAAATTAGAACATTTTTTAGCTTTTGCTATATACCGGAGAATCCCAAAAAAATCTTTCTTGAACAAAATTAAGTTCAACCCGGTAAAAGTCCAAAAGAGTAATCTTTTTATTTAAGTATTTTGGTCACTAGCTCTCCATCTATTAACTCTCAGTCATGGTATACCCCAGGGTTCTATATTTGGTCCGCTGCTCTTCTTATTATATATAAATGATTTACCGATGTCCGTGAAGGACTGGAGATGAATGACTCTATGCGGATGATGCCCAGATTTATTTGAATAGACCCATAGGTTTGATTGGGGATTGTGTTGTTCGGACCAATGATGACTTGATTAGAATTAGCAAATGGACCAAATATAAGCATCAAATATTTCACCCAAAAAGTCCACCAGTATCTCTATATATACGATCTACGATCTAGAAGAACTACCGCCAGTAATGATAAATAATACCATCATTCTTTATGTTACTTCAGTTTGGAATCTGGGTATTGAGCTCAATGGGAAGATATCTTATTGTAATCATGTCTCCTCTGGCGGTGCAAAGGGGATGCGCATGGCTGCCAAGGGGGGCTACAAGCAAAGGAAAGGCCGTGTATATGCTCCGTGTTTCGTGTGCTGAACAAATGCATACTCTGATTCCTGATGACAGTACGTGTTCATAGTGAAGCCTGCATGTATACGACCTAGTACGGCTGCTTGGAATTAGTACTTTGGTAGCTCAAGACTACGGGCTGTAGTCTCAAGCCTATGCTAACCTAAAGGGCGGATCATAACCTTCTCGTGGTCCACTCCTGTCACTTATTTATAAGTGCTAATATGATTAAGCCCGAACGGAGTTACCAGTAACGTTTAAGAATCTGCATGAAGGTTCACTGGGAGTACTCATGATCGTACGATCATGTTGTACGATGCCATACCAATTGGGTAGCCGACATTGCTAACTTGGTACTACGGGGTTGAGTAGCCCAGAATAGCGCTGCTTTTAGTAGCAATATTCGCCTCAACATGGGATGGCCCCCTTGTGGGAGCATCGTAGTGGCTGTGGTTAGCCCATATGCGGGCAGAGTGAGATTTTCTGAGTCTGCATGGCTTAGGCGAACATTCTTCTCTAAACAGAGTAGTTTGTTCTTTTATCATAATTGCTTACTGCGTCCGTGAATTTGAAGGATGGTCGCTTGGCAATGTGTGATTAGAGGATTGGCTCTCGGCGTGGAGTCGCGCTAAATCAACCGGGTGCCGTGACCCACAGATCGGAAGAGATTTTAGATAGGTCTCGCTTCGATCAGTAAGTCCAATGTCAAGCATGCACTGACATAAACTGGTACTTCTGAGGCAGAATATAAATTATATTATGCCCCTCGGGGACGTTGATTGTCGTTATCGAATCCTTGCATTGAGACTGCCGTGAGATTAAGCCATAATGGCAGGTGCTCACGTAAATACTGACATATTTCTGTAATCATGTCTCCCATTCACTTAGGAAGGAGTATGCCTGATTGAGACAATTGAGATTATCCGCCAGGTTGTTGTCTCGTCAAATGCCCTTGAGACTGGTCAAAGCCCTAATATTATCCGACTTCAGCTTTGGGCGCTTAATTTTCCCTAAACTTGATTCACACTGTCAGGAAAAACAATCACACAGTCTGATTTATTCATGATTTGTCCAGATCTTGTCATGCTTCTCCATTTATTGACTCTTTCCTTGAATGCTTGTTAGGAACGTATCTTATGCATAGATCTGTTAGAAGGCTAACATTTTTATATATTATCTATTCTACTCTAAACAACCGACGTACTTTAATGATAGGGTTCGTCCCTTTATATCTGCTCGTCATTGCAACCTCTTACTACCTAATTACCAAGGTCAAATTGGAAAGCGATCTTACTTTGTGCAAATTATTCGAATATGGAATAGTCTACCAGTCAGGTTTCTAACTCTGATTCACATACCTTAAGGCGCAATAGATTCCATTGTTTTACTGTGTGTGTGTGTTGTGACTGTGATAACGCATTACTTCTCTCGATTTTTCATTTCCCCGCCTAATTTGTTTACTTTAATTTTTTTCTTTTCCAGTTTACTTTCATATTTTGTTCTCTATTCTTTTTATTATTATTTTTATCTTTACATCCATACTTAGTTAGTTATATTTCGACTCATTTTTTACGATATTTGTACCTTACCAACAAATAAACAAAACATATTATTATTATTAATACCGTTTCAAGTGAGGAGCTCAATTATTGTGCGGCCTGTTCCAACGCTCTTTCTTCCCTCAATAAGTAAAGTTCTAAACTTTAATAGGATTTCCAATGCAAAAGGTAACAACACTGCATGCATTATCTTAGAGGTGCTGAGTTAGCACTTTTTTTCTGTTCATTGTGGCAATCCTTGGAATAAGGTGGAGTAAATCAGCACATAGACTTACAAATTCAAAAATCATTTGTCCTTCCCAAAGGAATTGCAAGTAATCTCTAAAAAGTTTGTTTTATTGTCCTACTACTTCCTTTTCCTCTAGTAGTTCGTCAACAAACAATATATACGAGATGGAAAGCTTTTATCTATATATAGTCTTGTCTTTCTAGCGTCTATAAGTATATGTCCTTAAACCATCATCATTTAAAACTACTGTTCCGTAACAGGCGAATGCACAAAGTAAGTCTTCCTTGAGCAAATACTTAAAAAGAAAAACTAGTTCTTGACTTCATTTCCATCTTAAATCAACTCCTTAGATATTTTTCTGTTTTAGATTCATGATTTCAGTGCTTCAGAAGTCTGTGTGTGTCATTTATCCTTATATTCCTATTCGTCCTTTGTCCGTTTGGCGTGAACCCTTAAGATAAAAAAACTTTCCGCAAGACTGAGATCCTAATGGTAGTATTTGAGTCACGTATCGCTGAGATTTTCTGCTGTTGGGATATTGTTTTTTTTTTACCTCTATATAAAAGACGAAAAATCATTTTGCCGAAATTATCACTTGGAAAACTCTCGTCGAAAATAATCACACTGTGGTCCAATTTAAACTTTCAATGTCTCACTGGAGAAAAACTTTTTTGACACAGTGGTAATAAAGTAAATAAAACGCGAATAAAAAATGACTGCATAAAATTCGAGAGGTATGTATAGTGCCAACAGGATCTCTGGCACCGGTAGTCGCATTATAGTTACATGCCCTAAGGAAGCTTCTTTTTCTCTCTCTCACTCCATTTTATATGTCCTCGATGCGGACAATCACACGTGGTTTTCAGCTACTCCTATCTAGCTAGATGTTTTATGTGCATACATACATATATGTATGTATGTATGTGTGTTGGTCGGTATATTTTGTACATTTACTTTTTAAGGACTTTTCCGGAGCTTTAAATATCTTCCTTTTACTCGACGGAGAGTTTTATGGTTCGTTGAAGTAGAACAACAATATCAACTGTTTGCTAGAAGGAGGCTGGAGGCTCGAGATATTTCTTAAGCTATGTACGAAGTTCACTTTAAGGAACCATTTCACTTTATACGCTCCACAAGGAAGAAATAGTAGAGGCAGATTTTCTATGTTTGTTGTACATATCGTGCAAAATGTAAGCCATGGTGAAATTGTGGAACTGGGCCAGGATTTTTTTCGTTGTTTTTTTTTTAATAGGGAGAACTCTGTTTTTAGTTCGCGACAAGTCATGCTCGTTTAGAAGTTGTAATTACCTCTATAACAGGAAGATAAAAAGGAGAAGACTTTTCCCTGACTTTGACAACAGCTTGCATGGCGAAAATTCATTTGGCTGTTTTTATGCTTTATGCTTAAATCATCATGAATTATGTCTACTTGTTGTTTTTAAGTTTTCATAAAATTTTAAGTAGACACAGCACAGCAGGAAAATTATTTCAGTTTTTGTGTTGAAATAGAGTACAAGAAACATTTGGTATTGTTTCCGTATTTGCCTTTATATTTTTAATATGTATGCGAATAAATTGATATGGTCAGGATAAGGATAAATTAGGATGTATGAATGTGACAGATTGGAAGGATGAATTACTAGAATTAAATCTTAAATTATTAATGGAAATAAAAATTACCACATCATTGGACAGGAGAAAAGTTATCCGGTTCTTTAAAAATAAAAAGTTGTGATTTCGAATTTCAGTTGATGCTGCAGTTGTTTTTGTTTATAATTTGAAATCATTGCAAGTATTTATTTGATCATGTTGGAAATTGATGCTTTCAAAAATGGCAAAAATGATTTTTGCATTTTTAAGTTTTCTGACTTTTCCCGCCAAACAGCCAAGAGGCCTCGGACTAGCCATGGACAAAAAATTGAATTTTTTATCTCGTTTAATGTATTTTGAAAATTGTTTTCAAATTAATTTTCAATTTATACGGCGTTTTTCGCAGTATCAGTTAAAGAAAAATGCTATGACACAATTTTAAACCTAAATCCTGGATAATCTGCGTGTTCAATTTAGCTGCTTTATTACGAGCTTTATGATCGCATCTGAAAGATTGGATTTTTTTTTATATGCCATGCACATCTCTGGCCATGGGCGCCAGCAGGATTATTTTTAGGGGGTGCATCTAGGCATACATTATATTCGCATTCTTGATTTGACGTGCTTATTATAAAAAGTATAATAATTTATGTATAATAACGTCATAATGTAATCAATTACGAATTCCATTGTTTTACGCAATAAGGCCTCTGGCCTTTGATCATTGCAAACAAACACGACGATGTATATACACAAGCAAATGCGAGCGTGGAGCATTAGACTCATTCAAAAATATGTAGGGGAATATCGCCAGGATTGGCTACCCTTTTTACTTTTGCCCACAACTTCTGTTTAAGGAAGAATATGGTCAATTTAAGCACATCTTTGGAAAGGTCTAGAGAAAAGGAACACTTGGGTGAAAATGAAAAAGTAAAGGGATTTAAAAAAAAAAGCTGTTAAAGTCGGCCGGTGCTGTCTAGGTTGGCCAATCGCTGAAAATCGACAAAATATGTGCTAAAATGATTCAAAATGACCTGGAAAGATTAATTGAATAAAATAAAAAGCCGAATTATTTTTATTTTTCTGTTTTTTAGCAAAATTTGAATGGCACATTATTCGGAATCGCATTTCCGGCGAATGTAATAGCTCGTCGTTATATTGGCGCACTTCAAATGCACTTCTCACTTCCATTGTCCGAAGAGGGCTTTTTCTGTGCGTTTTTGGGCGGGTATCTTCCTTTAGCTGATATATTATTGGCGGACTTGGTTGAGCTTGGTGCTGGACGTTTTTTGGGCATCTTCGAAGCAAACAATCGCAGTGGGTCAACCCTGACTATACAAATGATCCAATCTTGACAACAAGCGCGTCACGTCAAACATGTTAGAGGATTTAATGTTCCTCTTGGTTTATTTGCAAGCATGAACCGTACAACACATTCACAATGCTTACCGTGACGATTGCATATTTTTTTTTTAATTTCAAGTCACTGAATGCACAACACATGCTTAACATTCATGTTTCTAATGTCACGAAAAGTTGGCTGTCACTGAAAGACGTTTTGTTGGACTCGTACATTGGTGGCGCTAGTGATCAACACAAAATAATCGCCGACCTAGGCAACAGGCTAACCCTGATGACGAATTACCCTATACACATTATTGAAATAAAGGAAATAATAACATTCTATTGTACCGCCGACGACACATCCCTTGCCTTTGAAGCTTGCAATCGACCTCTGATCAGTAGCGTTTATCGGGTGGCTGCGGGGGAGGGGGCAAGAGATCAGTCACTCTACCTGGATTACATTATCCATTATGAAAATTTGATACCTTCTAAATAACGCAATGCATATGATACGAATTTAAGCATCTACCCCTACCACGTTGTGGTTTCAGCTTAATATGGGATAAAATAGAAGCGGTGTTAAACGAAGATGGGAAGTAAGAAAATTCACATTGTTTTAATTTTAATTTTAACTAAAGCAGATAAGGGAAATACGACAGTAGTTTTACAGAGAGATTTGTATATTGAAAAAATTTACAATTTTTTGTCTAATGTTAACGTAACAGAATTAAAAACAGATCCAACACAAAAATTTCAAGAGAGGTTGTCAAATCAGTTAATAGTGCATGCTTAGTATTGAATGATCATGAAAAATTTTCTTCAAAGATAAATAATCCATCCATACCAATTCTTGACGGCTTAGTCAAGTTACATACATAAAGTTAACGAACCTATTAGACCTGTGTGCTCAGCCATTAAAGCTCCAACGCAGAATTTGTGTAAAAAGATTAGTGTCTTGATCCCGGAATTATTAAATTTTAAACCTGACTATACAGTAAAAAATTCTGTTCATTTGTGTGACAAAGTAAAAAACTTACAGCTTCCATGTAATGCTAAATTAGTTTCGTTCGATGTTTGTAATTTATTTCCGTCCATTCCTGTATCCAAACTCAAAAATATTTTAAATAATGACATTAATAACAAGATCAATAATTCTGAGAAGTCTTCACAGTTAAAATCTTTAATTAACGTATGTTTAAACCAGAACTATTTTCAGTTTAATCGGAAGATTTACATGCAGAAGGAAGTCTTAAGTATGGGTAGTGCCGGTTCACCTTTCTTCGCAGAGTATTTTATGAACAATTTTGAAGAAAATCTGTTCAAAAACAAAAACTGTGCCCTATTAAAGTATATTTTAGTATGGTTTCGTTATCTAGATGACGTCTTTTGTATCTGGACAGGTACAACAAGACAACTCAATAAATTCGTTGGAGACATTTTAAACAAAATAGAACCATCCATAAAATTTACTGTAGAAATCACAATTGTTGATGGGAATTTCGATTTCAACATTTACAGAAAAGATACCTACTCAGACGCTATTATCCCTTTAAAGTCCTATCATTCTTGGAACACTAAGTTAGCAGCATTCCACGCTATGATATGATGATGTCTCCTAAATATTCCACTTAATCAAACCAATTTCAACATAGAGCTTGGCACTATTATTAAAATAGCTGTCAACAATGGATATAAAAAAAGAATAATTTATGACCTACTTAGAATTAAAGCAAAAAAACGTGCAACTAACATAGTATACCCACATGATAAGGGAATAGAGATAACTAAGTGGAGGAAAGTACCCTACATTGAAGGTATATCGGAAAAAGTAAAAGGGATACTTCAGGAATATGATGTCCAACCAGCCTTTTTCAATAGGAGAAATCTGAAAAATCTCCTCCTAAATAATAAGATAGAACCTAAAATAGAAACCACAGAGCGCAGTGGGGTATATGAAAATGGCTGTGATGACTGTCCAGGGTTATATATAGGGAAAACAAAAAGAAAAATAAAAACAAGATTTTTAGAACATATTTCCGGAGCTAAACATGACAGAGCACTATTAGGTTTATCTAAACATCTAAAAAACACGAACCATAGTACGAATACCAATAATATAAACTATTACAACAACAGAATGGAGGAATTATTTTAGACAAATATGAACAATTTGAGATAAAAAAAGCGATTTCACTACACAAACACATTCTCAATGATCAATTAGATGAGTACTCGAATAGTCCGTTAATAGATCCGCTAACATACAAAAATAAAAATAATTGTAATCCCAGATTAGCTAGGTATAGTGAGTAACCTGATGATGCCTCAGTAGGGCGAAACGCGTCGGTTTTTGTTATTAAAAACGTGAATAAATTGATACTTTGGAAGAATAGTTTTGTTATAAAAATTTTGTAAAAAAAAAATTTTTGTGTTTAAATGGCTTTTAACAATATGTTCCAACAAGTGCATTCAAAAAAATCACTTAAGAAAATTCTCTATCGAATTAAACCTAGAACTTCATGGAAAGAACTTATTGTCTCTTATTGTATCTGATAAATCGCTTCTCATCCACTCACAAATCTTCAAAAAGTGTATAAAATTCCCCGTGTGTATTCTGCTCATATCACTTACCGCTATATCATTGACCTGAATACTACTGACCGCGGCCGCTGCTGCTCCCGGTAACTATCGCCACGATCACCGGTACCACGTCGGTGTGCGCCAGGCTTAAAGCCACAGATCAAATTATTCATCTGAAAATGTTGAAGAATTCTCCACCTTCATTCCACACTTAGCCTCTTAGAATATAGAGAGTATAGGAAGTGTGATAAGCCTAATTTAGCGTAGTAAAATTCTGATTGTGTTAGAATCTGTTGCCACTGTAGTGAGCGGGGCAAGAAGATATATGGTTGGTCCCACCGAAAATGATCTTAGTAGCTGTCATTACTGGCAAATACCTCAGGAGCCTCCCAGCTTTTTCAAATGTAAATAAATCAAGCAGCTAAACATACATTTCTCCAATTTCCCTACGTCAAGCACCTCTAAGAAAAGCCACGATCATGCATATATACGAACTTTATTAGTATCAACACTTCCTGTACCCTCTATATTCTAAGCTTAGACTTTCTGATTTTATCTTAGAGAGGTCGATTTGCTTCTATGCACACAAAAGCATTTTCATTTATGCAAATCTCTAGCATAAAGTAATAAAGGCTAAAGAGATGACAAGATTAACTTTGCTTTGCGAACCAATATTTGAAAGCTCAATCTGAAAGTTTGGATGCAATCGTCAAAGCTTTTCTTTCAGAGCTCGCATCTTCTGTATTGAATTTGCAGCCCACTGTACCAGCAGGCATCACATCAAGTCAAGTTATGATGTACTGAATGGAGTAAATGCAACACTACCAAAGTTTACCATGGTAGATATTAATCCGTATATGAATGTGTTACTTTTGGAAGCTCTTTTGATACAAAATAATATTGCTTCAGGCGGAAGAAATATTTTGCGATGATATACAACTCATTTGAAGGTATTAGCTGCTTTTTTTTTTTATACTGTACTGGTTCATTGGAAATTTAAATTAATTTCATTCTATAAAACGTCTATAGGTAGCCATGATTTTTTTTTATCAAATTGCTTTTCAATATTCACAAAATGCCAAAATAGATCTAAAATATTTGGTTTTAATTCTCTTCAAAAGCTGGCAATTTGATGGTTTTCATTCATTTATAAATCCGTGCATCTCCTTTTATAGGGATCAGGAAAAAAAAACCAGCATTGTAATCGTAATAGTACTGCATATTATATGTAAGCAAATTTCTTAGACGGCGGTGTTTTTTTCACTGTTGTATTCAGTGTTTTTATCTTACAGACGTAAATATAATGAAATAGTTGATGAATAATTCTAGCAGCTTGAAATGGGAACATTTCGAAAATATAAACAACATTTTTACAAATTCATCAATTATTTTTATGTATTGAGATCGTGTGATATTCAAATTGTCGGTATTATGAGTGGGGTGAGAAATAATAAAATTGACTATTCTTTGCGGACTCCCTGTGACAATCCTTAATATTTTCAATATCGATTATCTTTATAAAGAGAAATATAGGGCAAACGTCCTGTTTTTATATGTTGAAAAACTTTATGATAAATATCGTCCAGAAATGATACATGAAATTTTAAATTTACATTCCTCATACAATGCAGGCAACCATTTAGAAACATTTTTTCTACTTGAAAATGGGTTAAAAGAATAAAGTATACTGATATTTTTGTAAATCAAATTTTATGCTTTTATTATTTTTAGTTTGTTAATTGCTTTGTTTTTCTGTTTAAAGAGTTTCTGGGTTTCCCATATGCAGTGTTTTTTTATTAAAATATCAATAAAATAATCGAGTATTTTTAAACGATGTTCACAACACAGATTATCTTCTGCAAACCAATCGCTATTTTCGCTGATTTGTCTTGTTTTCTCAATGCATGTGTTCTTTATGACTTCTTTTATCGATTTCATATTTGGACTGATGGAAATAATTTGTACAAAAATATTTAATATAATTTTCATTAGCTGGAAAAAAATTTCTGTAGGCGACTTAAGTTTACCGAAATCCGAATTTTTTGAAAATTTTTTGTAAAACAAAAAGTGCTCAGATTGATCTTCAAGACATATATATTCTCTTGTGTTTTTCATGTAATCTTCGCAAAATTTGCAACCGATCTTCGGTAATATTTTTAATAGAATATACCCCAGAAAATATCACAAAGAGAGTCCTCAACGGGTTTATTATCATTATTGATTATATCAAAATTATAATTTCCGAAAAAATCAATTTCTAAGCTATTACTGTCTTTATTGGAATCAGGTAAAGTATGGGAATTATCCGCGTGCATTACTTGACTTTCAGTATTTTGGAAAGTTGAATTTTCAAATATAAATTCCTCATTATCATCTTCACAATTGCTGGTTTTTGATTTGAGTGCCAAAATTTTGCTAGACAAAAGCCTACTTATTATATGATTAAATTCATAAATGGAAGGATTTCGATTATTTCCACCCTTATATCTTATCATAGAAAATAACTTTTCTGGAACATCTTGGTTGAATTTATATATCAAAATAAATTCTTTTTCTGGGAACTGTTCAAGGGGATCACTTGATAAAGAAAGTATACCTCTAATTGATTGGATTAAACCATCAAAACAATAATTTTGCCTAGAGGTAGAAAAAGTTCTTATAAATGGAATAATGCCTTCGAGTATTGTCTAACGACTCCGTCTTTTCTAATTCGACATTTACATATATTTTTACTAGACGGTGACTTACTATTAAGACAATCGAAAGTATTGTTGACTTTTTCAAAAAAATCGGCAGTTGATATTGCTTTACATTTGGTTTCATTGCTAAATTTCCCTAAAGACTGTACTGTGCGAACAGCAGCACTGCACGTATGACTAAAGACTTGCACTGCAAGAGAAATTTTTTGCCAAGTGTTTGGATGCACATACTTGTCAGATAACTTTGGGCACATTTTTACTGGCTGGTGGTTTTTCTCCATATTGTATAGTTCTTCCAAAACTTTCCAGCTAGCGACTCCATCTTGACATTTTATTTCTGATTAAATCACAGTATTCCGAACTGATTTAACAAGATGAGGAACATCATGTATAGCATATATTTTTTCAGAATTGTAAAAAAAATATGGCTTTTCTGAGGTAACTCCAAAACTTTTTAGGCAACTTCAATTATTAGAGCCTTGATCGCAAATTATACCTTTTACGTCAACACCAATCTCAGTACACAAGCAAATATTTTCTTTTATTTTTCTTTCAAACACTCTGCGCCAATAACATTTTTAGTGGTAAAATAGCTTATAACTATATTCCAATTAGAAAATATGCCACGTATCATAAATAAACAGATATGCTTCGCTATCTCAGAAATTTTTTTATCACCCATATCTACATATCCAAATATTTCGTCCCTGGAATTATCATATGTCAAAGTCCTTCGAATGTCTAATTCATCAAATTCAAATTATTTCCATCAGTCCAAATATGAAATCGATAAAAGAAGTCATAAAGAACGCATGCATTGAGAAAACAAGACAAATCAGCGAATTTAGCGATTGGTTTGCAGAAGATAATCTGTGTTGTGAACATCGTTTAAAAATACTCGATTATTTTATTGATATTTTAATAAAAAAATACTGCATATGGGAAACCCAGAAACTTTTTAAACAGAAAAACAAAGCAATTAACAAACTAAAAATAATAAAAGCATAAAATTTGATTTACAAAAATATCAGTATACTTTATTCTTTTAACCCATTTTCGAGTAGAAAAAATGTTTCTAAATGGTTGCCTGCATTGTATGAGGAATGTAAATTTAAAATTTCATGTATCATTTCTGGACGATATTTATCATAAAGTTTTTCAACATATAAAAACAGGACGTTTGCCCTATATTTCTGTTTCTAAAGATAATCGATATTGAAAATATTAAGGATTGTCACAGGGAATCCGCAAAGAATAGTCAATTTTATTATTTCTCACTCCACTCATAATACCGACAATTTGAATATCACACGATCTCAATACATAAAAATAATTGATGAATTTGTAAAAATGTTGTTTATATTTTCGAAATGTTCCCATTTCAAGCTGCTAGAATTATTCATCAACTATTTCATTATATTTACGTCTGTAAGATAAAAACACTGAATACAACAGTGAAAAAAACACCGCCGTCTAAGAAATTTGCTTACATATAATATGCAGTACTATTACGATTACAATGCTGGTTTTTTTTTTCCTGATCCCTATAAAAGGAGATGCACGGATTTATAAATGAATGAAAACCATCAAATTGCCAGCTTTTGAAGAGAATTAAAACCAAATATTTTAGATCTATTTTGGCATTTTGTGAATATTGAAAAGCATTGATAAAAAAAAATCATGGCTACCTATAGACGTTTTATAGAATGAAATTAATTTAAATTTCCAATGAACCAGTACAGTATAAAAAAAAGCAGCTAATACCTTCAAATGAGTTGTATATCATCGCAAAATATTTCTTCCGCCTGAAGCAATATTATTTTGTATCAAAAGAGCTTCCAAAAGTAACACATTCATATACGGATTAATATCTACCATGGTAAACTTTGGTAGTGTTGCATTTACTCCATTCAGTACATCATAACTTGACTTGATGTGATGCCTGCTGGTACAGTGGGCTGCAAATTCAATACAGAAGATGCGAGCTCTGAAAGAAAAGCTTTGACGATTGCATCCAAACTTTCAGATTGAGCTTTCAAATATTGGTTCGCAAAGCAAAGTTAATCTTGTCATCTCTTTAGCCTTTATTACTTTATGTCTCTAGCAATCAATGCACAGGGTGACGGGTGTATCAAAAAAGCTCTCCGACTTAAGATTTGAAGTATAAAATTTAAGATTTAGTATGTAACTTCTAACCCCAAACTCTCAACAGAGCTTGAACCGATTGCTGCCTGACATACAAAGGTTTCTCGAAATTCTGTATATTTTTCCATGTTAATGATTGACCTTGGCCTCTAATATGACATACCTAACCTAAAAGTTAAGTTCAATCTATTTACTAGATTTTGAGTATGGAGTGTTTTGCGAAAACATTGAATACGAATTTATTATCAATTACTTGATAAAGACAAGGTTCAATTTTCTGCAATCTATAAAGATCACTTTAAAAGTTTGTATGTATTTGTACGTGGAGGATGATTTGTGATGTGGACAATCATTGATCAGTTTTATATGGTTAAAAATGCTAACAAAGTCAACGAAATGGTTTTTGCATAAGGTTGAATGAAGGTGTGGGCAATAGTCAAGGTCATAGGCATCTTAACAAAATAAGTAGACCACATTCTAACTGAAGACATGGGTTTTTGATCTTGTCCAATGGTGGACTTGAACTTGAAATTTTTAGAATCGGTTAGATGGAATACAAAAATTTTTAGAAAAACCTTTTTATTTCTACGATTCAAATCAAATTATTAAATACTAAAAAAAAAAAACAAAAAACAACCGAACGAGGCGATTGTTTCTTCTCTTGTATTTAATAATTTGATTTGAATCGTAAAAATTGAAAGTTTATTAAAAAAAGCTTCTATTGCAGACGTGAGGTTATGTAATCTCTCTACTATATAGTCAGATACTTCATTCGCAACACAACCGCCAAAAACGTGGAGGTAGCTTATTTTGCAGATTTCAACTTATCCTTCAATGGAAAGATAATAATGAAGTTGGAATATCTCTGGAATAAATAAGTTGTGATGTCAGTTTCTGGTCTAAAAGCCGAAGACCAAAAATTACATAAAGAAATTTTTGGGAGTATGTGTACTAGGTGTAAAGTGTTTAGATCAGCAGTAACAAGGCGATCTCATCAGGACAGCAATGAACCCTGAAACTGTTACTGCTGACCGAAACACTTTACACCTGGTACATATACTCCCAAAAATATTTTTATGGAATTTTTGGTCTTCGGCTTTTAGGTCAGAAACTGAAAGTACCTCGGTACTTGTTTTTTAATTTTCTCTGCTCATATGTAGTAGGTTGAGAATTGCCAGTAGACTCAGTGGCGGATCCAGGGGGGGGGGGGTCATGCCCCCCCTAAATTTGAGAAAAAATATTTAATTAATTGAGTTATTTGAAAAAATATTTTTTTTTTTATTTTATACTTTTTTTATTTATATAATTCAACTTAAAAAAACTTTATTCCGAAACTTAAAAAAATAAAAATTTATTTCAATGAATGCTATTGTATGCATGTGATGTATGTGTATAGGTTTTTCTCGGAATTTGGGTCTCGGACCTCAGAGAAACACTTCCCAAGCCACGAAACAGACTCCCTCGCTACCACATCAGAGCCCTAACTTAACTTAGTCCTAACTCCTGTTATATTTTGGGGCTTAGCTTAGTCGAAGGCAATCACTCTACGCCGTTTCAGGAAGCTATGATTAAGACAACTCGCACACTTTTATTTTATTTATATATATTTTGTTTACTTTTGCTTTGTTCACAAACTTTTTCTTTCACAAACTTCCTCTCATGGTTATTTTTACAAAACGTTTATTTTATTTTTTCTTATCGCAACTTCTATTTTCTTTACCTGTTTACAATTAGTGTTCAGCCTACCGCGGCGGACGATGGTTGAAATGAAATTTGATATTTTCATAAATATCAAACCATCGTCTTGCTATCGTGCATACATTGTTGCACCCAGAATGTATTCCGCTCGCGACAATTTGCTGAAAGGAGGCTTTTTGGTGAAGACGTGATCGTTTAAATCTTCACCGAGTAAATTTTCTGCGCCCGATATGTATGTAGGTATACATATATGTACATACATATCGTATTTTTATTTTCGACATATCTTACTAAAGGTAAGATTTGTCGTGGGGCTTTTTTCTATTGAAACGACTTGGGTTGAAATTTAAAACTTTTATTTGTCCCAAGTCGTTCTATGGGAAATACTTTTTGTTTTTAACTGAGGAATTTGAATCAATTACTGATGGCAATTTCACACACTCTAACACTCCTAACATTCTAAAATATTTGCAGCGTTCTTATGTAAAACCACTGACATTTAAAATATCGACGCTGGAAAGCATAAACGTCGTAACGGACCAAAATGTCGAAAATCCGTTATATACACCATTTGAATCAGAAAAAAAAACTGCATTGAATGCTCTCGTTCTCATATCTCTACGATGAAAACAAAATAATTTACGCCATTGAAAACACCTCTACTTTTTACAGTAACTTCGACTTGATTTGCAGTAATAGCGTCAAAATCCGCTACTTTTTAAGCACATGTCGCTTAAAGCAAATTAAGGTTTGCAAATTTTTCGGCGAGTTACATACAGCATCCGAGGTTTGACGGGTGGAGATGCTTACGCTATTTTTGCGGATCGTAAAATGATGACTTCTGTATTAACTCTCGATATTATTCAAAGTTACTACATTTTCAATGACTTGTTGCCTATGAAAAAATAGCGTGAAATGCATTTTGTTATTGCTTAGTTTTGCATGAGAGATGCAGTTACTCTATTCTTTTCAACCTATAGATAACTCAGAATATGGTGTTACTACGTTAGAAGAGTATTAAACAAAAACTTAATATTAACTACAGCCTTTTATTTAAACTGCCTGTCTTGTTCTGTGCTAGTGTACGTCAAAAGTTAGACTCTGTTTAAAGCATAGAACTTGGATACAGCTCACATATATCATACAAATAAATAAGGTATATTTGATACAGCATTTCAGTTGCCATAAGTTTTTTAACATTCATTTCGCTCCATACATTACAGCTATTCAAATACAGCACTCTTGAGGTCCATAAAACAAAAAATGGATTGCTGTAACTAGCAAAACTAATACTTATACTAACTTTAGCGTAATTCTACTTATTGCAAATTGTGGGTATAATTTTTAAAAATAATCTGTCAAAAAAAAGCACTTCTATCACAAATAGTTTAGACGTTATGACACAACTTAAGAGGATGCGGGATTAACAGCTAACCTCGCCAACTGCGGTAACAAAATCTTAAAATTTCTTTTATATAAATCTTCAGAAATATATTTACTAACAAATTTAAGAGTTCAGACTATTTTTAGCAAACAATTACTACGTAAAGCCTAGTATCGAGTTCGAGCAAAGCAAAATTTAACGTGGTCTCCAAATTTTTCACATTAAAATCGCTGGTAAAATTTTGACGTACCTATGTTAATTTGGAGAAAACAAAGTGACAGATGTTTAAAAATTTTATCGATGAAAAACTTCAAATTGTTTATAAAGTTTAGATAAATGTTTCTACAACTTACAATTAAAAATTGACTTAATTAATCTGAAAATTGTTATAAGAACTTAAATCCTTCAATAAATTAAGAAAAAGTCTGAAAGTTTTCAATTAAAATTAAATTCTTCAATGAGTTCAAAAAAACAACCTGAAAATTGTCATAGAAACAGGAAATGTTATAATTTTACCAGCATTTTAATGCTACGCGCATTAAAATGTTCAGTAATATAAGTGGAGACATGCAAAGTTCCATCTACCTTCAAATAGCGAAATATTCACTTTTTACCAGTGAACTCCGTACTGCACTAGTAAAATTATCAGTAAAATTTTTGCTTGCGATTTTACCAGCGCTAAAATTTGTATGGGAATGTCACATTTTACTCGAACTCGATACTAGGCTTTAAGCTAGAATTAATTCTATGTACAGCTTTTCGTTTTTTCGCTCTCCTGAAAAGTTGCATTTTTTGAGTTGGTCACTTTCCTATGTAACGTGCGAACTGAGAAAGGGCTGTAAACAATAAATAAATAAGTGGGTTTGTCGAAATAAATGTTTTTAAATTAATTATTTGGGTTAATAGAGATTCGAGAGGTTTCACTTTTCAACTTTCCGCCAATGGATTTTTCAATGTTGGCACCGACGTATGAACTATTTTTGACACAAAACATTGTACCCGCATGAAATAGCATATCGAGCAGTCCATATTATATGTATATACCAGTGTGCAAAACTGAGAAAAGTTGGGCTTGAACTTGAATGACTCCTGCAGTGTTTGCACCCAACCGGCGGTGTTTGCACCCAACCGGAGTTGGATGTTTTTTTTTTTTTCTTTTTTGCTCGATGATTTAATTTGTAAAATGACCCCCCCCCCCCCTAATTTCACTAATTTCAATGCTAGATCCGCGCCTGAGTAGACTCGTATTTTGTACGGCTTTCGAAAGAGTAAAAATTTCATTACCACTTCCTACTAAATAAATTGTGCTTCGAGCAGATTTGGTTGAAAAGCTAATGTAACGTTAGCTCTCCTCCTCGAGTAAGGCATAAGGTTGCTAACAAGGATGGGAGTCGTTGACGGCCCTGATTATTTGTCATGCCTGGAAGCCTAATATAACCGAACAGTTTCTGTGTTCTTGTCCGTCCTTTCCCCGGAATTGGCTGGATAGGAGCGCAACCTGTAGTTGAGCTGAATAACTTACCTCATCTAGACCTGATGTGCTTCATTAAGAGGATAGGAAGATTTTGATAAGAAGTTTTTTAGTAGGTTAGCACAATGAGCCGCGTTGGTCTTCGTGCTTGGGATCTCCACCTATATAAAAGGAAAAAAGACCTAAGGTCTAATTCCTGACCAAAATGACTTAAATATAAGATTTCTGGTATACAATAACATTATCTAATTTGTGGAGCCTAAGGTGTAAGATCGACGTTTAAAAGTCTGAAGTATATGGCCTATAGTATTAAGTAAATCTTTAACACAAAATATTTAATGCCCGAGGGTCTTAAGGCCGCCAAAAGAAAAAAGTGTATGATGATTTATAGGCACTGCTTCTATAGTACATATTCCAAGGTCAATTAAGAATTTGTACGAAGTGCATACGAGGAAATTCTTTTTGTGTAAACGTAAAAGCTCTTGTTTGGGCTAATATCTTTAGTAACATCGGGTATGGTTAGGGAGGGTAGTTAGTAGACTAATCAGGGCGTTATTACGATGCTTTGCAAGTCAGAACGGTGTTCCAATTAATTTTTCAAGCTTTCAAGTTTTTCTTTGCAAGGACTGAAAAATTTCGGTGAAATAAATTTTTACGCAGAGCTCATACAAATGACAACATTTGTTGTATTTTTTCTTTAGAAAACAGTTTTAGAATTATTTACTTTTGAAAAGGTGGGTTTCCTACCAATAGGCTTATCAGACCAAATTTTACGGAAAAAAGCCTCATTTCCTTTGTACACTTTATATTGATGTTAATTCCAAATAACAGATCGGAATAAAACAAGGACGGATAGATTTGGATCTTCAACTTTAAGAACCTGTCCCTATATTACCCTACTTTCGTTCATTTGGTGAATAGAGAAAGAGAACCTTTAACGAAATCCTAAATATTTCTGCACCAGTATTTATCGTGTTCATCTTGCAATAATTTTTTAAGCATTATTTTCTTTTGTATGATCCTTCAAAACCACGTAGATCCGAACTGTATTGCACCTTGCTTTGAATACGTCAGTATGGTCCAACAATTCAAATCGCTTAATCACCTTCTACGATAAGAATTGCAACAAGAATTATGGAAGTTTTATTCTCTCCCGACCACAGGCGGTACATATATATACAAACTAAACTAGCTTCCATGTCATCTAGATTGAATAGTAAGAATTAACTTGAAATAGTATCTACCTGCATTAAAGCATTATTCTAGAATATATATGTTGTTTCCTTATTGGCTTACCAAACACAATGATGAAGAGATGCAAAAATTTAAACATTTCATCCCCTGAGGTAACTGAGGTAAATCATGTAACAGAAATCCCTGTATATTCGCCTTATCCCAAGCTTATAAGCATTGTTTTCTCAGTTTATTGTTCTAAACTTAATGAAAGGAATAATTGCTCCTGGTTCATGTGAATGAACTGGCCCTGGCCCTGGCCTATTGTACAGTTATTGTTAGTTTGAAAGTTTCACTGAAATGGTTTCACAGCCAGTTGAGCAAGCGAAAATTTCGAAAGGAAATTTGGAGTTGGGTATAGCAGGTTGGATGCACCCGTTATGTTCATCATAATTATATAATTGATTGCATCGATTCAGCACTTTTACCAAGAATCACAACATAAATTTAGGACTTGAAAATGGTACATAGGTCAGGATTTTTCGTAATATGGTACATGTGAAAATAATTATTGATTTCACCATATATTTCTAACCATTTTTTTTTAATGAGAATAGACGATCATCATTATTTTCAAACACATACCTCTCACAAATCTTGTATGACTACACGAAACATTAATTTCCAGATCTTCTCTTATCTGCTTATCGTGGAACCCTAATCATTGAGACTATTGTTCTAAAAAACATTTTACCCCCTTAAAATTAGTCGCTGAATATATTTTCAACTATTAAGGGCCGTATTCACCAAGCCATTTAATACAAATTTAATTTTAATTTAATTATTATTGAGGGACCGCAATTAAATTTTTGTAGCTATTCACCAACCTTAATAAAATAAACAATTTCGGATATTTCGGACTATCAGCTGCAAGATTTCCGAATTTGGCAAGTGACAGTTCTCGCGACAGTTCATGTAATTTAAATATTATTTAAAAAGAAGTTTTTATGTATTATTTAAATAAAGAAGTTTTTATGTATTATTAAAAATAATTTATAATATATATACGATTCGTTTTAATTAAAAATAGCCCATATTAAGCAATTTACACATTAAAAATGTTTTAAAAAAAAATCTGAATTACGCGCAGAAAAATCGGTATCCCTTATATTCATTTGAGGTCGCTGTAGGTTGTTAAATTCAATTTCGATTGGTGGAATTTTCCTGTCTCTTAAAAGATTGTTTAAAACAGCTGTCATAACAATTACTATTATCGCTGTTGTGGGCGCTACTCGCATTTCTAAAAAAAGAAACATCAAATCAAAATCGAATCATATATGATTTCCACTGACATGTATATAAATGGACTGGTTAGCTGATTTTTGGAAATTGTAATAATTTTCTGCTTTCTAAATGAAAATATGGAAAATATTTATGTACATAGACACAGAAAGAAAAAAACTATGCATATTCGTGAAATCTCTTTTCAATAATTGCATGCATTTCAGAAAAGCTCTCTTTCATACTTTTCAATCCATTGCAAAACAGAACAAAAAATACGTGATGATGCTCAGAACTGCTTTAAAATCATCTTCTACTTTCACTAAGTTTGTATTCACATCAAATTTATAGTCCACGCCACGAAAAATGTGCTACCAAGGTCAAGGAAATTTCAGTTTGGGGTTGTCGTTTTACCAATTTCACTTAAGCAAAATTATGTATTTTTTCAATTTAAATTAAACAATTTTTTTTTTTTAATTTTCTAACAAAGTCAGATAAATTTCTTCTTGGCAAACATGTTTTATGGTGTAAGTTTACTATACGTAGGTTTGTGTCCTGAAAGTGAAAAAAATTCATATAAAATTAGCCCAGACTTAGGCCACAAACTACATTAGAGACATCTAGCGCAAAAGACAGAAAACCAACATGCGAAAATTTAAGACGAAAAATGAATATTTGCATTTCAAATAAATTGAAAATTTTGAACGAGAATTAACTCTATAAAAATTTGTTTGCACATAATTGTTAAATATACTATTTTTTATGATTGCCCACTAATTACATTAAGATCATATTATGTATATAAGTTATTAGTTCAGAGATCCACACACACTAGAAAACACTTATTCCCACAGACTTAGAATGTACGATTATCAGGAATGGTTGTATTGGGATGTATAGGGTAGAATTAGAATAGTTGCAATATAAAATTGTCAAGAGCGTAATACATATAAATATATATATATAATTAGTATAGAATAAAGTTGAATTATGATAGTTAATATATATGCACAGGAAGTGGATAAATATGTAAATATATAATAAAATAGATATATGAATAAGTATTAAAATGTTGCAAGTGACTGGTACTCACCAAACTCCACCTTGGCACTTGAGGAATTGGCTTTAAGCTAATGTTAAGACACTTTGTTCTAATATTTTGTTTAGAACAATTCTTTATGCCCGTCTAGACCAGGAAGAAAGTGTTAATGCTAGTAATTTTGATCTCAGTCAAAACCCGACATATAATGTGTTTTAAGTCAGTAAATACCCGAATTAAAGTCTTATCTTAACTTCAGTCAAAACCCGGAGTAAGATTCCTTATTTCAGTCAAGACCCGAAATAAAGTGTATGTTAGTAAAAGAATTACTTCAGTCAATGCCCGAATTGATGCTCTCTAAATCAGTCAATGCCCGACATACATAAGTGATATATTGACTTCAGTCAAGACCCGAAGTAAGATTCTTCATTTCAGTCAAAAACCGAAATAAAGTGATTTGTTAATAAGAGTTCTATATCAGTCGATACCCGATATAAAATGTTAGTCCCTACTTAATCAACCTATCCCAAGCGATGCTAAGTGGAAAAAGAGATCGAGAACAGTCAGCTTATCGTTTTTATAGCCCTTGCTTGCACACGACACCACTGATGAAGTAGCAGAGGCGCATGATTGCAAGAATTGACAGTGCAGCTGTGATGTTACGGTACTAACCATAAAATTTTCATAGCATCGAACAAAAATGCATAGCAACAAGAAATTTAGAGCAGCCCATGCTGCTGTGGTAAATTGAATTATATTTGCAAAAAATATTCTCTCTATCATGTAACTAAGAAATTCCCGTTGATTGGTACTTGTAATGATGATCATGATATGAGTTGCAAATTGATCGGCTTGATCTGATTACATTTGTACCATGCATTGTATGCTACATGGCAATGCTTTTGTTAGATGTTTTACCTATTTTTGGGAAAATTGTAATTAGATTGATTTTGTTTTCCTTTTCAAAACACAATTTTAGCATGTTTTATTTTTAAATATGTTCCCTTTTCAGGAATTGTTTTTAGCATGAATATAACTGGTTAAAACAAATGATGATAATTTTAATTTGATCTGCTTGTTGAGGCCATATTTTTGTATTGTATTTGTTCAATATGTTATGAAGATGACAAATACATGGCTGTGTTGGGTTGTGTACATGTTTTGTGCTTAAGAACAATCAATTAGATTTAATTTTACTAAAAATGTTGATGCTTTTTTTTTCAGGATATTTGCTTTTCAGAATTTGTCTGTTAACAAAATATATTCGAATCGATTTGGTTCGAACACTATTTTGCTTTATATTTCAACAACTTTCAATGAAATATTGCAATTTAACGTCGGTGAAATATCGGGAGAAAAGACAAGTACTATTAGAGTCAAATAATTATAAAAAGCTCTACTAAAAATGAAAAACTCGATATTATTTGCCAGATCTAGGCTTTATCTTTCTAAACCAGTCACAACTTAAACAAATGAGAATACCTACTACTACTACTACTACTACTACTACTACTACTACTAAAAGACTTAAAGTTTCCGAGCTATTATCTCCATTCCAATACACTTTTTTTAATTTTTGTCGACGTTATTTCCTAAACTTCTCCGTTACCTTTAATTTAAGATATAAATCATAATTCTTCTACAAATAGTTTACCAGAAATTCGCATTGAAAAGTGTACGAAACTTGTAAATCTTGGTACTGACTCCTCTTACGCAACTCCACAAATTGTCCACAAGTATGAACTCTCAAACAAAACATAGGACGCACCATCTTTACGTTGGAACAGCTAGTAGTAATTTTGTTGTAGCTCTGTACATAATTGCTATTTACTAACATATACTAATCAGTTGCAGGGAATTCAACTTAAACTGCAATCTCTAAAGAAAGACATTGGAAAACATTTTAAATTGCCATAGAGAAAAGTCAGATGAAGAATTTGCCCTAATTCTTCAGCTAATTTCAACTTGGTGCGACTTATTGAATATTGATTTGGTATTGCTCCGCTTAGTTTTTAGTGAAACGAATCACACACAAGTCAAATCAAGGAGCATATTTTGTTGAAGAATATCATAGAAGTACCTTTTCTATTATTATATCATTGGTATGAACTATTTCTGACAATCACAATATATCTTTTTCGCCCACTGCTGCTTCATCCCCGCGAAATGAAACAAAGCAAAAATTCAAAACAATAGTTTCAACAAGTAAAAAAACTAGAATTTGTCTAAGATCAATTCTTATGATACCCTCTAGATGAATACCCGTACGTAATTTTTTTGGTCACTTCTCTTTGCAAGTATGATTTTTGAAGTGGTTTTTTGGATATATTTCTAAAACGGTTTGTCGGACAGTATAAATGTCTAACCAATTTCATAGGATTTCATATTCTGAAGGACTTTTCAGTACATTAAAACCATCAGTATATGTAAAAATCCTAAATTTTTATATGGCAACACGAAGAAAGGGTTGCCTGATTTATTCAATTTTCTAAATTCTATTTACAATTGCTATGAAAACACCATATACTAAATTTCAGCTCTCTATGTCGACGCGTTCTCAGGCAGTGCCCAAATATATAGTGAACAACGAAATTTTTGTAACCTTACGAAGGAGGTGCCCGATTCGGCCCATTTTCGAACTTAAATACAGTTTTTTTAAAAAAGCCTATGTGCAAAATTTCAGCCCTTTAGGTGAACGCGTTCTCGACAGACGGAAGGACGGACGGACAGACGTACGGATTGTGAGTCGGACGGACAGCCAGACGGACAGACGGACGGACGGACGAACGGACGGACTTGGAAAAATCAAAATAACTATTATGCGTGGGTGTCCAATTCATTTAGCTCTACCATCATTATTTCTAGGTGTTCGAACGGAATGAAAAACTTAGAAAACTCCATAGATTTCATGTAGGGTATAAAAATAGAGAATTTCTATGGGACAACTTTCTTGGAAAATTTTATTGTTCAAGCTACAACATGGTATGAAACTTGGGCCCAAAATAAATTAGATACATTAATTTATTGGAAAACCCCAATCTAGCAGTCTTGCAAACTATTAAAATTGGCCTCAGACTTCCTATAACAATAGGTACGGTGGAACACTCATTGAGCGAACAACGATTATCGGACTTATATATGATCAGTCCTAAACATTTTCATTGTACTAAAAACTTCTTCAGAATACGAAATCCTATCAAATTGGTTATAAGCATTTTTTCTGTCCGACGAACCGTGCACAGATAGGTGACCATACGAAATTTCATACTGGCAGTCATCTATGGTATCATAAGAATTGATCTTAGACCAATTCTAGCTTTTCACTTGTTCAGGTTGAGAAATCACTTCTCCAGCTTTTTATTTGCAGGTATTGATTTAAAAGTTGGCGGGAAAACTTCTGTCGAAGAAGGCAGTTGACATGGTTTGAGCAAGCTAAATAATAAGAGCAGCACTTGAGTACTAGAGGCATGACACTATGAGGTTCAACAATATTGGACCAATATGGACTCGAAAGCATATAATGCACATGGTTTTGGTAACATACATAGTCGCCTCCCTGAACCTTAACCTTAATGAGCATATAGTGAAATTTTTCTTCATGTGGAAAATTTACAGCTCTTGACTTTGACTTTATGTAAGTCAAGAAGGTGGAAGCTGCAAAGAAGGTAATAAAAGAGATTTTCTGAAAACTCCAGCAAAATGAATATGGAGAAGTGCAAATAACTGGGGGAAGTTACCCTTAAATATTGCTAAAAGAGGCGTAAAGCTCTTAACTATAAAACCGCCCAGTGTCTTGACGTGCCTTGACGTGTCGTCTTAAGTGCCTGTTTAGTTTCGCAAATTACAACGTGTTTTGAAGTAACAAGGTGCTCTGTATTTTTCTATTCAAATTTTAATATCATGGAACTTCTATTGAAATGGTCAATTCTTTCTTTTCGTCTTTTAAAGCCCCGGGTCCAGACGATATTCTGCCTGTGCTCCTTAAGACAGAGGGTGTTGTGCTAGCCCCATACATCGACTAAATTTTCAGGGCATGTATCGCTTTTGGATATGTCCCTAAGGTATGGAAGAAGGTGAGGGTTGCCGTCCTTGCGAAGCCTGGTAAAGCTTCATACATGGACCCGAAAAGTTTTCGAACCATAAACCTATCCTCATTCCTCTTGAAATGCCTGGAGAGGCTTATGAATGTATATATCAAGGGCGTAGCCTTGAAGGCTTCTCTTTTAAGCACTTCACAGTACACTTGCTGGAGCGGCAGACCTACTGAGACGGCTCTCCACTCAATGGTTACTGTCATTGAGCGGGAACCCGATCGTTGACAGTTTATCGTGGTGACTTTCTTGACATCGAGGGGGCTTTTGACAGGGCCGCTATGTGAGCCAGCTTGTCGATATGGTGGTGACCGCACTGTACTGCGATGGTTCGACCAAATGTTAAGACGACGATACTCATCTGTGGAGGTGGGCGGCCGAACCCCTCTCAGTGTTCTAGTGCAGAGAGGCTTCGCGCAGTGTAGCTTGCTTTCCCCAGTATCCTGTTGTATGTTGGTTGACTCACACATCACGGTGCTTAAAAACGTGGGATTTTCATGTGAACCGCACCGAGATGACATTTCCCTGCTTATTTCCAGGCCCAACATGTTAAAGACTGGTGTACCCGTCATGATATGACAGCGAACCCAACAAAGACCAGCTTGGTGCCTTTTTCCAGAAGACGTAAGTTTGGACACTTTGTTCATTTAAAGCTATTTAGACATACTCTGCAATTCTATCCCCATGTTAAACACATTGGAGTCTACCTTGACCCAAGCTGACGTGGGGATCGCTAATGCGGCTACGAGGGTTTTCGCTCAAGACAGGATAACATTTGGCTGTACATGGGGTATAAAACTGAGGGTTGTGCAATGGATGGTTTAGGGTGTCGCTTCTCTGTGAGCTTTCCTGGAATGGAATCGTCAACGGAGGAAAGCGCCTTATCGGGTCTTCCCCGATCCGCTCTAAAAAAATTTACTGACGGCTCTCTCACTGATGAGGGAACCCTTCTGTGGGTTTCTGGTTACATGGGGATTATAAGGAATGATAGGGCTGACCTTTTACCTAGGGCTGACTCTCATTCTCCGTTCGTCGGACCGGAACCCGCCGTAGGCGTTGCCACCTCGACTATCGGGTCTTTCATAAAAGCGGATGTTCATAGGAAGCATCAGCAGAGAAGGGCGAATGCGAGTACTTGCAGGTGCACAAAACTATTTGTTGATGATCCCAATGGGAATATCTCTGGTTTTTTCATGGGCCTTGGAAGGTCAAATAGTTGGCATCATCACCGGCTACAGCTCGTTTCACCGTCATCTAACAAGGATGAGAGTTATCGACAGCCCTGAGTGTCTGTCCTGCCCGAAAGGAGAGCCTGAGACAACCGAACACTTTTTGTGCACATGTGTTGCGCCTTCGGTTGGCAGGTTGGCTACTCTAGGGTCTGCCCTTCTATCTATAGATGAGCAGATAAACCTTCCTCACCACGTCCTGATGCGCTTCATCATTATAAGGATTGGAAGGTTTTGGTGAAAGGGATTCTAGCAGGATAGCAAAATGGGCCGCTCTGGCTTCAGCGTGCTTGGCTTGGGATCTCCGGTTCCACTGCCATAAAAAAAGAAAAAAACTTCTATTGAGTGGGAGAAATCACCCCCTAATTAAAAGTTTTTTATTTATTTTCACTAAATTTTAACAGTGCGTTACTGTCTTCTTCTAAAAGTATTCTATACAGATTACCACATATTTATATATTATATACATATATATACATAGGTATATTAAATGTCCATCCCCACCTCTCATTAAAAAAAAAACACACATAACAAACTTCCAAAGCGATTTAATGCTGCATTTTTCACAGACTCTGCTTTAAGTTATTTATCATCGTTTTTGTACCAATTAATTTCCGCTTTGATACTTTTTACTTTTCAATTTTATTAATCTTCTTTTCTTCTTCTTTTTCGAATCAACAAAGCACCAAAGGTACTTTACACACATGTCACGTTCTGCACGTTGCAATTGAAATTCAGTTCATGGAAACATTTACAGATTTCTTATAAGTTTGAGGTAAAAGGTAAGAATTTTTGAAAATGCAGATAAAAAAAAAACAATTTTTCAAAGAAACTATTCTCCGGTCTTATAAATCTCCATGATTTCAGTTTGGAAAGTTAAATTAAAATTATAACTTCCTGCAAAAATCGCACGGAAACAGCAGCTATTTCTTACTGTGTGAATAATTTCGCTTATGAATATGCACGAGTATGCAGAAAATGCTTGCTAGATAAAGTTTCAGCTGTGCTTTCTTATCGTTGTGCTGTTACAGAGCTCCGGATAAATTTAAAGCTAATCAGAAGACAAACAAAGAATTAAGAAACAATGTTTCAGATTGTTGCAATTTTGAGATGATGGAAGAGGATGTAGCGTAAAGTTTTTGAATAAATTTATGTAAGTAATTCAGGTTGAAGGAGAGAAGAGAACGAGAATTATGATTTTTTTTAAGTAATATTAATTGTTTTATACAAGGTTGAGAGAATTCGTCCAGCTTTTAAGAAGTTTTGAATAAAAATTGGAAGAAGAAAGATTAATAATTGGAATTTTCATCACTAATATTATAATATGTTGTAGTATAGGGATGAGGTGAATTTGAATTGTGCTATATAGATTGTTGTATTTTTCCGAAGACCCCTGACATTTTTTTTAGCAACACTAGTTTTAAATATAAAATCAAAATAACCTACCATGTATTCTGCATCCAAAATGCAACCTAATTTACATGTTTTGTGCCTTTGTGCATCTAAATCCAGTGAAAAACATCAATAAGCTCCCAAAAGTAGGCAATTTTCTTCTGCACATGTAACTTTCCAGCTATTTTCATTGGGCTTGCTTGAGAAAACGCAAAAAGGGATACATTCCCCCCCCCCCCCGAATTACTTTAAACTGAAGACTTTGCAGTTTTTAAATTCGATATTAAATTGGCATTGATGATGATGTTTGGTGAGCAAAAAAAAAACTAACAGTCAAATGAAAAAAAGAACGTACATAGTGCCGTCTCGATGTTTGCAACTAATAAAAACATGGCATATTACAAAAATCGAAAAGAACGCAAGAATCGAACATAAGAGTAAAAAATTAAAAAATCTTATTAGAAATTTATTTTTTATAGCAAATTACAGATACAACAATACTAAACAAACATGACTATTTTAGAAAATTCTTTCATGCAATTTTTAAAAGGAATGAAGGGACTGTGTTTTTTCCTGGAGAGTTTCTTCAAAGTTGGTATTAAAATTCTGAAACACCAATTATTATCAATGATTGCAATTGATCATCCGAAAATTTGCCCCATATTTAGATTTCAGATACTTCATCCTGAAAAAAGTTTGTTCACACATATAAGTGCCAAACATAGAAATAAATTTACAAGAAAATTGCTTTAAATTTGGAAACTCTTTTGCATCCAAAAATTTGTAAAAATCGATCAAGTTTCCTTCCTTATATTTATCGTTGATTTGATCGTTAGCTTGAAAATCAACTATTTCCATTTGAAACTGACTTGAAACGTCGTCAACGTTGCAGTCAAATGGATTTTGAAACAGCCGAATTTCATTTGAATTTATGTCAAGATCAGAAAATCACTTTTGAAATTCTTGTTTTAAATCCACGATGACTTTTATTGCAGAGAAACTGCCCCTCAGTTTCTGTATTATATTCATCACGGCACGTGAAATGGGTAAAATTACATTCATTCATCTGACTTTCGAGACATATCAGCTTTGCTCTGAATGCTTTGATTTGTTGCGCGAATAAATCACAAATTAAGTTGTTTTTACATTGGAGTTTTAAATTCAAGTTATTCACGTGTATCATGACATCTGCAAAAAAAAAGCGAACTTCCAGAGTCACTCATCATCCGATAAAAGCGGTTCATGGTGATTTTTCTCCGCAAGAAGAAAATCAATTTCATTTCTGAGCTTGAAGAACTGCAATAACACTTTTTCACAGCTAAGCCATCGAACTGCAATATAAAACGACAAGTCAATAGACTCGGATTCAATTTGGTCGAGAAAAGAGCGGAATTGGTGATGATTAAGCGCATATGAACGAATAATATTTACGACAGAAATAACTGGTTTCAAAACGCAGCTCATATTGACATAGAGCACGTTGGTGTATTATTGGTGTATTATCATACAGTTCAGAAAAATTTCTACTGATTCTCCTGCTTTTCTTATTCGCCCAACCACCAGCATTACCAGTCTACATTTTCAAATTGCTGGAATTTTTAGGTGAAAATTACTGGCATTTTATGAAATTTGCTGGAAAAAGCATATGGCACAGAATTCTTATATTCAGGGGTTCTTTTCTCGTATACATTGCCAGTTTGTTTTTAAAAAATAAATCATATACAGGGTGATTAAGATCAAGATACCTTCTGGTATACTACGCGATTCCTCGAGGTAAGCTGATCAAATAATTATTCCACATATCCCCCCCCCCCCTCCTTACAAACCTTGCTTTAGGAGTTGCGGCCAGTTGAAGATTTCGCCAATATTCGTAAACCCTGATGGGAATAAATGAGTATAAGTTTTGAACCACCCTATGCATTTTGGTTATTGTTGGCTTATTAAATAGCCAAGTATAGTAGCTGTCGAAAAGTGTATTACTCTGTACTTTTTAATTAAGCATCTTTAAATTATTATCAAATATTTCCAAAATTTAAATTTTTTTACATACAAATTTCATAAATACCGTTATTTATTTCAAAAACTTTCTTCCATGTAACCCAAATTTATTGCTTCTATTACTGCCCCTACTACCCTCTATCACTGGAAAAAACCCGCATACCAATACCTGTATCAGTTTTAACATTGGAGGTTTATTGGCACATTCAAGCTAAATGATAAAATTGTATACAAGCAATAATCACAGGTAGGTACATAGGATATTTTATGACTGGATCCACAGTTTGCTTATGTAATCGTCAGAGATCAGAGTTCTGACGAGTACTAGTGTCATCGGACCGTGCTACTTTTTAAATCTCTTGCGCCCAAAATCTCCGTTCAGGAATGTTGCAAAGTAGTGTGTTGATTTTGCACGATAATGTGCTCCCGCATATCGGTATATCTATAATCGGACTTCTCGAAAAATATACCTGGGAACAACTCCGCCACCCGGTTTATAGTCGTAATCTGAGCCCACCTGACTTCGTTCTCTTCCCCAAGATGAAGAAACCTCTTCGGGTGTGCATTTTCAGGCGCGGAAAGAGCTCCGAAGAGAAGTGACCCGACAGATTCGGATGGTCAATAAGAACGGGACGCTGAACGGAACCCAAGAGGGGATTATATTGAAGGCCTGTAATCACTTGTAGTATAGTCCAAAAAACTAAGTCAAGTAAAAGCAAAGCTTTTTCTGGAAAATTATTGTATTGGAGGTATGAAAAAACCTAGAAAGAAAAATACCTTATATTCCAGGCAATCGTAAGTGAAAATTATTAAATTAGTAGTCACGTCTTTTGCGAAATTATTCTTTAACCATTCGTCAAGAAGGACAAAAGTCATCCAAGCATTTTTATTACCTTTGTACGTAACGGGTATATCAATCATATTTTTCAAGACTTTTGGTTTCCTTGCTTGCCCCCAATCATAAAAGGCTTCAATTTGTGCTCACCGCTAGACATTTGCATACGCCAAAAATGTTATTTTTTGTTTTGACGGTTTTCTTCCCGGTGCTGAAGTTTCACGAAAATGTACCAATGTATTTTTGAGGAGAAGTTTCCAAAAATTTCCGGATGTGTCTGCATTGTAACTTTGATCAGGACTAAAATCTTTTTAATTCCTTCTTTTCCCAAACTCCAATAAGAACGTTTGAGACGCATTTGAAACTTTCTGGCCACTTGTCAAATTACATACAGCTTTTTGAAATGTGACTGCCAGCCAACCAGTATTTGTACGATATTCGTCTGGTCTGTCTTTAATTTTGTTATGGAGATATTTTGCTTTTTCATATATAATATGACTTGAAATTGGAATATGAGCAGCTCTTTTATTCAAAAACAACTTATGCAGAGCCTTTTCTATTCGAGGAAATCCAGGCTCTCATTCTGATTGACCAACAAAACTTTTCAAATTTCCATCCATTTGCTTGGTCCTGTATATAGTTGATTTGTTGACACAATATAACTTCATAAGAATTTTACGTTTTTCTTGTATAGTGAGCCTCTTTTGACGATCAAGTCGTATTTTATTCGTGATTTTTGACATTGCTCAATTTGTTTTCAATCTAATCAGTCAATAACAATGAAAGCAATTTTGATAACTAATCAAAATCACAAACCATAGGTCTAAAACTTAAACATCGATATGATAGCGAATGAGACCGCGATTGCAAGATGTGGGCTGATGGAGACGTCCAGAAATTCAGATTACTGAATTTAAGAAAACCGAAGTACACACAATCAAATAGGTCATGTCATAGATTTCTGAACGTCAGTTTTGTTGAAAAATTCAGAGAGCGTTTTTAATTTTTCAGCTTTCATTTTATTACACTTTTCAATTTGCTTATTTCGGTAAAGCATTGTATCTTATGTATGTTGTCACGTTTTCCGATTTTTAAGAATTTTGCTGAATTATGAGTGGCACAAGCAAAAATTAAGAAGGCTTTGTGAAAATATTCGCGGCGTAGAAATTCATTTCGGGTATTGAAAAAAGGGAGTCAAGACTATAAATGTGTCTGTTAATCTCTTAATCGGGAATGCCCACTTTTCATACAACTTTAGGCCCGACACCTCCAGACATGAGAGATATCTTAAACGATGCATTATGATATTGTAGCAGTACTAAAATATATTCATACAAAAGTAAAACAGCAGTACTAAAATATATTCATACAAAAGTAAAACAAGAAACGGTAGCACTTAAAGTTACACGTAGACAAACAGACAGACACAGACGTCCGACCAGGAACAGTAAGTCCGAATTCCTTTCCGACTAGCAGCACGCTCACCCACTTGAACTCTTGCTGTGTTGGAGAGTAGTCGCGGTCAGGATTTTATAATTAAACTTAAAGTATATTTTATATTAATTAAATTCAATAAATTATGTTACTCCAGTTTGTGCCGGTGTTAATCATTTCGACGTATTAAATTAAATTAATTACGAAGACGTAATATTGGTGACCCCGACGTTCCTGACGCTGCCGACGACGCATACGCGGAGCAATAAAAAACTCAGGAACCAACATAGGATCGAAATAAAGGGATTTTCTTTGCGCCTGACCAGCGATATTTATTAATTGCGACAATTTTGTGTTACGTGTGGTATTTCGTACATCTGTACTTTTGCCAGCATCATAATTGGGCAAATTATTACAAACATACACACGCACAAACATAACAGAAGCTCACATAACTGCGGTGCATCAAACCACGACGTACGTGCAGAGCAGATGCTTTCAGTCATCGCATATGTGCATATGCTAAAAAAGCACAATTTCATCGTTCGAGAGTTCCAGAAGAGGCACTACGATCGCAAACTTCTATCTTGTACGGAATTCCTGGGATCAGCACCATCTGAATTCTATTAAAATTAATATCAGCTGACAACTGTCATTACTGATTGGAAAGAAAATAAAATCTGATCATATACACACGGAAGATTACTGATAAAGATAAGTACATACATTTAACGCTGTACAAAATTTTTCTAATTGGACTATATTCAATAATTATATTATTATATTATAATATAGTGTTCATCCAGTATATTTTTTAGGGGTTTTGAAATTTAAAATTCATTTCTATAATTTATATATTCCTTTTTTTTTATATATAAGCTTTAGTGAGCAACGTATATAAAACTAGGTTTAGAGGCAAGTGAAATTATTTTTATTAGTATTCTCCTTTGGCATAGGAATACAATATTGGTGAATTCTTTGTACATAGATAGATCTTATAGCAATACATCTCTAATTAATACGGGACATTAATACGAATATATATACACTAAATATTGTTTAAATATTTTAACCATAATTAAGTCGAATACCTATAACGAACGTAAAATTCATAAACAAATCATTTTTTTTTTGTAACCGACATAAGTGAAAGTTCAAGTGAACATCAGCATTGCGTTCTTTTAAGAAAATATTTTGAATTTATTCGACTTTCGGAAGACGTAAGATGACTAACGCAGCGGACGACAGTAATACAGAGATTAAAAACGAATTATCTATACCCGCAGATATTTCTACTATAAAACTACCGGTATTCTGGGATCAAGCCCCGGCGGCTTGGTTTCTCGCGGCAGAGGCACAGTTTACTGTAAAAAATATCAAAAAAGATGAAATTAAATACGCGCATGTTGTCGCTGCCCTTCCAGTTGAGGCCATTAACACAATAATAGATATATTAAGTAAGCCCCCTGAAAAAGAAAAGTATCAGAGCCTAAAGGATGCTTTAATCAAACGACATTCGTTATCCGAACAAAGGCGTTTAGAAGAACTTTTAAATACTGAGGACATAGGTGACCGCAAGCCATCTGACCTGTACAGGCACATGCAGATTATGGCAGGCTCTATGCCTTCAGTCAACGACCCCTTGATACAATCCTTATGGGAAAGAAAATTACCCTCATCCATCACAATTCCATTAACTGTCGCCGCTAATCAACCATTCGAGAGTAAATTAGACTTAGCTGACAAGGTGTGGGAAGTCACACGAATTGCCAATATTAGCTCAGTGCAGGCTTCAATTTCGAAAGATACTCAAGGAAAAGACACATTTAAACAAATTCGCAAAGAGCTCGAAAATGCTAGGATGGAAATTAACCAATTAAGACAATCTTTCAAAACATTAAAAATTCGAAAGCAAAGCAAGTCACCCCATAGAGGAAAACGTTCCAATTCAGTACAGCGGAATTCGAAAGTGTGTTGGTACCACCGAAGATTCGGCAGTAAAGCCAATACATGCGTTAACCCATGTGTTGGTACCACCGAAGATTCGGCAGTAAAGCCAATACATTTCGACACAAAGTCTAAAACTCACTCGGCTTTAAACTAATCAAGCCGACTGTCGCAGCGGCAGACAATCGGCAACCACTGCCCCGCCGCTTAGTTGTTCAATGTCGCAAAAACCATTTTTCCTTTTTAGTAGACACTGGGGCCGACATATCTGTCATCCTTTTCACATTCTTTAAAGATGCATGTTCGAGAATTCCTGAGCAAAACCTTACCGCAGCTAATGGCACGTCCATAAAAACTTTCGGATTCAAACTCCTAAAAATCGATTTGGGCCTTCGTCGACTTTTTGCGTTTCCTTTCACCCTAGCTGCAGTTAAGAAGCCAATTCTGGGTGCAGATTTCCTCACAGAATATGATCTACTAGTAGATTTAAAACGTAAACGACTAATAGACCACAAAACGAAACTCACGACTGCTGGTATATTAAGAACCTCAGACTCGCCATCACCTCGCATCGTTACAATCAATAGCAAATATAGTAGCTGGGGTGTTCAGTCCACACATAATCTTTGATGCTGCTCCTATCTCTAACATTCAATTCCCCTGGAATAAAATTAAAAATGGCACAAAGTAGCAAGCATAAATTTATGAATTGAATACTCATCTGAAAACGGACGAATTATTCACATTATCCATACACCACAACATCCGCCGCCATAGCAAATGAAATTTATCAGGCTACCGTAGCATATTCTTACTTCTGAAAATAACCCGAAGGAAACCAATAATAAAATTAATAATCATTAACAAAATACATCACAGCACATTTACTTCAGCTTGTTTCCATTTTTTAAATGTCATCAAATGACATTTCTCAAGTCAGCTGAGTTCGCCTTTACCCGAGTCAGAATAAAAGCGAATGAAATGAGCATTTCTAGGGCAACACCAAGAGGCGAGATGAACATAACTAGCGACCACAGCTATATAAAGCCCACGAGTAGCAATAGATGGCACCATTCTTGGCTCAGAGTTCATCTGGTTCAGATTATAATCTGAACGAAGAATCGTGTTCGAAATTTCCTTACTACAGAAGTATAATTCTGTTCAGAGTCTAATCGGAAAAATCCTATCATCCACATTCCCATACCTAAGCAGGAGAATAATTTTGTCATTTTTGAATTTTGTGGTATTCGGCTGCGTAAATTAATTATTAATAAAATTTTATATTTGAAGTTGAAAACGCTTAGTTATACTTTCAACAACCGGCACCTCTCCCTTATTATTTGAGACTAGATCTCACATGGGGCGGCTGTGACACAAGTACGTGAAAATGAGTTTTTCGGAAGCAAAAGCGTCCCGAGAAAAATTTCTGAGTCGGGAAAAAGTACACCTCCCGATTGTACTCGACGGGACCTTCAGTTTGACTTGCAAAATGCCGTATTGGAATCACCCACCCACTGCCGGGAGTTCCTACCCCTCACGCTCAAAGTATGCAAAGAAAAGTTTTCTTCTACAAATTGTAGCTGGTAATGAGGTGAGTCGAACAGTAAACCCCGTTTTCCGATCGGACATAACCCTAGTGAGTTAGAGACGATCTAAGATGTGAAAAATCTTTTACCTCAGTTCGAATAAAAGAGAGGGAAAAATGCCAGCACAGCAAAAACATGGAACATTTGCACTGAATTGGGAATCTACAAAAAAAAAAAAAAAACTCAATTATTAAATTATCAAGCTCCATTATTTTTTAAAGTACATTTTTAACAATTAAATACCTATGCAAATAAAAATCAAAATATCTTATTGTTATGTCCGGGTTTACTAATTAAAACTCAGGCGTAATAATTATTAGTTCACTTTATTCCTATATATATAATGTCTAACATAAACCTACTGATATTTACTATATCAATTTACTATACAAATTACTGGCTGAGTACGAGGTACGCGGTGGAGATGCTAACGTGATGCAAGCTGGCTGGCGACTCACGGCTGACTTGCTCACAACGATGGTGCTATGATGCGATGGTGCTATGATGCGATGGTGCTATGATGATGCTATTGCCAATGATTGGCACAATTGTTGTGATGCGATATATCCTACAGTTCGTCCCCCGCTAAATAAGCTATGCTTGGAAACGGACTACTGGCTTCCTATCTCTTTCAGAACGTCTAGGTAATATATTCTGGTCGGGACTACTTGTTCTTGTAGTTGTACTGTGTGATTTATTACTTGCCTGCTCCTGGGTGTCTTCTGCTAATTGTGGATTTTCGTCGGGAATAAAAGATGATATGCAGGCCCGAGGTTTCAGCTGATTTACATGCCTTTTCATGAAACCATGTTGAGTGTGAACCACATACATTTGTGACCCAAGTTGCTGAGATATCTCTGCTTCGATCCACCTGGGCCCTCTCGAAAAGTTACGCGTGTAAACTGCGTCCTGCGGATGGAATTTGCTTGAAGTTGTTTGGGTGATTCGCTCTTTTCTGTTAATATCTGGAACCAGTTGCGATAAAATGGTACGATGCTGACGACCATGCAAGAGTTCCGCCGGAGATTTTCCTAGTGAAGGATTAGGAATTGTTCTATAAGAACAAAGGAAACTGTTTAACGCGGTCTCAGTGTCTCCTTTTTCTTCAATAACTTTGCGGAAATTTGTTTTAAATGTGCGAACAAACCTCTCAGCTTCTCCGTTAGATGCCGGATGAAAAGGTGCGGTGGTCAAGTGCTGTACTCCATTAGTTCTGCAAAATGTTCGGAATTCATTTGCTGTAAATTGAGGCCCGTTGTCGCTCACGATAGTATCTGGTAGTCCTTCCAAAGCGAATATCCGACTAAGCGCTTGAATAGTGCTCTGTGCTGTTGTCTTGCTCATGGTTACTACGAAAGGAAATTTGGAAAATGAATCAATACAAATGAGCCACATCTGATTGAAGAAAGGTCCAGCAAAATCGAGATGTATTCGCTGCCACGGTTTCTCTGCAGCAGGCCAACTAGTGTGTGCTTTTGGTGGATTAGGGCTTGATGATTGGCAGATGCGACAGACAGATACTTTTGCTTCGATTTCTCGGTCTATACCTGGCCACCAACAATGCCTCCGCGCCAGTTGTTTCATTTTTATAACTCCCCAATGTCCCTCATGTAACATGTTGAGGACTTGCTTACGAAGCCATTCCGGAATAACTACTCTTACCCAATCCGTTTGCAGCAATATGATTTCGTTAAAGATCATTAGAGAATTTCTTCGGTTAAAATATGGTTGTAGGCTTTGTTGTTGTGTACTTAATCGTTCTGGCCATCCGTCCTGAATATAGTCACGTACTCGGGATAGCATTTTGTCCAGTGTAGTGCTGTTTTGTAATTTAAATTTATCTATTGGAAAATTACTTACTTCCTCCTCCACAATGTATAAAGAGTCATCATCACTTCTTTCCTTGCTATCAAAATAAGTATCGGGTCCTTTTGGAAAACGCGAAAGCGCGTCTGCGTTTGCATGCGTGTGAGTCGGCTTATATCGTATTTTATATCGATATCCCATAAGCGTGATAGCCCAGCGTTGTAAACGATTGACAGATGTTTGTGGTAGGCTTTTATCTGGCCTGAAAATTGACAGTAGAGGCTTGTGGTCTGTATATAAGATGAAGGACCGGCCATACAAATATTGATGAAATTTTGTGACCCCATAAATAATTGATAAGGCCTCCTTTTCTATTTGGCTGTATTTAGCTTGATGTACATCCAATGTTTTTGATGCGAACGCAATGGGACGTTCTGTACCATCCGGGAGAATATGTGATATAACCGCTTCTATTCCATATGAAGATGCATCTGTTGCTAAAACTAATGGAAGATCCAATTGATAATGTGCTAGGCGGGCAGCTTCAACAATTTGCTGTTTAATATTTAGAAAAGCTGAGTCCTGTTCATTATTCCAACAAAATGGCACTCCCTTGCGACGGAGCATATTCAGCGGAGCAGTCTGCTGAGCAAAGTTAGGAATAAATTTATTGTAATAATTTACCTTGCCCATAAATGTTTGAAGCTCCTTTAAGTCCTTGGGGCGCCGTAAATGTTTAATTGCTTGCAAGCCGGTATCTGACGGTCGAATTCCTTGAGCGCTTATGATGTGTCCCAAATATTCTACTTCAGGCTGGAAAAATACACATTTATTTTTGTTTATTTTTAAATTATTTTCTGTTAGACGGCTGAAGACATTTTGTAAATTTTTCATATGGTCCTGATCATCTTTGCCTGTAACTAAAATATCGTCAAGATATATTGCACAATTGATACCATTAAGAAGCATTTCCAAAGTTCGCTGATAGATAGCTGGAGCGCTAGCAATGCCAAATGGAAGTCTTTGGAATTGGAATAATCCCAAAGGGGTATTCACTACTGCAACTGCCTTTGACTCCTCATCGAGCTCCAATTGAAGATAAGCTTCCGACATGTCTATTTTAGAAAATCGCTGTCCACCATTAAGTTTGAAAAATAACTCCTCAGGCCGAGGAATGGGATATTGGTCAATTTCAAGTTGCGGATTGACCGAAGCTTTAAAGTCGCCACATACACGAATTCTGCCATCTCTCTTTGGTACGATGACAATTGGAGCGGCCCATTGACTAAATTTTATCGCTTTCCATATGCCTATTTCTTCTAGTCGTTTTGCTTCCATTTTAAATTTGTCCAACAGACTAAATGGGATCGTCCTAGCCTTGAAAAACTTTGGCCTTGCACCGTTTTTCAGTTGGAGCCGCGCCTTAATTACTGGAAGTAACCCTAACCCGGGTTCAAATAATTGTGGATAACGTGAACATATACTATCAACATCTGTTGGAAGTACTTGCGGGGACACATTATAGATGAAATTTGAGCAAGAAAAATTAATTTGCATTCCAAAGGCTTCTGCCCAATTAATACCAAAAATATTCTTACCGTTTTCGGCATCCACCACAAGCAACGGCAGCGTTTTTGTTTGATCATCAAATTGCACATTAACTTCTAGCTCGCCTAAAACTGGTATTATGCTACCACCATATGCCTTAAGAGTGCGATTTGTTTCCCTAAATGATGGTTTTTGTAATTGCGTATAACCAGGAAATCCTATAAGAGAGCTGGAAGCGCCTGTATCTATTAAAAATTCCATAGACTGACCATTTACCACTAAATCAACAAAATATTTATTTCCTTGCCTGCGAGGCTCTGCAGCTGATAAAAGATCCTCTACCAGATGTATTTGTTCCGATTCTACACGATTACGAGAGTTGCTGGCTGCTACTATATTTCTGCTAGACAAACAAACTGGAGCTATATGTCCCACCTTGCCACACTTACGGCATACTGCATTCAGAAATTTGCAAAATTCTTTCTTGTGAGCAACAAAACAACCGCTACATGATTTGAGACCGGTATTTGCACTTCTAGTATTAAAATTAGTAGGGCGACTCCTGCTTTTGCTTCTACCATTTCTACTTCTTGCGCGTGGAAAACGTCTTTTACTATCCGAGTTCTCTATATGATTCACATCTAACACTGGATTTTCACTGGACCCATATTTAAGTACTTGCAATGATTTTTGTGTACTCTCATACGATTCTGCAATTATGATTACATCTTGCAAGGATGGCTTACTTTTTTGCAACGCAGCGGCTCTAACGGAATCGTGTGGCGTATGTAAGATTAGAACATCACGAATCATTTCATCGACAAATTCTGACTCGCAACCGGCTTTTGTACAAACAAAATTGCAATCTCGCGCCAATCCGCGAAGGTCTGCTATCCACTCGCCATAGGATTGGTTACATTTAATGCGGCATCTAAAAAATTCGTAACGCGCCGTCGACACATGAATTTTCGCTTGAAAGTGTTCCGTTAGCTTTCTCGTTAAAGTCTCATAATCTTGATTTACGATTTGTACCGAACCGAATAACTTTTGGAGTAATTCAAAGGTGTTTGTTCCTATCCAGGATAAAAAATATGCTCTTTTTTTATCATCTTCTTTCACGTTATATGCAGTAAAATGTTGTTCCAGCTGCTGTAAATAAGTTTTCCAGTTTGATTTTTCCTTATCAAATGGAACAAACGCGGGTGTATGTGGTACTTGCGGCACTGAGTTTACAGCAAAAATTCGTTTATGCTCGTCAAAAATTTTTTGCATGAATTCTTGTTGCGATTTAAAAAGTTTCTCAAAGCACTCTGCGGACACTGCCATGTTTCCAGTTTTTTTTTCTTTTTTGTCTGTAATACACCGACGATATGACCGAAAAAAAAAAAAAAACACTGTTATCACAAGTACCGTTCGGGTTCACTGAAAATATCTCGTCGCCAATTGTTATGTCCGGGTTTACTAATTAAAACTCAGGCGTAATAATTATTAGTTCACTTTATTCCTATATATATAATGTCTAACATAAACCTACTGATATTTACTATATCAATTTACTATACAAATTACTGGCTGAGTACGAGGTACGCGGTGGAGATGCTAACGTGATGCAAGCTGGCTGGCGACTCACGGCTGACTTGCTCACAACGATGGTGCTATGATGCGATGGTGCTATGATGCGATGGTGCTATGATGATGCTATTGCCAATGATTGGCACAATTGTTGTGATGCGATATATCCTACACTTATCTTCCTGAATTAATCTGTCTTGTTGCACTTCCCATATCATTCCATTCTTTCCTGATATCTTCACATACTTAAGTTTTTCCTGATATCTTCACATACTTGGTATAGAGAATACAAAATATTCTAATTAAAATTTTGACACATTTCAGCTGATGTACTACCCTAGTAAAAATGATGTGATGATTTCATCGATGACTTCATCATGAACCCTTAGATGAAAGTAATGATGAAATCTGTTCTGGACCCGGGACTGAACTCATTATATACTTTTCTTTAACATAATGAGTTTTTCCATGATCATTCGATGAACAATTACATGAGTTGTTACAATATTTTCTTGTTAACATAATGAAAATCCTCATTGATACGTTCATCTGTCAGTTCATGATGAAATAGTGGAAATGCTCACTGCTATTATCATCAATAAATTCATAATCATAACATCGATATATAAATTAGTTCAATTACAATATCCCACAACCATTTCATTTCCCATCTGTATATTGTGATTTTGCATACATTTGACATTTTGATGAGCTGTGATAGCTCAATAGATGCAAGGAGGATTTTTTCAAAGATTTAAACTCTACTAGCGCACATGCCGTATAAGGAGAGTTTTTTGGAACTAGAAAGGAAATCATTTTGACAAAAGACGCAGTTTCACAATGGATTAGTGGAGGTAGATGATAAAAATGGGAATAGGTTAAGGTATTAATTATACAAATATAATTTTAAATTATTTCATCTATAATATATTTTTGTAATATAATATGAAATTGACATTAGTTATAAAAATATACAAAAAAAAAAGTAATAAAAATCCAGGTAAACTAGGAAGTTGTTGATAATTCGCTGATATCTGTAGGTAAATTCTACTACAAACTATTACCTTATCCAGTATAATTTTTTGAGTGTCTTCATTTCTGACTATTCAAAGGATTTTCCTAATCATTTACAATAGGTGAAAGTGGTGCTTGATCATACTTGTAACTGGTGAAGCTGGAGTTCATTTTTTCGGAAGTGGATATATTTTAATGTTGAATTTCCTTGAAACAATGATGAAGTAACGGAATTAGTACAACATTATTGTGTATTTTTAATGAATAGAATTTATACCAAACATCGTTTCTATTGAAGGTATCAATGTTTGATTTTTGACCACTACAAACCATCGGCATCTCTGTTGCATTTTATTTTAAAATCATTGTCTTCTATACAGTAAATTTTAATAATTTTTTTATGTATAACGAACTAAAAGAATAAAAGAGCGGAGACGCGAACTTAACCTCAATGCTTAAACACAATTGTGACGACAGAGCGACAGACCACAGCGGAAAATTCGCTGCGAAACTGACAGTCGAAAAATTGGGAGCACAATTGCAACAACAGGCAGTGAGGGATGATTGTATGAAAGAAGAACACACTGAAATTTCTTTTGTTTCAAGCGTTTTTAAAGGAGATTTTGATCAAGAATATTTAATATTATATTGAAAGAAATGCAATGAACCAAAGTGTGACAAAAAAAAGCTGAAAATACAGAAATTAACTAAATTAAGCGCCTCGCAATATCAATCCAAACCACGTCTTTTTTGTCTACAATAAATTTATAAAATACCTAAATTAAAATATGCTTTCATGTGTCACATTTTTATTTCACTTCACAACTTAACCCAACTTTTTTAATCGAATGCAGTTTACAACACGCGCGTCAGAAGTCAAAACTGTACTGTTTTTTTAAGAAATACAACAAACCAATCATCATAATTTCGTGGAAATGCAAATGAATTTTGAATACGAAAACGCTCATGGACTGCTCATGGAAAGGCTCATCGAAGGAGCTTATCGAAAGAACTTATCAGAAAACTTCACCCGCATTTAAAGTGGAGAAATTTACACATTCATGCGCAACTTCCATATGCAATAGGTCTAGTTTACATAAGATTCCCCCCGAGAGGGGAAAAGGGATTCCGAAACCGATGAGCATTTCTTACTAGGGTATGACTTGCTTCAAATATATTTAATTTGTGTGCGTGTAAACAATTATATTCGTACACGCTAGTAATTATATGTATGAGTTTGCTGCCATAATAACAAAATTTACTGCCCTAAAATATACTTTTGGGTAGAGCTTTTTATGGCTAATTATGGCAGTAGAAATTTCCCCTTCGTCGGGGAATTTGACATTTCACTCAGTAAAATTTTGATGGATTATCTTTTATCCTTATCGCTCTAAAGTATTTTCAGATAAGAGGAAACTACTTACTCTGTTTTTTAGCATTGTTCGAGTAATGTAAATTAGTCATTAGAATGACGCGCGTAGCTTTACTACAGTTATTCTAGACATTATGCTTCTTTGGCAAACATACGGAACTTATTTAATCTCTATATATAATAACTTTTATAGGGATGTGTGAATGCTCCAACTGTTGTAAACGTAAAAAGGACTCGCTAGAAAGTTACTACCTCTTTTTCCCCAGATTGAGGGAGAGGTTCATTGACTCTTGTAGCTGTTTTTAGGTTATCGTAATCCTTAAATTAAGGAAATCATCTTTAGATAGAATAAAGGTGTACCTGTGGCTAATTATAGTAAACTCTCTAACCATCACTCGAATCTAATCTTACCTAGTTATAATCTTGATTTGTATTTTATCAGGAAAACATTTTTTTAGTAATACAGGGTGGGCCAAAAGTCACCATGGGGTTTAAAAATAACTAACTTTTTCGTTTGTACATTGCTCCACACCCTGTTGACCGTTTCTCTTCATTCCTTTTTTACATGATAGCCAACTGTCTGTTCTTCATAGGTAAGCATGTTTCCCCACCCCACCTTACCCCTCCTTTTTTCATCCTACCATATGTTACCACTTTAATTTTTAAACCCCATGGTGACTTTTGGCCCACCCTGTATATTAAATACAGAGAAACTCAAATTTATTATACCGCCCCCCCCCCCCTACATTTTCCCCGATATACAGATTATCTATGACTCGAAGAAAAGCATCCACCCTAAAATTAATCTTATCTTTTTGAAAGCAACTACTTCTTGCTACAAGTAACTAATATAATAATAATTAATCAAAAAAGGGATTCACACTTGACAAATTGTCTGTCATCATAATTAGTAGATGACATTTCTCGAAAATTTCCACTAGAATTAAATTCAATTAAAAGTTTTGTCCAACATTAATGGAAACAAAAACTCTTCCACATCAGAAACTTCTTCGTCATTTGCAAATAATCGATTATCACTTTGGTCCTACCCCTACCCTATCCATTGTCCTCATCACGTCTTGTCTCAATATAGACTGTACGCAGTTAACCCGAAAATTGAGAAAGTAATTAAGGCAAAGTTCTCATCATTTCCAGTAAAATTTAATATTTGTATGCTAAATTACATACTAGAATTTCTATATAGCTAGTATTATTATAGGTGAATGTATTCATCATCCTCTTCGTTAAGGACTTTAAACCGGTTGAGGCTGCAATGACTGAAAGAGGGATGCAAGCTAAATTGATTAAAACAGATCATCCACATATATATGAATACTAGCAACTAACCCTATCAATTTGGATGTATATACCTATAGAGATCCAAGTTTACTTACGTAGATGCAGAGCGTACTTAAACTAGGCTCAGCGTTGAAATATTATTAAGTCCACATATGATGACAATGCATGTATCACCCTTAAGCAACTTACTTATGTGGCATAGACTCTTATGCATGGATAGACGCCTTATGACATAAACTAAAATTAGTCTTGTGGATATTTCCCAAATGACACACGACGAACGTCAGAAAAGTTTAAATAATTGAAGTGTGTGGCTGTCGAAAGTTGTGTAATAATTTACAAGCTTTTGTATAACAAATGTAATTAGTCTATATAATTGCGTAGTTACAGTATATTTTTACAACATGCTGGAAAAGTTAACTTAATGTCTAATATTATTCGTTCATGTGAATTTTAATCTCTAAGACATATTTTCCAGTATGATATTCATCATTATATTATACAGGGTGTACAGGAAAAGATGGGAAACATAGCAGTATAAAACAATCTCCAAAGAAACATCTTCCAATTCTCGAAATGAAATGGCACCTAAAGAAATGCATAAATGAGAGCCCTAGTATCAAAGGCGGCAATCTCCACCATTTTCACTTTTTGTTAATGCGCAAAAACTGCTACACTGTTATTATTGCTTATTTTAAAGCGAGCATAGTTTCTAATTAAAGAAAATGCTAAACTACATCTGATTTTAAGGTCAATATATCTAATTTTTTTATATTTTTTGAAAAAATAAACAAAAATAAATGGAGAATGCCGTGTTTGATACTAACAGTTGGGGAATTGAAGAATTTTAAGAATTTTTATTTTAAATACAAGAAGAAAAAACAACCGTCTCATCCGGGGTTTGAAACCGGGACCTTCCGCTTTCCGGGCGACTGCTCTTACCACTGAGCTAACGAGACAGATGATTTTCCCTCTTGCATTTATCAATTTGTAATTAGCCTACTAAGCCACGTTGCTTTCAGCTGGCATTAACCAGTAACGATGAAAGCGCACAAATAAATTGTAAATTTGAATTTACAATTTATTTGTGCGCTTTCATCGTTACTGAAATTGTAATTAGCCTACTAAGCCACGTTGCGGCTTAGTAGGCTAATTACAAATTGATAAATGCAAGAGGGAAAATCATCTGTCTCGTTAGCTCAGTGGTAAGAGCAGTCGCCCGGCAAGCGGAAGGTCCCGGTTTCAAACCCCGGATGAGACGGTTGTTTTTTCTTCTTGTATTTATAACTTGATTTGGAATCGTTAAAAATAAAAATTCTTAAAATTCTTCAATTCTCCATCATTGACCGATTCTAAAAGTGTAGGTTCGATTCCAGTCCGGAATAAATACTAACAGTTGGATTTTGCCGCATTTGATACCAAAGGTTGCACTAACTTGAGTTGTAAAATGAATACCAAGTATTTTGGAATGGATTTACGGACAAAAAAATACAATATTCAAATTAATTCAAGAAAACGTATAATCAAAAATATTTGATTGAACATAATAATACACATTATACAAGTAGAGATGGCATTTCTTCAATAAATTCGCAGGTTTTGCCTGCCGTTTCTTTCACGTTTGACAAACGCGTTTTCTTCTTCCTGACCTGGTTGCTCTGACTCAAGAATCCTATTAGAGAGAATAGTTGCATAAAAACTGAGTTCTTCCAGGGATCTCCAAGTAGCCCCAAAGTGTTTTGTAAGAAGTTTGTCAACATCTTTAAGCTTCAGCGTATTGACTTGTTGGAAACCACCTTTTTTATTAGCAGGGTCGATCATGTGAAGACTTTTTCCCTTCCTTAAGATACTTTTAAAGGTTTGTAAATCATTTTTGTAATATAATTCACCTCTAATCAAAACATTTCCAGTTTTACATTTCTTTAACAAAAACCGTGTTGTATTCCTGAAAGAAAAATGCCATGTTCCTGTGGGTTTCAATACATGAGATGGTCTCTTTCCAATTAAATACGTTGCAATTTTGTCCCAAATGGATAACCGTCCGATTTTTGGAAAATAGCTCTATATAGGTTTCTGGCTGCCTTATAACCTCTAACTTTTTGATCCCCTTCTCAATATTACCGAAAACCCTATCAGCAGGAAGTAATGAATGGCCAACTACTGGAAAAATCACTTCACTATTCTGAATATGTTCTGGCGCTTTCTCCGAAAGCCATTTGCAGCACATTCCAATGAGTGTCGTAGCCTGTGAAACACAGCGGAAGCAACTTCATTGGAACCTTTCCCAAATTCGTTCTCTGTCCAATAATAGGAAAAAACTTTTTGCTTGGTAAGTTTAGATTTAGATGTCCTCTGAGCAATGGTGAAATTGTACAGATACAGTTGCCTTGAGTAGTAAACAGTTTTATCTGGGACCTTAGGAAGTATCAGATTGTTCTGGCAATCAAAAGATAATGTTATCAAATTATCCCTAGCTTCTTGAAGCAACTGAAAAAATGCATTTGATCTTTGCTTATGAACTTTCTTCTCAATGATTAAGTTATTCTTCTCCTCTTCATCTATAATTCTCTTAATCTTCTCAGAGAGTTCTATACATGTGGAACATACGTCGGTACGAGGAGTAGTAAAGCTGAGGTTGTACTTCATATTGAAAATCATTCGAAAGTATGACAGCTTAACTTTTTTTTCTGGAGAACACTGATCGTTATACATTTCCGACATTTTTTCTATAGACAAATCCGAAAACAAATAATGTCTACGTGATGAAGAACGACAATAATGAGATTCGAAACTTTTAAACGAATTAATGAATCTTTGGAAAGCGCTTTGTTTCCCTTCGAACTTTTCTGTTTTTCTGTAACCTCCTCTTTTCTCTGAAGGTGCTTCACCTGTTCTTAAGAACGATTTCATAACGTCTGATAGACGATGTTTCGTAATATGCAATACTTTCAAAAACACCTGTTGACATACCGGAACATGCTGTTTTAACACATTTTTTCTAATAAAGCATTTTACAGAAGATTCTTTTGCTGTATGTCCATATTTTGATGGACGGCGACGTTTAGGTAGTTGAACAGTGCAAGATTTTAAAATACATACATCCTGACTGATTTTATTTTTTACTGCATAAAATGCATCATGAAACTTTTAATGTCTGCCATTGTTAAAGTACTACTTTGATATGACTTTTAATTATGTCCACAAGAAGAATAATGCGGTAACTGATGTGAAGAATATCTGAAAAAAATTATGTGTCGTAAAACATTTAACGCAGTTCCAAAACTCAAAGAATATAAAGCAGATTTTAAAAATGTAATAATAAACAGGATGCTCCATTTAAAAAAAAATATAATTTTCTTATATCACGCATTTGTGGGACACCCTTTATAGAATAATTCTATGCTGCAAAAAGATTCACATTATGCCCTTTAATTTTTGCATTTACAATTTTTTCCTAATAACAAAAATAAAGAAATTAAAGGAGGGTCCATTTATAATTATACTGTTCAAACTATAGCATTGGTTTTAATTAAATTTGGCTTCTTACTGTATATCAAAAATAAGCACCAAAGTAAACAAACAAAAAATAAACATACTTTGTCTTTTTACGTATGTTTTGCTTCCAAGTAGAGGGCTTTCGAAGTCTTTTACGAGCTTCATTGTTCTTAACAGGTGTTGTAGCACTTTCCATTTTACTTTTTAAATAAAAAATCTCAGCAATATCGCCAATAATCTTAACAAACCGCACACTAGATGCAAAGAAAACGGACTAAATAATAATAAATTCCTCACTATCTGAAACAATATTCAGTTCGTCGCCCGTCACGTGATCGCTGCAAGTCATCTGATTGGCCATAACGGATATTGCCGACTGTGATTCCAAGCGCGTAATGGAGATTGCCGGATTTGATTCTCAGGTGATATTTTAATGCAGTTTTGTAATGGGATTAAGTCGCTTTCGATACTCGCAAACCATATATTTAGATAGAGCGCGAAAAACCGAAAAATATCATGTATCTAACTCGATTTCGTCAAAAAGTGGAGATTTTCATTTTCTTAGAAGTGATGTCATTCTGCAGTGTAAGAATTTATATCGTCAGCACGTAAGTGCTTTTTAGGCAGTTTACATTTAGTGCATTCTCTGGATTATTATGTTCCACTTTACCCTATAGCCTAGTATCGGGTTCGCGTAAAATGTGACATTTCCATACAAATTTTAGCGCTGGTAAAATCACAAGCAAAAATTTTACTGATGATTTCACTAGTGCAGTACGGAGTTCACCGGTAAAAACTGAAGGTTCCCTCTTTATGAAATAGATGACATTTTAAATTCTCCACACATATTAAGCCTAGTACTAAGGCTCGCGCTAAGCTAAATTTTAGCGGGTCTCCAATATCGGGTAGTTCTTTAGCAGCTAAATTATGACAGCGGAGACTCATAGAAAAGATATATTAAAAACAAGAAGAGGAAGAATTTTGCATTTTTTTTTACTGAAATACAACGCGCGGTGATAATATTTCTAAAAACAAGTAGTTAAAATTATTTGGAAATATTAAAAATATAAAAATAATATGCATAATGTATACAATAAAAAAAAATTAACAATAATATTGAAAATACGGCCACGTAAAGAAATCTAATTCATCCGTACTTACAGTAAAGACGTACAAAACTACGTTAACTACAAAAATCCGGTCAATAAACTTATCAGATATCAGAACTCTGACAATAGTGCTAAAGAATGGCCCGGGCGGATAAATTCAAAATAAATCTTTTGGAGACTTACTGGTGGTGCCATCTCTAATCAAAACCCAAAGGCAAATTTAGCGTGTTGACCTTAGTACCGCTCTCGCTAAAATTCAGGATAAATTTTCGCCAATATCTTTTAGCTTGCGGACCTTAGTACTATGCTTTACTAGGAATTTTTATGCGCGGAGCATTAAAATGCTGGTAAAATCATAACATTTCCTATTGCTATGCAATTTTGATTGATTGAATGATTTTTCGTTTATATTTATTACTAATTTAGTGCAAAGTTCTTTCTCGCATTACTTGTAATTTGTCAATTAAGCCTAGTATCGAGTTCAGGCAAAGTAAAATTTATCGCGGTCTCCAAATTTTTCACATTAAAATCGCTGGTAAAATTTTGACGTATGTTAATTTGGAGAGTGACAGATGTCTAAAAATTGTATCGCTAAAAAACTTCAAACTTACAATTAAAAATTGACTTAATTAATCTGAAAATTGTTAAAAGAACTTAAATCCTTCAATAAATTAAGAAAAAAGTCTGAAAATTTTCAATTAAAATTAAATTCTTCAATGAGTTCAAAAAACAATCTGAAAATTGTCATAGAAACAGAAAATGTCATAATTTTACCAGCATTTTAATGCTACGCGCATTAAAATGTTCAGTAAAATAAGTGGAGACATGCAAAGTGCCATCTACCTTAAAATAGCGAAATATTCATTTTTTACCAGTAAACTCCGTACTGCAGTAGTAAAATTATCAGTAAAATTTTTGCTTGCGATTTTACCAGCGCTAAAATTTTTATGGAAATGTCACATTTTACTCGAACTCGATACCAGGCTTTAACCTGTAATCAATTAGCTTAATTAAGTGCATTTTAATTGTTTTAACTGCAAAAAAAATTAGTTATGAATTTCTTTCACGGCGACGACATAGCAACAGATGTTGAATTTTTGGAACAGGAGGTTGAAACTCCAACATTGGAATCTGTCCTCTCAGCCGCCATAAAGCAGAAAACTGTGCGGACCAGAAACTACACCTTGCTGGTTTGGTCCATAAAAAGCCTGTAATTTGGAATTTGGAAAATAAATAAATAATAATAAATAATAAACTTTATGCCGTGGCATCTGCATGGAGTTATGTTGCTAAGAAAATAAGTGAAACAAGTAAGTAATGAATAATTTATTGTTATTTTCTTAAGATCATAATATTATCTGTTTCAGCTGAAGATTGTAAGACAGTATGGAAATCGCTAAATAACAGCATGCGATATCACACCCGTGGCAAAGTCTTTAAAAAATCTGGAAGCGCTGCTGATTCAGATGTTGTGTATGATGTTTTATGCAGAAATTATTAACGAAGACACTGTGACGTGGGAGTTTACAGAATGTATGTCATTCTTAGTGCCTTCCACGGGAGAGTAAGTTCATGCTAATTATTTATATTTGCTTCAATATTAACAAAGTAAATTTCAGAACTTGGACAACTCCCTTGGTAAGCAGGACGCCGGCAGAAATTCTAGGAAGTGCAGAAACTTCCACTAAAAGTGCTAGTAACTATTCATATGAATGTTCTTGAGTTAAGACTGAATTTATTTTCATATGTTGTTTTAACTTGCAGTCAACCCCACAACGCAGCAAAATTAATAAATTTTAAGATGTTTTTGCTGCAAGCGCTTCCAGTATATCTGAAAATATTGCAGATTTATTGGATTTAAGCAAGCAGATGACATCTGTTCCAGTGGAACCGCCATTGAAATATATGATTATGTTGGCAAATTTAGATAGAATGCTACAAAAGCTTCCAGAGGAAAAATTGGAGGAATTTAATATGACTTTTACAATGCTCACTTTTGAAGAAATTCAAAAGCAGAAAATTTGAATAAAAATTATTTTACGAATTTCATTTTTTATGTTTTTATTTTAATCTTCCAAAAATACAGCTCGTTGTTGCCACGATAAAGAACCAGCGACCGAATTGACATAATCCTTAAGGTGATCCCGTATTTCTTTCCCAATATTATTTTGACGACCATCATTAGCGGATTTGATATTGGCAGCAAAAAATGAATTGCTAGGGATTTTTTTCCGCCTCGATGAAGTTTCCATTTTCGTCGTAATAATCTGCATAGCTTCTTGGGCAGTAACTCACTTTGCTGGTATGCAATAGATAGTTGTGCAAATGACAATATGTAGCTATAATTTTCTGTGCACGATCTGGACCACAGAATATTGTCCTGGTAAGGCATAAGAATTTGGAGCATAGAACACTCACGCATCGTTTTGCTCTACTCATTCGTTCTTCATCGGTTAAACGTCTTGGGTTTCTTGCCGCATGTGGCTTTATGATCTTTTTGTCAACGGAAAAGTATCATCTCCAACAAAAAAGTATGGGATATTCTTATTTCCAATGAACATATCTTCCATAAAAGGAAGCTCGTCTTTCAAAATGCTTTTTCCCAAGTTACTATCCAAGAAGACGTTGGCATCGCCTTCACTGCCGTGTGCCCCAATATCAACATTGATAAATCTATAACTAGAATCGCTTGCCGCCATAAGGATGATGATATGAAATCCCTAGTAAAAAAATATCTATACAAACTACATAATAGCAAAATAGTTATTGTGTACTTACTTTGTAATTATAGAAAAGCGTGCCAGCATTTCTAGGACACTTGATGGCAACATGCTTTCCATCGATTGCCTAGATGTGATTTGGAAAATTCCATGTCGCATTAAAATCGTTAGCAATGTAGACAAATAAGGATTCGTCTAATGGTGGAAACTCGCTTTCTAATGCTATACAAATCACACTGCAAACTTCATCGAGAATCACCCCGAATTCCTGTTTGCTGATTCGGTACGCAGACGACACCTGTCGTGGTAAAGTTCCACTCGCCAAATTTCTACGAATATTTAAATAAAATTATAGAATTTACAATTTAAACTAGTGTTACAAACTCCTTACTCCAATACATGGCCAGCTTCTGATCATTCGGTCTTGTATTTCTTTTTGGGATTAGATGTTCTTCCACCAACTCGAACAAACTAAAAAATATGAGGAAAACTATGATAACGTTAGTCCACTTAAAAATTTTACATCTTTATTAAATCGCCCCTTTGCCTTCAGTTCTTTTAAATACGGATTTACAAAAGTTGAAGGCGCTTCCCTGCTACTGGTAGCTTCCGTAAAAATCTGCACATTTACAACTGCCGCACAAATAATCGCGGCGTCAATTAGATGATTTAATTCAATTTTTTGTTATTCAAATTGCAAAAAATATCTTTGTCAACTTTAAAACTTGATTTGAAATTTGAACTTTTTATACCATAAAATTCTTTGACATTTGTCAATTTGCTTTCTCCAAATTAACTTACGTCAAAATTTTACCAACGTTTTTAATGTGAAATTTTTGGAGATCGCGTTAAATTTTACTTTGCCCGAACTCAATACTAGGCTTATGGAAAAGTCACACATGGGAATACTTAAGCCTATAGTATCGAGTTAGGGCAACGTAAAATGTCACGCGGTCTCCAAATATACCACATTAAAATCGCTGGTAAAATTTTGATGTAATTTAATTTGGAGAAAACAAGGTGACAGATGTTTTAAAATTTTGTAGCGTATTCCCCTTACGCTACCTTTTTTTTTAACTTTTTCGGCTTCTCTACCTTCTGTAGAGAAACCCCCATAATTTTCCCAGAGGTACCTAAAAAGGGGATAAAATTTAAATATTCTTGAGAAGTAGCCCTATGCTACTTTTCCATATTACAAAATTCCTGGAAAAGAAAAAAAATTTAAATATTCTTGAGAAGTAGCCCTATGCTACTTCTCCATATTAGAAAAAAACAAAAAAACTCCTGCAAAAGAAAATAACAACAAAAAAATATTCTTCTAAAAAGAAAACGAAAAAAAAAAGAATCCTAAAATGTGCAAAACGCGCACAGATTAAAATATTTCAAATAAAACTCACCGCTAGTCACAAACCTCGAGGAGACGAAAACGGTAATTCGCCTAGCTGTAAAGCATCACGCGATATCATCACGCTATGCATTACAGCAGGTCCGCCCGAAATTCCGAGAAAACAGTTGAGCTCGAATGTACGCCAGCTGAGGCAAGCATTGGAGATTTTTTTTTTAAAGAAAGAAAAGAAAAAACGTTCGTCGGTCGGTCGGGAGGGATAGAGCACGGCTGGAATGTAGGGAGACTGCGCCGAGTTGAGGCAGTTGAATTTGGGTTTTTCTGGCGTGCGGTACTCAAGATAAGTCGTGAACTCTTGATTGCTTGTGTTACCTTCTTTTTTTTTCGATGGCATTTTTGGAAGTATCGAACAGTTTGCGGTCTAGATCTTTCCTGCGGAAAATATAAGGAAATTTTATTAATAATTAGTGAATTCCATTTTATTGTGAAAAGCGCTTACCTGGCTGGATTTATACGTATTAGTGAACATATTTCCTGCGGAAAATATAAGGAAATTGTATTAATAATTAGAGAATTCCATATTATTGTGTAAAGTACTTACCTGGTTGGATTTTTACCTGTTAGTGAACATATTTCCTGCGGAAAATTTAAGGAAATTGTGTTAATAATTAGAGGATTCGATATTATTGTGAAAGTGAACATATTACCTGCGGAAAATACAAGGAAATTGTATTAATAATTAGAGAATCCCATATTATTGTGTAAAGTACTTACCTGGTTGGATTTTTACCTGTTAGTGAACATATTTCCTGCGGAAAATTTAAGGAAATTGTGTTAATAATTAGAGGATTCGATATTATTGTGAAAGTGAACATATTACCTGCGGAAAATACAAGGAAATTGTATTAATAATTAGAGAATCCCATATTATTGTGAAAAGTACTTACCTGGTTGGATTTATATGTAGTAGTGAACATATTTCCTGCGGAAAATATAAGGAAATTGTGTTAATAATTAGAGAATTCGATATTATTGTGAAAGGTACTTACCTGGTTAGATTTTTACGGTTAGTGAACTTATTTTTCTATGGAAAAACCTAAGGAAATTTTATTAATAATTAGTGAATTCCACATTATTGTGAAAAGCGCTTACCTGGTTGGATTTATACGTAGTAGTGAACATATTTCCTGCGGAAAATATAAGGAAATTGTGTTAATAATTAGAGAATTCGATATTATTGTGAAAGGTACTTACCTGGTTAGATTTTCACGTGTTAGTGGACTTATTTTCTGTGGAAAAAAACCTAAGGAAATTTTATTAATAATTAGTGAATTCCACATTATTGTGAAAAGCGCTTACCTGGTTGGATTTATACGTGGTAGTGAACATATTTCCTGCGGAAAATATAAGGAAATTGTGTTAATAATTAGAGAATTCGATATTATTGTGAAAGTGAACATATTACCTGCGGAAAATACAAGGAAATTGTATTAATAATTAGAGAATCCCATATTATTGTGAAAAGTACTTACCTGGTTGGATTTTTACCTGTTAGTGAACATATTTCCTGCGGAAAATTTAAGGAAATTGTGTTAATAATTAGAGGATTCGATATTATTGTGAAAGTGAACATATTACCTGCGGAAAATACAAGGAAATTGTATTAATAATTAGAGAATCCCATATTATTGTGAAAAGTACTTACCTGGTTGGATTTTTACCTGTTAGTGAACATATTTCCTGCGGAAAATATAAGGAAATTGTGTTAATAATTAGGGAATTCGATATTATGGTGAAAGGTACTTATCTGGTTACATTTTTACGTGTTAGTGGACTTATTTTCTGTGGAAAAACCTAAGGAAATTTTATTAATAATTAGTGAATTCCATTTTATTGTGAAAAGTGCTTACCTGGCTGGATTTATACGAATTAGTGAACATATTTCCTGCGGAAAATATAAGGAAATTGTATTAACAATTAGAGAATTCCATATTATTGTGAAAAGTACTTACCTGGTTGGATTTTTATTTGATAGTGAACTTATTTCCTGCGGAAAATCTAAGGAAACTTTATGAATGATCAGTGAATTCCATATTTTTAGTGCAAAGCGCTCACCTGTTTTAATTAAAAGTTGTCAGTGAACTTTCTTCCTGCTGGAAATATAAAGGAATTTTATTATTATTCGGAAGATGATATCTCTTTTGGTGCAAAGCGCTCACCGGATTTAATTAAACGTGTCAAACCTTTTCCTGTTGAAAATTTAAAGAAATCCTAGTATCATTCAGAAGATTCTATATCTTTTAGTGCAAAGCGCTCACCTGTTTTAATTAAAAGTGTTAGTGAACTTTTTCCTGCTGAAAATATGAGAAAATTTTATGATTAGTCAGAAGATTCCATATCTTGTTGCGTAAGGCGCCCACATGATTCCATGGAAAGTGTCAGTGAACATTTTTGTTTTCTCCTGCTGTAAATATAAAGAACTAAGACTCTAAGTTCTATGGTATGAACTCGCGGTGGTCAAAAGAGGATACGCTAAAGCCCAATTCAGTTAAAAGCAATGATTAATAATCACCTTTTGAACGTTTACATTCTTGCGGATTCTGAGTAGACAAACAGATTGTAACGATAGGTACACATTGTAGAGAATAGTGTTAAATGTGATATAAAAAAAAAAAAAAAAATAATAATAAAATAAAAAAGATAATAAAAAAAATAATAACAAAAATAAAAAAAAAAAAAAAGAGGCCAATGAGCCCAATCGACTTAGCGGAATGAAACATCTAGGCTATAGTGATAATAACGGCAATCACGCAGTACAAAGGGTGCACCCTCAACATTTTCTACCCAGCCAGCGAGGGATTCACTTCTATAACCAGGATTCGACAAGGCGGCGCATGGTTAAGTAAGTCTAGAGTTTTTTTTTTCTCTTTCTACTGTCAGGTTACTCATTTAGATTTATTTTGTGTTTTTTTTGTATACTTTCAAGTTTTCTTTCCTTGCTAACTACGACCATAACTGTTCCCCAGTTTTCGTAAGTAGTCTCGTATTAACGATCTTTGTTTCATTGCTTTATGTCCTGGTTATCAGTGATGGTCATAGTTGAGTAAGCTCTAGTTAGAATATCCTCTTTAATATTAAGCCAGCTAGTAGGGAGTTTCCTAGCTTTAGTATGTACAATAAGTAAGTAAGCTTCATATGTTTTAAAGATTAAGTAAGTAAACAGTTGCAAAGGTGAGGGCTCAAAAGGTAATTAAAGAAGAAGAAAATCTAATGGAATGCGTATCCGTCTTTTGATGTATCCCTGAACCTGCTCCGCATTGTTTTTCTTTCCTTTCTCTCTTTCTTTCGTCGTTCGGCAAAATAATAGGTATACATATGGTGCGTAAAGAGGAAATGATGGAGATGAGCGGCTAGGTCCTGTTTCATAAGGGGTGGAGGTTGGTGGCTTGCGTGGTGGGCAGCATACCGTAGCATACACACATTCCTCACATGGGGCTAAGCATATCAGTACGGCTTTGGAGGCTTAGCCAGGGTGGATGGGGGCGATTGGGCCCAATATTACCCAAAGCTTGAGTCTCAGCATCATCAGAGACTCCCACTCGCTCTCTCCCTCTCTCATCGCTTCCTGCTCCGGCGTTGAACGTTCTCCGGGTGTTAATATCTAGGTCCTGCGTTGACGATGTTACCGCTGTTGTTTTTTTTTGCTTACTAACATCAAATTAAATAAATTTTCTTCCATCTAGGATTCTAGGTTTCACCAGGAGGAGGAAACTTGCCTAGTTCTCAGTCCTTCCTTTTTTTTTTGTCCGTCCGTCCGTCCGCAGTCTCACCTGCAATTTCGGTTTTCTTTTACTGTCCGTCCGTCTGTCTGGTCAACTATTCTGTCGATTATGCACAGTTCAACAAGCATTGAAGGGATGTGGGTGGCAAGAACCACCCCAAGCCGGCTGATCGCTAGCGGCATACTCGCTGTGCAGCCACCCACACATATCCTGGATATGATTTTGTAACCAAGAGGTGTCGGACGCGGTATGTGTCTACATTCAGGTACAAGTGGATATAGGTAGATCTGTCGGCTGACAAGCTCTTCGTTACAAATGGCGCCCAAGGGTTGTTTTTTTGGCTTTAGTCAAGCTTATCTTGACTAAAGCGCGATTTTATTATTTCAAGATTAATTTCTGATATTTCTGGTCGCCCATTTGTGTTACAAATGGCGCCCAAAGGTTGTTTTTTTTGGCTTTAGTCAAGCTTATCTTGACTAAAGCGCGATTTTATTATTTCAAGATTAATTTCTGATATTTCTGGTCGCCCATTTGTGTTACAAATGGCGCTCAAAGGTTGTGTTTTTTGGCTTTAGTCAAGCTTCTCTTGACTAAAGCGCGATTTTATTATTTCAAGATTAATTTCTGATATTTCTGGTCGCCCATTTGTGTTACAAATGGCGCCCAAGCGGTTTTTTTTTCTCGGCCTTTAGTCAAGCTTCTCTTGACTGAAGTGCAATTACTATTTCTATGATTATTTCTGGTCAAGAATCATTTCTTAATTTTTGGTATCATTATTAGATCTTTTTTTTTTGTTGTTTCCTGTAAGGGAAGGCCTCAGTGTTCTAAGCTGACGTAAGCGATGTCGTTTAAGTCAATCTAGGTTGTTGACGGAAGTCATGCTACTTTTGTTGGCAGGAGTGTGTGACCGGACGTGGGTTGCCTGGCCGGATGCAAGGGGCTGAGTCCACGCAGAGCTCTTCTTGCCTCTGTGAAGTGCGTTACTTCCACGATAGCTCCTTTTTGGCTCTCGTTGGGCTCGACCTTTGTATCGCGGTGGGGTCGCTCGGCTATGGTCCTCGCTGCATGTTTGGTAGCTAGTTACCTTCGGTCAAGTCAAAATGGTTTTCGAGCTCAAGTTTTTTTTGGTTGAAGTGCTTGTCTCTTCGGTGGCCGACGAGCTTTGTGCGCAACGCGTACCATCCTTGAAGCCAAGCTTTGGTTCGCGGCTACTGAAGAGCTGACCACACGATGCAGGCCTGCCTGAGGAACCGCACGGCTGTCTCGGTTCAACAAGTTGATGAACGACGTTCATCCATTGTGACCTTGTCCTTGTTGATTTGATGCAGCTTGGCAGTTCTGATGACTCGAATTCTGCTTTCACCATCTGTGGCTTCGCGCTTGCGTGGCGTTCCGCTCCCATGACTCTGTTTGGAGCTGCTTCGATCATTCTGACGGGAGGATGACTGTTGAGCATCCTCTAGATTGGTATCCGACTTGGAGTGATCGATGCATTTCCGAGGCGGTGTTCTTGGAGCTGAGTCCCACGCGAGGTGAAGTCAGTTGATTTCCTTCTTTATTTTGTTATTAGTCCCCATGAACCTTCCCTATTTAAAGTGATGAGAGGCTAAGTCGATTAGTGGTTGATGAGCGTTGTATGCGACGCATACTGTATCGAATTCAATTTCCGTTCACTTCTGCTGGTTCCGAGAAGAAGCCCGTACTATCGGTTATTTCGGATGTTGGTTTGAGATATCTTGCTTATCACCATGTTATTTCGGTTATCATTATCGCGTATTTATTAGCTCTAGTCTAGAATAGTTATCTTTCTGTATTGCAGTTATGCTAGCAAATAAGAATCCTTATACAGTTTTGATCCCTGGCGTAGGATCCGTTTTAGTTGTCTTTATTATCTTGGATACCGTATCCAGAGTGACGCACGTATCGTCTTCTCTTGACATGAGTTTCTTTTAAGTCGCATTATCGTCATGCTAGATTAGTCTAAGTATCGCTGTAAGTTAGGTTATCGGCGAAGTTTGATCGCATATTAGGTTGTAACATTTTATAGTTACCAGTCTTTAGCAGGTACTTGTGAGTCATCTTAAGTATAATTTTCCTCGTGATTGCCATAACTATCGTATCTTATTTCGATTATTATCTTGGATTATCGATAGCATATTAGGAATGGTGTCACAGTTAGCGCGGTAATATCTCTTGTACATCATTGTACAGCTATCTTTAGACGTATCTTAAACATTCGTAACTTATATGGATTATTTGTAGACGATCCTAGTTATTCTTTCGTATTATACTTATGTTAGGCTATAGCGCTATCATTTTATGGTTAGGCTATTTTAGGGTTTCTCTCACTTTTGGATAATTAGTGATGATTCTGGCGATGTAAACGCTAGTTAGTTTTATCTATATAATAGTTGAGATCAGATATTTAGTTATGATTATCATACCGTATTTCAGTTAAGTAGGCTTTGGCTATCTTCCGTTCATAGTATAGTCATTTTGGTTGTGGTGTATCTAGTTAAGATAATTAGAAATTATGAATTTGTTACTTTAATCTTACCATAGTTGTCTATAGATTAGGTATTAATTTTGGGTTGGGTTTTTACGGGTTAGTTAGTTAATATTATTATATCGTATGCATTAGTATAGTTATCGAGTCCCGGTGATTTGGCCATGTGGCACTTCAAGTATGGGTATAATACTGTATAATTTGGGCTGTCCCGTATAGATTTCTAGTTTTAGTTGGGTTGTCCCGCAGATACTTAGTTTTAGTTGGGTTGTCCCGCAGATACTTAGTTTTATTTGGGTTGTCCCGCAGATATTTAGTTGTATTTGGGTTGTCCCGCAGTTATTTAGTTGTAGTTGGGTTGTCCCGCAGATATTTAGTTTTAGTTGGATTGTCCCGCTCGGATTTTATCCTTATATATATCACCGCTACGGCTTCTTACTCGAGTACCAGCAGCCACTTGATCACCGACCTCCCACCTTTCCTTGATTAGTTGACTTCAGTCTCTTGCCAAGTTGATGAACGGTGTTCATCCTTCTTGATTTTTATCCTTGACTAAAAGAGTGCTTGTCACGATCATGCAAATGTGAGACGGAAACCTTCAAGTTCCGATCTTTGACATTGCAGTCCCTTCCCAAATGATAAAATTTCCCCCTGTTAGAGATAACCATTGGTATGGATTGACCGAAGGCTTAAGCGATTAGGCCGATTTTAATCGTTAACACCTTGATGAGTACACGACGGAGAGTGGACAGAGAGAGGGAGCGAGTGATAAAGAGAAAAATAGAAGGAGAAACATTTTTTTTCCTTCTTGTTTGTTTTCAGCAGTAGCTGAAATTTATTTCTTTTGTTGTGTGGGTCGTTATGTCGTTGCGTTGTTCCATCATGCCGACACCTTTGTTTCTTATTGTTTCTTTTGAGTATCGTTGACGTACAGTTGGATCGCGTGTCATATTTATTTATTTTCATATTGTTGTTAACATAATAACGACCAATGGCAGGTAGCGTCAAATTTTAGTGTCTAGTGTCAGTTTTTCACCGTCAGTATCACTGTGCGGTTTCTCTATTTTTTTTAATGTTAATGGTATTAAAATAGAAGTCATTTTCCTAGTCCAATTGTCAGTCGGACCAGATCGGTTTTATCGTGTGAATTATTATTATAGGCTAAGTTTTATTTTCCATGCTCAGGATATTAAGCCTTGATGAAAGTTGTTTAGATCGCGGTAGCCCTAAGAAGGCATCCGGCAAGCTTCACTTGTGAACCACAGGTTATCGCAAACCCTCCTACTACTTCCTCAGTGGTGGGTGATAAACCTCTCCCAGTCTTTGTTACTAACCCCTTCTGGGTTAGCCTTCATTTGAAGGATTTTACTTTCCTGTCCTTTCTTCAATCTTTTCCAATCAAGGAATGTCACAGCGTCAGCGAGTGCGAATGGAGTCTCAGCGAAGTTTTTTTTTTCATATTGTGTATTATCTCTAAACTATCAAGTTTAGATGGTCTCAGTCTTTGCTACTAACCCCTTCTGGGTTAGCCTTCATTTGAAGGATTTTACTTTCCTGTCCTTTCTTCAATCTTTTCCAATCAAGGAATGTCACAGCGTCAGCGAGTGCGAATGGAGTCTCAGCGAAGTTTTTTTTCATATTGTGTATTATCTCTAAACTATCAAGTTTAGATGGTCTCAGTCTTTGCTACTAACCCCTTCTGGGTTAGCCTTCATTTGAAGGATTTTACTTTCCTGTCCTTTCTTCAATCTTTTCCAATCAAGGAATGTCACAGCGTCAGCGAGTGCGAATGGAGTCCCAGCGAAGTTTTTTTTTCATATTGTGTATTATCTCTAAACTATCAAGTTTAGATGGTCTCAGTCTTTGCTACTAACCCCTTCTGGGTTAGCCTTCATTTGAAGGATTTTACTTTCCTGTCCTTTCTTCAATCTTTTCCAATCAAGGAATGTCACAGCGTCAGCGAGTGCGAATGGAGTCTCAGCGAAGTTTTTTTTTTTCATATTGTGTAGTATCTCTAAACTATCAAGTTTAGATGGTCTCAGTCTTTGTTACTATCCCCTTCTGGGTTAGCCTTCCTTTGAAGGATTTTACTTTTCTGTCCTTTCTCCAATTTCCTTACAGCTTGAACCCGCTTTCTGCATCTCGCGGGCTTTCCGCCGTCCTGAGTGAGTTGATAGATGAATTCTATCCGCTACGAAACAATTTCCTCTCTTGCGATTGGGGGAATCTCCGGGGTGTTGCGACCGGATTCAGCAGATCACGGAACGATAAGTAGCGGCGTCTCACCGACGAAGACTTAGTTCCGAGCCGAACATGTCCATACGTAATAAACCGATTGCCGCACTTCTTCCTGGTCAGCTCATTGGGCGAGGCGAGTTGATAGACGAAGTCTATTTGTTGATAGGTCCTCCCTCGTTCAAGGCGAGCTAGGATTATGACCGCAGTTGGGATCTGATTTCTCAATAACCGAGGGTATAGTGTATGCCCGGCCTGAGACTCTGGTGGGTCGTCCCCACGTTGGGCGCGTGGTGGGTGGACCGATTTTCCTTTTTGCATACCCTGACCTATGCCTCGTGTCAAAGCCCGGTTTGAGACTCTTATCTCGGTGGGTCGTCCCCACGCTGTAGCGTATTCCCCTTACGCTACCTTTTTTTTTAACTTTTTCGGCTTCTCTACCTTCTGTAGAGAAACCCCCATAATTTTCCCAGAGGTACCTAAAAAGGGGATAAAATTTAAATATTCTTGAGAAGTAGCCCTATGCTACTTTTCCATATTACAAAATTCCTGGAAAAGAAAAAAAATTTAAATATTCTTGAGAAGTAGCCCTATGCTACTTCTCCATATTAGAAAAAAACAAAAAAACTCCTGCAAAAGAAAATAACAACAAAAAAATATTCTTCTAAAAAGAAAACGAAAAAAAAAAGAATCCTAAAATGTGCAAAACGCGCACAGATTAAAATATTTCAAATAAAACTCACCGCTAGTCACAAACCTCGAGGAGACGAAAACGGTAATTCGCCTAGCTGTAAAGCATCACGCGATATCATCACGCTATGCATTACAGCAGGTCCGCCCGAAATTCCGAGAAAACAGTTGAGCTCGAATGTACGCCAGCTGAGGCAAGCATTGGAGATTTTTTTTTTAAAGAAAGAAAAGAAAAAACGTTCGTCGGTCGGTCGGGAGGGATAGAGCACGGCTGGAATGTAGGGAGACTGCGCCGAGTTGAGGCAGTTGAATTTGGGTTTTTCTGGCGTGCGGTACTCAAGATAAGTCGTGAACTCTTGATTGCTTGTGCTACCTTCTTTTTTTTTCGATGGCATTTTTGGAAGTATCGAACAGTTTGCGGTCTAGATCTTTCCTGCGGAAAATATAAGGAAATTTTATTAATAATTAGTGAATTCCATTTTATTGTGAAAAGCGCTTACCTGGCTGGATTTATACGTATTAGTGAACATATTTCCTGCGGAAAATATAAGGAAATTGTATTAATAATTAGAGAATTCCATATTATTGTGTAAAGTACTTACCTGGTTGGATTTTTACCTGTTAGTGAACATATTTCCTGCGGAAAATTTAAGGAAATTGTGTTAATAATTAGAGGATTCGATATTATTGTGAAAGTGAACATATTACCTGCGGAAAATACAAGGAAATTGTATTAATAATTAGAGAATCCCATATTATTGTGTAAAGTACTTACCTGGTTGGATTTTTACCTGTTAGTGAACATATTTCCTGCGGAAAATTTAAGGAAATTGTGTTAATAATTAGAGGATTCGATATTATTGTGAAAGTGAACATATTACCTGCGGAAAATACAAGGAAATTGTATTAATAATTAGAGAATCCCATATTATTGTGAAAAGTACTTACCTGGTTGGATTTATATGTAGTAGTGAACATATTTCCTGCGGAAAATATAAGGAAATTGTGTTAATAATTAGAGAATTCGATATTATTGTGAAAGGTACTTACCTGGTTAGATTTTTACGGTTAGTGAACTTATTTTTCTATGGAAAAACCTAAGGAAATTTTATTAATAATTAGTGAATTCCACATTATTGTGAAAAGCGCTTACCTGGTTGGATTTATACGTAGTAGTGAACATATTTCCTGCGGAAAATATAAGGAAATTGTGTTAATAATTAGAGAATTCGATATTATTGTGAAAGGTACTTACCTGGTTAGATTTTCACGTGTTAGTGGACTTATTTTCTGTGGAAAAAACCTAAGGAAATTTTATTAATAATTAGTGAATTCCACATTATTGTGAAAAGCGCTTACCTGGTTGGATTTATACGTGGTAGTGAACATATTTCCTGCGGAAAATATAAGGAAATTGTGTTAATAATTAGAGAATTCGATATTATTGTGAAAGTGAACATATTACCTGCGGAAAATACAAGGAAATTGTATTAATAATTAGAGAATCCCATATTATTGTGAAAAGTACTTACCTGGTTGGATTTTTACCTGTTAGTGAACATATTTCCTGCGGAAAATATAAGGAAATTGTGTTAATAATTAGAGAATTCGATATTATGGTGAAAGGTACTTATCTGGTTACATTTTTACGTGTTAGTGGACTTATTTTCTGTGGAAAAACCTAAGGAAATTTTATTAATAATTAGTGAATTCCATTTTATTGTGAAAAGTGCTTACCTGGCTGGATTTATACGAATTAGTGAACATATTTCCTGCGGAAAATATAAGGAAATTGTATTAACAATTAGAGAATTCCATATTATTGTGAAAAGTACTTACCTGGTTGGATTTTTATTTGATAGTGAACTTATTTCCTGCGGAAAATCTAAGGAAACTTTATGAATGATCAGTGAATTCCATATTTTTAGTGCAAAGCGCTCACCTGTTTTAATTAAAAGTTGTCAGTGAACTTTCTTCCTGCTGGAAATATAAAGGAATTTTATTATTATTCGGAAGATGATATCTCTTTTGGTGCAAAGCGCTCACCGGATTTAATTAAACGTGTCAAACCTTTTCCTGTTGAAAATTTAAAGAAATCCTAGTATCATTCAGAAGATTCTATATCTTTTAGTGCAAAGCGCTCACCTGTTTTAATTAAAAGTGTCAGTGAACTTTTTCCTGCTGAAAATATGAGAAAATTTTATGATTAGTCAGAAGATTCCATATCTTGTTGCGTAAGGCGCCCACATGATTCCATGGAAAGTGTCAGTGAACATTTTTGTTTTCTCCTGCTGTAAATATAAAGAACTAAGACTCTAAGTTCTATGGTATGAACTCGCGGTGGTCAAAAGAGGATACGCTAAAGCCCAATTCAGTTAAAAGCAATGATTAATAATCACCTTTTGAACGTTTACATTCTTGCGGATTCTGAGTAGACAAACAGATTGTAACGATAGGTACACATTGTAGAGAATAGTGTTAAATGTGATATAAAAAAAAAAAAAAAAATAATAATAAAATAAAAAAGATAATAAAAAAAATAATAACAAAAATAAAAAAAAAAAAAAAAGAGGCCAATGAGCCCAATCGACTTAGCGGAATGAAACATCTAGGCTATAGTGATAATAACGGCAATCACGCAGTACAAAGGGTGCACCCTCAACATTTTCTACCCAGCCAGCGAGGGATTCACTTCTATAACCAGGATTCGACAAGGCGGCGCATGGTTAAGTAAGTCTAGAGTTTTTTTTTTCTCTTTCTACTGTCAGGTTACTCATTTAGATTTATTTTGTGTTTTTTTTGTATACTTTCAAGTTTTCTTTCCTTGCTAACTACGACCATAACTGTTCCCCAGTTTTCGTAAGTAGTCTCGTATTAACGATCTTTGTTTCATTGCTTTATGTCCTGGTTATCAGTGATGGTCATAGTTGAGTAAGCTCTAGTTAGAATATCCTCTTTAATATTAAGCCAGCTAGTAGGGAGTTTCCTAGCTTTAGTATGTACAATAAGTAAGTAAGCTTCATATGTTTTAAAGATTAAGTAAGTAAACAGTTGCAAAGGTGAGGGCTCAAAAGGTAATTAAAGAAGAAGAAAATCTAATGGAATGCGTATCCGTCTTTTGATGTATCCCTGAACCTGCTCCGCATTGTTTTTCTTTCCTTTCTCTCTTTCTTTCGTCGTTCGGCAAAATAATAGGTATACATATGGTGCGTAAAGAGGAAATGATGGAGATGAGCGGCTAGGTCCTGTTTCATAAGGGGTGGAGGTTGGTGGCTTGCGTGGTGGGCAGCATACCGTAGCATACACACATTCCTCACATGGGGCTAAGCATATCAGTACGGCTTTGGAGGCTTAGCCAGGGTGGATGGCGGCGATTGGGCCCAATATTACCCAAAGCTTGAGTCTCAGCATCATCAGAGACTCCCACTCGCTCTCTCCCTCTCTCATCGCTTCCTGCTCCGGCGTTGAACGTTCTCCGGGTGTTAATATCTAGGTCCTGCGTTGACGATGTTACCGCTGTTGTTTTTTTTTGCTTACTAACATCAAATTAAATAAATTTTCTTCCATCTAGGATTCTAGGTTTCACCAGGAGGAGGAAACTTGCCTAGTTCTCAGTCCTTCCTTTTTTTTTTGTCCGTCCGTCCGTCCGCAGTCTCACCTGCAATTTCGGTTTTCTTTTACTGTCCGTCCGTCTGTCTGGTCAACTATTCTGTCGATTATGCACAGTTCAACAAGCATTGAAGGGATGTGGGTGGCAAGAACCACCCCAAGCCGGCTGATCGCTAGCGGCATACTCGCTGTGCAGCCACCCACACATATCCTGGATATGATTTTGTAACCAAGAGGTGTCGGACGCGGTATGTGTCTACATTCAGGTACAAGTGGATATAGGTAGATCTGTCGGCTGACAAGCTCTTCGTTACAATTTTATCGCTGAAAAACTTCAAATTCTTTATGAAGTTTAGATAAACATTTTTACAATTTACAATTTAAAATGAACTTAATTAATCTGAAAATTATCAAGAGAAATTAAATCCTTCAATAGATTAACAAAAACAATCTGAAAATTGTCAAGAAATTTAAAAAAAAAAAAAAAAAAAAATCAATCTGAAAATTGTCATAGAAACAGTAAATGCCAAAATTTTACCAGCATTTTAATGCTCTGCGCATTAAGGGGGGTTACCACTGAAATCTTAAAAAACACGAAAAGTTAATACAAATTTACTGCAAATCTGTGCGTATTATCATGATAAAAATTGTACATAGTTAGAGAAAATGCATAAACTTAGGTAATGACGTGTCAAAAATAAAGATTTCGGGGTTTTATATGTATTTAATTAGCTTTAGAAAACTCTGGAATTCATGAAATTTGCAAAGCTTAGTACATCAAAACATAATAATGGTACGTTAAATAGATAAATTTGTACTTGAGTATGGAAGATCTTGGTCTGGAAGAGGCAGTGACGGAAAGAAAACCAGACAGAAAATGTTGGTTACTAATATATTTTAGTTTGAAAGTTGCTATTTTCCGAGACAATTAACTACCAAAATTATGATATTATTTCAATGAAAGTTCAATTTGTAACAAAGATCGAACCTTTTTCTGTTTATTTTGAAAAACGCAAATTTTTTAGTGCAATGATAAAGGAAATAAAGTCAATAATGTTAATGATGGTAACGGCAAAAATTTCTTGATTTATTATATTTTGCATACAATTTGGCGTTTTCAATTCATTCTATCATCGTCAGATGGAGTACTGTGCTTTTGGAAGGCTTTCATTTGTTTTGAAAGCTCAGCGGGCTGTAGCTGTATGCTTGGAGAGTGTGTGCCGTTATTTTCTGCATTAGGTTATGTGTGTAGATTTCCCGGAATATTTGAATTTTTATCATTGGTAATTTGTTCATTTTTGCTTTTGAAGCGAGAAATTTTTTGTCAATTCTATTATGGTTATAGGTAACGAATTGTGAGTAACTATTATTTAATCATGGGACGTATTAGTAAAATTCGGGCCAATAATTATTGAATAAAGACGAGAAAACTGAATACTGTTAGGTATGTTAATCTGTGTGTATGAAAAGGAAATAATAATTTGTGAAATGTAAATGATTTTGATGAAATTTTGGAGGAAGGTTGGCTAAATTATAAATAGTTATTTTTTGTTGCGTTCCATTTATGACCGCGTTTTAGTGAAGCTGTAGAAAGGACAAAATGGAACTTTTTAAAGTTTTGAAGAGTTGTTTTTCGAATATATGTATGTAATTTAGAAAACTGAACGAAAATTGATGAGGTGTAGTGAGTTGTCACGATTATATACAGTGTGTACTAATTTTTTGACTACAATCGATTATCTTTCTAGCGACTATCATTACTACTAAGTACTATTAATTTATGTATGAATTGTTTTCAAAATGCGATTTTCGAAGAAGAAGCATTTTTACAAATTACAAAGAACTTGTGTCGACCAATAAAAGTATCGGCTTTGTACCAATGACATCTTTCTTTTGAAATTATTTTTTTAATTCTTTTTTATCTAAGAGGGAATCTGCTGACGAATATTTATGCGATTTAATATATATTTCGGTAAAAGCAACTTCTTTCTTATAAATGTTTTAATTGAGCTCATTGCACGAAAATTATTATGAGCGTTCCATTCTCAGGTAGTTGCAATGCCCATTTGATCGGGTTAATCTTCCTCTTTATATAGCGATTATACCTTTCGATTGGCCCGTCCCCTCTAAAAGTTCGAGTGCTGTCATTATGTGATGAATCTTTTTATCAATGCAGTATCGGTATCGCCTAAAAATCATTTAAAGAAAAATCAGTTCTTCTGTAAGTACCAAAATAAATAGCTAATTCATCCAAAGCCTTTATAACGGGACCAATTTATACTCCCTTTAGAATGGGCTCACCCCTTGCTTCACAGAGTTGTTTTTGGTAGATTTATTCGCCGTATTTTACGCATGCTTTGAAGTAATTTTTGACACTACTGCCTCCATGAATAGGTAAACTAGCTGACCTTTCTGGCAACCAAAGATCTTCACGGAGTAACTCTAACATTTTTTCGAAATCGACTACCGTGGCTCTCACAGCGAATTTCTGCCGTAAAGAATCAATTAATTTTTTGAATACCACGTCCCGCGTCCTATTTTAAGTGAATAGAACTATGAAATGGGTAGAAATAAGAACTTCGCGGACCAAAGCAAAAATTTTCCTTTGGGAGACACCTTCTCAAGAAGAAGACTGTCGGAGATTTTTCAATCTAATAAATTTCTCTATTTACTGTACCTACGCTTAGTGGTACTAGCCATCGCGAATTTCAATGAAATATCTCCTAGCGGTTTGATGCTTGCTCTGTTCTTATCTTCGTCTTTCTATCTACACGATATATTTATACTGCATTGACATAGCGACTACGACAACACTATTTTGTATTCCATTATTGTGTTTCAGATCTCTACAGGAAAGCACAAAAGAAAATTTAACCGCACAGCAAAGAAATTTTGCTAATATAAATGAAGAAAGATATGAAGCAGGTAAAATGAATGCCAGCCCAAATATTGCGGATTATAGCGAAATAGATTCGTTCACAATTCTGATAGAAAAAGAGAATCAGGATGAAGATATGAACGAAAATTCCATGGAGGGATTTCGATTGGTAGATTTAAGGTACTTTTGGAATGAATTGAAAATCCTAAATTAACATTGCAATGCACAGGGTTACACAATAACCACACCAGTAGGGAAGAAAAGAGCACGAGAATGGCAGATTTGATGGCAGTGTTAACATCGAGTCGCAGAAAAGAATTAACTATTTGCTATATTGGTAATCTTTCCGAGTGACAGTAACTCCGACTAGGCTAATCTGGTTGGATTGCGTTTCTTGAAACTTGAAAAATTTGATGCGAACAAAATTGAGGAATTAGATAGAGATAAAATTGTATATATGTACATATGTATATACTAAAATTAGATTAGAAAATCTACCAGACATAGCTCAACCTGAAAATTGTGTTGTTGGTAAATTCAAATCTAATTCTCTAAAGTAGTTCTTTGGATATCTAGTTAATAAAATGGTAATCTGACAACGTGCGAACATTGCAAAAATTATATGGTAGGTATATTACAACTCAGAATTCTTGGAAGAGTTTTATTTGATGACCGACTTCAGTAAAATAAAATTGCCCAAGCAATAAATAGTGCCAGACAAATTACACGGAAAAGTGTCTGATCAACAGCACAGAGAGCATACATTTCGTTCGCTCCTTGCCTGCTCCTCAACAAAATTCTAAGAAAAATCCGACAGCCAAATTTAAAATCTCGCCATGCCTAAGTAATTCTACCCACTGACTTATAAGTCAGTGATTCTACCTTACTGCTGTGCAGATGCCCGACATGCTTTGGAGTACAATACTGATGAATATCACAGCATCATATAGCTTTGCATGTATATATAGTGATTTGTTTCAATTTTGAAATTGCATACTTTTATGCGTTTATGTGCACTAAGCTTTTGGAAACAGAAATCGTGAGCTTTTTTTTGGTGTTAACCCCCCTTAAAACGTCCAATAAAATAAGTGGACACATACAAAGCGCCATCTGTCTTAAAATAGAGAGACATTCACTTTTTATCAGTGAGCTCCGTACTGCACTAGTAAAATTATCAGTAAAATTTTGGGATTTTACCAACCTTAAAATTTATATGGATATCTCACATTTTACTCGAACTCGATACTAGGCTTAACTCTAAATAAATCAATATGAAAAATAACTGTGTTGATAGATATAGAGAGCGAGACAGACAGAGAGAGGCTACAGATTCTTACAAGGTAAGTAAGTAACTCTATTCTCCGTCAAAATCAAGATATTTTTCAGCACCCATCTTTCTTCAGGACTTCAAGAAAATGAAGAATATTGTGAAACTAATATTGATAAAATAAAAAAATAAAAAAAAAAACAAGTAAAAAATCTAGAATTGGTAAGACTAATTTATGTGATACCCGGGGTGAATTTCATATGGTCATCCACCTCTGCAATGAACAATAGAAGAATTTTTAAGAACTTTTATTTGTAACGAATCCACAGGTCTTGTTAGCTCCGTGGTAAGAGCAGTCGACCGGAAGGCGGAAGGTCCCGGCTTCAAACCCTGGACGAGGCGGTTGTTTTTTCCTCTTGTATTGTATAATTTGAGTTAGAATCGTTAAAAATAAAAGTTGTTCAAAATTCTTCTATACTCCATCATTGACCGATTCAAACAAGCATCTCAGCAATTGTGATTGTTGAAGTATTCGTCCGCATCTATTTCTAGAGCGGTTTGTCGGACAGTAAAAATGATTATAACCGACTTCATAGCATTTTATACCTTGAAGAATTTCTCAGCACAATAAAAACGTCGTCACAGTATAAGTAAAAAATATGAATTTTTATATGGCAACACCAAGAAGGGGTTGCCTGATTAAGTACATTTTTGAAGCTTTATTTACTATTACCATGAAAACAACGTGTACTTAATTTGAGCTCTCTTCGTTGAGGTGTTGTCAGTTATTCAAATATATAGTAAAAAATTAAATTTTTGTATGGCAACCCAACCAAGGAGTTACCCGATTTGATCCATTTTGAACTTAAATTTATTTATTTTTTAAAAGTCCTTGTGTAAGCTTTCAGCTCTCTAAGTAAACGCGTTTTCGAACTATCATGACGGCGGACAGAGAGACAGACATGCAAAAATCAAAATAACTTTTAATATTATGCGTGGGTACCTATACCCATACAGGGTATAACAACAAAGCGTATGGACGAAATAAATCCGCCTTGAGAAGAGACTGAACGAAGAGTTTTATGCTGAATTTCATGATGTTGCCCCCTCTATACTGCCATCGATTCACTTTATTATTGAGTGAAGATTATAGGTAAAAACTCTGTAAAAGTTTTCGAGCACTCCTGAAGTGGGATCGAGACCTCTAGTTCTAAAATCTGAGATCAGATTTCCACGAAATCTATCTCCAATACCATAGCTAAGACAAATTAAAAGATTAGGAAATTGCGGCTTACGAATCGATCATTTTGAAAGTGACTCCTTGCACTATGTACTAAGAGTTTTATGTAATTTATTTTTTGTCTCAATTAGAACAAAAAAGAAACGCTCAGTGGGGGCGAAAATTTAATTTTAATTCTCTCATCGGCCGTGAAGGGATACCAAACAAATAAAAAAAAAAATCAGATTAATTCTATTTTTCTTATTTTTTCTAGTGCCCTTATTTTTTATTTTTAAATAACTTTTATCCAGTCACTAACCCTTGACTAAATAACTTCGTGCGTTAGAGTGACGTTCGTGACAAAAGTGTGAAATTTTGTCAAGAGTTTTAGGGTCATATACATGGATTGAAATGGGGTTTTTTATTTGGAATGAGTGAATGGGGAGCATTCTGACGGGGGATAAAATTCACGTTTTTTGTGCTTTTGGAGTGGAGTGGTAGCTACCCCCCTTGAGGTTTTCCAATTTGGGCTATGTAAACTATCAAATTAAATCTCTTGCTGGATGCTATTAAATGGAATATTTTCATTTCTTCTGTAAGATTAACAGACTTTTCTCACCCGAATAACGTTAAAACGCGTGCTTTTCCAATTTGTGTACAGGAGAGCAGGGGGTTGGTACAGGGGCTGATTTTGGTTTTAAACGCTTAAACATAATGTTTTACATATTTTATGGGAACATTTCAATTTTCTATATTTAATCGTTATATGGGTGGGTTTTGATGTCAAAAAATGTTTCCAGCTTTTTCATGTAAATATTTGTTACATGGAAGTACTGATATTAAAGTGCGATAATCTTCTAAGCTATTTATCGCAGAGAAAAAAACAATTACACCACAGCGTTCGCAAGAGAACGATTAATTTGTATATGTGAAATAGATTATGTACCGTTTTATGAGTTTTTAGCGAAAATGTAATGAGTAGCTTTAGAGATTTTTAGACGGATTAAAAATTAAAAATATGAATTCAGTACATTCAATAGACAAGAAACCATACAATACTGATGCTCTTGAGAAAAGGGAACGTATTAGAAAATAAGCACTTTTATTGTAAAATTGATCAATTTAAAATTTTCTTAATTATTTATAGAACTAAAAAGTAGAAAATAAATTATATTAATATAACTTTCATCAATAAAATGCACTAAAAAAGCACTAAAAAGAAAAAAATATTTTTTTGCATTTTTAGTGATAAACAAGAAAAGTTTCATTGTAAATAATTCAAATATTTAAAGCCAAACGACATAACATAATTTCTAATTTAATTTAATACATTCAATTTCAAGATTTAATCTGACTTCTAACATATCTTATTTTGCAATGAAACTTTTCTTGTGTATATCACTGAGAAAGAAAAAATATTTTTTACTTTTTATTGCATTTTATTTATAAAAGGTACTTTTTAATTTTTTTTTTAATTTATTTTATTTCTAGTTTTCTTAAAACTTTACTGATCTAAATAAAAGATTCTGTGATAGCGCAAAAATAATTTTTTGCTTTTGTGATATACCGGAGAGTCCCAAAACGCAGCTTACTTGAAAAAAACAAAGAATTTTTAAATGTACAATTTTACAGAAAATACATGGAAAAGTAAATAGGAAAATCTTCGAAATTATTTTAAAAATAAATAAAAAATGAAATGCAAACTCTCAGAATGTTTGAATGATATTTGAATGATATATATATATATGTAGGTACCTTCATAATAAATAATAATATAATAATAATAAATAGAAGTGACATTTGGTTATCATAAAATTTGTATGATGAGGGTTCCCTTAATTGGTGGATTTTAAAATACCTTAAACTAAGACGATATTGGGTGCATCCTTTAAATAAAATTAGAACGAGACATGGAGAGTTTTCTATTGTAGTAAACAGGTTAGAAAAGTTTCTCTTCAATAGAACAACTTGAAGCCATCCTGCCGTTACTAAAATGAGAAATATCATTTTTAAGCAAAGGAGAAACATTACGGTATAGAGTACCCACTTTTCAAAATTATTTCAGGACTAAAGTAATTTTTCTTTTAGATTTCTTGCATACCGATTTGGCCATCCGGTTTTGCATGGGAATATCTACAGTACACAAATGCATTGTGCAGACCATAGATATGATAATTTATAAAATGCAGGATATTTGTAAGCCTAAGTCAACTACCGATGACTGGAAATATTGTTATGGTCACATGTGAATGGGCCATTAACCTCTATAACAACTCCACTGTCATATGGCATCAAAAATGAGAAACGTATCTGTAAGAAAAATAACTGTTCACTACGAGGAATTGAAGAAAACGGACGATGAAAAAGCCAGAAGAAGAAGAGGAGGCCATTTTTATACCCTAGATGAAATCATAAGGGGTATACTAAGTTTGTCATTCCGTTTGTAATACCTCGAAATAATGATGGTAGAGCAAAATTAAATTAAATATTAAAAGTTATTTCGATTTTTGCATGTCCGTCCGTCCGTCCGTCCGTCTGTCCGTCCGTCCGTCCGTCCGTCTGTGCGCACGATAAAAAAAAAGTAAAATTAAGTTCGAAAATGAGACAAATCGAGCAACTCCTTCGTGTGTTTGCCATATAAAAATTTCGTTTTCCGCTATATATTTGGACACTGCCTTAGAACGCATCGACGAAGAGAGCTGAAATTTCGTACGTGATGTTTTTTCTACATTAGAAAATAAAATGTCAAAAATGGACTAAATCGGGCAACTCCTTCATGGTGTTGCCATATAAAAATTTCGGTTTTTTACGTATACTTTGAAAACGATCAGTCCAAGACATTTTTATTGTACTAAAAACTTTTGCAGAATACGAAATCCTATAAAATTGGTTATAATCATTTTTTCTGTGCGACAAACTTCTCTAGAAATATATGCGAAAAACAACATCAAAATCAATACTTGAATAGTTCGGTGACCATACGAAATTTAATACGGGCATTCATCTAGGGTATCATAAGAATTGGTCTTAGACCAATTCTAGCTTTTTTACTTGTTATCTTTAGCGTGTGTACACGCAGCTCGGAAGGTGATTTTAATAAAACATTTAGAATTTCTTCTGAGTATCTAATGAATATATTGTATTTGATAAAACAGGTTTGTGTCAGTAATAACCCTGAAAGATTAATTTAAAATCATTTAATTCGACGAATCCACTATTTTATTTGTTTTTAGTTCGCTCTCAGTTGGTACTTGGTGCTTAGACCGAAAGAGTCAGCAATATAGAAGTGAGCTCACTTTCTGCAGGGTATTTCTATGAACGTAGTCAGTCCATATTATACATGTCAGTGGTTATGTCATTAAGTCGAGGCATCGTCGATTTTATATTCGAGCTAGACGTTACTGGTTTTTGTTGTTCTACTTGCCCAGTCTTGTTTGTATGTTATTAGTTTGTCTAAGGTTCTGCCTTGACGCGTGAGTGCGGCACATGCTTTGAAAGTTCTTTGCGTACTTTAAAACTCAACAAAACAGGTGTTTGCGTCAGAGATTGTGTTTTCTTTTCTACGAAGAGTTAGATATTTGCAGATAATTAATAGACTCAGAAATACTTAAGTAAAAATCTTGCTACTTAAGTACAAAACTAAGTCTTAAGTACAAGTAAATAGACGCTAGTACTTATGTTCAAGTACTAAGTAGGGGCATTTCAAAATTACATCTCATTCCTGTGATTGATAGGTATGATAGATGACTTTTCGACACTATAAAGAAACTCAAGAAAATTCTAAAAAAATTGTACACGTTTAAAAGACGAAGAGCTGCGAGCGAATGATTATTATACCCAGTCCACTATTACTACTCATAATAAGACAAACAAACCATACAAACCAAATCGTACTTTACTAAAATGTTCCTGTTAAACTTTTACAGCTCCCTCTATAGTCTAGCGCCACATTCAATTCACCGCGAAGGTTAGATGGCGCTTTGGAGGGGGGGGGGGGGTCATGCCCCGTACCCACACAGCCTCTACCTGTATAGACGTCTGCTTGCATGTTTCCATTCATTTTTACATTTATTTCTGGTTTAATTGACAGCCAATAACCTAATCTACGCGAATTGTGACCCATATAAATGTAGAAAGTGTGAATTAATTGCAAGTTTTGCATGTTTATTTTGATATTTCTTAATATCACGCGAATAGAATATTGGGCACAATTTATGATTGCGAAGCGGGTGAATTCGTAGAGAGTAACCGATGGGCTGTGAGATTGAATCATTTTCCCAATAACAAGAAGAAAAATGATAAAGTTGTGTAATTTAGTGTTAAATATTAAAAAACAATTGTATGAATAATAATCAGTAAAAGTGTTAACTTTTTGGAGTCTTTTAACCTTCCTAATTTTCCTAACAAATAGAATAAATAAATATAAAAATTTCGACACAGTGTTATTTGTGGGTAAATTCTTCAATCGTCGCCCCCCCCCCCCCCCCCCGTTTTGGTCAGTTCACGGCTAGACATTCACCTGCGCTATGGTGATTAGTACATGGGATTATATGCACTATCAAATGAAAATATGCACGAAAAAAAGTTAAAATATGCACTATAAGAAAAAAAGACAACAACTTTGCTAGTGATAATTTTTTTACTACTTAAATCAACATACGAGTTAAATCTAGAACACCATTTCAACCAAAAGTAGTAGTAATATTTTAAAATCAACAAAACACACATTTCTAAATTTTCAATTTAAAATTTGTTACGTTTGTCACTTAAATACAACGAAATTAATTTTTCGTCTACCGACGTAAGAGCGCAATATTTAAAATTTGGCGCCATATCCGCAGAAATCACCTTAGCCAAGGTTTGACCTATTAAGTGAGAAACACACAGCTATCTTGTCCAAATTCGACCTCAGTATAACTTGAAGAACCTCAACCTAGTGAGCCTTGCAAAATTTTTTAAACTCACAATACGAACTTTGACAACTTCTATATGATAGCAGTTAATTGGGCTGTTGGCTTGAAAATTTAAATTACGAATAACTTTTGACGGTAAATATGTTTCCCAAATTTTTTTTTTTAACAAATTTGCCATACACTTTTTTTCCGGAAACAATGTTGTCATCAAATGATAACAAAAATTAGCTGTCAAAGCTGACAAAGTTACAACAGAGTAGAAAGTAGACCTATTCGAGTTCGCCCTCAACTTCACCGGCCTCACTAATTTTGCCATTGGGAGCTAGATAATCTGATCTCATATATTCTACAGAACTGTCAAAGTTGGTGAGGCCGGCCAGGTTGCAAAAGCCAGCACTGTGTTTCATGCTTTAATGTAAGCATTTATTTGCTTGATTACTTCAAAACCAGGATTTTTGTCCAACTTATTTTAGAGTTTTACCGAAAATGAGTCCGGAAGTGCATGGATTAGATCCACCATTTTTTCTATGATTGCGCCAATTGAATTATAAAGAGGAAGGCATTTGGTTTCTAGCTTTTCAAACACGCCGGGTATTTCACATCTTTCTCGTCTAACTAACGCATTTGAAATTGATAAGGTCGACCGAATTATGCACTATAAACGAGAAAGTACTATAATATGCAATAACGTTGGAAAAATGCAGTTACATGCAATTGCATATGCAAACATGAAAATGCATATAATTCGATGTCTAGTATTAGACTATTACAGTGCCACTCTTTGAGAATAACTGATAAAAACACAAAATTTACAAGTGTGTGATGTTTATCCGAAAAATAGCTTTGTCCAATTTTATTTGTATTTCTTAAAAGGTTCTCTTTTCTTTATATTACTGAGGTACCTATTCGCAATCCTGGAAGGCGTAAAGTACCATAGCCACGGGCTTACTTAAAATCTAATCCGAAATTGTGTATTTTCCCTTGATATATACATATACTGTTAAAAGGCGTTCAATTCAGTCAACCTTGAAATTTTCTGAAAAAAAGCTTATTTTCAATTATAATTTTTCACAGAAAAAAACATGTATGTAATTTCAGCTAAACACTATTGGTTAAATTGTAAATGGCCGCTTTAGCAAAATCATTTTGAGATTCTATAATAATTTTGGACGAATCAGCTATCATACAATAGCTATTTTAACTAATTTCGATTTGCTTTTCTAAAAAAACCAACGTTCAGTGAAATCAGCTAAATAACACTAAAAATTAGCTAAAATTTTCGACGAAATAACTAATAAGAGATCAAGTAAAACACGGGATATTTTGTCTAATTTACCTAAACAAAGTAGTTGATTTTGGCCTAAATTATAAATAGTGAAATGCTGCTTTGGAAAAACATTTGTTAGTTTTGCAATAATTATATGCGACTTATTAATTACATATTAGTTTTTCCAGCTAATTTCTATTCGTTATTTCGAAAGAAATTACATTTAGTTAAGTCAGCTAAATAATGCTAAAAAAATTTCTAAAGTAAAGCTAACTCATATTCTACTATACTTCGGTTGTATATAATTTACTCAAATGTGTGATAGTGGTCAATTTTTCCCCGAATTTATTTTGACGGGCTTTCTGTATTTCAGCTAATTTGGTTTTGAAATTACTAAAACTGTACATGTATCAGGAACACAAGGTTGAAAAGAGGGAAAAAAGAAGGAAGATAAAAATTTCTCAGCAAGCTACATGTGCGAGAGTTACAACGAATGACGTTTCTCGGTAAAACTTCACACCAATTTCAACTTCCAAGAATCGATGAGAAAATGCAACATTTTTTGGATAATATAATACACTGATAATAGTGTGTGTGTTACTTTACTACCGAATGTTTACAACTAAGCAAAAACGTTAGAACCTGAACGATGTAATTTTTGTTCGATGTTAGCGAATTCATGGGCTCATTCTGTTTCGGGCGCTGAGGAGTGAGCATAATTTAATTGTTAGATGCGTAATTGTCCTGAATTATCATTCTTTGAATTTCTTGACTACCAAGTGTTGTATTCACAGTGTTGAAATATAGCTGGTGTTGCAAATCTGTTTTTTTTTTCATGGTGGATTTTTCGAGTCTCTGCCCGACAGCAATTTGTATTTTTGTTTTTGTTGTTAATTCATTATTTGTGTGAAATTGTGTTGTGCTAATATGGAATTTACGGAAACGTTTTTGCCGGTAATTGAAAGCAACGAAGTTATCAGCAAACTTCTTCACGAATGGAATTTGAGCTCGTTAATAGAAGATTTCAAACGTAAGTATGAATATTTTATGTTTATACAGTTAGAGTTCTTATATTTTATCTGCAAATTCTATTTTTTTCTTAATTTCACCTAAAATGTTAGTTGAATTATACATTTTGATTAGATAATATTTCTGAAAGTTTGCTAATATTAGCTAAAAATTAGTTAATTTGAATACTTAAATCAGTAATTTCAATGTGTGATAATAAGTAATAACAGTAAAGTGTAGATTTTCTGTGTACAATTTTTTTATTAAAAATATTATAAGTTTGCCAAAATAGTGTAATGAATTTTGATAGTCCCTAGCATTTTTTTTGTGATGAGATAGATGCCTTGTGAGGTTCCGTTTCGTATGTAAATAATTTGTGTGAAAGCTTTTCTTTTATAGGTACCCTAGAATCCTAGATACTCCTAGAAATCAAAGGGTATACTAAGTTTTTCGTACATTTCTAACTCATAGAAATATTGAATGTGCAAACAAATTTATTAGATAATATGCACAGAATCATGAAACATTGAAATTTTTGCATCTCAGTCTGTCCGTCCGCACCATAGCTTGAGGGCGAGTTGAGCTATGGAGCTGAAACTTAATGCATAGTAATTTTATAAAAAAAAAAAAAATAAGTAATAGGTCAAATGCGTAAATATGTAAAATCGGGTAATTCCTTTGTTGTATAGCCATATAAAAGTTTTGTCTTTTACTATATATTTGGGCTTTGCTTGAGAAGGCGTTGTGCTGGAGAGCTGAAATTGTGTATACGGCGTTTTCGTAATAATTGCAGATCTAAGCTGGGAACCGTTCTAGAAATAAATGCGAAAATGCTCTTTAACGATCTATCTTGCTTAAGTCAAAACAAAGCGGTGGTTATATTTACGGGCATTCATCTAGGTTATCGTCGGTTATGGTTTTAGACCAATTATAATTTCTTTCCTAGTTTTATATATAATAGGCTCCATATCTTCAAACTGGATTGGGCTTGATTGCGCTGATTTTCAGTGGTTTTTCCTTGTTGTTGAAAAGTTGTGTTCCAGCACATACCAAATGATTCTTAGGAGTGTTTTGATCAACGTTTGTTCTGACACCCCCTCACGCCTTGCTTCACCAATTTTTTACAAAGATTGTTTTTTTAAAGAAGTGGTACACTCACTAATTTTATAATTCCTGTTAGGCAAATCAGAACTAATCGGAAATAGATACTAATCATAAGTTTAACAACGATATCTTGGCTCTTCCAACGGTTCAAAAGTATTTGAGAAATGAGCGTTCTGTCAATTAAATAATTATATCATATCGTTCTATGTTCTAAATGCAACCGTTAATTAATTCATCATAATTAATGCATCGATTTCAGAAAAACGAATTGATATTGAAGTTTTAAAAAACTTAACATTCGAGGATATCAATAATTTAATTTCGACAGAAAAATTTGGAGATCGGATCCGATTTCGAACAAAATTATTTGAATGGCGTCAACTGAATGTAAATATTTGAAGTACATGTCAATTATTTAATTAAGATCATACATTAAATATTCAAGGGTTTCAATTGTGTGTCCACCGTCACAGATACTCTTTCACTTAGTACACTTCAATCGTGGGTAACGGAAACCGATTCTGCCGTAGCAGATCAAACTGCAGCACACAATTTCGTAAATATGCACCTATAATATATGTATTTATATATAATTTTAGCTCTTAAAAATTCGTTTATAGGATTTGCAAGCTTTGTTGAATTGTGTCCAAGGAAAACATATTATACAGGAATATAAAAATGATGGAAAAATATCAAAGAACTCACGAAAAGAGATTTGTACTCTGATTTGCGATTCGTGGCTGAATTCTGGAAAAGACGTAACGTCCAGTGACTATTTCAGAGCATATTCTGAAATAAAGAAACTATTTCCCTCGGAAGAAGAGGTAATTAAGAATTTTGTTCAATGTAACAAAACCACTTTCTCTTCTCTGATTTTTCATATCTTTTTTTTTTATTGATCAACTATTTCAAGTCCATGGGATAATACATCTATATTATTATCACTATTGTAGTCATTACAGTTTTAATTCATTCTTTCAGTCTTTATACCTCGGTGGTAAAAAACAACGCGGAAAATTATCTGAAAGATTTTATGCTTTATCACGTAAATATCAGCAGCAAGGGATACTAAAAAGTCGATACAAATTAAAACGAAAAGGTGTTCTTTTGGATGAAGAAGTAGTACATAAGCATCAAGAAATTGAGACAGAAATATCAGGTGCATACATATTTTATAATTTATATATACACTCTTCCTAATAAATTTTTTTTTTCAAAAGATCTTACAGAATTAGAGCAAAAAGAAGAACAAGCTTTTTTGCAAAAAAACAGTGGTCCTGAGAGCATTATTATACCAAAGTGGGATAAGACCTTTAATTTGCGGAGAAGGCATGTTATGGATAGAGATACAGTACTTTTTAACGAATGGCCGATATTAAAACATCCAATTGGGGCTTCTTTGGTAAGTAGTTACATACATTACACATATAACTTAATGAATACATTTAATCTATCCAGATTGAGCTTGATTTTGAGAAGCTGTATCCAGGCAGTAATAAGCTACTTTTTGCAAAATGGCCGCGCTTTCTTGATAAAAGCTTAGAAATCTTTAAAAGAGATGTTAAGGACGCGAAAAACAAATTACTTGTATCAACATTAGGGAAACAAATTAGTGAAGGTAAATTGCATTTTTCCAACATATATGATAGGTACATATGTATAAGCTCATTAATATTTACAGACACTAGAAATTATATCCACTTAATTCTTTTAAACGCCCTGCTTATACCCAGTACATTAAAACTCGGCGGAAACTCCAAGAAAAGCCAGTGGAAGCCCTCTATTCTAGATGCTCAGGAATCTGTTGTATCCATTGTTAAAGTAACTAATTATAACAAATTTAAAGCTTTCTAATATAATAATATTATTCTTTTCTTTACAGTCTGAGTCGGAAATATCCAAGACGATTGATTGTAAAAAAAAAGCGTACTCCGAAAGGAGCTTAACTGTACAGCCGTTCATTTTTATTCTAACTGAAGACATTGCAGAATTTTCATCAATATATGTAGCATTTAATGATATTCTTTATTCATGTGAAAACTTTTTAAAAGCGGTTTCATTAATGTTCCAAATGTACCAAACGCTTAATATAGAGTATCCGAAAGAATCTTGTCAGATGTGGCATTTCATTGAATCTTATTTTTATGACATGACACCATCTGGAAAAGAATCGATGTCATTAAAGGAACTTTTATCTGAATTAAAAGACTAGATAGTATACCGTTCTTTCCGCTTGAAAAAAATGCAAATAGATGTAAAATTAAAAATACTATCGAGTTATTGAATTATTTTGAGTTTTAAAAACAAAATGCAATATGGAAACGTAGAGCATATATATGTACATGTATATAAGTACATAAAATTCTATAATATTGAACTTATCTTGAAAAGAAAAAAAAAAAAAAAACACTTAAATTAGTAAATTACTTAAGCAACTTCGCAAATATATACCCACTTACCTGTTACACATAATATTTGAATTCCTTCAGGTAAATTTAAATTTAATTTAATTTAAAAAAAAAACTCAAATAGCTTTAAAACAAAAAAAAAACTATTGAAATATAAATTATTTTTATATAACAAAGTGCAATATGACAACGTAGAGCTTATACATTCGTAAAATTACATAGTATTGAATTTATCTTTAAAAGAAAAAAAAATTTAAATTAATTTAATTTACTTAAGAATCTTCGCAAATGTAAAATTAATTTTTAAATCCCTTAAGGCAAATTTAAATTTGAATAGCAGTGTTTAAAATACCAGTGCTATAAATAACTCTAAACCATTAAGAATGTTTCCCTGCTTTGTATGTCAAACAAAATTTTCAAATCCACATATTTACATAAATCACCTGAAGATTTATCATAAGTTGCGAAATACGTTTAATTTTACGTGTTCCGTTTGTTCACAAAGGTTTCAATCATTATATTCATTTAAACGGCACATTACTAAACAACATTCAAATTACTTTAAAGACGATAAAACAAACACTACTTCGGAGCACAAATTTAGTCAGGTATTTATAAATAATAAACCCGACGCAGGTATGGACAAATTATGCCCTGTGTTTGAAAGTATTAAAAGTGGTCCTGGTTATGAGTTAAACAAAACTCCCGTTGATAATGACGTTACATTGAAGAAAGAAATTGATGATTTTAAAGGGAGTATTCTAACCTTTATAATAAAATTGTATGGAAAAATGAGTTTAAGCAGAAAAATTGCTACAGAAATAGTTCAAGATGTAGAAAATGATTTAATTATTCCGATTATTCACATAATTGAACGCTGCGTTGGAGACAACAATGCAGATTTGGGGCCCGTTTTAAAATTAATTATCCAATATTTTGATGAATTTAATACTGAATATAAATTAAAAAAATATCTAGAAAATAATAATCTATATTCTGAACCGGAAGAATTTTTATTAGATAGGACTATAACTGTATATAATATAGACCAAATTCCAAACAAAGGTATTATACTTCCCCTCAAGGATAATATAAAAAGGTTTCTAGAATCTGGGAATGTTTTGGAAAATTTATTATTGAACTCCGATAATCTTCAAACAACAAAAGATAGAATTTCAAGTGTGGTTCAGGGCTTAGTATGGAAGAAAAAGTCTGTTCATTATAAAGGTAAAACCGTTTTACTGTATTACTATATCAAGATGACTTTGAGTTAAATAATCCGTTAGGATCAAAACGTGGAGTGAATAAGATATCCGCATTTTATTTGTCATTTCCAACTTTAAGAGATGATGAAGTATCAAAGTTGGAAAACATTTTTGTTTGCAGCTTAACGCATACTTCTGATCTTGTCTATGGAACATTTTCAAATTTTAATCCTTTAATATCCAAACTCAAAGATTTACAAGACAATGGAGTTACCGTGAAAGCAAAAACTGGTAAAGCCATTACTATTTATATAATGGTAGCAGCAATTGTTGGAGATAATTTAGGTCTGAATACCATTCTTGGCTTTACGCGTAGTTTCTCAGCGAATCATTATTGTCGAATTTGTAAAACCAGTAAGGAAGTGGCTAAGCGGCAGACAATCGAAGATAAACAGTCGTTGAGAACAGAAAAAAATTATATGAATGATGTTAAAGAAGAAAACCTATCAAAAACAGGAATTCGAGAATTTTGCGTTTTTCAGGATTTAAAACATTTTAATGTTATTGATAACATATGCGTAGACATTATGCATGACCTCTTTGAGGGAATTTGTCACATTGAACTTAGCTTTGTTTTAAATGAATTTATTTATAAAAAATATTTTTTTTCACTTTCTGTTTTAAATACCAGAAAATTGTGTTTTCAATACGGTCTTCACGATGAAAAGAACAAGTCAGTTGAAATAAAACAAGAACACATAAAAAATCAAAAGTTTCAGATGTCTGCGAGTGAAATGATGTGCTTCATTCATTTTTTACCTTTGATGATAGGAGACTTTGTACCACGCAATAGTAAAACTTGGAAATTTTTATTACTTCTAACAAAATTGGTTAGTTTTACTTTAAAGTCTTCCTATACCGAGGGAGATATACTCAATTTAGAATACCTTATAAAGCAACATCATCAAATGTACTTGCGTTTATTTAACACTGACTTAACTCCTAAGCATCATTTCATGATACATTATCCTCGAGTGATTAGGAACCTTGGACCTTTGAAAAAGTTGTGGACCATGCGTTTTGAGGGGAAGCACAAGGAAATTAAGACTTACGCAAATATCATTACGACTAGAAAAAATATTACACTTACTCTAGCCACCAAATTAGAATTTAGATTCGCATATCAGATATTTTATAAGAGAAGCTCAAACTATACTATAAATAATTCAGAAAATTCTCATAATTGGTCCGATTTTTCAAACAGTGAATTTTTACAAAGTAATTTCCAAGTTTTAAGCGAATTTAACCAGGTCTTCTGTGCGCAATATATACAGATATTAGGTACGAGATATAATGTGAACAATGTCATTGCAATATGTACTCCTTCTGAAATAAATTTTTTTTGTATTGTTTATATTTTGAAAAGCGAAAAAGACAAAATTTTATTTGTAACGAAGAGCTTGCAACCAACAGAGTATGATGAACATCTTGATTGTTACGTAATTAATGATTCAAAAACATTTAAATATGTATTTTTAAATACGACAGATATTTTGTATCCTCCCCTTCATGTAATAACTTTACCGAATAATAAGAAAATAATTAAACTTAAGCCATTTTGGTAATAACAATTTTTTCCGGTGAGTAATGTATTCAAAAGAGAATTTTTAATTTTTTCCTTAAATTTTAATGTTGAATGAAATAGCTTTTATTTAAAATTCACACATGAAGAAGACAAACTATATTATTTCTAATAAATTCTATGTAAGTAAGAAGAAGAACAAAACACACCAACAATAATCTTTCTTGTTAATATTCCAGAAAAGAAATAAAAATTTATATATCAACCTAATTTTGTTTTAAATTTAGTAGAATTTAGCCAGGTTAGCCTAGATCTCCATACTACAATATGCAAACTGGAAAGGTGGGTAAATCAGATGGACAAATTTAATTGATTTAGCGATATTATTACTCTGACCTAGCATAAACATTTTGTTGAAATAACTTAATACTTCCCATAATATTGCTATAAGTTTAATCTAAATTAACGACACAATTTAGATGTCTACTCCATTTTGAAGTAGTCATTTTTACTATTGTTAAATACGAATAGCGGAAACTACTAATTTTAAATATTTGTTTTAGCTATTATTAATTTGTAACATTATCTAAAATTTCAGCTATTTGGATTAATTCTTTTACTAAATCGGGAGTTAAGAATTTTTCATATTTGCGAAAACACTTTGTACATTTAGTTAATATAAATGTACAACTCAGCTTTTGTTTTGGTCGAATTAGTCATTCATGTTTGACTTAGATTAGCAATAACTTTGATATAAATTTGCAAAACTTTCGCTAAATCAATGACAAAGATTCTTTCGTCAATTAGCTAAATTGAATTTTATAAATTTACGAATCGAATTGGCAGGCTAAAAAATAGCTACGAACTTTGGTTGAATCATATATTTTTTTTGCAAATTTTAAAAATCTTTTTTTTCAGTGTTCATATAGCGTGGCAAAATTAATTGTCAATTAATTAAAAGCAAACGCATAAGATCTGCACCATTTCATGTTAAAACTGGTGTTCCGCAGGGCTTCATCCTTGAACTTCTATTTTTCTTTTTAATTTATTAATGTTTTATTTCTACACGGCAATCAAAATAAGCTGCATCTCTATGGCGAAGGTGAACATTTATAAATATCTAGATCCATTAGGCTTTATGAGGACGCGATTGCATACATTAACGATGACTTATTTAAATCCAGATAAATGTAAATATTTCATAATCTACAAGTACCTTGGACACTTCTATTCTGTCATGAGTTTGTTTGAATGGAGTAACTTTACGCTTATTTTATTCAGGTCATAATTTGGGTGTCTTATTTAACAGGGCAGGGCAATAACACGGAATGTTTATTTCAATAGCACTATTCGAAAAGTCTATGCAGAATTCTGTTCTCTTTGGAAGATGAGCGAATTTACACCAGTATCCATCCATTCGAAAAAAACTTCTCAGCTCAGATCAGGCTTTGGGAGGACAGAACGAAACAGGCTCTCTAGGAATGGCACAAAAGATCTTATATGTCGTGGTGACCAGATGAGAGACGGGAACTCTATCGGCAACCTTGCATAGATAATAATTTTTTTATTTATATATGCTCTTTATTTAGTGGCTCAGTGGCTCTTTTAAAAATGTCTTAAAAATAGTTGGCAAAAGGCTCTACAAATGGTAAAAAAGGCATTAGCTAAACTAATGACACAAAAAGTAAAACAAATTCAAACAAAATGCTCAAAAGAGTCTAAAAACGGTCACAAGAATTTTGGAAAAGATCTAAAGTTTAACCAACAATTTAGAACCAGTCCCAATTTTGACAATTAGGTAAGTGACAGTTCCAATGAGTTCCAAATTTCCAAAATTAACTAATAAAAATGTCCCTAAACGAGCGAATTTAATCAAAAAATTTTGCAATTTAGCACCGAGACCGAAACTGAATTAAAAACTTAATAGCCGAACGAACGAAAAATTTGCGCGATACCGTTATAGAGTCCCGCGAGGGCAGCCTGTAGTATCATAGACCTCTACAAACTGCCCTCATCATCCCACCAGCTTAGCATAATAATAATAAAAATAATAATCCATTCGACTTGATTTGAAGAAAACACTTCTTCGACCTACACTTATATATGGATGCGAAAGATTCTCAAAACTTGATTCTGTGTCCTTTCGAAAAATCTGTCGATAATGAATTGTAGCTTAATAAACCTAATATGGCTTGATTTTCGAAAAAATCGAACTTTACACAAAAAGACCTCCAAATTCACCAAGTACTAATTGAATTCTAAAATGATAACGGAATGTAAATTAAAAAAGAAAATTAATTTCAACCCAATTGAATAATTAATAAGTGAATAATCGCACATGTGATTTCATACGTTGTCATTAGATACCTCTATATTGTATCAACTAATTGCCACTCAATTCAGTAAATTGTTATTTGCTTACTCCCAAATTGAATTTACTGCTATTAATATCAATACTTGTTCTCTCTGCCAAATATTTTGTCAGCCGATGGACACAGAATATAATAAATTTTCATATCAAGAATATATTAAAACAGATCTCATGCAAATTTAATTAAGCGCAATTCCGTTGATGAAAGTCAACAATCGATTTACATGTTCTCTAGAGTCCAATCGTTTTCATATCAACGATTAAAGTTCGCGGATATGAAAAGGGAGCTTTTACTTGAACAACTTTTCCCCATTTTCCGTTGAATTATGTTTTCCGCTTTGCATGTCAAAGAGTTTTTATCTTGTACTCTTGTAAATTTCCTTCAGTTCATGAGTGTACATCATGAATGGTTTTATGTATAATATGTAAGCACGGATACATAATGTATGTACATATATATACTATCAGCAAATGAACAGCAATTTTTATTCTAATTCTTTATGGCAAAATATTCAAAATAAAACCGTAGGGATGGAAAAATAAGCGATTCAAAGGATTATTGTGTGCGAGTAAATATTATTACAAGGATGTTTCCTTCCGTAATCAAGGAGATTATGAAGGGCAATTTTGGAAAACATTAAAAAAAATTGTAGATTTGCAAAATTTTCTGGAAAATGTTTGAATAGTCTGTCACCGCAGGGGAGAATAACTAAATTCATTTGATGAAAATTTTCAAAGAAGTAGGTGTGCTATATCTCTTTATAGAATAAATAAGCTGAAGCACTATATGCTTCCACAGGCATTCAAGGAAGGACTGTGATTTATTAAAATTAGAAAGCAGCGAGAGAAGTAGAATCAGAAAGTTTAAGTTTTGAATTTTTTAAAAAGCATTGCGATCAAGCTGATTGGGTGTCATTCAACAAATTCATTGTTGAATGCTACTCTGAATCCATCTTATGGTTTGGGATGTGCAGCTTCATTTCGTACAAAGATCTTAAACGTAAAAATGCATGTTGATTTAACACTGAATCTGATATAGCCATACAAGGTAAGTAAGCTGTATCTCAGGCATATAAGCAGTGCCATTCAACAGAATTGAGACATACATATATAGAGACGTACCTACAAATCCATTATTTAGCGAGTTAAATTTCAATTCGACCAAAGCATTACCTATGACACACAGCTAGTACAGATACCACAGTGAACGCATAAACCAAGTGTGTGTCGTTGCATATACCAGTGTAATACAAACTGAGCAAAATTGTACGAGGTTCTTGTACATACTTGGGTTTTTTTTCCACGGTGTACGGAAAATTGTAATGATTTCAGCGCCACTTGCAGACTGTGAGAAAATTATCTAGTTTATGATTTTTTGTTCAAGTAGGCTCTTTTAGAAAATTTCATCAAAAGCCATGATACAAAGATTAACAAGGTATGGGCGGAAAATCTGTCAATTGATTGCTTGCCTCCTTTGGCGACAAATGTCAGAAATTTGTTCGTCTCAATTTCAATCGTCCTATCACAGTGAAAAAAATTTTCTATTTGGAAATTTCTTTGCTTTCTCTCTTTACTTTTCCCGAAGTGATTTAAACGAAGTAACTAATGTTTTGTTAAATATTTTAATATATTCAAAACGTATTTCAGTCAATAAAATACGAAAAACTCAAAACAAATTCCCTGAAAATGACAGTAGGCACCTCATAATGTAGCAACACAAAAAATTTCTCTCGAATCGGCCATACCTTGTTATCTTTGTATCATGATCAAAACCAAGAGGTATAAGTTTTAAAAACTGTCAAATTAAACATTATGCGATCTGTCACCTAGCAAGGTAAAGAGGATAGAATGTCGAGCCATGGTACCTATACTAGCTTAGCTTTGTGTTAATGGTTTAGATAGATTATCTTTACAAGTTGTTCAGTCCACACATAAATAATCCTCAATGTACCCTCCTATCTCCTCCAGTCTTTATGAACAGAATACTTATCTGAAAACCGACGGATTAGTCATACCATCACTAACAGCATAATCCACGAAAACCAAGTGGAATCAATGCACGCTGCACCTCTATAGCAAAAAACTTATAAAGCTACCGTAGCTAATTTTATTTTATCTAAAATTAATCAATAGGAAATCATTAATAAAATGAAAAATTAACAACAAAAAAGCATCACAGCATAATTACCCCGGTATATTTGCATTTTTTCATGTTATCACCTTACAAGCGACCACCAATACGGATTTCGTGCTAGCCATTCTTTTGGAGATTTACTAACATTTCTTACCAAGTAAGAGATGGGTTCACCAAAGATCATTTCCTTATATGTTTACGCTCGACCGCCACAGACCAGGGAAATAATGAAGAATGGACAGACAAGTAAAATCCTTCCAACGAACACTAACCCAGGAGGGGTTAGAGTGAAACTTATCTACTCATTTACGGTAGAGATGGGTTCACAAGGTGACAACAGAGTGAGCAGATAGGCAGCAGTAGCCTTTTTGGGAGGTTGTGGGTGCTGCTGTTGTTCCAAAAGGAGCTTGCAATGATCTGCCACTAACCTTACTACCTGACGCTGCTAAGTCATGTACGTTCGATGGACCTCACCCTGGATAACCAGTATAGCTCCAGTGAGAAAACCAAAATCATGTGTGTTTAGCAGTAGCCTCTTTGAGAGGTTATGGGTGCTGCTGTTGTTCTAAAACGATTTTGGAATTATCCGCCACTAACCTTACGACATGACGCTGCTAAGGCATTTAGGTTCACTAGACCTCGCCCTAGATACCCTAGATAATCCACTATAGATCCAATGAGAAGGTTCTTTTAGTCGCCTTTTACAACAAGCAGAGCTTACTGTGAGAGTATTCTAATCCCCTCCCATAGGGGGGTCACATCTATAACTAAGACTAAATGTCCTGAGCATGAAAGACTCCCAGAAGACGAACTCCAGAAGTTTCAAGTCGATATGAAAACTATCTACACGGTCCGTTACAACGGTCTTTACCAATTATGGAATTTTGAATCTGAGATCATCGCATTAAATGTCTCGAAAGTTTTCGATAAAATCTGGCATCCTGCTATTTTACCTAAACTTTAGGCATTAGTTCTAGACCCCCTTTTCTTAAAAAGGATTGGAAATTTTCTCTCCCACCGTTCAATTCAAGTTAAATTGGATGGAGTTAATTCTGACCGTTTTATATATAATCCATGCCGGTTTACCGCAAGATTCTGTTCTCTCTCTTGCTCTCTTCCTCATTTTTATTAATGATCCGCTAGCTCTCATTTTTAATCTAATTTTGCAGATTACAGCACCCTTGATTTCGTGTACTTGTTCGACCCTATAGCTTATTCCCGCCGGAATGTTATATATGACAAACGAAGCCACATGTTTAGTTCACTAAACTATGAATTACTTGCTTGAGGCATATCGAATCAGGTTATGTTTAATGCTTTCAAAACCCAATGTTGTCTCCAAACATCTTAGGTATTAAAATATTCAACTATCTGATGAAAAAAATATTTTACTCCATCAAACTTGGCGCAAATCTAAAAGTCTCTCATCAGGCCTAGATTAAAATATAATTCCCATATTAAGGCAAGAGATGGACGCCCTGCATTTTCCGCATTAGATAAAATTCAAAAGAAGGTCTTCCTGTTTATTAGCGATGATTTGTCAATAGCAACTTTTGCTTCTCTAAAACACCGACGTAATGCCGGATGTCCATCCCTCTTTTATCGCTACTTCTACGGCTATTGCTCTGACGAAATCTCAAGCCTTGTCCTTTGTAGAATTCCACCTACGTGCACCACACGAGCTGTAACCAGTGACCACCCTCACACCCTGGAAGTCAAATTCGGCTGTGCCGTGAAATACCGCGAATCCTTCATAACAAGAACAGTACGAATGTGGAACTCTTTGCCATTGTCTGACCGCCCAGCTATGAGCCATAAACATTCAAGCGTACCATCACCTACTTGTCTCAACTCAATTCCCTACCCCGTCTTGTTTTCCTACCAAGGCTGTCTTACGGCATCATAGGGTATCCCCTGAGCTTTGGAAACAACATAAAACAAATATTCTGAGAACAAATTAAGAGGATAAAGCCAGTTGTAAATTCAGTTCGGACATAAACAACTTTACGACAATCGACGTCGTTTGGTTCGGACAGTAAATAACTTTAGGTTCGTACGTTCGCAAAATCTATATTTCTGGAATGGAATGTTCGGGAAGTCTCTGGGAAATTTCTGCAGTATAAATTCAGCGCTTGTCACCTTTAGATTCGATTTTTATCTCAGACAGTGAAATGAACGTAATAAACAGACGAAAGTATTGGATTGCGATAAATTCAGTACTAGCGATAATTAAAGTAGAGCTGATTTGTGATTACTTGTGAATTTGATAAAAGTATACCGTGGAATATAATAAAAAGGACTTGTGAATTATATTTGAAATATTGGTAACAAAAAAAAAATATTTATTCTAGGTCGCACAATTAGGTACACATTATTTAAGCAAATGCATTGCAATGTAAAGAGGCTCAATTCTACACTGACATGTGTATTAGTTACTCATTCCAATCTCTGTGGTATACAGCTTACTTTAAAACTTGCCTAATAAGACTGGTCGGGCAAGCGTAATAAGATATTGCGTACTCAGCTGATTTGAGGGATTTAATTCAAATAACCAGAAGTAACTACAATTACCTCACTTTATTAATAATTATAACTATCGATATTCACTTTTTACCATTACTGCAACTAAATCAATCAGTCCACATCTCATAAAATTTTTTTGTGGATGTGATCCAAAGATAAATTCAAATTCCCAACCTAGGTTTCTTGGATTTGATCCCTCTCCTCCATACCCAGGAAGGCCATATCGAAAAATATTTAATATTATCAACAGCGGTTTCATACCTCCTTATGTTTGGTGGTTAATGCAACGTTGCCTAATTTCATTGCTCACCCAGAGGACTTAAAACGGTGATCATTAATTAATTACACTTAATTCCATTGAACACAATTTAATATTTACTTCATATATTAGAAGAAAAAAAAACAATTGAATAATCCAAATTACAAATTCAATCTGAATTGCACTTCTGTAATTATTTCTCACAAAATCAATTTAACGCTGCAACAAGTACTATTTTGGCTAATTGATAAATTCGCCATTATTTTTAACCATTCATAATTGGGAGGGGGGAAAGTTAATAATTAATTGAAATTGAAACCGCACTGAACAGGCAATGGGCAATATAGATTCGTACCAAGTTAATTGTCATTAGGGAATTTCAATCAACTATGCACTTAATGCAACAAAGCAATGTGAAATTTTGTGTTGGCTCAAGCTGAATTGAAATTAAAATTTATGTCCAAAAATTAGTTAGGTTGGAATGGAATGCGTTGTTGCCATTGAACTTTCAACGTTAACGTTAGATACATTTTATGTGCTATTTTGGAAATTTCCTTCTTGCATTCCTCTCAATTCCTAGTACTTCCACATATATACGGCCGGGATAACTGATATTCGAAGTGTCTATTTCTCATATCAACTTACAATAAGGTTTTCTGTCTTAGGTTGTTATCACATGGTATCGCTTCCGAGGTAATAGCTAAAAAAAACAGCTAATTACATCAATTACCTTAACCTTTTTGCGGAAGTGCTGCAAGCATGAAGAATTTAAGTGACTTGTAGAATATGAAGAATAAATTAGGCTGTGAAAATTCACTGAACTAGAAAGTCAGCAATTTCATGTAATTTATAGTTAGTTACTTAAAGGAGGAAATTAAGTGGTGATTCACTGAACTCGAAAAATCTGCGATTGAATATAATTTATATGTAGTTAGTTATTTAAAGGACTTTTATTACCCTCGCAATCAAATTTGTGTTGACTTCAAGCATCATAATCTGATTATAGTGGGGTTTTTCTATGTACTTTTTTGGAAAGTGGAAGATTGTTCCTGTATATATTTAGTATTTTCTAAGGAACATAACAAACTAGAGAAATTATGTGGTTGAAAGAAAATTTATCAAAAAATAAGACTAATTACAATAATTACAAATTATTCTTAGTTACTTAGAGTATCACGTTTATCTCCATAACATTCAATGAGAATTGCAAATCCAATTTCGATCTTCATAGATTCTAGTCTGAATGGCGTTTTCAGCAACATTTTTTTATTGAATTTTTCAAATCTAGTTTTGCTCAACATAGCAAAGAAATTTGGATTTCTAGATTTGGAATTGCATTGGAGGTAAAAAGTTCACTCTGTTGAATGAACCTATGATCGAAGCAATATTTTTGCAGTCGATCCGGAGTTTTAGAGGCTGTCAGCAATACCAGTTTTTCATATTAAATTAAATTACTCTGAACAAAAAAAATTTAGCCTGTCCTGTGGTTTTGGACTTTTTCTTCATAGTTTCGTATAATAGAATTTCCTTTATGTCTAACAGAAGAATATTATTTAATATTTTGTGAATAGACGTCCAAAAATATTTGAGTCCATTTTAAGGGGTAACACCATTCTAGCGGAAAAAAATAAAGCCAAACTTTGACAATTTATTTTGGTAGTATGAAAAAAGGAAGAGCATTTCTTTTGAGATAGTTTTTTTTAAATGTTTATAATAATTTGCATACAAACTGGCGGCGACAGAACCCATCATAAAAAACATGTTTTTCATAAATAGCTTTACGGGAGAATTATTTTCTCGTAAAGTATAAGACCTAAAAAAAAAAAAGAAAAAAAAAGATGATTTCTGTTCAGTACACCTATAAGCATAATTCCCCGATGACTTGAAGTTAATACTCATTAATGGTGTTCTGTCTCTAGGCTATTGATCCCACGATGCAACCTTTTCCTAATAATATAAAAAAAAAGGAACCACAAAGTAACAAGTTTTAGTTTAACCATCACAGCATACTTATTTAAAAATCTCTATCCGATATTTCCACATTTCAGAATTCGGGAATGTTTGTTTGAATTTCTGTTATAAATCAACCTGAACATCAGTGGCGGATACAGCGGGGGGCGATCGGGGCGATCGCCCCTCCTAGTGCTCTAATAATAATAAATCAAAATTTATATTCTAAGGAAATAGAAAATACAAAAAAAAAAATTTAAAAAAGACCGTTTCTAAACCGGCGTTAAAAAAATAGAAAATAATTTCTCCCTTCATTTCTCCAGAGTTTCCCTTCATTTTGCATTTAATTAAATTTTTAAATTATATTACATTTGTATATAAATTTTAAAATTTTCAAGATATACAGAGAAAACAATATCTGGACAGCTCAAATTATACTACAGTGAATAACAATTTCCCGAAATTTAAATTTGGAACTCCTAATGTTTATCAAAATACTTAATTAAATTACTTTCCTTTGAATATTCTTTCTTTGTGTACCATGAAAATTGAAAATTTTTTATACAAATGTAATTTGATTAAATGGAAAACTCTAGATAGTTATTTGATATATTTATTGTTTTTTCCTTTTTAGTAATAAATTATTCTCAAGAAATGAGAAATTATATCACTAATGAATTTTCAGTACAAGCATTGTTGCACTTTTTTGTGATCGAAAGCTCACAAAAGCCGGGTATTTTGATGAAAAGTAGTTTGTTGGGAAAATTATCATAGACGAGGTAATTAATCTCAGATTCAGTTGTCCTGCAAATATTTAATTTAAGGCAAATAGGATAATATATATATTAACCCTACCTAATTAGCATTCCTCGAAAATTTCTTCCACCATTTAAGTTGCAAGAAATTGCAGTCCAGCCCAAGAAATTATGGTGTTTGAGCGAAATGCAAGCGACCTATGTATGAAAAACACCAGTAGCGCAAGCAAGAAGTGTATAATGTCTATTTTATGTGGGAATAAATTTTACTATGCCTACGGGATCAAAAACTTGTATTATATAGATAAGAGAACTCTGGCGATATCTGAATGCTAATGAAATTTTCATGCCAAAACGAAATGAGAAAGCTATACAGAGCAGTCCACAGCTGATGGCAAGTGTGGTTATAGGGGGTGATGGGGGCGATCGCCCCCCCTAGAGCAAACGTCTGGTTCCGCCCTTGCTGAACATTCTATACTTCCAAACTGCAACTGCGGCCTATTCACCACAACTCGGTCATCTAAAACATTAGTCAAAATTCATCAATAAAATAAAATAAATTATATCAAAAATGCACCTGTAGGGGAAGCTCAGTAAAGCCGTGTAGTTGAATCAATATAGAGAGCGGGGCAACAAGATATATGGTTGAAAATATTGCGTTTGCCCCATCGAAAATATTCTTATTCGCTGTCACTACGCCAACATACCCAGGGAATTTCGCAAACTGTCAGAAACGTAAATAAATCTCGGTGGAGGAAAGATTTTTTCGATATTTCATCGCTTTTGTTGTGCATTTTTAATTTAATTTAATATACAAAGGTGTGTAAAGTACACGAAATAATATTTTATAGCTATACTTGCCTAAAAAATGATTTCCCACGTCGTACCTTGGTGATGTTGTGCCAATTTTTCACCGAACACTTCATTCTGAAAATACATGAACATCACTTAGAAATTTATCACTATAATATCAACAGATAATTACTTACAATCTTTACTTTATTTAGCACTACTTTTAAATAAAATATCTTTCACTTTTCACAAGTTTTAAATTAGATTCAAATAGTTGCAAATTAGAAAATTTCGTTTGACAGATGAAAATATAATTGTCTCTTTCTTTAATATAATGCTGAGCTACTTCAAGGGACCCTGAAAAAATTCACGTTCTTGCACACGAATTTTACAGGTATCAACACTTCCTGCTGTCTCCATATTCTAAGGCTAGAACCAAGGAATTTTTGTTCCTATACAAAAACTATGTAAAAAACAGTCATGGAATGCTCAAGGAATTTTTTCTTCGCCGATTCCTTGAATTAGTATGCTAGAGGCAAGTAATTCGAACAGAAAAACTCTACTTCTCGATTGACAAAAAGTGGTCGTTCTTTTCGAAAAATCCATTTATGTCAAAAATTTTTTGAAGAAATAAGTACCGATGCACTTATTTCTGTAAGGAATTTTGACGTAGGTGGAATAATTAAAAATTTGAAGGAAGGAACGGCGATTTTGCAAGAGGTGAATCAATTTTAAACTGACTAATGCAGGATTAAAAATTGTTTTACGTATATCTTCATTTTTTATTGGAAATTAACCATTTTTCACTTTCTTTATTACTTCTTTATTGTCTGAGATACCACACAATTATCAAATCCAGATTGTCAATAATTTCTTGATCTATTGTGAACTTTCATTCAAGAAATAAGTGGTAAAATTCCTTGACCTAATTCCGGTCTTCTTCTTCTTTTTTTCAGAACGAGTATACTAATAGTAACAAACTAAATTAGACTGAATTTTTAATTTGTTCTTTTATTTTATTTCTTTGAAGGTTTTATTTTATTGAGGTTAATTATTTGAATTTTCATATTGAATTTATTTTGATATTAGTTTAGGCAAATTGAATTTTATTGAATAACAATTTTATATTTGAACTTTGAAAGAGTTTTCCTTTTAAAACCGGCACTCCCTCCCATGTTCGAGACTAGATCTCACACTCTATATATTATTAAGTATGTGAGTACATACGGGGGTTTTTTTTATAAAATTTTGAAAAAAAAACCGTCCATTTTGAAGAAATATCTCCATATTTTGACCAAATAATAAGCAGTAAATTGTTTATAAAACAAATTGTTTATATAACAAATTGTTTATATGTAATTTAAAAAAATGGCAACGTGCTCTAATGGATGTATGGATTGAAACGAGGTTGAGTTCTCGAGGGGGGCGGGGGCACTGGAACGTGGCTGCACCAAGGTCCATTTTTCACCCTCCAGACTTATGAGTAATTGCTGATAGGTCCCAGCCCGACGCTCTAACAAAATTCAGAATTGGCCGTCCCCCATCCCGTATGCAGTTCTTCCAGGAGATGTTAGCCAAGGAATCTGCAACGCTTTCCGGAAATAGCTGGACAGTGACACAAGAAGTGAGTCACCATGTCGGGTTCCTTCCCGCATCCTCTGCATATAGGATCAGCAACAGGTCTCATCTTGTGTAGGTGACCTCTGAGAAAATAGTGTCCAGTATTCGCAGGGTTGGCTTCCTTAGTCCCGATATCTTTTTATCAGTTTTGGGTTAGCTTTACCCCACAATTCCTTAGTAGTTCTACCCGGGGTATCAGAAAGCCAGAGCCAACTGTGTTGGCAACCAGCCCAGGCCGAAATTTTTTTACGCAAGAATTTTTGGTGCAATCCCAATTATATAGGATGATTCCTCTGAGATTGCACTAAGACGAGCAACCTCGTCCGTGCTTTCATTCCCGCTAATATCGATTTGATCTGGCACCCAAAGAACAAGTTCCCTGTTACACAGTTTGGAAGCTACGAAGGGTTTTGACAAGGAAATTACAGCTGCTTGGTTGTCCGAACTGATGGCAATCTCTTTGTTCCGATTATCCGATCGTATTATCATAGATAATGTAATTGTGACACTACTATTAAATTTGAAATCGACCCATGCAAAGTTGTACGAGTAATGCGTCTTCCCAGTAGTTTGAAAAAAGTGGTTTCGAGAAAAACGCGTTTAAGGGTGTACGAGCACTTAGAAACTTGAAAATTTTTTTGTCTTTAATCTGCAATGCCTTTATTATACATTGTAATTGCATACCCTGGTGAATGGTGGTGAACTCATCGACGCGGTCTTTCACACTCTGTGGCAAAGTCGATAATTGAACCTTTTACAAAAAATTTTCGCTACAGGACCTATTGAATACTTTTCCAAAATCCTGGAGTGGTGTTATCCCTTAAATCAAAAACTTTGATATTCTTATATTTGTTGTGAAACAACGATTATCTATCCAGTAAAAGTCAAATCTTCGTTATAGGGGGTAACTGGTACTCAGAAATTATAGACCGAATAATAAAATATAAAAAAAAACATCACTAGCTCTGTTTACACAATCAGCAATGCATTTCAAAACTGATGCACCCCTCTGTTTCTAAAAAAAAAAACATTTTGGTTAGCTGGACTCCAGCTATCACGCTGGCACATCTCTGAAAAATAAAAAAAAAAAATAAATTATTCATGTATCAATTTTGGAAAAGGCTTGAAGCTTTTAAAAAGAGTGAAGGTTTATTCACATCCTTTATCTAGAAGCCACTTATACAGGTTCTATGACTGTTACCCTTTTTCTATTCAATGGAAGAAAAAAAAACAAGAATAAAAAAATTCAAGAATTGTGGAAGATAAGTGGCTCCTACCTCATTAGATTAGTGTCCATTAAGGGAAAGTTTCTTAGTGCGGTTTTCAGATCATGGAAGTAGTTTCTTTCTCCCATTCATTGGTTTGGGTGGATACTGCAAGCATTAGTTCTCATTCCATCAACAAATTTTGACGTTAAAATTAAAAGGAACAGAAATAAACCCCAATTCCTGAAAACTCAGACTCCCGAGACCACACGATATCTCCAATATTATTCCTAATTACTTTCTGAATTAAAAGCGACGTACTACAATGAACAGTAGAAAACCTCAATTGTAACAAACAAACAAAAAAAGAGAAGGGAATTTCATATTCATAAATGCAGACTGCAGAGGGTATGACGATATTATGCCGAGAATTACAGATTTTTTTTTTTTCGTTATTCCTGGCACTCATTAATTCAGTTCGTATAGAACAGATTTGTTTCCAGTTCCCCGGGAGGAAACAACGTTTGTGGTTACGTACTCGGTCAGACCGGATGGGACGTGGTTTAAATAAATTCCGTCGATTAAAGCGAATACCCGAAAACATTGTACCAAAAACTGGCCTTCGTACATATGTTAGTAGCAGATATAAATGAAAACGATAGAACTCTGTACGTTGTACAACAACTATATAAAATGGGTGTTTCAATAAAGCGAGTTCGTTTTGTTGTGTCCAGCTACAGAGCGGTCAGCACAAAGAATTCAATTCATCTCACAGAAAAGGCTTGTTACACAATGAAAATTGCAAAATACGGTACATAGTAGGATCGATTTTGAAATCACAAAAGGATTTCCATTTGTGGTTTTCTTTCACTTGTTTAACAAAACACTGTGTAGCACTCTATGGCTCAGAAAGGATCTTGTTTAAAGTGTATTACGGGAAATGTCGTGCTTTGACTGCTTTATTGCTGTATACAAGGAGAAACATTCCGTAAAAGATGTAACAACAACAACAAAATAATTTCCAGACCAGTTTGGTGTATAGCTCCCATAAACCAAGACACTCCAATTTTGCTGTAGCAGAAGTAACATTGAGGCGTAATTCATTACAAGCTCCTTGTAAAACAATGGTTCAGTTCTCTTCCGAGAGGATTGCTAAGAGTGTGTAGATAGATTAACAGGGTGGGACAGATTAATTAGGGGGTTACACGTAATTATCTGTCGAATATGCGATGAAGGTCAGAAGAAGGAGGAACAGATGACCGATTTTGCTAATGAGTTATCATGAATTTTGTCTGTCTATGCACAGTACATGAAAATTACCCCGCAACCAGGTCTTAGTTCTCGTACTCCTTAGGAGAACAGAACTTAAAATGATCACAGAGCTCATCTCAGGCCACTGCTTCTTACGGTATCACCTAAATAATATCGGCTTGGCTGAGATCTTATCCTGGTGCTTCTGTCAGGATACTCATGAAACTTCAGAGCACCTATTGTGTAATTGCGAATCATTGGTCAGGTTGAGATATTCCTTCTTGAACATTCTCTTCCCCACCAAACTACTTGTTGAATCTCAATCCAAAAATCGTTCTGGACTTCATCAACAATCTTAATTTACAAAAAAATAAATTGAACTAGGACTCACATTAGATTTTTCAGGTGGCAATGAATCTAAATCTAATCTTGTTCTTGTCATCCGCTTATTGGATATTGGAACCATAGTTACCGTTCGATTTCATTTGTAGGTGTATCCCACAGGTATAAAAACGAGCAGTTTTTTTAGCATTCTGAGCATGGTGATCAATGATTTCATGCTCAATGGGTGTTGTATCATTCAAGCCTTTCTAGTTAAACTTCACCTGAGAAATAAGAGAGTCAGTTACTCCGAGAACCATCTGAGGCTCTGATATAATGTACTTACATCTTTAAACTGTAGAGACTCTTCTCATGCACAAAGTTCTATGGCAAGTACTTCTCTACTTGGAAAGTAGTCGGTGGTATTTTTGAGGCTCTTTAAAGGTAATAGTTTGGCAAGCAAAAGTTTATCGCAAATACATTTCTAGTTTCTATTAGGAATGTACTTGCGTTGCAGATGATTACCTCCTTTAAACTTGAGACTCATTAAAGTTCGTATTTTGGCGAACTTAATCTAATTGCAGAATATGGCAAACTATATCAAATAGCTTCAGAGCTTTGTTTGCGTTTGCTGTGGTCCTTTTGAAAGCATATTAAAAATCCAACTCATTTGCTGCGATGGGCATCTTCTGTCGAAAAGTCATATTTCACTACTTCCTGTTCTTGTACTTTCCCCTCAAAACTAACTTTCTTCATACCATTGAGGGATATAAGGTACAACTTGTAGATCTCTATTAAATCCAGTTTCGGGCGATAACTTTTAGCTCAGAACATGATATCGCTGTTGTATGAATAAACAACACAGTTAAAAATTTTCTGTTTTCAGTTGGTGTCTGATTTATTGCTTGCAAATTTTTATCTAAGCCTAAGGGTATTTTACCAATCTATCTTCGGAACATACTTATAGGTGATGTTTTATGTTTTAGTGGAGCTTCTGTTTTGATTTTAAATGTTGTGGTACACTACCGCTTCGTTCTTGTCTACCGTAAGTAAGTAAGTGCTTATTTAAGGAGAGTACAGTAAGACAAAAGTCTTTTCATTAGATGCTACTTAAATTAAAATTTTTCAACACTAACTGGAATAACAAAAGTTCCTATCGTGAGTTTGAGCATATATATGTACTGATAATAAAAACTAAGAGGACAAAGAAATTAATAATTATATAGATAATAAGATCCATAACACGATTTATAATATAACAAACAAATGCAAACGAACTAAATATTTTTTTATTATTATTATTTATTTGTTCAAAACATTCACATTAAGAATAGATCTTTTAAGAGTACATGCTCTAAGTTACTAATCAGGAAAAATTTTATTATTAAGACTTAAACTCATTATAGCAAAAAGAAGAGAAGTATAGCTAATAAGCTAATAAATTGTACAGATTAACAAAAAGAAAGTATAAAAGTATTTATCAATTAAAAATAATAGAAGGAAATACAGTACTAAAAAGCATGAAAAGAAGAAGAATAAATTAAAAAGAAAAAATATGAGATAAAAGAGTGATCAGTAGTAGTCAAAATTAAACACTATAACAAAGGTCAAGGTGCCCGACCATAACGAATTTCTTATATCAATTGGTAAGGAGTTCCAAATACTGACTGCTTTGACGAAAAATTGTCGGTCGCTCACCAGAAATTTCCTGATAGGTGGTATAAGAGTAAGTGCACTACTTGATCTATTGAAGTGCAAGAAGTTAAACAAATAGTGCGGACATTGACATTTTATGCCCTCAGATAGTAATTCTACTGTCCAGAATTTGAGATACCGCTGAAAAAGACAGCTAAATAGAGCGTCAACAAAAGGTGAAACGTGGTCATAGCGTCGAAGTCTAAAAATATACCTAATGATGGAATTGAAAGAGACCAGAAGATTTCTTCCCGAGATACTATGAAGCGCATTATAAATTTCATAACCATATAATAAAATCGGTGGAAGTAAAGCTTGTGCTAGTATTAACCGAGTTAATAAGGGAGTAGTGCAGGGACATCGGAACGGAACATCGATGTACAAACAACATCGATGTTAATGAATTTTAAACACAAATGTCTGATTGTTAAATCATAGAAAAAATGCTAAGTTTTTCAGTTTAGAATTTTTGTTGCTTTCCTCTTTACTTATAACTTAATAAAAATAACAAAAACAAAACAAGCAAGTACTTCATTCATTATCAATTCTAAAGGAAAAGTTTTCTAAAAATAACGTATAAATGAATTAAATAAAAATGTAAAACTACAGGTCCGAAAACTACATAGCTATATACTGAAGAAACAATAACTGGCAAAGACGTTTTTCTTGCAAACTGTTTTTCTTTTGAGACATAGTCTCGCATACTTTAGAGAATAAACGTGCCGAAGGCACGGAGGTAGCCACAATGGACAAAATTTTTGCTGCAAGACATGATAAGCCAAGATATATAAGTTGGGACGCTGCCCCCATTCCAAAGGATTAATATGAAACAGCTTCAAAAGATCGCTTAAATAAAGGGGATTTCCGATTGCCTACGTTTCGTACTACCTTCCGATGCTTCTGTTGTTTTTCAATTATTAGACGGATGTGATTAGCCCATAAATTGAACTTTGTTGAGCCTGAAAACGAACTTACAGGCAGACATTTTCTTAACTAAAATAATAGACAAATCTGTATCGCTCTCAGTGACAGCAGTTTGATGTATTTACGTTAAGCGCACTCTGATTGTTTCATCCCAATTAAAAGAATTCTGATTGGTTCCATCGAACCAAATCATTCTAAGAATTAATGATAATCAATTTTAACGATGCTTTGAAAATGATATGAACAATCACTTTACTACGTCTCTTTCCGTTTTATCACAAAAATTTTATTGATATACGTGTTTCTTTTTTATTTGCTTTTTACAGTATGCATTTATTCCTTTCTTGGTTTTATTCCTTTGCGGAAAGACGCATGTAATTCCCTAACATCGAAAGGATAACATCGATGTATGTCGATGTCTTATTGCGTCGACATCGATGTAAAAAAATCGAACATAGAGAGCCCAAACATCGATGTTTTGAAAACATAAATAAACATCGCCCAGCACTATAAGGGAGTGACGTCGCTAAAAGCCCAAAGGCGTCGCAGCCCATAATAAATTTTCCTAACCACAGAATTCATATGGTCACCCCAAGTCAATCTATTATTTAATATAATACCTAGATTCTTAGCTGAAGTAACAAGCGAAATTACTGCATCATTTATATGAACTAGAGAAAAATCTGAACAGTCAGTACCTAGCCAACTTATAATTAAACACGTAGATTTATTTGCATTTAATTTGAGTCCATTGGATGCAGTCCATTTGGAAAGCAAATCAACATCGTTATTAACAGAGCAGATTCCATCCTCGGACAAACCAATAGGCCTAGAAAATGTAAACTGCACGTCATCCGTATATAAATAAGGTTTGCAGATTTTAATAACCGTAAATACATCTTTTATGTACAACGAAAATAATAGATGGCTCAAAACTGAACCCTGCGGGGCGCCTGCCAAAAGGGGACGAAAGTTAGTGTAACTTCCATTAATATGTAAAGACTGGAATCTGTCCCTCAGATAACTGGCAATTAACCTAGATGACTGGAGTGAAAAATTAAAGTATTTAGCGAGTTTTACACAAAACGATCATGATTAATAGTATCAAAGGCCTTAGAAAAATCAGCACAAAAGTAATGTAATCATTGTCAATCGAATATCCTCTGAAACTTTGAGCAGAGCAGTAATGCAACTATGGTTAGCTCTAAACTCTGACTGACAACAATTCAATATGTTGTTACTCCGAATATGATCAATAATTTGTGTGGACATTATCTTTTCGGTGACCTTGGAAAAGAACGATAAGATATTTATTGGTCTGTATTCACTGCTACCATCACCTTTAGATATGCGAACGACTTTAGAGTATTTCCATAATAATATGTGTTAGCTGTGAAATTATAAATCTAAAACGGATCCTGACAAATCTAGGATCAATCCCATGGCAGTCTACTACATTTGATTTTATTCTTAGTAAGCCACGTGCTACATCCTCACGATTCACCCTAATAAAGTCAAAGGGAGCAATGCATTAGACCAACCAGTATCATCCGACTGCGCCATAAATGCAAATTGATTATTAAGCTCATCAGGATGCAGGAGATCACCAGCAATGGTACCACTTACAATACCAGAAGACTTAAGACTAAAGAGAACTAAAGATAAAGAAAATCCTAGAGCATGTGCAGTCAACCGACTATAACGATTAATCTGGATGTCGTCACTCTAATGATGTGTGCTGCCAGAGTAACCGTTTAAAGGAAGTGGCCGAGCTCGTTCGCTGGATCGAGGCTGGAAGAGCGTTCCAAATGCGAACAGCATAAAGAAAGTAAGAAGATTTCAAGACTAAATATTTGAAGCAACCAAGGCAGTAGCAAGTCATTACGTCTGTCACTATGTAAACAAATTATGAATTTGTATAGGAATACCAGTTTACGTGTGTTCAGTAAGTTGTATAGAAAAAATAATGCTCTGCGGTGTAAATATGTTTCCAAAGAGCAATCCAGGATTCGGTGACAAAAGGGGGAATGTGATCATATCTACGAAGCCTGAATGCGAATCTAATGGAATCATTGAAGGTTACTTCAAGCTTACTCCTACACCGTGAGTCGAGTCTTGGAAAAATGTTGGAACCATATGACAGATGCAGGAATATCAATGTCCTGACAAATCTTATACGCAGGTTTGTGGAGAGCAGGTCAGCATACAACCAAAGTCGGCGAAGTATCCCATAAATCTTACCTAGTTTCATTTTAATATGGTTGCAACAGTCTATTTGTGAATTAAACACAATGCCCAAGTTTTGGTAAAGTGGTGCGATCGAACTCTATCGGGGGAAAATTGGTGGGATCGCAACTTCTTTCGCTTACCGCTAGCGGTTGACATTTTTTGAGGTTAAGATTTAGATTATTATCGATTGACCATTTTAATATATTATGAAGATATTCGTTAATTCTGCTAACACAGTCCTCTAAGAGCCCCATGGGACGATCAAGATATATTTGCATGTCATCAGCATATAGATGAATAGAGCTATTTCTGATAACAGTTGGCGAATCATTAATAAAAATACTGAAGAGCAGAAGTCCCAGTATTGACCCTTGTGGGACTCCGACAGACAAAGAGAGCCTAGAAGAAACAACTTCGTTCACTTTAACTCGTTGCGAGCATTTCTCCAAAAAGTTTCCAATTCATTTCAATGCCGGCGAGCCGAATCCAAAAGGCTCTTCAGCTTGTTATGAAGCTTCTTGCGGTCAATGCTATCGAAAGCTTTCGTGAAATCGAGTAAGGCCAAGAGCGAAAAGCGATCATCATTCAAAGCGGTTCTATTGACCGTAGTGATTTTTAAGAAAGCTATATCACAGCTATGCCCAGGACGAAATCCTGACTGCCAACGACTCAGGGAATTAATTTGATCGAGGTGCTCGGATATTTGATTTGCCATGATTCTTTCTTGTGCTTTCGCTTATAGGTCTGAAGTCCCTGACGTCGCTAGGAGAGGAATTTTTTAGCGATTGGAACCACTAGCGCTTTCTTCCGTGGAGAGGCAGATTCGCTGAACGTTAAGCAACGGTCAGATTAGTTCCAAGAAGAGCGGTGGGCTTTCATCGGGTCCAATAGCATCGTATTGGATAGATAAGATAGCTGTGGCGGCCTCAATCTCGTTAACGCAACGAAAATAGATTACAGATAGTAGCCGTAAAGACCTCATTGAGCTCATCAGCGTCAAGGTCACATACTGAACCATCACAACCATTAACTCCTAAGTTACGTAAGGCATTTCAAAGCTTCTTTGGGGGGACATTGCAATCTAACTTGCATGCATACTACAAAGACTTTGCATCTCTCAATTTTTTGTTTAAAAGGTGACGAGACTTTTTATATAAAGATGGCTGAAGGGAGTGTTAAGTCTTCTATACTGATGATATTAAAAATCGCGTTCGCAGATTAATTGCTTTATCTCAAGTGAGAGCCAGTGACAACCTTTTATTTTTATACGTTTAGTAAGAATGAGAGCATGTCATTGAAAGCGAGTACTTGTTTCTCTAGAGCGCGTAACGGTGGACCAGCGTTCTGCTCCAAGATTACGTTCCAGTCTATATTACTGCATTCCTCAAATAAGCAATCAGTATTTATAGGATTAAAAATTACGATATTTAATAAGGCGAAAAGGAGTTGATTGAGATGGAATAGGTAAATTATATTTAAGGTATAGGATGTCGTGGTCAACAATTGCATGGGGGGGGGTAGTTGTGAATGGCGCGTTATATATGAGCAGTCAGTGGTAAGTAAAAGATTAACTGTGAAGGGGATCGGTATTGAAATATGTGGGGGGGGGGGAATTAATTACTCTGAGATGCAAAGATTGGATGAAAAATTAAAATTAACGTTAAAATCGCCAGCAACAATAATGTGAGAGTACACAGGAGATAGAGCTAACAGAGAAACATCGAATGTGTCTGCACTGTCGGAATGAAATAATTTTGGCGGACATTAGAATAAGCAAAGAACGCATATATCAAGCTTCGTATCTACATCCACACAAACGAACTCCAGTGAACTATCACGGGAGTGAAATATTTTGGTTTTAAAGCATCCCCGAATATAAATTACAGCGCCTTCTTCAAGCCTCCCCTCCCTGTCACAACGCAAGAGTTTAAAACTAGGCATTGAAACAAAGCTAAAGGGATACCTGGTATGTCATGACTCACTGATCAGAATCCGTCCGCGAGAACATCTCTCGTAAGGGATAAGATTGAGTACACTAATTTTAGGAGAATAATTCATGAAATTTAACCTTAAAGTATACTTCAAGAAGAAAATTACTACTTAATCCAATATATGCTAAAGACCATAAGGCTAGGAATATAATAATGCAGTAGTAAAGAAAAAACTAAACTAATCACTATAGTAAAAATTGACAAAAAATTGGAGCTGAAGGTCATTACCACGTATGTAACCAGAATTAATATGATTGCTGAGTGATTGTGGTTACTGAATTCGCTATTTAGCTTCCGCGTCCTAATGTCGAATTTATTCGGGTCTAGTTACATTGATAAGTGGTTCATTTTCTCTCAGTGGTATATGGACGTATCCGTTCCTATTTGTCGCAGCCTTCACCAAACTCCGGCAGAAAAGTTGGCGAGCATCATAGAAAAACTTACTATTCCTAGGAGTGGGGCTGTCATTCAAATATATCATGGATTCGCTTGTGAAGCCCTCAATGTTTTTAAGTCGAAGGCCACCCGCTGCACGGACGGCTTTTAATTGGGCAATATTCTCACTGGGACAAGTAAACCTAGAAAGTATTGGCATGCAGTGCGAATGATCAGATCTACGTTCCAATATTTGAGACCGTTTAGGTTGTAGACGAAAAGCATCAAATTTGGTTAGGCGGCAATGAACAGCAGCAGAAATTTTATTCACAAGTTGGGGAACGTTCTCATTATCAGATCGCGGAATGCCCCTTATAATAGTATCTGTTAATCTTTGGGTGCGGTGTAAATTCTCATTCAGCTCTACAAGCTGTTGCTTCTCCTCGTCAATCCTATTAACGTCAACCCTGACTAGATTCAATTTCTCTTATAAGCTATCAATTCGACTTGCGAAGGTCTCTACGATGCCATCATACTTCGTGGAGATTGATTCGTTTAACAATTTGATAGAGGCATCGATGTACTATTTCGGTCTAATTTCTAGTGATGTCGCAGATATCCGTACACATTTCTGCTTCACTACTACTAAGTGCTCTGTAAGCGCTTCGAGTGTGCACAGTAGCAGTAGGATTTGCATTACCTATGCCCTTTACCACTTTAGTTTTCTGAGTGTTAGTAGGAGCCATGATGATAACTTTAAGCCAAATTATTATTGACTAAAGACTGAAGACTTGATTAACTTCCCGAATACTGCGGAAAAATATGTATAACGCGGAGTATATGGTTCTTGTTTGTACGGAACTCCCTCATTTTTAATGAAATTTCTCTTTTAAGAATATGCAGCTCGTTGCGCTAGGCCGTTTATGGTGACAGGTAGGATATTCTAAGCTCTAACTAGTTTAGGTATTTCAAATATTTAATTAGGTCAGTAAAATGTCATTAGGATATCTCCATTTGAATGTACGTATGAGGGCAGACTTAAAATTCAGAGCCTAAGGTATGTATTTATAGTTGTACTCCTTCTTGAGTGAACTGTTCCAGTAGAGTAGAAGTGCACTTGCATACGATACCTGATCGGTTACCGAAAATAACATATAGAGCAATAAATAGAACTGATAGATCACAGAAAAAAGTTTGTAGATAGTTGAAACTGTGGGCATTAGTATAGAATAATTTGGAGACACTTTATCAACACTTTGCTCATGAAAAAGGTCGGCTTTCCTTGGATGTAAAAAATTATCACGCTACTCAACAAACAACGACGAGTCAAAATACATTAGTTTTTGAACCTCTAAGTCTAAAGGGAGAGACTCGTGGATGAATATATTAAGGAAGTACACCGAAAAGACTCTCCCTTAAACAACTCGCAGCACGCTTATCGAAAAGGCAAATCGACTGAGACGCCTCTCTATTCAATGGTTACGGTAAGCGGGGACTGGATCGTAGATTGTTTAACTTGTGAGCTTTTTGGACATCAAGCTGGCCCTTGGCAATCGTCGGCATGTTGTTGACTCCGCTATAGTGCGATGGATCAGTCAAATACTAAAACGACGACTCTAACTCGTAGAGTTGGGGCCGAACCTCTGACAGCGTACTGGTTAAGAGAAACTGCCCGCAGGTGCTGAAAAATGTGAGATTCTCATTTGAAGCATATGCGGATGATATCCCTCTCCTCATTACCAGGCACAGCATGACTGCTACCTGTGCCCTCATGTAACGAGGTCTTAATACTGTTAAGGACTGGTGTACCTGTCATAATATGAGAGTGCATCCTCTAAAGACTATCAACGTAAGTGGATGTTCGAATGAAACATAAGCAGTAATGGGCAAACCTGAGTACTTGCTTCTATACACAACTTTTTCTTGATAGACCTAATAGAAATTCCTCTGATATTCTCTTGGGGTTCGAAAGAAAACAATCCAGAACTGTGATTGGTATCATCACCGGCCACAGCTGGCTTCACGCTTGTCTAACAATGATGTGAGTTATTAACAGTCCTGACTATCTGTCCCGCCTGGAAGGGGAGCGTGAGACAACCAACACTTCCAGTGTGCTTGTCCGGCCTTTTTCCGGAGTAGGCTGGATACGCTTGGGTCTATCGTCTTATCTGTGGATGAGTTGAAAAATTTATCTCACCGAGACCTGATGCGTATCATTAAAAGGACAAGAAGGTTTTGGTGAGATAGTTTCTAGTAGGTTATAGGCCACCTTGGACTCCTTGCCTGTGATCTCTCGTCTCCCTCCTTTTAAAAAAAAAAAATGAAAACAATGCTTTTCAGGGGATAGCAGAAAATTTCTTGAAATACCGTACCTATTTCTGCATTGACTCCCAAGTCAATAAATTCTTGGAGTGAAGCGAAACGTTCTAGTAGAATTATTTAGTACAATCAATTAGTTTTTCCTCGAAAGATGGAGAAAAAAATTCCGACTGGACTTATCAGGAAGTCAACTGAAACACCCTAACTCACCTCTTTCGAGAATTTCGAAAGCTGCTGTTTGATATTAAAGTACCTTCAGACCATAATTATATTTAGTTCATCATCATTATGGCCTTTCATACGGCAAATTTTACCATCCGTCCTTTTGTTTCCCAGCAGGGAAGTATAGGCGCCCAATATACTATTCAGTAGCTTGTTAGTGAATCACAATAAGTCCTGAATTCTATCGGTTTTAATTCATTGGCGTAGACCAGACAAACACAAGTTTGGTTTTCCTCTAAACAAATTCAGCTTGTGTTTAGTGGGTGCTCAGCCTATCCCCATATTGCATATACATATAAATATGTACAACATGATAAACGTCGTGCGAGCGGGTGGTGCACTACTTTCCACCATCGCGGGTGTATTTTATACTGGGCAGTTTCGTTGCTCGACTCATTGGGAGTGACATACATACATCGATATAGTTTTTCGCGAGAAACCGATCAGATCTAATTTCCAAGGAAAAATGGGGGCTGTGCAGGCATCCATTTGGCTATTCCGAAACGTTTTCGCTCCCGCCACTCAGCTCATCAGCGGTATTCCTAATACACAATGCGATTTTTTTTACCTTCTTTCGAAGAAAAGGGGTTCGAGGAGCAGACCTGGCAATTGTTTACTCCCTCTCAAATCCTTTATGCTCAGAGTTATCTAATAAAATTTGCATTATTTTTTAAAGCTTTGGTTACTTTCCGTGGGCACATGAATATTATTTAAATTATTTCTTCTTAATTCATGTAAGTTTGCCTATGAAGTATTGATCACTGGGACATTTATACGTTAGGAATTTGTATATGGCCCTAGTTAAGAAAATTCTCTTCAAATTACTGAATGTCTCTGATTCTAGCATTGAGTAGAAACAATTGAGATTTTCGCCAGTGTCATCATATCGAAAGATTTAATACTACCCAAATCTCAATCATAAAAAGATGAATTACTGCTTCTCAGATGATTGCAAGCAAACCCAAGCATATTTGAAGTAATAAATCATTATCCAAGGATGCTTCCTCCATTATTTACGAGGGTTCAAATTTAATCATTTTAAACGAAACGGCTCAACCAGAATTATGGAGCATAATTTGTCACCATTTGTATCTTTCTTCGAATATTTTGAATTTTAAATGGGTGTTTTCTTCTCGTCGTGCCCCAAAATAATATTTACGCATCGCTAAAAATCAGTACCGGGGAATCAAGTCAGTCTGGGTGGGTGCGGGTACTGTGTATACATCAAAACGACTGAATTTAATTACGCCCGCATTGTTGTCGCAAAATTGAAAATCTTTTGCTGACTTCAGCTGCCGCCTTCATCAGACATTCATTTTCCGTATAATTCCTTGTCTTACAGGCTTCTGATGATGACTTTCACTTTAGGCTAAACAGTTCTTGTTAAGTTCACTCACTCCCTTGATTTATCCAACCAAAAATTTGAGGGAATTTTCTTTAAAATCTAATTTTTGCTCAATTTTGGGCACAAGACAATTTTACGTAATTGGCTTAATGAAAAAGGGGAGTTCGTTCGTTGGGTCGTTGTATGTTGTATGGATGAGAGTTACAACAGTAGTTAGATCCTCCAGGAAAGGATCCGTCCCAAGTTTCATATTAATTTCTTTGTAGATTGAAATCAATTAGGCCAGCACATCTACATCACGACACAAAATGGCTGCTCTGTCTTTTTTGTGAGTCGCTAATTAATAATGAAAATAAAATACGTGCGAGGATGAAAATATTAAGCCTTTAGCTCTTGTTGACTTACGAGGCTTCGAAATGAACTCGACAGAGATTCACTTGCTCAATTTAACTTAACTTTGGTAAATTTGAATCTGTTTAACTTTGAGATTTATGATCTCTTTGATGAAGAGAGAAGACTTATTATCACACGGAATTTTGTGGAAATATTTTCATAAATTATTTAATTTTTGATTATCGTCATCATTCCAGCTCCTCAATTATTTCGAGTAGAGTAAATATCTTATGTGAAAGTTCAAAGTACAACGTAAACGCCTGTTTACAAAAATTTGAAACTAACACTACCTTTAATGCAGAAGGAATAATTAATTAAACTTATATGTAAATATTGTATACCTATAGGTAATTGTTTCAGCTTATTAACGCAATGAAAATTGTTTACCTGGGATTACAGATTTTATTTTAATTTTCTCAATTGTTAAGGATTTTTTATCTCACCTTAATTACTTACGGTACGTGTGAAGAAATTGAATTTTTGACAAATCGCCGTTGGTTGGATTGATTGGATGTAACCAATCGGATAAGGTTTTTTGTATCTGGTTTAGAGCATGTGTTTTTTTCGATTGTGTCTGGGATTATTGTGTAAATTCGAAACTTAAAATCCGGAAAAGGGGAAAACGTATCGTTGGTTAAGGTTAGGTAAGAGGGGTGCCGCTGGAAGTGACTAGCCTCCTTCACTTAGACCTGCAGTGGGTCCATTGTTCCCCTTGACTTCATGGGATAACATTTGAAATTGCCCGAGATCCATCGTGCTTATCTTATAGGGCACTTCTGAGCTCTTTACTTTGCACCTACCCCAGACCTGAAAACAAGCATCTGCTAAATAGCCTACCACATTTATTCTTCAGGGTGAGGTTTGGCGTACTCGCAAGGTAGGAACTCGATTTCCTCCGAATCTTTACAGCTCCTCCAGAAATCGATCGCCGCTATTCCCAGGTTTGGCATACATGAACAGATCCATGCATGCATGTCTACTCTTTAGCGTGGACATTAGCGTAGACAAACAAATTTAGTGTAGACAATGTCGACAATTTCAACTAATGTATCGACAATGTCAACTATGGTGTCGACAATGTAGACTTTGTACTATGTTACAAACAAAACTTTTAGTTAGTACGTGAAGTGGCATCTTATTCTTATGAAAATTAAAAATAAGTTTAAGACAAGTTGTAATTATAAAATATGCCAGGCAGACCGAAAAATAAATCTTTCGATGAAGTTGTTTTCAAATCACGCAATTTCGCTATTTGGGACCTGTTGATGAGTCAAACTAAGACTTGAAACTTGTCACCAAAAATTAATGGGTTATGTGATGAAATAACAAATTAGAACATTTTTTAGCTTTTGCTATATACCGGAGAATCCCAAAAAATTCTTTCTTGAACAAAAAAAAAAAAATTATAAGATATTTAATTTGATATTTCCATGCACAACATTCTATGTAATTATTAAGTAATTAATTATTTATATCTCTTGGAGCGGAGTAATCTCCATATTTATCAAAATAGTTGAATTTATTAATAGAATTATTTACACATTATTGATAACCATACTTGGTTCTATGAGAAGGAGCATAAAGTAAGTTTCTTGCTCTTAAGGTCCTTTCGGATCATATAAATTCAACATATTAAGAAGCTCTGAACATAAAATATTGGAACACAGAATATCCCTTATAAATAAAGCACATTGCATGTCACGCCTGAAACTCAGATTTGATAATCATATTAGTAAACGTCTTGACTGGTACGAGGGTAAGCTATTCGCCCATATATTAAGCATGTAACATACAAAACGTGTAAAAGTTCTTTGAATAGATTCCAATCTGTTGATATGCACTTGGTAATGGGGAGACCTAATAATTACAACGTATTCTAATATCAGACGAACAATAGTAGTAAACAAAGTCCTAAAAGTACCAACGTTTTTGAATTATTTAGAAACCAACAAGTTTATAGCATTTTTAACATATACATATGTTCTATGTGTCTTGCAAATGACAGTTTATTACAAAAAACTACACCCAAATCGGTGACTTCGCGAACACGAGCTAAAGAAACATCATTAATAACATAATTAAATCAAATCGGGCTTATAGAATGATTATAAGTTAAAATATGACATTTGAAGTATTTAATTTGAGGCTATTTCTACGACACCAGTTAGACAATGGAATTGATGCAATAATTTGTGAATAATGCAAGATTTGTGACTGTTGATCTTTCCTTTTGAAATTCATGTTGTTCAGAGCAGATAATTTCTTTGCATAAAAATGATATTTTAGTAGCCATAATGTTATCAAGCAACTTTGGTAAAACATTCATAAGAGCATATATATATATATAAAGGGTTTTCCAATAAGAGCTGTCATTTTTTGACATTTGACAAGTAGAGACTACGCCATTAATAAAAATGGAACAATACACGATTCAACAACGCATTGAAATTATTAAAATTCACTATAAAAATGGTGAAAATGTGGCAGAGACGGTTCGTAAAACTCGAACATTTTTGGGTCGTCGTGAAGCACCTTGTTCGGACCGCAATACAGAAATTGGTAGAAAAATTCGAGCTGTCGGGACAAGTTAGTGTTGTGAAGAATAAAACCCGCTTAAGAACAGCCGAGAATATTGCTGCTGTAGCCGAAAGTGTTGAAGAAAACCCAGGTTTGTCCATTCCTCGTCGTTCTTTGGAATTAGGCATTCCACAAACGTCATTACACAATTTGCATAAAGATTTGCGTTTTAAGGCTTATAAAGTTCAGTTAACACAAGAACTCAAGCCGGCGGATCATCCACAACGTCGAGTCTTTGCTGATTGGGTCCTTGAAATGCATGAAAAAAATCCGGAATTCCATCGAAAACTCATCCTGAGTGATGAGGCCCATTTCCACCTCGATGGCTTCATCGACAAGCAAAATTGTCGGACCTGGGGCTCGGAAAACCCAAGAGTTATTGTTGAAAAGCCTCTCTATCCTCAACGTGTGACTGTTTGGTGCGGTTTATGGTCCCGCGGGGTCATTGGACCTTACTTTTTCGAAAATGAAGCTGGAGCAAGAGTTACGGTGAATGGATTGCGCTATCGACAGATGATTAATGATTTTTTATGGCCGGAATTGGATGGTATTGATTTTGACAACGTTTACTTTCAACAAGACGGCGCTACGTGCCATACAAGCAACGAAACCATTGATCTTTTACAGGAAAAGTTTCCGGACCGTGTTATCTCTGTAAAGAAAGTAATTATTCCACAAATTCACGACCTAGTCTTGCGAAAGTAAACATAATAAATTAAATTAAATTGCAAGCTTGGCATATTGAGTGTCATTCACATTTCACCCAGATAAACAAAAATTATTAATTAACTGCAAGCTTTATACTTTGAGATTTCTCAATATCGCGAAAATCGAATATTAGGCAGAATTTATGATTGGTAGAATTTTTGAGTGACACTCAATACGAGGTATTCTTTTGGAGGAAGATCGAGGAGTTTGAGTTCGGAATTAAGACGAAGCGGGTAGTAGAAAAGAAGTGACGGACGGGTCGTGAATTTGTGCGGAAGCTCAGTGTACTATTGTAAAAAGTTATTTAAGTGTCGCTCAGTGTACTATTGAAAAAAGTTATTTAAGTGTCGGTCAGGAATAATTATTAAAAATAAAACAAAATAGTGAAAATTTAAGAAATAGTTTGGTTCACTAGAAGTTTTGATGTGTAAAGAATGATTATATATAATATAAATAAATAATAACAAATACAATACAATACAAATACTAATAAAATCAACAAATAAAAGTGTTAATCTCTTGTGCATTGTAATAACCTACAAAAGATTCCTAACATTTTGGCGCAGCCGGTATATACATGCAAGAAGAGGTACCAACATTACAAACCCCAGAAGGAAGAAGATTTCATGATTAATTGAAAACACTTGTTAACTTTTTAGCTATTTATTCAAAAAGTCTTTTTATAAGAGTGCGACGCGTTTCGCCCTATCGAGGCATCATCAGGCTATCGACTGAATATTCCCGCCGGTTACAAAATTTTTAGGATTTAAAAGTGGACTATTGTTCATAAAATCTAGCTGATCATTAATTATGTTTTGTCCAATATATTTGGCTTTTTTTATTTCAAAAATTTCTGCCCTAGTCAAGATTTCTCCTCCGTCTATATTATGTAAAATTTTGATGCTGTTTGAATTTATGCTATGTTGATTTTCTTTTAAGTGTTTGGATATAGCAGACTGTGGCATCATATTTCGAGCTCCCGCAATATGTTCAGTTAATCTAATTTTTAGAGTTCGCTTCGTTTTACCTACATAAATTCCAGAACAATCATTACATTTAATTTGATACACCCCGCTTTTTTCTAGTGCATCAATTTTTGGTTTTATTTTATGATTTAAGATGCAATTTTGTAATGTGTTTTTACAGAAAAAGGCGGGATTAATATCTTTGGATGTTAAAACTTTTTTGATATCCTTCTCAGTATTTTGGATAAATGGGATTTTTCTCCATACTTTAGCTTGGGATTCTAATCTGTGTCCAGCATATAAAAATTGAATTGCATGCTTTTGTATTTTTTTAGATAATAAATAATAAAAATACAAAAGCATGCAATTCAATTTTTATATGCTGGACACAGATTAGAATCCCAAGCTAAAGTATGGAGAAAAATCCCATTTATCCAAAATACTGAGAAGGATATCAAAAAAGTTTTAACATCCAAAGATATTAATCCCGCCTTTTTCTGTAAAAACACATTACAAAATTGCATCTTAAATCATAAAATAAAACCAAAAATTGATGCACTAGAAAAAAGCGGGGTGTATCAAATTAAATGTAATGATTGTTCTGGAATTTATGTAGGTAAAACGAAGCGAACTCTAAAAATTAGATTAACTGAACATATTGCGGGAGCTCGAAATATGATGCCACAGTCTGCTATATCCAAACACTTAAAAGAAAATCAACATAGCATAAATTCAAACAGCATCAAAATTTTACATAATATAGACGGAGGAGAAATCTTGACTAGGGCAGAAATTTTTGAAATAAAAAAAGCCAAATATATTGGACAAAACATAATTAATGATCAGCTAGATTTTATGAACAATAGTCCACTTTTAAATCCTAAAAATTTTGTAACCGGCGGGAATATTCAGTCGATAGCCTGATGATGCCTCGATAGGGCGAAACGCGTCGCACTCTTATAAAAAGACTTTTTGAATAAATAGCTAAAAAGTTAACAAGTGTTTTCAATTAATCATGAATAAATTTAAACAAGTGCCATCAAGAAATTCAATCAATTATTTGAGAAGCTTAGACATAAGTGATCTAATGGTTTATTACCGCCGGCTGAAGATTAAATTCAAAATGATGTGCAACCATTTGTGGTATAATACATCGTGTTTAAACAAAAAACTGTTCCCAAGCTACATATCGCAGAGTGTAAAACGTATTTCGGCTGCCCAGATACCGAGTAATGTTCTATTTTTCGCAAAAAGAAAGTGGCTCACGGATGAAATTAATAAGCAATATGAATGGAGAGATAACCTTGGAATGCATCTGAAAGTAATCCATACAGAGCTAGTGCACCACCTCCACCCACTAGAATTCAAGCTCTTCTTCGATGAGGTTAATGACGACATCAGCAAGATCTCACATCAGCAGTTCACTAGACAGAAACGTAAACTAGAAAGGTTAATGACTCATCGAACAGTTGATCGACACCCACACCACCGCATAGCCGATAGTGGCTTTTTCCCAAGAGTTGTTAATATCTCTGATGAGCAGTTTACCGCCAGTGAAATGCAATTGCTGAACAATGGCTTAAAGTATGCACCAGACATTGGAATTAACGAGGCTAATATCATTGACCTAGCATTACATTTGGACGCAGCGCTAGCAACAGATGATACTGAGACGAAAGTGGAGCTTCTAAATGCATAAAATCTAATTCAGCAAACAAGACAGTCAGGCATGAAAGTAGGGAGAGTAAGATTATAAAATCAATTAGAGATAAGGTCAGTAGAAGAGGTTTAATTGTTTCCAAAGCGGATAAGGGTAATACTATTGTTATTCTTGATAGATTAAATTATATTGACAAAATGCAAGAGTGCTTAGAAAAAATGAATGTTAAAATATTAAATCGAGATCCGACCAGAATGTTTAACCAAGACGTGATTAAATCAGTAAATAGAGCAAATAGTATTTTAACTAGAATAGATAAATTTAAACTCAAGATTGCGAATCCGTCAATTCCTGTTTTATATGGACTTGTTAAATTACATAAAGAAAACAGCCCATTAAGACCTGTGGCTTCGTCTTGTCAAGCTCCCGCATAAGCTCTATCAAAGCACCTGGCTAAATTAATACCCAACTTGATCGGTTTCGTCCCACGATATTCAATAAAAAATTCCGATGAATTAATAGACAAACTTAAAAACTTACAGCTTCCATGTAATTCCAGACTTGTGTCGTTTGATGTGTGTAATTTATTCCCGTCTATACCGTTGGTAAAACTTAAAAATATCTTATTTGAAGATATTAGAACAAAAATTAATCCCCCTGACAAAGCCAATGAGCTGATAGATTTGACGGAAACATGTTTAAACCAAAATTATTTTTATTTTGATGGAAAGATATACTCACAGGATAAGGGCCTTGCTATGGGAAATCCAGCTTCCCCCTTCTTTGCAGAATATTTCATGTTCCACCTTGAAAGGAAACTTTTTTCATCGTCTAGATTTATTAAAACATGTTTTAGTTTGGTTTAGATATGTGGATGATATATTTTGTATTTGGACAGGTTCAGAACGACAATTAGACATTTTTAAAAATACATTGCTTAACAAATTAGATGACGATATAAAATATACGGTAGAATTAGGAAACAATAAAATTAACTTTTTCGATTTGACTTTACAAAAACAAAACAATAATTTAATCTGTGATATATATAGAAAAGATACCTTCTCAGACTCTATAATTCCATATTCCTCTAACCACCCATGGAATATAAAAATGTCAGCTTTCCATTCCATGATACATAGATTAATTACGGTCCCATTATCGCAGCACGCATTTAATAAAGAACTTAAAACAATTTTGAAAATAGCACAACATAATGGGTATCACAAACGGCATATTTACAATTTATTATCTAAAAAATACAAAAGCATGCAATTCAATTTTTATATGCTGGACACAGATTAGAATCCCAAGCTAAAGTATGGAGAAAAATCCCATTTATCCAAAATACTGAGAAGGATATCAAAAAAGTTTTAACATCCAAAGATATTAATCCCGCCTTTTTCTGTAAAAACACATTACAAAATTGCATCTTAAATCATAAAATAAAACCAAAAATTGATGCACTAGAAAAAAGCGGGGTGTATCAAATTAAATGTAATGATTGTTCTGGAATTTATGTAGGTAAAACGAAGCGAACTCTAAAAATTAGATTAACTGAACATATTGCGGGAGCTCGAAATATGATGCCACAGTCTGCTATATCCAAACACTTAAAAGAAAATCAACATAGCATAAATTCAAACAGCATCAAAATTTTACATAATATAGACGGAGGAGAAATCTTGACTAGGGCAGAAATTTTTGAAATAAAAAAAGCCAAATATATTGGACAAAACATAATTAATGATCAGCTAGATTTTATGAACAATAGTCCACTTTTAAATCCTAAAAATTTTGTAACCGGCGGGAATATTCAGTCGATAGCCTGATGATGCCTCGATAGGGCGAAACGCGTCGCACTCTTATAAAAAGACTTTTTGAATAAATAGCTAAAAAGTTAACAAGTGTTTTCAATTAATCATGAATAAATTTAAACAAGTGCCATCAAGAAATTCAATCAGGAAGAAGATTTGTTGCAAGAATCAGTGCACTATCCTTTGAAGACTGCACCGACCTAGAAGACGACGACGTTTTTCTATGCGAGGTAAAAAGAAACCTTTTTCGCACCAGCAGCACTGGGAGACTACATCTCCGCTCAGGAAAAAAATATCCACGGAAGGTAGAAACAACACGATCGAGTAGTACTGGGAAACTTCATCCCTCCTCTGAAAAAAAAACTATAAGGAAGACGCAAGCAGCACCATCAGGTAGTACAGAGGAACTTCACTCTTTTTCAGGAATTCTTCATCAATCAACAGATATTGTAAATTCGCCTAGTAAGTCATTTTTTTCTGAAAAACTAACGTTAGATTGTAATAATAAGCAAGCACTAATTAAGAATAGAAATACTAGCAATAAGAAAAAATCTGAGGAAATGGCGCTAGATTACAATAAGGTTAATCAGTTAATAAATTTAAATATACCCATGTTCACAGGGGAAATAGGTAGCGACACATATAATGAGGTAGAAATATTTATAAAGTGTTGCGAAAAAGTTTATGTGTGTTTAACAGGTGATCCGGAAACTGAACTGTTTTTAAAACTCATCCCTACAAAACTAAGGGGTAGAGCATTTTCGGTTCTATGTGGGGAAACATTTAGGACGTTTGACGACCTCAAAAATCTCCTATTTGAAAAATTTACGGAGAATAAGCCCTATCGACTTCTCGTAGATGAATTGAGATTAGTGCATCAAATTTCAAGTGAAACAGTGAGCTCGTATGGTTCAAGACTGTACCAAAGCTATCAAAGGTGTAAACAAAAGGCCGAAAAGGGTCCCAAAAACTGCGAGGCGCTTTTGTGTGATCTTGAGGAAATCGCAGTTAACACATTCTTAGGAGGTCTTTTGGACCCGAATTTACGTTTATACTTTTTACGTGAAAACGAAACCTCACTCAAAGAAATTTTAGATAAAGCCGGAAAAATTGAGGCACGTGAAAAACAACTCTGTATACAAAAATATCATCCCATTTTATCAAATTTGAGCCAACAATATAGCCTTGTCACACCAAAATTGAATGATAGCACGCCTTTCAATATTTCATACGAAAATTTTTCTAACTTCCAACCAAATATCAACAGCACTTTATCACTAAATAATCCTTCTAATCAAGTTATCACTTCATCGGAAATAAAAGCTGAATCCACTAACAACAACTTCAATACAATCCCTTTCAGAAAAAACAGCTCTAATGAAGTTTCTTTCAGAAATTACAAAAATGAGCGGAACAATGGAATAAAATGTAACTTTTGCAATCGACTTGGCCATTCCTTCTCTCAGTGTCGTATAAGACAGAATTCACCGTTTTGCATTAATTGCCGAGTTTACGGCCACACCGCTCAGAATTGCACACCCATAGCCAATCTTTCACAAGGTCATTCAACTTCGAATCAGATTCACGCATTTAATAAAAGTAACACACAATTCAAACCATGGAAAAAATGCGATTTTTGTAAACGTTTGTCACATAATCTACAAGAATGTCGCGCTAAACAGGAATGGGAGCACAAAAACTCCAACCGTAATATTAAATCGGGAAACTAAGCTTGGGCCCCCGAAGACACCACGGACAAAGCCCAGGAAGCGAAATTCAACGGTGTCCCTCTCCAGTTAGTCCAAAACCTTTTATAAAAGTTCCCATTGATATAGCGAATAAGCCCGAAGTTGAACTGCTTATCGACACGGGTGCAGATATAAGTTTAATCAAAGAGTCAGTAATTAAACCAACCACAAAAATTGTTCACACAAACCTCGAAATAAATTGTGCTTTTGGGAAAGATAAAACCTTGGGCAAGTGCGAAAGTATGATTAAAACGCCATTGACTAAACCCTGTGAATTATATATCATTAAAGATAACCCAAATATACCAGGCGATGGCATTTTAGGCAATAATTTCCTTTCAAAATACTGTAATATTGAAGGTCCAAATAAACTCCTAAGATTTCCCCGATCGCATGTTAACACAACGGAGTTTATACTACCTTTAAAAAAAACTAACTGCACAAATCCACTACCAACAAACTTCAAAAATTCAGTCCGATCTCAGACTCCTTTAAAAACCACAACCGAGGTATCGTCAAGGGTAAAATCGGTTAAACATAACATAGTAAATAAAATTGATAAACCCAAAACTTTCACGAGGATATCTGGTGTAGATCAACATAACACCATCCTATATGGCTCTAATAGTACTTCTAAAGGTAGAAATGTAATTAAAAAAGAAACAGTCGAACATAAAAAATTAGACAACCTGTTCTCAAAACCGCCTAATGGTGAAATATATCCGGAATTGGAGTGTAGAACGGCGGTGAATAAACAAAATACGGTGTCCAGTTTTAATATTGGAAAGGAATGTGAAGAGGCTCCGAGAGAAATTCGCATTCCAGCACGCGCAGAGAAATTGGTTCAAGTGCCTTCTGAAGCAGTTGAAGATATGCTTTGCTTGTCCCAGGAAATTAAACCTGGCATTTTTCTTCCAAACTGTTTAGTTCGCCCTGTAAGGAATAAATAAGTATATTAAATGCAACAGAAGTTGACCATGAACTTGAATCAATTAACTTAAATTTAGTACCGTTATCACAATTCGAAATTAAAGAAGCCCGGAATATACTCGATGACAGGTTTACAAATAAATATTATAGCAACACAAAAATGAGTAGTATAAATTTATTTAATATATCTAACAAATCGAATGAGACAAAAAGCTTTTTAGAAAATGAAGTTTCACATGATGATTTGAACACAGAGGAGAAAAATGCGTTACTTTCAATTTGTAAGGAGTACTCTGATATTTTTTATCTACCAGGTAATAGATTGACCCACACTAACGCTATTAAGCACACTATTCCCATTAAAACAGACCATCCTCCGATAAATCAAAAGATGTATCGACTGCCGGAAAAACAGAAGTTAATTATACAGGAGCAAGTTGAGGAAATGATAGAAAATGACATCATCGAACCTAGTAAAAGTCCGTGGAACTCGCCACTACTTGTCGTTCCAAAAAAGGACGGACCTCAAGGAGAAAAAAGGTGGCGAGTGGTGGTGGATTTCCGAAAACTAAATGCAATCAGCATAGGTGATGCTTTCCCCCTACCAAGAATCGAAGACATTCTCGATCAGCTTGGCCATTCTCGTTATTTTACAACACTTGACTTAGCTAGCGGGTATCATCAGGTACTAGTAAGTGAAAAAGACCGACCAAAAACAGCGTTTAGTACAAATTTGGGACATTACCAATTTAAACGAATGCCTTTCGGACTCTCTGGAGCTCCAGCGACTTTCCAAAAACTGATGAATTACATCCTAGCTGGGTTGCAAGGTTTCAAGTGTTTCGTATATTTAGACGATATCGTTATATACGGGCGGAACCTAGAAGATCATAACGAAAAGTTAAGAGCAGTTTTTGACAAGTTGCGCGAATATAATTTAAAGCTCCAACCAAGTAAATGCCAATTTTTAAGAAAAGAGGTCGTATATCTCGGGCACATATGTACAGAGCTAGGGGTTTTTCCAGACTCATCCAAAACAAAGTGTGTCCAAAATTTCCCGATCCCTCGCACTGTTCGCCAAGTACAATCTTTCCTAGGCCTAGCAAATTACTACAGCAAGTTCATTCCTAATTTTTCAAAAATGGCGGAACCAATACAAAAACTTCTCCGAAAAGGCGTAAAATTCAAATGGACAGAGCAGTGCCAACATTGTTTTATATCTTTAAAACATTGTTTGATAAACCCACCACTTTTGAGATACCCAGATTTTTCTATACCTTTTATACTTACAACGGATGCTAGTGCAGAGGCACTGGGGGCCGTCTTATCCCAAGGGGATATAGGTGAGGACCAACCAATTGCGTATGCTAGTCGTTCACTTAATAAAGCAGAACGAAACTATTCAACTATTGAAAGAGAGTTGCTTGCAGTAGTTTGGGCTACGCGAAATTTCCGTTGTTACTTATATGGACGGAAATTCACTGTATACACGGATCATAAACCTCTTCTGGGAATCTTTAACACAAAAGACCCAACATCTCGGTTAGTTCGTTTTCACCACAAACTTTCAGAATTTAATTATGACATTAAATACAAGCCTGGAAAGTTCAATAAAAATGCCGACGGACTCAGTCGAATACCACAATCTGAAAACGCTAATGGAATATTGTTAGATAATGAAAAACAGGAAAGCAATGAACAATTAAGTCAAGTCCGCCTTGAATCGATTAATGATTCACAGAATACAAAAGTCAATAAGGACCCCCTAGATAAAGGTGAAGGAACGAAAAATCAACTAGTAGTAATTGCTCAAGTACACCACTCCATGGACTCGGGCGGTGAGAATGATCTAGTTAAGTCATCAGCTTGCCATGTTGTAACCCGAGCGCAATTGCTTAAGGATTTGGTTGAGACATCGAAACACAGTGATGAAGTAGGCCTAACTTCTTCTCGAACTACTAGCAGTAGTAGTTTAGACGAAGAGCACATAACTAGTAATTCTGAATCTGAAACTGAATCCTTTCCACTGGGACGAGATTCAAAGATTCAAACGCTAACTAACCCAGAAGATATTAAAACTGTTTTACATGATTTTCATAACTCCGCACTCGGAGGTCACAAAGGCGTATACAAAACGTATAAACGCATTAGCAAACAATTTAAATGGAAAAATATGCTAAGAGATATTACGCAGCATGTAAAGAAATGTCTTAAATGCCAAAAAAATAAATCTGGGAAGCAAACGAAAATGCATATGATGATAAGTGATACAGCTCAAAAACCTTTTGAGAAGGTGTACCTTGACATTGTAGGACCTTTACCCACGTCGGAAAATGGAAACAAATATATTCTTACTTTTGTAGACGATTTGACCCGTCTATTCGACTGTTTTGCGATTCCCGATGCAGAAGCAATAACAGTTGCAAACAATTTCTACAAAAATATAATTCTCCGTTATCAAGTACCTAAAAAGGTTATTACAGATCAAGGCTCTAATTTTACTAGTGGTCTCTTTAAGAATGTGTGTAAATTACTAAGGGTTAAAAAGATACAAACAACAGCATATCACCCGCAATCAAATGGGGTTTTAGAGAGGGCACATGGCCCCTTGCTCGACTATTTGCGCAGTTTCGTTGATGATCAACCTGAAAAATGGGACGAGTGGCTAGCAGAAGCTGCATACGTACATAACAACACTGTTCATACTGGAACGAAAATGACACCCATTGAAGCACTATACGGTTTCCGCAACCCACTCCCCACGAATCTAAAACAAGATCCAGAACCGATTTATAATTATGACGACTATGGTAATTACATCAAATACAAAATGCAAAAGATACACAAAAAGGTTCGCGAAAATCTAATACGAAGTAAGGAAATAACTAAAAAATATTATGACCGTAATACAAATATAATAACAATCCATGTCGGAGATCAAGTTCTTCTGCGAAATGCCCAAAAGAAACACAAACTATCGCCTATATGGACAGGGCCATACGTAGTCAAGAAAATTGACAATGATATAAATTGCACTATCCAAATCGGTAAAAAATTGCGACGTGTTCACAATAATCGTCTCAAAATTTTTTAGAATTAGTTAAATATGGTATACGAACGTTTTAATTTTTCTCCATACAATTGGTTTCTTTTTTTTAATCCACGCTAATTTCAGGAATAATGCTGTTCTTAATTTTGCTTCTTCTGCCAGGGATATTTTGCTTACGACCGGAGATCCAAGAAATAAGAAACGCTGGCATTTTATTCGAGCAAATTGGAAACGCACTCGTGTACCAAAGCAAGTGGACCCTAATCACCCAAGTGAAATTTGCAAACGAAGTAGAAATTGTAGGATTTATTGAGAAATGTAATAAAATTATAACAGAGATGTGTAAGGTTTTAAGAGCAGAAGGAGACCTAAATAATTCTTGTACTTCTTGGCATGAGCAAATCACGCGAATAGTTAAAAATATAAGAGATAAGTTAGATAGCATAGAATTCTATTCAAGTAGGGTCAGAGGAAAAAGGGAAATACTCGATGGTGTTGGTAGGCTATCAAATTTTTTATTCGGTACCATGGATGATAGGGACGCCAAAAATATTTACAGTCGTTTAGAGAACCTTGAAGCCCATGATAATGAAAACCTACATCTAATTTCAAAGCAAATAACAGTGGTAAAATCAAAGTTTAGCACAGTAGATACTATTCTGCAGAACCTTACCCATCATCAATTAGATCTGGAACAAAGGTTAATGCATTTCTCGGAGAGATTAGGCGTGCACCTCCAATACGTTACGGCTGAAATTCAAAAGGTTCACATACAAGCACATTTCAATGAAATAACCATTCTTATGTTATTAAAGCTCCAAGAAGTCTACTTCCACCTCGCAGAAGAGGATACAATTTTTACAGCACTACACCAGAAAAAATTACATCCGGCAATTCTATCAGGACAAGATCTTTCCAAAACCTACCAAGAGATAATAAAAATAAATTACGGACACCCACTCCTAAACGATTTGACTTTATTGAGCCAAGTAATAAATTTGGACTATTTCCAAATTAATAACCAATTTCTTATTCGAATTCACATCCCACTCACAGAATCTACAGCTTATACAATAAATAAAGTTTACTTACTTCCGATACCGATTTCAAATACACAGTCTTACTTTCTGGATATCCACACAAATTATCTTTTTAACAATACTAAGCATCGAAACTATTTAGAATTCTCAGAGCAAGATTTTACAACTAAATGCGATTCGTACACATCAGCTAATTATACCAGCATATACATTTGCAAACAAATCCAACCTAAATTTATAGGCCAAGACAAGAATAATTGCTTAATAAATGTTTTTGATAACCCTTTCAACGATCAGCCGTCTTGTTTACATCGGATCACAGACCAAAGCAAAGATTTCTTTATCAAAATGGTACAAAAAAATATGTGGCTCTATAATTTTCAGCAGAGAACAAGTTTAGTGGTACGTTGTAAGGAAGCTAATTACCGTGAAACCTTACACGATCAAGGAATACTTACTCTCAAAGAAATGTGTTCGTATCAAATGGGCGTGTTTGAGATACCTTTTGAAAGAACATTTGAACAAGCTATTCCTGTTAGGGAACCAGATCAACCAAATATCCCGAAACTAAGAGTTAGTGTAGATTCCCAGAATATTCTTAATTTTACTAACTTGCAACTTATGAACGTGGACCTCGTTCAAAATAACGATTACTTACACGCACTAAAGTCTGGCACAAAGGCAATAGACGATCTGGAAAAGGATATAAACTTACTCAAATTAACGAGAGATTCTAAACAACAGCGCATTCAAACCCATATCAATTCCACAATTAGTATTTTGTGTGTTTTCATTGTTCTTTTTCTAATTGTGGCAGTAATTCGTAAGAGATTCCCTAAAATTACTAGAATTGCAAGGCAAACCGAACCAGCGAAAGAAACCCCCCATAACGAATCGAAAAGCTCTGAAGACCCAAATAAACAAGACCACGAACTAAATGAAATAGTGGTACCAGTAACATCAGTTTCGGAAAACCCACTTAGCAGGTTTAGTAAATTAGGACGTTCATTTAAGGTTAAGATTTAGGAAAATATAAACAAAAACAAGAACAGAATACCATAATAAAGTAATTAATTATATATTAATATACACTTCTGCCCTCTGCTCTTCTATACCTTTCCATTCTATCTGTTATAATAAGGAATAATAATATATAAGACACATATTTCCATTTCAAAATTATTGTAAAAATTTATTTTTGTAACAACTTTATATCTTATATCTTTCGTAAGTTAGTTGAGAAAAGTAAAGACGAAGTCGCATAGCATTATTTTTTATTATTATAGACATATACTTAAATTAGATTTAGCACTGCTTAGATGAAATTTATAAATTTGGTTTAAATTAATAATTTAATGAATAAGGAAAAAGTAAAATTACAAAAATGTTTGTTTCATCTCATACACCATAAAAAAAAACCCAACATCTAATAAAAAAAAAAAAAAAAAAAAAATTGGAAAGAAAAATGTTACCTCCAGTAGGCATCATTTTTCTTTTCTACGGGGGTAAGGAATGTAAAGAAAGTAATTATTCCACAAATTCACGACCTAGTCTTGCGAAAGTAAACATAATAAATTAAATTAAATTGCAAGCTTGGCATATTGAGTGTCATTCACATTTCACCCAGATAAACAAAAATTATTAATTAACTGCAAGCTTTATACTTTGAGATTTCTCAATATCGCGAAAATCGAATATTAGGCAGAATTTATGATTGGTAGAATTTTTGAGTGACACTCAATACGAGGTATTCTTTTGGAGGAAGATCGAGGAGTTTGAGTTCGGAATTAAGACGAAGCGGGTAGTAGAAAAGAAGTGACGGACGGGTCGTGAATTTGTGCGGAAGCTCAGTGTACTATTGTAAAAAGTTATTTAAGTGTCGCTCAGTGTACTATTGAAAAAAGTTATTTAAGTGTCGGTCAGGAATAATTATTAAAAATAAAACAAAATAGTGAAAATTTAAGAAATAGTTTGGTTCACTAGAAGTTTTGATGTGTAAAGAATGATTATATATAATATAAATAAATAATAACAAATACAATACAATACAAATACTAATAAAATCAACAAATAAAAGTGTTAATCTCTTGTGCATTGTAATAACCTACAAAAGATTCCTAACATATCTCTAAAAGGTGATCTCAATTGGCCACCGAGATCTTGTGACTTAACACCTTGCGACTTCTTCCTTTGGGGCCACGTGAAAGAGAAGGTCTACGCCAACAGCCCAGCGTCGATTCAAGACCTCAAAGATGGAATTCGTGAGGCTATCGAGGACATAGGGCAGCCACTTTGCGATTTGGTTATGGAAAATTTCATGAAAAGGATATGGCCTTGTAGGCGTGGTCGTGGTGGTCATTTGGCTGATGTTATGCTCCATTATTGACGGCATACCTTCCTCTGTATAATGAAATAAAGATCCGATCATTTATCTCAAAAGATGGCATTTTTCTTTGAATATCAAAATAACACCTCTTATTTTAAAACCCTTCATTAAGCATGTAACATACAAAACGTGTAAAAGTTCTTTGAATAGATTCCAATCTGTTGATATGCACTTGGTAATGGGGACACCTAATGATTGCACCGTATTCTAATATGGGACGAACATTAGTAGTAAACAAAGTCCTAAAAGTATCAACGTTTCTGAATTATTTAGAGTTCGTTTTTATGAAATCAACAAGTTTATAGCATTTTTAACATATATATTCTATGTGTCTTGCATATGAGAGTTTATTATAAAAAACTACACCCAAATCGGTGACTTCGCGAACACGACTTAAAGAAACATCATTAATAACATAATTAAAGCATGACGGGCTTATAGAACGATTATAAGTTAAACCATGACATTTTGAAGTATTTAATTTGAGGCTATTTCTACGACACCAGTTAGACAAACTATCAAGATCATTTTGTAACTGAAGGCAAGAATTTGAGCAGATAATTTATAGAAACAACTTTAAATAATCAGTATAAATTAAACAGCGTGAGTACTTGAATATTGAGCTAATATCATTAATGAAAATATTGAATAATATAGGACCGCAGTAACCACTCTGAGGAACTCCAGAATTTGCTTTAAAGATGCGTGAATAGTTTGTGTAAATTTTGACAATTGTTTTGCGGTTAGTAAGATTCGATCTAAAAAAGTTAAGTGAAAGTGAAAGAGTGCGAAGCTTATTTATCAAAATATGGATGCATACTCTATCGAATGCTTTAGAGAAATCTATGTAAACACAGTCAACTTGAGCTCCTTCCTCAATGGAATTGATGCAATAATTTGTGAATAATGCAAGATTTGTGACTGTTGATCTTCCCTTTTGAAATCCATGTTGCCCTGAGCTGGTAATTTCTTTGCATAAAAATGATATTTTAGTAGCCATAATGCTATCATGCAACTTTGGCAAAGCATTCATGCGCCATCGCAGTCCAAGTTAGCCATAAAACTTTTGCAGATTCCAGAAGCATCTGCCCAATTAGAAAGACTCTTTTCAAGCTGGTCACACGTTCTTTCTCCAAGCAAAAATCGGTTAACCTTTGAAAGATCTAAACGATTGGTGCATATTTATTATTCTCCTAGAATTAAGCATGATGTATACAACGAAGATGCTTTTATTAATCTAAATAACTGTTTTTAATTTAAATTGCTGATATAATTATAACTAAGTTACGCATATAATTCTAAATACATCTTATTTATTCTATATTCTCTTTATGGTTATTATTATCAATCATTATTCTCAGCTTCAATAAATTATGTCGGTTATTATCCGAATCATTATTTTTTGTGCACTTATAATATATTTCCTAACTAACAAAGTATAATAAACCTATTTGAATTTTCTACCAAATATTAATTGTCTACATTGTCTACGTTATAAAATATAGTGTAGACAAGGGATTATTGTCTACAGGTAATTGTCGACGCGTAGACAATAATGTAGTCTACATCACGTAGATTATATCGCACAACACTGCACAATTCAATTTGAGTTTTAGTAGTTATACATTTTGCCGAACCAAGAATAGAAAATTAATACTTCACCCAATTTTAACTCACTTTACTGAAAAAAAAAGAAAATCTACTACGCCAGTTTGGCAATTAACTCTAAAAGTTGGCGCATTTAATAAGGATTCTAAAATGGTATATCACTTGCTACATTATTTTTTAGATTACGGAAAAAAAACTTTTTTCTTCAAGAAACCCATTTTCGAAAAATTTCTTTTTATCTAACCGAAGCTTGGCTTAAGACCGTAACTTTAAGATTCTAGTTTGAGTGAGACGGAGACTCATTCCATGAAATGTGAGTGAGACAGATTGTGACGCTTTCGAGTTAGAGATGCTAACTTTTTGTTAAATTTAAAACAAATTTTCCTTAAGTTTAAAACTAAACTCCAATTATTTGGATGCTAAGATTTATTATTACAACCTCGACATTTTCTTAAAAAAGATCGGGTTATCAGACGAGCAAGTCTTCTGTTGTTCACAAATTCAACTCCTTCTGTAATTCTTTGCCGAATGACTCTCCGTCTGACTCAAACTAAAATCTTAAAGTTACAGTCTTACGGCAAGCTTTGGGTACACTAGAATCATTGTTAAAAAGATATTTTTCGAAACTAGGTTTCTTGTAGAACAATTGTTTTCCCGTAATCTAAGAAATAATGTAGCAAGTGTTATATTATTTTAAAATGCTTATTAAATACGTCAACTTTTAAAGTTACTTGCCAAAATGGCGTAGTACATTTGGAGCAGTTGGCTTAGAATTTAAAGCAACAGGTTACATAAGCCCCATTCAAGATTACATAAGAAAAATTAAATTGAAAAAAAGTAAATACTTGTAGCAACAGGAACTAAAAAACCATCACAGCGTGTACATTTTCTCGAAAACAAAAGAAATGTCTATAATTTAAAAAATACATGACTTGGATTTTTTATTTATATTTTTCCGGTAACTATTCTGATTTGGCGTATCACACAATTCCGGCTTGACGTCGATTTCCGGGACACCCTGTATATTCTTTTGAAAGAATACCCATAAGTTTATATAAACCAATATTTAACATCGATACAAGAACTTTCATTAATCTCTTATCCCAACCGATATCAACGTTGATTTTGTTTTTTTTTTTTAAATCTGTTGACGAAAAAAATTCTCTTCTCGAAGGAATTTACTAAGAACGTTACGAGCATTAACAATTAAAAAAATAAGAAAATTTGAAAGTATCCCTTTTCAGATATTAAAGGATAAAGTTTATTTTTATTATCCTTAATTTTGTTCTTATAAATTAGATGTTTTTTTCATAATTTTACATTTAGTGTAAACTAAAGATCATGCCTCTGTGCTAATTAGATTCGAAGTTAAGATTTTTTTAATATACTTAACTCAACAGACTAAAAATCAGCAAATATTAAGGATTTCAAAGTCCTTTTATTCAGGCGGTATGCATCACAGGAAAAAAATATTGTTGTAGGTAGTATTATTGCATAACTGCCTACCTTTCAGCAAAAGATAAATAAATTCGGATGGTCGGATTAGGAAAGTGTAAACTTGATCGAATTACTATGGTATGACCTCAAATTTTTCGAGCCAAACGGCCCCAAAACACATTTTTTTTTGTAAATATAAATATACACTTAATTTACACTTTTAATTTATATTATCTTTTATTAGTCTTTAGTCCCCTTCGGACAATGTTAAGGCTACAAATATTAAATGTGTCCAGATTAACCTTCACAGAGCAAAATGCGCCCCTGCAGCTCTCTCTGAGCGGTTTCTCAAATATGGATGAAATATAGCCATAATTAAGGAAACTTGGGCATATAACGACTAAATCTGTGGTCTCCCCTGTGGGAAGGAAACCAATAGATTTTACTGCCTTATTGGAGACAGACCCCGTACGGGAATTATGTACGGCAGGAATACTGCAATGCTAATAGAATTAAAAAATCTTGAAAACAGCAAGGATCAGATTGTTCTAGCGGCTGGCTACTTTCCAGCAGATCAAGAACTCCCACCACTACAGGAGGTTAAAGATCCTGTGGTGCAGTGTAGTTTAAATAATCTGAAACTGATTATCGGCTGCGATGCCAATGCTCATCATACAGCTTGGAATAGCAGCAATATCAAAGAGAGAGGTGAGGAAATTCTACAGTAGAAGTCCTTGAACTGATAATCACCAATAGGCAAGGTGTTGAACTGGTCACGAACTGGCATTTCTCAAACCAAACCTCACTATCGGATCACAGGTACATAGGATTCAATATTAAGGCTCTATAAACAAGGAAGAAACTCATAAGAATCCCAAAAAGGAACTATTGGGCAGCATATAGGGCCCTGGTCCAAGCGGAACTATTAGGCTTTCCAAAAGGTATCAAATAGATCGAAGAAATGAATCTCCTAGCAGATCAACTTCAAACAGCGCTTTTCGAGCTTATGAAGAAAGCTGCCCTATTACCACCATCCAAAGGAAAAGGGATGTTCCTTGGTGGAACAGTCAGCTCGGCTAATTAAGGAAAAGCCTGAGAAAGCAGTTCAACAGAGCTAAGGCCACTCAACAGAGAGAGAGAGAGCTGGAAAAAAATGTGTGAATAGACTGAGAGTATCTCAAAAGCTTCGTGGCCCCAAAAAGCCTTCTCCAAAGATCATAAAAACGGCATTGGCTAACTCAAACACTATGATAGAAGCCTTTCTATTAATGCCAAGGGAAAGCTAGAGATTCTTCTCAAAATGCACTTCCCGCTCTGCAACTTTGTGACCGAGGAGCCCGACGTAGAAGCCAGATCCTCAGTGATACCAGTAGTGCTAAACAGGAATTACCGATCAGCAACGAAAATTGTCACCGAAACCAAGGTGAGATGGGCTGTCAAGTCATTCAAACCCTTTAAAGCTCCTGGCGATGATGGGATATTTCCAGCATTACTGCAAGGGGATAAAACCAAGCCCCTTATCACCGAGATGTTTAGGGCCAGTCAGTGCACGGGATGCATCCCCAAGGCATGAAGAATAACTGAGGTTGTTTTTATTCCGAAATCGGGTAAAAAACCACCCAGCGAGGCAAAATCATACACGACTATCAGTCTGACATCATTTCTCTCGAAAACTCTAGAGAAAATAATAGAAAATCATATTCTGACGACGCCCTTGAAAGCTGTCCACTAAATGCCAATCAATATGTCTACAGAGACTATCGAGAAAGCCTCACAGCAAAAGGAGGTCTTTATATCTTCCTTTATTACATACAAGGCGCATTCGATAACACACCGTCAGATGGATTGACAACATGTTCGGTAAACGTTGCGTAACAGCTACCATGAACGGCGTATCCACGACAATCATGGCCACTAGAGGCTGCCCACAAAGTGGAGTTTTATCACCACTTCTATGGCTTATAGTTATGGATGAGGTATGAAACTTACTCCAAGAGACCGGATTTAAGGCCCAGTGATACGCTGATGATATTTTGATCTGCGTTAAAGGAAAGTTTGAATCAGCTGTACCCGAGTTTATGCAAACTGCTTTTAACATCGTTACCAGATGGTGCCAGAATATGAGACTGTCAACAAACCCAGGTAAAACAGTGCTAGTTCCTTTTACTAGAAAAAGAAGGCTTCAGATCCCATCTCCTAAGTTAAATTAAATATGAATGGAATATTCCAAAGAAGCCAAAATTCTAAAAATATTTCTAGATAACAAGCTTACCTAGAATCCCCACCTGGATATGATAACTAATAAAGCCTTGTGGGCATTCAGCTCTTGCCACAGGCTTTTCGGGAAAAAGTGGAGTCTGAACCCCAAAATGACCTTATGGATCTTCCAGGGCATATTCAGACCCATACTTTCTTATGGAGCAAATGCATGGTGACCTAAAACATTGCAGGCAATCAACAGAAGAGCTCTTGATAAGGTGCAAAGGATGATATGTTTAGGCGCCACTGGATACTTTACATCATGTCCTCATCGTGCACTTGACCCCATTCTTGGTTTACAGCCTCTCTACCTCTTTATTCAGGGGAAGCAGCGGTTGGTATACTTCGAAAACAGACCAGATGAGCGCACTTCAGAATCGGGCATATCAGTATCTTCAAGCAAGTCAGCATTAACTATCTAGAAGCTCCAACAGATACTATGGCCAACAGACTTACTTTTGAAAGAGGTTACAAGGTAGCCATTAATGAAAGAAGCCAGATACTGGACAGAGGACTCCAGCTTCCGCAACGGGCCCAAATCTGGTGTACTGATAGATCCTGGAAGGACGGGAAAACAGGTGCAGGGGAGTTTGGTCTAGAAGTGGAACTAACCATTCCGCTTCGTGTCTCACCCTCCATTTTTGAGGCGGAAATCTATGCTATAGAGGCTGAAGCTCAGGAAAGCCTAAATAAGGGCTGTTAGAACTCCAACATCTACATCTGTTCAGACAGCTAACCTGGGCCCTAGGTCTTTCCTCTCAAGTTGAAGCTGCTACTCAAAACTCCAACTACTGTCTAGGGACAACCAAATAACCTTGGCTTGGATCCCTGGACACAAAGGGCTGTACGGTAATGTAAAGCGGCAGGCGAAGAAATTTTTCAACCCCCTTTGATCTGCAGACGCGCCAACTTATTGGACTTAGAAGACAGTCGCTCAGACTATTTGCTAACGCAGTCAGTGGTCATGGCCCATTCCGTCACTTCATGAAGAAGATAGGCAAATCCGACAGTGAACTGTGTTGACTGTGCGAAGAGGAAAATGAAACTACGATGTCTGTCATATGTCAGTACCCAGCACTTGCAGGTCTAAGGCTGGAAATCACTGGAAAAGCACTTGTTTCTCCGGATAAAGTCGGCAATCTGACTCCAAAAGCAATTATCGAGCTCGTTAAAAGGCTCGAGTTCACCTAACCAAGGAACAATAGATAAACTATGGCTGCAGTGTCTGCAAGGTCCTGGAGGCTTACTTGCTCCTACTCTTAACATTAACATTTTATTAGTCTCTAGGTGGTTTGAAAATCGAATACACTGGATCCTAAATAATCTTTGTGACCTTTCTTGAATGAGATGCTTCACATATTCTATGGGAGGAAATACCTATTTGAGGTAAAGCGATCTTCGCTGCGGTAATGCTAATGGTATTTGCACAGCAAGTGCTCCGCAGTTATGAGCATCTATCTTTGCAAGGGCGGCAGGTTGGAGTCTCAGCTAAACTAGTCTTGTTTGTGTAGTACGGTACATATGGCTAGTAATCTAAGAAGATTCCTCTGATTGTGTTTAACTTTGCTATACTAAGAAAGAGGATTTATTTTGCATTTTCAACATATGCTTTAATGTTCATGTGACATTCTGTATTGTTATTTTTGATAAATTTTTCAGTTTCTTCTTCTTTTTTGCTATCAATTCTTTTCGCCCTAGAATTAATGTTACTCACAAGAGATTGCAATATTTGTTGTATGTCTCTGCAATTATAAAATCTAATTCCAATCGGAAACGAAAAAATTTAATTCTCACTAACGACTCAAAGTAAAATTTCGTTTAGCTCTATATCTAGTCTGCCACTTATCCGTCATGATGTAAATTAACTTCTATGGTAAAGTAGATGCAAGGAATGTATGTCGAATAGGAAAACATAAAGTTAGCTACTCGTACACTACCAACTGCACTACATACATATATACTTAGAAAACTTCTCGTAACGTAACACAAAAATCTCTTGATTCTATTTTAATTTAGACTTCCTACCAGACATCCAATTCTGCGTTGCTCTCCCATGATCAGCACCATCAACGATATCCTTACAATGAAGATTAACGACGGAACTTGCGACTTTGTGACTAGAAAAAGTTTTTCCACATTTTTTCTTAGATCCGAATTTACAATCCACTTTCGTAAAAGGAGGCAAAAGTTGTAATTATTCCAGACCTCGATGTTACATAAATCCCTTTTACAATATGGATTCAAGATAAGGCTAAATCCAATTCACTGTTATTCAAAAGACGTTTTCTGGCTTTAAAATTCCTTTAAATAAGTTAAATAAGCGAAATTTTAGAATGGAACCGACACACAGGAAAAATGAGGCAGTAGCGATGGTAGTGTAGCACTTTTCATTAATAAAACAGCAGAGGATGTGGGCTGACATCATGCAAGTTGCGGTGATATGGTAAACTTTACAAAAGCTATAGAAAACTGTAAAATTACAATAAAATGTTTTCGGTGTAGTACAAGGTTTTTGCATTCTAGATAAAATCATATCGTACAACGTACGTTAAAATTGTGCTGCCATTTTTAGTGCATAAAATAAAACGGATAGGATGTCTGTGAGATTAGAAAGCATTTTGATTTCATGTCCATCTGTCCATCTGATATAGTTCATCATTTATTTTATTAGAATTTATTATTTAAGTTACGTTGGTGTACCTACAATTCGCTCACTAGCTGCAATACTGGCACAATTCAAAAATCAGAGTTTCGAGATAATCGACATAACAAGTTTTGATAATTTAAGGACACTAACTAGATAAGATGAGTAATGAGATGGGTTTTTTTTTTTTTTTTTGTAATGGCGATTGTTTGGCTTTAGTAATCTGAATTATAATAAAATGGTATGTTTTGACCATATTCACGAGATAGGTAAAATTTTCCATCCTTCTTTAGATCTGCTATTATTGGAGAAACGAAATGAAATAGTTTCAATGAAAATATTTCAGAAAAGAACAAATGCATTATTGACGATATTTAAGCAGACTAGAATTGTGCCTGCCATTATTACTAAATTTTTCATAGTGCTCTATTACAGCTGAGAGGTAAGAAATAATCAATCTCAAATTAGGTATACCATACGGAAAATAGACAGAAAGATAATTAAAAAAAAAAAAATAAACTATAACGAAAAGCGAAAATTTTAATCAAAAGAAATTTACTTGAAAAATGTAAAGGAAAAAATTTGAAAAATGAAGAAACTTAAAATTGAAAATCGTCGTAAGTCAATGCGAACTATACTGAAAATTACAAATGTACAATAAATTGAACAAGATCATGTGCCAAATAAAGAGGAATAAAACGACTTCTAAAGCCTTGGATTATGTTAATTATCGAAGGATATTGGACATGATGTCGAGATTGTGCTTCCTTGTGTGGTGTAAGGAACAACTGAAATCATACTCGGTGTTAACACCCTTGGAAAAGCTCTATTTTTTCAATACTGGACTGGAAGATCAAAAAATACGTCATCAACACTAATTTTTCAAATGGGATTTCAGAAAACCAAATGTTTCCCTTTAGAATAATTTATCACACTCTGTACTAAAAAAGTAAGCCATTCTGAGTTTTTTGACCTTTTTTAAGCATATTCACCGCGATTGGCTCAAAAAGGTCATTCCCAAAAGATAATTGATTGTTTTTCGCTGAGTTTGCTTAAGAAAAAGTAAAAAAACGCAGAAAGGGCTATGTTTTAGGTACAGAGTTTGATAGATAGATTTAAAGGGAAACTCTTGGTCTTCTTAAATCCCATATAAAAAATTGATGGTAGTGACGTGTTTTTTGAGATAGATAGATTTAAAGGGAAACTCTTGGTCTTCTTAAATCCCATATAAAAAATTGGTGGTAGTGACGTGTTTTTTGATAAATATAGTAGTTAAAAAGCCGAGTTAAAAATCCAACATTTTAAATTTGTTAAACCATAACTTCAAAACTGAGAAGAGGAGGGGTAAAATGCGTTGAGATCCCATATTAATACGTTTTAGTGGAGGTATAAAATATAAAATTAAATAACAAAATCAAAAGCGCGTGTTCCAGGATATTCAAAGATAAAGGATAAAATCCTTATCCTTAATGTCCCTTTTCACGTATATTTTTAAGACTTCATTTTTCGTAGATATTTCGAAATCCTGTCTTTCAAATAAACCATATTTCACTGCCTAGCATAAATAGAAAAATATATACGAATTTTTAAAGAAGGCCAGGACAGTATTTTTGCGAAATTTTGAAAATGGCATAACTCGCAAAATACGCACTGTAGAAGAAAAAATTTTAATTCATATTTTTATTTTTATATGCTCTCCAAGTAGGGTTTCTGAAACGGTTTAAACCGAAACCGCGGACTTTCGGCCACAAAACCGTAACCGAAACCGCACAAATATTTTTTTCTGATTTTCAGTTACTAATTATTGCTTTTAGCAGCACCAGCCATATAAAATCCACTTGATATGGTGTTGGTTGCTAAGTTACATACCAAAAGAAATTGAAAATATTTTAAAATATCTCAGCAATCCTTATAAGTTTAGTTTAATTAAATTGTTTTCTCATCATAAGCACAACAAAGAGGTAAATTAATAACTTTGTTAGATTTAAACATAATATAATTATAGTTTTCCACACAAATCTCTTTTTATAGAGTATAAAATGTCAATGAATTAATGAATTGTTTTTAAGTTGTATTGAATATTTTAAGTAGTATTAAGTCTGAATTGTTATACTAGCTGTAAGGAAACTTGAATTATCACCAATATTAAAAATAAAATTTCATATTTTGAACTATAAACTGAGTTATCTTCTCAAAACCGGCACCCCTCCTCACGCATACTACTACGGAGAATTTTCAGTGTGACTTCGGAATCTAACGAAACTTTATTATGTAAAAAAAACTATAAAGGGTTTTGTAAGAAAAGATTCTTTAAAAGTAACAGTTTCCCAACTAGCTACGATAGATGGAATAACACGTTCAAGTTTTATGACAGATGCAATGAATGTCCGGGGATTTAAGCTTCCAAAATATGAAAAGAATGTCATGAAATTAATCCTCACAGATTTTGAAAATAAAAAAAAGTGAGTTGAAAAACAAATTGCAAAATGCTAAATATGCTGAAGACAAATTTAGTCTTACGATGGATGAATGGACCAGCATCAAGATGAGGAGATAGTTTAATATTAATTTACATGATCCTAATTGAAAGTTTAATAATTTGGGATTGGCTTACATGAAAAACTCAAAAAGTATAGTTCGAAATCATTTGCTACAATTTTGTATTTCGTTTGACACAGACATCGTCGCTTGTACTACAGATGGTGCTGCTTGTTATGTAAAATTTGGAGGGAAAAGTCCTACAGAATTTCAACGATACCTTGTTCATGGCGTTCGTCTTGTTGATATGGACGTAATTTGTGCTAAAGGAGGTTCTGAAGAAGAATTTTGTGGAGGTGATATTGATTGTGAATAATCAGAAGACGATGTCGATTGTTTCATTGAAGATGAGGAAAATAATTTTTTAGGCCACACATACATACATGATGATGGTCCCTCGTCGTTGTAAACTCCATCCACATTCCCAATCCTTCCCGCGATGAAATATTTCCTCCTAAAAGAAAAGGGAAAAGGAAACTGTTGTGGTATAAAATAATTACGACTTGTTCTTACCACTAACCAAAACTTTATTTTACAAACTACAAAATTATACTTAAATGATTTGAAATGCTAGTTCACTAGTTCAATAATTTATTTTATTGTGCTGATGTACACATCGTGTGACCAACGCCATAATCCACTTTCAACTGTCTCACTATCGGCCGTTCCTTCCGATACAGGTTACCCAATTTGTAGTGACGAGATGAGGAATTGTTTCCGCGCTAAATTCAAATTATGCGAGCGCGCGAAGTTTTAAATTTTTATTTTAAAACGTGTCACTACAAAACACAAAGAATGCAAGTCTAAAATAAATTAAAAGAAAACCACTTATCTGAACCAAAAACTTCCATCCTTTCATCCAGCTATGTCCAAATATTCCAACAATTAAGTTTAACACCTGAAACATATAAAATTATTATTATTTATAACAAAAATTGTACAAAACTTTTAACTTATCTCAAAAGTATACCACCTTCTCGTATATTTATATTTCGTAATGTCACATAGTGACATTACGTCAAATCATTTGATCTCGCCTCAGTCATCAAATTCAACAAACGTCGCTAGGGCAATACCGAGAGGCGAGAGCTCATAACTGGATGCGGCGGCTATATAAAGCCGACGAGCCGAAGCAGAAAATCATTCTTGGTTCAGAGTTCATCTGATGCGGAGACTAATCCGAGTAACAAAAATATTATTCCTAACCTCATTATAGAAGATTAATTCTATATTTCAGAGATTAATCTGAAAATCCAATCATTTCCACACCTAAGCAGAAGAATAACTCTGCTGCAGAGATTAATTTGCAACTCTCCTACTCACATTTACGGAAGAATAATTCTGATGCAGAGACTAATCTGCGCTTCTTTTTTATAGTAGCATACTACTACATTTCTGCGCACGCGCGGATTACTGTCAGAGACTTATCTGACTCTTTGTCCATCTATAGCACTTTACTACCTAGCAGCATCAACATTTGCTTTTTTTTCTCTTTTCTTTCATTTTGATGATAGACAATTGATTGATTCTATTTTCAGAACTAAAGGAACAAAGGATACAGGGAGTCTCTTTGGAAGAAAGAAATCGCCATTTTTTTTGCTTGAATTTTTGATCTATTTGAAATTTTGTTGAATTTTTTTATATTGAATTTTATAGTAGTCTTTAAGTTTTTTTAAATGAACTTTGTTATATAGTTTTAAGCATTTATTTTGAATTAAATTTTATATTTGGAACTTATAAACAACTAAGTTGTCCTTTACAAACCGGCACTCCTTCCCACGTACGAGACTAGATCTAACAATAATATTGCTTGTTCCCGAAAGAAGAAACGTTAATCTTCTTCAACGTTAATCTTCATCAGAATCTTGAGTCACTAAGAAAAATTGTGATATTTTTTCGAAATTCTACTGTTAGAAATAACATATTACAAGGTCATGTAAAGAAAATACATAATCACGAACTTGAATTACTCTTGGATTGTAATGCTCGGTGGAATTCAATCGTTCCAATGATTGAAGGAGCTTTACTCTTAAAAGATAAAGCAGCATTAGTGCTAATAAAATTGACTGTAGATGGATTTTGTAGAAGTGACGCAAATATTATCCAGACTGAAGGAGCCATTAATTTTCTTTATACTAAACTGGAAGAATTGAATCTAGTCGAAAACTCTTAGTATCTATGCAAAATCAAATTGAACATCGAAGAAATAAAAATTTAATTAATTTGGATAAATTTATCCTGACGCCAACTATTCAACCATTGCAACAAATTTTAAGTTATGCAAGTAAGATGCTAAAAAGATGAAAAAAATTTGAATGAAAGTGATGATTGTATTGACAATCCAGCTGAGCTCTTATTAAAAGATAAGTTAATTGAGAAGGCCTTGTTGGAACCAGAACCAAAATGCGATTTTGACTTATTTAGACAAGAGTTCGCTTTGTATAAAAGAACCAATAATAAAACTAAAAACATAATTTTATCGTACAATGTAATAAAAACCATTAAACCTACGTCTACAGAAAGTGAAAGAGGTTTCTCTATAGCTGCAAACTTTTGCACAAAAATAAGATCCATATTATCCGAATCTTCTTTGAATGCCTTAACCTTTTTGAAATTTCATTACATAAATAATAATAAATAAAGTATCTTGTTTCAATAAAACTAATTAAAATTTGATTTATATCTGTTTTTATTTATTCTCCAACTATTTTTAGGAAGCCGCATGAACCGTAAAAACCGCGGTTATCAATTTTCACAAAATCGAAAACCGCAGTTTTTTTAAAGTTATCCGGGTTTTCAGAAACCCCACCTCCATGTATATAAAATTTCAACAAAATTGGTCATGTCACACCTTTCGTGATTTTTGGTCGATTTGCTATGGAATGACCCCAAAGAAATTTTAGCGTCCATCCTCGCTGAGCACTCCTTTCTTAGGTAACATCTATGTATGTATACAGTACGGAACAGATTAAACAACCAGAATATAGAGGATCCCGGAAGGAGACCAGAATAGTTACCTACTAATTTTCTTTGTCCGACTTACTCTCTATCTTGGTCACAGCACTTTAACGAATTGCATGAAGTTGGCATAAAAGAATCTGACTAAGATTTATATAGCGAGTCTATGTAATATCATGAGGATTATAGGCTTAATGGTGGTCTAACTTTTGGAATCCCTTAAAACTCAGTGAATGTTATAAGTATCCTTGGTATAAATGTGAAAGAGAAAGAAAGTGAGAATTAAAGGAAAATTGTGTGTAAGAGCCTTCTGAAAATTCAAATTCTGAATCAAAGTTGTTGGTAAATTATTTCAAAAGCGAGGCATCTGAATAAAGTAAAAATTTTCATAGAAAGTTAGGAAAAGCAAGTTTCAACTCCTGGAATAGCGCAAAATCTGGAGCTGAGTGTGTAGAAATAAAATCACATTTAAGATAATGTTGGAGATATTGAATGAACAACTCAATATCTGAGACGTGAAAAAGAAAACACAAGTATGATCAAAGCTGGGAAGGTCAATGGTAAACTTATAGGCTTATAGCAATTATTAAAGGCTTCTTGAAGTTTATGCGCAAAGGTCCTACAAAGCTTTAGAAATAAAAGCCTGCAAAGGATAAGCAAGATAGAAAAAAGCTGTAATAATCTTTAGACTTCGTCGGCAATATATAAGCAGAAGACCACAACTTAGGGCTGGGTACTTTTTGCTACCTCATAATTCTTATAGGTAGACTTTTTGTAATCAGATCCAAGCAACTAGAATAAGAAAAATGTGAGAGGTGGTATCGGTAAAATACATGTCCAACAGAAACCTTTGCTAGCGCTACAGTTTTTAGTATTTTTTGGCAGAGATTCCTATGCGTTTTTAGCACTAATGATGCTGCTAACACACTTAGCTCAACATGAAAGTCTGTAGTATAGGCCTACATACATACTATACATACATTGACGCCCTCCGTAAGAACCTTGAAGGCATTGAGATCAAACTTGACTTCGTCAGCAATAAACTCAAGAGCAGCTTTTCACAAAATGCTCAAACTCATGACGAGAAGATATGCAACCTCTTCGATTCCCTTGCGTGCAAATTCATGGATTGTGCTTCACATTCGAAACATTATGAGGCGATCTCGTCGTCGTTAAATAATCATCTGTCGGATTTAAAAACATACATCAACGATATTCGCCATTCGATTGAAAACATCGTTCAGGAAACAGCTTCAAAATCTGAGTACAATTCTATTCTTGTAAAGCTTGCTGATGAGGTATCTGTTGCAAAAATTTTAATTGGGGACATAGCTGACGAAATAAAGGTGCGGCCCGCTACCCAATATAATCTACCGCCTCCTACCACTTGCTGCTCTGATTTACGCAGTAAGCTCAATGCACTGCTTACTCCAAATACTGGGACTATTGGTAACTCGCCGGTTTCGCCCCTTAACGTTATCAATGTGCTTAATGATAACTCGCCGTCTACCTCTCTTAATAATGTTAATGATAATAATGCTGAATTGTTAAAGAATACAGCCTCCGATAAAAGGACTTCTGCTCCCAATAGAGGAACTGATGTGCCACCTATTCTAACTGCTTCTAAGCGTCGTCGGAAACGCCAGTCGCACCATGGGAAGCGACCTAATTTGCACCTTCCCGCTAACAATATTAGTCCGAGTGCCTCGACTGATGTCGCTTCAGGTAACGCTTTGCGTCAATTCTCGCTTGCACCTGCATCTAATTCCACAGCTGTGAATGTTGCTTCACCAGTGTCCTCGTTTGGAAATGGTATATTTGTCCATTTTTAAGAACAGTATCAAAACCTTCGAGTATTTTCGTCACCCGTTTCTCTCCGGAAACGTTTTGTGAGAACATATTGAAATATCTAAGGTCCAGAAATGTTGCAACGGAGAATATTTCGTGTCGTAAGATTAGTAAATACTCTAAACCGGTTGCATCCTTTGTCCTAACTGTTTCAGAGGATGTGCGGGATCGGTTATTGGATCCCTTATTTTGGCCCTTCGGAGCTTTCACTAAATTATTTGTGCCTTCTGAGCGCCATCCTAGAAATACATCCAAAACAAGCAATGTTATTCCAAAAAACTGAAGTCGCTTTCCCTTTACTATCAAAATGTAAGGGGGATTCGGACAAAAACTGTAAATATCTTTAAATTAAATCCTCTGTTGCAACTTGTTTTGATATAGTTGCTTTCACTGAAACTTGGATGCATCATGGCCTTCGCGATGCCGAAATCTTAGACAATTCTTACCAATTTTTTTTGGAAAGATAGACATATTGACTCTGACACTCGCGGCGGTGGCGTACTCCTCGCATGTAAAAACCATTTCAATTGCACCCAAATTGTGGTTCCCAGTTTTTCTAACTCTCCTGACACCGAACTTATAGTTCTTAAGCTGTCTCTCTTAAGACACGACTTATACATACTTTGTTGTTATATTCCTCCAGATTCTATAAATATTGTTGATGACAATGGTCAAAATTTATACGACCTGCTCATTTCAAATTCTAATTTTATCCATGGTAACTTACCCAATATACAATGGGTATTAAACATGAAGACGAAGTCTATCTCCCACTTAATAACTTGACAATAAGAGAATCACTTTTCCTGGACACTATTTCATCTCTTGGTCTCAACCAAGTCAGTAATGTTAACCATGTCATTCGTAACATTACTGATTTGGATTAACATGGCTGATTTGGATTAAGCAGTTAGACCTGGTATTTTCTACTGATACGGGTAACTTATTAGTTGAACCTAGCCCAGCTATAATGTCTACTCTTGACAGATATCACCCCCCACTACTAATTACATATTCCTATGAAACCGAAAACTTTTCAAATTGTGACGAAACAGAATACTTTTTCAATTTTAGAAAGGCTAACTTTTCGGAACTTTCCAGTAGACTTACATCGTTTGATTTTAACACATTACTGGCTAGCAATAATGTTGACGAAGACGTTTCTAAATTTTATATAATTCTTTTCGATTTGTTTTGCTCTCACGTTTCCCGCGAGCGTCAGCGGCTCTCTAAAACGTTTCCACCTTGGTTCAATAAAGAACTGAAGCGTCTTAAAAATAAAAAAATAAATTGTGGAAAAGTTATATGAGGGACAAGGACATTATAAGTCACAACAACTTCCTTACATCATATAATGAGTTCAATGAACTTTCCTCTTCACTCTATAACGAGTATATTCAAAGTATGCGTGCGAAATTATTTAATGACCCACGTGACTTTTTTAAGTTTATTAACATGAAGAAAACAACGGACAACTACCCCAATACCATGAGGTACAAGGATTCCTCTCGTGATGATTCGTCTAAGATTTGCGATATGTTTGCTTCCTTTTTTGACAATGCCTTTGTCTCGTCAAATTTTCAACTTCAAAGTAGCAACTTCAGTCATACGAACGACTCTCATAACGTCTCATTCACTATTCCTCCAATGTCAGAAAAGGATATACTTGATCATATTAATGGGCTTCTAAATGACTTTACAACGGGTCCCTGATGGGATACCTCCAGCCCATTTTAATTCATATTGCCTCTCCATGGCAACCCCGCTGAGAATTATTTTCCAAAAAACGCTCGATAGTGGTTGTTTTCCTCAGCTACGGAAAAATTCTTTTATCATACTTCACTACAAAAAAGGCAGTAAAAAAGATATCTCTAACTATAGGCCTGTTGCAAAATTATCTTGCATTCCCAAGTTATTGGCATCTATCATCTACTCTCCGTTATCAATTTCCTGCAAGAATTTGCTCTCTTCAAACCAACATGGGTTTATTTTGGGCAGATCTACAACCACTATCTTATTGGAATTTGTCTCGGATACCATTGACGGGTTTGCAAAAGGCTACCAGACAGATTGTATTTATACAGACTTTAGTAAAGCTTTCGACAAGCTATCTCACTCCGTGATACTGTTTAAAATGGAAAAGTAGGGTTTCCCACAACGTTCTTAAAATGGACGGAGTCATATCTAGATAACAGAACATACCAAATCTATTTCCGCCACTCCATCTCTAGAGTCTTGAAAGCTTCGTCTGGGGTACCTAAAGGGAGTCATTTAGGCCCGTTGCTATTTATTCTATCTACTGATGACATTGTCTCCATAGTGAAGCACTGCAAAGTCTTAATTTATGCTGATGACATTAAACTTTTCGCTCAGATTAAATCTTTTAATGATTGCCGATTGATACAGGTTGACCTCCTCAAATTTTACGATTAGTGCAAAAACAATAATTTGGTACTCAATATCAACAAATGTGAGGTGATGACTTTCCACAGGAATCTGAATCCTATCTCTTATGTCTATGGTTTCTCGGCTTCCTCGATTAGCCGCGTTAGTTCTGTCTGTGATTTGTGTGTCAAATGTGACCATAGATTGAATTTTAACTCCCACATAAACCACATGGTATCTAAGAGTAGTTTTATGCTGGGTTTTATAAAACGTTGGTCCCGAGAGCTCTCAAATCTCTCCATAACATTACGTTTATATACTTGCTTTGTGAGACCACTTCTTGAATACGCTAGCCAGGTTCGATCTCCTTTTTACGGTACATACATCGTCCGTATCGAGTCTGCTCAGCGAAACTTCCTTCGATTTGCTCTTAGGGACCTACCCTGGAATAACTCATTGATTCTTCCACCCAATGAGGATCGCTTGCAGCTTTTGAATATGCACTCGCTTGAGAAATGTCGCATGGTTGCCGATGTAACTTTTGTTCACCAACTCTTAATCGCGAATGTTGATTCCCCGTTGATACTTGACAAAATCTCTTTCCGTGATAAAAGGCACAATTTGAGAAGGCTACCTCTGTTGCATGTCAACTCCTCAAGGTCTAACTTTGGCATGTATGAACTTATTAATCGCATGTGCATTACTGTTAACAATATGGCTGATTATTTTGTTGTTGAGGACTCTAAGCATGTCTTAAAGAAACGTCTATATAATATTTAATCTGTTTAGTTAGATTTAATTTAGAGTTTTTATATTTTTGTTCTATGTCGCATTGCATGACATTTCATGGTGTTTGGTCTATGGTTAGTGTAACATACTAATACTAACACCGACTAACTGATGAACCGCATGTATTTTTGACCGTTTATTTATTAAACGTGTCCGTTCAGCGAGCTTGTGTTAAGCTGGTTCTCATAGTCAATTTACATAAAATTTTTCTTAACCCTACATCAACAGTTTATAAATAAGGTCATATCGATTTGGTCAGCTCCCGTACAAAATATTATGAAATGGTCATTCCATAATGATTTCATAGGTTGATTTACTTGATTTAAGTCGATCAGTCGAAGAATTTGTAACAGAGCTGTTAATCGTAGTCTGTTTGAAAGTTAAACTCGCCGATGGAGTAATATATGTAACTCAGATGAGCCAGCAGTACCGCATCGACGTGTTCGTTGCAATTATAGAGTGGAGCATATAATCTTGACTCTGTTCAGTTCTGAGAAACCATGGATGCTTCTAGGGATAGTTTCTATAAGAGCGTTAACCAAGAGTGTTAAAAGTTTATCTGAGTGAAAAAAGTTTCAACCATGTGGTCTCGATTTTCGGACCTTATTAATTCTCAACAACGAAAATTTAACTTTATTCATGTAAGGGAACATTCATATAAAACTTTCAACAAAGTCTGTCTACTTGCAAGTTCAAAAGTGTCCCATTCGCAAGTTTATGGAGTGGCTTTTGAATTTTTTTATTATATTACTGCAAATTCAGCTGCCGAAATTTTGTTGAGGTTTTTTTAATTCCATTCTTTACAGACAGAGATTTGTGCATAGCTTCTCTCTGCTTTGAAAAAAAAGTAAATAGAATAAAGAGAAAAAATAAATAAAAAACATCTGAAGCACATTTCTTAATATCATCTCAATTCAAATATGTCAATGACTTCTCCCAGCTTCACCCTACCTAGATATGTCATTTTCTTTAATAAATCTCCATTTTTATCCTCAGATTGATGGCTCCATTTTCGCACAGAGATGAGACTTGTCTCGGGAAAAAAATCCTGAATTGTCACAGATTTATCGGGAAAATAGATTCGACAACAGACTAATGCAATTTCGTATTGCTTAGAAACTTTCTTGATGATCTATGTAACTTGTCGACAGCAAAAGAAAATCCATTTTGTGTTTTCATCTTATAGCTTTCAACAAGCATCCAGAGCATGGAAGACGCCTCTATTCATTTAATGCATGAAGACTGACAGTCACAATTTTCGGATTTTTCCCATTTCTCCGGGAATATAATTGAAAATATTTCTTCTGGTGTCATCATCATGACCTTAATAAAGCATCAAAAGTTGTAAAGAGATTTTCCGTTTTAATATAATATGAACAAAAAAAAAAAAACAAAAAACGGGAAAAGCGTAAAGCTAAACGTCGTTCCACTTTCATCGGGATTTCCATAGAGCTGCAAACTCCTTGGCTGTTTAATTAATCCCCTTAACGAAGGCAATTTACATCTTTGATGCTCTTAAGCGGGAAACTGACCGTGCAAGGCCTGAATAAGAAAGTACACAGACGATGCAGATTACGATTACGTTCCTTGAAAGAGGATTCCTCTCCACGTCAAAAGTGAAGGGCTCTTAATGGAAGTAGACTTATTACTTGAAATATTTTATGATTTCCGAGCTATTTATTCATGCGAACATCGCCAGAGCTTCTCTCGTTACAGATGAAACATTTTTTTTTTTTAACAAGCGAGAACTACTTAACTAGAGGATTTCAGCTAGTTAGGAATCATTTAATTAGCACACTTTGAACTGAACCTAACGCGACAGCTGCTAACTAAATGTGGAAAAGTAAATAATGCAATTTTTTTTTTAGTGCCAAGGATAGCAGTAAGATAGAGGAAAAGTTTATTTGGTAGGATGGTTTTTGAGTTGGACTGGTCAAGATGATAAATGGTGATGTGATTTTATTTTAATAACGAGTAAACTGTTCTGTTTTCGTATATACAATCTGCCAAATTCTGGTTGGTCAGGTAATTTATGAAAACATCAAGGAGATGGATGTGGTTGACTATGGATAGTTGAATTATTACTATATTCTCTGCAAGTAACCGCGTTATTTTAAAGTAAGTTTTGACACTTGCAAATATAATCATATTTTTTGCTTTTTCCATTTTTTAAAAAGTAGACAAAGTAATTACACCCTTTCAATCATTTGTACGGCTTTGTTGGAAATGAAGTATTCATTTTTCATTTCATTTATCATTTATTTATTAACAACATCTACACACTAAAAGCCTGGCTTTCTACTTATAAACTTAAGAGAAGTCAGTACTCAGCAAAAGTTTCAATTTAGATACCAGTGAACCTGTAGGTAATAAAATTTACTGTATGTCGGTTTGTGTCCTGAAAGTGAGAAAATTCATATAAAATTACCCTAGACCTAGACCACAGAGCACATTAGAGACATCTACCGCAAAAGACATAAACCCAACATCCAATAATATCATACAATTTAAGACGAAAAATGAAATTTTGCAGTTCACATAAATAGAAAACTTTTAACGAGAATTAACTCTCCGAAATTTTTTTGCCCATAATTGTTAAATATGCTATTTTGCTTTGTATTAAAAACAACTTTCAAATAAATATTGCAGTTTCTCGTTGGTTAAATGTCGGGAGAAAAAATAAGTACTATTAGAGTAAAATAATTATAAAAAGCGCCACTAAAAATGAAAAAAACTCGACGTTATTTGCTAGATCTAGGCCTTATCTTTCTAAAACAGTCACAATTTAAAGAAATGAGAATACCTACCCACAAGAATTTGATTTAAAAGACTTGAATTTTTACCATTTTGTACAAGTTTCTGAGCTAATATCTCCATTCCAATACACGTTTTTTTAATTTTTGACGACGTTATTTACTAGACTTCTTCATTACCTTTAATTTAAGATATAAATCATTATTCTGCTACAAATAGTTTGGCAGAAATTCGCATTGAAGAATGTATGAAACTTGGAAATATTTGTACTGACTCCTCTTAACAAAAATAATCTGCTGCACTATGAGCTAGAATAAACTAAAGAATAGACAAGGAAAGAAATAATAAAATAAGAAAAACTAAAAGCGCTAAAACTGTATCTATACAATAATAATAAAAGGAAAAAAAAACTAATATGTATGTGGTAATCACTAAAATTAGAAAAAGTATTAATTAAATAATTATCGATAAGTGAAATAATCCAGTATCTTGCCCCTGAAATCACCGCCACCATTCTTTCTGATCTCCATAGGTAAAGTATTCCACATCCTGGTAGCATAACTGAAAAATTAACGCTCAGTTACACGATAACTAAAACTTGTCACATTCAACACTACAGCTCTACTCGACCGAGGAAACAATAATTTTTCATGTAGATAGCTAGGCACCTTTTTTACAATTAAAGTATACAAAAATAGAATTACCCTGGAATCAAGATACGCTCTTAAGGTGCATCCAAAAACGGATACATATGAAGAAACATGGTCATGTCGAATTGAACGCGACAGTGATTTTTGTTTGCAAGAAGGGATCTAGTTGGCAAAACAATTCACATCCGTAGGTAATCAAAAGAGCAAAAAGTTGTTTCACTAACATAAGCCTTGTATTTCCGGAAACGGAAAGCTTACGAAGCATTGCGTAAATCTTAGACACAATACTGTTGACATGGTCAGACCACGTAAGTGTAGTGTTAAAAATGATGCCAAAATTCCTTACCGACCTGCTGTATGGAATAGGAGTTTCATCTAACATCACATCAGAAAAGTCTGTGATGTCGAGATTATTTCTATATAATAGAATTACTTTAGATCTTAACGGATTTAGAAGAAGCTTATTCTGTAGTACCCACAAAGATATTAATCTAAGGTCTTTATTCAGTCTACATACCGTATCCTCCATCAATCCACGTGGTCTTGAAATAGCTGGCAATCATCAGCATACAAGTGAAATTTACAATTCAAAATGACGAACGAAGTGACATTTATGAATACAGAAAAAGCAAGGGTCCGATGATTGACCCCTGCGGAACACCACTACATACAGGCAAAAATTCAGAGGAGTACTCACTACAGCAGACGTTTTGCTGGCGGTCTTTCAAATATGACCAAATAAGCCAGCAAGCACCACTAGAGAAAAAAAAAACAATCTTTTAAGCTTGTATATGAGTAGTGGGTGATTAACTTTATCAAAAACCTTGGAGAAATCTAAAAGGGAAAGAACAGTTATCAAATCAGAATTCAAAGACAAACAAATATCATCAGATATCTTTAGTAGGGCTGTCGTACAACTGTGTATAAATGCAGATTGTAAATTGGCCATTCGGTTATTTGTGTCAATATACTTAAGTATTTGCTGATGTATAAGCCGCTCAAAAACCTTGGACAAGAAAGATGAAATAGAGATGGGTCGATACTCCTGGGGATTCTGTTTAGGATTCTTAGGGATAGGGATGATCTTGAATAGTTTTTAAGATTCAGGATACACAGACGTGAGTATTATAGTATTAAATATGTACGTCAGATTAGATAGAATAATAGGCAATAACAGTTTAATAAATTTGGGATGTATATTATCAAGACCAACAGTATTTGATATGACCGAGAAAATGGCTTAAAAACTTCCTCTTGGTCAACCTGTGCAGAAGAAAATCCATCATAAGATGAATCGAAGGCAGCAATTTCAAGAGTATCCGATGATGCATCCGGCACTGTACCAACGAACATGTTATTGAGATCATCAAGGTCAATATCTATATCTGGATTGCAAGATCCTTTGAGACCAAAGTTCTTAAGATTTCGCCGTAATATCTTAGTAGGATGCTTGCTATCAAACTTGGAAGCAAAGTAGCGTCTTTTAGAATATTTAATCTCCAGATTTACAGCATTGCGCAAAAACGGTAAGCCTCCCAGCACTCTGGTATTCGAAAACGTTTCCACCTTCCGTAAGAAATATTTCTCTGTAGAATTAATGTCCGAATCCGAGATATGAACCAGGGGCAGTTAGTGTTAGCAATATAGTGGGTTTTTGAAGGACATATTTCTCAAACAGATAATTTATGAGATATTCAAAATAATATATTTGTTCATGCACGGATGTTGTTCGTCGGATACATTCCCACTGGAGCTTCACCGAAAAGAGAGCCGCATTCTATGGCATTGATAGGATAGGTAGGATAATAGAATAAAGAAAAAACCACGCAGAGCTAATGATACTCAGAGTTTTTACAGCACAGTGAATTCGATTTTCAGCTAAATCTGTTTTTCCGTAATTATGCAGCTAATCGAGTCTCATGTTAAAGAAATAAAATTACCTATCTCTGATCTGGGGTTCAACCCCGTAAAGATTGAACTAGCCTTTTTACACGGAGGAGAGTTATTCCAACTTTCGCTGCACAAAACCCGGGTAATATTACTCTTGATTTCAAAACTGAAGGCAAGTACTTAGGATTGATGCTTGACTCCAAATTAACTTGGAGGATAAAGATGGGGTATAGACTATTGCATCATACACTAGATATATACCGCTATTGTAAAACAAATCCTCACACATGGAATTTTGGTGCGATGGAATGCTCTAGAGAATGCGACACACCTGAAAAGTTTCCATCTTGTAATTTTACTAAATAAAATACGAATTGGATCAGCTCCTCACTATTCTCCATCTGAACGATCCATATATTATTCTTAGTACTAAGTCACTAATTTGTAAGTTATTAAGGGCAGTTATTTTATTCTTACTTGTGTAGAGTTGTTAATTAAATAGATAACAATTTGTTTTATGTATAAATCTTTAATAAAAACGATATAAAGTGACCCTTAAATGTAAAAAAAAAATATGTAAATGGTGCCTCTGAAAATAGAAAAAAGGTCACGCAAAAGGCTAAAATAATTGTATAACAACTAAACAAACAACAAACGGTACAAAGACTAAATAAGGCACAATAAAAACAAAAAAGATTACGGTAACAAAAGTAAAATTTAAATGTAAAATTTTACACAAAAATTTTGAAAGTAAAAATTTAAAAATTAGGCAGTGTGTATACAGGGTACCCCGTAAGTGGTGTAATATCTCAAGGCTACGGATAGTTCATACTTAGACAAGAAAAACATTCTTTGGGGGCGGGGAGTCCTAACGTTTTCGGAGATAATGGGACTTAAAGATATTTGGGTATATCTTTATATATTACCCTGTAATTTCTAAACGTTACACCCGGAATTACATATTTAAATGATAGATAGATAATCGTTAGACCCGTTCAATGGTCTCTAAATCTTTTCCCACCTTCTCTCCCTTTTGAAATTATGGCTCAGCAAAATTAAGATTTCGGAGTTTTTACTCGTTTTTAGGGTTCCGGACCCCATGAGTAAAAATGGGAACCCTATTACTAAGACTCCGATGTCCGACCGTCCATCACCGGGCTGTATCTCATGAACCGTAATAGGTAGACAGTTGAAATTTTTACAGACTGTGTATTTCTATTGGCGATATAACAACAAATAATAAAAATAAAACAAAATTAAAGGGGGCATCCATATAAGAACCGTGTTTTTTTGCGTATACGTAGTGTTTAATTTTGGACGATTGTAGGAAACCTTTCTTGTACGAGTCCGACTCGCACATGGCCGTTTTTATTATCTATTTAACTACTATTTTATCAAAAAACACGTCATTAATACCAATTTGTCATATGGGATTTAAGAAGCCCAAAAGCTTAGCTTTAAGATGACTCATCACACTTTCTTCCGAAAATATAACGCTTTTTGCGTTTTTCGCACTTTTTGTTAAGCATATCAGCGAAAATGGCTGCAAAAAGTCATTTCCAAAAGATAATTTCCTACTTTCTGACACTTATTGAACTTTTTCAGCCATTTTCGGTGGATATCTTCAATAAAAAGTGCAAATAACGCAGAAAGAGTTACATTTTCGTTTTGTTAAGCATATCAGCGAAAATGGCTGCAAAAAGTCATTTCCAAAAGATAATTTCCTACTTTCTGACACTTATTGAACTTTTTCAGCCATTTTCGGTGGATATCTTCAATAAAAAGTGCAAATAACGCAGAAAGAGTTACATTTTCGGAAGAGAGTGTGATGAGTCATTTTAAAGTTAAGTTTTTGGGCTTCTTAAATTCAATGTGAAAAATTTGTATTAATCACGTGTTTTTTGATAAAAAAAAAAGAATCCGAAATCTTAACTTAGTTGAGCCATAACTTCAAAACGGAGAGCAAAAGGGAAAAAATTTATAGGCAGTTGGAAAGGCCCAACGATTATCTATTAATCAGAGTTTACTTTGCATTTGTTATTTACAGATTGTGTGTTAAATATGGCGTGTATGATACGGCACAGAAAATGCACTTGATTTAGCGTTTGGAAATTTTGTAACTCGAATTTGTTTACTGTATAGTAATGCTCTGTATTGCATTCGATTACTGGATATTCAAGTGATGGTTTTATAATCATTGGATATAACGTTAATAAATTACAGGGTGATCTAAAAAGGCATACTCAAATATCGGTAAGCTCCGTTATCTCGGAAGCCGTTTGGACTAAGCCCCCACCCAGATAATTTTTTGCTTGGTTAAAGATGACCTATCCGTAGCCTTCGGATATTACACCACTTACGAGACACCCTGTATATATCTGCAGATAAGTGGCAGTTCCAAGAAGAGTTTATCATGATAAATTACCAAAATTGCTAACAGGATTGAATGAAAAATTTAGAGTTTTACACAAATTATTTTCCAACGCCACCGTTACCATCATAGAGCCCTGGGAGCAGGGCCGGACTGAGTCTTCAAATCGGCCCGGGCTTATAATAACAAGCCAGCCCCAAAGGGTCTTCAAAAATGAAATTTTTATAAAAGGCAAATAACCCAAATTATTAGACTGATTTCCTACTAAATAATCTTTGAATATTGTATTCCATGCTAAATAAGAACAAAGAAAAAAGATATTTATACAGGAAAGAGCGGTTGGTCCTTTCACACTTAAAATTGAAACTAAAACATGGTTTATCTATGGAAACAGTATCCAAGAAACCAACAATTTTACTTACACAGCTGTAACAAGGTTTTGGCAAGTGTGGCAGGTTTTGAAGCGGAGCGGCGCCGCCCGTTGAAATAAAAAACTTATTTCGGGCGAAAAAAATAATATTAACAACATTTGCCTTTGACAAATATAAATTATTTTTGATTCTGAACCGTTACTCCGAGTTTTTCTGACATTGCCAATGACGATAGCTTCATGTGAACGAAGTTTCAGTAAATAGAAGTTAATAAAAAATTACATCTGATCTACAATGGCAGCCGAAAAAGAAATAACAAGCCCTTAGAATTTCGAGAATATAAACTTGTTCATGCTCTTTCACTTACTTATATGGCCCAATATAGTAACAAAAACAATGCCAATGCTTCACCAAATGTGGAAAAATTCAGACTGTAATATTTGGGTAATTTCTAATATTGGAAATTTGTCATTTAAGTAAACGCTGACTGTAATATACCATGACAATGTATACCTCTACTTCATAATTGATTAACCAAATAAAATTATTTTTTTTAAAGATTAGAAAATAAAAACAAAACTTAAAAACTGTTTTTATATTTGTTCTTCAATTTCGAATTTGTTTTAAAAGTACACTTAGGTATAGCAAACCTCTGAAAGATTTGTTAAACCTTCCTGATAAAAAACACATTTTCCGTGCGTTTTTCGAATTAAAAATGATATGATGCAAAAAATAATATAAAATGCTTTACAAAAAAGTCAATGAGAAAAAGTCACGAGAATGAAAAATTTGCCATATATGATGCTATTTTGGCAACACCCACATAGCTCCGCATCCTGTCAGTTTTTATAAACTGTGGGACATTTCTGAGTATTTGTAACTCATAACTCTCCTCTGCCCAGATGGCTTCGTTGTCAATTCACTATCATAGTTCTCCTCCAGCTGAAAATGTCTAACGGAGTGCTTCTACAGCACTTGCAACTGTCCCAAAGCGAGGAGAAGTTCGTGGACTAGTGCTGCAGATTCTGTGACCTGATATCACCAGCAAAAGACAAGAGCTCTGTCCTACACCGACGATAACGATTCCCATCTTCGACTCTCATGTACGTAGTACAAATGAATGGAAGATTTGGCTAGCGTCAACACGAAGCTAATCACACAATTCACCTAACTGGAAACTGCTGGTCCCCATAGAAACAATGTTTTAGTAATGCCTATATTCTGGTGGATCAACTCACACGTATTGCGCACGAGTTCCATTAGATTTTGCAAAGCCGGGCAAGTGAAGAACCTATGAAACAGGGTGGCTTGACCAGCACAAACTGTGCAGATCTTCTGAAAACAATAGTTGTTCAGTCCACTCGCCATTTAAAATCCCAAGGGCTGGTATTATCCTGAAAATAAAAGCAAAAGAAAACCACACAAAGAATCCAACTAAAATATTTAACTATAGAAATACTTATCCAAAGATATTCCATTGATCCAGTGACATGCAAATCCCCCCCCAATTATATTCCTCGTCTGAAATAGAGAATTTTGCTATTTTAATGAAAACATATAAAAACAAGCAAACCGACCGAAAAATACACGTACCTCCGTGTATTTACATTTTTAACTTGTCAAAATACCACGACGCAGTCAGTATTCCAGCAAATGCAACAAGCGTGAGATCTAGTTTTGAGCATAAGGGTGGAGCGTGGCGTTTATAAAAGGACAACTCAGTTTTATTTTAGTTCAAATACAAATTTTTATTTAAATATCCTAACATATCACAATTCAATTATTCAAAATAAAATTTAAAATCTACTAAAACTATTAATACTATTAAAATTAAGCAAAATTCAAAAATAACACAGACAAGTTAAAAATGCAAGTAAAAATTCAATATATAATAAAATCCAGAGGGAGAGCTGTTGTTATGTGTTGTCCCCAACGCGTTCTCCATATTTCTGGAATAAAACAAAAAGAGAATAATTTGAATTTATTGGGCCATTCCAGACAAGTATTCTTGATGCAGTATCCAAACCGGTTTTTTAGGGAAGAGGGAAAAGACGGAAGGAGATATCTCTTTAAATACAGAATAAAATTTTCTGAGAGTCAGAGCGACAATGTAACTGAATTTTACTTCGGCTGCTGTAGAAAATTAATGTAATGTATATGTATGAACACACTAATACAAATATTCTGTTCTCTCTTGCAATTATCACTGTAAATTTATAATTGAATTTTAAATCAGTTCGTGTTAGCAATTCATGAAATAAAGAACTAGAATTGGACGAAGGTATTTCGATTTAATACAACCCGGGTCCCTTATAGAAATATTTGTAGAATTTATAACATGGTGCCGAAACCCGGGATCTCGCTGTTAAAGTAAACGATCGCGCAAATGAAAAGTACTATATTTATTTCTGTTAAACGCGAGTGAAACGTAAATCGATTGCCTGGTGCACATAACGAGCATTGATAAAATAGCGGTATGAGTCAAGAAACGGTGACACGAGCAACCTATCGTGGTCAAGTGACTCGAATATCTAACGCGATTCTTGAATATTTAAATAAGCCGGAATCTAAAATTAATGATGAAAACGCAAATTTGGATAACGTAGAAGAAGAATTGGAATCCTTTTTACAACGATTAAAAGCAGCTCATGAGAGTCTATGTAGTGCGAATAACGATATCCGCGATAAAGGTTTGATAAAACCTGAGGAATGGGAACGAGAGATACAAAAGATTGCTGAGTATGAAGATGTTGCCACTAACGTTATTAGTCGTCTTAATGTGCGCCTTAAGCAGTTGAGGAATAAACTTTACGGCGTTAGTCGTGTTGAACCAAAGACGTTACCAGAAAAGCAACCCTGTACAAAATTGGAACGAATAAAACTTAAAAAATTCTCGGGAGATCCTAAGGAATGGATTCCTTTCTGGCAGCAATTTCGCACGGTTGTGCATGAAAATGTTAGCTTGTCTAGCATAGAGAAATTTCAATATTTACAAACCGTTTTAACGGGAGCTGCAGAAAAAACAATCGAAGGTTTCACACCGTCAAATACATGCTACGACAGTGCTATTAGCTTGTTACAGGAAGAGTATGGGGACACGGATAGACTCATCGACTTATGTGTGCAGCAACTAATGGCATTACCGCGAGTTAGTAGTCGTAGCAACATCACAGAACTCCGAGATCTATACAACTCTGTGGTTTCTGGGACACGTTCTCTTGCAAGCTTACAAGTTCCAATTTCGCAATATAGTATTATGCTAAAAACAGTTCTTTTATCGGCACTACCACCTGAATTGAGAATAGAATATCATCGTCGCTCGAGTCAAGAACCACAAAACGAGAAACAAGCTCACGACTCAAATGAAATTAGTGCTGATGCTGATGATAATGCCAGTGTAAGTGCGTGTAGTTCATCTGTTGGTGATGCTCGAATACAAAGTATTTTAACTTTTTTAAAGCGCGAGGTGGAGTCATTAGAGCGAGCATCAGCTGTGTCAAAATATACCAAGCAATCTCAAGATGCCAAGGTTCCTAAATCTAACCTCACAACAGCAGCTGGTCTGTTGACGGCAAATAAAATTTCGATTTGCTTTTTTTGTAAATCCAAAAATCACTCAGCACGAGAATGTGATAGCGCATTAAAAATTAACGAGAAGAAACAGTGTCTACAACAAAACGGAAGATGTTTCCGCTGTATGAGTAAAGGGCACACATCTAAATATTGCCGTGTTAAAGATCTGTGTTGCAATAGATGTAGTGGGCGACATGCTACATCAATGTGTGATCCGTCATATAAACAACAGAAACAGACGGAAACTAGAACTAACGAAAAAATAACTGCAAGCGAATTGAAAACGGGGACAACAAATTTATGTGCTTATACAAAATCGAAAGAGCAAGGTGATGTGTTTCTGCAAACGGCTCTAGTTTTTGCAACATCGCCATCGACAAACGTCAAGCTGTTTATAAGAATTATTCTCGATGGTGCCAGCCAACGAACATATATCCGGGAAAGTGTCGCAAATAAATTAAAATTGCCAATAATCGGAACTGTGAAAATGAATATTTTGCCCTTCGGTAGCAATGCGATAACGAGGTGTGAAGAATATAAGGTAGTGACTTTAAAACTATTAAATAAAGCTGATAACAATGAAGTATTGATAAGTGCGGTAGCTGTACCAGAAATATGTGCCGACATTTTGCCGACACCAAATGGAACTGAAAAGGATTTACGTAAATTGAATTTAGCCGATGTAAATTATGGAAATTTCGAAGAAGAGCCAGGACTAAGTGTACTAATTGGAGCTGATTATTGTTGGAAGGTTTTAACTGGAGAAGTTAAGCGAATATCGGATCGGTTATCAGCTGTTAATTCTATATTCGGCTGGACCCTGCAGGGACCATGCCCTGTGAGTATGACTTCTCCTAGAACGAATGTAATTAATTCTTCTCAAGTTTTAGCTACAATCACTGCAAACAAAGAAGATTTTACAGAGTTTTGGGATTTAGATGTATTGGGTATAAAAGCCGATGATTGTGTGCAAAAGGAAATAGTAACGGACTTTCAACAAAAATGTATTGTTAAAACAAGTGAACGATATGAGGCTGCGTTACCATGGAAATATACAAATATATCCATAGAGGACAATAAAAATATTGCCATGAATAGATTGCAGTCGTTAGTGAAGAAATTATCAAGATCTCCCGACAGTTTGCTGCAATATGACCAAGCCATGAACGAACTTCTTGAGTCCGGCGTATCAGAGTTAGTAAATGAAGAGGAGCTAGGCCAAAAACAGTATTATATGCCGCACCGACCTGTGTATCGATTTGATAGATCAACTACGAAGATAAGAATAGTTTTCGATGCATCTTCGCATGCGCCCACTGCCCTCTCGCTTAATGATCACTTGCATACAGGCTCAAATCTCCTTCCAGATGTTTTAAAAATGCTATTGAACTTTCGATTGGGAAAAGTTGCCATAATAGCAGATATTGAGAAGGCGTTTCTACAGCTATCTCTTAAGAAAGAAGATCGCGATAGTCATCGATTTCTATGGTTTTCTAAGCGTCTAAAAACAACGACCGATTTGCCGACATTATCTACATTTCGAATGACTAGAGTAACTTTTGGCGTTACTTCTAGTCCATTCTTGCTATCCGCTACAATTCTTAAACATCTAACTGCGCATACAACAGAATTTCCTCAGACTTGTTCTGTTTTGAAAAACTCCTTTTACATGGATGATCTTATCCTCAGCACCGACAACGAAGAAACTGCGAAAAGAATTTATAATGAAGCGAACGAACTAATGAAGAGAGCATCGATGGTGTTAAGGAAATGTAACAGTAATGCTAGCGAAGTTCGAAAAGTTTTCAACGAAGTCGAACCCCCATTTGAGCAGAAGATTTTAGGATTAAAATGGAACGCCAGTACTGATGAGATAGCACCCTGCATAGATTCTCTTATCGAAGTTTTTAAAAACAAACAAGAAGGGACCAAAAGGAATGTCTTACAGAGCATATCCCGAATATATGATCCACTAGGATTAGTTGGACCAGTTACAATTACATTAAAGATTCTTTTTCAAGACATATGGAGGGCTAAATTAGATTGGGACGTTACTTTACCGGACGAGTTACGTAAGCGCTGGAGCTCTTGCGTTAATGAAGTATTATCACTAGGAGAGTTTTATGTTCCACGCAATGTTTGCCCGACGCATCAAATTTGCAAAACGGAAATACATATTTTTGCAGATTCAAGCCAAAAGGCTTACGGAGCTGTTGCTTACACCAGAATGGAAGATGTATCAGGAAATATTTTCATTCACCAGCTATGTTCTAAGAGTCGTGTGGCACCACTTAAGGAAATCGGTTGCCTTGAATTAACGCTTCCACGACTGGAGCTAACTGCTGCGCTAGTGGCAGCCAGATTAAAATCATATTTAACAAAATCTTTAAAGCTAACTTTCAAAAATATTTTTCTATAGTCAGACTCCCAGATAACACTGCACTGGATTCGAGGTGATAATAGGAAATGGAAACCCTATGTTTCTGCTCGCGTAAACGAAATCAAGCAGCGAACGAAAGTAAGTGATTGGCGTCATTGCCCTGGCAGAAATAATCCTGCCGACCTATTAACACGAGGAACTACCGCTGCACAATTATTAAAATCAGAGATTTGGGAGCAAGGACCGAGCTGGCTATATAAGGGCATTTCAAACTGGCCCAAAGAAGAAAACGACTTAACACAGCTACCAATCGTCCTAACAACCTTACAAGCAAAATATGATGATGATTCGTCTGATAAAGTAATTCCCATTTTTGAATTTGAAGATGTTAGTTGTTGGCGACGATTGCTTAGGGTTACAGGATACATTATTAGATTTTTCAACCGAACGCATAAAAGGGAGAACTCACCAAAACATCGAGCTCTATTAAGCGAAGAGCTGAAGGCCGCAGAGAGATATTGGTTAAAATATATTCAATATTCTTATTTTCCTAATGAGATTGTCTCGTTTCAGAAAGGTCGAGATCTCCCCAAATCATCAAGGCTATTGGAATTAAATCCAAAAATCGACAAATTTGGGCTGGTTCGAGTAGGTGGTCGCCTTCAATCGCTCAACGAATCTGTGGATATCGCTCATCCAATTATCCTGCCGAGCTGCTATCTATCAAAGCTTATAATTATTGATGTCCACCAGCGCATGATCCATAGCGGTGTAAATCTCACACTAGCCAAACTTCGGGAATGATTTTGGATCATGAAGGGAAGACAGTTAATCAAGAAAACCATCAAAAGTTGTTTAACCTGTAGAAAAACGAAAACAAAAGCAATGGCCCAACCGTTTGCACCATTACCAAGAGAACGTATAAAATTAATCAGACCATTTAGTACTGTTGGGATAGATTTCGCAGGACCTCTATACATCAAAGACCCAACGCAAGGACAGATGCAAAAGGTGTATATTTTGATATTTACTTGTGCTGCCGTAAGATGTATTCATTTAGAATTAACCATGAGTTTAACAACAAAAAGCTGCTTATTGGCTATTCGACGTTTTGTTGCCAGAAGGGGAGTCCCCAACATCATTTATTCAGATAATGCACAGACTTTTAAGCGGGCATCAAAAGAACTTCAAGGACTGTCGACAGTGCTAGAAAGTGACACACTTCTCAATTTTGCTGGCCGAAATGGAATTGAATGGAGGTTTATTGTGGAACGTGTTCCGTGGTGGGGAGGGTTTTGGGAGAGATTGATAAGGAACGTCAAAAATATTTTAAAAACGGCCATTGGTAAGACGACAATAAATTATGAGGAACTTCACACGCTACTGGATGAAACTGAACACATTGTTAATGAACGACCCTTAACCTACATTAGCGATGACCCCTTGGACTTGACACCTTTAACACCAAATTTAATCTTAAAGGGATTCTTAAACTATGAAAATGCAACCAACGAAAACCTTGACTCAACCTCAGCAGATTTAAGAAAGGCATGGAAAGGAAAGTGCCGAACATTTAGTAATTTAGCTAAGTAATGGAGAAATGAATATTTACAGCTGCTGCGATCCTTACATAATAGTGGTAAATCATTTACAACGGATATACAACCAGGAGATGTCGTGTTGCTGTACGATCATTCTACTCCTAGGATTCACTGGAAATTAGCTATCATCACGAAAACCTTTCCGGGACGAGATAACCGCGTGAGAGCCTGCGAGCTACGATTGGGAAACGGATCAATTATGCGCCGGCCGATTCAGCTACTGTATCCCTTGGAAATCCGAAATTCGGCCGTGCCGGAGGATGTAGAAAATTAATGTAATGTATATGTATGAACACACTAATACAAATATTCTGTTCTCTCTTGCAACTATCACTGTAAATTTATAATTGAATTTTAAATCAGTTCGTGTTAGCAATTCATGAAATAAAGAACTAGAATTGGACGAAGGTATTTCGATTTAATACAACCCGGGTCCCTTATAGAAATATTTGTAGAATTTATAACAGCTGCAATGTGCTGAAGCGTGTAAGCAGAATTCTACTTCTGTTAAAAGAATTGGGGGGTGGGGCAAATATTAAATTTTGTTGGAGCTTTGTAAAATTAGATTTCTACGTTAATAGAATTAAACTTCTATGTGAATAAATAAAATTTTACTTTTGTTCAAAGGATAGGAAACTCAGATTAGACTCTGGTGGAGGATGCTTTCAGATTAGTCTGAAAAACGAATGGGTGTTTTCGCTGCGGCTCGCTGCCTTTTTATACACGCCATAGCATGTGGTTTTATGGTGTTACTCCGGCAACGCTAGTTTTCGGATCCAATTTTGATGGTGGCGACACCAGCTGTCTAACGTAATGTCATTAGATTACATTACAGCTTGTGATAATCGAAGATATGTGCGAGTTAGGTACGTTAAGCTATTTTTAATATATTTATATGCAAATAATGTGTTTCCTATTTATATATTTTTAGAAAAATGTCTTCATCTATGGATTTGAGTTCATCGAGGGACTTATTATGAAGAGTGTCAGTTAAGATCTATAAATATGTATATGGAATTAACAGTTTACAGCGGCTATTGAGATCCGACGAACCTCAGTAGATGGCACCATTCTTTTTTATAGAGTTGATCTAGATCTGGATTTCCTGCAGAAGATAACTCTGTTCAAAGGCTAATCTGAAATATTATTTCCAGCCACCATATAGAAGATAATTCAATTGCAGAGATTAATTTGCTGCCCTCATTCCTACACCTCAGCCGAAGTTTCATTCAGCAGCAGAGGTTAATCTGCAACACTACCTCCCACACCTAGGCAGAAGTCTCATTCTGTTTGAGGGTTAATCTGAATGCACTTTTCGGCCTTACACGTAGTACTGCATTGCGGGCTTACACGCTAAACAAGTTCATCTGCTACATTTACGCCGTACACGCTGCAACACGTGCTACACGTCGACCTTACATTTCGACCTTACCCGTTGAAGCAGGCTTATTGTTAAACTTTTTGGGCTTACACGCTACATGAAAGAACAAACCGAAGGTAGCGGACTACGCAGTTGAATTTTATACTGAATTTTATATTGGAATTTTTAATTAGTTGTTTTTTTATTTATTTTTATTGGATTATAGTAGATTGTAAACTATTATTATTTTGCTTGAGTTGATACTTGAATTTATACTGTGATATTAGATTAAACAATTTATTTATTGAATAAAATTTTATACTTGAAGTGTTAAATGACTGAGTTATCTATTTACACCAGCACCCCCTCCCATGTTCGAGACTAGCTCTCACACTAGTCAAGATGTGACAACAGATTAGAATGCATGAGACTGTGGTGAGACAATTTGAATGCCACATCAGCATCTTTGTAATTAGATGGTTAACTGTAGAATACTCTAATATCGATGCCTAAGCAGAGCCCAATTCCGATGCTGCTAAGTTGAAAACATTTTTTTTTGTCTGCACCTAGACCGTCTCGAAGAGCCAGAAACCATGATGGAACAAATTTGAAGTACCAGTTCTACACGAAATTGCTTTTGAATTGCGTCATGTGGAATTTAAGTAAGTTATGGAAAACTAGAGGATTCCTGCAAAGGATTCCTGTATATCTATTAATTGAATTAAATTTACAAAATTAATTCAAGCTTAAAAAAAGTCTACATAACAGAAGAAAACGAAGGTTTTACAAAGATTTAGAGCTACGCAAGTGCTTGGGCGAAATTTCAAATTGATTAGAAAATTACTAAATTAGGAGGAATTTCAATAAAATATTTATATGGTTTTACAGTGATACAATTTGTATAAGTATATAAACTCAGAAGATATACTATCATCAACTATAGTTCTCTGCTATTTAAAGACTAGAGTAAAACCCTCTTTTTATGTAGTACATCGCCGTAAAGGTACTGTTTCCATAATTGTCTCTAAGGAATTTCAGATATAACAAGGACAATACAAGGCTTTCCATTGCATTCATTCACTAGTCAAATCTACCTCTTTAGTTGTTCTTATTTTATAAAGCCCGTCAGCTTAGATAAAAATGCAATCCTTCTGTTCCAACATGGTAATTACTTCAAAAAGCATTTATTTGTAAAAAAGACAAAAGCAGATCTCTCTTCACAAGTGTACTGAGCCAGGAGCCCCAAGGGGGCTCTCTTTTCTGTTATTTATACGTTTCTTCCTCAATTTTGACATTGAGATACACACGAACCTACAAATATTATCGTCATACGTTCACACCTTCTTTATGCTGTGTTAAAAAGTGGCATAAGCACCAATTAACTAAATTAGTGAAGTAATCGCATTAAAACTCAATGACGTTTCCTGCTCATCTTGGTTTTCTTTTTCGCTACATATATATACAGGAGAAACCCTTCCTTACGCAAAACGCTAATGACAGAGCACGTACGGGTGAAGTTTTACCACAGCCAGCACAGCGTTTTGAAGTTTGAAGTGTTCCATATTACACGTCATGGGCTGGGGGATAATATGTGAGGCTTGGAGCTCAAAAATGTCGTATTCAGTTATTACGCTCACATCAGAATACGACCTCGGTAAAGGATATGGCGAACAAATTCATACGAAGCGTTTCGAATCCTTCATACATACTAACCTCCAACCGTGAGCTTTATTTATGTTACGCCATTACTTTTGCTTACATAAGACACCTGAATGACTTTGGCGAGGTTGGGTTCAGGTTAGAGTACGCACCGACGAAAGAATTCCCTTAACACACCACGCTCGGAGCATATTTTTGGTCCTAATAAAGACGTTTCTGTGCTGGTGGGAAACAAATTCCACCGTTTAGTGAGAAATGTGCAGATGGGATAAAATTCGTATTTAACAGGAGAATGGCAAAATAAAAGGGCATTTCGGGAGTAATTTGTTTTGGTCGTGTTTTTTTTTTCTCTCAAATTTTGTGGTACTGTAATGCAATTTTGAAGTAGTTAAATGCGGTTTTGGGAGTAATAATGGGTAATTGTGCACTGACATTACACGTGTGTGCATGGATTTAGTAGTGCAGCTGTGTACTTGAGAAAATTTAAATTGCTGCATATAGAGGAATGGAAAAATTGTAATCACGTAATTTGAAAAGTACTGCTATTGGAAATACGTCAATTAAGTCTACGACTATACTTTTGTTTAATTGTTTCTTAGGCCACAAGTTTTGCAATATGCCTCTAAGTCTAAATATAAAAAAAACAACAATTTACACTCAGCCACGGAGCATTATGACCTAAATTTACAAGTAGCTTTGAAATTTTACAAGTGCCTTTAATTCACAATTTTGATTTTTTTTAGAATTTCTATGATTTGTTTGTGACTGGCTATGCATTTTGATCTATTTATGATGTAAAGAAAAAATATCTGTATTGTAACTATATGGATTAAGTAAAGTACTTGAAAATCTTGCGCTTGGGAATTTTAAGACTACGAACCTTGTGTTTTGGAAATTCTGTATTTGGATATTTTTCAATATTTGGCAATTTTAAATTTGGATATTTTGTACTGTCTGCCAAAATGGAATACCTTTGGTAAGTGAAGCGGCCAGTTCAAGTTGTGTGTTTATAGAGTAAAGAGTAAGCTGCGGAAGTTATTCTGTTTTTGGGAAAGTTAAGACGAGAAAAAAAGAAAAATATTAAGTCAAACTTAAAGATTACGAAGTTGGATGACAAGAAAATCAAAAGAAAAAGAGAGTTCTTGAGTTATGGTGAGGGCAGACGGACAGACAGATGGACGGACAGGCGGATGGATGGGCATACAAAAATCAAAATAACTATTAATATTATGCGTGTGTATTTAATACAATTTGCTCTACCAACAATATTTCTATATGCGTTACAAAGGGAATGATAAACTTAATATATCCCAGGAAATAATTAAGGAGCGGAGATGAAAAAAAAACCATTCTGAAGGTCACCTAAAAGTGAAACGGAAAAGAAAAAATCTGTTAAGAGCGAGTTGAGCTCGCACAGTTTGGGTTCCGGAATTTATTAATGAACATTCGATCGACTGAAATCAAGTACCTATAAATAAATTTAATGCAAATTTGCCTATGCCTATGATAACTGAATAACATTCAAACAGACTAATACAAAAATTGTTTTTTCCAACAACAATGAAATTGATTAAAAAAAGTTGAAATTTTCATGTTATCTATGTCACTACCAACCCTGATAATATCAAAATTTTAGATTTATAAACCTCGAAGATCAAAGCTGGAGGGACGGTATTTTTTCCCAAATTTTGGACAAAGGTATCTGCGGCAAATAAGGCCCACTTAAGTGGAAAATGGGAAAAATCAAGCATTTGGTGATATAGAACTACTGAGATAAAGATATTTATTCTGGGTCTCGACTGGAATAAATTCTGTTAACATAATCACTTTATCTTGGGTCTCGACTGAGATAAAGATATTTATTTTAGGTACCGACTAGAATAAAGACTACTAATACAACTTTGCTTTGGGTCTCGACTGAAACAAAGTATCTTGTTCCGGGGCACAACTAGAACAAGATAATCACTAACTATCTATTTACCAACTGATTTGTAATGTAGCTGCAATCGATTACTACAACTATATTACGGCATTTAGGCGGACAGTGTAGCGGTATGAAAAAAAGATATGTATGCTTATGTTTAATGCTGTATTTATTGAATAATTCTAATGTGAAACACTCCAATTTATAAATTCACTACAATTTAATTCTGTTCATTAATGGTTCGATTGCATATGTAGTTATTATGCCGTATTTTGGCATATATTCAACTAAATGCAATTTGTAGCCTTTTTTAGTTTTTACGCGTTATGAACTTATTTTTTAATTCACTTTGCGCTTAATTTAACTTAACTACTTAACTAATTTGTCTCGTTGCATGTATCATTAAAATGCCGAAAGCTGGCATGTATTTAATTTTTATGCAAGAAACTTATTTACTAAATTAATTGATATCCACACAATATTATCTTAAGGAATTCCAACCAAAACTTCTTGTTAATTGCCAACACCAACTGCACATAAACTTTCAGCATGTATGACAATGTACCTTAACTATGGCACTTTTTATCTTATGCTTATTGCTGAAATTGAAAAATATTTATTAACACTTGATCGTATGCTAGAACTTGCATATATGATCGATTTGAAACTGAGAAAAAAAAACTTGCTTTAAATTACACTGATGATCGCTGTCGAAAAACTGAGAGAGATCTTAGGAATTGCCCCCTTTTTATAGGCTCTAAGCGGCCATTTTGACATACGTTCCACAACAAAAATGCAAAGCATATTTTTCGACTTTGCTTGACTTGTATACTTATGTCAAAATGTGCTAATTTCCTTCAACTAATTTATAATAAATTATCCATGAATTTTCGTAATTTATTTTATTAAATATTTTAATTTTTCTGAAATTTATCAAGATGGCGGCTCCCTGCCATATTATGACAATTTCCACTGTGGAACGCAAATATTTCTCATTTTTCTTGCATTTCGTTTTCGCATTTTTCTCTTTACCACTTATTATGGGAATTAATTTTACCTTTTATCGCGAATATTTATTTACCTGGTAACTTTCGCGGTTTTTAAGCATTACCAACAGGTAGCGCGTAGGCAACTTCGTATAATCAGCTTTTCACCGTGTCAAGTTGACAGTCGCGATCGCGATATTTTTATGTGAAAGTGCCGTGTTGTTTTGTGTGGTTTTCTCGGCAAATTATGGATTAATTATCCAGGTAAGTGTCTTTTATCACTATTTAAGTGTTTATTGTTAATTATTTAAGTGTTCCAACATGAATAATTTGCAAGAACTATACAAATTCTGTTAAATTATTCATGTTGGAAATGTAGATTTTGAAATGTCAACAATGATATAAATTGTTGCATTTCTCTAATTATAATGTATGTGCGTGTTGCAAGTTTTTATGTTTTGCATATTTAAGCATATTTGCATGTTTTGCAAATGCTTATTATGCAGAGCATATGAATTTTGCAAAGAAATTACATTATTTACATTTTGCATGTTTTTGTTGTTGTACTGCCAATAAATTGGTTTCTTGGCAGTTTGCATGTGATTTGTAGAATTCATTCTTGTTCTGTTTGTTAGTTTTCTATTTGATGCATTTAAAAACTAATTTAAGCATTTTTTTTATTTTCAGATCAGTTCCTGACATTGTGGGATGACCTGGAGGGAATTACCTGGTAGATTAAGGGAAGTATGAAATACGTTTTTTTATCAAATGCTAATGTTTTTTCTTTTCTTTTTAGCTGTGCTCAACACCAACGCCACACAGTCGATTCCACATTTTAGATTGATGAGTATATTTTTGAGTAATCATTTAATACATACCTAATCTTATTGTGTAATTATATTTATACATACTTGGTGACAGTATAAAGTGAATTTCCTTTGAACTTATCAAAAATTTTTTAATTTAAGTTGATACATAAGTGAGCTTTTTAGATATTTAGTGACACAGTTGACATTATAAGTATCTTAAGTTATGTTCGTGAATGTGCAATCTCAGAACTATATTTCCCTTAGAATTTGGAATAGTGACGTATTGTGAAATAAACCACTAACTTTAAGTATTCACTGGCGTTATTATTTACAGTCCCCATCCTTACTTATATTTTTCTTGAGTGTTCTTATTGGGCAGAACAACTGTGATATTAGATGTAAGAACTGAATTATAGCACATGAGTAAATAAAATTTTATATTTTTGAACTTACCAAATTGAGTAGTCTCTTAAAATCGGCACGTACGCAAGTAACATTGTAGGTTGAATTTCCTATCATCGGGGGCCGATCGACCTATTTTGGTTAAAATTACGTAAACTAGACTTAAGAATTTAATCTTAAAGGCCAAGGAAAATTAGAAAGGAAATTTTATTTAATAATTCCTTAAATTAAGCCTTCAAGGTAATCTTGACTTTAAGTTAATTAATAGGGAAAAATATCGTAATAATTCCTTTTTAATTTATCTCATAGGAATGAGGAAAAATAGGGAAAAAAATATGGAAAATTTCCTAAATTTGAGGCAAATTTCTCCATTTTTGCGTTTTCATTACTCTTATAAAGAAGAAGAATGTCTGTGAGAGAGTTGACAGAAGAAGAATGATCTGTGAGAGAAGATTTGGTCTGCTCTCAAGTTTTATTATATTTTGCTCGAACTGTTATGTGAGGGCAGTCGAGTTGTTCACATGGAATTTGTAGTTTGACAGTATAGCAACTTGTATTGCTGCTATGTGTGAGTTGGAGAAAGTGTAACCAATTTGATATGCTACTAACGTGCTGTTTTTTGGTGCGCTGCTACGTGAGGGTATGGAGGCAGCACTCACGATGTCTGGGTGTGCGTGCCTTTAGATGCAGCAAATCGAAATGCTACTGCATATGGGACTGCAGTAATGGCACTTGTGACATTTTATCGTGTGCTCTTATGGGTGCGGAAAATGGAATTGCTGCTACGTTTTGGATTGGATAATCTCCAATTTTGTCAGAACTAACTTCTGTATTTATTGTCACAGAGTTAACCTCTGGCAATAGATCTGGACTAACCTTTGTTTAAAGTTGCCTAGACTTTGGATTAAATCTTATGTAAAATTGCTTGAGTTAACCTCACTTTGTGCAATACAATTCCTAGTCGAAATACTTTGAGTCAACCTCAATAAGTATATTATTTAGGATCAACTCATAGGTAATAATTTGAGTAAACCTCAACATTAATGTTCCAGAATCAACTTTTTTATAAGGATTGAGTTAACCTCAAATATTTACAACAGCCAGAATTAACTTCTGTTTGTAGGATTGAGTCAACTTCAAGTTATGTATTTAGAATTAACTTCTGATTTGGATTAGAATTTTGCTCAGAACAGACAACAAGGCTTAGGACTTGATCAGATCAATAGGTGATATCACAATGAATTTGATTCTTTGTGGATTTTTTTGTTTTATTTGCAGGAAATTGGTAGCTGGATGCATCGACGGAAATATGGTTCGGTGGTGGACCGAACACCGCCATATTTATTTAACAAAACATGGCTGCCATATATTAAAGGAATGAATAAAAAAATTGCATGATACCTTAATTTCATTTTTTCCATAATTACTGAAGGAAACACCCAAATAAATTAATTTTTCCTAATATCAAAATGATTTAAGAATATTTAAATTAATTTCAAGATTTTTAATGGCGAAACAAAAGAATAATTTAAAAAAAAAATTTAAATGATTATTTCCATATTTAACAATAAAATTTTTATCGTTTTAAATGGAGCGCCTAGAAACTGAGAGAATTAATTTTGAATCAGCCCATAAATTTCTATATATTTTATTAAAGCATTACTTCTCATTATCATTCAAGTAGTTAGAATTATTTGCCTTGTTCAGAATATTTACATTACCTACTAGGGAAACTATACACACATTTTAATTTTACCAAATCAAGGAAATGTGTCCTATGTCCTATAGGGAAATATTCCCTAATTTCCTTAATATGTACGGTGATACGACGTAAATCGGACGCAAATATTAGGAATTGTTGCTTGTACAGTATACAGAATTTTCATCTGTCTCACTTACACTTCATGTATTGACTCTCCGGCTCACTCAAACTAAAATCTTAAAGTTACGGTCTTACGGCAAGCTTTAGGTACACTAGAATCCTTTTTAGTATGTGAAAAGAAATTTTTCAAAACTGGGTTTCTTGAAGAAAAAATTTTTTTTTCCATAGTCCAAGAAATATTGTAGCAAGTGTTTTACCATTTGAGAATCCTTATTAAATGCGTCAACTTTTAATGTTACTTGCCAAACTGGCGTAGTACATTCTTTTTTATTACAGTCAGTTAAATTTGGGTGAAATATTAATTTTCTATTCTTGGTTCCTCAAAATGTGAAATTTGCTTCAAAACTGGACAGTTGTCTATAATTTGAAAAATACATGACTTAGATTTTTTTTAAATTTGTCTGGTAACTTTTATGATTTGGTCTATCACCCGATTCTGGCTTGACGTCGACTTACGGGACACCCTGTATAATTCCGAATGTTAGTATTTTGAAGTTTTTTTTCTCTCTTTTTAAATCGTGCTTTCTTCAGTTCCCTAAACCGAGTTAAAGTTCGTAGAATCAAAAACCACGTGGCGTCCTTGGCTGTTCTGTGGCCGACACCTAATCCACTCACACTCACACCTCATGAAGCATTTATATTATGATGACATGCATTATTTACAGAAATTGTGAGGGAGATAGTACACCGTATACGGAAATTTCTTTATAAGTGACAAGAGAAGCAAACGCGTCCTGAATTTTTTCCGGACGTCGATTTGTCACTGTGTGCGTGTCCCGAACCATAAAAAGACCTCAAGCATAGTAAGTTTTTATAGTTACTGAAACTAAAACGTTATTATTGGCAACCCTAATTTGTCAATTTCGACTAATCGTGCTTCCATATTGTTGTTGCTACTATAATTTTATGGCATATACATATCAATCAAGTCAAATTATTTGTTGAAATAAATAAAAATAAGTTTTGAGTTTGTAATTAAATATGGCGAAATTGAAAGTTTTTAAATATTTTTTTATAGAAAATATTGAAGTTATTTCTAGGATTGTTTTCCGTCCATAAGCAGGGAGCGATGCGTCCACAGATTCAGTGCAGTCATCCTTTTCCGTTATAATTTGCTAGAATTATTCCGCCTTTGAGATAATCCGCCATGTAAACACGAACAGTACTGGAATTATCTTCACCGGCGTTAGTTCGGTAGTGGAGTGGAATTATTTTCATCTGAGCACTTGAGTGGATCGAAGTGGATTGTAGAACTGAATTACAGCACCATCTAATATTTTGCGAGACATTTTTTTCTATATACTCTCATCCTTTGTTTCGAACTTCTTTGTGCTTTCATGCAATATTTTAGAAATTGTAAAATATACTTCTTTCCATGATCCGTCTTTGAATATCTACGAAAAAACTATTAAAAACTTGACAATTTCCAATTAGACAGTTCGACAGTTTGCGATTTAGGGGAGCGTACGTGTGAAGTATTGCAATAGTTGCTTCCGCAGCATTTAAATTTCAATAAGCTATCTTCCTCACAATTTCTGCAAAACATGCATGTCATCGTAATTTAAATCCTGCTTTATGCTAGCCAGCATAATACCCGCATAAAAAGACGCATTTAACACCCTATATTTATAATGATTTATCCGCACCCGTCGCCTCTCATTAATTTTAGCTCATCTACATAATCCAAGGACTTTCTGTTCTACAAGCTTATTATAAGAAAATATTTCCAAGTAAAAATTATGGTAAATAGCACAACATTAACTTCAATCAAAAATTAAAATAAAGTTGCTGTTGCTGTATTAAAAAAAAAATAAATAAATAAAAAATAAAACAGGTAACCTAGGAACACTCTGGGAAATTTGTTTTTATTGTCAACTATTTATAAATTACAACGTAAAAAAAATACAAAAATAAACAATGTCCTGCTACGCACTCGTGCCGATTATAAAGGTCCTTCCTATCGTTCAGATGTCAATCAATCTTAATGGCCTTTCACATAGGCAACATTAAACCAAAAGTAAAAACGCCCAAATAGACCTCACTAAGGTATATAATGACGAAATTAACTCTGTTAAGGTCATATCTCATCCGTTAGTTCAGCTGAGGATGGATAACTTAATCAATTCGCTTAGTAATGAGTCATTTGGGACGAGTCAAATGCTACAATAAATTGAAACTCTTTCAAGGAAAGCCTAGTTGTCAGGAGCATAAACGAAAATTAATTGAATAATTAAAATGTTCATGTATGGTCGACATTTTTATAATTTTCTATTTTATTTTATATTTTTACCCATACCTGAAGCTCTTATTACGTAGAGAAAAAAAAAACAACAGCCTTTCGGGAAAGTTATAGATGTAAATAAAATGTTAGAAGGCAGGCATCAGGTCAAATTCAGTCACAGAACAAGATACAAAACAAAACAAGTGCGCATGTGTAAAAATTAAAGCTCACTTAGTTGGTGATAGTGCTTTTACTCAGAGAAGGATTCTCGTCGGCTTTGGAGTCCTGTTCCCCAACCCATACGAACAATAGAAATTCATATTTACCTGAACTTTTGCAAATCATGACAGAAATTCTTGGGCAACTGAAGTGAACGGTCGCACCTATAGAGATAAAAAATTTCATTCGATTCTTGTGGATTTTATTACACACTTAATACGTAAAAAATAGTGCTAATTGAAGGAACACTGGCTCCTGAGTTCCTATGTTCCACAGTTAATTATTATTACAGAAAGTGCCATAGACGACAGAACTAAGTGATTGACTTGAATTAAGTGAATTTCAATTCTCTTGTGATTATGTGGAAGTGCCGTGAAATTTGGTTAATTCTCATCCTGGGATTATTTCTAACTCCGGATCGATCTGAAGGACGTGCGGTGAGTGCTTAGTTTAATTAGCTGAAACGACCCTTTTTGTACCTTTGTATATATTGGGTTCACTGAATTACTGATTTAATGTTTCAACGGTGGATTTCTTAAGACTTGCTGACTATATCTATATATAGTATGTATCTATAGTTGGTTAGGAGGTGGAGGATATGGAACAAGAAGACTAAAAGCATCTTCTTTGTTATTATATTTTTTAATTGAAGATTTTATAAAGGATTACGTTTAACATGATGGCATACGCATAATATGTACTTTTTCGTCCTTACTTCTACTATAGACCTGATTTCTTATCTTTCTATAGTCTCAAGTGATTTATTACACTTGTGTTGTTAGACATTACAGTAAAAGGAAACATTTCATCAATTTCCTGCAAACATATATTTCCGTTGACACCGTTATTATTGTTTACAAAATAACAAAAAGGAAAGCTATGAATGCTTCAGATTTTACTTTTATATACATACACATGCACGCACATATCACAACATATGTGTTTGCATTCATTGAACAGTTAAATATGAATAGAGATTCAATCATGTTGTTTTTATCAACTTCGACCTCATATGAGAGAGTAAGTTTCTTGTAGACCTACTTATATATGAACATAGGTATGCATGTATGTATGTATGTATACGGCATATTGTGAAAAATGATTTATGGTTTCCGGTCTTTACTTCGTATCAATTTCAAAATCTACGCCTAGAGATTAATGATGCTGTAAATGCGTTGGGAAAATGTTTGGACCATTATTCTGAAGTGGTTGTTGATTTGAATGATTTTTTTTTTTTTTTATATTCTAGATTTACATTTTCTGTATGATTTTTAAAAAATTCACATAATACATACAATGAACGAAATTTCCATAGTTCCACACCTATTCTGCAGAGTATTATTTAAAACAAGATTTAGTTTGGATTTTCGTTTTTATCATTTTTTCAAAAACGCTAGTTTTTAATTCCACAAATTTTTTATTAATAATTAATTTGTTAAACAAACAAAGCTGACGCATTTCGCCTTCTTAGGGCCTTCTCAGAGCTACTAACTAATCTAATCTATGTGCAAACCTCAAATATATCAGCTTCATATTGCAACTGCAATAAATAAAAAAGTAAATAAATTAATTAATAATAGATAAATGAATAATAATGCAGGGAATAGAGATATTGCAGGGTAGAATAAATAGGGAAAAGCTGGATTTTTGCATAAACATTACCTTCATGGCTCTAAACAATATACCAAAAGTCCACTTGATACATGTGCCGCTAAAAATGTTACGCGTGATCAAAAGTCACCAAAAGCGGGTTTTTGAGAAAATTTATTTAACGGTGAATTTTATCGAAAAATCGTAAATATCAAATTTTAAAATTTTTTTTAACAAATTACCCACAATAAAATAAGTAAAAAACTAATTTTCAAACAAAACTGAGGCCAAGCCGCATGAAAAATTAGAAAATAATCTTTTCTTCACACACAGAGGTGGACTCAAATTTTTGATTAGGACATTCCCCTTGAATATTCTTTCTCTTCATGAATCAAATCACTTATTACTTCTGATTGATCGTACTGAAATATATCGGTGATTGTCAGCGAATAAAATCTGAGTCCACCTCTGTGTGTAAAGAAAAGTTTATTTTCTACTTTTTCATGCGGCTTAGTCTCAGTTATGTTTGAAAACTCGTTTTTTACTTATTTTATTTTCTGCCTTTTTCACGTTAACTAAATTGTTATTATGTGCTGCATGGAGATATTTTAAAACAATTTTATGACGGCTGAAAAGACACTGATTTACCAGTTTTTCAAAAAATTTATTCGAGTATCAAATCGTTGAAGTACTGCAACGGTTTTCTGAAATTCAAAATATGTTTTAAACAGCGCTTTTTAGCTGTATTCCAACTTGATCACATACAACATGAATTTTCCCGATTTTCCATGTTTTCCACAGACTTTTCCTATTACTATGAATTTTTTTAAAAATTTACATGAATTTTCCTTGATTTTTCATGCAAGTTTTCATGATTGTTGAAGAGAAAGTATTGATGCCAGTAAGACGGGAAAAAAATGATTCCGCATAGCTTATAAAACTTTTTTGTCGGAAAATTTTCCAGAAAAATTGGAAAATTCTGCATTTTTCCTGAAACAGATTTATCACTAATCATATCGATGAAAATTTTTCCGATGATTTTCCCGCTTTTCTGGGTTTTCCAAGGAGTTTTCCACAAAAGCAACTTTATGCTACTCATTTCGCTCTACAACTTTGTCTTAGGTTGCAAAACGCTCAAACGCTTCCTTGGTCGGAAAAACTCCGGAAAAGCGTTTTACATAAATTTTCCTCGATTTTTTTTGCAAGTTTTCACCATTGTCGGAGAGAAAGTAATTATGCCAGTTGATAGGGAACTTGATCCTGCATAATTTAGAAAACTTTGTTACCGGAAAATTTTTCGGAAAAGTCGGAAAATTCCGGAAAAATCGGAAAACTGCATTTTTTCTGAAACGAATTTATCACTAATCAAATTTGTACCTAATTTTCAAATGATTTTTCCAGATTTTCCGGGTTTTCCATGTAAATTTCCGGTTTAAAATTTGATAGATTCAATTGTCACGCGACATGAACCTGTGATGACGAAAAGTGGGTCTACGAGAGTGTCGAAAATAGTAAAAAAGAAACTGGCTGGCCTCAAAAAATATAAGACGGTTTTCGAGAAAATTCGATTTAAAAAGTTGTAAAGTTTATGTTTCTTATGATGCGTGCACTCTTTTCCACGGCACCCTTGAGATAAAGTGCAATAGGCGTTCTTTTTTAAGTGGTGCCCCCAATAGGCATAATCCACGTCAATTTGTGATTAAGAAATATTAAAGTATTAAAGAAAATAAGCAAATTATCAATTTTTTTTATTCGAAAAATTATTATTTATAAGAAAAATTATAAAATAATAAAAGCAAAACATTTTTTTTTGTTTCTATTTAAAAAAAAATGTCCTCGGATGTGATTTCAACTGCACGCTGAATGGATCGGCATTCCGGAGTTGAATTCAACTCCGTCAATGCTACTCGATTGAGGAATTTTGTCCGTGTTTTCAGACTCGTGGATATCTATCGTTCGATTCATCCTACGACTAGATTATACACGAGGGTCTCGCAAAATATCCATGGAAGCCTCGCAGGCTCCAGAATCGATAAACTTGACGTCTCACCTGGAATACTAAAAAATTTCGTTGGTGTCACACATGACGTGTGTTCCGTTAGCTATCAGTTTCTTGTCGTGGCAACCAGCCCTCTAGTTGAAAGAAGAACTGCATATTGGATATTCAATAACTAGTTGTTGAATTCCGAGCAGTTCATCAATGAGTTCATTGAATTCTGACACGATTGGCAAGAGATTTAAGTTGACTTTCCTTTTCTTAGTCAATGGTGGGATGTTGGAAAGCTCCGAATTCGATCTTTTATCGAAACGAATTTCAATCGAAGTAGGTATCAGATTTCTAGCTTGTCGGCCGAAGTATCTCGGGTGGCAGCTCTTCTCCCAACTCAGTCGGAGTTGATTCTTTATTTTAACAGAATAAAGAAACGCTTGGCAGCACAAACTTACAAGCAAAGCTTGGAGTTTGTGCTGCGCAGCCAATCACGCTGGCTGAGGGAAGGCGATTCTCAACCGAGTACTTCTTCTAGGCAATTAGACGACGTACTGCTTCTTGTGAAGTCGAATCAATAGTTGATGAATCTGGACAAGTTCTCAACGGACAACAGCTATCAGAATATATTCGAGACTACTACAGTAGTTTCTACTCTGAATCGACGTCGACAACATCCTCGACCACTCATGAATTCCTTGAGAATATTCCCACTTTCTCTGAAGACAGTAAGGAGCTCCTGGATATAGTAATTGCATTGGAGGATATGATCGCTGCGACAAAGGATCTAAGGCGATACCCTTCACCTGATTATGACGGCTTGACTCCAGAATCCTTTATACATTTCAGGGATTTATTAATTCGTGACCTTTTGGAAGTCTTCAATTCGACGGTTGAGACACATTCAGACTTCCTTCTAGTTGGAGGAGCTCTGTTATGTGATTGATTCCAAAGAAAGGAGATTTGCAGAGGATGGGGAACTGGAGGCCAGTAACCTTATGCAATGTAGACTACAAAATCGTCTGCAAAGCATTAGGGGCGATACTCCGCTCAGTCATTGCTTCGGCAATACACCCGGAACAGTCCTATAGTGTTCCTGGTCGTAGTATCTACGACAACATCGCGGTAGCCCAACATTTGTTTTAATTTTTACTAAGCTATATTTGGAAATTTGGAGCCTCTTGGAACTGCCACTTACCCTATTGTCAAAATAGGGAGAAGTAATAAATTTTTTGTTTTTTCATCTTTTAGTCATTTTTCACAACTTTTGGTATCCGTTATATACAGTCTCCTTTGAGAATTTAATGTTTTATTTTTTTCTTCTTGTTTAATTATTTATTTATTATTTGTTTTCGTTGTCCCTTTTGACCCATTTTACGTTATTTTTAGATTAGTTAGTGTCTGTTTTTTTTACACATTGTAGAGTCTTTTGCCACCTATTTTTAAGGAGCATAGAGTCAAAAATAAAAGAGACATATATACATAAAAAAAATATTATTATTTAAAATGGTTATATAATTAATTTTTTATTGATCAGAGCAATTATGGTTCGTCTTCAGATTCCATTTCAATTTCTTACAGCTGTTCGTCTGACTGAAACTATGAATATACTGGAAACGGAAGAGGAAAAAGAAGAAGAAGACAATGAATAGATATGGAGCTCTTTATTGTCTTCTTCTTCTTTTTCCTCTTCCGTTTCCAGCATTTTCATAGTTTCAGTCAGACGAACAGCTGTTAGAATGGCATCATGATTAATGGCAATGCATTTTAGTTTAAGAGGATCTAGTGCAGATCTGCGATTTTTTAAGATTATTTCTAAAAAAAATAGGTCAGTAAATTTGTAATGTCGTCATTCATATTCTCGAAATATTTTACTAGGAGAAGGATAATGCCTTTCTGAATAATATCTGCAGCTATTCTTAAAATTCGAGGATGTTCTTGTGCTTCAATAAGTTTTCTGTTGTCATACCATGACTTTTGTAAAATATCATATTGTGCGTCAATGAAAGAAATAATAGTTAAAGAGGTACTTTTTTTTACTGTATTTTGTAACAAATTTACTCTGGAACATAATTCTTGCACTCATATTTTAATTTGTTTAAAGTGAAGTGACATTCAATATTATTTTATATAAATGAATATATTTATTCCATCGCTAATGATACTTTACTATCTTCGGGACGACCAATCGTACCCGGTTTTTGTGACCACATGTATCGATGTTGACTTTTGGTATATTTTTTAGAACCACGAAAGGAAGGTTCCTGCAAAAATCCAGCTTTCCGGGAATTTTTCCGAAGTTTGACCTATTTTTTTTTGTCTTTATTCCCTAAACTATAAATAAAGAACAAAACACACAATTACATTTTCATTAAATCTGGCTCAAGAAGTGAACTTTTATTAATAAAATCTATCTGATCGTTCAGCAATATCCCGCCATCAACTTTGGATGTTTTGATTTCGTAAATTTCTTTTAATATATTCGTCAGTTTTTCAATTGGAATCGAAGGACAAAGACTGCAAGCGTCACAATAAACCAACTGGTAACTTAAGGTCTTTAATTTTATTGATTAATTTAAGAGAGCTCTTAATTGAAAATTTGCCTTTGAAATTGATCATAACCGCCACTACACACACTACTTAAGTTTTTACGCGAGTATATTGAGGAAGCACAGCATGCAGAAACAACGGGGCGGATCAGTATATTTTTTTATGCAACTTTGGCAATCCATATAAAGCTGGTACCGATGGATTACTATTTTCAATGAAAAATTTTCTATGGCATCATTTAGATCTGCGTTATTCATTGCACTAATTTCCGTTTTTGTTTAATTATTGTCCAAGTAGAAAGTAATAGAAATCAACTTTCCTTATACAAAATTTAACAATACAAAAAGTTTAAACCTAATAAAGAAAATAAAAGTCCTGAAGACTTTTACAAAATGGAATTTTTTTAAAAAAAAAATTAATTGGTTCAATGCCTGCAATTGGCGCAGATAGCAATGTGTATGAGGCGTTTCGTATCATCAGGAAACAATACTCTTCAGTACGGCCAGTTTCTCAGACCTCATCTATGGTCTCTTCTGAGTATGAAACATATGAGGCGAAACTAGCCAATTTAAAGAAAAGAAAAGTCATGAAGACTAGGCGCTAAAGCAAGTACGTAGTAATTTGCCTCATATAATTTATACTCAGAATTTATACTGAGACTATATATGAGGTCTACTTAACATTTTCTTCTGTCGTCTGCTTCAGGCAGAATTTGACCGTACTTAAACTTAATACTTCGTCCACCCGCTTTTACCATTTATAACACTACACTGAAAAAACAAAATTATTAGTTAAAATGCAAATCACGATTAGTTGATTGCACATAAGTAATTCTTCGACCCAACGATCAGAGAGGTCTCATCGGCATGGTTGTCTTTGATCGACTACCATAGAAGTTCAATGGTGGAGGTCACACCAATTGCCTATATAAATACTTTTTATAAAAAGTAAATGTGAATTATATGGTGGCAAGATTTTTCATTGCGCTTTAAAATTGGGTGATTGTTCCCCCTATTTTGCCTGGCGGCATATGGATAAACCAAGTAGAAATTATACGAAGGAGATTTCTCGTCTTAATAGACTGAAATTTATTGAAAATAATTTCAATAAATTTACAAAATGTACTTTATTTAAGAATTGATAATTCCCAGTACTAATACTCCTGTATTAGAATTAAAATTTTACAGTCCCATTCCCGGAATTGCAAATAATACTTTAAAATATCGAAAAGTACTAATTGAATTTGCGGTTCCATTACAAAAGAACTTAGAAATATGCAAAAGTATTTAAAAAGTATTTGGGCATTACTATATAATTCCTTTAAATTCTTTTCAAATACTTTCAATTACTTTTAATTACTTCAGAACTTCAATACTAAACATGATATTGCACTTAATTGTGAAATGAACTATAGATCAATTTTTGTTTTATTTTTTTTGGAAAAAAAAAACATTTTCCTGTTTTCCAGGTGCAAAAATATAAAGCCACACTCTAGAATAATATTTATTATTTCCTATGTTTTCATATTTCAATTTGCAAATTAATGAAAAACAATAGTTAAACTGAGTTAAATGCACGTTATTTAAGTAGAAATTGCACACCAAATTTAAAGTATCATGTTTAGTTCTAAAGATTTCGAAGTAATTAAAAGTAATTGAAAGAAGATACTTGAAAAGAATTGAAAGGAATTATATAGTAATGCCAAATACTTTTGGATATTTCTAAGTACTTTTGATATGGAACCGCAAATTCAATTATTTTCCAGTATTTTAAAGTATTATTTGCAATTCTGGGAATGGTACTGTAAAATTTTAATTCCAATACAATAGTAATTGTACTGGGAATTAATAATTCTTAAATACTTGGTATTTAACATGTTGCAAATACCAAAATGTGATGAGAAAATGGAGAAATAGATATTTGCTGACAATCTAAAGGAAGAAAATCATTTAAAACGTAAAGAAAACGTCATATTAGTTTAGCAAAACACAGATGGAAAAACTATCCATAGGCAAAAGAAAAAAGAAGAAACACAAGGGAAAGAACTAGAAACATCTATGTCGAAATTAAGAGAAAGGGAAGAAAAACGTAACAAAACTAATAAAGAAATAAAAAGGACGTCGAAAATATACCAGAATTATGCGCAACCACCAACATAGAAGCAGAAGAAGAAATTGGAAAAATATTTCAGGATTTACAGGAGATAGTTGACGAAATAGAGAATGTAGAAGAAACACCACCAAAGTGGGAAGAAAATAACCAAAGAATTTCGGCTAATGGACAAATAGCACCGCATCACATTGAAAAAATAATAAAATAAATATTATGGGTGTGTCGTGGCCCAATATCCAGTTGGCAGAATTGTGTCATCACGACTCAAGCTGGTAGCAAGTGTACGGGTAATTAAGTCATTTGCAATGGCCACGCATTTTACTTCGCACAGTGAAATGCCTGGCGGTTGCGAATTGTTTACTTAAAAACTGTCGCATCCACTGCTGTTTGTAATTAGGCATTGAGTCATGGTTAAGTAATCCACTTTGCATAGTGGAATACTCAGCTGGGCTTACTGTTGTTTACATACAGTATTGGGGTTTCCAGCTGACGGCAGTGATTGACGTAATACTTTGTGATTATAATTGCAAGGTATTGCGCTGGTCACTGGGTCAAAGTCGCTTCCGCCTAGTTGTATAGTGAGGAGCACGGCTGGTTCGGTGGATCAGGTTGCTCAGTTTTTTGGAGTAAAATTGAGATAGTTTGTCGGATAAGCTCAAAGTGTGTTCTTGTTTAACTTAGTTTAATCAAATAAAGTTTTTATATGTGGATAATGTGTGCATTTTTACTAGGGACACGACAGGTGTAACAAAAATAATAATGTTGAATAATCTACATAAATAAAAATGAACGTTGGTAATCGAATCATTTGAGAGCAGCTGGATCGATTTTACATTTTGTTTTTTTAATGTTCATAATAGTCCGAATAAAGACTTTAGGGAAAGAAATATTGAAATCGGAAATCCCTTCTTGTTGTTGCCATACAAAAGTTTGACTTTTCACTATATGCGTAATTCTTTTTTTGTTTTGTTCGTTATGGTCCTGGAAAGGTTCACAGGAAAAAAGAATTACCAGTGATTACACGGTCAACGCCATCCGATGAACTAAACGCATGTTTGAAGTAGTCCGTTTTATGGAAACACGTCAAGATACTCAAAATAAGTATCAACTTGTAGATCGAGTTGCAGAACAACCAATCTGGAGAAGTATTTTAAAACAATTGCTGGAAATTGGCAATGGAAAACTCTCCGTTGACATTTAGACTAGTTGCATTACATTCCCGTCGATTTTTGCCAGTTCACAGCATCAAAGACCGTACTCAACCGAAAGGTGTTCCCAAAAATTACTCAAAATCACAGAAATCATGTTTGGTTGAGTCAATATAGCACGGCTGCGAGAATCATTGATGTCGACGAATTGAATTTCAAGATTCAATGTGAAATTGCTGGCAAATTCATGATGTACAAATTAATGGATTCCGGCACTGGCCAAGATGATGTCGTCAACTATCAAACCGAATTTTTAAACTCGCTGGGAACTGCCCGGCTTGCTGCCTCACAATTTCGGTAATCATAATGTTGCAAAATATCAACCAACCACGTCTTTGTTATGGTGCCCGGCTTGTAGTGCAGAAACTTACGTCATCAAAACAACAATTCTTAAAGGAAAGTACAAAAGAGAAGACGTTTTGATATCACGCATCCCAATGATTCCGACCGATATGCCTTTCGACTTTAATCCTTTAAACGCTTGCAGTTTCCGGTGCGGCTTGCATTCACAATGACACTGATTGCTTATGGCATTAACCATGAAAATACATGCTTTTCGCTGGTACAGTATGTCGCCTGTTCTCGTGTCGGAAAACCATGTCGTTTATCTTAGAGAATTGCACTGAATATCCTCCTCATATTGAATATCCATGGCCACGATGATCACTCAGAAATACGTTTGTTTCTCATTTTTACTTTGTTTACAAATTTTTAATAGCTTTTCACAAATTAACAAAACGACCACAAACAAACTTAATAAAATTTGGACAAGGCAACGTCTGTCGGGTTAGCTAGTAAGTACCTAAAAAATAACCAAAATAATATATTCCTAATTGAAAAAACAGAGGACACGTGACGATATCCAACCATTCAAGGATATGCCAGTTAAATCAGGCGACATGTTGGTGAGTTACGAACAACGATGGCATACTATTATCACTTAAATTAGCTGATTTCTCAATTTTCAACAAACTAATCTATCAATAATGTTCCGTCAAAATTTAGCTATTTCCCAAACTCGGCGTATAATAAAAAAAAACTTTACTCGTTCTGGTTCCTTTTTGAAATGTTCAACAAGTTTTCGGACTGCCTACAATTATACAGTGAGACGAAAATATAGTTGAATACAATAATCTACATACCTGAACAGTTTGTAATGTTTCTGAAATTGAGCGCTTCACCGGAAAGGCGGTAAAAATGAGTGTCATAATTCTACAGGGTGGACCATAATAAATTACGTTTTTACAAATTCAATTAAAATTTCGTTAATTATCTATTTTTAGATTTCAGTTTCTTTTTAATAATATGCAACAGAACAATAATTCCACGATATAGGCGCCCTTTATTACAAATATTTATGTAGAAAAATATTGAATTTTTATATAGGTATATTTATTATTAATTGTGATCCACCCTGTATTTAAGAATTTTTATAATCTTTATCTATCTTTTTTTTACGCACTAATGGCAGATAATATTGCTTTGATTTTGTCAGGCAGAATGATTGTTAAGTTTTCTGATTTTGTCATTCTTATTAAAAGTAAAGATGCCCAATTCAAGATTAACAGCAGTTTTTCATTGCCTAGTAGGAAGAAATTTTTAATCTATTAAGTTAAAAGGTTTTCACGGTTACTCTTCTACCCAAATTTCAGGTAAATTTTTATACAATACAATTTTTTGACAGTCATATTTATCACAGACGCGTTTGAAACAATCTAATGCGTTCACAATGGAATTAATCTGAAATGAACGCTTTTTTTTGTATATTTTAACTAGACAAAAGTTGTTTTAACAATTAATTTTCTAATTATGTTATCAAACGCGGCGATTATTTATTACAACAGCTGAAATTCTTCTCAGTGTTTGGAGGAAAAAACATAGGCAATCTTTAAGAAAAATTAAAAATCAACAAATCTACGACAAAAGGGAATAGATTTTTCAAAGAAAATTCTCAAGTGTCGAGCTGCTGAGGCAGGACTAATATGCTTTTGGCCACCAAAAAAAAACCAAAACTAACATCGCTCATAAAAAAAAGCGGCCAGAGTTCAAGCATTATAACACGTTATTCACAGTGCTAATTATTTGAATGTGTTTTGCAAATTCTCACAGATTCTCTTCAGCAATGAATCGACCTCCAAACCGTTACTGAGTCAGCAAAATTCATGCGAAGGCGTTTGAATGAAAAGTTTCATCCCATCTGTGTACAAGAAACCGTTAAACACCCTTCAGTCATGGTGTGGAGTGTAATTAGCGGCGAAGGTCCTGGATCCCTATATTTTGTGGAGGGTATGATAAATCAGCATCATATGATGTTGTTTTGCCATACAAGGCGCCTTTACATAATAACAGGAAGGATTTGGCGTCACATTGCGAAATCCCTAAAAAATTTTCTTACTCTGAAAACTAAAGTATATTAAAGTCCTAATCTTACTAAACAAATCCTTGTCAAAAATATTAAAAAAGTGTGAATGATTCTCTGCTTATCAAAGAGTGCATACAAAGTTGTATCAAAACTATGCCGCGGGGAATTAATACACTAAAAAAAAAAAAAGATTAGTTGCTTTACACCAATGAATTTGTTTCATTAACAAATAATATCAGTTGATTTTCAGCTTACGTATTCGTTAAGAAAATTTATTGGCATTAGTTGATTTATCTAATCTTGTTTAGTCATAACATTTGTTAATTCAACTAATTTTTTAGTTAGCTTTGTTTTTGTTGTTGTCTTTGCTCTTAAAATGCATTTTGTAAATTTATTAAAATTATTTTCAGTAAATTTCAGTCTGTTAGACGAGAAATCTCCTTCATGTTATTTGTTAATAATCTTTCGGAATTGTGTATCCGAGAATCTTTTGTTTTTTCAACTAACTTTTTTGTTGAATTAATTCATTTTTACATAATGAGTTATCAGCTAAAACAGTCATTGTTTATTCAAGTCTTTAGAAGCATATTAACTAGTTGTTTGGCCGATTTTAAATATAAGATTAATTATTAAAACAGTTTGAATACATTAGTTATGAACTAATCGAATTTGTTAAAATATACAATAAAATTGGAAAGTTCTACTAATTTTTTAGTTGATCATAGTAATAAAATGCTATAGAATTTAATTATTTTTATATGATTTATCTGCCCGCAGTAGGCTAATAACATTTTTAAAAAAGAAGAAAAAAAGCATTTCGTATGGCCAGAAATTCTATGTACTCATCAGTACGACTGAGAGTTTCTGCCTGCTGTAGACGCTGAAGACAATATTAAGGAAACCCCATATATACATTCTGTATAAGTTCTGAGTGTGAATTATATGATGCAAAATTTTCTGATTTTTTGATTTCACGAATGTATAAGCCCAAATTACGAATAGAGTTTTAAAATGTCCAAACGAAATTGATTTTGAAAAAAACATTTGTCAAAGAATTTCAGATTTGTCGATTCAACAAATGTATTGGTTTAAATTAATTGTTTTACGCATAAGTTTCTAGAACGATGAAGTAACTGATAACAGTAAAAATGGTTATAATTTAATTCTCAGGTAATTTCTCAGTACAAGAGCAAATTGGCGCTAAACATTTTCCCAGTACACTTAAAATATTGTAATTTTTGTATGACAACACCACGGGTTTTAAGATTTATTCTATTTTTAAAGTTATATTTATTATTTTTCGAAAATGCCATATATGGAATTTTAGCTCTTTAAGTCAAAGCGTTCTCGAGTTATCGACACATGGAAAAAATCAAAATAACCATTAATACATAAATTTTGAGCGTGGGTGTCCCATCCTTTTTTTTTCTTTATTAGCAATATGCGTTACCAGCGAAATGATAAGTCAGTAAGACTTATTCATATCGACTAATGTAATTCTTTAATTTAGAAAATTGTGATGTTACATCATATTAAAAAAATCTATCAATTTATTTGTTGAACTTATTAATTGCATAAATTCGCTAATTTAACAAATCCTATTCTTAAAAACAAACAAACAATTTCTTTGTTCCTGCGAAAAAATTAATAATTTTATATGTTGATTTTTCTAATACGTCTTCTGAAATATGATTAGTTAATTTATCATAAAACATTTGTTAAGTGAACTAATTGAATTAGAAACTACATCTAAAGGATTTTCCAATATAACCAAGGGCAAAACAACTACTTCCAAAAGGAAATTGCAACTAATTAGCAATTTTAATAATTACTTAATTGTTTTATCAAATCAATTTGCAGGAATTACTAATACGTCTTAACAGATTGAAATTTATTGTAAATAATTTCAATAGATTTACAAAATGCATTTTAAGTGCAGAAAAAATCATTGAGCTTCTATGGTAGGCGATCAGATACAACCATACTGATGAGACCTCTCTGATCGCTGGGTCGAAAAGTTCAATCATTTGGTAATTAACAGGTATTAAATTCATTAAATACTGAGTATTTTACAGCTCTGGTTGTTACCTTCGTTGTATTTTAAAAATAAAAGAAATAAATCAAAATTAGCATGTAGCGCTTATCTAAAACTTTGTTTTTCTTTCACATTCCTCCTCCTTCATATGAATTTTACAAAATGTTTCAAAACCACTCCCGGTTTTGTACTTTACTTACATATGTACAAACATACATGTTCTCACATTTCTTGAAACCTTTAAAAACAAATTTTTCCTAATTTTTCCTTCAGCCTTTTTCAATCCTTACTTCTTCCTTTTTTTACGGTATAGCTTCAGGGTTACACTGTTCTTGGATAATGTTTCATGGTTACTGTTAAATTATTTCTTATTAGAATGTGCCTTAGTATCAAAGAGAAATAAACTCCGTGGAAAACCGTGAAGATTTCTTTTATGTGAATTTGTTTACCTTTAGGCTTTCCTTTAGGAGCTTTTAAAATCGCAGTGGGTTTACCCCAACTGTCGGTTGGAAAAGGATTAAAGTTATTATGTTTCTCCACCAAAATTTATTCAGAAAAAAAAAAAAAAAATTTGGAGATGGGAAAATAAAGAGAGATAGAAAGAGATTTTTTACGTATGTATGTAGGTACTTGTAAGCGTTTGCCGCTAAACAAATATAAAATTAGTTTTTTTTTTCATAATAGACAAAAGGTTCTTCCTCCAGGTTTATGTATCCATTAGCAAGAATCATATAGTGCCCTCATACTCAAAAAGTGCTAAAGCTTCAAGACCTATAGACATAATAATATCCTTAGTTCGGTACGGGTAGCTGGTATATCAACTGACTACATTTCATCTGAATTAATCCGTCACAAAGGACTCAAAGGGGGAGTCAAAGAATAAATGATGGCTCTAAGATGGAATGCTGTATAGGTATTGATTGTTTTTTTTTGTTTTTTAAACACTCAGAATATTACAGTCATACCAACAGCTAGACAAAGGCAACTCTAGCATATTCCAATCTGAGGAAATAGCAGTATGAACGCATGAAGGCAGGTGTGATGCTAAAATAGGATTTGCAGCCGAAACAAAAAATAACCTTTTCATAAGTAGCCAGAAGGCTGCCTTTAATTTGGTTGCAATAATCTCCAAGCTACGGAGGCAACATCTCGCGAACATCTCGCAACATTAATAAAATGACATGGGTCACTCTTTACTAGGTTTTATGGTATACGAACGTAATGACTCAGCTGACGAATTAGCAGGATTCGGCTAAACAGGTGGAGTATCTTCATAACCTGGGGCATGTCTATATAAACCTGACCTTTTTATAACAAAAGTGATCTCGTTGCCCTCATATGCAGGAATTGAAGTAATATAGATAGAGGCACTGCGGGCTTGTACTGGTTATTGGCTTTATCACAAGGCTTAAAACTGTTTCTTTTAATTCAGAGCAGACTTTTAACCACTACCTTTGTATTTATCCGGGACTTGCTCATGTCAGTCATCGTACTGTGGATGAGTTCTTCTTTGCTGATCACAAACAAATCTCGAAGTGAAATATTAAGAGTATAATCCATTTTCTGAACCCCATAGGTTGAATTTAAGACAGTTAGATTGTAACTACCATAGTCGCATCTGAATGGCGTTTCATAGTAGTGCGAATACAAGCCATGCCTAGAGAACTATGCCCGCCATTTAAACGAACCAATCAACCAAACGAATCTTTGTCAGTTTTTTTTTTTTATAATACAGAGTTTCTCAGTAGCTTTGTCAATTTTTATTTAGTGAAAAAATTCTTTTATGTTTTAGCAAACTTGGAATATAATTTTTCAGTATAAAAGAAATTAACCCCTGTCATCGTACCTAATTATAAAAAACCGAATTATGAAAAACCATCCGATATGATTGTAGACATAAATTAGTTGAATCCTCCATGTGGTATGATTGGCAAATTCCTTTGATAATATATTTCGTTGGAGAAATAATATAATAAATAATAAATTAATTAGTAATATCGAGATCTTCCTCCACTATGCTATGTTTGCCTTGTCAAGGAAGACAGACATTTCTTTTTTAAGCTATTTCGAGCTGTTTTTAGTATTTCACTTTAAGGTTAAAAAGCATCATTCAGCTTAGCATGCTACCTATATACGACTTTTACCAGATATCTGCTGTTTTCTCTTTAATTGTGGCAGTCATATATGCCTCGTTTTGATTAAAATAGAAATCAAGCTAAATTACATAACAAGTATTTAGTCAGTCTAAAAAAAACAAAAAAACAAGGAAATACAACATTACGAAAAACAATTCATACGTAACTAAATTTTTAATAAAGAAAAAAATAATGTACCTACAACTTACTAGTCAAAGCTTCCCAAACAACATACAATTTTTTAATATTAGCTTTGCTAACTTATTTAAATAAATCTAAAAGGATTTTGTAATGATTTATATTTGCAAAGTTACGGGTATTTTGCTAAGAAAACAATTTGAGTTGACCAAATTCAAATTAAAATTTTTTTCATTAGGATGCTACCAGACAAGATAACAATCTTTTATCTGCATCGTTAACAGAAAGTGGGTTACTACAAGGGTAAAAGGAAGCCTAAAGTAAACGTAAAACTATATAAATAATATACCTGATCAAGATAATACAGGATCAAAAATTGAATTAGACCATATCTAAAGGCATACATTACAGACTGAAAGTACTAAAACAACATAAAATAAATAAAAATAAAATAAAGATAAAAACAAAAAAACAAAACAAGAATAAAACTATGCTAATCTCTGTAAAGATGTGTCACAGAAAAAAACACAAATTCAATTAAGAAAATCTCTTTGAATGTTATGGGGCAATAGATTCCACAGACGAGTTAGTTGAACAATGTTAGAACCCTCATAAATAGCAGTGCGAAATCGTGGCATCGATAGTTTATAACCCCTGGTTGACCGTACAGGGCGGACCATACCACTTAGATAATGGGGCTGAGAGGTAGCCAATAGGTTATAAAAGAAAAATAAGGCCCTCCGTCTTAAATAAGTGGCCAGTGAATGGACGAGTAGCGTGAAATTGTTCTCATAAGGAATCGGGACTACATTCAACGTTATTGCAGGCAGGGCTGACGAGTCAATGGCCAATGAAGAGAAGTCAATGCATATAGCTTTGGTTGGATTAAGTTTCAGATTATTTACTTTAGACCAGTTGTAGATCTCGTTCAAATCGTCGTTCATTCGAGCCGCACAATCTTCGATTAGTCCTATTGGACGACTTAAATAGACCAAATGTGAATATCAACATCACGTACTACTTGCTGCAAATCATTGATGTACAGGCTGAAGAGCAAAGGTCCCAGAATAGATCCCTGTGGGACGCCGCTGCCGAGGGGAGAAAAACAGAATAGTTATTATTATCCAACACTACCCTCTTAGAGGCGGATGGAACTTCTAGAGAAATCAAAGCGGTGGAATAATTTTTCGAGCAGGCTCTTATGGCAAACACTGTCAAAAGCCTTAGAAAAGTCTAGGAGGGCCAGAATGGAAATTTCTCTCTTGTCCAATGCAGCGCGAATGTCGTTTGTGACCTTCACAAGAGCGGTTTCACAACTATGCCTAGGTCGGAATCCAGACTGCCAGCAACTCAATAAATCATTTTCCATTAAATAGTGTTGAATCTGCCAATACAATAACTTTTCAAAAACCTTAGAAAGAAAACAGAGCAAACTAATGGGCCTGAAGTCTTCTATTGACGTAGCTGAAGCCTTCTTAGGAATTGGATTGTAATTCGCTAACTTCCAGGCTGTAGGGAATTGACATTTTGTGATGCATAAATTAAAAATATGAGATATGGGACCAACAAGAAGTGGAGAAATGGAGCGAAGAAACTTATGTGACATGTCGTCAGGCCCCGAAGCATTCGATTTGATAGCAAAAATTGCTTTAAGCACCTCATCACCACCAACTCCTCGAAAACTAAAGCTATCGACGTCTTCACGTATATTGAATGCAGCTATGCTTTCTCTGATTGCTGATTGTGACGGAGTGATTCCAGCACAATCCGATGACTGTTGGTTGCTAGCAAAATATGAGTTTAATCCATGAGGAATAAGATTACTTGAGATCTTATCTTACCGCAGACGCCGGCGTTGCACCAGTACTCAAAATTTTCACTTTTTTAAGGAATAAATTGAAATGAAGATTTTGTGTTCAAATTATGAAAAAAATGGGGTTATTTAACATAATTATTATGTTATCTATGGACGTGCATCTTTTTCCGTACTTCGTTTGAACAGATTTTTTAAAAGGTTCAGACTTCAGAGCACTCTGAACAAAGCTTACAAATCCAGTATGCTCTGTGTTGTGGTAGTTTTCTTTTATATTGTCAACACTTGTGATTTGTGAAATTCTCATATCTATTGATAATACAAGACTCTTTATAAAAATAAATAAATAATAATAATAAAGTTATAAAAATAAATAAGGGTTGAAGGAAAGGAAGGAACTATGGAACACATTATTCACATTTCGGATAAGAAATTACTGATGGATTGATCTAAATGCTCAGAAGTCTATCTACTATTTGTCTAAGCAGTCTGAGCAATAATAAACCACTCAGAGTTCCCTGAAAGTAAATAAAGTTAGAAGAAATCGGTGTTCAGAGCGTTCAGAGTGCTCTGAATAGGATAAAAAATACACGCCTATACAGTTTTCAAAATGCCATTATTTCTTGACGGCTTACTGCAAAGTTAACTTAAGGACGAGTTAGGCAAGTGCCACACCAGACTACTGATGTTGTGATGGTGAAGTTTTAAAATAATCAGCAGCTGAAATATTGCGAGAACATCACATCATTACGTAATGCTACATTCACTTAAAGTGATCTGATTTGTATGTCAAAATTGTAAGCACTTAAAATAGAATTCAGTGAAGGGGAAGAGCTTTTGCTGCTTAAAACAATAAAAAATTAAGCAAAAGCAAAATAAATGCAAATATTTTGTGTGTGGTGGGTTATATATTAAAATGCACATATTAATATACATGAGTTTTTTTTATGGCATTTACATCTGAAGGAAAACTAAATATCATTCATGATAAACGATAAAGTCCAATTATCATTTATGATTAGGGATAAAAAGCCATGTTAATGACGATTGTCCATTGCAGACGCGATTTCCAATTTGAAGAAGCGTTTCGAATTGGTAGAAACCCTAATACTCGTCAGCACGGAGTATAATTTAATAAAAAATTCCATAAGAAAACATACCATCTTTTCCAATATATGCCGAAATTTCTCTCTCAGCTTTTTTCAATTTATCCCTTTTACAGTAATCTGCTCATGTTGATTCCCACAGGCACCTTAGTTTTTCAAGACTTTGCACCAAATTTGATACAAAATTTCATTCACTAATTTTTAGTATTTTAAACTAACCCGACTTAATTAGTTTGAAAACAAAATTTCGACTGATGTCAGTAAAAATCAGCAACATGCAAATCACTTGCTGATTATCAGCAGATCAGTATCAAATCAGTACATCACTACCTCTTACAATGTAGCGTGCCGTATTAAGATATTTGTGGTGCTGATATAATCAGAACATCAGCAATTACGTCAGCATATCAGTAGCCGTGTGTTGCATTTGCCTTAGGAAACAGAAAAAATTTCCTACTGTTTTTCATTGAAATCCTAACAACCAGAAAAGGAAAAAAAAAATAACAAGAAAATCAAAAATTCTCTTTAAAAATTTTACGAATAAAGACAAAAGATTTGAAAGCACAGATTACATGTAACGAAATAGAGTGACAATTGATTCCTCTATTTTCGTTAATAAATGAAAAGCGGCGGAAATTTCAGATTTACTCTCATATAATGTTGCCACGCTTTTGTAAAAGCACGTTTTTTCTGACATTTTGAGAGATGTTACCAAAGTTGATCCCAAAGTTGTTTTGCTGTAATCCTATGATATTTGAACAAAACGTGCTCTGTTTACATTCATTTTGCTCTAAAGAGATTAATGGGAGAAACTTATGCTAAATTCTCTGATTTTTTAGAGAAAAATGAGAATTTTATTTGGCAGAAATTTTACATCTCCTCTCAGTACCTCAGCCAAAGCGAAATTTATCTTTTTCTTAAAAACCTTGAGGGAGCACACTACGTACTAAAAATCATTATTATGAATAGTTTGAAAAGATTTTAGAGATATTTAAGAATATTTTATCATTCGGGTAATTCTACGTTGCTTTTAACTCGTTGTCGCACTACAAAAATGCATAGTCAAGTCCTCCATGTATACAAAAGCTTTTAGACTGTGATGTGACATATATTTCTTTCATTGTTGAAAACGAGAAAAACTTGCAGGGTTTTTCGGGTGTGTCCTAACTACTTATCAGGTTAACTTGGTTTTACTGCATCAAAACCGTTAATACATACATATGTAGTATGTTGCTGGCTTTATTTTTTTTTTTACTTAATCCTTAGATTAGAAACGGATGAAGTAGAAAAACTTAAGCATTTTTCTTCATGTAGTAGAACCGCACCCGTTTTAGTCATGGAAGTAGTAAACTACAATATTTTCAGAGCAGCCACATAATTTAGTGCTTGATGAAAATCAATAGAAGAGATCCAATTATATTGCAAAATTTTTAAATTTTTAAATTTATAATTCTTTTTTATTATTTTTTAAAATTTTAAGAATTTTTTTGTACCCCATTTATTTTTTAACAATATATCTTGGTGTTGCCTATGTATGGCTGATATAATTTATTGTTAGTAATTCAAACAATCACTATTCAATTGTGAACAAACAAACCGCCATTGGAAATTGGTAAAATCTTTTGCCATGCTGTTTATTTTTATAACTAACTCACTCTTATTTTACACTATTATTTATTATTAAAACAATTAAATTTGAGGCAAACGGGGGCTGGTAGACCCATTTCTCATAATTATAAAAATGTTACAGTAAAGTTTTTATTCATAATAAATACGTTTTCGTTTTGATTACTTCAATGCAGGGACCGAAAGAGTTATACATAAGTCTGGGTTTAACACTTTGTTATTGATATTTTATATTTTATCTTCTAATGAAATAGTTAAAAAAGAATTTTATTTTCTTCTGAGTAAATAACATTCTTATCTTAAGTTTTGTATTTCTCTCTCGGTTTAACATTTAAAAATGAGTTTTATTTTTTTTTTCTCAAAAAATAAAACTCATAATTCGAGTTTTTCATTTTTCTCAGCTTTTAACAGTTAGAAATGAGTTTTAGTTTTTTCCTCAAGAAATAAACCTGTCAGAATAAGGTTCTTAGGGAAAGGAAAATTGGAATCTGCAACCCTTTCTTGGTGTTGCCATTCATAGCTTTGGTTTTTCACTGTAAACGGCGTTTAAAAAAAAAATGTAAATTTAATTTCAAAATTCGGACTTTGGCAACTTCTTCGTACGATTGCTATACACATTTTAAAAAAAAAAATTAACAAATTTTATCTTGTAACAAATATATGACAACAAAAATAGAAAATGTTCATTAATAAGTTTTATTTCCCGAAGAAAATAAAAACTGGAATTTAAGTTTTATTTCCTGAAGAAAAAAAATAAAACTCATTTTTAATTCTTATAATATACGAAATATGTAAAACTCTGGCAAAGAGTTTTATATCGCTGTAAAATAATATAATTTTTTTTTTTTATCAGTTAAAATTGAAATGTAAAAAATATATCATACAATAACAGTTAGGATTGGATTTATATATTAAAATCGAAACTATCTTAATTTCAACATAGGCAACTAGTCTAAGTGCTGTACCCCTTTTGTACTACGCTACTTCGAAGAAAACTTTATGAAAGAGTTTTTTCGCTTACAAAAAAATAATAACAGTTATTTACGGCCCCTGCTTCAATGGGTTTCTTAATAATGCCTTTTATATTATCCACTACAAGGTTTTCAAGTATTATTACCATTTTCAAAAAAGCATCCCCGTGAGTTCATTTAGCCCATGCCTAGGGTTGATTTACTCAGTGAATGAACTTATTTGACTATATCAATTTAATAAAGTAATAAGCATGCAAAAAAAAAAGCAAAAAAAAAACAAAGTTTTAAATATCATTTAGTAATAATCCTTATTACGAAATAACGAAAATTCTTCATTTTTAAAATAATATATATGTGGTAATTGGTCAGAGGTCTCAAGCACATACTATGTTTTAAAAGGAAGCATATATTATGGTAATAGCAGTCTACATGATGCACGATTATCAATATACATGTTAATGTCAAGTTTTTAGGTGAGATGGAGCTACGACTGAACCAGACCCATTGGTTCATAAGATACTAAATCGGATTAATAGTCCATTGAGGTTAAATTGATGAAAGATAAAATTTTAGTGATATGGGTGATTGAATGGATCTCCAAGAACTTAGAATTATTAAAGATTAAAGGGCTGTGTAGCTAATAGGAGTCCTAACAATTTTCGAGAATTTTCATGAACTTATATAGTGAAAGGGTGGGTTTTATAAAAGTATAATTTTTTTCGATATTACTTCCCGGTAACTACAATGTATAAATGTGGAGCATATATAGCGGCCTATAATATGCTCGAGTTTATCAATAATTGGGGATCCTGGAGATGGGTAATTTGAGGTGCTTTGGAGGCATATATGGACCTTTCCGGATGTTTCGCTCCAGCCACGGAGCTCTTCAGCGGTGTTCCTTAAGCTTCATTATAAACAACCTCTTTGCAGAAATTTTCCTTCACATCTTTAGATGTATTCGATCGTTCCGTTTTTCATTTGTGGTTTCTTATCGTTCTGAATGTAACAAAAGCAATATGTGTCGATAAGTCCCAACCAGCAAATTTCTTTTTGAAACACTCACGACAAAAGTTATTCCAATGACAGGAAAATCAAGTTAGGAACACCATTAACCAATGCGAACACTTTCAATTAAAACCACTAGAGAGCCGAACATCATGAGCGTGTAAGCAATAAGACAAGCGTGCTTGTAATTTCGTTTTTTTTTTTTTATAATTCCCCGAACGACGCGAGCTACACAGTCAAATAAATACAGTTCCGTTGTCGATGTTTGCTTAGTTAATCGCAATGAGGCTACTAGTCCTGGTCTACCCTATACAATGCCGATTCTTTCTACAATACAGAACAGACCACTTCATCACTATAATTCAAGACCACGGAATCTCGATTATATAAAATCTATTCCTTAAAATATAATTTCATTATAGTTTTTCTGTATTAATAAGTTTTAATCACAATTTTACATACAAAAACCACTAAAATAACACCAGACTTGCTTTCGTAAAATCAAAAATATAAAATATGAAAAAGAAATGTCGAACTGGCGCCAACTAACGACTTAGCCTCTTTTCATTTTCACAAGTATAAATGTACACGAATTTTACACAAGATAACCTTTGTGCTATATAATCTAAGACTGAATCAGATTTAGTTATTTGTTGTTATTTGCAAAACGTCAAAATTATAAACACAAACAGCCTCCTGTTAACATAATTCAGTCTTCTAAGAACAATTCAAATAAATGCATAAATAAAATGTAATTTATTAAAATTCAAGCAGGGAAAAATAGAAATAATCCTCGGCATAAAAAGACCAATAAGCTCACTTGAAAAAGTGAGCCAGAAAATTCAAAATGTTGATCATAATAACAAAATTCAATAATTTTCTAAGTTCTAAGAAAAATCTTTAATTAGAAAATGCAGAAATTCATGAGGAACACCAGCATTTCTGCTATCTTATACTGCAACCATATAAAAGAAAAAAGCTAGGTGTTCTGAAATTAAATTTCAAGACAGTATTAAAGAAAATGTAAGAAAGAACATCTCATTTTGTGCTAATACAAAGGACACAATCAGGTAACGGTAATAGAATGTAAGGAGACATTTTTAAAAGATCTTAGGATAAAATAGAGGGAAGTACAAAAAGCAATTTAGGATTTTGCTTGGAAATCTGGCTAAAGAAAATCAAACAACCTGGAGAGCAGTCGGTTTATAATGAATTGCTGGTAGCAATAGAATCTCATTACTGCCGGACAAAAACATCAAACACACAATACCGTTCCAGTGACTTTTTTCTCCAAAAACTGAAATGGTATTTTCATTTTGAAAATTCTGTAGACATTTTCTTTGTAAAATGCGAGTATATTTTCGAAAGTATGTATTTCGTCAGTAATTATATTATTAGATTCGCTACACCACAAACACTGATCTCATTAAAAGCTCCACAAAATCTGACAAAATCACATATATAACTTGAAGTGGTAAAAAGTAGGTGGGTTTTACCCCCAATCATACGAAATATTTTAAAATTAAAAAATTTACCATATATTAAAAAATTTCAAATATTATCTGAAAAAGAAGGCATTTCTAGCAGTGATTGTAGTTGCGAGAAAAAAGTTAGGTTCCTTCAAATTTTTGTCATTCAAAAGGTGAAATAAATTGTGTTAAATTCTGGCATCTACATTGAAGAATTCAAACACAGCATCAAAATATTGCTGTCCATTTTCCAGAATTGCGAAGACTTGAAACCATTTTTTTTATTAACAAAGCTATCGCTGCTATGAAAGCTATGTATAATTATTGAAGAAGTGATTGAAGAAATATTGGTGTGAGAGGCTCAATGTATCAAGTTACGAGTTTTTGAATTTAATTTAAAATGTATTCCTTCATACCTCGATTTCTCTAAAGTCATTTTTGACCCTAGGTTAGGTAAGATGGATGACGCTATAAGTACCTCGCCTGCTTCACTTAAACCACTAGTGGCTCCATTGTACCCCTTGTCCTCATGGGATAACCTAAAAATTGCCCCCTATTCAGCCTGCTTCCCTTAGGAAACTCAGGCTGCATTTTTATTTTGTAGCACCCTGCGACTTGAAAGGAAGTTGCTACCCAGTAGCCTACCTCTTTTGTTCAACAGAGCGAGGCACTCACAGAGTACACGCTGGGCAGATTCGATTTCCTTCGAGTCGTTACAGCTCCTGCAGAGATCGTTCGCTGCTATACCCAGCCCTCTAGTATGGTCTCCTATGGCCCAATGACCCATAATAGATTCCTAGTATTTGTTTTGCTTAAGATTTTTCTGTTGATCCACCGTAAATTTGCCTTTTGATAAATTTTGACCCTAACTCTCACGTAAAGTTTCTATTTGAGGCTGTGTTTTTTTTTTTGATTCTGTGCAGTGCACTGCACAATACAGGAGGAATTGAAGTAAAAAAGGTTTTGGAATTAATGGAGAAAATAATAAAATTTCCGTGATTTGAATCCGATAAATTTCCGAGTAAAACTTAGCAGGTTTGGCGTTTTGTAAGAATTAGAGTCATCGTACCATTATCTATGCACCCCAAAAGAATACAGCTAGAGTTTACTATGTAATTTAAATTAATTTTAAAATCTTGTTTCATCAATAAAGCATATTTTATGAAGTAGACCATAGAGGATTTTGATGGATGATTCGTACATCAGGGTTCTATTCTTGACCTGGAAATTGTTTTATAATTCATATACTTGAGGTAAACTCAGGATGTTAGCATCCACTTTTATGTTGATGATTTGCAGGTCTACTTAATGATCTTATTGAAGATTGTTTATCTGCTATAAAAAAAATGCTGGTTTCAACCGTGTAATAATTGTTCAATTCGTCTACTGTAATTACTATAATTCATTATTTTTGTTATACACTTTATATATTTATGTATGTAGGTAAACCCTAGCCATACTAAGCTTACTATATTTTAGTGAACTGTTTTAATCCCTGGAGGGTTTCATTTGGGAGTCGGACAGAATCTCAACTGACCAAATTCAATACAAAAAAATTTCGACATATCGATAAATAGAAGTTTTCCGTTTTATTAAAAACCATGTAACGTAATGTGTATATAGCAAAACATTTGTAGAGCCATTTGTGAGGATTTTCATAGGAAATTTTCCGTCGCTTATGATTCATAGTTACTTTTTGAATCAATATATACATATATAAGTGGGGCAATAGAAATTCACCAGATCACTGTTAACCTCCTACCTGACCGACCGATCCAAATATTCTAGAAGTTGAGCTGGCTTGTCCGGCAAACATAGAATATCCGTCTCTCTTACAATTCTTCCTGTACGTGAAGAACAGAGAACGAGTGGTAGTACGTGAGCAACGGAAGACACTTAATAGTACATGTGCAACGGAAAGCCATCCAGCTCTCGCTGGTACGTTATAAACAACTAGTGGGAGTACATGGGCAATGGAGGCCACTACTCAGTACGTGTGCAACCGAAAGCCATTTTGCTCTGGCTAGTATTGAATAATATTAAGGTACCTGCTTGAGTTACCTGATTTAACTTGTAGGTTTAAGGTTTTCGTATTGAGGGCAAATAAAAAAAAAAAAATATATATATATATATATATATATATATATATATATAATATCTCTTATGACTGGATAGTTTGATTTAGTTCTTTTTGACTTACGGTAAACTGCTTTGAATACTATTAAGGTACCTGATTTAGTTACCTGATTTAACTTGTAGGTTTAAGGTTTTCGTATTGAAAAAAAAACTTCTTTAGTACCTGTACTCAGTCACTTTAAGTGTTACACTAACTATTTACTTTATTTTTATTGTTTTCTAGAGTTTATGCTTATATTTAATATATAAAAAACTACTGTAGATCTATGTACCCACCGTTTTAAGGACGTGGCCTCGGCCAGGGTCTTTCAATAAAATATTTTTGTATTGTATTGTATGTGACACACGGACAACTAGTGGGAGTACGTGATTAAAGGAAGCCACTAGTCATCGTACCTCTCAGCTAGATTTAGTCTCAGGAAAACCTTACTTTAAATATTTTACACTTATATTATGAACGTAAGCAATACAGCATGAAATTGAACTCAAACCAGCTATTGACATTTAGACTCCTAACTCCTCTGAAGCTACCCAGTGACAACCCAACATTTTGCTTACGACCGAAACTATTTTTGCTCGAGCAAACGACGTCAATATATACATATTTAAAAAATGGGTTTTCAGTATTCAATTTTATAAAATTCAGTTAAATTTAAAACATGAATAATTCACAAAATGCTAAAATGGTATGGGTCTGGGTCTGTAATGATATACCAACTACAAAAATCCAGAATTTTTCAAAAAATTTACTCAAACTTTAAAGAGCATATTTTCTTGATTGGTTATCATTATCCTTCAAATTTGGAATCCTTCCATTTCGACATTTTCCTCGAAGTATGTAAAAAATCATATTAAATTTCGGACTTATGTGGCTCCTTCACTACGAGCTACGGGCACCAACCTTTGCTTAGCAACCTCATTAAATATTTGTAAAGTTTTGAGAATTGACACCAAGAAGCACTTTTAAAAGATTGGAAAAGTTATATATAAACAGGCCTTTATTCATTTGTAAATAAAAGCAAAAATTGTCATTCTGCTTTAGAAAAAGTCTGAGCCGACATCTTGTCGAAGTATTGTTGTTTTGTATATCGATAATATTTTAATATTGTACAAAAAGTCAGCATTTTTGATAGAATTTTATAAGTCTGGCCGAGTCTAGCTAATAAGTTTAATTCTCCGTCCGATTTATTGTAAATTACTTTATTCAGTTTGTTGATATTCCGCTCATCAGAGCTTGATACGTTGTACCGAGTTAGTGCTCCAAAGGAGCCCATTGTATGATAATTGTGGTACAAATATATTAAAAACCAAGCCAAAGCAATTCGTGTTTGTTTCCAACTATGTGGTCAGACTCCGAGAGTCAAATAAATAGGACAACATCTTGTAGCAGGTTACACCACCAAAGGCGTTATTTGCACCGTTCGAAATACATTAGGAGTACTCCTCACCGTTTATTTGATACTCTGGATCGTCTGAAAACTGCTGTAATTACTTGACTGCTGGTAGCGGGCTCAAGTAGAACATCGTTCACCCAGAACTTAATATCATGACTATTTCATAAATTGAGTTCTAGTATGTAGATATCCAGTAGTACACATTTAATCACCAAACTTAGTCTATTTTTGTATTTGTATTTCGTTCCGTTCCTAATTGGTATATTAAAAGAGGCTGGATATGATATTCCTTTTTTCACTAACCCGTTTTCAAAATTAATTTTTTCAAGTCTGCAAAAGATAATGTAATATTTCGGTAATGGAGCATATTTGATTTTGAATTTTGCAAAATTGAATTAAAGGAAACGAGATTTTAATAAAACGTGAAATTGAAAGAATGGGACTTCGTTAGAACTGCTATTAGAAATTGGTAATAGGTTTTCAGAATAATAGGGGAGAGCAGGTAGGATTAGTATACTTTTTACACTAAGTCATGTAAAAGCAAAACTAATAGCTATTTCCAAATAATCTCAATGCTGAAGAATTATCTACATATCTGGCTTTAATATTAGTGTATCTCAGTGTTGATACAAAGTAACATGGCAAAGCTAAGATGAATTTCCCAAAAACTGGAAATCCTACGAAAGCACCCCACACGCGGGGTAGCTTCGAACGTAGAGTAGGGTACATTCGTATATAGTGGGGAGCCTCCGTATATAGTGGGGAGCCTCCGTACATAGTAATTAAAAAGGCTTTTTATATGAAATTAAACATTTAATGAGTTCAAAATTAACACAAAATCAACTTTAAATATAGTAATTATTGCACATTATACATAGTAATATCTTTTTCAAATCTAAAAATATTAGCTGTTCTTGCTGTAGAAGCAGATTTGGGTGGTGGCAATACATAGACCACGTCTGATAAGTAAACGGTTCCTTCGTCTTTGGTATTGGGAAAGCCTAATTTCCAGGCTTCTTTCTCAGAAATGAAACTTTATATTCAGTGGGGTATTTTGTTACCACCTGTTCAATATAATGTAAAACAGTCTTTTTCTTTTCGAACTTCACCAACACAAAGCTATCTTCTTTAATGTTTTCCGTCATAACTGGAATTTTGTTCCCAATATCAGGTCCTTCAGACATCTCTTCTAAGGAAGAACAAGAACTTTCTCTTAAATTTATGTCAGTCTCACCTTCACTATCAGTCTCTAAAGTTTTCATCTGTTTCTGTTTGGTTTTTTTATTTGTATTTGATAGCAAATTTAACGCGCGCTTCATCTCATTAGCCTTTTGTTTTCTCTCTTGCTCTTGTTTCTTCATCTCTTTTTTCTCTTTCTATTTCTATAAGTCTATTTTTTCGGGAGTATCTGTATATATCCTTGTTTTTCCTTTCTTCGTCTTTTTAGGGCATTCCTGTTTACTTTAGGGTTAGGTCGGATAATTTCTGGCATTATTAATCCCACAGATGATGTAGAGGGTGATGCAGGCGGCAATCTAGATGATACATCTTGTTGAGTAAGAGTTATTTCTTCAGGTATAATTTGTTGCATATTGTCATCTGAGACTGTTTTAGAATCGGAATGGTAAACTTGCACAGCTGCAAATTCTTCGTCACTGAAATTCAATTTGTTGAATGGCCATATCCCAGTCTTTTCAAAAGTACTTGAAATATTTTTGCAGTTAAATGATTCAGAATAGGAAACTTTGGCCAGTTTTGGAATATTGTATAAAAAGGTCCAAATACTCCCACATCTAAAAGTTAGAGACGGTGCGTTGTATGGGGAGGAATCGACAGATAAATAATGCCATTACCACGAACATAGTCCACCGCTTCTATTGTCACATGACTTTCGTGATTGTCGACGAGGAGCAGAATAGTGTTATCTTTAGAGCAGGATGATTTTTTTTTTTTGAGTATGTTTCAGGACTTCCAAAAATATACTATAATTCCTCCGAAACAAGTTGGACAATTTGTTATTGGTTTTTTTTTCGCTAATACCTTTGGCGTGCTCAGCTATGTGGATATCCCTGACTCATCAAAATTATATATCCGATCTGCAGTGAGTGCATATTTTTTCAAAACATTTTCTAGGTGTTCGTAGAAATTAGTTACGGCCGTCTTGTTGAATCCATAAGATCATGCTGCACTTGTATTTTCAGGTTTCCTCATACTTAAATTTGCATTTCGCCTACGATAACTGTCCAGCCATTGTTTTCCTGCAATTTAGTTATGATTTCAGCTAGGTGGATAATGCAGCTGATTCAATTTTGCAAATTCGTATGCCAGTTTCCTCACCTGTACCATTATCAACCCATAATGCATTTTGGAATATTTCGCGATGTACTCATTCAATAGATTCTCTTCTTCGGTAGTGAAAACTTGATTCGATGTGAACTTGGAACAAAAAACACGCGACGGAAAGTTGTTACCTTCTTTTCAGCAGCAGCCCTTTTATGGAAGTTCATTAAGCGACTTTGAAGTGTTCTCGGTTTGATGCCGTATTTTTGTGCGGACTTCCTAATAGATAAAGTTTTATCAAAACTGCTTGCATTGCAAACTTCATTGCATCACCTCTCTCGTTCTAGTACTTTTTTTTACATATATTCGTGGCATAATCCTAAAATAATAATAATTTTATTGAAGCAATTTTTTGAACTAACGTGGCATTCGTACGAATCCATCCCACTCATATCTGTAATAAGGTCCCCCAACCAAAAGAATCAAAAAATTATTTCAAAATAAAAATAACATTTGAGGTTAACCCAAAATTAATGTTTACATATTAATCTAACATATTAATCTAAGGCACTTATTCAAAAACTATTATAAATTACTTTAACAATCTGAGCAAAACTTATTACGAATGAATGTTTTCAAAGACGAGTCGAAAAATTACTTACCCGGTGCGAAAACACGTATCGACTTGTTCCAACAAAACTAACTATTGCACTGCCACTGCGCTTAGCTGTTAACATATGCGTATAGTGGGCCTCATACACACGCAAATCCAAACGCGTCATCATGTAGAATAGTGTAGAAATGACTGATGTACGAATGCTCCCTCCGTACAAATCCTACCTACTCGCCTAATTTTGAATTTCTTCGGAATTATTACTTTTTTTTTTATATTTGCTTTTTCGTTCGGAATTTGTTCATCACTATAGAGATATTAATTTTTTTCTTGCAAATAGCATCTTCAAAAGAAAAAGAAACAAGAATTTTTTACTTCTTCAAAAATTATTTCCGTATTTAATTTGGGATCATTCTTTTCAAAAATATCAAGAAATTTATCGCAAGCAATTTTAATACTCACCTACGAAAAGGAATCTCTATTTAAAAAACTTCACATCATTATTATACTCCCACATTTTGTAAAAAAAAAACGAACTTACCAAGTTCAGTCGATTTAAGAATATTTATAATCCTGAAACCAAAAAAAACCGCCCTTATTATCATTGAAAAGGAATAACGTTTCCTTTACCTCAAATATCTCCCGTAAACCCTTGAATTATAATGCTTCTCTTTGAACTCAAGTGATTTTGATGATTAATTCAGACTCTGAGGCTTTCATAAATATTTAGGAGATCGTGCACTGAAATACCGCCTCAAATCACACAAAATAATGAAAAATGCGAATCCGCATTGAGAAATCGGCGAAAGAAGGTAGGTCGAGGCAGGTTTAATTGGTTTCTTTTTTTTCTTTTTTTTTTTTTGCTCACTCAAAATGTTGAAAAATTTAAATAGGAAAAGCATTTGCGCCTGAAAGGGAACTGGGAATAATCTCAATTCCAACCGAAGGGAGAAGAAACGAAATTTTCATAACATAAATTTATGGTAAATACTAAGGGAGATGAAATATTGCTTTCGGCGGCGACCAGAATTTATGGTAATTTTGTTAATGATATTTTATGAAACCTCAGAAAATGATTCATAGCTGCCGGTCGACGACGACGTTAACAAAAGTATCTAAGCTTTTCAAGATTTTTTGTTTCTTTTTTTTTTTGTTTGGTGCTTTTCTAAAAAAAGGCTCGAAATGTTGTCGACTTCCATCCAGAATGTTTAACGAACCTTAAAGAATCGCATGGAAACTCTCTCGACCCAATTAATTTAATTTTCTCTGTTTTTTTAGATTTAGGCTTTTGAAAGTTCCAAGTATTTTCGGTATGTAGTTAGCTTCCTAGTGGTTCAAATTTTACTAGAAAGCATTGCATGAAATCGATGAGGTGGCGCTATGTGGGTGTACTAAGGGTGGTTCTTTACTAACACATCTGCTGTTCAGTCAGAAGGACTAAAATGGGAAAACCATGTATCACTCTTGAATGACAAGAAAACGTATCAATTACGAACTTGATGAAATTGCCTTTCCACTCGAATTGAGTACTTTACAGAAGCCTCTAAATTGCTATCTTGTTCTTATGATATGTCTCCCCAATAGGAAAAGCAATCAAGGGAAGGTCAGATCAAACTACACTCAGTCACGCCCTATAATCCTGTGACATATTAATGTGATGTGTATAGAACTACTGTGTACGTACATCCATTACTTAATATTGTGTGATGGAATTGGCAATCCATAAAGAGAATTTTTCCCTAAATATTTCACTAATCCCAACGATGTTGTCTTGCCGCCTGGATGGCACAAAGCACCGATAAGACACAATTTTCTGGCGTACAAAAAAGAAATGAGATTATTGTTTTGCCCGGGATTCGGATATCAGAAAAGCAAATATGTGTTCCATCTAGGTCACGATGGAGCAAATAGCACGCGCTTTATTCAATTACGATAAGAGCTTCCATTTGTTATTGAAGATCGTTTATCCATTTTTCATAGATGAATCGATTCGGGTTTGCATGAATATGTAGTGATAAAAATTGCTCATAATATGTGCCAAACCAAGGCAAATAGGGTGAGTTTTCTATACTTTGGTTTTTTTGTTACCCTTATTTGAGTAATTCAGTTTGACGTAAACGTGCCGTACATTAAGAATACTGGAAACTGCAAATCTATGTCAAGAGGATTTATAGCATTCTCATTTCGTTCGATTGATTTGAAATCAAACTCTTGAGAGGACTCTTCTGGACTAATAACAGTTTGATTGTGACATGATAGTAGATAAAGTGTTAATAAACTATTGGAAAACAATACAAGGAGACTGTAATTTATTTCGTAAGTAGTGGTTAAGTATATAGAGAATGAAAAGTTATATCTACGATGTCGTTCTTTTTAAAGCAAGTTATAAGGGTTATGATTGATGGAAGACTAAATAAATGTGCAGGTGGAAGACATATCTCTTGGCCAGCATAAGAATGAATGAAAGTCTATCACAAGAATAATAAGAATCGACCGATAGTAAACGCTTGAAACGTATATCAATTGAGGCATTAAGAAGGAATAGGGACGAAAAATATTATGAAAAACTGTATTGTCACCTGCTGCAGTGAAAACTTGGAACCGCAAGACACCTTTAAAATTTGAACTACAATGGCTAAAGAATTATTTTCTTTGAAAACTTATATAATAGATTTATATGGATGCTTTTTGAAAAGCCAGTGGTGTGGTTTAGATTAGAGTAGATTATAGTAATTTGTTATCAGGATTATCCGGAATAATTAGAATCCGATTCCTCAAATCCGGATCCAAACTATACCGATCCGGATCCGAAATATCCGGATCTGAATCTGAACAATCCATATCCAGACTAAGCAAGAAAGGTTGAAAATTTCTTCCGAATTGCATTGTTTCATTCGGAAAATGAGAATTTATATTTTCCCAATGAAGCATGAAATTTTGAACCTGATTTGCTTAGTCTGGATCCGTATAGTTCGAATCCAAATCCGGATAGTTTGGATCCGGATTCAGATAGCTCAGATCTGGATTCGGATAGCTTGTATCCGGGTTCGGTTAGCTCGGATTCGGATCCAGATAGTTCAAATCCGGTTTTCAGAAATCCGATAGCTTGCAGATACGGGTATCCGGATATGCGGATATTAGAAAATTCGGATTCAATCTTCAGCTCTAGTTTAGATTATAGATGGCGCTCAAATCGCTAGACGGATTTTATTTTTCACACTTGTCATCTTGTTTAAGTATTCAACCTTATTTTCCTTCGAAAGTGGGTAATTTTGTGTTGTTTTTTTTTGTAGCTACATTGCAAACCCCATTCAGGAAACTAAAGATAATCTAAAAATTTATTATGGGGATTCTGATCCTTCACATGAATTACTTCATCGGTAGGTACTTCAGGGACGTTCGAATTAGATTGCAACTTAAGTGATGATCTTGAAATCCATGATATCTTAGATGAACGCTTTTTCTCATACACATTTGGTCATGAGAAAGCTATCTGCAAGATAAGTTTTGCGTTTACTTATAGTTGACCAAAAATGGAATAGCGACCATTTCAAAGTAGTGTTTGGACATATTTAATTTAATTCTAAGAGTTTTTAACATTTTAATACTACCGTTGATGCAGCTTCAATACATCTATCAAACATGCTTGGATGTCATAATTTTTATCGGCTACCTGAAAAAGAAAAAAACAATCACAGGACTCTTCCGCCTATTCTTCAGATTTAGTCCCTTCCGATTTCTTTTCCTTTCCCAAACAAATAGTCTGGGGAAAGAAATTTGTATCAAACGAGGATACTTCATTGGTGACACAAACACCGATTTGGTAGAGTTTGGGAAATTGTATGTTTTGAAAAGCTTGAAGAATTTAGAAAACCTTGCGGGAAAGAGTATCTAGCTGAAAGGGGACTATGAGAAAAATAAATCGAATTAAAAAAATAATATTTCACATCACGGTCAATGACTTATCAAATAAGTACATTTGACACACAAATTCGTGTATACCTTTGACTTGCTTCCTTTCTATTGGAGGAAATGAAGTTTTTGTATGAAAAATTTAGTACGTTATTAATTATCTTTGGCAAAATAATCACAAAATGTAGTCCAAATAAATTAATATCACAAAACTTACCACACAGAAGAAATTATCACAAAAACGAATACACATAAAAACTCAAATCCATTAGGAAATAAGAGAAACTTACATCAATCTCAGAAGTTTTCTACCTGTCATTTCAAATAGACTAACTTTCCTGGAAGGTTTTCGTTGTAGTAATAACAATGCGTTGATAATCGATAAGTTTGGGGTACCTATCCCTGAAAGCAAAAGGCATCTACAATATATTGATGAGCTTCGTTAAATATTTGCAGAGAAAAATAAGAACCTAAGACAGATTTATATTCTAACGGGAATTAAAATTTGAAAACATTACCAAAAACAATGAAGACTTGTGTTAGGACTTTTCTTAGAAAAATTGATAACGGACGTTGGCATCTACGAAAATTTATAGAACAATTCTGCCAAATTCAGTAATCGTAATCGCGCCGAATATTGTTAGGATTTTACCTCTATACCTACATGAGAAAATTTTTCTTTTGAAGACGGATCTTCTCGCTTTATGAATTTGAAATCCGTTTTCTTTTATCAGCCCTCTGCGGGCGTACACAGCTTCGATTTTTTTTTAATGAATCTGGTTTTTTCTATTTTTCTCAATTTTTTGGTTTTTGTTTTTTCATTTCTCTTTATTCTATTTTTTCAATTGTTTTTCAAGTCACTCAATTTCGCTATTTGGGATTTGTTGATGAGTTAAAATCAAGACTTGAAACTTGTGAACCAATATCAAATGGGTTGTGTTATGAAATAACAAATAAATTTTTTTTTAACTTTTGCTATATACAGGAGAATAAAAAAAATGCCTTCTTGAACAAAAAATACATATTGTAAAAATGCAGATTAAATTAAATCACTACCAGAAAATATAAATTCCAGAGAGATACCTACAGGCCAGAAATGGATATGCTGTTTACATGAAAACGAAGCCTCCAAATAGTAATGGGAATAAATTCCAAAATTTACTATCAGTGGCTAGGGATTGCCAATAGTTGGAAAACGGAAAACTATCGATACACCGATATTTCCATTTTTTTTTTTTAAATATCGATAAAACATCATATTTGGTGTTAAAATATCGATATCCTTAGTATCATCGATCAGATATTTGCTATTATATGTATAAATATAGTGCTATGCAGTGCATACTATGTTGTTGCATATCTAATTAAAGGTCTCGCCGAGTACTATCGAGTGGTGCGCTCTTTTCCTGCTTCAGAAAACTTTCTCAGGACGTTTTTGTCGCCGGGAAAACCTACTTTCATGCACTTGGGTAACATACCCCACTTACTACATTTCACATAATTTTTTTCCGTTCTTTCTTTCAGGGAGTAATGTGCTCTATTGTGAACATTTTTCTCATAGGAAGTCATTTTCCACGACGCACCAATTTCGCACAATCAGGAGAGGAAAAAAGTCCACATTTTCATCCAAGAAAATCGCTCTCAAAATACATCCGATCGCCATCGCCAAAGCTTTCCTCTTAATAGAACAAAATGTTGTTAATAGAATATTCTCAGAGTATCATAATGCGTCGCTTAAGACATCTCTCATGTCCTAAAATTATATGATAACCGGGCACTCGAACAGAATGTTTTTTAGCGATACAGCTATTGAAATATCGATACAAAGATTTTTAAAGTATAAAATATCGATACGAATTACCTGTATAGTAAGAGGATAAATATCGATATATCGAATATCTTATCGATATCGGCCATCCCTACCGGTGGCTCGCACAAGATTGCCTCAACTCAACGGGCGGCGCATACTACCGGTGGCTCGCATTTAATTGTGCTATCAGGCGGTTCGTAACACCAAAAATGTTGATCGTTAAATAACTAAAAAAAATTGTCATATAGTTGAAAATTTAAATAATGAAATTTAACGCATATTAATTGCAAAAAAAAAAACACAAAATTGTATTTTAACTCAATATTATAAACATAACTTATAGGAATTTCGTGATTTTACGATAAAAATCAGTCGAGAACGGAACAACCAATTTTTCTGATTCAAATGCCAAATGAAGCTAAGTACTTTATAGTTTTCATAAAAAAATATAGCAACATCGAACGAAAAAAGTTTTGTAAATAATAGTACAGACAAGAAATACCCAGATATCGACGGTCGTACTAAGAAATTGATGTGTGAGAAGAGCTCATTGCAAACCTCAATAATTCACTGATCTCAGATCAGTGAGTTATTGAGGTTTGCTTGATCCCGGCTAAATGTATCATGGGTACGAACCAAATAATTTTTTCAATTAAGGCAAAAATTGATTTTTTCCTTAGAATTTAAGTCGACCGTATTTCTTCAGAATCCGTGTGCATTATTGGTGGCTGTAGCCGGTCCGAACAAATTCTGTCTGTCGTCGTATTGACATTAATGCAATACTTACTTCTTTTAATAGTTGGATAAGCAAACAAAATTACAAACTTTAGCGAAATTTTTTTGCATGGGTACAAATTGCACATTTGGGGTAAGAACGCCTAAGCTGGTATCACTAATCGCCACAACCAAATTAGATGTTGCATTTTTTGGTTTCCGTATTTAAGAAAATTGCACATTATAACAAAAAATGGATTCGAAAGATATTGTTTCACACATCAGAAATGTTTTGAATATGATTAAGTATTTGTTGAGGTACAAATTGTATTAAAATTCCAAGTAGGGAAAATGTACCAGTAGAAAGATTAGGAGGAAATTAATGCAAATCGGCGATAAAATGTGAGTGCCAGTGAAATTTCAACTTACTCCAAAGAAGGAATAATTGCAAGAACTCTCAGCGGTTTCGACTTCTCTGCTTGCCTAGTCCCTAGTCGCGAAATATGAAAATTCATATCGGGATCACTGACTTATAACAATGAACTGAGCGTATTGCCATTTTCCCATAGGAAAGAATGGCACAAGTTTTACAGTTTTCTCTTTCGCCTTATGGCAGAGTTGGAGCTACTAATTCGAAATATTTCTTACTAAACGTTATCTTATGCCATTTGATGGTTTTATGTTGGCTGCAGATGCAGTTACGGTAGAAAGAATAAGGTAAAGATATTGTTTACCATGCTCCGTCTCTCTTGCCCATACGCACGATTCAGTTGAAAATTAAAGTCGAAATGAGTTTAATTCATTATAAGTGATTAAAATATCACTTGGACACAAGAAAATATATTTTTTTAATTTAATTCGATTTTCGGGTGTAAATTTCATGTGATTGATTGAGGTTTACATGTTTTTAATGTAGTAAAAGTTTTAAAGGTTGCTCTAACGGTGATATACAGAAACACAATATTTGTGCCACATGGAATAGCAAATCCCTCAGTCCATTGTTATAAGTCAGTGATCGGGATTCAAATTAAGAGAGGGCCTGCAGAAATTTGACGTTACAAAATCGATACTCTGGCTCACCTGTGCGAATAATACTATGTAGAAAGATCAGTGCTTTACCCTTTAAGTACGAATCTAGAGTACAACCCAAGATCAATCATATGTAAGTATAGATATAAGCAGAACGACGCAAACCGAAAGCAAACCGTACATAGTCGTTGAAAGCAACCTCAACCTTTCGATTACAAACTGAGTCTATTAAACCATAAGCAAAAAGAGGCACCAAAAGTGTCTTAACTAGTCTCAAACGCAAATCAGCGGGAATCATAATTGCAGACAGCCAGAGTCTTCCAAGCCCAACATAAAATTTGCTTACTATATATTTTATATGATCACAGCACCTCAAACAATTACTAATTTTCACCCCCAAATTGGTTATACAGTTTACATAAGGTAGTTCCACTTTATTAAACATAATTGGGAGAAAATCCTTAATAATAAGATCAGAAGTGCATAGCCGTCTCTCTATGCACTGCGATCACTGACATGTATATAAATGGACTGACTGATCTCCTGTTTCATGTGGCACCAGTTTTGATTCAGAAAGTGTGTTCTCACTGGCGCTGTATTTAAATTATTTGGGAATTTACTTATACTAAATGCATGTCAGTGGGATTTACAGAACTTACCACAAAAGTATTTGGGACTATTTGTTAAATTTTAATTATAAGACGAAGAAAGTGATTTTTAAAAGGCTATTTTGGTTGGAAATACCGCTGAATCGTTACAGTTCAGTGGGAAAGCATGCTCTCATGGAAAGAGACAGGAACATGAAACTGGTGCCATTTGCTTTCATGCATTTTTGGTTCAACGAGCAGTCTATTTATATACATGTCAGTGATTGCGATTTATTGGGATTATGTCATGGCTAACCCAATTTCAGACGTTATGCCGAAACTTCATTTAAGTGCCACACTGGGGACCTGCCCTTTGAAATGGATCACTTAAATGATACACGGATGGATCCAAAATCTAAGGTAGAACAGCCGTGGGCATGTACGAGCCGAAGTGCCATCTCCCAAAGGCACTGGGGCCAGACTATCTATTCTCTTCGAGAAGAATACACAAGAATATGCGTGGAGCTAAAGTACACATAATATCAGACAGCCAAGTAGCACTTAAAGCGTTAAATACGTTTACCTTTGAGTCTAAGCTTATTTGGGACTGTCTCACTTTCTTGATGCAACTGGCTGAAGCAAAGAAGGTGACGCTGATTTGGGTGCCAGGACATGAAGGCAATATGGGTAACGTGATTGTGGACGGCTTTGGAAAGAAAGGAGCCAGACTTCTCTTTATTGGCCCTGAGCAGAGTCTTTGAACACCCTAAAAGTCACCTCTCAGCTCAGATCGGGCTTTGGGAAGACAGAATTCAAGATGCACATTTGGAAAATATCCCGGGGTTTAGACAAGCAAAGAAGTTCATAAAGTATTCGCAACAGAGAATAAAAGCATTCCTCACAGTTAGCAGAAAGGACTTAAGGCTCATAACGGGCCTATTTACTGTGCACTGCCCTACTCTCGTCTTAAAAAGATGAGTAAGGCTGATGATGACACCTGTCGCTTCTGTATGGAACGTGATGAAACCCCTGAAAATGTTCTATGTTACTGTAAAGCTCTGTCCCACATAAGGCTGAAACATCAAGGAAAGGCATTTGTACTGCCAGAAGATGTGGCAAAAATGGACCCCAAGAGCATCATAGGCTTTATAAAACACCTTAAATTCTAATGGACGCCCTAGGGCATTTAAGATACAAAAGGACTTATATGTCGCGATGACTAGTTGAGCTGCCTATCTACCTAAGTTACCTACATACCTAAGCTGCATATCTGGCTAAGCTACCTACCCAAGCTACCTACCTATGATGATCGGATGTTTATTTCATTATAAAGAGGAAGGTATGCCGTTAATAATTGAAAGTAACATCAGCCAAATGACCACCACGACCACGCCTACAGGACCATATCCTTTTCATGAAATTTTCCATAACCAAATCGCAAAGTGGCTGCCCTATGTCCTCGATAGCCTCACGAATTCCATCTTTGAGGTCTTGAATCGACACTGGGCTGTTGGCGTAGACCTTCCCTTTTATGTGACCCCAAAGGAAGTAGTCGCAAGGTGGTAAGTCACAAGATCTCGGTGGCCAATTGTGATCACCTCTTCGAGAGATAACACGGTCCGGAAACTTTTCCCGTAAAAGATCAATGGTTTCGTTGCTTGTATGGCACGTAGCGCCGTCTTGTTGAAAGTAAACGTTGTCCATATCAATACCATCCAATTCCGGCCATAAAAAATCATTAATCATCTATCGATAGCGCAATCCATTGACCGTAACTGTTGCTCCAGCCTCATTTTCGAAAAAGTAAGGTCCAATGACCCCGCGGGACAATAAACCGCACCATACAGTCACACGTTGAGGATAGAGAGGCTTTTCAGCAATAACTCTTGGGTTTTCCGAACCCAGATGAGACAATTTTGCTTGTTGACGAAGCCATCGAGGTGGAAATGGGCCTCATCACTCAAGATTAGTTTTCGATGGAATTCCGGATCATTTTCATACATTTCAAGGACCCAATCAGCAAAGACTCGACGTTGTTGAAGATCGGCCGGCTTGAGTTCTTGTATTAACTGAACTTTATAAGCCTTAAGACCCAAATCTTTATGCAAAATACGGTGTAATGAAGTTTGTGGAATGCCTAGTTCCAAAGAACGACGATGAATGGACAAACCTGGGTTTTCTTCAACACTTTCAGCTACAGCAGCAATATTCTCGGCTGTTCTTGAGCGACGTGCACGGGTTTTATTCTTCACATCACTAACTTGTCCCGACAGCTCGAATTTTTCTACCAATTTCCGTATTGCGGTCCGACAAGGTGCTTCACGACAACCCAAAAATGTTCGAGTTTTACGAACCGTCTCTGCCACATTTTCACAATTTTTATAGTGAATTTTAATAATTTCAATGCGTTGTTTAATCGTGTATCGTCCCATTTTTATTAATGGCGTAGTTTTACTTGTCAAATGTCAAAAAATGACAACTCCAAAAGTGACATCTACCGAAATAGCGGGCTAATTAAAATATCACCTCGTATTGGAAAGCCCTTTAGTTTAGGTAGGTAGGTAGCTTAGGGAAGTAGGTACATAGCTTAAGTAGGTCTGTAGCTTAGGTAGGTAGGTAGTTTAGGTAGGTAGGCAGGTAGCTTAGGTAGATAGGTAGTTTAAGTAGTCCAGTATCTGAGGTAAATAGGTATCTTAGGTAGATAGTAGCTTAGGTAGATATATAGCTTAGGTAGGTAGGTAGCGTTGGTAGGTATCTTAGCTAGATATGTAGCTTAGGCAGATATGTAGCTTAGGTAGGTAGCTTAGGCAGATAGGTAGTATAATCGATAGTCATTCAGTACTCATTCATAAGTAATTCTTTTGAGTAACGCGAATGAATACCTAGTAATTAGATACCGAATCTTTGGATTCATTTTTAAAAGGACAAAAATGTAATTACCGATATTCTGTACTCTTTCAATTGTAACACATTGTCGACTACCTAATCTTTTATCTATGACTCAAGTGATTTTTTTAGTAATATTTTCAGCACTGTAGCGCTCAATCAGCATTTAAAAAAACAAATGGTTGAATTTCAATTCATTTAGAGTGTCTTTATTAGCTCTCCAATATCGAAAAGCGCTACACGGGAAAAATTGTTGTGAGTCTACCACAGAACAAGAAAGCATTATAAATCGCAATTAACTTATGTGGTAGGAGGGCCTTATTCCCCCGCTCATACAAAAAAAAAGAAAAGAAAAGAAGAAAAACAAACAAAAAAACAATTTTCCTTTTTAATGAATATATAAGTGACGCTAAATGACTAATTTTCTCAATAATCTAGATTAACTTGAATCTCTTAATCGACCTTCCTGCCAATTTCTCCGTTTCTTAATATTGCGTGTCTCCCGTTTTTATTTCAATTTAAATTTCATCAACGACGACGAACGACTCCAAGAAGGCTCAATTAATTTTCCATTTATGTATAAAAATACAAATTCTATCTCGAATTTTTCATTATTTCATGATTTGAGGCAATATTTTCGGAATTTTTCTTGTTAATATTTATGAAAAGAAATTTTTCATTTTTTATTCTAAATTAATCACCCGAGGCACTATATACCTACTATATAAATACGAGTAAAGGGAAAAGACAGTGAAATTCTTTCTTTTGATAACAACAGCAAACAGAATTTCTTAGGTTCTCTCATGAAAATTTCATTATAATATCGATCCATTGCAGACAGACAATCATCATAGTCTTCGGAGCGGGATAGAGCAAACAATTTGAAGGGAGAAAAACAGAAGTAGTAGAAAAAATTTCGAAGTCCAATTCCATTACTTCGTTAGCACGTCGACGACGACACGATGTCTAAAAATTTATTAGAAATTCATTCCATCATGTTGGTATCTGCAGGAAAAAGGAGTTCAGAATAGGTAGGTATGTACGTGTAATAGTGTCATAGGATTCCTATAGCAAATAGCAGCCAGCTAGCAACCTGTTCAACACCTTTCCACAGATTTCAGAATATAAGAGGTTTCTGAGCACATACTTAAGGTGTGCACGAAAAAGTTCTGCACCTTGTATGGAAAATTGCATTTTTATAGTTAAAAGGGAGTTTTACCTATGCTCGGCTCGTATAACTCCTATGGCATTCGATTACGCTTAGAGTGGTCTCCAGAATCACTTGGCCTACTTCGAGCTACATAGATATTCTCTTCCAGACCTGTAACTTTATATTCAGCAGGAATTCAGGAGTTTAGAAATTTGTTTAATAGCAGCGTAGTCTCATTGCATACTTATGGTGTGGGAAAGAGCGAAAATTTCCTTCAAAAGAAAGATTCTTCTACAGCGGCTAAGTACGGATATAAAAATTTAATGCTGGCTTCTTTGAAAACTTTCCTAATGGGACTTACGTATAGATATGTATGTAATTTTTATGTACATAGATTAATAGGTATCTACCGTTTCTATGGTATATGGTACATAGAAGGTTTTTCTACCTGCATATTCTGGTAGGTTACCTGCTATATATGGCGTTGTAATAAATTGAATTAGTTGGAACGTTCGAAAGAAACTTAGCTCTTAGGTACTTGCAGCGAACAACAAACCAGCAATCACTCCTGAAGTACGAGGAACCGCCTCATGTACGATACGATGGTGTACGGATGTTGGTACTTGTATCGTCCTTCATTTTAGATTAATTCCTAAAATCCCTTTGCTTTTAGTCTTTTTTGGATTCAATTGAAATTATTTACCAGAAAGTTTTATAAAAAAAAAGCCCGCAGAAATGGATGTAGACTGCATTCAAGGCTTATAAATTTTTTTTAGTTTAGTTTAAGATGTTAAGATAGTTCCACCAACATTTAACCAACCGAAACAGACACGGATGTAATTACTTAATTTTGGTATATGGATGGATTCTATAAATGAATCTGCAGGAAAAAATATTTATGGTGGAAAGACTTTCGTCAAGTTTTTAAGAATTGGTGAATTGCAATCTAGTTTTTCTAAACAAATAATTCGTATTTTTATTAAAAAGTGTGAATTTAGTTGATTGAGCTCCAAATATTTGAGATGATCATACTACGTCAGCATGACAGGAGGTTGAGATCTTCGATACCAGATGGTTAGAGTCTCTGATATTATATAACCAACTCAAGACTATTTTAATTTGACTTTTATTTTGCAAAATTAATTTAGCTATGGATGGATAAGTGGTAGTACATATGTTTTCCACATTCTGAATTTTCGAAACCCTACTAATTCATAGGGCATATATAGACGACCCTTACAAACTGTCAAAACAACTTTTAGCTGTCAAACTGCGATAATTTTGCAATTTTTATTTCAAAATCTGTTTAAAGACAATATTTTTGTCTCAGTAATTCATGAATTAACTTAACACTATATCTTTAACTTGCTGTTGCTTGATACTTAACCACCTGTTCGTAAAACAACTTATTACCGCTCCATTATTACATTAAAATTTGAGTTTTTGGAAAATTATGAAAATATGTACTCGTGCTTAATAGGTGTTCAGGAAAGGAAATGCTCGCCTTCATTTATTCAAGCAAAAATAATCGAAGTTATCGATTCGTTATTATTGATAAAGCGAAATTCATTTGCTTGATTTTGCCGAGTTTTCAACATGGAAATGTAAGAATGAAGAAGGTGGACAATGACACAGCACTAGTCGAGAAATTTTAGACTCGGGCTCATTATCGGCGGAATTTATATTTTATTCTTATTTTCATTTTTAGTCATTTTTCACCATCTTTTTAAGTAATACTTATTTCTTTTGGTTTTAATATTATTAGTCTTTTTGTTTGTGCCTCCACGCTCATTAAGCCTTATGCTACGTCCATAGTTTCTATTTTGTGTTATTTATTTAATTTATCTTTAACCTATGGTATTTTTCCTACACAGTGGAAGCTTTCTTTGATTATTCCTTTGCACAAGAAGTCCGACATTTCTGACAACAGACCAGAAGCCCTGGTTTGCGATGTTTTGTACTTTTTAAAATTTATGATTTTTATTCGAAATTATAAATCGTAACTTTCTTTTTGATTTATATTTTAAAAATCAGAAATAATAATTAAATGAATTAAATATTTTTATTTAAAAAATCAACACTAGAAATCTGGAAATGATTTTTATTTTAAAAATCATAAATGAAAATCATAAAATGATTTTTATTTTAAAAATCAATTATAAAAATCAACAAAATGTCTATACGAATTCTAATGATACCTTAGACGAAAGCCCGTATGTAATTTCCTTCCATTCCCGTCTGTTGAAGGGAGTTTAGACGCGTTAAGACAATTTCTTCACGGGTGTTATTCAAAGAAGCACGGAATAAAGCAACCTCGGCCATTAAGTCGGCCAAATATAGGTATCTCAAGCAAAGATTCAACCCAATGCTTTCTAACAAGATTCTATGGAAAAATCTCAAGCAAGCTGGAATATGTGGAAGCACCAAAGAGGAAACCTCACTCAATCCTGATGACCTGAACAGATTTTATGTGTCGCATAATATGAATCACTCATCATTGCCTGGCAGCACACCATGCTTAAATAACCCTGAGCATAGCAACTCTTTCTCTTTTCGGTGTATTGATATTGCAGAGTGTTATGAGTCCATATTATCTATTAAATCTAGTGCCACTGGTCCTGATAACATATCTCCTAAGTTCCTAAAATTATTGCTGCCTTACATTATTCGCTATATACTATTTATTTTTAATACCTCCCTAACATCATCTACCTTTCCTTCTAGATGGAAAGTTGCTACTGTGCTACATATCCCTAAAGTAAGATCTGCTGTTAACCCATCTGATTTTAGACCCATCAGCATTTTGTGTTACCTTGCGAAGGCTTTGGAAAAGGTGATGTACACTCAGATCCAATCGTTTGTAGATAACAACAGAATGCTTTCGCGCTGTCAATCAGGTTTCAGACCAGGTTATAGCTATCAATCGGCTGTCCTAAAGGTTACTACAGACATAAGAAAAGGCCTGGATAACGACGAGATTGCAATACTGGTTTTACTCGACTTTACAAAAGCTTTTGACTGTGTAAATCACTCTATGCTCCTCAACAAACTTCTCCGGTTTTCATTTAGTGCCGTCCAATTGATACAGAGCTTCTTAGGCGATAGGTATCAGCAAGTGCGAGTCAGGGATCATCTTTCTGATCTACAGCCGCTTTTCTGTGGCGTTCCCCAAGGGTCTATTTTAGGTCCACTGCTCTTTTCCTTATTCATCAATGATTTACCTGACATTATTCAAGAGGTTAGTGCCCATTTATATGCTGATGATTTACAAATATACAATAGCACGTCTCTCGGGCTGATTGAAGACTCCATTGTAAGGATTAACGATGACTTACGGCGAATTTACGATTGGTCTCAACGTAACCTTCTAATGTTAAATGCCAATAAATCGAAATATTTAATTTTTTCCAATAACAGCTTGGAAACTGATATTCCGCAGATCATGTTTGGAGGTGAAATATTGACTAGGGTAAGCGAAGCTACGAATCTTGGTGTCGTTCTTAATGGAAGAATGAAATGCTCTGATCATGTGCGTGCAGTGCTAAGTAAGGTGTATGGAGGTTTGCGTCGACTCTGGCTCTCTGCTAAATTATTAGGTGTGGACATCAAATGTAGATTGGTGAAAACTCTCATCCTGCCCAACTTTTCTTACGGGAATTTGATTTTTCCTAAATTGGATAGCTATTGCTCTCGTCGAATAAATGTGGCCTATAATGATTGTATTCGCTTTATTTTCAATTTACGCAGATTTGACCATGTCTCTAATTTTATTCCCAGAATACTGGGCTGCACATTGAATATTTATCTGAGACGCCAGGAAATTCTATTCCTCTTCAAGCTCATACATACTAAACGCCCTGACTACTTAATGGATGAGATCCAGTTTCTCCAATCTCAGCGACGTTGGGATCTTCTGATTCCACGTCATAGTCGCTTGGTTCAGGAAGGCTCCTTCTTCATTCAGATCCCACGGCTTTGGAACTTGTTACCTACAACCTTGCAGAGAGCGGTTACTGTCGGTGAATTTAAGAGGCTGCTATCTTCAACACAGGTCTGATGGTTTCAAGAGTGCTGCTAATTAATTAATCAAATAATAAGTTTTGTTCTTTTTTCTAAATTTAGTTTTGGTTATGATTTCATTATTATTTTAATCAACGTATAAAATTAACTCTATTAATAACTATTTGAACATTGTTTTCTCTAAAATTATATTTTCGAGTGCTTACAAAAGATTGTAAATCTTGTGTACCAATCCAGCTAATAAATTAAATTGAAATTGAAATTGAAATTGTTGAACAATCTTCGGCATATTTTAACACATATTTAATATCAACCGCCCCAAAGTATTTTTCTCCCGACAAACAATTAAGTGAAAAGAAAATCGTTTTATGCTTTTTATTTTCGATTTTTAAAATAAAAATACATTCCCGATTTTGATTTTTGATTTTTTAAATAAAAATCCAGTTTTTAATTTTTGGTTTTGATTATTACAAACAAAAAAAAATCAGAAAATAATCTTTTACACACAATTTTTTTTAAAACGTTCTACGGTCCCTAAAAAAAATTGAAAAAAAATTTGCAAATTTTTAAAATCTAGCCAATTTCTCGCCAAAATGCATGGTCGCTATAGGTTTCTCTTGCAAGGTTTGGAAATCTCCGAATGTTACCCTTTGTTTGATCCTGCAAGTATACCCACCAACATGCAACCGTTTATTTAGATTTTCCTAAAAACAGTTTATCGCAGGATCAAATGAAAATATGCGAGAAATCTAATTTATCCATCATTAGTAGCAAATCAATAAAGTCTTAAACGAAATCATAAAGATAGCAATGAACAAGTAAAAAAACTAGAATGCATGTTTAAATGGACTTAGTTAAAGTAAGTAGTTAAGTATTTCTAGCTTCTGCAGCTTCTTTTAAAAGTTCACCAATAGGTAGTACCTAATGCATGGTTTATAATTTTTGATCCGTGCACTAATAACAGAGAGATAATACCAGGCATAAATCTGAATTTATTTTACCTGAAGCTAAAAAAATGAAAGCACGACTTTCAATTAAGCTTTTGGTTAATTCCTGTAATTTCAGCAGCAATATCAGGATTCTCAAACAATTTTCGGTATTGCCTGCTTTAGGTTTATCAACTATTAAATCCAACTTTTCTCTACATTGAGCTTAGACCATTTTTTTTCTGGGAATTGATTGTTCTTTCTCTAGCTGACCCCTAATCTGCCATTTCTTTATATTTAACCTATACGAAACATTTAAGAAAAATTCAAAAATCCATATCCATAATAAAAGAAAGGACTTCATCTGCATTTACAACATCCTTAAGTTTCAATATTGGGCTTTCAAGAACTATGGTTTAAGACCGCAACAGCAGACTCATCACTCATAGCTATTTTAGCTGTTCTTCTCTGCTTGATCCATATCGAGAAATCTCCGAAATCTTTCGTTTGTCGTCCTCGTTTAATAGTTGATGATCTCTGACTGAGATCTCTTGGCGCTGACCAAAATCACAGTTTCTGGAGTATTTAACTACACGATATGGTTCTCTACGCTGTTTTGATTTTATGGATTTTATGGAATGATATTTCCGCAAGAAATCTTGTAATTTTTGGACATTTGTATGTATATTATGCGAGCAGTTAGATTTCCAAAATTCATATTCACAGAAGATAAGCTGTGGATAAAATATCACATTGTCAGAAACGTTCTGGACTCTTTCCGTAAGCGTTAGTTTGCTCCCAGAATATTTAAACCAAATATTATATATATATATATGCGTGAAGATATACACTGATGGCTTGTATCTATGACAACAAAATCTAATAACTACAAATAATCCAAAATCTAAACTTATATACAACAACTTGTAAAGATAGAGCCATTAACATGAGCGTAGACATTACTTTGTGCGGGATATGCCTACGTAGCATTAACCTTCTCGAAAAAATGGAAAAAGTTGAAAAAATGGTTAAAAGTTTTAATAAAAGTAAGGTCTAAGTTATGTATTGCGCACACATTTGTTTCGGAGCAATAAACGACAAGTAAACAAATAAAACGCTAGAAGAAATTGTAAAATATCTAAAACAAACACATAAGAAAACTGCATTTCATTACAGTCACACTACAACTACAATGACGCACAAATAGGCACATGTCCCTACCCTGGTAGACATATCATGATGAGCTCATCAATGAGCTCCTCATGAGCAATCAGATGAACATAATAATGAAATTTATTCGCATTTGAATCAAATCCGGGAAAAAACTCATTATTTACTTATTCACAGATAGTGTGCATGAGAATTGCATCTCTTTCATGTATTTAGAAATGTATGCTGTGTTTCTCTTTTGTGCATTTTACAATATTAGATGAGCACTTCGATGAGTACATAATGAGCGTTACGATGAGCTTATTAATGAGTATGTCAATAAGGGTCACGATGAGCTTATTAATGATCATGTCAATGAGTGTCGCGATGAGTTTATTAATGAGCGTAGCACTGAGTGTCACGATGAGTTTATTAAGAAGCATGTCAATGAGTGTCATGATGAATTCATAAATGATAATCTGCATTTACGATTGATTTCATATTTTTTTCCGAATTCAAACTATAAGACGCTGAGGCGTAAGGATTTGGGAATAACGTCTTGTTCAGCATACCGGCGACAATCTTTCCGCAGAAAACAAATCAAAAAATTAATTTAAAATAAATAATTTAAAAACTTAAATAAATAAATCACAAAAATTGATTAAAATTTTCCAGTAGAAATGTCATCTGACAAGGTGATGACAATAATAAATATTTATTTATTGCTTGTTTAGTATATAGGGAGCAGTTTCATGCTATCCAATGAGCCCTTCGATGAGATTTAATGAATGCTCCTCAGGAGGCTCATCGGGACTTAATTTTCTATATGTTTCTTTATGAACTGCAAACACCTTGATACTTTTCAGTTTTGGTTTACATAAAAACTGCCCCTTGCGGGGCAGGAGACAGGGTAAAACTGTGAGCAATTTCTACTAGGGTAGTAGATATTGCTCACAGTATTACCTTGTCTTTTGCCCCGCAAGGGGCAGTTATTATGTAAAACAATACTAATTTGACTGAAACATATAGAAAATTAAGTCCCGATGAGCCTCCTGCTCAGCATTTATTAAATCTCATCGAAGGGCTCATTGGGTATCCCTTTATACTTAACCAGCAATAAATATATATTTATTATTGTCATCACCGTGTCAGATGACATTTCTACTAAGAAAATTTGAATTGATTTTGGTGATTTATTTATTTAAATTTTTAAAATATTTATTTTAAATTAATTTTTTGATTGGTTTTTCCGCGGAAAGACTGTTGCCCATATGCTGAACCAGACGTTATGTCCATATCCTTACGCCTCAGCGTCGAATTCGGAAAAATATATGAAATCAATCGAAAAATCAGATTAGTTTTTATGAACTCACTATGACACTCATTGATATGCTCATTAATAAGCTCATCATGACATTCATTGCTATGCTCATTAATAAGGTCATCGTGACATTCATTAATAAGCTCATCGTGTCACTCAGTATGTACTCATCGAAGTGCTCATCTAATATTGTAAAATACACAAAAGAGAAGCAAAGTATACATTTCGAAATAAGTGAAAGAGATGCAATATAATATCAAATGCATACTATCTGTGAATAAGTAAATAAATAATTTTTTCCCCAGTTTTTATTCAAACGTGAATAAATTTCATCAGTACGTTCATCTGATTACTCGTGAGGAGCTCATTGATGAGCTCATCATTATATGTCAACCAAGGGTACCTATTTATCATAAATGTTGTATATACCTTGCTTATAAATCTTTATTGGAAAAACACTTGACGCAGACACATAAATTGTATGAATTAATTACCAAACAATTAGGTTGCACTAACATGAATCATTAATAAGGCAGTTACTCTGATTAATACGTTCACTTCAGACGACGAAATAGGTTATGATTAATTAACTTATAGTTCCGTAAAGCTCAGACTAGGTAGATGTTATGATAATTATACAAAATATGATGAATATTGACATTAATTACTTTTTTTATTTTTGTCGTGTATATGGAACCATTGTGCATTGGGGTCCTTGTGCACTAAAAACATTCCCCTCAAATACATCATAATTTCGATTTAGTCCATCAGTTAAAACCATCTAGTCGATAAATAGCCTGTTACAATTTATTAGTTATAATTAATAATTATGTGTACTTACCATTTCTAAAATAAAATATGCCTCTCGATGCTTTCACTTGCATTCACCGCATATATCGAATGAATGTGAGTGAAGTGAATGACTCACCTTATTACCAGTATCAGATTTCTAGAAAAGTCACTCACTTTACTCCCTTTTTTCGTGATTTCGACTTAGCTGAATTTAGGTATTGAATCAATCAATATGAATAACCTTTTTTGAAGCTATCTGCGATGGCGGAAACGTCTATAAAGTACCTCCATATGTAGAATTGAGATTTCGTTCCTCCGTGTTCCAGGTTGAAAAAGAAAATAAAACTAACGTTATAGAAAGCTGAAATCTTACAAAATAATTTACAGACAAATTGTTTATGACACAAAAGAAAAAAAGGACCGCACCGTACATTTCTTGAGTAACATCCTTTACATTTGTAATATTCTACAAAGTCAACCAAACAGTTACAATTTAAAACACTGTTTCCGGTTAAAGATAAAAGCAAACATAAAATCCAAATTACATTGCCTTTGAACTATCACGTTTCGGTCTGTTCCGTTCATCTAAATTGAATAAAGGACATAATTTTTTTTTTATTATTATTTCCGAGGTACAAGTTCTTTGATGCTTATCACAGCTTGACAAGGAAGGACAGGAAGATGCGGTGAGGTATGGGATTGCAGATTTTAATGGCGAATAAATAAAGAATGCGATGGACATTCCGCTTGAATACCTCCAATTTTTACAAGGAGGAAAAACAGTCAATGATAAATATACGTACCGGTCGGGGTGGGAATAAATCACAATATTTCACAATACTGTCGAAAGTGGCTTGGAAAATGCACTGATGAGCACAGTTCGTAGTGGGAGTGTTTCGTTATGTTTACTATCTCCATAGAACCATAGAAATAGCTATTGAAAAGCAAAGATTTTCAACTTTACGGTGATCATACCTTGTTAGATGTGAAGATTCACTTTTTATGTGCGTTTTATAAATAAGTATGAGATCCGAACGAAATAAGTATTTCTTGCGTCATTGATGAAATTTAAGCCACTTTATTCCATTTTTCTCATTAGGGAAGATGTGATCAGTCCGGCTATAAAATTTGTCAAAAATTCAGTGCCAAGGATGGTTAGTTTGAGTGTGATCCAGGCCCGCGCATATGGGAGGGGTTTTAGGGGTTGCAACCCCCCCCCCCCCCTCCCGTGAAAAGATGGAAAAACAATTTTTCCTGTTAACATGAAAGCGACCAACACCAATGAATTTGTGTGCATTGTATAGCACTGAAATTCACGGCAACATATTACTTCTGAAGTAGCGACGCAACAGCTTTCGGAAATTATTTTTGTGTAAATGTACCTTAATTCAGTTAACCCAGAAACTTGTCGACGGACACTATAAATAATGGAGAATAGAAAAAATTTTCTTATTTAAAGATTCTGAATTAAATTATAAATACCGGAAGAAAAAAGAACCACCTCATCCGAGGTTTGAATCCGGGACCTTCCGCTTTTCGGATGACTGCTCTGACCGCTGTGCTAACGAAAAAAATAAGAAATCTAAAAAATGTTGAATCAGCTGCACTATAAAAAATATTTCCCTAAATTCAATGGCAACAATTTGTGCCACAAAGTTTAGGCATATTTCGCTAACTTGGCGGAAGAGTATACTTTGGGCTTTGGGGATAGATAAGTTTCACCTATCTACAGGGAGTTTGAATTCAATAGGCTTTAATGAATTTTCTATCGGGAGAAGGGAAATTGTTTACATGTAAGTTGAATGATATTCAATGAATTAAATAAATTCACCATTAAATTAATGTAAATTTTTCGACAAATTTTGTGGAAATATCCGTAAAATTTAGAGAAATTTTTGAATAAATTAAGGGTAAACAAATGTTTGAAGTACCTTTCATAAAGGTACATAAGTAGATGCGTATTGAGTAATTTTCTGCCCAATATTGGAATTCTTTCCAAAAAAGCAAGGGAACATTCAATGCACATGCACCATATTTGAAGAACTTGTGGCGACGCGACTGATCTGTTTCCATTATTTACAAATTACGGATAAGTCATCATATAAACCTGGTAAATAATTTTTTTTAATTCAGGCCAGGGGGGTGATTCTGATCTCTTTGTCGTAGCTTAGGCGTATATTTTTGTCACATATTTTGACATTTCACCTCAAATTAGTCGTACTTTTATATTCACCATATTCATTTTGATTTATCCTTTTCATCAACCACAAAATAAACTAAAATGAATTTGCATGAATTAATGTCAGAATACACGCCTAAAAGTACGACAAATTAGTCAACTGCTCCCGAGGTTGTGACAAAAATTGCATACTATGGTAAATGCATTTTCTACATCAACTTTAAACAATACAAATGCTTAAAATCGCAAAATATTTTTGGATTTGTTATGTGAAGTGTCAGTTTCAGTTTCAGTTCATTCTACGTAATGCAAGGCTTGCTGAACTGAATAAAAACACGAAAAAATCAGTAGAAAGGTTCATTTCATTTAGGCGTATATTTTGACATTAAAGTACGACAAAAGATCAGAATCACCCTCCAGGAATACCTTGCTGAACATAGACAGCCGTAGCTAGGTAGGCTTTGTTTTTTTTTATAATGTAGTTGAAAATATATTTTTGTTTGCAGTCTCGTGACAGCTCACTTCAGAGCAGGATCCCAAAAGTAAAATATTATAAAATATACTCAAAAAATATATCGGATCATCAGAATCAAGCAGAGGTCTTTTAATTCTACATGCTCGTCCCTATATGTTTCTTATTTTTTAGCTGTAACGCAAGACTAAACTGGACCAGTGCTCCATTGGAAGCTAGTTCTACACTGAGAATTTTCAAGCTCAACAGCGAGCTAAAAAGCAGTCAGATTTCCCAGCGTGAGCCGGATCACATTGTCATAGGGACAATTGGATCACATTGTCATAGGGACAATAAGCTCCCATCACAAACTGCAAGACTAATCGAAAGCAGTTTCGAAATAGTTATCCTAATTGTGTATAGCTCGTTTTCAACTGTCAAGAGGATAGCCCGCTGTCTCTATTGTTGACAGGAAAGGAATCTTTATCGCCGTTAACTGTTGTAGTGACCTTCAGTTCGCATTAATCAATTTGTACAGGTTTTCAAATAAATAACGCTTGCAGATTCTATACAGCTTATCCGATTGATAACGATTGGTGTCGACAACTAATTTTACAACCCTCAAGATTGGAAAATCAGCAGTCAACTGGTTCTCCTTCCATCTCTCAAGATTGGAAAGTCAGTAGTCAGCTGGTTCTCTGCCCAACTCTCAGGATTGAAAAATCAGTGATCAACTGATACACACTAAGACAACCAAAAACTATTAAACAACTGTAAATAATACATTATTATAGATGGAAATAAACATAAATTATAGTGAATTGCCCTATTGGTGTTTAAAAATATCTCTTTAATATAGACACAAATACCACAATTAGTGGTACTTTTCCCTCAAATTAATTTTTTCTAAAATAATTCATTTTTTTATTAAGGAAAAGGTGAAAGAGAAAAATGAGTGTACAAAACAAAAATCTTTAAATAAATTTATTTCAAAGACAAAACAAAATATAGACATAATGCTTTACAAATTAGGTTGTACCCACTAAATCAAAATAAACACATATTATTTCCGAAACAAAAATTAACTTTAATGAAGGTTTTGAAACATAATATAAGATTATACTAGTGATGAATTGTTGCAAAAATTGTTCTTACTCTTCACTTTAAGGTTGCACGATTATTGAATTCTTAAAAATTTTAAAATTATTAATTCGCGCACATCTTAACCACACAAAGGTCAGAATAAAACTCATCGGGTTATAACAAGATAATGTATACCTTATATTTTGGGTATTTTTAATAAAAAGAAGGGTTTCGATTTTCCATAACATTAAGGAATTTCCAAATTTACCAAATAAGAGTATATTTCTATTCGATTTAGTTCTAAGATTTCAGAACTTATTGTTAACAAAATTATAAAATACATGGAAAATAACACAGCTTAGGTAAAAGTACATAGTTTTCATCTAAAAATTCCTTTTATAAAGGGTCCCATGAAGCATTTGAAAAAAAATTTACCCAGAATATGGTTTTTATGCACTATTTGCTTAACTCGCGCAATGAGTTATCTTGCCACCATATAATTCACACATACTTTTTATAAAAAGTATTTATATGGACAATTGGTGTGACCTCCAACATTGAACTTCTATCGTAGGCGATCAGAGATAACCATACCGATGAGACCTCTCTGATCGCTGGGTCGAAAAGTTCAATAATTTTTTTGCACTTAAAATGCATTTTGTAAATTTATTGAAATTATTTTCAATAAATTTCAGTCTGTTAGATGAGAAATCTCCTTCATCTATTTGCTTAACTTTAGGTAGCCGAAAGTTATATTGCCAATTTTTAAGGGAACACTGGAATTATTTTACGGAAATTCCTTGCATTGAATGAACAGTACATTATTTTTTGCAGTGTGTAGTGCGTATCCATGATACATTGTACGAACGCTATTTTTTTTCAATGCCTTGGGAAAAGGCTTGTTGATGCCAATTTTGAAGTGTTAAAAATGGATTTCCATCGATTTTTTTTTTTTTTGTAAAAGAACACGTTTGGAAACTTACGATGTAAATTTAAATTATGTTGTAATTTTACAAAAAATTGTGAAAATTTACACTTCGCTTTTTTAAAATTTCATTTTGAAGTAATTTAAATACATTCGTAAATGATGACGCAATTCGATCTGGTATTTCCCCCGCAAACATGGCGAAACGCAGAAAATTCACTTTCTTATTACCTGGACGATAAAATATCTCGCGGATGATAATCATATTCGTATTGCATTCTTAACTTCCAACGGGAGAAACTGCTACCCCGAAGGTAAAACATCTTGAAGAAATGAATGAGTATCTTCTATGCGATACGTTTAAGTAATTTGCCAACATCCCTTCCCGGCGAGTTATTTTCATATCATTGAAAAGAAACGTATTCGTCTCTTCAAGATGATTTGCTTTCTTATCGTCTAAGCAAATCGTTCAAGAATCGTCGAAATAAATCCTTCGGAATTTGTAGTGAGGAATTAAGAAGATATTTCTTTAAAGTAGGTATATATTTATTTAATTCATTTTTTTTAATATGATTTGGTGGAATTAAAATCACTATCGAACTCACAAATTAATTACTGTCATGGAGTCTAATGACACGTTCTTCCAAATGATAAACTCGTGTATCATAGAGATGATAAATAAGCGAAACTATTGTCTTCTTGCTTCCACATTAAAAATCAGAAAACAAAATTGTTTGCAATTTCATATTCTTTTCGTCTACGCAAGACAAGGAAGAAATCATTTCACAGATATTTTTGGCAATATCATCCTCATATGGCCCGGAAGATTTTTCATTCAAATGTTTGCTGGGTCTTGGTAAATGCACGTTCACAACAGAATGTTATTTAGCTCGCCAATCGTATCCGAAATTTTAAAATTTGCTAAGAAGAAGAAGAAAGAAAAAAGTTTTGAGTAATAAGGAGGGTGGAACGGCATAATACTCTAGGCAGACGGGCAAAATCAATGATCATTCGTTCGTAATTGAATTTTTCATAAATCGCTTTACCTTTGAATTTGAATTTTAGTTATTAAAAATGTGCTGTCAATTACATATAAAATTGACGGACTTTCGTTTTAATTCACAAAATCTTGGGTAAATTGATTTTTGAAAAAATCAATTACGAATGAATGATCATTGATTTCGTCCGTCTGCCTAGTGAATGATCATTGATTTCGTCCGTCTGCCTAGTGTACACGTGTACACGTTGGGGGAAACTTACGTAGATCCCAAGTCACCTGCTGCCTTCCAATTGCTTTCGGCCATCAAAAACGTGAATTTTCAAGTTTCGGTTCTGGTTCTTCATTCGGTACACTATTTGGCTTTATCGTTGATTGAAGCTTTGCTAACCAAAAACCAAGATTTGATAGAAGCTATAGCACTGGCAGATGTTGCATAGAACGAACTTGAGTATAGAGAATAGAAAGCAACAGGGAGTTTCAGAACGATTTTCAGAAAATGAAAACTATTTCCCAAACCTGGTTCTCATCAAATCAAATGGTCTAATGCAATTACTAACACAATTAAAGATTATCATCGTGTATCGATAAAGGGTGCCAAGATGGTTTCCACAGACATCACTTTATAAACTGTATCTTGGTTGCACAACATTTTTAGTAATATAATTTTTATTTGAATAGAACTTTTATTTTTGTATTTTAATAGAATATTAATACTTTTCAAATTAGGCACTGTTTTTAAAATTAACAATGAGATTACCGGTTTACGCCTTTTGCTCGCAATAAAAAATCTAGACTGACATACATATCAAAACTATTTTCAAAAACAATATGAAAACCTTCTCTGAAAACTATTTATTTCGAATATGTAATACAAAAAAAATTATGAAGTAATGCCAGAAGAGTCGGAGAAGCGAGTGTATAAAAAATAATTAAAGCAAAACATTTATAACGAGAGATATAAGCCGCCATCCATAGATCTTTAAATCTTATCCTGATCTGTTCATTCCTCATTTAGAAAACCGTTTTTTGAAACGTAACAAAGTTTTGTCAAACTTCTCATTTCTTTTTCCGGAACAAATGAAAATTGTAAATGAAGCAGCGTGCGAACAATTCATCGAAATTTGCACTTTTACATGATAATTCATCTGAAGTATGGATCAAGCAAATCAAGATCAGGCGGCACCGAATTGCAGATAAAGCAATTAACAATTCTCTTGAGGCTCTTGATGTCTGCAGCAAAAATTCATACCCAAATGTCCACAAACTTTTGAAAATTATACCACCTGTGACCATAATGAGCATTCATTTTTCACTTTGTGTCGTCTCAAAACCCATTTAAGGTCCACAATGGGAGAAGATTGTTTCAATCGATTACATCTACTCTAAACTTACATTGGCACATAAGTATAGAAGTCGATGCAATTCCTAATGATTTGTTTTTTTTACCTTGGCGTATTAATTTATTGAAATAATGAAGAAAAAAAGTAGTACTTCTAGATGCTCTTAGTTTCGTTGCTACTTTTGGGGAAGAAAATAATACGATTAGTGCTTTTTTCCAAGCTGGTATATTGAACACAGCTTAGTTTCTTAAGACAATGCTTAATCCTCAAATGAATACAATTAAATGTTTACAAGGGGCCGTATTCACCAACCTGTTGCAAGCTTGCGTCTATTCATCAAGCAGGTTTAAGACGCTCGCCATTTATTTGCGACCAGTTGAGAGTAGTCTTAAATAACCTTCGAAAATAAGAGCTGTCAACTGTGTTCAGTCAAGATGGATGGTAATTTTTTTATTATATTGTATAATATAGTAAAGTAATATTAACATTTTTTATCCTCCAATGATTTATTTGATACCAGCAGTAGTGACTCCTCTGGAAATGAAAGCTCAAGTGATGAACCATTAATTCTCATTGGAGTGGACTTATTCAAAAGACGGTCCAATGCTGATGAATTCAGTGAGAATGAATTTGAATATCGATTCAGAATGTCCAAATACATGGTTTTAGCGCTAGCTGAGTAGCTAAAACCTTCGATCAGATCTTGTAGTAATAGAAATAATTCAATTCCTGTCGTTGATCAACTATTGATTGCGTTTCGATTTTATGCTATCTGGAACTTTTAAATAGTAACAGGAGATCTCTTTGGAGTGTCGTAACCCACTGTAAGTAGAATAGTTAGGAGGATATCTGTGGCTTTGGCAAAATTGGCCGGCACGCACATAAAGTTTGGATTCCTTCAAAAAACAAAAGAAGTATTTTATATTTATGCGGGAGTTCCATATTTAATTGGTGTAATTGATGATAGATATACATTTTTTTTATCACACACTCATGTTTGCCTTATAAATAATTATAGGGACCCATATTGCTATTGAGTCTTCCGGGGGGAGAGAACGCTGAACAATTTATGAATAGAAAGGGAATTTTTTTCATTAATACCCAGATTGTTTGTGATAGAAATCTTAAAATTCTCGATATTAATGCACGGTATTAACTACGACGCAATATTTGAAAACAACGCTATATTGCTTAAAATAATATCTTTTCTAGATGGTAGCACTCATGACCAAATTATTTTAAATTTCTCAAAATTGTGCGCCAGGTTTGAAGCAGGTGAGTTCGGAAATTCTATAATGCTGGGACATGCTGGATATGCATGTAGCAGTTATTTTACGCCTTTATCCGATCCATCCACAACATCAGAAAGAGCTTTCCAAAAATCATTTTTGAAATCCAGATTTACAGTGGAGAGAACCATTGGGGGTTTGGAAAAGAGGTTTTCAATGTATTGGATAGAGTAAGTGATCACCAAAGTAATTAAACTATCATAAGAATGTTGATTTAGTATATTTTAAAACTCCGATTAAATGTCGATACAACAGTTGTTGTAATAGTTGCACCGGCTGTTTTGCATAACATGCAGAAGGAAAGGAAGGTACCACCACCAGAAAATAATAATATTATTGAGGATCCGCCAACTGTTATGCAAAACGCTCAGTCAGATTTTTCAAAAAGGAATTTCATAATCAGTAACTTTTTCTGAATTACTCGCAATAAAAAACCGTCTTAAAAATTAAAAAAATTCTTTATATAAAGTTCATGGCTCATAAGACAAAAAATACACCACACTTACACCAATCGACATAAAGAAATAGCATTTACTTATTTTTCAGGATATTTAGCACTTATTTTTTCAATTCATTAAAGTGTGCTCCTAAAAGCATAACAATTCACTTACTAACTATAAAAATCAAAATGGAAAAAACAGTTTTTCTCTTCAGTCTTCACGATCATCTGTGTCAATTTTCTCCAAAATTTCTAGCTTCTTCCTATAGTACAAAAGCGTCTTTGCCTTGTTTTTCTCTATTTCCGCCTCCAATTTCTTCCTTTATAAAACAGCTACATCCTCAATAAATCTTTTCACCTCCTCATTTGTTTTCTTCTTTCTTTTATAAAATCTACTAGAAGATGAGTGTTGCGCTTATTTCAGCAATATTAAGCTGACTATTTTCCGTGTCATCCAAGTGTTCAATTTCATAAGAGATATCTTCATCAGTAATCTAGAAAAAAAAAAACAACAGTAGAAATAAATTAAAGAGCTCTTACAGTTTTATTTCCCTCCTCGGCATCTAAATAATGATATGAGCTACTATCATAATGGGGGTAGTTTCATTTACAGCTATTCCAACCAGTGGATTATTTTCGTCAAAAGTTGACTTGGGCCAGTTTTATAAACATCCTTCTTCGTTTTGCTCTTAGCATTTTTGTAAAATGTTTTGATTTGTCTCGTGTTCGTTTGAATTCACTGTTACAGTTAAACTCTCTCGCAATTTTTTCCCAACCTTCATTCTTTTCTTTAAGTGAAAAACTTAAGTTCGACGATTGTTCTCCGTCTTTATCAGAAATGTCAGAAGTAAAACAGTTCGAAATTATGTTCGAAAAACATAGTTAAGACAACTTGCTGAATACCAGATTTTATAAGATTTGTAAGACCGTCGCAGACATAATACTAATATAAGATAGGTTGGTGAATACGGCCCTAATTGTAAGTCTTAACAATTATTAGTTTATAAGTTAAGATTAGTTTATAAGCCTTTTCAAAACTCCTAACCTCAGATAGGTTCTACAGAAACGCTGGCTAAACTAAATTTTCCATTACTTTCCTTAAATTATGGTCGTCTGTTTTTTAAATATTTCGTTGGGCCTGCTTGACCTGGCCCCCTTTCGAAATACCCAAAGTATTTCGAAGTCATGAATGACAGTGAAAATAGATTCCACCACATACTCATATGTATTGAATATGTTATTCTTCTTCGTTAACCCTTCGCGATGCAACACGCTTGCCACACTGGGGTGTCGGTCCCAGCCATAAAAACTGTAATAAAAAATTAGCTATTGGATATTTTTTTTTGAAAATTGGTTTGAAACTTCTCAAAAGCTTATTTTCAAAGATCATATAGGTTATACATATAACCAAAAATTAAATTTAAGTACACTAAAATGAAAAAAATGACAGTTTCTACAAAAAATTTATATTTTTTTTATTTTTTAATATTAAGGCTAAAATTTTAGGTAAAATTTCTACTGATGTGCCACTGTAAGAAAAAAAAATATTAGTTTACTGGATCTTACAAAAAAGGTAAATTATTCTGAGAAATGAAAAACGAACTTTACGGAAAAATCAGTTTCTATTATTATTATATATTTACATTATTTTTACTAAAAATGATAAAAGTCGTTATTCCATTTACAATCGATTGGTCCATCATCCAACAAAAAGATCGCACTGGCACCTCGCGTATTTGAAATAAGAAAGGTACCAAATCAAAGGTGGTAAATTAGTTGTTGGACGTTTAAAAAAAAAATAGAAGTTAAATAATATAATATAAAACCTATATTCTTCATCTGGAATCAAAATATACTCGGAAAAAAATTAAACCCGAAAAGTAAATTTCGATCATATTTACCACACTGAGGTGTTTGAAAACGCACACAACTTAGAACAGTTACCACAGGCAAGTAAACTAGTGCAGCGCTATGCCAATGCCCTGAGTAGGTACTGGCAGTCTCGGATTCTTGAAAAATATTGATATAAAGCGATTTCTTTCACGTTTAGGTACTTAAAATTAAGAAAAAAGGGCTGGGGTGTAATCCACCCCTAGATGGCAAGCAACGATTAAGCAGTACCAAATACAAGAATTTTGCTTGTAGTTTTTTATCTCAAAACCCCTCCCTTTGAAAAATCCTGCTCACGGGCTTGGTATGATCCATTAAATGAATTGGGTAGGTTTTGGGAGTATTTTAATTGGAAAGGAAGCTATATTTGAGGATGAGGATGATGACTTCAATAGCACAGTCCTTTTCTTAGAAGATATGATCTTTAGGGTTCCGTACCCAAAAGGTGCCAACGGGACTGTATTATTAAGCCTCTGTTATCCATCCGTCCATCTGTCTGTCAGCGGGCTGTATCTGATGAGCCGTACTATGTGGGTAGGCACCTGAGTGAATAATACTATAGATGCTATAACAAAAAAAAATGAAATAAAGTTAAAAAGTAAAAGGGTTTATTGACTTTTGTTTTGGCTCGTGTTAAATCTTGTACGATGGTACAGAACTCTTCGTGTGTAAATCCGAGTCGCACTTGGACGCATGTGTGCGTAAAATCAGCGATTATAATATTTTAATTCAAAAAACATAACTATGCTCGTTTTTCGTTTGTCTGCAGCACAGATACCCTATTGCATGCCAGTACTGCAGGCAAAATCATACCAAAAATAACGTTGTATTGTATTCCCATCACATAGGAGTGTTAGTGTTCCTGTAAGCAAACAATTTATAGGTAAAACTTCTACCTTGGAACCGATCTGAATATCCCTCTATCTGTTTATATCAGGCTTTCTATAAATAGCTGACTTTTTACATTTCATCCCCTTCGTAAAATTGCATAACGAAGGATGTAGATACGCAAAATTATTGTAAAATTATGTAAATGGTGGTTTTCTGTCGAGTTCTTCTTAGTATGCAATAATGTGCGCGGTGAAGGCCAAAGACGCATGCAAGAGTTAGCTACATATATATGTATATGAGCTAAGATGTTTAAGATATTTATAATGGTATAGAAGTTCCACCATTACAGCAATCACAAGATCAGAGAAACTTATCTACTTCATCTTCAGGTGGATGGATACCCCTACAAAAATCCAATTAGTTTAGTTGGTCTTTCCATTAAAAAAAAAAAACTCTAACCTGCTCCGAGTATCGCCATCTCATTAGATGAGAAACGCATTATAAAGTATTCCCTGATGCAGTTACAATAATGCGCACAAATTAAACTGCGGGAAGAAAAATTTTCTCTTATAAAGAAAAGTTATACAAAAACAAGTCAAGTCAAGTGTAAAGTTGGCATAAAATGTTAATCTGAGGAATACAAGAATCATTCAACTTTAATGGTATACACGGCCCATAATCCTCTTCTATACTATATGTAACCTATACAGAAGCGCGCACATTTAAATGTCAAACAATAATCTCCGTTTCAACAATATTTTGAAAGAAATAGAAAATTATCCTTAAGAAGACATTCAGATTTAATCCTCTCCCTGTAGACAAACTAAGCGACACAGATGATCCCCATTTAATGCACTCATCCGTAAAGAAAATCCCAGGGAATAAATCCTCTTCCAAATATATATTTACGTAAGCAGAAAACAACTTTTTCCGGAAATAATCTACCCTTCTTAGCGACATAAAAGTCTTCCCTTCATATAGACCAACATAATCCAATTCTAGCGCGCTCATTGGCCGGAATTGCACAGCTTTTTTGTGATATCCGGTATTTTAGCCAAACGACAAGATTTTCCTGTGGACTCTCTGATGTATACCCTACTCTACTGCTTTTGTATGTTGTGTTTTTTTTTTTATGAGATCATATCCGCATTAGCCGTACTTTACTATTCAAATATCTTGGGGGGGATGATTATTATTATTATCGATCCAATATCCTTGCTATTGCAGAGCCATCTATGAGATTGTGTCCTTGTCAGCATGGCACTTAAGTGAATTTTATGCTCAGCGAATAACCTTTTTCATGGTAGCTGCAGCTTAATTGATTTTTGCTTGATGAAATTGGATAGATATATAAGATATATGTACACATACATAAACACATGCATACATAAGTGATGAACTTCAGTACATCTGATGGGGGATTTTCAAGTTTTTAATGGGTCATAACCAAATATGTTGTAAATAGCATTTTATTATAGCTATATCCTTTTTTTATTAGAGGACTTTTGCATTTAGTGAGGAAATACTGTGGTGAAACATTTTCAATCTATTTACCCATGCAGACAATATTTTTTCAAGGATACGGATATGGCGATTTTTCAGTACAACTTTATCATATAAATTGAATGCAGGTTGCCTAGTTAATATTCTGAAAATAAATTTTGATGATTTTGTTATATTTACAGCCGCAGGAGTTCAGTAATTTCTCTATGCACATGTAGGTATGAAATTGTTACAAAAATATAAAAATATTCGAAAATCGTTGCTTCATTAATAAAACTAATCAAAGAAAGTAAAATGTTGTGCAGCTGCAACTGTGTCCCAGCGAGGATGGTGCCTTAGAGATTAGAATTAAATAAGGAAACCAAAATTCAATCACAAAATGCCGATAACTTTTTTAAATCAAAAATGCTCCATACTTTTCTCTATCCTTCAGTATAAATGAAAATTTTTCACAATTCAACATGGGAGGTATGTTTTGAATTTTCCAATTTTCAAAAACAAAAACAAGCAAATTGAATTCTTTCCGAATACGCACATTATAAATATTTAAAGATTTAATTAAATTAAAAAAAAACTGCTACATTTCAACACTCGGTAAAGCTAAAAATTGAGTCCTATATACAGGCCAAGGTCCATAAAACATTTTCACTCTTTGGTAGATTTTCACGGATGGGAATGCTTGCTAGTAGTTCCTCAATCAAAAATTCATGTGATTGGTTATGACACGTTTGGATTGGGAAAAGAAATAAGAAAAGGAGAAGGAAAAAATAAGGAATCCGACATTTACTTTATCTTAACTATTCGGAAGGATCTATATGGCCATGCTGATTTATGCTTGAACATCCTACGCAAATATCATCTCCATAAAAAGAAAAGATAACCGAAAGGAGAGTTTCCAACGACTATGATAAGAGGGAGACGACTCCGAGCGAGATTGGAAGAAAGTGACAAGACTTAAGATTTTCATTATTCTTCTGATATCTTCTAACAAGCACATGAAGCAAATCGAATAAAGTATTTCAAGAGAGATTTCCAATTAAACTCCCCTGTTAATTAAAAGCTGCGCTTCATCCTTGGCTAAACATCTGCGCAAACTATTCTACTTGTCTTATTCGACAGGAAAATTTCCAACTGCTTCGTAGCTACATAGCTCACGCTTAGTCTATTCTCAAGAAAGGAGAGGGTAGCGATCCCTCAAATTGTGGACCAATTACATGACATAAATTCAAAGACCTTTGAAAAGAGACCTTCGAATTTATCATTAACTCCAAATTAATGAAGTATCTAGAAACTAATCTTCTTATCAACGATTGCCAATATGATTTCCGGACTAGACACTTATCTGAAGACTTGCTGACTTTTCTTACGGATCGTTGGAGCCCTAGTCTTCCAAATTTTGGTGAATTCGAAATCGTTGCCCTAGATATTTCAAAGTCTTTTGATAGAGTCTCGCATCCAGCCCTCTTAGCCAAACTTAAATCTCTTGGTCCCTCCGCTCCTCTTCTGTTATGGATTGATAGTTTTTATCTAGCCACCTAATATGGGTTATACTAGATGGCATTTCATTAAAACCTCACCCTATAACTGCCGAAGTGAGCCGGAGCTCTGTTATATCTCTACAACTCTCTTCTTAATTTCCATCAATAATCTACTTACGTACTTACTTTCAATGCCATCCATAGTTTTGTAGATGACAGCATCCTTGAATCCGCTTTCTCCATTGACACTCTCACGGACTCCAAAGGGAACGCCACATCTGTCGAACAAGATCGCATGACTGTGTCATTGAATAACAATCTTGATAACATCGTCGCCTGGGGCAAACTGAATTCAATGCGTGTAAGTGCCAACAATTGCATACCTATCCTTAAAACAAGATCATAATTCTCCAATTCCGTTTCTTTTGATGGAGAACTGATTTACTATACAGCGCCTTTATGTATTCTTGGCGTTAATATTTCCAGTAAATTAAACTAGACAGATCATCTTCGCTGTTGCTAAAAAAGCATCGAAAAGTCTTGGATTTCTGAAAAGGTGTAAGATATATGTATTTCAACCCGTCAAATCTAGCGCTCCTCTTCAAGTCCTCCATTAGACCTGGAATGGAATACAATTCCCATATATGGCCTGGGGTTGGTCGCACAGCCTTAGCTTCATTGGATATTGTCCAAAAGAGAGCCTTTAAGCTCATTGGCGATGTGGCAATAACTTGTCATATCGACTCACTCGAAAACCGTCGCAATGTTGGATGTCTTTTTCCCCTTTGTCGCTATATGAATGATCAATGTTCCAATGAAATATTTAGTCTGATCCCCTGTAGAATGATTCGAGTGCTCACTACAAACACTTCCAGGCTAAGGTCTTCGACATTGCAATGGCTGTGAGGGAGCCCTTGCTATGGAAATCAAAGGAAAGAACATTATTGATATCGATTCAGACAATCAGACAGCCTTTATGGCTCTGAGTAATCCTCGGATAACATTCATTTTGCTGAAAAACTGCCAGATGTCTTTGGGTATGTTGTGTGTATCCATAACTAGGTATTTTTACAATTGGTACCTAAGGAAATTATGGGGAAAGGGGCGAATATACTAGCTTGGACTAAAACCCCCCTTTCTCTATATCTCATAAAAGTGAATGTCGGTGCAACACATCATCTGCATTGAGTTAATCTGAGCACTAATAATTCACGGACTTTCTCTTGGGGCTCGGTAGAAAATATTCAAATGCTTCTGTTATTGGTATCATCTCTGGCTACACCATAACCCGCATCACACTAATCTACCAAGATGAGACATGCTGACAGTCAAGAGTATATTTTCTGCCTAAAAGGAGTACCTACTTGAGCCAACTCAACACTTTAGGTGCCGTTGTCCGACCCGCGCCCAATGGGGGATGCATCTTTTGGTTCTACCCTCCTATCTATGTGTGAGCCTACCTGGACCTATTCAAAAGGTTTCGGTGAGAGGTCTTCTCTTTTCTTCTTTTCTTTTTTGTACCAGGTTAGCATACTGGTTCTCAATAAGTGGGATCTTCCGTTCCCAGAAAAAAAAGAAAGAAAGAAACAAAATATATATATATATATATAGAGTGGCCGGAGAAATGACGTCCAAAGGTAAAATTTAGGTACCACATATTGAGGGGTATCCTAATCATCCCCATATATGTATGTTCTGCGATTTTGCATAGTTTTCGAGTTATGATTTTTTTTTTTAATTTCTCACCAAACTACTAATTCGAACACATTTTTGGTCATAGTGACTTGAATAATTGAGATTAATTGCTTTTTCGGGATTCTGTACGCAAAGGAACCCTACTTCCAAGCCTCCGATGTTCGTTCGTCCGTGTGTCTATCTGTCAGTCACCGGGCTGAATCTCATGAACCGTAAGAGGTAGACAATTGAAACTTTCACAAAGTGTGTATTTCTATTGCCGCTATAACAACAAATAATAAAGATAAAATTAAAATTAAAGGGGGGCACCATTAAAGAAACGGAATTTTTCGGTGTTTTTTGCTTGTTTTCTTCTCATTCATTATTATCATAAGTATGCCCTATTTTTTTTTTCAATTCACGCCTGCTCTCATTTGAAAAAATTAATGAAAAGTGCATAGTAATGTATTTTTAAATTCCATAAAGCTCAAAATAATAAAATGTACCAACATTTTTGAGGGCGATTAAAAAAAAAACATCGCGTAACGTTTTTCACCCAAACCTATTTTAAAAACTTCCTCACTTCCTTAGCTATTTACCGTATAAACTTTAGTGAGATATCTCTATGGCATCATACCTAAAATTCGATTCAAAATGTACAAAGTCTTGAATCTATTCGAACTGAGGCACTATACTACATTTTTGCACCTTAGATCGTCTCTAATTCGGTAGGGTTATGTACGATCGGAAAGCAGGTTTCACTGTTCACCTTAGCTCATTACCAGCTACAATTTTTAGAAGAATGTTTTTTCTGGAAACTTTTAGGTTGGTAACTGGGGTGCATGTGACCCAAGTGCATGAAAATGAGTTTTCTGGCGGCAAAAAAAAAAAGATTCCTGAATCAGGAAAAAAGTACACCCCCGATAGTACTCAGCGAGACCATTAACTTTATATGCAACATGCCATATTAAACCCAACGCCCCCGGTGGTTCCTACCCCACCCCCCCTAAGTTGGAAAATATGCTCTAACTGAAAGAGTACGAAAGAAAATGGTTCTATCTTCATGTATTAATTCAATAGTAATTCAAATGGACATAAGAAAACAAATAATCTCCATAACCCATCTCATCTATGTCCATAACCCACCTCATCTATGTCCATAACCCATCTATGTATATGTATTTATAACATTTTCACCCAAATTTCTTAAACCAGCTCTACTTTAAAGGTTTAAATTAATGAATCTTTCTGAATATTTTAACATACTGACGCACGCATGGCTTCCATAATATACATCAAAATTCCGATATCCGATTACTCTGCGGGTTATCTTTATACAGGTGTAATCTACCTGAGATATATCCACAAGAAAATAAAATTAAGCTCACCGCAGTTAAATAGAGCTGAACAAAATGACACGAAATAGATGACGATGACAAAATACATGAAAAGCATTTATCTTCCATTAGCCTGGCTTTTGTCTTAGCACAAAAAAGAATTCTTCTAAGAAAAAACAAGATAAACTTTCTCGATATAATCGATAGCCCAAGAAGCAGTGAAATGGCGACCATTTGAAGTAATTCTTTTCGCAAAAACTTCAGACGAGAGATGCTTCCTTCTGAAGCCGTGAAACAAAGGGCCCATAACAAGCGAAGACATATTGTGATAGGATCAGATGTGAACTGAAAAAGACGCAGCATGAACGTTTTGGATAATTGTTCTTGCTGCTGTTGTTGGCTCTTTCATCTTGAAGTGTTTTTCTTTTTTTTGTTTTCTTTTTTGTGAAACTCGTAGACACTCATACATACACAGGTAAAATATACTGAAACAGAAGACATACATTTGAATCGTTCAACGTGTGATATGTACTCGAGTCGATTTTCTACTACTCTACCTGTTGGCATACAAAAGGAAAATAGCATTCGTAATATGAGTACAAACCACCCCCAAGCGCCCTCAGGTGTTGAAAATTTTCTGAAAATGGGGCAACCGTGTTTTTGCTTGGTTTCTTGTTTTTTCTCAATCTATTTGGTTTCATATGGGGGGAAAGCTTGTTCCCATCTTGTTGCTTCTCGTTATTGCTATTGCGAGAATTATAGAGGTGAAATCCAATGGATGTTGAAGATTTAATTATACATGTTGCCACCTGGATGTATGTTTGTATGTATGTAGGTAGGTACCTTGAGAAAGCCTCTAGGAGTATGGATTTTCAGAGAAAATAAGATTTTCAAGAATATTAACTGAATTGAAGTTTTAATTGATGTTTCTTTATCCTTCAGGCGCTGTTGTGAGTGCACTTTAAAATTTCGTATAGTAGATCTGTAGGTACATGGATTTATTGGAGACTCTGTGCTCGGAAAATTTAATTTTATAATAAACTAATAGCTTTAGGGTTTCCAGGATATGCAGAGACTAAATAATGTTTTTTCGGGGTAGTATCTACAATAGAATAGAATTTATGTGTAGCAGGAAAGGATCAATTAATTATTTTCAGCAATAGTTTTTGGAACTATTCCGACTAATCTGTTGTTGAATGCTTTAATAGAGGATTTTCCACTAAGTGGTGTCAACTTCGACAGGTGACAGATCCCAGAATATTCCCATTATTTTATATTGGGTATTTTTTCATACCCTAGATGAAATCTATGGGTTATACTAAGTTTGTCATTCCGTTCGTAACACCTAGAAATAATGATGGTAGGACAAAATGGATTGGAAACCCACACATAATATTAAAAGTAAGTTATCTTAATTTTTGTAGCTCCATCTGTCCGTCCGTCCGTTGAATACGAGCTTTTTAAAACAAAAAAAAAAAAAAAACTAAATTTAATCTCGAAAATGGGACAAATCGGGTAACTTGGTAGGGTTGCCATAGAAAAATTTCATCATTTTTTGTTGTTGCCTGCCAACGCGTCGACGTAGTGAGCTGAAATTTTGCACATAATTTTTTTTTTGAAAAAATGCAAATTTGAGTTCAGAATTGGTACGAATTGGGCAATTCCTTCGTAGTGTTGCCATATAAAAATTTCGTTTTTCACTATACATTTAAACACTGCATGAGAACACGTCGGATGTAGAGAGCTTCAGTTTTGTACAATGTTTTTTCATAGTAATAATATATAAGGCTTCAAAAATGGACTAAAGCGGGCAATCTCTTTTTGATATTGCCATATAAAAATGTAGTTTTTTTACCTATACTGTCAAAACAATCGGTCCTAGATGTTTTTATTGTATTGAAAAGCTCTTCAGAATATGAAATCACATTAAATTGGTCATAATTATTTTTACTGTACAACGAACTTCAAAAATCAAACTTGCGCAGATGGGTGACTTTACGAAATTTCATGAGGGCATTCATCTAGGGTATCATTAGAATTGATCTTAGACAAATGCTAGCTTTTTTTCCGAGTCATGATTTCGAACACATCGGAGCTTATTAGCATCAGAGCTATTTCAATCCAATATGGTCTGGCACCTAGGAGTTAAGTATTGTATTTTTGTTTAGTGAAGTAATAATTATCAAAGATCACAAATCGTAAAGTTGAGGTCCGCGCGAAGCCAAATTTTGTCTGGAAATTTAGCGTAATAATTTCGTTCCGCAATACTAGAGAGACGTCAGATTGTTTTTTATACCCAAAGTAAGAAAAAGAGCTAGTTGTATACCTAGATCATTCCGATCCATCAGACTCTCCTTATTTCTACTTAAATCCGTGGAAAAAATCCTATACCTACACAGTCGAAGTGAAATTTTGATTAAATCACCACTTAATTCTCAACAGTTTGCTGATCAAGCTGTCAGGTGTACTGACACTGCCAATTCTCACGTTAGTCAAAGAAAAATCCTTCGAAGCATAAGAGGTGGCCTTATATTCATTTGCAGATATATAAGGAGCCTTCGATAACAACTCTTGCGAAGTAATGATGACAAGGGTTTTGAGTCTGCCATGGTTAACTGGACAGATTCCATGCTTAGAAGCAAGAGGATAACCACACCTCTAGGCAACTGCTGAAAGCTTCCCACAAGGAGGAGTGCTTTCTCCACTACTGTGGTCAATTGTAATTGACTATCTTCTAGTGAAGCTGACTAGTTCGGGATTTAATGTACAAAGCTATGCGGATGCACTATACGGGGTAACCATAATCATGTCATATGCTACCTCAAGCCAAAATTCCTTTTTCAAAGTCCGTACGTGGTGCTTGAACAATGGTATTAGCATACGCACGAACAAAATGGTTATCGTTCTGTTCAAGAGAAGAACAAAGTTTTCATTAATGGCTCCACTTCTTGATAATACGGATTTGATATTTCCGGATGAAGTCAAATTTCTGAGGTTCACTCTTGATAGGAAAATTATATGAAACTCGTATGTGTCCAGAGTGACGAAAAGAGCGGTGGGATCTTTCTGCACGTGTCATCGCTTTAGTGGTAGAACATGAAGTCTGAAACCGAGAATGATGTAGCGGATGTAAGCCACGGTTGTTAGCCCCATAGTCACCTATATGGTCCTTGCATGGTGGCCAAAAATTCATCAGAAGAAAACCTCTTCTTAAAAGAACTTCCAGTGGCTTGCCTGTGTAGTAATTACAGGTGCGCCATGAGTACCTGTACTAAAGCAGCCATGGACGCTTTATAGAACCTTCCACCCCAGCATTTTGCAAGTGAAAAAGGAACTGATCTCCAGTGATAATAGATTTCAAAAGGAGAAACATTTCAAACCAGGTAATCTGGTTGGTCATTTAATTATCTTAAAAATGATCTGCTTCTGGCAAATGAGAGCAATATTTGATATAATCGCACCCAAAGTGTATTTTGTAATATTCTTCGACGTTGTTTTGGGAAACCGATAAACCGTCCTTCCAAAAAGGACCTATGGTGTGGTATACAGACGGTTCAAGAACGAACAGTGGAGTCCGACTGAGCATATACGTTTTTACTGAGCCTTAAAATATATAATATCCAGAAAAAATTTCGAAATTACTAGACCCTGTTTTCACTACGTTTTTGATAATTTCGTTGACTGCTTCTCACGTGTATTCTTCTTGTCGTCCTTCTTCGTCCTTCTTTTTTACACCAAAGCATGAGGTAAAATGACTGCTATGAACACTTACATATAATAAGAATGGACTGAGCGTTCTTGCTTCAAAACTTGCACAAATTTTGAACAGGGTGTGAAAACCCTTTATTTCGTATAATTGTACACAAATTCATAATTTATTATAATTTGTTGATTAGAAACACTAAAGATGTTGAAAAAGAGTATTTCATTAAATGAAAATTAGTTAGAAAGATAAACTTGCTTTAATTAAGACAAAAATTAGTTTTTAATATTACTAAAAAATGTGCTCCCCTGCAGATCTGATGTGAAACAAAATTTGAGCATGAAAGAGAAAGACGTATATATTTGTCCGAATTTTATGCCAATTCCAATGCATTCCATTTAATACAACTGAACTCTTTCCAAAATTGGTTACAGTTCAACGTACATATTGAGCGTGAAGGAGACAAACAGATTCTAACCAAAATGTTTGCTATATTAGACTATAGGAATTATATAGGATGGCTCAGTCCATTCTTATTATATGTCAGCTATGAACCACAGTCGGCCATTTTGAAACGAATAGATTGCCAATGTTCCGAAGCGAGGTTAGCATCCCTTTAGAAAGAGGAATGCCCACTGCTTATACAACTTTAGACACGACACCTTCACAGATGAGAGATGCCTTAAACGATGCATTATGATACTCTGAATATATTTTATTAACAATGTTTATTTCTATCTACCGGGGGAAAGCTTTGGCGATCGGATGTAGACTGGGTGAAAAAGTAGACTTTTCTACTTCTCATCATTCCGCAGAATTGGAGAGTCGTGAAAATGACTTCTTATGAGAAAAATTTTCATAACAGTGCACTAATGGCCATGAAATAAATAACTGCAAAAATATACGCTAAATGTAGCAACTGGGGTGTATGTGACCTAAGTGCATGAAAATAGGTATTCCGGCTGCAAAAACGTCCCGAGAAAGTTTTCTGATTCGAGGAAAATATACACCACCCGATCGTACTCGGCGAGACCATTAATTTGATATACAAGATGCGGTATTGGAACCACCTCCCCCCCCCCCGCTTCGCCAGGGGTTCCTACCACCTACCATAAAAGAATGTAGGGAAAATTTTTTTCTACGAATTGTAGCTGGTAATAAGCTTAGACGAACAGTGACAGCCGTTTTCCGATCGGACATAACCCTACCGAGTTAGAGCCGATCTAAAGTGTGAAAAATCTAGCACCTATAAGTTCGAATAAAAAAAAAGACGGAAATACTAAGAAAGTGAGTATTGGAATGACTATAAATAGCTATCTAAGCCTCCAAGTATAGGAGTGTGTGTACTCAAACTTCTTCCCACGACCTATGCAATTTGGTTTTGTACCAGATTTTTCAAAATGTACTAGATCAAACTTTTATCTCCTCCCCCCAGCTTTCCTGCGTTAGATAGATATAAACATTGTTAATAAAACATGTTCAGATTATCATAATGCATCGTTTACGATATTTCTCATGTCTGAAGTTGTCGGATCTAAAATAGCCAATCCCCTTTGGGATGCATTCGTTACAAAGTATAGATCTAAGTACAATTACGACGGTGACTTCAAACGCCAGACTATTACAATAATAGGAAAAATTTTCTCCATTATCATTTTATGGAGTGTATTTATCATAGAAATCTGCAGTTACCGTCGCCCGTCGGCCTCTCTTACAGTCGAAATTGAATAAATTGAATTACGATTGCAAGATAGATCGACCGGTGGCGTTAACTGCAGATTCTTATGTAATACACACACCATAAAACGTTCCTGAAGAAAATTATTCCTTTTACTGCAATAGGCAGCTGTTTGCCCGTTTGCCGTCACAGAAATTTTTGATGAAATCAGCTGTTTTAAATCTATGTAAATTAAATAATTTTGAGCTGATTTCGATGATTTCATCAAAACCATGTAATTTTGACCTAGTAAAAACGGAAAAACGACGAAAACAAAATTTTTATTTCGAGGAATACTCATATTCATATTTATTAAAAGAAATGTACACAAGATATTTATCTTATACTGTACTTTCTTATAAATTAATAAACCAAAAAAATAATTCGAAAATTAATTATGATTGAACTTATACTAAGTACTTACAGACTATATTAATAAATTTAATTCACTTCATAAATGTAACTCAATTCAATTTAATTCAATTTAAAAGAAGAAATCATATAAGCAAAAATAGAAGAAAAAAAATTTAAAAAAAACGAGTAAAGAAAATTTAGCAAACGAAAACAAAGAATTATTAAAATATAAAAAATAAAAAAAAAAAAAAAAAAAAAGTGAAAGGAATAATTAAAGACTAAAGATTATGTGGCCGGAGTAACCTTCTAAAAGTATGTATGCTTTCCGCCCCCCTGGATATGTGTTGGCAAATTATTCCAAAGACGAATCAACTGAACAAGGAAAGAACCCTCCATGACTCGTTTACAGAATCTGGGAATAAGAATTGTTCGGTGTCTTGCTGAACGCAGAAATTGTAAGCGATCATAAATATATCTAGGTTTGCGTGAGGTAATAAGGCCGAAGAGGAAGATCAACCCTCTGCGATGCAAGTGATGTGATAATAACGTCGCAGTCCATAGATAAACCGAAGACAGTCGTTAAAAGCTACATCCATTCTACGTTCACTTGTAGTATCTAGTTTAGGGTAAACAAAGTTTCCAAAGCAAAAGTGAGGTAAGACAAGTCTTTCACGAGTGCGGAGTGGTAGTATTTCAGCACACAACCACAACATCCGCAGACCAGAATAAATTTTCCTCAATTGTGCGCTAATACAATCTGTGCACTTTAAATTGGAATTTATCATAACTCCAAGGCTGTTTTGGGATTGCAGAGCATTTCGCAGGGTTTGGCCTTATATCATTATCACGAGCCCACTCAGATAGGTTTACTAGATCCTCATTAATGCACCCCAAACAGTTTTCCATAAGGTCGATAGAACTACTATGGTAAATCTGCACATCATCCGCATAAAAGTGAACCTTAGCAAATTGGATTTGCTGTGGCAGATCATTTATAAATAGCAAAATTGAAAATATTTTTTAGTTTGGATATAAGTTTAAAATGGTTTACGCTATCGAAGGTCTTGGAAAAGTCCAGCAATATCACTATCGCAAACTCATCGTTGTCAAGTGCCGCACGCAAATCGGAGGTAACGCATAATAAAGCAGTTTCGCTACTGTGGAAGAAGCAAAATCGCGACTGCCAGGGCGATATCGTACGGTTTTCCTCTAAAAAAGGATTCAATTGCCAGTACACGAGTTTTTCAAGAGCTTTCGCCAGAAAGCATAACACACTTACCGGGCGGTAATCAGAAACAGTGGTAGGTGATTTATTTTTGTCAATTGGGATGACAGTGGCCACTTTCTACGAGGAGGGAAACGTAGATGTTGTAAGGCTTGGATTGAATAGTAGCAGGATTGCATTTTGGTTGTTACGAGAAATACTTTTAAGCAAGCGTGGAGGTAAACTATCTGGTCCAACGGCATCGGACTTTATAGAAAAAATATCCATGGACAATTCATCAAAATCATCGCACCTGAAAGAAAACGAGTTTGGTAACTCTGGTGCCGTTAAGTGTACTAATGAGTGTGCCAAAGTTTCGAATGTGGCCCCTGCCAATGACTGTGGTCTCGCAGAAACTACGCTGGTGGTAAAATATTGATTTAGGATGGAGATTGCAGCAAGCCATCTCATTATTGCATAGCTCCACAGAAGCCTTGGGCCCAATTTAATATCAAATCTGGAATGAAAGTATTCGCGCTTCGCTCTGCGGATAGCAGACGTTACCCTATTCCGTGCTCTTCGATACATATTACGCATAAAATTGTCACGTGATCTCCTATAAGTAAAGTAAAAATACTCCCTCTTCTCTATCAGAGAGTGGATTTCTCTGAAGAACCATGGATTACTGGTGGATCTTAAGCACTTAGTTCTTACAGGCGCATATTTATCTAAAATGTAGTTCATAAAACCTTCAAAGATTGCCAGACGAGCATCAATTGGAACGGATAAACGCGCAAATTCAGGAATAAAATTCATGTATTCCTCTGAAAGACTACCATGATCAATATTGTTGTAATTTCGATTTGTGACACAGAAATCCATTTTGTACGTTAAAAATAATATGTCATGATCAAATATGCTAGGTGGGTCAATTTGAGAAAAAAATTCTACATTGTCTGCATCTGTCGTAAGGTATAGATCTAGCAATGAAGGAGAATTTGTGTTGAAAAAGGTTGGACTATCATTAAACACTTCGAGGTGAAGACTCCTCATAAAATCCACAAAACAAAGTGTAGCAGAACTGCCTCGCAAGATGTTAACGTTAAAGTCACCTCCAAGAATTATCTTATTATAACGTCGCGAAAGTATGGTACCAGATTCCTCAAATTCTTTTATATTATTGCAATCGAAACTGTTTGGAGGGCAGTAAGCGGCTGCAAGCGCACATTTCTCTGGCCCAGTATCTCAACTTCAATACAAATGAACTCCAAATTGTGAGTGCTCAATGATGCTAAGATTTTAGTTTTAAAGCAGTCTTTTACATATATTGCAGCGCCACCACCAATTCGTCCCTCACGATCGCTACGAAAGATTTTATATCCAGAGATAGATACCAAGCTAGAAGGGGTGGAGACATTCAACCAAGACTCACTAATAAGAATCGCATAAACGCCCGAGTCTACAAAAATTTCACGCATTTCATCAAAACCCTCGAGAATACTTCACAACCCATGAAACAGACTCCCAATGGAGTTGTTACATTCTAAGATATTTGCAGTTTTATTATGTAAAACTGACAAAAGATTGATTTGAATAGCTCCTCCGCCCTAAACTACTATTCATACAGAAAAATCGTGTTCGGATAATCTTAAGCTTGCTTTCTTATTTTCCGAAACGTAATAAAATTTTCATACCTTTCCTAATAAAATTATTTAAAAAAATTTATCTTAACCAAATCTAAAAAAAAAAAATTATATCGAATGTAGCTGCCTACAGATTCGGATTCCGGCTGCACATACACACATGCAATTATCACTCAGCTGAGAGATATTGAACATAAAATGGTAAGGTTAATTTGTAATCGAAACTATTTATTATTTTGTTAAGTAAGGTATATAGTAAGTGTAGCCTTTGGGAAGGTAAAGAACCAAGCTTTAAATTACTATAAGACTATTTACTTGTATGGATAGTAGTTTAGCCTCTATGGCATATATAAATCCAATGTTTAGCACTTTTCCATAAGTATCAATAAGTAACATTTTAGAAAATGGACTCCGAACGCACACATATCCGTACCTCAGAGCAAAAGGGTATTAAGTCCAAAATTTCAATTTTTCCGTTTTTTGGCTCATCTGGATTTGAATTTCGCGCTCTATTTAGTGGTCTACTACATAAGACAATTGGACATAAAATAACGAAAATAGCATTTTAAGAACAGTATTAAGTCCACTTTGCTTCTGGAGCAAAACAGTATTTTCTTTATATCACATGTATTAAGTCCAACATAATACATAAATCACCCAGGGCAAAACCATATTATGTCAAAAAAAAAGTATTAAGTCCCACATAATACAATTCAGACAAAGTATTAATTCTACGATCTACACGATTGTACAGGTTTTTAACGCACGTATTAGTTTAGTTCACTGTCTGATATGTTGTGATGCACTTGCTATTATTGATTGCAAAATAAAATTCGTTTTTTGTTTAACTAAAGTGGTTTGCGTTTATTTGTAAGTGACTTAATGCAAAAGCTACTAATACTAGCTAAAAATGGGAGATAGATCCCGCAGAATGCTTCAGCTTGCTCTGAAAAATACAGGGTGCACGAAAAATGAAGACTCTTTAGTGGAAGGTTTCTCAAGCCAACGTAAGTCCTCTTACGTATTATTATTTCTTGTAACACATTAGTACAGTGGCGCAACCAGCATGCTTAGCGTAACATAATTATTATTATTTTTCCCTTCTCAAGTTGTTCCTGTTGATGAGAATTATCTACTTATATTAAATGATGAAAATAGCCGGAACAAAATTGATTCAATAGAAACCGTAAAAAGTAGAGATGTGAAGACCCCCTCACCTCGTTTGTTGGATATATCTTATAACTTTCCTAATTTGCCAGTAAATACAATTGAAGTAAAAATAAATACACCTGCCACGGCAGATGTTGCTGAAGCCATCAGTTCAACAAGTGGTACCTTAGTTAGTAAGGAGATTAATAAACCAGCAATGTCGCCTATTCCGTCTACAAGTAATATATACGAAGATGAAATAGACCCATTCGAAGATTCTGCAAGCTCTTTTGTCCCTAGCATTAAGTCCAGTAGTGACAGCGATTCTGAATCCACGCATAATGATCGTGATGAGGAGAAAGAAGAGTCCCTAGAAACAGACAAAGAGAAGAAAGGAAAGAAACGTGTAAGAAACGAAAATATGTGGCAAAGAAATGTGCGGAAAAAAATGAGGATGTCTGGCAAAAAATATAAATCCTCGAAAACTAAACGGACTACGAAAGAGAAAAATATACGAGAACCTTGTAGAAACTGCCGCTTGAAATGCAACGAAAAGATCTTAGGTCCTCAGAGAACACAAATTCACAGAGAATTTTGGAATCAGGAGCCAAACATTGAACAAAAAAGACAATTTTTGTGTTCTTGTCTTGAAGAAATATCTGTCCAAAGAAAAAGAGAACGAATAGGTAGTCGAGCTGGGAAACGCCAATATAGCTTGAAGTATTTTTTTTACTATAGAAGGAGAAAAATATCAGGTCTGCAGAAAGTTCTTTTTGAGTACGCTGGATATTTCTCAAACATTTGTTAGATATGCCCTGAAAAAACGTCAGTCCGGTGGAGTTGTCGAATGCGACAAAAGAGGAAAGCAGACGTCAATTAATAAAGTGAGCAATGAAGTAAAAAATAGGATCCGTGAACATATCATGGCTTTTCCATGTGAAGAATCACATTATAGCCGCAGAAGAACAGCAAAAAAATATTTAGGAAGCCATTTAAATATTTCTGCAATGTACAAAGAGGAATGTACCTTGGAAAATATTCCTTTTGATAATGTTGGCAAGGAATGGCTTTACAGCCAAATTTTTAATACAGAATTTAATTTATCCTTCGCCGTTCCTTCAAAAGACACTTGTGATATGTGTGACGAGTTTTTGATTAATCTAAGACAATCAAATTCTGATGCTGAGCGAGAAACTTTACAGGCACGATACAACTCTCATTTATTGGAGGCAGATAAAAGATACAATCTTAAAAAAATGGACAAAGAGATGTCCTTAAATAATCCGGGACAAAAAGTTTTAATGGTAGATCTTCAAAAATGTCTTCCTTGCCCTAAGCCAGCAAATTCCCAAAGTTTTTATAGTTTAAAGCTCTGGTGTTTTAACTATACAATTTACGATGCAACAGAAAACAAGGCAAACTGTCTAATGTGGGATGAGTCAGTTGCTGGTTACCTCAAAGCATAAGGTCTGTGGTTATTTGGACCGAAAATTGCCCTTCACAAAACCGCAATTTACAGATGATCATGTGCTATTTTTATCTGCTTGCATTGAATCCACACATCAAAGAGATCAGTCACAAATTTCTTCTGCGTGGACACACACACATGGAGGTGGATAGTATACACTCAGTTATAGAACGAGAGGCTAAAAAATGTCCCAATTTTCAAATTATTACCTCATGGGATTGGTTACAGTTGGCAAGGATTTCAGGCAAAAACAAAAACTTCAAAGTGTATGAAATGACAACTCGAGATTTTAAAGACTTCAATAAAATGTACAATTCTTCCAATTCACGATTACAAAATATAAAAAAAAAACCCAGAATAACGAAAAAAATTTAATTTCGAAAACCGTATTTATACAGGTTATACAAGAAACACCTGGAGTTCTCTACTTTAAAACAGATTTTGATCAAGATTTCCAAAGTGTAAATTTTAATAGAAGATGTAGAAATCTCCAATCTGCAGAAGAATCGGTGGTTCCCTTACGAGATACTTTATATCCGATAAGTATAAAAAAATTCAGAGATCTTCAAAAACTCTTAAAGTGGGTTCCAGTAAGATTTCACAATTTTTTTCAGAACCTTGTGCATGAGGAATCAATTATGAATGAAAATACTGACGATTAGGGTTAATACCTAATACTTTTTTTGAAGCTTTTTATTTTTAGCCAGCTTTGTTTATTATGTAACTATTATAATAAAGGGAATACTTCATGAAAAACACTTTTGTTAATTGCTTAAGAATAAAAGGTCAGTTACTTTACCGCCATTTGTATTTTTTCTTTGGTTCTTGTTTTTAAAAATATTCGGGTACTTATGGTTTTACTATAATAATTTTTTTATTTGTGCAAAGAAATTTTTTTCCAGCAAAAAAACTCAAAACTCCTACTTTACCATAATTATAAAGTGCAAATTTCAAATATTAAGTCACAGTTATGAAATTTTTCTGAAAGCAAAAAAAAAATATTAAGTCCATTTTTTCTGTAAAAAAATTTAGTTTTCAAAAATCTTGATAATTCCAAAAACCGACCATTATAATTATTCATATTATTCAATCAAGTTTAAATTGTTAATTTGTACAGGCTACAAAACAAGTATAAATAATAATTATTTCTACTTGTTTTGTACCCTGTACAATAAAATTATTGTATTTTACGCTCTCCTGTAAAATTTACATTTTGTGACTTAATACCCTTTTGCTCTGGGGTACGGATATAGATTTCAGTTTCATGGCTTGGGAAGTCTTCTCGAGGGTTTTGATTTCATCCATCTTATTTCTAACACACTACACATATGGCTGGGTGTTCAGTGAACATCTTGAACCCTTTGATGCCTCGCCATTGAACTAGGTATAGAAATATTATAAATAAATTTGATATGTAAATTTTAAAAATTTTCCTCAATGTAAAATTCAATCGATTTCGAAATCACTGAACAAGAAAATAATACACAAATTTTTTCTTATTTATGTTTCTTGACATATGTACAACCTTTATATAATAATTTTGAAAATTTACACATTAGACGTGATGGTAACTTCAACTTATCACAATATACCTATGTACCTACCCCCATAATACATCAATTCGAAAAGAAAAGAAAAGTTTTCAAAATATAATGTCAAATTTTCCTTCGACGACGACGACGATGACGAGACGCGACGCCGTAAATATTTTTATCTTGTTTGTTATTCACACAAGTAAAGTAGGGGATACGGCAGGATGCTGAGAGATGTGTTCATAGGCTGAAAGATGGATTATTTTTACGATAGGGTAGACAAGTTGAGAACCAAGAGCAATAACAAAAGCAGGGCAAGCTGTTCTATGATTGATAACTTTAACGTGCATACATAAACAAGCATGAAATTCACATTTATAAAAGATTGGAAAATCGTCTCCCCCCCCCCTTTTTTTTATATAAGGATATAAGGAAATAGGGGAAAATGTAAAAGAGACCAGCTCTTATAAACAGCACTAAACTAAAGTTTTCTATTCTATAAAAATTATTATAGAATTTGATACCATTCGAAATAATCTACAATGAAATTCAAGTTACACACGTGTGTTGAGGAGGTGATTTTTTTTTTCTTCCTATTATTGGTTCTGAAATTGAAAAATTGAAGAAAAAGATGAAAATTCGGTATTTTTCCTACCCAATAAAAGTCATATCTAATATCATCGTGCGGCTCACCGCATGTTTCTTGAGATACTGAAATGTATACCAGTTATTTGCCTTTCATTTTTACCCTCAAAACGTAATCAATGGTTTATTGGAGAATCGAGACATGATCAGAAAATTTTATCAGATACCAGATAACCTTTTCTTTGCTTCATGAAAAGCTGATAAGACGTGCTCTCTGCGATGGGAATTGAATTTTTGTATGTGCATAAATGACGATATAGCTCAGTTTAAGTCAAGTGCAAATTTTTCCTTTAAATTTTGGATTAGATATGGGATTTTCAAAACCAATCCCTATCGGATATATATGGTAGTTCTATTTTTACTATTTTTGGGTACATTATGTATTACATGTATATACATAGATGTAGATATGTATATAAAAAAAAAAAAATAAAATGAAAAAATAGCAAAAGACTTGCAGAAATTTTCCTGAAATATTTTATTATATCTCAACGATATCCAGGATGATTTCAAATGGTTTACCAAAAGTTCGTGCTTTTCAAGCAGAATCCCTAAGGACTTTGAAGTGGACTATTGGCAAAGTTCCAAGTTTTCCATAGTATTGCAAATCTATTATAGGTAAAAATAAGGCAAATGTACATAGATTTTCTGTGTAATTACATGGCTTTCAGACTACCTATATATATGTATATGTACTACCACAAAATTCAATGTAGATTCATTCGACATCAACACTTTTCTATACATTGAAAAGGGAAATCTCTGCAAAATGAGACGACCAAGGACGACGACGACGATGATGACGACAATACAAGAGCAATCCAGTATTTGTCGTTATGCGCTACATTTTCACTCTAGCCTTTATCTGCTACTGCAGATTTAACTAAGTTGCTATCGATCGATTGGCTTCTACTGCTGCTGCTGCTGCTGCTGCAAGTGTTATTTCACAATTGGAAAATACACAGAGATTCCATTTTTAGAACACGTTGACTATGCCAAAGTACCACTTTATTCTCAACACTCAATCTCTCGTGGACAAAGTTTGTTTGGGGAGGGTTCATTGTATACCCAGCATAAGCAGAGAATAAGTATAGAAACGAGTTAAGTACTAAAGTAATTTGAAGAATAAAAATCGATTTACAATTTGCAACTAAGTACCTATCTATTTACTGTATTTACAGTGTTTTCTGTAGATGTGGTTTTTCATAGAGAAAATGTAGAAAAATTCTATTTTGTGATCGAAAGTGATAAAAACTAAATTACACATTTTTATATGAAAATTTTATTGGTTGAAAGTAGAGAAAAAGTTGTGAGGGTTAGAAGCAATTCTATAAGCATTTGAAAGATAAATCCGATGGAAGAAAAACAAAGAAGAAATTATTTAATTTAGCTTCAGAATGTTGCTTTCATTAGAAATTAAATTTCCAGTAAGATTTATTCGTTTGTATACCGAACCAAAGGGATTCAAATTCAAATTTATTATTAACATACAACATACAACTATATTGTACAATTAAGACATAAATCTTTTTTATTTGTACAAGAAAATCAAAATAAGTAGTATGTACTAATGGAAGAGAGACAGAAAGCTCAAACAATTAGAGCATAATTAACTAAAAATATAAAACAAAAAATAACAATATAAAATAAAAGAAAAAAAAAGCAATGCTAACTACTAGGATTAAGAAAAATAAAAACACTACTTCTAATTGTAGTTAAAGTGTTGGACTGGATCATATCTTTTATCGATTGTGATAAGTCATTCCATATTCTAATAGCATGGCAAAAAAACAGGTGTTGGGTGATAAGGTAAGTATTCCGCGATAGTAACAAATAAATTGTTCTATTGAACCTAGAGAATACCAAGAGGCCGAAAAGATACCGAGGAAATTTAAACTTAATAATTTTGATTAAATAAATTGCTGAGCAGTAATCAAGATAATTAGAAATATAGCATCCCAAAATTGAATTCTTAAATTGAGAAACATGATCAAATCTCCTGAGACTATGCACGTATCGGATGATAGAATTAAAGGCAATCTCAGCTTTTCTTATATTATTGTAATCAAGCTTTCCAAATATTTAACATCCATAAGTCATAATAGGTTCTTAACAATGTACGCACTAAAAATAGTCGCGTAGGCATGGGTATGAAATGGCTAGACACCCATAGATAATGAAATCCTGCATAAACTTTACTCCTAACAAAATTAATATGCAGATCCCATGTAAGTGTTTTATTGAAAATCTACCCAAGAATTTTAGCTGAATCAACAATAGGAATAGCAGTGTTGTTAACGGAAACTGATGGAAAACGATCCATATTTAGTACACGCCTGTGTATCAGCAAACACTTAGATTTTGAGAGATTAAGCCTTAGTTTATTATTACAGGACCACAAGTAAATAGTCTGCAAATCCTCATTTACCCTAGAGATACAATTGAACATCATCAGCATATAAGTGCAGATTAGAATACTTGACGTGAGCAAATATATCATTTATAAATATGGAAAATAACAGGGGCCCAAGAATGGATCCCTGAGGTACACCAGATACCACTGGTAAAAAGGATGATTGAGAACCATTTGAAAAAAACTTTTCACAATGAGAACAGAAGTTAAAATTCCTTATAAGTTTCGTGTGAAGAAGTCTATGAACAGTATCAAACGCCTTGGAGTAATCTAAAAGAACTAGTACCGTTAGTTCAGAGCAGATGTACAGCTATGCCCAGGATGAAAACCAGATTGATACTTGTGCATAAGACCATTTAAAAATAAATAATACGAGATTTGTATGTGCATATTTTTCTGAATTAACTTAGAGAGAAATGGTAATATCTTATAGGATGATTGCGATAATCAAATAGAATTTTGTTTTAACTTACTTTCAAGACGCTATGAAGAAACTAAAGTTGGTAGTTATATAAGGTAATTAACTGCAATGAGAATTTTGATTTATTGATTCTTTTTTATTATTAGATTTAGATTAGTTAAACGAGGTAAATGCTATTGCATTGCAGTCATGAGCGCCGGCTGTATGGTGCAAGGTGGTGCAGTTACACCACCTTTGTTTCATAAAAATGTTCATCTATTTATTAGCAGAAGCATTAAAAACCAGAACGATACAACTTTTTTTACTATTTTTCTTATTTTTTCTTTATTAAATACTTGGCTTCTCTGTGAACTTATACATTACTTCGCTCACGAAATCTTCATTAACAACCATTGAATAAATAACTAATAAGGAAGCGAGGTATCGTGCAAATACAGTGTACGTGTTTAAGCATTTCAATGAGAGTGTAACCATCGGTCGGGGGGGGGGGGGGGAGAAATGACAAGAGGGCCTATTGGCTATTTTATGTCAGTTCAATATTCTGACATTTCATAATTTTGAAAAGAAGTTCTCGGATTTGAATTCGCGATATTGTAATAAATGAATAATTTAACAGGATTTTTACTTAATAGTAGTGTGAAATAAGTGTTATTTATTCTTTTCTGATCGATATTTTATGTAATAGAGACTCCGGAGTCTTAAATAACCGTAAAGAAGTGCGCTATGCTTTGCAACAGGAACGTACAGAGTTAGTCGTGGGAAAGCACTCTTCAAGTAACTTTAATATCCTTACTAATTAATTTAGTGTTTCTAGCAAAATAAAAGTGAAATATTTATAAAAATTAACAACCCTGGCAAAAAATTTAACATTTTACCAATGCCGGTTTGTTTGTTTACAATTGCATTGTCATTGGTGGCTAAATTATGCCAGTCATACAAAGGTAACGCCAAGAAATATCTTCTGAAAATAATGGGGAGCTAAAATTTTGTTTATTTTACATAGCAATTTGGCACACTAATAAATTTCACTGAGTGGCTTAGGTTCGTGCTGTATGGTCCATTACCTTCTCGTCAAAACATTGCAGACATATTTTAACCTACGCCATTTAAAACGGAATATTATGAAACTGTAGACATAATAACAGGTGAAATGAATAGAACATTTGCAGACAATGAGGATCTACTACATTCAATTTTGTATTGGACAAAGTTTAAGTCTGTTCAACATTTAAATATATAATAATTGTTGTGAGGAAATGAATGAGAAAAAAACAAATCTGTAAAATTGCATTTATTTTTCAGGTATTAAAACTATTTCTTCCATAGAAGAAAAGGTACTTGAATGAGTTAAATGGTCGAGGAGATCAGAGCGAAAAAATATGAGAAGTTTTATACCGACAAAGAGAATTCTTCAGAGATACGTATGAACTATTTACAACAGTCCTAACAGCCGGATGTAGTACTACTTCGTGCGAATCTACCCTTTTCGACAATAACTGCTATCAATAAGCCTTAAAGAATGTCAATGGTTCACGAGATGATGGCAGGTTTGATGTTTCTTGCATTTGAACGGAAATAAAAATAGACAAAATAGATATTGACGAAGTGCTATTCCACAATATGGTAAATCGAAGACTGCAATTTTATTGAATATTTTTACCAAGTTGTGTTTCTTGTTTATTCCATTTATTTTTTCTTATTGTAGATACCTGTTTTAGTTCATCTATAAAATCATGAAGGTTTTGGGAACTTATCTTATCAAAAAGATGTCCCTTCACCTGAACCGATATATCCAAAATGCACCGAAAATTTGCGCCCTACTTCAAATTTTTGATGTCCTACCTATAATTTGTCTCTAGGGTTCAAAGTAAACTATGCCAATTTACAGGTCTGTCCGAATCAGTAGTGCACCCAGGATTTGGCTTGCGGGGGGGGGGGGGGGGGGGGGTAGTAGGCCTTACTGCAAAATGGAGTCGGAAAATAAGGACCTAAGGTCACGTCCTGAGCCCATCTGAGCACTTAAGAGCTGTTTCTTTTAAAGGTCGCGAATTTCAATTCTTATCTGATCAAGTTGGTGTGTAATGGGTCCTTTATGCACGCGTTTCTTGGGAATATATGCCCGGGGTTGAATGAGTTAAAAAACACACTTTATTTTTAGTGAATTTTGTTATAACACAGTATTCTTACTATTATTATATTTTACATCTAGCTCTTTGAGAATGATCAAAACCCATGACCAAAATATATTCGGATGAATAGCACAATACGTGTTTTTATTCAACCCGGGTCATATATTCCCAAGAAACCTATGCTTATCTGATAAAATCTAAAATTAATCATAATTTCATAAACAATAAATCCATTTATTTATTCATTTACAACCCATGCAATTTGTGCTTTTAAAAAGAAACATAAATAAAACCATGCAAATTTATAATTCGCGCCGTACATTTTCCCTACTTGCACTTTTATGTATACTTAGTTTCAATTAAATTTTTACTTCAATAAATATTTTAATATGTTTAAAAATATCTCTTATCTGGGAAACAATATCTTTCGAGTCCATTTTTTGTTATAATTTACATTTTTTTTTTTTTTTAAATACGGAAACCAAAAAGAGCAAAATCTAATTTGGTAGTATGGGTGATAGCTGCTGAGGCGTTATTTCCCTAGATATTAGATTTGTACCCATGCTACTAAATTTCGCTAAAGTTTGTAATTTTGTGCCTACATGTTTATATAAATAGTTCTGTGGAAATTGCTTATGCCTTTTTCGGTACGATGAAACAGTAGAAATTTTTTATCTTTCGATCTTTCTGTGTAACAGAAATCGGAAAAAAAGCCTTTAAAATGAAAAAAATAACGTAATTTTCAAAGTTCTAATGAGATCTTGATTTAAATATATAAACTTGAGATGTACTTACTAACACGATACTGATACATACGGCAATCGCCCACTTTTCGCCGATTTTCTTCTGTACGATACATACCATTTTGAGTTTAATTCGTAAGTTAATTATTGAAATTTACGTTCAGTAGTTTCTTCCAATCTATTCTGATATATGAAATACTGTGCAGTAGCTATGATATACCTTTGTCGTCCGCTCATACATTTGGATATTTCCACGAACGCAGATGCACAGATACTTATCGTGGCAGACAATTATCGTGGCAGACACGTATCGTTGCAGACATGGCAAATACTTTATGTGTAAGAAATTTCATATCTAACAAAATATAACTGCACAGACACGGGGCGTTTCTGGATGATATTCAAGCCTTGCATATTTGGTATGTCCTGTTTTCTCTTCATCTTCAAGTAGTAATGTAATTACGGGCCGGTCTTCAACGGATAGATTTCGAAACATTTTTAACAAAAACAAATTATTGAACTTTCTACAACGATCTTCATATAATAAAAAATGCTTATCTTAACGTGGTCCTTAAGGATACGTCCACAACAAAACGAGACGAGGCCACGCGAGGCTTCATCAAGAGTTGAGCGAACGAGGTGAAGTCACATCGCGAGCTGTACTCTCAGTGTAAATCGTCAGATTCTGAAGAATAAACCTTGTGGTTGACGTAGTGTAAACTATTATATAGCACTTTTCAAATAAAATTAATTTTCGAAGTTTTGCTTATGAACTCGTAAATAAGAAGCGATTATAATTTCTGGAAATTCACCGTCTATTATCTACATGAGATTTACGTACATGATCCTGTTAGATTATAAGAATAAGCCAAGAAAACTTGTTATGGTCGTATGTAGAGTGATTGACATCGGACATGAATTCCAGACTTCCAGCATGAGCTGACAGATCACTCGGTGGACAGCGTTGACTGCAGGGCGGCACTTTAGCTCGCCTCGGCTATTGGCGGAGAGTGTGGGGAGGTTCCACGAAAACCTGGCGCTGCCACCTGCCATATACAAAACAAATCGTGCCTGACAAACCAAAGGCCGGCGCACACATCCAGTTCTGAAGGAACTCCTCCACTACTTCCCATTAACCATGTGAAGGCGCAGATGCTCTCCCTTTTGCTGCCGTCGCCCCATCCACCCAATCGACACTGAGGGCAGAGTATTTCCAGTGTCCCTGTGTTGACCCGAAATGACCCGTTATAAATATATCAATATATATACTCAAAAATCAATATAAAATAATCAAACAAACATTTGGCAGCAACTTACATGAATTTTGTTGATGAGGATCCCTCGCCGAGGTACCTCTGAGAAGTTCCACTGTGCCACTGGATTCTATTTTAAAAGTTTTTGTATTTTTAAAATTAACAATGCCACACAGTTGCTCAAATTTAAATCTACCTCTAACCTATGAATAAAATCTTTAACTCTCAATGTAAGAACTTTACTTCACTGGATCAGATTGCGAGTAATAAGCTTTCAGTAGAGGTACGTTAAGGCAGCTTCAATTCTTGGATCAATATTAAATACATTGCGACAAAAAAGCGCATATCGACATCAGACGTATCAGCTCAAAATCCGGATTTTGTTGAACTCATCAACTATAGACCGTACCGTGGACGAGCTTTCTTAATTGACACATATAATTGCCGCCACAGGTACCTTTTTATTATATGTTGTTTCCGTTTGTTGTGATGTTACGGATTTTGACTAAATTACAATCCAAAACTTTTCTTGTCCGGCACATCAAACTCATCAAACTCGTGCTATCTGGAAGTGCTGCCCTGCCAGTTAGGTGGCGTTCGGTGCGTACGGACGCTCCGTCCATACAGAAAGCATTCCGCGCATACATGCCGCGGCTAACCACAGTGTAGCATACTGTTGCATGCAATATGCTACGACCATAACAAACTTTGATTATATCAAAGAAAAAACCTATAAAAATATACCAGTTATCAAAATTAGCGCGCTGCACTTCGCGTAAAAATGAAATGTATCTCGTCACATCGCGCGCTGCCACAGCATTGTTGTGAACACTCTCATAGGATCACATAGGATTAGCGTGCATTTATTTTATCTCTTAACTTTTGATGACTCGTGATCAGGTTTGCCAGGTTTGGCCATTTACCTTCAAATCGGCACTCTTTCAATATGTTCGGGCGCTTGTTTTCTTACCGAAAGCGCCAGTCGTTTTCTTGTATATCAAAAGCTTCAAGAAGCTTAACTTTTTATTTGAAGTCCCTATTCACTGCCACTTGCGATACTCAATTCTCTAACCATTAGACATGCACACTATCCATAGAACATTTAGATATATATCGGGTTTTCTAATAAGAGGTGTTATTTTGATATTAAAAAAAATGCCATTTTTTGAGATAAATGATCGGATTTTTATTTCATTATAAAGAGGAAGGTATGCCATTAATAACGGAAAATTACATCAGCCAAATGACCACCACGACCACGCCTACAGGACCATATCCTTTTCATGAAATTTTCCATAACCAAATCGCAAAGTGGCTGCCATATGTCCTGGATAGCCTCACGAATTCCATCTTTGAGGTCTTGAATCGACGCTGGGCTGTTGGCGTAGACCTTCTCTTTCACGTGGCCACAAAGGAAGAAGTCGCAAGGTGTTAAGTCACAAGATCTCGGTTGCCAATTGTGATCACCTCTTCGAGAGATAACACGGTCCGGAAACTTTTCCCGTAAAAGATCAATGGTTTCGTTGCTTGTATGGCACGTAGCGCCGTCTTGTTGAAAGTAAACGTTGTCCAGATCAATACCATCCAATTCCGGCCATAAAAAATCATTAATCATCTGTCGATAGCGCAATCCATTCACCGTAACTGTTGCTCCAGCCTCATTTTCGAAAAAGTAAGGTACAATGACCCCGCGGGACCATAACCGCACCAAACAGTCACACGTTGAGGATAGAGAGGCTTTTCAACAATAACTCTTGGGTTTTCCGAGCCATAGATGCGACAATTTTGCTTGTTGACGAAGCCATCGAGGTGGAAATGGGCCTCATCACTCAAGATGAGTTTTCGATGGAATTCCGGATCATTTTCATGCATTTCAAGGACCCAATCCGCAAAGACTCGACGTTGTTGATGATCGGCCGGCTTGAGTTCTTGTGTTAACTGAACTTTATAAGCATTAAGACCCAAATCTTTATGCAAAATACGGTGTAATGACGTTTGTGGAATGCCTAATTCCAAAGAACGACGAGGAATGGACAAACCTGGGTTTTCTTCAACACTTTCTGCTACAGCAGCAATATTCTCGGCTGTTCTTAAGCGACGTGCACGGGTTTTATTCTTCACATCACTAACTTATCCCGACAGCTCGAATTTTTCTACCAATTTCTATATTGCAGTCCGACAAGGTGCTTCACGACGACCCAAAAATGTTCGAGTTTTACGAACCGTCTCTGCCACATTTTCACCAATTTTATAGTGAATTTTAATAATTTCAATGCTTTGTTGAATCGTGTATCGTTCCATTTTTATTAATGGCGTAGTTTCAACTTGTCAAATGTCAAAAAATGACAGCTCCAAAAGTGACATCTACCGAAATAGGGGGCTAATTAAAATAACACCTCTTATTGGAAAACCCTTTATATATATATAATCACCAGGCTAATGACATGTATAATATGGACTCACTACGTTCATAGAAATACAGTGAAGAAAGTAAAGTGGGCTGACTTCTATATAGCAGCATTTTTCGGTGTAAACCTCAAGTAATAACTTACAGAGAACTGTAAACAGCAAAAAACAACAAATAAATAAGTAGGTTCGTTGAAATAAATCAAGAAATTCGAAAGGTTTTATTAAAATCTCTTTGAGCTACGCGCGCACTTTTTCAACTTCTCGCTATTGTTTTTTTTTTTTTTTTTCAATATTGGCATCAACTTAATAACAAATTTCGGCCTACAAGAAATAGAATATCAAGCAGTCCATATTAATATATGTCAGGACACCAAGCAGACGCAGTCATTAAACGTCGTCCATTTAGAAATTCATTTGATTGCCACAAATGCAATGGTGTATTTTTTATTAGGAATATCATGGACTATCCGTTTTTTATACTCGCGTTATTTTAAGGCTGAGTTTTTAGGTGTTTAGGTTTTTTTATGTTATAAATAAAAGTTTCAGTTTTAACACTACTTTATAAAGTGTCAGCAAATAGCTATCTATTTTTGGCACACGAATTTTTCTCCAGACTTGGCAACTCTGCTGGCAAGAATTTCCTCGCTTCGTTGTGCACGTACTAGGGGGTGGGAGAAATCGTTACTTTTCGGTACCTGTAATGATTTGTAACATGCGAAGCTTATACTCGTTACTTTCAAATCGGTACTTGGTACTTTCGTTACTTTCGGTACTGCTCTAAAAATATTTATAATAATTACTGTTCTACAGCGCCTTAGCTTGTTTTTGCATTTTTACGCTGGCAGAAATCGTGACTCGTTACTTTCGTTACTTTCGGTACTACTCTCAGAATTTTGATAATAATTTCTGTTCTACAGCGCCTTACCTTGCTTTATGTATTTTTCACGCTTTATATCAAATAGGTAATACCCATGATACACAAATTAACAAGGTATGACCGAGTTTTCTGTCAATTGGTTGCTTGCCTCATTTGGCAACAATTGTCACAAATTTTTCCGTCTCAATTTCAATTTTTTTATCATTTTTTATTATTTCTTTGCTTTCTCACTAGCACATATTTACTTTTCCCGAAGTGATTTAAACGAAGTAACTAATGTTTTGTTAAATATTTTTTATATATTCCAAACCTATTTCAGTCAATAAAATACGAAAAACTCAAAACAAATTCGCTAGAAATGATATCAGTCACGTCATGACGTAGCAACAAAAAAAATTTCTCTCGAATTGGCCATACCTTACATGGGTAATACTTATCTATAGGTACATACGTTACTAATTCTGCTGTGATTCCGTTACCTTGCGTATCACATTTCGAATTTATCAACCTGAACGCTCTCTTATGGCCAGTTTCACAGTCGAATTTAAACCAAGGTTTAGTTTAAACCTTCATCCAAGTTCAAACGTAGTTTAAACCAAATCGGGTTTTACAGTGCTTTATTTTAGTAACGGTGACAGAAATGGTTAAACTGTGCATTAAATTAGTTATCGCCGCAATTGAAGGGCGCCGGGGAACAATGCACTACGTCCTACAAGACAAAATTTTGAGAAATCGCAAATCAAAGTTCAACTTCTTCCCGTAATTATATTAATTTGGATATTTATCATTCTGAATATGAAATTTGTTCTTTGTATATCATAGTTTGCAGATTATGAAAAAAGTTGTAATATTATTAACTACTTCGGTTCACCTGTGATAATCAATGTGAACTTCTGTGGACTTAATACATTGTTCCCAAACAAATATTAGAGAAAGTTGGACTTAAATCATATTTTCCCAAAAAAACACTGTAAATTTTCAAATGCTGGAATTTTAATTTATTTGAATAAGCAAAATGTTCTATATTATGTAATTGCGCATTAGTCATCTTCGTCGATACACAACGATAAGATATTGTCACCTTGAACGACATCAAGGTTGGCGACGACTGCCGGGGTCAAATTGTAGTAGAACTTCCTTGACTCGATTCTTGTTAGATATTGTGTCAGATGCGGCAAGTTTGCTTTCTTCGCTGGATTTAGAGGTACCGGACCTTTGTGGAAGATATGAGATATTAATATTACGTAAAAAAAAACAATAAATGGAAAATCTTACCCCTGTAAAGTTTTGTTCGTGGAGCATTCGTATTCGGCAATCTGTAACCATGTTTTTGCGGCGATGTTAGTCGTTTCAAACGCTCCTGAATACGTGTCTCGATGGTAGACCAATTTTGGATGATCATGCTGAAATTTAATTTCACGGATCGGTCTCGTCGGTATAGGGCATTTCTTTTTATACATAGAAAGGCGCGAGGAACTCCGACCATTTGTCGAATAAATTTGATTTGCAGTCGATGACGTTGTACGCATCCGGTCTCGTCCTGCTGTTCCTTATAACATCCCTCCATTCATCAGGGACTTAAATATAGCTTTTATGGTTGACGGTAGACATATCTCTATAGCATTCTAAGTACGAATAGGAAATATGCAACGATCGCAATTGAACCTCTTCAACTTTGTAGTCAGGAAGTGTAAAAAACGTATAACTGTTTATTTTTTATTATGGCCCGAACATAAGTCACAGAATATGTCCAGCTATCGTATGTCTAAAGACAGTTTGTTAGTCACAAAATCGTACAACATGGAACATACATCATCACTTCCTTTTTTTGCAACGCTTTCAGTATATGTGTAGAAATATGACGCATTGGTCGCCAGAACATAAATGTTGAAGGATACGAAACTTAGCTGTCTGCGGTTGTATACGTTATTCGTTGTAATGTTTGGTGTCGGAAGATTCTTCTGGTAGTCCATAGCGAGGCTTCCTACGTTGCTTTTCTTACTCGATTCCATTCTGCATTTTCGTTATATTTCATAAAATTTCGCACCCCTAGCTTTGTGTACAGTCAATTCGGTTTGTATCGTTTGTTTCTCTTTGCGCAACTTTTCCAATTCGAGTTCGGCTCTTTTCTTTAATCCTTCAAGCTCAGTAATTTTCGACTGCAGTACTGATATTTCAGCTGATTTGCTGTCACAAGTGCTACACGTGTCTTTACGCGGGTATCCGAAGGATATATTGAAATCTTCCAAAAAAATTTGCCGAAAAGTACCATATGATACTTTTGAATTATTATTTTCCTTATTATACATAGCGTGAAGTTTCGAAATATTTAAGTCTTCCGGGAAGTACAACTTCTGTGAATCTTTTAGAAAGTAATGTGACTTTCGTCCTTTGATCGTCTTTATAGTTTTTTTATAGTATGTTTTATTCTGTCTGGGAATTTATGCGGCCGGTTACTATGTTTTCCTCTCCCGTCAGATGGCGGCGAGCCATTTATTATGATTGCTTCGCGAATCGTATTTACACGTCTCTCTGTAATTCCATGAATAGCCACGAAGGCTTTCATACATACCTCTACGTCACCCAGCGGATTTAATATTCGAATACGATATTGGAACGAGGCTATCCGAAAATTAGCTTCTTCTTCATTTTTGCGATTTCGCCGGCGTTGCACCGGAGTAATGGTTACGAGCCCACTAAAGTACTTATTTTGCTCATTGTAGTTAGCTACTAATGAATTGAATTTCCTAATGATTCTTTTTCGGTCGTTCAGGTCAACATGCTCAAAACATTGGTAGGTCCAGTCCTCTCCCATTTCGTGACTACTGGCAAGCAATTTCTTTTTAACTTCGGTTAGACGTCCTAGTGCTTTACGTTTGGCGCACTTATCAGTTAAGGTTTCGTCATTTGAATCAGTCCCACTAATCTCCATGATTTCTATGCACTTACCGTTCTGAACACTAAATCACCGTAGCAAAACACAATTCGAACCCAGTAAAAGAATCGGCTGCGGGACTTTACAAAAAAAATTCGGTTTTTAGTAATATTCACTACCTTCTCGAAGGCTTAAGTACTCAATGTAATTGAAACCACCTTTGGGGCTAGATCGGCTTATGTTGAAACAAAACTAAAAAAAAGCGCACACTGCGGTTAAATTTTCTGTCGTTCAAACCGTTACAGTACAGTAAAAATAGACTTATGTCATTATTCCCTCAAAACGTGTGGACTAAACTCGTTTTTCCCTTTTATGAAGTTTTTTCTTCTCATAATTTTCCATAGACTCGATGCGTTTTCCGTAAATATAATCTGTTCACCTGAATCTGCTTCCAATACTCCACAAAACTGCATCTTTAACTCATTTTCATAAAAAATGTGACTTAGTGCATTGTTCCCCATTGCCCTTCAATTGTGAAGTAAATTTTCTATCAATCAATCTGTCAATCGGAAAAAGTAAATAGACTAGAAGGTAAAAAGTAAAAAATAGGTAGTTATATTGACTAATTTTAAATATTCCACCACCCAAAAGGGCTGCAAATTTTAGTAGAAGTGATGCTGAGCTATTGCTTTCCCTAGTACCTACATAAAAAAAGACATATAGTAGAGTGGAAGAAAACGCACAATATAAATTTGAAGATAAAGTGACAAAGTTCTTTACTTAAGCGGAATCTAGCATAAAAATCAACGTCGTTTCACGCATTAAAATTACTTGGCCGATTTCTAATTACTCTAGGTCGTCGCCAGAGTTTTAAATATAACTCGAAAAAAAGACTTCTTCATCGCTAAAAAAATTCCAAATTTTAATCCATGTTAAACTGTAGCTTAAACCCGGGGTGTAAACCAAACTGTGAAACCCATTCGTCGAGTTTAAAGTAAATATTTGGTTTAAGCACAGACAGCGAAACTGGGCATTAATAATATTTTATACCCTAGATCAGGGGTCGTCAACCTGCGACTCAGTATAATCATACTTGTGGCTTCTGAGTATTTTAATAGTTAATATTGAAAAATGAACTGTAATATTGCAACTGCCAAACAAATATAATAATCGCATGCTTGTAAATCCAGTTTAGCTAACCATACTCTCCACACTCAAAACCAAAGTGAATATAAACAGAAGCGTTACCAGGACACTGGAAGAACATTCGTGAGCTTTGGAAATCAGCACCTTTTAGTAGTGAGCCTTACAAATTTTCTGAAAAAACTCATCATGCAATGCGAGGAATTTCAGCGAAATATTTGTTTACTACCACTTCCAATTTGTACGAATCGAAAAGACCTTAAAACAACGCCTTTTAAGTTAAAATTTCTTAATAAAATTCCTTAATTTGAAACAAATTAATTTCAGTTACCTTTAACTTCTATTAATTTTCAAACTTGATTCAAATGATCCGATAAAAGAATCCAATGGAATTATTTTAACAATTTCGTGCGAAAAAATTAACTGAAATCAAAGGGGACTAAAACGAATTTACGAGAATCTTAGGTAACTTCCAAAAAAAATTGTATTCAAGGCCGATTTTTTAAGCTCTTTTCACTTCGACTCGAACGGATTCAATAATAGAGTCCAGTTCCATCTTCTTAATCGTATCGCCGTATTCAGGTTGTAATATTAACAGTGAATTTTTTGTCACCGCCATTGTAAAAATGCAAGAAACCCTAGTTTAAGCCACTAGTGGCAAATGTGTGCGAGTTGAATTTTACACCATTCCCAACTATTGATAGAGCTCAATTTGAGTTACAATTATTAGATTTGAAAAACAAAAGATATATGGACAGAAAAGTTCACAAATTTGCAGTCAAAACTATAAAGTTTAACTAGAGACAAATGAAAATTGGCAGTCAGACACCAGTGGACGGATCTTTGAAAATGTAGGAAGGAGGAAGACATTATATTTGAACATGGAACTATCTTTCCTCCAAGTGAAAACATGTATTTGGCATCTTGATAATTTTCGGATCTACTTACTATTGTGAACAATTATTTTCAAATATGACGATTATTAAAAATAAATTAAGAACTTCGCTTAATGACGAAAGCCTCGAAAGTTTCATGAATTAAAAACTTCTGAATATTCACATCGGGAAAAAATGGCTCATAATTCCAGAAAGGTTTCCGACCCCTGCCCTAGACGAAATCTAAAGCGTATACTAAGTTTGTCATTCCGTTTGTAACACCTCGAAATAATGATGGTAGAGCATTATATTAAAAGTTATTTTGACTTTTGGATGTCCGGGAACGCGTTCACTTAGAAAGCTGAAATTTTGTACACGGACTTTTAAAAAAAAGTATGATTAAGTTCGAAAGTGAGACAAATCGGGAAACTCCTTCGAGGGGCTGCCGTACTACAAAAATTTCGTTTTCCACTATATATTTGGACACTGCCTGAAAACGCGACGACATAAAGAGCTGAAATTTATATGTGTATATGCTGTTTTTATAGTAATAGCAAATAAAATTTCAAAAATGGACTAAATCGGGCAACCCCTTCTTAGTGTTGCCATATGAAATTTTAGGTTTTTTACGGTTTTACGGATACTGTGAAAACGATCAGTCCTAGACATTTTTATTGTACTAAAATTGTTCTTCAGAATACGAAACCCTATAAAATTTGTTATAATCATTTTTTCTGTCCGACGAACCAATCTAGAAATATATGCGAAAAACCACTACAAAAATCAAAATTGCACAGATGGGTGAAGATACGAAATACGAATAAATTTATATATTATACGAATACGGGCATTCATCTACGGGCTATTTTAAGAATTGGTCTTAGCCCAATTCTAGCTTTGTTACTTGTTTTAAATATAACAAGAAAAATATGGTGTATTCCAAGAAATACAAAAGGAGAAAATTATTCTTAATTACAAAGTAGTCTTCGTCTAAAGAATTTTTGGTCAAAAGTTCCCGCTTCTCTTTTTGTAATTTAGAATGTTGTCTCAACTTTGGCCAAGTCATTATCCTTCATGTTTCATTCTACCGTTTTTTTTCGGTATTTGCTGCTCTTTTAACCAAAGGGAAAAAAAGGAGAAATGTAAAAATGCAAGGAAGTCGGTGAAATGAAAGAGAAAAGCACAAAGTAACGAAATTAGAATGTACCGAATTCTTTGCTGAGTACCGATTCGTTAATCGATATTTGTCTAATATTCGTTAGTCAAGTAACGAATCAGTAATTTTTCCCCATATCTAGCACGTATCCTACCCTAACACAATTATTAGACAGTAGGTTCTAGCGGAATCTTTCTCACTGTCTGTCGATAGTATATCTAACACGTGCGATATCTGTCAGTGGAATACTTCATAAAATGTGTGCCACGACCAAAACCCTCGAGAAATGCTTTTCAAGTCATGAAACAGAATCCCTTACTACCACATAGGGCTCTAACATAGGTCCTAATATTTTAAAATATTGCAGTGTTCTTATGTAAAACTGACATGTCTTCTGATATTCTTAAGCTTATTTTCTTATTTTCCCAATAGTAATAAAATTTTTATATCTTCTCTAATAAAATTACTTAAAAACATTAATCTTAACCAAATGACTGAGATTCCCCAAACAAAAACTCTCAACTGAGTAATAATTGCATATGAGAATGTGCCATGGTCCAATGAATTCGAATCAACCTGCCTACTGATTCGGACTACGTTCGCACATACACTATTGCAACTTTTACTCAGCGGAGAGTTATTGAGCGTCGCCCCCCCCCCCTACCACGGTGGTCGCCCTTGGTCAGGGTAGTTCTTCTATCTAAAAACAAATAACTTATCTGAAATTCAAGATGATAGTTTCCCCAATACAGGAGGCTTCAGCTTTCAGGCACAGTATCGTTAGCATTGTACCCAAGAGAGGGAAAGAAGTATAAACAAAATTGACAGGATTTCAGACTCTACCAGAAGCCTCTAAATTATTTAGTACAACGATCACATCGACTGTTTTTTTAGTAAGAAAAAAGCGATTGACTCCCAAAATGCCTACTCTAAAGATTAAAAAACGACCATTTTCTGAATAAAGAAGGTATTCGAATAAAAAAATGGCTTTCAATATTCTTAACACGTAATTAAAAAACAAAGAAAATTGCGCACATGTGTTAGACATAAAAACACCCCTCATAAATTTAAGAAGAGGAAAAATTCATAGCATCATGTATATGGAAAAACCAAAGAAATTTCATATCCTTTTTCAAAAATCGTATAGTAGGTATACAGGGTTTTCCTGTACCTACTAACACCACACAAACATCCTGTACACGAGCGTGTCTTGAATATTTCCCTACTCAATAATCAAAAGCACGTATCCTTCAACAAAAGTCGTCCGGAGGCTTCAATTGAATGAAGCAAACAGCACCGTCGAAGAGGCTCCTTACAGCATTTTTAAGTTGTAGTCGAAGTCGAGTCGAGGTCTCTGCCATTGTCAATCAGAATTATTTTCTTAAGCTATCGCGAGTCCTTTGTGACATGTATATGCATAGATAACAAGCAGTAATTAACAGCAATTGAACCTGAGCACGTGCCAGCTATTGCCTTTCGCCATTTGCTTATTCAGTGAGGATCTAAAGTTCAGCTCTTGGAAATTTATGGAGCATTGTCTGAAGCGCTTTTGTCGTGTAGGGTTTGAAGGAACAAAAAGTGGATCTCAACACAAAAGCGGATGCTATGTGTAGAGTTCCTGTGAGACATTATAAATGCATTATGTCATTACACCCAGTGCTGTGTTTTTTTTTTTTTTGTCTTTCTTTCTCAGATTTCATATCATTTGAAAAATTCTCCTTCACCTCCTGCTCGTGCATCATCCCCTACCCAGTTTCCATATCACAGGAGCCCTTGCAGATTCTATCTATTCGAGAATCACAGAAGCTTGAATTGAATATGGTGTCTGGGCTTCTGAAAGGTTATGCTGAACAGTTTCCTGGGGGGTTCCTTTGATAAGCTTATGTTCAGGCGACATGGTTTCTGTGTAATGGGCGAAGAATTGGCTTGAATGAATAAAGAGAAAAGGGATAAAAAAAACCCTCCAAAAGTGAAAAAAAAAATTAAAGTGTTAGGATTATCGTTGTAGAAAGCAACCAAAACGAACCATAAAAGGATGTGAGGGACTAGTTGTTTTTGTGAAGATCATCCATTCCCATCGTCATCCTCATCCTCCGATTTCTGGTTTTAGTTAGTATTGGTGCTGAAAATTTCCTAAAATGGTGAAGGCACCATCATGGGACCTGAATAATTTATTAGTTCAGGAAACCAGACATGTTAGCTAAGTGTCAAGTGGAAAGTAGCACTTTGACATAGTAATTACAGATTAAGGATGCTCGGGGAAATTATATTAACCGAATCCTTCTTAATTAAATCTGAATTATGTATATTTGTGCAAATTACAAATTACAAAATCATGAGAAGATAGTGAGATAATTATTTTCGTAGTATAAATTGTTATTATTATTGCAGAGAGATTATTCATAATTTTGTGTGTATAACAAGCTTTTATTGTATTTATTAGCGTGAAGCTGGGCTATATTATGGAATACTTCTATTGCGAAGGGACAATGCTAGTAAAATTATGTAGTAAACAAAAAGAAAAACCGCCCTAATATGTTCATTAATGTCATGGAAGTAAACATATATCGTGTCCTCCAGCAATACAAGCAATGAAAACTTTCGAATTTCTTTAAAACAATTCTTTTTTTAATGCGAACTAACCTAATTTAACAATTTTTAGTACTCCTAACCGAAGGGATACTTGAAACCTCTCTGAATTTCCAAACTAGACTGCACTCAAGGGCGGATTCAGACATTTTCTCTAGAGGTGGCGATAAAATAGAAAAAATTAAAATTAGAATTGAAAATAAGAAAGAAATGGGATAAAAACAAAATAAATCAAATCAAATAATATGTATTAGCCTAAATCTGGTACATTTATTATTTATGTGTATTATTTAGCGACAGGATACATTAATACAAACATAAGCACGTTGCAAATAATGTTTCTTCATATTTAAAAATCACGTGTCACTGTGTTCGTACACGCTAATCTCCAAAACCGCACAACCGATTTCAATGAAATTTTGTTAATATCTTCGGTTGCCTCCACCTTGAAAGATAGGAAATTTTTGGATACGATAGATGGCGCTGTTGTCGAGATCTAAAAAACTCCCTGAGATCGCGTCGACGTGGAAAGCTAACATTTTGTATACGGCCTTTTCATAAAAATTGCAAATACAAATTCAAACAAAGATGTCGAAATTCGTAGAGTTGTCATACAAATATTTCGTTTTTAATATATATTTGGACACTGCCTGACAATAAGTTCACGTAGAGAGCTTAAATTTGTTACACGGCATTTTCATGAAAATTCCTTTTTAATGTTGCGATACAAAACTTAAGTTTTTCACTATATATTTGGTCACTGCCTGAGAACGCGTCGACACGTGGAGAGCTCAAATTTTGTACATGGTGTTTTAAAAAAAACAAATGTAAATTTAAGTACAACAAGTAAAAAAGCTGGAATTGGTCTAAGACCAATTCTTATGATACCCTAGATGAATGCCCGTATTAAATTTCGTATGGTCACCGATCTATGCAAGTTTGATTTTTGAAGTTGTTTTTCGTATATATTTCTAGATCGGTTTGTTAGACAGAAAAAAATGATTATAACCAATTTAATAGGATTTCATATTCTGAAGAAGTTTTTAGTACAATAAAAATGTCTTAGACTGACGGTTTTCACAGTATACGTGTAAAACCTAAATTTTTATATGGCAACACCAAGAAGGAGTGGCCTAATTTAGTCTATTTTCGAAATTTTATTTGCTAGCACAATGAAAACACCATGTACCTAATTTCAGCTCTCCATATTGATGCGTTCTCAGGCAGTGTCCAAATATATAGTGCAAAACGAAAGTTTTGTATGGCAACCCCACGAAGGAGTTCCCCGATTTGTCGCATTTTCGAACTTAATTTTACTTTTTTTTTTAAGTCCGTGTACAAAATTTCAGCTCTCTAAGTATACGCGTTCTCGAGTTATCGTGCGGACAGACGGACGGGCATGCAAAAATCAAAATAACTTTTAATATTATGCATGGGTGTCCAATTCATTTTGTTCTACCATAATTATTTCGAGGTGTTGCAAACGGTATGACAAACTTAGTACACCCTATAGATTTCATCTAGGGTATAAAAAGGGGATCAATCGGTCAACTCCTTCGTAGGGTTGCCATACAGTGTTGGGCGTAATCAACTACATTTGTAATCAGATTAATAATCATGATTAAATCAATCATGATTAAATCCATCATGATAACATCAATCAGGATTACACATCAATCATGATTACATCCATCACGATTACCCATCAATCATTAATCATGATTACATCGAGTAATCTTAGGAAAATGTAACCGTAATCAAGATTACATGATTACATGTTTTTTGATTACAAATGAAACTTTTCAAGAGATTTTAAAATTTAGTTCTAAGAAAACAAACAATCTGTGATCGTAAGAATTTTTATTGTAGAATACTTCAAGACACTGTTGAATTATGTATTAATTGAAGTCAGTGTAAAGAATGTAGTTGCTTCTATTGACAGAGACTCACACATATCTGATCATCAGCTTAAATTCGAGGATCTTCATTATGTGTGAAAAAGGATAGCGAAAAAGATTACATTTCGTTGAGTATGGAAAATGCAATAATGCCTTTTAACGCTTTGATTTTGCTACACTTTTCATATTGTTCCACATTGTTATATGCTAGTTCGAATGAATTCAAGGGCAGAATGCAACTGTTGTAGAATAAGGTAATGCGAGTTATTCACTACCGACTTCGGGATAGAAATACAACAATGTTTGTTTTCTTTTAACTAAACCTAAACCTTTTGCTAATTTGTAATCAAAAAATGTAATCATGATTACGGTTACGATTGATCAATCATTAATCGCCATAAATGATTACTTTTCTGATTAATATTATCAATCTGTAATCATGATTACAAATTACAGATTACAGATTGTAATCGTAATCATTAATCATCAATCAGATTGCATTTTGCCCAACACTGTTGCCATACAAAAAATTTGGTACGTGATGTTTTCATAGTAATGGTAAATAAAATTTCAAAAATGGTCTAAATCGGTTTCCATACAAAACTTTTGTTTTTCTCTATATACTTAGTAGGAGTCGAGGTGGAGAGCTTGTATTTTGTAGGTATACGGCGTTTTCATAAAAATTGCAAATATAGTTCGCCGGCCAACAACGATGGACTCGCCCTAGTATTATATGTATATGTATACAATAATTCACAAAATTATTTGTGCGCAGTAGTTTCGAGATTGTTGCTGTACAGACATCTGTAATTTGTAACGGATATATGTTTCCTAAAAAATTAAAAAAAAACTGATCCATGTTTGTAAAGCTTTTATTTACATGATTCAGTTAAAAAAAATTAAAAAAATTTATCATTCAACAAATAAATAGAACAAAAATCTTTTTCACAAAATTATTTGTGCATCCAATTTTCTTCACAAAATTATTTGTGCACACATAAAAAACAATTTTCACAGCGTTGTAACTATGTTAATGTTATATAGGGTGGCCTGAATGTCGTATTACACTTGAATGCAAAGAATTTTATTGGGGGGGGGGGGGGGGTAGGGAAATCTCAACGGTTTCAAAGATAACGATACTTAAAAAATATGTTTGTATGTTTTTATAGATTTACCCTGTAACTTCTGAACGTAATACCCTATGATGATGCTCCAAAAATTGTTAGACTGACAATCGTTAGATCTTTCCAACGGTATATAAACTTTTCCCCTTCTCCTATCCGTTTTGAAGTTATGGCTCAACAAAGATGAAATTTCGAACTTTTAATTCGGTGTTCTTTTATTGAACTACTATTATTATCAATAAACATGTCATCAACAATAACTTTTCATATCGGATCTAAAAGACGAAAAGCTTCGCTTCAAAATGTACCCCAAAATGTAACCCTTTCTACGTTTTTTGCACTTTGCCTTAGCCTTAGCCTTAGCCATAGCCGCGAAAAAGTTCAATAAATGCCAGAAAGTATGCAATTCGCTTTTGGGAATTAGCTGTTTAAGCATTGTCAATGGACATGCTCTAGAAAAAGTATAAAAACACGTAGAAAGGTTTCTCAAAAAATTACAAATAACTGATCCATATTTGTAAAGCTTTTATTTATATAACTCAGTACAAAAAATATCCAAAATATAACAAAAACATTTCTCATCAAATTGGTTGTGCCTCCAATTCTACTCACATGGCTAGGGTTAATGAAAAGTGCAAAAAGGGTTACATTTTGGGTACATTTTGGGTTACATTTTGCGTTCATTTTGGCCCACTCACCAGAAAAGTCGTTCGCCTTATAATGCCTCATCTTTGGAAGTAAACTTGATTGAATTCTTAACACCTAAATCATTTAATAGTAATAGATCTGCACTACTAATGTAATACGTTACATATAACATCACAGATGGAATAAAAAACATCAACCTTTTCTCATCAGAATTTCTTGCACTGCAAATACCCGAATCCTACATTGATCTTAGTCTGTAATAGATCTCCAGAATCTTTGCAGTGTTAATAAAAGATGTCTCTACAGCGGCGGAAAATATTACGATAGCTCCCTAAGGGAGGCATAGAGGAGCAATAATTTTAGAATAAAAATACGTAATGCTCGCTATACTTATCATATAAGTTATTATACTTGCTTTTTTTTACATTACTTTTTATTGTTTTAAAATTCACACTTGGCACCATGTTAAAGAAATAAAACATTCTTATTGATTTCATTTTACACCTTCTCTTAATCAGCTCCCTTATTAAGCCCTAGACGAAATCTAAAAGGTATACTAAGTTTGTCATTCCGTTTGTAATGGTAGAGCAAAAGGGATTGGACACCCATGCAAAATCATAAGTTACTTTGATTTTTGAATGTCCGTCTGTCTGTCCGTCCTCACGATAACTCGAGAACGCGTGTACTTAGAGAGCTGAAATTTTGCATATAGGCTTTAAAAAAATGGGTCAAATCGAGTAACTCCTTCGTAGAATTGCCATAAAAAAAAATTAATTTTTCACTACATATTTGGACACTGCCTGAGAACGCGTTAACCTAGAGCGTTGACATTTTGTACATAGTGTTTTCATAAAAATAGTAAATATAATTTCAAATATGGACTAAATCGGGCAACCCCTTCTTGGTGTTGCCATATAAAAATTTAGGATTTTTCGTATCAGTTCTATACGGTTTTAATGTAGTGAAAAGTTCTTCAGAATATGAAATCCTATAAAATTGGTTATAATAATTTTTTCTATTCGGCAAACCGTTCCAGAAATATATTCAAAAACCACATCAAAAATCAAACTTACGCAGATGGGTGACCATACGAAATTACATACGGGCATTCATCCGCGGGGTATTATTAGAATTCGTCTTAGACCAATTTTTGCTTTTTCACTTATTTCATAATATTGGAACAATAACAATATTATAATATAATACCACTGCAATAACAACAATTAGTAGCACTTATTTACAAGTCGTGGGTTATAAAAGCAGTACTGAAAGCATTACATTTCCGAGAGTGTACAGTATTTGTATACCCATGGAAACACACATAAACAAAATTAATCCAAGAAAGTCTCTTTCATCCTTTTGAAAATTAGTAAGTACAGAAAAAAAAATAATTGAAGTATAAAAATTCTCTACATACAGAGAAATCTCATAGAACATTTTAAAACTCAAGCTTTGGAAAAGTCTTTGAAATATTTGTATGTACCTACTGTCTGTCATACATTCCTGGCTCAAAGTGTTCTGCTCCAATTCACATGCTCCACCATAAATGATCCTTTTAGTAAACAAAAATCTAGAAAGAAAGAAAAAACCGTAGAGCTTTACTTATTAAAATTAAAAATTTTCCTCTTTTCCTTCAATTTCAGGTTAACATCAGCAATACCTGGACACTACCTCAGGAAGGATTTACGGTATTCTATCGTTTTTTCCGAGATAAAATCTCCTGGTTTGAGGCAGATGCTGTATGTCAATTTCATCATGCTAATTTGGTCACAGGTTTGTTTTACTAGAATTATTTTTCTTATTTATGTGCGGACTTTTCCTTAATATTTAGCTCAAGTAAAGCTCTCAATTTCATAAAACCTTCACGCCGAGTGCTTGTTTCCATAGTAAATAAGGATTTAGACATTGAGCTCTTCACTTGGACCAGATATAGTCCATTTGAGGACATGTCGTCAGTAACTGCACACAATTTGTATTGCAATTCTACGAATCTAATTGAAACAGTGTGACAGCTAGTGGTTTCATTTCAAGTGTTTTTGTTTGTTCAGCTTTGTTGTTATAGGGAGGGTCCTTTGTACATGCATAGAACTCTCAAACAGAATGGAAGCTAGCAAGCATAAATTTTATAAATTTTACAAAACCAGAGGTCATTTCCATCACAACTACAGGATTTCACTAGTATTCCTAAAGCGTAGAGTAAATAAAATTAGAAATATTCCCATCTGCATGAACCGGAACACGAGCTCGGTTATTTCTGTGGAGAGACAGTAAAATATCCTAAAACTTTCGATTTCATTTCAGTTGAAAACTCCCACCAGTTTGATGCAAGCAGGAATTTTCTACAAGTTCTGGATGTTGTTGAACCAGTTTGGATTGGACTGATGAGAGCTCAAAACTCCAAACGTTTTGCATGGTCGTAAGTAGATTTTTGTTTACATACTTTTGTAGATCTACATTAGCTATAACGATAGAGATAAGTAGGATGAGTTTTGGGCCCCACAATTTTATATATAAAGATTTTGTATGGACTGCACAAAAACTGCAGTAAGAAAATGTGTGCATGCTATACAAGCGTATCGGTGTTAAATAATCAATTTTTTTTTTCAAGTCTATATAGCGGTAGCTCACTATATTGAACAAAAAATATTATGGGGAAAAATTTTGTAAAGACTTTGTAAACGTGTATAAAAGCAATTTAGCAATATCAAAGAACTGATATGATATGATGTACATGTGTGTGTGATACCTTAGCTGCTATTTAATAGATAATTATTAATTGACTACAATATAAGATTGAGATTAAGGTTGAGAGACTCGATCACTAGAACCATGTGGATACCGCGACCAGAGGTGATCTTGTGTATCTTCACATATATCAAAGACCTTGGGCTCTACCCCTACCGTATTCCCAGCCGAGGTATTAGCCATGATAGAATGGGCCTATATCTGCATTGTAAGAGCCAGAAAACCATTAATATTCTTTCCGACAGTCAAGCCAATCTCGAGGCGTTATAAACCTACATTACCAAGTCGAGGATTGTTGGGAATTTTATCAAAGAAAAACAGAGTTATCGTCATGTAGGTACCTGGACATGAGGGCCATAAAAGCAATGAATTCGCTGACGACCTAGCCAAAAAAGGAACGGAAGGTGGTCTTTGTCGCATCCAGAACCATTTTGTGGCATTTCAAAGTGTTACCTCAGGGCTACCCTAAATAGTTGGGAGAATATTCAAAAATCCCTTTATTGGGAAAGGCTACAGAGACTTCGTCTGGGAAAAACATCCATCGGTACATCTGGCTGAGAAAAAAAACTCCTATTTCTTAAGAAGAACAGAGATCTTCTCAGGCCATTGATCATTGAGGTATCACCTAAACACGATAGGCTTGGCTGAAATTTCATCCAGATACTTCTATATGTATGCTCACGAAATCTCGGAGCACATACTCTGCATCTGCAAAGCATTGGACAAGCGAAGATTACTCCATCTCGAACATGCTTTTCCTGAACCAAACTGCGTGTGGAACCTAAGTCCCAGAATGGTTCTAAACTTAATTAATAGTCTAAGAAAATCTAAGCCTAGAAAATTCAACAAGGACCCACAACACATCTTGCAGGTCGCAGTAAATATGAGGCCAACGTCTGAACATCCGTCCACAAATATAAATCTAATCTAAATCCTCACCTAAAGTAGTTAAACTAAATCTAATGACTTTACAAACTCGATTATTGCCTTGGGAATTGCCTTGCAATAAGATTGATAAAGAGATAAATGCTTCTGCAAAGATTTGCATCCTTAAAGCTGCAAGCGTGGAACACTCGCATGTGATATGCTTGGAGGTCTCATCTTCCTCTTCGTACAGTCGACACATTTTGCTTTTTGCATTTGCCTATCTTCAAATGGGGTGGAAATAATAGAATAAAATTAGGTATGAAAAGGGAAGATAAGGACGACTGAGATTCCTATCTCTAAGAAACATCGCGTTGGAGGTTTTTCATTTTTTATAAATTTTATATATAAAAATGCTGGACACTTACGGTCACATGGTATATCCCAGAAAGTAAGAGTACAGATCCCAAAATTTCTATTATCGCTTCAGCCTAGGCTTTAAGTCTATGTATACAAGGACAGGGAATTTTTTTTCTGATATCATCGATTTACTACAAAAACCTGATAACTCGGTTTTCTGCACTTTTGACATATGTGCACCTCTGTGCTTGAAATATATCCTATTACTCGTATGTACTGCCCAAAGGAGACAAGTGTTCTACGCATCTAACCATATAAAGGATAGATTCATGTTTGTCAAAAATAGGCTAAGTCCGATTGGATCATATTTCTGAAAACTTAAATCTACATTTTATCAAAATTAGGGTTATCTGGGTTTTTGTAGTAAGCCGACGATATGGGACTCGATTAGCTTAAAAAATATTCATGGCCATTCGTCGGTAATTTGTTTATTAGTGCGAAAGTTGTTTCTTTCCGAGAAGTATTTCTTCATATTGGATTGTAGTGTAGCTTACTTAGCTTCAAGTTGCAAAAATTTCAAGATAAGTTGATGTTGAAATCAAGCGTATAAGAAAGGTAATGAATTATCAGATCCAAAACAAAAATTATCGTTAAAACTTCGACAAAAAACTGTTTAGCTCAAAAAACAAACAGGACAGAATAATTTTTAGTTTTTAGCATTTGGTAGACACATTCTGAGAAATTTTTTCAAATTTTCAAATCAGTTTTCATCTATCATCATTTATGTGTAACTTTCGAGTTGAAGCCAACTGGGGGGCGGATACACAAATACGGAGAATTGTGGAGTTGGGGAGATGAAAGTTCTTTGACACTTAACTCTCCACTCGGAATACTGTAACTCAGGGATTTTGTATTAAGAATTACCAAACTTGTTATTCCACTCGCAAAACTCGCGACTATTTTAGTTGTGAAGAAGTAAGAAGAATAGCTCTCAACTAAATATATAGTCTGTTTTTGTTGTCTTTTATAAAGGTACCTAGGTACATAGGAATTTTCAAATTAAATTATGGATTCACCGCATATCCTGGCTATATTAAAAAAAAAATATGGAATTCCTTGCAATACTTACAGAGAAATAAGGATTTTGGTATCTCAAAGTATTTGTTGAAAATTTTAAATCATGCGAAAATGGTCAATTTGATTGTCCTCCAGTACCGGACATATGTACAGTAAAGTTCATATGTAGAGTGAAATCGCGTCTACATTGTGTCCTCTAATTAGACTACATGTCACTACTTTTTCAATCGAATAAATGGTTTCGAAGATAACTGCAAAGAAGTGAATCATCCATTTTTAAGGTGGAAATATTACCGTTTTTTTGGTATAAAAATGGACATTTTCAACTTACCATTGCGAAGAACTGGTAGATCGTGGAAACTAACTTCCATAAGAAAAATGTTTGCAACAGAGTTCAAATGCACGTGAGATAAAGAACGGAAGAAATATATCGAAAATATAGGAATGGGGTGTATATGACCCAAGTGTAAAAAATCCGTCTTTCGGCGTTAAAAATACAGTTATGACACTATCAAAAACAAACTACATCACTCGATTACCCTCTCCTCCTTCTTTAATTTGATACCAAACGTGACGTATTATTGACAATCTTCTATGAGGGGTGGTACGAAAACCCATCTCCTCCAGAGATTGTTCATCTATATTTTTGTACTCCGTCGGAAGAAAAAAACTCTACGACCCTCCCACAAAGAATTAGGCGTCCTGCAATATCGCGACATGGAATTTTACCGCCGACATACCTCAAATCTACAAGTTGCTGTTAGTCGAAACAAAATATAGCCTGTAATACCCATGCATACTTAATTAGCAAAGTAATTTCTCAATTTCATTTTTATCCCTGTGACTTATTCCAACTCCTGAATTTTTTTATTTTATTTTAAATTGACATTATTTCGTTCCCATTTTAGGCCCGCATTCTCCCTGCTCCATTTCCTCCCCCTATCATATTTCCTCTGAGCTCCGATATTTTTTATACCACACTCCATCTCTCCATTATCCCGTTATACTGGAAAAACTCGAAAAACCTACCCCCTACATCCCTCAAAAACTACCCTTATAAAAAAATCATTTTATCTCGACTTTAGGTGGTAATAGACACATGCACCTCGAATATAAAAAAAAAATCCAGCCCTCTACAACAACTGATGCCATACCGCATTTTTTAACACTTCTCACGTTTTACCTAACTAACCAAGTATGTTAGAGCACCATGAATGGAGAGTTAGGGAGTTTTAATCAGTGAAAACAAAAGTTCTCATTCCCCAAAGTCTGCAACTCTCTGTGTTACAGAATTCGACTCCGACCCCTGGTCTCTAAAGACTTGAAATTTGATGCACTCTCCTCCGCCGTATTTTACTATGGTGATATACAACAGAAGGACATCCTCATGGACATTAATGTATTGATCCTTGTATGAAGTATCCTCTACTTTATAGAGAAGTCGAGGACATGTACCGTTTACACACCCTCCACATGTACAGGAAGGATGAAACTTCGGATTCCCACAGACAAAGTTCGTTGCTGTGGTTAAAGTGTGAGCATTCTTTTATCGCTGAACACAATCTGGAAAAAAGGACAAATTTCAATGTTTACACGTACATGAATACGCAATTAAAACAAAATGAAAACAAAAGTCATTATTCAAGAGAGTCACCTTTCTTCAGTCAGCTTGTGTCAACTATCGATGAGCCTTTTTCATTGGCCGCTGATCGGATATTTTAATTTTTATGGCTCGAAATATTTTGTTTATTTCTCTAAATAATAAACTAAAACTCAAATGAAAGAACGTTGTAGACTATTTCACTAAACACCCCGCACTTCCCCTTTTGTAATAGTATCGAATTTAGTTTGAAAACGCCACCAATATGTCGTAAAGCCCTATTTTGCGAGTGTTTTATGTTTTATTGGTGCGATCTCTGTATTTACAACAATGTTCCACACAAAATGATTATTAAGACAATTTCTTGTAGATAGTTAGCCGTTAAGGCGATGGAGTTCAAAAGAATATTTGAAACCTCACTTCATCTCGCTTGCATATTTCAATAACAAAAATATTATATTTTCCTCGAAATTTTGGTAATATCGGGCTTTCGAAACTCTTAGTGCATGGCCACAACGCTGCATCGCACCTAATACCGCAAATAGCACAGCACAAGACCAATCATTCCCATCCCTATCCCGAAAAAGTTCTCTGCTTCTGCTATAAGCGATTACCGCCCAATTAGTCTTCTTTGCTTCTTAGGCAAAGTATTGGAAAAGATTATGTATATGCAGACTAATGACTACATTAATTAAAACGGCTATCTGACTACCTGGCAGTCAGGATTTCGTCCAAATCATAGCTGCGAAACTGCTATGCTTAAAATTTCGTCGGATATTCACGAAGCTTTGGATATGGACCATCTTACAATTCTCGCATTGCTAGATTTCAGCAAAGCATTTGATTCTATTGATCATCGCAAGCTGCTGAAAAAGCTGTCTCAGGGATTTTACTTGTCATCATCTGCTGTTCAGCTTTTCAAGAGCTTCATAAGCGGACGTAGCCAATTTGTAAAAGTACAGAATACACTCTCTGATTTGGTGAATCTATATTGTGGTGTCCCTCAGGGATCAATACTTGGCCCAGTCTTGTTCAGTCTTTATATAAATGACCTGACCGACGTAATCCATGATGCTGTGATACATCTATATGCCGACGACGTGCAGATGTATCGCAACAGGCCAATTGGCTTAACGGAGGATTGCGTATGCAGACTGAATCAAGATCTTCAGCGTGTTTATGATTGGTCTGTGCAAAACAGTTTAGAACTGAATCCTGTCAAATCAAGTTGCCCAGCGATCTATAGAAAAGACATTGATGTCAATAATTTACCGCTGGTACTTATAAATAACACCACACTTCCCTATGTGGATTCCGCAAAGAGCTTGGGTTTTGAGCTTAATTCGAAGTTCTCCTGCTGCACCCATATTAGTTCTACAATTGGAAAAATATATGGGTGTCTACGGCGGTTGTGGCTAAGTTCTGGGTTGCTTTCGCTTCGTATGCGAAAAAAAACTGGTTAAAGCCCTGCTGATACCTCATTTTACTTATGGTTGCATAATATTTTCATCTCTGGACTCAGTCTGTCGTAGAAAACTCTTGGTTGCATTCAATGATGCGGTACGCTATGTATTCAAGCTGCCTCGGACCAGTCACATATCACCCTATATATCGACCTAGCTTGGTTGTCCTCTAGAAAACTTCTTAACTCAACGCAGATTAAAAGTTGTTCATAAACTGATTTATAATCGGAAGCCATTGTACCTTTTCGAGAAACTGAACTTCTTGCAACCGACTAGATATAAGAAACTTTTGATCCCTCGTTGCAAGTCGCAGTACGGACAGCGTTCTTACTTTTTCCAAAGCATTCGTAGGTGCAAAGCTTATAAAATCTTCAAATATATGTTGAAAGTCATGCAGTTTGAGTGTTTCCCAGATTTTATATCTCTTTTCACTCTCTCTATCTTTTTTCTCTCTCTTGTGCAGCATTGGTTTTCTTATGTATAAGTTTAGTGTAATTTATTTTGCTTTTGATCTTGTTTATCATTTATTTTTTATTAACTAATTTTTTTTTCCTTTTTGGACTAGTTCTGTTTCTGATTTGATATACATACGTATTGGATTTTTTTTTTTTTAGTATTCATTTTTGTCCTATTTTATTGATTGTTGATAAGTTATTATTTATTATTAATTATTATATGTATTATTTATTATTTATCATTACTTATTGTTTATTGCTTTTATTTTGTTTTTTATTTATTTATTTGATTTTATTGCTTTTTTTCTCTTTAGTTCATCTGCTTCATTACTTTCATTAGGTTGTTCTCCTCTTTTTGTACCTAGTTTCTATTTTTCTTATTGTAAGTTTGGTTAATTTAGTCTATTTGTATTTTAAAAAACTTCCCGTCATTACACCATTGCACTTTGTACTTTTAAGATCATGTAATCTTTGTACATTATCCAAATAAATTATGTTATGTTATGTATTATATATATTATGTATTTTACTTCTGAAGTAATTTAAGATATTGGAAGAACTTCCACAATCAATCAACAGGAATAATAGAAAGACTAATGATCCCATTACGATAAGATTTTTTTGCTTGATTATTGTATTGTATAGCATTGAAAAAATAAAAAAAAAACCGTTATTGGATGTTCGAATCCATATTCAGACTTTTCCACATTCTGCATGGAAAAATCTCTGAAAATTTATTCCGGCAAATAAATGGGTGATTATCCTTTTTTTGTTATTTTAAGGCAGGGGGACAGGAGAACCCATCCCAAGCACGGAGACTATGGCGGCCCATTGTGCTGTCCTTCTAGAAGCCAAAACCTTCCTATCCTCCTAATGAAGCAGATCAGATCATGGTGAAGAAGGTTTTTCAGCTCGTCTATAGATAGAATGGCAGAACCTAGAGTATCCAGCCTACTCCGGGCGAAGGCCGAACAAGCACACAAAAAGTGTTCGGTTGTCACAGACTCTCATCAACTCCCATCCTTGTTAGATGATCGTGAAGTGAGCTGTGGTCGGTGGTGACGCCAACCACAGTTTTACATTGTTACCCTCCGAGCCCCATGAGAAAATTGGAGATATTCATATTGGTCCCATTAAGAAACAGTTTTGTGCACCCACAAGTACTCAGCTTCTCCCATCTCGGCAAATGCTTCCTAATGAAGATTCGCTTTGATGAGACCAGATACTCAAGGTGGCAACGCCTGTGCTATAGCCAGCCCTCGCTAAAACACAGCCCCTTTCATTCTCCATTGTCCCCATGTGACCAAGAACCCACAGAAGGGATACCTTGTTGTGGATTTACAACTTATCCACAGACGACCTGAAATCCCCCAGTAACTTAGATATTATCCGAGTGCCACTCAGAGCCATCAAGGCAGCCTGACTATCCCTTGATCTACATATCAAGGGCTACCTTCGCTGGCATTGAGATGGTGAAGTATTTTGCCTGGAAAACAGTGATTTGTCTTACAAGTGAGTACTCCATTCCAATGTTAGGTTTAGGAAAGTAGACATCTGCCCCAGCTCGCTTATTAGTGAGAGAGTCGTCGGTGAAAATTTTTAGAGCGGACCGGGGAAGGCTCGATAAGGCACTTCCCTCAGTCCACGATTCCCTAATAGGAAAGTTCACAAATAAGCGATGCATCACGTGGCATACTGGCCAGAGGGTTTTCCACGTCCAGCCCATCCGTCAGAGAGTAATGACCAGAGCTTGTCCATCTGTCCTCCCAACATCCCACTGAGCACAATCTGTACGACGGTCCTTTTGGCATATAACTGAATGACAAGATCCAGGGATGGTTACTCTTACTAGGCTCCATATCGTGATCATGATATTCTTGCACAAGAAGTTACATAACTTTAGTTCGAGGTCTTATCTTTTGCCAAGGAGCTAATGATATAACATATTAGCAAGCTATTAAAAACTGTGATGTTGTCGTCTATATCTTTCTCCATCCGCATCTTGAGACTATTTTTCTTTCGCTTAACGTGTTGCAGTTTTTCTCTTTCCGCATCTAAGAAAGCAGGACAATGAGGATCCATATTTTGCTGTCATATAAATCGATTGAATTTACTCGCTATAAATGCTACCAAACTACTTAACAGAAGAAAACTTATTAAAACATCGCCAAATCTATTAAATTCACCCCAGTGGGGATAAACAACTCATTTCCTATGTGCAGTACTAGGGTCAGTGCAACGGTTGGTGCGGGGGGCGATGTAAGGTGGAGTACGCCACTGCGATCATTTCTATTTGAGATAAGGGATAATTTTATCATCGCGCACCAAACAAAGGGCGATGCGATGTGCGGTGCTTAGTGCAATGCGCTGTTGCGGCCATGCCCTTGCTACATCAATACCTCACGGCTTCCACAATAAGACCCCAAATCTGAGAACTCATAACACATTTTTTTCGAAAAAAAATTAAAAAAAAAGAGAAAAATTAAAACTTCATGCAAGTTGGCAAACCTGTAGTGAAATGTCAAAATAAAGTTGAGATTTTTGCTCTTTTTAAAGGAGATATTAAATTATTACTAAATTTTACTTTTGTAGTGATATATAGAATATGGATATAATACTTGAGGTATGAACTCGTTTTCAGCTATGTGCCGTCATTCGGGGTGAACTCGGACGATTTTTGCCCTTTTTTGTTAATAAATATTAGAGTTTTTAGAGGAAAATTTGCAAAAAAAATTATTTAGAATCTCGCATGTCTCTATTGTTAAATTCCAAAGTAGAAACACCACTTTTTTTTTTTTTTTTGTTAAAGAGTGTCCGCCTCCACACCTGTGTGGGGTGAAGGCGGACGGTCACATATTAACCATTAAAAATTATCTTAGACCCTAGTACAGGGCAAATTCGAAAAAAAAAATTAAAAATATATATTTGTTTACTAAACTTTACTAAAGATAAACCACATGAAAAGGAATAACTCATTTCGTTTTTTTTCTTCAATTTTTAGTATTTCCTTGCTACAACCGTTTCTTTTCGAGTTATCAAATCCAAAAGAAAAAATATTATTTATAAAATCTTTACTTACGTGCTTTACGAAGAATTTGTTCAGAGAAAAAGTACACCCAACTGCATTCAAACTTGTACTGACGAGATATATGCCGGTCGTTTTAGTTTTAAGCGTCGCGGTATATGTCCTTTAAATAAAACGTTGACCAATACCCTTCTGTCCGAGTTCACCCCCACAGTCCGACTTCACCCCGAGTGACCCGAGTGACGGTACTTTGAATCGAAAGTTTGAAATGATTCAATAGGGTTTAGGGTCTGAAGATTTTAAAAAGAATTTCCGCTTAAATCGATCCACTGTACATCAGTTAACAGGTTTTTGTTTGCTTGAAAATTATTGTGCAGAACTAGTCACTGAAATTTTAGATATATAGTATGTACGTAACGGGTTTTCCAATAAGAGGTGTTATTTCCATATTCAAAGAAAAGTGCCATTTTTTTAGATAAATGATCGGATTTTTATTTCATTATAAAGAGGAAGGTATGCCGTTAATAATAAAAAATAACATCAGCCACGTGACCACCACGACAACGCCTACAGGACCATATCCTTTTCATGAAATTTTCCATAACCAAATCGCAAAGTGGCTGCCCTATGTCCTCGATAGCCTCACGAATTCCATCTTTGAGGTCTTGAATCGACGCTGGGCTGTTGGCGTAGACCTTCTCTTTCGCGTGGCCCCAAAGGAAGAAGTCGCAAGGTGTTAAGTCACAAGATCTCGGTGGGGCCAATTGTGATTACCTCTTCGAGAGATAACACGGTCCGGAAACTTTTCCCGTAAAAGATCAATGGTTTCATTGCTTGTATGGCACGTAGCGCCATCTTGTTGAAAGTAAACGTTGTCCAGATCAATACCATCCAATTCCGGCCATAAAAAATCATTAATCATCTGTCGATAGCGCAATCCATTCACCGTAACTGTTGCTCCAGCCTCATTTTCGAAAAAGTAAGGTCCAATGACCCCACGAGACCATAAACCGCACCAAACAGTCACACGTTGAGGATAGAGAGGCTTTTTAACAATAACTCTTGGGTGTTCCGAGCCCCAGATGCGACAATTTTGCTTGTTGACGAAGCCATCGAGGTGGAAATGGGCCTCATCACTCAAGATGAGTTTTCGATGGAATTCCGGATCATTTTCATGCATTTCAAGGACCCAATCAGCAAAGACTCGACCTTGTTGATGATCGGCCGGCTTGAGTTCTTGTGTTAAATGAACTTTATAAGCCTTAAGACCCAAATCTTTATACAAAATACGGTGTAATGACGTTTGTGGAATGCCTATTTCCAAAGAACGAAGAGGAATGGACAAACCTGGGTTTTCTTCAACACTTTCGGCTACAGCAGCAATATTCTCGGCTGTTCTTGAGCGACGTGCACGGGTTTTATTCTTCACATCACTAACTTGTCCCGACAGCTCGAATTTTTCTACCAATTTCTGTATTGCGGTCCGACAAGGTGCTTCACGACGACCCAAAAATGTTCGAGTTTTACGAACCGTCTCTGCCACATTTTCACCATTTTTATAGTGAATTTTAATAATTTCAATGCGTTGTTGAATCGTGTATCGTTCCATTTTTATTAATGGCGTAGTTTCTACTTGTCAAAAAATGACAGCTCCAAAAGTGACATCTACCGAAATAGCGGGTTAATTAAAATAACACCACTTATTGGAAAACCCTTTATATAAAACATCTGATGACAAGGTGCAAAATAAAAAAAAATGTGGACGTGCACATGTATCGAAGCAGAAAATAAATTTATATTTTCTTATGGTACATGGGAAATACCAACACATTCCGAGAAATAGGTAATTTATTTGGAACCTCCTCATCGCGAGCATGGAAAGTAGTCGTTAAAGTTTCTAGTTGGTTAATATTAAATGGCCTTCAATAAACAAAGTTTCAAATGCTATGAACCTCTGGGAGCAAAGAAAAAAACATTCCTTACACATATAATCGGTGCTATTCATTGTTCGCATATATACAAATAAAAGGCCCCAATAAAAAGTAAGGAATGCTATTTCAATAGAGAACATTGCTTTAGTGTTCATTTGGAAGCCGTTGTCGATAACAATAAAAAATTTATTGATATTTTTTGTCGGCGAGCCTGGGTCTTTGCATGACAGTCGAGTCTTAAGAAATTATTTCATGAGGCACATTCGAATCTACAGCAATCATTTCTACCACCGTTTAAACATAACACGGTCATCTATCTAGTGAGGCGGCCCAATTTAATGAATTAAATTCTTCTGCTAGAATTTGAGTGGAAAATGCTTTCGATATGCTCAAAACTTTACAGAGCAAACAAACATAAAATCCGTTGTAAATCATATTGTTTCTGGTTGCATATTTCCATAGATGGAACAAGAACTAGATGTCGCATAGCATACCGCAAAAAGTATACAGATTTTACATGGCTGGTGCATTCCGGAATAGACCACAACATGTTTCTGAGGCACCGGGAACAAATGTTGCTTTGACAGCAGTTTTGTGTACATTTGGTCGACTACCTCAACATGGTAGCTGCGGGAAAATATGAATCCCTCGATGGGGCGTACGTTTCTTGTCTCGTTTTTGGAAATATATTTTATTTTGCTGTAGTTATTAGGATTTGAGGACTTTGTATCTAAATAAATAACCTTCATAAAATCCTTATTTGAATTAATTTCTGCTAGTAGTATGCTCTGTTCTGACTTTTTTCGATATAATTGCTTTTACTGAAACTTGGCTGCATCATGGTTTTCACGATGCTGAAATCTTTAACAATTCCTACCAAATTTTTAGAAGAGATAGACATATTGATTCTGAAGCCCGTAGCGGTGGCGTACTCTTCGCCTGTAAAAACCAATTAAATTGCAGCCAAATTGTTCATCCCAGTTTCTACAACAGTCTTGACACTGAACTTATAGTTCTTAAGTTAACTTTTTAAAATCTGACTTATACATTATTTGTTGCTATATTCCTGCAGACTCTATAAATATTGTTGATGACAAAGGTCAGAATATTTACGACCTACTCATTTCCACATTTTGTTTTATTCATGGTAAGATGGATCCTCTTGACGAATTATTATTAATTGGTGATTTTACCTTACCCAATATTCAATGGGTACTAAACGAAGATGACGAAGACTATCCTCCACTTAATAATTTGACAACTAGGGAATCCTTTTTCCTGGACAGTATTTCATCTCTTGGTCTCAGCCAAATCAGTAATGTTATGAATGACATGGGTAGGCAGTTAGACCTGGTATTTTTTACTGACGGGGGTAACTTATTAGTTGAACCTACACTGTAAAAAATATTAGGACTATTCCCTAAATTTAAGACACGTTTTTCCCTAAAAATAAATGTAATTTTCTCTGATAGAAAGGGAAAATCGTTTAATATCCCCAAATCAATAGAATATTCAATGAATTTAGGTATCTGGCGCCAGAGTACCTCTAAAGTACGTAAAATTCCCGAAATGTTAAGCTCTCTTGGATATACGGAAAAGAACATTCAATAAATTAGGTATTATGCTACATTTTTTATTGAAATATATTTTCGTTTATATAGTTCACACATTGTTCTTGAAAACAAGTCATATATTGTTCTTCAATATTTTGTTTAAGCGTACCCAGTGCACCAATATAACTTCCATACTACTTTGTAGTATGGACCATAAGAAATGAGCTATTCAGCTCATTCTTATGTTTCTTGAAATGGGTGGTCTGTTATCACCTTCACTTATGGTGGAGAGTGGTGCGATGCTATCATCTATTCCCTACATCGTAAGGAATAGTCCCTACATTTTAGGGGGGGGGGGGGGGCAAAACAACAATTTAAAATTCCCTATATTTAAGGGAATATTCCCTAAAATGTAGGGAAAAACATAAAAAAAATACGAGAATTCCTTACATTTTAGGGAATATTCCCTAAATATTTAGGGGGAGGGGGGGGGGACCAAAATTCCCTACATTTGAGGGAGAAAAACCTACCTACATTTTATGGATAAAAACCTAATCTTAATTTTCCAAGGTGGAGCTTTCCTTACTCTTATCGAAAAATGCGTAATCTGTGTGACACAAATTGTTGCCACTCACTTTAGCTGTGTAGCTTAGTTTGATTGTCTACTCTTGACAAATACCACTCCCCTCTACTAATTACATATTGCTTTGAAACCGAAAACCTCACATATTGTGATGAAACGCAATACTGATTCAATTTTAGAAAAGCTAATTTTTCGGAACTTTCCAGTAGACTTACCTCCATTGATTTCAACACATTGCTAGTTTCCAATAGTGTTGATGAAGATGTTTCCGATTTATTCTCCTCTCATGTTCCCAGTGGCGGATACAGCGGGGGGCGATCGGGGCGATCGCCCCCTCCAGAGCTCTAATAATAATAAATCAAAATTTATATTCTAATCCAATGAAATAGAAAATACAAAAAAAAAAAAATTTTAAAAAAGACCGTTTCTAAACCAGCGTTAAAAAAATAGAAAATAATTTCTCCCACCATTTCTCCAGAGTTTCCCTTCATTTTGCATTTAATTAAATTTTTAAATTATATTACATTTGTATATGAATTTTAAAATTTTCAAGGTATACAGAGAAAACAAGATCTGGACAGCTCAAATTTAAGCACTACAGTGAATAACAATTTCCCGAAATTTAAATTTGGAACTACTAATGTTTAACAAAATACTTAATTAAATTACTTTCCTTTGAATATGCTTTCTTTGTGTACCATGAAAATTTAAAAATTTTTATACAAATGTAATTTGATTAAATGGAAAACTCTAGATAGTTATTTGATATATTTATTGTTTTTTCCTTTTTAGTCATAAATTATTCTCAAAAAATGTAAAATTATATCACTAATGAATTTTCAGTACAAGCATTGTTGCACTTTTTTGTGATCGAAAGCTCATAAAAGCCGGGTAAATTGATGAAAAGTAGTATTTTGGGAAAATTATCATAGCCGGGGTAATTAATCTCAGATTCAGTTGTCCTGCAAATATTTAATTTAAGGCAAATAGGATAATATATATTAACCCTACCTAATTAGCATTCCTCGAAATTTTCTTCTACCGTTTAAGTTGCAAGAAATTGCAGTCCAGACCAAGAAATTATGGTGTTTGAGCGAAATGCAAGCGACATATGTATGAAAAACACTAGTAGTAAGGCAAGCAAGAAGTGTATAATGTCTATTTTATGTGGGATTAAATTTTACTATGCTTACGGGATCAAAAACTTATATTATATAGATAAAAGAACTCTGGCGATATCTGGATGCTAATGAAATTTTCATGCCAAAACGAAATGAGAAAGCTATACAGATCAGTCCACAGCTGATGGCAAGTGCGGTTATAGGGGGCGATGGGGGCGATCGCCCCCCCTAGAGCAAACGTCTGGATCAGCCCTTGCATGTTCCCCGTGAGCGCCAGCGGATCTCTAAAACATCACCGCCATGGTTCAATAAAGAACTGAAACAGCTTAAAAATAGAAAGAATAAACTGTAGAAAAGTTATATGAGGGACAAAGACATTGTAAGTCACAAAAATTTCCCTACATCATATAATGAGTTTAAAAAACTTTCCTCTACACTTTATGATGAGTATATCCAAAGCATGCGTGCGAAATTATTTAGTGACCCACGTATCTTTTTCAAGTTTATTAATATGTAGAAAAAAACTGACAACTATCCCAATACCATGAAGTATAAGGATTGTGCTATTGATGATTCGTCTAATATTTCCGATATGTTTGCTTCCTTTTCTGACAATGCCTTTGCCTCGTCAAAGTAGCAACTTCAGGCATATGAACAACTCTCATAGCATTTCTTTCACTATCCCTTCAATCTCAGAAGAGGATATAGTTGATCATATTAATGGACTTCCAAATGACTTCACATCTGGTCCTGATAGGATTCCTCCTGCCTTTTTTTAAGTCATGTTGCATCTCCCTGGCAGCCCCGCTGAGAATTATTTTCCAAAAATCGCTCGATAGTGGTTGTTTTCCGCAGTTGTGGATGAATTCTTTTATCATACCTATCCACGAAAAATGTAATAAAAGTGAAATTTCTAACTATAGGCCTATTGCAAAATTATCTTGCATGCCTAAATTATTCGAATCTATCATTTACTATCAACTATCAGCTTCCTGTAAGAATTTGCTCTCTTCAAACCAACATGGGTTTATTTCGGAAAGGTCTACAATAACTAACTTGTTGGAATTTATTTCAGATACCATTGGCGGGTTTCCGAAAGGCTATCAGACAAATTGTACTTATACAGACTTTAGTAAGGCATTCGCCAGTCTACCTCACTCCGTGATACTCTTTAAAATGGAAAAGTATGGGTTTCTTCTAACATTTCTTAAATGGACAGCGTCTTATTTAGATAACAGAACATACCAAATCCTATTCCGCCATTCCATCTCTAGAATCTTGAAGGCTTCGCCTGGCGTACCTCAAGGGAGTCACGTGGGTCCGTTGCTCTTTATTCTATCTACTGACGACATTGTCTCTGTTGTGAGGTACTGTAAGGTGTTGATTTATGCTGACGATGTTAAGCCTTTCACTCAGATTAAATCTGGTCACGTTTGTGAACAGGTACATTGTGACCTTCAAAAGAGAGCAATAATGTGGTACTCAATACCGACAAATGTGAGGTTATGACTTTCCATAGGAATCAGACACCAATCACTTATGGTTATGAGTTTTCTGATTACTCGATACGCCATGTGGACTCTGTCTGTGACTTGGGTGTCAAATGTGTCCACAGATTGAATTTTGTCTCCCATATAAATTATATGAGTAGTTCTATGCTAGGTTTTATAAAACGTTGGTCCCTAGAGTTTTCGAATCCTACCATAACATTTCGTTTGTACACTTACTTCGTGAGACTACTTTTTGAATACGCTAGCCAGGTCTGGTCTCCATTTTACGGTACACACATCGACCGTATCGAGTCTGTTCAGAGAAACTTTTTACAATTTGCTCTCAGGCACCTACCCTGGAATAATTCATTAATTCTTCAACCCTATGAGGATCGCTTGAAGCTTTTAAATATGCACTCGCTTGAGAAACGTCGCATGGTTGCCGATGTAACTTTTGTGCATCAACTCTTAAACGGGAATATTGATTCTCCATTAATACTTAAAAAAATCACCTTTCGTGATAATAGGCACAATTTGAGAAGGCTACCTCTGTTGCATGTTAACTCCTCAAGGTCTAACTTTAGCATGTATGAACCTGGTAATCGCATGTGTATTACCTTTAATAATACGACTGAGCATTTTCTTGTTGACGTTTCTAAGTATGTTTTAAAAAAACGTTCTATATAATATTTAATCATTTTTGTTTAATGTTTTTGTCATTGCATGTAATTTCATCTGGTGTTTGGTTTATGTTTAGTTTAACATACTAATACTAACACCGACTAAGTGATGAAACGCATGTATTGTTGACCGTTTATTTATTAAACGTGTCCATGCAGCGATGTTAAGCTGGTTCTGATAGTCAAAAAAAAAATTATGGTTTGAGATTACATGTTCATTCTGTATTCAAAATTATTATTTAAAATATGAAATTTGTTTTAAAATATTTTGTATACAATTTACAAGGAAGCAAATGGTAAAGCAAGATGGGATTTGGATTGAAAAATTGTCAGGTGATTTTTTCGTTCAAAAAGCGTTCCCGCCGGCATATCCCAAGCAGCATTTTACGTCCCGGATACGTAGCTGGTACGAAATGTACAACCGGTTTGAGGCAATGACTTGGATTAGGAACGCAGCGGGCACTTACCGGGTACGTGCCCGGTTCTAAAATGGGGAATGATTTTCAGGTGGTGATTTATGTGTCTGCTTCGTGGATAGAACTAATGCAGGAACGTTGCGATAGCTTGCCCGATACGTTTCAGCATCGTCCCAAACACGCCACGAAGACTTTTTTACCAAACTACCACATTTACAAATTGCATATGGATTGATTTTTTATTAAATGATAATATAAATACTTATACATATAAATGATGGTTGATTTAAGCTTTCAAGTAGAAAGTTTCATTTACTTTTTAAATACTAGATATTAAAATATGTACATATGTACTTTGATTAAAGTAAAATTAGTCGATATCTGTATCGAGAAAATTGATGCGGAAGGAATTTGTTGTCAAACGTAAGGCCGATACTTCGAAAAGTACAACGCCCCGCTCATAAAATCAAATATAAAACTTTTTATATCAAAATTAATATTTAACTACAAAACATTTGTGGTAAAATTCCCAAAAATCAATGACTAAAAAATCTAAAAAAAACTGCAAAATACATCTTTTTAAATTTTCCCTTAAGCATTTTTTAGTTATTCTAATCTAATGCTTCCAATTTATCCCGAATATAATGACAAAAGGGAGACATTTCATGTTAAAAAATGTCTTCCATGAAAAAAGACCACCTTATTGTCCCATTCACTAAATATAGCCACTGTTGTGGTTCAAAAAGTTTTCGTAGCTGGAACCATGATTTGCTAGTTTGAGGAGAAAGCTATTTCAAAGCTCCAAATGAAGAACCTTATAGTTCCACAATGTCATTTCATCATCCCGAAATGGAACTTTATTGTATATATCGGGACCTTAAAGTCCCCGCCACAAAAGTGTGACAATAAAATGGCCAAGTAAAGCTGTCAAAAGTTTATTACGAATATGAGCGTAGATGGAAGCTTGTAAGATGGATTTTTTTAAAGTGGTAGCAACAAAGGAAAAGAAAGGAGTTTATTTTACTGCGGTACCCAATCAGTGGGAATCGAGTGCAGTTTTATATTGGCCAGAGAACCTTAATCATTCGCAAAGGGAATTGTTACGCTCAAATGCACCTAATCACCCTCTTCATATGCAAGTGTGTCCCCCACCGCTCCTCACTCTACTCACCCTCTCCTACCCTCCTCACCCTCCTCACCTTTCTCACCCTCTCCTACCCACCTCCCATCCTCTCCTCCTCCCCTCCTCCACTCCTCCCCTCCTCCCCTCCTAAGCCTTCACCAACCCACCTTGAATCTACATAGAAAAAAATGTCCGACATGCCTCCACTGTTTTGTCCATTGCTCCTCACTCTCCCAACCGATTTGCTTCATTCTTTTTGCATATAGTAGCTAACCCCTCCCCCTATCCACGGGCATGCGTGGTCCATCCCCCACACCCCCTGGGCGGGCACCCCGCCTGATCCACCTAGTTCATACTAATTAATCGATGCGTTTAGAATTGATTGGATTCAACGATGACCAGTGATATTTTTTTCTGAACCAATAAAAATAATATGAAAGAAGACTTGTAGGAATATTACTCTTCCCTTATGACCATTAAATCGTCACAACTGCTATGATATGAACCATAAGTATGTAAAATATGGTATGCTCCATATTATGTATTATAAAACCAGATGAAATAAAGGACAGTTTCTGCGAATGATTGAGGTGTTCGAACAAATTTTTGACAATGTAATGAAACATTGCAAACCAGGCCTTCGAGGTAGAGACAAAGATTATCTTATATTACACCCGAAATATACGGAGTTTATTGGTTAATCTTAAATATAAAAGAGCTCACATAATGAAATGAGGATCCAAAAGATGTATAAATTCCAATTCACATAAAAGATCAACGGTTCAATATATTTAACTTAAGTGTAACAAGTCATATCTAGATAAAAAACACATTTTTTTTACAAAATTTTATGTAGAACCGTCATTAAAAAAATCGTACAGATTTAAGCGTTTTAGGTGATTCGACAAATGTTGCTTTTAAAGGGTTTTCCAATAAGAGGTGTTATTTTAATTAGCCCGCTATATCGGTAGATGTCACTTTTGACATTTGACAAATAGAAACTACGCCATTAATAAAAATGGAACGATACACGATTCAAACACGCATTGAAATTATTAAAATTCACTATAAAAATGGTGAAAATGTGGCAGAGACGGTTCGTAAAACTCGAACATTTTTGGGTCGTCGTGAAGCACCTTGTCGGACTACAATACAGAAATTGGTAGAAAAATTCGAGCTGTCGGGACAAGTTAGTGATGTGAAGAATAAAACCCGTGCACGTCGCTCAAGAACAGCCGAGAATGTTGCTGCTGTAGCCGAAAGTGTTGAAGAAAACCCAGGTTTGTCCATTCCTCGTCGTTCTTTGGAATTAGGCATTCCACAAACGTCACTACACCGTATTTTGCGTAAAGATTTGGGTGTTAAGGCTTATAAAGTTCATTTAACACAAGAACTCAAGCCGGCCGATCATCAACAAGGTCGAGTCTTTGCTGATTGGGTCCTTGAAATGCATGAAAATGATCCGGAATTCCATCGAAAACTCATCTTGAGTGATGAGGCCCATTTCCACCTCGATGGCTACGTCAACAAGCAAAATTGTCGCATCCGGGGCTGGGAAAACCCAAGAGTTATTGTTGAAAAGCCTCTCTATCCTCAACGTGTGACTGTTTGGTGCGGTTTATGGTCCCGCGGGGTCATTGAACCTTACTTTTTCGAAAATGAGGCTGGAGCAACAGTTACGGTGAATGGATTGCGCTATCGACAGATGATTAATGATTTTTTATGGCCGGAATTGGATGGTATTGATCTGGACAACGTTTACTTTCAACAAGACGGCGCTACGTGCCATACAAGCAACGAAACTATTGATCTTTTACGGGAAAAGTTTCCGGACCGTGTTATCTCTTGAAGAGGTGATCACAATTGGCCACCGAGATCTTGTGACTTAACACATTGCGACTTCTTCCTTTGGGGCCACGTGAAAGAGAAGGTCTACGCCAACAGCCCAGCGTCGATTCAGGACCTCAAAGATGGAATTTGAGAGGCTATCGAGGACATAGGGCAGCCACTTTGCGATTTGGTTATGGAAAATTTCATGAAAAGGATATGGTCCTGCAGGCGTGGTCGTGGTGGTCACTTGGCTGATGTTATTTTCCATTATTAACGGCATACCTTCCTCTTTATAATGAAATAAAGATCCGATCATTTATCTCTTCTTTGAATATCAAAATAACACCTCTTATTGGAAAACCCTTTACTTCGATTCGAGTGTGATAAGAAAAGATCGCAGAAACAAAGAAGTGAATATTGAGATCAATTTAGATTTCATCATTGGAGTTAAGATGGATTTAGATATTGAATTTGACGTTTCGTCTACTACAATTTGATATAGTTCGTCAGAGGTTTCCCAATAAAGCCAGCAAAAAATAACAAAATCGCCTTTATCAATCAATCTCCAAGAAACCTCGTCACAAATTGAAAATATTTCGGTTTGGATATTTTAAATAAGTACTACGAATTGCTCCTTTGGATTATGAGATTTGCACCAGATTTCATTAGATTTGTTGTCAAGATCTCTCGTCACTAATTTCTAGCAAGATTTTAATATAAATTTAAAGGATATACCTACTCTGCATTACCAATAATTTCCGTCAATCAAAACGTCAAAAAACACAACTCTTTAAAGTAAACTCTGATTATACGCAAAAGCTTCGGCCAATGTGGAAATGCAATGGAAAACTGAACTTTTGATGAATTTTCTATACAAGAACTCTTCGCTTTTAAAACTCTGCCTAACTTTGGAGAAATTTCAAACTATAATTCGATTTATTGACTTACAGTTAATATACACAATATACAGAAACCTCAATAAGATTAACATGGTCTTCAAGAAGGAAATTCATACAAATAATTCTATATTAGGAAACATCTCAGCATAGACTAACAGAAATCACAGAATCCTCCCTGACAGCTGAGTAAATCCAAACTGGTATGAGTTTCGCCTATACAGCTATACAAAATAGCCTGCCCAAATTATAAGATATTTTCGACATTTTCCTCTCAAAATTTACAACTCCAAAAGAAATTTCATCTACAAACATTTCTCGTAGTGCACTACTTCTAAATTAGCCAAAAAAATTATCTTAAGGGGTTTTATCGCCGGGTCATAGTACAGTCAGGTCACATTGAAATTCTATTTAGAGCCGAATTACTTTTACTCTCTGACCTGAATATATTAAGAGACGCAAAGTTTCGAAAACTTGAAATCCAATTTAACACTTTGAATAATTCGGGGGTACTTTTGCGACGCAAATTTTGGTAAAAGGTTTCTGCATACTTTAAAGTTAAATCGAATTAAAAACATAAGAAAGCAACAGAAAAGAAAAACTTCTGAAGGTGTATAAAGACACAACTTCAGCAATTTATCGGTTTCGTCTTGTTTAGTTTGTTAGGGAATAACAGAATTTTACTTCGCTAGAAAGCACCTTGAGGAATTTTTCAGCTACTTGTTGAAATTTTGTAAAATAAGCAGAGTAAGTATTGAGTAGAAGCTTACTGAGAAAAGTTTTAATGATGCTAAGGACATTAATATCAAATCTTATCTATATATATTCGACCTTGTTTTAAAAATATAAGAATATTGAAAATTAAAAAATTAAATTCTGAGAAAGGAGGGTAAAATTAAGAAATTATAGCAAAGTTTTACGCAACAGTTAAACAGACTAAAGAGCAAATTGACAATTTTGAAAAGTTAGTTAAGCCATGAAACAGGAGAATAATATGAACGGAGAAAATTAATTAAAATCGTAGACCTTCATAAGACTTTTAAATGCACTTACAGATCGCGCATTCTGATAACTTGAGGGAAGAGTATTCCAGAGACGATAACAAACTTCCATAGCTAATTTGTGAAAATGAGGTGTTATCAGTTTCTTATTAAAATATGAAACTGTGTGCTGGAAAAATTCGCGCATTAGTACGGCTTGTTATTACGCAATATGTATATTATAAAAGTATATCAGTACATTCTGCTTAAGATAAGAATGGAGCAACATGTACTGATTTTTGACCGGTAAAGTCTATAAATGAAGCGGATACATTCATTAAAGACAGCTTTCGTCTTTCGAAGGAAACTCCTATCAAGACCAGGATAAATCAAACTGCCAAAAAGAAAGTAGTAGTAAAAGTAGAGTTAGGGTTTTGATTAATTTTAAATAGATTTCAATAGATAATGAGTCAGTAGATAGCCAAAACCTACAAAGTACAGTATAATCAGCGCCGTGCCTAGAGGTGGGGCAGGTGCCGTACCGTAAAGGCAACCGAATAACAATTTGTCGAAAAATCTATTCGACACAACCCAACAAAACCCAACCTAACGTATTTATGAGGTGTATAAGTTAACACCAGAAGCAACATTCGCCGTAATTTGATGCGACAACAACTTCTCCGTCAACCTGGAAAATACATTTCGGTTCCCAGGAAATTTCTGCTGACCACGCGTCTGGTAATTTTAAGTTAGAGATAATTTACGTTTAGAGAAACTTGTAATTTTTAGTCTTAATTTTATATTCGGAAAATAAAGGTGCAGGTAACCTGCCTGCCTAGAAATATATTTTTTTGAGATTTTTTAAATAAATTTTATTAACTGGCGCCCGAGCAGGGACCGCTCAAGCAATTCGTGAATTAGTATTTTCCGCGATCATAATTAATTTATCAATTATAAAACGGTGTGCTAACCATCGCCGCGTTTTGATCATTAACGGAAAAAAATATTTTTTGTGCAAAATTAAGTTCTTCTGTGATCACTATCAATTAATTAATTTGTGCGCTAACCATTGCCACTCTGTGATTATAAACATAAAAAGTGAAAACTTAAATTATAATCACGATTAAATAATTAATTTGTGAAAGTGCTAACCATTGCCACTCTGATCATAATCTTAATTAGTGCAAGGGAGTGTGTTCAATAAAATAACCACTTCAAAAAAATATTCCACGTTTGCTACTGAGGCAAGTAGAAGGGATAAAATCCTTCGAAGTCATCTTTAACGAAAAGACCAGGAAACGAGGCCCCGGAGTCACCAAAGCCAACCAGCTTAGGAAAAAACGGAGTCGACGAGTAATCATTTGGATAACCATAGCCAAGGATACAAATACCCGCCGACAGCCGCCTGATCTGTTCAAGAGGAAATACCACAAGCGGTCCTACACGTATAGAATAAGGACAAAAAGCACCGGAGCATCTATACGTTACATAAAGCTCAAAAATCTTAAGACTCATCCAGATGTACGTCCTTCATCTGTTAGTTGTAATGTAAGTCATTTATTTTTGCATTCCATTGAATCAATAAATTATTACTTAAATAAGAAGTGAAATATTTTAAATATCGAAGAAAAATTATTGAAAAAAAGTGATCAAGTGAAAAGTCAGGAAAACTAAGAATTTAAATATAAATTAATTGATTATATTTTGAAAGTTTATCTCTCCTTATTCAATCTTAACGCTGATCAATGCAAGTGAAATAGAAACGAATCTAAAACTTTCATAATTTCCAGAAAAAGAAATTTAGTACTTTCTAAAGTAAATTCTTTCTCCTTAAGTTTTAAATCAATAAATTATAAATTTTCTTTTCAACTCTGAAAATCAAATATTTAACAAATCTTTAAAAAAATAAACTATTTGAAACAAAAATCATTAAGGTAGAAACTTCTACAAAACATATTCGTTTATCCATTCGTGCGAAAGTAAATTAAAAGAAAATACAGAATGGAACAAAATAATAATAATATAATTAGAGCAGCTAGATTAGTACCTGGAAATGAAGATGCTCAAAATCCTCCACCTAATCCTCCTGTACAGAATCTTCCTGTACAGAATCCTCCTGTACAGAATATTACTGTAGCTGATTTAACAGCCCTTATATCTGAAATCGTAAGAAGGGAAGGTAGGCACATTTTTAACTCAATTATCAATCCAGATGTAGACATAAACAATGATATCGACCAAAATATCGAAGTCGGGCAAGACGCGAATTTGTCTGCCATGGACAAGATTCCTGATGTTGTGAAAAGCTTAAGGGAATTCTCTGGCCAACCAGGAGAATTCAGTTCTTGGAAAAAAGGTGTAGATCGTATTTTAAGAATTTATGAACATCTTAAAGGAACGCCAAAATATTACGGCATCCTCAGTGTCATTCGGAACAAAATTACGGGTTGTGCAGATGTTGCACTCGAATCTTACAATACTCCTTTGAATTGGGAGAAAATTTCTAAATGTCTCACACTTCATTACGCAGACAAAAGAGATTTGGGTACCTTAGAGTACCAGATGACCACGATAGTTCAAGGGAATAACACAATTCATGAATTTTATCAAACAGTGTATCACCATCTTTCATTAATCTTAAATAAACTTTCTTCCATGGAAATGAGCCATGAATCACTCAACATAATGACTCAATCGTATCGTGATAAAGCACTAGATACATTTGTTAGGGGACTCAAGGGAGATCTACCCAGATTACTCAGCATGAGAGAACCAGTGGACTTACCACAAGCCCTTCATTTATGTCTTAAACTACAAAATGTTGATTATCGAGTTCACCATAGCCACGGAACCTTTCGAAGAATACAACACCAGACATCACCTCCTTCTGTTCCACCCAGAAGAAATAAATTTTTTACACAAAATGTTAACCCAATTCCAGCACCCAGAATGAATTTTTATCCAGAACTAGTGCACAATCCTCAGAGACCTGTTGCATCTAATTTCTCTAAACCAGCCCAGTATATTCAACGGCCACCAAGACAGCCATTTATCAATCAGCATCCTCCTTTTCATAAACCTGTTCCAAAAGCAGAACCAATGGAAGTCGATCACTCAATACACTCACGAGCAGTAAATTATCAGAATCGACCCCCAATGCAACAATTTAATGCTAAGAGACCTCCTTCATATCAAACTCACCAGAATAATAAATTTCAACGAGTTTACCATACGGATCAAGTCCAAGCCGACGAGCAAAATGATATAAGCAATTACGATAAAAACTTAAATTACGAAGACGAGCATCTTGACCAAACTCTCGTTGACTACATCGATTCTCATGATAATCCAAGCTTAGGACAACCAGAAGAATTAGATGACATTTATTTTTTAGGCTAAGGAGCTCTTCGCTTCCCTACTTTGAGCACGTAGCGAAGAGCGGCGAAATTTTAAAATTTCTAGTGGACACAGGTTCAAACAAAAATTATATTCAACCCCGCCATATAAAGAATCCCATTCCAAATGAAAAAGCCTTTTATGCCAATTCTGTAGGAGGCAACATTCTGATCACCCATCACGCCATAATAAACTTATTTGGACATAAAGTAAAAAAACTGAAATTCTTCATCTTACCCAGTCTCATTTCTTTTGACGGTATTATCGGCAATGATAGTTTAAAAGATCTAGGAGCTGTAATTCATACAAACAAAAACTACATGACCATTCAACCCGATATTCCAATTTACTTGAAACAGCATATTTCCGATTCAGTAAACACCATTAATATCAGAACATCCCACATGAATGCCGAACAGAAAAGAGAATTAAATAATGCTATAAAGAAATGTCCTAATTTATTTTCCGACCCGGACGAGAAATTGACCTACACAACAACGGTCAAAGGAGAAATACGTACCACCACTAGTGATCCTATTTACTCCAAGTCCTATCCATATCCTATGGCTCTAAAAAGTGAAGTCGAAAGTCAAATAAAAAAATTGCTCGAAGATGGAATCATCAGACCATCGAAATCACCATACAATTCTCCTGTGTGGATTGTCCCCAAAAAAGCGGATGCATCCGGAGAAAAAAAGTATAGAATGGTTATCGACTACCGAAAATTAAATACAGTTACCATACCTGATCGATATCCCATTCCCGAAATCAACGAGGTTCTAGCAAATCTAGGAAAAAATAAATGGTTCACAATCGCAGACTTGAAAAGCGGATTTCATCAAATTCCATTAAAGGAATCTGACATCGAAAAAACCGCATTTTCCGTGAACAATGGGAAATATGAGTTCACACGCTTACCATTTGGGCTCAAGAACGCCCCTTCCATATTCCAAAGGACTCTAGATGATATTCTTAGAGACCATATTGGAATAAGATGTTACGTCTATATAGATGATATCATCATCTTTGGTAAGAATGAAAGCGAACATTTCAGAAACCTTGAAATAATATTTAAAACCCTAGAGGCAGCGAATATGAAAATTCAACTGGATAAGTGCGAGTTTTTACAAAACGAAGTTGAATTTCTAGGCTTCATTGTTTCAACAAACGGAATTAAAACCAATCCCAAAAAGGTACAAGCAATGGTTGACTTCCCAATTCCTAAAACATTAAAAGATCTTCGGTCATTTCTTGGCATGTCAGGCTACTATCGCCGCTTTATAAAAGATTACGCGAAATTAGCGAAACCCCTGACAGCCCTTTTAAGAGGGGAAGATGGACGTGTGTCCAAAAATTTCTCTAAAACCAAAACCATTTACCTAAATGATGAAGCAATTGATGCATTTAATAATATCAAGAGCTCACTAATTTCCAAAGAAGTAATACTCTCACATCCAAATTTTGAAAAAGATTTTGAACTTACAACTGATGCTTCTGACTATGCCATCGGTGCAGTATTGTCTCAAGATAACAGACCAATAACCTTTCTATCTAGAACCTTAACCAAAACGGAAGAGTGTTATGCCACAAATGAGAAAGAAATGCTTGCCATTATCTGGTCGTTAAATTCTCTAAGAAACTTCCTATATGGATCTAGAAAAGTTAAGATATTCACTGACCATCAACCTCTAACATATGCCTTAAGTAACAAGAATACTAACGCTAAAATGAAACGATGGAAGGCCATACTTGAAGAGTATAACTACGAGCTTAAATATAAGCCAGGAAGAACAAACGTTGTCGCTGATACTCTATCGCGACCTCCCCAAACAACTTTGGTAAATCCTATGACTACGACCCAGCATAGCGACGAAAGCTCTTCGCATAATCTAATTCCTTCAGTAGAAATTCCCGTAAACGTCTTTCGAAATCAGTTGATACTAAAAAGAGATGACGAAACTAGTTATCAATTACAAAACCCTTTTCCAAACTACTCAAGACATACGATAATTCAACCCCAATATACAGAAAGCGATCTAATTAATATATTTAAAAGATATCTCAATAAACGGCTTAATGACAGAAGAAGCAATAATGGGTCAAATTCAAGAAATATATCCCATTCATTTCAAAAGTTATAAGATTAGATTTTCACAAACACTAGTAAGAGACGTGACTGATGAAACACAGCAGGAAGAGGTAATATTAACTATCCATCGCAGAGCCCATCGTAACCCACAGGAAAACAGACAACAAGTCTTAGAGAAATTCTACTTTCCAAGAATGAGCAAAATAATTAATCATTTAGTGAAGCGCTGCACAGTCTGTAAAGAAAACAAGTATGAAAGGCATCCGAATAACCAATTCATTAATCCTACTCCTATCCCAAATTATCCAGGTCATACCCTCCATATCGACATCTACTCAACAGAAAATAAATTAGTATTAACGGCTATAGACAAATTCACCAAACTAGCACAAGCCAAGGTAATTAAATCTAGATCGATTGAAGATATCAGACGACCCCTAAGGGACCTGTTATTTTTCTTTGGCATACCTGAAATTGTAGTTATCGATAATGAAAAAGCGTTAAACTCCGCATCAATAACTTCCATGATGGAAGATGAATTGAGTATCACAATTTTTAAGACACCACCATACAAAAGCGAAGTTAACGGTCAAATCGAGCGTTTTCATTCCACCCTGTCGGAAATCATGCGATGCCTGAAGACAGAAGGAATGCCTCGTATTTTTGAAGAACTCTTAGAACGTTCCATAAACGAATATAATTTTACTATCCATTCCAGTACAGGAAAAAAACCTGTCGAATTATTTTTCGGAAGGAATCCAAACGTTAGTCCCGAACAATTTGAAAGAACGCGCTTAAGTAATATAGAGAAATTGAAACAGAAACAGCAGAAGGATATTAAATACCATAATAAAAAAAGAAAACCAATAAAAAATTACGAGCCAGGGCAAACCATTTACGTCAAGCATAATAAACGAATAGGATCGAAACTTACAGTTAGGTATAAAGCAGAAATAGTTAGAGAAAATAAGAATACAGTAGTTATAACAGAATCAGGGAAAACCATACACAAAAGTAACATTAGGAATTGAACTAGTCTTTTATTTCAGATGTGCTATTCGCGCTGTTACAAGTGGAATTCAAATCCTGGATTACTCCAACTCCCAGATAGTTGCCATTAGTGTTGGAAAAGCAAAGATACAAAACGGAAATTACAAATTAATCCATGTCATTGAGCTCGATAGATACCAGAAACTAGTAACCGAGATAAATCCAATCCTTGAGAACGAAATCACTAAATCACATCCATTATTCCCTTACCTTAATTATGAGCTACTTCAAATTCAGGACTTATTAGACAACTTAAAGGTACATAAAATCAAAAGATCCATCAATTTGATAGGTACAGCGTGGAAATGGATAGCTGGAAATCCAGACCACGAAGATTTTGAGATAATAAAAGATAAAATGAATAACGTACTAAAAAATAACAATAAGCAGTTAATAATTAACCAATTGCATAATGAGAGAATAAACAATATAACTAAAATGACAAATGAGATCCTAAGTGCAATCGGAAAAGAAAAGATATTCAATGGTCTGCTAGCCCTTAGTCTTCAGTATAAGTTAAAATTAATAAAAGAAGAATTAGTTAATATTAGATATGCCATTCATTGGTCTAGGTTAGGTATTATAAATTCAATGATGTTATCTAAGACAGATATTCAACTAGCTACTAGTACTTTAGATAAAGAAAACCTCCCATACAGTACACCGGAGGAAGCTCTAGATTTCGCATCCACTAAAATCATTACAAATAGCACTTGTCTACTCTATATTGTAAATATCCCAATGACAACAGAAGATTTATATGAAGAATTGTTAATTAAAGCTGTTAAAAGGAATCATATTGTAAACGAAATATCTTTTAATAGGATCTTAAAAGGTAATGAAAAATTTTTTGGAATCACAAGAGACTGTAAAACATTCAACCATTTGTCAATATGTAATCAAAATAGTGTTGTAAATATTAGCAACTCTACCTGTCTTCCGAACCTTCTGAAGAGTTTAAAGTCAACATGCAACAAAATCAACAACCAGCACGTACCCACCATAGATGAAATAGTACCAGGAATCATTCTTCTTAATCAATTTAATGGAAGTATTCATGTTGAAGATACCTTACACAGCCTTAATGGAACATTCTTAATAAAATTCCACAACATAACCATCGACATCAATGGCAGATCATTTACATCAAGAGAAGCCTCTACTCTTCAAGCCCTACCAGCTATTTTACACCCAACTCCGCAAGAAAAAGAATTTCGAGAAGTCCTATCACTAGAAATGATGAAAGAGATTCAAATTAACAACACCAATAGAATTGAGCTGTTACAAACTGAAAATAAAATAAATCAATGGACCAGTTATGGATTAGCCATGGTAATCTGCATAATATTAGCCATCATATGGATACTTAAAGCGATGCCAAAATTCGGAAATGCTAAAATCACCATTCAATAGAAGCTGGAAAAACCAAAAGAAGAAGCGACTATCAGCCAACCAAATGAATCTGTAGCACATGTACCTGAAAAGGAAACCGATAAAACATCCAATGGAAAAGTCACTGCTCTCGAGATGAAATCAGACAATATGCCTTTAGCAACATTAGTTCCACCTCAGGCAACATGCAGACGAAAATTTTACGATCTTTGAAAAGGACGAATGCGGACATTCGAACGTAAGAGGGGAAGAGTTAACACCAGAAGCAACATTCGCCGTAATTTGATGCGACAACAACTTCTCCGTCAACCTGGAAAATACATTTCGGTTCCCAGGAAATTTCTGCTGACCACGCGTCTGGTAATTTTAAGTTAGAGATAATTTACGTTTAGAGAAACTTGTAATTTTTAGTCTTAATTTTATATTCGGAAAATAAAGGTGCAGGTAACCTGCCTGCCTAGAAATATATTTTTTTGAGATTTTTTAAATAAATTTTATTAACTTATACGACGATTGTGCTATATGGGACTTATTATATGATAATATATGAATTTATGTATATAGGTTTATGCGCAAAAACTACCAATATATTTGATAGTATTGATAGTTATATGTCGAAACTATCAATACTGTCGCGGGGTCAGAGTATCGATGTTCAAGCAACTATGTATAGTCTGCTCTGGTAATAAAACCGCTCTCAATTTGAGATGTTTAACTCAGATCTGAGTCGTTTCAAAGATCAGGATTTCTAAAGTGAGTCAATTGATCTGGTTTCTTCCTTTGGGACCAGATTTCATGTGAATGCGATGCTGTAGTCTTCCATAACTGACTTTGACTCTCAAAGCTGACAGTGGTACGCGTTAAGAAAGTAGGGTTGATTTCAATTATTCTTTTTAGTTAGACATGAAAGGACGTATAACTTCTATTTGCGTTGGGTCAGAGTTATCATATAGTCGTCTAGACAGGGGCACGGGTGGGCGCACCCCCCACCATCAGTGAACCCGGTGCGACACCGGTGCCCCCGTCTAGAAGAATACGACCAAAATTATTAAATTTAATTAATCGATCAATTACATTTAAGTTTCAACCAAACAAGCATCAGGACATATATTGAAAGTATAACAAATTATTTAATAGTCAGCTGCCGTGGAGTGTGGTTTTAACAACTGGAAAATAATATCAGAGCCCTTAAAAGAAAAAGAATTAACGCCTCACACTAAATGCCACTAAATGTATGTGTTCTATCGTCAATTTCGTACATTGTTCAAGGCAGAGAATACTTGACTAAACTTATTGATATAATACTGACACTTGTTCGCCAAAGTTTTCCTTTTGAGAGGGTACCGGGAGGAGTCATCTTCTAAAAATAGAGGTAATTTCTTGGAAATTGCTCAATTTTTTTGTAAATATGATTACAAATTTTCACTCCACTTTGAAAAGCGCTACAACTACTGCAGTCCAGGGCTCCATTCCACAAAATTACAAGTACTTGTACTACAAGTGTTTTTCATCAAGCAATACTTGTAGAATTTATAATACAATTGTACAACAGTAATTCTACAAGTGGGAAATTTTGACTTGTACAACTTACTGTACCAGAAAACTACCTACAATTCGACTTGAAAATCCATCATGGCTTAGGGAATTGTCTCTCAATGTTATCAGACTAGTCGATTTTCGTACAAGTCAGTAAAGAAGTAAAATTTTGATACTGAAAATAATATTTTTTTTTTTTTTGTGATTGAACTACAGTCCTAAATAAGATTTGACAACTTAAAAATCCAGGAAATTTTCGTATTACTTTCAAAATTATATGTTCTGTAGATCATAAGAAGCCCAAAGAAATAACGGTATCAAATGCAAGAGAGACAGAAGACATCAAAAGTTTCTCGTTACCGTAGTTGGTGATAACAGTGTTTTGCTAAAAGAATTATTTATAATAAAATTTTGTAGTTCAAGTTCAGATGAAAATAATGATTTTGTATTCCATAAAATAACCAAAGTATACATATATATACAGGGTGTCCCGTATGTAGTCTGGCACCCGAAGGCTCCGGATAGGTCATGTCGTGCTTAGACAAACAAAAAGATGTATGGGGGGGGGGGGGACCGGTTTCCGAGATAATGGGACTTTAAGATATTTGGGTATGTTTTTATAAATCACGCTGTAACTTCTGAACGTTACACCCTATGATGATGATTTAAACTCTAGTAGATAGATAATCGTTGGGCCTGTGCAATGATCTATAAATTTTTTTACTCGTCCTTTCTGTTTTGAAGTTATTTCTCAACAAAATTAAAATTTCGGAATTTTTACTCGTTTTTTTTATTTAACTACTATTTTGATCAAAGAAATACGTCATCAATATCAATTTTTCATATTGTATTTAAAAAGCCCAAGAGCTATGCTTTAAAATGACCTATCACACTCTGTACCGAAAATGTAACCTTTTCTGCGTTTTCTGCACTTTTTCTTAAGCATCTTCAGCGAAAATTGTTCAATAAGTGCCAGAAAGTAGGCAATTATCTTTTGAAAATGACTTTTTCAGCCATTTTCGTTGGAGATGTTTAAGAAAAATTGCAAAAAACGCAGAAAGGGTTACATTTTCGGTACAGTGAGAGGTCATTTTAAAGCTAAGCTTTCGGGCTTTTTAAATTAAGTGTGAAAAATTGATATTGATGACGTTGCTTTTTGATAAAAATAGTAGTTAAATACAAAAAAACGAGTAAAAATTCCGAAATTTTAACTTTGTTGCGCCATAACTTCAAAACGGAAAGGGTGAGGGAAAATTTTTATACACCATTGGAAAGGCTTAATAATTATCTATCCAAAGTTTAAATCATCATCATGGGGTATAACGTACAGAAGTTACAGGGTGATCTTTAAAACATACCTAAATATCTTAAAGTCCCGTTATCTCGGAAACCGTTACGCTTTCCTCCCCTCCCCTCCCCCCCCCCAAACCAAGCCTAAGCATGCCCTATTCGTAACTTTCGGGTGCCACACCACTTACGGTACACCCGTAGAGAGAGAATAGATATTTTTGGATTACACAATAAAATATTTATTGAAAAATTTCGTTTCCCTAATAACGTAGTGCAGCAATTAGATTTAACGAAAACTTACTCTAAAATGCATAAAATTCTCGGTTTTCTGTTAATTTCAACCTACAGGTATATAATACTATGCTTGTTTTCCTTGAATTGGTAAGATTTTACATGTTCGAGTCATACAAGGTCTACGCTACTTCTAAAATTAGATCTATTGAATTATAACATTTTTTTCGGGTCTACTAACCTATATTTTCATTATACAACCGTATTCTTCCACTTACGATTGTATAATGAAGGCCTTAAGCTTTGCTACATGCAACAAGTTTAAGCTATGTACCGATTTGCACAGAAAATATTTTAGACTTGTACATTGAATCTACAAGTCTAGGGAAATTTATAATTTCCTACAAGAAGATAAATAATTTTTGTGGTACAGAATCTAATAGTACTAATAGAACAAGAATAGGACAAGTTTTATTAGAGTTTTGTGGAATGGGGCCCATATATCCAGAATGAAATAACTGAATTGATATCGAACCTCACTCTGCTTGTAATTGTTAATGAAACTAAAGCATTTGATTTGTTTTCTTTGAGTGTGGACAAGGCCAGGTACTTTAAAGAGTAACAATTGTCAATAACCATAAGAACGGTCTCAATATAGTCGGAAGATTTCTAGGTTTTATAAATTGTTCCACCTTCAGAGATGCACAAAGAGTGGCTTAATTAATTAGGATACATTGAATAAACACAATTTGGGTAATGTTTCAATTCTTGCATAGTGTTATGATGGGGCTAGCATCCTGCCTGGTAAAAATTATATATATATACATATATATTATAAAAGAAACTCACCCTTACACAATTTACATCCATTGTTTATCTTACAAACTAAATCTCGTGGTTGTTGCCTCATGCGCCAATGTTTCACTAGCAAATAGATTTTTTAATGGTCTCGAAGCTTTGTATATGCACCTCTCACAGCATGGTCATCATGCGAGCCCGCAAAATTTACAAGGCACTCTCGGAATCCATACAAGCTATGAAATGGGAAGTTTAAGTACAACCAGATAGAGTTGTCGCAATGCAAACTGCAAAGAAGTATCTACTGGTAAATTATGATGCAATTAAAATAACTTTGAAAAAAGAGATCACTGAGAACAGGGACAAGCACATATGAAGGACTTGGATTGCTAAAGATTATTACAAAACCAGAATTCGTCGTTTCCTTACACACATTGTACTTAGTTCCCGCTATAGTGAATATACTGAGTAAATTTTTTAACACCCAAAATGCCACTATTGCTCAGGCTAGTGACCTCATAGCAAGTACTATAGGCACTTTCGAAACATGCAGGATCAGTTCAAATTTTAGGCAGACATCGAGGATTTTCTGAAAAGCACGAGATTTCGGTAATACCTTTTAGGACTTTAATACAGAGTCGACAGTATGTGAACGAAGAATTAGATTTGCCTGCCGATACACAACCAGAAGAATATTGGAAGACCAACATTTACTAACATGTAATAGATAATATCATAGTAAATCTAAAACGCTGATATGAAAACCTACCGTTAGGTAGCGCTGGGTACGCGATTCTTGAATTAGACATAAATAACGGAATAATTATAAAAAAATCTTAAAAATTGATACATCAGCCTTGGAAGCTGAAGTGATGGTCATGAAAAACATGTTTCAATTAAAAAATTATGAAGTGAATGGTAAAAACTTGAGAAAAAATATTAAAGAAAAGTATGAACTTTATAAAGCGTCAATAGTATTCCCAGTGAGCCCCGCCGGTTATCAAAGAAGTTTTTCTGGTATTAGCCGGATAAATGCAAGGCTTAGAAGTACAATACTTCAAGAATGATTCTCTCACATGTCACTGGTCAACATAGAGAATGCCATTGTAAAAAAAATTACCACTAAAAAAGTGTTGTGCCGATTTGCCGAAAAGATAGAAAACTAAAGCGTATTCAATTGGTTTGTGGCGATTTCTGTTGACAATTTTATAACACCATAAAGTAAGTTTAATTTAAATTAAAAAAATAATAGAAGTAAGAAAATATTAGTTGGATTCCCTTCTAGCAACATTATTATGACGATATTAATTTAGAAGATAGTGATGAATGGTGACGAATTCAAATTAAACGCACAAATTGCTTCGTCTTATTCAAACTGAGTATAGAAAAATTGGATTAATACTAGCAAATATATTTTCTAAAATATCTTCGATTATGATATTAGCAGGAAATTTCATACAGAAAATGCGAAAAGGTTATATATCCTAGGAATAGAACTTCTTAAATGTAGTCTACTATATTTTTGTTATTCTAGAAAAACTTTCATTTTAAATGCTCCAAAGTGGATAATTTTTAGTAGGTATATATTATGTTGACTTCATATAAAATATTCTTCTTTGTAGCAAGTCAGTTTCTTTTAATTAAATTTGGCTTCTAAAAGATCTACGGTGTTATTGCCGTTAGAAGAAGTTTTCTTGTTTCTGTAAAAGTTTTCTCACATCAGCTTGATTTAAGGAAACTTGGCTTTAATACTGATTAACGTTTTAGAAAGTTTTACACATTTTTGACAAGCAATATTTGCTTTGAGAATATTCTTCTTCAATTTTGTCTCAGACTGGCCCCTAGTGCCCCCCCCAGCCCCCAAACAACAAAAGCCTAGCTACGCCCATGCATATTGCGCCTCTTGGATACATATTCTAAAACAAATCCTCAAGGACCTTCTATATTGTATAAAATAAGATTTCTAAATTGTGCAGCAAGATTTTTACCACATGTTCGATAAATAATGATACGAAGAAGATTTCTCATCTAACAGAAAATAATTTAAATAAATTTACAAAATGCATTTAAATGCAAAAAAAATGATTGAACTTTTCGACCCAGCGATCAGAGAAGTCTCATCAGTATGGTTATCTCTGATCGCCTACCATAGAAGTTCAATGATGAAGGTCACACCAATTGTCCATCTTAGATAAAAAATCTTCTTCGTATAATTTCTACTTGGTTTATCTATCTGCCGTCAGGCAAACAATTTGAAAAGTGCGATGAGAATGTGGGGAAAATGGTGTGACCTCCATCAATGAACTTCTATAGCATGCGGTCAGAGGTAACCATACTGATGAGACCTCTCTGGTCGCTGTATATTAAATAATGATGAAAAATAACTTAAAATAAATCTGGTTTTATAGCTACAGACACCCTTAACATATGCACATTTTTATACTTATAATTTACTCCAGGTAAATTTATTAGTCCTAGATCCTCAATAATTTGTACCTTTGCTATGCCCTTTTAAAAAAAAATGTAAATCTCAATTCTTTTTACAGAAACTCTAAACCACTCCCATCAGAAACTGGTTATTGGGCAGAACCACTTCCAATAATGGATTCACCACTTTGTGCTGTCATTGATCCAACTAAAGATTTTCGTTGGCATTCATTGCGATGTGGTGGTCCAGAAACAGCTTCATTCTTATGCGAAATGAATGGTAAGTAAAAAAAAAAAATGTAAAAAATTAACACAAAATATGTTGAAACCAAGATACAACAAATAAATTTCCTATAATCTAATGACATAATATCTACAAAAAAATTCTATCTATTTTCAGTTCCTAGTTGGGCGGATGAGTGTACAATAAAGGAAATGCCATCATTAACAATTCAATACATGGCTGATAGTGGCAGTGTAGAATTATCCAAAGATTGTGGAGATGAAGGAACAATCCATCAAATATGTAAAGGAAAACAGGTATATTGTCAAACAACACAAATAAATTCCAATCATAATTTTCCCCAAAAAATTTGTAAACACACAAAATATATATTATTTAGGACATGGATAGAATACTTAAGGAGCTCGTTTGTAAAACTGATAAAATTGATGCAATTGATCAAAATTCGATAACATCCACTGATTTGGCAAATACACATTATAAATCATTGGAGATAATCAAGAATGTTCCAACAGATAATGATGAAGATAATAATATTAGTACACAGCCAAAAAAGACTAATAGTAACAATAAAAATAATAACAATAACAAGGAGGAGGAAGAGAAAAAAGAAATTGAACAGAATCCTGTACAGAAATTAATTGAACAATTCAATGTGGAAGAATTGATGCAGGCGGATCAACCACATATTCAAATACCCGATGAAATTCCGAAACCGGTTAAGAAGACTGTCAAAAAGGCTAAGGCATTTGAAAAGAAAGATAAGACTGCAAAGAAATTAAAAGAATTAAAAACAAAAGAGAAACCAATACCATTCGAAGATATAATGATGGGTGACCAGCCAGCACCAGATGATATTATAAGAGAATCTGAGGAACCATTACCACATATTAAAAAAAGTTTACCACAAGATTTACGACATTTAGAAACGACAACAGAAACTTTAGCAGCAGCAACAACTACCACAACATCAACAACAACAACATTAATTACATCAAAACAGGATGAAGAATCCACTTCGATTGTAGCTGCATCAAGTGAAATTATTGAAAATACACCCAATACCGAAACTATGATCACAACTCCATCTGTTGTGGATATAAAACCTGTATTAATTGGTCATCCAATGCATCCTCATCAACCACGAGATGGATTCGCTGTATTTCCATCGGATGAAAGTGGCACGCATTCAGTTCATATAAAAGAAAGCGGAGATAATCATTTCATTCCACCCATGTTATTGGTTAAATCTCATTACACTTCGACAAAATCACATTTAGAGACAAATATCGATAAAGGCGAAGGAATTCCTCATCACACTTCTGACCCGTCTACATTGAAACATGAAACCATTAATGATATTTCAACAATATCAGCATCGACACCTACTGCTGCTGATAGCGGTACCACAGATAATCTAAATGCATCAATGACGAATACAACTAATTCCACTCCAACTTTTAACATAGACCAACAGTCCTTAGAGAAAAAACAATCAGAATTCGTGGTAGAGAGAGTTTCCAGTACAACATTTGAACCGCCAACAACAACAACAACATCTACATCAATAGAACATCATCAAATTGTTGAAATAAAAATTGGAAATTCTGATAATCCTACAACTTTTTCAATAACAACAAGACCAATTCCAACAGATTTGGGAGGGCAAACAGGAACAGTAACAGCAACATCAATGCGAGTAGGAGAACATGACCAAAATATCGGAGATAACGTCGCCATCAGCAGTATCCACCATCATCAGGAGATGGCAAAGAATGAATTCCCAACAACCAGATATCATGATTCCTCCAGCCACCATCCCTTCGAAAAAACCAATTCAATGGAAAATCAACCGCCAAAAGTAAAGAACAAGTTTTCGAACGAGGAAAACTTTCAGCCCTTCAAACCAAACCGGAGGCGTTCTCTAACGAAACCCGAAACGACTACATACCTTAAGAAAATTTTAGGATAAATTGCGTTTACACAAACATACAAAAATTCCGATATTGAAAGTAGCCCGAAGATGTGGTGAAAGTTTTGTTGCCAAAATATAGTGAAATCACTTGACTGAGATCAGTTTATAAAAAGAAAAATTATAAAAAAAAAAACAAAAACAAAGTAAAAAAATTTAAATTTTAATAGAAACTCTGGACCGGCTATAGAAGTATTTGGTAGGTAGGTAGTAAAGTGGTGGTGGTTGATATAGTGGGTGGTCGAAATGTGGACGACAAGAGAACGGACAAAGATGAAAATTTATGAGAAATTCGTAAGAAAAAATTGTTTTAACTTGTTTCTAAGGATAAATGAATAAAATGAAGCTTTTATAGTAACTCTAGGAGTAGAATCACATTTTAACGGAGAAAATTGCACAAAATTACTGAATTAATTATATTCTTTAAATCTATTCATAATAAGTATGGAATAAGAAATCGATGAAAGAAACGCAACAATTTCGTTAAAGGTTTATAAAGGTTTTGTTTTTCTTTAATTTACATGGATATGTATATGTTTTCTGAATCAGTCCATCCTGAATTGCTGCTCCACCATTGGTAGAGCTCTAGATTCTAGATTTTTTATTTTTTTTATTTTTACTAATTTTTTCGTAAATTTATGTTGCAGAGAAATATTATAGCGATTTATTTCAATAAAAAACTAAAGGTGTTCAACTTTAAGGCTCTCGAAAAAAATTAAAAATGTTCACGATAAACTAACGATAAAATAGCGAACAATTATTGACTATAGGAATTTCTCATTTATATGGATTATAATTATTGCGTTTTGATATTGGTGTTTACTTAACGTCGTCAGATCATCATACTTTAATGATAAATTTACGATAAAAAAGCGACAAATTATATGACTATGACTTTTTTCTGTATGCCTGAAACAGACTGCAATGCTGCTCTAATGCACTGATGAAGCATTAAAATCATAACCACTAAGATGCGAAACAGAACAGCCATTCTGACTGCATCACGATAAGATCTCAACGAGTTTTGTTAACCGCCGCAATAATTAAATATGTCGAAAAATTTATTTTTTAAAATTTTCAACAATTTTTCCTTCATTATTTCCATTAAAAAAAAAAGGAATATTAATCAGCTATCAAGTGTCATCGGTAATTGCTTGGTTAACTTCTGCGTCATGACTTCGTTGGCTACGTTCATTGCGTTCACTTCAGTTTAGTTGCTCTGCTTGGATTGTGGCTATGTTTCATTATTCTATTCTAGGGGTTTATACCCTAGACACACAGCACGATCTAATGAATCATTAGAACTAATTATTCATTATGATTCTGTATGTCACATAATATTCATAATTATGGCTCGAAAATCAAATCATAATGATTTACACTAATGAAGTGTTTTTTTTTCCGAGCTCTAATGAGGAAAAATGTGCTAGAATTGAATGTATTTTGGCATATAATATAAATCTGAAGCTATGCTGTGCATCTGTCCATTTAAAAGGTAAGAAGAAGAAATGCAAAGCGAAAACTGTATTATCAAAATACTTTTTAATATAATGTTTTTTTCATTACGGAATCGTTAAATTGAAAAATACAATTAATAGAGTTTATAGCGTCGATTCGATATCCACGACGCTTCCTGACTGTCATAACTAATGTCAAAACCAGTTTCACAGTAAAAAATTTATTTAAAGAAATCGCTGTGTGTCTGCAGTTGCCTAATGAATCATTATGGTCTAATGACACGTTAATTAATTATTCATTAGGGGCGTTGTGTGTCTAGGGCATAAGCCTAGTACGGAGGTTCGACCTAAACTAAATTTTCATATAAGATTGATGAAAATTTATTCTGAATTTTAGCGAGACCAGTACTAAGGTGCCCAAAGGATCTATTCTAGGACCTTTAATGTTTACCATATTCATCAACGATCTTACCGGTATTATTCTGCATTGTAGATACCACTTGTATGCTGACGATGTGCAGTTATACATTTCTAGGCATAAGAATCAAATTGGTGATGCTGTCGAATGCATGAATTCTAATGTAAGAAATATCGACATATAATTGGCCTGTTGAAAACAAGCCGGTTCTGAACACTTCTAAGTCCAGTGCGATAATTATACATTAAACCGTAATTGTGCGATAATTATACATTAAACCGTAATTGACATATCCAGTTGCCCTGTACTCAGTATGAACAAAGTGAATCCAACTTTAACGTGGTCGGATCATGTTAAATCTATTGTTCCAAGGATATATGAAACTCTTCGCCAGTGATCTTTATCTGCATCGGATACGTTCATTCAAACTCGAGTATTTTTAAATAAAGCCCTTGTAGTACCACTACTTATTTCCGGCTGTGAGCTATTTTGTGTAGTTGAGTTAATTTCCCTGAGAAAACTTAAATCTGACAATTTTCTTCAAACTTGACACAAATACGTAACTCCGATGAAACTAAATCAATTTTAATCCGCATCTACTAAGCCAATTTTCTTGCAATTGGACACATATGTTTGCATAATTACGAAGACAAGACAATATTTTCATACTGAAAAGCAAAGGACCCTCGTCAAATCAATCAATCAATTTCTGACCCACTTTCTTCGACTTGCAATTATGCACAATTGGTTCAGTAGAAATGGATCAAAAAATGTTAGGATTGGATCCGCACAGACAAAATTTCTGAAAAATGTTTAAAAAAAAAACATTTAAAAAAGCAAGACATCTGCTAGGTGCCATATCTTTCACCACGATCTTGATTTAAAGAGGAAAATATAGGGATTAAATTTTCTGGAGTCTTTTCCATATTACGGAGGTCGCTACTTAAGTTTTAGGGATAATAAAGAACACTTAACGAATTTTCTGTCGTCTTGGCAGAAATTCTTCTATTATTCTCACTGGATTTCTGGCTTATAAATAGCACAGTAAATCTAAGTTTTGTTATCTGTCACCGGAATTATTTGAATTTCTTTGCTATTCATGCAAGTTTGTTTTTATTCAGCTCATGGATATGCCCAAGGATGACTCGAAATAGTATCTGTAGGTGCACCAATCGCCCTCAAGTTATATGTTTTCGTAGCTCATTATTGAACGACCAACTCTCCCGTTGGAACTAATTACCTTCACTAACGAAATATGGTGCTCATCATTAAAGAACCATCTTAATCCGTCTTTAAAATCATAAAAAATTCTAGTTCGAAAATGTTGAAATTCAATTTCTTAACGAAATTACTTTTCTTGATATCATCGATAAATACAAACACAACATTTTTTTGTTTCTTTGACTGTCAAAGCCTGCGAAAGTTTAAAACGTCAAGAATGAGAAAAAAAAATTTCGAAAGCAAAACCTTGCAAAATCTAATCAAGACGTAAATTTCAAGTACCTATATAAGCTAAACTCACAAGGGTTCAAGCTTAAGTAACTAAAGAAGTCGTCAAATTAAAGAACATTTTTTATCAAATTTGTTCTATTGATTATCTCTCAGAAATACTCGAGACTGCCCCTAAAACGGGAAAGTAAAACTTGAATTTTGTGATAAATAATGGAAGCCGGTCCGATATGTTTTTTTTTAGATAGTATATCTTATAAAACGTGGAACTACGGAATTGTTGTCATAGGGTTATCACATCGAACATGCTCAAAATTCGTAAAAGTTAAAACCAAATCATTTGATTGGAAATATTACATATTAATTTTCTGACTATTGTCTTTTTTTTTTTTGATGATTTCATCCCTAAATTGGTGAAATCTATTAGTTGATTTGAACTTGAGCAAAAGTAAAAATTAACCATTACTCAGGTTGGTACAATTATCAGATACCTATTCGAAAAGCAGGTCGAACTATAGTTAGTAAAAAAATAATACATGTTTTATTTCAAATACACTATAAAAGCAATGATCGCTTCTTTTTTTTAGTCACATAAAACCAAGTACCCTGTTAGTTCTCTGCACAAACATTAGAGATACTCTGTGAGGGCTAAAACGAAACAAGCTTATTTTATATTTTAAGCAACAGCATATTTTACTGTTCTTTTTTAATATAGCTAATTAATAATTTGTAAATTTTAACCAATCCTAGATATCTGACCTTGAATTGAATCGAACATCGAAAATATCGGGTAAACCTAAGGTATACTTTCTTGTTTTATTAAAAACCTAGAGGTATGCAAGGTTACCCCGAACTTTTATTAAAAATTTCTTAGGGTAAGATTTTGACATTCGTTACTTCAGAACTGTCATTTGAAATTCGTTTGTGATTGCGGAAAATATTTCTTGAGTGAAAATAAGCAAAAATTAGAAGAAGAAATGAAATAAAAAAATAACTAGAACACATTTTAATTTTCTTCACCCATTTTATAAATACCACCATATCGCCAAGTATATACCTAAGTTCAGAGAGGTTCAAGAACTTTCGAAAACTCAAATCAGAAATCTCGAAAAATCTATAGCCAGCTATATGACTGGATGAAGTTTTCATTTACGGAATATCATAAAATATATTTCAAAAAGATAATATATGAAACAAAATCGTATTAGGTTTTTCTTCATTTGGAAGTTGTTTATACAGTATTTCAGTTTTCCTTTAGCAAAACAAGCCTTTCAAATGTCACGTCAGAGAATGATTCCACTTTATTGTCAACCTTCTCAACAAAGGATATGGAGTCAGCATATCAATTTCTGTCCTACTGTCACTCATATATATATATATACATATGTCTACACGTATATATATAAAATAGTTTAACTAATTCAATTTATTGAAGAACTTAACAATAAAAATCGCTCCACAACGACTGTAATTTAATTTTTTTTTTTTTTGAAAAATTCATGACCGTGACTGTCCCTTCTACTAAACCTCTATTATTAAAAGGTGTATTTAAATAATTTACAAGAGCTGAAGTACATTTCGTTATAGCGGTATTTATAGCAAGTGCGTACTTTTGTACTTATAGGATACTTAATCTTATATATGGGACTTATATGAGTACCAGTACCTGCACTCGAGCTTGAAAATTTTTAAATACCACTATCGGGAATTATATCTGTATTTAAAATTTTTTGACTACCAGGACTTTTACTTGTATTCAAAAATATTTTAAGTCCATGTTCTGGTACTGGCATTAGTACTTAAAAACCAATGTACGTAAGTACTTAACAGGTCTGCACCCTAAACTTACTCCAACTTCAAATAACTTGCTCGATGAATGCACAAAACCCTACGTAAATAGCGGCTATATTCCAAGGGAAAATTTACATTAGTGCGGTAGACACGGTATTTTCATTGAACAAACTTAATGATAAAATTTATTTATCACATTAGCACGACATTTTTCACCAAAAATTTCATAACCCTCAACTGAAGACCGTTTCTGTATCGATTTGGAGTCGAACCGCTCCGCATTCTCAGAACTGTCATTCTGAATTACTAAATTTTGAAACAAACCTTCACAATTCGTAACTCCAAAAAATAAGCTAGATAGCAATTTTCAGTCGACTCGTTCTGCCAGCTCAGGACTCTAAACTCAGAGCGAAAATTCGTGATTTGTGGCTTCGAAAACATCTCAGATATCGATTTTAAGTCGTATCTGTTACACATTTTAGTGATGCCAATTTGAATTTTTAAATTTTAATAAATATAACTAAATTGTGTAGATATTGTCACGGGAACTACGTACATTACCAAACATTAATAAAAGCAACAGTTTCGCTTTGATAAATTAATTTTTTTCTCTCTAGAGATAATATCAATTGTCTGCTTAAGTGAGATGCATTTAAGTTAAACTCTAAATGTCATAAACTTGTAGAAAATATTAACAAAATCTAGCTTAAGGTTATCTTACAAAATTCAAACAAATGAGCAGAGAGAAATTTTAACCCGAACCAAATTAAAGATAAATGAAAAAATAATTTTATTCCAAGAGGGTGGAGCGGCAGCGGAGGTATCATTATTAAAGTAAACTTTTCATTTTCCTAATTGTTTAAAACTTGTCACGTAAAATTAAAGAGCATGACAAACAACTGTCAAAATTAATACAAAAAAAAAAAACCAACAGAGAAACGGCCTCGTACATTTTTGGGGGCACATTAATTTCCTCGCTCTCATTATTATTTCAGGCAGTCATTTAATGTATGCACGCTGGCATAAGTCATTAAAAACGAAAACAAAGTAATAATTGCCTACAGAAAGCATTAAAGCTGTCTCCCCTCACCCCCCCCCCCTATATATATGACAAATACATTTTTTATTTTATTTTATTATTTCGTTATTATGCAGCAAATGTGCTCCTCCAACGAGTGTGAAAAGTTTATCACCGTGCTAAAAAACAGATTTGTGCTGATAAATCCAATAACACCGTACAAATTCGCATATGAGGTTATGTGCCAATTTGTGTATATAATTTATGCATTTGACAGGTTTATATTATTATTTATCTATTGTACCTAGATTATGTAATATTCAGGATGGACACCTATGTTGTGTTTGTGTAAATATAGGCTTAAGTTATTTGTAATGAACAATCCCCATACGGTAATTTGCATAAGCTCGAAATAATTCATGGCATTGGGATGGACTGGACAGTGGACAGACTGGAATTATTCCCACTTTTATTATGTATTTATGGTATTTTATTTATTTATTTTATTTTTATTTTTTGTAACAGCACTCTGTATGTTCTTTCAACTGATATGAAATAAAGGTCATCAGTTTACACAATTCAATTCGTTTCAATTTTTTTTTAATTTATTCAAGTTCATGTAATAATTACCAAACAGATAATTTTGAGAGTTCAAGGTTATTAAAAACAGGAGATTTATGCATTTCGTGGAGATATGGTAAGTTGTAAATTAATTTCCTTTTTTTTTTCACATGGATGAACTACATACCTGGATATATGTCATACCGCATAATATGATTCAACTTAATTTGTGGTGAACAGAGTTCCAGTCAAATCGACCATAATAAAATTTAATGGACTCAAAGCAGGTGAGAGAAAATTTTGTTGAATTGTAGAACACTTGAACTGTGTTGGTCAGAAGATATTACTTTTTTATCGCTCGGGGAATACCCTATGTTGCTAAATACAGATTTAGTAAGCAAGGGATCCTCTCCAGCCGAATGTTAAGGGGTTAAAATAAAAGTGGAGCGGATGTTGAGGTGCATTCTGCTTAAGCATCTCTAATTTTTATCAGCAACAGATGGTAAAATATTTCACATCCTGTATCGTTAAAGTTATTAAGGAACCACAATATTTCACAGTACTGACTAATATGTTTTCGACAGTGTAGTTAATGAACACAGTGAAAATCAATATCTCTGCCAATTTTAGGGGTAAAATATAAGCATTTAGAACTTAGGCAAATGATTAACGCCCCCTCCTTTGGAATAGCAACACCAACTTCAATCGGGTGACTGATAACCATCTAATCTATACAAGTTGCCTATCACAGCGAGAAAAATTTTCTGATTGTATCCCATACAGCACAAAATTACCCAGGGACATCCCATTCTTGTCCCACAGATCCCATAGCTTTCCCGGGATGAACAGTATTCAGTATGTACTTAAGATCATATTTCAAGGAGTTATTGGAAATTTTCCATAAGTTATGCCCTGGGATATCCGAGAACTACTCTATGTGGGAATATTCTCAGTATTTTACAGACAAATACATACGGGTTGTGCAGGATAATTTTGGGACAAACGTGGGAAAATCGTTTTTCCCCTTCCAGAAATTATTTCGGTATGTTCTCTGATTCTCGTGATTCACATGGTTCTCGGTGAAAGCACTAATTTTTTGCCTGGTGTGCTTCTGTGTGTCGTTTTTGGAGACGAAATACAGAACAAAAAAAATATATATTGAAAGTAGCCATATGAGAACTGCGTTGTTTAACGTGAAGCTATATTAGAATTCTATTCGCTTCTGCAATTTCTTGTTTTGGAAAAGTTTGTTAGTTGTACATTTCAGAACGTAATTATACCCTAGATGAAATCTCTAGGGTATACTAAGTTTGTCATTCCGTTTGTAACACCTCGAAATAATGATTGTAGAGCAAAATGGATTGGACACCCACGCATAATATTAAAAGTTATTTTGATTTTTGCATGAACGTCCGTCTGTCCGTCAGTCCGTCTGTGCGCACGATAACTCGAGAACGCGTATACTTAGAGAGCTGAAATTTTAAGTTCACAAATGAAACAAATCGGGCAACTCCCTCGTGGCGTTGCCATACAAAAATTTCATTTTCCGCTATATATTTGGACACTGCCTGAGAACGCGTCGACGTAGAGAGCTGGTACATGGTGTTTTCATTGTACTAGCAAATAAAATTTCAAAAATGGACTAAATCGGGCAACTCATTTGTGTTGCCATATAAAAATTTAGGTTTTTTACGTATGCTGTGAAAACGATAAGTCCAAGATATTTTTATTGTACTAAAAATTTCCTCAGAATACGAAATCCTATAAAATTGGTTATAATCAGTTTTTTCTGTCCGACAAACCGTTCTAGAAATATATGAGGAAAACAAAAAACTTATACTTGCACAGAGGGGAGTGACCGCCCGAATTTACATACGGGCATTCAGCTAGAGTATCATAATAATTGGTCTTAGATTAATTCTAGGTTTTTTACTTGTTTTTTAGTAATTTTGTCATTTGAATTCAATTTGCCTGTGTTAAAAACATTGCGTTTATGTTTTGTGCAAATGCATACACCTTTGATATATACTTTCCAGCTATTTTTTTTTTTCATAAAAATGCCTACCCACAAAAAAAATTCTGCAATCCCAGAAAATCTCAAACAATACCCTCAGAGATTACCCCGTACATCCTGCCAAAAACCTAGGAGATCCGTAAGACATCTTAGGTACGCTTGCGGCGAGAATTTCAATTTATTGAATGCATTAACTGTGCCTAAGCACAACCTCAGGAAATCCTGTAGAGAGGGCATGTGATCTACCAAGGACATCCGAACTCCAGACTTTTGTCAATCCCAAGGATGTCTTAAGCTGTTAACTGGGACCGGACGGGATTTCCGACGGACAATTAATATATCCTAACAGGATTTCCCAATAACATGCCACGGACACATATGAGTTGTGTGGGATATTGCCATATAGAATATTCTACGTCTTAAAAAGTTGGAATGTTTATACCCAGCAATCCTTGCAAAGCCAAAGCGAATCGCAAAAATATCACAAAATCGAACATAAATTTCGCTAGTAAATTCAAATGCGATATCAAAGCGAAACCTCGAGCGGGATAAATTAAAATGTGTCTAAAGTGAATATAAATCTACTGTGGTAGCGAGAGCTTTAGCGATTCGCAAATGAAATAATCAACCATACAGCACAAAATTACCTAGGGAAATCCATTTCTTGTCCCACAGATCCCATTGCTTTCCCGGTATGTTATCTGATTCTCGTGGTTTGCATGGTTCTCTGGTGAAAGCACTAATTTATAGCTTGGTGTGCTTCCGTGTATTTTTTTTTGTATCTTTTTAGAACAGAAACAGAACAAGAAAATATGCCATATGAGAACTGCCAGTTTGTTTTGGCACAGTTTGTTAGTTGTACAATTCAGAACGTGATTTTTTAGTAATGGTGTCATCGGAATTCAATTTGCCTGTGTTAAAAATATTAGATTTATAGTATGTGCAAGTGCACACACATATCTGGCGTATACTTTCCAGTCATTATTTATTTATTTATTTTTTGTAAAAATGCCTACCCATCAGAAAAATATATATCAAACAATATCCTCAGATATTCCCCCTTATATCCTGCCAACAGACTAGGAGATCCGCAAGACGTCATAGGTACTCTTGCAGCAGGAATTTCAGATTATTGTATGCGTTAACTGTGCCTAAGTGCAACCACAGGATATCCTGTGTGAAGGGCATGGGATCTACCACTGACATACCAACCCCGGACATTCGTCACTCCCAGGGATGTCCTCAATTGTTAACGTGGACAGAACGGGATTTCCCACGCTCAATTTAAATATCCTAGCAGGATTTCCCATTAACATACCATGGACACATGTATGCTGTGTGGGTACGAATCTAATCCAGTCTCATATAAATCTAGCCTCTCATTTTACCGTTAATGTTAATTAAATGTAATTTTAATTGCTCACTTTTTACAATTCACTGAAAGAAATACAAAGGAAACAAATTTCTGATCACCCTGAAATTCAAACTCAGAATGGAAAAATAGAATTGGAAATCTTTTCTCAGAAATTCGGGCACAGAACAGCGTGCATGCACGTGTTTATGTAAGATAAATAAAAGAGAACAGAATTTATATTCGCGTTCGTTTCGCTTTTATATCGCATCGATAACATAAATAATTTTTAGCTCTGTCCCATTTCTCTCATGTCTCGCATTGTGCAGAGCTCTTAAGTCCTTTAAGTTTCGCTGTTGCGGATGTTCGGCAAATTTTGTTGGGTAGAGACGAAAGACGAACTAAAAGACATTATAATGTAAATAATTCTGGAGAAAGTAAAATAGCTCATTAAAAGTACACTTCAACTACAGCAAGAATTCGACATCGGTTTTCTTATAGGTTCTAGAATTAAAAATTGCATTATGAGTTTTCTGCTTAGAAAATCGGCAGATGCAAGTGATGTGGTATCACCTTTTTTAATGTACGCAACCAAAGTGACCTTATTGTGAATCCATTTATAACCACCTGGTATTGAACTTGTAGTAATCAAAATCGTTCGATCTATCAATAAACATCAAATTACTACTCTACAATCAACACATTAGCCATGTAATCACATCTAGAAAATGATATTCCCCGTGTAACAGAAATGTCTAGATAAACTAGAAAAAATATGCTGAGGATATATGTGGCTCTCTATAGATGGGCAAATGATCCATTTATTCGCCAGTAGCACAGTATTTGCCGAGAACTTTTCAGCGTTACTTGTCGTCAAGAGTGATACTTTCAATATCTATTCTTAAAATGTAGTTTTTTATGGCGCCAACGGGAGCAATAGTTCTCTTGATAATAATCAAGGGTAATACCAACTGTAACCAAGTCAATTATGTTTCCAATAGAATGTGCTAGTCATTCCAAACTTTCCCGTATCCCCTAATCCACCTATATTCTCTTATAACAGGGTAAGATCAATAGCTATAGTTGACTTAGTTCAACATACGTCCGTTAGAAAGAAAAGTTTAGAAAAACAATAGAAGAAGAATTAACGAGGGACAACGAATAGCAACATCGAACTAAGAGCCGAGGAAAAGACACAAAGTCGTAGAATACAATAACTTGAAGAGTAACTCATAAATGAAGGAAAACCACAGAAACCAAGAGAAAGGCACGCACACTACTTCGAGTTCATAAACTTTTTGTAATTTTTCTTCATATTTCAACTCTACGACAGAAGTTTTTTTTATATCTATTTTAATTTATACTTATGACCACAAACAACTACGAGACCAACTTAACAAAAAATTCACTTTAAGCCAACTATCACACAATCAAGTAAAGTAACTTCTTATCGTACAATTTCGAAGGCTGTGATCAGTTGACTAATGCAAGACTGGGTGTCAATTTCTTGATAAGCGATTCTCCATCTGTCATTTATTTGTTTGTGGTAGCACAATTTTTTTTTTCTCTAAAGAACTTTAACGTGACACACGCTGCAATAGGAATATCATATTTCCTCTTAGCATTATTATTTAGTATGCATTTTTCCTAGGTTTTTAGGATTTTCAGTATAAACAACAAATAAACCTAATACCAATACGTCACTGAAAATACGATGTTTATCAAAATATTCCAAATATGAAAGTCACAAGAGGTAAGTTCCACAAATCCATATATGAAAAGTTACATCCAAGAACTCTCACCAATACCAAATCAGTATATCGACTTTTCCGCTACTCTGTATACATTATATGTTTTATTTTTGTGTTTCAGATCATTACATACATACATATTAAAAAAAGTCTGCATAAAATATGTAGTTAATATTTTTCTGAAAGTATTATTTAGATCAGAGTTAATTTGGCTTACTTAGAATAATGAATTAGTTGCTCTCATAGGTTTGTACATTTTTTTTATGGTTTTTTACTTCCATCCATCCATCCATAACTATAATCACAATTGTCTAACTTCAACCCAGCCCTAAACTTTTAAGATTTAATCTAAGCTGTAGCATTTGTTACTTTACAATGAAACTTTTCTTGTGTATATCACTGAGAAAGAAAAAATTATTTTGTACTTTTTAGTGCAATTTATTTACGAAAGTTATTTATTTAAAAATTTTTTTTTTGAAATATCTTATTTTCTACTTTTTAGTCATAAATTCTATACACACTTTCTATCTACACTTTCCACTCTCGAATCTCGAATCCCTACTCTCGAACCTCTGATATCGAATCTCGCATATCGACTCTAGACTATCAGCTATCGAATCTCGACTATCAGCTATCGAATCTCGAATCCCTAGTCTAGACAGCCCCAAGGGTGGTAATTACCACCTCCACCCCAAAACCCCCCCATAATCTAAATAAAAAAACCACATGCAAATCCATGCACGTTTACTACCCTAAAACTCTTTCGTCACGAACGGCACTCTCAGGCGCTCAGCCGTTCAGTCACTCGGGCTCGGGCACAACGTTATTTAGTATGAGGTTATTGAGTTGATAAAAGTTATTTAAAACAAACATGCTCAGACATGCTTTTCAGACAAAGTCTGGGCTGTTCTATAACTTTTTTAATTTCTTTATTTATTTTTTTATTTATTAAAGATTACTATGACTTATTACCGAGAATAATTATATTCTTGTTCAAGAAGATTATTTTTGGGATTTTTTCGATTCTCCGTTACAACAGCAAAAATGAAAAAAATTCTTATTTGTTATTTCATCACACAACTCATTTCATTTTTAATTTTGGGTGGAAATCTTCAAGTCTTGGTTTGACTCATCAGCAGGTCCTAAATAGCGAAATTGAGTGACTCGAAAAAACAAATGAAAAATAGAAAAATAGTAATAAATGAAACATTTGAGAAAAATAACCATTTCGTATCGACAGAGACCTTATACTCTTCAGTAGGGCTTGGTTTCTGCCTTTCCACCTCATATATATAAACTCTGAATAAATTCTGGGTGTGAATTATATGAGGCAACTCTGCCACAATAACTCACTAAGGAGGAATAAACAAGATTACTATGACTTATTACCGGGTATAATTTTATTCTTCTTCAAAATGGTTATTTTTTGGTTTCTTTGGATTCTCCGGTACAACAGCAAACACGCAATTTCGCTGTTTTGATCTGCTGATGAGTCAAACCAAGACTTGCAGCTGTGCACCCAAAATTTTTGCTGTCTTGCCAGAGAATCCAGAGAATCTACAAAATGACTTTTATATTTTTTATATTTTTTTATTTTTTAAATATGTTTTTCTTTAAAAGAACAAATGTAGTCTGGGACTGGTTTACATTACAGATAGAGTTTGGGCTTTTCTATATATTTTAAATTATGAGTGCTGAAAATGAGAATATATTTCCGATTGGTAAAAACTTCTTTAGTTAAAATCAAAAATGATCCCTGAAAATCTGACATTTCATTTTTCCCCCAATCATCTATGAACATTTTTAAAAAGGGTTATTGAAAACAAGGAAACTAGTGCGGCTCGTATCGAAACAGAACAGAACGAAACATAATAATCATCCACTACTATAAGAATCACAACAACTAGATTCGAAAAGTTCTAAAAGTGATGGATACCTGTAAAAGTCACATTTGAGACATTCCTTTAGCATTGATTATTTTATCACTGCTATTTAGTAAGGAAATAAGTCACTTCAGGGATATAACAAGGATCTGTACTCGAACCAATTTTATGTCAGACTTTCTCAGTTACTAAGTAATATTTTAACAAGGATTATAGATTTCTTCATAAATAGAAAGTCACCACTAAGCTTAGCAAACGAACTAGTTTTGTGTCAAGGTTATTTTTCCATCTATATAATATATTAAAACAACAGAAAGGAGAATTGAGTTTTACTCTTCAGAAAGGGGGATTGAGTTTTACTCTTCCGAGACCCATATAGAGTCTACAGGCAGTTTTTCAACCTACTGCATTAAGCAGAGAATTAAAAGACAAGTACCCACGTATTATCAGTTTATTGGCTTCAAGGCTGGAACTGAATGTGGCGTTGGTGCTGGTGCTTAAAGCCGCAAATCATAATTTCATAAAGAAATTCTGAGAGTATACTGTGTGTTTCGATCAGCAGTAGAGGGCGATCTCATCAGGACAGCAATGAAACCCTGAACAACCTGCTGTCTACACTGCAGTGAACTCAGTTGCCCAAACGTTGATGGTAACTCATATAAAGAATTTTTGTTTAACTATGAATTATTTTAAGAAAAATGACTTTTCTTCACAATTAAAATTATTTCTGGCATATCGTATGTCCTGATAAGATTTCCCTGTACTGCTGATCGAAACACACAGTATGGTCTCAGATATTTTGATTAGCGGCTTTAAATCGACAAACTGACAGTACTTGGGTACTTGTCTTTTATATTAAAAAGACTTTCAAAATAAATAATTTCCGTAAATAAATTGCACTATAAAATAATATTTGTCTCTCTCAGTGATATACCTACACAAGAAAAGTTTCATTGTGAAATAATAAATTTTAGAACTCAGATTAAATTTTAAAAACTAAGGCAACCATAACTATAATTACAATTATTTAACTGCAACTAATGTCCAAACATTTATTAATGCACTTGAAAAGCTGCAAATTTACGGAATACATTGATAATACATTGATAACTGGAAAAATTTATTTCAAATCAAAACCCATATAACAGGCAAACATAGAAAATTGAAATGTTCGAATTAAATATGTAAAACTTTATACTTAATCGTTTAAAAGAAAAAGTAGCCCCGTACAAACCTACACCTGCACTGTACGCAAATTAAAAAATCATGAATTTTAACGATATTTGGGTGAAAAAAAGTCTGCTATGAAGTTTCTGTCAAAAGAAAAGAAAATATGCCATTTAATAGCACTCAGCAAGAGATTTAATTTGATATCACACACGGTTCGAATTGGTCAACTCCAAGGGAGATTGTTACCACTCCCACCTCAAACCCAAAAATTATAAAAAAGATCTTACCTCACCAGAAAACACCCCATTCACTCATTCTAAATCACGAAACCCCATGTAAATCCATTCACGTTTACTGCTCTGAAACTATTCCAAAAATTTCATATTTTCGTCACAAACTTCGCCCTCATGCAAAACAAAATTATAAGTCAAGGGTTAGTGACTGCATAAAAGTTATTTAATAAAAACTACCCAAAATTTCCGTATTATTGTTATTAATCTATTGAATAGCATCTTCTTTGGGTCTGCACTATCGTTAGGAGATGTCTGACCTGCAAGAGAATAAAAAGTATAGGTTTAAGTATGGTGATATTAATATGTTTGCCTATATATAGGGTGGACGCCCCCCCCTCCACCAGTGACCGTGGGGGCACCACCAGAAAAACACACACACAATATATAAATACACAATACACAATACACACAATATATAAATTAATTATATTAATATTAATTATATTTAAGTTTCAACTAAGCAAGCTTGATTAAATGCCATCTGGAATTGGGCCATCCCACACGAGAATTCTTGATGCAGTATGCATACCGGTTTTCTAGGCGAGAGGTGAGAAGAAGCAAAAAGATATGTCTACATTTAGGAGAGATATCTATTTGCTTCTTTATAAATAAGTTTACAAATTAAATATACGCCATTTGGATGCACAATTTTATAATGGCGCTAGCGTCATGTCTGATAAAAATCGAGGCTAGGTGATTATAAAAGAAAGTTACCCTCACGCAATTTACATACATTGCTTGGTGCACAAATTAAAGCTCGTGGCTGATGACCCATGCGCCAATGTTTCACTAGCAAAGACATTTGTTAATGGCGTCGAAGCTTTGTATATTCACTTCTCACAACCTGGTCATTATGTGAGCCTGCAAAAATAACAAGACACTCTTGGAATACATACCAGCCGTGAAATGGGAAGTCTAATTAGGTACTACCAGAAGGAGTTTTCGCTACGAAAAGTGCAAAGCAGTACTGATTAATTGACTTTGGAAAACTAGATCACTGAGAACTGTGACAAGTGTACACTTGAATTGCTAACGATTATTACGAAACCCGAATTCGTCATTTCCTTACACATTTCACTCATTTCTCGCTATACTGTACTGAGTAAATTTTTCCAGTTCCAAAATGCCACTTTTGATAAGGCTAGTAACCTCATAGCAAGTACTATAAATCCTTTCCAAACATGCAGGAATCAGTTCGAAATTTGGACAGACATCGAGTAGTTCCTTGAAAAGTACGCTATTTCGCTGGATCTTGTTAGAGTCTAAGAAGGAAGCGTCAACAGAAGGACTTTTATATAGAGTCGATTTGGAAATCTACGTTGGCTCATACTGTGGACGCAGTTCTTAAATTTGACATGAAATACGGAGCGAAATTCATCAGTGATTATATAAAAAACATCTTAAAAATTGATGTCTCACCTTTGGAAGCTGAAGCTATGGTCATGAAAAACATGTTTCAATTAAAAAATTACGAAAAATACTGAAAATTTTAAAAATCATATTAAAACAAGTACTACCCTAATTAATATAAACTTGTCAACACAGCAATAGTACTGCCAGTGAGCTCCGACAGTTGTGAGAGAAGTTTTTCTCCTACGAGGTGGATAAAAACGTGGCTTAAAGGCACAATGCTTCAATAACAATTATCTCACATATCATCCTCAACATAGACAATGCCATTGTAAAAAAACAATATTACAACTACCCACTCATAACAAAACCCTGACTACGCCAATGCCTATATAAATGCATCACAGGGCGAACGGATCCATACGATTAATTGGGTTGTGGATCCCAATAACGACATAATTGCTATTGCACAATTATATTAGATCTGTCTTATGAGATCAATTATGAACCAGGTTCATAGATGCTATAAGTTAACGCTATTGCAGCATTTCCCAAAGTTTGGGTTATGACCCAGCACCGGGTCGTAGAAAAATTGTCCCGGGTCGCAACAAAAAATTGGAAAAACACAAAAATAATTTTTTTTTTGCAAATTATTTTTTTTACATCAGTTAGAACTAGGAATAGTGGCAAAATGTATATTTGTACTTTACCATATAGCTTTATCGCTCGCTCACGTGCTCCTAACGTTGCTAGGTTTTCCCTATCCCCGCATGCACATGTTTGTGCGTGTTTGTCTGCGATTTCGTCATTCAAAATATTGCCTTCTCCGGGCACCACAAACTCAACTGAAGCTGATATATTTTAAATTTTTTTATTTTATTTGACAATATTTATTAAAATTAATTATTAATAGCAAATTCATATTGGTAAGTAATAAAAATACTTTATCTTATAAATCATCACTAAAAAAAATCATTTTATAAAAGATTCCGATCTTTTTTAAAATGTATAAATGGTTAATCAACAAAACCAGAAATTTAAATGATGATCAACCAAGTACGAGTAAAGCTAACCATCATGCTTATGAAGATACTTTGTCTGAAACCCCTAAAGCACATATACAGCGCCAAAACAGCAAGCGTAAAGCTCGCAAATATTGTGGCGAATATTTACGGTATGGGTTCATTGCAGGCGGCAATCAAAATAATTTGCTTCTATATATTATTTGCTATGAGCAACTTTCAAATGAAAGTATGAAACCATCAAAGTTGAAACGTCATTTAGACACACTTCATTCTGAGTACTCTGATATGCCAATTAACGTTTTTGCTGATTGTTGCTAAAAAAACAAAAAAAAATTAAAAATGCACTCCTTCCTCACCAGTCAAATAAAAAATTTCCAAATTAAGAGCTGAGACTGGATATCCTTATAGTTCTGGAGAAAAATTAATATTACCCGCTTTAAAAATTGTCACAAATATTTTCAAATTCAAATTAAAATCATTTAATGGTTAAAAGTATCTAAGATATTAATCTTTTGATGATACAAAACTTAGTTGGTAAATACTAAATTGATATTAATATTAAAATAAAAAAAAAAAGACTAAAGCTAAAAAAAATAAAAGAAAAAAAATACAATCATAAGAAATAAGCAAAGCAAAAATAGAAAATTATAGTAAGGAACAAAATAGAAATTAAAAACCAGCAAAAAATTGAAGATTAAAATAAGCAATAGCGACAACTAGTGGCAGTGCAGGGAGGGAAAGAGCATACAAAACCGGAAGACATAAGTGATGGAAGCGTAAACACAATGTCAGTTCGCCGGACCATCATCCGAGGACAGATGACGAGTCAAGAGTACTCTGAATGAACTGGCCGAGCTCGTGCGCTGCAAAGCCGTCGGAAGACAGTTTCAAAGACGAGCAACATGAACAAGGTGAGAGCGTTCCAAAATTCGATATTGATAACGGAGAACCCGCAGCACTAGGTGCCTGTCAGTGTTTAAAAAGCTGATGTCGGAGAATAGATAGCTGGGGCGTCTGGTGTATGTAGATGATCTTATGAAGAAAGAGCAAAATTATCAGTATCAGATAAGCATCTAGAGACATACCGAGGAGAGAATTACGGAAGAGGGAAACGTGATCGTATCTTCTCAATTCATGAATAAAACAGATGCAGTCATTGAAAGTGACATTCAGCTTCCGCCTACAGATCGAGTCCAAGTGTGGGAAGACAATGCTTCCACTTGTGAAATAAGACAAGCGAAGTGTCTTCACTAGCTTGGAACGAAGATCAGGAGAGAGAATCCCCGCAGACAACCACAACTTTCGAAGTATTCCATAAATTTTACATAACGTATTTTTAATGTGGTCACAGCAAGTCATAGAAGAGTTGAGGACAATTCCTAAATTTCGAGCAAAGGTAAAGTAAGGTAAAGTGGTGGAATTCAAAGTTACAGCTGGAAACTGTGAGACATCAAGCTTCTCATGATTTAAAATCATGTAAGGTGATTTATTGGAATTTAAAAGTAAGTCATCGCTCTTGGACAACTCGAAGATTCTCTTCAAGTCTGAGTTGATTCTCTCGACACAATCCTCAATAAGGCTAACTGGCCTATCCAAATATATCTGAGCGTCATTCGCATACAAGTGTATTTTTGAGTCTTCTATTACATTGGGCAGATCATTTATGTAGATACTGAACAATAAAGGGCCCAATATTGAACCCTGAGGTACCCCACAAGTGAGAGGCAAGCTTCTTGAAAGTAAATCTTTGACTTGTTGAGAGGGTCTAGTTATAAAGCTTCTAATAATTGCCACCGAGGATGAAGAAAAACTGAACTTCTCTAAAAACACGGCGAGGAGCTTGGAATGGTTGACGCTGTCGAAGGCTTTAGAAAAATCCAGGATTATCAGAACTGTCAGGTGATTCTTATCAAGAGCTCTACGAATGTCGAAAGTTACCTTAAATAAAGCAGAATTGCAGCTGTTTCCAGCTCTAAATCCTGACTGCCACGGGGTGACCAGTTGGTTTGATTCCAAGTAAATTAAGATTTGTTCGTGCATGAGCTTCTCAAGTACCTTGGACAAAAAACACAGAATACTGATAGGTCAAAATTCGCTTGGGCCCTCAGAAGATGTGACCTTAGCAAGGGGCAGTACAATTGCGCTTCTCCAAATTTTAGGAAATCGTGAGGATGTCAAACTCACATTAAAAATATGGACGATGGGATAAATAAGCCAAGGCAAAATAATTTTAATAAAACGTGGCGATATTTGATCAGGTCCGACTGCCTCAGACTTAACAGCATTAATGGCGTTAACAACTTGGACACCATCAACACAGATAAAGCTGAAATCACCTTCATATGCCCGTGAATCTTCAATCCCAGAAGTGGTAGGAGTAACCTCAGAATTAGCATAGAAATAGATGTTATGAGAAGAGAATCAGGATCAATATCGCACTCTGGGGCACTTTTTGCCGAATACGCCAGCAGTTCTGAGGTTTTTCTACATTTTAATTTGCGGTAGATTCGAATCGAATTGCAATTTAAAGTACTGACGCTTAGCGGCTCGAATTTTAGTATTGGTAATATTTCTAATATGTTTGTAAGCATCACGATTAACTTCGGTCCTCATACGCAAAAATCTTCTGTGCAACAAATCGCGTTCAACGATCGAACCCTTAATTTCCGCAGAAAACCATGGACAGCCCTTCTGATTCAAAATACATGATCGAAGGGGAAAATATTTATCAAAAGGTAGGATATATTCGAGTTTAAGAAGGCAATTTGATCATTTACAGAGGGGTAATAGCTAACGGACATCTAACCAATACTTGAACATTCTGTAACCAGTGCAGGCATATTAATGCTATTGAAATCTCTGAATGTGAAGGAAACTATTTACTGGATTGGATTGACGGAAAAATTACAAGTTAAAGTTATGTGGAATAAAGGAAGAAAGTTTATTTTTGGAGATACCATTATCAAATAAAACAGTTGAACGAAGAATTGACGATATTGCGAAACATTTAGAAGAAAAATTAGTTGCAAGTAGATGAAAACACAGATATCGAGGATAATGCAAGTTTAATGTGTTTTATCAAATACATTGTCGAAAGACATCGTGCAAGAAAATTTGTTGTTTTGTAAAGGGCTACCGACAAGAACGAACTCAGATGAGATTTTTAAGCTTACCAATGATTTTGTCACTGGTCGCGGTATTGATTCGATGAAGTGTGTTGGCCTAAGTAGAGACGGAGCACGTGCAATGGCAGGCTGTCATAAAAGTTTGTTTAAACAAATTCAAGAATTAGCCATATTAATTGTTTGTGGGTGCACTGTAGTATGTTGGCGGTAAAACACTTCCCTTTAAATTTAAACATAACTCTGGAAGAATGTGTTAAGTTTGTAAACTAAATAAAATCTCGTCCATTAAATTGCAGACTTTTTACCGAATTATGGAAGGAAATTGGTAGTGATCATAAACACCTCCTTTTGTATTGTATTTCACGATGGTTTTCAAAAGGAAACGTTTTAAAATATTTGTTTTAGATAAAAGACGAAGCTTTGTTATTTCTGAATGAACATCCACCGTCTAAAAAAGACGCTGTTTTTCCATTTAAGGATAGATACCACGATATCGAGCGGTTAATAAGAATAGCTTATTTTGCGACATATTTGCTACATTCAATGAATTAAATTTGAATTTGGAAGACTTTGGTTTAAATAATTTCAAAATATTGGAAAAAGTCGCTACAATAATGAGAAAAATGACCCTGTGGAAGCAACGACTTTCAAAAGGAAATTTTAAATCTTTTGAAACATTACATAAAATTATTAAAACTCATGCAAACTATGATGAAGGAGATTTACATCTAGAAACACTATTAGTTTTAATTCAAGAACATATTTCAGAGCTAATAAATAGTTTAAAAGATATTCCTTCAAATAATATGTGGTTTAAAGATCCTTTTTCTGTCGAAATTGAAAAGGAAGAAATATTTCATCTTAGTGAACAAGAAGTTCATAATTTAATTGAAATTTTTCATGCGACACCGATCTGAAAAAAGTGTTTGAAGTTGTACCACTAATTAGTTTTTGGTTACGCTGTCAAACGGCGGGTCACATTCTGGAAATTAATATCAATGGATCGTTGGTATCCGATCCTCAGGTTTTGGCGGGGGAGTTTAACAGCTACTTTAATGGTGTTGGCTCGGCCGTGCAAAGCAGGGTTCTGTCTGTGTCTCCAGTGGCAAATAAGCTAACTTTGAATTCGATGTATATGATGCCTGCTACTATGGAAGAAGTGGAAGGTGTAATTCGTAGCTTGAAAAGACATGCGGCTCCAGGTTACAACGGTATCAGGGTCGAGAACATTATGGACGCTATTGACATCATCAAGGCTCCTCTTACTCATTTGATAAACGAAACAATGCGAAGCAGTATTTTTCCCGACTGCCTAAAGAGGACAATTATCAGGCCGGTATTTAAAGGTGGTGACCCCAGGGAAATGACCAATTACAGACCTATAGCTCTGTTATGCAGCATAAGTAAAATCTACGTGAAAATTATCGAGACGAGGATGAGAAAATTTGTTGAAACGAACGGAGGTTTTGATAGAAACCAGTTTGGTTTTCTGCCACGGAATAACACTGAATTGGCCACAGCTGAGACATTAAATAAGATCAATGACTATTTAGATAAGGGCTACTATGTAGGTGCAATCTTTTTTGACTTGTCAAAGGCCTTTGACACTGTTCACCACGGTCTGATGCTGGACACGCTAGGAATGAGGGGCGTTGTTAGTGACTTATTGAGTAGTTATTTAATGGAGCGAGAAGTTAAAACAAGGCTCGATGGGGTGACTAGTGAATCTTTAGTGACAAAATGCAGTGTTCCCCCGGGTTCAATATTAGGACCGCTTCTTTACTTCTTGTACATTAATAACTTGCAGTACACGGACCTATGCGGCGAGTACCATGTGTATGCGGATGACACCAATATTTTATGTAGAGCCTCAAATGCGGATGATCTTGAACCAATGACCTAAAGGTATTTAACAAATGGACTGCTGGGAACATGTTAATGATTAATGAGAGAAAGACCAAATATATAATATGCAAACAGAAAAAACAAAACAGATATTAATATTTGCCTTAGAATTGACACGGAATATCTGCAGAGAACCGCAAAAATTAATTATCTGGGCCTATTGATTGATGATAAACTATGCTGGTCACAGCATATAAGGAATTTAGTTAAAAAGCTAACACCATTGATTGGAATTTTTAGAAGAAATATTAACCTGCAGAGGCATGTTGTGAGCTTAATTTACAATGCACACTTTTTGTCGCGCATTCGTTATGGCATTATAAATTGGTCGCATTGTACGATAGGCTTGAAAGATGATATAAAGATATTAATGAATAGAGCATTAAAAGCGCTATACCAGCTGCCGTGGGATCCTAGTTCTCTGTTTGTCTATCAGTTTGCATGCCAATTTACCTTGCAGCAAGTAAGTCAAATTTAAAAGGCGAAGTTTATGTTCAGCATAGTAAATAGGACTATACGGTCAAATTTAGTAGTAGAAAAACATCAGGATATTCATGAACACCTCACGAGAAATAGGAATAATATAACACTAGGCAGGCAAAGAACAGAAAGAAGACGACAGGGGCTGTTAACAACGGCTGCACAAATCTTTAATGCTCTGCCGATTGATATCAGGACTACTCCGACACTACCACTATTCATGAAAAAAATAAAGAAATTTTTGTTGACCTAGTTTTCGCATTTACTGCAACTCACAGCATTTTACTGTATACATTTTCGTTTTTCTTATGTTTGCTTATCCAATTCCTATTTGGGGACGTCACTGGCCACTATTTTCTTGTGGTCGCTAGGAGCGGCTGTAATGCAATTGTGACGGATTTTCCCAACTCTCATACCAGCCTTGCTGACTGAGAAAGGGGAGGCACTGCAATTATACTAGAATTGGACTAAAAATTTAAGAGACATTGTGTTCTAATACTTGTTAAATAAGTGAATGAATGAAAATAAATAATAAATAAATAAATAATAATAAATAAAAGGAGTATCCGAACGTAAGCGCAAAATCGATACAAATTTTAATGCCTTTTGTCACCACTTATACGTGTGAAGCTGCGTCCTCAGCCTTGGTGTACTAAATAAACCGGCCAAGAGTGAGTCAGACTCACACACGAAGGGTTCCGTACCATCGTACAAAATATAACACTATACGGTAAAAAACACGTTCCTTGTATGCGGCCTCCTGTAACGGCACAAACCTTAAGCAAAGTATAATTTACAACGTACATACATATGCATAAGTAATAACTGCCTAAAAGAAGAGTTTACTCAGCGTCTCTTACCTAGTAATAAGAGAAGAGAGCACGTCATCATTCCCTCTTACTACGATAGCATGTAACCGAGGTAGTTTTAGCCCAGTAGATCTAGAATTTAAGTTAGTCCGTAACCAGTGTTCAAGTTGACAGCAATAAAGTTTAAGTTAAGCCGACGTGTTGGTTTTTTTAAGAAAACCTTATTTACATTTACCTGACTACCAACACCCCTTTTAATTTTTTAATTTTATTTTATTTTTATTATTTGTTGTTATAGCGGCAATAGAAATACACACTCTGTGAAAATTTCAACTGTCTACCTATTACGATTAATGAGATACAGACTGGTGACAAACAGATAATAATAATTGATAGAGTTGATAATACCGTTTTAATTAATAAACTCATTACACATTTTGATTTTTCTACTCCAACATGTAAGCTTATTAACAGTTACATCACAGGCCAGCAGCAACAGGTTCGTTGTGACGGCAGTGTCTCTGATTTTATACCAGTATTTAGTGATGTGCCCCAAGGATCTATTCTAGGACCTTTACTGTTTACCATTTTCATCAACGATCTTACTAGTATTATTCTTCATTATAGATACCACTTGCTGACAATATTCAGTTATACATTTCTAGGCATAACAATCAAATTGGTGATGCAGTAGAGTGCATGAATTCTGAATTCTGTTGAAAACAACCTGATTCTGAACGCTTCTAAGTCCAGTGCCATTATTATACATTAAACCGTAATTGACATACTCAGCGCAGTATGTATGGACAACGAAACGATTATAATGTGGTAAAAGATCTTGGTGTAAGATTGAATCGAACTTTAACTTGGTCGGATCATGTTAAATCTGTTGTGTCAAGGAAATATGCAACTATTCGCAAACTATCTTTATGTGCATCATATACGCCCGTTCAGACTCGAGTATTTTTAACTAAAGTCCTTGCAGTACCACTACTTACTTACGGCTGTGACTCAATATCACAGAGAAAACTTAATGTAGCTTTCAACTCTGAGGTTCTTTATTTAATTCAATTCAATTCAATTCAATTTTTATTTGCTGGCATATGGTACAATAAGACTTACAAAATCTTTTACCTGCACCGACTGATACTGAATGTATAATATTTGAAAATGAAAAGCTAATGAATGAACTTAAGAAAAAACAAAATGAAATTAAATAAAGCTAAAAAGTTAGAAGAATAAGAATAAAAGAATTAATTGAAACAAGAAGCAAAGAAGAAAAAAAAACAAAAAAAAAGAATTTAAAAATTAAGATCTCTGAGTGAGTGCAAAAACAAAAAAGTTATGCAATCATAAGTTGTTAATAGGCGAGTATTGGTATAAAAGTTCCCTGAAAGCCCCCAACGCACTGGATCTTTGAAAGTTGGCAGGAAGTGAATTCCACAAACGTATTGCTCGAACAAAGTAAGAGTTATCCATTATGGAATATCTGTATCGCGGAATTAAAATACTAAGATTTCTAGATGAACCCAGGAAAATTAACTCGTCATTTAAGTAAGAAGGTGCACGGTTTCGATATGTAATTCTATGAAGAAAATTTAACTGCCTTCGTACAAGAAAAGTGTTTAAAGAACATCCAAGAATATGCAATCGAAACGGAGAAATGTGATCAAATCGTTTCGGCCCAAAGACAAATCTCGTGCAATCATTAAAAGCAACTTCCAATTTTCTAGCGCAAGAAGAATCTAAACGGGGGAAAATTAGACAAGACCCAATAAAATATGGCAATAAGAGCGTTTTAACTAATTTTAAACGTAAGGGCTCTGTTAGTATACTAGCTGATAACCACAGTCTCCGAAGGCCACCATAGACATTACGAATTATTCCATTTACATGGTCACAGCAGCTCATTGAGGTGTTCAGAGTAAAGCCGAGATTTTTAACTTTATTCACAAAAGGCAGGGTAACTCCATCAAGAATGACCGGAGGCAACTCGCTTATATCAAGCTGTTGTCTATAAAAAACCATTGATTGGGATTTAGTGGGATTTAATATAAGCTGATTTTCGGACGCCCATCTTGATACTCGCTCCAAGTCAGAGTTGAGGCGGTCTACGCAGTCTTCCATTAGACCAATCGGCCTATTTAGGTATAGTTGTACATCGTCAGCTTACAAATGGATGTTACAGTCCTGGATGACATTAGGAAGATCGTTAATGTACAGACGAAACAATAGTGGTCCAAGAATAGATCCTTGGGGTACTCCGCAATGTAAAGGTAGTACTTCTGAGAGACGTTCATCAGCAATCACCTGTTGGGATCTATTTGCCAAAAATTCAGCTATTAAAGAAATGGCCGACGTAGAAAAATTGAATTGTGAAGCTAATTTTGTAAGTAACTTAGGATGACTGACACTGTCAAAAGCTTTTGAAAAATCCAGTAGGATCAACACTGCAAGGTCATTGCTATCTAAAAATTTACGAATATCACTGGTGACCTTTAAGAGAGCGGTTTCACAACTATGGAAAGCACGGAAGCCCGATTGCCAGGGAGTTAGGAGTTTTTTGCTTTCCAAGTGTTCACTTATTTGGGAATAAATTATCTTCTCAAGGGCCTTTGAAAGATAGCATAATACACTTATTGGCCTGTAGTCAGTTACGTTACTTGGGTTACTAATTTTAGCTATTGGCCGCACAATTGCGACCTTCCAACAGGTGGGAAATTCAGAAGTTGTCAAGCAAGCATTAAAGATATGCATGATAGAATGAATTATATAAGGTAGAATTATCTTGAGAAATTGGGGAGGAACTCTATCTGGACCCACTGCATCAGATTTTATTGAATGGAGAGCTTTACTGACTTCTTCGATATCAACACAACGGAAACTAAGACCGTCCGTATGAGCTTCACCTGCATTTCCGTTAACAAAATCTTCAGAATTCAGAGCAACAGAAGGTGTTGATGTAAAATGAACATTTATTGTTTTGGCCTTCAGCTCAGTTTTTTACGTTCTCAGAGGACAATGAATCTAATTATGCCAAGCTACAGTAATCGAGTTTCTGAGTGTCAATTCCTTGTCCAAGCCATCAGACTATGGAACACTCTTCCCCTTGAACTTAAGAGTAATAGCAGCAGTCATTGTTTTTGTGTGGATTTGTTGGGCTTCGTGCAAGACAGATAGCTATTTATTTCCTTTTCACTTATGTTTTAATTTTTATTTTTTTTTTTTCATTCTAAATTGATCTTTGTTTTATTTTTCCATTTTACTATTATTACTTTGTTTCTTATTATTGTAGCATATGCATATCGTAAGTTTAGCTGTTAAGTTATTTTCATTATCTTCTGCACATAGATATAAGTTTAATAAGAAACTTAATTGTGTAGATGCCATTAATAAATTAATTGAATTGAATTGAATTAATGTAACAATTCATAAGACATCAATCTTTCGGGCTATAAAGAATTTAAGAATTTTGCTCTATATTTAAATTAAACGAAACAAATAAATTAAAAAACAAAAAATTAAAATTAAATTAATTTAATTTAATTTTTCTAACCTTTAAAGTCACATTGTCACAGGTGTCACAACATCGTCGTAGACTGTAATAAATTCCCGGAATTAAGGAAAACTTCTTGTTCAAAAGTGAAAAAACAACCTAATTTACAAAATTTACATAACAATGGAAAAACCCTTTTGCAGCCTTTCTGCAGAAATCAGAAATGAAGATAAACGGGAAATAATGTTTCATGCAGATGGACAATAACTCATGACCCACAGTAAAATATCCTTCTGAGACTAAATCATATTTGCTCGCTTACATAAACATAAGAGAGCACCAGAAATGAAATTTGCAGGTGAATTATGTTCGCTACATACATACATAACATGGGTAGGTTAGCTATCCCAGTTTGTTTTTTTTTTTCTTTTTTTTTATACAGTTTTGTGCAAAGAACAATGTAATTTGAAATGTGAGATACATAAATTGCCCTCGAGATAAGATGCGCTCTGTGCTGTTGCAGGAGGAGAGCTCTAAAATGAACATAAATTGAAAGCACATGCAGCTTCCGTTTTATGTTGTCCTGGGAAATAAACGTAAACAACATATTTATTCGAGGCACTAGCCGAAATCTTGCAAGCAAATAAACAAATGCAAAAAATTTATGTTATCGCAGCTATATGCATTTCCCAAACCATCAGCTCGAGACCAAAACAGGATATGTTTGGCCAAATCCCAAGAAAAATAGACAAATAACAGGTTTCGCTCCTTGCTATGAATCCTCCTCATACCTTGCAAATATTAAGCACTATAGTCCTTTTTTTTCATCCATCTATAACTTGTACATATGAACATACACGACGACGTCTATTTTTTCCTGAAAGTCCTTCTCAACTGAAGGAGTTTGTGTTTTTATTTATTGGATGGGATACCTGATAGAGAGCCTCTTTATCGGCCTTAACCTATCGCGGCGAACATTTACGTCTTTCCTTCCTTCCTTCCTTTCAGAAAGGAACTGGACTCCTTTTCATGTGCTATGGTGGATCTTGTGCGCTTTTAAATCTGTTTCGGTCGTTTTATATTTTGGGTGGGTATGGAAAGATTTGTTATCATGAATGGCGGAGTGCTTTACATAAATTTCTGTCGGCCAAAGTTTTGTGTTTTTATTTGTACCCAACCGACAAACAAGAGGAGCCTATTTTCGGGCAAATCCAGTGCCATATTTCTGGTTTCCAGATTTAACTTTTGAAGATCTCATTTGAGATTTGCGCAAATTTCGTTAACTACGACAGATAAAGTTTGTTATTACAAAGAAATACGTAGGCTGTACGCCATTAGAAACGTAATGAATATATTTTTGTGGGCATTAAACTTTTCTTCAGCACGACTTTTCGGATTTGAAAGAGATTATCTGCTTGGATGTCCTTTTTATTCGGGGGGCTCACTTATTTATAATAAGTTGACATTATAAATGGAGGCACTTTATATTCAACGATGGCTGGTAAGTTTTTAAAGAGCAGAATAGAATATAAATTGGAAGGGAGGGGGGGGGCAATTTTAATGGATGATAATCATTTTCTCCAATATGTATATAAGCAAAAGTTGAACAATAGCGTATAGTGGTGTCGTGAAAGGTAATTACGAAATTAGTTTAACTCAATTTAACTAAATCTTGATCATTAGATTAATTTCCAAAAATTTTGAGATAATTCCACTCTCATACTCTCCGGCTAGGGTCATTTCGTTAATTGCATTAAATCAAAAATTTGAAATTTGTTGTCTATTTTGTTTTGTATTCATCGTTTTTGCTAATGCTCTTTGTCCTCTTAAATCAATACATTCATCAGATAATTGAAAACGGAATCATATGACAAACTAAAACTTAAAAAGACCAATCTTGTAATTAGGACAACCAGCAAAGGCTCGCTCGAATATTAAAACTAGACACATCTTAGTAGACCTAGTGCTTGCAGAGTAATATTTGCCATGTAAGTCCACTGTAATTTTGTTTATATGAAATGGTTTTTGTTTTTTCATAAGATGTAAAAAATTAATTTTACTTTAAATTTTATTGACTGTGAATTTAAATGAAACTGTAAGAGTTATGTTGTAAAACATATTTCTGCAATGCCCTTTAGAGAGAGAATTATAAAAAAAAACTATTTACTCGTAATTCGATTAAATTTATTATCGTATATCCTTTGGTTATATTTGCTAGAAGGCATCCAGTTTAAGAGGAGCATAAAAACAGCTTGATATAACACTGAAATTTCCAGAACTAAAAGATCTATAAATGAGTAGAGGTGCGTGATATTATATCCTATCAATAATATCGATAATGTCGACCCATATCGAAAGCTGCCCCATTACCACCAGACAAAGGAAAAAAATTGTTCCTTGGTGGAATAGTCAGCTCGGTGCATTAAGGAAACCCTGAGAAAGCAGTTCAACAGAGCTAAGGCCACTCAACAATGGTAGGCATATAAAAAATATCTAACCGAATACAACACAGAGCTCAGGAGATCCAAAAGCGAGAGCTGGAAAAAATTTTGCGAAGAAATTGAGAATACCTGAAAAGCTTCGCGGCTCCAAAAAGCCTTCTCCTAAGATCATAAAAGCGGCATTGGCTCCCTCAAATACTGTGATGAAAGCCTTTCCGTTAATACCAAGGGGACGCTAGAGATTCTTCTGAAAATGCACTTCAAACTCTGCAACTTTGTGACTGAGGAGCCAGACGTAAACGTCAGATCCTCATTGATACCAGTGCTGCTAAACAAGGAATACCAATCTGCAAACAAGATTATCACCGAATCCAAGGCGAGATGAGCTCTGAAGTCCTTCAAACCTTTTAAAGCTCTTGGCGGTGATGGCATATTTCCAGTGTTACTGCAGGAATCGCTGGATTACAGTAAGCCCCTTATCACCGAAATATTTAGGGCCAGTCTGTGCACGGGATACATCCCCAAGACATGGGGACTAACGAAGGTTGTCTTTATTCTGAAATCAGGTAAAAAACACTCAGCGTGGAAAAATCATAAAGGCCATCAGTATGACATAATTTTTTCCTTAAATATCTAGAGAAAATAATAGACAACCATATCGGACGACGTCCCATGAAAGCTGTCCACTCAATATGCCTACCAATCCGGAAAATTCACTGAGGATGCTCTCAGTAGTATGGCAGAGACTATCGAGAAAGCCTAACGGGAAAAGGAGGACCTTATGTGTTCGTTTATGGACATACAAGGCGCATTCGATAACACTCTCTTTGACTCGATCAAGAGGGTATCCGAAGATATAGGCATACAAACTTGCATCGTCAGATGGATTGGCAATATGCTTGAGAAACGGCTGCATAACAGTTACCATAAACGGCGAAACCATAACATTCATGGCCACTAGAGGCTGCCCACAAGCCGGGGTTTTATCTCCACTTCTATGGCTCCTATTTATGGATGATCCTTTAAACTTACTCCAAGAGGCCGGTTTTAAGGCCCAAGGATACACTGATGACATTGTCATCTATGTTAAAGGAAATTTGGAATTAGCTTTACTCGAGCTTACGCAAACTGCCTTCAACATCGTTACCAGATGGTGCCAGAATATGGGACTATCAATAAACCCAGGTAAAACAGTGCTAGTTCCTTTTACTAGGAAAAGAAGTTTTCAGATCTCAGCTCATAAGTTAAATGGAATTGCAATAGAATATTCCAAAGAAGTACAATATCTGGGAATAATCCTAGAAAGCAAGTTTACCTGGAATCCGCACCTGCAAATGATACCTAACAAAGTCATGTGGGCACTCAGATTTTGCCACAGGCTTTTCGGGAAAAAGTGGGGTCTAAACCCCAAAATGACCTTATGGAACTTCCAGGGCATAGTCAGACCCATACTTTCTTATGGGGCAAATGTGTGGTGATAAGGTGCAAAGGATGGCATTTCTCGGCGCCACTGCTGCGTTTACATCATGTCCTCAACGTGCACTTGAAGCCATTCTTGGCCTACATGCTTTTCTACCTCTTTATTCAGGAAAAACAGCGGCTAGTATGCTTCGACAGAAAAGGCCAGATAAGAGCACCTCCTCCTGAGTGGGCCATCTCAGTATCTTCGAGCAGGTCTACATTAACGACCTGGAAGCTCCAACAGATACTATGGTCAAGAGACTTTCTTTTGAAAGAGGTTACAAGGTAACCATTAATGAAAGAAGCCAGATACTAGACAGAGGACTCCAACTTCCGCAACGGGTCCAAGACTGGTATTCTAAAGGATCCCTTCTTTCCGGCACAGGGGTGGTTGGACCAGAAGTGGAATCATCCATTCCGCTTGGTGCCTCACCTTTCATTTTCAGGCGGTAGTTTATGCTATACAGGTTGGAGCTCAGGAAAATCTAAATAAGGGCTATAAACAGTCCAACATATACATTTACTCAGACACCTAAGCTCCGCTCCTAGTTCTTTCCTCTCAAGCCTTTGAGTCGAAGCTAGTCTGGAATTACTACTCGAAACTCCAACTACTGTCTAGGGACAACCAATTAATATTGGTTTCGGTCCCTGGACATGAAGGAGTGGACGGTAATGAAAAAGCGGATGGACTGGCTAAAACCGGAGCTGAATGTCCGTGTACTGACTGGTCCCTACCCGACATTTAGCCTACCAGAAGGCCACTTGAGAGAGAACTGCTTAAGTGGGAAAAGAGGCAACTGGTTCTCCTTTGGCGTAGCGCGCTCGGTATAAGACAGCCAAAGAAATTCTTCAATCCTTCTCATCTTCAGATGTACGAACTTATTGGACTTAGCAGATAGTCGCTCAGACTATTTGCTAACGCAGTCACTCGTCATGGCCCCTTCCGTCACTTCCTGAAAATATATATGCAAATCCGACAGTGAACTGTGTGAAGAGGAAAATAAGAGTTCAGTAAAAGTCCCGATTTTGTCTAACCACTCTATGGAAAGTCACAATAGATCAACTATGGTCGCGGTGTACGCAAGGTCTTGGAGGCCTTGTCGCCCCTACTCTTAACATTAACATTACCATGTCATATAGATATTATCGTCGATTTTATAGCTCCCATATACTCCAATATATCGAAACTACTTTTATTACCCATCCATCAAATTGAGCAATTCGTCGTTAGTCTACATATCTGAACCGCCCAGATCTATTGCCATTTGAATAATATAGTCATGGTATTAGTCATACACACCCATACTCCAATTCATATTTATAGCTTTCTATGTGCATTCATTTATTCAAGTTGTGTTCTTAATCTTTCAAAAATGAGACGAAGCAGTGTGTGGAATTATTTCGAGAAAATTCCTTCAAATAATAACAATGAAGCGCGATCTCGCTGTTTGTTATGTGCAGATGAAAGATTAATAAAGACTTCCTTCCAACAACACCTCCAATATGAGATAACATATTGAAAAGCACCACACACAATCAGAGATTAGCAAATTTAAAGATGGGAAACAAAAGGTGGAGCTATTTTCCAGAGAAAGAAAGCAAATTTCACGCAATAACATTTCAGCTTAAAAAGTTGAATACAAACCTCTTACTTTAGTAGTTTGAGGAAAATTCCAGCTTCGGAAAATAATGAATTAAATGTGGATGCATTTATTTTTGCCGAAAAAAGTTTTTCTGCTAGTGATAGCGAGGAAAACAATGACTAACACCCTCATTGAAATCTCCTAAAATTTAAAATCAACAAGATGTCTTCTGAAGAACTGATGTCTGGACTGGATACCCTTAATACAAGAAGCTTCTTGGGAATTCCCATTCACTGTATTGACGAAAGAAAAGGTAAGCTGGAATCGATTTAGAGGAGTAGTTACTTTTGAAGAAAGTCATACTTCCTCATACTTACAAGAGATTTTAATGTAAGTTTTAAGCTCTTGGAATTCAAATAAAGAACAAATTACTGCAGTTGTTACCGATAATGGTGCCAACTTAGTCCTAGCAATGAGAAAACTTTTTGGTGAAGACAAGCTTGTGCTTGTGTGGCGCATACATTGAATTTAGTAGCTACGAAACCTATCTCAGACTCTCCCGGTATAGAATTTTTAAAAAATAAAGTGAAGGATATCCTTCGATATATGTTCGTAGCGTTTTTACATTTTCCTTTGTTGTACAACGACTTTTTGCTATTTGACAAAGTGTAATATTCGTTCCATAGAGCTCTTTCTGCCCTACAAAACTGCGCCAATCGTCTTTTTGAGTAATTTAATTTTTATTACTTTTTAGGCTTAGAAATGGAAAATCAACATTTTCGACACCAGCCCTTCTTCGCCTTTCATCGAGGTTAAAAATCTGCTGAAGTGGACCGGGACATTTGCAACGTATACGAAGAAAGCATCATAGGCAAGTCTACAGCACGGAAATGGTTTGTAAAGATTTAAAAAACGCGATTTTGACATCGACAACACGCCCCGCAGCGGAAGACCTTCTGAATTCGACGAAGAGCGTCTCAAAGCACCTTTGAAGGAGGACGCCAAACAAGTCGTGAATTGAACTGCGATCATAAAACGATTCTCAATCATCTTCATTCAATGGGATTTGCCGAAAAATTGGGAGCCTGGGTGCCTCACTAGCTTAATGAAAACAACAAAGAAAATTGCTTTCAATTTACTTCTTAACATCTCGCCCGCCATCGAGGAACACGCTGTCATAAACGACGTTTTTTGTACCGAATCGTCGCGGGAGATGAGAAATGGTGCCTGTACATAAATATGAAGCAAAGAAAGAAGTGGGTGGCTCCAGGAGATACGCCAAAGCCGAGAATCAAGCCTGACCTCCATCCAAAGAAGACCATGATCTGCATTTGGTGGGACTGGGAGAGTATGGTGCACTGGGAAATGCTCGAAAGGAATGCCACGATCAACAAGGAGCTCTAGATAGCCCAGCCACATCGCGTGAAAGCGCCCATTTGACTGAAAAGACCCCATCGACTAGGCCGAACCATTCTCTTTCACGACAACGCCAGGCTCCATGTTGCACAAGTCGTCAAAACCACACTCCAAGAGCTCGAATGGAAGGTCTTTCAGCATCCGCTATATTCTCCGGACCTTGCACCAATGAATTACCATCTTTTCCGCTCCCTGTCGAACCATATGATGGGCGTTACCTTCGACAATGTAGAGGACCTTAAAAACTGGCTCAACAACTTCTTCGATACCAGACCGGGAGAGTTTTGGCGGAACGGCATCGACAAATTGGTCGAGAAGAAGGAGGAGGTCGTAAACAGCAACGGCGAATACATAATTGTTTAATTTTTTGTTATAACTATTGATTTTTGTTTAAATAAAAGTCTTTGATAAAAACGCTACGAACTTATTCCCCAACCAATATATGATACAAAGATTTATATATAATTGAAAATCCCTCAGCGAATGTTAACATTTTTGAAATAGAAATTTTAAATGAGGTTGGCTTGGTTTTGATGCCATTGGAAAAATGACAAAAGAACTTTCAGGAGAAAACGCTGTAACTATTAGGCAAATCATTCTCCTTATTAAATGCCTCAAAACAAAACTTTCTATATCCCATTTCTATAATTTTAAGGGAAAATATCGTCAAAGAAGTTGAAGGGCAATTTGAATCTGTGGAACGGCGCTATATTTATGCAATATCAACACTGCTTGACCCGAGATTTAAATATGACCATTTTGTAAAACTAGGTTATGCTGCAAATATGTACAACAAATAAATTCAAAGAAACCATATTAATGTTTAACTTGCACTTGAGTAATAATAACGAAAATCTAATTCAAGTGAATGAGCCCAGTACTTACTGAAAATGAAAATTTGATAAAAAAAGTTGATTTTTCTATTTTGTCAGTACATGATAAAATATGCAAATTCAGACAAATAAAGACTGAGGAGAACTCTTGGTTTACTGTATTTAACGCAAAACTCAAAAGTTATTTAAAAGCACTTGTAAAGTCAATAAAAGTGAATCCAATTGAATTTTGGACCAGAGTGACACTAGCAACGCTTAGCACTTATTACTCTCGAAATCATCTTTCAATTCAGTACCATCCGAGCCATTATCTTCTAAGGCAGAAATTATAATGGATGAACTTAGAAGTAATTTGGAGCCTTCAAGAGATTGAGCAGAGCATCTATAAGCAGATCGCAGCAGTATTTTGTTTTGCAGACTGGATTGGTTTTTTTTACAATATTTTTATACCATAGATGAAATCATAGGGGTATACTAAGTTTGTCATTCCGTTTGTAACACCTCGAAATAATGATGGTAGAGAAAAATGGATTGGACACCCACGCATTTTTTAAAAGTTATTTTGATTTTTGCATGTCTGTGTCCGTCAGTCTATCTGTGCGCACAATAACTCCAGAATGCGTATACTTAGAGAGCTGAAATTTTGTACACGGACTTTATACACTTTATACAAAAAAGTAAAATAAGGTTCGAAAATGAGACAAATCGGGCAACTCCTTCGTGGGGTTGCCATATAAAAATTTCTTTTTCCGCTATATATTTGGACACTGCTTGAGAACGCATCGACGCAGAGAGCTGAAATTTCGTATATGATGTGTTTACTACATTAGCAAGTAAAATGTCAAAATGGACCGAATCGGGCAACTCCTTCTTGGTGTTGCCATATAAAAATTTAGGTTTTTTATGTATACTTTGAAAACTATCAGTCCAATGCATTTATATTGTACTAAAAACTTCTGCAGAATACGAAATCTTATAAAATTGGTTATGATAATTTTTTCTGTGCGATAAACCGTTCTAGAAATATATGCGAAAAACAACTTCAAAATCAAACTTGAATAGGTCGGTGACCGTGCGAAATTTAATACGGGCATTCATCTACGGTATCATAAGAATTGGTCTTAGACCAATTCTAACTTTTTTACTTGTTATTTTCTATTTCTATTTTTTCATTGTTTACTGAATTTGCTTTCTTGAAATGAATTAAAAGTTTCGTTACATAAATACTTTTCTTTATTAAAAAAAAATGAAATAAATAAATATATGTATAGGTAGGTTTTTGATAACGAGGCTTATTAAAAAATAGTAAAGAGATAACTACATTTTGTAGTGTTTAACAAGGTCAGTGCATCGATATATCGATTGAACTATCATCGATACGATATTTTCAATACCGATATATCATATCTGCTTTTGTGCGCTCAAATTAAAGAGGGCAATCAGATTTAGAGAACTACGCATAAAAATAATTTCAATTGGAGGTGAGAAACTATTTCTGAAATTAGAATTATTCACGCTTAACTTATTCAGGTCAAAGAGGCTGGTGTACAAATATGTGCGATGATGGTTATGATAAGCCTAAAGCAGTGATACCCAAACTCTTTTGGCCCACGGACCCCTTTTCATAGTCAAAACTTGCCCACGGACCCTGGGTGAAAAGCTGCATAAATGCATAATATAAAAAATTACAAATTTAACTTTAATGGCTTGAACGGTAAATGGTGACGTAAAAAAATAAAATATAAATAAAACATTTGGTTGAAGAAGTATTAATTGGATAATTTAATTTTGTTTTAAAATACAAAAAAAAATGACTTGGATGAAGCTGATGGGATGTTATGCGTGTATTTATGTCCGGCTTTATGTATGTGACTAGCAACCGGTAATCTCCACAAGTACTAATTTCTAGTCGGTTTTTTTTTTTTTTTTTTTTTATGAGGGTCATAACGTCACCAAATCCACGTTCTAATAAATAGAAAGCCGGAAAAGCAATCAGCAGCCTCTGTACAATAACCCATAATGCTGGATATGAAATTGGGATTTGTTTTTGTAACCAGAAGCTGTCGTGTCCTTGTGTATACATTGGTTTCAGCTCAACATTTGTGGATAATTCAATAAGTTGCTCCTGTATTAGTATGTATTCGTCTGTATTTGTACTCTGAGTTTGACTTTTCCATACCCAGTTGGGAGTATCGAAATGAAGAATGTCTTCAAATCTTTGGTTAAAGTCCGAATGAAGCGTTGTTAAGTGTTGACAATAAGCAAACAATTTTTTATCTCTATTTCGCAATTTTGAAAGATTTGGAAACTTAGAACACTCTCCCCTTCCCAAGTTTTGTTTGTACAGTAAAATTTTTGCAACAAACGCAGATATTACATATGTAGTTTTGATTAAATTTAATGTGTCACTTGCTAATTTCAAATTAGTCTAGTTAAATCTGGCAAATAAATCAGTCATATAAGCGATGTTATTTTTTGCGATAATTAAATTGTGCCGCAAATCATTGTCTTTACTCTCCAGGAATTCCAACACTGAATCACTTTTAGCTAACCAACGTACTTCTGTGTTAAGTAGTAAACGATTATAGTCATCATGTCATCATTTTCATCATTTGCCAAACATAGTTGAGCAAATAATCCCTCATTTAAGGCATTCCTTTTGATTTTATTAACTGTGCTAATGACATAATGCAGTGATTCATGCAAACATTCACTAAGGTTTTTTGTGACCAAATGATGTCGATCAATGACACAATGTGCCGATAATACATTCGGTATAGCTTTTTTTAAATATGCCAAAAATCCTCGGTATCATCCTACCATTGCCGGAGCACCGTCAGTAGCAAAGAAGATGATATTAGTCGCTTTTACATAGAAAAATCTTTTTAATTCAGTAAATAACGTTTCACCTTTCGTATCAGTTTCCAAAAATTTAGCAAATAAAAATTCTTGGCAAATTTTTTCTTCTTTTACAAATCTCACATAAGCTAAAAGTAAAGCTTCGTTTCCTGGAAATGTTGACTCGTCAAGCTGTATAGAGAATTCGAATGCTTTTAAGTAGTCATATTAAGAGTATTCTACACACTGAGCCATTTCGTTGATCCTTTTTCGTACAGGATTATTACTCAGTGAAATTCCTTTTATAATTTCGAAAGGTGAATGGTGCAGCACGGTGCGTATAACCTCTACTTACGGCTGGTAGAGTAAGTTCTTTACCAATAGTGTGCAGTTTTCCGGTCTGTGCAATCATTAAAGAAATATTATAAGAAGCACGTAGTCCATCGTCATCTCTCTTAGATGTTGTCTCTATGAATTCTTGCAATGTTGGTGTTTTCAAATATTTTTCTTTGATTGTTTGCAAAAACGTTAAACCCTTATCTTTTTTGTCACCATGGAATTTTTGTTAAATGTTCCTTAAGCTAAAAAGGTTTCATTGAATCGTTTGACATCATTTTACCACATAGAAGACACATAGGTAAAGTACTATTTCCTGGTGACGGAATAAAGCCATATTTCATATATTCAGCACTGTACTGTCTGCATTTTTTTACATCTCACTCATACTTTTATCTGAAAAAAGGGGGGGGGGGCAAAAATATATAAGAAAATATATATATTAAAATTTTTATTTGCAACAGACCACTGTTAATTATAATAAATTTTTTAAATGGAATGCTGCAATGTAACGCTCTCTTGAATTAATTATCTGAGATGTAAGGATAAAATTTCATGTAAATGTCACATATTGTGTAGAAACTCATTTTGTACCAAATAATTTTTCAAGAAAAATAAATAAATCAAAAATTAATTAACAACGGAAAATAATAATAATACAGTAATTCCAAACATTCGCAGATTTAGCTATTCGCGGAAGTAAACAAAATAAACATAAATGTAAAATAGTAAGCTATAACTTTTAGGGTGCATTATAATAAATTATAAAATTCAATATGTCTAACTTCTTTTACAGAATCCTTAATATTATATTCTTTAGAAATACATCTGTGTTAGAAAAACTTACAATCCCTTCTTAAGTTTTAATAAAAAAGAAATCTTAATGAATGTTAATGGATTTAGTGATATACAATTTTTTTAATATACTTAAACAAGAGTATAACTTTGCTGAAATAAATTTAAATTAAAAAGAGATATCAATTTTATTCAAATATACTTACCTAACGAAAGCACGCTAGCTGCGTAACTTCTTTTTTTCCAAGACTAGGAAAGCTTGTTGTATGCACTTCACATCACGCATAACACAGAACTAAATTGTTGATTATATGCGCGACTTGTTGATGATGCTGCTGATGCTCACGCGGACGCAGTGACTGTTGCTTATGTTATATCTGAAATCCAGATATAACCATTTTTGAATATTCATAATATAATTGCGAAATTCTTATTTACACGCATTCAATTCTTCAAAATATTTGTCACTGCAAAATTACTAAATACGCATAGCCCAAAATTCGATACGTTAGAATATTCTTATGAGTAATCATAAAAATCTCGTTAAGAATAAACAAAAACAATTCTCTTGAAAGAAAATCTTAAACAAAAACAAATTCTCCCGAATTGAAACTAAAAGCTTTCAAGTAAATAAAGTCGTAAATCATAAGCTTAATCACCCAAGTGCTTAAAGATAAACAAAACGTTTTGAATTTCAAATGTTCAAGTGTTCATTGTAAACAAATATCCGATAAATTAGTTAAGCACTAATTAAAAGCCCAAGTGTTTATAATAAACACTGGATTATTAATAAACAACGGGATACAAATTACAACCCAGAATGTTTGGGATAAACAAGTCTCTAGTAAACAAAGGGTTTCAAATTTCACGGCAACATGACTAATTGTTGATCATGAATTTCTTCATGCTACAATCGACCAATGGGAGATAAATTCAAATATTGATCGGATGACTAATTGGGAAATAACCAATGGCAAATAGACGGTTGGTATTCCCAAGGTTTATTCCTACTAGTGGGAATGATCACGACTTTTCGATTGTGAAATTCATCCCTATAAAAATGGGAGTCCCATCTCAGTCAATTCAATACATATTTTAATATTCAATAATAAAGGGTTTTCCAATAAGAGGTGTTATTTTGATATTCAAAGAAAAATGCCATTTTTTGAGATAAATCATCAGATATTTATTTCATTATAAAGAGGAAGGTATGTCGTTAATAATAATTATCATGAAATTTTCCATAACCAAATTGCAAAGTGGCTGCCCTATGTCCTCGATAGCCTCACGAATTCCATCTTTGAGGTCTTTAATCGTCGCTGGGCTGTTAGCGTAGACCTTCTCTTTCACGTGGCCCCAAAGCAATTAGTCGCAAGGTGTTAAGTCACAAAATCTCGATGGCCAATTTTGATCACCTCTTCGAGAGATAACACGGTCCGGAAACTTTTCCCGTAAAAGATCAATGGTTTCGTTGCTTGTATGGCACGTAGCGCCGTCTTGTTGAAAGTAAACGTTGTCCAGATTAATACCATCCAATTCCGACCATAAAAAATCATTAATCATCTGTCGATAGCGCAATCCATTCACCGTAACTGTTGCTCCAGTCTCATTTTCGAAAAAGTAAGGTCCAATGACCCCGCGGGATCATAAACCGCACCAAACAGTCACACGTTGAGGATAGAGAGGCTTTTCAACAATAACTCTTGGGTTTTCCGAGCCCCAGATGCGACAGTTTTGTTTGTTGACGAAGCCATCGAGGTGGAAATGGGCCTCATCACTCCAGATGAGTTTTCGATGGAATTCCGGATCATTTTCATGTATTTCAAGGACCCAATCAGCAAAGACTCGACGTTGTTGATGATCAGCCGGCTTGAGTTCTTGTATTAATTGAACTTTATAAGCCTTAAGACCCAAATCTTTATGCAAAATACGGTGTAATGACGTTTGTGGAATGCCTAATTCCAAAGAACGACGAGGAATGGACAAACCTGGGTTTTCTGCAACACTTTCGGCTACAGCAGCAATATTCTCTGCTGTTCTTGAGCGACGTGCACGGGTTTTATTCTTCACATCACTAACTTGTCCCGACAGCTCGAATTTTTCTACCAATTTCTGTATTGCGGTCCGACAAGGTGCTTCACGACGACCCAAAAATGTTCGAGTTTTACGAACCGTCTCTGCCAATTTTTCACCATTTTTATAGTGAATTTTAATAATTTCAATGCGTTGTTGAATCGTGTATCGTTCCATGTTTTTTAATGGCGTAGTTTCTACTTGTCAAATGTTAAAAAATGACAGCTCCAAAAGTGACATCTACCGAAATAGCGGGCTAATTAAAATAGCACCTCTTATTGCCTTTATATGTACCTATTAACATTTTAGCGAAGAGCTCGCTTTCTGGAAGTAATCTCCAAATGAGAATTACGAATTTAACCCGAGGTTCCTTCGTTTCTTTGATTCTCTGAGTATCTCCAGTTAATGAGTCGAGAATTATGTTCCTTTTGCTACGCTGGTAACCTAGTTTCCTTTCGGTATTGAGATTTGTATAAAAAATTGACTCGTATATTACCATGTTTACAAGAAAATCCATGGTTCAATTCGTGTTCAACTCCCTGTATACGCGGCTCGAGTTGAAAATTTGATTTATTTCGTTTGCTCTTTACTCGAAATTTTTGTTTTATGTAATTATTTTTAGCTTATTTTGTTTATTAAAACATCCCATCACAATAAATACCATAAATTAGATGTTATATTGAACTGTCACTTCAACTCTATTTGGACCCGTTCTCAATTCAATCTCTCAATCCTGCAAGCTCAAAAGCACGAGTCGAAAACTCAACTCAATTTCGACTCAGTTTTTCAACTCTGCATGTAAACATGGTATATGTTAGTGAAAGCAAATGAATTCACATTATACAGGCTGGGCCAAAAGTCACCATGGGGTTTAAAAATTAAATTGGTAACATATGGTAGGATGAAAAAAAGGAGGGGTAAGGTGGGGTGGGGAAACATGCTTACCTATGAAGAACAGACAGTTGGCTATCATGTAAAAAAGGAATGAAGAGAAACGGTCAACAGGGTGTGGAGCAATGTACAAACGAAAAAGTTAGTTATTTTTAAACCCCATGGTGACTTTTGGCCCACCCGAAGCATCCTACTCATATGACAGTTTTGACAGAGCTGTTTGCTTGTATGTAATATATTATAACCGTGTGTGCGACTGTTTTTTTTTTTTTTCAGAGCGCTTTATTTATTTCCAAAGTTCGATAAGCTTTGACTTACGAATTTTAGCAATTCATCTGGTTAATGGAAATATCCAATAATATGTTATTTTATGAATGATTCTCACACTCTGTTTGAGCCGAGAAGGAGTTCTACACAGTTCAGAATTGGTTGGTTTAAGAAGGCTTCCTAATTAAACCCAGAACAACGCTTTCATTTAATAAAAACTTTATTCTAAATTCTATTTACAAAGCTCGATATTTATATACAAATTTTAATATGACAAATATGCAGAATTAAAAAAATCAATTTAACAAATTTAATTGACAACAAATTTCATGCGTGAAATTCGATCTCACGAAATTGTTATTTGTCTACAAGTGTTGCTGATGCAGCAAAAGTACATGAAATTTACCTAATTAAATTGAATTTGTGCTGCATTTTTTTTTTTCTCTTCAATTAAAGTTATTGAGTTCTGAATTTGCAGATTGTTTTTTTTTTTTTTTGTTTAATACTTAAACACACTCTTTTTTTATAAATGTAAATTATATTTATTTCATAATATTTTACAAGTACAATTTTACAAATTTTAGTACTTTAACAATCAGGTTGTAGAACGCCGATTTTTTGTAACAACCGGTTCGGGCGAACCGGCTGAATATCAGCACTGATTGTGAGTGAATGTATCATGCGTCGATCGATGAATTTGGTTGAGTTTAGATTTCCCGATTGTATGGATTGTATGTAAAGAGCTTAAAAAATAATACGTTTTTTTTTTCTGAATTAAATTGGAACACCGGGTCATAGAGCCCCATACATTTCACTGCTTCCAGAGCTGCTATCGGGAAAAATATCTACAAATGAATTGTGCTACTTTATTTTATTTTTAAAGCGCCAACCAATTCCGTGGATGAGAACACCTTTCAAAAGATTTAATGCTATATTTTCCCCTTATAAGTGTAGTAATAATTTATAGGTAAACCTACCCAACTTACTTTAGCACTCACATATTTCTTGATTTACTTACTGCTCATAGATATATTACCTTGTGTAGTCAATATATAAGCAACCTGCACACCCAGCTATTAATGTCCGTAATAAAAATATATGAAATGACCTAAATCGTAATAAAATCGACAAGCTGCCACAACAGTAAATTTCTATACTCAATTGAAATCTGAAATCTGTCATGTGTGCCGGATACAGTGAAATTTGCTGTAGTATAGCAATTTTTTTTTTTTTTGTTTTTTTTCTGGATCCGGTTTTCCAATATTAATCAATTTTTCGCCTACGCTATACTGCCATTGTCACCAATACACTGGGATAGCAGTAACCCCAAAAATTAATAAGTTCAGGTCATAAAGAAACAAATTCTTCGTGTCCCCAATTTACCCGAACGCTGCTGGAGGCAAAAATGGGCATGGAAAACCTTTCGGTTGTTGTAGGCTATAATAAAACACATTGAGAACCGCAAATTGCTGAAAACGGCCCAGAAGATTGCTAGATGGGTTTGTGTTTTATTGTTCCTGAATCTCTTACGACATACAAACAGCAAGTGATAGAAAGAATTTGGGAGAGCGATAAAGGAAGAGATCAAGGCTATCAGATGAAAAATTTTCGTCCGAACAGGATAAGGGATTGACAAAAGTATTTTTATAGATGTCTACCACCTGAATGGAATGGGAAATCTTTAAGGACTCAAACCTCTCATAACCAGTAACAATGAAGTGAACCTGAAATTCTTGCCGAAATACTATCTACGTATCTACTGTCTCCGAGGATGTTAGTTCTGATGACATAAACAGTGAACCAGACTCCTTCTACCAAAGCATAGCATTTTTGTGGATTCGTTAGTTGGAAGCATACGGTTCGGGATACTAAAAGTCAGGACTAGGTTTATAAATGCCTACCAAGAGAGTTTCTATCTATCAAGCACACGCCTGAATGCCACTCAAGCCACACATATTATGTAAACAAACGACCAAAGCCATAAATAAGTTTTGTGTCAATCTGACGACGTTTTGCACTTCCCCCACTCTTGTTGGTGTTGGTAAAGTGGTATTTGCAACCATAAAATTTCGAAAGTATACGGAAATGAGGTTGTGCCTGGATTTGAGATTGCAGGTATGTTCCGGAATTCATTTGCGAATACCTGAACCATTACTCATAGGTAGGTTGTATGAAAGTATGTACCTAGACCTGCCCTACATACATACATACATACATACATACATAGATACAAGACCTCTGTAGTTGATTTGTTTTGAAATATGAGCACAAGTCCCAGTCGGAATCAAACAGCTTATGGCCTAACCTAACCATTATGTGATAGGTAGGGTAACATTACAGAGGTGAAGGTGGTGGTAGGTAGATCTCTTTGTATAAATTATAACTTGGAAAAAGCTTATGGGAATTCGTTCAGGTAGATAATGAAAATAAATGTTTGGGCTCTGAGTCATTTAGGCCAGCTTACTGCACTGTGAAATAACTTAGTACCTACCACTAAAATCTGGTGTCAACTTTAATAACTCACCGAAATCGTGTTGGTGAATCTTTTTACGAGGCTTTTACTTTCTGAATTAGTTTGTCTAAATATTTCCAACTTGTTTCCTTATATCTCTATAAACATAAATATACATTTATACATACATACATGCATACAAATATGTACACGACAATATGGTTTGAACTACTTCTGGTATCTCTGGTGGTAAATTGTGGGCGGGCGTGAAATTCGGAGGTAGGATCGGTAAATACCTAGAGACATCTGCTTGAAGCATGACTTGAGCAGTCAAAGTATTTACAAATGCAAATTAGATGCTATCTTTGAGGATGATAACTAGGTCAAATACTTGGGGATGCTTTTGCCATTTACAGGCGAAATGAAATTGTCGCTCCATGTTTATGTCATATAGGAAATGTTTGTGATCAAATAAAATGTACAAGCTAATTACTGAGTTGGGAATTACTGAAAACGTTTCGGTTCAGCGAAATATCGTTGGAAATTAAGTGGATTTCGTTCAGTTCAGTTCTTAAAGCGATTTAAATTAAGTGGAAATAATGTTTACGTTCTGTAATATAACTAGATACATTCCGTTTGTATGAACTAAGGAAAGTTGTAGTGGAACTTGGAAGGTATGAAGATGGCTTGGGAATGGGAGTATTTATGATTATGGATTTATATTTCTATTCAGGCAGTAGGTTCTTATGATTGTTAATAGCATGAATTCCTTTCGAAATAAGGATTATTATCAATTAAACCCTTTAATTGGCCTTCGAAAGGCGAAAACAGTACTTCATCAAGACCTCATGCCATTTCCTTCACCTCACTCTAGAATCTCCAAGTGGATACGGCCCACAGTGGTCGAAAAAGGACTCTGAGCGACCCGAAATTATATAGCTATTCTAATGTAATTTAATTCCCCTGATATAATAATACAAAACGTACTTAATAAGGATTAAAATAAAATAACTATAGTCTTAGTCATATAATTTTATTTAATCTCTAAGTTTAATCAGTTTTATTGTCACTCAATCGGCATATTCAGCATATCTAATACCTCTTTTTGGTAGAGTACTGTTTCTTTTCAGTATTTTTCTTCGTTTCTTTGTAATTAGGCGGTCAGAAGAAAATTAAAAGCGTAATTAGCCATGCTTCAAAATCTTATGTAAGCCTTGTGGCATTGTAGTACCTACCATTCATTTTTTCTACATGTAATTCTGCGGCAGCCTTGCAGTAATTTACAAAAATACTTGTATTTATTTCATATCTGCACGTCAAATTGTATTCTTAAAATTAAACGTTCGTCGACTCTGGTAATTTCAGATGCTAGAGCAGCGTTACTTAAAACGAATCTTGTGGTATTGCCGTCGTTATATGTTCCGAAGCCAGGCTTTTCTAGCGTCGTTTCTTTTTCGGGTTGTCTCAGTTTCTAACTTTTTAATGTCAAGCCTGTAAGCGATATGTAAAATACATTCCAAAACTTTTATCCAGGCATGAAGGCTGGATATACCAAATGACAAACTGTTTTCATTTATAGGCAGGGTACGTAAATGCTCGCCCACGAGCGGATCCTGATGCGGCTCCCAGCTCCTCGCTCGCGAGCCGGACCCAAAAAAAATATTTTTTAAATGCTATCGTTCACGAGCCGAAGACTCCGGCTCTCGAGCGCGAGCCATTAATTATACAGCTCCGACTCCTCATTTATGGAATAAGAATTCACAATGTTATATTTACTTTTTTTAACTTTCTATTTTTTAAACTATAGTTATATGTATTAATTAAATGAAAAAAAAAAATACTAATATACAGGGTGATTCAGATCAAGATACCTTCCGGTATACCACGCGATTCCTTGAGGTAAGCTGATCAAAACATTGTTCCACTTACCCCCCCCCCCCCCCCCCGAAACCTTCCTTTAGAAGTTGTGGTCAGTTGAAGATTTCGCCAATATTCGTGAACCCTGATGGGTATAAATGAGTATAACTTTTGAACCACCCTATGGATTTTGGTTACTGTTGGCTTATTAAATAAATAGCCACAAATAGTAGCTGTCGAAAAGTGTATTCCTCTGTATTTGTTAATTAAGCATCTTATAAATTATTCTCAAATCTTTCCAAAATTTTGATTTTTTTTTTTACACACAAATTGCATAAATACAGTTATTTATTCAAAAACTTTCTTCCATGTAACCCAAATTTATTGCTTCTTATTAATGCCCCTACTACCCTCTATCACTGGAAAAAAAACCGCATGCCAATACCTGAATCAGTTTTAGCACTGGAGGTTTATTGGCAGATTCAAGCCAGATCATAAAATTGCATTAAACCAGTAATCACAGGTAGGTACGTAGGGTCTTTTATGACTGGACCCACAATTGCTTTGGCCATTGTTCACCCTCCAGACCCATGAGCAATTGCTTATAGGTTCCAACCGGACGCTCCTATAAATTTCAGTATTGGCCCCCAGCCCTCTTTGCCGGCGCGTCGTGTAACTTGTCCAGGAGGTGTGAGCAAGGAATCTGTAACGTATTCCTGAGAGAGCCGGACAGTGACAAAGAAATACAAATCCCTATTTGTACGTGCTTCGGTCTGCAACACAGTCAAAACCCTATTTGAAAATAATCCTCAACTCAATGCAGTTAACCCTGAGTTAGAACTGCACTTTGAGCAAACATGAGTTCTTTTTGGTATGATCCACGTACAAGGCCAAAGATTTTTCTGCTGTCATTTTTGTATGCTTGAGAAACTGAAGTTGTTCTTAATTTAAGTGGCTCGCTTTAGAGGAAAACACGTGACTTTCCTCACAATAGTATCAGCATTTCTTTTTTCTATGAGCTTGCCTGTTCAACAAGCTGACGTACCTCTTTTTACAGACTAGCTACACTCAGTGAATGCATTTCTTGGTCGCCCTGGATCCTTGAGTTGAAGACCATGATGGAGACACCGAAAATGCGATCTTACATTCTAGCCGTGCTTTAAGTTATTTTTTTTTTTTAATATTTTTTCGTAGCGTCGACAGTTCACCAACTTTAGACGTAACTGTCCACAAAAGTTTATCAACGTTAAGTGCGAACTCTCATCGAGTCATTTAAAGTCACTACTTTCTCTAACTACATTCAAAACAGCTTCATTTTTTATTTGAAACATCTTGCTCGCTCAGTCAAACTTGAAAGAGTTCATTTCTTGACATTTTATGAACTGAAAAAAAAAATCCTTAGTATTGGTAAGTATTGGCACTCAAATTCATCATAAGTGTGCAGCGAAGGGGATGTAGAACTAAAATTTACAACATTTAGAACCAATTAAGATCAATTCAAATTTTGGCTGTCCAAGAAATATAAGCCAATTACCAAAATCTACAAGAAATTACTAGTTTCTTCTAATACTAATCTGAGCGTATGCTGAATTAACTGACCAAAAGTTATCGCTGTATTAAAAGTACATTACCTATGTATTAGTTCAATTCATCTCTAAGAACACAAATCTGAAAAGTTTTAATACCGACTGACCGCAATTCGAGCCCTTTTTGTTGTTGGGCCGAAGACTGGTTACCTGGTCGACTGTACTCGAAGGATCTGTGTTATTAGGAAAAACTGTAAAGGGGTTTTATTGGGGTAATCTAATAAGGTGCCGTTTGGTGCGTATGCCCTATTTTAATTACAGCTTTAAGTTTTGACCTTTTCGCTCGCTTACATACCTGTTTTCTACCATTGTGCGACCTCTATCTGTGCATCTTAGTCTTACTGCTTAAACGGTTTCTTGCGGGCTTTAATCAAGTTTCTGTTTTGAATTTTTAGTATTCTTATGTCACAGCGTGTAGTCAAACCAACTCCATTTTTTCGTTTTATTTCATCGTCGATCTGTCTGTGGCGACGCGACATATTAGTTCGCCTGACGCCGTACAACCGCTGTAACCACAGTAAAGGAACTAGTAGAAAAAGTACGCGAAATACCTTGCTGTTGACATGAGGTGTTTAGCTAGGTAGGCTTTCTTAAATAGATGTAAAAAAAAAAAAACAAAAAAAATATTAGTCTAGTCTAGTCTTTCAGTTTGATTATCATGTTTTATATTTTAATGACTACGAATAAGCAACAATTAAAAATAAAAGAATTTCCTAAAAATAAACTTAATTAAATTTCATCGAAGGCAATTCTCGATTTACTTCGACGAAATCATCTAAGAAGATCTCTGGCAGAACTCCCGAAAGCTGTTCTTTTAAATTGAAGTCATTTCTTTCAGGATTCCTCAAGATCCCCCTCCAGAGGTTTCAATTTAGACACAGGCTTCTAACCTGAAGCAGAAGAAAGGTTGCGCCTGTGTTAACACCGCCGACTTCCCATGATCTATATCGGTGGGAGACCTGTCTGAGATCCTATATACCCGCACACAGGGTAGGATTATCACGCACTCGAGATTAGCAGAAGAAGTGACTTGCCCAATTAATCAGGCTCCACTTCAATGTAAACTGGTACCGAACTGAGCATATTATCTAACGCTTCCTGTGCACTGTTCGACATATAACAAGCACCACTGGACTGTCATTGGGACAGTCCTGTTTAACATATATATGCAGTCATTTCCAGTGTATTTTTCCAGCTTTTATTCCTTCTAGGGATATAGAGCCCTGTTCTTACTAAGACAAGTACTATAAGAGTATTTGTCTATCCATTACTCATCAGTTTCAGAACTCCCTGTAAGAAGCCTCTCAAATTGATCGTAAGAAGCCTCTCAAATTGATCGTAAGAAGCCTTTGATTTCAAGACCACATTATCTACACATTTCAACTCACTGTAACAAGTTCAAGCATTGCTATAGGAACACAACAAGCCTTATATGGTCTTATCTTAAGACTGAACAACTACGCAAAACCTCATTATCTTGTGCAATTACGTCAAATCAACCGTTGACTCAACAACCTCCCGGATTGTTCATCCCGTTAAAATACGGCAACTGTAGAAGAATTTCTCGTTAAAAATTGGTGGCATACCACTAAATTCCACTAAATGTCCACTTGATAACTGGGGAATGAGAAAACATAGCTGAACGTACTGATATTTTTAATATAATAATTAAGTATATGAAATGGTAACGTTAAATACAAAAGACCCAAATGTCACTTAGGTTTATTACTATTATAATTATTAATTAGAGGATACAGACAGAAGTACCGCCGCTCATGTACTGACCGTGACTTATAATTATCTTAAGTGCCGTAGGGCTGCCATTTGAACTTAAGTTCTCTTACAAAGCCTATAAAATTCTTAGGGCTATACATCTGGATACTTATTGAAAAGGGTTTGATCTAAATATCTGAAAGTTTGTGTACCTTTCTCGTTTTCTATACTTCAAGAATGAATGAGTCTTAAATTCAAAAATAGTTTATTGGTCATATACTAGTATCCTTAAGCCCATTACTATCTACGGCAAGTTCATATGGTAGACCCAGATATAGCAAAAAGAAAAACTAGTACAAGTAAAGTTGAAAAAAAAAACTACAAACGCTTGCATGCATCGGAGTATCAAGAACTATGAAGACGTCTCCCAATTAAATCTTAGAACTGATGTTGGGCTTCTCTTCTCTTAAATTTTTCATCATACTATTCTTACCTGAAGATTTAGCTGACCATAAAAAAATATTGAAGATTCCATTAAATTGCCTCTGACAGGCACTGAGGCACAATACCCTAAATCCAAAAATTTGGGCTCCTCTTCGAAGTGTTCATTGAAGACCACTAATGCTGGTGCAACAATGGATCAAAACTCGTATGCGGAATGCACATCAGGTATACAGATGGTTTTTTTTTTTTTAAGCAGAAATCCATGCCATGGGAACGTGCATAAGAATCAATCTACAAGAAAAGTATCGATACCCAACTATATATAATTAAATACCAAGAGACAAGCCACGATAAAGGTATTAAATTTGAATGCCTTCCCTTCAAAGGTTGTTTGAGATTCTAGGAACGAGCTACACCTACTTTCAAAAGCAACTTTTAGGTGAGTATCAGGAGAAGGAACATGTAGGCAATGAGAAGTCTGACTACCTCGGTAGAAAGGGAGCATTATCTCCATGTACTGGACTCAAATTCTTCTACAGCCACAGGCACATACCAGTAATGCTCAAAATAGAAACGGCTGAAGTTGGGGAGTGTTTATGAACTAAGGCACATGAAAAAAGTTCATTAACATTCCATACAAAAAGTCTAAAAAAAAGACATTAATTGTTGTAAGCATCAAATCTACTCACTTACTAAATGACTAACTATTGCTCACTTAAGTAAAATGGATAAAAACATATGATTACTGTCCAAACTACAATGCAGAGGAAGAATCTGCACTTGAAGACGTGGTGATAGCCACGTCACCCAAAAGTTGCTAGCCAGAGGAACCAAAAAGTCACCTTACTATGACGTCAAATCATGCCCTTATTTGACGGTGGTTACAAAACAGTTAAGGTAAAGATACACGGTGAGAGACTTTTGGTCTCCAGTCTCCAAATATTTACACGGCGAAAGAATTTTGTCTCTGAAAACCAAAAAATTAGGTCTCCGGAGGCTATAATAAAAAAGTCTCTAGAGACACGTCTCCGACGAAGTGTATACACGAAATTTGAAGTTTGGTTTATAGAGATCTCCAGAGATCTTTGTTAATTGTCAAGCAAGAGATTGTTGTTAGATAGAATTACCTCAAAACTTATAAATGTTTTTATGCAAAAAGTGAAAAATCTTAAATAAATACAGTACCTTGCCATATTATTAGACCCATTAGCATTTTCAGTTTAAGTTATAATAACTTGAAATGTTTGCAATATTTGGCCGTCTTTTTTTTTAGTAATCACTTTCCCTGTCCCTTAGGAAATAAAATACAACAACAAATTTATTTAATAAGTATTTATTAGATAAAAAATAAATACAGACACACTACGACGCATACTGACGCAATTTCTTCTTTTTTTAGGAAGATGAGCTAATCATGTTTTAAGCATTATTAGGTTATATTAAAAATTTATTGATCACATTTTTATGGTTTTTAGGTTCAAAACAGTTATAATACGCGATTATTCAAAATAAACGCACCGGGTATATATTCCACTTAACAGGAAATTTTTTGCCGTTATTCGAGTTGCTAGACAAAAATGTTAGCATTAAATTATTGCCAACACAACAAAGAATTAAAAACAACAATAAATAATCCATAAAAGCAGTTGTAAAATATCAAATTCAAGGTAAAATGAATGATTTGTTGACAATGGGTCTAATAATTTGGCAAGGTACTGTATATCCTTGGTGTACAAATTTTACGGGACAAATACAACAATTTTGTGTGAGCTTGGAGACTTGTTTGTTTCAAAATATACGACGGGAGTCTGAAGACCAAAACAGTCTCTAGAGACCAGGTCTCTTTAGATTTTTAGAGATCTTTTGCGTCGCCGAAGTATATACACAGGGGTTTGGGTCTCCAAAGGTCAAAAAATTGGTCTATGGAGACCAAAGTCTCTTGCCGTGCAGCTCCACCTATACGTGACAAAACGTCTTCAGTGTGCGATATGACTTAACATACTTTACGTTATTATTACTATTGATAACCAAAAGTATCTTAGAAAATAATTTCTGTTAGGAGGCCCCCATATCATAAAGTGCCCAGGACCCCCAGTTGCCTAAAGACGTCAGTGACTACGACCACAAAATATATTCCAACTCCAACTGCTAGTTAAGAGTTGATAATGGTCATAATTTCCATGTTCCATGCCTACATAAGTCATTTGTCTATATGTATGTCACAACCCATTGTACATATATTTTGTAAGTAATTTAAAATTTTGTAACCACGAAGAACTATTATTATTGCAAAGTGACTGCATCGATTTAATTCAGTCGAACAGTTATTCAGATCCCATTTACCACAAACACTGAGGTACAATATTCCTTGAGTTATCTATTTTGTTTCGAATTCAGTTCAGAAATTGTCATTAAAAACTTCATCTTCAGCTTCCTGCGCAGCGAAGAAATTACGAAATTCATGAAGTTCCCCAGTGAATGATGAAAATTTAAAACTACATACACACGTAAGATGTATACAACAAAATACCTTGCGGTTTCTAGTTTCATATTAATTTCAGTTTTCAGTATTTAGAATCATTTTAATCAATACGCACAATTAAAATTACGCAATAATTTGTAGCCCAATCAAAGCGTATTAAAACCAGGCATCGTGACGGTTATAAATTTTATTGTAAAACTCATTATTCTATAAGTTTCGATACGAATTTTACTTCAAAAGTCCAAACAAAAGGGTTAAACTTTACTGGCTTAAACCCGTCCCTGTTAATTGCTTATGAAAATTTTTTATTTTATTAAGTCATTAATAATCATTATGAGATGATTAATACTTTCTAATGATGAATAAAAGTCTTGTTGATTTTTATTTTTCCTGATCACATATAAAAGTCACGTCGAGATTTTTATTTTATTTTTTATCAAGAATAAAAATCATAGCGTCATTTTTATTTTTATTTTACTTGTCGACGAATAGAAAATTGTGTTGTGATTTTCTTCTTTTTCAGTCGACATACATACTTAATACATATTTTGGAATACTAAGTTATCAGTCAATAAAAAATAAAAAATAAATAAAAATAAAAGTAAACTGTGATAATTACTGTAAAACAATAGCTGCGGATGTTCATAAGCTAAATTTCTGTTGACTTATCATTAGACCTAACTTCTCACCTGAACATTTGAACACCAGTACCTATTATTTTTCACAGAATTGTAAATAATTCGTTATTAGAATAATGGCTGGAACAGAATGAACGGATCAATGCCGAAGTAAACACGCAGCTAACTGTCAAAAAACATAAGAAATAAAGTGCTGCCCAGAACGAAATTGCCGCGATAGCATTTCATGACAATTCAATACAATTTTCATATTTTCAATATTCTGCTTGTGGATATTTTTATATTCTTAAAACTTGTGCGAATAATAAGAGTAACATTTGAAACATCCCGCAGCTCAATAATTAATTTTACATTACAAACGTTTCCTTCAGCTGTCAAAAATTTTCAATTCGGCACTTGCATAAAATTTGAAAGTTGACCAACTTTCTTGCGGCGAATGCGGTAACTGCGTTCACTGTGTGCGCATTAATGTATTTCAAATACATTCAACTTTTGCATGACATTTTCATCTGGCATTGATCCGTTCATTCTGTTCCAGTGGTAATAAAAATCACTTGGTGATTTTTATTGGCCGACGACAAAAATAAAAATCACTTCATGGAAAACTTGCAAACAGCAAATGACTTTTATTCATCATAAGACAAATACTAATCATCTCATAACGATTATTGATGATGCGATTAGGTGTAGAAAAGTTTAATTCGATAAATATTTCTGTGCGATTTTTAATCGTTATTTACGAGCCTTGATTAAAAAACCAAATACACCCACCCAAATTAACATTTCTACTAACAAACATGCCGAATTTATATTGTTGTTTATGTTAAGAGGATTTCAAATTGCATTTTCAACAGGTCATGGAGCCTAATAGAAATATGAGTATTAAAACTTCCGATCTATATTTCCCTTTTCGTTAATATACCATTTGAGTCACATTTATGGTAATTTTCAGCCATATATTAACTTCAGTGATACGAAAGCTTTCATTAGCGATTCGATTTAGTGCTGTGCTTTGGTTTGTAAGTGGTTATGAAAGTGTTCCTTCTTTTGACAGCGTGGGACAAAGTAAATGCGGAAATTTAACAAAAATTTTTGGAATATTGGAAATGTTGTTTTCTTTATAAGTTTTGCACCATACGAATCGAATCGCTAATGAAAGCTTTCATATCACTGAAGTTAATATATGGTTGAAAATTACCATAAATGTGACTCAAATGGTATACTAACGAAAAAGGAAATATAATGAATATATAATCATCAAATCCTACTTTTAAGACTTATGTGGTAGAATGCTGTAATTACTACTATGAAGGGTAGTGTCGTATTTACATGCAGACTATCTAGATGCTGGCTGCAGCCTATGGGCCTAAGTTACATACTTACATATACATAGTATCCTACAATCTATATACATACCCTTCATAATGTCATAAGTCATATTAATAAGTAGTCCCCACACCTTACTTAAATTTTATGTTCAGTACTTTACTCAGACAATTTTTCCCGAATAAACTTGCAGTCACGTACCTAACTAAACCAATTTATTTTAAAGCGGGCAGGCTAAGTGATACTGCGGTATATAGAGAAGCGACTTTAAGGTTAAGAACTATATTTAGATCTTTAATAAATTAATTATCATTAAAAGTTCTTGTAATTAATTCATTTTTATACTTACCCTTTAGATGATGAAATCATAGGGTATACTAAATTTGTCATGCCATTCGTAACGCATAGAAATAACGATGGTGGAGCCAAATGGGTTGGACACTCACGCATAATACATATTAAAAGTTATTTTGATATTTGCAAGTCCGTTCGTCCGTCCGTCCGTACGATAACTCGAGAGAGCGTGTGTACTTAGAAAAAAATGTTGGACATGGGCTTTTCAAAAAATAGTAAAATTAAGTTCGAAAATTACACAAATTGGGTAACTTCTTCGTAGGGTTGCCATACAAAAATTTCGTTTTTTACTACATATTTGAATTGAACACTGCCTGAGAACGTGTCAACGTAGAGAACTGACATTTTCTGCATTGTAAATGACATGTCATAACTGGACTAAATCGGCCAACCCCTTTTTCCCTGGAGAACACAAATTTCGCACACGGCGTTTGCATAATAAATTGTAAAAACTGGAATAAATATGGCAACTCTATGTTGCCATACAAAAATTTAGGTGTTTTACGTATACTGTCCAAACAATCAGTCCCAGACTGAAAAGTTCTTCAGAATATGAAAATCTAGAAAATTGTTTATAACCACTTTTACTATCCGATGAACACTTTTAGAAAGATATGCGAAAAACCACTTCAAAAATCAAACTTGCACAAATGGGTGCGAAATTACATACGTGCATTCATTTGGGGTATTATAAGAATTGATCTTAGACCAATTCTACCTGTTTTACTTGTTTTTGATTAAGTTCGTAATTAGTATGTACAAACTTTAATTCCCGCATCACAAAGCGACCCACTCTACACAGGACCCGCTCCACAAAGGGACCCCCAACAGAAAATAAAATATTCATTTTATTTTATTTTAAGCTCAGGTGGTTGAAAGATCCCAAGCTCGGACGCCAAGGGGGTTCATTGTGGTAATCTGCAAAAATAAGAAACGAACTCTCAACAAAAACCTTTCTGTCATCTTTATGAAACGCATCAAGTAAGATTTTCAGCTCATCCATATATATGAGGGCAGAATCAAATTTATCCAGCTTGCTCCTGGCAAATTCCGGACTAGCGCACATGGTTACCTCAGGCTCTCCGTACAGGCAGAACACACAGTCAGGTCCATAAAAAGCACGTTTTGTACACCTACAACTTGTGATATCTTTATTTTGATACGTTCCCTTGAATGCGTATATATGTTCTCTTCAAATTAATGACGTATCTAGAAACCAATTAATTCAGCAATATCACCAATATGTCTTCCGATCTGGACACTCATCTGCAGGCTTGCTGACTTTACTACGTAACGTTGGAACCGTAGTCTTCAAAATTATGGTGAATCCAAAAATGTTCCCCTAGATATTTCAAATACCTTTGATAGAGTCTGCCCTTTAAGCTTAACTTAGAGCACTTGTTAGCCTCTCCCTTCTTCCTCTATTAAGGACTCAAAGTTTGTTTTTATCTATTTGCCTAATACGGGTTGTATTGTGTTATATTTGAACTTCACCCTATAAATTCCGCTGTTCCCCAGGTTATCTTTTTGTCTCTCTTCGTAATTTTCACTAATGATCTACTTTTCTTTATTTTCAATCTCATCCATAATTTTGCCGATAACAGTACCCCTGATTTCGCTTATTCCTTTGAGACTCTTGCAGATTACATGTGTAAAACGAGATTGCATGATCAGATCATTAAATACCGATCTTGATTATATCTTCGCGTGGAACAAAATCGCGTAGAATTCAATGCATGTCATACTCAAAGCTGTCTCATCTCTTTAAAACAAGACCATAACTTCACCACTTCCATTTCCTTTGATGGTGCATTAATGACACACCGTCACTATGCATTCTTAAAATAAATATTTCCAGTATATTGATCTGCACAGACTACATCTTCTCTGTTGCCAAAGAAGAATCGAAATATTGTAGATTTCTGAAAAGATGTAATAAATATTTCAGACTGTCAAATCTAGGACTCCTCTACAAATAATATATTAGACCTAGAATGGAATTCAAATCCCATATCTGAGCCGGAGCTCGTCGCACAGTCTTATGTCGATTTCCATTGATATTTGTGTGCGTTTTCCAGTATAACACCGCCGATTTTTCGGGTGTAAGTACCAGGGTCATTTGACGTACACTTTTACTAGCAATGCAGGTCAATGGAACGATTTTGGTGTAGCACTGCAAGAAAAGTGTAACACTGCTGCTAGAAAACGTGATCAATGGAAGTCGGTATTACCTTCATTAGATACTGTCCAAAAGAGTTGATGGCTTTCTTTTAAAGATGAGGCAAATACTTGTCATATCGACTCACGCAAGCACCGTCGCAATTTCAAATATTTTTCGTTCATTTATGGCGAGGTAGGTATATGTATGGTCAATTTTGTGATAAAATATCTAGTCCGACCCCCATTGAATAAATAACTAATAAGGAAACGGCATATCGGATGAAAACCTAAGCCACTCGGCGAAATGTATTAGTGTGCTATATTTGTATTCGTTTCATCATGGCAGTAATGAAATTCTGACATTCTGAAGGGAAATATTTTTTATAATCCAAATTGCTATGTAAAAAATTTTTAGCTCCCCCTTATTTTCAGAAAATATTTCTTGGCGTTGCCTTTGTATGACTGGAATAATTTAGGCACCAATTGACAATTCAATTGTAAACAAATAAACTGGCATTGGCTAAAAGTTAAATCTTTTGCCATGGCTCTATATTTTTATAGATATTTCACTTTTATTTTGTTTAAAACAATATAATTAATAAGTAAAGCTAATAAGCTTACTTGAAGAATGCTTTCCCACGACAATAACTCCGTTCGTTCCTGCAGCACAGCACAGCGCACTTCATTACGGTTTTTTAAGACTCCGGAGTCTCTATTACATAAATAATCGTTCACAAAAGAAATATTGCGCACTTATTTCACACTACTATTACGTAAAAATCACGTTTAATTATTTATTTTTCACAATATAGCGAATTCAAATCCGAGAACTTTTTTCAAAATTATGAAATATCAGAATGTTGAATTGACGAAAATTAGGCACTAAGCCCTTTTGTCATCCCCCCCCCCCCCCCTACCCCGACCTTAGGTCGCACTGTCATTGAAATGCTTAAACACGTACACTGTATTCGCACGATACTCCGCTTCCTTATTAGTTATTTATTCAATGCCGACCCCTTGTAGTATAATTCTTTCATACTATACCCGCGCTGCAAGCCGCGCACTTCCTTTTACCCTACACAATTCTTTTCACCGTACAGTAAAATTTCGTAGCTTTTTTATGCCGAAATGTGGGGATGTGGAATAGTTTTCCATCATCTGTCTTTTCTTCGGGATACAATCTGCGAAAGTTTCAAAGTGACTTACAAACAGAATATCAGCCACTCTCCTCATATTAATCCCTTCTCTATATCCCTCAGCTTGAGTTAATAATATAATAAACACAACACCATTATAACCGGTGGACATTACTGCAGAAAACACTTCGATTTCGGTTTCCGAAGTAAAACAAATCCATCAAAAATGGCATGGCAATTTAAAAAAAGGCAAAGATGAATTATGCTATTAAAGTTTTGAACAAGTAATATCTTTAGTTACCGTATTGCATAAGATCATAAAATGCTCCCCACATTGAGGAGTATGAAAGTGATTCGATCTACGATATGCGTTATCACTCCGTAAAATGACCTCTCTAATTCTATAAGTAAGCCAAAGACATTGGGGATTAAGAATACGTCGTCTTTTTACTGGTACGAATTTTCCAAGAAGATACGATATTAATTTCATTAGATGTTAGGGGTTGATCATCAACAGATGTTAATGAGTAAGCTAAATTCCAATTCATATCCTTCGCTTCATTGAGAAAACTCTAGAAATTGACATTATTGTAATCACAACACGTGAACATTTGTTCACAGGATATATTAAAGAAGAGTATACGATCAAATATTGTACATAATCCGGTAATCCCTGAAATTCCATAATTCGAAATTACATTAAAATTTGTCTTTTCAGATTATCACCACACTACATACCAAGAATAAGAGTAAAAATCTATAGCCATTCGCCAGAACCGAATCATCTCCAGATGAAAAAGTAAAGTCCAACCCCGGAAATTTGGAACCAAAACTCTCTTTATTTTTCAAAGTAAAATAATTATTGAAAATATATTACCGCCATCTATCTACATAAATACGAAATGCAAAGAACTTATCAGAATAGGATTAATATTTTGTTTGTAGGAGCCCATGTATTGCATTCTAAGCATGAATAGAGAAAAAAAATTTTACTTTGATTTTTACGCTGGCACACTTGAACGCTATCTACTTAGACTTGTGGCAAGACTCTTTGTCAAAATGCCAACTAAATTGCCAATAGCCATTTGTCATGACAAAACTAAAGTTCTCTCTGTGAAATATCTGGTGAAGACCACATATGGCAAGACAAAACTTAAGGCAAGACAATTTTGGCACGAGTATTCTCTTACCAAGTGCACTTCCTAAAGTTTGGATATAAATTTTGAACGAATAATTAAAGTAATTTGCATGCAGGAACGTATTGATTTCTTGTGAGAATATCGAAGCCCATTTTTTGATCATGCATTGATTTCAAAAAATAAAGTCAGGATTGAAATCAGTAGAGAATTTAAAAAAAGTGTTGAGGAGAAAACAGAAGTCTTCACAATTACTAGACGGAGAAAAAATTGGAGTTCTACTTTAATTTTTTTTTTCTGTTTTGCTAAATAGAAGAATTTTTATTTTGTTTATTCAATTTTGTTGACTGTTATTTAGCGCCATTATCATAATTCAAGTTAAAAACGCATGACAAAAACTATCATCTTCTATATGGTAGTACGAAAAATATTCAAATGATGGTGACCCAGGATTATGGGAAATGTGAATAAATATTAATGGTAACTTTTTAGATTAGTTTTCGATATCTATCTAAGCCTGATGTCACGTTATAAATTTAATAAGTTGTAATAGAAAATACAACCAAAACAATGAAAAAATAAATCGAAAATAATACAAAAGATGCTCGCGATTATAATCAATATTTTGTAAATAGATTAAACTTAGAAGAAAGTGAGAATATTAAGTTTGTGGCCGAATAAATAATAAATGTTAAGGAAATAGTTAATTCAATTCTTGGTTGTCGGTCTACTACCTGCCCACAAGATACTAGTGTTAGATATACAAAGACCTAATCATAACAAGGAAAAAGGTGTCGGAACAGAAATAAGAAGTTATTACAAGCAAATTAATCAATGGGCCAAGCATGCTTACCATGTCAACAATCAAAAATACACAGCCATGCAAAATCACCAATTGGAACCTTTGAAATGCCTATTGGTAGATTCGAACATATACACTTAAATATTGTAGGACCTCTACCACCATCAAAAACATTTATGCATTGTTTAACAATCACCGATAGGTACACACGATGGCCAGAAGTGTACTTTACCAGCAATACGTGTGTCGTTTTGGGGTTCCTTTAAAAATGATATTTGACCAAGGATCACAATCGAGGCAAAATTATTTCAAGAATTATCCAATTTCCTCGGTTGTAACAAAATTCGTACAACTCCTTACCACCCTCAATCTAACGGAATGATTGAAAGGTTGCATCGCCATTTAAAAGCCGCCTTTAGAGCGACTGAAAGCACAATCGGTCATCTCATTTGCATACAATCCTCTTAGGTAAACGTACAACGGTTAAAGAGGATCTGCATTGCTCTCCAGCAGATTTAGTATACGGTCAGGCTTTAAGAGTTCCTAGCGAACTTTTCGTAAGAACTACTGACAATATAACATGAACTAGTAATGTTACTTAAATTGCATAGGTGTTTTCAACGGATTCTAGAAAGTCTAGTACCACATCTTATATTTCCAAATCACTAGAAGATTGTGAATTCGTTTTTATTCGTACAGAGAAAATAAAACCGAATCTTCACCCACCATCTGAAGGACCTTTTAAGGTGATGGAAAGAGGAGATAAACATTTCATTATAAATATTAACGGCAGATCCTTGAAAGTCCCTATCGATCGTTTAAAACCGGCATTTTTGGAAAAAGTAAATGCACCACGCAAAGTAACAACCGAACAATCAGCAACAAAAAAAGTTACGTTTAATTTATAAGTATGTTGTATATACATACATATAATTTATTTCTGATATCATTAGTACATGTTTACAGAGTAAATCTTGGTATATATTAAAGAGTTTAGAGTATCAGCATTTTCTCTTTACAACTTAAATATTCTAACTTACATTTGATTGACTTATGCTTAACTGTATTCGTAAACATACGTCTTTGGGGAAAAATTTTTGCAAAACCCCGTGATGGAGTTCACTAATTCTAACTTACTCTATCTTAAAAACTATTTTATTATCTAACTAGGCATGAGCTGCCGAATTAAGGGATTTGGGGAGTAATAACATTGAGATAAGTATGTTGTTGTTTATAAGTATATGTTCCCATACTTAAATTTTTTTTTTTTTTTTTTTTTTGTCTACGTTTTCGTTAACACTGAGGGGAGTATTGTAGCGCCCTACATCCATACATATAAATATTTATATATATATATAATTCATAATTAATAAGTTATTCGAAAAGAATAGAAAGTGTGGAAAAGTTTCTTTTTATATATGTATATAAAATTAAGAAACAGCATAAATAGCAACTGTAAACAATACACATAAAATTTTAGATCTAATGTACAGATACTTAACAACAGTTGAAATTTCTTGTAAAATAAAAATGTATTCAGCATCTAAGTATACATATATAGAAGTGTTGTTAGAAAAATAAAAATAGTAGTATTCAGAATTTCACGTAAATGAGTCTACAACAAAATAAAGTATACTGCAGTCCAAAATTATATCCACATAAAAAAAAATAAATAAAAATAAAATTTTTGCTATAATATAAAAATCTTCTTATTATTATTATCCATTTCTTGTTTAGACATGTAAAAAAGAAAAAACTAAACAATTATTTTTCTTTTCTCATATGTTCGAGAAAAACTGGTGTATCAATAAGCTGATACACATATTGTAAAATTGATGTTTGAAGAGGAATAAAAAGGTTTCCGCTGTACAACTACAATTCGTGCCTCCAACATCAATATAAATAAACAAAAAAAAACCATAAAAAATCAAATAAATATTGGTCCCGAATAAGATTTCAGCTGAAAATAACAAAAAGTATATTAAATATTTAAGAAAAATCAACAAATTAACAACAAACTTACCTTTACTACACATACCTCCGTGCATCTTTACAATTCAACTTATCACCCACTGACACCACGGACATTACGTCAAACAATTGTTCAGGCAACACCATCAGGAATATAGCACATAACCGGACTCGGCAGCTATAAAAAGGCGGCGAGCCATAGTGAAATCACCCCTTTCCAAATCAGAGTTGATCTAATAAAGTCCTAATCCTTAGAGTATGATCTGAGCAAAATCCCAACCAAAATCATAAGTTAATTCTGAATCTTAAAAATAGAAGTTCATTCTGAATCTAATATGTAATTTGAGGTTGACTCAATCCTAATATAGAAGCTGATTCTGGACATCTGAAATTGAGGGTAACTCAAATTCCCATACAGAAGTTAATTCTTGCCTCCCAATAAATTCAGGTTAACTCAAGTTCTCACATACAGGAGTTAATCCTAAATATTGCACAAACTGAGATTAACTCAAGCATATTCTATGAGTTAATCCTGAACAATTCAGAATCTAGGTTAACTTTATACAAAGGTTAATCCTAGTCTACTACCAGAGGTTAACTCTGTGAATAACAAATACAGAAATTAATTTAAAAAAAAAATATAAATTCTCCAACCCACACGTAGCAGCATTTCAATTCGCTGCATCTTTAAATACGAGCACGATAAACATCACAAGTGCGAGCACTGCATTCCCACTCGTAGCATCAGTTCATTTCGTGCACTTAAAAGTAAGCACAAGAGAAATGTCACAATTGCTACGATATACAACCCCCCATGCAGCAGCACACTAAAAAACTGCACGCTAGTAGCAAGTCATATTTGCTACACCTTCTCCAACGCACACGTAGCAGCAGTATAAGTTGCTATCGTATCTACATAAAATTTCTATGTGAACTAATCTACTACCCACACATAGCAGTATACCCCACTTTAGGCAATATGTAATTTTATGCAAGCGTAAACAAAACTTCTGACATTGAAGATAAAGATTTACATATATTTTTCGTCTTCTTTACAGGCCACGCTCACTGCCACAATTTTTATACCCTAGATGAAATCATAGGGATATACTAAGTTTGTCATTCCGTTTGTAACACCTCGCAATAATGATGGTAGAGCAAAATGGATTGGACACCCATTCATAATATTAAAAGTTATTTTGATTTTTGCATGCCCGTCCGTCCGTCCCTCCGTCTGTGCGCACGATAACTCGAGAACGCGTATACTTAAGGAGCTGAAATTGTGTACACGGACTTTAAAAAAAAAAGTAAAATTAAGTTCGAAAATGAGACAAATCGGGCAACTCCTTCGTGGGGTTGCCATACAAAAATTTCGTTTTCCGCTATATATTTGGACACTGCCTGAGAACGCATCGACGTAGAGAGCTGAAATTTCGTACATGATGTTTTTACTACATTAGCAAATAAAATGTCAAAAATGGACTAAATCGGGCAACTCCTTCTTGGTGTTGCCAAATAAAAATTTCGGTTTTTCACGTATACTTTGAAAACGATCAGTTCAAGACATTTTTATTGTACTAAAAACTTCTGCAGAATACGAAATCCTATAAAATTGGTTATAATCATTTTTTCTGTGCGACAAACTGTTCTAGAAATATATGCGAAAAACAACTTCAAAATCAAACTTGAATAGATTGGTGACCATACGAGATTTAATACGGGCATTCATCTAGGGTATCATAAGAATTGGTCTTAGACCAATTCTAGCTTTTTTACTTGTTATTTATAACTTTTAATTGAATTTGTTACTTATTAAGTTTTATTGAATTTTGAAAAATTGTATTAAGTCTGAATTGAGTTATTGTGATATTAGACGTAATAGAACTGAATTCTAACACGCAGGAAATAAAATTTTATATGTTGAACTAACAAAACTGAATTATATATTAAAACCGAAACGCCTCCTCACGCACGCAGAATTTTCAAGGGGCTTAACCAAGGCCGTATATATAGATTACGAATGGGTGGGGTTTAACCTAATAACTAACTAAATGAGCTCCGTCGGTCTGCAGTATAAAGCATCCGAAATTTTTAAAAGGTATGTTTGAAAACTTGTTAATTTTTATTTAACCTTATCTTTATTACATATATATATATTCCAACAAAAAAACAAAATATTAAGGTCCACTTTATATAAAAAACGAAAAATTTAAAGAATTAAATTAAGCCTTTTCTTTCTTGCTGTGAAGTGGGAAATTACTTCAGTCAGTTCAATTTTAACAAATCTTATGAACGCTTGTCAGAGTGAGTCCTGCCATTCGTGGAGTCCTGTCAGTCGTGGAGTCTTGTCAGTCGTGGAGTCTTATCAGACGTGGAGTTCTGTCATTCGAATAGTCCTGCCAGTCGAATAGTCCTGTCAGTCATAGAGTGCTGTCAGTCGTGGAGTTCTGTTAGCCGTGGTGTCCTGTCAGTCGTCCTGTGGAATTGCGGTACCATGATTTCAACCACTTTAATATGCAAAACATACTTTTAACCGTCACATTTGAAACTGGTTGAGTAGCTAGGAAACAAATTCCAGTAAGGGTGATGGATAGCTTGTTTCAGTCAAAACACTGCCACAGGGGTCTTTCGTGTGGAGAAAACTTGGCCAAAAATGCAATTCATTTAAAAAATAACTAAAGCAAAAACTTTTATATTTTTTATACCTCAGTAAAATAAGCAACCTCGTAATAGAAGCGAACAAGCTGTAAATTGGTATAAACCTTTGCTTGGGCATTCTAAAGACTGGGAATAAAGTCTCATATAATCTCGTGTCTGCGTCAAAGGTCAAAGGTCGCGAAAATCGGTATTTTTCAATTATCTAGTTTTCTATGGAAAATATGTCATTCAAAGTCATTATGAAATTCGTAGATTATAAAATTACCTATAATTTTCATTTGAAGCATTTTTTTTTATGTACAATCGTTTTCGAGGTACAGCGCGGAGAGATCAACCGCGCATACGTATATACATAAGCGGATATAACGTATAACGCTATGTGAATGCAGGGCCAAGAATTTTATAATTTATTTATTTATTATTTGTCCTCTTCGTCATGCGGTTGCCCTAGGTCCATATCGATATCATTATCATCGTCCTTGATATCCATTACAGTTGTTTCGTCAAGCTCGAGGACTTTATGCACGCTGTCTCCATCGAAATCATTTGGTATTGATGAGGCATTGAAGCATGCTTGGCCGTTACACTAGCCACAAACTGTGGAGCATAGTAACCCTACTTTTCTACATACACAATTAACGCCACAGCCTTTCATGTAAAAGTTCATTCTGTAAATCTATCATGATGGGGTGGGTTTGATCCCCTAAAATCCACCCCATATATACGGACTTGGGCTTAACTAAAATATTTAGTGAGAGTAACAAGAAATTTTACATTGTTCTCTCATAAGCGTATTTTCAGAACGACGAATAAGAAATGCAAACACCAGAAAATGTAACCAAAAAGGATCCAGAACCTTAACACAGTAGCGTAGTAGCAGGAGTGTCCCTACCCTAGCCCCTTTCCATATTCTTCTTCCAAAATGCTAATTAATTCTCGATGAAAATTGAACGGTTACACAGAACTAGCTCAGCATTTTTTATTCTCTGCATTAAAAAAAATAATGGGAAATAGGTGTACAAGTTGATATGGTCGCGTTGATTCTTAAACCCTTCCATGCTCAAATAGTTGAACTTTGGTCTTTTACCTCTCTCAGCTTTTTTTTCCCTTCCTATTATTTTGTTTCCACTGATAATTGCACCCCATAAGAGTAGTCTTCCACTGTTGGCCACTACTATATCTATGCCACTGAGCCTCAACAATTTCAAAATATAAATGCCAAAAAAATAATTAGTTTGACGATGAATCAAACGTTCAAATTGAATTATTATAGTCATAAATATGTAAGTACTTAAATAACCTAATCATTATGCCAGCCAATTCTCCAACACTCCAACATATCTGTGTATGTGAGTACTGTTTTCTGTGATATAATTTGGAACAAGATCAAAATAGCTAAGAGGAAATTATAAAACACCACAAAATCATGGCATTAAATTACTAAGACTTAACATATTTGAATTCGAGTGGGGTCTTCCGTCCGTCCAACCAGAATTATTGTATAGCATCCGCGTTAAAAGAGGCCTTCCAAATCGATGAACTTAATGCAGTTTTTTTGTTTTTTCAAATCATAAAACTTTTAGATCTGGTATCTTGACTAGATAAAATAATGGCTCTAATTTCCATATCCCTTCCCAATAAATATTTCATAGGCAGCACAAACTTTAATCGTTGTTCTCCAATTTTGTCTGAAGCCAAATTTTAAATTTTTTCAGAGGATAGCAAAATGTTCGAACTTCAAGTCCTTCAAATGATTTTTTTCCTTTTCCTACTGTCGAATTCGATATCGTTGTCTACTTAATTTACCTTTTTCTTTCCACATTGTTTGCAGGTCTTTCTGTTTTTTTTTTTTGTGTTTTTGTTTTATTAAAAGTTAGAGAAACGTGCTTTGTAAGAAAGTTTGCCACTTGATTCATTTATTTAAAAGTTTTAAGAGTGCCGTGAAGAGAGACTGGTACGGTGTAGTACCTACTCAGTTGTTCTAAAAAATTTCTATAGAAACTTTAAACTCAATCCTTTCCTAATTCAATACAATTTGAAATTTTAAATTGACTTTATTCGAACCGACATTACTAGAGACTCAATTCTAGGGTTAATGGATCGGAATAATTAAGGTTCTTTCGGATCTAGGAAAATTAGTTTTTCAATACATATATAAAGGTGGTGTGATGTATAAATGAATTTAAAACCTAAAAATGTGTACAGAATTTAGTTTTTGGGTTTCCTAAAGTTTAGCATAAATATAGCTTAAATGTAATAGAATGGTAATGAAAAGTGTAGCTGCAATCGATTACATATACAATTAAATCTGTCAAATTGGTCATCTACGAAAATTGACCAATTTATAATGGCAAGAACAAAATCCGGAATGAGATATTTGTAAAATATGTCTATTGCTCACCTGTCTATCCCTGTCCCTCATAAGACAAAAAGTTCTCCGATTTACATGGCATTTCATATACTGCCTCCTTAGATCATTAGCATTAACCCTTTCAGTCCTGAAAGAAAACTAGCGTCGGAATAATTTTTGTTATAATTTTTTTTTTTACTATATTGGTCAATATAAATCAGTAAAACCATATCTCGTATGTTTTCATATTTGCACCTGGAAATTACAGTGTGTCCTCTGCAGAGGACATCGGTACTCAACGGTTGTAAATCTAGGACAGGTAAGTCAAACGGTTTTTAAACCTTTGTTATTGAGAAATTAAATATGTTCAAGATTAGAAACTTATATAAATCATATTGTTTATTCATAAATTCATTAGAGAAAAATTAAAAATAAAACATAATTCCAAAGTAAATGAAAAAAAAAAAAAATAATTTCGGTTATGATAATTCATAAAACAATTGTTTTCACGGGTGATTACATTACATTTTATGCATTTTACATAATTTTTGCTCTTGCATTTTTCATATTTAAACCAGCTGGTACTGTTGTCGTTTGCAAATAGCGGAAATCTTGTATTTGGTCGTAACGTACATCTTTGGTCAATGTACTATTTCGTTTTGTTGCACTACCACTTTAATGCACTGCCGGTTCGTTAGACGGACGTTCTGAACGTTTGCTTGCAGTGATGGGACCTCCACAACAATCGGAGTAGATCTACTCCACTTGCAGCGCTGATGACTTTATGTACGTACTTAACGAAATCTACTCCATTTTCACCATCTGCACAAATGCTGCAAACACACAACTCGGTGTCATCATCTACATAAATGATATAGGGTAACTCTGATCGGTAAATATTTTCCGCTGAAATACAACACTCCCTGCCTTGCCAGAATGCAATGGCAATGTCGCGGCAACAGAGCTGAGTGGTGTGGTGTTATGTATGCAGACATTGGCAACTGAAATGAACTTGTATTGTTTGTAACTGTACTTAATGTTTATATGCATGATGAGCTGGAAATTATTAGTTTTGTTTTTGTCTATATGCGTGGTGATTAATTTCGTGTTTTCAACTGTGTTCACGTAAATGGTTGTGGTGTATACAGGGTGATTCAGATCAAGATACCTTCCGGTATACCACGCGATTCCTTGAGGTAAGCTGATCAAAAAATTGTTCCACATCGCCCCCCCCCCCTCCTAGAAACCTTCCTTTAGGAGTTGTGGCCAATTGAAGATTTCGCCAATATTCGCGAACCCTGACGGGAATAAATGAGTATAACTTTTGAACCACCTTATAGATTTTGGTTATTGTAGTAATAGTACCTGTCGAAAAGTGTATTACCCTGTAGTTTTTAATTAATCATCTTTAAATTATTCTCAAATATTTCCAAAATTTTGATTTTTTACACACAAATTAAATAAATACCGTTATTTGTTTCAAAAACTTTATTCCATGTAACCCAAATTTATTGCTTCTTATTACTGCCCCTACTACACTCTATCACTGGGAAAAAAACCGCATGCCAATACCTATATCAGTTTTAACACTGGAGGTTTATTGGCACATTCAAGCCAGATCATAAAATTACATACAAGCAATAATCACAGGTAGTTACGTAAGGTCTTTTATGACTGAACCCCCATGGAACGATTTTTGATCAGCTTACTTCAAGGAATCGCATGGTATACCGGAAGGTATCTTGATCTGAATCCTCCTGTATATACGAATTTTTATTATTTTATTAATAAAGTGCTTTTCTTAAATGCGCTTAAGTTAAACTTACGGGGTGAAATGTCGTCAGGTTTGAAAAGGTTTTTCACACCAGTGAGGTAAAAAATTAAACAATATTTAAATGAAAAATAACAGGTGATTTTTAACAGTCATAGGAGTCAGTCCAATTTATGTCCGCAACAACCTACCTCTACCTTTATTCAAGAAAAATATCAACAGACTGATTTAGCAGGTTCAATCTTTTCACAGTAATAACCATTAATTTAAGTGTAATATATATTCGTGAATTTATATAATTAATAGAAATTCACAAGATCCCGTTCAACCAACTGGGAGCTATATTTTTAAATGCAATCTTCAAAATGAAGTGTGTTCGGAAGAAACAGATATATGTCCTGGTCCTTCAAAGAAAAGGAAATATGTCCAAAACTATAAAAGTGAATGGGAGGCTATGTTTCCTTTGGTGAAAAAAGTAGAAGAAAAGCCTTTTTTGCAAAATTTGCTTTAAATTTTTAACAAATAATCGGAGTCATTTACAACGACATCAGGAGATCAAAAGTCACAAAATTGGGATAATAGAGGAACAAAAAAATAAAAAAATTACTGAGGTAATTAATTCTACTAGTCCCGCTAAATTTAAAAGTAGTATCAAACTCAAGGCACAAATTACTTTTGTACTTTATTGCGTAAAAATTAACTTACCACTTTCAATTATTGATTCTCTGTCTCATTTAATTCAAACAGTTTGCCCAGATTCTCGTAAAACAGTCGTAGGAAGGCAACTAAGCTTATAAACGAAAGTTTAGACCTTATTCTTTAAAAACAATTGTTAAACATTTGCAAGAAATCCCATTTTCACTAATTATAGATGAAACCACAGATGTTGCTACCAAAAAGTGCTTAGTTTTAGTTGTAAGATATTATGATAAAAATCGTTGTAACATTTGTGATAAATTTTTGAAATTAATCGTATTAAAACATTCAACAGCAAACGAAATTACAAATGCAATAAAATGTTTCTTGGAAAATAATAACATTCCACTAACTAATTTAATAGAATTAGCTACGGATAATGCATCTGTAATGAGTGGAAATTTAACTGGCGTCAGTACACAACTAAAAGCATTGAACAGTAATATGTTTTATTTAGGTTGCACGAGTCATACGTTGCATTTTTGTAGCTCATATGCGACAAAATTACTTCCTTTTCAAATTAAAGATTTTATTAAAAATATTTACGAACACTTTTCACAAAGTCCGAAACGCCAAGAAGATTTCTATGACTTCCAAAAGCTTTTAATGCCAAAGAACATAAAATATTAAGATTGTGTACAACAAGGTGGCGCAGCTTAGAGCAGGTTATAAATAGAGTCCTTGAGCAGTGGGACCCCCTTTTTGCACTATTTTACTCTATATTCTTTTGAGGAAAATGATTCAAGATCAAAAAAAGGTATAGAAATGCTAGATTTCCTAAAACATAGAACAAACAAATTATATTTTCTCTTTTTAAATTATATTTTAAAATTAACCATTTCAGTCTGAAAAAGTCGTTATTCACTTACTGAAAGATTCGGTAGAGACTCTCTTTTTAGATATTTTAAAAAACTTTGTACAGATGAAATATTTAACTACATCCATAAATTTTGAAAATCTACACTTTCATCTATCAATTTCTCAAATATTTTTTGGCATTAAATTTGAAGAGTTTGCTTTATCGCAAAGTTTTTGCGAAGAGGGCTTAAAGCCCATAAAAGAAAAATTAGTCAGTTTCTATATTGAACTTTTCTGTCAACTAAACCAGCGGTTTGATTGTAACGATTCTAAACTAAACGTACTTCAATACATTAGTCCAGAAAAAATTATTACGGGAAACATGTCATCTATTTTAAATTTTTTAATCAATTTTCCTTCTTCAAATATAGACACTGAAATGCTTAATAATCAATTCCGTAATATCATCGGAAAAAAGATTTAGTTGCAGGCTATTACGATGGCAATGTTTTAAACTTCTGGTTAAACATTACGAATTTAAACAAGTAAAAAAGGTAATATTGGTCTAAGGCCAATTCTTATGATACCCTAGATGAATGTCCGTATGAAATTTCGTAGGGGCACCCATTTGAGCAATTTTGATTTTTGCAGTGGTTTTTCGTATATATTTCTAGAACGGTTTGTCGGACAGAAAAAATGACTATTACCAATTTTATAGAATTTCATATTCCGAAGAAGTTTTTAGTACAATAGAAATGTTTACGACTGATCGTTTTCACACTATCCGTAAAAATCCAAAATTTTGATATGGCAACACCAAGAAGGAGTTGCTCGATTTGGTCCATTTTTGAAATTGTATTTCCTAGCATAATGAAAACACTATGTATCAAATTTCAGCTCTTTACGTCGACGCTTTCTCATGCAGTGTCCAAATATATAGTGGAAAACGAAATTTTTGTATGGCAACCCCACGAAAGAGTTGCCCGATTTGTCTCATTTTCGAACTTAATTTTACTTTTTTTTTACAGTCCGTGTGCAAAATTTCAGCGCCCTAAGTATACGCGTTCTGGAGTTATCGTGCGCACAGACGGACAAACGGACGGACGGACGGACATGCAAAAATCAAAATAACTTTTAATATTATGCGTAGGTGTCCAATTCATTTTGCTCTACCATCATTATTTCGAGGTGTTACAAACGGAATGATAAACTTAGTATACCCTAAAGATTTCATCTAGGGTATAAAAATGGACTTGGGCAATATATATATAGAGAACTGGCAACATATATGATAAATTTATGCTGTTTACCTCACAGTAGTGCTGCTGCTGAACATTAAATTTAATAAAAAACAAGAAAACGAATATACATTGCATTAGCATAGTCACAGATTTTATGTTAAGTAAAGAATTGATAAAGGATGCTAAAGACGAAGTATTATATCAAGCCAGTGATGAATTATTATCATTTACATCGTGTTTTAAATTCCAGCATGGTGCTTACTTTTGTGAAAAAAAAAAAAAAATGAATAATGATTAAATTTATGTAATACATATATTGGTATGTTCAAAGAAATGTTGTTGCTATGTCCTATTGAGTCCCATTTTGATACTGTTTTGTTTTTTTAATAAAATTATTCGTTCGAAGTGATATTTTTAATTCTACTCCACTTTTCTCAAATCTACTCCGATTTTTGAGGCAGTCTACTCCGCTAATTCTGGCATGAGGTCCCTTCACTGACGTGAACAATTCTCAAAACCATGGACGTAGATAAATCTTGCTTGAAATTGAGCAAATCCATTCGATGATTGGCTGGGATATCGTTGCTGTCACAATCTCCTCCATACCAAGATGTCAAAATGGCAAGAAATGCATAATGACTCTAAGTGGCCATTTCGACGATTTTATAAATATGCGGTAGTACAGCATCATTTGATCGCATAGATCTACACCTCCATATTAGCTATGTTCTTTTGTGTATCTTGTTCTATAACTCCCATATACATACTGGAGAGAACAAATTGTTCTGTTGATTGAAGTGAACTATTTGTACTGTTCGCTTCATTTAAATCCTCTATGAAAATATAATGATGGACTTACGGATGTGGTATTTCAATGTAGATTTTCTCTTTTTTTACCATCGCTTTGCCATTTGTTGATGTTCAATGCCAACATTATTTGATGCCATATGCACTGCCTTAATATCATACTACTTCGTTCTAATGACATTTCAATCAGCACTTCAAAGTTCAGCTGAAGAACGGTGTCCTTTGGCATTCAATTCACCATTGGCTGGAAATGGTGGATCTCTGAAACGATTGACACGCATACTTCCATTAGTTGATACGTGGAATAAAGGTTATCAAAGTATAACTTATGTCTTGGTGATGTCAAAGGGATTTTATCTGACAGGTGTAATACCAATAGTGGCTGCAAATCCAAATTTTTTCAAGTTTTCTTGAGAAAGCTTAGTTGTTCTGAATCACTATCATCAAATGATAATGGTGGGTTTCTTAGTGCGAAACGTTCAGCTTCATCATTATCCAGTTATATGTCTGATAAATGTTTAATACTTTGAAACAACTCTTCTTCAGTCAATTTATTACCTCTAGAACTGGCCATTTTTTTACAAAATAAAGCAACCTAAAGCAAAAGGGGGACAACTTCATACAAATATGTACGTAAAAATACAGGAAAGTTGGCAAATCATAAAAACACAAGTAAAATGAGAAAATAAATATTAACTGAAATTTTTAGAAAGCACTTTATTTTACAACCGTTGATACCCGCTGTCCTCTACAGAGGGCAGACATAAAACTTATTGTGGGGTCCACTGAAGCACTATAGTTTTTTTATCCTTTATTTATACAAAAAAAAAAAAACTAAGACACATAAAATCTCATGATGTTTGATATTTTTGGTTCAGTTGGGAAACACAAACTCAGAATTAAAATTTCATTTAGGGCCGTATTCACCAAGCAAAATTAAAAAAAAAATCAATTAAAGCTATTCACCAACCACACTTACCGAGTCGATTTAATGAAAATTTAATTTTGATTTAATTTTAAGTGAGGCCGTAAGTGTCATGCAGTCAAATGTCATATTTTTAATAGCGCTGTTAAAAGTTTGAAGAAGCAAGAATTTAACTGTCTAAATATATTACGATATCAGTGAATAGAACCACGGTTTTTAGTTTCAATTGCATTAAAAAGTAAATATAAATTAATTTAATCTTAATTACTGCTATGGATTTTTGGTTCAATGACCAGTCCATTTATATATACAAGTCAGTGGAAATCATATATGATTCGATTTTGATTTGATTTTTCTTTTTGTAGAAATGCGAGTAGCGCCCACAACAGCGATAATAGTAATTGCTGCGACAGCTGTTTTAAACAATCTTTTAAGAGACAGGAAAATTCCCCCAATCGAAATTGAATTTGACAACCTATGGCAACCTCAAATGAATATAAGGGATACTCAGACCGATTCTTCTGCGCGTAATTCAGTTATTGCGAATTTTTTTTTAATCATTTTTAATGTGTGAATTGCTTAATATGAGCTATTTTTAATTAAAACGGATTGTACATATATTATAAATTATTTTTAATAATACATAAAAACTTCTTTAAACTTTTTAAATAATATTTAAATTACATGAACTGTCACGAGAACTGTCACTTTTCAAATTCGGTAATCTTGCAGCTGATAGTCCGAAATGTCCGAAATTTGCTTATTTTATTAAGGTTGGTGAATAGCTACAAAAATTTAATTGCGGTCCTTCAATAATAATTATATTAAAATTAAATTTGTATTAAATGGCTGGTGAATACGGCCCTTAGTATTTCCCCTGTTGAAACTAATATTCAACTGACTTAAGTCGCACTTAGTTTCAGTGGAATTGATTAGTCGATAAAGCAGTGCATTTCTGACAGATTAGTGTTAAGAGCAGCTTAGGTTTCTGGAAATTAGAATGATTTTTCGTCTGCCCAAGTTTGTCCTCTGAACACCAGGACCAAAAGGGCTAAGAGACCTTCACGCTTATGAGGATTAAGAATTAGAGATTCACGAAGGCAACATGACGAAAAGAGAATATTTCTCATACAAGTTTTGTATGAGCTTTTATTTATAGAGTTGTAAACTTTTACTTTAAAAGTAATATAAGTTGATATAACAGTATATAAAGTTTTATATTATAATGAATATTTTAATTAAAATAATTCATATAAAAAAATTATATTCCTTAAAACTGTACTTGCCCTTGGAAATACATACATAAATATACGTTGCATACAGTGATTAAAACGGTATAGTTTTATATCATCAGCGGGAGCGGAGGATATCGGTTAGTCACATATGTCAACGCTTCCTATATTTTTATTGTATTGTTTAATTCTTTGTGGACATGGTATGTTTCTTAATGCTTTATGTTTCTCTGACCATCTCTATTGGCTCTTTTCCAAACCCAATATGTGAAAGAAGAACGTCCTTTCTATCGCTACATTTAATAATCGCAACTTCATCACAATTTGTCACGAACTCTCGCATTCTTCCCGTCTACATTGTTGAATCCTTGGAGAAAGCTGAGGTTTTAATTAGGTTGGCCATAATAGTTCCGATAATAATTAAGGCTTAAAAGTTTCAGCATTTGTAAAAATCTATCGATATACAGAATACTCTTTGCAAAGATAGTTTTAACAAGATGTAATACGACATTCGAACCAAGCCTTAATCCAGTATCTGCAATTTTGATCTTCTTACCTTAATAGAGTGCGAAGTCTACTACAATCCCTGAGGATATGGTACCTACCAAGGTTTTGATACTGGTCATTCTGGGTATGTTGGGCACGAACATTTTTCTTGACATCTTCCAGTAAAGGGAATCATTTGCTCATCGATTGAGTAATGTCCAAAATTTCGATCAATATGACGTCATGTATTCCTTACATCATCAATGATTGGCTGTAGTTTCCTAAAAATATTTTCCTTGTCTGGATCACAGTAAATGTGAACGTAATGCTGACAAGTTCGCTTAAAGATATATCCTGCCTCTTGTAAAAGCATTAATGATTTTATCTACCGATATCCCTTTCTTGAAGTACATTGGATCCGGATCGAGTTCCATCAAATAACAAGACAAATTGTCGAATTCGTCTCCCTCATGAAAACTGTTGGAAAAGTACAATTAATTCCAAACCCCCACGTTTGTGATAGTAAAATATAACACGTAATTCCACAGAATGGTGGATAATGATGAGCACAAAGACACTTATAATATGTCGAAATTTCATATTCCAAGTCAAACTTTCGCATATTTGCACTTGAAACTTCAAAGATATTACTTACTTTCTCAGTGCCGTGCTGTCGTGCTTGCTCTTGATTTACCTCCGATCTATGCAGCTCTAAATTTGTGATTGAGAAAAACTTTCCATATAATTTACAAGAACGCCATTCTCAGAAACGGTTGCAATGAAAATTATTTCAAAATTATTAAAAAATAAGAATATGCAAGAGAACTGCAAGGGATATCTTAGGACTTGATCGCATATTTTCTTAGCTTACTTTACTGCAAATATTTAATAAATCAGCGAAACTTGATCAGACACTAGATTACAAAGGCTGCATATTTTAAGTATACATTTGTAGATGGAATTACAATGGATGCAGCTACTACCTGCTTTGTTATAGGCCATGGCATTATAAATTGAGTATTTAAGTATAAGAAACGTGTCGTTTGAAAGTTTTTTCATATTGAGCCTTTAGGGGGTATCAAGCAAGTAGCATTTTTAAAAATTTATACTGAATAAACCACACATCGGTGATGATAATTCTAACGACTCGAAATACTTATTTTGAGAAATGTGAAAGTAATTGTGAGTATTTCAATAAAATTTCAACTTGTTTCCATGTTTTCATAAACTCTACCCAACTCGACGTGAAATAAGAGTACAACTTTCGTTCAAAGCAATAAAGAAGGCCACAGGGACTATACCTGTTTTTATTTTAATAGCAAATATCTTGCACTTCAGCACAATAAATAAATCAAAGTGTCTTTCAAGTTACAGTGAAACCATATTCAAAATCTGCAGCGGAAAGAACCTTCCAGTCGGAATTTTCTCAATAAAGTTTCCACTGTATAAGATGTTTATATATGGCTATGACTTTATTGGACCAGCAATACGTATGGTTTTGATCGAGCCTCTCACGTATATTTTAACTACTCTCAAATTATTCGGGTTTTCGCCCAAATTATTCGGGTTTTCATATCTTTTTGAAAATACATACTCTTATATACAGAAATTCAGCGATTTTTATTAATTGGGTTTCGTCAATCAAGGTATCACACAAGTCTGTCCGTTATCAGGTATGCTTGCTTTTGAAGTTTCATCTATGGTAGAGTAGTGGTCGTCGAAAGGTATTACAAGACCACAAATCATCCACAAAATCCATGGCCTGGGTCTGATAACTTCAGATATTGAAAGTAGGTGAGGTCATGGACATGAGCAACTATTTCATATTCTAACACACAAATTTTATATAGAAAAACTGCCTCCAAGATAGATATCACATTTGTTGACCATTGATCCGAAACGCATGGGAATGCAAATTTCGTAGAGATATTTCCATCTATTGAACAAAACTAAATAGGATGTTATAGATCGATTGCCACCATGGTGGAATGCGGAGCTGGGTCAACTTATGGAAAAATCGAGAAGACTATTTAATGCAGGCCAAGCGCATTAGTAATCAAGTAGATAGGGCCCATTACAAGCATGGAGGAACTTCCGCGAGTCAATAGGGTGTAATACAGAAGCATCCAGGCTTCGGAAAGTACCTTCTAAGGACCATAGTACTCCGTCCTTCATAAAAGGGGAGAACGGAGTCTGGACAACTACAAACGAGGAGCTGGTAAATGCACTTATTTGACGTCTACTTTCTGGGCAGCGGGAAGATAGGCCCGACGGTGTCGAGTTATGCAGAGCGGTACCACTAAGGCGGAAAGGATCAACTCCATAGTAAGCGAAAAAGCTATAAAATGGGCGGTCTGATCGTTTAATCCCTTTAAACCATCAGCGGTGGATGGACTGGGACCAATTATGCTTCAGAAGGCACTAGGGTACAAAATAAATGGTTAGTGCCGGCTTTTAAAAGCTATGTGAGGCTTGGGTTCATGCCTAGGGCCTGGTGGGAGGTGAGAGTAATCTTCATTCCTAAGACAGTCAAAACGAGCCATATCGAGGCAAAGGACTTTAGACCTATTATTCTCTCCTCCATTATGCTTAAGGTCTTGAAAAGACTATTTGAAGTGCATATAACAAATGTGTGACAGGGTAGCAGTGATATCCAGCATGCCTACACAAAAAGGACATCAGTACAGTCGGCACTACATATAGTGGTGTCCGTTATGGAGAAATCCCTGGAGTACACTCTGGCAGCATTCCTGGATATTGAGGGGGCTTTCAAGAATGTTAAGACGGAGACTATATACAACGGACTGAGAAGGGTATGAGTTGATAAGGTGACTGGATCCACTCAATGCTTCACAACAGAAAAATTAGCTCTTGCCCAGCGGATCTGATCGTGAGAAGATCAGTCTACAAAGGTACGTCACCGGAGGGGGTGCTACCACCACTCCTATGGCTACTGGTATTGGATAAAATCCTTATTAAACGACAGAGAGAGGCCTTTAAAACGGTTGCCTGTGCGGATGATATAGGATGCATATACAACCAGAAAATTTCTTTCTGCTATTAGCGAAAGGCTCGAGTAGGCGCTTCTTAAGCTGGACAACTAGGCCGCCATTAATAGTGGATTGAGTCTCCTCTAAAACAAAGCTAGTACTTTTTGCAATAAAAAGGTAGCAGCAAAGGTGCAGACTTCCCCTGCTGGGTGGTGAGTATCTTACTCTCACAAGCGAAGCAAAGTATCTCAGAATCATACTCGATTCTATGCTGAGCTGGAAAGCTAATTTGGGAGGACGTGTTAAAAAGGCCAGTGTGGCCTTCAACACGTGCAAGAGAACTTTTGGTGGTAACTGCGGATTAAAACCCAGGGTGGTACGATGGATTTGCATAGCCATAGTTCGTTCGATCCTCTCCTACCGCTCCACGATCTGGTGGACGCCACTGACGAAATATAACCTGGATGTGCTGTCAAAACCAAAAGTGTCGCTTGCTTGGGAATAATTGGGTGTTTGCGCTCCATGCCCACAGCAGCACTTGAGGTCATGATAGGTTTACTGATGCTAGATCTCCACTGTAGGAATATAGCGGCAGTTAGCGCTGTCAGGCTTAGAGCGAGAGTTGGTGATCGGAAATGAGTTTTGGACATTCCAATATACTCCAGAGGATACACTGAAGTGATTGCAGGAAAGACATCGACTATCAAATATCTTTCCCAACTTCTGGATGGAGTTTCAATGTAATGATGACCACCAGAAATGATTGGGATGGGAAGGATATGGTGGTAACATCCGATATTTCTCTTTTTACGGATGGGTCCAAAACGAGTGCGGGCACAGGGGCCGGTGTGTACTCCAGAGACTGCCAGTGGCACGAATCTTATAGACTGCCGGACAAATGTAGTGTTTTTCAGGCAGAGCTGGTAGCAATTTACTAGGCGGTAATATTGGCATCTATATGTAGAGTGTCCATGCAGCACATCTGTATATACACAGACAGCAAAGCAGCCATTAAGGCACTAGATGCTGTGCTGGTTAAATAAAAATTGGTGCAGTTATGTAATAACGGCCTTGAGGAATTTACTACACGGCACAAGGTGGCCTTATGCTGTTTAGTTCACCACAGGGATATCCCAGGCAACGATATGGCTTATGAGTGGGCCAAAAAGGGCTCATAAACGCATAGCTCCTGAGCAATAGCTTATATGAGGATCCCGATCGGATCTTTAAAATAGCAGATCATCAGGAACGCCTATCAAGAGGCAAAGCTTCAGTGGATCAACGGAGAAACCTACCGTATCGTAAGGCAATTATAGCCTGCATATGATAGAAATAGGACCAGTGAACTGCTTAATGACAGCAGAACAAATACCAGGAATCTAGCAGAGGTCATTACGGGTCATTGGCCCAAAGGAGACCATGCTAGAAGGCTGGGTATAGCGGTGAATGATTTCCGCAGGAGCTGTAATTATTCGAAGGAAATCGAATCTATCCAGCATGTACTCTGCGAGTCCCGCGCTTTGATGAACAAGAGAGGTAGGCTATTGGATAGCTACTTCTTTTCAAGTCTGGAGCAGCTGCAAAACAAAGGATTCAGATGCATCCTGAGTTTCCTAAAGCAAGCAGAATGGATAATAATGGGTAATTTTTAGGTTATCCCATGAGGACAAGGGGCACAATATATTTATGTCGATATATAACAATGAATGAAGCTTGGGTCTACCATAATATTTCAAAGACCAAAACCAGTCAACGCAAAGAAAGTCTGATCAATTTTATACGCTGGAAAAATTATTGCGTTCTTGTTCTAGGACACCAAGGGTATTTTCATGCATGATTACCTTCACAAGGACTAAAAACCACAGAAGCGTGCTAAATAAGCCTTCTGGATAAAGTAGATGAAGCCTATAAGAATTGGATCGATCAGATTATTACAGAAACTTTGAATCAAATGCATTAGTATTCAAGGTGAAAAATTAAACTTACTTATAGCTATGCATGCTCGCAAGTCGTCTAAGAATGGCGTAAACAAACGAACTTCATTTATTTTGTTTTTGTGAGAAAATACAAAGGCTATGAAACTGCTTGTGCCATTCACGATGAACAGTATGAACGTTTAAAAGATTATATAAATAACCTCTTAAGTGCTGTAAATTCATTATTCATTATTAATAATATTAATTCCATTGCTTAAGAGCATTAAAAAATTCTAGTTGAGATATGAAAATATGTTTGGAAATGGCATGCCAAGACAAACATTAATAGTTCAAAAGAACATCCCATTTATACTCTCGTAAAGTACAGTCATCTTCTACTCTAGAGAATATTTTCTGCGAAACATCCAATATAATATAAACGTATATATATGTATAAGCTAACTCACATCCTGTGATCCAGAACATACAATGTATTCATGTATGTCCTTAGAATTCTTGGGAATAAAGTTTTTTACTTAGTTTCCTTGACTTTTTATTTTAACTTCTTTCTACTATATTCCAACTCCAAGTCTAAACCGAAAAGGACATTCGACCTAGTTTCATTCTTAAAACTTTTGTTTCTTTCTTTAAAGGGCTATGCATAAAATTTTCAAAGCCATTAACTTCAACAGTTTTGAGAGAAGAAAAGCAACTTACCAAAACGACATTGAGGCTAAATCTACTGAAAAGCAGAAGCAAAAATTTTCCAAAAATCATAAGAAGTAGAAAAATCGTAAGTTGAATCCTTCTTGATTTCAAAGACGAAGAAGGTATTTTTTTTATCGTACAAAGATATAGTGAGAAGAGAATGTAAACAGTTCTTCTCTAAGCTTTCAGGATTCTGATTTTTTTTTTTTTTTTTGTTTTTACATACTTCGGGCTCCATCAAATGTGCATTTTCATTGCAAGTCATGTGAAAGGCTGAATTTCTTCTTTCTTAAAGGATGACTGGCAATGGATGCAAACCATTTTGAAAGTACATCAAGAATGAGGTAAAAGAGTTTTTCTGGGAATTTATGTTTTCACGGAAATTGCTTAGGTTTTAGGGATAGGAGGAGCAGCAGATGCTTCTAAATTACAGTTGAAAGTTTACGGTATGTTTATTTATTTATTTATATTTGCCTTGAAAGGAAAACTAACTCCCACACACAGATCATGCATTAGTTGGAATATTTGATTGCTTATTTATTGTGTCTTCCATTCCTTCGGGAAATGACTATTGCGAGGATTTTTGGTGGAAATTGACATCCTTACATAATTTATAAGAATAGTAGACAATTTTAGTTAGCTGGAAAATAATATTTGACAATTTTGACATCAAAGATTTCTAGAAAACACAGAATCGAACGAATTTCTAATTGAAAAAAAAAGAAAAACAGGCACGTTCTGAAATTATGTACGTATGTTTTTTTAATCAACTAACGTTAAGAAAGCGTTTTGTGTAAAAAAAATGAGGTTCCCCTGTTTTAGCACCAAGAAAGTCTTCAATTTACTACGATTACATAGTATGTTTTAACTAACATGTATAAATAATTTAATAACAATCAATCAAGAGTAGCAGTCAGTTGTAAATTTACACCTTTTTGTAAATTTACTAATTTTTTCTACAAAATTTGTAATTTCGCTACAATTATCTCGTAAAAATATTGTGTAAATATTACATCGGGAAAATGCATATATGGTATTGAAAAGAAGACTATAAAAGCCTGCTCAGACAGTCAAACTACTGATCATTATTTTGATTAAAATAGAGAGTACAATGAAGTACCTATTTTGTAGATGCAAGGATGCATATAACATAAAACGAATTTATATATACATATATGTGACTTGGAGCAACCTTGAAAGTTCACTTTCCACATTTAGAAATTCCGCGAGCTACTTAACCTCAGACATTGCTGCTCAGAGTAGTCGACTTTAACTAGATATTCACTCCGCGAAATAACGCCCAATGAATCAACTCCCGAAAGCGGTAAGTGAACTAAGACCCAAAAAGTTTGGGTCTTATTTCCTAATGAAATAAGGCCCAAAGATATTCAGTCCTCACACATAAATTTAATGCAGCAAATCCCTCGATGTACTCCCAGCTTCACGTTCAATCTACCTAAAATATGCAAAAAAGAACACAAAGTATCATTCAAATCAAATTACATAAAAATAATAGAATACTTATCTAATTAAAGCGTCTGGTATATCAATTCCTAGTTAAAATGAACTAGGCAGATGCCTTCTAAACAAGGTGTTCAATACAACCTGCATAAAAAGTGGCCACCATTTGATCTAAAAAGAGAAAGTAATCAAAAATCTACTTACAAATAATAACAAAATATAAAGAATTGTGCTTCCTACCTTATTACAGAAGATAATTCTGGTCAGGGATAACCTGAATTTCCTTTCCTATCATACAGAAGATAATTCTGGTCAGGGATAACCTGAGCGCCCTATTACTACAGAAGATAATTCTGATCAGGGATAACCTGAGTGTCTCAACTTTCTATAAAATCCTTTTACTTCTGTGTGCCCTCACGCATCACCACAGAAGATAATTCTAATCAGGGATAACCTGAGTGCTTGAACTCTCTAGAATCTTTTTACTTCCGTGTGCTTAGACGTAGCACCCCTTTGAATTTATTTCAGAAAATTTTAGTTGATTCATAGAAGATTAATATTTTGCTTCTTCTTCCTTTTCAGAATAAATAATTCAAGGGTGGCGGACTGCGTGGCCAAGTCTATTTGTTTTTGAATTGTTGGATTTTTTTTTTTTTTATTTTGAATTTTGTTATTGGATTTTATATTAGTTTGTAGGGTAGTTTTAGATTGAATTTATATTGAATTTATTTATGAATTTTGTGATATTAGATTAAGCAAATGAATTTATACTTGAAGTATTAAATAAAATTTTATATTTGAAATAAAAAAAAACTGAGTTATCCTCTCAACCGGCTCACCTCCGTCACGAACGAGACTAGATTTCACAAACAGATATGAAATAAAATCCAAACTAGATGACAAACTATCCAAACAACAACTGAACCAAAGCCCAAAATTCAGATCAAGAGAACAAGCAAATGAAATAAAGCCCAGAATGTTGATAATGGTGTGTGTGAAGTAATATGGCGTCGCATGGGTCCTCGGAGCGGCGCTTTCTCGCGTTGGGGCGGCACGTTTTCGCATGATATTTGTTTTAAAGTAAAAACGTGTCACATGGGGTGGAGGGGGGGCATGTACCAAATGTCAATGCGAAAACTTGCAGCCCCAACACTAGAAAGAGCAGCGGGAAATATTTCCATCATTTTCTGAAATGATTTTTGGGCTTTATGTCATCAGGATCAATTTTGTTCTTGAGCTTTATTTTATTGGCGAATTTTTGAATTTACATCATTATGAAATAACGCCCAAAACCGATAAGGGAAATAAAATCCAAAAGTGTGAAATAACACCCAAAAATTTTGGACATTATTTCATATTTCACACGTTGAAATTTATATGGAACTTTTGGGTCTTATTTCACTTATCGCTTTTGGGCATTATTTCATTGGACGTTATTTCCCGGAGCCTCCACTATGATTGGATACTCCATTCTAGGAGGGCACATACAGAGTTGATTGATATTCAAGTGATATTAGAGGGAGACAGAAATAGCAGTGGACATCATCTTGTATTCTACAATTTCAATAAACTGTACAAGGCATACAAGGAGATGGTTGGAAGTCTGTTCTTAAGCTGATGACAGAACCTTCAACAGTATGTTTTCAAATTCAGAAAAGCTTCTCAGGAGACAAGTATAAATCATTTGTGGAAATAATCACAATACTGGTATAAGTTCAGAAGTTTTCTCCAGATGTTAAAGGCAGAAACACATCCAAGCAAGCCTCAGGCCTGGCCTCTCTTAGGCTTCCTCGCAGCTCGCCACAAGGCTTGCCTCAGAGAAGTGAAAACAAAATGATACCACCGGGCTCCGTAGAATATACTGTGGCTCGGTGCTGTCATTTTAATTTTCCTAGTACATCTGTTGACAGAAGTAGGCCTGAGAGAGAAAAATTTCGAATATTGAGCAAAGCGCGCTTTGCGGCTGGCCCTGGAGGCTAGCTGCTGGCTTGGTTTTGTGTTGCAACATTTAAAAACCCTTCTTGGAAATTTGACAACACCTCGAGGAAGGCTCGAGGCTTGGATGTATTTCTGCCATAATAGTCTTTTCAATTCAATTAAATTAACTCTCGATATTCATCCAGTAGGATATTTGTCAAAAAGTATAAATTCATCCAATTTGAAAATATTTCTTAATCATCCATATAACATCCTTTAAGAGGATGATCAAATTACAGGAAATCTAGCTCTTCATGACGACCTACCACGCGACTTTTACTTCCTGATTTCTTTTAAAATTATGGGTCCTAGGGACCATGTAGTAAGATACACTTTCAACCCTCATATGATAATCGGTTTATAAAAACAAAAACTTTACCCAATTGTTGTAGAGCTTCACAAGATTCAAGGAAGTGTTTTCCATCGATTAGTCCCCAAGAGAACCATCTTACAAAACTAACTTCATCCCTCATATATGAAAGTTTATTAATCGATGTTATGAGCTTAGAGTGTGCTGATATGACAAGACCTTACTGGTAATTTGGGGCTACTTAAGCAGCAATCAAGTGACTTCTGCCGTTTGAACATTCTCTAAACAGAAACCGTTTAAGCGATTATCGAACTTTTATATGAGAGATGAAGTTTTATTTTGGAGATTGTCTCTTAAGTAAGTTCCATTTTTAGGGACTACAGTCAAAAAATGGAAATCGATTATATGGTGAAACTTTAGAATATTTTTTTTTAATATGGGTCATTTGACCAACATCTAAGATGAAATCTTTTATGTGGTATGTGGTATGAGAAATTGTTTTGTAAATTCGCTCTTTGGATCCATCCTCAGATGTGGTTAAAGATGAAAATAACTTAAACTTTATTAAAAAGGTAAGAAGAAGTAGACAAAAATGTTCCAACATTTGCAATTATAATACTTACAACAAACTCAGTAATTATCACTTTTCGGGGATAAAAAACGAAAACTTTACATTTCGCGCACTATTAAAAAAAAAAAGATAAAAAAATTTTAATTTTGTAAATGTTCAACATTTGAGAGTCCACGTAAAAATATCCCCGGTATTTATATTTTTGATAAACATTTTAATTTTGGAGATTGAAAAGACAAAGGCAGAGGCAAAAAGCAAATAATTTTGAGGAGTAACAATTATTATTAAGGTTCCACGAGTTAGTGAGTTCACTTCTAATCTTGTCACTGTTATCAATAATAATTTATCTTGTCTCATCCACCCGACATAGACTCCTCTGAAACTTTATGTTTTTTATGAAACCTATTTGTATTGCCATTTGCAGATTCTTTAGTGTTATAAGGACAAGAGTTAAAGACTCATGTTCATTTGTTATTTACACATCCGTTCAAAGGCGCCTAATTTTATTATTAATTTTGTCCATTTTTCAGAAAATCGCATCTGACAGTTCAATATCCAGAGATAGACCTGTTTTCAAAGTTAATTCTTACCTTAGAAAAACATGTAAGAGATAAATCTCTTCAATACCTCAGCCAGTCACACTCAAGGCCTTTGTGCTATTTCATTCAAATAAACATAACCATATTGGTGTAAACTATTTACTGCGAGATAGTGTGACAGCATAGGTCAACACAGACTCAAAGTTAAATGATTTAAAGTGCTTCGAATGATCCTTGGCTATCTGACTTTGGGACCCCATATAGATTTTTTCATAATGATACCGAGTATATAGAATTCTATTGTGTAAATCTAGTTCTGACAAATAGATAGATTAGGCCTCAATGGCTTAGATTAGAAAATCAATAAGTTGGCCACACCTAACTTGCCTTTCATTTTCGATCCAACCTTGTATCATTTGGAATATCCTTCTTCAAAGGGTAGATCACAAGAATGCTATTATTGACGCTCCTCTTGTATGTACTAACTTGGGCTCTGTGGGTGAAAATCAATTGGGGCTGAGTGCGAATTAGCTGTACGCCTTAGTTAGGATTGCTGTGTGAAAATTAATCTGGAACTAACTGTGTGTATTAGTCAATACACTGAGGACAGTGTTTGCCTCGGATGTCCAAATGTTAACGAAATACAAGAAAATCTGGCAACCAGTTGTTACCAGGAAAATCCTCCCTGAAAATTACTAATAAGAAAACAGGATCCTATTCAGAACAGCTCGGGTGCGTGGGTATGAGGAATGAGCAGTAAATAGTCAGTCATCCGTGAGGCGCACATCCCAATTGATAAATGTGTTTCAGTTTAAAAAATGATGTTTCAAAATTTCTATTTTTTCGGGAGTTGATAACTGTATTCTCTTGAGATTTTCAGATAGTTTAATGGTGGAAGTTTCGTTTCCCAAGAGAAAGTCTGAGAAATTTCTATTAGGCTCATCAAGAAAAAGTTTTGTACACCTGCAAGTACCGCTGTTGCTGTTTTGTTTTTGTTTTTTTTTTTCAGGGGGACAGGAGACCCTATTCGAAGCACGAAGGCCATAGCAGCACATTGTACTGTCCTGCTAGGAGCCTATTCACCATAACCTTCCTGTCGTCTTATTGAAGTGCATCAAGCATTGGTGAGGAAGGTTTTTCAGCTCATTCACAGATATAAGGGCAGACCCTAGAGAATCCAGTCTGCTCCGGGTGAGGGCCGGACAAGCACACAAAAAGTGTTCGGTTGTCTCGGGCTCTCCCTTCAGGCAGGACAGACACTCAATGCTGTCAACAGCTCCCATTCTTGTTAGATGAGCGTGAAGTGATCTGTGGCCGATTATTATGCCAGCCACAGTTCTAAATTGTTTCCTTCTGAGCTCCATAAGAAAATCAAAGATATTCCTATTGGGCCCATCAAGAAACAGTTTTGTGCACCGTTAAACACTCATGGTCGCCCATCTCTGCTGATGCTTCCTATGAACATCCCTTTGGATGAGAGATTCGATATTCGAGGTGGCACTGCCTCCGGCGGGTTCCAGTCCGAGGAACGGAGAATCAGAGCCACCCCTAGCTAAAACCGCTGTTGCTTACACCAAGATTCTATTGAAATTAGAAGCCTAACTGTGAACTTCTTTTGAGACGTCGATTTCTGTTAGATGAAGGTTTCTTCTCCTTGTAAATAGAATAATAAGTTTTCCATTTCAGTTTCATCGACAATAACGCGCAGAAAATATAGTACACCTCTCTGTGGGCATCTCTTGGTAACCACAATTGCCCCCAATTCTTCTCCTGAATTATCTGTGATTCCCTGACTGCCAGGAATTGCTTTTATCTATTTGATCCATAAGATGTTCTCTGTTAGTAGATTCCTGTACCGTGCATAGACTTAAGAAGGTGTATTGGCTCTTTTTTTTCTGTAGCTCTATTTCTGATCTAAACGCCAGATTATAGAGGGCAGTTGTGGTTAGTCTGTCTCTTAAGTATGTTGGATTTATTCATTAATACCTGTGTACTTCGTTTCTGATAATTATCTAGCAAGTGACCACCCTATTTCTAGATGGTACTTCAACAATTCTCCACATTTTCGATATATTACCTAGAGTTTAGTTTAGTAACATTTAGAGGAATGTTTGGGTAAGAGTCGGTAACAATTTTTCTAGTCTTTGTTGTACTAGTCATACTGGCAACTTGTCATCAACTGCAGACGATTTGATTGAGATAATAAATCTGACGATCAGTTTAACTTAACTCCGGGCAAATATTCTGTCAGAGAAACTTTTCTTCATATTTGAAGTTTTTAATTCGAACCGTATCTCTTTGGAGTCGTCATGACTTTTCTTGAACCTACTTAAAATCATCTTACTGTACTTCCCGACATATAACAAGTGTAGAGTTTTGTTGGTTTTATGTTATAAGATCGATTCCGTTAATATGATTCTCAGAGAAGAATATTTAGAGTTTCACATTTGCAAGCAGATCAACATTAATTTCACAGAATCTCATCATTCAGGGCTTAGTAATATTGGCTTAGTTGATATTCCTTTAGTCCTGTTCCTTTCGCCATTGTAGGTCTTAAGAGTGAGTGAAGTAATCTGAAGCAAAAATGATCTCATGAGATCTAGAGATTAGGTTTGGAATGTGAAGAAACATAATTTTTGATTGCCTAATTTCCAAGAACCCAGCATTTTATTTTAATTTTATTATTCCTCCTGGGAACACAGGGCTTCCACATAGTCTCCCCATCAGGCTCTATATCCCAGAATCGGCTTCAGTTTCTTATATCGTTTTATATTTTTAATTATGCTAGGAGATATGTATGCTGCACTTTCATGGTTGTTGTTTTTTACGCCTTTGCTTATGATGGAATTTTTACAAATATGTAAAACCTAGCAAATATTTCGTCACTTTTCTGGTGTATATATTACGGTGATTTCAGGAAAGAGGGTAGGGATATGAGAATTTTTTTATATGCATATTAATGGGTGATATGGAAGAGTGGAAGGTATAAAAGTCTAAATGAAGCTAGGTAGGAAAAACAATGCAGGGCAGTGTCGCAATTGTATTCGAACATACGATAACTGGGAATCCAGTCAGTGCGCTTAGTAAATAAGCTAAAAAATTGTAAAATTGTTATATAATTTCCAGTAACTACATACTAAACTCATCAACATTGTTTGCAATTCAATAAGCCTATTGTAACGTACTTGCCTTGATTTTTGTGTTTTCTTTTTTTCGGCTGGTTCGGCAATGATTTATTTTCGATAGTATACTTATTGAGGCCTTTCCAAGAAAAAAAATAATAATCCAAATTTTGTATAAAAAATTAAATAAATTTTGGAGGTCAGTTTGACTAGAGACCTCTCAGAACTTTGGTATACATTCACACAAAGCTATAGTGAAATGTTTATTTCCTATAATTTTGTTAAAATCAACTATTACAGGAAGATAAATAAAATCCTTGAGCCATTGATTTTCGCTAAAATTTCCTCTGATTTAATCTGTAGAACGTGGCCCAAGGAGTACTTCATAAATTCGATTTATTTCCACGTCGCTAGTCTTGCAGCGAATTACTGAGCCTTCAGCATATACATATATATATATATGTAGAGATGTAGTAGCAAACTATATAGTCAAGTGTATGTCTATATACATTTATGTACTTGCGCAGGCATATATAGACCATCCTACAATAATTAGTAATAATTTAGGATGGCAACTTCGTTATACACATTTGCCTGTAAATTCCTTCCCTAAGTCTATTTTCCGATGCGTTCAGGCACTCGGATAGTTAGTAACCTACGTAGACAAGATAGACAAGAATATTGTATTTATGTATATATGTACTTGTCATCCACCTCGGCACTTTACCTAATAATGTTGTAATTCCTCTAATTATGATTTATAGACTTGTGCTTGCGTAAACACGTACAGTGGATTTATCAATGAGAAATATGCAAATGTTGTGAAAGGTTTGGAAACATACGAGTATAGAGTATAGCTACTGTGCCTACATAAACCTAGTTGCGAAAAATTTAGCATACGGAAATTTGTCATGAAATTATAATTAGTTTAGGGTGGGGGAGGAGTTTTGGGATGAGTGCATTTCCAAATAACAGCCGCGGGAATATTCCAACCGCAGCTAAAATTAGTTCTGCACAAATTATCAATATTTACAACAATTAAGCTGTTTTCTGAAATTTACATTTGTTTGCAAAACATGCGCTTATTATAGTTACAATCACTAATATGTGTGGGGTTTTAAAATTTTGTTAACTTACATTTGGGTTTTAACAATTTTTTTGCGAATTCAGTTAAAATTTTTATAAAATCAATATTATGTGACTTTTTTTGATAAAAATTAACCAGGTGTAGTCTACTATAAAAATAACAAATATGGCTTTAAGCCTAGTATCGAGTTTGAATGAAATGTGACATTTCCATACAAATTTTAGCGCTGGTGGTAAAATCGCAAGCAAACATTTTATTGATGATTTTACTAGTGCAACGCGGAGTTCACTGGTAAAAAGTGAAATTTTCGTCTATTATAAGACATATGCCGCTTTTTATGTTTTACTGAAGATTTTAGAGCGCAGAGATTAAAGCATAACATGGAGTTCAGGTGCTGGTAAAATTTAACGCGGTCTCCAAAAAATAGCATTTTAAACCTAGTATCGAGTTTGGACAAAGTAAAATTTAACACGGTTACCAAATTGATCACATTAAAGTCGCTGGTAAAATTTTGACGTATGTTAATTTGTTGAAAAGAAAGCGACAATTACAATTAAAAATGGACTTTTTTAATCTGAAAATTGCTAACAGAGATTAAATCCTTCAATAAATTAACAAAACAATCTGAAAATTTTCAATTAAAATTAAAAAAAAAAAATTAAAAAATTTTTTTTTTAAATTGTCATAGAATCAGGAAATGTCATAATTTTAACAGAATTTTAATGCTCAGAGAATTAAAATGCTCAGTAAAATAAGTGAAGACCTACAAAGCGCCATCTATCTTTAAATAGAGAAATATTAACATTTAAATTAAAATTTTTACTTGCGATTTTACCAGCGCTAAAATTTGTGTGAAAATGTCTCAAACTCGATACTAGGCTTTAACGCTAGTAAAAAATTTACGTCAGTATTATGTGGAGAAAACGAAGTGACAACTGTTAAAATCGCAATTAATCGGAAATATTTTTAAAACTGTTAAGTGATTATTATTTATAAAGGATATAAATCATCACACCGATGACGAGATTATTGTTGCGGCAGATTTAAGTGTGTATCGTCGTATTGTGAACAATCAAAGACATGTCAAAGTTTTACCAGAAATTTAATGCTCCGCATATTAAAATGATCAGTAAAATAAATGGTGACTTACAAAACGCCATCTATCACATAATAGAAAAAAATGGAACTTTTTACTAGTCAATTTCGTACTGAACTAGTGAAGACGTCAGTAAAATTTTTGCTTGGTATTTTAACAACGGTAAAATTTGTCCGGAAATCTCACTTTTTACCTGAACTCCGTACTGTTTTACTCGAATTCTGTACTAGGCTTAAAATGTTGGTAAAATCTTTTGACATTAGCTGTTTCTATGACAATTTTCTAATTGTTTTCTTTTTTTATTTATTTATTGAAGGATTTAATTTCTATGGCAATTTTCGGATTGGCCCCATTGTCCTTCGTTTTTGTAAATACGGATTTACAAAAATTAAAGGTTCCTCCCTGCTACTCAATGTAAATTGTAAAAACGTTTATCTAAACTATATTAATAATTTAAAGTATTTCACCAATAAAATTTTTAAACAGCTGTCACTGTATTTTTTCCAACAAATTATCATACGTCAAAATTTTACCAACAATTTTAATGTGAAATATTAGGAGACCGCGATAAATTTTACTTTGCCCGAACTCGATCCTAGACTTTAACGTGTATATAAAGCAGCAACAAACAATTAAATAACAATAGTATATGTGAGGTACTTTAGCGAACGCAAAAGTTATAATCATGTGCTAAGAACAACCCAAATAACAATTTTTCCAATTTTTGGTGAATGAAGGTGATGGGTAGTTTTATAAGGGGTATATAATGGTTACTGGGTTATATAAGAATTTGAGTGGTTATGTAAGTGTTTTATAATATTACCGTAGTTATATTAAAGTTTTTTAAAGTTAATGGTTATCATGGAAGTAAGTTACTAAAGGTATATATAACTTATAGTAACCATTACTAGAAGGTATATAAGAAAGTTTTTTAACTGTTTACATCATGACGTTAAATAACTTATTGATAAAAAGTGTTCATTGCTGTTACCCTTATATAACTCGACAACATTCAGTATTTAGGTGACTTTAGTAAAAATTGGGAAATTTTGGTAAAATATCGCAACATTTTTTGGTGGCCGTGAAGTAACTACGGTGACCGTTATAAATACAAATGACTTTTAGTATCGAATGGAGCCATTATAAAACGATTTTCATTTATTTATGGCGTTTTAGTAACGAAGGTGACTGTTATAAAAATTAGAAACTTTTAGTACCGTCAATTTTTTCGTATTTGGCCATTTCAATATGCATTTGCGGAGCGTACATCAAAAATTCTTATAAGAAGAACATGACACATACATTTTTTCATTACTTTAAGATATATAAGATTACCAAAGGTAACATATTATGACTAATGGGTATATATGGTAGTTCCTACTATTTGTATAATATTTCTAGAAGTTTTATAAGGGTAATTAAGTTTATATAACAGAGCCAGAGTTTATATAAAAGTAGTTGAAGTTTTATAATGGTAATTTGTTCATTTAAGTAAAAGCCGCCATTTTTTCATCTGTGCATTGCAGATAAAAAAGAAAATGTCGGTTAAGCCAAATTTTAAATTGCAGATATATTGCTTCCATTTTATTTTTATATGAAGAAAATAGATTTTTTGAGGTATATAACATTTATAAATTTTGTTATATTTAATTAAAATTATTAAAAATTGCTTACTTTTGGAGGGCTCTGTTTTTTTTTATAAAAGTATCTATGATGATATTCACAGTAAAATTTCAATTGCAGCTGAATTTCACCACGTACATGCCGAAAAGTTGTAATTCTAAAATGTAAAAATATTAAACCCTTACATTATAAAAATATCGAAATTCTATGTCGTGAATATTTACATTTTATTGTTTTATAAAGGTAACGAAAAGTAATTTTCCTAACATTTCAATCACTAAAAGCAATCAGTCTGAGAAAATTTCAAGCCTTGTAGAAACATTACCATCCCTATTATAAACAAAGTTTATAAAGGTAACCGAAACAGTACTGCAACCACTGCTATGACCAAAATAAGTTAATCAAGAGCACCATGGGTTATATAAGGGTTATATAAGAAGTTATATTAAGTTATATTGTTACTCATTTTATAAAAATTTTAGTTATATAACCTTACCCAAATCAAGGCACGGTAATCTATATATAATCCTCCATTTAAGCTCTATAGGGGGTTTATAGTGGTTACAAAGAGGTTTCGAGTACTAGTCTATATAACTCAAGTTATATAATTTTGCAATGGAAACCTCACAGTTACTACTATATAAAAAAGGGAAGTAATAAATCCCACCTTATTGTTTCTGCCACAAAATAATAAAAGGAATACTTTTAAATGGCCAATTTCTTTTTTTGCTCGTTAATTACTTTATTTAGAAATTGCAAATATAAACCTAAGTACAGAATTATAAAAACAAATATCATTTAAATCACCACCGCTAGTGTAAGCAGGTTAATAACCAGTAGTGTTTTTTGCTCTTGGGCAGGGAAACGAGAGATTCTAAGCACGGACACCTGGCGGCCCATTATGCTATCCTGCTGTAAACCCTTTCACCAAAACCTTCCAGTCCTCTTAATGAAGCGCAGCAGGTCTTGGTGAGGTAAGTTTTTCAGCTCATTCACAGATAGGAGGTAAACCCAAGCATCCAGCTTGCTCTGAGTAAAGGCCGCACACAGAAAGTGTTAAGTTGTCTCTGGCGTAAGTGAATTTACATGGGGCGTTTTTTTTTTATTTAGAATAAATGAATGGGAAATTTTCCGATGAGGTAAAAAATTTACGTTTTTGAGGTGTTTTGTGGTGGGGTGCACGGTTAAAAATAATAGCATAAAATTTATACGAACAGGATATGTATTTCAGTCCGTATGAAAATCGGTATATGAATAATAAACATCTTAAGTATAGAATTATATACAGTGTATTATTGAAATTGTTACGATGTCTTATTAAACCGATATATATGCTTCAAATATACACTTTATCCATGAAAATATATAAAGCCGCTTGATAAGCTTCTGTATAAAAGTCATACCATAATTTCTTATAGTTGTCATATTTTCATTGAATGAATTTTTTAGAAACTATCATATAGTATCAATAACTAGTTCATACAGATTTTATAGGTTGTAACAATTATCAGATGCTCATATCAAACATATAAAAGGTTCTTATACCTTTTATTGTTCGACGAACCTGAAAGAGAAGAAAAAATTACCACATACAAAATAAAGATAAACCAAGAAATCTTACCTGCACCTGGAGTGTGCCACAGGTGTAAAAGTCCCTCGACGACATAGAAAGAAAGAAAAAAATGAATTAATGAAGTTTGAATAAAATGAATATACAACACTGAACTTAACAATAAAAAATTAGCTATATATCAATAAAGGCGTTTTTTTGTACATGCAAACAATCAAAACAAACAACATAGAAGGCAGGAAATTATGTGTAATTTCCAGCCGTAACATGCACATATCTAATTAAACATAAAAAGGTACAATCAACTATGTAAACAAAAGTACATGTAGAAGATAGGTGGACATTTCAGGTGAGAAAACACCCAAAACAAGCTCACCTGCACAGGTGTCCACCAATCTTAAAAACATTTAAAAAACCAAATAAATTTAATAAATGTTGTACATTACCTGCAGATTATGGTATCCAGCGATGAAAAAATCAGCACACATCACACAAAACACTTTTAAATTAATAAAATTAATAAAAAACAAATCGCGCGCGTTTGACGTTTCTCGATTTATAAACACGGCGAAACTTCATGTTCCCATGACATTTGACGTGTTAAACCGGGGTAGAATCTTCGCGCGATTCTAATGGCCGCGTTCATTTCGCGGTATTTTTCGCGGGATTCGCGTAATTCGCGATTTTTATAATTACTATTCACACTAACGAGTGCGAAAGAGAAGTACCGTGCGAACAAGACAAAACAGCAAAGTCATGAGAGGAATTATTTGGAATGAACTAAAAATGGCGCGTCGATAAAGTAGACCAGAAATTCGTAAAAATTAATGAAAATCAAGAAAATTAAGAGTAAATCTTTATGGTAAACATGCCAAAAAATGTAAAATCCATTTTGGCATATACCAATAATAATCAAAGGTCTTAATTTATATACAAAAGGGCAATATTTTGATAATTTCACATTATGGATAGTGAAATTGAAACAAATTTGTCTATAAAAGGCGTGTCATTCCTTCATTCGATCTCTTTTTCTTTCGAGTTGTCATTTAGTTAAAATATGCCAAGTTGGTCATAATTTACTTTATATGCAAGTGTTTTTTGGGATTAATAGTGCTTCAGTCATTTTTTGAACTTAGAGTTTTTTTCATAAAATTTTTTCATCAGTTCTACGGAAGAATTTGAGTGAAAATTCTGGCTCTAAATTTTGTAGCCATTGTAATTTGTGTATTGTACGAATCGACAAAGGGATTCAATAAATTGGTGTTCTATAAAGAATTTATTGCTAATAATCATCAAAAGGTAATTATTTTATTCATTTTCTAAACAATTTGAGGTTAAGGGACGAAAGTAATCGCATGCCATAAGGGTACAATTACTGGTCATAGATTAACCAAACAAATTGAAATTTAACTAATAAATTTTTCCTTTCAGCATTTATTAGGTGTATTAAATTATAATTTATTGTGGTGACATTTTGTTAAAAATATGCCTATATGGTATCTTTAGCAAGACATGTCTAAACGATAAAATATAGCTAGAATAAATTATTGAAATTTAATTTAAGTTAAGAGTGAAATTTTTTTTTAAACAATTACATGAATAAAGAATGAATTAAAAATTGCATATGTGTGTCAGTTATTAAGAATATTTGAGTAGATTTTTGTTTAGTTTACTTTCATTAAGGAAATTGAAATTTTGAATTGTGCTAAATTTAATTTTAAGCGTAAAATTAGTAAATTTGTTAAAATTAATGAATTTGATGATTAAAAAAAATGAATGACAACCAATGATATATTTTTTATCGCTACACCAACTACCCACCATTTTGAAATTTTCAGAACACCACAAATGTCTGTGTTGCTTATCGGAATCGACGAAATTTGTGAATTTGTAAACGTAAGTCATTATATGTCAATTACAGGAATTGACATATAGTGAATTAAAGTTTTTGTTTTGTTCTCTTTGCATAATTTCAAAAACATTTATATTGGAACCCAATTCATTCTCGCTGGAAGATACCCGAACCAGGGTATTTATATAGAAGACAAAAAAAGTTAAGCCTTTAATTTGTTTACAATATGAGAAGCTATTACCCTTACTCTAAATTTTGACCATCAAATAAGTACTTCAACAACAAATATTTCGTATTTTTATTCAGATATAGTTTTTATTTTTATTCATTTATGGCTTATAAATAATGTAAATTTTGTTTGTTCTACGTGATAATGTAGGGTTATAAGTATTTATATTATATCAGTTAGATAATTCTATAATAACTAAATCATTTTCATTTAAAAATTAACGAATTTCATATGAATTATGAAAATTATCAAAACAAACGGTCTCAAATTTTTGACACATAAGAAAATACTGATATTTATACATTAAAATATTAATTATATTCAAATAATTAGGCAACTCATTTTGACCATAGAAAGAAATTTCTAATGAAAATAGCATGTGATTAGAGCGATAATCTGAATTTACAGAAATAAATATAAACAACAACAAAATTTTTTTTTTTTTTTTCGATCTATACGCACAATTTGAAACATGTCCAGGTCTTATTTACAGAATTTCAGTTTGCATAGTTTAACATGCTTCAACAGTATACTATACGTCTACATGATCATATTTTCGTCCAACATTCGAACAAATCTACAGAAGAACTATACCTACCAGCAAAGGGCAAAGGAAAAAGTAGTTGAACGAATCGAACAAGTCAACTTTATTTTTTACTACTAGCTTTGTGTCTTAAATTCAAGGTTGTCTTCAACTTTTCTTTGACTAAGTTTATCTCATCCGATAATACTGTTTCTTTTAAGAAGTTGAGATCTCTGCTTCAAAATCTCTTCATTTTCTTCTATCACCTTTTCTGGAGGTTCTTCGATCGATTGAATTAAATTGAAATTCTTTTCCTAACTTCCTTTTGCGAACTCAATCATTCTTTAGTTTTACTTGAAGAAATCCAGTATTATTACAGTTAAATAAAAGTTCATATAAGGTCAATTTTAATGAGTTTTATTATATATATATATATAATTAACACAAAAACTTACGGTTTCATTTTTGGCGTTCGGTAACTTAAGGCAAGGAAAAAAGTTAAAACAAGCTTCACACCCTGCAATTTGCTCTTCTCTCGATAGCTTAAACTCAAAATTTTCTTCGCCTGCTTTCATTGTCTGTTAAACTTTTCTTCAAACTATGATTTCGTATGATATCCTTACCGGATGTCTTATTGCAATTGTATTGCTTCAAATTCTACATATGGATATATTTATAATAATTTCTAAGTACAATATAATTTCTTTCATACCTCTGATGTTATGATCAAACGGTGCCCTCTGCAAGCATTGGATCTCGTCAAAGGTGCACTGTGTGTTATTACATTTTCCTCGATTAAACTAACAACCGAATCTTCGAGTGGTCGTTTATTTAGATTTACGATTGTTTTAGTTTTAAGGTGTAAGATAAATGATGGGTGATGAATAAGGCTCTTAACATAGCTTTCAAAAATATATGGATATATTATCGCATCTTGACAATTTTCAAAGCACGAAAAGTCTTCGAATGAAATATTTGTGTTTCCTAGAGCTGAAAATGACATACAAATATACTTATGCAGATAGAAAAACATTATACTAGAAGCTTTTTTCCGTATATTCAAAAACAGTCTTTTTATACCCTAGATGAAATCTATAAGGTATACTAAGTTTTTCATTACGAATACGAAATACGAAAAACCACTTTAACGATCTTACTTATACAGAAGACAGGCTATATATTATATGATGGGCATTCATCTATGGTATCATAATCAGTCTAGACAAATTATAGCTTGTGTCTTCAACTATGTAGGTGTGCACTTTCACGAACAAATAAAAAAACTAAATGAGGATCTTTTAGGATCCGCGTAACAACTAAGTAATCAACATTGAATACTGTTTACGTTAAAACCGAAATATATATACTCGTATGTATAAGAAACTAAGCATCCGTGAAAAGGCTATAATCCAGGCATGGCCAAATTGCGGCTCGCGAGCCGCATGCGGCTCTTTGAATGAGTGAATGCGGCTCTCGAAAAGAAATGAAAAAATAAGTAATACATATTTAATAATTTATTCAAATTGCTAAAAAATTGGAAGTAATACATATGTATGTATAATGTTTAATATAATATGATTTAATAAAATCAATTATTATATTTGTGTATATTTTGTGCTCTTAATCGAAAATGTCTACAAGTGGGATAATTCCCGTAATTTTATACAGTTGTGTTTGGACTCACTTGAGATTTTCGGTCTTATGCGAAAACCTTTGTTATTCTTTAATAGAGGTTTTAAAGCCAAAAATGAAGAAATGAGTATACGAAAAAGGCTATTAGCGCAAATACAGGCTTAACATGTAAATGTTAAATGACGAAAATTTAACATAGGCTACCCCCTAGTTTAAAGCAATTTTTATTTAATTCTCATACTTTCATTTTCATCGGTTTTCGTGATAAATCTACTTTTTATTGCAAGTGCGTACCATATTTTCCGTTGCGCTGCTTCAACATAACTTTGCATTGTATGAGTGTGCAAGTATGAGTGTTAAAATGTCAAAACGAAATGTCTGCAATCCCTCAACCTAGCATTATAAGGCAAATATAAAGTTATTACTGATCTTTTTCAAACTGTTCTAAGTTTTATTAAAAAAATTCAGCTTTTTAAACGCGATTTAAATGCAAAAATGTACAATCACTTTACTCGTCTGAAGACAAGACTCTCTAAAATTGATGAAATAAAACTGAGTGAATACGACAGTAAATTAGGAGAATTATTAAAAGAATTTCATTTCCGATTTGAAGATTTGAATAATTTAAAGATTTCTCTAAACTCTCTTGTAAATCCATTCGAGATTGACGTAGTTAACGATGGATTATTGATTCCTCATTATATTTTGAATGAAAGTGCCACAGGAGAAATGGAATTATTAGAACTTCAAGAGGATCACAGTCTTAAAATGCATCACAAATAAACACAATCTACAAATGAGTTTTTCCAATAAGAGGTGTTTATTTGATATTCAAAGAAAAATGCCATTTTTTGAGATAAATGATCAGATCTTTATTTCATTATAAAGAGGAAGGTATGCCGTTAATAATGGAAAATAACATCAGCCAAATGACCACTACGACCACGCCTTCAGGACCATATACTTTTCATGAAATTTTCCATAACCAAATCGCAAAGTGGCTGCCCTATGTCCTTGATAGCCTCACGAATTCCATCTTTGAGGTCTTGAATCGACGCTGGGCTGTTGGCGTAGACCTTCTCTTTCACGTGGCCACAAAAGAAGAAGTCGCAAGGTGTTAAGTCACAAGATCTCGGTGGCCAATTGTGATCACCTTTTCGAGAGATAACACGGTCCGGAAACTTTCCGTTGCTTGTATGGGACATAGCGCCGTCTTGTTGAAAGTAAACGTTGTCCAGATCAATACCATCCAATTCCGGCCATAAAAAATCATTATTCATCTGTCGATAGCGCAATCCATTCACCGTAACTGTTGCTCCAGCCTCAATTTCGAAAAAGTAAGGTCCAATGACCCCGCGGGACCATAAATCGCACCAAACAGTCACACGTTGAGGATAGAGAGGCTTTTCAACAATAACTCTTGGGTTTTCTGAGCCCCAGATGCGACAATTTTGCTTGTTGACGAAGCCATCGAGGTGGAAATGGGCCTCATCACTCAAGATGAGTTTTCGATGGAGTTCCGGATCATTTTCATGCATTTCAAGGACCCAATCAGCAAAGACTCGACGTTGTTGATGATCGGCCGGCTTGAGTTCTTGTGTTAACTGAACTTTATAAGCCTTAAGACCCAAATTTTTATGCAAAATACTGTGTAATGACGTTTGTGGAATGCCTAATTCCAAGAAACGACGAGGAATGGACAAACCTGGGTTTTCTTCAACACATTCAGCTACAGCAGCAATATTCTCGGCTGTTCTTGAGCGACGTGCACGGGTTTTATTCTTCACATCACTAACTTGTACTGACAGCTCGAATTTTTCTACCAATTTCTGTATTGCGGTCCGACAAGGTGCTTCACGACGACCCAAAAATGTTCGAGATTTACGAACCGTCTCTGCCACATTTTCACCATTTTTTTAGTGAATTTTAATAATTTCAATGCGTTGCTGAATCGTGTATCGTTCCATTTTTATTAATGGCGTAGTTTCTACTTGTCAAATGTTAAAAAATGACAGCCCCAAAAGTGACCTCTACCGAAATAGCGGGCTAATTAAAATAACACCTCTTATTGGAAAACACTTTAGTATCACCATCAAAGTACCCTAATTTAAGGAAAGCTGCTAGCAGATTACTGTCCATATTCGGCATAACATATTGTTGTGAGTCACTTTTTTCAACAATGAAGTTTATAAAATCAAAGCACCGTTCGCAACTCACAAATGAGCATTTAACGGAATTAATTCATACCGCGATTACTAACTATGAACCCAATTTCAGCAAATGCTCGGCTAAATTACAAACACACATGCCATCTACCAGCAAACAATAGCTTAACTTAAATATATGTATGTATATGTTTGAAGACGTATTCAAATATATAAAAATTCCATGCCAACTTATGTTTTTGGTAGTTTATTTTTATGTTGGCTCCCGTCACGACAGATTATTGGAATTCGGCTCTTCTTGGAGTGAAGCTTGGCCACCCCTGCTATAATCATTTAACGAGAAACTTGAAACTAACCTGAACAAACAAAATCCATGTAGTTTACTCTTCATTTATCGCGTTTAAAATTATTTTAATTTTCACAATTTTTTTAGAAAGATCGGGATAACCAATGGTCATATATATGTCTTCGTAAAGCATTTTTCACAAACTGTAATCACTGTAATTTACATTTCGAAGTCTGAACATTAACTGTCACCCAATTTTCAATCCCCGGTGAAAATCTTAAGCGACGCTCATGTCTTTATACTTATTTCGTATTACTTTAATAGGCATTTTTATAAAAATCGCTGTAAGTTCACGGTATTTTTCAATTCTCATGAAGGAGATACGAAAGTGGTAGTATTTTATAGTTGCTTTTATTGAAGAGCATTGTATGCGTATCTCTTTTATCCACAATAAGATAGAGTTTATATTATTATCATATAAAATTTATACAGGCTCTTATGCATTTAACTATTATTGGGTATTCTTTCAGATTTATATAAAATTCATATAAATAACTGCAAACATTTTGTATACCGTTGTTTCATACTTTACAAATTAATAGAATCTATACGAAAAATTTTATAAGTGGAAGTTATAAAAGAAAATATATTAAATTTAGTAATATATTTCTAACCGTGTGGTAACTACACCCCTTGGACTTATCCAGTTTAGGCCTTGCGTGATATATTTTTTATTGCAATTTATCTACGAAAGTTATTTATTTTAAAAATCTTTTTAATATATTTTATTTATTGTTAGTAAAATGTAGTTAAAGATGTAATCTTTTTTTTTTTTTTAGATTTTTTCCTGTCCAATGTGATTAATTTGACTGGTATTACAAAAATCAGAGTATTAACATTTAAAAACTACTTTACAACCATTTAAGACCATAAAATATTTTTGCCCGCCTAAACCGTTCGCTGACAAATGAAAAACTTAAAACTCGTTTTTATTTCGTTTTCCCAAATACCCCAATCCGATCGTAGTTTAAACCTGTTTTTATTAACTTTGCTCTCTCAAATTGCAAATTATGCTGAATAATAATAATAATTTCAATCTACAAAACGGAGTTCGTGTTTTACTATTATATTCACGTTACCTATCAATTCATACAGTTTAATTACATCTATCAATTTTCAATGCCCTCCAATTCAAATATACACCATGGAAACGTGTACATATCACACTATATAATGATATCATCCCTTAAAACATACTCTAATTCTCAGAAACAATGGAGGATTGAAAAGATTTTCATCCCTGGTAAAAGTATACTAAATCGAGAATAAAGGCAATAAAAATTTCCCATTCATAAATGTTGCACTAAAGTACAAAATAACAAAAGTGAGAAAAAGTAAGTTTCCCAGTTAAATGTAATCGCGAAATTCATTTGCTTCTGGGTTTGCTCGTCGAATTTATCAGAAATTTCACAGCACCCTCAATGGCCAATGCAAACTGTGAACCAGTGAGCTGTATACTGATATATTCCCCGTTTTTAGTACTTTGCCCGGGGAATTTTGCACTTTTTCATCCCCATATCTTTTATATTTCATTTTGTATGGCTTCACTTTAACTTCCGCTCTGAATGTGGCGCTCATGATATTTCGTTTTCAATTTCTAGTTGAACATTTTTCATAAACATTTGTAGATGTACCTGCACAGGTATGCGTACGTATTACACCATGTGCTATATGAGCGTGCTACAGAGAAAGATGGAGAGTTTGTACAGAACATTACGCTTCAGTGGTATTTTTTACGATTTTCATGTCTCAGTTACCAATTTTATTTAATTATGGAGGAATTATGTAAAGCTGAGTGCTGGACATAGCCAAAGATATAGGTATGTAGGTAGATATATATAGATGTAGATATATATAGCCGCAATTTAGCAGCCATTAAAGATTCTGACTGGAGATCTAAAGAATTTGTTGCGATGTTAGCTTCTGTCTAACATATCACTTTTATAAAGGTGTAGTACCAAATGGAATTACTTAGTTGTAAGAGCATTTAGGTTGCAGGAAAATTAGATCATTTATAAATAAAACATTCTTTAAGAACTGCATTTAAGGACATTATCAAGATTTTGCACCAATTATAATGCCTTTGTACAATACATAATCTCGTATATAGAATCAAAGTATTTTTTGTATTATGTTGGCATTAAGGATCGGAACGTTGGAAGATTTTGTTGGTATCAATAGAAGTGGAAGTCAGTACAGTACACATCTAGAACTAGAATTAGAGCTACTCTGTACTGTATTCAATTCAATTCAATTCAATAATTTATTTAATGTGTACAACAAGATATCTTTTAATTTTGCATACGAGATATAAAATGGAGAGAATTAAATAAAAAGAAAAAAAAAATTTTAAGCTATCTTACAACTATGTGCTTACAATTATCTAACTAATATATAAAGATGAAGAATAAGAAAAAGAAAAGAAAAAGAATAGAAAGATGAAGATATGATAAAAATCAACCTGCAGTTATTTTAGGAGCGGACCCAGCTCATGCATTCGCGACCTCAAACCAGTTCAGTGGATACTAAATATTGAATTAATTTCTCTCTGAAAATCCTCGTCGAGCTAATCGTTCTGATATCATTGGCAAGAAAGTTCCTTTTACGCGCAATGTGGACAAAGTAAGAGCGTTGCCCAACTAGTTTGCGGAATCGGGGTATAAGTAGGCTGAAATGGCGGTGCGATTGCAAGAAACCCAGGTGTTCGAATAAGTACAATGGTGAACGTGTGTTTATTAGACGATGTAAGAAACTTAGGGCAGTGACATCACGATAAGCATTCAATGAACACCCTAGAACTGAGGGAGTATATTGTGATACATGATCAAAGCGACGTAGTCCATAAACAAAACGGACACAATCGTTGAATGCTACATTAAGCTTACGATTACAGGCTGCATCGAGGGAAGAGAAGATAGTACTGCAGTAAACAAAATGAGGAACAAGTAGAGCCTTGACCAGTTTGAGTCGCAGACCAACTGACAATAACCTCCCTGAAAGCCATAACCTGCGGAGGCCACCATAGATTTTTCGGACTATACTACAAACATGAGGGCAGCAGGTTAGTTTGCTGTTAAGGGCAACTCCAAGGCTAGTAACCTTTTCGGAGAAAGGTATTATCTCATTATTCAGCAGTATGGGAGGCAATAACTCCGTGTCTAGTACCCCACTATAGAAGGCTATGCAGGTCGACTTCTTCGGATTGAGAAAGAGCCGGTTAGATTCAGCCCAAGCGGATATTCGATTTAGATCGCCATTAATGCGAGCAACACAGTCCTCCTGCAATCCAATAGGTCTAGACAGATAGAGCTGTACGTCATCAGCATATATATGCAAACTCGCATCCATTACCACATGCGGAAGATCATTTATAAACAATGAAAAGAGTAGAGGACCTATAATGGAGCCGTGTAGAACTCCAGAATCGATGGGAAGGGAGTTAGATTTAACTCCATCAACTAGAACTTGTTGGAAGCGATTGGATAAAAATTCGCTGATCATTCTAATTGCAGTTCGGGAGAAAAAGAATTTGTCATGTAGCTTGTGTAGAAGAAGTGTGTGGTCAATGCTGTCGAATGCTTTAGTAAAATCAAGCAGAACTAATATAGATAGATGATTATTGTCTAGCACGCCTCGAATATCTGTAGTGACTTTAAGTAAAGCAGTCTCGCAGCTATGCCCAATGCGGAAACCAGACTGACATCTGAAGAGCATGTCATTCCGATCGATAAAATTAATTATTTGCGTGGTCATTACCCTCTCCAATCAAGGGCGGATCCAGACGTTTGCTCTAGGGGGGGGCGATCGCCCCCATCGCCCCCTATAACCGCACTTGCCATCAGCTGTGGACTGCTCTGTATAACTTTCTCATTTCGTTTTGGCATGAAAATTTCATTAGCATTCAGATATCGCCAGAGTTCTTTTATCTATATAATATAAGTTTTTGATCCCGTAAGCATAGTAAAATTTAATCCCACATAAAATTGACATTATACACTTCTTGATTGTCTTACTACTGGTGTTTTTCATACATAGGTCGCTTGCATTTCGCTCAAACACCATAATTTCTTAGGCTGGACTACAATTTCTTGCCACTTAAATGGTGGAAGAAATTTTCGAGGAATGCTAATTAGGTAGGGTTAATATATATTATCCTATTTGCCTTAAATTAAATATTTGCAGTACAACTGAATCTGAGATTAATTACCCCGGCTATGATAATTTTCCCAACATACTACTTTTCATCAAAATACCCGGCTTTTGTGAGCTTTCGATCACAAAAAAGTGCAACAATGCTTGTACAGAAAATTCATTAGTGATTTAATTTTACATTTTTTGAGAATAATTTATGACTAAAAAGGAAAAAACAATAAATAACGGGTTTTCCAAGAAGAGGTGTTATTTTAATTAGCCCGTTATTTCGATAGATGTCACTTTTGGAGCTGTCATATTTCGACATTTGACAAGTAGAAACTACGCCATTAATAAAAATGGAACGATACACGATTCAGCAACGCATTGAAATTATTAAAATTCACTATAAAAATGGTGAAAATGTGGCAGAGACGGTTCGTAAAACTCGAACATTTTTGGGTCATCGTGAACCACCTTGTCGGACCGCAATACAGAAATTGGTAGAAAAATTCGAGCTGTCGGTACAAGTTAGTGATGTGAAGAATAAAACCCGTGCACGTCGCTCAAGAACAGCCGAGAATATTGCTGCTGTAGCCGAAAGTGTTGAAGAAAACCCAGGTTTGTCCATTCCTCGTCGTTCTTTGGAATTAGGCATTCCACAAACGTCATACACCGTATTTTGCATAAAGATTTGGGTTTTACGGCTTATAAAGTTCAGTTAACACAAGAACTCAAGCCGGCCGATCATCAACAACGTCGAGTCTTTGCTGATTGGGTCCTTGAAATGCATGGAAATGATCCGGAATTCCATCGAAAACTCATCTTGAGTGATGAGGCCCATTTCCACCTCGATGGCTTCATCAACAAGCAAAATTGTCGCATCTGGGGCTCGGAAAACCCAAGAGTTATTGTTGAGAAGCCTCTCTATCCTCAACGTGTGACTGTATGGTGCGGTTTATGGTCCCGCGGGGTCATTGGATCTTACTTTTTCGAAAATGAGGCTGGAGCAACAGTTACGGTGAATGGATTGCGGTATCGACAGATGATTAATGATTTTTTATGGCCGCAATTGGATGGTATTGATCTGGACAACGTTTACTTTCAACAAGACGGCGCTACGTGCCATACAAGCAACGAAACCATTGATCTTTTACGGGAAAAGTTTCCGGACCGTGTTATCTCTCGAAGAGGTGATCACAATTAGCCACCGAGATCTTGTGACTTAACACCTTGCGAATTCTTCCTTTGGGACCACGTGAAAGGGAAGGTCTACGCCAACAGCCCAGCGTCGATTCAAGACCTCAAAGATGGCATTCGTGAGGCTATCGAGGACATAGGGCAGCCACTTTGCCATTTGGTTATGGAAAATTTCATGAAAAGGATATGGTCCTGTAGGTGTAGTCGTGGTAGTCATTTGGGTGATGTTATTTTCCATTATAAACGGCATACCTTCCTCTTTATAATGAAATAAAGATCCGATCATTTATCTCAAAAAATGGCATTTTTCTTTGAATATCAAAATTTGTTGTATATCAAATAAATATCTAGAGATTTCCATTTAATCAAATTACATTTGTATAAAAATTTTTAAATTTTCATGGTACACAAAGAAAGCATATTCAAAGAAAATTAATTTAATTAAGTATTTTGCTAAACATTAGGAGTTCCAAATTTAAATTTCGAGCAATTGTTATTCACTGTAGTGTAATTTGAGCTGTTCAGATCTTGTTTTCTCTGTATACCTTGAAAATTTTAAAATTTATATGCAAATGTAATATAATTTAAAAATTTAATTAAATGCAAAATGAAGGGAAACTCTGGAGAAATGAAGGGAGAACGGTCCTTTTTAAAAATTGTTTTTTTTTTTTGTATTTTCTATTTCATTGGATTAGAATATAAATTTTTATTTATTATTATTAGAGCTCTAGGGGGGGGCGATCGCCCCGCTCGCCCTCCGTTGTATCCGCCACTGTCTCCAATACCTTCCCTAGGAAGCATAGTATACTTATAGGACGAAAGTCGCTCGGACCGTTAGGAGCAGAGTTCTTTGCCAGTAGTAATACTACAGAATTTTTCCACTTACGAGGAAATTGAGAGTACGTGAGGCAAGAATTGAATATGTATAGCAGAGAGCTACATATAACTGGAAGGAGAAGCTTAATAAATCTAGGAGGGATACTGTCATCACCAGTGGCATCAGATTTGATATCATCAATGGCCTCTAACATCTCAGAAACTGTTACACATCGGAAGCTGAAGTTTACTGATTGTTCTACAAAGTTTAAAGGAGCTGCATGAGCAACTATTGGAGTAGCGAGCGTAGACGTTGTGAAAAAATTATTAAGAGCGTTTGGATCTATGCAACACGTTGATTTATCGCTACCATGAATACCCCATTTACGCAGATTAGACCATAGTTTCTTTGGTGTTAGAGAAGGGTCGAGTATTCTGCTAAAATAAGCCTTTTTTGCACTTCTGATTTTCTCGTTTACTAGGTTTCTTACGGATTTATACATAGCACGACTCTGAGAAGTTTTGAACAACTTGTAACAACGGAAAAGATATTCTCTTTCAGCAATCATGATATCAATTTCAGGAGAATACCACGGACATCCGACATCTTTTATGCGCTTGGTCCGCTCAGGTGCGAATTTATCATGTAAATAATTAACCAATGCATAAAATATTTCTAATTGATCATCTACAGAGTTATAATTTTTAATAAGCTCCCAGTGAAGCACTGATGCCTCTTCGAGTAAACTCACAACATTAATTCTATTGTAGTTGCGATACTTTAGAACTCTGGGCTGAATAGTGAAATGGAACTCGTAGGATAGGAAGATGAAGTCATGATCGAAAATACTAAGCGGACTTAGTTGATTGAAGATTAAGACTTTGTTTACGTCAGAGCTGAAGAACATATCCAAGAGTGAAGGATTGTTGCAGTTAAAATAGGTGGCCTCAGTAGAATTTACCACGTTAAGATGAAGTGACTCGAAAAGGTATGAAAATGAGTCCACGTTTTGATCTCTACGTAGTATATTTACATTAAAATCTCCACCCAAGATTACGTTAGAATACTGATGGGAGATTTGGGTGAATACCTCTTCGAGCTCTGTAGTGTTCTCGGGGCAGAATTTGTTGGGAGGACAGTAGATACAAGTCAATAGTAACTTGTCTGAGCCACAGCCAACTTCCACACAAATAAATTCAATTTCGTAAATGCTAGAGTGTTTTATAATTCTAGATTTAAGTTCATCCTTTACGTAGACCGCCACACCGCCCCCAACACGATCTTTTCGATCGTTACGATAAAGTTTAAATCCTGGGATATTTACCATACTGGAAGGAATATGCTCGTTTAGCCAACTTTCAGAAACTAATAGAGCGTGCAATTTTGTGTCGCGAAATATTTGATGCATTTCAAACATCTTAGCTCTTACACTACGGGCATTTAGATGACAAATGTTCAAACCATTCGATCTGGAGGAAAATAAGTTATGCATCGTTCCAACACTGTCCAAACTTGTCATATTATTGATACTTTAAGTGAACTTATGAACTCACACGAGGATCTACAGAGATCGAGCTGAAATGGAATTCTCAAAAGAAGCAACATGCATGAGTAAGTCAACTCCAGGCAGAATAAGGATAAAGAGGTAACTAGTATGCATTTGACAACTAGGCTGAAAATAAAAGATTTAAAGATACTAAAAACTAAAAATTCAATAAGAAAAGTTACATTAACATAGAAGCTCAATAGATAATTTAGTCCAGTTAAGAAAGAAAGAAATGAAAAACAAACATAAACAAAAATAAAATCAAAATAAATCATAGAGTAATGTCGTTGTGTATGCATCAATGATAACAGCAAGCCCTGATGACGTTAATTTGAAATAATTTCACTCAGCTGTTCCAAATAGGTCAATTTAAGAGCGGGACGAGATTCATCTGGTTTAATGTACACAAAACCATTCCTAGCGCGTACAGAAAGCAGTTTGCCTTGACGGCGCAGATTTAGAGCCGTTTGCAGAATTTTGTTGTTTTTAGGCGAAAAACTCTCGAAACAATAGATCCGACTAGTGAAACCGCTATCGATGGTATTCAGCTTCAAACTACCATGGCTACTGAATTTCTCCATGAATGAACGACGTTCGCTGGCGTTTGGGAATTTAACGATTAATGACGTTGCCCTTTTATGATCGAGATTGTAAATTGGACGAAAAACCTCAGTATAAGATGATATAGTGTGGCCTATTTTAGCACACATTTTATTTAGAATTTCAGACGGTTTAATTTCCTTAGAGTTAGGTATGCCTCTCACCACCATATCATTGAGAGGTTGTATGCGACGAAAATCATCGTTATCCCGTTCAAGTTGGTTACACCTACTTTCTAGACTGGAGCACTTCGCAACTAATGTGTTTACTTGCAGTTCAAGGTTAGAGAATAAATCTTGCATTTGTGAAGATAAACGGTTTTCAAGTTGCTGCAATTTTCTGTCGAGTAAAGATGTAAGCTTTGTGATGAGATTTACTTCACTGATGTTAGGCAAATTTAATTTAGCATCACCAGATTCGTTGCTAACGATCGGCTCCCTTAATGCTACTTTAGCTCGAGTCTGTGCTGATGTAACGGTTGCACTATCCGAAATCTTTCTAGTGCGCTCAGCAGAATGCTGACCTCGAGATGGTTTTTTGGGTGACATAACTGAAGAGGTTATTGACTCGAAGATTGAACAAGTGCACACTAACTTTATGTTTTATCACGTAAACCAAGATGACAATCAATAATGTTTTAGCGGACTAAAAAAAAAAACAAAACGATCTGCAGCTGCATGAAATGTAATCGGTTTGGAAAAAAAATACAGGAGCTATCGCAAACACGTCTACTCACTATCACACATCGATCACACTATGCGTGAAAAATTTGCAATTCTTGAAATTTTTGTACGGCAATCCCGAACTTTTTGCGTTGCTACGTCATGAGGAGACTAATGTCTTTTGACAGCTACAGATTTGATTTTTAGAATTTACAAATTTTGTTTTAGATGCGAATCAAATTAGTATACGACCTGTGATACCACTATAAATTGAATACAGAATTCTTGAAGTTTATGGAATCAGACGTTTTGAATGAAGCAGCTTTAAACTCATATCTTTATGAAGAAGATCAGTCGTTAAAAGTCAACATACATTAATGATATAAAAACGAAAAACAAAATATATTAAAATGAAGCACAACACGATGTGTTCAGTCCTCACATATATGTAAGATCCCACGATGAATTTCCTACTATCAAGACGTTTATAAAGCTTGAGGCAGCAAGCTGAGCAATACTCCCTCAATGCCTAATCTACCTAAAAACGAAAAAAGGAGACACAAAGTATCATTCAAATTTATTTTATATAAAAATAATACTTATCAGCACATCAGCTCTCATTCAAAATTTGTTTTTGGAATGATTATTCATTCAATAAAAAGCTGCTGCTCCTCCTCTACCACTTATCTAATATATATATATATATGTATATATATGTATATATAAATCATTAATTAAACAACACAATTCCATAAAATATACTACAGTCTACTTACCTCCGTATATTTACAAATTTGTGATGAGAACCAGTGACATTACGTCAACCAGCTATCTGTGGTACATTCACACATCGCACCAATCATTGCTAGGGCAACACCAAGAGGCGAGAAGACGCAACTGGTTACAGCAACTGTATAAAGCCGACGAAATTCAGTATATGACTTTTGAAAATATAAACAAAATCTGTTCTAGGAAGCCAAAACTCCCTAAAACCATAACAAGCAACCAAGATACATTAGTTCTTCCTCAAGAAAAATGCAATGCCTTCGCATCACATTTCCAAGGAGCTTTCAAGGATAACTCAGGCATTAGTGACCCAACCTTCACTTCTAAAGTAAATAGGTTTGTCAGTACTTTTCTAACTTCACACGACCCAATTCCACAAACTTTCTTCTGCTCAGATAACTAAGCTATTTATCCAGAAGAGTAACATATTTTCACGAGCCCCCTACATGTCTTCGTCTTAACAAAGACAATAAACTCAAAAAAATCAAGCGGCCCTGATAAAATCTCAAATGTAATTATAAAAAAACTACCGCCTATAGCTTTCGACTTTCTAGCAACCATCTTCAATAATTGCATCAACAACTCCTACTTTCCGGAAATGTGAAAAATCTCACCCATCTTCCCAATACCTAAGAAATCTTCGTCGAAGGACATCAAGGATTTCAGACCAATCTCCTTAATCTCAAATGTGTGAAAGCTATTTGAAAAAGTCATCAAACAACAGGTTATAAATACCTGTGAAAACAAAAAGGTACACCAGGAGTCACAATTCGGGTTCAAGCCTCAGCACGCTACATTTCACCCCCTACTAAAATTCCACACAGATGCAACCAGACCCCTAAACAGAAATGAGTGCACTGTAGGCTGCTTTCTTGATATCGAAAAAGTTCTCGACTCGGTTTGGACAGCAGGACTCATCTTCAAGCTAAACCAGTTCGGTTTCCCTCCACACCTGAATAGGTTTCTCCACAGTTTCCTAACTTGTAGGAAATTCTATGTGGAACTAGAAAGCCACAAATCAAGGCAATTGAAGCAGGCGTCCCCAGGGCTCTATCCTAGGTCCGATACTCTTCAACATGTACACTTCAGACCAACCTCCAAACGTAAATGGGACTACACTTCTCTATGCAGACGACTACCTTACTTAAACAAAGTCAACTTTCACCTAAATAAGCTGGACTACTATCATAAAAAATGGGGGATAAAAATAAATGTCCAAAAGTCTGTGCTAATCTGCATTCGGAAACCGGCAAGCATCCAAATCAATAGAGGCTATTTACAACTCTGGAATCATTAAACCCACAGAAAAGGCCGAGTACCTAGGTGTGAACTTCCAGGAACTATTTAAGTTCAATTATCACGCGAAGGCCACCATTAACAAAGCCAGTATCGCTTACAACCTGCTCAGCCCAATAATCCATGTCAGGGATGGACACTCAACGAAGACCAAACTTCTGCTATACATGCAACTTATAAGACCTGTAATTTCTTACTGCTTTCCTATATGGCACTCGATTTCCCACACTTATATGGAACGCCTTAGCAAACTTGAAAGGAAGATACTTAAAACTTGCCCAGGGCTCCATAGAAGAGCCAACGGAAAATACCTTCGTAACGAAGTAGTTTACGAAGCGGCCAATGTCACCCCCATCAAGGAATATTTATTCGAACTTGCCGCGAAGCAACTAGCCAGAGTGCCAACTCACCCTAACCCAATCGTAAACAGCTTGCCGGATCTTCTCATACCGGAGGACTTTAAATACCTTTCACCCCTTCTCCTAATAAAGACCGAGGCTAGAAACATCTACTGTCTACATGATGGTAGAATAAGTTTTTATGACCATAAAGGTGATTACTATCGCGGGTAATCATAATTCAGCCACCTTTACTTAGAGAATGTCTCTGAAGTAAACCAATTCTTTAGGAACCAACGATTTCTAAACTCTCCCAATAATCCACATCCTATCCTTCCATTTATCCTTCTCCCGTCCTCCCATTAACAACTAACGCCAAAGAGAGAACTACTGATTTAGCGCATCACCCATAAAGGAAAGAAAACGAAAACGAAACGCAAAGTTTCAAGGAATATTAAGGACAAATATCAAAAAGAAGACAAACGACGACACCAAATCGGACTGAGGGCTAAAGATAAGCTCCAAGGATAAAAAGGAGACAAAAAGGTTATATCGAGGAAAACGACGACAACTTCGACAACACCATTCTTTTGGCAGAGTTGATCTGTATCAGAGTTAATCTGAGTAATAAAGAATCGTGTTTCCTACCTTTTCCACAGAAGATAATTCTGGTCATGGATAACCTGAGTTTCCTATCATACAGAAGATAATTCTGGTCAGGGATAACCTGAGCATCCTATCCTTTTACAAAGAAGATAATTCTCGTCAGGCATAACCTGAGTGTGCTATATTTTCTATAAAATCATGTTACTACCCTGATGCCCTCACGCACCATCACAGAAGATAATTCTGATCAGAGATAATCCGAGTGTCTGATTTTTTCTAACAAATTATTTTGCTACTCTTGTGCCCTCACGCACCAACAAAGGCATTTTGTCAATTAATTCCAATTGAAATTTATTTTTTGACGGTTGTTTAATTCTTTTTCCTTCTTTTTTTTTCCTAGAATTAAACCAAGCAAGAAGGCGTATCATTTTTTTTTAATTAGAATTTTTAATTTGTTTATTTTTTATTTCTTTTTGAAGTTTTGAATATTGTACTAGTTCATAGGTTAATTTTATATTGAATTTTTATTTAACTGAATTGTGATACTAGGTTAAGCAAGTTAAATTGAGTTTTTGAATAAAATTTTATATTTGAAGTTTAAAAAAAAACTGAGTTGTCCTTTGTACCGGCTTCCTCCCTCACGAACGAGACTAGATCTCACATGATGTAAATTACAATTGGTCATATTGTCTGATTTAATTAGATCATGAATAGAGTTATAGAGTTCATCCCAAGAATCATACAGTCTCCAGGGTGGGCCTCTTTCAGTAACAGATCCAGTAAGAAGCATACTACCAAGAGATCGATATAAAAAATCGCATTGAATTAAATCTCTGTCACCCAAAACTTCGGCCTTATTGAATGTTATCACATGTGTTGGATGTATTAGTATTAATGTGAGGCAAGAACAATAGCTGAAAGAATACATTTTATAGTTAGAATATTTTAATAATTTTAACATTTGGATATAAAGAAATTCTTCGTTTCTATTCTTACACCTCTAAAACTGGTGCTAATAGACGCTTAAGAACTGCCTTAATTTCCTTATCTACCATAACAGAAGATTTATTGTCGTTAATTAGATCATTCAAAGGATCAAATGATAAATCTGCTTGTAGCAATTCAGATTATAAAACTAAGGCAAGAGCCAGTTGAGTCGTTTCTCATAAAGGTGATGGTTACAGCTAGCACAGAAGAGCATTAATACGTTTTATATTCCTTTAAAAGCCATTGAATAAATAACTAATAAGGAAACGGCATAACGAGTGAAAGCGTAAGCATCTCGGCGAAATGTATTAGTGTGCTCTGTTTGTATTCGTTTCGTCATGGCAGTAATTAAATTCTGACATTCTGAAAGGGCACATTTTTCATAATCCAAATTCCTATGTAAAATAAGCTAATTTTTAGCTCTCCCTTATTTTCAGATAATATTTCTTGGCGTTGCCTTTGTATGACTGGAATAATTTAGGCACCAACTGACAATTCAATTGTAAACAAATAAACCGGCATTGGTAAATTGTTAAATCTTTTGCCATGGCTCTTTATTTTTATATATATTTCACTTTTATTTTGTTTAAAACAATATAATTCATAAGTAAAGCTATTAAGCTTACTTGAAGAATGCTTTCCCACGACAATAACTCCGTTCGTTCCTGCAGCACAGCACAGCGCACTTCATTACGGTTTTTTAAGACTCCGGAGTCTCTATTACATAAATAATCGTTCACAAAAGAAATATTGCGCACTTATTTCACACTACTATTCATAAAAATCACGTTTAATTAATTATTTTTCACAATATCGCGAATTGAAATCCGAAACTTATTTTCAAATAATATGAAATGTCAGAATGTTGAACTGACGAAACATAGGCACTAAGCCCTCTTGTCATTTCTCCCCCCCCCCCCCCCCCCCATGTTAAAAGGCAGTCAAGCTCACATCATTTGATATGTAGGTATTTACCATACCAAATGCCAAAGCTAACACAATGGTTTCTGGGCTGTTTTAAACAGCAACAGTAAAACAGCTGTTTTTTTTTTTTAATTGAAAAACAGCATACAGCTGTTTTTGAAATGCTGTTTTTATTGTTCTTCATTTATTTAAATTTGAAGAATCCAAGCAGGCGTGGATTCTTCGAAAAGATTAAACCTATATTATATTCATGGTTTGAAAACAATAGCAGACAGCAAGCAATTTCAAATAGCAGCAGCAAGTTCCGAAATGAATTTTTGCGGTAGTATTACAAGTATAGCTATAGCGCGAGCACATGGAAATTCGCTGGTGCTTTTAAACATTGATTATATTATCATCGTAAATCACGAACTTTATACAACAACAATTTCCATACAAAAAACAAAAAGAATTAAACTTTCATTCAAATAAAAGATTGATTTTTTTTATTTCAAAAATTTTACTTGAAAATTCAAACGAATTCACTATTGGTTAGTAAAAAATTATTTGGTTATTTTTTAACATTTCCATTTTTTAAATATCTTTTATAATCTTAGAAATGTCAGTCTGGGATTATGCAACAAAACGGAAAAATTCAACTACGAAGGATTTAGAAGGACATTGTCAGCATTGCAACAAAATTATCAAGTGTTCAGGAAACGCTACGACTACCTTGAAAAATTATTTGAAAAGACATGGAGTTTCTTTTCAAAGGGTAACTGAATCGACTACATCAAATTATGGAAATTGCAGTGAGAAAATTCGAAAAACTATTATTGCCTTCCTAGAGCGAAAGACTCTTAAAGAAATTATCTGTGATTTAGCTACTGATGTCATTTCGATTCGCGCAATTACCAGAAATAAATACATTCGCCAGTCAATAGCTTGAGATGGATTTAAACTGCCTGCTAACGAAAACGATGTAATGAAACTGCTGCACGAAGATTTTGCTGAAAAGAAGAAAAAAATTATGGACACAATTAAATTGAAAGTTGCAAACGAAGAGAAGTTTAGCATATGACTGTCGATGAGTGTACTACGTTAAGAGGACGAAGATATTTCGGAGTGAACCTACATGATAAAACTGAAAATATCACGTATAACACACGCACACATGCACACACACACACACACACACACACACACAAACCTTGTGGTGTCCACTGCCAAAGAGGCCATCGCAGGAACGAGATGTAAGGACGGCAGTATCAAATACTGCGCCATAATCACACTGGACGTCAAGAACGCATTCAACTCTGCTAATTGGGGCCTGATCATGAGAGCATCACAGCAGATGGGTGTACCGGAGTGCCTGCTGAGAATAACCGGCGATTACCTCAGCAACAGGGTGCTCATTTACGATACCGAAGACGGACCTAAAGAGTACCGGGTCACCGGCGGAGTGCCGCAGGGCTCCGTGCTAGGTCCAATTCTGCGGAATGTCATGTATGACGCAGTTTTGAGGCTAGAGCTGCCCAACGGGGCAAGCTCAGTTGGATACGCCGACGACCTCGGCATATTGGTGGTGGCCAAGTACTTGGAAGAAGTGCAGATGATCGCGAAACAGAGCTTAGAAATTGCACGAAAATGGATGGAGTCAGTCGGTCTGTCTCTGGCAGAGCACAAGACGGAGGTACTACTAGTCAGTAGACGCAGAGTAATGGAGACGCTGACAGTGACAGTGGGAGATTTCTATGTCTAGTCAAAGGAGGAAATACGCTACCTAGGCGTCATTCTTGATAGCAGGCTGAACTTCAAGGCCCACGTAAAGTATGCATGCAAAAAGGCATCTAAAATATACACTGCTCTGGCTAGGATGCTGGCCAACATTGCAGGACCTAGAAGTAGCAGACGCATGCTCCTAGCGAGAGTCGTTACATCATCGCAACTTTATGGCGCGCAGATCTGGGCAGACGCACTGTAGCTGCAAGAGTGCAGGAGAACGACGCAGTCGGTGCATCGACGGACCGCTCTGAGGGTGATGAGTGCATTTAGAACAGTGTCAGGGGACGCAGCGTGTGTCATAGCGGGCACAATGCCAATTGATATAGCTGCGGATGAGGCAAAACGCATATACGTCATTAAGTAGAGTGGAACCTTCACGCAAGAAGACAGACGAGGAGTACGGGCTGAGTCGATGGAAGTCTGGCAAAGAAGATGGGACTCATCTCAGAAAGGACGATGGACTCACAGGTTGATCCCGAACATCGAGAAATGGACGACAAGAAAGCACGGAGAGCTGAACTACCACCTGACGCAATTCCTGACCGGCCACGGCGGCTACAGAAGTTATCTGTACGGCTTTGGACACGACGATACACCGCTTTGTCCGACGTGCAGAGAAGATGAAGACGTAGAACACATGGTGTTCAAGTGCCCACGGTTCCTAGAGGAGCGAAATAATTTGATGACAGCAGCAAACGCGACGGTTAGTGCGGAAAACATAACGAAATATTGAAGACGGAGGAGAATTGGAACACCGTGTGTTCCACAGTCAGACGTATCAACGAGAAGTTGCGAGAGATAGAAAGGACCCGGAGGGACAACATGACGCAGAGGCTCTAAGGCCAAGCCGTCCACCGAAGTAATACCTAACGGCAGTCCCGGTGGACAAACGGCTGGAGAATGGTGGTAGGTGGTTTTTAGTCAGTAAGAATCTGACACTACTGGTTGCAGGACACGTACAACATCCAGTGTCTTATTCAAGATTTTCCACCTTAAAAAAAACGCACACACACACACCGACCTGCACGTCCAAACATATTCACTCCTATTCTACCATAATAATTTCCACATTTTCATTTTATTTCCGCATTTCCCTTTTATTTTCAGTTCTCGTCATTTTAATTTTACGTTTGACATTTTACTGACTAGTCAGTACTTACTACTACCCTTCCATCCCTTCCCTAAATCAGAGCACGGAAAAAATTGCATTTCTTAAAAAAAATTATTCACGCACTGAACATTAAATCTTGTAGAGCGCAAGTTAAGCGACCTACAACACATAAAAGTCCACACAGCAAATGTCCATAATAAAAATATTGCAATATGCTATGCGAAGCATCAACACAAATTTTGCAAGCAATATTGATGAAGTAAGCGATTATTCGATAATATAAAAAGGCTGTAATATTGGAAATAAAACAGAGTTATTTTATACTCCACTTTGGCATTTTATTCAATAGAGCTCCCTTAGCTCCAACATGGATATCGATCAAGGTAAATAGAGCTTTCTAGCTCTCATACCGCTACCTTAATTGCACTAGAGCTCTTTAGCTCTAAACCACTTAAGGTGCCATCATTTGAGCTATCCGCAGCTCTCGTGATTAAAATCAACATTTATATTAAGACCAGACTTAGAGCTTTTTGGCTCTTACTTGGTCGAGATACAAATGCATAGAAGCTACACGTAGCTCTACCATTTGCATCTCCAAGTTAATATAAATAATTTAGTTTCTTATATCTTCAAGATTCTCATCAGCCATTGGCGATCACAAAAAAGAAGGAAGAAACTTTACATGGCGACCCTGCCCAACTAAACTTGGAGTCGTCGGAGAAGACGAATGAGCAGCTACTCAGCCCATGGAAGGAATTAAAAAAATCTCTAGAGGAGGCGTTGAAAAATCCAACAGCGGGACCACGACCAATAACTTTGGAGGAGTACAGGAAAAGAGGCAAACATTCGGTGGAGCACACTGAGAAGCAGCAACCAACAAAAAAGAGGAGAGCCGGTTTCGAAGCTAAGACAAGGGCGGAGATAAAAAATTATCATCGCTTGCTAGTGATAGCAACAGGGGAACAACGGAATATATTTTTAAAGAAAATAAAAGAGCTTAAAAATAATAGAATAAATTATAGAAAAAATAAAAATAAAAAGTATTAAAAAATAATTAAACAACCAACTTTATAAGCTTTTCTTTTCAATTTGCTATAAGGGAATTTCACTTTCAACCGTTGTATTCTTCATTTCCTATAAGTTTCGAGAAATTTAACCATTTCTTACAGTGTCTTCATTGCGAATCAATTCCCACATCGGTCAAAAAAAAAAAATATACCATCATGGGGAAAAAGGCTTCTAAAATGCAAACAGAGGAGATACTGATAAATAATAATGCAGGTTCCTCAACTAACAACATAACGCAAGACAATCGGAGTCTATCAGATATAGAGCTAATTCTGCTAGTACTTGCAATTATTGCTTTATGCTTAATAGTATTTTGGAAATTCAAGAAAGTTTTAATAAAACAAGTAAAGAAGCAAGTAGCGGTCGCAGCCGTTTAAAATAGAAAATGAGCTTGAAGGATTTAACAACGAAATTAAAAGACATATTAGAAAACTTCAAGAAAACTCCAAACAGGCAATACACTGCCAGTCACATTCTAAAGAAAGAAACAGAAGTTGAAGAAATAAGGGATAGCTTCATCACAAAATATAAAGAATTAGCAAAAACAAACGAAGAGCAAGCCATCGAATTCAAGAAGAGTTTTGACAAATTGTACAATAGCGTAATTGTAATTTTAAAAAATAAAACAAAAGATACGTTGAATAAAGAAACTGAAGAAATCAATATGCCAAACTTTGACATAGCTACTGCAGTGAAGGTGATACCAGAATTTGCTGGTGATCGTAAAAATCTAGACAACTTTCTAAATCTGGTGCAATTCCTACATGATGATTTATCAGAGGAAGCTCAAAAGAAAAGATTGCTAGATTTTGTTTTGAAAACTCGTCTAACAGCAACAGTAAGGAACAAACTGTGCATATTGCCAACACCTACCAACTTAGAAACGTTCCAAAAGAATCTGCGAGACATATTCAAAACAAACAAAACACCACTTAACATTCACACTGAGTTAGCAAAGATCACTCAATCCAACAGAAGTGTCACAGATTTCGCAACAAAAATTGAAGGTCTACTTGCACAATTGAACACCTTACAAATAACAGAGCAAGGTGAAGCAAATAGGTCATTGATCGTAAAATTAAATGATCAATTAGCACTTAATGCATTTAAAAATGGCCTGCAAGAACAATTAAAGCCAACAGTCTTTGCTGCAAGACCAAAATCGCTAAGCGAAGCTATACAAATAGCAGTAGAAATCGAAACACCAAGACACGAAGCAAATGTATACCAAACCATTAAGTACAATACTCGGAAAAACTTCAATAACAACCATAACGTTTCAAGAGGCAATTATCGCATTAAACCTCAACGGAACAATAATCGATCGTCTAACACACAAACCTATAGACACCACAATAACGGCCAACAGAATGGCAATAGATATCCTAGAAACAACATCCGTCAAAACAGTAGCACATCATATAGGAGGATACAAGTGGCCCAGTCGGGAAACGGACTAGGCCCCGAAGCAGAATCGGGGGACACACAATAAAAATATATAACATAAACAAAATTTTAACCAATTACATATCTGTACCCATAAATCTGTCATTCGGCAATAAAACATTCCTCATTGACACAGGAGCTGACATATCAATCCTGAAAACAAATGAGTTGAAATCAAGAGATGGAATTCAAGAGCATAATAAATGCAAAATCAAAGGTATCACACAGTCAGAATCCAATTCTCTAGGCACAATAAGGGCAAATATAAAGATAAATAATCAAGATATCCAGCAAGAATTCCACATTGTAGATGATACATTTCCTATAATGACTAGTGGAATATTGGGAAGAGACTTTCTCATAAAAAATTCTTGTAAGATAGATTACTATAATTTCACCATTTCATTATTTTTTAATGATACAAAACACACTTTGCCAATGTACACAAAATTACCTAACATAAAAGAAATAAAAGTTCCTGCTAGATCTGAAATAATACAAGTAATAAAAGCCGATATTACTGAAGATAGCGTAGTTTTGAATGAAGAAATTCAAGATGGAATTTATATAGCGAATTCCATCATACCCGCAAAAGGCATCGCTCATGTTAAAATCCTAAACACTTTAGACAAAGAAGTAACTTTATATAATCTCAAACCTAAAACAGAACCACTTCAAAATTATTACATTTTCAATATCAAGCAAGAAAATAAAAATAGATACAGTAAACTTCTAAAAGAATTAAATATTGAAAATCTAGATCAATATGCAACTAACTCTATTTTAGACATTTGTAAAAACTTCTCAGACATCTTCTATTTACCAGGCGACAAACTAACGGTAAATAACTTTTACAATCAAAAAATCTCCACTACTGATAAAAATCCGGTTTATATAAAAAACTACAGACTTCCGCAAACCCAAATTGAGGAAATAAATACTCAGATCGACAGTCTGATTAATGAAGACATAATTGAACCTTCAGTTAGTCCTTATAATTCACCACTATTGATCGTCCCAAAAAAATCAGATAAAGATACTAAAAAATGGCGTCTAGTTGTCGATTTCAGACAATTAAACAAGAAAATTCTAGATGATAAATTTCCATTGACAAGACTTGAAGACGTGCTAGACAAACTCGGAAGAGCTAAATACTTTTCCACACTAGACCTCACGAGTTCTTTTCATCAGATAGAATTAGAAAAGAAATCAAGACCATTAACGGCATTTTCCAGTAACAAGGGACATTATCAATTTAAAAGACTACCTTTTGGCTTAAAAATTTCCACTAATAGTTTTCAACGAATGCTCTCAATAGCTTTGGCCGGATTAGATTCAGAAGCATTTCTTTATGTGGATGATATCATAATTTTTGGATGCAGTTTAAAACATCATAACCAAAATTTAATAAAAACTTTCAATAGACTGAGAAAGTACAATCTAAAATTAAATCCGCAAAAATGTAGATTTTTACAATCAGAAGTTACTTATTTAGGACATTTAATAACAGAAAAAGGTGTCAGGACTGATCCCAAAAAGTTTGACACAGTATTAAACTACCCAACCCCTGCAAATGCGGATGATGCCAGAAGATTTATTGCTTTCTGTAATTACTACAGAAGATTTATTCCAAACTTTGCTCATATGGCAAAACCAATAAATTCATTATCCAAAAAGAATACACCATTCATTTGGACAAATGAATGCCAAGAAGCGTTTTCGGCACTTAAATGCAAACTAGTAAATGCACCAATCTTGAAATATCCAAATTTTAACGAAAAATTCATTATAACTACAGATGCTTCACAATTTGCCCTTGGAGCAGTCTTATCCCAAGGTGAAATCGGCACAGATCTACCAATTTCGTACGCTAGTAGAACATTAACTAAACACGAACTCAATAAACCAATTATTGAAAAAGAACTCCTAGCAATACATTGGGCAATCAATTATTTCAGACCGTACGTATATGGTAAAAAATTCATAGTGGTCACAGACCACAGACCTTTGGTAAGTCTTTTCACTCATAGAAACCCATCTTCCAAGATGACAAGGATAAGGCTTGACTTATCTGACTATGACTTCGAAATTATCTATAAACAAGGAAAAATGAATACTAATGCTGACGCTTTATCGAGAATAAAAATAGATTCTGACATCCTTAAAGCGATGATACCTACATCGAATATAAATATAACAACTAGAGCAATGTCTAAAAATGACAATAAAAATAAGATTAAAGAGAAAGAGACCCAGTACGAATCCCTTACCAACATAAAGACTGATCACCTTTATGCATGGGAATGCATCTCGATTAATGAAGTACGAAGGGTCAAAACATTACGCTTTGAAATCAATAATAGCAGCAAAAATGCTAACAAACAAAATAGCTCTAGAAAAAGAATTATTGAAAGTTTGCCAAAGATAATAATTAATAAAAAGGGAGTAATAATCAAAACCAGTAATAATCCATATCACGACTTAGGTTTGATCTTGGAGACACTGATCTTTGAAATGAAGAAAATGAAAATAGAGTCACTATCGTTAGCGAAAGATGACATCATATTTCAATACATAAATGTCGACAAATTTAAAACAACATTTAATAAGCTGCAGCGCAAGATAAATATGAAAGATAGGCAAACAAATTTAAAGATATTAATATATATTTCTCCCAAAAAAATTACTGATGAAGTAATCAAAAGCAATATAATTAAAGAATTCCACAACTCTCCGCATGGAGGACACTCAGGTGTCAAAAGAACCATTAACAAAATTAAACAGAGGTACATATGGAAAAATTTGAACAAAATGGTTAAAAATTATATAAGTAGATGTGAAAAATGTGCTAAAAACAAGACTCTCAAACATACAAAAGAAAGAATGGTGATAACAGAGACACCATCTACAAGCTTTGAGATTATATCCATAGACACTGTAGGACCACTAAAGATATCAAACGAATACAGATATATATTAACTATACAGTGTGATTTGACAAAATATATCGAAGCCATTCCATTAAAGAATAAAGAAGCAATAACAGTAGCGAAAGCTCTAGTTAAAGATTGCATTTTAAAACATGGTAATTTTAAAACCATAAAAACTGACATGGGAACAGAATTCGTCAATGAGGTATTCACTAACATATGTAAATATTTAAAAATAAAACATGTAACATCAACACCATACCATCACCAGACTTTAGGCTCAATAGAACGAAATCATAGAGTATTAAATGAATATCTCTTATCATTCACCACAGACTACAACTGGGATGAATGGATTCCGTATTATACCTTCTGTTATAATACAACACCTCATTCTGATACGGGTTACTCCCCATTCGAATTAGTTTTTGGGAAATTATCAAGTCTATTCAATAATGTCGAACATAACGACAACAGCCCAATATACAATTACGAGGACTATGCTAACGAGCTTAAATTTCGTTTAAACAAAGCACACGAGAAAGCTAGAAATTCTCTAATCATAGCAAAAACGAACAGAAAAGAAAAATCTGATAGAACATTAAATGTAATAGATTTAGAAATAGGTAGTTATGTACTACTACATAAGAACGATAGAAGAAAACATGAATGTCCATATAGAGGACCATATAAGATAAAAAACATAGAAGGCGTAAATGTATACCTAGAAATAGATAATAAAATAAAGAAGGTACATAAGAATAGGTTAAAGCAAATAGATTATGAAGCTAAGTAAAATAACAATATAAATATGAAATGCAAACTAAAATAATCATTCATAATTAATCATTTTATTAACACTTTTGTTTTGTCAACATATGGATTAGACAATTACGTAAAATATATTACATATAAAAAAATATATAATATAATATGATAATATATAAATACTTAAACTTAATTTTGCTAATAGGAAACCTTAAATAATGGCTAAGATTTAATAATTTCAATTTACCAATTAAATACAAAAGAACATTAAGTTAGACAAATGAATAATTTATATTAAATGTATGAAAGAATGTATGAATGAAAATAAGTAACTATAGACATTATCTTAAATCATACTTTTAAGACTTAATGTAAACGTTTACTTCACTCAATATGGACACACAAAAAAAAATTTTTTTTTATTCTCACGCAAAAAATTTTTTTTTTCCTCTTTACGGTGAGGATGTAGAGCGCAAGTTAAGCGACCTACAACACATAAAAGTCCACACAGCAAATGTCCATAATAAAAATATTGCAATATGCTATGCGAAGCATCAACACAAATTTTACTACAAATGAATGAAGCATTCACGGCATGAATGAAATTATAGTAAACAAGCACAAAAGAAAGAAAGCAAAAGAATTTACAATTAAAGCTTGTTTGCATAACAAAGCGGTATAGCCATGCCAGTGAACTCATCACTAAGCAAGCATTGAACATATTGCCTGTAAGAACTTCGAGTATTGCGAAAAGCTTACTCGGCGCTTTCTGTGTGAAACCAATTCCAGGTGATCGATCGGTGAGAACACAAATTTTGCAAGCAATATTGATGAAGTAAGCGATTATTCGATAATATAAAAAGGCTGTAATATTGGAAATAAAACAGAGTTATTTTATACTCCACTTTGGCATTTTATTCAATAGAGCTCCCTTAGCTCCAACATGGATATCGATCAAGGTAAATAGAGCTTTCTAGCTCTCATACCGCTACCTTAATTGCACTAGAGCTCTTTAGCTCTAAACCACTTAAGGTGCCATCATTTGAGCTATCCGCAGCTCTCGTGATTAAAATCAACATTTATATTAAGACCAGACTTAGAGCTTTTTGGCTCTTACTTGGTCGAGATACAAATGCATAGAAGCTACACGTAGCTCTACCATTTGCATCTCCAAGTTAATATAAATAATTTAGTTTCTTATATCTTCAAGATTCTCATCAGCCATTGGCGATCACAAAAAAGAAGGAAGAAACTTTACAATCTATTCTACTACAGTTTTCGTAAAAAAAAAAAAAAACACAACAATTTCTGAACGATTCCAACTTTAGTTTGACATATTTATGAAGAACGTTTAGCATATGCTAATAGTTATGCTGCTTGTCATTTACATACCTGGGCACATCGTATTCTTGACACCAGTGAATTGTTGATGTGATAAAAGCTGTGCAGCTTGTCATATACCTCAGGATGAAGGCGGGTTTTATATGCGGTTGAGGATCATTCAACACTACATATGTATTTGTATGTATAACCGCAGCTACCTCAGCTAGTCTCTCAGAAGAGATATATCAATCATGTAACTATATCAACTACGTGTACCATGGGTTGAGACACACTCGATCCAAAACCGACGTCGTGTCTCGTCTCGAATGTGTATCATCTCGTATCAGAGTAATAAGAAGCTCCATTATTTTCCTCCTGTTGTATATAGGTCATAATTGCATCGCAATACATCACGTATCCCGATTGATCCATCGATAATTAGACTTACCTTAGCTGTGTTAGAGATGTCGCCTTTTAGATCTCCAAACGGGATTCTCACATACGACACTTCATCTGCGAGCTATTAATTTCAGAACCCTTTTTTACTGGCTCATCCGCTATCTCATTACCTATTGATATTTCTATAACCAGGCACCCACGATAGGGTCACCTTTTGCAGTATGAAAATCTTTTCTAGGGTGTCTGTTCATAACTGCACCAACTTTGATTTTATCACCAGAGCACAGAATGCCTTATTGGTCGTCAGGATATCAATATATATGCAGATGTCTAAATCCTAAATCCCTACGCATAGATACCAGCCGTATTTCTGCTTAAAAAACAGTAATTTTTCAGCCAATCTATATGACTCGTTCCAGTATCAGTTGCTGGAGTATACTTCCGCTCCTATACCTGTAACTGCAGATGTATACTTTCCATGTATAGTTCATGTAAATTTCATGTAAATTACAGTATATATTACACTATGTAATCTACACGTCCATCACTGATTTAAATGCAGTATACATTTCCTCAGGCAACAAACCTATTGCATTTGTAATTTTTTTTAAAAACCATCCATTTACGAACATCAAAATTGAAATTGATGACCATATGATAAAACAATCTTCCTCATCTCTTGCATAAATCTGCAATCTTCCAACGGCAAGATATCATAGATCCTTACATAGTACATCCTTAAGATGTATATGTATGTACGTAATTACATTTTAGGCACTTTGAATCAGTATAGTGACGTCCATATACTGTGCATAAAATTCCTGAAGGAAACTATCATCTATCAGATGTCGTTCGTCCTCGTCGTCTGCCGAAGAATCACGTTGTCGTCATCATGAGTCATGACATATGAAAAATGAGCTCCTGAAATGGAATTTCCATATAAATTCAAATATTTTGCTCGAATGCATATGTGCGGAAGCAGGGCGTGTAGCCGGTAGCGTGCTTGAATTCGAAATGAGAAAACCGTCTGAATGAAGTGGGCTCTTGATACGACAAGGCACAGTGTAATAAATTTTCCCGTTTTTAGAGGATCCTTATTCTGGGCGATTGCTTCACTTTACTTTATTTATGGTAGCGAGAAATATTCTTTTTATTACTTTAAATTTGATTCTTTTCATAATATTTTGATACTGGATAGTATGTTGTATGTAACGCGCTTCGTCCCGCACGTTGATCTCTCGTATGGAACGATAAATTCATTCATTCTCCAAGGCACCCAGGAGTGTTTATCTTTATTTTCAGCAGCCAGTAGTCCACAGCCGTTCCATAAAATCCGCCTTATTTTTGAATGAAATAAAAATTCACGTAATTTTATTTCACTCTAGGGAGTACTTGAAGAATTGGCCACGATGGAATGAATTGTGAGACATCAGGAGGAATATGGTGGGAGTAATTTCAAGTTGTTTTTTTTTTATTTCGTTTTTACGTTTATTTTCATTTTATGATAGAGAATTAAAACGTCGTGAAATTGTAGGTACATTCATATATAATCTCCCACGCTTTCTGCAATCTTTAAGCTTGAACTTTCTCTTATGTTGTATAGGTAGGTACCTATCGTGTGTAATGCGCTTTGATGTTCACCTTAAGAATCTTATTTACATTTCCTGTCGTCAGTTGAAGAGTTTCTTCAAAAAAACTCCATTCATATTTTATTTGTCATCTTTCGTGACAGAATTTTTATTCTATTCTGTGTTACATGAACGAGCAGTTTAAGAGTTCTGCTTTTCTGGTTTTTATTTTATTTTTATTTTTTCTATTAAAAGGTTTTTTTTTTTGTTTAGCGGAAATACATTGAATTTTTATTCGTTATGAAGACGACAGCAATGTAATCCATTTGAAGTCGATCTAGTGAAATAGACTTAAGGTAAGTATATTAAAGATGGATTCAAGACAAAGCCGCTATTCGTACTTTCTGTAAATTAGTAATTAAAATATTTGACTTAATTAAAGTTGATGGAAATGAAGATGTAATAGATTATATTAGACTATTTACCTCCCTTTTTCCACTTTATATCGTTAAACAATTTAAAACAATTTATACATTATTAAAACTAAAATCTAAATAAAAATAATTGGCAGAAATCCAGTTGAATAAATTATTCTTCCTAAATTCTAGTGATCCCCTGCTGTTTCGTCAATCCCAAAAAATCCAAAAAAAAAAAACAAAAAAAAAACAAATAAGAAAGCTAGAATTGTTCGAAGACCAATTCTCATGACCATATGAAATTTCGTATGGGTACCCATGCAAGTTTGATTTTTGAAGTGGTTTTTCGCATATATTACTCGAACGGTTCGTAAGACAATAAAATGATTATAATCAATTTCATAGGATTTCATAATCTGAAGAAAATTTCAGTACACTAAAAACGTGTAGGACTGATAGTTTTCACCGTATACGTAAAAATCCTAAATTTTTATATGGGAACACCAATAGGGGATTGCCCAATTTAGTCTTTTATTGAAATTACTATGAAAACACCGTGTACAAATTTTCAGCTCTCTACGTTAACGCGTTCGCCAGTAGTGTTCAAATAAGCAGTCAGTTCCCGACTTACGACTATTCGCACTTACGACGAAAAATCAATGTCATCGAAATCTTTATACATTTTGGACATATAACTTTCTCCAAAATATATTTAATGGAATCTGAAACCATTGTTTGAGCAAATCCAAGGTTAAAATCTTGGCCAGTAGTTTACTGATAACTATTATATCCAAAATAATATAATATGATCAGGACAAACTATGACCGTTTTTGAGGTTTAAATTAAGGACTTATTTCACTTAATAACTAAATCTAAAAATATGATTAATCTAAAATACGAGATAAATCTTAAGAAGTCACAAAATGTGAACAACTCTTCAGAATTTACTATTTATCCAGAGGACTCGACGAATCCCGTAAAAACCTTCTGGCTGCTCTCAAATCAATTTTATTCCATTCCGCCCTTAAAAAAAAACCTGTTCTTGGGAACATATTAACTAATTTATAATTGAACACCAAAAAATTAATACACTTCAAAACAAGAAATAAAAAACAACCCGTGGCCCAGCTAATTTATTTGACAGATAGTTTTACGAAAAGTGACGTAATCTATTACATATTTAGTTCTACGTATACTATTCCTCAATCAAGAGTTCGATCGAATTCTGTGCTATCAATTCAAAATCGTATCGAAATTCAGAATCTTAAGTTAATCGAAATCGAATCGAATTCCCAGATAGACCTGAATTATAACTTTTTCTCTCATAGTGCGAAAAGAAATCCAGAGTCTCAAAAGTATCAGGACTCCGTCACTGACATGTATAACATAGACCGCTGATACTACTGAAATCGCTTACATTATCATGGGATCACTTTTCTATAGTTGTCTCTTTTTCGTTTAAGTAAGATATTCCGCTGAGCTTCAAATAATAAGTTCTATACGAAATCCACCATAGTTCAGCTACAGCTCAGTGCATTTTTCAAACGAATATATAGAATAGAAATAGATGGCAATGCAATATTTGTAATCCCTTCTCTGTCCCCCATTACTACTTTTAGAGATATGCAGACAAAAATTGCTTAATTTCATATCCTTAAAAATCGAGTTTAAGAAATATTTGATGGTATAGGAGATAAGCTTCCAATAAAGATAATAATTTTGAATATAAAGGGAATTTTTTGAGCTTGTAATATGAATTGTAAGCCGAAAACTAAACTTGAAATTAAGATAGTTTTCACACCCCTGACAATAAAAGTGGACCCATATGAAATATAAGATCATAATGTTGCATATGTCAGTGGACTCCGTACATTTAAAGCGGCATAAATTTTTAGGATTGGCTCAAGCTAGATGACGTTCTTTTGAGACCGTTCTAGAGCACCGTGAAAAGCACTGTAACTTATTTAATTTCGTGTGAGTTGGAATACGAAAATGTACATGCAAAGGATATGTCTGAGCAAATGAACAAACCTGAAACTTTCTTTTGTATATTTTAAAAATCGTTAATATTATGAATGGGGAGTTTTATGCTCAAGCCTTGAAGCCAATGATAATAAGGAATTAACCGAAATATACAACAAAGTATTCTCAAATTTTACATTACTAGACCCAAAAGTATGTTTGAAGTCAGATTCAAGTACATTGTCATGTCTCAATGATTTTTCGAATATAGTTTTTAAAGTAAAAAGGAGGTGATCAATACAGAGAACAAGACATTCAAATACACCACACGTATGTTAGATCATATAAATATAGAGTAGCCAGACGCATTTTGGACGGAAGGAAGTGTGAAGGCTTAAAAATGCTCCTATGGAACCTACATATATAATATTTCCAGTTTCATGACCGACTCGATAACTTTTCCTTACAATTCAGCGACTGCAGAAAGAAAATTTTCTGATTTGAGTCTAATTGAAAACAAAAAATCAAATAAGTTCGATATGGATACAACTCAGTCTGTAATATTTGCCAAGGAGTTAAAAAATAAACTACGAACTCCGCCTACAGGATTTTTGTAGTTAGACAGAATAACTTCTTGAGTTAACAGAAAAATATGCGTACAAAAGGAAAATGATTATTTATCGACTAATTAAAACAACAAATAATGAAAATGTGATCGTTACGTTTTTTTTTTTTTTTTTGTAATAAACCTTAATAAAATATGAAATTTGAAATCTTTTAATTCATCATTTTTCGTGTTTAGCATAATTTTTTAATTAAATTTTTAGTGGATATTATTTATATCCTTTTTTCCCTTCAATTTGGCTCCGAAAATTTACAGACCTGCGGCAGCACTGGTTACCTTACTTTACAAAACTTTTAAATACAATCGAGTTCCCCAGGGAAAGAATAAATAAAAAGATTACTCTTTTGGACTTTTTACCGGGTTAAACTTAATTTTATGCAAGAAAGAATTTTTTGGGATTCTCCGGTATATAGCAAATGCTAAAAAATGTTCTAATTTGTTATTTCATCACACAACCCATTGATTTTTGGTGACAAGTTTCAAGTCTTGGTTTGACTCATCAACAGATCCCAAATAGCGAAATTGGGTGATTTTTTTAGCTTTTGCTATATACCGAAGAATCCCAAAAAATTCTTTCTTGAACCAAATTAAGTTTAACCCGGTAAAAAGTCCAAAAGAGTAATCTTTTTATTTATTTTTTCCTCCTGGGCTTGTATAGGAGTGTTTTTTCCTCATATAATTCACATCCAGAATTTATTCTGACTTTATATGAGAAGAGATCAGTATCTATTTTCAAGCGTCTGCAGCAGGCTGCACCGATGAGTGTAAGGTTTTCTGCTGATACGAAACGCTTCTTCTTCTTCCTTTTCTTCTTTATTTTTCAGCCCACTGTGTGGCGTATACAGGTTCGATTCGCTTCGAATGAATCTGTGTCTTTAAAAAAAATTTTAAATTTTTTTAATAAATAAAAAAATTGTTTTTTTTTTCTATTTTTCTCAAACTTTTCATTTCTTTCTTCTTTTTTCATTTTTTCATTTCTTTTCAAATCACACAATTTCGCTATTTGTGTCCTGTTGATGAGTCAAACCAAGACTTGAAACTTGTCACCAAAAATTAATGGGTTGTGTGATGAAATAACAAATTAGAACATTTTTTAGCATTTGCTATATACCGGAGAATCCCAAAAAATTCTTTCTTGCATAAAATTAAGTTTAACCCGGTAAAAAGTCCAAAAGAGTAATCTTTTTATTTATCAATTTTTTTATGTATTTTTCAAAAACCGCTTCTAACAACTACCTCGCGTGGAGTTTTAAAATGTGGTTATCTACTCTTCGTAAAATCATTATCGAAGTGTGTAAAGTTTTATGGAAAGTTTTTTCACCTGTATAGTATATGCCAAAAGTGAATTCATGCAACTGGAAAAGCATTAGTAAGGAGTTTGATGAAAAGTTGCAAATGCCCAATTGCGTTGGTTGTATTGAAGGGAAACATGTGCATAGATCCAGTGTCCTCCAACATTAAGAAGTAAATAATATAACTCAAATGACACCATAGTATCGTTCTACTTAGAGTTTGTGATGCCGAGTATACTATTATTCATAGCCGTCGATGCTGGCGCCTTTAGAAGTTAAAGTAACGGCGACGCATTGCAAAAATCTCCTTATTGAAGAAAATTGTTTGTATTTAAACTCTATCTATACCTCACGTTATGAGTGTCCACATTATTTGGTTGGAGATAGCGTATTATCTCAGAGATGCAACATAGTGCAGCCATATCCAGGGCAGTTACTTCCCATTAAGAAGGAAGTATCCAACTATCACTTATCTGGGGCTAGAAGAATCATCGAGAATACTTTGGGAATCTGTGTTGTTCTATCCCAGAAATGCGGGAAAAATAATTTTGACTTGTGTGATTTTACGCAATTATACAATATAAAAGTAATTAATAAATTACATAACCGCAATCCATTTGTATATTGACCAAAAAGATTTGAAAAATGAAGAGCACAAAATTGTTGAACATTTTTGTCCAGGAAGGAGGTAGACACTGAACAAAAAGAGCTCCACAGATTTGGCAGTAATTAATTATGCGACAAAGGAAGCATTCAAGTATCGAAAAATATTAACTGCACAGTAAAAAAAAATGTGTAAATTTACCTCGTTTGCTGGATAATTTCAGATAATTTTAAATAATTTATACCCCATAATCATGTAGTTTTAAATTGTTTACCCCGAATGAAACTCCTCTCTATATCTGAATGAGACTTGTTTTGGGGAGGTAATCGATCACAAATCACGAAAAGTGTGACATGACCATCACCAATTTTTTTTTGAAATTTTACATACTTGGAGGGTTTGTGAAAACAAAAATATGAAATAAAAATGTTCCTTTTCTACAGTGCGTAATTCGCGAGTTTGGCATTTTCAAAATTTCTTAAAAATGCTGTCCTGGTCTTCTTTAAAAATTAATATATATTTTTCTATTTATGCTAGGACAGTGAAATATGGCTCATTTGAAGGATAGAATTTCAAGCTATATAAGAAAAGAATAAAATCTTAAAGATGTACGCGAAAAAGGATATTAAGGATAAGAATTTTATTCCTTATCCTTGAAAATCCTGGAAGACGTACTTTTGGTTTTATTAATTTTTTTATATTTTATACGTTAAGCATGTCCTATCCGTAGCCTTCATATGCAAGACCACATATGGAACACCCTGTATAGAAACAATTTGTTTTTTATTTGTAGGTAGTTATAAGGCCTGAATTACAATTACGACTGATCAGTTGACTACGACTTAGCCCAGATTGTAAATGCATGTAGCAAGATACAATTGCAACTCCTACTTCGACTGCGACTGAAACTAAACTTTGCTTAAAGTGCAAAGTTGGTGTTCGCTGCGGCCAACTTCAGTTCAATTACAGAAGTCGGGACCTCTTGTTTGTTCAAGCAGTTGAAGCTTTAACTTATTTACAAATTTCACCTCAGCGTCGACTTCGACTTAAAATCAAGTCGAAGTCGACAGATCAGTCGTAATTGTAATTCACGCTTAAATGTATTTTTGTGAAAATTTCTTGATTTTTTACTCCTTGATCCCGTGGAGTGGAGATCCTATGTTGCAATTTTAACAGGTTTTAGTGGATATATAAATATATATATAATTGTTTTGACGAACCCACTTATTTATTTGTTGTTTACAGTTCTCTCTCAGGTGGTACTTGGCGCTTAGACCGAAAGAGAACGCTATATAGAGCTGAACCCACTTTCTGTGTTATGGTCGTAGCGTTTTGCATATAGCAATATGCTACATGTCATACTGAAGTGTACATGCCCGGCCTGCTGCCGACTATAGCATGAAAACTGAACGCACCCGACCGAGAGAAATGCGTTTCCTTAAGCTCGGGGTGACATGTTGACGGTAAAGATAAGTAAGAAGAAGGCAATCAATCTGTCTTACTTCTCGGACAAAAATAGCGCGTGAAAGAAGTCGAGTGAATAAAAAATTGAATACCGAAAATTCTCAATGACATCGTGCCCGAAAAGGTAATAATTTCGATAAATTTTGGTAGTGGCAAATTCAATAAAAAAAGTACTTTAGGAATTTCCGAAGGATGCTGGATGAATAAACAAGAAATACAGTGTTCTTAAAGGAAGCTTCATCCGCTTGTATTGCTTGCTGAGAAAAGTAAATAGATTGAACCAGAACCAGTAAGAGATTCTGCAAAGCCTGTCAATAAAATTTTAGAAAAGGATTTTGAACAATCTTTCAAATTTTAGGCAGCATCGCCAAAGCAGGTTAATTGCTTTGAAACTACCATCACTTTTGCCCTTGCTTCTCAAATCGGAAAGATTCTGTGGTGTTTAACAGATACCATGGAATAAAGATTTGACCTACAAAAAAAGAAAAAAAAAGGCTGAAGAAGAGCTAGAGGAAATCCCATGAATAAACCTGATAAATCACTGGATGAAGATCGGCAGAATACAATAAAAGAGCAGAACGGTGTTAATAAATCTGTGCTGTTTAAACCAGGACTTATACATAGTGTTGGCCAAAGATGTGGAATCTTAGGAATTTGCGGTATTGATGAGAATACAACAAATTTGATTAGTGCTTTTGGCACAGCTGATTTCTCATAGAGGATTAAACTGGTATGAACAGAAATTTTCAAAAATGCTAAGTAGTAATACCGCAACATACATTAGATAAAAGAGTTAAGTATTATTTGTCTCTATATCTATTAAATTAGGAGTAGTCTGACTGAATATCTGTAAATTTTTTTTGAATTTGTTCTTGTCTACTTCTCATTTCATGGGTTAAAATTAGTGAAGAAAAAGACCCATAGAATAATTTTTTTATTATTAAGTTTTTAGTTTCCAAGGCTTATCTACTAAGTCTGTAGAGAAATTAGGATTAGTGCTAAATTTTTATATAATGGTACAATTACCTGCGAGAAACGGTTGATTTATTGAGTGCTCTTCAGATTCTGTTAATCTACTTTTGGCATTTTTCCATTTCTATGGGATTGAATTTTTAAATTTTAGTTTACTTTAGGCAACAATTACACGGTGACCGTAGTTCTAGTTCCAGCTCGGTACATACTTGCCATTTTATAGATGAGCGCTCACACATGTGAGGAACTATGACTTCCTCCAGATATATATTTTATTTTGCTTTATTTCGAACGTTTTGGTATTACATTCGCTAATGTTTGAGTGGATTTTATGATCCTCATATTAAGAATGACATGAACGAAAACAAAACAAGACAGACAATTGGATATCCAATCGTGTAACGATTACTTTCTGCGATATTATTTTTGATCCGATGGAGTACATTACATATATATATATCTGTAGGCAAATGTCATTATTCTGATTATCTTCTTTTGATTAAGTGTAAGTACGTTAAACTGCCAGCGCGGAATGCATGACAGCTAGGAGATTTGTATTCGCAAACTTTATGTGAGGAGAAGACCAAAATTTTGTATTAAACGAGAACTATTATAACGTAACTATGAGAAGCTGAACTTTTAATTCTTCCCTCACATCCCGGAGCGCTCGCAAATAGGATGAAGGTCGTCTATGCTCGCCTAGTCTCTCTCTCTCTTTACAGGTCAATAAGGGACTTTGGATAATTGTGCCCCCCAAAGTCAAATGGGAGGATGGGGCCGGCAAAAGAAGGTAAAACATCTACGCCTTCCACCAAAATACGGGTAAGTGACGTAAGGGTCCCTTCAGGACCGAGTGGGTGCTGACTGTTCGTTGTAGGCACGAAAATTTTTTTTGGATATGGCAGACGGCAGCGGCAGGTCTTTTTGTGGAACCCCCCCACACTCTCCGCCAATAGTTGAGGCGTACTAGCGTGCCGCCCTGCAGTCAACGCTGTCCGTCGGGTGATCTGTCAGCTCATGCTGGCAGTCGGGACTTTACGTCCCAAGCGAATCACTCATCCTAGTTCCATAACATCTGCAGTGTATTTCTATGGACGTAGTCAGTCAAAACCCTCGAGAATACTACACAAGCCATGAAACAGACTCCCTCACTACCACATGAGAGCTGCAACGGAGTCCGACATTCTAAAATATTTGCAGTCTTCCTATGTAAAACTGACAAAAGTTTGAATTAAATAGCTCCTCCGGCCTAAACAACTATGCATACAGAAAAATGGTGTTCTGATAATCTTAAGCTTTCTTTTCTTTTCTTCCGAACCGTAATAAAATGTTTATACCTTTTCTAACAAAAGTATTTAAAGAAATTTATCTGAAACAAATGACTATGATTCCTCATATAAAAACTCTCAGCTGAGTAATCATTGTATATCACGCTGTGTCGTCATGGCATGCCGTGGGCTGATGATATCGTTGCAAATACACACATGCAATTATTACTCCGACCGACTAACGACCGTGTATTCAGAACTATTTTATTATTTTGTTAAGTAAGAGATATAGAAAGTGTAGCCTTTAGGATGGCAAGGAACCAGGCTGTATATTACTAGAAGACTATTTTCCTGAATGGATACTAGTTTAGGCTCTATAGCTATATAAAGTCAATGTTTGGCACTTTTCCATAAGTATCAATATAGACCATTGAAAAAAACGGACGGCCAACTCATACATATTGATTTCAGTTTCATTGTTTGGGAAGTATTCTCGAGGATTTTGAGTCAGTCCATATTATACATGTCAGTGGTTTTAAGTAAATTAGGACTTTGATGTGGTAGTGAGGGTGTCTATTTTGTGGCTTAGGAAGTGTTTCTCGAGGGTTTTGGATCAACCAAATTTGGGGTACCAAACTCAATTTGTGAGAAAAACCTATACATACATACATCACATGCATACAATAATATTCAAATTTTTATTTCTTTATGTTTTTGAATAAACATGTTTTGTATAATTTTTTGAAGTTGAATTATATAAATAAAAATAATATAAAATAAAAAATATATTTTTGCAAATAACTCAATTGATTAAATATTTGTTACTATATTTTGGGGGGGGGGGTTATGGCACCACCCCTCCCCACCACCACTGTAAGGAAAGTTGCGGAAACCATTCTGAAACTTAAGTTTTTCATGACAATGCATCGGACCGTACTGAAAGTCATAAACTAGAAATAAGATTTTGTTTTTTTTTTCCAAAAATAACATGTTTATTCAATGCAAAAAAACTTAAAATTTAACAAAATTTCATGCAAATTCAAATAGTGAATGAAGAACATTTTCATTTTCACGGTTCGCCGAGTGGAAGGGCCTTCTTGTGAACTTTGTGAAGATAATGCAGTGAGGTCAGCTCCTTCCCAAATGTGAAAAGTGTGATAATAGATATAAAATGGACTAAAGCTTTTTTTTTTGTATCTTTTCAAAAATTCTAAGCACTTTATTGAATTTTTAGTGATGTGATCAAACCAGTTAAAGTTCTTGGATATTTCAATATATAAAATATTTAATGATCTGATATGTTGGCTTATGTATTGGATAATATCATAAAGCAGTTGATTTTAAGTGTAACAAATCGGGATTGCTCTTATCCCAAGAAATTTTTTGTAGCGTCACTGTTTAATGACTTAAACAAATATGTAACAACTAAACTCATTTCTTTTCTAGCGTTGTTTATTATCGGGCCATGTGAGTACACTAAATTCAAGATGATGTCGTTTGCAAAAGCATGAATAGATTTAAAATAACAATTGAATAAAATGAGTAGGAGAGATGATTGTACCTTGTGGTACACCAGTTTTCAATACAAAGTGATTTAATTTATTTTTGTCTCATACCACTTAAATTGTATAGACAGAAAGAAACCTTTCACATATCTAAGGCTTAGAGTTTTGGTAAAAAGCACGATACCACATTCTAACGAAAGCCATTTGAATATCTAAAATTTAATTCATCATTTTCATATACACCATAATTATGGATACATTAATTCTAAGTTTCTGTAAAGAATATTTTTGTAAATCTCCGGTGACATTAGTCGACACTGTAAATGATCACAGATTTAATCTGCTAAATATTTCCAAAACCAAGCGCATCAGGTCTAGGTGAGGCAAATTTTTCAGGTCATCTACAGATAGGATGGCAGACCCCCAAGCATGTCTAGTACTTAGCGTGAATAGAACAAATCGAAGAGGTTAGATGTGTTCAATTACACAGTAAAAAATTATTACAATTTCACTACATTTAATGTGGTAAAAGTTTAAGTTTTTTTGTATTAATTTCACAAAGGGGAAAAATTGTGCATGTTTACTCTTGTTTAGCCGGAATCAGTTATTTCATCACTTTTTCGGTGGACTTTGAAGTTATTAGTTTGCTCCTTAGGTTTTCTAAATATTAAAGATAATTTTAAGGTGTTGTGTTGTGTTATATATCATTTTATAGCTTTGGAATTTTCTTACTGTGTGAAGGTATGTCTTGTCAAAGTAATTTTTTTATTATTTGTTCAGAGTCCTCAATGTACAGTAAAGACCATTTTTATGCTATTATAAAACAAGTGGACTTTTGTGCAAGGTACAACTTACCTTATGTACCTTGGACGCATCCTGTTGCAACTCAGACATTAGAGTAATTAACAAAATATTTGAGATAATTAAAGCGTTTTTAGTGTTATTCGAAGACATTAAATTAAAGCTTAAAGCAGATGAAGTGAAGGGATGTTTAGGCGTTAGCCATGTACTCCCACAGCAACTCTATTGTCTCTCTTTGATTGATGAATGCCTACATAAATAAAATAAAACACTAATTTCTCTGATGTTTTTTGTTGTTTATTAATAAATCGGCAAATTCGTATAGAAAAGAAATATTTTTTGTAGAGTAGATTTAATGCTTTATTTAGAGAAATTTTCACCTTTCGTACTTTCTTTCTTACAGAAACTGATACCAAGCCTGCATTCTACATTTTCGCCGACAGTGAACTTGCTAATTCGCAATCAAATAGTTTTAAAGAGACATTTGTTCAAAATTTTTGTTTGTACTACAATTTAAACATTAAATATCCAGTGCAGGTATCGCAGACATACGAATTCATACAAAGATTTTTCTTTCAATTAAAAACAGAAGCATCAAGAGGGTCCAAAAAATCCATCACAGCAATAGCAAAAGTAATTCGTCTAATTGGTAACATACAAGGGAGCAGTGTATAAGTTCCTTGTTAGCATTCCTTAAAGTTAATTAATTTCCTTAAAAATTATGTCACTGTGCCTAATTATATTGAAAGGTTTTTTGTTCGTTGTTTTTTTTTAAAGAAATCTGCGTCAAAGTCATTTTTTGAGTTTAAGTTGATGATATTGTTTTTTTTTTTGCTCAACAAGAAGTTATTTTAATTTATATAAATAGATATGAATTATAATCGCCACTTAAGTAGTTACTTAACATATTTTAAAAAGATGTATACCTATTATATGAAATACATATTTTTTTGATTTCAAGCCTGGTTTCATTTTCGGCCGAGTGACATATACCGTTTGAATCTCAATTCAGTTTAATATTTGATTTTGAATGGAATGGCATTTCAAAAGAATTAAGAATAGTCCTGATTGACGCCATATTTGTGTCCATAAGTAACAACTCATAGCAACACATCCAGAGCTTTATTCGAAAAGATGATGAACGCGAATTCCGAATGTTATAAACGAAAATCTTAAATATAGAACAAGGCTATCGTTAATACGTCAGATGTGAAATCAAATTGAAATTTTAATTTACCACACTCATATGGAACACTGTCACACACATAGTGTAATTTTACAATGCATATGGTAAACGAATTCCATACAACATTGTAATTTTACAGTGCCTGTGGTAAACGTATTCCCCACAACATTGTAATTATACATACAGCTGGTAAATTCGTTGCCGTAAAAAATGTATTTTTACACAGTCCATTTAATTTTAAATTAGAGATGTAATTTTATTACATTTATTATTGGCAACAAATTGCAAACATTAAATGTTGTAAAAATTTAAAACTGCAGCAAATGACTTATGTAAGCTATCAACCGTTTACTCTAAACTTATAACTGTTACTCTTTTAATAATTTTCTTATGGATTCTAAGTTCATTTTAGATTAAAAATATGGCAACAAAAAATTTCAGAGTTCGACATATATTCTTAGGAGAAAAAAAACAAAGATTGAGCGATATGTTATTAGCGAATATTAAAAAAAAAAATAACAAATCAATCATAAAGTCTCACTAATTTTATATTGGTTAAAAGCCCACTGCCTATACACATACATACATCTAGTAAAGCATCGAATTTCAATCAAATTTGTATATAATCATCATTACTGCACTGAACTCCACACTATTCCAACTTTATATTACCCCTATACCATTTCAATATCGATGGTTGCATTTTATTGTATGCGCAATTTCTTTTTCCTCTTCAAAAAACGGAACTTTCATCCTTGCCTTAGTTTCTTGTTTACAATATACAGACGAAGTCCAATATTTCAATTAAAACTTTTTTATGTTTATTTGTTATCTTTTGGAAATCCGCTATTTGTTTGACGATAGCGTTATGATCGAAATTAATAAAAGCCAATAATAAAGCAAGAGATTTCATTACATTTTCGTTTATTGCCTACGGAAAAACAAGAGTTCCTGGTTATAACTTTGATATTGAAATGGAATTACTCTCGTAAAACTTCAGGTCATAAATCGAATACTCTGTCCTCATGCAAACAATTTTCAATATTTACGACTATTGATCTCTCTGAAAATTAACATTCATTTTCAAGAGATTGCTTTGGGTTATTTCAGTTTTGAAAGTTTCTGTCTCTAATAGTGTGTGTGTATGTGTATGTGTGTGTGGAGTGTGTGTGATTGGTCATTTCAGACAAATATTAAAATTCGACAAGAGATTTTAATCTTTTTCCAATAGGAAATTGTCATATCCTTCTGATTTATATTTAGCATGATAAAACAACTTTTAATTACATTTTGAAGTAAATATTTGGAGCAAGTAATTAAAAAGGACTGTTTCGATTAAAACTGAATATGAGGAGAACCTCGTTTAATTCAAATCAAACATCAAAGCTAAACCAGCTCTAAAATTTATAATACAGAGGCTTACAGAGCTAAGCAGTCAAACCCAATTCTATTTTTAGTACTTATTCTAATGAAAAGGTAGCTCCATTAGAATTTCCATGGCTGTATCTATGTCCATGTCTCTAATGCCATCCATCTCCTCAAGAGACGGACGGCATCAGAGATATGGACTGGGAGACTGGCTCGATTGAACATGCAAAAATATTAACGCTTAAATATGTACTTAGAAGTCATGTGAATTTGTTCAACAATTATTTTGAGCCACCCAATATGCCCCTCAATTCAATGAACTCATTACAAAATCTAAGGACAAAGTCAAACATTTTTAACACAGAATTTCTCCATATGCTTTTGCTTAAACTGATGTCAGATTAACTTAGTTTATCAAAAACAAAGAAAAAAAATCTTTTATCTCACATAAATAGAAGAAAAAATAAAAGTTTTTCATCTTATCTAGAATTTCGCGTTGCTCCTTCCATTTAGATTCAATGGCATATTCTGGCCAGAAAAATAAATGAAACGACGACTAAGTTATCTTTAGAGATATAATCGATTCCCCCTGAACAGAAATTGAGGATACATTGAACCTGTTCAATGTAGAGAACGACGAAGTAGAGGAAAAGTTCAAAAGCCACTAGATACAGCTTCAATGGCAGGATTAAAGCCAATTCTGGTTTTATAAATGGCATGACCAGAAGGGATCCAATTACCCTGAAAAAAGGGAGAGAAAAAGTAGTCAAAATGGTTCTCCAACATTCTGATAACGATCTACTGACAAAAAGTTTTTGCTTTATTCTTTTTTTTTTTCATTCATTCATTTTATGTACATGTATACACCAATTTTTGTAAATAAAAAATAAAATAAAAAAATATTTGAGCTTGTGACAGCACATAAAAAATAAAACAGGATAAAACGCTTTTATCTGAGGCAATAAATATCTAAATAATTGACGCGTTTGTACACAAACAGAAGACTTATTCCAATTTTGGTATTTTTGAAACATATATCATCATGATTTAGTTGATTCTTCGCTTTATTTCATATAAGTGGGGGAGTTTATACCAAACATCGTAGTAGATACATATAATCAGATTTTCTTTCAAATAAAATAAAACGAGCATCTGGATTGAGCTATATTTAGAACAAAAACCAAAACATGTCTGCAGAATAATGAAAAAATGTCGAAAATCATATTGAATAGGCGCCATTAGTATGGAATACGATACGAATTATGTATGCCTTGAAAGTTATTATGATAACGTGCCAATAACGCCTCGCTAAAAACCATATCCAATAATTCACCCATAAAAATATATTTAGTGTGATAAAATTTTGATATGCTTTTCCTGAACTATACGAACATGGAACACTTTACTATCTTTATTCCGTTCTCGGCATTTGATTTTTTGATGAAATGACACTTCATCGTAAAATGACGAAATTTTGTTACACCTCGCCTGTTGCCTGAACCTGGAAATGGAATAATGGTTACATATGTCAGGCATATATACATATATGCATGTATGCTTACCTGTTTTGTATCTTTGTTGTCCAGCGTGCCGTCCTCATTCTCCACTGGAATGATGCTGCAAAAGAATTTGATTTATATATTGCAGGAATACAGTAGAGATGCCATTCACCTAAATTCCATTTAGAGGGACCTAAGCGGTTGTTTCAACTGTGTGGAAGCCCGTATACATAAAAGTAAACCAAACACCCAGAAAACATGAAGAAATTGTAATATCATAACACAAAACATACATACCAGGATACAACATACAACATAGAAAACAGAAATTAGGCACACATGATCCATACGTCATGCCTTAACATAAACGTAACACAACATACAACACACAGCATACCTACATATGTTCATGATGAGCTGCAGTCACCGGAATTGTCCTTTGTTCCTGGATGCGATAAGTAGCTGTAATTAAATAAGATTAAGTTTAGTTAGATTTAGAATCATGAATTTAGTAGTTTATTTTTTTTAGATTTAGGTTCTAAATTTTTATCAATAATGTAATGTAAACTTACATACCTATGTGAAGCAAATAAGGCTGCACACGGAATCTGAGGAAAAGAAAGAAAATATTAAAGTTAGGCAGTATTTATCTATTCGGCGCGTTATAATTGTTGAGAAAATCAATTTAAAACTTACCCGATCTAGATTCTCCTCCAGATTATCTCAAAATTATGTTCCTAACCTCGCACAATAAAAACTCCGTTTTACGTCCGATACTAAAAATGCACGAATAGAGCTGTTCCCAGCCCAAAGCAAATATCGGTAACGAATTTAGAATGAAATTTACTTTAAATAAGAAATTTCAAGTAAATTAAAATATTGGAAAAGTTGCTGTCAAACAAAAACTTTAATCGACAATTATCCCATGAAAACGAATTTTAATAGGATATTCAAATATAGCAGAGTTAAGCTTATATCCTCCCGATTATTTTCACAAAAAAAAAATTATATTATTAAAAAAATTTAAACTGATTCCAAACGGTCAGTACCGATTAGGAGGTATTTTGGAAAATATTGGAAAACTTCCAAAATAGGGGGCGATTTTCAGTAAAGCCGAAAGCATTGGTAGGTGAAGGGATCAGTTTTTTTGTCAGAAATCAGAAGCTACAGTAGTGTGCTGGAAAAGTTGAAAATTTAAAATGGAAGTAAAAAGAAGTTTTATAGAAAAAAAGGAAATTTAGTAAAAGTTTGAAACGATTCGGAGCGAAGGAATAAAAGAAGGAGGAGAATTCGGCGGTCAAACAGAAACGAAGGAAAAAAGTAAACGGATTAGCCGAAAAGAAAAGATAAGTATTGTCGTCTGCCATTTTCATTTACAGATTTACATAATTAAAATTTTTTATTTGCTTAAATTGTTTCACGCTTATCATTAAACCTATGTGCTGCCCTGTTGCTAGGTAAAAGTTCATTTTCTTTGTTCTTAGTCAAAGCAATTTATACATACGTACATATTGTGCAAGTTAGAAGCACATATAATTAGAATCGAGAATGTGCCAAAGTTGAGTTTATATTGTTAAGCCGGAATAACTTTTATAACGTGAATTTTAGAGCGGTTTTAGTTTGATCCCTTTTCCACAATAACCCTATATAGAGTTCGTGGACTAAAACAAACCACGTGGCGCCATCTACAGGTGATACATATACATCATTTCACCACCCAACCCTTTCTCCACAGCTAGTTGGCGGACCATTCCAATGCTCTGGAGACGGAGCATAACATAACACTAGCGGAGGGTAGGTGGGGGTTAAAAAGAAAATCTAAATAATATGAGTGAGCTATTTAGGTATTCCTAAAAAACTGTGAAATCCAAATCGGAGATGGCCAGGGTCCAAGGTGATGAGTTTCATGTGGAATGACTCAATATATAGTCGAATGAAAAAAAAAAGTTTAAATTGTACTCACTTCTTTAGGTCGCAATAGATTTAAAATTTACGAGGAACTTATTTCATTTAGATCGTACCTTGGAACTCATATTAGAGGTATACAAGAAAAAAAATCCTGAACCACAATTATTCATGTTGCTTCATATGACTCAACATCGACTAACCTGAAAATTTTCGAATCGATTTCTCAAATACCTGGAGTAATATACGTGATCCGTAATTTCTCTTTTTATACGCTAGATGACATCTAAAGGGTATACTAAGTTTGTCATTCCGCTTGTAACACCTAGAAATAATGATTGGATTGGACAGTCATGCATAAACTTAAAAGTTATTTTGATTTTCGTATGTCCGTCTGTCCGTCCGTCCATCCGTCTTTTTGTCCATCCTCACGAAACTCGAGAACGCGTATATTTAGAGAGCTGAAATTTACACTGGATAGCAGTTTAGAAAAAGAGTCTACCAGTAATTTTAAACTTGGATCCTTATCATTCCAAAGGCTACACTTACTATACACCTTACTTAACAGATTACGTTTGGACTTTTTACCGGGTTAAACTTAATTTTGTTCAAGAAAGAATTTTTTTTGGGATTCTCCGGTATATAGCAAAAGCTTTTTTTTCTATTTTCTCAAACTTCTTTTTTCATTTTTTCATTTGTTTTTCAAATCACACAATTTCGCTATTTGTGACCTGTTGATGAGTCAAACCAAGACTTGAAACTTGTCACCAAAAATTAATGGGTTGTGTGATGAAATAATAAATTAGAATATTTTTTTTGCTTTTGCTATATACCGGAGAATCCCAAAAAATTCTTTCTTGAACAAAACCTTACTTAACAAAATCATAAAATTGTTTTGATTAAAAAGTAATCTTAATTAGATGGATTTCTTTCAATTTAAAAACCTTTTTCTAGTCCAAACAATTTTAAAACAAATCCATTTGTAATTGTCAAGTGCAATGCAGTATGTTTCGTAGAAACAAAAGATTATCTCAAGCTAATAAAATCAGCAATAATACTCATAAACTAAAGTACTATTTAAAATTATGCACATACATATATCCATACAGGATGTACACAGTTTAATTAATTTGTTTGCCGAATACATCTAGTGCGAAAAAATTCGAGTATTTGCATGGATTACAAAACAAATTCTCAATCTCAAACAAATATACAATAATAAAGTGAAAAAAAAAAAATTTCAAATAATTTTCCCTCGGCTTATATTCCAAATAAATATCTTTCGTCTCTTTTAACTAAAAAATATTAGAAAATATTATTCCATTTCTCTTATTGCATTCCTAATCCACTCCAACAACAAAGTTCCACACACAGACGTGCTGCACTTGCCTATGACGCGCCGTAAATATACCTACATTATGTAAATACGTGTAGGAAAGATACTAATTTTTAGAGCCACATAAGAAAAATATGTTTGAAATTTTGAACTGGAGCCTATCGCCTCGCCATCTCTGAAAGCTATTTAGAATTAAAATGAATAAAAATCAATTTTATCATTCACTTTTTATAACGATAGAAGTTTAAAAATTGATTTTTATAAAGTAAACTACTTTCGGGATTTATACAGTTTTTGGGTCACCGAATAGAACCACCTCAATCTTCATTCTCATGTTAAAATAATCGTGTAGCAATAAATATTATTCAAGTTACAAGAATCTCAATCTTAATGTTAGAAAGTAATTGTAATTTGAAAAATATTAATAAATTTGGAAAAACAACTCTGGTAGCATTTACAAATATATTTGGAAAACCTATGTATGAAAAATAATAAAAATTGGTGTGTACATGAAAAAGTTTTAAGACGGGAGAGAAAAATAACATGGTTTTTTTAGGTTTTTGATTTTTTCAAGAAAATCAAAGACCCTTTTGAAAAATCTAAGTCCGGCAACATTTAAACTGAAGAGTTCGTAATATTTTGGCGAAGGTTTCAAATCAATATCATAAAAATTGTGGAAAATAAAAAGGGGAACAAAATACTTGCAAATTTATTCAGCCTTAATAAAACTTAATGGCATTATGAGAAAGAAACATTATCTAAATATTTTAAAGCTAAAGATGCGTGAAGCCATACACAGACTGCCGTTACTAAGAAACAAGCCGTCTTCCAACAAGATCGGGACCGGAAGCATACTGCAAAATTCGTGACGTAAATTTAAAAACGGTCGCCATGTAGTGAATTAAAATGCTTATACACTGATGAAGCGATGATGGGAGGAATCCATTAGGCAGATCTCCTAGAGAAGCTCAGTGAGCAGATCTCTTTTGGTGCATCTATAATAGCAGATGCCTAAGTAAAGGCATTGATTTTATACATATAAAAATGCCACCAAATCAGTTACCTCTTCTCGACAGATGGCCTTGCATGTACCAAATTAGAAAAGAAAGGCGAAATTTTTAACGGATAAGTGAAATCATGCTTACATATGGCGCCATCTATTAGACAGAAATTGTAAAATTTGAGGATATTAAGTTGTCTTCGATAACAAATGTTTTTTCTTCTTCTTTCCTCTCTAACAATGTATACGCAATAAAGGAATTCAAAAGATCAAAATTTACTGGCATATTATGTATATTAGTTAATACATACCTAAATATATCTATATTTTCAATGCTGATTGTTGAACAACTGTACTTGGAAACATAAATTTAAAAATCCAAGATTCAATAATAGTCCCAAAACACAAAATCTCACCACACAAAATCCCAAATAAACTCCTCTATTGTGCTCTTATATATTAATTTTAATGAAAAAAATTACTCGTAGGCATACGTAATATATATCTATGGTTTTTTAAATAAATTCCTTTATGAAACAGCCGTCCTCAAAACTCGAATATCACTGACTGGTATGCCAAACCAATTACATCTGACCTATTTGTTGTCTCCAGTTGTTTCCAGTATATTTCATAGAAAAACAAAAGAATTTTCAATCTAGGCTCAGCACCCGAATCAATCCAACTTTATTAGATTGGTCTCGGCAACCAATAATGCATAAGAATTCTGAAGAAAAATTTCCAGTATTTTATAAGAAAAAAAAATGTGTGTTACGCTCATAAGTATTGCTTTCTGTACACCGAATCAAAAATTCTAAGAAATTTCATCAAACTAAACAAATTGCTTGACAGTAAATATGTATTTCAGATTATTAACGAAAAATCAATGCACCAGTCAACAACCAGATGTAAAATGGTAGATCGCAGAAATTCTATCGAAAATCCGATCGAAAAATTTCTTGGAAGCCCGCAGTACCTAGATAAGAGTTTTGTCTGTTCTGCAACTTTCTGTTGGAAGGCGAATTATATGAGATTCTTTTCAGTTAAATCACGTATCATGCACGGTTACCAAATCCTTCAAATCATCTTAATACTAATCAAGATATTCCCTTTACAGGTTTTTTCGACATTTCTACACATCATTAGATAAAGATAGATGGAGAAAACAAAAGTAGATGAGATTCTTTGCTGTGATATGGCGCTATTTATTATCGAAGACAACTTATTATCCTCATATTCGCCAAGTTTTGCTAACAGATGGCGGACGTTTTTGTGATCACATGATAAAGTACTACAGTGGCGACTCAGTGAGAAGTGCTTAATTGCAATAATATTATCGATCGCATTTATTGTGATCGATTAATTGAACAATGGCCAGCTCAAAGTCTCGATATGAACCTCACAGAAAATTTATGGGGTTATGTCAAAAGAAAATTGGGAAATTATATCGAGCCATCGAAGGAATTCACGAGCTTTGGCAGAGAGTTCAGGATGATTTGGAAAGCATACCTGGAAGACTTATCCAAAACTTAATTGCACGTGCAAAACTGTCCACATGATGCTATTTGATTTACATATTTACATATTTTTTAATTTTGCGATGAATTTTTGGGAATAAGGTCGATTCACACCGCCGTGATAGCGATTGCGATAAACTAGGGACACAATTTCATTCACACCAATGCGATAGATCACAGTGATAGTTACATGTATATGCATGAACCAAATAAAGACATTTGGGAAAAATCTGAACATGTGACCAATTAGAGTTAGAGTTTCCCAATTGTATTGGCTACTATCGACGGTGGACATGCCACGATTATGTGTCAATTCAGTGTGTACTAGCTCGACATATTTTTTCAATTTGAAAAAGTTTTCCTTACTGACCATCGTTGATACTGAATATAAATTTTTATATATCGACATTGAAAGATATGGAAAAATTAGTGACGCAAGTGTTTTAAATGTTTCGGCTATAGATATGAAATTTGAATACGGTTTGTTCGCAGAATACCACCAAAAGTTTGCCTGATCAATATCACAGAATACCTCATACCTCGATTGTCGGTTAAGGGTTCCGTTTAAAATTTTACTTGATGCGTCCTTTCGTAGCAAGGTATGCTCGACAAGAACCTCAGAAAGATCAGTACAATACTTAAATTTACACAACCTTATAAGTAGATAATTGAAAACGCGTTTGGAATTTTGCCGCAAAGAGAGAGAATTTTTGTCAATCTTACTGCAAGGCAGGCTAATATATCTATTAAAATTGTTCAAACCCCACACGCTCTTCATATTTTTTTACAAACCGCGAGTGAGAACGATAATAATAGGGGGTTTGATAAATTTTGAAATAAATGGAAGAAGACCAACTGAAATTTTTTCCAAATTTTTGTACTTGTACTATAACCTCACTTGGTTTAACACTTCCCACTTTTATTCTAGGCTAGAGGCTAAATCTAGGGAAAGACACAATAAATCAACTCTGGTCACGGTGTCCGCAGGGTTCCATTGGCCAAGTCACCAATACTCTTAAGCTAACCCAACCTATATTTAACTCCTTGGTAATATCAACCTGCCCTTTTCCTTGCGATAGATGACTAACATTGTGCATGCTGCGAGAGACATTTGAATCGGTAGTCAAACACTGCAGAAATTCTTTGCATCGCTGTAATCTATCGCGTTAGTGTGAGCATTTACATTGAAAACTATGTGTGAACCGCCCTTAAGGTCAGATATTCATGAAATAAATATAGTTTGGTTTATATTGTTATCATTTATAATTACGCTACAGCATAGTGACGTACAAAGAAGCTTGAAATATTCGGGCAATTTTGCTAGCCAACATTATATAGGGTGTTTCCCACTAGGAGGTCAATACAGCAGGATGTGATAATATTTACCTAGCCAAAAAAAAAACTGTATGGTAGGGATGGAGGCATATCAACCGTTTAGGAGTTGCAGGGGGAGGCATAGGAACCGTTTAGGAGTTACAGGATGATTGAGAAAAATAACTAGTTTTTCACAAATCACCCTCTATCTTAAAACCTACAGGGTGTATGGTTACAGCTAAGAGTTCATTATATGCAAATCTTCATGGCCTTTTCAATTACTGGACAACCACGGGGCTGGCCTTCTTCCCTCAGGAATTATGGTTGTCTAAACTAAAAATTTAAAATTTTCTTACCTTTTTTTTACATCTTCTTTTTTTATAAATATGTACAAAGAAAGATCACATTACTTTTTTTTTTACAAAAACTGTAAACGGTAGACTCTTGTCTTTAATTTGACCTATTATACCCTATAGATAGCACAGCACAGCAGCCGTTAAAGTCTTATTAGCTCAAACCCTATTCTAAAAGCTATTCTCAAACCAATTTGCAAAGATAATTTGTTCCCTTAGTGACTGAAAATCGTAATTTAAAAAAAAAAACGTCTAATTTCGGTATGACCTGAATAATAACTCATTAACAACTGCAAATAGCCGTAAGAAGTAATAGGTCAAAAAATTTAAAGAGCAGAATCTATAGTTTCAAGTTTGCGTAAAAAAAGTTATGTTAAAAAAAAAGATGTCAAAGTAAATAAAATAATTTGAAAAAACTTTTAAAATAAATATTTTTTGTAAATAAAATGCGCTAAAAAGTAAAAACTATTTCTTTTTCTCAGTGATATAAACAAGAAAAATTTAATGCATAATAAGAAATGCTAGAACTCAGATCAAATCTTAAAACTTTGGGCATCCATAACTATAATCACAATTGTCTAATTGCAAATCATGCCCAAACTTTTAAGATTTAATCTGAGCTATAATATTTCTTATTTTGCATTCAACTTTTCTTGTTTATATCACTGAGAATAAAAAAAAATTATTTTTTACTTTTTAGTGTACTTTATTTTAAAAGTTGTTTCAATATATTTTAATTTCTACTTTTTAGACATACTATCGAAACTCGACTCTCGAAATTCGACTGTCGAATCCGACTCTCGAAACTCGACTCCCGAAATTCGACTGTCGAAACTCGACTCTCGAAACTCGAATTTCGGAACTCAACTCTCGAAAATCCACTCTCGAAATTCGACTCTCGACTAATATCACATACGGCCCAAATTGGACAGCCCCAAAGGGTGTTCATTATAACCTCCACCTTAAATCCCTCCACCCATAAGAAAATTTTACCCCATCGGAAAGCTCCCCATTCACTCATTCTAAATCAAAAACCCCATTTAAATCCATCCACGTTTATTACCCTAAAACTCTTTCGTCACAAACGGCTCTCTCAGGTACTCAGACACAAACTCTCTGAGTCAGGGATCTGTAAGTTGATAGAAAGTTATTTAAAAAAGGTAAGAAAACCCGAAATTTTTAGTTTACACAACCAAAATTCTTGAGGGGAGAGGGCTACGAGACTAGTAGAGAAGGCCACGAAGTTCTGCATACAATTAGCTCTTAACTGCGATCATAGATACCGGGTAATTTGTGAAAAACTAACTTTTTTTTAATCACCCTGTAACTCTCTCTCTCTATCACATCCTGCTCTATTGACCTCCTAGAGGGAAACACCCTGTATATTTAGCCACATTATATATCACACAAAACCAAAATGGTCGCAAGGCTCTGATGAACGTCATCTGTTTGAATGTTTATTACACCAGAATTACTGAAGACACTGTTACGAGATTTCAAAAACTTAAGACAAAGACTTGTTCTTGGTGCCTAGTATCTTTATGTTGAATAAGATAAAGTTGGTAAAAGGTTATAAAAATTCTTTTAAGCTTTGTCCTTCTGAAGGTTAAAACAAGATTATTACTGCCATACCCTGAAAATCTTATCTTTAATATATACGTACATATTACGAAAACATTCGATTCTCAAATGCTTTGTTATCACCACACTTTATTCCTCCAAAAACAATAATAAATCATGTCTGCAGGTTCTTCTAATGTTAAGTTTTTCTCTCTATCGAAGACAAAAGCATCTGCCATTAAGTCAGTAACCACTAGAAAAATTGATTTTCCCAAGGGCGAGAAAAGAAGAAATCAGCAAAGACGAGAGATAACGTCGAATGTACATTACAGCACCGTAAAAAGGAGCATTATCAGCATTTTCTTGACATAAGGAACTACTAACAGTGCAGACCAGTAGTGAAAGCTGTGAAATGGTCCGGCAGAAGCAAAAATCTTCTCTGATAGTCGTACCCAGAGGACACATAACGAGTTCAGCTATATTCCGTGCCCGATGATGATAATTGCACTTGGTAAGGCGGCACAAACCCAGAATCATTCTGTATAAGCAAGCAGTTCTTAAAGTACGTACACAGCGTAACGTCAGGAGAAACTGAAAGGACTTTAATCTGTGAAGTAGAATTTAAAGAGATTACCCTCTTCCTGCGGGAAACAACTCAAGGACTATGTGTGTACACTGAGTTAAGTGAATCGTCTGCAAAACTGCCGTAATAATCTTGTACAGTAATTAGACATTGAGGTTAATTTGCAGAAAGTATTTAGTAGTAGTGGGGATAGCAGGGCACTTAAGAACGGTTGTTAATAGGATGTTTGCCTTTCGAATCTTCTTTATAGACACTTCAGGAACCTTTTAGATGAGAAAAGTAGAAACTTTGATGGCAAGATATAGGAGAAGATATTTGATAAATTATTTAATACATATTGGTAAAAATTGTATTTATTTGTCTGTATATAAAATTTAATTAGAAAATAAAATTTTAAATTCGGCATTATCTAAATTTAGGAGACGACATGAGGAAGAAAACTTTCGAATATATTTGACATTTCAGTAAGCCCAATAAATAGGTAAGTACTAAAAATGGGCTCGGATCCATGGAAGAACAGGAAAATTGTTTTGCATTCTGCAATAGTTCGTCTGCGGTACTTTTTGTTGGATAGGTAGAGAATATGAATGAAAAATGTCCGATAGCATGTTGACATATTGTTTCCTTATTCAGGTTCTCTTTACGAAATCAAAGGTCTCTGGTTCATTAAGATGAGTATCAGTTGCAATCTTCACATGAGTCACACAACCTTAATCAGTTGAATTGAGCCCCCAGCAAAAGAATATTTTACACGGTGTTGTATAGTACTCCAATAAAAGTATAAATTTACAGGGTGTTTCATAATTGGTGCGTATAACTCAAGGGTTTTAGAGCTGCGGTGGAGACAAGAAAAAATAAAAAGGGCGGGGGGGTGTTCTTTGTTACAAATTTCACATAAATTGTTTTTTGTTTTAACGATCCTTAAACTATCTAAATCAAAAGGGTTCAACAAATGAATTATAAAGATTCCTCACTTCTAATATATATATATATATATATAGTCTCGTATAGCAATACAATTTAATTATTATTTCAAATGATTTCTAATTTCTAATGCTACTACGGTTTCTAATATGCTATTTGCTCGGTTTCAATAGTACTAGTAGAGTCTGCGCCAACAGTCTATTTCTAATCGGTATATCTCTCGGAAGTCAATGCCTTCCAATTTCGAATTAATTCATCGACCTCCATGTGCCATCTATATGCCAAGTTTTACATTTGTGCAACTTGACGATGTGGTCTAAAATGTCAACGTAAGCGTGTCGCAGTGACAGTGATAAGCCTTTCAATTTTTCGTAATTTGTAAGAATTTAGTTGTATTATCTCAGATTTCCAACGTCTCAGGAACACCTTAGCTATGTAGAATTCTGAAAGTATATTAGATAAGTATTTTCATTAAGAATTTTTACCTTAGTGTGATATTTTTTTATTCTTTCTTAGGTCATCTTGGATTCTCAACAGAGGGTGTAAGACGCATCTTTTCGGTAGTAGGTGGATTTTTAGTACTTTTTCCACCTTACACCCTATACATTTCTTGATATACACCCTATAAGGTGAGATTTAATTCAAGCCGTCTAAGCTTGCCAATTAATGCCCAGTCGTTCTTCCGGTCAGGATGTCAAAGTCAAAAAATTGGAAACAAATTCCTATTTTTTTTCAAATTTTAATACTTTTCCCGCCAAAATGCATTATAACTATACATGCGTTCTGTATTGACTGCAAGGCCACAATAAATAAGTATATTCTTACGAAACATTACCCTCTTCCAACAAGGGCTGACGATATTTTTGCCAGTTTATTAAATAGCGAAATTTTGTGCGTGGTAGATCTGATAAGGCATATCAATAGCTAAGAGTATCTCAAAGTTCTCAAGAATATGTCACAATCAATACGTACAAGGGTCTCTTCAGATACAATCGTCTACCATTTGGCGTTAACAGTGCGCCTTTCAATCTTTTATGGATCAAGAATTGTTAAGAATTCCAAATGTAGCTTGTTATTTGGATGATCATAGGAGGAGTTGATTACAGTAACTGTAAAAATACCTTCTATGAAGTCTTTAAACGGTTCAACGAGCACAACATAGAAATTAAACTCGAAAAATGCAAATTTTTTCAGTGTCATGTAGAATATTTAGGTTACGTATTGAGAAAAACAAGGATTCGTCCAAACCTAGATAAAGTCACGGCTATACCAGAAGCATTGCCGCCAAGCAATTGGTCTTATAAATTATTATTGAAATTTAATTATTATATACAGGGTGTCCCACGTAACGTGTTCCCTGAGCATTTTTCTCGAAAATGTGCGGAGATATCGAAAAAGTCCTAATAATAAAAATTACGCATCGTTAGTCAATTTTAGGTCTTATATCTCGATAATAAAGGGTTAGACTGGAATTTTCAATATAACATTTTCCTTTTAGTTTTATTTGCGGAATTCAAAAATGCAATCTAAATGTATCCTTAATAAGGATGAAAAGGACATTTTTTAAATATATCCTTTCCCAAGTTCTTTTTCAAGAACTTAGGCTATGCCAGAGGATACCTTGACTAACGATGCGTAACTTTTATTATTAGGACTTTTTCGATATCTCCGCACATTTTCGAGAAAAATGCTCAGGGAACACGTTACGTGGGACACCCTGTATATTATATATATTATTAAATAAAAATGCGAAATCTATTTGGTGAAGTAACCAGCAGAAGTGCTTTAAAGAATCAAAGAAATTCATCTGCCAAGATAGCATTTTAGAAATATATAATCAAAACAAAGCTATTGTTTTGTCATGTGAGGCCAGCCCTTATGGCATTGGAGCTGTATTATTACATATAATCAATGGAAAAGATAAACCCATTTTGTACGCTTCGAGTACACTTTCTCCTGGGGAAAAATATTACTCGCAGATACACAGAAAAGCATTAGCCATCATTTTCTATAGATGAGAGATATCTGTACTATCGAGAAAGACTTGTCGTACCTGACGCGATACAAAACGACATTTTAATAATCCTACATAATAATTACAGTGGTATAGTTAAAATGAAAATTGTAGGAAAAAGCTCTATTTGGTGGATGAGATTTGACAAAAATATCGAAAAAATACTCCGAAACACGTTCCGTATGTAAATATACCAGAAATGTGCCAAAGAAAGTAGTCAAGTCAAAATGGTCATTATGCTCAAAACCGTCGTACATTTGGATTTACTTTTCTTTCATAATAAGAATTTTTTAATAAAAGTTGATTCTTGTGGTAAAAACATTGATGTTCAAATTCTTTCTAAAACAAATGCAACAAATATTTGTAAAAGCCTTAAACGTTTTTATTTTGGAATTTTCGGATTACCGATGCAAATAGTTTCGGATAGTGGGCCACTTTTCAATTCTGCAGATTTCAACTCGTTTTGTAAAATGCATAATATTGAAGTACTAAAATCTCCCCAAAGTAACGGGCTAACAGAAAAAAACAACTATAAAGTCAGTGTTAAAAAAATATATTTTAGATCCTGTTTTAAAATTGAAAACCATACAGGACAAAATAGAATCCATTTTACAATCATATAATTATACACCGTCGACAGTGACTAAGCGCAGCCCCGCATGCATGGTTTTTTTTACTCGCCCAGAACGATCATAAATTCCTTAGTCACAGACTTTAAACTGAATATAAAAAATAACAAATCTATTAAATATTGTAAAAACAAAGAAAAGTTAAGAAAAAAAGATAATATCAAATATGAAATGAATACAAAAAATAAAGAAAGAATTAGATTAAAAAAACCATATGAGGTGGGAGAGAATGTGTTCTGCAGGAATCATTTCAAAGAAGCCTGCAATTACAGTAAAGATTAGCAGCTCATTAAGGTACCTCATCAATCTTGACAATAGTTATGGCATATAAAGTCCATCCACTTATTTCCAAACATGAGATTGAGACTTCTACAGATCATCTTGAATCTCAACTCTCATGTTCAAAAAGGGAACCGATAGAGATAAATAAATATGTTTCAAATAAAAAAAAAATTACATACAATTACAGAATCAGAAAAGCCCTCTCAGACAATCTAAAAAAAATAAAATTTTTACCACAAAGACTTTGAATATCGAAAAAAAAATAAGTAATATATTATTTTGTAAAGTGTTTATTGTAATTAAGCTAAGTTATGTAGTACTCCCAACACAAGTTTAAATATATAAAATGCTAGAATATTACTCTTATCAAGAACTTGTGCAAGAAAAATAAGTCAGTCTAATCCAGACCGCTTTATGAACAAAACCTACTCGCAACAGAAATCATTGTATAGGCTAATCGGTGTTTTACTCTTTGCCCCCACAATACCACACACAGGTGTTGGAATCTAAGGAAGCATATCTTTCGGTAGCTCAGACTTCAATGTAACTAGTAGTAGAATTTACTTTAGTTAGATCTTTATAAGATCGCACGAGTTACACGAGAACGTCGATCACCTACAGCAGTATTTCTCAAACTGGTAGCCGCGGCCCCTTGGGGATCGTGAAGCTCTTACAAGTGGGCGCGAAATATTTAAGTATTTCTATTTCTATTTATATACTATTTAAAAAATTTAAATTCTTTTTTAAAAATAAAAAAAATTTCTATGAAAAAGTATGTATATTTCTAAATTTATTTACTTTTCAAATCCGTTATTTTTTTTAAATTTGATTTCGTAGTATGCTTAGTTACTTAGCAAGACAGAAGTTCATTTTTGAGGCCAGCCCGTCCCTTTAATTCGTACACGAATATGTCTGTCTGTATATTTATTTACATATTTCTTTTTTACTATTTTCGACACTCGTGTAGACCCACTTTTCGTCATCACAGTGAGTTGAAATTTGGCACACATGTTCATGTCGCGTGACAATTGAATCTATTAAAATTTGAACCGGAAATTTCCATGGAAAACTCGGAAAATCGGGAAAAATCATTTGAAAATTTGGTACAAATTTAATTAGTGATAAACCCGTTTCAGGAAAAATGCAGTTTTCCGATTTTTCCGAAAAAAATTTCCGGAATTTTCCGACTTTTACGGAAAATTTTCCGGTAAAAAAATTTTCTAAATTATGCAGGATCAAGTTCCCTATTAACTAGCATCATTACTTTCTCTCCGACAATGGTGAAAATTTGCAGAGAAATCGAGGAAAATTCATGTAAAACGCTTTTCCGGAGTTTTCCGACCGAGCGTTTTGCAACCTAAGACAAAGTTGCAGAGCGAAATGAGTTGCATAAAGTTGCTTTTGTGGAAAACTCCATGAAAAACCCGGAAAAGCAGAAAAATCATCGGAAAAATTTTCCTCGATATGATTAGTGATAAATCTGTTTCAGAAAAAAATGTAAAATTTTCCAATTTTTCTGGAAAATATTCCGAAAATTTCCGGAATTTTCCGACTTTTCCGGAAAATTTTCCGACAAAAAGGTTTTATAAGCTATGCGGAATCATTTTTTTCCGTCCTACAAGTAAATTTTTAAAAAAACTTCATAGTAATAGGAAAAGTCTGTGGAAAACATGGAAAATCGGGAAAATTCATGTTATATGGGATCAAGTTGGATTGGAATACAGCTAAAAAGCGCTGTTTAAAACATAATTTGAATTTCAGAAAACCGTTGCAGTACTTCAACGATTTGATACTGGAATAAATTCTTTGAAAAACTGGTTAATCAGTGTCTTTTCAGCCGTCATAAAATTGTTTTAAAATATCTCCATGCATCACGTAATAACAATTTAGTTAACGTGAAAAAGTCAGAAAATAAAATAAGTAATAAGGAGTTTTCAAACAAAACTGAGGCCAAGCCGCATGAAAAAGTAGAAAATAAGCTTTTATTCACACACAGAGGTGGACTCATTTTATTCGCTGACAATCACCGATATATTTCAATATGATCAATCAGAGGTAATAAGTGATTTGATTCATGAAGAGAAAGAATATTCAAGAGAAATGTCCCACAATCAAAAAATCTGAGTCCACCACTGTGTGTGAAGAAAAGTTTATTTTCTACTTTTTCATGCGGCTTGGCCTCAGTTTTGTTTGAAAACTCGTCTTTTACTTATTTTATTAAATTTTAAGAGATTTTTAGGAAATGGAGAATTGAAAAAGGTTAAGAACATTTATTTTTAACGATTCTAAATCAAATGATAAATACGAGAGATAAAATAACCGCCTCATCCGGGGTTTGAAACCGGGACCGTCCGCTTGCCGGGCGACTACTCTTACCACTGAGCTAACGAAAAAGATCTTGCATTTCTTAATTTGTAATTAACCTCCTAGGCCACATTTTGCTTAAAGCTGGCATTAACCCTTACCGATGAAAGCGCACCAATAAATTTGTAAATTCAATTTTATATTATTTTTCCCTGACGGGAATCGAAATAATCATTTGTTTCAACCAACGAGGTAATAACTAAAGGAGATGAAAATGAACAAATATCACGTAGCCATTTCTAACACATTGACACACACTACTATTAGTTAATAATTAGGAGAAAAATTTCAATGGCAAAAAGTTTGTTAGTAAGATCTGTTTCGCGCCCCTTCAACGAAGTCATGATGAATTTTAGAGCGAAGACCAAGAATGGCGGAATGAAACACACACAAATACAGGGCATTTGTAGAACTTAAAGATGAGCTTCGACTCATTCTTTAAGACAGAAAACCAGATGTTGCTTCGCACTTTAGTGATGAAAATTGGATGTGTCTTACATCTCATTTAGCAGATTGTTTTTGATAAAGTAAATGAATGAAATCTTTTTTGCAGGGAAAAGATACCAATATTTTAGTTTTGAATACAAAACTTATTGCTTTACAACAAAAGCTGTGCTCATGGTCAAACTCTATTAAGGAAGGATATATGGAAATGTTCTCTTGTCTAAATTAGTTTCTTAATCTCAAGTTCAATTAAAAAAACTATACTAAATCATATTGACGAATCTAAACGATTTCTTGCTAAGTATTTGCCAAACATAAACGAGGATCGAAGGTACGACTGGGTAAGAATGCCATTTGCTAAAACATTGAAATATGATCATTATACTTGGGTGCCTCAAGAAGAATTGATTGATATTAGCTCCGATAATTCTATTCAATTAGAATTTAATAAAAGGTCTAACAGAATTTTGCATAAAGGCAATTTCACATCAAACACAAGAATCGAAAAAATATGAAACGAAAGCAACAGCAAGAATTAGGGATGGCCAATAGTTGGAAGAATATCGATACACCGATATTTCCAATATTTTTTTCAAAATATCGATACACCAATATATTTCTCTTAAAATATCGATATCCTTAGTATTGTCGATATTTGATATTATATCTATAAATACTAGAAATATATTATGTGCCCGTGTGGTTGACCTATGCTCTCAGGCAATGTGTCAATATATAGTACAAACCGAAATTTTTGTAAGGCAACCCTACGAAGGAGTTATTGCCATTTTCGAACTTAAACCGGCATTTAAAAAAAAAAAAGTGCATGTGAAAAATTTCAGCTCTTTTTTATCATTTATCTAAAAAAAAAAAATTAAATGCTTTATATGAAAAAAAAAATAATACTTTTGAAACATATGTACGAGTTTGTAATATGCATACATATTTAGCTATTGTCGACAATCTGTGTAAGTGATAGGTGTAAATGGAAGTTGTTTTTTCAGCTAACATGTTTACAGGCAAGGTTAAACCAAAGTTCAACTCGGGTTCAACTCCATGTATACGCGACTCAAGTTAAATTTAAGGCGACTCGACCGAGTTTGGCTGGCGTAGTCGAGTCAAAATGGTGTCCTATAAACGCGGATTGAATAGTAGAGTTGGCAGCAAACAGTTGGGATTTATTTTGTTTGCACTTTACGCAAAATTTTTGTTAGGTTGTGAATTTATTGTAAGTTTATTTTGTTTATCTAAACAAAATTTATAACTTTTATAACTCCATCACAAAAATACCATATATAAGATGTTATGTTTAACTGTTGCCAACTATATTTGAACCCGTTTCCAATTCAATCTCTCAACCCTGCGTGCTCAAGAAACACGAATCGAGAACTCAACTCAATTTCAGCTCAATCTTTCAACTCTTCATGTAAACATAGTAAGTGAATTAGTAAACATTAAACAGCGGCAGCGCAATCAGTATTATCTGATTATGTTATGGTCGTAGCATATTGTATATAGTAATATGCTACACTGAGCTAGATACACGTCTAAGCTACCCGTAACAGAACGAGGTGGCCGCGAACTGTCCTCTGTATGGATGGAGATCGAAAAGCGCCGAACGCACCCAAATCGAGAGTCGAAAGGGGCCCCGAAAAAAAAGGAAGGAAGAAGAAGACTTCCTGCGAGCTGGCTGAAAAAAGGTGAAAAGTGTGATTTTGTGAAGGCACGAAAAAGCTCTCAATATTCAAGTATTTCTAATAGCAAAATTGTCTTATCGATGTTATTGATGCGATTATCGGAGGGCTCTATTAATTACGACTTGGTTAAGCTGGATGGTTCTAAAGAGGATAAATTGGCCAACGCAAAATACGCAATATCGAGGGCACGCAAGATTGGGGCCAGAGTATATGCTCTTCCCGAAGGGATAACGGAGGTAAAACCAAAAATGGTGATGACTGTTTTCGCTTGTCTTATGGCCATGGATTATATTTCAAACATGGATAGTGCTCACTTTAATGTGAACTGCAACTAAAACCATCCACCTATTTGTATATTTAACCATTTACAATTGCATTTTTATTTGTGGATATTTGAAATCATTTGCTGTTTTCACCGCGTCGAATTGAGAAAATCTGATCAGCAACAATTTGTGCTCTACAACACAAATTCCTAGATAGATAAACAAAACACCCTAGGAAAGCGCCTATTCGATCAAATGTATTGAGATAGTAATATAAAACGAACCAGTGAATTTTTTGTTGTTTCTGGAAAGTAAAAGGATCCTGTGAAGACTTCTCTTGCGAACGTTTATTATTTATCTTACGAAGCGTCTTCAAAAACCAATTTAAGAATAACGACGAGTGTTAGTAAGCAATTTCTAGTAGTTTGCTGCGATGGAATACCATCACTGGAAATTGGAAATTTTTAAGGAAAAATGCCAAATCGACGATATATAACCACAAATTCTTCAAAAACTTTTTGCTACGAATTGAATTTTTGCTGAAGCTCCGGTTATTACAGTTAGACGTATAATTACTAAAATGTTTAGAATACAATTTTAATTAACAGTGGCATGCGGAAACATCTGGGAGGCGTCTCTTCGGTGGATCCACAACAAAAACCCATGTAAGTTGTTGCCTTTTTTTTCATTTTTTTTTACTGATTGATTTCCACATTGCTATCTTTATCTAAAATTATTTTATAAACGAAATACCTTTTATCATAATTAATGAGTTAGAGTTAGTTCATTACTTTTCTGATTGAAGCGATTAAAGGAATATTGCTTTTAGTATTATGAATCTCTCCAACGTAATAATGAGTTAGAGTTATATACAGGGTGTGACGTAAGTCGACGTCAGGGCAGAACCGTGTGATAGAACAAATCGTAACAGTTACCAGAAAAATATAAAAAAAAATTTAAGTCATGTATTTTTCAAATTACAGGCATTTCTTTTGTTTTCGAGAAAATGTACACCTTGTGATGGTTTATTAGCTCCTGTTGCTACAAATCTTTACTTTTTTTCAATTTTATTCTTCTTATGTAATCCCGAATAGTGCATATGTAACTTGTTGCTTTAAATTCTAAGCCAACTGCTCCAGCTTGGAGGAAAATGTCACATTTTACAAACAACAATATAAAATTAACAATTCGTTGAACTTTAACTGACTGTACTGAAAAAAAAAATGTACTACGCCAGTCTGGCAAGTAACTTTAAAAGTTGACGCATTTAATAAGGATTCTAAAATGATACAACACTTCCTACATTATTTCTTAGATTACGGAAAAAAAAAATTTTTTCTTCAAGAAACCCAGTTTCGAAAAATTTCTTTTCACCTACTAAAATTGATTCTAGTGTACCCAAAGCCTGCTTTAAGACCGCAACTTTAAGATTCTAGTTTGAGTGAGATGGATAGTCATTCCATGAAGTGTGAGTGAGACTGATAGTGATGCTTTCAAGTTAGAGATGCTAACTGTATATTGTTTTTGAATGTGAGAAGTACACATGTTGGAGTTTACAAATGTATATTTTTTAAATTATTAGCAAATGAACAATTTTATAAATTACATGCAGTTTGTCGGCAAGATGGGCGGATACTTTTGTGACTAATTTAATATACCAGTCGAAAACGTGGCTATACAAGTGCCGATACAAATCCAGATACTTATATCTAAGTATAAACTCACCTTAACAATGATTTGACTTTCTCCATTTCGACCAACTGATAATAAATCCATCAGAATTATTGTCAACTCAACATTTTTCCATTCTAAAGCCTTGGTTTCCAACAGAATGCAGCGGCGCAATTGTAATTGCGCCGCATGTTCTTGAAAACCAAGCTTTAGCATAATGCGACAACGCACTACACTGTTTACGTAGAAACAAACCCCTCAACACACCGATTCTGACTTACCATACAGCCAGTGTATGCTTGTTTTAACCAATGTGAAGAAATATGCGCAATGTGCCTAATGTTTGACCTACAAATTGGGCTCTGTATGTTGTTTTTCGTTCTTTCCTATTTTCGCTTGCTTTGCTCATATATAGAAAATACTATGCGCAATGTGTGTTATGCTTGACTGGCACTTCATTATCTTTTTGGCCATGCTATCCAAAAGCCTGCGTTTAATTTTTTTATGCGTAGGGGAAAATGTTCCATTTCGTTTGTATAAGCGAAATAGACTATTTCAAATATTCAATTAATATATAAATCGGAAGACGTAACCAAAATTATACACTTATGTTAATTTATAAATATTCGCCCCTTTACTAAATCTTGTTGGATCACCAATTATCGAAGAAAATTGATCGATGATCTTAAGTAAAAAGGCGGTGTATCGCTGTAACTTAGGCAGTAGTTTTTAAAACTAAATCAAAAACGAACCAAGTGACCCCCGACCCACGGTAAGGTCTCTTGTTCCACTAATAAAGAACAAAAAGGAAAATTAAGAAGTAACTAAACAAATGTTAAGTCAATAAGTCAAAAATAAAAAACGTAATAAGAAAAACTTAAGTTCTGAGTTTAGAAAGTCAAAATGTCAAGAAAAAGATCTAAATTAGGCCTGAACTTCTTGCATAAAAGCACCCCAGTCCTTTCTGTAATTGGAGAACGTAACCTCACAGCAGCTTTACCAACTGGAAAAAAATGAGCAGAGGTAGGGTAATTTGCTTGTAAATAAGATGACAAATTTCTTAAATTCATCAGGAATTATAAAACAAAATCTTAAAAATTGATACAGTCTTGGAAGCTGAATGTAAAACACGCTTAAATTAAAAAAATATGAAATAAATGCTGAAAATTTGAGAAAAAATATTAAAGAAAAGTGTAAACTTTCTAAAGCGGCAATATTAATCCCAGTTAACTCCGCGGGCTGTGAGAGAAGTTTTTCTGCTATGAGGCGGATAAAACCGTTGCTTAGAATCACAATGCTTCAAGAACGATTCTCTTGCATATCACGCATATTACTGCTCAACACAGATAATTCTATTGTTAAAAAAAATTACAGCTGAAAAGGTATTGAGCTGATTTGCAGAAAAAAATAGTAAACTAATTCTTATTTCTTTGTTTTTTTGCTATTTCTGTTATGATTATGACGATATTAATTTAGAAGGTACACGGTTAGAAATATATTACTAAATTTAATATATTTTAATCTATAACTACCTTTTATACAATTTTTCGTACAGATTCTTTTAATTTGTAAAGTATGAAACAAAGGTATACAAAACAATTGCAATTATTTATACGAATTTGATATAAATCTGAAAGAACACCCTATAATAATTAAATGCATAAGAGCCTGTATAAATTCTATATGATAAAAATATAAACTCTATCTTATTGTGGATAAAAAAGAGTACACATACAATGCTCTTCAATAAAAACGACTATAAAATATTACCACTTTCTTATCGCCTTCAAGAGAATTGAAAAATACCGTAAGCTTACAACGAATTTTATAAAAATTCATATTAAAGTAATACCAAATGAATATAAAGTAATGTGCGTCGCTTTAATACCTTGACATGGGATTGCAAATTATGTGACAGTAAATGTGCAGATTTCGGAGTGTGAAGACAAAATTTAGAAAATTGAACTGTTACACTGAAATAAAATTATTTAAATAAGTTCCAAAGTTTAATATTTAGCGTTAATAGAATTTCTGAAAAAAAAAAAAGTTCTGTATACTGAAGCTGAGAGAGAAAATGGTACAAAATTAATTCTTCCAGCATAATCTTTAAACTTACCTATAATATTTTTCTTTAAGATTGGAACACACCCACGCTTTCATTTTTAAATCTTCTAAGGGCCTTCCTCCAGCTCCAAATGGTAAGAAGAAAATCCGCAGGCTTTCAGATGAAAACGCTATTGATAGACTTGTTATTTTTGAGAAGGTATGCAGAATCACCATATATTGTCAAATATATGTAAACATTATTCTTATACTATAGCCTGGCAAACCCAATGCGGATTATCTACAAGAATCAGCAGGAAAATGTCCTTTCATAATTGCGATTGGAACTGATAAATCGAATATAAGTCAATATATGATAGTTATTGACTCCCATATAATTGCACTTAACTCAGCATATACTTTTTTGGATTGTGTTGATATTGTGTTCCAACTCCATTTTATTTTTAACATAAAATATGGCAATAACTAAATACTTAAATACTTACAACCCTACATTATCACGTAGATCAAACAAAATGTACGATTGTTCATAAGCCATAATAAATTAAAATGAATAAGAAGTAAAACTATATCTGAATAAAATTGCCAATTATTTGTTGATCTTTTTTAACCTATCGAAGTATTTATTTATTTATTTGATCGTTGAAATTTACCCACACCCGTTTCTCATATTGTAAACAAATTAAAGGGTTAATTTTGTGTGTCTTCAGCTATAAATACCCTGGTTCTGGTATTTTCCCGGTATACGCAAAAAGCGGGAATGGGTTTGGTTCCAATATAAAAGCTATAAGAGCCTTTTATGTGTTTGATATGATCATCTGATTATCCTGATACTAACAACCTATAAAAGCTGTACCTGTACGGAATGGTTACTATATGATAGTTTCAATAAAATTCACTCAAGCAAATTATGAGAACTATAACAAATTATGGTATAACTTTTATACAAAAACTAGTCAACCGCCTGTATATATTTTCATGAATAAAATGTATACTTGAAGTGTATATTTCGGTTTAATAAGACATGGTAACAATTTCAATAATGCACTTTATACAATTCTATACTTTAGATGTTTATTATTCCTATACTGATTTTCATACGGACTGAAATACATATCCTTTTCGTATAATTGTTATCCTATTATTTCAAACCGTGTAGTGATGGATGGTGACGAATTCAAATTAAACGATAATGCACTGAGAATAAGCTCTGTTTCATGTGTATCAAGGAAAGCTAGGTGCGATTTTGAGCTTAGCAGACATTGTCTGGATGTAAGAAAACAAATTGCTTCGTCTTATTCAAATGAATATAGAAAAATTAGATTAATAGTAGTAAATATATTTTCTCGATTATCTCCGATTATGATAATAGCAGAAAATTTTATTACAGAAAATGCGAAAAGTTTATATATCCTAAGAATAGAATTGCTTAATTGTAGTCTACTTTTCGTTATTCTAGAAAAAGATTTATTTTAAATGTTCCGAAATAATTTTTAGTAGATAGGTATATATTATGTTGACTTCATGTAAAATGTTCGTTGTTGTATCAAGTCAGTTTCGTTGTATAAGCGAAAATTTTCTTATAATAAGAAGAATTTTTCTCGTGTTTCTACGCATATTAATTAAATTTTGTTTCTATTAGATCTACGGTTTTATTGCCGTTAAAAGGAGTTTCCTTCTTTCTATGAAAGTTTTCTCACTCCAGTAGAAATCGTAGTGCTATAGTAGATTTGGAAAAAAATCATATGTATTTTGTATTCTATCTAAAAAACAACGGTAATCAATAAAATAGGTTGCTTGATGTAAGGAAACTTGGTGTTAATACTGATTAACATCTTAGAAACTTTTAAACATTTTTGAGAAACAATACTTGATTGCAGAATATTCTTTTTCAATTTTTGTGTCAAACTGGCGCCTACTAGGCCGACCCCACAACAAAACTCTGGCTACGGCCATGAGCATCTTGATGTCGATTACATATCACATTTACACAAGAAGATACAATAAACTACGAGACAATCATGTAATTTGTAATTAAAAGTTTTAGCTTTTGAGCCAAGCACATTATCTATTTCCTACAGGAATAATACTATGGAAATTATAAACTATTTTAAAGGGTCCTCCAATAAGAGGTGTTATTTAGAAATTCAAAGAAAAATGCCATTTTTGAGATAAATGATCGGATCTTTATTTTATTATAAAGAGGAAGGTATGCCGTTAATAATGGAAAACGACATCAGCCAAATGACCACCACGACCACGCCTACAGAACCATATCCTTTTCATAAAATTTTCCATAACCAAATCGCAAAGTGGCTGCCCTATGTCCTCGATAGCCTCACGAATTCCAACTTTGAGGTCTTGAATCGACGCTGGGCTGTTGGCGTAGACCTTCTCTTTCACGTGGCCCCAAAGGAAGAAGTCGCAAGGTGTTAAGTCACAAGATCTCGGTGGCCAATTGTGATCACCTCTTCGAGAGATAACACGGTCCGGAAACTTTTCCCGTAAAAGATCAATGGTTTCGTTGCTTGTATGGCACGTAGCGACGTCTTGTTGAAAGTAAACGTTGTCCAGATCAATACCATCCAATTCCGGCCATAAACAATCATTAATCATCTGTCGATAGCGCAATCCATTCACCGTAACTGTTGCTCCAGCCTCATTTTTGAAAAAGTAAGGTCCAATGACCCCGCGGGACCATAAACCGCACCAAACAGTCACACGTTGAGGATAGAGAGGCTTTTCAACAATAACTCTTGGGTTTTGCGAGCCCCAGATGCGACAATTTTGCTTGTTGACGAAGCCATCGAGGTGGAAATGGGCCTCATCACTCAAGATGAATTTTCGATGGAATTCCGGATCATTTTCATGCATTTCAAGGACCCAATCAGCAAAGACTCGACGTTGTTGATGATCGGCCGGCTTGAGTTCTTGTGTTAACTGAACTTTATAAGCCTTAAGACCCAAATCTTTATGCAAAATACGGTGTAATGACGTTTGTGGAATGCCTATATCCAAAGAACGACGAGGAATGGACAAACCTGGGTTTTCTTCAACACTTTCGGCTACAGCAGCAATATTCTCGGCTGTCCTTGAGCGACGTGCACGGGTTTTATTCTTCACATCACTAACTTGTCCCGACAGCTCGAATTTTTCTACCAATTTCTGTATTGCGGTCCGACAAGGTGCTTCACGACGACCCAAAAATGTTCGAGTTTTACGAACCGTCTCTGCCACATTTTCACCTTTTTTATAGTGAATTTTAATAATTTCAATGCGTCGTTGTATCGTGTATTGTTCCATTTTTATTAATAGCGTAGTTTCTGCTTGTCAAATGTCAAAAAATGACGCTCCAAAAGTGCCAACTACCGAAATAGCGGGCTAATTAAAATAACACCTCTTATTGGAAAACCCTTTATATAATATTCCACAGCCAACCTGGCTTCCATTAAATCTTGAATATATAAAGAGTAGAGAAAGGAACCTATAATTGATCCTTGCGGGATTCCAGTACTAATCACTACATTCTCAATAGCTTGTTCTCATTTTCGTACAACACTGTCATCTCGCTTGCAGATAATTACATAGTAAGTGGTTTGCCTTAGGGTTTCAATTCGCATAATATTTTTATTAATATATTATACTCTACAGTATCAAACGCCTTTTTCAAATCAACAAATACTGCAATTACATAACTACCAGCATCGAGTTCTTTATTAATGAACTATCAGTCATCGACCGTCGTGCTTCCTTACTTTTGCAATCCACATTGTTATACTCTAGATGAAATCATAGGGGTATACTAAGTTTGTCATTCCGTTTGTAACACCTCGAAATAATGATGGTAGAGTTAAATGGATTGGACACCCACGCATAATATTTAAAAGTTATTTTGATTTTTGCATGTCCGTCCGTCTGTGCGCACGATAACTCAAGAACTTAGAGAGCTGAAATTTTGTACACGGACTTAAAAAAAAAGTAAAATTAAGTTCGAAAATGAGACAAATACGGCAACTCCTTCGTGGGGTTGCCATACAAAACTTTCGTTCTCCACTATATATTTGGACACTGCCTGAGAACGCATGTGTTTTCATTGTACCAGCAAATAAAATTTAAAAAAAATGGACTAAAGCGGGCAACTCCTTCTTGGTGTTGCCATATAAAAATTTAGGTTTTTTACGTATACTGTGAAAACGATTAGTCCAAGACATTTTTATTGTACTAAGAACTTCTGCAGAATACGAAATCCTATAAAATTGGTTATTACCATTTTTTCTGTCCGACAAACCGTTCTAGAAATATATGCGAAAAACAACTTCAAAAATCAAATTTGCATAGATCGGTGACAATATGAAATTTAATACAGGCATTCATCTAGGCCCTGGGTATCATAAGAATTGGTCTTAGACCAATTCCAACTTTTTTACTTATTTTTTATTAAATCCACCATTGCTTTGGATAAACGCTGTAGGTTGATTATGAAGTAGTCTCTCATATATTTTACTGAATACATTGCGGAGCGCTTTGCAGCAATTCCATACCAAAATGATCACTAATTGAACTCAATCCCCTCTGATTCCGATGAAACTTTCAGAATTAGTTAGTATTAAAAAATATTGGACCCGTGTTTTTTTGTTAAGCCTGCCTGCCAGGTCTTGTATACAGGGTGACTCAAATCTTTTCACTGTGGATATGCTTTTTAATTTACTGATTATTTAGGATCGAGGTTTTCGATTATTTTGTGCGATAACTCAAAGTAAAGGTATTACATTGAGCTTTCCAAAGAAATTAAAAAAACGATAACAAAAAATTAAAAACATAGAAAAAAAAGACAATTTTTATTAATTTTGGATCTTTGGCCCCCTCCGGAAGAGAAATCCCTCCCTAAAAAAAATGTTTTTTAAATGCTCTAACATTAATAAAATATTCAGACTTTTAATTGTTACTTGAACTAATATTCTTGTAATTAAAAACGTAGCAAATGAACAACTGCATAGGGGAAATATTATGAAATAAAGTTTAATTTTTTGTTCTGAAACTAAAGTGAATAGATACAAAAATATTTTGCGAATGTTATTTGTGTAAAGTGAATAAAAATTGTATAAACTATCGAAATGTTACCGTTTAGTTACATTACTAGTTATTATTCATTATTCATTTTTTTTTACAGAAATAGGATGATCTGGTACAATATATGTCATATGAATACAGAATTTACACTGTTTGCAATGAAAGGACTTTGCGATGCCTTAGGAGGAGTTCTAAAAAATGCAGCAAAAACTTGCTTGCAAGATATTGAAATTCAAACATCGAAACATCTGTTTCACAGAAAGATTAAAACTGAAATGTATTCATGTTTCAACAGAAGATTACACCGATATTGAAAGAAAAATTAAAAATTGATATCAACGTGTCAAGGCAAAAGCAGGTTCTGGGTTTTAAAATTTTGGAAACCAATTAAATAAAAAATTTATTTCTGTGTATATATAAGGTGTACGGTGTAGTTGATAATGCTGACAGTCAGATCGACTCAACTCTCACTTCTTCTCAACACTTCTGGTCCCTGCCAGTATTAGCCCAGTAGTGAAGCTAGCAGACAACCATTGCTTGTGTAACTTGCGTTGCGTGCCTGTGTATTATTTTATGTACCGCACGCTCCACACACAATGTTGTATCTCTATACTACAGTGCGTCATGTAAGGAAAATAATTATAAATGCCAGCATACAGAAAGTATTCCAAGTTGGTGTGTGCATTCTACTAAGAACATGCTGTTCCTCGGCACAGTGCCAGTGTATAACTTTTATAACAATTTGATAAGTTTTACTGGAAGCTTTTGCCTAATATAATTGAGAATACTCCATGGACTGCAATTAAAAATACGTTTTTTTTTACAAAAGAAAAACATGGAAATTGATGACACAAAATTGGTAGATTAGTGGATGAATTTACAAACTTTCAGTCAAAATCTAAGCGATCAGACAAGCTGTTAACGACAAATAAACTTTGGCGTAATTTTTTTAAAACATCGAAGGCTCATTTTCATACCGAGATTGCACAGTACATATTTTTCTTTGCATACCAGCTCAGAGTGTGTGTTAACAATTTCTCAACGGTGGATCAAAGAAACAAACTCACTGAACATACAAACGGTTTCGCTACTAATCAAAACAAAATTTAATTTTAAAAATTTTAATTGTATTGGTTTGGTATTGGTCTCTAGAGATCTCCAGAGATCTGTGTTAATTGTCAAGAAAGAGATTATAAGACAGAAAGTGAAAAAGCTTTAAAAAAAATATGCAAAAATGTTAAAACCATTACTATCCCAACTTTAAATTTTTGATAATTTACTAACAGCAGTATTAGTGTTTTCATACCCAAGATGATGAAATCATAATAAGGTATACTAAGTTTTTCATTCCGTTCGTAACGCATAGAAATAATTATGGTAGGGCTAAATTAATTGAACACCACGCATAATATTAAAAGTCATCTGTATGTCCTCACGATAACTCGATAGCGCGTGTACTTTCGTTTTTCACTATATATTTTGACATTTCCTGAAACTGGTCAACCCAGAGAGCTGCAATTTTGTACATGACGTTTTCATAGGAATAGTAAACACAGTTTCAAAAATTGGCTAAATTAGGAAATGTCTTCTTGATGTTGCCATATAAAAATTTAGGTTTTTCATGTATACTGTGAAAACGATCAGTCCTAGACGTTTTTATTGTACTGTAAAGTTCTTCCTATAAAATTGCTTATAATCATTTTTATTATTTAATTTAGTTCACTGGCATCGTTTTATTTTACCGTTTTTTAGTAAACTAACTAATTTAATAAAAAATAAATAAGGAAAGATACTGTATAAAAATTTGAACCTATTTCATTCGTAAGTAAAATAGAAAATTATTTGTCAAGAATGTCCGGGTTTCAAGCTAAAAAGTTCGGGCGTTCGAACCACTGACATATATAATATGGACTGCTTAACTTTCTATTTCACGTGGGCACATTTTTTTGTGTCAAAAAGAGTTCTTACGTCGGTGCCAACACTGAAAAAATCATTGGGGGGAAGTTGAAAAAGTGAGCACGTAGCTCCAAAAATAACTTTAATAAATTCTTTGAAATTTCTTCTGCGTATCTAATGAATAATTGTCTTTAGTAAAACAGCTTTTATCTGTAATAACCCTAAATAATTAATTTAAAAACATTTATTTCTACGAACCCATTTATTTATTTATTGTTCATAGTTCTCTTTCAGTTGGTGCTTGGCGCTTAGACCGAAAGAGTCAGCAATATAGAAGTAAGCGCACTCTCTGTAGTGTATTTCAATGAACGTATTCAGTCCATATTATATATGTCAGTGGTTCGAACTCATTGTCCTAGTTTAATGATTTTACAGATGGCAGCCCTACCTATTACTAACCCTTTGCTGTCCGTCCGTCACCAGGTTGTATCTCATGAACCGTAATAGGTAGACAGTTGAAATTTTCACAGAGTGTATATTTCTGTTGCCACTATAACAACAAATAATAAAAATGAAATTAAATTAAAAATTAAAGGGGGCCCCATACAAGAAACGTGATTTTTTCGGTGTTTTTTTCCTCGTTTTATTCTCATTCATTATTTTTATCGTAAGTAGGCATTTTTTTCCCAAATGACAGCATTATTATTTTTAATTTTTTATTTTTTTCAAATGACACCATTATTTCTTCACATGACTCCTACTCTCATTTGCTTGTTGAATCAAAAATGCATGAAAGCAGATGGCACCACTTTCATATTCATATGTCTCTTTCCGTGAGAGCATACTTTCCCACTGAACTGTAACGATTAGGAACGAGAAATTGTTTGTAAAAATCCTTGTAAAAAATACTTCTTTCGACTCATAATTAAAATTTAACGATACAAATAGTCCCAAATACCTTTATGGTAAATTCGGTAAATCCCACTGACATGCATATACCTACGTAAATTCCCAAATAATTTAAATATATTGTCAGTTTACGACAGTTGGTAGCATTGACAGTGAGAGCATACTTTCTGAAATCAAAATTGCTGCCACATGAAACAGGAGATCAAGCAGTCTATTTATATATACTATATGTCAGTGGATTGTACGGAGCCCTTCGTGCACGAGTCCGACTCTCACTTGGCCGGTTATTATTTTTAAATCATGCAAATTTTATTTTATTTTTCAAATAAGCACTACTTTCTATGATTTAAAAAAAATCGAAATTGCGTCGGATGCTTGGAGTGGACTGTACGACATACATATATGAGTGTCGCTTGGGTTCATTTGGATTAAAGAAAAACATTTACTTTCACTCAAATCGCCAATTACATTATTGACTAATCTATTTTCATAATATTTTAAATATCCGACAAAACTAACATTAACAAATAGAAAAGGAATCAAGTCTTACTTTTTAAATACTCGGCGCCTAGGCTCTAAGTATTACTAGCAATGGATAAAAAATGTCGGTCAAAAGCTGGAAATACTCATGAGCTGGTATATTTCGCAAGCAAATTGTTTGTTAAAGCTTATGTACAAAGTTGGGGGACCTGACCCCTCCAAGCCAAAAATCCTAGTTACGCCAATGCATATAGAAGAAGTCTTATGAGTTATCAGATTACACTATCTGAAAACTCATAAGGCTTTTCCAGATTGACCAATAGTATATGTAAAAAAAAATAGATACGTAATGTAAACGTACATTTAAAGAGTTAAATTCCAATAAAAATTACAAAAACCTTTTTCTGAATTTCAATTTTCTGCATAATTTGGATACTAGAAAAAAGGTAAACTACCCTAAGTTAAAGTAAAATCCAAATAAAACATCTTGATTTACCAATTTTTTTGTTTTTTATATATATAAAAGGGGTTTATCCCATTATGTAAATGTTCAGACTTTCTTCAGTAATAGCTTTGATTACTTGAACAAAACTTTACCACAAGCAAACGCTATACAAAGTAATGGATGTATCCCCTCCCTAATATGTATATACGAGTATATAGAACAGGAAGAAAAAATTTTCTTTCCACACCCAGAAAATTACTTCTTTTTCAAGAAACTTTTCAAACTATTCCAAAACTGTAGAGCAGAAAGAAAGTTCGAAAGTTTCGAAAAGAAAATTTTTCGAATATAGTTTTTGTTGGAGACGCAACCCTTGTCACAAACCCTCAGGACCAAAAGGACACCATTCTTCCCGGTGAATAATTTAGGAAAAGTTAAAGTGGCTCTCAGCACTATATTTGCCAATCCATTGCATAAGTCCTATACCATCGTAAATTAGATTTGGTTTTTTCTTTATTCTTTTTTTACATATTTGAAAGCCCACTTTGCAGAAGGGCAAATATGGAGATACAATCAAACAAAATAAATTAAAATAATGCAAACAGGTTTCAGCATTAACCAAATTAATGGCGATGTAAATGTACGTGGAGAGCTCTTCTACATGACATGACAACAACGTTTCTGTCCTCTCGAATATTTATCTATGTTTAATCGTGGTTATATGTATGTTTACTAGTTTATCTGGGAATATATTGTTCGTATATATGTATCTAGGGAATAACACAGGATACACAATTCTATCGAATTTGACAGCTACTGCTAGTGGGCTATGTTTTAATGGTCATTATGACGTAGATATATTTATCAGATTAAGCAGAATATCCTTTTGTGTAATGCATCAATATTGTCCTGTGTATAATTGGTGGTTTAGATATATCCGTCATAATTCCGAGTCTTTATTTATGGAATGATCTAAATTAGTCTCCTGCATGTAATTAATGTCAAATAACATTTTTTGTAAGATCACATATGGATTAGTAACCACTTTTCGTTTATGTTTTTGGCTGATGTTCTAATGAGTTATTCTGTGTCAAATTCTAGAAAGGGTTGAGTTTTTCAATCAATCAACTCCTTTAAATCCATAGGAATAATAGTAGAAATTCATCATTAGCCAAACTTCTATAGTTTTATCTAGGTCATGTAATTTGTATCTTAGTTGATGGCGCTATTTAAAATTTGTATAGCAATAAATCGATAATCCAGGACTCATCAATTTCAATCGTAATATCTTACAATCTCAGTCCTGGATTTACTTACTTTTGGAGCTCTATTGATGCGTCTTGTGGCGTTGTCATAGCGATTAATTGAGCACTCATTTTTGCATCAATAAATGACAACATTCATTCAAAAGTTTTTGGGAACTGAAATATTTCTTATTCCTAACTAGCTTGATCACCTTTTTCTTTATTATTAAATTCCCCACATAAAACTAGTTATGCCTATCCCGCAGGCTTGAGAAATTCCCAGATCCATGAAAGACAATTATTTTTAAGCTATTGGAAAACATGCTTTTATAGTGATAATATGAAAGGAACAATTTGGGAATCAACCCCGCTGATTTTATATATGATAAAGTGGTAAAGTGGTAAAGTGGCAGGTTTAGTGAGGATCAACAGATCATGAACTATTTTTATGGACATCTCCACATATGTACCGAACATACATATCACGGCATGAAACAATTTTCAAAAACGTAATATTTGAGTGAACTTCAAAAATTCATATCTTCGACTCCGATAGCTAGAGTTCAATGCGAGAGGACATGTTAGATAAAGAACAGATAAATGACCAAACATAGTGCACTCAAACAGCACTCAACAGCGTGCACTCAAATGTCTACCCAAATTTAAACCAATTATATAATGTTTTGACTAATTAAAAAACCTTGGATGATTCAATTAAATCCTCAACTTGCAATACATTGAAAGCAACTTTCAGATTTCTAGCTTTAGAAGAATCCGTGTTTACAAGAAGAATTCTACTTTCAGGCATTTGGCACTTGCTCTCTCACCTTCTCTTCTCTCATGGATTGAAAATTCTTTATCTGAACGCCTAATTCGTGTTGTATTACATGGCGTTACATCTGAACTTCATTCTATAAATGCCGGTGTGCCCCAGGGCTCTGTTATCTCTGCATCTTTATTTTTAATTTTCATTAATGATGTGAGTTCCATTATTTTCAATCCCATCCATAGTTTCGCCGATGCCAGTACCCTTAATTTCGCGTACTCCTTTGATACTCTTGCGGGCTCAGAAATAATGCCACATGTGTTAAACGAGATTGCATGACTAGATCATTGAATGATGATCTTGATATTATCCTCGCCTGGGGCAAAGCGAATCGCGTCGAATTCAATGCATCTACGACCCAAAGCTATTTCATCTCTTTAAAACAAGATCACCATTTAACCACACCCATTTTGTTTGATGGAGCTTTAATTTCAGATTGACCGTCACTAAGCATTTCGGGGATTAACATTTCCAGTAAGTTAAGCCGGACAGACCACATCTTCTCTGTTGCTAAAGAAGCATCCAAATGTCTTGGATTTTTGAAAAGGTGTGAGAAATATGTGATGGGCTCACTCCTCTACAAGTCACATATCAGACCTAGAATGGATTACAATTCCCACATCTCGGTCGGGGATGGTTGTACAGCCTTAACTTCATTGGATATTGTCCAAAAGAGAGCCTTCCAGTTCATTGGCGATTTGGCAATAACTTATCATATGGATTCACTCGAGAACCGCCGCAAGATTGGACGTCTTTCGCTCCTGTACAACTACACGCATGGCTAATGTTCCGATGAAATATATAGTCTGATCCCTTGTATATTAATTCCTGCACGTAATACTCGCGCTGCAAGCCGCGCACATCCTCTCACCCTTCAAAATTCTTTCGGCTGTACAGTAAAATTCCAAAAGCTTTCTTATCCCAAACTGTGCGAATGTGGAACAGTTTACCGTCTTCTATTTTTCCTCGACCTTACAATCTGCGAAAGTTCAAGAGTGACATACATCAGCACCTCCACCACTTCTCTCATGTTCCCTAATCCTTTCCCTATCTCCTTCCTGCCATGCTGTACTTTGCATCATAGGGTATACCCTGAGCTTAGCTTAGTAATATAAAAAAATTAAAATAAAAAAAAACGGCCGTAGATGTCTCGGAAAGGAAAAGCTGCTCTACGGACGAGATCTGCCGATTTATTATTGCTGATAAAAACGTTCCATTTTGAATAAGATGAATATATAAAAGTAAAGGCGATAGACAAATCTGACCAATAGTACCTCTTTTGTGAAGTATATAAGCATATGCAAGTTCAGCAGTAAGGAGAGCAACACATAATTCTAGGCTTGTTATCGAAATAGTCTTGATAGCCTTCATCTTTTAATTATTACTAAGTAAATAAGTTGAAAGAAATACATCAAGTGAATATGTGTCTCCATGGGAAAAATTGCTACTAACTGTAAAGCAATGTTCATATATGAAGTTAGTAAGTAAGTGACTGACATGCAAGCCCGTATATATGGGGTGGGTTTTAGGGGTTTAAACCCACCCCATCGTTGTAGCCTATACTTTTGTTAATCTAATAAGCCAAATTTTTCCCAAAAATTCTTTATTTGTATCGGCTCACAACAATTTGTTTTGTCATTCTATATCTTTCGTCCATGGCCCTCTCAGGTAAAGCAACTTTACGAAAAACGTGTGTAATATAGGGAAAGAATATAAGCAGTCCAGTATGTATTTATATACATGCATACATCAGTAGATGGTAGCTTTCTTTGATACACCATAACTTAATCGCAGCGATAGTTAAATTTTGTTCACATTTAAAAGGCAATATTAAATCTAAGTCTAATTTATTTTTCGTCGTTAAAGCAATAACTATTATTGTAACTTATAATTACCATATTATAATATTTTCCCTGAACGCCCCATTGTTTTATTTAACATGCTTACGCCGGCGTGCATCACCGTTGGGTCTCACTCGACTGTCCCATTCGGTGGCGTGCATCACCGGTAGGTCGCACACGACTGTCCCATCGGGCGGCGTACATCTCCGGTGGGTCGCACTTGAATATTCGATGAAACGCTACGTACCATTAAAAATGTAGTTCGCTTAGTAACTAGGAAGAATTGTCATACAGTTGAAAACCGAAAAAATGGAAATATATTCATTGAAAAAATAACATTTTATTTTAACTCAATATTATAAACATAACTTGTAGAAATTTCGTAATTTTACGATGAAACGTCATTTTCAAAAAATCATATCTCGAGAACGGAGCAACCGATTTTTTTCTGATTCAATAAAAAGATATTGATGAGCTGTTTTGGTATTCCTGTGAAAGTTTCATCCAAATCGGGGATGGTCGGGTGCGATAGTACCGCGCCGCTAGATGAAGCGAAAAGTGAATTAGAGCGCCATCTCAATTGCGAAGGCTAAGAGAACGTTTTCCACATTGAAGAGGTTGAAATCATGGCTCCGGGATTCCACAGGATGACTGACAGGACTGCACGGCTGACAGGAATCGCTCTGCTAAGTGTTCAATCAAAATGTTAAAGTTGAAATGAATGAAGTAATTTTTTTCTTAAAAAGACAACCTTAATATGTTTTTTCCTTAAAATGTAAATATGTGTAATAAAAATAGGGTTAAGCAGCATGTTTTAAACTTAACTTTTAAAATTTCAGAAGCCTTATACTGCAGACCCACGGAGCTCATTGGGTTCAAGCTTATTCTCAGTTATTCTTTTGTCTCTATGGGGTGTTAGCCTATTAGGTTAAACCCCTCCCATTCATGATCTATATATATGGCCTTGCTGACAAGATAAAGCTGATCCATTCGGAATGTAAATCTTTGTAAAACGATTCATCTTAAGAAAGTTTCATGCTCTATAATTTTTATAATAGAATTGTCGCTTTAACTATAATTGAACCTAATAGACCTAATGGCTCAAATAAATGACTGTTTTATGACACAAGTACAGAATACATATCTACGATCCAAAATATCAGCCGTCGCAAGTGCCATATCATTTATATTATTTTTATTAGTTTCTTACCAAAAATTTTGTGATGTGTTATCAAATCGTTACTGTCAAAGTTTCGAAATTGTAGTTGTCAAAGGATAAAACAAGCTTTGAACCACTGAGTCAAAGTAAAATCCCCAAAATTATTTAGTTTAATAACTACAAATTGAGCTCACTTAGTCTCTGTTGTGCTGCCTGCTACGCTAACATGTCTTTTTGACATAAATGTCTTTTGTGACAATACCCCTAAGAACCCCATTCTTGGGGGCCATCGTTGCACACTCCGTCAGTGGAATTGAATATTCTGTATTAGCCTTATGCAGTCCAGAGTTTCACAGTCACACAGAAGATGTTCAGGAATCTCATGGTCTTCCATACAGAGGCGAAAGGTCTCATCATCGAACTTACCCATCATTTTGAGATGATATCTTAGTGGGTAACACCCAGCAAATATGCCCTTTATGAGCCATAGTTGCTCCCTGCTGAGTGTGAGGAATACTTTTGTCCTCTGCTGCGTATACTTGATGAACGTCTTCGTTTGTCTTATCTTCTTCTCCCCTCCAAGTTTAGAAATTATAGTAGGTAAGTACCCCGGAGAATTTTTGCAGTGTGCCTTTTTGATCCTGTCCTTCTAAGGCCTAACTTGTATGCATTTCAAGGACCCAATCAGCAAAGACTCGACGTTGTTGACGATCGGCCGGCTTGAGTTCTTGTGTTAACTGAACTTTATAAGCCTTAAGACCCAAATCTTTATGCAAAATACGGTGTAATGACGTTTGTGGAATGCCTAATTCCAAAGAACGACGAGGAATGGACAAACCTGGGTTTTCTTCACCACTTTCGGCTACAGCAGCAATATTCTCGGCTGTTCTTGAGCGACGTGCACGGGTTTTATTCTTCATAGCTCGAATTTTTCTACCAATTTCTGTATTGCGGTCCGACAAGGTGCTTCACGATGACCCAAAAATGTTCGAGTTTTACGAACCGTCTCTGCCACATTTTCACCATTTTTATAGTGAATTTTAATAATTTCAATGCGTTGTTAAATCGTGTATCGTTCCATTTTTATTAATGGCGTAGTTTCTACTTGTCAAATGTCAAAAAATGACAGCTCCGAAAGTGACATCTACAGAAATAGCGGGCTAATTAAAATAACACCTCTTATTGGAAAACCCTTTAGTTGCTGAGGACTCCAGTGCCTGTGCGAGATCTTGCACCATAAAATATCAAAATAAACTAACAGTTTTCGTCGCATAAGGGAACTCGTAATCGGCAATATATCATCGGAATTTCAGCTGTTTTTGTTTATTTTTGAGACTTAAACCAAAACAGAATAATATATAAATCATCTTGGTATTCCATGAAAAAAATTTATAGGATTCTTCAAATCTAAGATTCTTCATTAGTTTTTGCAAGCCTAAATATCTTGTTTTCGCGATATTTAATTATTTTCTATAAGAAGTTCATCACTTTTTCGAAAAATCAATCGAACCAAAATCTTCCAATGTTATCTCATTACACATGCTGCAACGAACTCTTCTTAATACTTACTTAATACCTGTTCAACCTTTTGGTGTTCTAAACTCATCAAGCAACCAAATCGTTTGATTATCTTTTTAAGATCTTCTTTAATGCCTTCAAATATTTTTAAACCAACTAGACAACTAGATGCAGTGTGGATTTTTCGATTAGCCGGATTTATTGAACGACGCATTCAGATACACGATAAAAAGAGAGAATCCAAAATCATATAATCCTGAATAGAAAACAGATTTACCTATATTATGTCGATCATTGCTATAGCCAATAAGACATGCCACGAGCTTATGTTTTTGTAGAATGAATTTAATTGATATGTCAACACAATTTGACGTAAAATATCACAATTCGACAATGTGAAAATATATATCGAAGGTTGAGTTTTAAGGGTAATGGTAGCTTTGAGAGGGTTGGAGGAGCTCACATTATTCGTAGCGTGCTATGAAGCCTATGGAGCAGTATATAACTGAACTTCTCGTTCTTGAAATAATGAGCCGACTTCAGTCAATTAGTCATAAATTCATACGTTTAGTTTTTATTAACCTAGCTTAGGTAAGGTTAGGTAAGAGGTGTGGCACTAGATGACTAGCCTGTATAATTTAGACCTCTAGTAGGTCCATTGTGCCCCTAGACTTCATGGGATAACCTTTCATGCCGCCCCAGATCCATCCTGCTTCCTTTAGGGAACTCAGGATATATCTAAGAATCTTTACCTAGATCCATTCTGTTTCTCACAGACAACTCAGGATTCATCTGAACTGTTTACAGGTCTCCCAGACGTGAAAAAAGTAGCTACCCAATAGCTTATCTATTTTATATTCATCAAAGCGAGGCACTTGCAAGACACTTGTAGGATTCGATTTCCTCCGAATCCCTGGGGCTCCTACAGAAATCGTTCGCCTCTATACCCAATCTTCTAGCATGGTCCCCTATAGCCCATTGACCAAGACATTGATCCGTACTAGATTCATGGTATTTGTTCTGCTGCCATGAAGCAGTTCCCTTGTACTGTTCCTATATATGCAGGCCACAATTGTCTCGCAATATGGCAGGTATACCTGCTGTTCCACCGAAGGCTTTGCTAGGCGCTTCTTGTGATTTCCTCTTTAAAGCTCCGATTGGTATCCTCACATAAGCTAGCGCTGCGAAGCTATCCATTTCAGAGCCTTTTTGGCCATTCTACCAGCCATCCCGTTGTCTGAAATATCATTCTGGCCAGCTACCCAGCATAGGATCACCTTGTTTTTTATAGTCAATTCCTCAAGACTGGTCTTGCATAACCGCACCATATTTGATGTTACCAGCACAGCATCGAGCGCCTGGCTGCCTGGCTATCGGTATATATGCAGATGTGCCGTGAGAGCTCTCTGCACATGGATACTCTAGTTTTGGAACCATCAGTAAAAATAGAATATCCTTCCCATCCCAGTCACTCCTGGTGGTCATCATTGCATTCCCATCCCCTCCAAAAGTCAAGGTGGGTAGGTACTTGGTAGTGTGTTTCTTCCCTCCAATCACTACAGTCTGTCTTTCGAAGAATATTAGAGTGTCCAAAACCCCTCTCCATTCACTAACCCCCCCACGCTCAGCGTGACTCCACTTATTGCCGCCGCACCTCTACAATAGCGGCTCTCTGGATTTTTGACAGCACATCCAAGTTACTTTTCCTCGTCAGTGCCGTCCACCAGACCGCAGAGCCGTAGCAGAGGATGGGCCGAACTATGGCCATGTACATGCAAATTACCACCCTGGGTTTTAATTCCCAATCTCCACCAAATATTCTTTTGGACGTGTAAAAGGCCACACTGCACGTGTTCTTCCAAATTAATCTTCCAGATCAGCTTGGAGAAGAGTATGATTTCCAGAAACTTTGATTCGCTGGAGAGAGTAAGCTCCTCTCCACCCAACATTGGAAGTCTGAAACTTTACACCGCCTCCTTCTTGTAAAAAGGACCAGCTTCGTCAATCGCGGGTTTATCCTCAATCCACTATTATTGACCCGGTTATCCAACTTAAACAGCGCATACTCGAGCCTTTCACTAATAGTAAAGAGAAATTTGCCAGTTACCAGGATGCATATGTCATCCGCGTAGGCAACCGCCCTAAATCCCTTTTTCTCTAACTTGATAAGAATTTCAACCATTACCATTAGCTACAGGAGTGGTGACAGACCCCGCCTCTGCCCTTGAGGTGTACCACTACAGACTGCTTTTCTCGCAATAGCGTCAACTGAGCACGAGCTAATCTTTCCGCTGAGATATGTATCTAAATAGAGGAAAAACACAATAAAATCATAAAATTTTCCTATATATGAATACCTAGAAGGCCGAACCTCACGCAGTCGAGAGTTTAAGATCAAATGTTGCCTCTTAATTTCTTCTTGAAGACGTACCTAATCAAGAATAGTGTTTCTTGATTTATATAAGTTTGCTTTTTCATCCATTTATATCTATCTCATAGTAGTATAGTATTCCATCCAGCCCTACCCACATGTCCATCTCAACGATACATAAATTACATTCCATTTAGAAATTTAATCAAGCACCGATCCATCATATCATATTATGTCACAACTTTTATATATGTACATTCATTCAACCATAAATTTTATCCATCTATTCCTAGACCCATCCATCTGTGCACTTATCCATCGATCCCTATACCCATCCATTCATCCATTTTTCCATCCATTCAACATTTTATCCATTCTTTCCTCCAACACATCAATCAATTTCTTCCATGCAAAACTGCTGCTACTAATTCCATTCATCTTTGTACAATATAGAAATATATCAAAATTTCTGAAGATTTATTCGAAACTCATCTAATTTTTGCAAAAATTTTTAAGTTAACAATAATGAACCCGATGGCGTAATATTTAAATATGGGCAGATTACGTTTGTTAGTATTCTTAAATTCGAATAATACGTAGGTAAGTGTATTAAAATGTGACTAGGATATCTTATGCGGATGCTTTGAAATTCAGCAATGATAGACTGCCATGTATCATGTATGTAAGAAGAAAATTTTCGCATAAGTGATATACATTTGTGTATAACCCTATCATCTCTATTTTTGAAAAGCAAACCTTTCACAGATTCCTTCCAGGTATTGCAGATAATCTCCTTATTTCCCATGTATATAGTTACTTATCACAAACTCTCAAGGTCCCGTCCTCGTTTTCTCCCTCATATATAGTAATTCGTCATCCTTTAAAATTTTATCTCACTCCCATAAATCACATCATACTCTCTCTGCATTAAATTCCGTATTACCTAGAAAGTTTATTTTTTATTCAATTACCTTGCTCAGACCTAAAACGATCTTTAAAATAGAATAATTCCGCGAATGAATTTCATTTCGTATAACTTAACTTAATTGTTAAAAGTAAATTTTAACGTTGAAATTTGTCAGTTTTAAGAATTACCGGAAAAACCAATTAAATTAAATTTCCTAAAGAAATCACGTTTGCAAAGTGTAAAACAGCCTCGTAGCAATGGTTTTCAACGTTCCACTCTGATGTAGTTGGAATAATAATTATTATCCTTGTCGGGGGGTTTCCTTTGTGTTCTCGGTAATTATGCCGAACTATGCACGAGAACTAGAGCAATGCTGAAATATGTATGTATATAGGAAAGTTGAGTTTCAGTGTATACACGAATAAATTCTTCATTTCTCAACTATAGTTACCTAGTTACTCCTTGAAAATAGTTTTCCTTGCAATTTTTGTTGTTCCATGATGCTTCGTTACATACATGAAATACACGCGCTTACTTGGGAAGTTAGTATTATTATAGGATTCTGCACTCTACAGTTGAGTATTCGGGACTCGAAACTCGCTAAAGACAGCATAGATACAACGGGAAGAAGCATGCAATGATCATAATTCTAGATAAATTGGACGGATAAAAAGTTTTTTAAGCTTTATAAACGAGCTATGCTGAAACCTATACAACGGAAACTACTAGATGCAGCCTTAAGCGACTAACGAGAAGTACGTATATAACACCGCTCAGCCTTGCTCAAAAGATAATGGACTTTCGGTTCTCGCTCGTTATACACACATAAAGGCAAAGAATGTTTTCGCATCCAGGGCTAGGAAAATGCAGAAGACATATTTTACTCTACTATGTACTACTATTGCTACTTCTACTACTACTACTACTACTTCTACAACTACTACAACTACTACTACTACAGCTACTCTCATAGTCTCGTCCTTCCTGGAAGGATATGGCCAAGATAAGAATGTTATTTATTGCGATGGCCTTGTTGTTTAAATTACACCGACTTAAATGAATGCCCGACGAAAGGATATACACTTTTAAGTGGTTTTTAGGTGGATGCTAAAAGAAAAGTCATCCACATCCACAACAGTCTGGTTAGAAAACAAAAACAAAAAAATTAAGGAAACTGTAACTATGTAAGGAGGAGAGGGAATGGATGAATTAATAGCTCCTATCAACCGTTAAGTTAAAGAAGACAGACATTTTGGGCAAAAGCAATGGACAAACGAAATGAATTTCTCCAAAATCCAACACATCCAGGACAATCAAAACTTTTTTAAGGTTATTGTTGTCTTTTGATTGGTTGAATTTGTAAAAGCATCCGGCTTTCTGTAACTTTATATATGTATGTATAAGTAAAAATTCTAACCAAAAGTTAAACATCTCTGTGGTGACTGTGGTGTCTTTTGCATTGTTTAATTTCTGAGAGGTAACATCTTTTGAATGGTGAAAAGTCCAAGGTTGCCCGTATATATTGAGAGTAAGAAAATTAAATGAACTTTAATTAAATTCTAACTTCATATCTTGAGGTACGTACCGAGATTGTTTTGATTGTGTTCTTTCTAAAATTCAAACATTGTTTAACAGAATTTCCCAAGTTGTATCTATGTAGTTACATATATGTATTCTATGGGAAACAAGCTTCTGAGTTTATGCCTTCAGAAGTAAAGTTCTCTAGGGAATGTCAAGTCCTGATGTTGAACCCAGTTACACAATCAATTAACAACGTTTAACAAAATAAGAATAAAAATATACAAAAATGACGTGATGGTGTGAATGAGCAGATTGGGATTATGGAAACCACATTATATGCTGTGAATTTTGGTTATGGAACTTTGAATATTATAATTTGAGAATTTTTCTATGTGATCCGATTAATCAAATATTACCTGCTACTTTGTAAGTATGTTATGCCGGAGACAGACTTGTAATTTCAATATTGCCTCTATATACTGAGAAACAACTCTATATACACTCGGTGTACACGCAGTATGTAGAACAGTTGAACTGAATATAGGAATTTGGGAAAATTTCGCAATATATAGAGTTTATTGCAGTATAACCCTAGTTATAAACCATAATCAATTAATACACAAACCCTTTTTATACTGCAATGTTGGCTGAAACTTTTTTTGACATTAAATATTTGACACTTGTCACGTTTAAGTGTCTATTTCGTTGTTATTTTCCATATATTGAAATAATTTCACTATATTTGCTCGCATTTTGTATGTGCGCGCAGCTTTCTTAAGTCAAATGACAAATTAAGTGATAAATCAAATGTAATCTCTCTAATTAATTTGTCAGTATCGTAAACCGTATGTATGTCTCTGAAAGTTTATATTGCAATATCAATACATCAATATTGAAATTGCAAGTCTAACTCCGGTACTAAATTGGATCTTCATCCACACAATATAATGTTAATATGACTCAATTCGATTCTTTACCTGCATTTTAAGATTGTATTGCGACTCACCTTTCATCTAGCTTATGTGTAAAATTATATAGACAGACGTTTGAAAAATCAAACAAAATTCCACACAAAACTAGATAGTAAAAACTCCTAAGAAAACAGCCGTCCATTGAAGAGTCCCCAACTGTTTTGCAGATTTGTGTTGTTAAAATTCGTTGAATATGTTGTAATAGGACAGCACTATGTCGTAATCGTAAAAGGTCACAAAAGTTGTCCGTGTCGCGTGTCTTCGTTGAGATAATTTACAAGTTATACTTTTCGCGCAAATCGAACAAAAGCTGCATCTATATATATATGTAAGATGTTTGAACAGCAAAGAGAAAAAGACGATTCAAAATGGATTATACATTTAACATAAACAATGACAATGTTGCTGGCACTTCGAACTCTGTATGATTTGAACAAATGCATCGCATCGTGTCAAGTGTTATGGTAATGAATGAAATGTCAGTCGAAGAATGGGAGGCAGCGATTTGTGCAATAAGACACAATAAGTTTATAAGCATTTATATCATTGAATTACCTGGCAAGAAATGGTATTGGCCTTTGTTCACTAATGGTTTCTTCGGTTCGGTCATGGTGAATATACATATGAAATTTGCATCGTTTGCTTCAAAAGTAGGAAAACAAAAACATAGACGTAAAAAAATTGGTAAAACGTTCCGATCATCTAGAAATCGGCTAGATTGTCCTGAAATAATAGGAATCTTCCAAAATCTCCAGATCTAACGCACAGTGATCTGTAAAAGCGACAGACCTTTAAATAAAAGAAAAATATCCTGTTGCAGGATTTTATTGAAACAATCCAATTATGTACATTAATATTTATGTAGGTCTGAGATTTTATTCATAATATAGATGATATTAAATAAATTCAGGTCCAATTCTGATACTATTTTTCTAAAATTAATAATGGGGAAAATAAGTGTTACTTAACGGTCCTGTTCCCAGCCAAGTTTACCTCACAACGCGAAGGCACAAGCAACACAAGGAAATTCTTAGCGGTCCAAAGCCCAGCCAAGAATTCCTTTCAACACAAGGCAGTAAAAATTGAGGAATGGATAAGAGCTTGATCTTGACACTTCAACGTCTCGATCATTAAAGATGAAAGCATGCAATTTGCTCGATCTTTTATAGTGCTCTGATCGGAGTCGGACTTCTGGATAAGTTTTTTTACTGAAGTTTATCTGAAAATTGTACTAAAGCAGTAAGTTCTGTACTAAAATATAATTTTCATTTTAATAAATTTTTAATAACATATTTGCAGGTGCATATTTATACACTTACAAGGAACATCAACTTAAAAATTTTCAGTTTTCAAATTAGCAGAAAACGAAAAAACACGTACTATCTATGCCTTAAACTCTAGATACATATTACCATAGATGGCATAAGAACTAGATGTCACATAGCATACTGTAGAAAAGTATACATATTTTAAATGGCTGGTCCATTCCGGAATAGACCACAACATGTTTCTGAGGCACCGAGAACAAATGTTGCTTTAACAACAATTTTGTATAAATTTGGTCGACTGTCTCAACATGGTAGATGCGGGAAAATATGAGTCACACGACGTAACTCTCATCATTTTTCTTTTCATGTCGCTGTACTGTTTAAAGTAAGGAATGATGGACAGCATTAACATATTGGGTGCGGTGGGAGGTACGTAAATGTTACTGTTTTCTTGTCTCGTTTTTGGAAATACTTTTTATTTTGCTGTAGTTATTAGGATTTGATTTGAATTAAAAGAAACAACAACTTTATTAAATTTATTTGCCCCCGAGAGTAATTTTTTGTAATGGTATTGTATGACGGTTTTGCACCAACTAATATTCTCCTATCGATCGAACTTAACAATTTTCCTAGTAATTTACAATTCGCCCTGTCTTTGACAAACTAATAACATAGGTACGAAGTCTACACACGTAGAAAAAATATATGCAACGCTTTTCGTGCACAAAGAGTAAGCCAGCAATACCTCGCTCCATACAAAATCACAATTACTACGACCCGATGAAGATAAGGCCACAATTTTATCTTAGAAATTTACTGGAAATTTCTTCCTTCGAATTTCATGCATTTACCGAGAGCTCTAATATAATATCAATGATGCCTCGAGCTGCTGGAAGGAAGGCTGCAATTTTTTCTTAGAAATTTAATGGAAAAATCTTTCCTAGAATTTATACGCACTTTTGGAGGGCGACAACAATGGCTATGAGCGTAGACGCGTAGCCAAGCAATAAGCGAAAAATATTCTAGTGAACTTCTAAGAAAAAATTTCGGCCTTCCCTACATCAGGTCGAGGCATTGTTAATTTTATATTGGAGCGAGGCACTACTCTGCATGTTATTAGTTTGTCTATGGCCCTGTCCTTTGCCGACGTCTTGTATACATTTGCACACAATTAAAATGCTTCATTCTCGTACGCAAACATTGCGATACCTTTCCTTTACTTCTTTATTCGTAGATTACGCTCGTCTCCATCGATCCACATCCACAACTAAAATGTTCAAGGGGAAAAAGTCGGAAGTAGTCCCTTTTAATTTTTTTTTTTTTTGCATATTTAAGTTAGATATCACAAAACCCAATTTTAGGTTTGATTTGGAAAACCTGTCGATAATATTATCCACATCAATGTCGATCTCACAGTGGACAGACATTAAGGACTTATATCCAGATACTCTTTCTCGTGCAAAGATTGTAAAAATAGATTTGATGCAACCGATTCTATCACGGGTGAAGTAAACGACTGAGAGTGAGTGCTTGCACCTTGATTCACATTCAATAGAATATGAGTAGAAGTGCATATAATTTTGATGCGTACTTAACTGATCTTGCTTTTTTCTGAAAAATTTTATGAATGGTTATTGGGAAGGGTTACTAAAATTTCAAACCAACTTTTTTATACTGAAAGTTTATATTCATTTATACTATATCTTAACTCGACACTACGAAGGCGCACACGATCTTTTCTTTTAGAAGAATTACACAAGACAGAAAGACTATTCTGAGACTCAAACTTATCCTACCTAACTATACCCCTGAAAATATCAAATATAGCTAGCAGATGTTTCAACGAATTTCGAAGAAATTCGTTGTCCCTTATTTTATTATTTTATTGAAAGAGATCCTTTATTTTATTACTTTCGGGAAAATTTCAAAGTGAAATTTTCCGTGCTAATTTTATAGCACCTAGGGTTCAGCTTAAGTGAAGCTGCATACATCTTTTAGCCAGACAAATAACATTTTAAGGTGATTCATTTTTGAAATAAATTTTAAATAGCATTTCCAACACGCCTCCTCAAAAATTAATCTATTGAAAAATAATATTTATCTGCTTCATAATATATAAAAAAAATTAAATTTTAAAGAAGAAAAAAAAATAAATAAAATTACTAGATATGTGACGCACCTTCCTCGTGTTCCGTTTTGGGAAATTTACATATGATCCAACATTCGTTGCAAGGGTTGGGAAAAAACCCAAAAAACCCAACCAAACCATTTTACTTAATATTAAACAAAGTTATTACGATAAGATAATTTTTTTTAATATTAACTTAATCCAAGTCCATTTCTTAGCTCCATAAATTTTATTGCAGGTAATGGTTTTGTCAATATGTCCGCTAGTTGTTCACCTGTTGGAATATAAATTAATTTTATTTCATTTTTTTCAATTTGTTCTCTAGAAAAATGATATTTTATATCTATGTGTTTTGATCTTTTGTGGCTCGTTGGATTACTGGCTATACTTATACAACCATTGTTGTCTTCGTATATTACGATTGGTTTGGATATGTCAATTTTTATACTAATAGCTAAGGACTTTAACCATAATGCTTCTCTAACACCCTCAAATAGAGCCATATATTCAGCTTCAGTAGATGAAGCTGCAACTGATAATTGTTTTCTTGTACTCCAACAAATTGTACAATGTTCAAAAAGTTTGAATAAGTAACCTGTAGTACTTTTTCTATCTGTTACATCACTTCCTCCCCAATCGGAATCAACGTAACCACATAACAGATCATTAAAATCACCTTTTGTATATTTTAATTTAATATCTATAGAGCCTTTTAAATACCTAAGTACTCTCTTCAAACATTTCCAAAGTTCTATGTTATTCTTATTCAAAAATCTACTTAAAATATTTACAGCTATACTCAAATCTGGCCTTGTACATATCATTACATACATCAGGCACCCTACAAGATTTCTACAGGGGGCATCATATTTTTCTTCTGAGTTTAGAGCTATAAAGTTTAATTTACTTTCAAGTGGTGTACTAGTTGGTTTACAGTCTAACATGTTAAATTTGTTCAAAATAGTTTTTATATATGAACTTTGATCCAAAATGATCGAATTTCCTATTTTTGTAATCTTAATTCCTAAAAATAGCTTAATGTCATTTAAGTCTGTCATTCTAAATTTATTCATTAGATAATGTTTAAACTTATTCATTGTCTCTATGCTAGCTGTAGCAATCACTAAGTCATCTACATATAGTACTACATAAATATTCTCTGATATATTTCCCTTATCTAGCATATAAATACACCTATCAACTGGAAAATTTCTAAATCCTTTTTCAATTAAAGCCTTTTCAAATGTTTCAAACCAGCATCTTGCTGCTTGCTTTAAACCATATAAAGCTTTATTTAATTTACAAACTTGATTGTTTTTACAGATAACACCTTCAGGAACCCTCATATATATTTCCTCTTTTAATGTGCCGTTTAGGAAAGCTGTTTTCACATCCATATGATGCACTAATAAATTATTTTGGTTTGAAAAAGCTAATATGAATCGAAAACTAGAAATTCGAGCTACTGGTGCGAATGTTTCAGTGTAATCAGTTAAATATTCCTGACTAAAACCACGAGCTACGAGCCTTGCCTTATATTTGTATGGATTTCCATATTCATCATTTTTAATGTTAAATACCCATTTACAGTCAACAATATTTTTATTCACAGGTTTCGTTACTAAGTCCCATGTTTTATTTATTAAAAGTGAATTGATCTCATCTTTTATTACCTGTTCCCATTTAACTCTATCATCTCTATTCTCTATTTCTTTATAAGAAGTGGGAATACTACAGACTATAGTTTTGGCACACATTAAACAATCATCTGGTATGTCACATTCATTATAAGATACAACAGGACGGTTTCTGATCCTTTCACTTCTCCTATTATCGGGAGAAATTGGTCTTTTGTCATAATTAGTATTGTTTGAGAACTCTGAAAGCTTATATGTTTCTATTACAGATTTATTTATTTCTACATTTACTCTGGCATTTTTCTTACTAGGTTTTAATTCTTCTGATTTATACTTATCAGAATTCTGCTCTCTAACTACTGATTTTGACCTTAGGTCAGATGCATCAGTTTCATTTTGGGATATTTCAATATCATTCCCTTCAATGTTAATTGCAGGCCTAGTTTCCATAAAATTAATCTCATCGAATATTACATCCCTAACTACAATAAACTTCTCTTTTACCACATCCCACACTTTATAGCCATTTGGTTCATATCCAACTAATATACCTTTCATTGATTTTTCATCAAATTTTGTTTTTCTAACTTTATTGTGTATATAAACAGTCGAACCAAATACTCTTAAATATTTTATTTGTGGCTTTTTACTATGCCACATTTCGTATGGTGCTTTAATCATTTTCAAAGCTTTAGTAGGTGACAAATTAATTAAATATGTTGCAGTAAGAACTGCTTCCCCCAGAAAATTTTATTCAATTTTGCACCTGATACCATTGACCGAGCTTTTTCAGTTATCGTTCTGACCATTCTTTCTGATACACCATTTTGTTGTGGGGTGCGTGGAACTGTCAGGTGAAAAGTAATGCCTTTTTCTACACAATAATTTTTCATTTCAGATGAAAGATATTCTCGACCGTTATCTATGTACAAGTTAACTACTTTTGAATTAAAACGCGCCTCACTTCTTGCAATGTAATCTTTGAAAACTGAGAAAACATCAGATTTATGCATTATTAAATAAGTTACACAATAATGAGTGAACTCATCAATGAACAATACGAAGTAATTTTTATTATCTATTGTTGTAGGAGTGATTGGACCAGCAACATCTGAATGTATATTGAATAGTGGTCGTGTGACATAATTCTTATCTTTTTATTAAACTGTAATCGTGCCTGTTTACCATTAATGCATGGCTCACATAAATTATCATTAGGTAAAATATGACTAATTTGATCTAAATCTTCTACCATATTATTATTTTTCAATTCTAAAAATTTGTTTTTACTAATATGGCCTAACCGTCGATGCCATAATTTATAATCAGTTTTACTGATAATTTTGTTAAGTTGAGCAATTCTATTTGTATCTACTATGAAATTAACACTTAGTAAGTTGTTCTGTATCTTACCTGTCATGATGACCTTACCCGCTTTATTGATATAAACACCATTTTTATCGAAATAAATACCCAAACCAGCTTCTTGCATTTTTCTCACAGACAATAAATTATATGGAACTTCTGGGCAGTAGAGTACATTTTTCAATACCACAGGTAGCCCTAAATTGGTAATAACATCAATTGATCCACTCTTGGTTGCATGGACGAACACGCCATTCTTCGCCACTGATATTTTAATCGTAGGCTGCAGGTTGTTGAAATTGTCCACAAGATCTTCTCGATTAATGATGTGGTCTGTTGCACCCGAATCCAGGATAAATATAATGCTGTTTTTATCTTCAGGTTGAATTTTGTTCTGGTATTCTGCAGTCATAAATGCAGTACTATTACATGACATTGGTTGACTAATTTCAACTGTTTGAACGGTTCTATTTTGTTCAGAATTTTGTTGATATTTGAGGGCCTTTTTATAATGAAAGCAATCCTTCTTAATGTGACCCCTTCTACCACATTGATGACACTTCAATTTGGTTGAATATCCACTATATTTGTTATTGACTTTTCCACCATTTTTATTATGATAATTTTTAAATTGTTTTCTTCTATTATTGTTATTACTATGGTGATTATCTCTTTTCCTCACAGTTTCACTACAACGTTCCATTTGAAGCACTTTTGCACTGGTATCACTACTTTCTTCTTTTAATTTTGTTTCATAATCAATCAGCCTTGTTTTAACAATATCATAATTTAAATATTTTTCTGATATTGTCTCAATTGCAACAATAACACCATTGTATGATGAAGGAAAAGTATTCAGCAACATCGCTATCTTCTCGTTTTCTGTTACAGATGAACCAGTTGACTTGAGTTGATTGATTAAGTCTTCATAGATCGTAAAATGATCTGTTAATGTTGTATCCACCTTCAGTTTTAAATTGGTTAATTTTCTTCTCACTGATAATTGTGATATGGCACTTTTTCGTTCGAAAGTTTCATCTAATTTGTTTAGAATTTCTTTCGCAGTAGTGTCTTCTTCAGCAAAGCTAATATACGAATCACCCAAAACCGAAATTATTACACTTTTTGCTGTTAACTCAGAATCTTTCCAAGAATCATCAATAGTTTCCGGAATCGGTTTATCAATCACTTTGATCACTTTGAGTTCAGTTAATAAGGCACGCACTCTAAACTTCCACATACCATATTTTTGCCCATTAAAAATAGGAACATTCCTCTGACTCGCTAAGCGATCCATTATATTTGCACTTTCTTTTTAACGAGAAAAAAACTTTTTATTTAACAATAAAAAGGAAAAATTAAACACTAATTTTACACTGTCGCTATCTCGCAAACACAATAACTTTGTTATGTATTTTCTTTTTTTTAATACTTTATGAATTTATCTTTTTTTAGGAAGAAAACAGTCAACCGAAAAATTCATTAAATAACGAATGAAATTATTTAATTATAAATCAGAGTAACCTGGACCCATAACCTATTGGGAAGGGTTACTAAAAATTCAAACCAACTTTTTTTACTGAAAGTTTATATTCATTTATACTATATCTTAACTCGACACTACGAAGGCGCACACGATCTTTTCTTTTAGAAGAATTACACAAGACAGAAAGACTATTCTGAGACTCAAACTTATCCTACCTAACTATACCCCTGAAAATATCAAATATAGCTAGCAGATGTTTCAACGAATTTCGAAGAAATTCGTTGTCCCTTATTTTATTATTTTATTGAAAGAGATCCTTTATTTTATTACTTTCGGGAAAATTTCAAAGTGAAATTTTCCGTGCTCCCTTGCATTACGCCGCGTTAACAGCGAGGCTACGCATTTCACTAGTACTTCGTCCACACTAATTGATGCTTTCTTTACATCAAATATGTCTAAGGTAGTCTTTAATAATCAAACATCATTACCAGGTATCTCGGATCACGATTTAATAATGCTCACTTATGACATTTGCCTCGAAAGAGTGCGGATATCCCACACATATACCTATCGTTGTTATGAGCGTGTAGATCTCCAGGCGTTGTCGGATGAGGCAGATTCTATCCCATGGAATAATGTACAATCTAAAACTACTGTAGATGAGCAGGTTACGTTTTTGTGTGATACCCTGAAAGACTTACATGAAAGGCATGTTCCTCTTATAACTAAAAGAGTGGTTAATTCTCAGTGTCCTTGGTTTTCACATAGAATCCTTAATTTGATTCATACTCGTAACAGAGCTTTCCTTATGTGGAAGCGCTTTCACTGCTCCAATTTTTGGGAGGAATATCGGATTCTCCGCAACCGTGTAACAAATGCCATTTACATCACACGCACCGACCTTCCCAATAAACAGCTTTGGAAAAATATTAAACTTTTGGGTGTAAAATCAACTAAAAGTACAAATTGTGAAGTTGATCCCGATACCCTAAATGATATCTTTTTGTCGGATCAACCTTCAGTCTCCACAGGATACAACTTGACATTTTCATCATTGTCATCATCTCAATCGCATGCGAACTTTTCACTCCAAAGAGTTTCTGAAATAGACGTATTGGAAGCTTTTAAAAATTTAAAGTCGGGCTCCATTGGTTTGGACTTGATTACTCCCAGATTTGTTCGTCTATTATTGCCTAACCTTCTTTCTCCTTTAGCTCATATTGTCAACACTTGCTTCATGACGTCACGTTTCCCCAACCATTTCAAATTATCTAAAGTAATTCCTATCCCTAAAAGTTCGTCTGAATTTCGTCCAATTTCTATTCTTCCCTTTTTATCTAAAATCATTGAGAAAATCATGTGTACACAAATCACTAATTTTCTGTTAAGTAACTCTCTTTTACATAGCTGCCAGTCTGGTTTCAGAGCAAAGCATGATTGTATTACCGCACTGCTGAAAATTACAAATGATATTAGAGAAACTTTGGATAATGAAATGTTTTCGGCGGTCGTTTTTCTTGATTTTTCCAAAGCATTCGATTCAGTCGATCATGAAACACTTTGCTTAAAACTGATAAACAACTTTAATTTTAGCATACATGCCGTACGATTGATTTCTGACTATTTATGTGGACGCTTTCAGGCAGTCTTTTCCACTGAAAAGCTCTCCTCATTCAAAGCAGTCAATTCGGGTGTTCCACAAGGCTCTACATTGGGACCGATCCTGTTCATTATGTTCATCAATGATATATTTGGCTGCCCTCAACATTCTCGTTTACATCTCTATGCCGATGATGTACAATTATACATCTGTCGTCCTATTGGTTTGGCTGAGGATGGGGTCTTTTGTATCAATCAGGATTTGGAATCAATAAATAGGTGGTCAGCTTTGAACAAACGTAAATTAAATCCAGAGAAATCTAAATGCTTAGTTATTTATAAGACATTGCTTGATCTAAACAGCTTTCCCGTGGTTGAACTCAACGGTTCCACTATCGCTTTTGCTCAATCCGCTCGAAACTTGGGGGTAATATTTAATAGAACCCTTACGTGGAATAACCATATAGATATCGTAATTCAAAAAGTATATGGTGGTCTCCGCGCACTGTGGTCATCTGCCTCATATACTCCACTCTCAACGCGCTTATTACTAGCTCGCTCTTTAATTGCTCCTATTGTAACCTATGGGTGCGAGGTCTTCTGTCAACTTGACTCGGAGTCCTTTTATAAACTTAATATCGCTTTTAATTCAATAGTGCGATATGTTTACAATCTTCGGCGGTACGATCATGTTTCGCGATACGTCTCGTCTATTTTCGGATGCAGTTTTTCACTTTACCTTAAGTTTCGGTGTACCTTATTCTTGGCTAAGATCATTAAGTTTCAATCTCCTAATTATTTATACGACTGCTTACAATTTGCTAGATCTACCAGGACTGTAACATTGATTATTCCTCGGTCCAATTGTGTTACATCAAAGCGCCAGTTCTTCGTCCACGCTGTCAGAATTTGGAACATTTTACCAATTTCTTTGAGAAATTCTTTGCTTCAAAAACCTACTATTTGAATTTATGAAATCTAACGCTACTCTATTTAATTTCTAACTTAGCATATTTTGTATTCACATCTAGCTCGATTGATTACTTCTTTATGACTGCAATTATTATTCCAGTTTTAAGTTTAGTTATAGGTTTACATACTCCTTGTTACTATTAGGTACAATTATTTCTTTTTTGTGTTTTTTTTGGCACATGTATTCATTATTTCAAATTTTGGAGTTTCGATAGGTTAAGTTTTGTTTTTCTTTTGATTTTGTATATACTTTTGAACTTGTACTAATAATAAGATCCCGCATCTTCATTGTACAATGCCTTAATTAAATAAATTGAAATTGAAATTGAAAATTGAAATTTTATAGCACCTAGGGTTCAGCTTAAGTGAAGCTGCATACATCTTTTAGCCAGACAAATAACATTTTAAGGTGATTCATTTTTGAAATAAATTTTAAATAGCATTTCCAACAATGGTCTTATCAGTCTTCTGCTTTCAACTTTCGCTACTATTTCTACCGCCATCTACTTGAATTAATACGAAAGTAAAAGCAAAGCAACGAATGAAATTGTTGTGGCATTTATTTTTGTCAAGGTTGTACGACGTCGCGTCAATTTCAAAACAGTGAATTTTGATGAAAAATTGATTGAGGAAGTGCGAAATCATAAAATAATTTATGATTAACAAGACAACCACAAAAAATATGGTTTAGATGGATATTTCCAGGTAGGGAAGCAAACGATGTATCGATACATCGAAAACATCGATGTTTCTTAAAAAATATCCGATGTTTTGATATCGATTTTCGGCTATAGAATCATCGCCAACATCGGTATTTTATATTTGAAATTGAAACATCGATAAATGACATGGCATTTAAATTTCTGAACTAACAGCTAATTACAGTCTAAGATTAGCTCGAAGTTAAGAAATTGTAGAATGACAGTAACACAGCATATTCATGCCTTGTGGTTGAATCTAATCTTTTGACGTACTAATGTCAGAATATACAATAAAATGTAATGATCTTTTCCATTGCTTGTTTTGTGTTATTATTCAGCTCAGCAAGCCTTGCATTACATAGAATGAACTGAAAATGACACTTCACATTACAAATTTAAAAATATTTTTGAAATTACGCACTTGTATTACATGTATTGCATGCATTGTAAGTTGATGTAAAATATCAATTTACAATTTTTTTTTTTTTTTTATTAAATGACAGGAGGACATGTGACCCTATCCCAAAGCACGGAAGCCAAAGCAGCCCATTGTGCTATCCTGCTAGTAGGCCATTCACCAAAACCGTCCTGTCCTCTTAATAAAGCGCAACAGGTCTTGGAGAGGCAGGTTTCTCAGCTCATTCACAGATAATAGGGAAGACCCTAGAGTATACAGCCTGCACCGGGCGAAGGCCGGACAAGCACACAAAAACTGTTTGGTTGTCTCGGGTTCTCCCTCCAGGCAGGACAGACACTCAGGGCTGTCTGCAACTCCCATCATTGTTAGACGAGTGTGAAGTGAGCTGTGGCCGATAATGATGCCAACCAAACTTCTACATTGTTTCCTTTCGAGCCCCATGAGAAAATCGGAGATATTCCCATTGAACCCATCAAGAAACAGTTTTGTACACCTGCAAGTAATCAGGTTCTCCCAGCTCTGCTGCTACGAATATCCGCTTTAATGAGAGACCCGATACTCGAGATGGCAACGCCTGTGACGGGTTCCTGTCCACGGAACGGAGAAACAGAGCCAGCCCTAGCTAAAAGGTCAGCCGTTTCATTCCCCATGATCCCCATGTGACCAGGAACCAACAGAAGGGACACCTTGTTCTGGATACACAGCTTATCCACAGAAGCCATGCAGTCCCCCAGTAACTTAGATGTTATACGAGGGCCAGTCAGAGCCATCAAGGCTGCCTCACTATCCGAGAGAATAGCAATGTCCACAATCCTCTGAAGACTTCTTTATTGTTCGCCCTGCTTCCAAAGCCACCGTCAGCTTCTCTTTTATGGTCTTCATGTTGTACCTTGAGAACAATACTTTCATTTTAGGTTGTTCAGACTTCTAATAAAATACAGAAAATTCTCCTCTAGGTGAAAGTAAGACTGCTTGCAAATCATAACAAGCCACAATATAATTTTCATTTGCTTTTTTTCTATCTGGCCTTCTCCATTTTCACATACATCTCAGATCAAATTCATGTTAATCGTTATTTTCACACATCACAATTCAGTACAATTTACTTTATTTTTATTTTGCTTTACACACCATTCCTAAAGTTTTGATTAATACCCGCAACAACTACTTACATAAACTTTATGCAATTATACACAAGCCACTATCAAATTTACAGCAAACTGTTAATATTAAAAATTTAAATAAAATCTTAATATTAATTTTATAATAATCATTTTAAATTTTTTCTTTGTTCATTATCTGCAATAGATGCTTGTTTTAAATATTCCATGTCTCTATATGCAAAATACCCTCGTCATTGCGAAGCAATTTGAAGTTTTATTAAACACCATACTAAATGGGATTGTAATAATCACAGCCGTAAGTTCATTTATCACCGAAATTTCCTAAATTATTTTTATGAACATATCAAAAATGTTTTCATAATCCAATTTCGAAGAAAATAATATGAAAGATTTAAATTAAATTTAAATAAATTTAAAAATTTGCACAAATTAAATTTTATACACTGTCAATTTGGTATTTATGATATTTTACGAAAATTAATTATTTTCAAAAATACAAAAACTTACGATTAATTCAAATGGTGACCATCACATAACAATATTACTAATAATAATATGAACAAAGTTTCCAAGAATAATAAAGTTTGTAGTAAAATTTCAAAATTCTTTTTCATAAAATGAAAATTTTTACAACAATAAAGCGAACCATAATGAACCTAACCGAACCAAAATGAACCTAACCGAACCTAATCGAATCAATATATTAGGTTTGGTTTTAGGTTCGGTTAAGCTCGGATTTAGCAACAAATTCGGTCAATTGCATATTGAATACAATCGCTATGAATTTATTTCATAGCAAAACTCTATGACCTTTTTAAGTTTGTCATCTTCAGATTAGTTAGTATATTTTTACCACCTTTAGAGCCTCTTGTTATTTATTTTTAAGGAATGTTTAAAGAGCCAGCAAATAAAAGAACCTATCTAAAGAAACAAAAAAAAAAAATATTATGTCCCCTTTAGATGTTATTCCTACCCTAACCTGATAACCCGTTGTCTAATTTAGAATTTATATGCAGCACGAGAATTGAGGAGTGTCTAATCGTTTTTTCATAAAATCGAAAACACTGACTGTAGCAATACCAACAGCTTTACGGAATAATAGGAGGGATATATGGAAAGGATATGATAAGTTATCTAGAATATATTATTTTGAAAAAAAATTTGACTATTACTTCCGGTAATATTGGCTTGCAATGTTTGGAAATATCCCCTTTTGAATAAAAATCTTTATAATATCCCCTTTTGTTCTGTACCATTTTGTAAATATCCCTTTTTGTGTTGTACGTTTTTGTAAATATCCTCTTTCGATTTGTACATGATACTAGAATAAAATTATTAAAGCATATTTTGAGTATTCTTATAAGTTTTTATTTTTTAATTCTTACTTCTATTTTTACTCAAAAATATAAAACAGAAACTTCTCCCTTAAAAATTTATTTCGACTATTGAAATCATACTGTAAATATCCCTTTTTGAAATGAAACCAAAGTAACAGTAATAATGTCATATTTTTAATGTAAATATCCCCTTTTGATCAGAACAAGTGTTTTCAAGTAAGATTTCCTATGAGTTTATCGCGTTTTGTTTCGGTTTACAGTGACGAAATCTTGAATTTCAGAGTAGATAATATAATCTCATACTTAACTTAAAAAAAATTAAAATTGTAAATATCCCCTTTTGAAAAGACACTCCTCATATGAGTTTACATCATAAATACAGGTTTTCTAAAAGTAGTTAGAAACTCCCATCTCCCTTTTAAAATATGTTTATTGCATTCATATAGTAATTTAGTTTTAATTTTATCTTAATTTTTTCTTTAATCTTTTTGCTAACTTTTTCAATTAATTTTTATTAAATTTTAAATTTTAAATTTTTCTTGGTGTAAGTGGTTTGAAAATAACGGTGTTCTAAAAATTGTTTCTTTGCATTTATGATATCAGTTTCCTGGATTTTGGTTTGATGATGCTTGATAATCCTGTCTTGTGCCTCCTGTCACCTTCTAACATGAGCGAATTGTTTAAATTTCGGACTTACCGAATGTAAGAACGCTGCTTAATATTTTTACCGGGATAGCGGAAGGATATAATGTTTGTCATGTTAACTCCAGGAGTTTGAGATCTAAACTTTTTGAGCTTCAGTACATTTTCAAGAACACCAATGTCCATTCCATATTTGTGTCTAAAAGCTGGCTGAGTGAACATGTTTTGTCAATCTCGGTATTGATTCCAGGTTACAAGATCTTTAGGTGAGATCGAGAAGTTCGTCCAGATGGAGGAGTTGCCGTGTATATCAAGGACAACTTTAAAGCTAGGGTGGTCAAGATATCCATTGAAAGTCCCATTGAATTTTTATCAGTTGAGGTTGATACTGTGTATGATAAAAAACTTCTCGTTCCCCTTCCAGCATATTTAATCTTAAGAGTACTAAAGAACTTGAGTGTTCACTTTCCAAATTATCACAACGATATCTGAATGTGATTGTCGGTGGAGATTTCAATATGTGGATAATTTCATTCACTTTTTTCAATCCACCCATCTGAATGTCATACATCAAGGCATTTCAACATTTTATAATTGCAATAATCTATCACTTTTGGATTATTTCTTTGTACCTAGTGTAGACAAAGTTCTATATCATATTCAGATTAATCCTACCAGCTCGTTCGATCATGATTTTATTTTTTTATCATATAGAATCACATTTTCCTTGGTTTCAGAAATAATAACATATCGATCTTATAATGCAATTGCTATTGATGAGCTAGTAACACAAGCATCTTCCCTACCCTAGCATCAGATTCGGAATTATGCAGCAATTGATGAACAGCTTGATTATTTCTACAATCTTGTATCATACTTGCATGAGAAGTACATTCCGCTACGAACGAAGCATATTTCGTTCGCTAATAATCCTTGGCACAGTATTAATATTGACTTCATGATCGTTGAAAGAGAATTTTTCTTCCGTAAATAAAAGGGATGAAGATCTGTCCCGATATAAGATATTACGAAACCGGATAAACGAAGTGGTACAGACTACCAAGAGGAGGTATCTAGCGGGAATGCTAGACCCATCCCTGTCATCTAGGAAATTGTGATCTAATTTAGAACGCAATGGATTATGTGGAAAGCTAGCGTCATGCGATCTTAATCCTGATGATCCTCACTCATATTTAATCAACACCGCGAAATTCTCAATTCCTACTACGTATTTCTATAGAAGGGGATCTATTCGATTATCATGATGGTTTCAGCTTTCGTTGCGCTACTCATGAAGAGGTTCTTAATGCAGTAAAATCTGAGGCCTGTGGTTCTGAGTTCTGATGATATTCCACCAAACTTTTTTAAAAATCTGTACCTTATTATTTTCGATAGCTTAGTTTACATTTTTAACTCTTGTCTGACATATTCACAGTTTCCCTGTTTTCTGTTTTTGAAAAAAAGCTGTTGTTTTACTTTTAGCTAAGTGTTCTATTCCGGTTGTTGCTAAAGATTTTCGCCCTATTAGTCTACTTTGTTTTCTCAGCAAAGTTCTGTAGAAACTTATAAACAATCAAATAGTTGAAAATGTTATCGAAAATGGGTTGGTTTCCTGGTGCCAATGAGGTTATCGATCGGGTTACAGATGCGAAACATTACTCTTAAAAGTAACGTCGGATATCCGCAGATCATTGGATAGTTACTATTTTACTGTTTTGGTATTGCTTGATTTTAGCAAGGCGTTTGACATAGTTGATCATGGCATACTTCTTGCTAAACTTACAAAACAATTATAATTTTTCATCGTCGACGCTTAAATTAATAAGAGCTTTTCTGACTGGTCGTCTTCAGCAGGTCAGGATAGGGAATGAAAAATCCACATGGAACTACATATTGGAGTCCCACAAGGGTCTATTCTTGGACCTTTGCTATTTTGTCTGTTCATCAATGATCTACTGCATGTACTTCATGATGTTAACATTCATCTTTACGCTGATGAAGTTTAGATATATTTGTCTCGACCAATAGGTTTAATAGAGGACAGCATTGATAGAGTAAACTCTGACATGTTGAATATATCTGCTTGGGCGTGTAGAAACCAATTGACACTAAATCGTTTAAAATTTACCTGTGTTGCTTGCTATAGATTTTATTTGATCTTTTCTGATTTTACTCCCATATACCTTAATAGAATAATTCTCCCCTATACGAAAAAGCTAAAAGCCTGGGAGTACGTATAAAGAAATCGAACTTTTCGATCCAGCGATCAGAGAGGTCTCAGCAGTATGGTTATTTCTGATCGACTACCATAGAAGTTCGATGATAGAGTTACCCAATTGCTATATAACCATACTGATGAGACCTCTCTGATCGCTGGGTCGAAAAGTTCGATTTCTCTGCATTCTCAATGCATTTTAGAAATTCATTGAAATTATTTGCAATGAATTTCAGTCTGATGTAGACGAAAAATAATCCAGCTTTTCTTGGTTTATCCAAGTGCCGTATAGCGACTATGGAGAATAATCACTCAATTTGAAAATTGCAACGACAAATTGTTGCTACCATATAAATCACACTTGCTTTTGATAAAAAGTATCTATATGGGCAATTGGGTGACTCTATCATCGAACTTCTATGGTAGGCGATCAGAGATAACTATTAACGGTTGGTAGTTAAATATTATTATTTCTTGTTGACTCCTGAATACCAACATCAATGTATTTTGAGATTTCTTTCACAGAAATCAGCTTGAGCAAGTTTTGATTTTTTGTTTATTTACATGAAACAAAAAAAAAAAAGATTTTATTAGATAGAGATTTATTTAAAATATCTCTGAAATAATAAAAAGAATTTGTTCTTTTTATTTATAAGTGATAACAATTTTTTTTTTTTGGGTTAGTTTTTAATCTTTTTTTATTTTTATATTTTTTTTTATCATTTAAAAATATTTATATAATTTTATTACGATACTTTTGTATCGTATTGTACTTGTCGCAGTCTTGACTCTACGAATTCTTCAATACTACTTAATATTTATATCTGACATTTTTGTATGTACTTATTCTATGCATACTCAGATGCTTCATACATTTTTACTATACCTAAAATTCTAATACTCTAAATGTATGTATACTTGATTTAAATTTTTACATGTATTGTTTATAGTGTAATTCTTTAGGCTACTTCGTAATGCAATATTCAATTCTTTTCCAAATTTTCCGTTCTACATTTTAAAATTTTATTAATAATTTTATTTATTTATAGATATGTAAATATTAATATGTAGGTTCGTATTTTGGACGCTACAATAACCACACTGATAAGACTTCTCTGATCGCTGGGTCGAAAAGTTGGATTTCTCTGCATTCTCAATGCATTTTAGAAATTCATTGAAATTATTTTCAATGAATTTCAGTCTGCTGTAGACGAGAAATAATCCAACTGTACATATAAATAGTAAACTGAGTTGCTGTAACCATGTAAAACAGTCTCTTGGCAAGATTTATGGTGGCCTTAGGCAACTGTGGTTATCCACTAAACTACTTTCTACTAATCTAAAGCTGAGACTTGTAAAATCTCTGTTGATGCCATATTTCATTTATTGTAGTACTGTCTACCCTGTTTTTGATTTTAAGTGTTACCGCAAGATTAATCCTGCTTTTAATGATTGTGTACGGTTAATATATGGCCTAAAACGTTATAATGATATTACCAAGTTTACGGATACTGTCTTGGGTTGTTCATTGGGCACTTATCTGAATAGTAGGGCATTGATGTTTTTTAAAAAAATAGTTAATGCAAGATCTTCTTCTTATCTGATAGAACTTTTTGAATTTTTGCACTCATATAGACATAAAACCTACTTTATACCTAAAACATCATACATTTTTTGTTGCAATAATTCGATGAATACCCTTCTTAATCAGGTCAGGGGACGTGGCAGGACCCATGAACTTAAACTTGCACTGTGGAAGGACTTTACTGTTGTAATGCGATGATGAGCACCACGATCAGTCCTAAACAGTTTTATTGTACTAAGAACTTCTTCAGAATACGAAATCCTATAAAAATGGTTATAATCATTATTTCTGTCTGACGAACCGTTCGCGTTCTAGTAATATATGCGAAAAACCACTTCAAAATAACTTGTCGCACACTTTACTAAAGTCAGTATAAATACAATCTGACTGATAACATTTTGCAAAGCCGCCTATGCTATCCGAGACAAATTCTAACAAGTTAGTGGTTGTAGACCTGCCCGAAATAAACCCATGCTGGTTTGAAGACAGCAAATTCTTGCAGGAAATTGACAGCTGAGAGTAAATGATAGATTCGAATAATTTAGGCATACAACACAATTTTGTAATAGGCCTATAGTTAGAAATTTCACTTATATTACCTTTTTTGTGGATAGGTATGATAAAAGAATTTTTCCATAGCTGAGGAAAACTACCACTATTAAGTGATTTTTGAAAAATAATTCTCAGCGGAACTGCAAGGGCATGGCAACATGATTTATAGAAAGCTGGAAGGATGCCATCAGGGCTCGTTGTGAAGTCACTTGGAAGTCCATTAAATGATCAAGTATGTCCTCTTGCGTAATTGTAGTGATAGTGAATGAAACATTATGAGAATATGACTAAAGTTGTTATTTCGAGGAATGAAATTTGACGAAGAAAATGCATTGTCAAAAAAGTGAAGCAAACATATTGCAAATTTCAGACGAACCATCACTAGCAGAATCTTTGTACCTCATGGTATTGGGGTAGTTGTCCGTTTTTTTCTTCATAATAATAAACTTAAAAAAGATGCGTGGGTCACGAAATAATTTCGCGCGCATATATAATGTCGATTAGCAAAACTTCTTCGTCCGTATCCATTTTTTAATAACAATTATATTACCCGCGATTAAAAACTCGACAATTAACAATTACAATTTGACAGTTTGGGGGTTTTGCCATAAAAAGCAGAGTGTACGTGAGAAGAATTGCAGTGGTTGCTTCGACAGCATTTAAATTTCATAAGCTATCTGGCTCACAATTTCTGTAAAAAATACATGTCCTTACTAGAAATGTTTAAAGCTTAGCTTACATATGCTACTTACATAAGCATGTACCACTTTTGGTACATATGTACCAGATTGCCAACCCTGCCCATGCTCCCGTTCGAAGCTTGGTATTTGAGAATTTTTCATTCCCATCCCGCTTATCCGAAAGGAAGCGTGTAGGCCCTAGCAATATTTCTCATGAACGAAATATGTAGATAACTTCGGCGTAGTGAACTTTAGCTTAAGGCCTGAATTACAATTACGACTTATCTGCCGACTGCGACTTAATTCTTAGTCGAAGTCGATGCTGAGGTGAAATTTGTAATTAAATTAAAGCTTCAACTGCTTGAACAAACCAGAAGTCACGACTTCTGTGATTGAACTTAAGTTGGCCGTAGCCAACACCCACTTTGAACAAAGTTTAGTTTCAGTCGCACTCGCAGTCGAGGTCGAAGTTGTAATTGTATCTTGCCACATGCATTTACCATTAGGGCAAAGTCGTAGTTGACTATTCAGTGCAAGCGTTTAATAACTTCGGCGTAGTGGACTTTAGCACTTCAACACAGTTAGTGCTTGATACTTTCATTTTCTGACTTTTATGTGTTGTCAATTTAAATAATTGAAAGAATTCATAAATTTTTTCTAGATTTCTATAATCCCGGCATTTTAAGTAATAAATTAACTTCGCATCGCACCAAACTAATCAACTTTTCTTCCAACATTTTTATTTTATTTATTTATTAAATCAGTTCAACGTGTTGAAATTTCCCCAGTTTTTGAATTTCACTACAATCAAATCAGCTGCTGGCTATAAACAAAGAAAAGCATGTTATCAAATGTTAAAAGTTGCGCTGGAGTAGAAACTATTTCTACCCCAGCGTTTGCTCAGCGCAGTGGGCACAGGCGACATCACCATTAACCATAGCCCACACAGGGGAGGATATTGGCACTTTTTACGTCAAACACTTATTTATGTGCATATATATCTATATATTCTGTGTTCTTCTTTCAAATAATTTCTTACTTTAAATTCTTTACACGGTTGGAAATTTTGGTAAATAGTATAAAAATACATATGTATATTTTTTTTGTAATAAAGTGCATGCATGCGAAAAATGTTATAGAATTTTATAAATAGAATAATATGAACAGTATTTATACGAAATTTAATAACAAATATGTATTAAGTTTCGCAATTAATCTTAACATGCTATAAATTGGTTAACATTCATACCAAGAAAAATTAAAATTTATGTGAAAATGTATTTATCTCACGAATATTAGATTTTATACGAAGTTGGTATTGAATCTATTCGAAATTCGAATGGAATGTATACCAAATTGGAATAAACTCATATGCCCTTATATTCAATTCTGCGAATGATGTTGCATTTATACCATTAAAATATAAGTCTAATCCAATATAAAATATAAAAATGTGAAGTAACAGTGGAATTCAATTGGTCATAGTATAGAATCAATATTTTAAGCATATTAAAAATTAGGGAATAACGGTTGATTTTTAGTTGAAAATTTCCTGGCTTGGCAAGTATTTTGCGATTGTGGTTAGTTTAACGTTGTCACTAGTGAAGTGAAGTGGTCGACATGGTTTTATATCCGGGAATTTATGTGACTTTTGCTTATGAAAATAGCTCTAGAAATATTGTGCGAGTGGAAAAATACTCTAGTGGAAAAGTTGAATTATAGAGCACAGACTTCATTTTTTCATGTGAGTAGTGTAAGTATTATTTCTTTTCATCAAACGGAGACATTTCCAATTTATTTTTGCAATTTGTTTATTAACAAAAATCGTGTTTTATTCACACCTATCTTGGAAGATTTTATTTTAATTCAAAACAAAGTTACATATTGGGTTGAGTATAATTAAAATTAAAGTCTGATTATGAGTACACCAAAAATTTCATCTCTTCTTTCCTTTTTTGGAATCAACTATTCAATAAATAATTATATATATAGAACAACAGGTGGGTTGGGTCTGTTTATAATCTGACATCGAAAATTACAATGTAATCCAAAACCAAAAATTCTGAAACGTGGCTAATATAATATCATCTATCATCTTCGATTATTCTTAATTATAATATTCTAATTTTAATGCTTTTTAGCTTTGCAAAATATAAATATTTTATACGATGATTTCGAGGAATTCACAAACTTTCATAACGCCACTGTTGAATCAGATTTCTTCATAGAATATGTTTCTAAATTCTACTTGCATCCGTGTTTTATGTTAAATGTCAAGAAAAAGAGCTTCTGTAATTTGGATAATATGCAAGGATCTAGCACAAATTTGAACAATGCCAACAACCAAAATATTGTATCTGAATCACTTCAACCTGTTAGAAGAATCGATGCATGCATTGGGTCAAGCCTAATAGCTACTGTTGAGGTGATTACATAATAACAAAAATTTACTTTGATTATAGATTAGATGATATTTATTATTTAGGCAATTAATGCTTTTATTTCAAAAAAGACCGGTGGTGAGGAAATTTTAAGGGAGTACGAGCGGCTAAAAACATTGACAGATGTGCAAAGAAGGAAAATATTAAATTTTTTAGCAGCATTCATAGAAGAAACTTTTGCTTTTAATCCTTCACAAGAGGAACTCACATCAGTTGCTCGGACTGCAGTATAAGCTTATTTCAATGCTTGAAATCTTCCAAAGCTGATACAATAGTGAGAACATAACTTTTATTGAAAGTTAAGCTGTTTAAAATTTACTTATTGTTAAGGAGTTACTCGTTAATCGACATAATACTGACTTTTTACAAATAAAGCTCAAAAACGACCGGTCTAAAAAGCGGAAGCTGGAGCAAAATTTTGACAGTACAAAAGAGAACGTTGTAGTAGAAGAGATTAACCTGGATGCAAACCAAATTCGAAAAGATTTGCCAAAACCAGTAGAATTAGCAAAAGCTAAACTGAAATCAACCCTATCGCACAGGCAAGCAGAAATTAAGAAACCTCAAACTGTCAATTTATACAATACTTATAATTACTTGTTCACCTGTCCTGAATTGGTGAGAGCTCTGAGAGCATTATCTTAAAAGACTTTATTGTACTTCTTTGATTTCAGATACTTTATGACTTCAATTTGTCAAATAAAGGAGTTAGCCAACATTTACTGGAAAAATGGTCTACTGATTGCAAAATCGGTTACTCGATTACCCGATTAATCGATTAATCGGCCCTTAAGCGGCCAATTTCAGGAAACCAATTAATCGGTTTTAGCGTCCTAAAAACCGATTTTTTATTAATGAAAATTTTTTCGTTTCTTTAAATACTATTTTCTAAAAAACAGATGAAAAATTGCACATTCATGTAATTTCAAAATTTCACGGAAAAATTTTACTACAAAATAGGTACATTACAAATATATTTTCAGATACAATACTTTCATGTGTACCGCTGTTGGGCTCCAAAAAGCATTAACTTTTTTTGCCTAAAACGTTACATCTGTGGTTCACAAAATTCAAAATTCTTTTGTAATTCTCTACCGCGTGTAACCTTTTCTTAATATTTTCTTATCGACATGAGTTAACAATTCGTTATAGGTTTCTGGTGGAAATCTTTGCATTTTCTGAAAGTTATTCTTAATGCATTTGTTACCTTTTCTTAGACCTCGAAGCAACGTTTTTTTAATATTTTCTTATCGATATTCTTAATGTATTCCCTTCCATTCCTTGAGGTCGACATTTATCGTTTCATAAATATTGAGATAATAGGCAAGATACAACCAACTTGTTGTTTCATAATATAAACTTTTTATTATAATTATTGAACGGATTTTCGGTAGCTAAGGTACCATAATCAGAGGAATATCTTAGAAACTCAGTTTTTATCATATTCCTCTAATGATCAGACACGTTCATTAATTATAATAAAAAAATTATATTATGAAATAATAAGTTGGTTGTAATGTGTATAAGACGTTTCGTATCAGCAGAAACTAATACTCTTCAGTACGGTTGGTTGTATCTTGCCTATTATCTCAATGTGGTTATAATACTTTGAAATCAATTCCTCCTACAAGTGTGGAACCAGAGAGGATGTTTTCAGTATCTGGAAATTTGCACCAAACAGAGATCACGATTAAGTGACAAACCCATTGATAACTTATGCTTTCTACGTGCTCATTTAAATTACATTTAAAAAACTTGTTTCCAGGATTTTTACAAATAACTTTTCATTTTTGTATTGTTCATGAATTATATACATTTTTTTATTTTTAAATAAATACTATATTTTCTATAATTATAAACATGAAAAAAATTGAACTATTTTGACAAGAAATAATTTCAAAAAAAAAATTTCTTTTTAAAACCGATTAAAAACCGATTAATCGGTTTTAGTAAAACTAATACCAAAAAAATCGGTATTTACTTTTACAATAATTTTTGCAATCAATGGTCTATATATCAGTCAGTTATATTCACAGCGATTAAGAGAGCAGGAAAACGTATACTGTACACAGAAGTAGAACGAGAAAACGGTAACGCTGAGTCTATATTATAAAATGATTTTTCATGCTTACCTGTTTATTCTAGACTGGGATTCCGGAATTTTATCTTTTTTGAATTTAATCCGCTTGCTTCCACCACCACCTAATGGAAACAGAGATTGATCGTACATAAGCAGGTATGTGTTTTTATCTTGGTGCAGGTACCATATGTAATTATTATTTTTATGATAATTCAGACAGGATTGACAAACGACGAATCTCCGTACATTCTAGCTTTGGGTAATTCCAAATCGTGCATTTCTCAATTTATGTTAGTTTTAGATGGGCACATTATAGCTCTTCCGAGTACTTTCGACTATGTATAACTTAAGATTAGATAAGAATTTTATCTTTGATAATATTAGATTGTTTGAATTATATTTTATTACGCCAAAGAAAATTTTGATTTGTATTCTTTCTCTCGATTTTAACGATATCTTACAGGTATTGCGAATTTGCTATAAATTGTATAACAAATTTGAATAAATTAAATTTATACTAACGACGTATCCTTTTTATAAGCGTCACATATAAAAGAAGATGATATTAAATACATATAGATTGTATCACAAGAACAAGTTGCAAACGCCCTTTTAAATCCACAAGTTTTTATTTCGTCAATTAACTTTAAAAAAACATCAATAAACAAAAAAAACTTAACGACCGCGGTTTCGGACAATGTGTCAACTGAGTTGCAAATAATACCTGCAACTGAGTTGCAAATAATACCTGATGATGGACACATTGTCCGAAACCGCGGTCGTTAAGTTTTTTTTGTTTATTGATGTTTTTTTAAAGTTAATTGACGAAATAAAAACTTGTAGATTTAAAAGGGCGTTTGCAACTTGTTCTTGTGATAATTTCATAGAATCCACGTCGCTCCCAGACAACAAATTTAGTGTCATATAGATTGTATACTACAAAATATAAACATGCTCGATATGAAACTCAGATGAATTTAATAATGACATTATATTAAAAATATTTATAAAAACCTCTTATCTGGTTTATACAACTTTTATTACACATATTTGCATACCAGGCTCTCATCTTTCCCACTCCATTGCATTATAAAAGTTTGTAAGGATTTATATAGATATTACTCTTTTTTTAAATTTATACAAAAATTTTCAACCTTGTACTTTTACTGAAATTTTTTTTTTCATCATTTTGTTTTCATTTGTTTGTATTTTTCTTGTGAATTTATTTTGATTTGCCATAGTTCTTTATTTAGTATACATTTATAAAAGATAATAATCTTGTGTATACAGACCAGAAATAAATTATTATTATTTCAATTGATCTTTGGATCAAGTATCATTCTAAAATACACACAGAATTACAACACTTTTAAAATAGCTTCCTACGCATCGATAGCATCCATATAAACAAAAACCATATCATCATCGTAACCTACCAAGGAATTCATATATGTATGTATATGAGGATGAATGAAGAGACTAGTACCTACTGATCCCGAAGGAATGCCAACATTTAATAGTGGTCATGCAGAACTTAAATTATCAATAATACGAACGGATTGTCATGTCATATAAGAACCTACCTAACAACTGAAATTCTATAGTTTTTAAATAACTGCTGATCATGTATTTAGTAGAAAATCCATACTCACCACAGTTTTATAGCAGTATAGCTGTTGACCTATTACTTATTGACCAATTTGATTTTGCGGGCAAGATATTTATTTGATGAATTTGAGAAAACATCGTTCCGGCATTTATTTTCTTAATATTCAAAAATATCTTCACCATTAAAAAGGCTTAATCTACTACTAGTTCTGCATATTTTTAAATTTAAATCCAATTTGAATTCTATGAGTGTAAAGATTAACGATGCTGTTAATTAATCCTTTTTTTTTTTTTTTTATTTGTTACACGATTACAATATGCGCCACCACGTCAACAAAGTCAAACTGAACTTATATAACCAACCACAGATCAAAATAGACACAAATCTACAGGAATACAAAATATAACAGCAAAAAATATAAACGAGACGAGAGCTCTATTCAGGAATATCCACCTGATGTTTGTGCACTACTTTCGAAATATACACGGAGGCTATTTACCGCTGCTACTGCTGCATAATGAAGACTCGTTTTAAATGAATCCCACAGTCTGATGGTGTCCCGCTGAAAGAATGCCAAAAGTTTTGTTCCTGTTCACCCAACTTCGTATTCAAATTGTGATAAATAAAAGAAAACAAACAAAAAAAATGGAATATGAAAACTTCCTGCTAATTCCCGACTTCTGAAAAGTGTTTCTTTTATGTATAAAAATTTGAAACGTATCTGAAGTAATCCCCGTTCCTGTTAACGTGGAGCAATTTGCTATCACCATATCAACCGAAATATACACAGGCAATGAGCCGAGTGAACTGGAACAGAACTGGCAAAAAAAAAAAAAATTCCTGTAAATGTGCTGCTAGTGAAGTGAGATTGGGAAGCTGATGAAATGAGAATTTATTTTTTCAAGCAATGAATACACAACGCTCCAGTGAGCCGCTCCATCTCATGTACGAAAACACTTTACCTCTGAGCTCAACTAGATACTGGGTCTGGGTAATTAGCTGCCCGTCTAAACAACTGCCTCAAAGGGTGGATTAATACAGGATACACGGATGCATTCCTGATCTAAAGTTGAGTTCGGTTAATACTTCATGAAGGGACTTGCGGAAGTTGATGTTGAATGCACAGCACACAGTATAGTCTCATATCCCTTCATGGTGGTGGGAGTCAGTCTTTTGAATTTCACTGCAAACAGCCTGTGGTGGGATATTATATTATATAAATGGGTACCCACCACAACCCACCTAACCTAAACAACCAACTCGACTCTGCATTTATGCGGCATTGCATTAATAATATTGGCCCTGTGCTTCGCTCTGCAATTTCCCTGCCAAGACATAAATTCTAGGGTCTTATATTGTTTGGATAAACAAGGGCAACATGTAGGCGCCGCACCGCCATTCGCATGTCCTCGTTTCTTCCATGCTCTTATATTTGCCCCAGACAGCACGTGTTAGCTCCATGAATAGCTAAAAGAGAAAAATTCTGTCATGTCGGGTTAAATTAAAGTTTAATGTTGAAGTCTGGAGCTGTTTTTCATACATTTTAATGATTTTCAAATTGTTCTCTCAGGCTAGGACATTTCGACGATAAGATTCATAAAGGCAGTAAATATTACTTGTCCTCTCACAATAAGGTCAGAGTTTTCTGAACTTTTTTTTAATGGTAAATAGATACAAATTAATAATAGATTACAGATAGATGGGACAAGTCTCAAAATGACACTTACCACATTGCATAAGCGGTTTTACATGATTGAAATCAAAAATTGTTATGTCTCCTTTATCCATCTCTAAATGCTCTGGAACAAGTCGTACCGTACCGCCATTAACCGCGCCAAACTGAACACTAGCATTGTTCGCCATATCTGTGACTTTTTAGTCGGTTGTGTGCGTAACCGCACCGCTTTAAAGCTCTTCTGGCTGACCACGGCTTTATACTATAACAAGGTAGAAACTTTACCACGAAATGATCCTTCTGCTCGCGTCTCACTTGATTAGACCAGTGAACGGTGAAGTGTTTCCAGATGGGCCACCCATATGCAAGCTACCAACAAATAGACGCAAAATTTAAAAATTGTCCTTTTTATTATCGATAAAATTTCTGGATGCACGACCTATAATTATTGCACATATTGCTGAAGACATATTTTCTTCCATAACTGTAGCTGCCAACCTCCATTTATAATGTTCCTATATAGATTACTGACATATATTGCTTTCCGCCAGACATTTTGATAAATCTGCTGCACTAATTTCCATGGGGAAAGTTAATATATTCCATCTTGATCGATACATTTTCATAGTAAGCCTATAGTCCTCCAACTGAAAAATGCTCCAATTTTATCATCTCCACTGATTTTTCAATGTATCACGAACAAAAAGACGATTCATTCTATAATCACTTCAATTCAATTCAATTCAATTTTATTTATTTACATAAATTGTACACAAGAATCAATCAATATAAATTCTTTTGTAGTACTTAAAAAGCAGTTAATATTCTATTATTTAAGAAGAGAATCATAATTTATAATTGTAAGAGAAAGAAAGTTTCAGAATAACAGAAAATCAGAAAATGCAGATTACATATTAAATTTACAAATTTACAACCTATAAGATAAGATATAATATAAATTGATCAACCTATCGAAAGACCCGAACCCATAACTGACTCAGATGATTCAGATTAAATCAACCAATTAAATATATGTCAATCATTAAGGGACATTAGGAGTGCCTTAAATCTGACCGCCGAACCAGTGCGCTGGATATTTATTGGTAAGTGATACCACGGACGAAGTAAGAGTCTTCTTGAACTGAATATTGAAATCTAGGAATTATTAAATTATTATGATGCAGAGAATTTGAAAATCTAAGTTGGGTAAAAATGTACGCCGGTTTACCAGAGTAAATAATTTGCTGAAGAGATATGAGTAATCGACGATGAAGGAACTCAGTGATGGAACACCCCAGTAAATTGTTTCTGTTTTAGGAAATGTGATCATATCGTCATAGTTCGTAGACAAATCTAATGCAATCATTGAACGCCTTAATGAGCAAACCGAGTCCAAATGAGGGAACAATAATCTACCATTAATGAAATGAGGAAGAAGTAGTGATCAAACCAAAAGCATTCGGATGTTTGTTGACAGGAGATTAGCCGAAAGCCAAAGGCAACTTATGGTACCAAAATATTTATCAATTATATATCCTATATGATTACAGCACTTAATCTTAGTATTCATATATATACCTAAGTTTTTCACACGCTCACAAGAAGAGATTGAGACACCAAGAAATGTAATTGGAAGGAGATCCAGGCCAGTCAGATCATTTCGATAAAAATGAGTACACTGAGACTTGTGAGGTTTCAAACTGAAACATTACAAATTAGCCCATAATGAGACCCTCTCTAAGTCTGAATTCATACGATCGATGCAGTCTTCAGACAGGCCAATAGGTCGACTAAGATAGAGCTGTACATCATCAGCATATAGGTGTACATTACAATTCTCAACAATATCGGGCAAATCATTGATGTACAAGTAGAATAGCAGTGGACCAAGGATTGATCCCTGGGGCACACCACATTCAAGTTGCAAAACACCAGATTTGGTATTACCTATTTTAACATATTAATGACGGCCTGATAAGAAACTACCAAAAAGTGCAATAAAAGAAGATAGGAAGCTGAATTGTGATCCCAACTTCGAGAGCAAATTAGAATGATTAACTGAGTCGAACGCTTTTGAAAAGTCAAGTAGCGTTAGAATACATACGTGATTCATATCGAGGGATTTCCGAATATGTGCCGTGACGTCAATAAGAGCAGTCTCACAACTATGGAACTTCCGGAAGCCAGACTTAAAAGGACTCAATAGGATATGTTCATCCAAGTAATATGTTATTTGTCGTGACATTAATTTTTCGAATACTTTCCCTAAGTAACACAACAAACTAATTGGCCGATAGTCGCCAGGATCTTTCGCCATTTTCACTTTCGAAAACGTAAGACAGCTATTATAAACATTTTAGAGTGGCTTGGTTAACCAAGGCATCAAAATCTTAATAAACTGTGGGGAAATCCCATAAGTTTCAGGAGCCCCTGATTTAATAGAGTATATCGCACTAATGAGCTCAAACCTATCAATACATCTGAAACTAAAAGGTCGATTATCAGATAGCTGGTGGTCAAAGTCGGATGAAGAGCGAGAATCAAATACAATACCAGAGTTCACTGATGCAAAATGAGAGTTTAATAAGTCAGGATTTAGATCACATTGAGGCTCATCTCTGCCAAAAACAACTGTCCTTTTAAGATTAGTCCATAAGGATAGGTTGGGAGCAAACTTCACTGCGTCGAAGCGCTTTTTTGCAGAGCGGATTTTGGTATTAAGTCTATTGCGAATCATCTTGTAATGAGTTCTTAACTGCAGATACCTCCTATATAAAAATTCCCGTTCAGCAATAAGAGATCTTTTCTCATTCGTAAGCCAAGTGCAGCCGTCATATTTAATTCTGCTGAAACAAATCGGAGCATGCCGATCATGCAAATAGTTTATATGATCATTAAGAATTTGAACTTGATCATCCACTGAAGGGCACGCATGAAGCCTTTCCCAAGACAGAGATTCACAATCCCCAGCGAGTAAAGATAAATCTATATTACAGTACTTCCGGTATGAAATTACTTTGGTTTGGTCAAAATTAAAATTGTAAGTATAAAAAGAAAGTCGTGGACAAATATAGAAGATGGGCTAACTGGACTGCGATATAGAATAGAATTTCTCGCCGTGGTTAGTTGTAAATCGAGCAACGATGGATTTGATGTATTAAAATATGTTGGAAGATTATTAACAAGAGTCAAGTGTAAAGACGGCAGAAGAAATAAGAAAGAGCAAGTTACATTGCTTTATTGCAAGATATTAACATTAAAGTCACCACCGATAAGACTGTCCTTATATCTGAGTGTGAGATCACAAAACACCTCCTCAAACTCGAGTATATTTTCTGCAAAGTAGCAATTGGGTGGAAAATATACTGAGCACAGTAGAAGCTTTGCAGATCCATATGAAACTTCAACACACAGGAATTCCAATGAGCCTGCAACAGAGGCTTTAACTATTCGAGCACTAAAGCAATCCTTCACATAAACTGCAACACCTGTCTACCACATCTATCATTCCTAAAGATTTTGTATCCAGGTATAGTGACTAGAGAAGATGGTATCTCAGGATGGAGCCAAGATTCGCTAACCAACAACGCATGAATGCTAGAACCAGAGAAAATCTCACAGAGTATATTCAAAAGAACTCTTATTCCACCCAAACCACCAAACACACTAGTCATTTGAGTTATTTAAATCCACCCACAATGTTCGGACGGTCGGAGCATATATTACATAAGTTACATTTTAATCAGCATTAAGAGCAGGGAAGAGCAAAAACAAAACAACTGTCAAAAGTAAATGTTTATAAGAAATCATGAAATAGCTTATGTAGTCTTTCGATAGGCAAAACTGGTGAGGAATTATTAATAAGAAATATGTAATAGAAGGCATGACATTAAATTCGACTGATTCTTTCATGGTGAGTACACAATCTTTGGAGGGCTATCACAAATACATCTGTAGTTAAGTTCAATTAACGATCCTGACTGCCATGTCCAAGAATAAATCCATGTAAATGCCCGTCCACTTTATAGACTTTGTACTGGAAAATTTCCATCGGTTGGTGTTAAATAATGGTCCGATAACGTGTGAAGAAAAGATGTTTTGGTTCCGCACAAATGTCTGCACTTTAGAATCCACGAGCTCTATAGCACCATTATGGGTAATGGGATGCCTATGCGAAAATTCTAAGTCCGATTAGTAGTCTTCTTCCAAACCCTGAGAATATGATTCATATTCAAAAAACGAACCCTAAAAGTTCAATAGTAGAGTCTTTCTAAGCATTACGGTCCAGGAGGATGTTTATTTTAAGAGCATTTAATACTTTAACCTGCAACTTAACTAAGAAGATCGCCCGCCGCATACAACTCTAACCTTCGGGAACTAATCTGCTTTTGTATATTGCAACTTTTACTCTTAATTTAATATATCGATTTCCAATTACACCTGTAGTTTCTCTGATGCATCGCAGAATTCATGTAGCTCCATTATTCCCTATCTATTCCTGTTCTGGAAAAACATCGAAAAACCAAAGTAATGGTTTTTTGCATTGTACATTAAGATTCTCGTCTAGTGATTAAAAAAGTCTCTTTTCCTCATGATTCCTATAAGTGGTGGCAACTTTTTCCTCACATATTTTGTGTGCTGCGTTTCCAAGTCAGTTTGTCATCCATTATCATTCCCACATATTTTATTGAGTCAACTCCTTTGATGAATTCTCGTTCCACTTACAGTGCAATGTCCAGTTTTTGCTCATCTTTCTGTAGAAAAACTATGGAGCTTATTTTCGATGTGTTTAAGGCAAGTTTATTCCCATATAACCATCTTGTGTAACGTATTAAGTCCTCATTTATATCTCTCTGTAAATCATCGCCATTTTCCCACTGTATGTTAGCATATATAAATAATATTCCACAGCCAACCTGGCTTCCATTAAATCTTGGATATACAAAGAGTAGAGAAAGGGACCTATAATTGATCCTTGTGGGATTCCAGTAGTAATCACTTCATTCTCAATAGCTTGTTCCCACTTTCGTACAACACTGTCGTCTTGCTTGCAGATCATTACATAGTAACTGGTATGCTCTACAGTATCAAACGCCTTCTTCAAATCAACAAATACTCCAATAACATAATTACCAGCATCGAGTTCTTTATTAATGAACTATCAGTCATCTACCGTCGTCCTTCTTTACTTTTACAATCCATATTGTTATACCCTAGATGAAATCTATAGGATATACTAAGTTTGTCATTCCGTTTGTAACACCTCGAAATAATGATGGTAGAGGAAAACGGATTGGACACCCACGCATAATACTAAAAGTTATTTTGATTTTTGCATGTCCGTCCGTCTGTCTGTCAGTCCGTCTGTCCGTCCGTCCGTCCGTCTTTGCGAACGATAACTCAAGAACGCGTATACTTAGAGAGCTGAAATTTTGTACACGGACTTTAAAAAAAAAAGGAAAATTAAGTTCGAAAATGAGACAACTCCGGCAACTCCTTCGTGGGGTTGCCATACAAAACTTTCGTTTTCCACTATATATTTGGACACTGCCTGAGAACGCATGTGTTTTCATTTTACCAGCAAATAAAATTTCAAAAAATGGACTAAATCGGGCAACTCCGTCTTGGTGTTGCCATATAAAAATTTAGGTTTTTTACGTATACTGTGAAAACGATCAGTCCAAGACATTTTTGTTGTAATAAAAACTTTTTCAGAATACAAAATCCTATAAAATTGGTTATAATCATTTTTTCTGTCCGACAAACCGTTCTAGAAATATATGCGAAAAACAACTTCAAAAATCAAACTTGCATAGATCGGTGACCATACGAAATTTAATACGGGCATTCATCTAGCGTATCATAAGAATTGGTCTTAGACCAATTCCAGCTTTTTTACTTGTTTTTTATTAAATCCACCATTGCTTTGGATAAACGCTGTAAGTTGATTATGAAGTAGTCTCTCATATATTTTACTGAATAGTTAAGTATTAAAAAATATTGGACCGGTGTTTTTTTGTTAAGCCTGCCAGGTCTTGTATACAGGGTGACTCAAATCTTTTCACTGTGGACATGCTTTTTAATTTGCTGATTATTTAGGATCGAGATTTTCGCTTATTTTGTGCGATAACTCAAAGTAAAGGTATTACATTGAGCTTTCCAAAGAAATTAAAAAAACGATAACAAAAAATTAAAAAAATAGAAGAAAACAAAGACATTTTTTATTAATTTTGGATCATTGGCCCCCTCCTACGCTTTTATACCTGACATGACAATAGTGTTAGTGCTAATGAATACAAAATTGAAAAATGTATGAAATAATAAAACAGAACTATTATTGTAATATGTTTTCTTTTTTTTAATTTTATCAAGTATTTAAAAATAATAAAAACAAATCATTTTCTCGGAGTAAATTCTAAAATTTTCATATGAAATTTTCCAGAGACGCTAATAAAAAACTTGTATGTCCCCTCCTAAACTAAGAGTTGAACATCCGAAAATTTTTCATATGATATGTATTAATGTTAGAGCATTTAAAACAAATCATTTTTAGGGAGGGGTTTCTCTTCCGGAGGGGGACAAAAATTCAACATTAATAAAAATTGTCTTTTTTTGCTATTTTTTTTATTTTTTTTTTTATCTTTTTTTAATTTCTTTGGAATGCTCAATATAATACCTTTACTTTGAGATAACGTACAAAACAATCGAAAACCTCGATCCTAAGTAATCAGCAGATTAAAAAACACGTCCACAAGGAAAACTTTAAAATTTAAGTCACCCTATATCCAAGACCTGAGGTCGGCAGGCTAAATAAAAAACACGGGTCCAATCTATTTTAATACTGAACTAATTCTGAAAATTTCATCGAATTCGAATGGGATCGGGTCCAAGAATTTAAAAAAAAAAATTGATCGTTTTGGTATGGAATTGCTGTTTGTAGTTAATTAGATCTCTCAATCCTCCTTCTTAGAAGATTCACACTATGCATGTAGATTTCAAAAAGGCTGGAAATTCCGCCTCCCTTTAAAGATCTTTGATGTCCTTCACGTCTTTTACTCTTATTTCATTTAATCCTGGTACTATATCCTCTCTCAACTGGAATAATATCTCATCTACATCAGCACTTCTCACCCACCTGATAAATACACAGTTTGACCTTTGTTATATTTTTGGTTAATTCACAAGGATAACCGCACTTATCCTCGAATATTTTTACTAGAGAGGGGCACACATACACAAAGTATTTTTTCATATACGTTGCTAGTAATTTGTTGTTTGTCTTCTTTGCATTCTCAGGCAATGCCCATATATGTATATAGTGAAAAACGAAATATATTTGTATGGCTACCCTATGAATTAGCTGTAGTTTTTAAAAAGCCAGTGTGCAAAAGTTTAGGACTCTAAAAGGGGATTTTGTTTTTGTTGTCAGAACATGACACCTGGGTCAATTGGGGACATGTCAGAACCATGTCAAAAAGCTTTTAGCTCTGAAGTACCAGATTCATGTTTTTGTGGAAAAGAAGGAGCAAATGTCAAAATTACTAATCACAAACTTTTTCCTAACCTCTACTTCTTTCTTTGACATATCAAAACAAAAACCGCGGTCCTCCCAGTCAAGAGCAGGAGCAGCCAGGATTAACCCAAATAGTAAACAAAAACAGAAAGTGATTGCGACGGTAGTCACGAGTGTCACGACTCTGGCAAATCGAACACAAAATGGACTTGAGGGTTAACACCGAAACAAAAATAAAAACACCCTAAGTGAACCCGTTCTCGTTTATCGTGAGGACGAACAAATGGATATGCAAAAATCAAAATAATTTTGAATATTATGCATAGGTGTCCAACCCATTTTGCTTATTTTGCATTATTTCTATACACTACAAATGAAATGACAAACTTAGCATTACCTGTAATTTCATCTAGGGTATAATAAATGAATTTTGGTCACCAAATATGAAGAAAAGAGGAATTTATATGATCACCAAATATTCTCTTTCTTTTCATTGTCCTAGGCTTATTTAGATAACCGTAGAACCTGACTGACCTTGGACTATAACGTTCCTACCCTCCATTTTCTTTCATACTAATTTACATTAAATTCACGCAGCGTAGCCCAGCATACCCAAGCCAAGTTTCCTTCAATGCGAAATATTATGCTCTTTAAATTAACCACTAATTTAGACATAAAGCAAACTTCATGTGTGATTGAACCATGGCTTATAACACCGCAATTTCTTTATGCATCAGTAAAAAGCCTTTAAACGAGTCAACTGCTGCAATAATATCAAAACTGGCGTTAAAATAGCGCGTTCACCTTACTTGAATAGAGTATGACTCTCTATTATATCTATGTAGTTGCAAGGGAGAAACAATACAAACCAAAGTCAAGAAAACTTAAATCTCTGCCGCCTTATGAAATAATTTGCTGCGAAAAGCTGAAAAGTAATTTTTAGAACTGTCGCCCATAATTCAGAATGTTGAAAAATCCAATTAAAACTTTTCCTTCAAGTTGCAAATCTTCTTTCGCTGTCATGCATTAGTTTGGTCAACTTAAATCGATTTTAAATATATACTTCTAGTTACATACATAGATACATGTGAGTAGATTTTATGATTTGTGTAGTAGTTATGATTATCAGCTTTGAACGAAAAAGGCTTTAGGAGTTTAGTAAAATATTAATTGCTGACAGCAAGTGCAAAAATGTGCTGCATTGCATTAGTTCAATTTTATCTTTTTGTGTTCTACAATGTCTTAAAATCAAATAATTACATAAATTGACATCGTTCATTTTAAATTTTTTAGATAAAAATCATAACATAAAACATTTACTATTATAGAGCACAACATACATAATTATGTGAAAAATATCACCAGACCCCCTTACCAGCTAAAAGAATAGATTTTTTGCTCATTTTATATGAAACTTAGGTGTTCGAAAAAATTTGTGAAATTTTTATATTTTTCTTTTGTTTTCTATAAAACAAAAAATATCACTAAATATTAGTTTATGGTTAGTGTACACAAGAGTTCACATATGAGGAGGCCATTTCCAAAACTCTCCTTATCAGTTCTAATAAGTTATAACTACGAAAGTATGCACAATAATCTTATGAAGTTATATTCATTTTTATATAGATGTATTAGGTGTAAAAACACAAGCGTCAAAATTAACGTAGTAGCTCCCATTCACGTTAAATAACGAATCAGGATAACGCGAGATTTCAAACAGTAGTCTGGATAAGACTGGTTTTGTAACAGCAAATACAGAAATTGATGAGTTTTGGAACAGTATTTTAAATAAACAAAATAATTAAAATATAACATTAAATTTTACATTAATCTAGTGACGACAAAAATAAATACAATTTGACTTCATTTATTACAAAAATAAAATATCTATAATTAAAATTTAAAAAAAACATACACACACACTTGAATTATAACAGAATTTCACTCACTAAATACTGTAAAGAGTTTCTGGATAATCTTCAAAGAAGCATGTGAATAACAAGAAATGTTAGCCTCTTCTTTAGTGGAATCTTCAGTGTTATCAGTGTTATCAGATCTCTGTAAAATTCCAAATCTGTCAATTTTTCACCAAACTGTTTTTTTTTAATAAGTGTCCACAGTGTTTTAGTTTTACTTGCTTGCTGGAACTCTGATGTTAATTGTCTCCGGGCTCATTCTATTGTTAGATTTATCCCTCCTCGATAAAGACTTAAAAACAGAGAGATCGCATCAGTGTTGGGCGTAATCTGATTCCAATGTAATTTAATTAATAATTCCATTACAGTTTAGTCAAATAATCAAGTAATCGAATTAAATTGTATTTGATTACATTTCAATCACATTATTTATGAGAGAATATGTAATCTATCAAATGCGTAATCTATTACAATACATATAATTAGAATATTTTGTAATCTAATTACAATATACTATAATTAGATTATTTTGTAATCTAATTACAATATAAGTCGATTATTTTGTAATCTAATTACATTGTAACAGATTACTTTGTAGATTACTTCAAAGTAATTATTAATACAATGAAATGAATTGAAAGAAAATAGTATTATTCTCGTACGAAATTAGTTGTAGGGAGTTTTATGAAGAATTAGAATACAAATATCTTAAATGTAATCACATTAATTAGATTTACATGTAATCGATTAATGTGTAAGCAAATTAACTTGTAATCACACTACACGTTAATCGATTACATTATGTAATTATGGAAATGGATTCATTAGTAATCTGGTACAAAGTAATTTGATTACAGATTACATGGTTAATTGTAATTGTTAATCAGATTTCATTTTACCCAACATTTCAATACTTTTTGATCAGGGAAAAATACTTAATACTTTTCACTGGATTTCAGTACTTTTTCAGATTATACGAGTATAATGGAACCGAACGGAGCTCTAAATCTTATTGGGTCTGAGCGACTAAGCTAATGGCTCAGCTGATGGTTTGAGTGATAGTTTGTTTTGACAATAATTTCCATCCAAAAGAAAAAGGTTAGTTGCCGGGCTAAAATCATACGTATACATATTTTTTTAAATACATAATGGCAAGTTTTCTTGATCAGTAAGTATTTACAAATCAAGAGGTTTCTGTAAATATTGAAATAAATTGCTAGGTGGGTTATTAGAAAAGCGTAGGACGTGACCGTGTGACAGAGGACAAATTTGTTGTTGAAATACATGAGGCGTACATTGAAAAATCATCAAATAATTCTGAAAGCTATGAAAGGTGGGTCATTCTGAATTTAATCCTAAATAATAATTAGAACTTTTTCGTTGTTAGTACTGAGGAAGTAAAAAGGAAAAAATCAAAGTATGATATAAATTTTTGTAAATAGTGGAAGGAAAAGTTCGTTCTATAGCTTATATAAGAAAATTCTAAACAAGGCAAGAAATGTGTACAATATTCCGATTCTTGGTGGACTTACACATTTAGAAAGGCATACAGCTCGCGACAGCCACAGAAAAGAAATTAAAGTTGCAAACATAACCCCAAAACTTATAGAATTTATAGTTAGGCCAGACACAACTGAAATTTCGAGTTCCGAAGCTGCTAAGCGGTTAGAGATTGTATTAAGAAAATTTGTAGCTTAACACAATTTGCCATTTAAAATTTTTGATCTTTTCAACTTGTATCTGAAGAGCGTAATAACTGATTTTAAAACAGTTAAAAAGTTAGCTTTGCATAGAATAAAAGGACAGAAAATAGCGAAAACATTAACAGGACCTGAAAATTCACGGTTAATTTCAGAAATAACCAAGTATCAATACTACTCCCTTGTTATAGATGAAAGTACAAACATTGCACCGTCTAAAAATCTAGCGATCATAATACGAATTTATCGATCGATTCTTGACGCTCACCCAAGTTACAGATTCATCTGCGCAAAGTTTATTTGAAGCAATTCTTAACGTGTTGAAAGAAAATTGTATAGGTACCACTCAAAAATATAATTGGTTTTAATGCCGATTATGGTTCCGTCAGGCAACACTAAAAAATGTAGTTCTTCACTTGTTTGTAAGTGGTTGCATATAAGCATATTATCTCAACTGAGTTTCTTCAGCCCCCATCATCTTGTTTACCTAAATATATCGATAAATTAATTCGTGAATTAAATCACCACTTCTGTAATAGCTCAAGCAGAAAGGTGGATTTCATAATTTTTCAGGAATATTTCGGGTCGGAATTTCACATTATTCTGCTATATTACAAAACACGTTGATTATCCAGGCAAGCTGCAATTGATCGTGTCCTTGAACAATGGGACCCTTTAAATTATTATTTTGATTTAACAGATTTTGAAAGTGGATAAGGAAATGAAAACATTTAATTTATTTCGACAAGTTTACGGAACCCTATTATAAAACTATAATACTTATTCCTATCCTACGTGTTAAAGATAATAAATAATATCAATTTGGAATTGCAGTCCGAGCAGCCTAGAGTACACATTTTTATACCCCGACTGAAATTTCTTTTTTATCAATTAAGCAGGAATTTTATAAAAAAGAAAAGTACAAACTCATTAAATCTCAATGAAAATTAAATTCATCTTCAGGACATGTATACTGCGATACTGATGTGGAGATTTATTATAATACATCTAATATTAGTGAAACTAAGATTCTAGAATTTAATATTAAATTTTGCGAGTCAATAAGGAATTTAATTTTAAAAAAATCAAGCAAATAGTTTCTTTACTGTTGTGTGATAACGAATTTCTAGAAGAGGTTGAAGACTTGATTAAACTTTTCGATCCGGTATGCGAAGTAATCAACTTTTCCCAGGGGTCATCTGTTTCTATTGCTGATTCCGTACAATTGTGGTTAAAATTAGAATTACCCGAAAGATTCAAATCTGATTTGGAAAAAAAGAAGGAAGATGGCCCTTAAAGTACACTCACTTGTAGCATATTACCTTCGTCCGTTATATGATAATGGACTCTTAAGGTCTGCGGAACAAGAAATCGTAAATGAGTTCCTTTTCAATCACCTGGACACCAATGGCATTGAAGACTGGCATCATTTCCGGACAAGCACCGCACCTATCTTTCCTAAATTGGTACAGAAAACAGTTGAAAAAGCAATCGTATTCTGGAACATGGCTGATATTAACCACCCACAATTGTCTAAATTAGCCAAATTCAGCTTCGTCGGCTGAACTAGAGATATCTTTTTCTAATTGGGCTTACGTTCATTCACCAGTAAGAAATAGACTGTCATTTGAACATTCCAAAAAACTTTTACATGTTTATTTCGCCTTAGAACTCACAGACTCAAATATTACTGAGGAGTACGAAAATAAAATGTAATTGTAAATAAAAAATTTATTATTTGAGTTTCATTTCCATCTTGTAGGTAGCAAATAATTTACATAGGTAGATGTAGAATATCCCTGTAGTGTTCATGTAGATTATATGTAAATTATTATATTACACCATGTAATTTAGACGCACATCACTGATTCCAACCATTGTCGAATTCTTGTTTCGTCTTCATATAGCTTGATAACATGAAATTGTGTTAATGAAATTGTGTTGATGAACACAAGATGAAATTTCGTTTGAAGATTTGTAAAATTCATTTTCAAGCCAAGTATAGATGAAACCATTTTTGGGATTTTGTTTCTCCTTCCTTAACAGATGGTAAAATTGAACAGTTGAATTTGTCTACTATGTCCCGTGACACACGATGATACACACTCGAGACTAGATACGACGTAAAACCGGTTTTTGTATCGAATGTGTATCAGCCCATGATACACGTAGTTTATACACGGTTGATACACGTTCTTGAAGTAGCCAAGAAAATTCATCATTTCCATATATTCTATATGCACACAAACCGAGTACACACAGCAATATGTAATAAAACACTTGTGTATCATCCGGATCTAACCCTCTGCTCTAAATCGAGGTATACATGAAAATGTTCTAAAATAGTGCTAAGAAAACCAGTTTTTAGTACAGTGCATGGCGTGTGTATCATCGTGTGTCACCGGACTTAGAGAGAATCATATGTTTTTGGCAATCAAAAGTTTAATACTCTTTTCTCAGATTTCCGTAAAGAGTCATAAAACGCTGCGTATTTCAGTTTATTTAGCCTTAACTCTACTATTAAATCGTTTTTTTTTTAAGGTTGCTCGTGTGTTCTTTTAATTGTTTCCTGAAGTTCTACACATTTTGAACAGACATCTGTTGAAGGCATTCCAAAACTTACATGGTATTCATTCACATAAATTTTTATGAAGTATTCATATTTTACTCTCATTAAACGTGCTCTAGCTATTTTTCTATTTCCACATTTTGCTAATGCTTAGATCCCTTGCTAAATACTGCTTCAAAGTTGCAATAATGCGATTCTGTTGGCTTAAATGTTTCGATGAACGTTTTCACTGTGATTTTCTTTTCCAAATGAGTCTTTCTTCTGGTATCACCTCCTCTATTTTCTTTTGGAATAACCCCTGCGTTCCATTCGAAATTTCGAAAAACTTAAAATACTCAGAAACACTTTTTTGCAAATATGAACGGCGGTAATTCGATGGTTCTTTAAAATCGGAGCAAAATACTGAATGAAGACAGTTTTCACTGAACTAGTGAAGTTTTATTTTTATTGGAATAAAAAGCTTGATGCATTCTTCTTATATCCTGTAAGGTGAGTTGGTTGCATTCAAATGTCGATCCTTCTTTATGCATTTTACAGTCTTCTGGTAGTTTTGGGAATCCTTTGCACAATACCTTGGGAGGAAATAATTTGTATGCAGTGCCGGATCTAGGAAAGTTTTGAAGGGGGGGGGGGGCAAAGATGTTAGTTAATGCTCCCTCTAACAACTACCTTCATTTGGGGCAAGTTTTATTACATGTATACATGTACATGTATATGATAGATGACCTATTTATATTGCATACCGTGGAACTATAACCATAATTGTTAAAAATAAATTTGAATTTGAAAAAAATGATTGTTAAATAAAAAGAATTTGAAATTCAAACAAAAATTAAGATCCATTATAGATCTTAAATGTTGTTTGAATTTCAAACTGTTTTAAAATAAAATGAAATTAAAAAATCGTATCATTACAAATACAGTTTATTTTATACCAGATACAGACTTGCAATTTCAATACTGATATATTGATAATGCAATTATGTCAATTTAATTAGAGAACTTATATTTGATTTATCACTTGATTTGTCATTTGACTTAAGAAAGGTCCGCGCACGTACAAAACGCGAGCAAATGTTGTGAAAAATAAAAATAGATACTTTAAATATTAAATGTCAGAAAAACTTGCAGCCAATATTGCAGTATAAAATTCGGTTCTAAAGGTTCGTGTATTAAATGATTATGGTTTATAACTAGGGTCATATTGCAATAAACGCGTATACCGCTTACATTTTTCGCAATTTTAATACTGAGTGTGCACCGAACGTATACCGAACTATTTCTCAGTATATAGAGGCAGACTTTCGGTTGAGCGCAAAATGCAATATTGAAAGTCTGTCTCCGGTATTATAAACACAAGGATAACAAATTAAAAATTTAATTATGTTATAGATTAGTTATTTTGTTTTGCAGCTTTTCAATATGACTCTTCTCGGTTAAAACTACAAAAATTTGAGAAGGTTTCAAAAAAGCTCTGGGTAGGAATTCTTGTAAACTACTGTTCAGGTTGAAAGGATTTATCCGATTTTTTACTCAGATTCAAAGGCCTTAACTCCGACCAAAATGGCTAAATTTAGCTGGCATAAATATAATTTTCTGGTAACTGTGTGCTTGTGCCTACTGTCTTATATTCTGTCTACATTCAAACTAGAATTGATGGATGATGCGAAACATAGGATTGACAGCCACATTTGTACAATTTTTGAATTCATTTCATATGATACAAAGGTACCTACAATTTGCGAATTTAGCGGAATTTTTATTTTAATTAGCTTACAGAGGCTTACAGGCTTAAATTTAATAGACAGTTAATTGATTGACTGTATAAGTATAAGCACAATTCAAAGTATGATGTCAGCAAAGGAGCTTTTAGATACCCGAAAGAAGACTGAAATGTTAAGTATGGTCTGAAGAAATTGTCCAATTCTTTTAATCAGATTTTTTTTCGTTTAGTTATGGGTTCAGAAGTCCGTCGTATTGCCGCCCCCTTAAAACTGCGCCCGGGAAAGGAGAGTTTTAGAAGTCACTTAGGTGTATAAAGCATGTTTTGGAAAATTTGCTATATTTTAAGATGCAATTTGGGAACGAAAACATGAGACTCCAAACGATATAGGGCAACAACGAAAGGAGAGTATTGTGCTTGACTCATTTAAAAAAAAATGGATAAGGAGAGTTTTGAAAATGGCCCCCTCATATATTCATGTACATTAATTAAAGCGGTGCTAGATATCTAACAACTTAAGATTAAAAAGTAAAAAGGTAAAGAAAATACAAACATAGTCTTATTAATTAAAGAAGATTAAAAATTAAATTCAATTAAAAATGTTTTACTGCAGAGACTACTAAAGAAGAGATTACATTATATTCTGAACATATAAAGGGCGATTATTCCATAAACGTGATTGTTTGAACAAGTTAAGAACATTGCAGGACTTATGAAATCATCCAATCAGTATATTCCTGTTACGTTGTAAATTGGAATAATTCTCTTCGGTACTCTGATTTGTTCGAGCTAAGTACTGCATATAAGAAAACAAAAGCTCGCCTATTCAAATACATAGCCAAGGAATAACCAAATACACGCGACCGGAAATGTGAAACTTGTTCAAAACTTTGCAGTACTTTAATGCCATTCGAACTTTCCTGGAACAAACGATATCCAATTTTGGGAAACACATGGCTGCCCCATTGATGAAGTAGGTCAAGATTTAAGTTTTGAATAACCTTACACGAACAAACAGCAGACCTAATGAAAGCCATAAACACCGGAGCCCTGCATAAACCATGCTGACCATGACTTTGACATAATCATAACATTCATGTGTTATTATTATTATGAATATAATGAGGTTTTGCAAGATTTAGTTATCAATCGTTTATATTTGGCCAAGGTGTTGCTATTTCTAAATCACAATTTATACTTTCGATGCAGTCTTCAAGAAGATCAAAAATGAATTTTTTTGTCACGAATTCCATGTCAGCGCCTGATTGCAGCGCTATTACGGAAAACTTTTCAGTTGATGGCTATGCCATGCTGAATGTTGACGAAAGGGAGGTATGGCTAGTATGTATGTGTGCAATTAAATCTGATGCAACAGGGCCAGATGAGCTGCCTCCTGATTTCATTAGAGTGATTGCACCGGAAATAATCAAAGTTTTAATCCATATATATAACCACTATTTAACGTCATCTAAGTTTCCCACCAAGTGGAAGGGAGCGCTTGTAATATCTATCGCGAAAAAGTATTCTGCTTCTGCTCCAAGTGAAGACCACCCAATTAGTCTTCTTTGCTTTTTAGCTAAGGTATTGGAGAAGATTATGTATATTCAGACTATCTACTACATAAAAAAACGGCTATCTGACTACCTGGCAGTCCGGATTTCGTCCAAATCATATCTGTGAAACTACTATGCTTAAAAGTTCATTGGATGTTTACGAAGCTTTAGATAATTACCATCTTACAATTATCGTATTGCGTGATTTCAGCAAAGCATTTGATTCTATTAATCATCATAAGCTGCTGAAAAGGCTTCCTTTTCTCATCATCTGCTGTTCATCTCTTCAAAAGCTTCATAAGCGGACGTAGCCAACTTGTAAAAGTACAGAGCACCCTCTCTGAATCGATGAATTTATATTGTGGTGTCCCTCAGGGATCAATACTTGGCCCATTCTTGTTCAGTCTTTATATAAATGACCTAACTGACGTAATTCATGACGCTGTAATTCATCCGTATGCCGACGACATGCAGATGTATCTCAACAGGCCAATTGGCTTAAAAGAGGATTACGTATGCCAACTTAATAAAGATCTCCAACGTGTGTATGATTGGTATGTACAAAACAGTTTAGAACAAAATCCTGTCAAATCAAATTGTCTGGCGATCTATTAAAAAAACATATTGAAACTGATCATTTATCGCCAGTAATTATAAATAATTTCCCTATGTGAATTCTGCAAAGAGCCTGGGTTTTGAGCTTAATTCGAAGTGTTCCTGTTGCAACCATATTAGTGCTACAATTGGAAAAATATATGAATGTCTACGGCGGCTGTGGCTGAGTTTTAGCTTACTTTCGCTTCATATGTGAAAATAAAACTAGTTAAAGCCCTGGGAATACCTCATTTTCCTTATGGTTGCGTAACATTTTCATCTCTGAACTCAGTATGTCGTAGAAGATTCTTGGTTGCATACAATGATGCGTTACGCTACGTATTCAAACTGCGTCGGACCAGTAATATATCACCATATATATCGACCTTGCTTGGTTGTCCTCTAGAAGAATACTTAACGTAACGCAGATTGAAAGTTCTATATAAACTGATATATAATCGGGAGCCATTGTATCTTTTCGAGAAACTGAGCTTCCTGCAATAGCGGTATGGACAGCGTTCTAACTTTATCCAACGGATTCACAAGTGGAATATTTTATCATATGATGTTCAATGCACGACTGTTGGCAGAACTTTTGCAGAGCTTATAAAATCATCAAATATTTGTTAAAAATCATTTGCAGTTTGAGTGTTTCCCAGATTTTAGTCTATATCTCTTTTATCTATCTTCTATCTCGTATCTGTACAAAATTACTCTCTCTTACTCTTGATATAGATTTATTGTTTGCGATCAGCCAGAAAATCCTTTATTAGGACAACGACTGAACTACTAGAATTAAAGGAGACAGAAAGTTTTTGGAGAAGGATATGATATACCACACTGTCGAAGGCATTCGAGGACGAGAAGTCCACAAGTACTATGTAAGACACTGAACTTTTACTTAATCCAAGGCTTTTCTTAAATCAGAGGTCATCTTGTCAGAGCTGCAATCCACAATTGTGAAAGCTCCGAAAATCCGATTGACAACCTGCATATTGCCCTCGATAAATTCAACAATCTGCTTAAATAATAACTTTTTCAAGATTTTGGTTATGAAACATAACAAACTTATTGCCGTCTCGCAAAGCCACTGGGGGCCTCACCAACCATTTTTCAGGCAGAAATACATGCCAGAGAGCACTGCACTCGCGAAATAATTCACAAGAATATGCGTGAAACCAAAATATTCATAACATCAGCGTTAAATTCATCTACCTTTGAGTCTAAGCTGGTTTGGGATTATCTTACTGTCTTGAAGAAACTGACTGAAACAAGCAGGGTGACCCTGATTTGGGTACCAAGACATGAAGGCATTAAGGGCAACGAGATTGCGGACCGCATTGCCAAGGAAGGAGCCAAATCTCTGTTTATTAGCGCTGAGCCTGTCTTTGGACACCCAAAATGTCACCTTTCAGCTTAGATCAGGTTATGGAATTTTAAAGGAACACTCGGAAAATGTCCTGGAGCTGAAACAAGCGAAAAGTTTGTAAAGTATTCGCAACTTAGGATAAAAACATTCCTCACACTCAACAGATAGAAACTAAGGCTCATAATGGGCCTAGTTACTGGACACTGCCTACTTAGATATCATCTTAAAAGGATGGGTAAGGCCGATGATGAAACCTGTTACTTCTGTATGGAAGATGTTGAAGCTGCTGAACATGCTATGTACCGCATAAGGCTAAGATATCTAGAAAAGGCATCCCCACTACCAGAAGATATCGATAAAATTGCCCCCAAGAACATCATAGGTTTTATAAAAGAGTTTAAGTTTGAATGGGCGCTCTAAGACATTTAGGGGTAATGTCACGAAAAATATCACAAGTCGCGGTCCCTAGATGAGAGGCGGGAGTCCGCTCTGCATTCACCCACAAATAATATTAATTATTATATTGGATGGAAGTTAGCTTAGGATTCAAGAGAATAGCGATAGAAAGGACTATTGTCATCTTCAAGGCAAATTTTCCAAGAAAGCAAAATAAAAGCTTAATAAAGAGTTCGCTTTGTTTAACGTCTCGAGCTCATTGTTGTAATATAATATGTATACTGAACCCCGAAATGGATAAGAAGAAATTGAGTCACAAGCCTATCATACCTTAATTCGATTTTTAACTGGTTTTTCGTGAATTTTGTTGATTGCCTGTCAACTGTTATATTGGATTTCAAATTTTAGTTTCGGATTGGAAACGGATTTGACTTGGATTTCACTTGAAATTTAATTGGATTTGGTTTGGATTTGATTTGGATTTGATTACCATTTAACCTGAATTTGATTAAGATTTGAATTGAATTTGGTTTAAATTTAATATGGATTTAGATTTCGTTTATATTGGATTTGGATTTGATTTGGATTTGATTTGAATTATCTTTGAATTTAACTTCTGATTTCAATTTCAATTTCGAATTTTATTTTTATTTTATTTTGAGAGCATTGTATATTCGGAACGAAGATACTTTTAGTCCATTGATACATATATTGATTTGAGAGCTCTTATATTGTTACCTCATTGGTAGCTAGTTTTTTCAGTTTTTTTTTTTTTTTTTAGAAAAGACTATATTTAATTGTTGAACTGCGAAGCCAATTCAAAAATTTTTAATAATTAAGGAAATCCCTAGGAGTAATTCATAAGGTAAGTACATGTCAACCATAACTAGCATGAATTTTTATAAATTTAATAAAAAATTTTCAAGAACTCAAGTTACTTGAGAGTACGTGATAACAATATGCTACCATAACATTTTTTTACCAAGACGACAGTGTGTACTAATAAAATGAAATGAAAGACGCAGTTTCTTCCCTTTGGCGAGCCAGTTGAATTACTGTTGATTTCTTTCGTCGCATTTTAAGATTCTGTTAACTCATTTTGACTCTGTTTACTTTTTTGCATATCGCGAGTGATTATTGAAAGAGTTTTTCGACAGATTGTCAGCCGAACCACGCTCGTAGTAATTCGTGTGTTCTACAAGGAATAAGGACATAAAAAACGTCCCTTTATGAAAAAAAGATTTTTTATATTAAATGTTAAAGTATTTAATAATTAATCAGTGTTTTCAGAATATGTAAACTGCTGCCTTGTAAGCAATTAGTTCATGATACAAACGGTTACCTTACTAGCGTATTCGTTCGTTAAGTGACTATATCACAAAATGTACTAATCTTGTATTATAAAAAATAAATAAAATTATTCATTTCCAATATTCAATTGGTGTACAGTAAAGCAGCATTTAGCTAGAATGGAATAGTAAACCATGAAAGAAACAGGCAAAGAAACAGACACACACATCCCCAGGTAGACACACACACACACACACGCACACACACACGCAGGCAGCCAAAACCCTCGAGAATACTTCCAAAACCCTCGAGAATGAAACAGAAATCTATATGTGTGCGTGCTTAGTCCGTTTTCTAAAATGTTCTATATTAATACTTATGGAAAAGTGCCAAACATTGACTTTATATATGCTATAGAGTCTAAGGTACTATCCATACAGGAAAATAGTCTTGTAGTAATTTAAAGCTTGGTTTCTTACCTTCCCATAGGTTACACTTCCTATATACCTTACTTAACAAAATAATTAAATAGTTTTGATTACAAACTAACCTTACCATTTTACGCTCAATACCTCTCGGCTGAGTGATAATTGCATGTGTGTATGTGCAGCCGGAGTCCGAATCTGTAGGCAGCTACATTCGATATCATCAGCCCACGGCATGCCATGACGGCACAGCGACATTACAATGATTACTCAGCTGAGAATTTTTGTTTGAGAAATCGTATTCATTTGGTTAAGATAAAATGTTTTAATAATTTTGTTAAGTAGATATGAAAATTTTATTACGGTTCGGAAGATAAGAAAGCAGGCTTAAAATTATCAGAACACCATTTTTCTGTATGAATAGTACTTTAGGGCGGAGGAGCTATTCAAATCAAACTTTTGTCAGTTTTACATAAGAACACTGCAAATATTTTAGAATGTAAGGACTCCGTTGGGCCTCGCATGTGGTAGGGAGGGAGTCTGTTTCATGGCTTGTGAAGTATTCTCGAGGGTTTTGAGGCAGCACACGATGTGGCGTGTGTTTGTTTCTATGCATGCATGTGCCTGCATGGTGCGTGGATATGTGTGTGTATGTGCCTGCATGGTGTGCAAGGGTGGATCCAGACGTTTGCTCTAGGGGGGGGGGGCGATTGCCCCCATCGCCCCCTATAACCGCACTTGCTATCAGCTGTGGACTGATATGTATACCTTTCTCATTTCGTTTTGGCATGAAAATTTCATTAGCATTCAGATATCGCCAGAGTACTTTTATCTATATAATATAAGTTTTTGATCCCGTAAGCATAGTAAAATTTAATCCCACATAAAATAGACATTATACACTTCTTGCTTGCCTTACTACTGGTGTTTTTCTTACATAGGTCGCTTGCATTTCGCTCAAACACCATAATTTCTTCGGCTGGACTGCAATTTCTTGCAACTTAAATGGTGGAAGAATTTTTCGAGGAATTCTAATTAGGTATGGTTAATATATATATTATCCTATTTGCCTTAAATTAAATATTTGTAGGACAACTGAATCTGAGATTAATTACCCCGGCTATGATAATTTTCCCAAAATACTACTTTTCATCAATTTACCCGGCTTTTATGAGCTTTCGATCACAAAAAAGTGCAACAATGCTTGTACTGAAAATTCATTAGTGATATAATTTTACATTTTTTGAGAATAATTTATGACTAAAAAGGAAAAAACAATAAATATATCAAATAACTATCTAGAGTTTTCCATTTAATCAAATTACATTTGTATAAAAATTTTTAAATTTTCATGGTACACAAAGAAAGCATATTCAAAGGAAAGTATTAATTAAGTATTTTGATAAACATTAGGACTTCCAAATTTAAATTTCGGGAAATTGTTATTCACTGTAGTGCTTAAATTTGAGCTGTCCAGATCTTGTTTTCTCTGTATACCTTGAAAATTTTAAAATTCATATACAAATGTAATATAATTTAAAAATTTAATTAAATGCAAAATGAAGGGAAACTCTGGAGAAATGAAGGGAGAAATTATTTTCTATTTTTTTAACGCCGGTTTAGAAACGGTCTTTTTTAAAATTTTGTTTTTTGTATTTTCTATTTCATTGGATTAAAATATAAATTTTGATTTATTATTATTAGAGCTCTAGGGGGGGCGATCGCCCCGATCGCCTCCCGCTGTATCCGCCACTGATGGTGTGTGTGTGTGTGAGTGTGTGTGGGTGGGGCGTGAGTGCTTGTGTGTGCGCGTGTGCGTGCGTGCGTGTAGGGGTGTTCTTTAAAAAATATTTTTCCATTCCATTCTAACTAAATGCTGCTTTACTGCACGTCAATTGAATATTTGGAATGAATTAAAAACGCAATGCTGGTAATCCGAATTCTCGGATGATATGTACATACCCTTCTTGTTGCTACTTTAAAGAAGAAGAAGAGTAAGTTAATTGTGAAAATGTCAAATGTGTTGTGAAGTGTGTAATATAAAGTTCGGAATTTTAAAATGAAATATCTCGAAAACTATAAGTTTCCATTGAAAATAATTTTCATATTTGTATTTTGTGATTTGATTGGAACTAGTAGGTACACAAAGCTTGAACAAAATCTAAGAGTTTCGCCGGATGAAAACATAAGCCAGCTTACTTTATGCTGGCTTCACTTTTTGCGTTTTGCGGGCTGTCATCAGTTTATACTATTGAAGGCTGTGCCAAATACATACACGAATCAACTAAAACTTCATACCAAAAATCTTAGTACACTCTCTATTCAGTCGGCTGCCATTGTAAGTTTCTTCGCATTTCAGAAAGCAGATAATTATTTGAATTATGTTCTAAATAAGAACATGCTCATATGGCATTGCATGTAACTTTCTTCGGTTACTTGAACCATTGTGTATTGAAAACAAGAGATTATTTAGTAAACTAAATAAATCTTTTATGCTCCTTAGGGATTTTTATAAAAAAAATTTAAGTATAGATATTTGATGGATTTTTTTCTGATGAAAATTTTTATGTGCATCTTCATTAGTCTAATTTAACTTGACCTATAATTTCAAATTTATTTAATGTTGCGAAACTTGTATACATACATGGAAATATAAAAGCAATAACACAATTTTTTCCTATTAATAAATTTAGCAATACAAATTCTTTTAAATGAATAGTAGATTTTACATGTATGAAACTAAGTACGTTTATAATGTAACAAGTAAATAATAATATTATTACGTCTATAAATAACAGCCACACAAGTTCCACACGGCAAAATAATAAAGAATGGAAAATAAGAGCGCCTCTTTATCAGTTGAATAGGGCCCCAAATAAGTTAATGCTTGTACTGTCAGTTTGTCAAAATAAAAGGAATCTTTTCTGTAAACAATGTTAAAAAAAAATAACAATACTAGTTTATTTTTGGACAAAATTCCTCAAGCTCTTCACGTGATATAATAGAACCTAAAATAAAATACATTCTGTCGCCCAATGTATAATTTCTATCCTAAGATTTTACAAAAAAAAAATTGGAAAAAAAAAGATCGATCAATGATGATTATAGTTTCTCCGCATATGGAGTGAACTAATGTTTATAATATTATCTTATTAATTTTTACATATTATACTTATATTAGTCATTTACATTTTATCTATTCTTCACGATATAGTTCAGAGAATCTTATACAGGGTCTTTTCATCATGGAGGTCCATAGGGCAGGAGGTGATAGTATACTTACTTAGACAGGCTAAAAATTGTATGGCAGAAGGAACCACCTGAACCGTTTCGAAGTTATAGGGTTTTTAAGAAAATGTGCTAGTTTTATGACAAAATACCCTGTATATATCTTAAAAGGTACATGGTGTACGGTCACCGCTTAAGAACTCATTGTTTGAAGAACCTCATGACCTTTCTAACGACTGTATTTTTTTTTTTAATTTACATATTTCTGAGAAATATATGGACTCGATATCAGCGGATAAACTCAAAATTAATTTTAATTTCACGTTTGTGTGCTTTGGTAATTTGCAGAGATATGACAATATTTTGTGTATATGCTGATTCCGTAATTGAATGCTTCGCAGTACTTTATCGGCTTTTCACTCACCATTTTGCAAATTAAATTAATCCTTTTGCAAATTAGATTCACCCTTTTACAAATCTAATTCACCCTTTTGCAAATCAAGTACTTTCTCATATATGGGGTATCCCGTAAGTGGTGCGATACCCGAAGGCTATGGATATGTCATACTTAGACGAGCAAAAATTTGTATGGGTGAGAAAGGGGTGTAATCCTACAGGTTTCCGAGATAACGGAACTTAAAGATATTTGGGTATACTTTTATTGATCACCCTACAATTTCTGAACGTTACACCCTATGATGATGATTTAAAACAAATAGTAGTTAAATAAGAAAAACGAGTAAAAATTTCGAAGTTTTAACTTTGCTAAGCCATAACTGCAAGAAGGCTGATTGGGAATTCATTGGAAAGCTGAGACGAATTCTTCGTTGATAGGGTGTTAAGTGGAAGAAGTACAAAAAATTTTAAACCCCCCTACCGCCGAAACGAAGCGTCTTACTCTCCCCCCCCCCCCCTTTAACCTTATAACTTTTTGCTTGTCTCCACATCAACTATCAAACTCTTGAGCTAGGTTCATCAATTATGAAACACCCTGTACATGCAAAAGGGTGAAATTGATTTGCAAAAAGATTAATTTAAATCCAAAAGGGTGAATTTAATGGGAAAACCTGTACATACCTATCCTAAAAAACGAAATAACGAATATTATTACTTGTCTAAAATATTCTTAATTCCAAGTAACTCAAATAATTTAACACTCAATTTGCTCTTACTATTCCACGTCAAGTTTAAGAACACTAATTTTTTTTTTCATTCATTCATTTATTTATTATTGGCAATTGTACAAGTAAGATGCTAAGTCTTTAAGTTTGTACAAGCTTCTAATTATAAATTCAACATTAAATAATCCAAAATTTAAGAAACTAAAAAACTAAAAAACTACAACAACAACAAAAAACTAAAACTAAGCAGCAAATATGAAATAATCCAAAAAAGTAAGAAATAAAATAAAATAAGATATAAGTGAAAACTAATAAAATAAGGAAAGTAAAGAAGAAAAAAAAAGAAATAGTAATATTAGCTGTATAAGTACATAAGCATTTCATGAGTTAAGATAAAGGAAAAGCAAGTGTTTAAAACTGTTGAGTGTGCGAGCTCCCAAAGAATTTCTTAGAGCAATTGGAAGACTATTCCAAAGTCTAATGGTGAAGACGAAGAATTGTCGCTTGGTAGTTAGTGAGGTGGATCGCGGTATAATAAGTGCAATTGTTCTATTGGATCTGCAATATTGCAAGCAGTCATGCAAATATTTAGGTTCACGGTATAATTTTAGCCAAGAACAAAATACAACGAAATTTTAAATATAGCGCAAAGTTACAACCAAAGATGGACGAAACAAACTATGAGATGTGGTCATATCTGCGGAGTCTGTAGACATATCTTACAATTGAATTGAAAGCAATATTAAGCTTATATGACGATTGCGAATCGAGTTCGCTAAACACTTCACATGCGTATGTAATTACCGGAATAAGCATTGATCGGGCAAGCATTAAACGCGTGGGTAGTGGTATAGAGGCACTAGATGCCCATAGTGCACGAAGACCACCATATAACTTTCGTAATGTACTGTCAACATGATCATTCCACGATAGCATTCTATTGAATATAAGTTCTAAGTTTCGAGCGGAATTCACAAAGCATATATCAGCACCATTGAGTGTTACAGATGGGAAATACGTAGCTAGTGTCGAGCAGCGTTTTGTAAATCACTATGCACTTTGTTTTGTCAGGATTTAGTAGGAGTTTATTATCCACCGCCCACTGATTTAAAGCCTCGAAATCCAGATTCAGGCAACATATTGCATCTCAACCAATCCAACCGGTCTGGACAGGTACAGCTGAGCATCATCTGCATAAAAGTGTAATTGACAATGATTAACACGACCAAATATATCATTAACAAACATTACAAAAAGAAGTGGTCCTAATATGGAGCCTTGTGGTACTCCAGAGTTTATTGCTAAAAAAGAAGAAAGCCTGCCATTGGAAAAGACTGCCTGAGACCGACCACTCAGGTAGCTGAAGATCAAACGAGCCGCATGATAACTAAAATTAAATTCTCTGACAAGTTTTTTGCAAAGAATTCCATGATCAACGGAATCGAAAGCCTTAGAAAAGTCGAGGAATACAAGAGCAGTAAACTTATCCTCATCTAATGCGATTCTAATATCATTAGTTATTTTTAATAAGGCAGTCATACAGCTATGATTGGCTCTAAATCCAGATTGGTGATCATGTAACAATCCATTGGTCACAACGAAGGTTGAGATTTGTGCAGATATAATCTTTTCTATAATTTTAGATAAGAAAGGAAGGATAGAGATAGGATGAAACTCTGACGATGGATTTTTCGGAATAGGTATTACCTTAGAGTATTTAAAGGCACGAGGAAAAATTGAGGTCATGAAACATGTATTACATATATGAGCAATAGGAGAGAGAATAAAGGGCAACAGTAATCGTACAAATTTAGGGTTGATCATGTCGAGGCCGGTAGAATACGATTTAATGCACTTAAAGGATTCAAATACATCAGCCTCAGTCACCCTCAAAAAGGAGAAGCTCTCACGTGATTGGGATGAAACCAGCGATAAGAGATCCATGGCGACTTCAGAAGACGAAGAATGATGGTTAGCGAGGAAATAGTTATTTAATTCATCGGGATCAGCCTCACAACAAATCTTTTTCTTGGAATTTATACCTAGAGACTTTAAATTGCTCCAGGCCTATCGATCCGAGTGATACGCAAATGTTATGTGAAATAGAATTACTTGACTACAATTTTTCTTAATAAATTAAATTAAATGAAAATGATAATTTATGTATGCTCTGCCGCAGCCTTTTTATCTCATTTTTCTCTACTAATCATAGAAAAATATACCAAATTGTGCAAAACCAATCAGCCAATCAGCCCATAAGAAATCAAGCTGTTTCATATAAAATGTATACCCGGTACCAAAAACCGATTTTCCTCTAAGAGATGAATTTCAGCCGGTGTCAAATTTTTATCTTAATCCTTCACATCTGAATATACTTGCCTCGCCTGTATTACAAGATTTCTGATAAATGGGAATGATTGCTTTCTTTTGTGCAGAAATATAAAATAATATAAAATAATTGCTTCAATTTCCAGTGCGAAAAAAGCTTTTATAAAGAACGCTATAATCAAATTGTAATCCGCAAAGTCTTTCTTAAAAGCAAACGTTTATTAACTTTTCTTTTTTTTTTTTATTACAAAAGTTAATTTCAAAATTACAAAGTCATACTGCATGGATACATTGCATATATGTATATGCAGCTACACAGCGAACAATACATTTTATGAATTATCTGCAATTTTTCCAACAAAAGGTTTAAACGTGAAAAATATTTCTATTCAGGTGTAAAAACATATTTCTGTGATTGCTGTGCAGCTCTATAGAAATGAAGGAAACTGTATGGCTCCTTTAAGGATGAGAGCATTCCTTCATGGGTACTCAATTGTAAAAATCTCTTCTGATTGCTACTCTTTCTGATGCTGCAGATACTATGGTATGAAAGGTGTCATCTTTCATCCTTCTAGTCCTGTCGAATACCTGACCTTAATACTCGTGTATTACTGGGGAAAAAAATGCAACTTTGAAAATTATTTTATGTTGCTATGGAGTTAAAGTATTTCTGCACTTGAAACTTTTATTTTATTCTAAGAGCTGTAATCTTTCGTAAATGAAAGGATGCTTAATATTATTTTTTTTTTAATAAAAGGGAAGAAACGGAATATATTGAGTGATCGAAGAAGATAAAAGCTCGTATAATAATGAATTTGGAATTGAGTTGCATTTCTTCGTTCACTTACAAAACAGTATGTAGTGCAGATGCAAAGAAATCGATTTTAAAGTTATTTTGCAATCATAATAGTCATTATTGTGTAACATCAGTCTAAGGGATGCTTTTTGCTTTCATCCTGAGAAATAAAAGGGATTTTTTATTGGAATAATGGAAAAATAAAATCAAGAAACTTCATTAGTACAATCAATGGTGGTAATATTCACAGGATCGATAAAATAAACTTTGATGGATTAAAGTTGCTTTTTTAAAACAAAAAATTTAAAATATTTAAAATTAAAGTCTAAAAACTAATAATAACACATTGAATAAATTTTATTAGCCACTTTAAATAGGTTCGAATCAGAAGAGATATGTAAATTTTTTGAATAATCACTTTAGGAAAATACTCAAGCATTCATAACCTTAAAAACTTTACTGACTTTCAAAATCGTTGACAATCTAACTCAAAAACAAAATGTCCAATTTAGCTGGAGTATGTTTATATTAGGTCTGGTCGCGTACTCAGTTTTGGGGCAATGCATTGCAATGAATTTGGACGAACTTACACATTTTCCGTTCGTTTACTTTCTCATTCACACAAAATTACACAAGTTTTCCATACGTTACAGCTTCCTCTCTCGCAATCATTTACACGAAATTTTTAGTTACTGCAACCTTCTTGCAAGGAAAATTGCCTTTTGCATGCAGCACTTAGTGATATATACATCGGAATAGACTTGGCAAGTGGTTACCTTAAAATTATTAACAAATTTACTTTATCTTGGGTACCGGCTGAGATAAAAATATTTATTCTAGGTCTCGACTGGAATAACTTTTGCTAACATAATCATTTTATCTTGGGTCTCCACTGAGATAAAAATAGTTATTCTGGGTACCGACTAGAATAAATACTACTAACCATACTAGACGCAACTCGGTTAGGAAATATAATTCGCGAAAATATAACGAAGATTATTACAGTTCCGAATTACCGTATTAATTAAAAACTCATATCATTCATATTTATCGCTTCCGGTATAAATTTGTGAATATGAGCGACGTGTCGGTTACAATTAAGAACAGTAATCATCGTCGTTATATTTACGCGAAATATATTTTCTAGCCGTAGTAGACGGAACTCGGTCTGCGTCAAATTTGATCTACCTTCACCAGCTAGGATTTGCGGCATTTGAATAGTCAAATCGCTTTTGACTCCAGATTTTAGGTTTGACCAAGCATATTCAATTGCATTTAACATTGGGCTATATGGTGCGAGTCTTAGTATCTGATTATTAAGAAATTCATCTTCTTGGAATACTTCTTCAATGGCAGCATGACAAGGAGCATTATCAATTATCATTACGATTAATGTTCGGTACATATTTTCAGCATTCCGAAGACAACGACACATAGGTTCTTTTGCTTCTGATTTCTTAAATGCTCCTCTTCTAATTTCATGATGAATTAAGCTCATATTTCCTATACACCCAATTACAATTACATTAGTATCGGTGCATTGTTAAATTGATGTTCTAAAAGTTTTTGAACATAATCACATCGTTTTCTTTTATTACTTTCAATGTTTGCTCTTTCGGGATCTCTTTGAATGTCTTTCAACGTATATAGTAATCCATCAACATGTTTTCTCAGATATAATAATTATTTTGAAATTTCTCTCTCAGTTGTTTTAAAGTTATTCTAGGATTTTCTTCAATACATCTTTCTATAAACAGTCGATGTTCATTAGTAATTTTTATTTTTCACTTCCTACCACGTTGTTGTTCAGGTATTTGTTGGTTTTTCACCCATCAATAGCCAGTTGATTTCTTCACGCCTAAAGTTTTTGGAAAGTACCCTCAAATCATCGTTAGTATTATATAAAGCACAGATTTGCTTCCTTATATTTGTTGCTTGAACTTTCTTGATGTAAGACATTTTTAAGAATGAATTAATTAGGGATAAATTAATTAATAATGGCACTATATTAATAAAAGACACTTTCTTTTAATTTTCAAAAGCCTACTCAAATTTAAAATTATTGAATTTGTTGAAATAAATTATTTATTTTTTATTCCCAATTTGAAATTGTTTAGTCCCATTTTGAAATTGTTTAGTCTCAATTTGAAATTGTTTAGTCTCAATTTGAAATTGTTTAGTCTCAATTTGAAATTGTTTAGTCTCAATTTAAAATTGTTTAGTCTCAATTTGAAATTGTTTAGTCTCAATTTGAAATTGTTTAGTCTCAATTTGAAGTGAAAAAGGTATAGAACAAGATCAGTACTAACACACAAACTTTGTTTTGGGTCTCAACTAAAACAAAGTATGTTGTTCCGGGGCACGACTAGAACAAGATAATCACTAACTATCGATTTTCCAACGCCATAAAGTCGATTCCACATTTTAGACCGGTGAGTACGTTTTTATTAACCATTTAATACATATCTAATATCACATATCATATTTAGTAATTATATGTATATGTATTTGTACCATGCCTGTAAAGTGAATTCTTTTTATTTAAGTTGATACATAAGTGAGGTTTTTAGTTATTAAGTGATATAGACGACATTATAAGTATCTTAAGTTATATTCGTGAATGACCAATCTCTGAAATATATTTCCTTTTGAATTTGGAATAGTGTATTAATTTTGACGTATTGTGAAATCACTTACTTTAAATATTCATTGGCGTTATCATTTACAGTCCCCAACCTTATATTTTTTTTTGTTCTCATTGGGCAGAACATTCTTGGAAAAACTATTGTGAATTAAATAAATTTTTATTTTAGGTTTAATAGCTATTTCAACGTAAAATGTGACCCAAAGTTGCATCTTGGTAGGATTAGGGTTTTAACAAAACTTTTTAGTCGCATAAAATGAAAAATTGTAAAGCAACAAAAAATTTATTCCAGAAAAGCAAGTAATTCTTTGTAAAATAAACAAATTTTATCCTCAGTTGCGTTTTGTATTATTAACAAAAAAAAAAAAAAAACAATTTTCTCCCACAAAATATTATATCTAAATTCACAAAAATTTTTGTATAAAGAAAAGCTGTGTGAACTAAGCAAATGTTTTTTTTTTTTTTTGTAAACGAACAAGAAATTTCGTACCAATTACGAATATTTCAAGGCCAAAATGTTGTCAGTTATATCGATAGTGGGATAATTTGTCATTCAGTTAAAATGTTGATATGTTTTAGAGGATTATATAAGTATAAAAATCAACCCGTAAAAACAAAGTTTTTCACTATAGTCCTTAAATTTATTTTGTGCGTGTGTACGTGTGTGTATGTGTGTGGGTGCGGCGTGTGGGCGTGGGTGTGTGTGTGTGTGTATGTGGGTGTGCGGGTATGTGTGCGGGGTGTGTGTGTGCAGGCTGTGTGTGTGTGTGTGTGTTGGTGTGCGTGTGTGTGTGTGTGTGTGTGTGTGTGTGTGCGTGTGTGTGTGTGTGTGTGTGTGTGTGTGTGTCGAATCGATGATGAAAATTTTAGTTCGATTGGATACCGGGAAGTGGCTCAATTTTGACTTTCTAAGTCTGCATTAGCTGAATTAGCTTATCGTCTCCACAGCATTGAGTTTGATATATTGGATGAGAAAATAAGAGCAAAGTGTACAGACCTTGCGACTGAACAACATTTAACACAACGCAGGAAAATTAAACATCTAATTCGCAGTTCTATCAAGATTCCAACGCAGTTGAATAACATAGAAAAAGTACAGTTTTACCCAAGATTAGTAAACTTATCACACGTACAGTTTTCGCAATCGGAGGTGGAGTTTTCACAGAAAGGAATAAAGTTCTCTCCACGAGATGTTTTAAATAAAAATGATTTTTTAATTTGGCTATAGACAAGGAGGTTATTTTGAAGAATGCAGACATTGCAACTAAAGTGAAATGTGGGGACTTAATTAAACAGAAGTATCACCAATTACAAATGCCATTACCAAGCACAAAATCAGGAAAAATAATTTCTGGTATTCAACAAAAAATAAAAAGCATGGACTTGGTGTGTAGCAAGGCTGATAAAGGTAATTCACTATGTATATTGAAAAGGCTGACTATCTGGGAAAAGTACAAGGTTTTATATTAGAAAGCGGAGCTATAGAACTTAAAACGGATCCAACATGTAGATTTCAACGCGATTTAAAAGAATGTCTTAAATCAAGTAAAATGATATTAGGTGACAATATATATAGGTTGACATGTATGAACCCAAAAGCGCCTGCATTGTATGGACTCGTTAAATTACATAAGCCTGATAATCCGATCAGACCAGTTACTTCTTTCGTGAACGCACCTAGCTATAAACTATGTAAAGTTGTTAAGGAGGTATTAATAGAAGAGACAAAATTTGTGTCATCTTACTCAGTTAAAAACAGTGTTGATTTGATTCAAAAGATAAAAATCTTGATATACCAGAAAATTCAATCTTGATATCGTTTGACGTTGCTAGTTTATTTACATCGATACCAATTAGCATACTGAAAAAGGTATTGTTTAGTTTATTGGACCGCAAAATTAAGTGTAAAAGTAAGAAACAGGAATTGAAGAATTTAATTAACTTGTGCATAGATCAAAATTATTTTGAGTTTTGGGGCAAATGTTATACCTTCAAGGATGGCCTACCTATGGGATCTCCATTGTCACCCCTACTAGCGGAGATATTTATGAACAGTTTAGAGAAGTTAATTTTAAAAAGTCCTCGTTTTAAAGACCAGATTGGCTTTTGGTACCGATATGTGGATGATGTGCTATGTCTGTGGAAGGGAGATAATAAACAATTGGAAGAATTTTTGAAATACATTAATAGTATGGAAGAAAATATAAGGTTCACTTTGGAAGTGGAAGAGGATGATACTTTAAACTTTTTAGATCTCAAAATTAGTCACATAGATTCAAAATTTAAATTTGAAATTTATTGCAAAACAACTTTTTCAGATAATGTAATACCAGTAGACTCAAAACATGCGTATAGTACTAAATTATCGGCCTTTCATGCTATGCTTAATAGATTAATTAATATCCCGTTGGACAATTATGCCTATCAAAACGAGCTAAATATAATTAAAAATATTGCAATAAATAATGGATTTAATACTAGATTAATAGATAAAATGTTGTATAGGAAACGTAAAACTGTCCTTTTAAATAGTATTTTTCCGAATAATGGTGAGCTTAGTGCAAAGAAATTGGTGAAACTACCTTTCATTGGAAAAACCTCATATAAAGTAGCAAAAGTTTTGAAAGATAAGCTTAATGTCAAGGCAGGGTTTTATAATAAAAGCACAATAAAGAATATATTGGTGAATTGTAAAAGTAAGACTGACAAACTGTTGAAATCGGGTGTATATGAAATATGGTGTAATGATTGTGGTTGCAGTTACATTGGACAAACAGGTAGAGATTTCCGTACAAGATTTTCAGAACATATTAGATCTTTTAAAAATAATAAACAAGATTCCGCTCTTGCAAAACATTTAAATGAGGCTGGGCATTATTGTAGCATTGATAATCTTAAAATTTTACATGTAGAGAAAAAAGGTAGAAAACTGGATATTTTAGAATCTTTTGAAATTAAAAAAGCACTAAATGCAAATAAAAATATTCTGAATGATCAGATGGATTTAATTAGTTCACCACTTTTGAATTGTTTATTATGATAATTAAATTTATTAGCCAATGTAACGCCAACCATACTCAATTCTTGGTTGTAGACGAATTTGTATTGTATTGTATTGTACTATCTGTCGTAGGCACAAATTATTTCTCAGTAGCGATTAGTACTCTGAAGATGATGCAGATGCATCGAAACACGTGTAAGAATTAAATAAAACTTTTATTGTGGAAAAAAAGTAATTGTTCTTAATCGCTTCTCAATTCCATTTAATACAAAGGATTTAAAAATTAAAAATAAATAAATAAAATCAAAATTACGTTCTCCAGGATATTCAAGGATAAAGAAGAAAAACTCCTTTTTCTTGATATCCTTTTTTGCATATATTTTTAAGATGTTCTTACATAGCTTGAAATCCTATCTTTTCGTATTCTAGCATAAATAGCAAAAAAAAATATATATGAATTTTTAAAGAAGACCAGGACAACATTTTTGCGAAATTTTAAAAATACTGTAACTCGCAAAATACGCAATGTATAGGAAAAAATTTTAATGGGTGTTTTTGTTTGCACAAACCCTCCTCCAAGTACGTAAAATTTCAAAATAAAAGGTGATGGTCTTGTCACACCCATTGTGATTTTTAGTCTATTTCTAATGGAATAACCCTCCTTATACTTTAATAGTTAGGAGTTGATCTGAAGGCTGGATACCTCCAATCGTGAAAGAACTCATACTACTACGATTCGAAAAAACAGATTCGGATGTCGGACTTATTTATCGATGAGCACTTTTAAATTTCAGGAAAGAGCTCCAAAGGAAATATCGAAGATCATTACACTCTATAGAAGGACTAACATCCTCCTATTTGAGCAAGAGTAATAAGGACAAACATAGTAGGTACTTGCAAACTATATTACCAGTTGCCATAAATTTAAAATTTAAATAAGATACTTGCGGCAAGTAGGGCCCACCTGATTTGAAAATGCAATAAATCAAGTATTTGATAATATAGAACTACAAAAACAAGTTTTCCGTGAAGTTTATTTATTTGCACAACTAAAAACATAAAACAAACAGATTTGAGTATGTGAAAAAATATTTCAGTTTTATAAAACCTTTTCCAAGGACCTTATTAAACTACCGCAGTATAATTAGGCCCAAAAAAAAAAAGAAAATTTCTCGAAATCTTAATCAGCCTTTAAACTTTCTAAAACTACGCAAATCAACAAAATTCGGTTATTTTTAATAATTTATTTTTCCCGCGGACGGGAATCGAACCTACACTTGTTAGAATCGGTCAATGATGGAGAAAGAAGAACTTTAAGAACTTTAATTTTTAATGATTCTAAATCAAATTTATAAATGCAAGAAGAAAAAACAACAGATGATTTTCACTCCTGCATTTATCAATTTGTTACTTTTGTCACTAGCCTACAAGCCACGTTTTGCTTTCAGCTGGCATTAACCAGTAACGATGAAAGCGCACAAATAATAAATTGTAAATTCAATTTTTATTTATTTTTCCCGCTGACAGGAATCGAACCTACACTTGCTAGAATCGGTCAATGATGGAGAAAGAAGTCGCCCGGCAAGCGGAAGGTCCCGGTTTCAAACCCCGGACGAGACGGTTGTTTTTTCTTCTTGCATTTATAAATTAGATTTAGAATCATTAAAAATAAAAGTTCTTAAAGTTCTTCTTTCTCCATTATTTTTAATAATTTCAAATAAAAATAAAAACGGGCCTTTTTACCCATCAGGGGCCAGATTCTCTAACTCGGAGAGTTTGGGAGGTTGGAAGATGAGAATTTCTGCTTTCCCCGATTAAAACTCCCTATCTATCCATTCGAGATTCTCTAACATACTTCGGGAGTAAAAGAAAAGTGAGAAGTATCGAAATATTGAAAGACTGCTACCTCTGTGTGGGAGGGTCGTTGAGCATTAGGGTTTCTTTCTATGGATTTAGGGTTTAGTGTACAAAAATATAGGTGAACAATTTCTGAGGGAGGGTCTTTTGGGGATGGGGGGTCGAACCACCCCCAATTGTAGTTTTTTTTTATCATTTTAACTTCATAATTGACTTCTTACCGCCGAAAGACGGATTTATTGCACATGGGTCATATACACCCCAGTTCCTATATTTTGCATATAATTCTTCCGTTCTTTATTTCACATCCATTAGAACTCTGTTGTTTTTCTCATGGAAAGTGAATTTCCACGACTTACCAATTCTTCATAATGATGAGTTGAAAATATGTCCATTTTTGTACCAAAACACGGCCATAATTACATTTGCAAAACAATTTACCGGACTCAAAAACTAATTACATATCTAATTAGGGGAATGTAAATGCGATTTCATCCTACGTACAAGCTTTAACCTGGATATTTAAAATTTTTATAGCATCTCTTCTATACTGGAAGACGATCAAATTAACCATTTTCGCGTGAATTACATTTTTTAGCGGTACCTTGAGACACCAAAATCCTTATTTCTCTGTAAGTATTGCAAGGATGTCTATAATTTGCATATAATTTTGCAAGCATAGCCAGGATATGCAGTGAATACATAATTCAATTTGAAAATCCTAAGTACATTGGTACCTTCACAAAGGACAATAAAAGCAGACAATGCTGTCATGTTAGTTGAGAAATATGTTTCTTACTTCTCCACAGCTAACACAGCCGAGAGTTTGAGTGCAATAGAGAGTTTGGTAAATCTCAATTCAAATTCCACGAGTTACAGAATTGTGAGTGGAGAGTTAAGTGGCAAAAGAGCTCTCATCTCCACAACTCCACAACTCTCCGGCCCCAGGGGGATAGTAAGGTCCCCTAGCAGCTTTAGTTATAAATTTCTTAACGTACAACGGAGTAAATCCAAACAGTTTTTATTTCATGGAACAAAAATAATGTCACAATCATAATTCTATATAGAAACATTAGTTTCATTGAGAATTTAGATTAGGTGGGGGTAATAAGGCCCACGGTGTACTTCAGCGGGCCTTATTAGACCTATGACAAGATTTTACAAAATTACCCATTAATCAAATAAACACAATGGTGAGCGAAAATAAACACCGAAATCACAAACTACATTACTTAACGTTCAAACTAAACAAATTACTATATACCCTGACACACTCGTGATATAAAAACCGGTTTTTGGATCGAGTGTGTTTCAGCCCATGGTACACGCAGATTATATACGTTCTTGAGGCAAGAAAGAAAATTCATTATTCCCGTATAATCTATACGCACACAAACTGAGTATACGCATACATATGTAATAAAACACTCGTGTATCATCCGAGTCTAGCCCTCTGCTCTAAATTGGGCTATACTCTATGTTATGCTCTAATATGTTCTAAAAGAGTACTAAAAAACAGTTTTTAGTACAGTGTATCGAGTGGGTATCATGGTGTGTCACCGGACTACATGTGGAAATAGTTACAATTCCAAGCAGCCATACTCCTCTCGGTGACGTACCGTTTGCTACTCTAGCGAGTTGGCGGCGTGAGCTGCCGGACCTGCCGGGCGAACCCTCGACGTGTCGACTTAATGCATGTGCTCACAAAGAATTAGGTTGCTGCGATTCATTTTAGTAGAAATTTTTAAATATGGGCCTTATTACCTCCGGGCTTTATTTGACGCTATTTTCATTCTTTTATCATTTCTTCGAGCGAATATCATCACTAAACACACAATGAATAAATAAATTATTTAGAATCAATATTTTCATATAGTCTCCTTCCTAAAAGTTTTCCCTCTGATTGATTGACATAAAATAGGGTGCAGAACGTGGAGATTCAAGAAAAGACTCATTTTTTTCAGACAAATATTAACGGTGGAAAAAGTTCAGACTAAAGTCTCCATATCCTGTGAGAATGCATTTTTCAATATTCACCCTCACTTGGGAGCAATGACTTTTGCCTTGTATACCTGGTGATAAATTTTCAAGCAATAATAAAATTATGCAAAGTACGTACCCTGTTAATAGACGACCTTTCTTATATCCATCATAAGCTTTTATGTTAACTACCTTAACATCCATTGATCTTATCCCATTACGATTACTCTTCGTAACAAATTTATGTAAAATGCCCGCAATACGACCAGAAAGTCATTAATATCGCGGCCAATTTTACCATATACACGTTCAATTGCTACCATTGAGGTGTGAAAATGAAACAAATACTCTCCTAAATTTCCTGCCAGTTGAAAAACGACCGAGCAAATTAATTAAACTGAAAGCTTGTCTGACTATAAACTTCGCGAGAAACATCGTAATTTTATCCTTTCGACTTGATTGATTTAGAAGCGTAATTCTAGTAATTCTTTAAGGCAATAAATGCGAACAGAACAGGCCATTTAGCATGGCAGGCAATGAAAATAAAAGAAAATATATGAAAAGTGAAAAACGAAACTCTTTTGAATACGTTTTAAATCAGTCTTACAATGGTGAAAGTGGTGGTGGTGGTAGTGATGAAGGTGGACCATTTAGTTTTCATGGTTCGTTCAAAAAATTGATTAGTTAACCTTCGTTTAATTAAAAGTAAATACCAAAGAGGTTTTTTTTTTAATTTGTCTGCTGATCTTAATACCATAACAAAAGATAAACCTAATTATAGATTTATAAAATAATATATATATCCAGTTTATAATGCTATTTGACTTGACTTTTGGAATACGTATACATGTAATGATACTCGAATGAAAATTGTATCTTTCTCCGCGTAAAAATCGGAGTACAGCTTTAAATAAATTTGTCACTACAGTTCAGCCTATAGCATCATATATTTGTTTCTATCGATACAACATTGTTAAAAATGCCTTCATTAACAAGGAAAACAGCCATTGTCTATCTCTTTTTTTTTTTTTAATTTACACGGTGTCTCGTAGTTTCCACCTCGTCTTATATGTACTTTTCGTAAATATACTTGAATTGGTTTAACACTTCACCTGTCTGTGAGCCTCCTATGTAACTGAAGAATTTTCGCAAAAGTTCTTAGAAGAAACAACCCAGCATGCAAGATGATGCACGGATGATACGCTCATCATATTCCGGCGAAGATAAAGTTTATCGTTGAAGATTATCATTTTCTTGTTGCATATTCCGAAGGTGATAACTGGAGAAGATATCCTCCAATCACGCTGATGATTTCTCATCTCAATTTCAATTTCGGTCCGCATAACTCAAGATGTATTTTACAGGAAAATTCACACAGAAAATAATTTGAACGTTTGAAGGTAGGAAAACTTCTGATGAGTCCCGTGGCTGGGACGAAACTTATTAAGTATATCCAAACAAATCTGTTACCCCTATTTTTTGTTTAACCATATTAAAATGCAAAGTAATGCATATGATTTGAAACTATTGTACAACACATTGTCCTGCTTGTTACAGTTCTACATGAAAATAGATTTGTGAATGTTTTATGTGTCCTTAATTTCGAACTGTTGATACTGTGGGCAATTTTTATTTCAGGGAAAGTATGTTGGAGAATTTTCGTCTGAGGTCTCTCAGTTGGATATGACTGGCCCTCTTCAAATCCTAGCGCGCTATTATTGCCTTCGAGCCGTCCTAAATTGTGGAGCTAAATTGTGGAGCATGAACGCACTACTTTTCCGCCATACTTTTATATATCACGTCCACGATTGCCCACGGCAAGCAAGGTCATAATTAAGGTAGAACGTAAGAGGAAATTACAATTGTAATTAACTTGTAAGCCCTGGGCAAGCATCAACATTTCCTAAGGTCAATTGATTTTCTCGAAATTTTGCCAGCGAGCCACTCAGCCACAGTATTCTAGTCTCTCGTATCTAAACCCATCCATGGTTAATTCGTCCAAGTTTCGTCTCCATATGACTTTCAATTTAAAATTATTAAAATTGCAAAGGAGGTCAAGCTAAGCAACAAATTATTAAAATTGCAAAGGAGGTAAAACTAAATAACAAATTATTAAAATTGCAAAGGAGGTAATTAAAAAAAATAAATAGGTTGGTGTCTGCGAAATTATTAGCCGACCTAAGTTAATCTAAATAAATTAGACCACTCGAAAGTGATCTAAACGCTGTCCAGTCAGATTATACCTTTCGGAACTGGCTGGAATCACGGAGGCGAGCGATCACGAGACCGAAAGACAGAACAGACACTCTCGTCTAGAAGTTTCTGGTGTTGCTTGGCAGTTAGCGAAGTTTTTTTTAATGAGTAAAAGTCAAGTGCGATAAAAGTAAAAGGCGATTAGAAAAAAAAACACAATTAAATGGAGGACTTAAAAAAAAACAAGTATCGGGAATCTGGAAAAGAATACCAAAGGCCGAAAATTGTACGGATAAGTAGATAAGTATTTTTTTGCATTTCTAAAATTTTTATTATTTCGTTAATCTTGTGGCTGGCTGGCGCATTGCGATGCGAAAGTAAAGTTTTTTTTTACCATGCTATTAAAGTGAATGAAAAAGGTTAATTAAGATGCTCATCCGTGGTATGTAAGTGATAATTCCACATGGCTGTATTAAGGATACTAAACGTATTTTTTTTTTTTGTATCGAATACCTATAATTGGATTAAAAATTATAACGTTTCGAATTAAAAATAGGTTTTGTGATTTCGCTAAAAAAAAAAATTACATGGCGCCCATCACTCACTTAACTATTTAGCGAACCACCCTTCTTGCTGAGCTATAACGGGGATCGACGGGATCCCTAGTTGCGCTCAAAAGGGGAGCGTAACATGCTACGCAGGACAGATGGAAAAGGTATATGTTAAATATTTAAGGCCCTTAACAAGGATGCCACGCACAGAACAAAGAGGAAAACGCACGCACACCAGACAAACATCGAGAGACGTTCTAAAACAAAAATAGCAGGCACACTCAAAGCACATCATTCACACTTCTTAAAAAGGAAACTTCTCTAGTATCTTGGGCTCGGTAGCTGAGATGGAGACTAGAAAAGAATTTTATGGTGTAGGAAGGAAAAAGACACGTCGTCTCGTCGGTAGAGGGGTTTAAGAATTTTAGTCCTTCTTCCACTTTACATCCTGTAACTTTCTTGATATACATCTTATCAAGGTGAGATTCATCTCAGATGATAGCATAAAATGAGTTCACAGCTTTATCTATATCACATTCACCCAGAACACTCGTATCCAGTTACAAGCGGATAGCCATTCATTCATTTTATTAAAATCAGCTTGTTTATAACAATACTCATAGTTACCGTCTTTTTCCGAAAATAAGACATTCTTCGAAAATAAGCCCTATCGTGATTTTCGGAACTTTTTGTAAAATAAGACATCCTCCGAAAATAAGCCCTAGTTAAAATAATGTGACAAAAAGAATTCGTAAAAATATGCTGTTGATTTATTAAGTATAAATAATAATATGTTTAGCTTTCCTAATACTCGTATTTCAGAGAAATGTTTGAAACAAAATATTCCGAGAAATTAATTGTTTACCTCTACAGTTCGTTTCAAATTAATTCTTGGAATTTATCTTAAAATACAACATAAGGCAGCAGCATAGACAAACTAATAACCTACAAAGACTGGACATGTAGAAAAAAAATATGAAATCCACGGTGCCTCGACGATGCCTCGATTTGCCCTTGATGACGGAACCTCGCTCCAGTTGCCTCGGTCCGATGAAGAGAAGGCCACAATTTTTTCTTAGAAATTTACGGAAAATGAATTTATCACTTTGGTAGCCAACTGGAGTTATTTTCAGATACAATGTGTGCCATTGCCTGCCTCCAAAAGTGCGTATAACTTCTAAGAAAAAATTGTGGCCTCCTCTTTATCGGGCCGAGGCAACTGGAGCGAGGCACTGCTCAGTCTTGTAAGTCTGATTATTTCCTCATACGTAATTTTTTTAAAAATAAAGTAAATAATTTTTAACCCCAGTTAAAATTAGTACAAAACGAACGAGCTATTCCGTCGAGTACTAAAAGGGAATCATGGAAGACTCCAGGGATGTAAATCTTGTAGCATTCTGTAAAGAAAAGATGCTGGATCTCCGTGTGGTTCGTAAATGGCGTGCAGACTACGATTACCTGTGTCAACTGGTGGACCAAGGCAATGAGAAAAAACGCAGAGTTGGATCAGGTCGGCAGCCGTTATTTGGAAGATTGCATCTGGGAATGGATTGCAGCATAGATGGCACAAGAACTAGATGTCACATGGCATACTAGAGCAGAGTATACAGATTGTGAAATGGGTAGTGCATTCTGAAATGGACCATAACATGTTTTAGCGCATGCCGACAGCAAATGTTTTTATAATATCAGTTTTGTATATATTTGATCGACTTCCTCAACACTTCAGATACGAAAAAATATGAATCACTCGAAGTATACATCATTTCAAATGTTGTGGTCCATTCCGGAATGGACCACCCAGCCATATAAATTTTGTATACTTTTTTTGTAACTCCATGCGACATCTAGTTCTTGTGCCATCTATGATTGCAGGCAGGAGAGCAATGGCTTTGGTTGTGTTGTGCGCAGGGCTTATATTCAAAAATTTCCCCTTGAAGCAGCAATTGAATTTGATATATCCACAGAAGAATTTAAAGCATCGTCACACTGGTTGGACAACTTCCTTAAACGATATGAACTGTCTCTAAGGAGATCAACAACATTGTTTAAGCTGGAAGACAATGAAGTTGTTAAGCGTGCACTTGCGTTTAAGCTTTTTGTTGATGGCATCGATTTTTCGAAATACCAACTCTCCAACATGATTGCTATGGATGAGACCGCGGTATTCCTAGGCCAAGGAGCTCAAAAGACAGTTCACCACAAGGCTTCTTCGTCAATTTACGTTCCTTCTACCAGTTACGATAGTGCACATGTTACCTGTATTTTGGCGTCTAGATGGCAAGAAAGTATCGCCATTTTTAATGACTAAAGGTAAAAAAGACGTGTTTCAGGAATTTATGTCATTGATAGTGAAAAAGCCTCGTGCACCCAAGCAGTTATAAGAAAGTGAGTTGATTTTATGCTGCCACCACTGTTGAGGGGTCAGAATAGAGGTTTACTAGTTTGGGATTCAGCCAGTACTCACCGCGCTAAAGACATGAAAAACTTTCTTGCTGAGATGAAGATTGATCAAATAATGATTCCGGCAGGAATGACTGGTTACCTCCAGACACTTGACATTGCAATAAACAAGCCATTCAAAGATCATTTGCGGATGGAAATCAATGAATATATTGAAAACAGAATGGTGAGAAATCATCGAGGTAATTTTGTAAAACCAGGCTTACAAGAAGTTGTGATTTGGGTAAAAAATTCATGGGACAAAATAACTGATAGTGATGTTTCCAATGCACTACGAACAGGCTAGTTAGACAATAAGTATTCATTTAACGATAGCTATATCGCAAGATATGAGAGATTCGGACCAATGATTCAATAGGAAATGGATTTGGAAGAAAATCAGATTATAATTCAGAATTTTATTTATGACGATGTTCCAGAAGAAGATGTCATGACTGTAATTGAATAAATTTAAATTTCTGTATTCTGTGTAAAATAAATATTAAATAAAAATATATAAATATACTTTTTTTTGCCCTCCCCCGAAAATAAGCCCTAGCGCGTATTTTGGACCAAAAAAGAAAATAAGACAATGTCTTATTTTCGGAAAAAGACGGTACTATAGGAGCATTAGATCATATAGTTACAAGATCAAAAAACAAAACTGTATATAGTGCTGGATAATGATATGTTTCAGGAACCATAAGAGCTAAACAACGCTTGACGAGAGTTCTATTGGAAGATCGGAAGAAAATACCAGGTGAAGAGATCTTCCAGGCGTGAAGAAATAAGATTGTCAATAAAAGATATTGTATGTTGAGTAGTCGCCAAAAAAGAAGACATCAGCAAGCCCTTATCATCCTGAGAGTATAGCCAGTCAACAGTAGGAAAATTAAGATCACCAAAAAGCAGTAATTCGTCGGCAGCCAGCAAAACTTCAGTAAGCCTATCGCTTCAAGAAGCCAGCAAGTCAAATATCTCAGCTGATGAGCATGGAGGGATATATGTAAACTGTAGCAATATATACGTTGTTGTGTGAAAGGTTGAGATCCACACATACATTAACCATTAACAGATTGCCGGACTCCACAAAATCGATTAACATGCATGGAAAGTCGCAACGAACGGCGCATAACACTCCACCACTAACAAAAGCATCCAGAGATAGACGATGGCGGTCACGGCGAAACACCAAGAACTCGGGACCAAAAAGCTCTTCATCTGCAAAAAGCTCTTCATCTGTATGATCGGCAACATTGACCAGTCAGCCACTACTCGCCCATATTTGCGTTGCTTACATCCCACCTCTTCCTGCCATAAGGTAAGGCGATTGGTCAACTACTTGAACAGCTTTGGTCAGGACATTTGGCTGTTACAAGAGTAGTATATGAAAATGAATAAATAATAAATAATAAAATGAAAAATGGAAAATTCAATGGTGATGATATTGCAAAAAGTATTGACATCAAAGTCGTTATGTTTAACATGGAAATTCGACTGGCAAAGATAGTAGCAAAAAAAATATTATGTATTCTGCAATCGGCTGATGCGATTTTACAGGCTCTACAGTGTCGAAGTACGAAAATCTCAAAATACTTTCCAGAACAGTAGAGACAAGTAAAGGCAAGACATCTTGAGGATTAAATGCTGTGTGGTCCATCACCTTCTCGACAAAAGACTGCAGGTATAATTTAAGCTCCGCCATTTAAAGCAGAATATTATAAAACTGTAGACATAAAACCAGCCAAATGAACATAGAATTTGAAGATAATAAGGATCTACTAGATTCCATTTTATGTTGGACAAACTTTAAATCTGTTGAACATTTAAATATATAATTTTTGTGACGAAATGAATGAGAGAAATTTGCAACTATTTTTCAGGTATTAAAATTCCTTCCAAAGAAGAGGCTACTAAAAGGTACTTGAATGAATTGAATGCTTGAGGAGATCAGAGCGAAAAATATTAGAAGCTCTATACCGACAAAGGAAATTCTTCAGAGATGCGTATGAACTATTTGCATTAGTCGCAACGACCGGCCCACACAGCACAAATGTGTCCGTGGTATGTTACTGAGAAATCCTGTTAAGATATATAAATTGTCCGTTGGAAATCCCGTCCGGTCCCAGTTAATAACTTAGAACATCCCTGGGAGTGACGAATGTCCGGATTTCCTGTGGTTGTACTTAGACCAGTTCACACATTCAATAATGTAAAATTCCCACTACAAGCGTACCTAGGACGTCTTACGGAAATCCTAATTTGCTAGAAAGATATACGGGGGAATATCTGAGGATATTGTTTAGTACTTTCTGGGATTGTAAATTTTTTTTTTATGGGTAGGAATTTTTACAAAAAAAAATAAATATAAATACTGGCTGGAAAGCATATGCCAAAGATGGATGCACTTGCACAAAACATAAATCCAATATTGTTAACACAGGCAAAGTGAATTCCTATGACAAAAATACTAAAAAATCAAGTTCTGAAATGTACAACTAAAAACGTTTGCCGAAACAAGAAGAAATTTTCAGAAGCGAATAGACTTAGCTTCACGCATGTAGCTGTAGCAGTTCCCAAGTGGTTTCTTTCAATACATACTTTTTTATTATATTTTTGTACACCAAAAACGACACACCAAGCAACAAAATAGTACTTTCAAAAGAGATCCACGCGAACCATCAGAATCAGAGAGCAAGCCGAAATAAATTGTGGAAGGGGAAGAACGACTTTCCCATGTTTGTCCCAAAATTATCCTGCACATCCCGTATGTATTTGTCTGTAAAATACTGAGAATGTTCCCATAAAGAGTAGTTGTGGTATATCCCAGGAAATAACTTATGGGAAATTTTAAATAACTCCTAGAAATAAGGTCCTAAGTACATACTGAATACTTCCTGTTTATCCCGGGAAAGCTATGGGATCTGTGGGATAAAAATGGGATGTCCCTGGGTAATTTTGTGCTGTATGGGAAATGTAGTATTGATTCGTGCGAATCTACCTTTTTGACACTAATTGCTATCAATCAGCCTCAAAGAATGTCAATAGTTCACGAGATGATGGCAGGTTTGGTGTTTCTTGCATTTGAACGGAAAAGAACAGACAAAAAAGATATTGACGAAGTGCTACGACAATTCCACAATATGAAAAATCGAAGACTGCAACTAATTGAATAGTTTTACCATGTTGTGTTTCTTGTTTAGTCCATTTATTTCTTTATATTGTAGATACCTGTTTTAGTTCACGTATAAAAAAAAAATGTAATAAAATGGTGGTTCTAGAAGCTTACTTTTTCAAAAAGATGTCCCTTCACCTGAACGGATGTATCCCGAATGCACCGAAAATGTGCGTCCTACTTCAAATTTCTGATGCCCTACCTTTAATTGGTAAAAAGGCGAGTCGTCTTGGAGCGAAGACCAGTTACATTGGCATAGTATACGGAGATTGCGCTAACAAATTTCTTGCCAGAATAAAAAATCCAAAACGTCCTTTTGGAATAAATTCACGCACAATGGAATAGCAGGGTGAAATATCAGAAGAGAAGACCACCTGAAATAGATCTTCCAGAACTAAAATTCTAAATGACGCTGATATTTAGTTCATCAGTATAGTTTCCTGTTCAACAGCAGTAAAGTACATCTCTTTGTTATTTATATCTACAATGTGCTCTCATCTCATAGTACAAAACTGGCTCCTAACAGGAATAAATAGCGCGGTTCACTAAATTTTCTTATTTTTTACTTTTTCTAACCTGAGAACGATTTCTTCAAAAAAACTAATGATTGGTCGCAATAACATTGGGCACTAGGCAGTGTACCTTACTGCTTACATTTTGTATATGTTCCAAAAAACCATGACCATAACAGATGATGAACGGATTGAGTTTTGGCAATGTCTTTCATCTTGTTTGGCATCAGTCCCTTTAGGATATTATCAAATAGATATCTGAATGAGTCAATAGGGAGGAACATTTGTCACACATAGCCTAAGCCTAAGACTTCATCTTTGCTTTATAAGTTCATTTTTCAATTTGGAGATCAACATTAGAATTTTACTTATAAAAACTCGCCGACTAACGTTTTTAATGGAAAAAACTCCTTATGCCAACGAGAAATCTTTGAAAAAAGAAATTGCATTACAAAAAGAGAGCGTTTCATATAAACACGAACCGTATAATCGTCAGTACGGCTTGGTTCCTGCCTGCCGTATACGCCAAAGCAAGCAGCTAAACTGCATGGGGCTAAATCTTGCTGGGCATTCAAATAAATACATAGTATTTCACCTCATATAATTCACACTTAAAATGTATTTTAAGTCTATATATGTGGTCAACTTAGCTGCTTGCTTTATCGTATACGGCAGGCAGAAACCAAGCCGTACTGACGATTATACAGTTCGTGCTTATATGAAACGCCCTCTTTTTGCAATGAAATTTCTTTTTTCAAAGATTTTTCATTTGCATAAGGAATTTTTTCCATTCAATTCTCGAGTTGCAGACTTAGCAGCAAACTGAGTCAATTTCAGATTGACTTATTTCGCTATGAATTTTCATAGCAAAACTCTTGTTTTTAAATTTTTCTCATCCAAGCATTCTGCAGATCGCTGCATCCCCGGTACAAACTAAATTAAAAAAAAAAACAAAAAAAACTGAAAAACTGCAGCCTACAGATATTTCTGAAATTTCTCTATTACCAAAAGAAAATGCAATAAAATTTTATAATGTGAACAAAGATTTTCTAGAAATCTTTCTAAACCTCAGGGAAAATTTAAATTTTTCTCACAGCAGCTCGTTAGGTAGGGTGAACGTGATATAATCTCTCTCCACAAAATCCCACAGTTTTCCCACGCTTGATATATTTCACATAAAATTCGTCTCTTAAAAGCACCCTGCTGAACATATACCCTAGCCCTTCTCTCATTTACCTGCATTTTCCGGTTAATTTACCTAACGCCTCAGGGCTTAAGGAATTAGTGTAAGCTATAAGACCACCACACCTTCTGACGTTATCGATTTCTTTCTTAACGGCGGCACTCTGTAATTTATCTCAACCGTCGTAAAACCAATTTATACGCGAGAGACTGGTCTTTTTTTTTTATCTTTCTGCTGCTGCTGACATGAACCTTCTTTACATTCTATGGAGAAAATTTCAGGATAGTCTGCACTCTACACCTATATCTATGTATATGTAGATATTTTTCATAGATACAAGGATTGAAGATTCTGGTTAGTATAGGGTTTGAAGGATTCAAATCGGGTAATTAATAAAAATAGCAAATACAAACCAATTTTGAAATCAACAAACAAAATAACCTTGTGTACTTGTATGATTTTCAGTTTTGCTCATCTCGACTCGACCGACTCACCTCTCCAAGGAGACGAAATGAGGCGACTTAGTTCCTATTTCAACAATCTGTGTATACATATAAGAAACTCGAACTCACCCTGGGTTTCAGTTCTATATTTTACTTACATATACGTCAGATCAATTTATCTCTATGAAATCCTTGCTATTCACAGAGGCTTTAGATGGCCTCTAGCTAACCTTACTTCTGTGACTAAAAAGTGGCTTCGTACCGATTAAGTTACAGTTGATAGCTGCGGGTGTCTACTTTGATTTGGTATTCCAACCAAAAGACACTGATGGTATAGAAAGCTTTGAATTTGGGAGTGGAGTGTAAGCTTTTTCTACCCTCAGGGAATTAATGTTAACTTGAATGCCATTTTATTGTCTCTTTGGATAAAATTTCCCTCGGATGCGATAAGATGTTACAGTCAACATCTGTAAATGTGTACACACTGTCAATAACTGATGTGTACAGGTGATTGTGATGGCCTTCCATTACTTTTTGTTCTTGTTAATTATATTACGAAACAAAAACAAGTTTGATTTACTTTGTCACACAAATGGGAATTAGTCCGTTTTCTAGTAGGAGTGATATATTTAGGTATAGATAAGAAAAGTATACAGGAACGCGGAGTATTTTGAACGGTATTATTGTGTTATTCATTGCCGGATGGCAGTAGGAAGAAGAAGTGAGATCTAAAGTCTCGAGTGATTCTTTGGATATAGACAACACGCGAACTTGAAGCAAATTGAGCTATTTATGTGGTCATACTAATTCGAACATTCTCTTTCGATTAAAATGGTTCCCAAAGTTGTACCTCCAACGAATTAGGAGATGCTTCATGCTGTCTAATTCTATGTGAACTCTAAACGTATATCAACTTGGTGCAATAAAACTGTAACTGCTATATTTTGTTCATATAGAACCATGCGGCACACAACGTCGATAAAGTCATGCAGATATGACTTTGTGCAGTGCCATATTTACGCATGGGCTCACGATCTATGGGGCAGGCACCCTAGCCCCTGCGATAGTAGATCAACCGTGGAATTTATTCAAACTTCTATTCGAACTTTCATACAAAGGTACTTATAGTGACTGCGTATGCAGCCCCAGCATTTTAAATTTCCGGCATTTTTTCATGGTATACTTTCAGTAACCAAACTCAATTTATTTAATAGTTAGCCAAAATTTTTAGGATGTGACTATTTGTACATACTGTATGTATAAATAACCACATCCAAATTTTTATACTGTTGGTTCATGTTAGGCTAATTTGCACTGGAGACTTTTTATCACACAACTTCTTGGTCACTGTTGCCGTGTATTAGTTCAGTACGCACACAGTGAATAATGTGTTACCCAAAAAACTCATGTTTTATATATCATCATTCATCAATATAAATTTCAAGGAGGTAGCTGCGAAATGTGTATTTGTCATAAGGATATAGAAAATATCAACTCTATTTGGTTCTTCCATTTTGGAGCCAAAGGGTGCTTAAAGTAAAAATTTCACTTAATGTATGATGAACTGCGATCCCATCCTGAAAAATTCTCTGGATATGTCCGTATGAGTGTTGAAAGCTTTGATGATTTACCACATATCTTAAGACATGCTATAACTTATCAAATGTGCCAATATGCGATCATCAGTTGAACTAGAAGATAGACTTGCTGTAACTCCAAGACGGATTTTTAGGTATTTTTTTCAGGAAAACACCGATCGTTTTCAAGATCATTTTTTTTTTTTTTTTTACTTGCTCGACGTTTCGGGTCCAAGTGCGACCCTTCTTCAGGAGCTCTACATAAATAAAATTGCACATAAGTCAGTTTTCTTGAGAATGCCACAAAAAATTCCTACAAAAGAACACCGGAATCGTTACAGACATCCTAATAAAAAACAACTATCCATCACATATAATCCACACAATAATAAAAAAAGAGCTATAAGATACAACCATTTTAACAATTTCAACAATTCGATATCCACACCGAACAACGCAATAATATTAGATAATACCAATCCTATTTATACATCAATCCCGTTTATATACCCATTATCCCTAAAAATCGCGAAACTAATCAAAACCGGGAATAACCACATAAAAATAGCCCTCAAACCAATAACTAAACTAAACAACAATTACACCAAAACCAAGGATCCGATACCCACACAAGAAAAAAACAGCGTTGTATACAAGGTCGAATGCGAGAACTGCAACGCGACGTACATCGGACAAACATTAAAAAAGCTTAAAACTAGACTATCACAACATAAAGCGTATATCAAAAAGGAAGCACTGCGATCAGCACTAGCATCCCACTCAATAGAAACAGGGCATGTATTTTCTTTCGATAATGCAAAAATAATAGACACTTAGAATAATAGGAAAAAACGAGAACTAAAGGAAGCATGCCATATATACGTTAATAAAAACAGAGTTGAAAACCTAAGGCAGGACACAGAACTAATAAATAAAGAATATAAATACATACTGAGCAAATTAAAATCATAGTCTTAGTCACCTATATAAACGTTTTCTTCTCGACAACCGCTCACTTTTATATTGGCCTCGTAGCATGTAAATTGTTTTTTGTTTGAAGTCTATTTTAATTTATTAACAATGTATTTTATTTTATTTTTATTTTAATGTAATCAGTTCTTCTATTCTGTGTAATTGTTATTTATTATTACTACTTTTAAGAAAACTCATTTATATGCGCAGACAAAAAGGTATGTCAAAAAAATTTCTCAAGAAAACTGACTTAAGTGCAATTTTATTTATGTAGAGATCCTGATGAAGGGCTGCACCTGGACCCGGAAACGTCGAGCAAATGAAATAAAAAACAAAAAATGGTCTTCAAAAAAAAAACGATCAAAAAACGTAAAAAATCAGCTGTAAAATCAGCTGTAAACTCATCTGTAACTCTAACGTCTATAAGGACTTATGCGGATATTTCTCCGCACATTTTTATACCCTAGATGAAATCTAAGGGGTATACTAAGTTTGTCATTCCGTTTGTAACACCTCGAAATAATGATGGTAGAGCAAAATGTATTGGACACCCACGCATAATATTAAATGTTATTTTGATTATTGCATGTCCGTCCGTCCGTCCGTCCGTCCGTCTGTGCGCACGATAACTCGAGAACGCGTATACTTATAGAGCTGAAATTTTGTACACGGACTTTAAAAAAAAAAGTAAAATTAAGTTCGAAAATGAGACAAATCGGGCAACTCCTTCTTGGGGTTGCCATACAAAACTTTCGTTTTCTACTACTTATATATTTGGACACTGGCTGAGAACACATCAATATAGATAGCTGAAATTTGGTATGTGGTATTTTCATATTTATCAAATAAAGTTTAAAAAATGGACTAAATCGGGCAACTCCTTCTTGGTGTTGCCATATAAAAATTTATGTTTTTACGTATACTGTGTAAACGATCAGTCCTAGACATTTTTATTGTACTAAAAACTTCTTCAGAATACGAAGTCCTATAAAATTGGTTATAATCATTTTTTCTGTCCGACAAACCGTTCTAGAAATATGTATATGCGAAAAACCACTTCAAAAATCAAACTTGCACAGAAGGGTAACAATACGAAATTTCATATGGGCAATCATCTAGGGTATCATAAGAATTGGTCTTAGACCAATTCTAGCTTTTTTACTTGTTATCTTTAAATTGCTCTGAGAGTATTCCTTCAAATTTTTGTTATACAGGGTGTACCATATGTACCGCATTTCCTTTATACCCATATACCCCTCACTTAATGTCGAGAAATAAATTGTATGGGAGGAAAGCCGAAAAATACATGGTATGGGAGGTGGGAGGTAGGGGGCGTTTTTTTGATTTTGGGAGCTTTTTATCCTAATGCCATGTAACTTTCTTGTTATACACCCTATGAAGGTGATAGCAAACCCTCTACGGTTTTCAACAAATGCCCAACCACCTCTCTACCCCCTTTCCATCGGCAGTTAAAGGACATCAAATTCATTTTCAATTTCTTTTTCAATTTTAACGATTTTTCCGCTAAAAGGCAAGATAAGGATAGCACTTTCTTGCAAGATTTCGAGACCTCCGAATGTTACCTTTCATTTGATCCTACACATGTACCTACGTAAATGCTACCGTTTTTGAGATATTCGCGTTTTTATGATGCATAATTTCATTAATTTTGCTAATAACAATAGAAATCGCGCCTAATTTTATGCAATTCTACGAAAATTAGCAAAATTGATGAAATTTTGAATCATAGAAACGGGAATATCTCAAAAACGATTGCATTTAGGTATAGATCTGCATAGTCAAATTAAAGGTAACATTCCGAGGTCTCGCAGTCGTGCAAGAGACTGGTATTCTTTTCTTGCCGTTTAGCGGGAAAATCGTTAAAATTGAAAAAGAAAATGAAAAATTTTCCAATTTTTTGACTTTGACATCCTATAACTGCCGACGTAGACGGTTTACTATCACCTGAGATACAAGTCACCTTGATAGGGTATATAACAAGAAAGTTACATGGTATTAGGGTAAAAAGCGCCCAAAATCACAAAACCCCCCTACCGCCAACACCATGCATTTTCCGGCTCTACTCCCATACAATTTATTTCTCGAAATTGAGTGAGGAATCCGGGGTATAAAGGAAATGCAGTACGTATGGGACACCCTGTATAGGGGTGGTGAAAAAACAGTCACAAAAAGTCTCCGGTATGCGATAGGTCTTAACATACTTACGTAATTAAGTATTTTAGAAAATAACTATGTAACGAAGTCACATGACCATCCACTATCCCCCAATCACACACAGTCCTCTTTATACAAGATATTAACGTGAACATACCGTGATAAAACGCTTCTCCATAGAATACCAGTAGAGAGAACGAATATCACTCGAATGATTGCGCTTATCGGTGGGCACAACACCCGACACCATAGTGAGCCTCGCCTATAAAAAGGGAGTCACCAAGGCAGCAAAATCAGTTCTCGACCTAGACTCAACCAGTGAACATCGGTACGATACCAGTCAAGTTAGCCAGTAAAAAAGTAAATCAGCAAAGCAGTTCCGGCTACCAGACCAATACCAGCCACCAAGAAGAGACAGTTCCAGCATTTAACCGACCAGCCCTGTCCACCAGTAGAACATTATAAAATAAGCGTCGCATTAGAGCCGTAGTCAGTTGCCTCGCAACATCTCAACTGATCACTTCGTCTCCCATTCTTCTACTAGTCCCAATATTTAACCTTATCCATGTTGACTAGATCTACGGCATACGTACACTATTCGAACTGGCCGTAGTAATAGCATTCGCACGAACTCCCGGCCTCTTTGCTTCCATGCTGGCTATATCTAAGGCCCAGGGCCATGACTTTCTGGCAAGATAAACACACATTTTTTATGCAAATTTAGCCGTCTGGCAGTTGAGTAGTTGTCACATCTGTGCATTCAGTCGTAGTAGCTTATGGTCAAGGATTTTGAAGCATCTTGTTTTAATAAATAGACCAGAAGTGGGCGATGAATGTGATGAAAATGTTGAACTTGGCAGATGTGGTATTCCAAAATACTTCAAATCTGCCAGCTAAAGTTAAAACCATACTTTTGTTGTCCGCTCATTCCAATTAATGTGTCTACCAGTCCGGAAAATCTACAGGGGACTCTATCAGCAGTCTAGTAGAGTCTTATCCTGTAAGGCTTTCCTGTTATGTTCCTTCATGGGCATACAAGACGCCTTGGACAATACGAAGATAGAAGTATAGAAACCTGCATCGTCAGCTGAATTTGAATTATGCTGAAAAAACACTACATAACAACTACTTTAACCAGCGAGTCCCCAACAATCAGAGCCACTAGACGCTGCCACAAAGCGAAGTTTTAATACCACTACTATGGCTCTTGTTTTTGGTTGTATTTTAAGAGCCGACTTTAAGGCGCAGGAATACACTGATGACATTGTCGTTTATATTAAAGTGAAATTTGAATCGGCTTTTATCCGAGCTTATGTTAACTTCCTTTAACATAATCACTAGATGGTGTTAGAATATGAGGCTATCAATAAACACAGGTGAGATGGTGATAGTCCCTGCGACCAGGAAAAGGATCATCCAATGCTCAGTTCCTATATTAATTGGACTTCAGGGGCGGATTTCCTTATAGACCGAGTAGGTCCGGGCCTAGGGTTGCAAATTCAGGGGGTGAGATTTTTTTTTTTTTAGTAGTCGAGTTCTCTACAAATTGGAAAATATATTCATAGCACCCCGAAAAAGAAATTTACACGTATGGAGATTACAATTATGAAAATTTTGGTTCATCGAACTGGATCTTTGCTTACTAGTTTACTCCAAGTTCAAGCGCATCATTTTAATTCTGCTCCACTAGAGACTACATATATTAGTACTGGATTATTTGGTATTTTCGCTGGCACTTTCCGTGTTTTACAGGGAGTAGAGGGGCGGCAATCTTCCAAAGGCCTAAGGCGGGCAGGTTATCAAATCCAGCCCTGATTTTCACTAGAATGCTCCAATGCTATGTATAGACATTCGGGTCATGTATTATAGGCATTCGGATTATGCCAAAACGATGCAGACAACCATCAGAAAGATGCTTGATAAAGTGCAAAGCATGCCCTTCTTAGACACCACTGGCGCATTCATGTCATATCCTCAACGAGCACTTTAAGCCATTCTTGGCTTACAGCCACTCTACCACTTTACCCACCAGAAGGATATAACTGCTAGTATACTCCGAAGGAAAAGGTCAGATAATCACACTTCTTCTGGAGTGGTATATCTGAACGTGCTCGAACAGGTCCACATTAAAGCCGTAAGCTGCAAAGGACGTTATTTAATTATTTTATTATTTATTATTATTAGTTATAATTTATTTTATATACAGTGTTTCTTATTACTGATGCTTAATGCAGTTCATTTAATTTTATTTGTTGAAAGCACCAAGGCAGTAAGAACTTTGCATTCTTACGAAAATTGGGAAATGATATCCCAAAGTGTTAAGTGACAGATACAACTTTGGAAATAATTTCTGTGGCTTAAATTTAGGTAAAGGCTCTATCTGTTTTTGAAAAATTGTTATATATCGGATGGCTTTCAACTTAAATAGACCAAAATTTAAAGTAAAGTAAATTTCATACCGCACTAAATTTATGCGTAGTACATATGACTGGAAATTATGAATTAGACAACAAGTTATGAGGAAAAAAAACCTTGACGTCGATTTTCTCGAATTAATGCTGCGATCAGTTAGAACCCGGGCATTCTAAGGTTGCGAACAGTCATCCAACCCAGCAAGGGCGGGAAGGGGGGAGATAAAAATAAAAAAAATTATAAAATTAGAATTGAAAATAAGAAAGAAAAATCAAGTGCTTATATTATAAGTCAAGTTAAATATCCCTGCGCTTATTTAAGCTCTCTGAATATCAAGATTTCTCAAAGGAGCTATTTTTTGATAGTCTTTAAGCCACAATGCAGCTAATTTAAGCTATGATCGGGCACTGGAGTTAAAAAGTAGCTATAGGAAAATTTGTGTAAAAGATGCAAAATTGAAATGCAGCCATTTGCATTGGATTTCATTACTTTAAATAAGCTCCCGCTGTATCTTTTCTTCCTAATTAAATTTCTTGCTTACGCATTTTGTTAAAGTATATTCCAGAAACTAATTCGGTCGTTCAAGATTATTTCGTGTAGATAAAGGGTTTTCCAATAAGAGGTGTTATTTTAATTAGCCCGCTATTTCGGTAGATGTCACTTTTGGAGCTGTCATTTTTTGACATTTTACAAGTAGAAACTACGCCATTAATAAAAATGGAACGATACACGATTCAACAACGCATTGAAATTATTACAATTCACTATAAAAATGGTGAAAATGTGGCAGAGACGGTTCGTAAAACTCGAACATTTTTGGGTCGTCGTGAAGCACCTTGTCGGACGGACCGCAATACAGAAATTGCTAGAAAAATTCGAGCTGTCGGGACAAGTTAGTGATGTGAAGAATAAAACCCGTGCACGTCGCTCAAGAACAGCCGAGAATATTGCTGCTGTAGCCGAAAGTGTTGAAGAAAACCCAGGTTTGTCCATTCCTCGTCGTTCTTTGGAATTAGGCATTCCACAAACGTCATTACACCGTATTTTGCATAAAGATTTGGGTCTTAAGGCTAATAAAGTTCAGTTAACACAAGAACTCAAGACGGCCGATCATCAACAACGTCGAGTCTTTGCTAATTGGGTCCTTGGAATGCATGAAAATGATCCGGAATTCCATCGAAAACTCATCTTGAGTGATGAGGTCCATTTCCACCTTGATGGCTTCGTCAACAAGCAAAATTGTCGCATCTGGGGCTCGGAAAACCCAAGAGTTATTGTTGAAAAGCCTCTCTATCCTCAACGTGTGACTGTTTGGTGCGGTTTATGGTCCCGCGGGGTCATTGGACCTTACTTTTTCGAAAATGAGGCTGGAGCAACAGTTACGGTGAATGGATTGCGCTATCGACAGATGATTAATGGCCGGAATTGGATGGTATTGATCTGGACAACGTTCACTTTCAACAAGACGGCGCTACGTGCCATACAAGCAATGAAACCATTGATCTTTTACGGGAAAAGGATATGGTCCTGTAGGCGTGTTCGTGGTGGTCATTTGGCTGATGTTATTTTCCATTATTAACGGCATACCCTCTTCTTTATAATGAAATAAAGATCCGATCATTTATCTCAAAAAATGGCATTTTTCTTTGAATATCAAAATAACACCTCTTATTGGAAAACCCGGTATTAGCTTATTTTGACTGCAAACATGTAAGCTCCAGCCTGCACAAATAGCTTAAGCTTCAGAGCATACATTTTGAACGTGGCCATGGAATTGAAATGTTCACTATTTATGCAAGTTTTAATAGAATTTTTGCCCCCACTAAATACTCCATTATATTTGAAACATTTCTAATGAGAGAAAAAATAATTATTTCAAGTTAATCTTCTCTTAAAATATGGGGTAGTTAGGAAAACTATGGAATACACAGAAAATAGTGATAGCGGCTACTAATCATGTATCTATAACCATGTCACTAAATTTCGAAAAAATTTTGTTATTTTACCTTAATCAATTCAACTATTAAAGAAACAAATTGACTTTTATATATCTCAAAGATAATTTTCGAGAGGATAAAAAATTCAGTGTTTTGTTGCTAACACTGGCTAAATATTTTTAAATCATCGGCAAACCCATGACAAGATAAAAAATAGAAAATCTTTAAAACATCATTAATAAAAATTATAAAAAGAATGGGGTTTAAATCGCTGCCCTGTGGAACGCGAATAAAACGAGATGTGACATCATTTATCATAACAATTTGTCTACGATCAAACAGATAAGCAGAAATCCAGCTGAGAAATGAAGAATGAAAGCCGAACTTACTAAACTTAGCAAAGTAGCAGGTGAATGTAATCCTATCAAATGTTTTGCTGAAATCTGTATATAGTACGTTAACTTGACCAGAGTCCTCCATAACACTTAGAGAATAATTAACAAACGATACAAGATTGGTCTCAGTAGATCTTCTTTTAATGAAACAATGTTGAAGAGGAGAAATGTTCTCCTTGACAAAGAAGGATATTTTATTGCCTACAATACTCTCAAATAGCTTAGGAATAACAGAGAGCTTACAGATTGGACGGTAGTTCATGACATCGTTTTTAACACCAGCTTTATGGATAGGGCGCAGCACATAGAGCTTCCATTGATCAAGAAACACTCCTAATGAAACAGAAAGATTGAAGATGAGATACAAGGGTTAAGATAATGCCTCACGACAACAAAAAAAAGGACAGCAGGAATACCATCAGAACCCGAGAAAGACGACGTACCTACCAAGCTTGTTAAGGGCATCAGTAACATCATCAATCGATATAAATAATTACCCCAAATCATCCGATGAGGGTATGCCATTCAAAAAGTCATCATCTAATAGTTGTCCAGTATTCTCGACGTAAACAGACCCAAAGTAGTCAGCAAAAAACTATAACATCACTAGTGTTGTCAGCTACCATACCATTATAATGGACACAGGAAGAGAAACCATAAGAGTTCCTTTTAACATTTAGAAAGGACCAAAATGTTTTGGCATTATGCTTAATGTCAGTCAGTTTCAATAGAGTTCAAATATTGCCTGTATAAGAACTTGTTCAAAAACTCATACTCCTTCCGAAGTCTTTTAAAAAGAATACCATCATTTACATCATACGTCTCTCTATGTTTCTTATGGACCGAATTTCGAGCATTTTTTAATTTAGCTAGTCTATGATTTCTCCATGGATGACCAGAATTGATTCTCCTCGATGCTAAGGGCACATGACCAGAAATAATGTTATCAAAAATTGAAGCAAATTTAGTAAATGCCTGCATTAAATCGCATTTAGAAAACAAACCCTGCCAGTCAATTAGAGCTCATCATTTATAGCCGCATAATTGGCTTTTTGGAACTTATAAAAATATAATGAATCACGCAAATTAGGATTACTAATAGTGTTATGTCCTTTTTTTCCTAGTCACTGACTTTAGATGTTCCAGTATGTCTTGTCTGTCACTGTCATCCATGGTCCCGAATAACCATTTCTGAACGGTCTCAATTGCATTTATTAAACCTCGTTTTTATCTGTTAGGGCTTTGAATCGTTCGCAATTTAGTTTGGTAAGAGATTCCCTATCTTCTAATTTTAGATATTCAATGTTTTGTTCTAATTGGCTTAGAATTTATGAAAGTTCATTTGGATCGATCATGTGTAGAATTATATCGGTTTCGTCGCCTATTTCTACTTGATTACTTTTTATTCTAGCGTACTCGTTCTGTTCCTGTCCTGATCATCAGTAGTAGTATTATGGTCACCTGTAAATATATAAGGTCTAATATTGGAAAATGTACATCTTTTAGAGGGTACTTTCTATAATAAGCGTTTATAGTTTCTGATGTAGCCTTCTTTTCTATTTTCTTCGTACGTTTCTCTAGTTTTGTTTAGTTTATTTATATACTGTGATTTTTCTGTTTCGATTTTCTGTACTAACATTGATAGATCCGTTAACCTAATAGCTTCTCTCGGTGTCATTGCTATCGTTGAATGGTACCTATCATTATAATTACTTACAGCTATATGCATTTTATGTTCTATCGATGTAACACTCTCGACTGCTTGGAGCTTTTCTATCAGTGTTGAATGCAAACTTTCGACTTCCTGTGTGATTATTCGGCCTTGCCCAATGAACGTTTTATCCTTTTCCTGAAGGTATCGATTGACTTGTTCGGACTTAAACTCATTATCCATAACTATCTTCTCAGGTTTTTCAAATGATGCTAAATAGGCTTCTATGATAGCGATCTTTTTAATCCAATTTCTATCATTTATTAGATATACTACTGCGAATTTCTTAAGTATGTCTACAATGGTTACGAAAATTTTGTTTTTTTTTTTATAATGAAAAACATCAAGATGGATAATTTTACCTTTGTTACGGGGTGTTTCTGTTATTCTTACTTTGGGTTTAATGGGTTTTCTATCATATTTTATCCCCATACAGTTATCGCGATTATTTATTACTAACTGTATGTGCTCCTGTAATTTAGGGTAGTAAATATTTTTCTTTATGGTTTGGTATGTTTCGCCTATGCCACGGTTAAGGGATTCCCAGTTCTTGTGCCCCATGTGTTGACTTCATGAATTTTAGTTTTTTATCGTCTGAAAACATTTCTATTATACAGGGTGGGCCAAAAGTCACCATGGGTAACATATGGTAGGATGAAAAAAAGGAGGGGTAAGGTGGGGTGGGGAAACATGCTTACCTATGAAGAACAGACAGTTGGCTATCATGTAAAAAAGGAATGAAGAGAAACGGTCAACAGGATGTGGAGAAATGTACAAACGAAAAAGTTAGTTATTTTTAAACCCCATGGTGACTTTTGGCCCACCCTGTACATTGTTGTACCTTGTTGTAGTCTCTGTTATCTACTTCAGAATATATGAATACTCGTCCGGCTTTATATATTTCTTTAACACCTACCTGATTACCTCTTTCTAACTTTGTGGGTTTAATTTGATTATTCTTCTACCATACAGAATTTTTATTTCTTCACTTGAGCTATACGTGATTATGATTAGTTGGGTCTTATATTTGTTCACAATTTCTTCCCTGATACATGTATGATCGAGGAGTTGTTCTTCCACTGATTGAACTGTTCCAGACAGGTCCATGTTGGATTCACTGCTGTTATATTTGTTTATTGGCGGACTATTTTCAATTCTAATTAAGAAGTCAGCAACTTTATTTTCTTTCCCTTGATAGTGCTCTATTTCAAAGTTGTACTCCTGTAATTTTAAAAGTCAACGCTGATTGCGTTTTGAAAATTCTTTGCCTTTCTATTTCGAGTTCAAATATTTAATAGGGGCATGATCGATTACGATCTTAAATTTTCGCCCATATAAATATGGTCTGAAGTAAGTTACTGAATGGACAATAGCGAGAAACTCCTTTTCGGTCACGCTATAATTTCTATCATGGTTAGTCGAAGTGCTAGAGACGTAGCATACTGGATGACTATCTTGCGAGAGAACAGCTCCAATGGCGTATTCGCTATTAAGGGATGTGCCACTTTGGTGTAATCTTTTACAAGCTTTCTTAAAAATCCCATCATACCCAAAAAGTTTTTTAATTGTTTGTCAGTTTTGGACAGTTGAAAACTTGGAATATCATTTACTTTGTCTGGTTTTGGATTTTTTCCTTTTGTTTTTAACACATGCCCTAGAAACTCTGTCTCCCTTTTCATAAAGCTGCATTTATCAGCTTGCAGATTATGTTCAGTTAGTCTCTTGAAGATTTTTTATAGTGAATTTAGATGCTCATCTAATGTCGTTGAGAAAATAAGAATATCATCTAAATACACGACGCAAATTTGGTTGATCCTCAAGATTTCATTGATCAGCCGTTGAAAAGTAGCGGGGGCATTTTTCAGCCCGAATGGCATTCTAACGAGCTCATACAAACCGGATGGGGTGATGAAAGCGGTTATCTCTATATCTTTTTCAGCAATCAAAATTTGGTGGTACCCCTTAGCAAGATCTAAGAAACTGAAATATTACGCTTTCCCCAACTTGTCCAATATACTATCTATATTTGGGAGTGAGTACTTGTCGTCAATCGTAATTTCATTCAATTTTCTGTAATGGCTGAGCAGTACCTACTACTGCTTCTGCGTATTATACCATTTCTCTCCATTTCTCCCATCTGTCTCTTAACTTCCGTTTCATGCTGACGTGGATATCGGTATAATTTGAAGTTTATTTGGGCACTAGTAGTTGTTCTAATTTCATGAACTATGCTGGTAGTATTTGTGAGCCTATCCCCTTCCCTGTACATTAACTTTTTGTATTTGTCTAATAGTCTTAACACACAGAGTCTAATGCAATATTCCATAATTCACTTTCTTCTATCATGTTTATTTCTGCTTCAATAGTTTTATTTAAAAACGGTATTTTCACGTCATTGGCCCAGTCCATTCCTATGAGAAAATCATGATTTATCGAGGCTTATTTTGACCCACTTCATTCTAGCAGTTGGTGGTTGCTTAAATTCATCTGGATATTTCGTCTTTATTTTCCTTTTTGCTACTCTTCCCAAATTGTTCGCCAGTCTCCTAGCTTGAGAATTTCTTCCAATATTTACATTTTCTAAACTAGTCCAGACCTCTTAGAGCAATCAGAATAAAATTAAAAGACATAAACATGAAAATATAATACAAATTAAACCAACATCGTGGTGTTCCAAAAGCATAAATGTAAACAGGAAAAAGCTATAAATATAAAAAAATAAAAATTGATAAAAGTTTAAATTAAAAATTAAACCCTAACGACAATTAGTGAAGCCCATGCATATTGGAAAAAATTATTATTAAATAAACGTATAAGTATCAACAACAAAAAACAAGCAACAGACACTGGAAAAAGTTACAAGCATTTGTAAGTTTCGAAATCGCAAGTGTGAACGGCAACCTTAACAAACAGAAATGAAACAACGTGGAAACGATGAATGTGGGCCATGGACGGCAAAAAAGGTTAAGTCACTCTCTTCGATTCAAGCTGTCTAGCGAGCAACAAGTCTGGTGAATTATATTGCCTGGTGCTATGAGCACCCAGTTATTTTAATTTAGAAAAAAAAGGGGCAAACTTAAAATCCAGAAAAACAAAGTTCATCTCTTACAAATCATACAGTACGTTTACATGAATACTTTAGTACTTGACTTGACTCAGGTTGGGCGGTTGATTGAATTAATTCCAATTACTTGACTTGAATTTTTCTTGAATTTAATTTTCCAATTACGTAAGTTGAAATTTACGGGATGAATGAGCCTTTTCCATGATATTTTGATTACTTCAAGCATACTTCAAGTATTCATGTATACGTACTGATGGTTAGTGGTGCTGCTGACGACCGATGAGCAAAATTCTAATCGTTGGAAACAACTATTTAACAAGATATTAGCCAAGAGTCCCATATTAGCAGGTTAGAGGTTTGGATTAGTGATAACTGGAAGAGCGTAATATCATAGGAAAAAAAAAAGAAATTATTCATTACTGGCGGACAAGTATGATCGATAATAAGTGATCAAAGTTAAATATGCCTAGTTTTATATGCCTATATATATGTATCTTGAAGAAATATTCAAACAGTCATAGCTGTCAAAGACGGATCCAACTTGCGCCGCAAATACCTAGATTTCGCTTTGTAGTAATATTTTGTAATTTGTAGTTTCTTTCTAGCTCTGACACACCAAACCTTGTCCAGAAATTAGCAATAGTTCGATCTGGAATAAATGCATTATAAAAGCTAAAAGGATATTTATAAACTAAATCAACATATCGTTTTCTTAATTTTGCAGTTTTTTTTTATTTTATTTTATTTTTAAAACTTCCCTAGAGCATGTTCTTAAATAATTGGCATATCCACAACTAGATACAAGTCGATTTCATCATTTTATATATATTCTATTGCTCCTATACATATACAGCTTTAATATAAGTAGTGTGTGTAGTCTATCAAAATGTCAAATACTTTAAAATAATGAATACGAGTACATTGAGTGTCAATGATATCGGCTGAGCAGAATTTAGTTGTCATTCTCTGCCCGCTGTATTTATTGCTACATAACTTTTTCTGGCATTTTATTATTATATTTAAGATTAAGCTGGACACTTTGTGAGAACATTTTGATTATTCCGTAATGTTTATTTGAAAATACTTTTAGAAAGCTTGGAATGTTTTTGTCTACTAGCTCTGAACAAAATTGTGGATGTTTCCGATACATTGGTTGTAAGTCGTCCCAAATGGAAAGAATATCACATTCATCACTAGAAATTGTAAAGAAGAAAAACCAAAAAAAAAATATTAAAACCATGGAGACAATTGCTATTTTGTAAAAACTTTAGAGATTCTACTCACTGTGTTGAGTTAGTGCATTCGTTAAATGATAATATTAGATACTGCAACTTTAGCTGAGAACATTGATTGTAAATTTCTGACGATTGTTGTCTGCTGTAAATTGCATAGATACTTTCTGTCCGGTCACTGAAATCAAATTGATTTTCTTTTAATTATGGAAATCATCAAACTCTGTAAAAATATTATTTTTATGTTTTGAGGGGTATGAAGGAATTTAATTGCAGATTTATTACAATGTTAAATGTGAAAAAATAATGAAGGAAATGAATTTCAGCCTTAATGGTTCTCCAAGCAATTACCATATCCAATTTAGCTATTAACAACTATGCTTTCAGTTTCATTTGATATTAATATTAAGAGCGAATTGAAAGGGGAATGCCCACTTTTCATACAACTTTTAATATTAATAGGGAATTGAAAGGGGAATGCCCACTTTTCATACAACTTTAGTCCCTACACCACCAAACATGAGAGGTGTCTTAAACGATGCATTATGATACTCTGAACATATTTTATTAACAATGTTTATTTCAATTAAGCGGGGGAAAGCTTCAATGAACGGTGTAGCTTGAGCGACGTTCTTGGGTGAAAAAGTGAACTTTTCTCGTGATTGCGCGGAATTGGTGCGCCGAGGAAAATAACTTCCTATGAGAAAAATTTTCACAGCAGAGCACTAATAGCCATGGAAGAAAGAGCTGCAAAAATATATGCGAAATGTAGTAACTGGAGTGTATGCGACCCAAATGCTTGAAAATTGGGTTTCCGGCAGCAAAAACGTCCCGAGAAAATATTTTGAATCGGTAAAAAAGTACACCATCCGATAGTACTCGGCGAAACCTTTCATTTGATATGCAACATGCCGTCTTAGAGCCCCCCCGAACTCCTACTTCTCAGCCTAAAAGTATGCAAAGACAAATTTTCGTCTACGAATTGTAACTGGTAATGAGCTGAGGCGAACAGTGAAACCCGTTTTACGATTGGACATAATCCTACCGAGTTAGAGCCGATCTAAGGTGCTATTTAAGTCTCGCAGTATAGGAGTGTGGGTACTCAAACTTCCTCTCAGGACCTATATAATTCGATTCTGTGCTAGATTTTCCAAAACGTACTAGATCAAGTCTCACTGCAAGCTTTTGCGTATTTATAAGTGCTTCAACGTACAATGCCACTCTAAAAAAAATTTAAATGCGACTCTAATAAATATAACGGTACACTTTACATGGTTATACTAGACTATTATCAAAATAAAGGCCAGTCAGATGCCCCAAACTCTTGGCATATATCTCCTGAGATACCCTGCATTTGAAGAATGAAAATCTTCCAATCAAAAAATTAAAAATTCGAATTGAGAGCTCAACCACAACAACTGACTTAAGCCGAACTATTTCTACATTCTACTCGTGGTGAGATATAAAATATCAGCAATAATGGAAAATACTTTTCCATGCAGGGAGAGAATTTTGACGGTTAGGAAACAAAACAAATGTATTAGCGATGAAGCGAATAGTATCACCACACATTTTTATGAATTCAAACAATAAAGAAATATAAAGATGTACAAACACTATCAGTGAATTAGATCAGTTCAAAAACATAACATACCTTACTTGTCGCATTTCCAAATGCGGATGATTAACTATAGGTCTACGTGTAGATAAGTGGACAGTCCCAATAACATCAACTGGACCTAAAGCACACACATTAAATTTTATATCAATAAACTCAGCAAGAAAAAAAAACAAAAGTTCCGCAAAGCTAACACATACCACCAAAAACTGCATCCTTTTCGGTATTCATGTTGATCCAATCCAACATATTTTCCAATTCTTCATTATTTACTTGAGCCGGAAGATATTCTCTTTTTAAATTCTTAAATGAAAATTTTTTTTACAAAAACGATCAACTAATTACTATTTGTACAGAGCATACCTGAAATCCGGGATCAATAATACTTGTGAAGAATACAACTAGCGATATTGACCAAAATACATTATTTTGCTTCTTATACCAAAATTTTGGGCATAACGTAGGAGCTATAACACAGCCTTGGGTGTAGCAAAGGAAAAATAACTTTTTAATACTAATTCCAATGAATGAAAGCATTACCAGCTGCACTAAACTATAAAGGTAATGATAATTGAGCTCAGACCAAACATTACTTTTACGATTTGCTCTTCTTGTTTGATTACTTCTATTTTCTCTATTTGTTGTTTCAGATTGTTCAGATGATGGATCAATAGATTCAGAAGGTTCACAATCTGTCGAAGGTGTACTCTCAATCGTGCTTTCAATCGTATTTGTTGCCTGAGCCGCTTCCTCCTCCTGGGATTTTTTTTCATCAAGTAATTTTTTTTCTTTACGTTTTTCATTCTCATTGATCTGATCTTTAAGTTTTTTTACATCATTCATAAAACTATTACGCTCATTCCCCTTATCCTTTTTGATTTTACTCTTCTCCTCCTTGTATTTATCATAATCATATTTACACTGCTCTAATAATTTTAGACATTCCCTGAAATCCTTTTCGGTTTCTTTATTTGTCATTTCTTTCATTGATATTCTATTCTCTTCCAGAAAATCTTCCAAGACATACTTTCGTGCACGTTCCATTAGCTCATCATTGCTTTCTATAGGATCTCTTATTCGCCATTTTCGGAAAAATTTTGCCAACACTACAACACCGTAGAGGCAGTAAGGCTTAACAAATAATGTTTTTAACAGTTCCCATAAATCATCTAGTGTCACTTCTCTAAAGTCAGAATGACATGATAAAAGAGTTGTGGAAAAATTGGCTCTTCTTTGTAGACTCCAATAAAGAACTAAATCTCTGTAGACAGAATATGGATTATCGTCCGGTTTTGAATAGCCTGACTTTTCCAACAAGTCCGTAATTGTTCCTTGTGAACTAAATGCCATTAAAATCCCTAAAGTTATATTTCTAGTACATGATTCTGGCACTTCTTGTCGTACTCTTGATTTATATAATCGTGCAATACTAATGAAAAATAGCGCTAGAGCTGGACCATTTTGCCATGAAAGAAAATACTTCTTGTTCTCGTAACTTATATAGTATGCAATAATGTTTGAAATAAATTGAGAAATTGTATAATCAATACTGAACCAATTTGAAATCAATCCTAAACTCCATGGAGTTATCATTATTAGAACTTGAGTAGCGTAAATAACTGATGAAAATTGCCAACATAAAAGTGATGCTGTTGTTAAAAATGTTAGCTTTATTACCTAAAAGGAAAATAATTAAAATAATAAATTTGCATTTACTTTTAATTTCAATTAGACTTACCATTACTAGTCTTTCTATAATTAATGTTGGCGGAGGCTTTGCTGTTCTCGCTATGCACAAACTCAAATAAAACATTTGCCAAAATATAAATGGAAAAGCAAAGTTTTCTCTAGCTACCGGCCTTTCATAAATTTTTGCAGCATTTTTATGAAATATTATGTAAAGCACTACTGCGTAGAGACCTCCAAATACAGTTTCACTGTGAAGTAGATAATAAAAATTTTTAATAGGTAAATATAAAGCAAGCGTAGTTAGTTTTCTAAAGTTTACGATTTTATTATAAAAACCAAGTAACGAGGTTAATTATTTCGCATTCTTTGAAGAATACAAGGTATAGGGAAGTACATACTTTGGTTCTTCTCTGATAAACATTAATTGAACGCTACAAATAAGCAATAAATATAGACCTTAAAAGCCTTGATTTTCCTAGTGACTCCAAGCACAAACAAATACACCAAAATGCGCAAAGCATATTAGATGTATGCAATTCTATTCTGTGAATGCTTAATCTGACTACTTGAAACCAACGTCCCGTCCCATTGCTTCGTTTCAATTGAAAATACAAGCATGCTAGAAATCGGTTAATCACATTTTCATCATTAGTCCTCTAAACTATGTTGGAGATATTTCAGTGGTTATTCATCAAATTTCTGAGACAAGACAATATGATTTGGAATAAAATAAATAGTTACGACATCTGAGTTGATCTAGCCTCTCAAAGAAGAAGAAAAAAACATGTGATCAATGTAATAATTGAGGAAAGCAACCACATGGCGATTATTATACTGACTAAATTACATTGTAATTCTTGAAATATGTACATTTCCAACATCGGGAAAATTGTATATTACTTGTACTATATTGCCAATAGCTACAATAACGTCAATCCAAATTCAAAATTTATTGTTGCTGGCCCAATAATGGCAACTTTCTAATTAACAGATGTGATAAATTGAAGAAATTAATATTGTATTCAGAGCAATTGTTTTAGCGATATTTATGCATTTAGTTACATTTCACACTATGTACCAGAAATGTTAATCGTTTCGAGTTTCTTGTATCGTTTCTTAACCATATCCGTATCCATCGAAAGCAACTTACTCACAGAAGAAAATTGTCTACCCATTGGATTTAGATGAAAAAATTAAATTTAATTTAATTTAATTTAATTAATAATTTACAAGTTGTTGGACTCGATTACAACCGAACTATACAGGAAGAAAACAATAACCAGAATACACAGCCAAAACAGACCAATTCTATTAGATAAGAACATCGAAAACCTCCTGAACAAGTAAACCTCAAAGTCGCTCTGGAATTTCAATAAGACATCTTGAGCAGTTTTCCTCCTTGATAGCAACATCAGATGGATTCCACTAACAATGTTGGAAACTATATGAATGCTTTGTTGGCCTCGCGACATGGATTTTCAAGGTTAATTCCGCAAACACTCAATGAGAGTACTTGTGATTTGTGTATCGTCATTGCAAATGCAAACCGCACCGGAAACTGCAAGCATTTAAAGTCGAATGGCATTTCGGTTGGAATCATTGGGATGCATGGTATCAAAACGTCTTCTCTTCTGTACTGTCCTTTAAGAATTGTTGTTTCTATAATGCCAGTTTCTTCACCGCAAGCCGGGTACCATTACAAAGACGCAGTTGGTTGATATTTCGCAACATTATAATTACCGATCCGACTTTCAATTGGAAATTGTGAGGCAGAAATCCGGGCAACTCCAGCGAGTTTAAAAATTGGGTTGGTCGGATAGATGCCGACATCGTCTTGGCTAGTAATGAAATCCACCGACCTGTACGTCATCAATTCGCCAGCAATTTCACTTTGAATCTAGAAATTCAATTCGTCGACATCAATGTTTTTCACAGCCGTGCTATATTGACTCAACCAGACATGATTTTTGTAATTTTGATCAATGTTTGGGAACAACTTTCGGATGAGTCTTTAATTCTGTGAACTAGCATAAATCGACGAAGAATATAATGCAACCAGTCGAAATATCAATGAGGATTTTGTTATTTCCAATGTCCAGTAATTTTTTTGAAAATACTTCTCCAGATTGGTTGTTCTCCAACTCGACACGCATGTTGATATTTAATTTGAGTATCTTGACGTGTTTCTATAAACCGGACGACTTCAAGCATGCATTAAGCTGATGGCGTTGACCGCTCCACGTCGACGCGTTCTCAGGCAGTGTCCAAATATATAGTGAAAACCCAAAGTTTTGTATGGCAACACCAAGAAGGGATTGCCAATTCCAGTTTTTCTTTTCCTAAAATACTTATTCGGACTATTACGAACATTAAAAAAAAAATAGCCAAATCGTTCCAGCCGTTCTCAAGTGATGCGATTACCAACGAACAGCATTTCATTTTTTCGATTTCTGTTGATTTCTTCTTCTGCTTCCATGTTGGTGGTTTCGCACAGTTCAGGTATATGTTCGCCGTCCAGACTGTTTTCATTTTATTAGTTTTTCGTAGTACCATTGCTGACCTTCGCCGCTAGTTTTCGTTGCGTTTTTCTTCCCTTCTCTTACTTTCAACAATGCTGTTTCTAGTTGTTTCCTCTGTTTTTCTTCTGTTTTATTTTGCCTTTAGATAACTTTTACTTCTGTGTTTTGCTGAGCTAATATGACGTTTTCTTTACGTTTTAAATGATTTTCATCCTTCAGATTGTCAGCAAATATCTCTTTCTCCATTTTCTCATCATGAAATCTTCGAAAGTGAGATGAAGATTATTAAATAAGACCGGTTTTGCTTTCCTTGTTTGGTCATTGTGAGTAGTGAAGGAAAAATCGTTACATTTCGGTACCTGAAACGATTCATTGCATGGGAAGCATATACTCGTTACTATGAAATCGGTAGTCGGTACTTTCGTTACTTTCGGTACTGTTCTCAGAATTTTGATATTAATTGATCTGTTCTACATCGTCTGAGTTTATTTTATGTATTTTTACTCTAGTAGTTTTATATGATATAGGTAGTAGGTACTTACGTTACGAATTCTGTTATGATTCCCTTGTCTTGCGTTTCAGATTTCAATTTTTTAACATGATAGCGTTCAAAATAATAATATTTTTGTAAATATAAAAAAAAAATAAGTTGTATTCCAAGAAATACTAAAGGAAAAAATTATTTTTAAACTATACTACCTTTCAAGCTGAAATCAACCATACACATTCACAAAATTTCATTAAAATCTGTTGGGCGGTTTCGGAGATTAGCGTGTACGAACTCAGTGACAGGAGGTTTTTATATATTAAGATTATGAAGCCCTAAATACGCTGAGCTTCGATTTCGGCTCTTTTCTCTTCTTCATCTTTATCAATGATATGGGCTAAAATTTGAATAAAGTAGAGATTCTTTGCAATATGCTATTTTTCTAATCATTTCGGATGCATACAACTGTTAGTAAGCTTGCTCTATTGGGGCTACTTTTTACGCAGTGCATATCAACCGTATTGAAGCTATTCTATGTATGTTTCTTACGGCTCCTCAACGTTCGCTAAACTCTATTGCCACACTCGGAAAGCTTCTTAATCTTGTTTTCTTAGACGCTTGATGGGAGACACAACCACTGTAGAATTATTTTTGCATTAGTTATTTTACAGGTGTTCTCGCTTTATTACGAAAGCATTGATTTTAATTTGTGTAGGAGTAAAGTTAAATGGCCAAGTTTTAGGAGTTGTATGAATTGTTTTTTAAGAAATCCTTTATATCCTTACTAACCTTGCTATCCGATTTTATGACAATTTTCTAGTTTCTGTTAAATACTTTTCTGGAGCACAATTCGCTTGATTGTATTACTGGCTGAAAGATTTTGGGCATCTTACTCAATGCTTTAAAGAGACAATAGCCTTGTCCACAAATTCTGTTACTAATAGGAATTTCTTTTAAAGTTTGGAATTTAAAATATGTTTAACAAATTAAAGCATATAAACTTAATAATTAAATAGAATTACTTTGGTGTCAAAAACAATTTTCTTATAGAATACAAAGACGGGATAATTACAGAATTAAATATTTACCTCAAAAATGATGCATACATGTACAATATAAATACAGTAAATCCTCCCAAAATCCAAACGAATTCCAGATAGAAATAAAACGGCTCCCCTAATCCTACACAAGTCACGGACTCACGTTGATTGAATTTGTCAGTTGCCCAACAGGACATTGACGGAATTCCCAGCCTCTGACTAAAATCCTTAAATTTATGATATAGGAACCTGCAGTGCAAATTATTGTAGCCAGTAATAAATTATTATGAAAACTTTGATTTCTTACGATATAACAACTTCAGGAATTACATGAAATCTTTGAACTATATTAATGCTCGTTGGATATTCTACAGTTGTTAGATTAAGCAGCTTATTATATCCTTGCCAGAAATCTTTTTCTTCTACAATCGTTTTATAAAAGGAAAAATACAATGCATCCTCCTTCCGTAGAAGAGACTCCCGTGACAATTTAGATAGGTGGCTAAAATTTGTTCTGGTTTCAAAGACAGTCCGAACATGATGGATATACAGGAAGAAAATACCAACGCCTGGGAATATATTAGATATTATTAAAATTAATCATTTTCATCAGAATTTTACGTTTACATTAGATATGAGATTGATTAGAAAAAGCAATATGATGAGGTAACTTACCAATTAATGCTTCCGACAGAAAAAGGATAAAATAATTTCGGCGTTTCATGTTATCTTCCTAAATACACTTGTACCATTCTTTTATCCACAAATCTCACCCGGAAATTATTTTTGCCCTTTCCCAAAATATCAAAAAATTATTTGACATTTTCCTTTGACATTAAAATATAACTGTCAACCTTACCAGTTAACTCAGTCACAATTGTAAAAGTACATAAAAGGGTAAAAACATGAAGCAATTGTGAATATTTTCTTTTTTTTTCTCTACTGTTTTTGACAGATTCCAGGTTCCACACAAAAATTTCCAATTTGCACAGCCAGCCAGTATATTTTTGATTTTTGTTAACACGAACGTGTGGGTTTTTTTACGTAAATTTTTAAAACCGGGATTCTACATCTACATCATAACATCGTTTATTGGGGGAAATAGTATACAAGATTAAAATCTTTTTTTATTCCTAATACAATATTGATCTCAAAGGAGGAGCAATTCTTTAGAAGAATAGTAGCAAATTAATTAATTCTAAATAAATAAAGAATAAATAAATAATTAAACAAAAACACAAGCAACAAATTACTAAATTAATAGAAAAATGAAAAGTTACAATAATTCGCGATAGTACTCCGCTGTGAGAAGTGACCCTGACAAGACAAATAAAGTAAACTACAGGCGTCTAATTAAAAAACGGACGTCAACAAGGCTTTTAAAGGAATTGCATGCTGATACTAGATGGGAGAGCATTCCAAAGGCGCGAGTAAAGCATCCAGCCTAAATCATCTAGATCTACATTCATAAATTCCATATCATAATTTTCAAATTCCAAATTCATTTCTTAAAGACAAAAATGCTTATCATCATAATTTTACAATTCTTATTTTCCCACATTCTGTAAAGTCGAGTTCATAATTTTCACTTAGAGGAAATAACAAATATATCGCTAGACGCAACCTCGGCAAAAAGAGATTTTATAAGCGAGGTATCAAATTAAATGCAAGTATTCTTAGTTGGACTGTAAAGTGTTTTTCATTAAATAAAGTAAGAGTGTTCTAACCCGTCGAGTCTTTTATTGGAATATTATTTTATTTTAATTTGTTTTTTTTTTATTAACTTAAAAGGGTTAAATGTAGCTGGCGCGGTCGGTAGGATACCAAAAGGTATCCCGTTCGTTTTAAGAAAGGTATCGATCGCATTTTTGCAAGTATTCGCGACGGATTATCGCAGAATTAATTTGCAACCGCCAACGATTTATTGATGGATACCGTGAATGATTTTTTTTCGCAAGTATTCGCGACGGATTATCGCTGAATTAATTTGCAACCGCCAACGGTTTATTGACGGATAACGCGATTAAATTTTCCATTCTATAAAACGTACGAATTAGTGTTATTGTGTGTCTTGTAGAACAATTAAATACAATTCTACAGTGCAGACGAATTATCTGTGATTAGTGGCACAACCAAAACTACCAAGAACACAAGATGGAGAAATTTCTATCTTGGTGGGTCTCAACTCTCTGGTTCAAAACCTACGTGTTTTAGAAAATCCTGCTGGAAACGATGAAAGTTTTTATCATCATTGGCATGTGAGTCAAATTATTGAGTATTCCTTTAAAATTAGTATTCCTTAATGTTGCCTAAATCAAGCTGAATTCAAGTCCGTACAGGTGTTCTAAGAATCTCAATTCTAGGTTAAGATATTCAAGTGAAAGTGATAGTTCTGACGAAGAAATTATTAAAAATCTAGAAAATAGAAGTATTCAAAGTGTTGAAAAATTAAATAATTTCCCAAGTAAAACAGATTCGGAAGAATTGAACAAAAAAATTAACGAAATTGAGTTAGGATTGTCAAATATCTCTACGAAATCGTATGATAAGTTAGAATCTTTAGAAAAAATAATTAATAAAAGTGAATCCAAATTAGATTTATTATTAGAAAGTCTAAGTTGTGACTTTGAAAATTCACAGTTATTAGAAAGTAGTACGAATTTAAATTGAACCATTAGAAAGTGAAAGTGTGAGCCTAATTTTCTTAATAAATCAGAAACAGTTAGTACTAATAATTTAACAATGAATCCTACAAACACATTTGCTTATCCCTCAGTCGCTAATCCAAATCAAGGATATAGATATACTAAGTTCTCTTAAAGTGCCAGACGCAATAAAGGATTTGCCAAAATATTATGGTAATCCTAGATTGCTCTACGATTTTTTAAAAAATGTACAAGAAATTTTACATGTGTTAAACCCATTAAACGGTACACCCTACGGTCGAATATTCCTCCGAGCAATTATAAATAAATGACGTCCTGAATATGTACACGGAACACCACTCGATTGGGACCAAATAAAAAATAACTGGATATACGTAGCAAAACTTCTTTAATTAAAGATCCCCAAAATATTCGGAAAAATAATAAAACAATTGAAAAGTTTATTAGCGAAATAGTGGAAGTTTTAACGACCATGCATAACCACATTCAGATACACGAAAACGATGCAAATGTTATAAATGCAAAAAGGAGTTTGTATTCGGAAATGTGCCTAAATACCTTTTTAACTGGTTTAAAATAATCACTACGTTCCACAGTTTGAGCTATGAAACCTGAATCATTAGCTATTGCATTCTCTTACTGCGTTAAAGAGCAGACTATATCCTATATTAGGTCAGAATCAATTGGAAATAAACAGATAATAAAAAACCCCACAAGGCCAATAAACGGTCCCAATCCGTCATATAAAAACTTCACTCATCAGCAGCCAACGATTTTTTTTTATCCATTGAATAGGCCCATTACATACAGACAAAACCATTTTCCAATTAAACCTATTCTACTTACACCCGAACCAATGGATACAAGCTCTGGTAACACCCATTTAAAGTTCGGACCCAGAAATCGATTCCAATCAAATAATCCACCCTCAAATTTCTTTCGACAACCCGGACCGCGAAATTTCATAAGTAAAGAGTTATACAATGTGACAGAGCAAGTTCCAAATAATCCGGATCCCTACACATTCGAAACTAACTAATGAAGTACCAGCAAATTTTTCCCCATAAGATTTGGATAACTATTACCAATATGAGCAAATCAATGAACATAATTAGGAATGTCTTATGCGAGCCTCCGACAATAATGAAGTTGATGACCAAAATTTTGCTCTACCTGCCTCGATAGACCCATCGACTATCTAGACGTAAATTAACATGGATACATAGTACCTTATATACACATATCATCCCCTTTCGGTAGACGTCTAAAATTCCTAGTAGATACGGATGCATCATCATCGTTCATAAACCCGGATTTCGCACATCCCGAAGATCTTACTGAAACAGAACCCACAATGATTACAACCATTCTAAATAAACATAAACTAAATAAACAAGTCATTTTCCCAAATTTCGTAGAATTCAATCAACAGTGTTTCCATTCCATGGATATTTTGATGGTCTCCTAGGACTCGATGTCCTTACCACATTAGGTGCAAAAGGCGATCTAGCGAACCAAGTACTAATAACTCGAAATTCAATCATACCTTTACATTTCAAACCCAACTTTATGTCTAGAAAATATGTAGTGCTTGGAAAAACAAGACGAAGATATTTATATAAAAAATATTGAAGTAAAACCCTAATTATACGTCTCAGAAGGAATAAATACGGCAAAAGATGGGTTTAGCATAAAAAGGTTATCAATCATTCCGATAAAGAACAACTTCTCTTTTTGGAGCAATCTCTTAAGGTTACCCCCTTTTCATCCTCAGAATTAAATAATTTCAGTGTCGTCTATGAAGACTGCTCAGACCCAATTTTACGACCTGACGATATAACAAATTGAATTCGAGTATCTAATCTGAATGCAGAAGAGAAGAATTCAATATACTCAATCCGCAAGAGTTATGAAAACATATTTTATAAAGAGGACCAAAAACTTACTTTTACCAATAATGTAAAGCATTGCATAACCACAACCGATGACGTACCAATTTACACCAAGTTTTATAGATATCCCTATATCCATAAGCAAGAGGTACAAACGCAAATTAGTGACATGTTGAGGCAAGGGATAATCAGGCCTGGCTATTCTCCCTGAAGCTCATCGATCTGGATAGTGCCTAAAAAGAAAGATGCTAGTAGTAGACAGAAATGGCGCCTAGTCATAGACTATCGCAAGTTGAATGAAAAGACCATCAATGATATGTACCCGTCGCCTAATATCAGCGAGATATTAGACAAGATCGGAAAGTATATGTATTTCACAACACTTGACCTGTCTAGTAGATTTCATCAAATCAAGATGAATCCCGATGACAGTAAGAAAACAGCCTTTACTGTAGAAGGTGGTCATTGCAAGTACATAAGAATGCCTTTCTGACTGAAAAATGCCCAGAGATATAAGATAAAATCTGCTTGGTATATCTTGACGACATTATTGTATTCTCTACATCCCTACAGGAACACATCGAAAGCCTTAGACGTATATTTGATAAGCTGTGAGAAGCAAATCTCAAAGTTCAGGTCGGCAAATCGGAGTTTCTACACAAAGAGATCGCCTTTTTAGGACACGTAGTTACAACCGATGGTGTCAAGCCGAACCCAGACAAGATAAAGGCAATTAAATAATTTCCTATTCCCAAAAATCAGAAGGAAATAAAAGCATTCCTAGGACTGTTATGGTACTATCGGAAGTTCATTAAAAACTTCGCAAAACTTACGAAACCCATAACAGAGTGCCTTAAAAATGGTAAAGTAGTCAAATGATAGGTATGTTAAAGCCTTTGAAACCTGCAGAGATCTTTTTGTAAATGATCATATCTTGCAATACCCAGGTTTTACGAAACATTTCGTGTTAACAACCGACGCTAGCAACTATGCTTTTGGTGCAGTGCTATCGAAAGGCCCTATACATAGCGATAAACCCATACGCAATGCTAGTCGTACGCTAACTAATTCTGGGAACAACAAATCCACCATTGAAAAAGAATTGTTAGCCATAGTTTGAGCTACCAAGTACTATAGGCCTTATGTATTTGGACATAAATTTAAAATTGTAACGGACTATAAGCCCCTAACTTGGCTTATGAGCCTAAAAGAACCTTACTCAAAATTATTTCGCTGGAGACTAACTAGAGGAGTTTGATTATGAGTTGGTATAAAAGAAGGGAAAACAAAATACCAACGCCGACGAATTGAGCCGAATAAGACCTCCTGAATCACAACCTCATACAAAAATTGAAATTATTGCAAATGAATCTAGGACGTGTAACTCAATACAAGGTACCAGTGGCGCTACAATACATTCCGCAAGCGAAGACCTCAATGACGGAATCCCAATTTCAGAGTGTCCTTTAAACGAGTTCGCCCTTCAATTTGTCTTCAAGAAATCTAACAAACGCCCACCGTTATCTTTAGAAATTCCAATTATTATGTAGAAAATATTGTATGTATTTTCAAACTCTATTTACCGCCAAGTCGATTACATGCTATCTATACTGATAATGACTTTCAAAATTATACCAAATTTTTCAGAAAAGCTGTGACAGTACCAAATAGTCTCATATTGCTCCTTCACAGTAGCTATGACAGCACCAATAACAAGTCTCATATTTCCCAATTATGTAGTTTATAAATTCCAAATAAATCTTTGACTAATACAGCCTATACATTCCCACAGTAACACTACAAAAGAGCTTTTAACTTTATGCAACAGAAATTTAAGATAACGATATCATAGGGTAGGGTATCTTGGCTAGGTACTCAAATGTATAGTGAGAAGCCAAAGCAGAACTATCATGCAACAGTGACAACATATGACACTTTAGATATAAAATATACAATACAGTTGATTTAGACTGCATTAAATTCTACTTATGTAAGTATAACATATTTTTTAATTTCAATTGACCCAGTCATGTATCTGTATAGAAGCAGGTATCAAAATTTCTTTGAAATGAATTTAAATAATCTTTAAATTCTAGGAAAATTTAAGGAAGAAAATGCGTTTAATTTACGGGCATGTTTCTACATTTTACTTTTTTCTGTAGATATCCATCGTAAAACTAAGAGCTGCATTTTCGGTTCAGTTTCCGTATTGCAATTTTAACATCTTGAGCGTTGATTTCTTAAATAAATTTGAATGTAAAATATTATTTGTTTGGACAAATAAAATTTCAGAGAAGAATAAAATCATAATGTACAGAGTTGTTGTAATTTTTTTAACACATCTTTTGTGGACCCTAATCTAAAAACAATCTTCTTTTATTATTTGTACCAAAATTGGGACTTGTAACTGATACTTTGGAACAGGTACTTTTGATACTTAGAACAGGTTGGAACTGTTCCATTAAAATGTCCCAATTACCCGTCCCTAGTAATAACCTACAATAATGCAATACATTCCCTACGAACACTTTTACGGAAGAACGTATAACTTTAAATTTCAAATTTAATAACACCCACGAATCTAGCAAAATTGAATCAATTTCAAGAAGAATTATACCCATCTATTACAGCTTAGTTAGAAGAGAAAGTCACAAAAATATTAATAAATTTAACGAAAATCGGGGAAAGTCCTCACATAGTCAAAGAAGGATCCTTTATATTTAGGAAAGAATATAGACGCAATGAGCTTATCCATAGATTTAGCAAATATAAAGTTAAAAAAGATAAGAAAGTTACATTTTAACCAGTCAAAATAAAAAATGCATAAATCTAGAATAAAGAAGAAACGCAAATTACAGGGTACTGACAGTTCACGGCCAGAAGATGGAGATACAGGACTTGAACAACAACCAAGAAATTGTCCCAATTAAAATAGGAACAGCTAGAACTACATATACGGACATACTATAACCTACTACATATAGTAAGACTCGAAAATTACGTAAAGAACATACAAAAAATAACGGATGCATTCACATCATTTTCAAATACTGTCGAACTAAAAAATTCATTAGAGATTACAAAAATTAATTTAATTGAGTTAAACAATAAGTTATGAACATTAATGCCGAAATTCAGACAGAAAAGGGTACTTAGGATCAGTAATTAAAAGCATTACAAGAAATATGGATGCAGATGAGGCGAAAAGATTAAATACAGATATAGAAAATCTAATGTCTAATAGTAATAGATAATAGAAATAGAAAAAACAAAGAAAATCATTACCAGACCTTATGCTATCCTAAATACCCAATATATTCAATACTTCGTCGAAAAATGCCCGAAGATGGAAGATAACTTCTACTATAAGGAGTCGACTGATTGCAAGAAGAAGAGCAATTCCACATGCATAGCCAAATTAATCAACAATAAACCAGCAGAGTGCAGACTTATAGAAGGCGAAGAAGTAAGCGAAATAATACAACCCGAAGCAAACTACATTTTGCTAATAAACATTCCCGAAACTCGACCGGAACAGCACTAATCCATTTCGAAAAATTCATCATAATATGAAGACCAGAGCAACAGCTATTGGGACGACATTCATATTTATCCTTCAATATTCAGTAAAATCAACTCAACAGCGACAATAGAAAATCTAAACCTAAAGAAGCTGAAAGCATATCATTTCGAAAATTAAAAAGCAATAGAAATCCTGCAGATTAAAATTCAACAGAAGGACCTGTCAACGTATGGGACTCTCATGATCCTGGGATGCATTGTTATAGCCATCATTATATACCTGGTTCAAAATAGAAGTATTCAAAGGAAGAATATATAACTCGCAATCTAATACCCACCGTCTCTATCACCGCTTCAGCAGACGAAACTTCAAGGATCCAGTTTCTTTGGCCGCCGCTCCATCTTAAGGAGGGAGCAGTTACGCATCCAGCCTAAACATCTTTATACCTAAATCATCTAGATCTACATTCATAAATTCCATATCATAATTTTCCAAATTCCAAATTCTTTTCTTAAAGACAAGATTGCTTAAAAATAATATATGCATATCATTATAATTTTACAATTCTTATTTTCTCACATTCTGTAAAGTCGAGCTCATAATTTTCAAATAGAGGAAATAACAAATATATCGCTAGATGCAACCTGAGCAAAAAGAAGCGAGGAATCAAATTAAATGTAGGTTTTCTTAGTTGGACTGTAAAGTGTTTTCAGTGAATAAAGTAATTCGAGTCTTTTATTGGAATATTATTTTATTTTTATTTTTTTATTAACTTAAAAGAGTTAAAACGTAACTCGCGTAATCTGGAAGAGTCTTCCATTACTAGCCTTGTAAAATGTGAGTTGGTAAATTTAAAACATTTCTCTGAGGTAATGTGGTTCATTATTTTTTTGTAGGTGAAAGAAGAACACTAAGGCTCTTTTCTTGAGGTGTGTAGTAAGCGGGCACCCCACCAGAAGATCGCGGTAAGGCGAAGCATGGCCATATCTGTGAAGTCTGAAAATGAAGCGCATTAAACGCGACCTCCATTCTACGGATACAAACGATATCAACCCGGGCAAAAATTAAACTTCCATAGGTGAAGTAAGGAAGGATTAGTGTCTTAAACAATTTTAAGCGGGTTGCTTTTGGCAAAATACTGGCTGAAAGCCAGAGCCTACAAAGTCCGGAGTAAATTTTACTAATTTGAATTGTCACAGCAGATCATATACATATTGGTTCAACATGATACCCAGATTCTTCACCTTACTAACAAAATACAATGCTTTACCGTCCAGAGTTCCGGGTGGGATATCAGACAGTTGTGAAAAATAATATATTGAGACTTGGTGGGATACAGTCTTAAAGCAATAGTCTTTGACCATGCATTTGTTCTGTTCATATCATCATTAATACGTGCAATTCCGTCATCAAACAGACCAATAGATCTGTTTAGATATAGGTCGTTGATAAATAAACTGAATAGTAGCAGCCCCAAGATTGAACCCTGGTACATCAGTCAGGAGAAACTTTAAGCAATTGAGATTATTTGTTTGAGTGTATTCTGTTTTTCCAGTTTACACAACCCCACTGCTCATTCGCATTTGATTTTCCGTTATGATAAAGAACGCAATAATTCCACATCTAAATTCTACGAACCACGTGTTAGATATTATAGCAATATAAATAAAATTAATTTAGCATCAAACATGTTTATATATTGGCAACACTAATATTGTATTTTATAGCGACAACCATTTTCTAATGTCATAATTTTTTGTTCTAATAAAACCACTGAATTTGTTATGGAACTATGATGAGTGATTTGGCTTGGACGTGAAGTCCCGACTGCCAGCATGAGCTGACAGATCACTCGGCGGGCAGCGTTGACTGCAGGGCGGCACGCTAGCTCGCCTCGGCTATTGCAGGCGCGTATACAGGGGGGGGGGGGGGTCATGACCCCCCCCCCCCCAAAGAGTGCCACCTCACCTACGCGGTGAATTGAAGCAGATCGCGCTGGACTGTAGAGCACGTTGTAAAAGTCTCACAGGGCGATTTTTGTATGGTACGGGTACAATGTTTAGCTGACGCCAGCGTTTAATGCTGGTGATATAGCGAACTTCTCTAAATTTATAACTTTAGCGCTGCTATGTCACAGAGATAATCTGCGGCAAAGCTTAGTTAATGATAAGTTAAGACAGAGGCGAACAAGATTGGAAATTTTTCGTGTTTTCTAGAAGGAAACAAGTAATGTCATATACTTATGTACTTATGTCTTTGCATGAATGGGGGAAAGAGCTTCGCTATGCATTATTGTAGTGCGACTGAGCTGAGACAACGAGTTAAAAATAAACAAGTAAAACAGTTAGAATTGATACCCTAGATGATGCCCCTTCTGGGCAAGTTTGATTTTTGAAGTGGTTTTTCGAAAAAATGATTATAACCAATTTTATAGAATTTCGTATTCTGAAGTTTTTAGTATAATAAAAATGTCTTGGACTAATCGTTTTCACAGTATACGAAAAAACTCTAAATTTTTTTATGGCAACACCTAAAAGGGGTTGCCCGATTTAGTCCATTTTTGAAGTTTTATTTGCTAGTACAATGAAAACACCGTGTCCAATCCAAATATATAGTGGAAAACGAAAGTTTTGTATGGCAACCCCACGAAGGACTTGCCCGGTTTGTCTTATTTTCGAACTTAATTTTACTTTTTTTTTAAGTTCGTGTACAAAATTTCAGCTCTCTAAGTATACGCGTTCTTGAGTTATCGTGCGCACAGACAGACGGACGGACGGACATTCAAAAATCAAAATAACTTTTAATATTATGCGTGGGTGTTCAATCCATTTTGTTCTACCATCATTATTTCGAGGTGTTACAAATTGAATGACAAACTTAGTATACCCCTATGATTTCATCTAGAGTATAAAAACGAGAGAACCTAGGATTATCCGAACGACAAAATCTTATTAAATCCCTCAAAATCCTATCAAATTATTCATAATAATGTACTCCCGGTCACAGTACTTCACTTTTTTAATAAAAAGATAAACTGCGCTTTGGCCCAGATGCTGAAAGGAGATGCAAAATTTCTGTCAAATAAAATTTTCATTTTTCCCGAAAATATCAGAGAATCCAGCATTAGTTTCTCCCATTTAATCACTTCATCAGAGCAAAACGAATGTAAACAGAAGCACGTGCTGTTCAAATATCATAGGAATTATACTAACAAACATTGGTTATACTATAAAAAAACATTGGATATTTCTCACAATATTTCAGCAAAAATCGGTTTTCACAAAAACGCGGGAGCATTTTATGAGAGTAAATGAAAAGTCCGCCCCTTCTCATTTATTTATGAAAATGAATCATTTGCCATTTCCGTTTATTTGCATGTAATCAGCGTTTTCACATTTTATATCCATATTCATAAAAATTTTAAAGAGAGTTCGATTTCTTTTTGTTATTTTTTCTTCTTCTTTCTGTCCTTTTCTAGCCGTGTACATTTAAGTGGAAAACAATCGAAAATATCTTCTATGTCCTATATTTAGTTATTCAATCTTTGCCTGCGGTGGGGGTGTTTCTTTGAGTTTCTTATGAGTACTAATAGTGGCAATAATAGCCATTCGCTCGTAGCTCTTCATATTTGAAACACGTACGAATTTTTTTGAATTTTTTTGTGATTTTATATAGTGTCGAACGAAAAGTCATCTATCGTACCTATCACAGGATGGTAAGTAATTTTGGAGTACATATTTATTTTAATGTTTGAAAAAAGGAATGAAATGCTTTTATATTTTTTTGCGCCGATTACTCGTATATACTCGTATATATATGATAAAAAAATTTAAAAGAGAATTCTTCCTACTTTTCCCCCCCCCCTCCCCACCCACTCGAACATTTTAGTTGTGACCCCCCCCAGGCTACAGGTCTGGATACGCGCCTGGGCTATTGGCGGAGAGTTTGGGGAGGTTCCACGAAAACCTGCCGCTATGCCACCTGTCATATACAAAAAAATTTCGTGCCTATAAACCAAAAGCCGTTGCACACACTCGGTCCTGAAGGGACCCTTACACCACTTACCTACATCCATTGTGAAGAGATGTTTTGGCCTTCTGTGCTCGCCCCAACCTTTTTTTTTTTTTATTCTAAGCTAGTAGTTCAAAAACAACATAGTGAATATGTTTATAATTGACTATGTGCCCATATAAAGTTATCTGTTGTTTCACATTTAAATGAATATGTCTATGTACCTTAGTCAATCTAGATAATGCTCGTTGTTATCTCTCCTTGACAGCCCCATTATATCGTCAACTTACTTCATCAAATTATATTGACAACACAAATTAAGAGGAAAAAAACTTACATGAGTTTATGCTGGAATCCACCGACGAGGCGCCTCATTGGATGTTCCGCTGGACTATTATACACAAAAATTATTTAGATTATGAACGTACAATGTGGGCAACTGGGTATCATCGGTGTCAGTAATCCATGCTGATGGGGCAATGACTGGATGTCACTGATGAAACGAAATTTTGTTGTACAGGTAAAAATTTGTTCTTATACCAAGACTGGATGTCTTATTCGTCCAGAAAAATGACTAGATGTCCTATTTGTCAAAAAAAAAATGACTGGATGTCACTGATGAAACGAAATTTTGGGGTTGTATAGTTATAAAATTTGTTGCTAGACCAAGACTGGATGTCTTATTCGTCCAGAAAAATGACTGGATGTCTTATTTGTCCAAGAATGGTTGCCACTGCTGAGAAATAATCTTGTAATGAAAACGCCAAAGTTACCACAAAATCAATATTGGACGTCCCGTCCCAATTCAAGCAAGGTGACTGGATGTCACTGATTCAACGCCCCTTCGTTGTACAAGTAAAAATTTATTGCTAGACCAAGACTGGATGTCTTGATGAAAAGCGATTTCACTCGACCCAGAAATGTGAAAAGTTGGATGGAAACCTGTAAGGTACTCCGCTGTCTGCCGCTGTCATCGAGGACACAGAAAACAGGGTAAAACTTTGTTTTGGCTGATATATGAACAGGCAGGTGCTTAGCTGTCTGCCGGTCTCGATCGCCTAACCCTAGGATTTTGTCGATTTTAATTCCGAGCATTGATGTTTTCCTTGATACCTCGTCTCTGGTTGCCTTTTATTACTTTATTTTTTTTTTTTTTTTTTTTGTTTCTCTTGATTTCTCAGATTTCGCTTTTAACACTCGATATTCTCGGATAAAAAAAATTCTTATACCTCGTTCTCTTGAATCTTCTCCTTCTTGTCCGTCGGTCTTCAGCCTATCTTTCTTCGCCGTTCAGGTGGCTATGGGCCGGCCGTATGCGCGCAACTCATCTCAGTGTAGCATATTGCTACATGCAGTATGCTACGACCATAACATTATAATACACTACATGAATGTTCGTTTGTAATTTCGTATGATCACCCATCTGCGCAAGTTTTGAAGTGATTTTTCGCAGATATTTCTAGAACGGTTCGTCGGACAGCAAAAATGGTATTAACAAATTTCATAGAATTTCATATTCTGAAGAACTTTTCAGTACAATAACAACAATGATAAATAGGGATTAAATTTCTTCACAAGTAGAATAAAGGTGGATTTTAAATTTGATGGAGTGATTACGTGGTTTGTTGGTAGATTAAATTAGAGTGTGTGTAATATTATTAGCTGGTAAATCGCAGAGAGAAAACAAAGCTTGCATCAGGGTAGGTCTAGGTCCAGTGTTGGAGTGGGGTTCAATCCCTAATTGAGATCCAGACAGCCCCTAAGGCGGATAACCTTTTGCGTTGGTACGTCCCGCTACCAATTTAGTGTATATTAATGTTTAGTTTTGTAAATGTATGTAGAAGGTAGAACAACCCAATGTCTTACTCACAAGAACCCTTTTCTTTCTTTTGCAGACGATCAGCCTTAAGGTGACTTCTCTCTATATATTTTAACATTTAAAAAATCAAATATATAGAAAAAATAAACTCAACTGGTGAAAACATATACATTTTGGTTTTTTTTTGTTTTTTTTTTTTTACTGTTTTAACCGTTATTCATTTTTGCGAGATTGTATAGGCTTTTTTCCGAAAATTTTTGGACGAGACTCCTGAAATGTGCCCGCATCTTTGAGTACCCTTTACCCCATCAAACCCTTTAGTTTACAATAATACCAAGGCAAAAAATGAAATTTTTCAGGAATTTCTCCTCCAGAATGAATTGAAAAAAGAAAATTTCTCAGATTTCCCCAATTGTACAGTTTAGCAGGGCTCGACAAATCTCATCTGTGTTGTGGCATGCATTGTAAAAATTAGGTACATAAAAAGGTTAGAAACTTTAAGCAATTGTGAATATTATTTTGATTGACGTTTCTGTTTTTAATTTTTAGTTCTAACTCTAATTCTAGGCGATTTAAAAAAGTTGAAATGTTGAAAGTGAGTAGAAAATTGTTTAATTTCTATGTATTTTAATTTAATATTATGCTTCCTTCCAGCTTGGTCAATTAATATTTCTTATTTTCAATATAATTTGTCTCTTTCCCATCTCATTATCCTATGATAAGGAAATGACGATTCATGTGGATGCCGGTAAACAGGATTGCTTATTTCAGCATGTTAAAGTTGGAGAAACTATCGATATAGAATATCAAGTTATTGACGGTGGTCACGGAGATTTGGATATTAGCTTTGAACTAGCCGAACCAATTGGACGAATTATTTTTGCCGACTATAAAAGATCTGAAAATGTTCATAGGCATGAAGCCCGTGTAGAAGGAGACTATCGAATTTGCTTTGACAATAGCTTTAGCACTTTTAGCCAGAAGACAGTGTTTTTTGAATTAATCGTAGAAAATGAAAGTGAAGCAAGTGAACATGCAAATGCTTGGAATGATGAATTGGGAGGTCTAACTCCAGAAGAATTCTATGATGTCAAAGTGCAAGATATTCTTGATTATATAGGCCGGATTAGAATAAATCTTAGTAAGGCACGACAAGTTCAAGATTTGATTCGTTCCCATGAGGCAAGAGATAGAAATATTGCTGAGGAAAATTTTTTCAAAGTGAATGCTTGGTCAATGTTTCAAATATGCACGATGATAGCGGTTGGTGCTCTTCAAGTTTTCATGGTTCGTAGCATTTTCGAAACAGATTCGAAGATGCAGAAAATATGGCGTAAACTGAATCTTTGATATTATACTTGGTTACAGTGCAAATTGTGTGCTTTTAACAAGGGGAAATTTTTGCCAAAGACTCCAAAATCTCATCCTCGAATAGGGGACATGACATTTCCTAAATTTGTTGCCATATAGTCTTACGTTTATACTATTTACTCATCACTCGATTACTGTAGAAATTACTTTTTCTTTCGATAAATTTACACTTTGTAACTTTGATTATGCTAAGCATTATATGATAATTTTGTAATTACCGTACTTTTGTACTCTTAATTTATTTAATAAAAACAATATATGGCTCGAGGTGCTTTTTGTATTGAATATTGAATTTTTGTTTTAACCCTATCCATTAAAGTTACCCTTGCAGCGGACTTCAAGGATTAGGCTTACATAGGGTACTCTTGATCTTCGTAAATTTGTCACCAATTTTAGTTGCTAATAGAAAATATACAAAGATCGGCGGTGTACTTTGGCCTGATTTGACTTAAGCTTGCTATAACAGTTTACTCGTTAAAAAGACATTGGAGTGCTGCCTTTGAAGTGACATTTCACACAGTATGGTTTCCATTAAACTAATGTCCCGCGGAAGTTTTAAGAGGAATATTACCCAGTCTCAAAGAATTTTTGAAACAATTAGCAAGATTTTTCAGCCAGAGTAAGTCGAACGCTATAGCGCGCAATACTGTGCCAGTAAAATTATACAAACTTATATTGCACTCTATTCTGTCTGTTATCTCACCTCTGTTTAAAAGACTTCTTATTTCTTCACATTTTCCTGTTCATTGAGAGAAGAGTATGATTACGTCAATCATCCTCCTTCTCCTCCCTTTCTAAATTAGCATAGTGCATACTGATTAATATCTTACTATCTAGAAAGTTTTAAAAGTTTTTGATGCTGAACAAATTAGTGATCATATCAATCTTCTTTGCAGTGATTAATCAAGTTTTAGGACCTTGCCCACTACACAATCAATGCTGATATTCGAAAAATATGTGATACGATGAAAATTTATTCGAAGTTTCATTCATTCAATTAAAACTGTTACATGGGCTCGAATGTCCCCAAAATGAATTTTGATCTCTAACTTTCACATTCATTTGATTTCTCCCCTTAAGAGATGATTCTGTGAGAATCTATTCTAGCAAAAGCTTCGCAGGGTACTGGTTAAGCTTGGCTTTTGTTCACTATTTTCATTAATGATAACGTCTCGCATAACCACTCTGGATAAAACGGGTTTTCATATTTATGCTGATCAACTCTAGAGTAGATACATTTGGACGTTTGCGTAGTATTGTGGAAGTCATTAATGACACTCTTAGTGATATTGTCGGTTGTTTTATTCTGGATCCTCCTCTGAAACTCAAGCCATTGTTAGTATGCTTATGAATGACATACTTATTTGGAAATCAAATGTATATTTGATCTGCTTAAGTATACTTCGGACTCCGCTTACTTTATTCGCTCTCTGGTTATTTAGAGCAAACTATCCGTTTGAGGCTATCTTCTGACTCAATTCGTTTTGTGCTGATGTAATTTTATACCACATCCCTTGCTCAAAAAGCTCTCCGTATCTTGGTAGGTAATCAAGAAACAAGTCAAACTGATGACTGAGATGCCTTAAGGCACGGCGCATAATGAATGCGTGGAATTGCATAAAATTAGGCGCGATTTTTATCGCCATTAGCACCGTGGAGATTTTCCTTCTAATATTTACCCAGGGTTTTGTGCGATCATCAAACAAGTTATTTGAATTTAGGGTAAACCCACGGTACAGAGAATACAAGCTATTTTGACACATGACATGTGACGTCCCCTAATGTTTATATATTTCTATTGAAAATGCAAAGAGAGGAGAGAAAGTATTGTGTTCTCTGTACCGTGCTATCCTATACAGTACATTACATGGTATGCATGGTATCTAAAAAACGATTGCATGTAGGTAGATACATGTTTAGCATCAAATTAAAGGTAACATTCTCAGGTTTCCAAATCTTGCAAGCAAATGTAACGGTTATCAGTCATTTTGGCGGGCAAATCGTTACATTTTAAAAAAATCGAGCAATTTTTTTTTTTTAATTTTACGTCCTATAAATAGCGACATAAAGGAGGTGGTGTGAAGACTAGGCATTTTTTGAAAAGGTTAAACGATTTACTATCATCTGGATGCCTATTCTAACTCGTTACATAACGAATGGTTTACGTACGAAAATAACGAATACGGACTCCAAAAATTCCTCATGCACATTCATTTTGAATGGTTTTGACAGCTCATCAACGTATGAGGAATCTGCTTTCGTTATTCAAGAATAGTGTTAAATCAAAACACTTTTCTTTAATCCCCCGCCCGGCGTACATGCTCCTAGCATGAATCGCTTTGCAGCGCTTAGGGTCTTCTCATACGAGAAGTTTTTAGGGAAGGAAGGTATGCCTCCCCTTATGCTGAGACGTGCTAGCACAGAAATGTTGCTTCGCGTAGTTCCTTATATGATTACCGAAATTAATTGTGTCCGTGTTCAATTAAGAAACAAGTTTTGATGTAAACAATAACTGTATCACAAATTCACAGCATGGTATATGATTATTAAATTATTATATTATCACTTCAAATCGCAGGTAAATATCTGTACAGCTATATGATCAGAAATTTAGCAATTTCAAAATTGCCGGAGTTAATTTGCTTACAGCACACTTGGTAACACGGAGTTTTTCCTACTCCTCAACCGTAAAAACTGCCTAAAAACTTCATCGTGTGTGCTATGGCTTACAATGGGTAATTAGCTGTAATTCTGTTGCTTTTCCAAAAAAGAAGAAGACTGAACACGTGTGAAGTGATATGTCAAATTCTTTTAAAAGCAAAATGTCTGTGGTAAAGAAGAGAGTTTCTAAAAAAAGTAAATCCTCCTGGCGAAAATATGTAAATATCCAAGATGTAGAGGATTTTTTAGAGGAAAAACGACAGGAAGAGCGTATAGGGTAATATACATATTTATTATAATATCAGTATTATTGTAAAAGCTTAAAAAACATTTTTAAGATCGGTGTCTGAAAAGAAAGATGAGGAATTGTTCACAGTTGATACAAAATCAAATGATAAACTTTTAACAGCTAAGCAGAAAAGGAAATTAAACGCATTAAAACCCCCGAGAAATTTATTACCACTCCAGAATACATCGAAGGTACAAGATCCTCTTGTACAAAGGTATGAGTAGTGCTTTATTTCATTAATTTCATAATACAACAAATAGAAAACAAATTTTAGAGATCATGTGAAATTGAAGAAAAACGGGAGAAATTTATTTGAAGAACTTCTCAACCCTAAGAAATCGAATAGAGTACAACAATCCATTGCGGATCGTACGCAGTACTATGAAAAATTGGAAAAAATTACATCCAGGGACAAAACTGGTAAAATTTTCAAAGATGCCTGGGCTGAGGACGAAGATCTAGACAGAAAGCAATTTTTAAACAACGATTGGATAAGCAGAAACCTTGCTCTGCATAATCTAAGTAGTATCGGAAAGTCAATAGTTAAAGTTCATGAAAGTGCACATCACAAAACCACCCGTGCTAAGTGTGTATTTACATCAATAAGAAAGAGATAACAAATCAGCAGCATTATCATAATTTTCTTCTTTTAGATCATTTGAAATTCCACATCCAGGTATTAGTTATAATCCTAGCTTGAAAGATCATCAAGATCTTATTAAAAAAGTAATCGAGAAGGAAGAGAAAATTATAAAGGAAGAAAAGCATCTGAAAAGGGTAACAACGGATATGTTTACTAAAGTAACTGCAGAGCAGCGGGACTCGGCTTGGTTTGTTGAAATGTCTACTGGAATATTATCTTCACCTGTTAATGAGCAACCTGACAATACTGAAGAAGATAAAAATGATAGTGACTCTGGAATCGCGTATGATACAGTTAATCCGCCGGTAGAAAACAAGAAAAAACCTAAGAAAGCAAAAAGAAAAAAACAAGAACAGCGTGAAATATTGCAGAAAATACAGAAGAAAAAGGAACTAAAGAAAAAAACCACAGATATCCACAGGTACACTATTCATCTACAATAAAATATTCAATAGTAAGTCTTTGATAAAACTTTCAATATTTTTATTTGCTAGGTTAAAACATCTTACTACAGAAGTTTTGGAGGAAAAGGCAGCAGAATTGGAAGCTAAAAAACGGCGATTTGCTCTGAAGGAAAAAAAGAAATTCGAACCAAAGCGTCTTTCCAAATTGAAATATCAGGAGCCTGAAATCGTTGTTGCTATGGCAGAAGATATTGCTGGAAGTTTACGTAATGTTAAGCCTGGCACTAGTTTACTTGTTGATCGGTTTAAGAATTTCCAAAAGCGAAATATTCTCCCAATGAGTATTGATCTTGGAACTAACAAGAGAAGCAAGGTGAAGCGCTTTGTTAGGAATACACACAAAGAAAAACAAATTCCGCTGCCTAAAAAACAAAGTGTTAAGAAAACTATTTTAGGAAAGCAGTAAAAGTTCTCTCCTTGATTTTTTGTGGTTCTTTATAAAAGGGTCATTTAATAATAAAAATTTGTTTCATGTTAGCTTAATTGACATTTTCCTCAAGAAACATAAATATGAAAAACATTACAATTCCTGGAGTAATAAAACAAATGTGAATTTGTCAATTTGATTCAGTTATTGATCTTTCTTAGTTGTTGAAAAAAAAAGGATTCGCCCTATGCATTTTCAATCAGGAAGTCAACCCGAAAGGGTTTGTAGCCTTCCTAAAAAGCTAAGCCAAACCATAACCTCTAAACATTATGCTGTTCTGAGTTCCTGAACTCCGAAAAGATGACAGTCTGAAGTCGTTTGCAGATCTCAGTTCATACGACTGGATATCACGCACGTAATTTACTTGTCCAGTTAAATACTCTGGTAGGATGTTGTGTATTAATTTGAATATGAATATAAAAACGTTCGCAGCAATTCTTTGCCTTACACTTAGCCATTTCATAATAGCTATATCTGAGAATAACTCGCATTGCTTTATTTTGTAAGGTCTGCAGTTTTTGCAACATTTGCTGGACGCCCATAAAAATAATGGTGGAGCAATATTCGAAGTGGGATCTCACAATAGTGTTATATACATTGATCGCCGTATAAGTTGATAGGTTACCTCTAATTCTTAGGAAGTCAATTTTTTTAGTGATATGCTTCTAAATTTTATATCCTTATCAATAACAATCCCAAATTACCTTCACCGTTAATTAATAATACTTCTGTATCAAAACATTTATTTTCAATTTATTTGCTTTAAGCCATTCACCAAGTTTGCTGAGGTGCTCTTGCAACAATCTCTCCGCCTCGATAATGTCTTGTCCTGCGATATATATTAGTGTCGTCTGCAAAGAGTGCCACCTTTGAACATTTTACTACTCTACTAAAATCGTTAATATACAACGAAAACATGAGTGTCCCCAGTACTGAACCCTGCGGCATCCCGATATCGACCGATACCTCTGACGATTTTGCTTGTCCCAATTTCGTTTTCTGTGTTCTTCCAGTCAGTCTTGCACTGCAACAAAATATTGATATACCTCAGAGAGTGTCTCTGAGTTAAGCCACTATTTAGGATATAGTTTTCAAATATATAGTGAAAACAGATATTTTGTATGGAAACACCAAGAAGATTGCCCGATTTAGTCAATTTTTTGAACATGCTGTGTACAAAATTTCAGCTTTCCGCATCTACGCGTTGTCAGGCAGTCCAAAACTATCCTACCTCTCAAGCTGGAATCAAGCAAACACATTCACAAAACTTAATTGAAATCGGTTGGACGCTTTCGGAGATTAGCGTGTACAAACAGTGACACTGGAGTTTTATATATTAAGATATGCTAGAGCTATCTCATTGAAATGGGTTACAATGTAGTATAAATGATTGTATCGTTTTTGTGAGGACCAAAGATAAGCCCCCACACCTACAAAAGACTGTAAAGATTGCTGAAATCCTCTAAGAAAAACTTCAAAGGAGCTTAGAAAACTTGGCTTAACTTGACGATATTGATAAATTCATTCATTAGCGTAATCGTAACAGATTGAGCTTGAAACCTCCTAAATGCAAAATGTTCCCTATCTACTGTCTTCAGAATCCTAATAATTTTTGGTATGAAGGCGAAAATCATTTGTGATATTCTCTGCGAATTTGAATCTTAATCAAATTCTTCTAAAACTTTAAAATGCTAAGAAATTTGACTGATTGTCATGATTCATACCTCTCTTGTTCGTCAACTTTTTGAATGTTGCATAGTAGTTCCCAGACAAACAACTATGAAGACGTATTTATTGTGCAAAATAAGGAAATACATCGCATATTCTGACGTGATAATAATAAAGGAAAACACACCTTTTGTAAACTGAAACCAATAATGAAGACTGACTGTAAAATTCACAAAAGGTAATTATTATTTGGAAGAGATGAACAATATAAAAAAAAAACCGCAACCAGAAGTAATCATCTTGATGTCTCTTAAGCATATTCATCTATAGAAAAAAAAAAGTTATCATCTTCCTCCTTGTCTATGATGATAAATAAAAATTTGTTTAGGAATAACTTCTGAACCGTCCTGTACGTAAATAACATTTTCAGGCATTTAAAAAAAAAGAGCATGGTGAAAATGAAAGACAATCCCAAACATAAAAAGGAACATGCAAAGGTAACAGTATAAATTCGAAATAAAAACGCACATGTTCGTTTTTTTTTTATCAACTTAAAATGTATTTGTCCGTTTACAGAGTAGTCAGTTCAAAATGGATGTTAGACATCTTGGGATAACAAAAAATTAAAAACAATTCTATGGAAAGCTCTATATTAAATTAAATATGGACCTATCTTAAATACAAATTAGTTCAAAAATGAACACACAAACAACAAAAAATTTCCTAATCTTCGAAAGTTAGCCTTGACGGCCCATGATTTTTCATATATCTTCTATACTGTTTATATCTAGCGTTATCGGCTAAGGACTTTTTCATTTCTTCTTCCCGTTCCTTTTTCCATTCTTCAAATTTATCCTTCTCCCACAGATTTAGATATAAATATTCTTCTATCTTATCATCCTCAAGAGCATTGAATTGATGTATTCCCATCTTCATATGACGCCTGATAAGGTACAATTTGTCTTCCTCTTCGTAAGGTTTTTTCATGATGTTAAATCTCCAAAACCAATTTGCATACCAAGCGATATATTTCACAATTGTGTAGGGCAATATAATCAGCTGGATCCATAGGATATCTATAACAGAAGGCTTCGCATATGCTCCTTGAATGTCCATTTTATCTTCAATAATTTTTCTGATTATTTTCTCAAGTTCTTCCTTTTGTTCGCTTTTGGACATTTTGTTTCTACCTTTCTTATTGATCCTATCATTGATTTCATCTTGAGCCATTTCAATTGCCTTATTTCGGTACTTGGGAACAGTACTAAAATGTCTGATAGCATCTTCATACCGCTGCCAACCGCAATAGTATTGTATCACGGATATAATACTAATTGTGACGATGACAACAATTCTTACATCTACTTGCGGAGCAACACGTCTTCTATAATATCTGTAGTAATGCGCGTAGTATTCTTCAGGATTATCCAACATATAGTCGTAATCAGTACGTGAACCATCATCTTTTAGAATTTCATAGGCAGTTGCAATAGATTTAAAATTAGTTTCAGCTACCTTCTTTGCTTCTTCACCACGATGAAGATCCGGATGATATTTTCTAGCAAGAACTCTATAAGCTTTTGCAATTTCTTGTCTTGGTGTGTCTCTAGTAACTCCCAGGACATCATAGCAATTCTCTTTGCCGCAGTACAGACCCTCTAACAAACTTAATCCAGGGGACGGCAGTAGTAGTAGAAATATTAGTGTAAACCACAAAAATCTCGACATTTTATAATTAAGATTAGATACAATAAATTAACCGGAGGACCTATGCCACGTACAACCGAAAATCTAATCGCGTCCCAACCCGGATTCCCGAACCTCAAGCAAAACACCTGAGCAAATATCTGACAATTCTTGATTTGACTTGACAGTTGTGTTTGTCGTTTGTCCACGTTTGTCAAAAATAAACATGCGGTGCGCTTGCGGGAACTGGAAAATTGCCTGGAATTTTAATGGCTTAAAGCTGCGATTTGACGAACGGTTTTTGAACACAATTTGGCACGAACCGCGAGTATTTTGCTGGCTTCTTGCTAATGCTAAGATGTGTTATCACAATAATTTTGCACCGCGGTAATTCTTTACATGATTACCGAATTTATTTGTGTACATGTTTAAACAAGTTCAAATTTGATATAAATAATAACTGTATCATAAATTCACAGCACGTAATGGTAATTAAATTATTAATTATCATCTCAAATCGCAGGTAAAGAGCTGCACAATCCTCCAATCAGAAATTTCACAATTTTAAAATGGCCGAAACTATTTTCTTGTAGTAGTATTGGTATGCCACTTACTCATGCTTTAGTTTGCAACTTGGCATTTCGAAATTTTTCTTCCTCTCGAAGCCTTTCATACATAACAAGTGCAGCGTGTACGCCTAGGCAAAAGGAACAACCCCGGAGCAAAATTGTTGTGCTGATACGTCTAGGCAAAAGGGAGCGAAATACTCCCGCTTCGTGCTGAAGCGTGTAGAGCTGCCAAAACTTCCTTTTTACACTTGCTGTTCTTGTTGGAAGATACTTTCAATGATTCAAAATTAATGTCTTGGGCGCGTTCACTGCCACTTCGGTAGCGTAGTCGTTGGCGTAGTGTAGTTCTGTCGAACCGACTACGATCGACTATCCTCCTGAGCGTAGTCGAATGTAGTCGACTATTTGGTACATTCAATGTGCGGAGTGAACGATAGTCGTAGTCAAGCGTAGTCGTTTACTGTCAAAATTGGCGGAGTGAACGCTCGGTAGTGACTCGTAGTCGACAAAAAGTCACTATTTCGGTGGCAGTGAACGCGCCCAATTGTGGTACAAAATCTTTAGTCAGAAGAAGAAGACTAGGTTGTTTTGGTTTTGATTATTGTTAAATTCTTATCTTACTATGAGCTACATATGAACAAATTTCTGAATTAAAAAATGGAATATAATCCAGTGCAGTATATTTGCAACAAAATATCATCATACCTATTGAATGACAGTATAACTCGTGATGGTAGTAAACTTATTAAACGGCATACAGATAGATTATCTGAAAACGGTGACTTAAGTTTTCCAGTCGACTGCAATATTTGGTGCAGATATATGCAAATTGAACCTTGCTATAAAGATTGTAGAAATATTTTTGATCACAATAATTCAATTGCAGATAATAATGATAAGAATATACAAAACCTCTTAACTAATGGTATATATTGGTCGTTTCCATTAACATATGGAAAAATTGAGAACGGCAGATGTACACTTTTTGTTAATAGGCAGGCCATATTTAAAGTATTATTAAAGAATGTACTTGAAAGAAATGATTTTGGTGTATTTCCTAAAGACTCACAGAAGAAAATATTTATTAGAAACGTTGAAAATGTTGATCATGATTCGTTAACATTGTATAGAGTGAGATTAATAAAGGAAGTGTTAACAAATTTGATAGCCTTTTCTGAGTGGCAGTTGGTGCAAAAAGAGGCAGAAGCATCTCTTATCTTGAAAGTATGTTCAACTAGCTTTAAAAAAGAAATAAGTGATGAGGAAGAAGAACCTAAATATGTCCAATGTGGAGTAGTGCTGGATCCTACAAACCACAAGTTGGCTACTCTTACTTATTCGGATTACAAGAGGTAAGGGTATTTTGTTTGACTCAATTTTAAAAATATATTTTATCAACGACTCGAGCTTAACTTGTTTACAATTGCATTGTGCAACTTATTGCTTTCCTATTTACTTACCTTAATCCAGACGAACATCCGTTATAATTTAGTTATAAAAGGATTAACTATGGAGGTGTGATTTTTCAAATGACAAAATTATTACAGGACGCCTTCTCTTCCTCTTAAACAACTATAATTGTATTTAGTTCGTTTTCTGTTACATCGTTGAGTTTATCTGGAAATGAGATTTTCTCATTTGTGTGAAATTTTCCACATTTTTGATTTAGTACCGACGAAATTGTTTACGTTTTATCGACTACAAGTCACAAAAAATCAACTATTTTGAAAGTATGAAATACTCCACAATCCATCCTGTGGACTCCTATTACAAACTCCAAGCTCCAAAGCTTAATTTTTAACTTCAAATTTTATCTTATTAAAAATTGATCTTTGTTTTAACTAAGGTTAACTAAGGCTTACTTTAGTATCTAGTATTTAGTAATACTCATTTTAACTTCGAATCTTTTACTTCACATTTTACATGTGATGATTCACATTATAACATAGTATCACTGTATAATCGTTCATTCTCACTGCTAATCTTGTATGTTATTTTCTTTTAAGCTTTGAATAATGCTTTCATGTTTCTGTTACTGTCATTATTATCTCTATTATTGTGTTTATTTTATTTTATTTCATTTTATTTCATTTTATTTTATTTCATTTTATTGCATTATCTTGTCTATAGCTTTATAACTTAAAGTACCTATAATTCTAATATTAGTTTCTACTGCAATGAGTCTGTTCGTTGCTCCTTTGTTAGTCTTCTTAAAACATGATTCTACTGCTTATACCAAATAGCTATTACTTAACTCGATGTACCTAACGTTGTAACGTAGCGTAAGCTGAGGTTCTTCAATAAATATTTTTCTATTCTATTCTATTCTATTCTTAATAATGATTCCTTCTTTGTTCCATCAATTTTAATTCTTATTTCCCCTTACAAGAACAATAAAAACGGAAGAATAAAATGGTTCACAATCGCAATTTTTCCAAAAACCGAATTATTTTGTCCGCCATCTACCTATGACTAGTAAAACTAATTTGTTTTTTAAAAACATTTTGGCAGAATGTATCGTAAAATAAGGAAACTTGCCTGTAAAAATTAATAAGTTTTTAGGGAAAAAATTATAATATTTAAACAATAATAAACGATTTCTTAATATCATATTTACTGATGTGTATGCTTTCGATTTCATTTGATTCATTTTGAAATAAAGTTTTAAAATATATTTTCTTTAGCATCGAGCAGTCCATGTTACGAAGATATGTTAGCGCCTCGAATTTTATCCCTTTCTTCCATTCGTCCAAACTCGCACGAGAACCACTCGTTACCACTTTCATGGATCTGTCCTTTCTTGATTAGAATTATGTTCTTTTTTCTTTCTATATTTTTAGTCGAAGAACGAAGGATACACAGCTCATGGCCATGCATAAATATGGGATGCGTATACAACATCAAAAGAAATTTCAAGATTTAATAAATGAGCTTGGAAGAGCTGCTGTGATTGTGGACTTTTTAGAAAAAAAGCATTCAAGTCCTGTGCAAATAGTAACCAATGGACATGGAAGTACAAAAGGTATAATGACTTCTTTTTAATTTAAATTTACTTTATTTATACAACTAACTATCACAATCAAGTCTTGAGATGATATTATGTAGCTGCGTTCTTTTCAAGGAATCCGAGTCAGTTAACAGTAATTTCCATATTAATTTGATTCTGATTTAGCCTTTATTTCAATTGCATTTCTCTAAAAAAAGTAACATGTAAAATCTTTAACCTAGAACCATTAACATATTATATTAATACACAAATTTCTTATATTTAGGAAGCACTTAGGCTGTGTTCAAGTTTTGGTTATAGCCACTTGATTGAAATATACTAAACTGAGCACGTAAAATAAGAGATAATAATACCCTCATTATCATGCACGCTTATTCATGTAGGAAACGTTTTAATTTAATCATTTTTTTTAACGATATATGTAATTGGCATATACTTACTCGAATAGGAGTTTTAGCTGAAATCATACCTTGAGCAGACCGTTAGCAGACATAAATTTTGTACCTGTACTGTTTTTCTACGGCCCTTTTATGGCAGGCAATTAAATGCAATCAAAATAATTTTGAAATTTATTGCGTTTTTTTTTTTCCTCAGATTTTATAGCAATATAATCTGACTATTTTTCACTATTGCGTAACTTTTTGATCTCAGTTGGCTTCGGGTTTTTTATTTAATTTCCTGCAATCGCTCGTGTGAAGGAAATACGAGTAGTCTATTTCTACTGGGTGTTACGAGATATTTTTAAGTTTACCATTCCTTGGTATGAAATGACAAACAAAATTGTGGGCGTGTATCTTTTTTCCGCTCCGTAGATCGAACAGATTTTTTAGATCGTTCAGAGCACTCTGGAAAAAAGATACAAATCCGGAGTGCTCAGAGTGTTCTAGTAGCTTTTCTTTATATTGGCAGCACTTATGATTTGTGAAATATCTATTGAAAATACAAAATTCTTTATAAAAATAAATAAATAATAATAATAAAGTTATAAAAATAAATAAGGGGTGAAGGAAAGAAAGGAAATATGGAATTTAAAGAAGTATTCACATTTTTAATAGGATTTTTTTTCGCTCTATTGGTATTACTGACGGATTGCTCCAAATGCTCCGAGGTTTATCTACGATTAGTTAGAGCACTCTGAGCAATAATAAAGATACACGTTCAGAGCGCTCAGAGTACTCTGAAAGTAAATAAAGATACAAGAAATCGGTGTTCAGAGCGCTCGGAGTGCTCTGAGCAGAATAAAGATACACGCCCTGTATAGACACATCTCCAGGTGAAGCTTATGTAGTTTCAGAGCTAAGATTACAAATTTTGCGGAAATTTATGACTTGAGACATAGAATCGTTTAAAACTTCGTAAAAGTTATTCCGATTTTAGTTCTGTTAACTTTGTACAATGGTTATTAATATACATTTAGAATTATTGACAGGATTTTTGAAAATTTTTTTTTTATTTCAGGAAGAAGTGTAGCTTCAGTTTTCGTATTAATTGAAAACAGATATATGATTCCACGCGTAGAGTGCAAGAGTGTTTTGAACTCAATAAAATCAATGGTCGTGGTTATATGTAGAGAGTGACACATTTAGAACAACACTTTTGTGTACCTACAAGGCGTATTACCATCTTCCAATCTTTTAAATGTTTTCAAAATAACAGTTCTAGTTCTTTAGTAACCATAATTTCTTCTTTGTTCTTAAACACAACCCTAACATTAGTATAAATAAGACCATTTTATCCATGCCTCGTATTTTCAAATATTGCATATATTTTTATTTTTCTAATAGTCAAAAGGAAGGGGAATCAGTTTGGTTAAGGTTTTTTTTCTTCTCCTTTTGCTATTGCGAAGTCTTTTATATCATTTTTTTTTATAATCCGTATTTTCATAATATTTTTAGCTGGTCTGATTACTATTTTGTTCAACATTTTATGGTTTGAGATGTTTAGGTTCAGACCCACACAGTTACAGAAATATTAAGCCTAACAATACATCTTGGTTTCACAATGACTGGTTTACAGCCATTAAAAACAAGAAAGCTGCATTTCAGGAATATAAACTGCCATTCAGCAGAATTGAGACAGATTTATAGAGAGGCACGTAACACCTGCAAATCCATTATTCAGCGAGCTAAGTTCCAAAGAATTAGACGGAAAATCCTTGTCGAAAGGGCAGTAAGAGTTTCTGGTCTCTTGTTAAAACAGTGAAGAACAACTTCACCAGTTCTTCGGTATGGGCCCTAATACACAACGGGAACAAGGAATCATTGGACAAAGCCAATTTGTTTGCAGCTAGCTTTGTTGCGAATTCTTTCTTGCCATCTCCTTCGCAAGCTTCCCTTTCTGCATCAACATGCAAGTACAGTCAAAAACCGTTGCAATTCCCCACAAGGGAGGTGCTCAAAGTGCTCGTAGGTCTCAGTGTGTCTAAGGCTGCTGGGCTTGGTGATATTTCGCCCCTGGTACTCAAGTGCTGCGTTTCTTCTAAGCCTCTGCGCAAACTATTTCACCTATCCTATTCGGCAGGAGTGTTTTCTTCGGCATGGAAAGTTTCACATGTTCAGCTAATACTAAAAAAGAAGAGGAAAGCGATCCCTCAAATTATAACCCAATTGCCCTTACTTCGATTCTTTCGAAGGTTTTCGAAATATTTATCAACACCCAATTGATGAAATATCTAGAAACTAATCACGTTATTAGCGATCGACAGTACGGCTTTTGTATAACATTCCTTACCAAATATTAGAATCAATGTCTCTATAATTTGGTGAATCTGAGATCATCGCTTTAGATATCTTGAAGGCCTTGGATAGAATCTGCCATCCTGCGCATTTAGCTAAATTTCAGGCATTAGGTCTTAAAATGGATTGAAAGTTTTCTCTCCCGGCGTTTAATTCAAGTTATATTGGATGGATATACCGTTTTATAATCCATGATGGTGAACTCTCTCTTATGCGATGAAATGCCTGGGCTTCTTTCAAAAATGCAAGAAATATTTTACTCCATTAGACTTGGCGCAAATATACAAGTTTCATATGGGGCCTAGATTAGAATATAACTCCCAGATAGAGTAGAATTCTTCCTATGCGTACCGCACTAGCTGTAGCCCGAGCTCACCCTCACACCCTTGAAGTCAAATTCAGCTGTACCGTGAAATTCCGTGAATCCTTCATAAGCAGCACAGTACGAATGTGGAACTGGTTGCCAACCTCTCCTTCCTTTTCTGCCAAGGCTGTCCTACGGCTTCATAGGGTATCCACTGAGTTTTGTCAACATCACAAAAAAAACATTTTAAGCAGAAAGATAACTAAATTAAAATAATCATTCACGTAATCAGTACAAATGTTGTCATAAACACAACACAATGAGCTGCCTTGAACGACTTTTGTCAAAACCATAGCTCAATAAAATGTAACTAGATGTCGGGAATCGCTCTTGACCACAACCTGGGTATATACATAAAAAAACGCAGCTATTATAAAATAAAATCGAATAAAATAACATCACTATATTTTTTTCTTGTTTTAAACAGGCGCCAATTTTATACTTTACAATTCAGCACGAATAGAGACAATTTTAAAGTCATTCGATGAACGTGTAGAACAGGGAGGCTATCCTCCACTTCCGCCCCTTGAAGATATTGACATATCCCTTTTGAATGAAGAAGTATTAATTTATTATTATTTACATATTAAAAATTATACAATTACCAAAAAATACTTATTTTGTTTTCCAGGAGGAATGGCAATTGCTATTTAACTATGTGCTTCCATTCCCTAATTTGATTAAACAATGTTTATGTGGAATTGAAAATGGAAAATGTGCTCCGAATTTAATTTCTAATTTTCTTAATGGTCTAGTGTCATTATATAGCGTCTACTACAGAAGAGTTCGAATTTTAATGGTAAGTTGTGAGCAAAATTACAATATTTTATATTAAAATTGATTGATTTGATATTAAAATTCAGGGAAAGAGAAAACATTTATTCCCGTTAATACATGCGAAGATTTATTTGATTAAGTGCATTCGCCAAATATTGAATATCGCACTTGGGTTTTTAAATATTTCTCCTGTTCAGTTTATGTAAACGTTTTTTAATAAAAGGATTTTTTCGAGTTATTGATTAATAATTTTGCGAATAATATTCCCTCCTGAATATTCCTTCTATATTAACATCAATCTCATGAAATCCATAATTTTTTAGCCGCCGCCGATACGATTATTTCAAAGAAAGATTGAGCCTGCCTTCAGTTTTTTTCATGATGTTTTTCCAAATCAAAAATTAGGTTAAAAGTAAGTAAGACTCTTCTCATTCGGAAAACGAATTAAAATGTCCCTCCATCGTCATATCCCCTAAAAGACTTCATATATAAATGACATGTTCGGTCGATTCCATGTAGAGTGAAATAAAAGGTGAATCGAGCAAGGCTCTGGAGGCCTAGTGAGTAATGCACATAAATCAGGCATAAATATCGGTCGCCAGTGATTTTTTAGATTTCACGTATATAATACAATATATTAACAATAGATATACACTATTAGAGCCATATATTTGAGTACAGTAATACTGAATAAGTATAGCGACTCAGTGCACAGTCGAGCGAGTCTAACTTAGCCACTCGATATCGCAACTTGTGTTTTATATAGGTAGTAGGTAGTAATATTTTTAATAAAATAAGATTATCGTGAGGTCAAATCTTTTCTTATACACTCCATCTTCAACATGGTGTGAAGTGTGCTTTAAATATTTTTAAATATTTATAAAAAACCAACAGAGCCAACAGAGAAGACAACGTTAAGTGCTAATCAAAGCTCCACGGCTGGTGGTGGTTCATCGGATAACAAAATGGCCGTCGTCAATCCATCATTTACTTAATTTTCCATGCCGCCACTAGAATGGAATTCGTCAAATCTACCTATGACATGCAATAATTGGATAACCCAATTTAAAATTTACGCGCGTGCCGCAGGAATTGATTACTCAGACGATAAAAAGGTAGCCATTCTACTTCATTGCATGGGCTCAAGGTCCCTTCGAATATTTAACTCATTCAGTTTAAACGTGGATACTGTCAAATTAGTGAGCTCTTCACCAAATTTGAAGAATACTTTTTGCCAAAGGTATATATTGCAATTGAGCGTCACAAGCTCTTTTGTAGAGCTCAAGGAGCAGGTGAGTCTATAGACGATTATATCACAGCGTTAAAAAAAACTTAGCCTATCCTGTGAGTTCAGCGAGTTACGTGAAAAACTAGTCAGAGATATTTTCGTATGTGACTTAAGCCAAAATTTCATACATATAAAAGAGAGACTGCTTTCTGGAGAAATATCGAATTAGACAAAGCAGTGGAAATTGCAAAAAATTTTGAATTAACTAAATCACATGCACAGCAACTTCAAGAAGGTATAGCGTCATCATCTTATTTTGATAATGCAGCTATTGGAGCTCTTCGCAAGTACAAATCAAGACCAACACAGTCATATTCTCCTATGATTAATAAACAACAACATCATACTTATTCAAAGTCACAAATCCAGATGCAAAACTTTAGTACACGTCAACCACATCGAAAAGATCAACAATCAATTCGAATTCAGACAAGCAATACAGCGGGATCAAACAGTCGTCATAATACACCATTAAACTAATGTAAATGTCGCAATTGTGGTCAAATACACAGATTTAGGTGCCCTGCTCTGGAGTTATGTGCCACAGCTGCCACAAAAACAAATCATTTGGCATCAATGTGCCGATCATCACTCATGGTCAAGAGTATTGATTCACACAATATCAGTAATAATAATTTATCAACGGCATAAAGGTTATTTGTCAATTCAATACGGGAGCACAACCGAAGGTAATGAGCTTATCGCAGTTAATCAGCTTGCAGCTGAAATCTTCGGTTTTGCAACCATCCACAACTGCGATATTGACATTTAGTGGAGAACGCCTTGCTTTAATGGGTAAATCTAAAATTAATTACTTTTATAATAATAATTCATATTATATAACGTTTTATATCGTAGATATTAATTGAAACAGTACTAGGTTTACCGACGTGCACTAAAATGAATTTAATTGCAAAAGTTAGTGAAGTGAAATGTATCGTAAACAATGAATCCAAAGTTATAGAACAATTCAGTGATGTTTTTGATGGCATTGGATGTCTCCAAGAAAAGTGTCATTTAGAAGTCCGTCCCAATGCATCCCCAGTTATAGTGCCTCTCCGAAGAATACCTTATAGTTTAATTAATCCCCTGAAGGATGAATTGTTAGGTCTTAAGAATATTAATATCATCACCAAAGTAACTGAACCTACTGAGTGGGTAAGTCCAATCGTAATTTTTAAAAAACGATCTGGGAGTTCCAGAATTTGCCTTGATCCGCGTAACCTAAATAAAGTAACAATGCGTTCACATTTTCAGTTCCCAAAATTAGATGATATGATATCAAAGCTCAGTTGTATCATGCGAAAATTTTCACAACTTTGGATGCAAATTCTGGGCAATACCACTCGATGAATATTCTTCTAAGCTTTGCACTTTCATAACTCCCTTCGGAAAATACAAATTTCTTCTTCTTCTTTACCATTAGTGAGAGAGCCGTTGGTAAAAATTTGTAGAGTGGACCGGGGAAGACTCAATAAGGAACTACCCTCAGTTCACGATTCCCTTACAGGAAAAGTCACAGAGAGGCGACGCAGGCTTCCAAGGTAATACATTTTCCTTACTCAGAAAGAAAAAGGACGTAGAGCAGTGAAGCCACATTTCTGGGCGTATTTTTATATCTTAGGAAATCGTAGGGTACATCAAGTTTGTCGTTCCGTTTGTAACACCTAGAAATAATGATAAAATTAAAAGTTATTTTAATTTTTTCATGTCCGTCCGTCTTTCCGTCTCACGATAACTCAAGAACGCGTGTACTTAGAGAGCTGAAACTTTTGCATATGGGCTTTAAAAAAAAAAGTAAAATTAAGTTCGAAAATGGGACAAATCGGGTAACTCCTTCGTAGGGTTGCCATAAAAAAATTTTGTTTTTCACTACATATTTGGTCATTACAAGAGATCGCGTTAACGTAGAGAGCTGAAATTTTGTACATAGTGTGTTATGTAAATATGCTGAGTGATTGGATTGGAGGTGAAGTCCAGACTGCAAGCATGAGCTGACAGATCACTCGGTGGACAGCGTTGGAGTGCAAGGCGGCACGCTAGCTCGCCTCGGCTATTGGCGGAGAGTGTGGGGGGTCGCAACACATCTGGTCCAGAAGGGACCTTCACACCACTTACTCTTTCCTATGTGAAGGCGCAGATGGCATGCCTTCAGCTGCTTGGCCCCATCCACACTGAGGGCAGCAAGTATCGTATTCAGTGTCCCCAATGATGACCTGTAAACGAGAAGAAGTAACGGACCTAATCAAGTGTCCGAGAGAGAGAAAGCGAGAAGCACCCTTTAGTTTAGTACCTTATCACGAAAAAAATTTCATTCGATCGAAGAAACATTCTGAGCCTAGCTCCTATTTCGACGTTACACGGAGAGTAGACAGTCATGCGTTCACCTAAGGATGTAGCAAAAACTACTTTATCGTACAAAACTGAAGTATTATATTTTCAGGATAAATAGTACAGATACTCGCTTACATTGCGAAGCCTTAGTTTAATTTGTGACATTCCATTGGACCCGGATATCTCTACGGCATACTGAGTGGGCACATATGGTCCACCGCGTAATATTTTAATTCAGGATAATTAGTTTATTAATTATTATTTTGCAAATGAAATTTTGGACAATATAGCGTATTACTTGTAGATATGCCTCTCTTAACTATAGCAATAGAATTTAACTTGCAATATGAAATACAAACAAACATACAGTTCGTCTATGGCATAGCAAACTAATCTGTATCATGAACAGGTAATATCAAACCTACTTGCATATTAATTGTAAATGTCTTAATTATTAATAGTAACTCAAATAATTCATGATATGCAAACTGAACCTAAAATTTTATACCGTACTATAGACTAGTGTATGCTTCTCGTGGTTAGAGTAAGAATGATTTAAAAAAATACAATATAAACAAATGTTTTCCTTATATTATATAGTAAAAATTCAATATGATATCAAGTATTAAGACAATAAAGAAAACAACTTTGTATTTCTTTGCTGGAGCTCCCCCGAAGAGGCGCCTCCTGGAACGTTCCGCCTAGGAGCACCTAGGCAATAATTGGAAACTTTTAATACGCTACATCTAGATAAATTTAGTGGCGAACGGTCCCCTTCAGATACTTTTACTGCGTCTATGCTCTAAAATTGACTTTACGAAAATTGATTTGACCTCACAGGCACTGGATGTCGAGCCTCTGGTCTGGTATACGTCTTCCAAAAATGGATATGGATGTCGGCACAAAGAGCACATTTAAATTTACTGTGATGAGGACGATTTTAACCTCACAAACACTGGATGTCGAGCCTCTTGTCTGGTATACGTCTTCCAAAAATGGATATGGATGTCGACACAAAGAGCACGTATAAAATTTACTGTGATGTGGACGGGTTTAACCTCGCAAGCACTGGATGTCGAGCCTCTGGTCTGGTATACGTCTTCCAAAAATAGATATGGACATCGGCAAAAATTGCACATATAAAATTTACTGTGATGAGGACGCTTTTAACCTTACAAGCACTGGATGTCGAGCCTCTTGTCTGGTACTTTTCCAAAATAATGGATCTGGACGTCGGCACAAAGTGCACTTATAAAATTTATTGTGATGAGGACGCTTTTAACCTCACAAGCACTAGATGTGGAGCCTCTTGTCTGGTACTTCTCCAAAAGAATGGATCTGGACGTCGGCACAAAGTACACGTATAAAATTTACTGAGATGAGGATGATTTTCTCTCGCCTATCCTTAAAAAAATTTATTCCTAAGCTATGGTGCGCAGACTCCTGCACGGCCTTTTCGCATTTTTTCTCTTTTTCCACCTTGGTTTCAGTTTTTATCCCAGATATCCCTAGATTTTTTTTACTTCTTACTTTTACGTTTTGTCTTTCTGTTTCCCCCAAAAACTCTGCCAGGGTCAGGTCGTGTGGTTGTGCCAAACGTGCCAGCACCGTCGCCGTGTGTCCAATAGTGCGTATTGCTGCTAGCTTTAGTGTAGCATACTGCTGCATGCAGTATGCTACGACTATAGCAAGTGTTTAAAAACAGTCAATATACGTATACTGTGAAAACGATTAGTCCTAGATGTTTTTATTGTACCGAAAAGTTCTTCAGAATATGAAATCCTATAAAATTGGTTATAACCATTTTTCTGTTCGACGAACTGTTATAGAAATATGTGCGAAAACTTTTTCAAAAATCAAACTTGCACAGATGGGTGATCATTCGAAATTACATATAAGTATTCAGCTAGGGTATCATAAGAATTGGTCTTAGACCAATTCTAGCTTTTTTACTTGTTACTCAGTAAACTCGCAACATAATAAGGTGGCGTATGCCCAGCCTTGCTCGTAAAAGTCTCTTGCTCATATAAGGTGTATTTCTTTTATCATTCAGTCAGATCGATCTACATCACTCCAAAGTATTCCATTTTTAGTTCCTTTCATTCCGGAATGTCGTTCCTTCGTATTCTTTTTTTCTGGGTGCATAATGCTAAACGATTCCTTTAAACCCTAGATAAGTTTGAAATTTTTTGAATGAAGTAGGTATCTTAGAATTGTATCATCTGATTAGTGCTACTAAAAACAAACATAAGAAATGATTTACTTCCTTGTGGATAGGAATTTACATGAACTTGATGCAGACAAACGCTTGTAAACTTATTTGAGACAGATAATAAACTGAAAGTTTTATAATTTTGTCTAAATATACTAGTTCAAATTACTACCGCAAAGATAAAATCAAATTTGAGTCTTAGATTTTGAAAGTGTAAACGGCTTCTTGAAGAAGAATTAAAAAAGACCGTATATACATAAGAGTACACTCAGAGTGCGATGGAGAGCACCATTAGTGCGATATTCTTTGATTAAAATGTCAACACTAATACTAATTCCTTCGGAAATGTCACAAAGTGCCAACAATTCTCATTCCGTTCGTACAGGAACCCTCGATCTGAAAGGATCGCATGCGTAGTATCATAGATGGCACAAGAACTAGATGTCGCATGGCATACTAAAACAGAGTATACAGATTGTGAAATGGGTAGTGTATTCTGGAATGGACCATAACATATTGTAGAGCATGCCAAAAGCAAATATTTTTATAATAGCAGTTTTGTATACATTTAACCGACTTCTTCCATACTTCAGATACGAAAAAATATGAATCACTCGACGCATACATCATTTTAAATCTTGTGGTCCATTCCGGAATGGACCACCCCGCCATATAAATTTTGTATACTTTTTTGGTACTGTATGCGACATCTAACTGTATGCGACATCTAGTTCTTGTGCCATCTATGGTAGTATGTATCATGGGCGATGGAACTATAAAGACAACTTTTATTACCTCAGCCCACCTATTGTATGATTTCTTATTCCTTCCCTTACAAAGAGCATAGCTTACATGATACTTTGAATCTTTTCATTGGCTGGAAAAGTGTCGGGTCAATGCTACATAGAGTTAGGTTGGAGTGGATTCTACATGAAAGTGTAAGCCTCATATTCGCGCTCAAGGCTGTTCATGTTAAGAGTATCGCCACTATTGAAGGTGGTGGAAAATCTGCAGTATGCGGTGATATACATGTATATTTGAAGTTTCCTGTTGCATTTCCATTGAAGCCAGTGAAATGCTTAAGCAAGCCCAAGACGGCAAACTTGGAGGGGGACTGCAAAAAGTATTTTAAGACAGCAAGGAACTATATCACATCGCTAAGGGTACGTGCACAATGAGGCGAGGCGAGGCTATATCAAGAGTTGAAGAAATAAAATGATTGTATGCTGTACTATGAGAGTGTTCATAACAACGCTGTGTCAGCGCGCGATATGGCGATACACCTCGAGAATAAAATTTTTCATTTTCATTTTTTCATTTAATTTTTATAACTAGCATATTCGTATAGGTTTTTTCATTGATATAATCAAAGGGTTCTTAGCTCATTCTCATATACTGGAAGAATATATGAGGTCAGTATGTAAATCTACATATGTGAATGACGAATTCCCCAAATTCTAATCGCTTGTTATTTATCGGGTGACAAGCGAAACTGCGGAAAGTACACTTATTTGAAAAGTGGCATATAGTTGCATTACTTGACAAATACAGAGTTTCTTCTTTAGAATCTGATGACATAATTTATATGCTCTCACTTCGCGATTTACCAAGAAACTCAACGCCTTGTTGGGAACACTACACCTTCACCTCGCCTCGCTCAAGTGCCTAGCCTAGCCTCGCCTCGCTCAAGTGCCTAGCCTAGCCTCGCTTCGCCCCGCTTCGCCCCGTTGTTTATGTACCCTAAGAAATGAAAAATGAAATGAAAAAACTAAGAATTTCCATGGTGACTTGCTAACATCTCAATCTTCGCTTTAACGTTAGCTTAAGAGGATGATATTTTTCACAGACTGTGGAGTAAAAAATGTTTTTTTTCTATCTATTTTTTTAATAAAATTTTGGTATACATTTCTAATTATAAAAACCTTAACTACCTAAAAAATATAAATGATCACTTTTTCTATTAAAGCTGCTTCACATGGGCTTAATACTTCTTACATACATAGTATAGTTGCCTCCGAACTAAGTCTTGTAATTATATTCACCTACTTACTTTCTAATTTTATCATTAACACTTCTTACATAATTAATAATATTTTTATTCTTAAAGAATAGCTCTTCAACAACATTTGTACTACCTAAAGTATTTGCCTTACTTCCTAAACACATGATATATTGCGAGGATGGTAGATTTTCATCACAGTTAATTGGATGGTATACATGTAATAGAGATGGATCTGGTGATCTGAAAACACTTAATCGCCTAAAATTGGTTATATTTTGTGTATAATAATTTTCAGGCATATCAGATGTATTCACTAGAAACGCATTTTGACGATTTCCAACTTTAATTAGTTTCTCTAGAAATCGGACATCTTCCAATCCCCAACCTTTAATGTCTTTATCAAATCCATTTATATCAGGGTCTATAATGTCAGATTTGTATATGGAACAAATTCCATAACCGAACTGTCGAAAATATCCATAATCATTTTCTACTGTAACTTCTTCTGGTGGATAAGGTTTTGGCATTCGAGCTGGATTATAGCCACTAAAAATTATCGGAAGATAAACTTGCTTCCCTTGAATCGTATTCATACGTATCCTATCCAATGTTTCGTGATTAAATTTCATATCGACATCAACGAAAAATATTATATCATTGTTGTTGATATATGAGGATCGTGTTGCTGTATCCAATCCGATTCCGCGAGAGAAAGGTTCATTTAAATGAATGTAGTTAATTTGTCTCTGAAGATGATTTTGTTTTAAGTCAAGAAGAATTTTTAAATGGTTATGGACTTCATTTGAATTCCCAAATATTACTGTGACAAGATCAATGTTTGTGGCATTGTTTATAGCTACCTGTAAAATGCATTTAAAAAAATTATAAAATTTTTAAATTAATTTAATTTTTACCTCTTCGTAATTTTTAAGAAATCTTTTTAATGTCTGCAATCGTCCAGAAATTGGTAAGACGAAAACAATTTTTTGTTTTCCATCTGACACTGATAAATGCCCTTGAAGTCCAGGAATTGTAAAAGAATTTGATATTTTTTCAAATCCTGTGCTAATCATGTCCTTTACAGATGACAGAATTTTAAGTCGTTTCTTATCTAGAAATAGGAGAAAAATGTTTATTTTGTACTATTTTTACTATCGTAACAGAATACCTTCTTGCAGTGTTATATTATAAAAATCTTCATCAAATTCTCTTACGAATATTCCAGTAAAAGATCTTTGTACGTAAAGATGCCGTCGGACAGGTACTGTCATTTTTTTTCCTCTATATTTTTTGTATATTAAAAGAAGATCTAAGATAAAATCTTGTCCGTGCAGAGCGTTAACTCTTGAATAACCGTAGAGAAGCTCTCGGAATTCAATAACACGTCCTCTTTGTCTGGAATAATTGTTAATATTTTCCATGACTTCCATTATAGCATCTTCTAGGCCTTCCTTTGTAGCAGAGTCAATTTTACGTTTTGGATTTGCATTATCTGTAGAATATAGACTTCGTGCAATGAAAGTCCACTCAAGGAGGTCATCAGTTGAGATAGGAATGAATTTATTTAATTCTGGATTAACACCTGACAAAGAAAATTCATATATCGTATTTCACTATTATTGCTGACATGTTTACATGCTTGTTTTTATTTTATTCTCTTCCTTAAATAAATTATGTTAGGGTTAGGGTGAATGGCATAAGGAGAGCTTTGATCTGGTATATTTTTACATTCAAATATAACTTTTTTGGAGAGCTGATTTGGTGCTAATAAAAGGAGTTGAGCTGAGAAATGCTACTGTAAAATATCCACTGCTACTAAATGTCAGCATTTCACGTTCACGAATTCGTCGATGAGGTGAAATTTTTATTCATGCACGTTTTTTGACCAGGATGTGTATATCTATTTAGTATCGCAAAAACCGAATTAACCGACTGTTACAGATGTACAGCGATTGATAAAATTTTAATGGGACCATCTCTTATTATTTATTCTAGATTCATCGAGTAGATTAATACAGTAGTTATTATTATTAAATTAAACAAAGCAAAAAGAAACAGAAATAAAACCAGAAATAAAATAAAATAAAATTATCTACTCTATGCAAAAAAAAATGCGAAAACAGCAAAAACAAAAGAATAAAGCAAAAACAAGAATGCAGATAAATCAACTATTATTTAATTTGAGCTGATTTTTCAATTGTAGTCTTGATAAATTCAAATTAATACGCTTGAAATGCCCGTTAAACAGACGAGGCATTAAGGTTAAAGGCTCGTTCGCACCGTAGGTGGCTCGATGTTAAGAAATATGGAGAAAGTTTTGGCCTCTGAGCGAGCGGCTAGGTATTAATAAACCGATTGAGCTTAACAAGAGTGGAGAATTTATTGAGCCCTTCAAAATATCGAAAATGAACACAATTCTAGAGATATTACGTCTAGTTTCCAGCGTCTGCAAGGAGAACAAGTTCAAAGTTCAATCGGTCCACATTACCGAGTCATTCCAAAGAAGGCCGCGGAGTGCGAATCGGATGAATCTGTGTTGGACAGCTTCCATGCGATTGATCTGCACTTGGTAGTAAGGAGACCAGACTGGGCTGGAATATTCCAGTATAGACCTAACAAACGTGCAGTAAAGGAGTTTAGTCGTCAAATTCCTTGGAGCATCTCTTAACAAAATCCAAAATCGATCTGGCCCTACCGACTATGTAATCGATGTGATCCTCAAAAAAAAAAGGCGAGAATTGAGAATCACACCCAGATCCTTGGTTTTGTCGAGCTTGGATAATCTCCCCCCAGAATATAATCGAAGGAAATGGGGGATCTTCTGCGAGCGAAAGTCATGGTTATGTATTTAGCAACGTTTAGAGGAAGACGATTACTGGAGCACCACTAAAAATTGCTAAGACAACGTTTAAAAGAGCACAATCGTAATTAGAACTAACAACACGAAATATTTTGGCATCGTCCGCATAACAAAGTATTCTGGAATTGAGTAAAAGTAGATACTTCATTGATGTACAGACTAAAAAAATAGTGGGCTAAGGATACTACCTTGAGGTACATCAGAGGTATTAGCTATCTCGGCAGAGAGTGTTCCGCGAAATATAACTCGCTGCGTACGGTTAAATAAATAAGACGATAACCACTGATCGAAAAGGTGGGGGGGGGGGGGGACCAAGAATGGAGAGCTTGTGGATTAGGATTCTATGAAGACGCAGTCAATCTGCTTACCGGACTCAATGGCTGGTATACAATAGTGAAGAAACTTTTATAGACTAGTCGTGGTTGACTTTTCCTTCAAGAAATCATGCTGGAAAGAACCCAAGATTGGTTTACAGTGAAAGTGTAGCACATCACTGACCAGGGCTTCCAAAATCTTCTCAACATGGCACAAGTTAGCAATAGGTCTATAGTTTTAAACGTCCAATTTTTTGCCCTTCATATGTAGAGGAATAATCACAGAGTACTTCCATGACTTAGGAAAGGACCCGCAGGACAAAGACAGATTAAACAAGTAACAAAGGACATAGGACAGGAATGGGCCACATTTCTTCAGAAAGAAAGCGGGGATACCATCAGGACCAATTGTGAAGCTATCGGGTAAGTTAAAAATGTGTTCAGTAACAGATACTTCGTCAAACACAAGATCTTTGGCTTCGAGGGAGGTTGGCGGGAGCCTAGTCAAATGAGTCAAATGAGAAAAGTCAATATTACTAAAATCACAGTTGGAATCACAGAAGGCAGTAGTAAAGAATTCAGAGAAAAAAATTGGCAACCGTGCATCACAATTACGTTTGGAATTTATAAATTTCCAGAACTCTTTAGGATAATTACGGAGTGTTTAGTCAAAGCTGAGATGCGTGAGAATTTTTAGATGCACATATCGGCAAACATTGCATAAAACAAATAAAGAGAGTACCATAAAAATCATCGACAGCTCTGTCAATATCTCGTTGGTTAAGAACATTCGTCCAATCGCAATATTGGTGCCAGTCCTCAAGCTTTGAAAAATCAGCCTTTTTGAAATTAAAAAAATAATTACTTAAATCTTAAATTAGAGGAGTCTACATTAACATAATCGAAACAGTCAGAAACATGACGAGCCGGCAGGATTCAGGAACCAAAGGAGTCGAACATCCTCTGACAAATGTGGCACTCGAGTCAGACGAGAATATCAGGTCCAGAAGCTTACCAGAGTTGTTTAAAACATCGCTGCATTGCACCAAGCCTGTGGCGGCGACTGTGTCAAGAAAGGATAAAATGTGCAGAGGCGCAGCCGAGATGCAGTGCAGCAGCCCATCGAAGTCAGAAGAAGGTTCCCAGCTAACGCTTGGCATATTAAAACCGCTGAAAATGATTGTATGATCCGAGGGCGACAGCTCATTAAGGAGGCCGTCAATTGTCGTGGCAAGCGACTCATAGGTAGTCGAGGCCGAGCTGAGAGGTACGTAGACAGTGATGATGTATAAGCTCCCACGAGGAAGCCTCAAAGCTACACAAAGAAGTTCCAGATTCTACCAACCCGCAACGTCGACCACAGAGCATGGGATATCAGCTCCGACGGCGCACAGCACTCCACCGCCAACTGGAGCGATCAATTCAGAATGACGATCACGACGGAAGACCTGAAATCCAAAGCAAAAAAGCTCAGAGGCAAGAAATCCACCACAGAGCCATATTTCTGTGAGGCAGATCACGTTGAAGTCAGCGTTACTAGAAGCAGGAAAAATATGCGATGTCTTCGAACGAAGTCCAGTTACGTTGGCGTAATAAAATGAAATTTCGCTGATGAGGTCTGAGAGTAAAGGGACTCGAGATTCCAGGAACGATAGTAGAATCCGCTATGCTCGGAGTAGAGCACAGAGGAGGAAAATTACGGCCGACATTAGAGTCAACCTGCGCTGCAGATGCTCCGAGCTCTACATCAGAAGGAGGCGATCCAGAAGAGGAGTCTCCGTCAAGCGTAGAGTCATGACATTGAGATGATAAATAAATTGGCGGATCCATGGCATATACAGCATCTGGGTGGTCAGCAGTAGTGGCAGTTGTTATATGTATCCGCGGAAGATCCAAAGAAACGGCATCAAGAGTAGTAGGGCCAGCCCTGTTTCCTCTAGCAGGAGCAAGAGGCTTTGAAGTTTTTGAATCGGAGGCAATATATTTTACTGATTCAGCGTTATTATTAAGCACATTGATATTGTTAAGGAGCGAAACCGGCGAGTTATCAATAGTCCCATTATATGGAGTAAGCACTGCATTGAGCTCACTGCGTAAATCACAGTAGCAAGTGGTGGGAGGCAGTGGAATATATTGGGTAGCTGGCGGCGTCTTAATTTCATCAGGTATGTCCCCAATTAAAATTCTTGCAACAGATACCTCATCAGCAATTTTTACAAGAATGGAATTGCACTCTGATTTTGAAGCTGTATCCTGAACGATGTTTTCTTAACTATGTTTGCTACGAAAACCCGTGCATTTAAAGCAAGCTTTCAAGTCCCGTGCAGCTGGATCCTTTATTTGTAGTGAATGTTCTAAGATCAACCCACAACTAGTTAAAGGCATGTTTGAGAAATTTTCTAATGATTAGTCCCATGTCGTTAATAAAATCAATAATTGCCGATGATTTTCATGCCCTTACCAGCAAAATTGATATACTCGTACTTCATTATTTTGCGGTCGACCTACACTCTGACCTTCATAGGCCAATGTGAAACCGCGGGAGCGAGAGCGAATTTTGGTGGGACTCAGCGGGAGCGAGAAATTATGAACCAATCACACCCAGCGAAGCGAGAACGAGTTCGTCCCGCTGTTCTTAAAAAATTTTTGTTTTATGATATTTACTTTCCTTGCAGGAACTATGCGAATAACAGGAAAAACGTTTGCATGCTGCGAACCGAAAATGAAGCGCTGCAATCCTGTGTTCACTACCTAGAAAAGATGCAGCAATGCGAGTGGTTCCATATCTCGCCGTAGTGTCCAGTCCCGCAAGAATTTCGCTCCCGTTCCTGCTTCTGCGGTTTCGCGTTGGCCTGTTAAGGCCAAATCTTCGTTGTACTTTAGAAGTTCACTAGCTTTTTTAAGGAGCCTTAAATTGCAAGGAAAGAAATGACGAATATTTCTGATTCTGATTCTACTTTTCTTCCTTCTGGAATTCAATTTAATTCAATTCAATTCAATTTACTTTATGCTAAACAAGGAGAGTACACAAGATTTACAATCTAATATGTTCCTCTATTAACCTCCTGAATGTGCCAACCGTACCCGCAATTCCATAATCTAAAAGCTTGGACAAAGTAAGAGTTCTTTAATATGCTGCAATTTACACGAGGCAGCATGATATTTCGATGTCGAGGTGATTGCAGGAATTCAATATAATTAAACAGGTATTCAGGATTTCTGGTATATATTACATTGAAAAGAAAGATTAGGATCCAGATAACACTCTAGTGAGCAGCCCAAAAGTAGAGATTTAAATGAGGAAACATGATCATACCGCCTTAATCCAAAAATAAATCTTAAACAATCATTAAATGCAACTTTCAATTTCTGTTTACAAACACTGTCCATTCGCGGGAAAATTAGGGAGCCATAAGTAAAAAAGGAAGTAGAAGAGTTTGAACTAACTTCAGTCGTATTTGCGATGGCAGAATGCTTGCTGAAAGCCATAGCCTCCTTAGTGTGGAGTATATTTTAGATAGCTGGCATTTAGTATAATCATAAAACTTCATGTTGCAGTTTAAAACAACTCCAAGGTTTCGTACAGAATCAGCAAAGGGTAATACGCTGTCGCCAAGCTTAACCTGGGGTAAACTATCGAAATTAAGAGATCTACGAGAACTTGGCAAGCATTGAGACTTCCCAGGATTCAAAATCAGCCCGTTTTGCATAGACCAATGAAACATACTCGCTAGATCACAATTAATTCGTTCTGCACAATCTTCAATTAACCCAATAGGTCTTTCCAGGTAAAGTTGCACATCATCTGCATAAAGATGCAATCACAAACGACACCCACAATATCATTAATGAACATACTGAAAAGCAGTGGGCCAAGTATCGAACCCTGCAGTACACCTAATCCTAATGGTAAGCATCTAGAAAGATTGTTGCCAATTTTCACCTGTTGATACCTATTCATTAAATAACTTCTGAGAAGACGAGAAGCAGGTAATGAAAACCCATAAAGAGCTTCCAATTTATGAAGCAATTTGCAGTGATCAACACTATCAAATAGAAGTACCAAAATATAAATCTTATCATCATCCACAGCCTTGCGAATATCTGTAGTAACTTTCAGTAAGACAGCTTTACAACTGCGATGACATCGGAAGCCAGATTGGCAGCACACTAATAACTTATTGCGATTTGCGCCTGCATAATTTTCTCCAGAACCTTTGCTAAGAAGGGACGAATACTAATTGGCCTGAAAGCAGACACTTCACATTTAAGAGAAGTTCTTTACCATGGGCTGGTAGCAAAATTTCGGAGGATATCTGCTCCATTTTTTTTCGATGTAGAAAATTGAAAGAACTACATAGTATGATGCTTGTAAAGTGAAAACCGTTATCTCATCGCTTTCTCTTATTATTCCAAATAACAAGTGAAGGACTTCACTTTCTTGTGTGTTCCATACTGACGCTGCTCTTCATGCGAAGCAGTGTATTCGGCTTATAACATTAGCTGTCGGCTCTACTGATTTGAATAATCCTTCCAGCTGTCTATGCCAAGGTCCTACAGCATCTTCTGATCTTCCAATCTCTACTGAGAATGCTGAATTTTCATTTCCCACTGAATCTTTGGTTGCTGTTACTTTAAGATCTGCAAGACTACCTTGGAGCATTTTGATCTGTGAGATTCATTTTAATACTTCAAAACGGCATTATTATTAATCATTTTACTTTGCGTGTTGGTATTCCGAGTAATTTTATTGTCTGCAGCAAGAAGAGATGCTTTTTACCTACTTTCTTTCCTGACGACTACATTTTCTACTAATTCTATTATTCTTGAATTTGTTCTAAATAAACGGTGGCTCTGTGGAAGGATTACTTAAACTGAATCTTTTAATCCAGAATCCTGACAAATAACATTTAAACTCCAAGCATACGCTTGTTGCGAGCGTGGCTCTTGGTTCGTCATTTAAAACACAATAGTTCAAATTTTAATTCACAAGTTCTTTATATTCACTCTACTTTTATAAAACTCACAAACAATTACTTAAGTAACTCAACTTTAATTATCGCTAGGACTGTATTTCCAATTATCGCAATCCAATTAGAATCCTCTCGCCTGCTTATTACTTTCACAGTAAAACCACGGCAAAACGGATGGTGTATGGCGAACACCATGTTTTGAGGTTCGGATATCTACTAAAGCCAGAATTCTAGTCATTCCAGAAATCTTTCTCAAAACGTGGGTAATACGTGGGCAAAGCATCCGTTTTGCCGTGGTTTTACTGTTTTGCTCGTTCATAATCAAAGTTAACTTAATAATAAGCTAAGAAGTAGGCGAGATTTCTGAATGTTTTACATTTAAAATGTACACGGCAAGAAAAGGAAGAAAGAAAGAAAGAAAAAAAAAATTAAACTCTCTTTGAAACTTTTATGAATAAAGATAAAAATTGTAAAAGCGCAAATTGCATGCAACGAAACAGAATGGAAAATATTTCGTTTTCGTAAATAAATGAGAAGGGGTGGAGTTTTCACATTATCCTCTCATAAAATGTTCCCGCGCTTATATGAAAACCGGTTTTTGCTGAAATATTGTGAGAATTATTATTATTGTTGTCACTACAAGCTGATGGCAAGACGTGGTGAAGTTGGATGGTGTTTGGGGCTTTCTCTTGACCACGTTTTAGGTTCTTATTTCGACTGAAACTTCACCACGTCTTGCCATCAGCTTGTAGTGACAACAATAATAATAATTCTCACAATATTTCAGCAAAAACCGGTTTTCATATAAGCGCGGGAACATTTTATGAGAGGATAATGTGAAAACTCCACCCCTTCTCATTTATTTACGAAAACGAAATATTTTCCATTCTGTTTCGTTGCATGCAATTTGCGCTTTTACAATTTTTATCTTTATTCATAAAAGTTTCAAAGAGAGTTTAATTTTTTTTCTTTCTTTCTTTCTTCCTTTTCTTGCCGTGTAAATTTTAAATGTAAAACATTCAGAAATCTCGCCTACTTCTTAGCTTATTATTAAGTTAACTTTGGTTATGAACGAGCAAAACAGTAAAACCACGGCAAAACGGATGCTTTGCCCACGTATTACCCACGTTTTGAGAAAGATTTCTGGAATGACTAGAATTCTGGTTTTAGTAGATATCCGAACCTCAAAACGTGTTGTTCGCCATATACCATCCGTTTCGCCGTGGTTTTACAGTCAAACCACAGCAAAACGGATGGTGTATGGCCTGCTTAAGACAAGACTCATGCTCTGGTGATGGCAACTGCTATATTTATACTCTACAAACTCTCCAGAGCGTTCTTGAAGATTCCATTCTAGAACCATCCCAAAGATTCCATTCAAGAATCATCGATTCTCCAAACCTTAAGTTCTTTACTCTTCATTTTCAGTAGATGTCACTTGTCTCTTTTTGTTGCTCGTAACAGGATGCTAAGACGTATCGCGCACCGGAAACTTTTTATCACGTAACTGTTTTGTCACCACCATCAATTCCATTAGGCTCTAATGTTAATGCGTGCATGAAGTGACGTGACAGCAAGGTGACTTTTTGGTTCCTCCGGCTAGCAACTTTTGGGTGAAGAAACTATCACCGCGCCATCACGTTTATAATACAACAAGTACAAATGAGACCACCCCTATACAACAAAACCAAAACTTTTAAGGAATATTCTGGTAGCAATTTGAAGATACAAATTTGGGGAAAAATATCCATGCAAGTGTTTATAGAGCTTATAGCAAGTCTCTCTTCGGGTTCAATATTGACGATCGTATAATGGCACTTTGATAAGTTATAGCAGGCCTCAAGATCTGTAGTAAATCATCAAAGCTTTCAAAACTTCTACGGAAATATTCAGAGAATTTTTCAGCAGAGGATCGCAGTTCATCAAACATTAAGTGAAATTTTCCTCTACGCACCTCTTCGATCTAAATTGGAAGAGCCCAATAGGGTTAATATTTTCTATATCCTTATGACAAATACACATTTCGTAGCTGCCTCCTCGAAATTTATATTGATGAATGATGATAGAAAAAAAGCGTGTTTTTGGGTGGCAGTTATTCACTGTGTGCGTACTAAACTAGCCCACGCATCAGGACGGCGACAGTGACCAAGAAGTTGTGTGACAAAAAGTCTCCAGTGCGCGTTAGGCCTAACATGAACCAACAGTATAAATTTTCGCTGATTAGCACAGAAGTTGAGTTTGGCTACTGAAGGTACAATTAAAAAATACTGGGGCTGTAAACACAATTACTATACGTTACTTTGTATGAAAATTGTTTGCCATGTATAGAAGTTCGAATAAATTTCACGGTCTACTTTCAGTAACCAAACTCTAATAGCTAAACTAGATTGTAATAGGTTATCTTATTGATTGAAGAATTAGTCATTAGTTAGTCTACTATCGTAGTGGCTAGGGGGCTCCATGGATCGCGGGGACGCGGGGCCATGCGTAAAGATGGCACTGTTCGTGTCTGTGGATTGCAAGCAATATAGGGCTCACGAATTACGCTGAGAGTAGTCGGAAAATCATGATTTGAGTGTGAGAGTGGCTATCAATAAGACTATACCTTTTCAGTTTCAAAATGAGAATAATAAACCTCAATATGGAAATAGTAAACTTCAAAGTGGAATAGTAAACTTCAACTTGAGAATAGTAAATTTAAATATGGGAAATGTTGAAATCTAAATAAAAATAGTAATCCTTGCGATGGTTTTCAAAAAATTCTTTACATTTTAGAGAATAATTACAAAAATGGCTACAAGAATTAAAAAATTAGAAAAAGAATCTAAAAAAACCCAATTACTTGCTGTGCCAAATATGAATGGAGACTGGAAACAACTTGCACACCAACTTAAAATTCCTCAGTCAACAGCCTATCGTTGAATGTCAGAGGGTGAAACTTCAGACAAACGAGGAGGGCAAAGATTTGAAAAAATTACGCAAATTCATTTAGATTATTTCATAAATAAAAAGATTACTCTTTTGGACTTTTTACCGGGTTAAACTTAATTTTGTTCAAGAAAGAATTTTTTGGGATTCTCCGGTATATAGCAAAAGCTAAAAAATGTTCTAATTTGTTATTTCATCACACAACCCACTAATTTTTGGTGACAAGTTTCAAGTCTTGGTTTGACTCATCAACAGGTCCCAAATAGCGAAATTGGGTGATTTGAAAAATAAATGAAAAAGATGAAAAAAAGAAGAACGAAATGAAAAGTTTGAGAAAAATAGAAAAAAAAAACAATTTTTTTATTTATTAAAAAAATTTAAAATTTTTTAAAGAAACAGATTCATTCTAAGCGAATCGAACCTGTATACGCCACGCAGTGGACTGAAAAATAAAGAAAAAAAGGAAGAAGAAGAAGCGTTTCGTGTCAGCAGAAAACCTTACACTCATCGGTGCAGCTTGGTTTTCTGCTTGCTGCAGACGCTTGAAAATAGATACTGATCTCTTCTCATATAAACTCAGAATAAATTCTGGGTGTGAATTATTTTATATATTGTATATATTTATATTTTTAATAAATAAAAAATTTTTTTTTCTATTTTTCTCAAACTTTTCATTTCTTTCTTCTTTTTTTCATTTTTTTCATTTGTTTTTCAAATCACCCAATTTCGCTATTTGGGACCTGTTGATGAGTCAAACCAAGACTTGAAACTTGTCACCAAAAATTAGTGGGTTGTGTGATGAAATAACAAATTAGAACATTTTTTAGCTTTTGCTATATACCGGAGAATCCCAAAAAATTCTTTCTTGAACAAAATTAGATTATTTCGTAGAAATTATTGAAAGAAATTGTCACATTACATTGGCGGAACTCATTGCTGCATTTCGAGAAAAATTTAACGTTTCTATTTCAAAAACAACCCTTTAAAAACACCTAGATCCTCTCTGCTTCACGCTGAAATACCTAAGGCATGAACCCGAAAAGGGAAACTGCGCTGAGAACAAACAAAAACGAAAAGAGTTTTTTGAATGTTTTTTGAATTTCAGTCCGAAAATAAACCTATTTTGTTTATGGATGAAACTAATTTAAACATTCATATTTCAAAAACGCAGGGTAGATCATTAAAAGGAACAAGATGCACCACTATAGCAGCCGGTTCAAAAGGTGCTAATGTTCATGTAATAGGATGCATAAGCACAATTGGATTTATATATTATGAAATAAGAAGAGGTTCGTTCAAAAAAGAAAATGCAAACGCGTGGATGGAAACCTGCCTTCGCCAAGGAATGATTAGACATGGTGAACCAGTTGCTATGGTAATTGACAATGCACCTTGTCACAGTAAAGTTGAAGAAGTTTTACTGAAGCAGGAATTCCATGAAAACAAAATACTGAGACTTGGACCCTATAGTCCAATGTTTAACCCCATTGAAAATGTGTGGTCTGTGGTGAAAGCTTATGTTGAAAAGAGAATTATCAAAAAAGTTATCAAGTATTATTTACACCAGAAACGATTTAACCATCAAAAAATATAGAGTAAGAGCCTTAGAAAGCCTCATGGAAGAAGGTTTGCAGACAGTCACACCAACAACAACAGTTCCTGCTGCTCTTAACTTAGAAAATATGCAATACTAATAAATTGCTTCTAAAATATTTTGTATTAAATTATTTTTTTAAAATTAAAAAATTAAATTCTCAAATTCAAATTTACTATTCTCAAGTTGAAGTTTACTATTCCCATATTGAAACTGAAAAGGTATAGTATGGGAGAATTCTTGTAGTAGTCGTTTTGATGTAGTTTTTTGTTGTTTTTTTTTTAAATATTTATTCTATTGGCTCGAATCAAGCTACAGAGTTGCTTACCTTATTTAATCTTAAAATAATGGGGGGGGGGGCGTATGTGTCTGTTATTCATAAAATAAAAGGTAAATACTTACCGAGAACATTATGATCATGAAAATGTCGTTCACCTTCACTTTTATCTGGAAACAGAGATATCCCTGGTACAAGATATTTATTTTCTTTAGGAATTTGTAGTAATTTCGCCATTCGAGAAATATCCCTGTGCAATAAAAGTGATTCTTGACGAAGTTCTTCTGCTTTAAGGCCCTACACAATAATAATATTAGTAAGTAACTAAAGTAAACATTTTTTCTTATTCACATATACCTGCATATAGGAATGTAGTCTGTACATAAGTGGACCCTGTTTAACAGGATGAAGAGAAATTGCGTTATGTACTTCTTTACGTTTAAGGTTTCCAGTAAATGCTTGTTTTCCACTTGAATTATGTCGCAATATGTATTGCATCTAAGTAGAAGTATTTTGTTTTTTCATTATACCTCAGTAAAACAAGCATCCAACCTCGCAATGGAAGCGAACAAGCTGTAAATTGGTATAAACCTTTGCTTGGGCATTCTAAAGACTGGGAAAAAAGTCTCATATAATCTCGTGTCTGCGCCACTAGATATTCAAAGTCAAAGGTCGCGAAATTCGGGTTTTTTCAATTATCTAGTTTTCTATGGAAAATACGTTATTCAAGGTCATTATGAAACTCGTAGATTAGAAAATTACCTACAATTTTCATTTCAAGCATTTTTTTTTGTATCTGTAACCGTTTTCGAGGTACAGCGCGGAGAGAGCAAGCGCGCATCCGTATACAGGGGTATATAACTTATAATGCTGTGAACGCGGGTCCAAGAATTTTATTTTTTATTTATTTATTATTAAGACCAAATACAAAATGGCGTATTTAAAATTAGTCTTGTTCGTCATCGTCTTCGTCATGCGGTTGCCCAAAGTCAATGTCGACATCATTATCATCGTGCTCGATATCCATTGCTATGTTTCCATGAGCCAGAGTTGAGTTAGGATTGAGTTAGCGTTAAGTTTTGCTGGTTGAGTTAACTCGATGCTGTTTCCATGAACGACTTGAGTTGAGTTGACAAATGAAATATTTCATACAAAGTAGCCGGATTTGTGTTGGTTAAAACACACATCCGCACTATTATAACTAATACTTAGACAAAATCCAACTCAACCCGACTGGTTTCGTGGAGTTAACATGGATTGAACGAAACTCAACTCAATTCGCGTTTCCATGAGCATTAATTCGGATTCAATTTGAATTGAACTCTGCATGGAAACATAGTACATTACAGTATTTCGTCAATTTCGAGGACTTCATGCACGCTGTTCCCATCGGAAACATTTGGTACTAATGGGACATTGAGGCATGCTTGGCCGTTACACTTGCCACGAACTGTGGAACATAGTAACCCTACTTTTCTACATCCACAATTTACGCCATAGCCGTTCTTGCAATTACAAAAAATCATATTCAACAATTCTTCCGGTGCTGGTGTCAATAACGTCGTTATCGGCTGTAAAAGCTCATTCTGTGAAATCCACCCCTATTCCTCAGGTTGCCAATCTTTTACCAACCAAGTTTGGATCTGGAAGTAGACACGATAGATGTGTTGTTGAGCTGCGCTTGTGAGTGGAAGAAACGATAACTGTACCGGTCTGTTAAGTATCGTTGCTTTTAAAAATTGAATATGTCTATAATTATCGCGTCGTATCGAACAAAAATGATACTTTCTCTATCATCCTAAATAACTATGTCAACAATTTGCAAAATCATTTCGGTTTAAATATTGATGTTGTATTCGACGGATACTCAGCCTATAGTAAAAACATAAAAGCAATGGAACAGTTGTGACGATCCGCTGCTCTTTCAACATTTTATGAAATTCGTTTTGATGGAACAATGATTGTGCCGACTATTCAAGAAAAATTTTTAACCAACAAATGCAATAAAAAAACTATCATTGAAATGCTTATTGAGCAACTAAAAACTGCAAACAATGCTACAAAACAAGCCAGAGATGATGCTGACGTCCTTATCATCGAAACAGCCATTGAGGAATGGGGTGGACTTTACAGAATGAGATTTTACAGCCGATAACGACGTTATTGACACCAGCATCGGAAGAATTATTGAATATGATTTTTTTTCAATTGCAAGAAAGGCTGTGGCGTAAATTGTGAATGTAGAAAAGTAGGGTTAGTATGTTTCACAGTTTGTGGCCAGTGTAACGGCCAAGCATGCCTCAATGCCCCATCAGTACCAACAGGCGCGTATCCCGACTTGCAGCCTAGGGGGGTCACAACTAAAATGTTCGAGGAAGAGGAAAAAGTCGGAATAAATCGCTTTTAAAATTTATTTTTAATTAGTTTTACGTTATATCACAAATTCCAATTTTTAGTTTGATTTGGAAAACCTATCGATAATATTATCCACATCAATGTCGATCTAAAGGTGGACATTAAGGACTTATAACCAGATACGCCTTCTCGTGCAGAGATTGTAGAAAAAGATGCTGATGCAAGCGATTCTGTCACGGGTGAAGTAATTGACTGAGAGTGAGTCACATTTAAAGGAATGAGAAAAGGAGTGCATGATATGTTACTGACTATTTCTTCTGATGGAAGCTTAACTGATCTTACTTTCTTCTGAAAAAAGTTGTCAATGGTCTTATCTTACACTTTCGCTACTATTTCTGCTTCCATCGCTAACTGATATATCAAGTTGATCCTTCTCCTACAAATTAAAAGTTAACGTGAAGTTAAATTAAACAGCACTACTTGAATTAATACGAAAGTACAAGCAAAGCAACGTCAACTACCGCAGAGGAAAGCGAATGGATTTTATTTTTATAGTTTTGCCGTAAAAATTCTGTATAAAAATTTGAAAGAAAAATTTCCAAGTAAATTTCTAACAACAAAATGTATGATAGCCAAAGCTCATAAATAGCTTTCTCGACCAAGACCAGCTAAGACACTTGAATCAATATAACTCTTTGGAACCATGGTTGGCCACCAGTAGTACACGAAAAATCTAAAGAAAAATGTCAAATATTTCTAAGAAAACTGAGTGCTTGTGCCCTTGTCCGAAAGAGTGAACCACCAGAATTAATCCACCAATTCGTTTGAACTGTTTTCGGTTCATTAAAACTCTTAAGAACAATTTTGCAAGTATATATTTCTAAGAAAACTTTAATGCTTCCCTACGAACGTAAAACAGTTGAACAACTTAGGCCAGTGTCGCCATGAAAAATTAACGGGTGGCTAGACGTTGATTGCATGGAACTAGAGTTTTACTGGAAGAACCCTAATTTAAAATTCGTTAAGTCAGTTTTTATGCTTCTGTTGCGAGCTCTTCACAAAGTTGTCCTGTTACCGATTTTATCTCGGAAAATCAGATAGGTTAAAAAAAAAACATTTATGATCGCTGACCAATTTATTAGAAACAATAACACTTTGAAATCTCGAAATTGTGTTCTGTTTCATCTATAGGAGTAATTGGTGCAACAAAAATATAAAAGCATCATAATAACCGGGCTGCTAAGCATTGCGTGCCTTTTTCTAAACAATCTAATAGTAAAATAAATATGTAGTATGTATTCCAAAATTACTTACCATCCTGTGATAAGTGTGATAATACATAAAACACAAGAAAATTCTAAGAAAATCGCAACTGTTTCAAAGACGAAGAGCTACGAGCGAATGACTATTATACCCACTCCAGACTCCACTATTACTATTCAAAAGAAGAAAAACAAACGCCCAGCCCAGCGCTAGCTGTCGTCGCAGATTGGAAAAGTGCGTTACAGCACCAGCATTAATCTCTGGCGACAACTACACATTGTGTCCGTACCATACGAAAATCATCCTGTTAAACTTTTAAAACTCACTCTACAATCCAGCACCACATTCAATCCATCGCGAAGGTGAGGTGGTGCTTTGGGGAAGGTCCCCCCGTGACCCTCCCCCTGTATACGCGCTTGAGTACCAAATGATTCCGCTGGAGACAGCGTGCATGAAGTCCTCGAGCTTGGCAAAACAACTGTTACGGATATCGAGGACGATGATAATGATGTCGACATTGACTTTGGGCAATCGCATGACGAAGACGATGACGAACAAGACTAATTTTAAATACGCCATTTTGTATTTGGTCTTAATAATAAATAAATAAAAAATAAAATTCTTGGCCCCGCGTTCACAGCATTATAAGTTATATACGCCTGTATACGGATGCGCGCTTGCTTTCTCCGCGCTGTACCTCGAAAACGGATGCAGATACAAAAAAAAAATGCTTGAAATGAAAATTGTAGGCAATTTTGTAATCTACGAGTTTCATAATGACCTTGAATAACGTATTTTTCATAGAAAACTAAAACCCGATTTTCGCGACCTTTGACTTTGAATATCTAGTGGCGCAGACACGAGATTATATGAGACTTTTTTCCCAGTTTTTAGAATGCCCAAACAAAGGTTTATACCAATTTACAGCTTGTTCGGTACCATTCCGAGGTTTGCCACTTTTTTGGCCTTATTTGACTAGGCTATTATTATTTAATCATTTTTATACAGTGTACACCAACACGTAAATACCTCGTAATTCCATGTGCATGGTATTCCAGCAAATTTCTGTACACATCGTCCAACTTCAACATCTTCATGAGTGCTATACAAATTTTTTAAACACGTTGGAATATGTGGAGCAACTATCATTATATACGGCTAATAAAAATAAGCATTTCAAACAAAACGAAATCAATTATAATTTACCTCGACGTAATGTTTCTCTACTTAAAATTACACCTGGTCCACCCATACAAAAGTTTTCATCAAACTCTAATGAAAGTAATCCAAACTCTTCACTATTTCCCTTTCCTGCTTGACCTGAAATTATATTTTTTTTTTATTTTGCAATAAAATTTAACAGATTTCCATGAGTTATGAAATTCTTTTAAGTTCAAACCTATAAATTGAGGTTTCGAGCTGTCTATTGATCTTAAAAATCGTTCTAACTTTTCTGCATTGATATAAACATCATCGTCGGCTCGGATGAACCATTCAAACTTATCAATAAAATGTTCGTACATGTAGTAAAGCATCATAAACGATTTCTTTTGCGGTGGATATCTATCGTCAACATTTCGCAGTCCAATAACAGGCAACGTTTCAGAAGTTGAACCCTCCGAACTGAAAAATGCAATATGCCCTGGAACTTCCTTACCCCATGTATCGTAGACAGCTTTGGCTCGTCCTTTTAAGAAATTTTTCGCCGTCATAACTCCAACGAAGACGAGATTTTTTTGTGAATTGTAAATTGAATCTCCTGCTGACATTCCGATAATTTCTAAAGGACCTTTTTACGAGAAAATAGTATGTTTTTAGAAACAGTTTAATTATTAATTTGTTATAAAATTTGTTCTTACTTTTTTCTTGCGATGGCTTTAAACTGCATCGTTTTACGAGTTCTAGAGCGCGATAATTTTTGAAAACAGTCCCAATACAGAGACCTATTGCAATTCCAAAACATGCAAAGATTACAGTTTTCCGGGTAGACATAGAATGCGATATCATCCTGAAATGTTGAGGTGTTAGCATTATTTTATATTAAGATTTAAGAGACCAGAATGGCGGACACTTAGGTAAACATTTCCATACATTGCCGTATCTGTTTCTGACTTTATTAAATGTTCGACAAGTCTTTAAATAATAAGTTCTAGTAAATACCAGTTTTAAAAAGTTAGGCTAAATGTCGAAGACTCTAAAAAATTGAGATTGAACTAAAAGTTGGCGACCTTCTCTCATATAAGACTAGTGCTATGATCTATGTATCGTGAAATGATGGTTCAAAATCGATTTGATTCAACAATGACGAATTTGGATTTTCGAACAAGGACATGATTTGTATAATAGCAGAGCAACGCAGATCTTGGAGTTCGGGAAGCGAATGCAGATGGCGCAATACAAGAGCAGAAATTCTCCGAGATGTAAAAGCTTTGTGTACTACAGTAGAAATCCAGGCTAAGAATGAGCTCTATACGCAACTGAATTAGGTGTTCGATTGCATTGCATAATGATGGGTGATACATAAATTTCAAGTCGGTCTCAGCAAAACTGGTTTTGGAAATGTTATCGGATTACAAGATATGACCCCAAGCAGTAACGGTAATGGTGATTTCTTTATAGAATTTTATAACTTTCAACAGGTTGTAGGTAGGGTTTTTTTTTAATTACAAAAGCACCGACAGGCACATATCTATCCCTGGTAAATAAATATCTTAGAAGACTTCTGAAAGCTTTTAGGGAGTATATATTGGAAAGAGTCATTCATTACCTTGTTCTAGTTAGCTTAAAGATTTGCAGAGTAAGGAACGCGAAGCACAAAATTTTAATAAAGATATAGAGTAAGAAAAAGGCTACTTATTGTTTCACAAGGTTATTTTAATATATAAACTTACTTATGTTGTCTTGGAGACTTTAATCTTCCTGATATTCGTTGGAGCTGGTTAGAGGAAGATAAGTGTCTTATGACCACCAATATATCATCATTAATTGGTTGTAATTTAGTTCAAGTAAACTCCCATTCTAATTTCCTAGGCAGAATTTTAGATTTAGTAGTATTCTTAAGTGCTGAATTATTTTGTAATGTCAACGAAGTTTTAATCCCTCTTTCTTCGAAGCCTGATTTACACCATAAACCTATCACCATTAATATTAGCTTCTATAATTTTGCATATTCAAATATAACTAATATTTTTGTTTATGATTTTCTTAAAGCTGATTATAAGAAATTAAACGAATTCTTTATGTCAATTGAATTTAATGAATTGCTAGATTTTGGGCAAGTAAATGATTTGAATGCTTTGTACATAAAATTTTTGAATGTAGTTCATACAGGCATTAACAGTTTTGTACCTATTTCTAAAAGATCAGAGAACAAACATCCCCCATGGTTTAATCGGGGACTTCTACTAAGGTTAAAGAATGCAAAGAATAAGGCATATAAATTGTTTAAAGCAAACAATACTTCAGAAAATGCATCTAATTTAAAACGTCTAAAGCGGGAATATGAATTTTTACATAGGTACGTTTTTAAGAAATATATTTGATCTGCTGAAAGAAATATCAAACCGAACAGTAAAGCTTTTTGGAAATTTATTAAAAATAAGAGATCTTCTTCTGGATTTCCTATTCAAATGGAACTTGATAATGTGATCTCAAACAATTTACAAGAAAGCTGCGACTTATTTGCTGACTGGTTCGAATCTGTTTATGTTTCAGATCCCTCTCTTTCCCTCTACTCTATTTGGGATACCTCTGATGCTGCTATTGATCTTGGTTCCATTTCTTTGGATCTTAATGAAATTGAAAACTCGCTCAGCTCTTTAAACAATGATGTTGTTTACGAACATGGTTTAGTTCCTAATATTTTACTAAGAAACTGCAATGCTACTCTCGCACCAGCTTTAACAATAATTTTTAATGTTTCACTTAAACTAGGACTTTTTCTAGACCAGTGGAAATTTTCTTTTATTACTCCCATATACAAAGCAGGTTCTCGGCATTCCATTAAAAACTACAGAGGAATTGCCAAACTTCTACCTATTCCCAAGTGTTTTGAAAGCATAATAACGAACAGGATGTATTTTCACGTAAAAGAAAAGATTTGTTCCCAGCAACATGGCTTCGTGAAGGGTAAGTCCTCAACAACTAATTTGGTATTATTTAAAAATTTTTGTATTAACGAAATTGAAAATGGTGCGCAAGTCGACGTTTCTATACTGACTTTGTTAGTGTTGCTTTTGACCGGGTAAATATTGATCTACTTGTAATGAAACTGCATGCCTTCGGGTTTCACTCCTCCCTTCTTAAGTGGATTAATTCGTACTTAAGTAATCGCTCGCAGTGTGTAAAAATGGATTTTGTTAAATCTCGTAAATTTATTATTAAATCTGGGGTGCCTCAAGGCAGTCATCTTGGCCACCTGTTGTTTATTATTTATATTAATGATGTGGTTAAACTATTTTCTTTCGCTAAATGTCTTTTGTACGCTGATGACCTAAAAATTTTCTTGCCAATTAGAGATCTAGCAGATTGTCTACATCTTCAAAATGACCTAGATAAACTTCTAGTTTGGTGCTCGTTAAATGGTTTGGAGCTCAATCCTAGCAAGTGTAAGAGCTTCAGCTTTTATCGTTGCATTAATCCTATTTTGTTTGATTATGTGATTAAAGACATTACTATAGACAGACCCACTGAGATTAAAGATCTTGGTATCATTTTTGATAACAAGTTTAACTGCTCTTTACATGTTGACTATGTCACCTGTAAGGTATTTAAAATGCTTGGTTTCATTAAGCGTAACTGCACTGTTTTTCAAGACCCTTACACTTTAAAAGCTTTGTATGTTTCACTAGTTCGCTCCATATTGGAGTATTCCTCTGTTGTCTGGTGCCCTTATACTGCTTTACATATTAAACGCATTGAATCTATACAAAGATCATTTACTCGCTATGCTTTGCTCGGGCTTAACTGGGAAGTTGGTCTTCCCTCATACGAGGCCAGGTGCCAGTTACTTGGGCGCGCTCCAATCTTTAGAGTCTCGTAGAAAGGCTTTCAGTATTATCTTTGTCAGAGATGTTTTCTGCTACAAGATTTGCTCACCCGAATTGATTGCCTTATTCAAAATTTATGTGCCTGGCTTTTCTATTCGATCTAGAGATTTATTATATATTCCTTCTCATAGAACTTGTTACGGTCAGTATGAACCCATCACTCACTACTCTCGAAACTTTAACGCTGTTTGTACTTTCGTAGATCTTACTGATGAACGTAATAGTTTCAGAAATACTATAATGCAAATTTATAGATAATTACGTCTTTAGACATTCTTTACATTTATTTTTTATAGAACATATTTATATCGTTTTGACTTAATATTAAGTTAGTTTTAATGTTTAGTCTGTAGGAGTTTTTTCTCTGTAGACCTAAATAAATAAATAAACGCGTTTCGATAGCTAAGCTACCATCATCGGTAATCTTTATAAACTGTGAAACAATTTCAATAGACAGTAGAAAAAATATAATAAAGGGGCATAACTCAAACATCAAGTGCCAGTTACTGATAAAAATCTATTCAGAAAAATGAATGTTGACTGAAATAGTATCTGCTATCAATAGATTTAATCTAGCAAATAAAAAAGAGCCATGCTCTATGGGTGCTTCTCCTGAATTCATCAAGCGGTCCTTATACAAATGCATAAAAAGAGACTCCCAAGGTCTAGTTTCTGTTTATTCGATTCAGCCTTAATTAGAATTTGAAGTCAACTAAGTGAAGTTCATGGTTCAAATTATTCAAAATATGATGTGCGACACTTGATCTATTACTTTCATTGTTTACTATGTGTCTATTGTGTTCATGCCATCTCATTTTAACCGCTCTCGATGACTGGCCAATGTATATAGAATTACATGAACAATTCAAGGAATATATACCACTTTTATCCAGGGGATCAACTATATCTTTGGTTCTGCAAAGATGAGCGCCAAGTTTATTCTTAGACACTGAAACAACCTGTTTTCGGTTTTCTTAAAGATATTCTTAAGTTTCCCGGTAATTGCTGGATGATATGTAATCACAGCTCTCTTAACCTCATTCTTCTCACAATCACTTTTCAAAGTAGTGATGGTACGTATCCACTTATTTTGGTTTATTTTTTGTATGATTGTGTCAAATTTTTTAGGGTTATAGCCATTTATCGAGGCAATGTCCTTGATATATAACTCGTTTTTGTAGTCAAAGTCAGTCATGGGAATATTCAGCAATGCGATGGATCATTTAGTAAAAAGCAGACATTTTATGTTGGTAGGAGTCGTTGGAACCTGAAGTTATAAATCTCTGCGTGCTAGTAGGTTTTCTATATATTGAATAAAATGAGCTGGTTGTTGACTCTTTTAATTAAAATATCCAGAAAAGGAAGACTTTTACTTTGTTCTATCTCATAAGTAAATTTAAATTTTAAGCTGAAAATTTGATGGACAGTATCAAAGCATTAGTTTTCACGGAGAAGCTCCTCCGAAACGTAGATCAGCTACCAGTGCCCGAGTTTGTTGTACACAGATAGGTAAGTCAAAAGGAGTCGACAAGAACGGATCATCGATGAAACTTAATAAATAAGTATACCCAAGATGAGTCCTTGAGAACAGCTTAAGATCTTTTGAAATGAATATTGTCATGTTATAGTCGCATGTAGGCAAGACAGTACCATCTCAAGTTACTGCCCTGACATCTAGCCCTCAATAGCTGTCAGAGGAATGAAAAAATATGTGAGAGAATAGGTAAATCGGACCAAGCGAGATACCGAAAAAGGAAACGGGAGGCCTTGTTTGGATCATAAATCGGAGAAACGTGAATAAGGGTGGTGATAAAAAGAAGACAAGTTGAATCAGAAAACATTGTAAACTAAGAAGAAAACCAAGCAGATATTTTTTTTATCTTTCCAGGACAGTGAAGAAACAAGAAAAACGGAAGCCATCAGAAAAAAGAGATTTAAAAAAAAAAAACAAAAAAAAAAACAAGGGAAATAAAGAAAGAAGGAAAAAGAAAACTCGCCAGCCGAAATTGACAGAAGAAAAGTGGAGAAGGAAACGTGGGGGTCCAGCAAAAAAAAAAAAAAACACATGCGGCCCCTTGCAGCTAAGTACCCTCTGAAAACTATATTTCCACAACGCATAATGATACTAATTTACCTTACTATAATATTGCGAAACTTCATGGTGGAGCACAACATTTTGTTTGTGAGTGTAATTTTAAGTGAAAACTAAAAATTTTCCCACAATGGAGTAGTGAACAAGCCAGTTAAAGATTTTTATTAGATATTTTGGCGGCGGAAGCCCCCATAATTGTAGACAGTGTAACTCCATGTGGGGGGCCTAAAAGACAAAAACACGAGAAAATTTTAGTTGTAAGTTGGTTACTTACACTCTGACTTGGCGGAGTCCTATTGGAGCCCGGGCGAAGCCCCATAAATTTGAGCGCAGTTTTCAATTCAATTCTTTTGAAAATTAGCCCTATATGTATGTATATGCGTGAATTACGAGATCGCGTGAAAGACACTACGGGACATTAAATATCAGAACCCTCTTACATTTAGGAGTCGCGCCTTGTGGAAATAGTGTATAAAATGACCACGAAATATTATGCAAAAATTACAAAAGGGCTATTACTTTTCATTATTCAGTCAACAGTCCACAGCATCGCCATTTTTTTTTTTTATTATTAAATAATGAAATATTATATTCAGATTATCTAAGGCCCATAACATTTTGGTTATTAAGTCAACTTTAGTACAAGTTTCTAGGAAATAATTACCAATCTTTTGTTTACATAAAAAAATATTATAAAGAGGGCGCATAAGGGCATGGCCACAACAGCGCACCGCACCAAGCACCGTACATCGCATCGCCCTGAGCTTAGTGTGCGATGATAAAATTTATCCCTTATCTCAAATAGAAATGGCCACAGTGGCGCACCGCACCTTGCGTCGCCCCCCGCACCAACCATGGCACTGAGCTTAGTACTGCACACAGGAAATGAGTTGTTATTTATTTTGTGCGGTGCGTTGGTAACATTTATCCCGACGGGGGTGAATTTAATAGATTTAACGATGTTTTAGTAAATTTTCTTCTGTGGAGTACCTTGGTAATATTTATATCGAGTAAATTCAGTAAATTTATATATGACAGTAAAATATGAATCCTCATCGTCCTGCTTTCATGGATGAGAAAAGAGAAAAACTGTAACACCTAACGTGAAAGGAAAATACTCTCAAGATGCGGATAGGGAAAGATATAGATGACAACATCACATTTTTTAATAGTCTGCTAACATGTTAGATCATTAGCTCCTTGGCAAAAGATAAGACTTCGAAATAAGGTTATGCAACTTCTCGTGAAAGAATTTCATGAGGAGCCTAGTAAGTGTAACCACCCCTGGATCTTGTCTTTCAGCCAAATGCCAAAAGGGCCGTGTGCAGATTGAGCTCATGGGGATGATGGGAGGACTGCTGGACTGGCTCTTCTTATTACTCTCTGACGTATGGGCTAGACTTGCAAAACCCTCTGGCCAGTATGCCACTTGATGCGATGGTACCTGAGCTTCGTTTTGGGCGTCGCTTATCTGTGAACTTTCCTGTAAGGGAATCGTGGACTGAGGAAAGTGCCTTATCGAGCCTTCCCAGATCCGCCCTAAATATTTTCACATTTTCACTAATGAGGGAGCTGGGGCAGGGCAGGTTTCTACTTTCCTGAACTTGACATTGGAATGGAGTACTCACTTGGTAGCCACACCACTGTCTTCCAGGCTTATGTACTTCTCTTACAGTTAATTTAAAGAATTCCGCTTACTAGCTTCACACAAAATGTCGTCCTCTTCAGAGGAACTGCAACTAGAGTATTGAATTCTGTCTATACTCGTTAACGAAAACTGGACTGCGCTTTCGCAAGATCTTAACTTACTTCAGAACTGAAATCTTCGAGGTTGCTTTAGGCAATGTGCAGTGTTTCACTGTGGCCATTAATTCCGCGATGTGTAAGGAGCGATGTGCTAGGGAATGATGGGTATTGTGCTGTGCTATGTGCGGTGCTAGGTGCGGTGCGGCGTTGTGACCATGCGCTAAGGGCTCTAACATTTTGAATATTGAGTCAAATTTAGTATAAGCTTCTAGTAAAGCCCTATCAGACCCTAGGCAGTCATAAAACTCTTGTGAACTTGAATTATAAAGCCATTGATGGTTTACCTTATAAAAGACCGCTGTCCATTAGACCGCCAAGAATGAAATGAAAGTATACAGTCTTAGGAGACTTACATTTTGAGGGAGGAACTACATGTCGTAGGCCGCGTTTCGTTTAAGACAAATCCATACAACATAGATCTCACCACAGTCAGGGAGTCTCGTTGTGTTAGAATTATGATAAGAATTAAGAAACCATATGTGTTTGGATCAGCATAAATTATAACGTATAGAGCTCCGGGGGTGAATTTAAGTGCTAACAAATATTATATTTTATCAAGCCAACAAATGCCAAGAAATTGTTAACATGAATCTGTAGAAAGGTTTCTTTTGTCTTCTCCTTTCGGGGTCTTTTCTCTAAAGGCCATCGTAACCATGTGCCAGCGGTGTCATGGGAAGCCGCCGGGGATGGCACAAGGATCATGACATCCGATCCTTAGAATAAACGTCAGGTGAGCGGTGTACGTGGTCCCTTCAGGACCGGTAAGTGGTGTGTTTTTTTTGTCAATTTTAGATCTTCGTTCTGACTCTCAGGCACGAATTTCTTTTTGTCTATGGTAGCGTGACAGCTCATCACTCTCCGGCCATAGTCGAGGTGCTAGTGTGCCGACCTGCTATCAGCTGTTACGGAGTGATCTGTCAGCTCAAGCTGAAACATAGGACTTTACGTTCTTCGGCCATCCGTCTTACATTTTACCATAACAGTTGACTTCACAGAAAAATTACATGTTGTGCTCAGAGGTTGCTACTTTATTTTCTTAAGGGTGCGTACATTCAGCACTTCTATTTTTACTAGTCATATTGAGTGATTCATGATCTTATCAATTCGGAGTATGCTAATGATATTTGCTTGTTTTGAGTGACTCCGTATAGGAATACCAGGTAAATGGATTGGGGCAGAATCTACTGAAAGTATAGACCAAATTTGGCTCTGAGGTTGTGGTGGAACGAAAATCTTTGTAAAAGTTGCTGAAGCCAAAATATTTAAAATCGAGAAGGTAAAATGCGCAATTTTAAAACTTTGGATCAAGATGAAATCTTCCCCTCGGGAAGAATAGTTAAGGTTACCTTCATTCTGAGGCTTGAAACAGCGTGCATGTTGAATTAGACCAGGACTGACAGCGGTCCATTTACTTATTATGGTCATTCACTGCGGATTGTGGGTAATTTACTTTAGGGGTATCGATGGATATTAAAGGGAATCTTAATAGGTCTATTCCGATTCGTTGTGCGCTAGCCAAAACAAAGAGTGTTAACCGTGGAATCAGGTAGTCAGAGTCATTGTGGAGAAGGACTGTACAGAAGGTGACGTATTTTTTTGCATGATAGTTGATTCCCTTATCATTTCGTTAAAAAATGAGGGATATTCAATAGAAGCATATGCGAATGATCACCAGTTCCACCTGAGGCCACTTGTGCATTCATTGACTATTGAAGACTGCTATGAACATTTTATTACAGATTTTAATGCCTTCGCCCAATGTGTAAGAAATTTTGGAAGTAAATGGAGTATGAAATTAAGAGTAGTCATCTGGATGTCTATATTGATAGTAAGACTCATATCTCAAAATATTACGAGCTCCATATGTTGAACGATTAGGGCCATTTAAGGTTTTACTTAACTTACAGTCCCTGAAACTAAACAGTTTAGCAAAGGTCAGGTCTGTTTAACAGAATTCGAAGATAGAGGGAAGAGAGAGAGAGAGAGAGGAGGGGGTGGGATGAATTGTAAATTTTTACCGCTCAAGGTAGTGAAAGGTAATACTCTGGCCTATATACTATATAATGCTTTGTTACCAGAACAGTGCTACAGATGCCGATCCTTGCTGAGCGTTTAAAGCGTGGAATCGTTAACTGAACATATAATTCCTTCGGGCAGGCCATGGTCAACTCTTTCACTGATAAACCAGCCGCCAGTGCTGGTGTTTTTTTTTCTTGTACATGGAATTGGGATAGTGTAATCGCTTTGAATGCAAACCACGTCCAACAGAGTTTATCAGGATATTTCTATATCAATTAATTCCTGTGGTCCAAATAAGAGTATTACCAAGTCTGAGATAATATTTAGGTATATTGCAATTCGCTTGATTCGAAATTGCAATCTTATTCCGATTGTTAGCGGTATTGATGTCGTTCACAAACTTTATTATAGAAAAATATTTGCATAGCAACTAAAAAAGTTTTCAAAAGATTCTGCGTATGGTCTACATTTTACATTCTGTATTGTTTTTTTTTTTTTTATACAATCTCAATTAGATTTTGATATATTACATTTGTACTAGATTTTAATATAATTTTGTATATCGGCACATTCATATTCTATACACAATTACATAATTCCATGAACATAAATGCGCGATTATAGATTCGAGTCAAGCGAACGGTATTGTGTCAGAATCCCATCTTTTGAGTTGTTTCTACAAATTTTTATTCAACAGGAGTCTTATGATTCATAAGACCTCTACAGGGTGATTATTATTATTATTAAAAATAGAAAAGAGTAATTGTTCCAGTATTGAGTCCCTAGGTAGCTCATAATTTATTTGGATTTTCGACCTGCTATCTTACCTAACATACTAAATATGACTAGAAAAGCGGAAAATTTAATTTCTGCAGATTGGTGCGAAGACAGCTCTGCTCTGTATAATAAATAATTGTTAATAAAAAAACATTTACTAAACTATCATTTATTCGAGATGTTCTTTAGAGAGCACTTCTGGAATCTATCTTCGTTCTTCATCTTTCTTTTCTCTTTAGCTAGAGCTAATCAAAAACTCAAAAACCTTTCTATCATCGTTATGGCCTGTTAAGTATGGGTTAGTACTGAGGTGATAAAAACAACTTTTTTGTTTTTAAATAACAACGTACAAATGCTGTCTTAGAAGCTATTGGGCATAGTAAAGGGTTTTCCAATAAGAGGTGATATTTTAATTAGCCCACTATTTCGGTAGATGTCACTTTTGGAGCTGTCATTTTTTGACATTTGACATGTAGAAACTACGCCATTAATAAAAATGGAACCAAACACGATTCAACAACGCATTGAAATTATTAAAATTCACTATAAAAATGGTGAAAATGTGGCAGAGACGGTTCGTAAAACTCGAATATTTTTGGGTCGTCGTGAAGCACCTTGTCGGACCGCAATACAGAAATTGGTAGAAAAATTCGAGCTGTCGGGACAAGTTAGTGATGTGAAGAATAAAACCCGTGCACGTCGCTCAAGAACAGCCGAGAATATTGCTGCTGTAGCCGAAAGTGTTGAAGAAAACCCAGGTTTGTCCATTCCTCGTCGTTCTTTGGAATTAGGCATTCCACAAGCGTCATTACACCGTATTTTGCATAAAGATTTGGGTCTTAAGGCTTATAAAGTTCAGTTAACACAAGAACTCAAGCCGGCCGATCATCAACAACATCGAGTCTTTGCTGATTGGGTCCTTGAAATGCATGAAAATGATCCGGAATTCCATCGAAAACTCATCTTGAGTGATGAGGCCCATTTCCACCTCGATGACTTCGTCAACAAGCAAAATTGTCGCATCTGGGGCTCGGAAAACCCAAGAGTTATTGTTGAAAGGCCTCTCTATCCTCAACGTGTGACTGTTTGGTGCGGTTTATGGTCCCGCGGGGTCATTGGACCTTACTTTTTCGAAAATGAGGCTGGAGCAACAGCTACGGTGAATGGATTGCGCTATGGACAGATGATTAATGATGTTTTATGGCCGGAATTGGATGGTATTGATCTGGACAACGTTTACTTTCAACAAGACGGCGCTACGTGCCATACAAGCAACGAAACCATTGATCTTTTACGGGAAAAGTTTCCGGACCGTGTTATCTCTCGAAGAGGTGATCACAATTGGCCACCGAGATCTTGTGACTTAACACCTTGCGACTTCTTCCTTTGGGGCCACGTGAAAGAGAAGGTCTACGCCAACAGCCCAGCGTCGATTCAAGACCTCAAAGATGGAATTCGTGAGGCTATCGAGGACATAGGGCAGCCACTTTGCGATTTGGTTATGGAAAATATCATGAAAATGATATGGTCCTGTAGGCGTGGTCGTGGTGGTCATTTGGCTGATGTTATTTTCCATTATTAACGGCATACCTTCCTCTTTATAATGAAATAAAGATCCGATCATTTATCTCAAAAAATGGCATTTTTCTTTGAATATCAAAATAACACCTCTTATTGGAAAACCCTTTATGTAGGTACTATTGCTATTTATCGGTTTTACTCTATTAAAAATGTGCCTATGAGTTTCGACATCTTTGAATGACCATTTTTTCGTTCCATCACTCCATTTCCCTTCTTGCTGTGTAAATTAGAACTTCAAATATCGCTCCTGTTAAGACGTGTTGCTCTAAAAATAAAGTTCCTTCCGTCCGGACCACTATATTTCAAACTACTTATTCAGTAGCTCCTTCTGGAGCAAGATCCCATCTGACTTGAAGTAACCGCTCCAAACCGAGCCTAGAGTTTTCAATTATCCCAACAAATTCTACGCTCCATTTGTAGTTAATTTTTGTGCTCACAAATACTTAATATGACTTTTCAGAAAGCAAATTAAAATAAGGACTTAAGGAGACTTAAGGAGATCTAGTGGACAGTAAGGGGAGATGTATTGGCGGAAGATTATTATATCCGATACTCAAATGTACCTACATATATGTATGTAGGACAATTTTTTTTATACTCTAGAATCCTAGATGATGAAATCATAATGTATATCAAGTTTGTAACACATAGAAATAATGATGGTAAGCAAACTAAATTGGACACCCACGCATAATATTAAAATTTATTTTGATTTTTGCATCCATCCGTTCGTCCGTCCGCCTGTCCGTCCGTCATCTGTTCGTCCGCACGATAACTTCACTTATAGTGCTGATAGCTGAATATTTGCACACGGGCTTGTTTTTTTTAAAAAGAGTGAATTTAAGTTCGAAAATGGAACCAATCGTGTAACTCCTTCGTGGGGTTGCCATAGAAAAATCTCGTTTTCACTATATTTTTGAACACTGCCTGAGAAGGCGTTGACAGCTGCATTTCATTTTGGTTCATTGCATTTTCATAGTAATACTAAATAAAGCTTTAAAAATGGACTAAATCGGGCTACCCTTTATTGGTGTTGCCATATAAAAATTTAGGTTTTTTACGTATACTGTAAAAAAGACCAGTCCTAGACGTTTTTATTGTACCGAAAATTTCTTCAGAATATGAAATCCTATGGAATTAGTTATTATCATTTTTACTGTCCCACGAACCATTCTAGAAATATATGGGAAAAAGCACTTCAGAAATCAAACTTCCATAGATCGGTGACTATACAAAATTTAATACGGGCATTCGTCTAGCGTATCATAAGAATTGATCTTAGTCCAATTCTAGCTTTTTTACTTGTTTTAATAAATCTTGGTCTCAGTTGTTCAGTTGGTAAGCGCGCTGACTATCATCCCTGAGGTCATATGTTCAATTCCCACTCGTCTTGGTCCTGTACTTATCCTTCTACCTAGCCTCGCTCCACTTCTACATTTTTCCTTAACTCTCACTAATAAATAATTCTTCAATTGACATGTATAGGTATATCTGTGTTGGCTAAGGAGTGTCTTCGCTTGGTTTTTCTAATAATTCTAAAATTCGATATATCGGTTATACTTAGACAAGCAAAAAATTGTATGCGTGGTAGGGGAGGGGGAAGTCCTAATGGTTTCCGAGATAATGGGACTTAAAGATATTTGGGTATGTTTTCATAGATCACCCTGTAACTTCTGAATGTTTTTATAGTTCGATAGATAGTCGTTATAGCGGTATATAAATTTTGCCCATCCTCCTCTCCGTTTTGAAGTTATGGCTTAACAAAGTTCAAATTTGAATTTCTATTTAACTATATTATTATTTTTATTAAAAAAACATGTTAGCAACACCAATTTTTCATATTGGTTTTAAGAAGCCCAAAAGCTTAGCTTTAAAATGACTCTGTATCCAAATTGCAATCCTTTCTGGTTTTTTTGCACTTTTCCTTAAGGGGAGGTTACCGTTTATGACGATGAAGAATTCATTTTTTTTTACATAATTATCATCCTTAAAGCGTTAAGAGCACGTGGGTAAAAGGATATTTTCATATCTGAAGTATTGTAGAATTCACAGCTTGTTGAGAGCAGAACTGTCCACCGGCTGGAAAACAGTTGCCTGAGTCGCTCGGGGCACGCTTTCTGGGGAGACCTTTTCTCGCTACCTGAGATACCCTCGTATATTTCGGGAAACTGTTAACCTTCAGATTCAGCACAATCAGTTCTTCGAGGAAGAAGAACGGCCTCTATGTATAGTGCTGGAATAGCTGAAGTAAGCTGTCAAAGATTTTTTGAAACGTTAAACTTTATATGAGTTTTTCTGGGAACAACATTTTTTAGCGCGCAGGGCGCTCTACAGTTTCAACGGCTGAAACGATTCACATGAATCTCTGCGCATTTGAAAGGAAATTCAATTTGCGGGGCCATCAGGAAGCGATTTTTGTCAAAAATTGATTTAGAAATTGTTTCTTTTTCAAACGACTGGGAATTTGTTATCCAGTGTTTTTTTTTTTTTGTAAAACGAAAACCGGTAAGGCCTTCCAGATTTTACTTAGTTTAATCATTTTCAATCCTATTTGGTTCGGATGAACTGGCAGAGCTGTGGAGCGCCTCGAGCAGATCAAAACACGTCATGCACGGTTATATTTGATTTGAGCTGGAGCCGCCATTTTGGATATTGTTTTTAAAAATAAAAATGAAATTTATTGTCCATTGATAGAAGAATAAGATACGTTAAAACCCATTTCAAAAAACATTTATTTTATGCCTCTCGACGGTAACCTCCCCTTAAGGCTGAATAAATTTGTAAGAATTTTGTTCCCCTTTTTATTTTCCACAGTTTTTACGATATTGATTTGAGACCTTCGGCAAAATATTAGAAACTCTTCAGTTCAAATGCTACCGGGCCTAGATATTTGAAAAAGATGTTGCGTTTTTATTTTTAAGATTAAAAACTTCAAAAACCCATGTTATTTTCCTCACACCCAAAATAACTTTTTCGTGTATACACCAATTTTTATTATTTTTCGTACATAGGTTTTCCAGACATATTTGTATATGTTATCGGAGCTGTTTTTTCAAATTTGTTAATATTTTTCATGTTATGATTACTTTCATAACAATAAGAATGAGACTGTTCTAACTTGAATAAAATTTATTGCTACACGATTATTTTAACACTAAAATGAATATTGAGGTGATTCTATTCAGTGGTCCAAAAACTGGATTAATCACAAAAGTAGTTTATTTTATAAAAATCAATTTGTAAACCTCTATCGTGATAAAAAGTGAATGATAAAATTTGTTTTTATTCATTTTAATTCTCAATAGCTTTCCGAGATGGCGATAGGCTCCAGTACAAAATTTCAAACATATTTTTCTTATGTGCCCCCAAAAATAAGTATCTATTCTACACGTATGTACATAATGTATATTTACGGCGCGTCATAGCTGCTAGTTGTGTGTGCAACTTTGTTGTTGGAGTGGATTAGGAATGCATTAAGAGAAATGGAAGAATATTTTCTAATATTTTTCGTTTATGGTTTAGTTAAAAAGAGACGAAAGATATTTATTTGGAATATCTTCGACTTATCGTTTTCGCAGTATTTGTAAAAAACCTAAATTTTTATATGGCAACACCAAGAAGGAGTTACCCGATTTAGTCCATTTTTGACATTAAATTTGCTAATATAGTAAAAACATCATGTACCAAATTTCAGCTCTCTATATCGATGCGTTCTCAGGCAGTGTCCAAATATATAGTGGAAAACGAAACTTTTGTATGGCAACCCCACGAAGGAGTTGCCCGATTTGTCTCATTTTCGAACTTAATTTTACTGTTTTTTTTAAAGTCCGTGTACAAAATTTCAGCTCTCTAAGTATACGCGTTCTCGAGTTATCGTGCGCACAGACGGACGGACAGACAGACGGACGGACATGCAAAAATCAAAATAACTTTTAATATTATGCGTGGGTGTCCAATCCATTTTGCTCTACCATCATTATTTCGAGGTATTACAAACGGAATGGCAAACTTAGTATACCCTATAGATTTCATCTAGGGTATAATAACGTTATTTTGTTGCTTTAGGTGTTTAAATAAATATTCCATTAATCAATTTGCGATTTATTCAAAAATCTTAGCACCCCGCCCCATCTTGCGAATTGTGCACCGAGCTGTCCTATTTATGACAGCGGCCCAGCCTTAAGGCGGTGACACATTAAAACCAGAAAGCAGCGACAGAAACAGAAATCCAATATTTCTGCTTTGTCAACCACATTGAAAGCAGAAGCAGAAAGCAGATACTTATCAATTACACGTGTCAGGTGTTATAATTCTTAAAAACGTGATGTTAATTGTTAATTAATTTGTTATTCTTAAAAAATTAATTAATTTTTCCTCCATAGACAATTTGTTTTTCTCGCATTAACACTTCTAAAAGAAAGGACGCCAACAATGAAATACAAATTTTAGTTCTCTTTATATTGGCAGTACTGAGCAGAATCAGAATTTTTTAGATTTGATCAATTTTCAAGTTCTACTTCTGCTGCTATTGCTGCCTCTGCTTTCAATTTGTTAGTGCTCGAACAGTTGCATGTTTTCAGAAAAAAATGTGCTTCTGTCGCTGCTTTCTGCTTTCAATGTGTCACGGTCTTTAAGCACATCTAACGAAAATGGTTGAAAAAGCTCATTCCCAAAAGAAATTGCATACTTTCTGGAACTTACTGAACTTTTTCACTGGAGGCTTTTCATGCATTGAAAGAATTTTTGTGTCCTAACTCATAAACGGTGAAAGATACAAAGTTAAAATAAAATGGGTATTAAAGAAAACAATCTTAGCTTCTAACAAGAGTAAGACAGAAAATAAAATTATAAGGTTGTTTTTGTTTTTTTAGATATTAGGCTTCAAACACAAAAAAATGAACTACAAAAGTTGAAACTTGAAGTTTGGCAGACCATTTCTTCTAAATTACATACTGTGTAGAGGAAGCATTGATACATTAAATCAAAGGGAAGGAGGTTCTCTATAAATTAGCACCTCGTCCATCTTTCTACTGTTTATCGTTTAGGAGATATAACTGTTTAAGAACAAACCTACGGTACACGCACCCTAAGTCTTTTAACCCCTATTATCTCGGAAAGGGTTGATAATGCACCACCCCTGCCATAATTTTTTTTCATTTTTGGATATGACTTATCATCTCCTTCATTATTATCCACCACTTATGAAACACCCTGTGTAACTCTGTAATTGACATTGTGTCTATGCATATGTATATCTCTAAGGTAGCAGTTTGCTAGTAATTAATGATTCTATAATATCTATAATTACTTCTAATGAATGCCTAACCCGTATGCAGCTTGTAAAGAAAAATGTTTCCTTAATTTGTAAGATTGTTAAATCGGTAGACTGAATTAATAAATAAATAAATAAATTAAGATTCATTGAACACTTAATAACTTTCGCGTATTTCTGACTCTTTGGGCAGTTTACATTTTTGCTCCGTATCTGTATCAAGCCCTGGGGTGCAAATGCATTTAAGGGTATCCTGTGGTCAATTTCAATTTCAATTTATTCAAAAACACTATGGTATAGTATACAAGTCTTACAGTCTTTTGAAGTACCATTTAGATACAGGAAATTGATTAAGAAGACTATTAGAAAATTAAAGTTAAGACTAGTGTATAAGTTACCTAACTATGTAGATAGAATTAGGTGTAGAAATTAAGTTGGATTGTACAATTAACTAATATAATGATATAATAAACAATATTGAAATTAGATGGATAATACAGCAAAAGAGGATTATAGATATTTATTTTATTTATTTAAAATAAAAAGAAGAGAAGCAAAAACAAGTTCAAATGAAACAATGAGTAAGAAGTAAGAAATAAAAATTATACATTGCAAAAAATAAAAAAATAAATAAATAAAAAAATAGAAAAAAGAGATAGAACAACAAGTTCTGAATAAAAATAATAAGTAATAACAATAGTAAATTAATCTAAGAAAATATTATTAGAGTGCTAGTTAGAAAATTTATATTATAGGAGACCTAAAATACTAAAGTAGTTAGAAACTAAATAAAAAAAAAAAAGACAAAAATTCAGAAGTTCAGAGATATTATTCTAAGTACAAAATTTATATAGCAAAAACAAACAAAGAGTAAACGATAAAAAATAAGGAAAATAAAATATAAAGTAAAATAAGATGCAAAACAAAAAAAAAGTGAAGATAAAAATGGTGAAAAATTAAAGAAAAAAGTTGAGAAAATAGAAAAATAGGCAAAGCAAAGCAAAACACAAAAAGGAATGCAAAAAGGAAAAAAAAGCTAATAAATCAAAAATAGTATAATTAACTATACAAGAGAGAAACGATCTAAAAGATTGTAGAAAAAACAGTTGAGTTCTAAATTATATACTAAACAAAAGGAGTAGATCTAATTGTAAGATAAAGTTACTGATGTTACAAATGTTAATTGTATACAGTTTTACAAACACTTAGAATTAAACAAAACTTAAAAGAAATAGCCGAAAAGTAGCAGCCCTTTTGATAGCAACACATTATATACATAGTTAATTTTTTTTTCTTGAATGCACTCACACCTCTCACATTCCGGATAGAGTACGGTAAAGAATTCTAGCTTCTTGCCTCTTGAACAAAGTTAGAGGTCTCTTGAACCATTCTACGATAACTGGGAATTAGAATATACGATGGCGGGACGAATTCAGGAGTTGGATGTTATTCGCAAGGTAATCAGGTTGCCCCGTATTAATGAGCTTATGGAGGAAGCGAAGTGACCTGCGCTTTAAGTATAAATCGAGAGTACACCCAACTAGTCTAGTCTTAAAGCCAGAAATGTGGTCGAAGATCGAAGCTTTGATGAGCTTCAGTTTGGTGTTCGTGCTTAGAATTTGTGTGGACAACCAGAGCCTGCGTAGCCCACAATAGACCTTTCCCAGAACCGATCTGACATAATCACATTTCATATCTGCATTGAGCCTAATTCTAAGATTTGTGACTTCATCAACATATGTTAAAGCTTGTTTCCCGAGAAATACGGAGGGGATAGGTCTGGTCAAAGTACTACCACCCAAGATGAGACACTGAGACTTGTCAGGATTAAGAATTAGGTCATTCGCTCAAGACTAGTCATAGATTCTGACAAGATCCTCATTGACTCGCTCCAAGTAATCTTCGAATAACCCAATCAGTTCACTACTGTATAACTGGACATCGTCGGCGTATAAGTGGATGTTGACTTGTTGGATAACACTAGGTAAGCCATTGATATATAAACTGAACAACAATGGTCCTAACATAGACCCCTGAGGAGCGCCAAGAGGTACAGGTAAGAAGTCTAAATCACACTCGTAATAACGAACTTGTTGGCATCTTCCCGTAAGGAAGCTTTTGATCAAGTTAAAAGTCGACTGGGAGAAACCAAAATTATTGAATAACTTCAAGATTAGCCTTGAGTGGTTGACTCTGTCGAAAGTCTTGGATAAGTCAAGTAGCACGAGAATGCCAGCCCTTATTCAGGCTTTTCCGCTGGTCCGTAGTAACCTTTAATATGGCTGTTTCGCAATTGCGATTTGCGCGGAAACTTGACTGCCAGCGTGTCAACATGTTATTTCTTTCCATATATGCTAGGATTTGCCCAAAAGAAGCACAAAATGTTAATAGGGCGAAGATCAGATGTTGTAGCGACTGAAGAATTTTTAAGAATAGGTAAAATCGTAGACAATTTCCAGTTAGTAGGGAAAATAGATGACGTAAGGCAATGAATTAGTAAGTGCAGGATATATTGATCTAAGTAAGGGGAGCAATATTTTTATGAATTTAGGTGAGATTTTATCAGGGCCTACAGATTCAGATTTGACAGAGAATAGTGCTATTACGAGCTCTTGGTAATCGATTCCGTGAAAGAAGAACCAATCGTCATGGTGTTGAAAGTGGTTCAAAGGATGAGCCAATAAAGTGCTATTATGTAAATTAGACGAAGCTACAGGAGATGATACAAAGAACTAGTTTAAATCGTTAGAATCAAAGTTGCCATTGTTCGAATTGCCTTGTCTACCACATACACCAGCTTTTTTCAGATTTCTCTAAAAAATTTTTGCGGAAAGATTTACGTGGAATTTATTGCCATAATAGCGAAGCTTTGCCCTACGAAAAGCAGTGGTTACTGTATTAGGGTACGTGCACAACAAGGCGAGGCGAGGCTATATCAAGAGTTGAAGAAATAAAATGATTGCACGCTGTACTATGAGAGTGTTCATAACAACGCTGTGTCAGCGCGCGATATGGCGATACACCTCGAGGTATCTCACTCGAGAATGAAATTTATCATTTTTTTCGCGAGGTGCAGTGTGCTAATTTTGATATTCATATAGGTTTTTTCTTTGATATAATCGAAGGGTTCTTAACTCATTCTCATATACTGGAAGAATATATTAGGATCACCATGTAAATCTGCATATACATATGTGAATGACGAATTCCCCAAATTCTAATCGCTTGTTATTTATCGGGTAACAAGCAAAACTGCGGAAAGTACACTTATTTGAAAAGTGGCATATAGTTGCATTACTTGACAAACACAGAGTTTCTTCTTTAGAATCTGATTACATAATTTATATGATCTCACTTCGCGATTTACCAAGAAACTCAACGCCTTGTTGGGAGCACTACACCTCGAGGTGTATCTTCACCTCGCCTCGCTCAACTGCCTAGCCTAGGCTCGCCTCGCCCTGCCCTCCAACGCCTTGTTGTGTACGTACCCGGGTAGGTTTATACAGAGAGTGAGTGTACAGCGTTTTGAGTCGACTAAATTGTTTGTAGAAATATTCACGCTCTGCCATAAGAATCCCGATTTTGCAGTGTGCCAGAGAGACGTATTGCACAAAGGTACGTATTTATCGAACAGATAGCTGTAAGGCAGGTCAGAGCACTCCTGAATTAATCTATTCATGTCCAAATTATTAAAGTCTTTGAATGAAAAGCAACTTGCACGCTCCGGACACTGAGTAGCAAAGTCGTAACATAGATGAAGAGTATGTCATGGTCGAGGAAACTAGGGGAGTCGATTTGGATATAAAAAAGGACTCGACGTTTATCGGTTGTAAAAAATAAATCAAGGAGTGATGGCTTAGAAGTATTAAAAAATGTTGGCAGAGATTTAGCGGCATTAAGATATACAGCGACTGCATGAAGTGAAGAACTTCCGTGGATCTATTATTGGAACAGAAGATGTCGATATTAAAATTGCCGGCAACAATAATATTGTTATATTGACGAAACATAGCTGACAGTATACATTTCTCAATCCCATTATCCAGGTCCACACATAAAAATTCCGTATCGCTGCTATAATCGAGGAATAAATAATTCTGGCCTTCAGGGGCCGGATTCATTAACTCGGAGTATTTTGGAGTTGTGAAGATGAGAGTTCTTTTGACACTTAACTCGGAATTCTGTAACTCGGGGAATTTGTATTGAGAAATACCAAACTCTCTACTCCACCCGAAAAAACTCTCGGCTGTTTCAAGTTGTGGAGAAGTATGAAGATTGACTGACTGACTAAATTATTGATTCACCGCAAAAAAAAGTTCGTGTTTCAGCGGTAAAAAGTCTGTTATAAAATTAAAATGATAAAAAAAACTACACCACTCGATTACCCGCTTCTCCCTCTATAATTTGATACCAAACATGACGTATTTTGGGACCATCCCCAATGAAGATAGGAAGGTACGACCCCCCATCCCCAAAAGCCCGTAGATGCCATCTCCACGGCCAATTCGTAGCTTTCTGTCGTTACGAAGTAGCTGGTACCATGGTATGGAGACTAATGAGAAGATGGTATGCTTTCATTTAACCAGGTTTCACTGACACAGATGACATGAATATCAGTGTTAGCTTATATGTATGTATAAGGCTGAGCTCATCAATCTTATGTCGATTTCCATTGATAATTTAAGAAAAGTGCACGTCAATTAGTAAAAAACGAATTCAATGGAACAATTTTTGACGCGATGAGAATGTAATAGTAGCTCATATCCGTGTAAATTGTCAGATTGAAATTTTCTGGAAAAAATAACATCACGAATAACGTAAAAGTTATGAAAATTGTAATTTAAAAGATTTTGGCGTGATTGCGGATAAATTTGGTAGAGTAATAGTTGAAGATTGATATGTAATATTCAACGATATTCAGTTGTGACATTTCTCATGTAGATGTGTGGGTTTTTCGGTTTTAGGAGAGAACTAAAGGAGATGACATCCCATAGTAAGTATATGTATTGCAGCGTAGCTAAAAATTTTCGCCATCTTGATTTTGGCAGGGTGTTTGACTGTCACTTTTCTATAAACAAAGAGCCGCGAAATGTGTTTGGCGCAGAGACGTAGTTACAAAAGGAATAATTTACGTTTTATAGGAAATGGTTAATGGCTATTGGACTAGGTGATAGTAATATAAAAAGGAGTTATATATGCTCGAATATTTAGATACAACAAGGCGTGTTGGGGAAAATACTTTTAAAGTACTTTTGTGGTAAATTCGGTAAATCTCACTTACATGCATATATAACTAAATTCGCAAATAATTTAAATATATCGTCAGTGAGAGCATACTTGCTGTAATCAAAACTGATGTCACATGAAACAGGAGATCAGTCAGTCCATTTATATTAAGGGTTTTCCAATAAGAGGTGCTATTTTAATTAGCCCGATATTTTGGTAGATGTCATTTTTTGACATTTGACAAGTAGAAACTACGCCATTAATAAAAATGGAACGATACACGATTCAACAACGCACTGAAATTATTAAAATTCACTGTAAGAATGGTGAAAATGTGGCGGAGACGGTTCGTAAAACTCGAACATTTTTGGGTCGTCGTGAAGCACCTTGTCGGACCGCAACACAGAAATTGGTAGAAAAATTCGAGCTGTCGGGACAAGTTAGTGATGTGAAGAATAAACCCGTGCACGTCGCTCAAGAACAGCCGAGAATATTGCTGCTGTAGCCGAAAGTGTGGAAGAAAACCCAGGTTTGTCCATTCCTCGTCGTCCTTTGGAATTAGGCATTCCACAAACGTCATTACACCGTATTTTGCATAAAGATTTGGGTCTTAAGGCTTATAAAGTTCAGTTAACACAAGAACTCAAGCCGGCCGATCATCAACAACGTCGAGTCTTTGCTGATTGGGTCCTTGAAATGCATGAAAATGATCCGGAATTCCATCGAAAACTCATCTTGAGTGATGAGGCCCATTTCCACATCGATGGCTTCGTCAACAAGCAAAATTGTCGCATCTGGGACTCGGAAAACCCAAGAGTTATTGTTAAAAAGCCTCTCTATCCTCAACGTGTGACTGTTTGGTGAGGTTTATGGTCCCGCGGGGTCATTGGACCTTACTTTTTCGAAAATAAGGCTGGAGCAACACTTACGGTGAATGGATTGCGCTATCGACAGATGATTAATGATTTTTTGTGGCCGGAATTGGATAGTATTGATCTGGACAACGTTTACTTTCAACAAGCAACGAAACCATTGATCTTTTACGGGAAAAGTTTCCGGACCATGTTATCTCTCGAAGAGGTGATCACAATTGGCCACCGAGATCTTGTGACTTAACACCTTGCGACTTCTTCCTTTGGGGCCACGTGAAAGAGAAGGTTACGCCAACAGCCCAGGGTCGATTCAAGACCTCAAAGATGGAATTCGTGAGGCTATCGAGGACATAGGGCAGCCACTTTGCGATTTGGTTATGGAAAATTTCATGAAGAGGATATGGTCCTGTAGGTGTGGTCGTGGTGGTCATTTGGCTGAAGTTATTTTCCATTATTAACGGCATACCTTTCTCTTTATAATGAAATAAAGATCCGGTCATTTATCTCAAAAAATGGGATTTTTCTTTGAATATCAAAATAACACCTCTTATTGGAAAACCCTTTACATGTCAGTGGGTGGTGCGGAAGATTGTGCGGAGCTTCTAAGAAATGTGTTTGAATTTTCGCGCCATTAATTTGTTGCGATATTTAAGGTATCAAAAATTTTTAACGCCGCCTCTGGCACCTCGACAAAACAAGAAGAAGAACGATAGTTGCTACGCTTTTTTCATCACATGTCGCCTTCTTTAGTTCCCTCCTCGAAGGTTTTTCGGAGTAACACCGCCGATTTTTCGGGTGTAGCACCAGACTCATTTGACATATACTTTTTCTAGCAGTGCAGGCCAATGGAACGATTTCGGTGTAACACTGCAAGAAAAGTGTAACACTTCTGCTGGGTCCTCACATTGTCCAGCGGCCTATTTTTTATATCCTAGATGAAATCTATAGGGTATACTAAGTTTGTCATTCCGTTTGTAACACCTCGAAATAATGATGGTAGAGCAAAATGGATTCTACACCCACGCATAATATTAAAAGTTATTTTGATTTTTGCATGTCCGTCCGTCTGCCCGTCCGTCCGTTCGTCCGTCCGTCCGTCCGTCTGTGCGCACGATAACTCGAGAACGCGTATACTTAATGAGCTGAAACTTTGTACACGGACTTTAAAAAAAAAAGTAAAATTAAGTTCGAAAATGAGACAAATCGGGCAACTCCAACGTGGGGTTGCCATATAATAATTTCGTTTTCCGCTATATATTTGGACACTGCCTGAGAACGCGTCGACGTAGAGAGCTGAAATTTCGTACATGATGTTTTTACTACATTAGCAAATGAAATTTCAAAAATGGACTAAATCGGGCAACTCCTTCTTGGTGTTGCCACATAAAAATTTCGATTTTTTACGTATACTTTGAAAACGATCAGTCCAAGACATTTTTATTGTACTAAAAACTTATGATGAATACGAAATCCTATAAAATTGGTTATAATCATTTTTTCTGTACGACAAACCGTTCTAGAAATATATGCGAAAAACAACTTCAAAATCAAACTTGAATAAATCGGTGACCATACGAAATTTAATACGGGCATTCATCCAGGGTATCATAAGAATTGGTCTTAGACCAATTCTAGCTTTTTTACTTGTTTGTTTTATTTAAAGTGTTGCTATTGGACTTTGGATTTCCGAAATATTGAATGAAATATAACTCGCATATTACAGAATTCCAATGTCCACGTTTATCAACAATAGTATATCAACGGTTGGCATTCATTACATCTAAACGTCGAAAGTCCAATCAATTTATTAAAATAAAAACTTGACATCGTAGACCTCCACCATTACTAAAGTTTTATTCTTTCTAATTTTTTAATGTTTTTTCAACGATCATAGAATATTTTTAATGAAATTGAATCTTTCGAGGATTATGAACTGCGGGTCCAAGATCACTTACAAAATGTATGCGCAACCACTTTTATGAATTTACATAAAGATTTGCTAATTTAAATGACCTCTACTAGTAATTTGCTTTGGATAACCTATCTACATATATTTAACCAGTACTTATGAATGAATGTGATGGAATGATAATTTCTTTCAGTCACACTCTCATCACATCTTCACAGAACTTTCATTTTTTTCTCTTTCTTTCTTGTTCTCGCTGAAATTTCTTGTTCTCGCTGAAATAACAGCTTTTAAGCAGTTGGAGAATAAATTTTCGCCAATTTTCGCTTCCGAAGATCTGAGTTTTTACAGATCGATCTAGAAAATTTTCCAATGTTAATTGGTCTAAATGATTGTGTTATAGAATATCTCTTTGTTTTTTGAAAGAATCTAACATGAGAGTGCAAAATTTGTAGGGGTTATAAGGATAGCGGAGTCTCCATATTCATTAATGATTGTGTTATTATCTCAATGTGAAATTATTTTTTCTCTTCGACTCTGTTTCTACCTTTTGCATTGAGATTTAAAAAAAATGTAACTATGAAGGTAGAACGTAATCAGAGATAATCAGAGATATAAATAATTCCTGTTGATTGGTTTTAATTTCGATCAATTAACAATTAAGATTTATTTTTTAGAAAATGCCTTTATTATCATTATCACTATTACTGTCTAAATCGCTGCCTAAGTAGGGTTTTTGGTGTTACCATTGTTTTTATTCAACTTTATGTACTTAATTATTTTATGAATGAAAGTTAATCGCTTCATTATTCGAATTTAACTTAACAAGGTCAATCATTGTCGACGAAAATAAGTATAAATAGACATAAATAAAAAAAAAATAGTTTTTTTTTTTAACTATAAGTCCTCTGAATCGACCATATTTACCTGCGTTTTTGTAGCTGTTTAATATACCACAAAAGAAAAAAATTATCGGTTACCAATTTTTTTTTTTTTTAGGTACACCTTATATCCGGTCCGGTCTCAAAACATTTCTTGCACTGCAGGCAAATTTATTTCTTTTCTTCATTCATTTTTCATTGTGGCCGTGTCGAGTATGTGTGTATATATGAAGAAAACTTACAAAAAGTCGAAGGCAGCAAAACGATACATATGTGCAGTAGCTGTATCTGAAATTAATTTGCACTAAAGGTATTCTATACACTTCACTGACCCACTGCTATGGTGGACGGAAAGACACTAATAACTATACATTAATTACCTACTATCAGGTGTTAAGACACACTGCACTATCAAAACTCATTCAGTAGGTAATTAGAGTACCTAAATTTTTATATTAAAGTCAAAGCACCCCGTCCTCGAATAGCAATTAATTAATTAATGAAGGAAGTGCAGCAATGAAATGAAATGAAATGACGTTTTTTAATTAGTTTTTATTCCGATCCGGATAATAACAACACAAATTCATTGGCGTTTTTGTTTTTTTTTTGTTTTTTCTACGACACGCGGCGGAATCTGAGAATTATCAGAAAAATAAATTAATACTCGTTTAAGTTTTCCGACTTCGCGGAGTTAACTAAAATCGGTCAATTTGATCATCTCACTGAGAATATAATCACAATTTATTCACAATGGCTATATTTCGTAACATTTCACATATATATGTAGGTAGGTATGTAGAGAGGATAATACACTTAAGAAGAACCCGAAGATCTTACGTAGAAATGATCTCACTTTAATATAATAAAGTCAAGAAACACACTTGGAAAATAACCGAACCCGTCCCGGCTGGTCGTCACATATGAATTTATAATCATCGTGTCACTTTGAAGTTGAACGTCTTTAAGGTTAGTCTATAGAAGTGGTCTGGTCGCTAAGAAAAACAAAATTTTTCGTTCAGACGACGCCGTGTCTTCCCGCAAGAATTATTTCTAATATTGTGTTCGTGAGAGTCTAAAAAACAAATGCGCGATTTTATACTTGACTTGACTTCTTTAAAAGTATGTTTCAGAGTCAGCAGAGCTCCTATAAAGCATGCTTGACTTGACTTTGCTTGCTCATCTCAGTGAGTATGCTAACAGAGACCACATGGTACTGTAGTATCCATTTAGTTGTTCGTTCTCAGAAGCCGCAGCTAGCACCCATATATGAACTATCTGTTATGGTTGAATTGAAGAAGGTATAGAGGGAATACCACAATCGAAAGAAAATGTTTTTTAATTGATAATAGTGCGCGGGAATGGATGTGTGTGTGGACTGCATAATATGATTGGGCTTGTAAAAAAAACAACCACGTTGTTTACTGAAGTAAGTCACTTTTATCGATCATGTGTTATCGCGTTATCATTTTTCGCGAGTTTGTTTTTTTTTTCCAATAATGAAATGATTTCTATTCTAGATTTAGGTAATATTTCATGAAGATTGGAGAAAAAATTTCAGTAAATTGATCGTACTATGATCAGCATAATCTTTATGATCTTAATGATCTTACTGCGGTGGTTACCTTACCTGCTTGCTGCATGTGATTTTATACTAAAAATGCCAAGATGATTCTACTTCCACGTAGTGAAATTAAGGAACGAATAGAGGAGTTAATAACTTTATAGAAAAATCTTCCTCTTGAGTCACTAAAACAGTACTTCTTGGAAATAATAGCTGTGTTCTTTTGTGTATACCTTTTTTTTTTATATTAACCCAAGCTCAGGGGATACCCTATGATGCAAAGCACAGCATGACAGGAAGGAGATAGGGAAAGGATTAGGGGATATGAGGAGAGTGGCGGAGGTGCGGATGTATGTCGCCCTTAAACTTCCGCAGATTGTATGCCGGAGGAAAAACAGAAGATGGTAAGCTGTTCCACATTTGCACTGTTCGGGATAAAAAACAATCACGGAATTTTACTGTACTGCCGAAAGTAATTTGAAGGGTTAAAGGATGTGCGCGGTTTGCAGCGCGAGTATTGCGTGCAGGAATCATTATACAAGGGATTAGACTAGATATTTTATCAGAGCATTGACCATGCATGTAGCGATAAAGGAGCGAAAGGCATCCAATATTGCGGCGGTGCTGGAGTGAGTCGGATATGACAAGTTATTGCCAAATCTCCAATGCGCTTGAAGGCTTTCTTTTGGATAATATCCAAAGAAGCTAAGGCTTGCAACCAGCCTCAGCTCATATATGGGAGTTGTATCCCATTCTAGGTCTAATATAGGACTTATAGAGGAGCGCTAGATTTGACGGGCTGAAATATTTCTTACATCTTTTCAGAAATCCAAGACATTTCGATGCTTCTTTGGCAACAGAGAAGATATGATCTGTCCAGTTTGACTTACTGGAAATATTATTGCCAAGAATGCTTAGTGACGGTGAATCAGAAATTAATGCTCTATCAAAAGAAAAGGGTGTGGTTAAGTTTTGATCTTGTTTTAATTAGATAAGACAGCTTTGGGTCTTTTAGATGCATTGAATTCGAAGCGGTTCGCTTTGCCCCAAGCGAGGATATTGTTAAGAGCGTTATTCAATGATCTAATCATGCAATCTCGTTTAATATATGCGGCATTCCCCCTGGAGTCCACAAGAGTGTCAAAGGAGTAAGCGAAATCAAGAGTACTATCATCTGCGAAACTATGGATGGGACTCAAAGTAAGAGATAGCAGATCATTAATGAAAATTAAAAAGAAAGTTGGAGAGATAAAAGAGCCTTGAGGTACACCGGCATTTATAAGATGCAGTTCAGATGTAACGCCATCTAATACAACACGTATTGGCGACTAGATAGGAAACTTTCAATCCATAATAGCAGAGGAGGAGAGATAAGTGCTTTAAGTTTGGCTAAAAGGGCTGCATGCCAGACTCTATCAGAGGCCTTTGAAACATCTAGGGCAACGATTTTAGACTTACCAAAATTGTGAAAACTACGGTTCCAACGTTCCGTAAGAAAGGTCAGCAAATCTCCAGATGAACGTCCAGCTCGGAAGCCATATTGGCGATCGTTGATGAGATGATTAGTTTCTAGATACTTCATTAATTTTGAGTTAATGATAGATTCAAAAACCTTTGAAAAAATCGAAGTGATCGCAATTGGTGAATAATTTTACGGATCGCTATCCTCTCCTTTCTTGGAAATAGGCTGAACATGAGCTAATTTCGAAGCAGTTGGAAATTTTCCTGTCGAATAAGACAAGTAGAATAGTTTGCATAGAGGTATAGCCAAGGATGAGGCACAGCTTTTAATTAACGAAAAACCATCAGGACCTGCGGCTTTGGAGATGTCGATCCCTTTAAGGACTCTGAACACATCCCTCGTACGGACGTGCATTGGCTCTTGTACACATCCACACGAGAGATGCAAAACAGGTGTTTGTGAGGTGGGTGGAAGACGATAATTTGAAGCAAATCTCGCAGCTAAAATATTAGCTTTATCCAGGGAGTCAACAACCACTTCACCATTATAAAGTAGTGAAGGTATGGAGGAATTGCTGAAGTTGTTCCTGATGGTTTTGAACAGGGACCAGAAACCTTTGCTACCTTTACGGCTTGCCAAGATTCTTTGTCTGTAGACTTGTTTCAGTTCCGGACATGGATAAAATTGATAGGCGCGAAAATCAGACTATTTCGCTTTTATAGCTTGGTTGGACTTATCGTTAAGCCAAGAGCGTTTTTGCTATTATTGAGACCTGCTGTAGGAATAAAGAATGTATCACGCATGCCAAGATTTAGTATGTTACTAAATTCTAATGTGCATTCACCAACATCCCTCGAAGGAAAATAGACCGACCAATCAATTTCTCTAAGACACTGATTGAAACTTTCCCAACCAGCATTCTTATAGTACCAAAGAAGCCTACTTGTAGCTGGAGAAGTACGGCTGCACAGGTTTGAGGTGGCAAATTGAGCCGTGATTAAACATTGGTCTGAATTAACGAGAGGGAAACCGACTAAGATGGAATATTGGAATATTTATCGGGACGAGATGTTAGAAACAAGTCTAGTAAATTAGCTTTATCTCCATCTGCATCAGGAATTCGCGTTGGTCCATCCACTAGCTGTTGCAAATTAAATGATTCACAGAAGAGTTCAACAAAACGGCCCACAGGACTTGCGGTAGAAGAGTGTCTGTGCCACGGTATGTTATGAATATTAAGATCGCCGGCCAGGACGGTTTCGGAAGGGGGGAGACAGAAAGCAAATGATCAATACTGTTGGAGATATTGTCAAATACGGATACCGTGTCGTCATCAGACATATTTGGGCTGCGATAAAGGAAAAAGAAGTAAATGATGTGCTTGTGAAGTTTGAACCTAATCCAGATATAGTTAAACTCTGGATTGGCAGAAGAAAATTTTTGAAGAATGGTAAAGGACACATCATTCCGAATATAAACTGCGATCCCTCTATGCTGAGAAAAAAGAGGAACGAAGGGACGTGATACTGATTAATATCAGCATTAGAAACAACCTTGGTTTCACTTAGCGCAAGAATTGCCGGATTTTTTGAGTTGAGGTGGCAGTACACCGAAAACCGATTTGTTCTTAATCCGCGAATGTTGCAGAAATCTATAATGAAATTCTGCATGCTGAAGGCAAAAACAACAAAAGCCAAAAAAAACGGACCCCCAATAATACAAATATTTGGGCGCCACCAGCAGCAGTCAACGACACAGCGAGGTAAAAAAAAACAACAATAGTAATATGCCTATTTGCAGTTTTCAATTATTCAGACTACGCAGTTCAATGGCCACAGCTGGGTGACCCCGGATTGCTGATCAGTGACAAGTGATAATGCATTTGCACTGATCACAGATGAAGAGAAGGAAAGAAAACGTTACCGTGCTGCTGGTTTATTGAATGTTGATAGGGCATAGAAAAGCCCTTCACTTGGCGGATAAAATTTATTATGATTATTTATTTATTTATTTAACGGGCGCGTCTGATTTTAAATAATTATGGTTATCGATTTTGATTAAAACTGTTTAGCACAACACTATCACTTGCTTTGGATTAACGGTCTAAGCGGAGTTGATTAGATCTGCAACACGAGGCAACGTCCGATCGAATTGACTCCACGCACTCTACTTTGTTCTAGAACTCCCATATACTAGAGAGAACAAATTGTTCTGTCGATTTGTGCTATTCGATTCATTTATAAATCTTCTATGAAAATATATGAGGCGTTCCTTTGTGTATAACTTTTGTTCTGGCCTGTTCTGCGGACACAAAAGAACATAGGTAATATATGTATTAGAGTTAAAAGTATCCGGATAATTTGCTATCCGAATTATCCGGTATAATTAAGAACCGATTCCTCAAATTCGGGTATCCGGATCTGAAAAATCGGGATTCGAAATATCCGAATCCAGACTAAGCGAAAAAAGTTCAAAATATCTTCCAGGGGCCGGATTCTGTAACACGGAGAATTTGGGAAATGAGAATCTTCACACAATTCACTAACATGTTTGAAGAATTATGGAAAACGAGAGAAATACGAAAAGAGAGATTGCAGTTTCTACCGGCTAATTTGAAAATTCATAAGTTACCTAGGTTACCTACCTTCTCAAAATACAACAAAAATAGACAATACCCTCAGTTGGGAATTCTTCTTCTCATTTTTCCACTTATAAAACTTCGGAGAATTTTAAAAAGTTGAGTAGAGAATTTGGTAATTCTTAAAACAAATTCCAAGTGGAGAGTTAACTGTCAAACTGAGTCTCATCTCCCAAATCCTACAATTCTCCGTGTTATAGAATCCGGCCCACGATTGCATTGTTTCATTGGGAAAATATAAATTTCATTTCATTTCAATGCAATCTGGAAGCTCGGATATCCGGATATTAGCCAATCTGGATCCAATTTTCAGCTCTAATCTGGATTACGTTATATGTCTTCCTAGCGCATCAAACTTAAGCGATTTATTATATCGTAGAAGTTTGCTATTCTGTTTGTAACACATAGATATAATGATGGTAGAGCAAAATGCCCAAATTGTGTAACTGCTTTGTAGGGTTGCCATACTAAAATTTGGTTTTTTACTACATATTTTTGAACACTGCCTGAGAACGTGTCAACGTAGAGAATTTCAAACTTCAACTTCTTGGTATTGCCACATAAAAATTTAGGTTTTTAACGTATACTGTGAAAACAATCAGTCCGAATCGTTTTTATTGTACTAAAAAGTTCTTCAGAATAAACAATGTGTCAATGAAATATCTAGTCTGATCCTGTACAGATTAATACCTGCACGCAATACTCGCGCTGCAGGTCGCGCACATCCTTTCACTCTTTAAAATATTAAGATTCCGTGATTCCTTCTTATCCCGAACTGTGCAAATGTGGAATATTCTACCATCTTCTGTTTTTTCTTGGGCTTACAATCTGTGAAGGTTCAAAGGTGATATTCATCAGCACCTACACCACTTTCCTCATGTCCCCTAATTCATTCCCTATCCTCTTCCTGCCATGATGTGCTTTGCATCATAGGGTTATAAAAAATTTTAATTAGTCTAAGAGCAATAATATTATACCCTAGATGAAAATAAAAGTTAAAGTGAGAACCAAAAGTTTTGTATGGCAACACCAAAAACGGGTTGTCCGATTTGGTTCATTTTTGAAATTTTATTTACTATTTTTATGAAAACACCGTGTACAAAATGCCAGCTCTCTACGTCGACGCGCTCTTCGGCAGTGTCCCATTGCCCGATTTGGTCCATTTTTAAACTGATATTAGCAATTGGTATGAAAACGCCTTGTACAAAATTTGAGCTCTGCACAGTGGACGTGTTCTCAGATAGTTTCCAAATATATATGTACTGGAAAACAAAATTTTTGTATGGCAGCCCTACGAAAGAGTTGCCCAATTGGTCCGATTTTTTAACTTAAATTTACTGTTTTTTTAAAGGTTGTGTGCAAGCTCTCGTAGTACACGCGTTCTCGTGTAATCTTTAAGATAGACGGTCGGTTAGACAGACAGACGGACATGTAAAAATCAAAATAATGCTATGCATGGGTGTCCAACCCCATTTTGCTCTATCACCAATATTTCTGTGCGTTACAAACGGAATCACAAACTTAGTAAACCTTATGATTTCATCTAGGGTATAAAAATGAAATTGGTTACATATAACGATTTTTACTGTCCGACAAACTGTTCTAGAAATATATGCGAAGCACTGTGATCTTTGCTAACTTGTAAAGTTCAGTCCATGTACGCCCGCTTTTGGAAGGCTATTACTTCATTACGGTCAACTTTCGGACATCTGATGGGTTTATGAGACCCTTACCCTTACAGAGTCGTCGTTGCAGAATCTTCAGTTATCCCTTGTAATTTTACCTATTTTCTTAAGCATCTACTTAAGTGGACAATGCCCAAATATTAGACCAGTGAATAGCCTACATAAGCTGGCGTTTATCATTATATTTGATGATTTTTCTTTAAATTCTAGGAAATATCAAAGTTAATGAACTCTCATTGTAGCTAGTGGTTGGGACATTGGATTAAATTAGATTAGATTTGTGGAGGCGTTAGCCTCGCATTCACTGCGACCTGAAAGATCTATTGTGAGCTTTCCGTTCAATTTACTCCCTTTTTTTAATTAAGTCTAGAACCATTCTGTGATTGAGGTTCCACACGAGTCTTGCTCGAAGTGGAGTTACCTCCGCCTGGCCAATGCTTCACAATTGCAGAGCAGGTGCTCCGACGTTTCATGATCATCCTGAGAGAAGTAGGATATTACTTCTGCTATGGATGCCTCTTTGCTGCAGAATGGTTCGGGTCCTATAAATGAAGATTCTTTTTCTTGCTAGGTAGTCAGCAGGCTAACTATCTTCATGTTTCGTATTCTTGATACCTACCTAAGGGTTACTTTGTTTGCCTTTGATAGTAGATCTAGATCATCTTCAGATTCCTAAAACCAGCTTTAAAGTGAAGGCATTAAAATTTAATACCTTTATCGCGGCTTAGCTGTCGAAGTTTATATACATGTATGTTTGCGTGCCGATTGCATTTTTGTCAGTTGATTCTGATGCACGTTCCTATGGCGTCGATTTCAGCTTGAAAGGCAGTTGGCTAATTTGTATAACTTACACCTCAATCCATAGACTTTTACACCCACCTTGCTTTCTTTCTTAGACCCATCTGTATATATTCGAGTAATCCGCATTTTGGGTTTTGTGTCTATGAACTTAGAGTCTATTGAGTATTTTTGAAACTCTTCAAGAATTCTTTGAGACAGTCTAAGTCTACAGATTTTCTGGAAGCGGCAGTTAGCATCTTACCGCTAAGCTGGGTCTACTAAATATTAGTATAGAGCAAATAAACTTTTTTCGGATTCAAGTTCTATTTTTTGCCATATAATGTTTGAAATATACAAAATGCTACAGTGGATTTCCGTATAACCTTCAACAAATGCTGATTCCATATGAGTTTTTGATTAAGGATAATCCCCGAAAATTTTGCATTTTTAGTGAATTATTGTATGGTTTCATGTTCCATGTAAGGAAGGCGCCTTTAGGCTATGTTTTCCTCTCTTTGAGAATGGATTGGATGCTAGGATTATGTTTAGTTCTTCACCTTCTGACCAACCAGTAATGAATTCGACGGCTCTTGTATTAGGTCCCAGATTGTGCTATCAGACTTGCCTTTTATTGTTATGGTTGCGTCATCAGCGTGCATTATATCCTGCTTTTGAGGGAATTTCCAAGAGCTCATCTATCACCCTTGATCATGATAGAGCTGATAGAACCCTTTTCTGTGGGCAGTCTCTTTTTCTGCACTAATGGTGGCAGACTCGCTCCCGAGGTAAGCTGTTATCTTCCGATTCTTAAGCATGGCCCTTATCAATGGGACTCTCAATGGTTCGCAGCCTTTTCTCAATGATTCTCTTTTTATTAAGGCAATTTGTAGTGCTTATTTAACTGAATATTATTTATAGAGTTGCTATACACGGCCGATTTTGAACTCTTTGTCCAATGACAATGTTGGCCAAAACATTTATTTGTTTATTTCAATGCAATTCTATTTATTTACAAGCTTCCAATATACATGGGATTGCAATCTTATGAATGTATATAACGTTAAATGGAAAATAATATGATGAGTTCCTGAGATAGAAAAAGATAAAGATATAATCAAAAAGAGCTAAATAAGGAAATCAATGCTATTTTCATGCTTGAATTCGCCTCTTATGTCTAGAATCAGAATGTTATGTTGCCATGACTACTGCAGAAAATGAATATGGTCACTTGGTATAGCTTGGTTGACCATTTCATATGAGTTTATGAAGGAATATAAAAGATTTACATTTTTTTAAGATGTGCCTCCAGAAAGAAGCGTAAGTATGTAGGCTTAAACTGAGAAACATAATCAGACCTTCGGAGACCGAAAACGTATCTAACACAGTTATTAATGGCCACATTCATAACTTAGAAGATTAAACTACCATGAGAAAAGTGGAGTAAAATCAGAGTCTTGATAAGTTTCATTTTAGTGCTTGTACTTAGAATTTGAGTAAAACCCACAGTTTCGCAGTAATAGTTGGAAGTATAATTGCAGCATGTCAATTTAGAGTTGATCTTTATACCGAGATTACCTAGATTAGTAACTGTGTCTACAATCAATATCACTTGTCCTGATGTGATAGCTATTCGTAAAGTATTGTGATATAATTGATATTGATATTGATAAGATATTGGGCTTTGCAGGGTTAAATGAAAGTTGGTTATGTAACGATCTGTTATACTGTATACTCTATGCATATCACCAATAATATCCGAGCCAAACAATCTTCCATAAGTTCAATATAGGTCTGCTGTAGGTTGTATAACTGAAAATCGACAGCATAAATGTAAATGTTGACATGGAGTATATTATTGATTATAACTAAACAGCAACTAATGGACTTAGTCTTCCGCACACTGCAGTAATACTAGAAGCTCTTTCGGGATCAGAAAATAATAATCTGTGTGAGGTGTTTCCGTCATTGGTATTAACAAAAGGTAGTTTTCGGTACATAATGTCTACCCAGTCATCAATAGCAACATCTCGTCTTTAAATGCTTGCTAAATTTCATAGTTTAGTCTCTTGAAATGACTTTTTCTCAGCCGCAGATCTAACATTTCTTAAGACAAGTAAAATATCGATTCAAAAAGTTTTATTTTTTTCTAATTTATTAAAATATCTCGATGTTGCCTTGCATATCTAGTAACTCATTCTGTCGAAGTGTTTGATGTTGTTGATAATATGGACCCACACTGGAGATTCAACATCAAGATTTTTTATTTAGCGATTATTATGTACAATTCTTTCTTAAATATGTACTTAACCATTAAAGTTTTAACGCTAACTATAAATGCCTTTTGGCCCTGAGTTCCTACGAAGATTCAACTGTAGTTCCTTATCTATTGCCTATGAAATAATAATTAATTATTTTTAACATTTACGTTCTTATTATTTAGCCCTGGGCTAAGATAAGATTAATTCTAATAAAATAAATCACAATTGATTAAATCTAACTTTTTTCATAGCATAGCTGTAGTCTATGAGATTTTCTTCTAGTCCTGTTGATAGAAGTGGGTACAATTCTGGGTGTTCATGAGAATGTTTTTCTATTCCTGAACGCTTATAATGGGGGGCGACAGGTACTCATTTACTGCATCCATAATTCAGTGGACTTCCGCCATTTCTGAGCTTGCCCGATGAGGATCTCGTCCAGAGTAGAACATCCTGAAATGTCTTTAAAAAACTTACCAGTACAATCTCTTACCATTTTCCTCCCTAGGGTTAGTATTCTAAAATTTTGCCTAAAATTGTTTTATTAATAGTGATCCAAATGGGAAATGCGTAGGAGATTACAGGTCTGATTAATTGCTTGTATAGGTAGTAGTAGCAGTTTTATTTTACTACGAACCCCGGACCCAGTTCGCATAAGGCAACTTATGAGACAATAGACTACGTTGGTTTTCTTGAGTGTGGTTTCTTCATGCTCTCTGAAGTTGAAGATTTTATTGAATCTAACACCAAGTTAGTTTATCGAGTCTTTTGGTTTGATTTCGAAGTTAAGGTTAGGAAGATTTTTGGCAAATGCTTGCAATTCTGGCAGTCTGTTAAAGTCCTCCGAATAAAGTAGTGTGATTGTTGTAGAGTCATTAGCTAGCTGATCTGAGGTGAAAATGTTAAAGAGGAACCTTGTGGTACTCCTGCCAAGATGGGATGTAAGGTTGAAGAAGTTCTATTTAGTTCAACGAAAAACACTAGATGAGATAAGAAGTTATAGACAAATCTTGTGCATGCTGATGTGATAAGACCTTGGTTTAGACCCTTCGTCACGTCAGATTGTGCAGTTCGAGAAGTCCATACCTACAGTACAGAAAATGGGCTCACTTTTATATAGCTATCTCTTTCAATCTAAGCACCAAGTAGCAACCGAGAGGAATTATATACGGAACATATGAATACTTCGTTTTGTCGAAATAAACGATTTTTTAATTAATCATTTAGTGTTATTACTGAAAGGCAATATATTCATCAGATGCTCAACAGAAATTCGAAAGGTTTTATTAAAATCACTGTTCGAACTGCAAGCTCACTTTTTACACTTTCCGCCAAGTTTTTTTTTTTCTAATGTTGGCATCAATGTAAGCACTCTTTGACATATAAAATTGTACCCACATGAATATTATATAGAATGTCAAGCAGTCCGTGATACTGCATAACTGCGAGACTAGCAATATCGTGATCGCATAACTTTCGAAGTTAATGGTAACGTAGCTAAAAAACTACAACTTGTTTTGTCAATTTTATGTCTAAAATCCAAAAATGTTATATTTCTCGTCCTATCCTAGAGCTCAGTAGCTATATGTACTTTTATCACTACAATTAAAAAAAAAATGAGTGTGTGATGAAAATTTTACTATGATTTTAACTTGCGTGGTAGTGACATTAGTAGTCTCGTAATGTAAGTGATGTATGCCCTTTATTATGTCAGAAATGATTACATGAATATAAACATCTTGATAATTCACAATATTTTCATTGTCTACAAAATTATATAATTCTAGAGTTAAGGCTACCCTTCCAGACTACTTTAGAGTTCACTTTCCTTAATTCCTAAACCTTAAGTACCGCTCACTTGTATTTAATGTTCTCTATGTTAGACAAATATGTTTCACATTACAAATTTTGGATGCTTGCATCCGGCACCTTAGTAGTCTTGCCGGGTATGCAGTATCACCGATGATATGTCACATGACGTTGCCTTGCAGAATTTTACATCTACCATAGTTTGCAGAAAGGTGTGTGTGTGTGTGCCTTGCAAAATATTGGTATATATGTAATAGTGGTATTTCTGTTGTGTTTAAGTTTTGAACCTGATTATTAATATAGACAAGTAAAAAAGATTGGTCTAAGACCAATTCTTATGATACCCTAGCATCCGTATTAAATTTCGTATGGTCACCGAACTATTCAAGTATTGATTTTGAAGTTGTTTTTGCATATATGTATTTCTAGAACGATTTGTCGCACAGAAAAAATTATTATAACCAATTTTATAGGATTTCGTATTCTGCAGAAGGTTTTAGTACAATAAAAATGTCTTGGACTGATCGTTTTCAAAGTATATGTGAAAAACCGAAATTTTTATATGGCAACACCAAGAAAGAGTTGCCCGATTGAGTCCATTTTTGACATTTTATTTGCTAATGTAGTAAAAACATCCTGTACGAAATTTCAGCTCTCTACGTCAACACGTTCTCAGGCAGTGTCCAAATATATAGCGGAAAATGAAATTTTTATATGGAGTTGCCCGATTTGTCTCATTTTCGAACTTAATTTTACTTTTTTTTTTAAAGTCCGTGTACAAAATTTCAGCTCTCTAAGTATACGCGTTCTCGAGTTATCGTGCGCACGGACGGACGGACGGACGGACATGCAAAAATCAAAATAACTTTTAATATTGCTCTACCATAATTATTTCGAGGTGTTACAAACGGAATGACAAATTTAGTATACCCTATAGATTTCATCTAGGGTATAAAAAGGGGCGATTGATATTTTCGAGACAGGTGTGCAGGTAATTTTCAGCCTGCATATGAACAGAGAGTTTAAAAGAAGAGAGCACCGAGGTACTGTCAGTACTGGTTTTTAGAGCTGAATATCAAGATTCCACGAAGAAATTTTGAGAGCATACTGCATATACTGCATGTTTCGATTAACAGTACAGGGCGATCTCATCAGGACAAAAATGAAACCCTGAATTTCCTGGCCAAAAATAATTTTAATATGAAGAAAACCCATTTTCCTTAAAATTATTCATATTTAGATTTTTAAAAAATCTTTATATGCCCACCATAAACTTTTGGACATCTGTAATGTAAATAATTGGCAGTTCAGGGTTTCATTTTTATCCTGATCTGATCATTAATATACACAGTAAAAAGTAATTCCTTTCCTACAGTGCGGTAACTATTTGTGCCATCAATAGTATGTAATATTACATTGCTCTACGGAATGAAAGAGTTCCATATATGTATTAGGTGTAAAGCCATTTATACTACATATTTGAAGGGAATAATCGTTTCCATCGTCTGAAGGGAACTGAGAGTAACATAAAAATTATATTGAATGTAGATAATTTTATATACGCTGGAATACGTGAAATGTACAAAGAATACCGAGATTTTTTAACAGTAAGACTGTAAGAGACCATTACCAAATAAAACATAATGCACCTTTGAAGAAACTAATAATATATTGGCATGGAATCCAATGCACTATCAACTATAGTTGATTTCTTCTTTGGTAGTAGTACTAGTTTTATGCATGAACCTTTTTCATGAAGGTCTACAAAATTGGAGACTACTTGAAGCGATCAGACTCTTTTTTTTGTGTTTAGAATAAGTAGTAAAGCTATAAAATAGCCTTGAAAGATGTTGACATATCGATATCGGCATTGGTCTCGAATTCGTAATATTTAATGAGGAAGATATCTCGTCTAAAGGGCTGAAATTTATTGAAAATAATTTCAATAAATTTACAAATTCCATTTAAGTGCAAAAAATGATTGATCTTTTCGACCCAACGATTTTAGACGAGAAATCTTCCTGATATACATCTTCTTGGATTATCCATGTGAAAGGCAAAGAAGGTGGAACAATCACCCAATTTGACAATTGCAATGAGTAATCTTTCTACCATATAACTCACACTTACTTTTTTTTATAAAGTATTTATATGGGCAATTGGTATGATCTTCATCAACTTCCAACTTTTATGGTAGGCGATCAGATATAACCATACTGATGAGACCTCTCTCATCGCTGGGTCGAAAAGTTCAAGCATTTTTTCGTAGTATTTAAATTGCTCCTGCTGAGAGATCCATTTCGATATTACTTTTAGGTTTTCTTTCTTTTCTTCGGAAAGGTATTGTAAAGTGCCAAACACAATTCCGACTTTTCGATCCGATTCGATCCAACCCATTTCGATCGGTTTCAAACACTTGACTTTAAAATTATGTCAGATTTTGTCTTTCTTTTTTTGTTATATAATTCATGTCTTTTTTTATTTCCTCAAAAAAGGCTTTTCATGCATTTTTGAGTATAAACAAATCTTTACAGATGGTTTTTCTAGGTTATATCATCCATAAAAGTTGAAATTTGCTTAACTTCTCCGTTTCGATTTGATCCATTTCGGTGTAATGTGTCCAATTGCACGGATGTCTCATATAAGCAAATTTGACATTTGTACGAATCGGATCGAAACGATGGATCTTTTGTTAAGGCCAAAACCCAATCAGCACAGCAAGCATCAGGTGTAATGCTCGGTTTTATATAATGGCGAGCATATGGCACACGGCTTTTTTGAAGCATGCTTACGTTCGATTTGGAAAAGTTCAAATTTGAGCTTGCTGCAACAGTTCTGCCAACTTACTGGAATAAAAAATAAATATATGCACAACATAGCAAACAAAATAGCTTCCATAAGTACTACTCCAGATGCATTTTTTTAAAAAGAAAATCGAGTAAATTAAAATTATAGACAAAACAAAAAATCTGTATTAAGGTGTTTTGATAACGTAAACAAATTTCAACTATAAAAGAGGTTAGTATTGCAAGGTTTCCTATACTGCATTTTATGCTTTCATTACGTTTAGCTAAGCATCATGATGCTTGTTGCGTTGGGACTCGTTCGGTAAATTTGGGGTAAGCCGCGAGCGGCGAGCCGCATATTTCTATACTACACTGTACAGAAATTGCTTGGGTTTGGTTTTTTTCGTTGTTTCCCTCAATAGTAGTAAAACTCCCTGAAAAAATTTCCCTGCAGTTTTCATCAGTGTGCGGCAAATCGTTTAGTATCGAAAGTCTCTTTGAAATTACTTTTGTATACGTCTCCTCTTCTTCTTATCTCAGTTTGTAATCAAGAATTCTCTAATAGGTATTTATGCGAAATTTATCTCTCGCATTTAGGTATATTTCTGGTGCATCACCATCATTGGATATCTTTTTTCTGATATATTTTCGAGTTTTAATTAGCTATAGTAATTCACATCTGGTAGCATTTCTTTTATAGTTGCTTCGTACATTTTGAATTGATTTATGGAAGTGCGCAGTTGATCAGTTAATGATAGAGATCTGCACATGTTTTTAAGTTGACGTCCTAATTCATGTAGAACTTGGCTTACTTTATTAAAATTGTGTAAAATATCATTCCGACAATCCAACATAAATATTATGGGTTCTAATTCTTGCATCTTATTGGCTATATTATTTGCTTCTCTTCTAGTGTCTCCCTTTATATTGCTGTTTAGCTATATAATCAAGTTCTTTTAACATTTTAGGAAAAGATTTCATTATTGTTTATGTAGTCATAGCATGCTCCGCTCTTCTAGTGTTAGACAAGGATTTCCAGTACAACCTTTAAGTATTTTTCACCGGTTGGTTGAAACTAAAAAAAAAAAAAAATTATACAGGATGATTCAGATCAAGAGACCTTTCGGTATACCATGCAATTCCTTGAGGTAATTTGATCAAAAAATTGTTCCACATACCCCCCTAGAAACCGTCCTTTAGGAGTTGTGGCCAGTTGAAGTTTTCGCCAAAATTCGTGTACCCTAATGGGAATAAATGAGTATAACTTTTGAGCCACCTTATAGATTTTGGTTAATGTTGGCTTATTAAATTAGCCAAGAATAGTAGCTGTCGAAAAGTGTATTACTCTGTATTTTTTAATTAAGAATCTTTAAATTATTCTCAAATAATTCCAAAATTTTGATTTTTTTACACACAAATTTCATAAATACCGTTATTTATTTCAAAAACTTTCTTCCATGTAACCCAAATTTATTGCTTCTTATTATTTCCCCTATTACCCTCTATCATTGGAAAAAAAACCGCATGCCAATATCTGTATCAGTTTTAGCACTGGAGGTTTATTGGCACATTCAAGCCAGATCATAAAAATTGCATACAAGCAATAATCACAGGTAGATACGTAAGGCCTTTTATGACTGAACCCACAATTACTTTGGTTATAAATGTGGAACAATTTTTTGATCAGCTTACCTCAAGGAATCGCGTGGTATACCGGAAGGTATCTTGATCTGAATCATCCTGTATAGCAACTGGATTATCGAGATGAAATTAACTGCCTCTTGGTTGCAGGGTATGCTGAAATAAAATTTACTAAAATGCTACAGTGCAATAGTGGTGTCATATTTACAAAAAAAAAAAATTTATTCTTTAATTGAACAAATGTATAATAATAATATTTTGCACATATGTAATACGGACATGAGTCTCATAGAAAGATTTATTAAAATCAAGTTGCATATATACATATATATTTTTTAATCCTTGTAACTAAATTATACCCAGTCTTAAATTTATTGAGTTAATTCTTCAGGTTCCCACATTTTGAGAAGTTCAATGACGAAATTTTCTCCTATAATTGTTTCTATCTTGATACTACTTATTTTTGCACGACAATTACTTTTACTTTACGGCTTATTATATATTAGAGAACTTTGTAATATTTATTATATTTTTGTTGTAGATCTTACTTTGTACGACAAAATTACTTTAAACGATGACGACGATTTATTTCACGACTGCACTTCTAACTGTCTGATACTAAACTGAAGCCTGCAATTACAGAACCATTTAACCAAATATAAGTAAAATAACAACAACAAAATGTGTTATCATATAAAATCACTTTTATCACTACTACTGTTCAATTAGTGCTCCTTTAATCGAAGTATAATCAAATTGAAGATTCTACAACTTTCTAGCATATTCAACAAATGTTCACGTATAACAAGAACACACACAAGGAGATATAGTAAAAATGAAACAATTTGAAAGTTGCATTTACGACACGTTTTAAACTGAACATTTTCGATGTTTTTTATGTTCAATTACATTTCCTGTAAATATCTAAGAAAAAATTGAGGGCTTCCTTACATCAGGTAGAGGCTGGGTACATTAAAAGTACTGTGACGTAATTTCCACCAATGGTGGTTCGTACAGGGACTACCTTGTATTGGCGAGGCATCGTTGATTTTATATTGGAGCGAGGCATTGCTAGCCTACCCTTTGGTTACGTCATCAAGTCCAGGGATCGTCGATTTTATTATCCGAGCGAGACATTGTTGGTTTACCTGCCTGGCTAACTTATTCAAATAGACAACATTGTAATGTTATGTTTGCTTGCTGGTGCGAAATTAACATAAGAAAACGAATTCGGACAGGTTAGCTTCATCTTCTTCTCATTCTTATAATAACTGAACTTGTTGTGTAACGTCTCTGGTTGTTGAATGTTATGGTAGTATGAAGAGTGATGTACTTTGGACGTGAAGCCCAGTCTGCCAGCATGAGCTGACAGATCACTCGGTGGACAGCGTTGACTGCAGGGCGGCACGCTAGCTCGCCTCGGCTATTGGCGGAGAGTGTGGGGAGGTTCCACGAAAACCTGCCGCTATGCCACCAGCCATATACAAAAAAAATCGTGCCTGACAAGCCAAAAACCCAAGCACAAACCCGGTCCTGAAGGGACCATTACACCACCTACACTTACCTTTAGTGAAGGCGCAGATGTTTTGCCTTCTCTGCTCGCCCCAACCACCCAATCTACAGTGTCCCTGTTGACCTGTAAATAGAATAGAGCGAACCTAATCAACCCCTACATTGAAAGGGCTCCAGGAGAGTGAGAGGGAAATAAAAACTTTTAACTCGCCATTACGTTATAAGTATACTACAATTTTGTTTTATTTTTTTTTGGCCTTAATTTCACCCCCGTTGCACTTATTAGGTATATCTATAACAATAAACAATTCTATCTATAAGCGTATAAACAATTCCATATGTAGTCACTTAAATAATTCTAGCTATAAGCGCGTAAACAATTCCATGTGTAGACACTTAAATAATTCTAGAATGGAGCCGACCCAATGGGACTTCCTTTTATACAAAAGAGACGTTAAATTGTTAACATGTAAGTTAATAAATTCGGCTTAGGAAATTAAAAAAAAAAAAAATTAAAACAATAAAATCTTTATTTAAAATTACTACGTTTATTTTATCCGAATTTCACGAAATCTAAAATACAACTGAAAATGCATAATGCAAAAACTTTTTGCAATTTGTTTTCCTAATTACTAAAAACGTTGATTCAACATATTTTGCGTGAGAACGACGATTCCATGTTAATGGACTGGAACGTGCCGCCGTTGTATTGCATCGTGAGGATGTAATATGATGCTCCTATTTTTCTATGGGAAACTTATGTGATTGCGTGTTAATTTATATATTAGGTGCCTTATGATTCGCAAACGTCGTCTCGAGAAGGCCTTCTGGAGCGCTACGGCTCCTTGGGTGAGTCTCTTAACAATCTTAACTCAAGCCGAGTCTGAGGCTGCCTTTATGTACTACTAAGGAGTTCAATCTCCAGTGTATTTCAATTTAATTATACCTTCTAGATGGTTCTCTTAACAAAATTCATATATGATTAGCGTATCTATACTTAAATGTATGAATGTCTAGATGTGAATATAATAAAGTAATATAGCGAAATTATCAATATGCAAATAAGAAAAATTAAAATAGATTCTGACTCTTCACTCGGATATACACGACGTGTATTCTCTCAACAAAGTTCGTATACACACAACGTATATACTTAAATACAACAGCATCTGAGCACGAATATAATAAACTAATTTAAATAAAATCTCAATGGGTGCACTAAAAAGTCTCATAGTGGTAAAGATATAACTTCCGTCGCTTCCGTTAGTAATGGTCACTTGTCGACAAATTTGGACTTCAATCGCTTATTAATACTTCGAACTTGAACGTTTTGAATGAGCCTTAGAGATATTACTTCCAGTCGTTAAAGATTCGCACGTTAGTCAGCTGCTGCCATTTGCCCACAAAATTATAATTATATATATACATATTTTTTTGGGATCAAAAATATATAAATTCAAAGATCTCTCCAACATAGATGTCAAGTCCAGGAAACTTTCACAATTTTTTGTAGACGCGATTTGTTGGCCAGCGGTTGATCTTTACCTCATGGTTGCAATTGTGTATGTATAGAAGGAAAAGCATATGTGCTCAACATACGGTACGTGATTGTTCCGTTATACCTCGAATATCGAATGTAATAATTAAATCAAATAATCTTACCGCAATGCAGATATAATTTTAAATGAACCAAATTTTATAGCTTGAGCCAGTGGATGCGATTTTCCGACAAAATGATGGTCCCTTCTTCACATGAATGTAATTGGTGTATGTCTGAGGGCAAAGTTCATGTCTGATGTACAGACCCTATTGTTCTCTTCTATCTCGAAAAAAATATTTTTCACTTAATAATCTCAGCCTTTCTATCCGTGTGCATAAAATTCTCAGACTTTTCGCTTTTCGTCTGGTTTACCTCCTTCGTTTACTATACCACACTTTTCTATATCTTTCTTCTGGATTAAACTTTTATTTCTTCTTGTTCATTCATAGCCAGCAGTCTCAGAATCAACACTCTACCAGAAGCAAAACAAATGTCTTCCTCCTTGTCGGATGCTTCTTCTTATCTCCCCAAACGTTTTCCTGTCGGACACTCGTCTCAGTCAGACTTGAGACGTCTGGTCGAGTCTCGTCAACAGCACATTCGTCGTGTGGTTTACACTGTGTGCTGCTGCTAGCCGTCGGGTAGCATACTGCTGCTTGCAGTACGCTACGACCATAACATGAAATCGAAGACAAAGACTTAGATTCCGTCAAGGCCTTCAGCGTACTTTATCATTTAAATTTTTTTATTTATCAATAAGAAATTACATTCTAATATGAATTCAGTTATATATATTTTTCAGTAAAAATGAATCTATTTTGTAGGAAAATACCTTTGACTGGCTTTTTATACCCCAGATGAAATCTATAGTGTATTACTTAATTTGTCATTCCGTTTGTAACGCACAGAAATAATAATGACAGAGCAAAATGGATTGGACACCCACGCATTATATTAAAAGTTATTTTGATTTTTGCATGTCCGTCCGTCCGTCTGTCCGTTAGACAAATCGGGCAAATCTTGCATGGGGCTGCCATACAAAACTTTCGTTTTCCACTATATATTTGGACACTGCCTGAAAACGCGTCGATCTAGAGACCTGAAATTTGGTACAAGGTGTTTTTATAGCAATAAAAAATAAAATTTCAAAAATGGAATAAATCGGGCACCCTTCATGGTGTATAAAAATTTAGGTTTTTTACATATATTGTGAAAACTATCAGTCCTAGATATTTTTATTGTACTGAAGACTTTTTCAGAATACGTAATCCTATCAAATTGGTTATAATCATTTTTTCTGTCTGACGAACCGTTCTAGAAATATATGCGAAAAATCACTTCAGAAATCAAACTTGCGTAGATCGGTGACCATACGAAATTTTATACGAGAATTGGTCGTACTCCAATTCTAACCTTTTTACTTGCTTATTGCTATATTGCCGATCAGAGGTGATATATAGTATATCATTTTTAATATAATCTTTACTGAAATCTTTATTATTAGTCTATTAAATGAGACAATGACGTAATATTGTGTAGGTAGTAATAAAATAAAATTTGGAAATTCAAGTTAAATGTTTTTTTTTTATTTTTTCTGTCATATTGAGTACCAATTTGTGGTAAAATCAGATTTAAAAGAAATTTGTTATAAGAAATAATTTAGTGTTGGGATAACATTTTCATTATTTTTAATACATTTGTTATATACATTTAAAATATATTGCCAAAACATTGAATATATGAGAAACAATGCTGTACCTATTATTTCGATTATTTTGAATACATATATTATGTTTATCTAACAAATGTCCAGAAACATTTAGAAAATGTACTATTCACAATTACCTTTTTTCCGTGCAGCAATTCGACCAAGAAGATTCAATTAACACTTTCGACCCGGATGGTACACATATGTACCAGTAAAGTTTAAGCATCCCTAAAAACGTTCAATGGCATCCTCTTTGGTTGAAAAGTATACCATTTCGTCCGGGAATGATTTGTTTTCATATGTAAATGTCATTGTTGAAGTAATGTGCTCTATTTTGAGAGAAATTTTGACATTTGTAATCTGACCTGATCGAAGACGCACTTATTTTGCAACAATTCTTAAGTTTATCTAAAGTTTTTAGTGGTGAATACACAAAAAAATATTTTTATATTATACAGTTTTTGCTAAAAAATAGTTTCCAATAGTTTCGGTAAGATAATTTCTGTAATAAGTAGTTCTATTTTTTACATTTTATTTGAAATGGTATATTTTTGTACCACTCGTCTTTTATGTTACCTCATCTTGGTGCTAAATTGTACCATTCCGTCCGCTACAAAAAATTTATGCTGTGAATATTTTTCCAGATAAAAATGAATTATGAAGATATTCGAAAAGTTTTGGGAGATGAATTTAGTGACAGTGAAGAAGAGTTCACTTCTGGAAGCGAAGAAGAATATTCTGACTCTGGTTCCAAGTCGTCTGAAGAAAATGTTGAGGAAGAGGTAGATGTTGAAATGGAAAAGTTGAATGAAATTCAGCCAGATTTTGATTGTCATACACCTGATTATAATTTTTCTCCTAAACAGTTGGTAAGAGAAGTGCAATACTGCTCAATATCGCCGGACATACAAATCACTGATTCAATTTATGATATTTTTCATAAATTATTTCCTAAATCGCTATATATTTATATAGCTCAATCAATGAATGAAAGAATTAATATTTACAACACTAAAAATAAAAAAAAAAATGGTTGATACAAATGCTGGTGAAATAGAGTTAGTAATTGGCTGCATATTTGTAATGTGCTACAACCGATTGCCTTCCATCAAGGATTTTTGGTCTTGTCATAAATCACTTGGTAACGAATCAATACAAACGGCAATAGCTCGAGATCGTTTTGCAGAAATAAGTTCCAAACTATATTTCACATGTCCACAGAAACCAACTCAGGCTGTTAGGAAGACATATTATGTTGATGATTTGGTAGAATGCCTAAAAAAGACATTTCAAAAATATAGGCAAGATAGCTAATTTCAAAGTATTGACGAATCAATGACTAAGTTCAAAGGGCGTAGCACACTCAAGCAGTACATGCCGCTCAAGCCTGCAAAAAGGGATAAAAAAATATGGCTATGGTGTGATTCAATACGTGGTTACACTTATGACTTCAACATCTATTCCGGTAAAGAAGTTCAAAGTATGTCTGGAACTCTTGGAGAAAGAGTTGTCAACACATTAATTAGTACAATTCAAGCACACGATGTAGTTGTCTGCTTCGATCGTTTTTTTACATCAGTAAATTTATTAGAAAGTATGCGATTTCCAGCTCTTGCACTGTCATGGCAAACAGAAAAAATTTGCCTAAATTTACTGCGAAAAAAATGAAACGGGGAGATGCTGAAACTTATGTAACTTCTTCAGGACTACTCTGTGTCAAATGGCAGGACACGAAAGAAGTAATAGTATGAAGTAATTGCCAAAATCCTGGAAGTTCTATTGTCAAAAAAACATTAAAAACTGTCGAAAATTTAGAAATACCCTGCCCCAATGCCATAAAATTTTATAGGGACATAATGGGAGGTGTCGACCTGGCTGATCAAATGTGTGGCCTTTAATCGGAAATCAGATAAATGGTGGAAGAAAGTTTTCTATAGATTACTTATGATGACTGCGGTAAATGCTTGGGTGATATAGAACGAAATCAAGCGAAAAAGATTCCTTTCAAGACATTTTTGGTGTCACTTGCTGAAGATCTAATTTCACATGGTTTCAGAACCTCAACGGTGCGTCGATCTGGGTGACAAGGACGGCCTCCACGACTAACCGGCAAACGAGGCGCCGATATAAATAAAAACTGTACGAACGATAAAAAGAAGGTTCACACTAACATGTTGTGCAAGTCATGTAATATTCCATTGTGTAAAAAATGTTTTGAAATTTACCACACTACTCAATAAACAGTAATCAATAATGTTTTCATTTCATTTCACTGAATAAAGTGTTTTTTTTTTTTAATTTTAGATTATCTTAACATTCCGAATTGGTACATTAATGTAACATTTATTATGGTCAAACATCCCGGGTGGTACAAAAGTGTACCACCCTCCCCTTAGCTCCCCCGGGGATATAATTGGTTTTCTTTTTCACTGATATAATATTTAAAGTATAAAAAAGCAATTGTGCAAGAAATTTTACTTTAATCGATGCTCCTCGATTTTAGGGTCGAAAGGGTTAAGGGGCAGCCCAGGGTACATATGTATATAGCAAATTTGTTTGTTTCAATAATTTTTTTCTGCATCCCCTTATAACGCCCGAACACGTTAGCAGCGTTATCAAAAGATTGACCTCTACATTTCGTGAAGTTTAGCCGACAATCTTCGCGTAAGTAATGTTAAACCTGATTTGCCATTTCTTGGCAAGTATGGATTTTTATTTCTAAAAATGTTAAAAATCGTTCTCTAGGTTGTCCATGTTTTAAGTATTTAAATACAACAATTAACTGGTTCACATGTGACAGATCTGGTATCGAATCTACTGAAGATTTCACTTCGACAGATAAGAAGGATTTCTATTACGTAGGACATTAATAACTAAAGATCAGACCCGTTACTTACTATTCGTTTATTGCAAATATTAGCTTAACTCTCTTAAAGATTAATGTACCGAACTCGAAGACTGAGACTGGACTGATCTGTATGCAGGACCGCATTTATACTGTCAGAGGCCCTAGGCGCAAAATCATTATGAGGCCCCAAAAAAAATAAACCTATTTCAGTTAATAAAATATACGTAGGTATGCATTTTTTTAGTTTATTGAAAACAAAAGTCGACAATTCCATAATAAGATATTTTAATAACATTAAAATAACACAAAATTGGTATTTAAAATGAGTATAAAAACAAATCAGTTCAATTTAAAATTAAAAATAAAATAATAACTTAACATTTTTTTCTGGCTTTTATTTTAGGATAATGTCATCATAAATAATCGAGTCCATTACATCTAATTCAATGCATAATAGCGACAGATCATTTGTTTTATTTTGATGTAAGTTATTTCGTAAATAATTTTTTATTCGTTTCAACATCGAAAATGAGCGTCACTTGAATTATATTAGAGATAGGCAGTGACAAAAATATTTTTAAAATTGTTTCTCCTTTCGGAAAAATAGACCCTAAACCCATCGTTTATAAATTTATACATATTTTTAATTAAAAAAAAACTTTCTTCCTTAATCATTATTTAAAATTGCTTAGCTTCATCAATACATTTTTCTGAGTCAATATTAGTACCACCATAAGTTTGTAAGTTTGTTATGAGCTAATAAGTCTTTAACGGCTACAGATAGCACATAGGGTGTAAAGGTCAAATTAGTTTTATAAAAAAAGTTATGTTAACTATCTTTTTGTAAAAAAAACAGATGTCAAAGTAAAAAAAATGGTACGAAATCCGAAATTCTTACTTTAGACCACCAGAACTCCTAAAAGGAGAAATGTACGGGGCTGGTTGAATAGCCGTCGTCGAAAGGCCATAAAGTTCTGCATACATTTCTCTCTTAACTGGGACCGTGTGCTGTGTACTTTTTAAGATACAGTATGTTTTGTGAAAAACTAGTTTAATTTCTTAATCACCCTGTACTTCGCAAACGGTTGATGCGAACCCCGCCCCTTGCCGTATAATCTTTTGTTCACCTAGGTGAGTACTATCCCCTCTTGCTATATGGACCACCTAGACGGAAACACCCTGTATATGTATTTCAAAAGGGGCCACATTTTTCAGTCGGGCTCTAGTTTTTATGTTATGATCTTAACATTTAAAAGTCATTTTTTTTGCAACAACATCGACACCGATTTTTTATATTGTTATTTGTGAGGAGTGAGGTTTTAAAATGCGACCCCAAAGAGAGTGAGATCTCAGCTTGCGCCTAATGCCCATTATGGTAAATGCAGCCCGGTCTGTATCATAATGCTGGTATGTGAGATGTACTCGGGTTATAGAATAATTCATATGTATTGAATTGCATATGCAGTAGATACATTGATACATATCAATTTCCTTTGCCAGAATTTTCATATTTGCTAAAAATGGATTAAACTGAGCAATGAGCTCGAATAGCCCTAAAAAGTTTCCATTGTTCAATGATCTAAGCTTTTCTTCTGTTCCTCGAAAAGCCAATACACGTTCAAATTAGCGAACAAATCATGAAACATAAAACATATAATTCTTAAATATCTGGTAAATGTGGAAATATTTAGCTGTTCATGGAATTTTTCATTAGAAAATGTCTTAAATTGTTTCTATGTCCACGTTTTCTGGTGCCCCTTTTCTCCTGATGCCCTAAGCACGTGCTTAGTTTGCTCTGTCTAGAGTTGATCAGGAAGATATTTACTTCGTTCACTAATTCTTAAAACTATACCTCTTTTTCTCCCTTGAATTATTCCATAATTCATTCTACCGACAGTTTCTCATCTTTTAGTTTTTCCAGTGTATATCCGGATGAAGTGCTCGACGCATTTCTTCGGGTAAAATATAAGGCCACAGGAACTGATGGAATTTCTACCGTATATTCTCCTCCACTTAACTCATATATTTAACCAATGTCTCACCACTTCTCGCTTCCCTGATGACTGAAAAATATTCCAAAATCATCTCTTTACCTAAAACCAGTGAATATCGCCCAATTAGTATATTGCAAGTCTTATCAAAAGTCTTTGAGATGTTAACATCCGTCAAAATCTCTAAATATTTACATGAACACTGTCCATTCTCGCTTTAGGCCTGGTCACAATTGCTCAACAGCGCTATTAAAGGTCTCTGAAAATAAACGGCGGGCAATTGATGCCGATCATATTTCTATTTAAGTTTTGTTGGACTTTTCTAAGGCGTTTGATGGAGTTAATCATAATTTTCTTCTCGGAAAGTTCATTTTTAATTTTTCAATGTCGGCAAAACATCTGATTTTTAATTACCGCACAGATAAATTTCAGAGTGTTTTCTGCAATGGTTTTTCTTCGTGGCTTTTGCGAGTTGGTTCTGGTGTCCCCCAAGGATCGATTCTTGGTCCATTACTTTTCTCATTGTTCATTAACGATGTCTTTAAGTGTATTACATATACCAGACTATATCTATATACTGATGATGCTCAGCTATACCCGTCAAGACCGCTTTGTCTCATTGAAGATGGAACTAGTTGCATTAACGACGATTTACAATGGATTCTTCACTGGACTGTAGTCAATGCTATGAATCTAACTGTTCATTAATAAGCAGAACCAATATTGCCACTACTGGCTTCTCTCCTACCTTACTATTGGAGGGGAAATCATTCCTTCTGTAGAGACTGCTCGTAATTTTGGAGTTATACATTTAATAATACTTTAACCTGGGACAATAAGATCTCGGCTGTAATTCGTAAAGTTTATGGTTCTTTACGGTCTCTGTGGGCTTTTAGTAATCCTACACCTACCGCAACATGACTATTCTTATGTCGATTACTTCTTGTTCCTGTGCTCACCTTTGGATGTAAAGTATTTGGTTAAATTGATTATATTAATACACATAAACTTTTTATGGCTTTAATCCTATGATCAGGTACAAATTTAATTTACGCAAATTTGATCGTGAGGCGCCTGTGCTTGTAACCCTTTTGTGTTATTTAAATTATCGGTGTCTTGTTTTCTTGGTCAAGTTGATGAAATTTCGCCGTATAGCAAACTTGTTTCGATTTCTCAATTTTGGCAATTTTAACAGAGATCGTAATTTAATATTTCCCAGATTTTCTTATTTAACCTCTCATCGTTTATTCTTCGTTCATACAATGAAACTTTGGAACTCGTTACCTGCTTCTATTAAATAATCCGTTTGGGCAGGCTAACTCTACTTGATCAAACAACTCATCATTAAGCATTTAAAGTCTTCAGAATTATGCGTATAATTAATTAATTAATTTTATGTAAATGTCCTGTTATGTCGGCAGTTTAAAAAGAGATCTAGTGGTGTAGTATGGTATTGTAATATAGGTATGCACTACCCTAGTAGAAATTGCTCACAGTTTTATCTTGTCTCCTGCCCCGCAAGGGGCAGTTATAATCTAAACGAATACTAATTTGACTGAAAAGTATCAAGGTGTTGGCAAGTCATGAGAAACATATAGAAAATTAATTCCCGATGAGCCGTCAGATGAGCATTCATTAAATCTCATCGAAGGGTTCATTGGATAGCATGAAACTGAAAGTCACGAGTCCTTGGTTCACTGCAGAAATAAGATCACTGATTGTTGAACGTGATTATCTTCTTCTTCTTCTTCTGGTGTCTCAGGACTGCCGGTAGCCAACGTGCATATAAAATTGTTAGAAATCGTGTGAATAGCAAAATCCGATCCGCTACGCGGTCTTTCTATTTACATAGATTTAATCCCAACTTAACCTACGCAAAGCGGGAGTATATGGTTCTGCACACCATACACACGATTTTCATCCTGACGATACCAATAAGCACTTTACGCTTACTCCATTACCGGACCTTTGTTTAAGAGTAGATGCACTGCCATCTTCCTCTGATAATTCAATCGATGGGTTCAGTTTTCGCTACGTGGGTGGTGATGAAGTTTTCAAAGCTTTTGTATCTATTAAATCTGAAGCCTCTGGTGCTGATAATATCTAGTCGAAATTTCTTAAACTAATCTGGCCCTGGATCATTTGACCAATGCAGCACACATTCAATATGTGCCTCACATTGTCTATTTCTCCAGTTTCTTGGAAGGTTGCCAATTCCAAAAACACCTTCTCCCAAGGACTTGTCAGACTTTCGGCCCATTAGTTTGTTGTGCTTCCTTTCAAAAAAATTAAACTATTATCAAATAAATGAATATCTGACAGCGTTTAATTTGTTGAGTGCTTGGCAATCTGGTTTTCGGGCTGGCCATAGCTGTGAGACTGGAGTTTTTAAGGTGACCACCGATATCCGCCACACAATGAATATTGACGAAGTCAGTGTATAAACTCTTTTATATTTCTCAAAGGCATTTGACAGTGTAAACCATACTATGTTATTACAGAAGCTTTCGTCTCACTTTAGATTCTCTACATCAGCTCATCTTTTTATCAAAACTTTCTTGTTGGAGGATCCCAAAAGGTCACAATAAATCAGCAGGTATCTTCGAATGTTCTACATCTCATGCCTGGTGTTCCTCAGGGATCGAAACTGGGTCCCTTATTGTTCAATCTGTTCATCAATGACTTACCACTCGTTGTGAAAGATGTCATCTGTACGTGGATGACGGTGAAATCTACCTGAACCGCCCAATCGGTCTAATTGAAGACTGCATTGAACCAATCAACTGTGGCCTAAAGAGAATCCATGATTGGTCTCTTAGGAATTGTCTTTGCCTAAACGCAAGGAAATCACAAGTCATAGGGTTCCATTCTCGTACTGATGACTTTACCTCATTCCCGAATATTACGTTGAATAGTACGTCCTTGCGGTATATGGACAGGGTACGTGATTTATGTATACTTCGCAGTTCAAGAATGAAATGCTATGACAATATTAGTAACAACATATCAAAAATATATGCTGGACTTCGGCGACTGTGACTATCTTTTAGTAATATTCCGACTAGTTTACGTCTGAGACTTGTGAAAACTCTATTACTTCCGTACTTTACTAATAGCAGCCTGGTCTTTGGATCATTCGACTCCTGCTGTAGGCAGAAAATAAATACAGCTTTTAATGACTGTCTCAGATTTGTCTGTGGTCTCAGAAAGTATGACTATGTCTCCCATTTACAGGCTTCCCTTCTCAACTGCCCTCTTGAAGTCTTCTTGAAATGCGGATTGGTTCTATTTCTTTTTAAAGTTTTTCATACAACTCAGCCGACTTATCTGTATGAACAGGTCACATTTTTGAATTCTGATAGAGGTCTGAATATATTGTTGCCACGCTTTCGTACACTTGTTGTTGAGCGTTCTTACTTCGTTCTAGCTATAGGATTGTGGAACGCCCTTCCGGCTCGCATTCAGCGGGTTGGTTCTTTTGGTGCTTTTAAGAGGCTACTTATTTAACACCTAGTATAAGGTTGAATGGATATGGTGTGTACTGCATCGGAATGCTTTTTGCGCTTAACTCTTTTTTTTTTTTTATGTAGTTCTCTACTTTATTATGCTTTTATCATAGCTTATTTGTAGTGTTATTGTATCTCCTAGTTTCTAATTAAAATCCTGTTTATCTAGTGCTACAGATATATAAGATCGGATTAAGCATCTCAATATAAATTGAGTAAATAAAATTGAATTGAATTGAATTGCTCCCTATTGTACTAAATATTTATTATTGTCATCACCGTGTCAGATGACATTTTTACTAGGAAAATTTGATTTAATTTTTGTGCTTTATTTATTTAAGTTTTTAAATTATTTATTTTAAATTAATTTTTTGATTTGTTTTTCGCGAAAAGACTGTCGCCCATATGCTGAACTAGACGTTATGCTCAAATCGTTACGCCTCAGCGTCTAATTCGGAAAAATATATCAAATCAATCGTAAAAACAGATTCTCATTTATGAACTCATCATGACACTCATTGACATGCTTATTAATAAATTCATCGTGACACTCATTGCCATGCTCATTAATAAGTTCATCGTGACGCTCATTATGTACTCATCGAAGTACTCATCTAATATTGTAAAATGCACAAAAGAGAAGCAAAGTATACATTTCGAAATATGTGAAAGGGATGCAAAATAATATCAAATGCATACTATCTGTGAATAAGTAAATAAATAATTTTTCCCGGTTTTGATTCAAATGCGAATAAATTTCATCAGTATGTTCATCTGATTGCTCATGAGGAGCTCATTGATGATCTCATCATGATATATCTACCAGGGACATAGATAAATGCAATGTATTTAATGTAGGTTAAGCTTTGGATTTATCTAGTATGTATCTACTAAAAGATACTTATATCTTACTGGTGCTATACCACTAATGTATATTAGTTATATGTACATATACATATATACATAATAAATTGAAATTAAAATATAGGAACTATGTAGAAAACTAAAAAACAAGTTTTGGAATTGGATTGGACACACATTTTTTTTTAGGTGATAACTTCCATATCGGAAGGCACGCCATAAATTGGCATCCACAAAAGACAATAGGCAACTAAGTGGAGAAGAACCATCTTACATTATCAACTAGTAAATAATAGAGTGAAAAACAGAGTAAAAACTGCCAAATGAAAGCAGTGCGTAATCTAGATCTGTTGTTTTTTTAAGGTTCCGTACCTAAAACGGGAACCCTATTACTAAGACTCCGATGTCCGTCACCGGGCTGTATCTCTTGAACCGTAATAGGTAGACATTTGAAATTTTCACAGAGTGTGTATTTCTATTACCGCTATAACAACAAATAATAAAAATAAAATAAAATTAAAAATTAAAGGAGTCCCACACGAGAAACATGATTTTTTGGTGTACATAGTGTTAAATATTATACGATGGTACGGAACCCTTCGTGTGCGAGTCAGGCTCGCACTTAGGCGATTTTTTATGAAATATTCAAGAATCCAGTAAAAGTCTTCTTTTCCAACTGACTTCAAAAAGAGGAGGTTATCAATTCGAGTCAGACTCGCACTTAGGCGGTTTTTTATGAAATCTTCAAGAATCCAGTAAAAGTCTCCTTTTCTAACCGACTTCAAAACGAGGAGGTTATCAGTTCGAGTCAGACTCGCACTTAGGCGGTTTTTTATGAAATCTTCAAGAATCCAGTAAAAGTCTCCTTTTCCAACCGACTTCAAAAAGAGGAGGTTATCTTCAAGAATCCAGTAAAAGTCTCCTTTTCCAACCGACTTCTAAAAGAGGAGGTTATCAATTCGAGTCAGACTGGCACTTGGGCGGTTTTTTTATGAAATCTTCAAGAATCCAGTAAAAGTCTCCTTTTCCAACCGACTTCAAAAAGAGGAGGTTATCAATTCGAGTCAGACTCGCACTTAGGCGGTTTTTTATGATATCTTCAAGAATCCAGTAAAAGTCTCCTTTTCCAACCGACTTCAAAAAGAGGAGGTTATCTTCAAGAATCCAGTAGAAGTCTCCTTTTCCAACCGACTTCAAAAAGAGGAGGTTATCAATTCGAGTCAGACCGGCACTTAGGCGGTTTTTTTATGAAATCTTCAAGAATCCAGTAAAAGTCTCCTTTTCCAACCGACTTCAAAAAGAGGAGGTTATCAATTCGAGTCAGACTCGCACTTAGGCGATTTTTTATGAAATCTTCAAGAATCCAGTAAAAGTCTCCTTTTCCAACCGACTTCAAAAAGAGGAGGTTATCAATTCGAGTCAGACTCGCACTTAGGCGGTTTTTTATGATATCTTCAAGAATCCAGTAAAAGTCTCCTTTTCCAACCGACTTCAAAAAGAGGAGGTTATCTTCAAGAATCCAGTAAAAGTCTCCTTTTCCAACCGACTTCAAAAAGAGGAGGTTATCAATTCGAGTCAGACCGGCACTTAGGCGGTTTTTTTATGAAATCTTCAAGAATCCAGTAAAAGTCTCCTTTTCCAACCGACTTCAAAAAGAGGAGGTTATCTTCAAGAATCCAGTAAAAGTCTCCTTTTCCAACCGACTTCAAAAAGAGGAGGTTATCAATTCGAGTCAGACCGGCACTTAGGCGGTTTTTTATGAAATCTTCAAGAATCCAGTAAAAGTCTCCTTTTCCAACCGACTTCAAAAAGAGGAGGTTATCAATTCGAGTCAGACTCGCACTTAGGCGGTTTTTTATGATATCTTCAAGAATCCAGTAAAAGTCTCCTTTTCCAACCGACTTCAAAAAGAGGAGGTTATCTTCAAGAATCCAGTAAAAGTCTCCTTTTCCAACCGACTTCAAAAAGAGGAGGTTATCAATTCGAGTCAGACCGGCACTTAGGCGGTTTTTTATGAAATCTTCAAGAATCCAGTAAAAGTCTCCTTTTCCAACCGACTTCAAAAAGAGGAGGTTATCTTCAAGAATCCAGTAAAAGTCTCCTTTTCCAACCGACTTCAAAAAGAGGAGGTTATCTTCAAGAATCCAGTAAAAGTCTCCTTTTCCAACCGACTTCAAAAAGACGAGGTTATCAATTCGAGTCAGACTCGCACTTAGGCGGTTTTTTATGAAATCTTCAAGAATCCAGTAAAAGTCTCCTTTTCCAACCGACTTCAAAAAGAGGAGGTTATCAATTCGAGTCAGACTCGCACTTAGGCGGTTTTTTATGAAATCTTCAAGAATCCAGTAAAAGTCTCCTTTTCCAACCGACTTCAAAAAGAGGAGGTTATCAATTCGAGTCAGACTCGCACTTAGGCGGTTTTTTCCTATACATTAAGTAAGTCAGTAAATTTGAAATAATTTTTTGTTATTCAACAACTTAAAATGTCTGAATCACAGTCAAAGTAAGGGCAATGTACTTTGATTTTTACCAGAGCAAATATTTCTTTAAAAATACAAAATTTTGTTGCTGAGTATAAAATAATCTATGAAAATCGAAAAAAACAAAAAAATTAATTTAAATTTGTTTTGTCTTTCAAAAATGTTCAAAGACTTTGTTGTATTCATCTAATGACCGGCAGTGGTGTCGCGACAGTACAAATTTATTACACTTAGGTTACAAAATTAATAATAAATTTATATATTCTCTCTGTTAAGATTTCTATCCTCACATTCTAAGATTCACCTCGTGATAACAGACATGCAAACATCACCCAGAAGACAGTTTTATCATATTCAGAGGGATTTCTTAAAATCTTGTAAATTAAAATGATACTTCAAAGTCGAAGTTTTGACCTTGACGGAAGACTCTCTTCACGCTATACGCTATATACATATTTACATACTTATGGCACCCGTTGAGAAAGTATAAAGTGTGAAAATTGCAAATGTTGTGTTAAACGCTGTGTCAAAATCCGACATGCAGTCATAAATTAAGCCACAAAAATTGCCCATATCTGTCATGTGTTGTTAACACCCATTAGATATCCTCTGGTCCTCTCATCCTACATGTACATAGATATATATATACATTCATACATATATCGAATATTTTCACGGTGTATGATTATATGACTCATTTGCAACAATTATTATTAACACCCGCAAACTGATGCTAGATTTTTACACAGGTGGTCGTCTATACGCGAGGTATATAATCACCCAGAATTTCAGCAGGAGTTAATTGCTCTACGTCTACACACTCTAGTAAGTAACTAGCCTGCTATAGACGGGGTTAATACACGACTTGAGTACGAAATTCCTACAGAATGATACAATGATACCTCGTTTGTGTATGATGTCATTTCAAAAGTAATTCAATAAATTAAATCGTAAATCGTGCAATTCAAGCTGACAATTTAATTTTTGCCGAAGAAAGGGTTGATTAATTTGTACCGAGGCGTATTTATACCAGTGCCTGCCAACACATGTCTTTTATTTTGCTGCTGGTGCAATTTATCGCAACAAACGTGCACAGTTGTCATAGATTTAAAATAAAATTTTCACAATCTATTAAATCAATGATGGAAAGCTTTTCTGCGCTGCTGCATATACATAATAATCCCTGTGCAGTTAATATGTTTGCCTGCCTCCAAGCGAAAAGACTATTATTAAGTTAAATGGAAATTATTCAGGTGGATCAGATTATTATCAAGATATTATAAAAGAATGAAGAATAACGGTTACGCGCAGATATTTTTATGTAAAATAAGCTTCATTCAATATGATTTAGAAAAAAAAAAAACGAAGGTAATAAAATACAGGAACTTTTCTATCACTGTTGCAATTCTTATTGTTTTATGTTATTGATTTAAATTGGTTAAACGAGGGCTCATACATTGCTCGTTTAATCCCTTTTAAGCGGAATAGCCGGATTCTTAGCTTCTTCTTTTATCAAGGCAGGTGCACGAAAGATCCCAAGCACGGAGGCCCAGGAGGCCCCTTGTGCTAACCTGCTAAAAAATGAAAAACCTCTCACCGAAACCTTGCTGTCATATTAATATAGAGCATCAGGTCCAAGTGGCATAAGCTCATTCGCAGATAGGAGGGCAGATCCAAGAGTATTCAGCATGCGCCGAGCAAAGACCAAACAAACGCACAGAAAGTGTTCGGTTGCCTCAAGCTCCACTTCCAGGCAGGACAGGTACTCAAGACTGTCAACAATTCCTATATTTGTTAGATGAGCGTAAAACGAGATATGGCCAGCTCTGCATTGTTTTCTTTCGAGAGCTTCAAAAGAAAGTTAGTGAACTTCCTATTTGGTCCATTAAAAAATACTTTTTCAAGTGTTTTTAATTATTAATTTAGTCGGGATTTTATGATGGCATGTACATCTGAAGGAAACCTAACCATCATTCATGATGAATGATAAAACCCAGTGATCCCAGCCTCTCCTGGAAAGTGGGTTATATTCCGTGTATGGAGGAAAGAAACTATATTAATGACGATTATCAATTGTAAATTTGAACTTCAAAAATGGATTGGAAGAAGCGTTTCGTATTGGCAGAAACCTTAATACTCTTCAGTACGGATAAGTTTCTGCCTGTCGTAGACGCTTGCGAAAATGTGAAAAGAAATTTTGAAAATTTTGAAAAGTGTTGCAAAAATTGAAAAGCGTTGAAAATTTTTTTCATAGCTCTTGCCATCATTATCCGGCAATAACCAAATATGGTGGAAATTCAAAGTTTTACCCTCCCGATACTACCCTTCGGGAAGGTAAAACCTTGAGTTTCCATCATATTCGGTTATTGCCGGATAATGATTGCAAGAGCTACGAAAATTTTTTTCAACACTTTTCAATTTTTGCAACACTTTTCAACACTTTTTAACACTTTTCAATTTTTGCAACCTTTTCAAAATTTTCAAAATTTTCATTACTCAAACATAGCTTATCCAAAAATGTTCTTCAGTTCTCCAGCAATTTAGATATTATCTGAGGGTTATTTAGAGCTACCAAGGCTGCCTGGCTGTCTGAAAGGATAGCAATGCCCCTTCTTTTTTTATTTCTATATTAAGGTCTAATTTTGTTCTCATTGCAATGGCGAAGACCTTAGTCTGAAAGGCAATAAATTGTGAACATTTTTAGTGAGTACTCCAACCAAATGTCAGATTCAAGAAATTAAATATTAGTGAGTGATCCGTCGCATCTGTGAAAATTTTTAGAGTGAACCAAGGAAGGCTCGCTAGAGCTCTTCCCTCAGTTAATGACTCCTTATCAGGAATCTCACAAAGAACCAATTAACATCTAGGTCAGTGAATTTTCCCATTCTAGCCCCAAGCTAAATAGCAATGCGAAGTAAAAAGATTATAGTAATTTTCTTATTGAATGTCTTTTGGATATGCTCTGTAGAGGCACCAAGACAATAAAAACTACTACTCCAGCCGACCTCCCAACATCTTAATGAGCGCAATCTACACACAGCACTTTTACCATCTGGCTGAATTACAAGATTGAAGGGTAGTTGTTGCCGTGGACCGCAAGGAACCTGTAATACCTAGGTCAGAAAACCTTGGCAAGCTCGCCAGCTTTCGGATCGAAATTCCCACTTGCGTCCATGGCCTCCATACACAAGTGACATACGTGAACAATGGTCTTATTATCCCGAGGTATATATCCAGCACTCAGCTTAATGGCCCTTGTGCGGCCAAAGATTCTTCTGCATAGGTAAACGCCAAGTTCCTTAACGTGGGGGAGGCAACTGTAGAATGTCACTTGTAGCTTTTTTTGTTTACTCCATGATTTTCTTGTTCCCTTTAATGTGGTTTTGGGTCACGACACAAAATTTGTGCCACATGAAACAGCCAATCGCGTAGTCGATTATCTCAGTGGTGGACATAGCTAAGACATACACAGTTGTTATTGGCTCTAGCAAATTACGGCCGACTACAATATTGAATTTGTCACGTTAAAGTTTGTCGCCAATTTCATTCCATTTTTATACCCTAGATGAAATCTATAGGGTATACTAAGTTTGTCATTCCGTTTGTAACACCTCGAAATAATGATGGTAGAGCAAAATGGATTGGACACCCATTCATAATATTAAAAGTTATTTCGATTTTTGCATGTCCGTCCGTCCGTCCGTCTGTCCGTCCGTCCGTCCGTCCGTCCGTCCGTCCGTCCGTCTGTGCGCACGATAACTTGAGAACGCGAACACGTAGAGAGCTGAAATTTTGTACACAGACTTTAAAAAAAAAAAGTAAAATTAAGTTCGAAAATGAGCCAAATCGGGCAACTCCTTCGTGGGGTTGCCATATAAAAATTTCGTTTTCCGCTATATATTTGGTCACTGCCTGAGAACGCGTCGACGTAGAGAGCTGAAATTTCGCACATGATATTTTTACTACATTAGGAAATAAAATGTCAAAAATGGACTAAATCGGGCAACTCTTTCTTGGTGTTGCCATATAAAAATTTCGGTTTTTTACGTATACTTTGAAAACGATCAGTCCAAGACATTTTTATGGTACTAAAAACTTCTGCAGAATACGAAATCCTATAAAATTGGTTATAATCATTTTGTCTGTGCGACAAACCGTTCTAGAAATATATGCGAAAAACAACTTCAAAATCAATACTTGAATAGATCGGTGACCATACGAAATTTAATACGGGCATTCATCTAGGGTATCCTAAGAATTGGTCTTAGACCAATTCTAGCTTTTTTACTTGTTTATTTCCTCTTTTTCTGTCACTCCTGCCAAATTTTAAGTATTCATCGTCTACGAAATTTTTGACATCAGTCGACACGTGGCCTCTGTTAGTACAGAGCGCTGGGACATTTGTATAGCTTGCGTCGTAGTGTGTAGTTAAATGGTAAAGTGGATACCTCAGTTAACCTCGAATTAACTTATTAGAGTTCTAGTGCAGACCTCAAATTTCGCCAGAACTTGATTTATCTTGTTGTTTAAGTTTTGTTTTAGATTCAAATCGAAGTTTTACAGTTTCTTTCTGAACTGTTTATTTGAAAAAACAAAAAAAAAAAATGTTTTCCCATGTAAGATGATAGTGGTCTGATTATATTTCATCCCTTTTCAATAAATAACCTGTATAAGTTCCGTTTATTTGGTTAATTTAAAAGTACTGTACTTTGTCTCATTACGTATCCATTTTGGTCCATAGATGGGGCTGATCCAGAGAACAGAACAAAGACGATATCCAAAGGTAATCGATGACAAGTAGTTTACGGTAACAAATTTAGTCGTCTGAAAACTATTGGGTAAAGCGGCATAGTGATGAAAATTAAGTACTCCATTTCCCCCCGTCTCTCCTACTTATTAGTTTTGTGTGTGAAAATTTTCGAAGCAATTACATCTTCGTTTCACATAGGATTTGCATTTATTACAAATAATAAAAGTACCTCTGTTACAGCCCTGCGCCTTACATCGACCGGGGTTCTTGACTTCCACGAAGTTCGACAGGTGCACTTTTCTGGGTGCCGAACCTCTCCTGGTGGCACTATTTGAAATAAGTTTTTTTGATTTGTCTGAGTCATTGTGACTGGTGTCGACCTCCGACGATGTAGCTAGAGGTGCTGTCGGCGATCTACCTCGTTGGTTCGACGTTTTCAGCTATGTCACGCACCAATTGACACCGAGTGACAATTATACATTCGTTGGCGGAATGACAGCAAGTAATTGTCGAAAAACAGCTTGTAGCCATTATTTCATTAAACCTAAGCCATCACTTTTGACTAATCTTTCGTTTATGAGTGTTGTCGATGCTTATGATAAACAATAAAATCATACGGCTTTCCGATTTTACCGTATATGAAGAAAACCAGAGAACCAGCTCTATAGTACGTGTCACTTTGAAAAAACGATCTATGCGTTCTGTTTCCCCATCGTTCATATCAATCACACATGCAATTTATTTTGAATAATAAAGAATCGTTTGAGCGGCATGCTCTCCGTGAAGAATGCTAGGCCTATGGCAACTGCATGCATGCTTTAAATGATAACAAGCCTTTGTGCATAAAGATTCATGTAGTTAGTATGTGGATTAGGTAAAGAGATCATTGCAAAAGAATTTGTGAAAATATGAGTAGGTAGTACCAATTTTGAGTATTTCAGCTGTTTCCGCTAGCTTAAAGGTAATGCCTTCTGGCACAAGGTATATAGAATATAAGTTATTCCCATTACGAACCACGTTCCACCATTACCTGACGAAATATTGTGAAAGGTATAGGAAAGTACGGTACAGAGAATACAATACTCTCATTCCTCTCTCTGTCTTTCCTATAAAAATGTATATACAGTAGTCACAGAATTACGTCACAGGCTATCAGCTGCACTGGTTTACATTTTAATGGGAATACCTTGTCTTCTATATACCTTGTTTTGGCATTTCTCGTAATCTAACTCCTCGCTAGTGTTTGTCTTCCTTTGGTGTGTATGCCAATGGTTCGCTTGGCCCTAATACTCTCTTTCTCTCTGTTTGGATTAGCTTCTTGTTCTTCATTGCTTAGCTCAGTTACTTCTGCAACAATTGCGGACGGATTGTCCTCAATTTTCTTTTCAACAACTGAAACTATCATGCCGTCAAGGCCAGCGCTGGTAATGGTAGGCGATTCAAACTCAAGGTAGGTATTTCAGTCCGTCACCATTGTCTGCTAATGTAGCAACATCGTATTCGACACGTTCAATCTGTGGGAACATTCTAATGTTGTACCGACTCCCAAAATAGCCGAAACCTGTCTCTTCTCCATTGACTATCGTCCAATTAGTTTATTGTGATTCTTGTCAAAAAAGTTATTCTATTGAAAAAAAGTTATTCTATTGAAAAATTCAAATTTTAGTCCAGGGCATAGTTGTCAAAGTGCGGGGTCCTCACAGTGACACATACACTCGCTCTGCACTTAATAGGGGCCATATTAGAATTGTATTGCTTCTTGTTTTCTTTAAGGCGTTCGATAGGGTCTCGCATTTGAAATTGCTCGATAAGCTGACTGTTACTCGAAGTGCTACTTTATTAATCCATAACTTTGTTTAACATAGATGGCAACTAGGTGATGGAATACTCATAAGTTTTTTACTAATTAACGATGGTGTTCCCTAGGGGTCCATTCTCGGCTTATTACTTTTTAGCTTGTTTATTTACGACCATACGGTTACGGCCAGTGATGTTAACATCCATTTGTATACAGATATTTTGAAAATTTACCTCTGTCGCCCCATCGGCCTTAAGTAAGCCATACATTTGAAGTTGAGGCGATAAAGCGATATGTGTGGGGGTTGAGAATGAAGTTGATCAGTTGATGGGTGTCAACTTTTGATTTATATAAATGAATTGATGCACCGTGTGTGGGCATGTTGCTCGACTATTGGTGTGATTTTATTCTATTCGAAGCTTTTGAAGGACAAATTGACTGTTGAGCTTTGCAATTTTAAAAGCTTTTTATGTATTTATTTACATAAGTAAATATTATGCTGTGTTTATATTTATTTGTACTAGATTTATAAAGATGGTTTTAATAATGGAGAAACAATTCTGGGAAGAATTCATAGAATTATACAACAGTTTAAGTAAAGTACCTATTCCTTCTTTTATGCCTTGTACATATATAGTCCTGTAGGTTTCTGGGACAATTTTTCCGAGAGCTTGTGGTGAATTAGCCGCCCTCAATTTTATATCCTGTAGATTCTTCCCGTGTCAAAAAACCACAGAATAATCACTAATCTCTTTTCTGCACGCACTAATGACGTCTCGCATAAAAGTATCTTGTTTGGAAATTAATGACTTCACGAGTGTCAGTAAATGATCAAAAGTTTGATTACCCAAACGTAGAAAATTTCAAAAATTTACATCGGGCTCATTTTCTCTGAAATGTTTTAGTAAATTCATTTTATTATATTTGACACGATTTAATAACCCACCCATAACCCCCATAATAACCCAAGCTCTTTTCCCTTTTTTTTTTTTAATTTAAACTCAAAATAGCACTTGCTAGAGTAATGATCGTTTTCCATATTGTATGTAAATAATCGCGATTCCATCGTTTGTAAGATTCATCAGCAACTAATTTGAAGTCTATGTTGAGGTAAAATAGAGAAGTGTGTGGGGATGTTGTTAAGTTGATCAACCGTTGTGCTAATTTCATGTTGAGGAACAGATTAATAAGTGTGTAGGCCGCTTTATGGAGGATTGTGTTGGATGCATTAACTGTGATCTGGGCGGTATAAGCGATTGGATGCTCACCAACCATCGCCATCTCAAGCCTAATAAGTCGCAATATATCGCTTTTTACTCAGGAACGCTTGAAACAGCCGCATTATCTCCCGTGATCGTGACTGAAATCACGATTCCATATTATGTTAGTAAGGTGCTTAGCTTGGGAATGACTCTAAACTCATGAAGTGTTGCGATCACATCAGCGTCACTCTATCTAAAATTTATGGCATCCTACGACACCTTTGGCTATCAGCCAGTGTGCTTCCAGTGAAACTGTGCTGCTATCTTATTTAGTCTCTAATAATGACGACGACTTTCATGTCTGGAAATATAATTTTTTGTTACCAGGACTCCGTTTGCTCTAGAAAGCTGAATATTGTGCCTTTAACAGGTGCATTCAGTGTACGACGGCATATCTCCCATTTAGTTCTTCATTTCTTGGATATTCACTGGAAACCTATATGAAACCTAGAGCTGTATAGTTTCCCCATACTGCTCTGTACGAAAAGTTTGGTCCCGATTATTTACCTAATCTAGTCCATTCTACCAGAGGTCTTAAGTTGCACATTCCAAGATTTCGATCGTCAATATTTGAGAAGTCTTACTTTGTCCAAGGGATTCGTTTTTGGAACTCACTGCCAGCTATCGTTTAAAGACTGGGCTCGGCCTATGCACACCCTTACAATATATACTCAGAAGATGATTTTCTATGATTTTCTAGTCCGTTGAATGTTACGGGGCAACTCGTTCCAAGAACTGGCGCAAGTAAACTAGTGAATATGTCCAGAGGAGATGAGGGCTTGATAATGAGGTTACTTGGGATAGTAATTTTGCTTGTGAAATCCATGGTTAAGGCAAAATGTCGCTCCGTTGCCAATTTCTTAATTACCCACAGATTTTATAATGGATGGATAGAAGTAGTGTACCTTACCTTTTTCTTCTATCACGAATTACAAACGGGCCAGTCATTTATATAAAGGATAAAGAGTAAAGGTTCAAGAATGGATTCCTGTGGAACCGCGTACAGAAGAATATGGGAAAAATTATCCTCACTCGTGAATACACGTTATATAAATTTATCGGACAGAAAGTTATTAATTAAAAAAGAAAATGTTATCAAATTTGCTCAGCTCAGTTCATGATGAGAAATAAACGAAAAATAGTAAAAAAAAAACAATTAAAATAATGCGTACGCTATATGTTTTAATGTTATATATAATATATATATATATATATATATATTAGATATATATACATTTATAATACAAATCATTATAACATAATAAAATAATATAATAATAATTAAAAAAAAGTCGATTTACCTATGAATTAAAATATATTTCCTAGTTAAGTAAACAAGGCACAAAACGTACGCTGCACACATGCAGCTTTATATATATTATATATGTATCCAAACAATGTATATAATATATAATATGTATATGACATTTTTACTGCATTTAGTAAAATTATTAATTTTTTTTTGTTTTGATTTATTTTAATTTTTTTATTATACAATTTATTAATTACATGGCAAATATTGTTTTTTGGTTTTTTTTTTCTCATTTTCTTATTTCCACTACATATGTATGCATTTATTTGTATATATATATGTATAGTTTGTATGTATATATGTTTATTTATCTAAGAATTAAAAATGTCTTGTAGAGCTACAGTATTGTATTAGGATGAAAAGGAAAATCGAGTAAGTATCAGAAGTATACAATAATACAATACCAAATCAATTAAGCTACACATATTGATTCTGTATCTACTGTAAAGCCCTTCACCTTCACCCCTCATGTCTCCCTTTTAATCAGTCTTTGGTACTTGGTAACAAAACAAGTTTTTTTTTGTTTCTTTTTTTTTCTTGCAATTTCTTTTGATATACTTAGTTACTTACAGTTAATAACAAAAACAAAAAAAAATAATAATAATAATAAAATAAAAATATTAATGAAGTTCGCATGTGGGTAGATTTTACTTCAATCTCTATTTGCGTTCAATATTGAATTTTGTGTGAGCGTGTGTGTGTGTGTGTGTGTATACATATAAAGCGACTACTATAAGGAATTATTTATACAATTTATACTTTTCATAATAGAGTTAATTTACAATTTCTTAATTTTTTATATTATTTAATTTACAATTTTCTGAAAAGTGAGAAATACATAATTTTATTCTAACGGCCAGACATGTTCCTCCTATACATAAATTTATGATTTTTTTTTTTTTAAATTAGCAGCAATGACTTGCATGCCGAAGAAAGTATGATGATAATTCATGCAAAATAGAAATTCACTAATTTTTAGCATTGATAATAAATATGATTTTACAATCTTGTTTTTTTTTTGTTTTTTGTTTTTTTTTTCTTAACATTTCTTCTTCTAGTTGTGTTTGCCAGAAAGCTAAGACACTGATCTTGGTGATTATGTATACTTAGAATCTGCTTTTCGGCAAAGTCTACGTACACGTATATCTCTTACGTGGTACAAAGTGTATGTTGTATGTGTAGTATATAAAAAGAATCTCAAAAACCATCCATAACTCTGATTTTATTCTCAAAATTTTGTTTGTTGGTTGAACCTACGATTTGATTAAAGGCGCATAGTTTCTACATAGAACTACAGACTAGTTTCAGCTTCGATTTGTTGTATCTTGTGAACGTGATGATGTTGGTGTTGTTGTTGTTGGTGTTGTTGTTGTTGTTGATGATAATGATGTTCTTTCATCACGATCTCTATGCTGTGTTCTTCGATGACCATGATGTCGTCTCGCTCGTCTACACTGACTTGATGTGCAACAATCATCACCTTCTGGAATTGGAAGACCTTTTCTTTTTGCTGCAATACGACTATTACATACTGATCTTGTACATCGTTTTCTATCACATGTTACATGAGAGTCCTATGTTTTTTGTTTTTTTGTATGGGGAGAAAAAGAAGAGGAATAATTTTTAGTAAAATTTTTATTTTTTAAATTGTAAAATTAATTAAGAGAATGAAAATTTTTGAAAATTTATCGCCATGACACATTGCAGTAATCTAATTCTATATATTGTCGGTACCCAGAATATTACATCTAGCGTTGGTCTATTTTGCTAAATAATAAAGTTTGGAAAGCATGGAAATATAAATTTGAAAGTAAAAATGGTTTTAATAACTCTGGTTCCCCTTGTTGATAGAATTGCTACAGTTTGTCCAATTTAGAGTATTGCCTGATCAGAGCTGGGCAATACTTAAGTAAAAGAAGACTTAAGTACTACTTAAAGTACATTTTCGTTACTTAAGACTTATTACTGAATACTTTGGAAATGTCCCTACTTAGTACTTGAACATAAGTACTTGCTTATATTTACTTGTACTTAAAACTTAGTTTTGTACTTAAGTACCAAGATTTTTACTTAAGTATGAAGTAAACACAATCTATAGCGCGACTACTTTTTGTTGAGTTTTAATGTACGCAAAGAACTGTCAAAGCATGTGCCGCACTCACGCGTCAAGGCAGAGCCTTAGATAAACTAATAAATACAAATAAGACTGGGCAAGTAGAAGAAAAACTAATAACCGTCGCTCCAATATAAAATTAACGATGCCTCGACCTAATGTGGGAAAGGCCTCAATTTTTTGTTAGAAATTTACTGGAAAAATTTTTCCCTAGAATTTTACAGACCTGTAAAGTACTTAAGTACATTGGTACTTAGTACTAGGACTTGTACTTGAAAAATTTTAAAGTACCAGTACCGAGACTTGTACTTAAAATATTTCAAGTCCAGATATTGGTACTGTACTGGTACTTGTACTTTGAATTTTACAGGTCTGGAATTTTAATGCATTATTCGAGGGGACAATGGGTGCTTGGGCGGACCTCTAATAGTTTTAATGCATGTAGCAATGAGAGGTGAAAGTTTTACTCTACGTGCAGGGCCGAAAACTATAAAAAACCATAAATAGTAGCCACTAGTTACTGAACATATTATAGTTTTCTAAAGGTATTTATTTATTAATATCTATTAACTGAACTCTTTAAAGTTCATTATATTACTGCCAACGTACAAAGATTCTCAAAAAGTACTTTAAAAAGTACTTCAAAAAGTACTCAGTATTTTTTATAGACTTAGTACTTAGTAAGACGTACTTTTCATACATGCGGTACTTGTACTTACGCTCAAGTACTCAGACCTTCGGTACTTGTACTTAAGTACTTTTTCTTTGGTACTTGCCCAGCTCTGTGCCTGATTTCAGTAATACCAAACTGTGTTTGGCTGATTAGCCTATAGTTCAGTCAGTAGGGATTTTTTCCCTACAAAACATGGGGTATTTGTGATTTTTATATATGTTTTTAGTTCCGGGCCCTAAGCAAAAATTAAAGTTTTCACACTTGGAGGGGGTCTGCGCGGATTAAAGGTACAAAAAATTGTTTTTTTTTTTTAAATAATTCCTCAACGGTTGATCCTACGATAAAAATGGCTGAAGAAGACTGAATTCCCAACAGTTTATGTATAAACACTTTTTTGTAAGTCTGATGTGTAACGAGTTACGTCGGCGGTAAAGTACTTCCAAAAAAATTTATACGTATAGTACCCCTTATAGGGTGTTTCGTCCATGGTGGTCCATAGGACAGGGGGTGATAGTAGCCACCTAGTCAAACAATCTCAATCGTTGTGCGGTGGCGTCCAATGGGAATGTAATTTTTTTTAAATTTTATTTTTAAAAAAAGCTCAATTTGGTCGTCTTCTAGCACAGAAGAGGTGCTATAAAATTTTTAAATATAAACGTTCAGGCATATTTGTAGAATGAAATCGTATTTACATTTTGTACCCTAATCACATATCTAATTAGTTTTTAAATCCGATAATAACTTTCGGAGATAACTGGAAAAGTTCTTTTTAAACTGGGAAATGGCAGTTTTCTTGATTGTCAAAATGGGTTTATTTTAATCTTATGTTTGCGAACAACCATTACGTCCGCAAAATTTGTCACCTAAATAGAAAACGTTCACAACAGACCAATAATGCATACGAAAGAAAGAACGGGCAAAATATATGCAAAATGAAGGAAAGAGGTGTATTTGACCCAAGTGCTAAAACCCCATTTTTTAAGGGTAAAAACGTCCGAATGAAGTTTACAGGATGAAAAAATATCCCCGCCACTCGATTATACTCTCCATCTCCTTTAATCTGATACCCTACACGCCCCACTTTGGGCAACCCCTATGGGGGGGGGGTACTACCCCCTCTTCAGGGAACCTACCAACCAAATTTTCTTTTCACCTACTAGCTTTTTTTCTTTTCCCGACCATCACAAATACAAGTAAAAAAATCGCATTGCTCTACTCCCCCTCCATGGAAACTTATGTATGTAGAAATGCACGCAAAATTTAGTTATTCCGTACTGAAAGAGTTAAAGTCTATGGACGAAAGTTAGGTGATCAGGGCGCCCCAAAACAAAAATCCTAGTTACGCCAATGGAACCTAGCAAGTAAATAGTAAAGCGCGGAACGTTAATCATTTTTCTCTTCTTTTCTTCATATTCAAATCTGGTTGTAATTATATGCTTTCGGTACAGAATAATGCTGTAGTCCTTGTAGCTTTGACTGTGATAGTAGCAGAAAGACGCACAGTTAGATGTATTTTTTCTATGAAATAAAACCACACTTAGCCCAGTAATTACAGAAAAATTTTGATCGTGCGTTTGAAATTCTTAAAATATAAAATTACGACAAGATTCCGAAAAAAATTTAAATCTGGGAGAATTAGGATCGTTTCTTCCAAAAATTGATGAAATTAATTTAATTTTTGTGCGATTCAATTTTACTGTATTTTATAGGGATTAGGGATGGAAGTTAGATTTTATAAGAATATGAAATTTATTCAAAATATTATATTTCTGTGTTTCGAATTTTTTTGTAAGATTGTTAGAATCCCAAATTTTGAAGTTTTTTGAGTTTTTTTTTTAAGAATTTTAAAATCCAAAATTTTTGATTTAGGAGTTTTGTTATCGCTGCCCATACGCGCACACGAAATACAGATTAGCAAAATGGCACACTGCCAAGTAAAAATCAGTTATAGCAGAAAAATAATTTTTTTTTTATTCAAATGTAACGGTAAGCCATTTTTAAACATCCCGTTTTACTAACTATTGTTTTGGAAAAAAAATCAGTTTTCATTTTCATCATCATTAGCATACGCTTTTTACGAAATAAAAAATAATCGCTATTTTCAAAACTATTATTTCTGATAATTTTCATAAAATGAAGTTTTTTTTCCAAATTTTTATTTATCAAATGCGAAATTTTGGAAATAGTGATTTTATTTTTTGGTAGTTATTTGAAAATATCACATTTCGTTATTAGAAATTTTAATCATACTCTAAGACAGCATGTAATCAAATAAAAGAAATAAGAAGAGAAAAATGAAAAGTTGCAATTGGTCTAAGACCCTGCATGAACATAAAAGTTGAATAAAGTGACAACTCAAAGCTCTTCAAAGTACTTCCCCAAATTAATAAGTAATTAGTAAGTTATGCTTCCGTCTAGAAATATAACTGCCATCAAGCCCAATTTGCCGGTGAATATACTGACGATGGCCCTACCCACCTCCGCCACCTTGGTAGACGTGAACTGGAATGACTTCCAAGACAGGTTGACGATCCTTCATTAAGACAAGCTTTCCCCCAGTATGAGCCTAACAAACGCAGAATTAGACTCCCAAATAGAACTTTTCACTAATTTTGTGAAAAACTATTTTTTTTCTTAATCACCCTGTAACTCCTAAACGGTTGATATTGCCCCCCCCCCCCACTCCCTCCCTGCCATACGATTTTTGGTTCGTCTAGGTGAGTACTATCACCTCCTGCTCTATTGATCTCCTAGTGAGAAACAGCCTGCTTCCTGAAACTTGAAAAACACAAATCACCAATGAAGGCAATAGAAGCTGGTATCCCCCAAGGCTCTATTTTATGTCCAATTCTCTTCAATCTTCATACTTCAGATCAATCTTCAAACAAGATTGGTATAACACTCTTATACGCATATGACTCCCTTAACTACGTCCAATCTCGCTGCTCAAATTTGGCTACAAATAAAGTCAACTTTCATCTTGTAAAATAGACTCCTACCACATAAAGTGGGGAATCAAAATTAATGTCCAGAAATCTAAGTTGATCTGCATTCGAAAGCATTGCACTGGACGAAACCGTCAAGCTGCAACATTCAAAATCATTGAGACCATTCAGCCTTAAAATGAAGTTAGTTGTGCAAGCAAACTCCCTTTGACGAAAGATAAATCGATTCTTGAAAGTTCGACACATTTGGTCAAGTCAATCGAAATTCTGGAAACGGATTAGATGCGATTATTTTACTTTTTGTACTTTGAAGATATGCTGAAGTATTGTTTTTGGCAAATACATATATTGCAAAAATAATAGAATACTAAAGAGCGGTTACTCATGGCGACAAGAAAAGAAAAATGGAACAAAAAACTATATACCTATACATATTAAAAATATCTCAACTCACCTTACAACGACATCTGATACATTTCTGTTCTCCATGTGATGCCAGAACGGGATGCCATTCTTGTCCATTCTCATAGAGCGTATTAACAGCTTTACAACCGCCATTGGCTAGAATTTCCTCAGCTGATTTCGTCGGTGCACTTTGATCACGTAAAACATTTGAATTCATTGGTCCGGTCTTATCACTGTTTGCATTATCCTTCTCCTCTGGGCATACTTTACAACAAGCTTTTTTATCTGGACGATAAGCTAATTTCTCTGGACACGCCAGGGGTGGACAAACTATTCTGGAACAATGAATTTCTAGTGTAAGTTGATCACAAGTACAAGTAGCACAAGTATCAAATCCATTCGGTGGTAAATACGGATGCCATGTAGCTCCGGCCAAATGAAATTGATCACCTAATCGACAGCCACGTTCAGCTGAATTATTTGTTTCAAGCATAAGTCTCGGTGATATACAGGTCGGGCAACATTCGCCATTTCTTAAGATCAATTCTTCACCGTTTGTACATTTAACATTGGGACATTTAATTGTATCGCAAGTAACACGTCCATGTTGACAAGCACACATTGCACATGAATCTTGACTACTTTTCCATTGTTCAGCTTCATCATAGAATCTACCTGAATGGAAACATTTCGTTTCTGGAGGCATATAATGGCTATCGCTGTGATCACCTGGTACAATTACACTGGGAACATTATTATCAGTGTACAGAGGGAAACAATGATTTGGAACTTTTGTAGATTTTAGTTTTCCCCTCAACAGAAGCTCTTTTTGATCCTTGGAGTAAATTTCAAAGTAACAAACACTTGTTTCTAGTTTAACTAACTCCGATGATGGCATACCCAAAACGAATCCTTCCATATATGATCCACTGAATTCTTGAAGCATTTTTCGTGTTATCGGTGCACCTAAAGCTTCAATCGGTTTCTCTTCCAAATATATTTGGAAGGATTGTTGATTACTGAAAAATCCATTCACTGTGACTTCATAGTGAAGATTGCATTCATTATCGATTGCTATCCATGCCATTCCCATCAAATGTGCCGGCGTATTTGTATCGATTCGTTTTAATAGAATCGGTTCTGTTGAATCTCTTGAATCGGCTACCGGTTTTGCTGTTAGCCGACCTCGTACTAAGCTTGATTCATTCTCAACAGCAATATTAACAGCTAAATCACCAGAATAAAGAGATTCTAGAACACGTGGTCCAAGCTTATCAATAGTTCCAATCGCTTGATTATAATTTAGAGACTGAGTAAGATCTTCGAGAGTCTTTCTTTTGCCAGAGTCTTCCATTAAACTAATCTCAGGTTTTTCAGTTAGATTAAGATTATCGGTTTGAATGTTATAAACTAATGATCCATCAGTATGTAGATACATCCAAGCAAATCCGCTTGTCTTAGTTTTTGATTCGAAATTATGAGGAGTTAAAAGGGTTTGGAATAGTTCACAAGCCACCCGTGTTACTATGTGCCCTTGAATTCTTAATGCTGGATTTTTTCGTGATTCTATTGTAAGCAATAATTTGCCACGACTTAATAAACGTAAATTCTGGATTTTTATTGGTGACGACATTTCAATGATGTTAATTTCCGGAGAAGGTTTCTTGACTTTTTGCACTTCATCTAAAATCACATCTTTTCGTTCCGCCCATTCGATACGAACATTAATTGGAGTATCTGCAAAATCTTCTGGATCGAAAAGTCCATTAAATACTAACGTTAAGTGTACAGAAGATGCTGCTCCACTGCTAGCCGAAACAATAGCAGTACCACCAGCTCCAGACATTTGATCTGATTTCGTACCTGGTGCTGGTTCTAATAGTGAACTAAATAGTTCTGTAGACAAAGCTGTATATCTACCGATTTTTCCTGCAAGCGCAAGTTCAGCTTGAGATTTTCCACCCCATAGTAGAACTACAGATAATCTTTCATCGCGTAATAAACGTTTATAGTCACGTGGAACTCGACGCCAAACACCACAAATTTTTCCTGTTGAATTTTGATAGACACTCAATGGACCATTCATTGGCGTTAGTAAATTATGTTCTTCCAGAATTGTTCCAGAATCATCGATGAATTGTATAGCCCTCGGCCGTACACTTTTGCTAGATATGTAGAAGGAGTAGTAGAGATTTTTCTTATGAAATGTAAATCGTCCTGATGCAACAATATTCTGAGGATTGTTTGTCGAATACATGGATTTCATTTCGTCCCTTTTGAGAAATTGAGATGTTCGACCAGTTAAAAGAGCTGCGAAATCTATTTAAATGAGAAGGAAAGAAATGAAAAGGATTATACAGTTAAAATGAAATAGTCTAATTTGGGATTTGTGAAACTTACGCTTCATATTGCGCTCTTCCTCTTCACTTGTAACTTGTACGGGAACATCTTGTGGTATTTCCTCATCTATAATTTATAAAAAAAAGAAAATATTTAGAGCCAATTGTTTTTTTATTTCAGTAAATTCTAGTGGTTCATGGTACAGTCTAGTATTTTTGGTACAGTCTAGTATTTTTTGGTACAGTCTAGTATTTTTTTGGTACAGTCTAGTAGTTTTTGGTACTTGATTTTTTGGTACAGCCTAGTATTTTTTGGTACAGTCTAGTATTTTTTGGTACAGTCTAGTATTTTTTGGTACAGTCTAGTATTTTTTGGTACAGTCTAGTATTTTTTTGGTACAGCCTAGTATTTTTTGGTACAGTCTAGTATTTTTTGGTACAGTCTAGTCTTTTTTGGTACAGTCTAGTATTTTTTGGTACAGTCTAGTACTTTGTGCTGCAATTTAGTGATTCGCAATATGTCGATATAATTTTTGAAAATAATTTCTTCTCGTACAGACACAGCCGGCTTAGCTGTAAATGCGAACTCGAAAAATTGCATTATTTACAAACAAATATTTAATTTAACTGTGCGTGTATGTGTATTTTTGTGTCAAATTAAAAAAGAAGATTAATTCATTACTTATTAATGTTTCCCAGCATAATTAGATACACAAAGACTTCTGAGTTCATATTGAGTCTTTTCGACTTTCTCGATGGCGGGGGAAATACGCTAGTCCCGTATCATGACTACTATGTATCTTTAAGACCTATAGGTATACATAGGAAATATCTTTTGATGCATTTACGTAGTCTTAAGGTGGCTTCCCACGGCGCGTGGTTTCACGAGCCAAGCCAGCTCGTGCTCGCGCGGCGTGGCCCGTGAAATCACAGGCCGTGGGAAGCCTGCTACGAGCTCTCGTCAGCCTGCGCCGCGCCTATACACTTCCCACGGCGCGTGTTGGCTCGAGTTGATTTGCGGCGCTGTGCCGCCGAAATGAAGAGTAAATGTCACGCGCCGCCTCGAACCACCTCGCGCACGCTCGCGCCGCGCCTTTGAAGTTACCGACTCGAAATGGATCGGGCGCGCCAGCACAGGCGAGCTCGCGCCAGCACAGGCGAGCTCGCGCCAGCACAGGCGAGCTCGCGCCACCTCGAGCCGGACCCTTCCCACGGCGCGTTGGCTTGTGCTCGCGCGGCGCGGCGTGTGAAACCACGCGTCGTGGGAAGCCAGCTTTAGAAGAAAGATAAGTTGAATGAAAGAGTGGGGAAAGCCAGAGCAAAACAGTGGTACAGCAGACAAGAAATACCCAGATATCGACGGTAGTACTAAGAAAGTGATGTATGGAAGAGCTCATAGCAAACCTCAATAGCTCACTGATCTCGGCTAAATATATCATTGATTCGAACCATAAATGTTTTTCAATATAGGCAAAAATTCATTTCTTTCTTAGAATTTAAATCGACCATATTTCTTCAGAATTCGTGTGGTTTATTGGTGGTTAAAAACGGTCCGAACAAATTCTGATTACCGTCTTGCTGGATGATTGGTGAGGGGTGGGTAAACAATGAAAGATTTACTTCTTTTAATAGTTGGATAAGCATACAAAATTACAAACTTTAACGAAATTTATTGGCATGTTTATAAATCGTACATATAGGGAAATAACGCCAAAGCAGCTATCACTAATCGGCACAACCAAATTAGATTTTGCATTTTTTTTGGTTTCAGAATTTAAGAAAATTGCAAATTTTAACAAAACATGGACTCGAAAGATTTTGTTTCGCACATCAGAAATGTTTTGAATATGGAAAGTATTTGTTGAGGTACATATTTAATTGAAATTGCATTAAAATTGCGAGTGCACAGTGAAAGTTCAACTTACTTCGATAAATTCAGTTTATTAGGTACTTAAAGTCAAAGAATGAATAATTACAAGAACTTTCAGCGGTTTCGGTTTCCCTGCCGTGAAATATGAAAATAAATATCGGGACGGGATTCAAATTTTAAACTAAGTGTAAGAACAAAACGTTTGTTGTATTGTATAGAATGCAAGATATTGAAGCCATTAATGTATTAATCCCCCTCTCCCTCTCCGCCGGTAGACAGAATTTGTTCTGACCGTCTATAACCACAAATAAAGCGCACGAAATGTGGTTGATTTAAATTCTAAGAAATAAACCATTTCTTTCCTCATTGAAAATAATTTTAGAAAGACCTCAGCAGCCAAAAATCCGCGCTGATGTACCTAGATCTACGCTCATAAAAATTTTTAGCTAACAAGCTCAAGCAAGCAAATCAATCCAACTTCCACGAAGCCGAGACTGCCCAGACAAAACTCACAACTTATTCAAATCGTCTTCAGCAGCCACTAATAATGCACACGAATTCTGAAGGAATATGATCGATTTAAATTCTAAGAAAGAAATGAATTTTTGCCTATATTGAAAAACATTTATGGTTCGTACATAAGATATATTTAGCCGAGATCAGTGAGTTAGTGAGGTTTTTTATGAGCTCTTCCATACATCACTTTCTTAGTACTACCTGAGACAACTTACAACTAGATGTGCAAAACTCCATATAAACCCGGAACACTTTTTGAAAGCTCTTTAACTTTTTATTCAACCAGAGAAAGCTATCATTGCGAAGAATTTATGTGGCATAATACAGCACGAAAGAGAGAGAATGTGTAGAGCTTTCTATTAGAGGGCCATTAGCGCGTTTTCGCGTTTTTGTGAGGTTTTGCACATCTAGATGTAAGTTGTAGTACCTGCCTTCGGTATCTGGGTATTTCTTGTCTGTGTTGATACCCTTGTGTATAGATGTATCTAGTGATTGCGAAAAGTCTCCTTGTTATAATGTCAAATGGCTCCACTTATACCATTTTGAACAGTTTTGCTCACGCTTCGCTTAAAGCAAAGCTGTGCAACTGAAGTATTGACAAGGGGTTCAAAGGATAAGCCGTAAGAGCATAGCCAAACTAAAAACATACAAAGGCTGGGAAGTAGACAACGTCTCGAACACTGCAAATACTTTAGAATGTTTTAGGACTCCGTTGGGCCTCTCATATGGTAGTGGGGGAGTCTGTTTCATCCCAGCGGGAAATGGAAGCGCTCAAAAACGAATGCAAGAGCGCTTCTTTGGAAGCTCACAGCGCTTCCCCACCATATCATTGTTCATATCGTTTTAACGTGAGCATGTCCGCAGAGAGAAGCACTCCAGTGTAGATTCTTATTAGCGCTTGTAGGGTCGCACTCTCGAGCACTTGTACGGTAGCACTCTTGGAGCGCTAATAGGGAATATAGAGGAAATTAAGATAAGGACTTTATTCAAAATTTCAGGTTTTTCTGAATGCGCTCCGTTTAATTTTAAATTAAATTAATTTTCAATTAATCGCACACTTCAATTGACTACTAAAGAATGAAAATTCTGCTGCGTTTTCAGATGCATATGGAGTCATCTTTTCACAACAAAAAAGGTAACTTATGAGTCAGCCTAAGCTGAGAAAAGAAATCTGCTTAAGCAAAGCTTTCTTTGGCTATGGTAAAAGAGCGCTTTGGAAAAAATATTTTCTGGCTACGTTGTAGAAGCGCTTCCTCTGACAAGCGTTTGACATGTGTTTCCCGGTGGGATGGCTTGTAAAGTATTCTCAAGGGTTTTGCTGGACGGGCCGGATTCTGTAACTCGGAGAGTTTGGGAGCTTGGGAGATGAGAATTTTCGTTTTCCCCGATTAAAACTCCCTAATTCACCATTCCTGATTCTCTAACATACTTGGGGAGTTAAAGGAAACGTGAAAAGTATCGAAATATTGAAAGACGGCTAACTTTATGTGGGAGGGTCGTAGAGCATTAGGGTTTTTTTTCTATGGATTTAGAGTTTAGAGTACAAAAATAGAGGTAAAAAATTTCTGTGGGAGGGTCTCTTCGGGATGTGGGGTCGTACTACCCCCAATTGGGGGTTGTCCATGTTTGGTATCAAATTAAAGAAGGAGAAGGCGGTAATCGAGTGGTGTAGTTTTTTTTAAATCATTTTAACTTCATAACTGACTTTTTATCGCCGAAAGACGGTTTTTTTGCACTTCGGTCATATACACCCCAGTTCCTATATTTTGCATATATTTCCTCCGTTCTTTGTTTCACATCCATTAGTACTCCGTTCTCATGGAAAATAAATTTTCACGACTTACCAGCTCTTCATAATGATGAGTTGAAAATATGTCCATTTTTGTACTAAAAAAACGGCAATTTTTTCATCTTAAGAACACTGACATATATAATATGGACTGATTAACTTGCTATTTCATGTGGGCTCAGTTGCTAATGTCAAAAAAAGTTCTTACGCCGGTGCCAACATTGAAAAAAGTTATTGGCGGGAAGTTGAAAAAATGAGCACGCAGCTCGAAAAGTGATTATAATAAAACATTTCGAATATCTACTGCATGTCTAATGAATATATTGCGTTTGGTAAAACAATTTTATCTGTAATTAAACCAAATAATTAATTTAAAAACATTTTTCTCGACGCACCCACTTATTTATTTGTTGGTTTCAGTTCTCCTCAGTTGGTACTTGGTGCTTAGACCGAAAGAGTCAGCAAGATAGAAGTGAGCCTACTTTTCGCAGTGCATTTCTACGAACGTAGTCAGTCCATATTATATATGTCAGTGCTTAAGAAGGACTGATTCACTTCTTTTGCAGTTATCTCGAAAACTATTGACCGGACTCCAAAACTAATTACGTATCTAATTAGGGGACAAAATGTAGATGCGATTTCATCCTACATACATGCTTTAACGTGCATATTTAAAAATTTTATACCTCTTATCTGTTCTGTACTAGAAGACGACCAAATTGACAATTTTTGCATGAATTACGATTTTTAGCGGGTACCTTGAAACACCAAAATCCTTATTTCTCTGTCACTGTTTTATTTATTGTAAAAGAAATGGCAACAAGGAAAGAACTAAAAAAAAACTTTAGTATACCTTATGCGGTTTTCTTAAAAATGCAAAAGCATAAAGAAAATGCAAAAAAAAGGAGATTGCCATACATTGGATGACGTTTATCGCACAGCAAAATTTTCCCCACATTTTCTCTATAAATTCCTCCTCAAAACTCATAATTTATAAAACTAATTAAAAAAAAAAAAAAAAATTTTATTAAACTTTTAAGTTTTTAATAACTAGTTTATTTACCATTATCTTTTAATTTGCTATTATAAAAATAACCGAATCCATATAACATAAATGTCAATTATTCACTGTCCACACAGAAATGTCAATTATGTTGGCGACTAATTTAGAGATTTTCCCAAATTTTTTGTTGGCAACTTATCGCGTCGCCCTCATTGTGTACATGGGACTTCCATATATTTGACAGCAACCAATTTACGGCGACTTTGTTTTGTCGCTCCCACTGTGTTTTGGCCTTTACCCTTGATATTTTTGTTTTTGTACAATATTAACAATAAAAGAAAAAATAATTACTGTGAAGTTGTCACAAAATGTTATTTCCACAATAAGTAACCAAATATATGCTTTAAAATTCGGGTGTTGTGTTTTTTTTTTCACACCTGTACATATGGAGTAAAGTGTTTGACAATCAGGCTAGCAGTATGTTTACATGAATACTTCTAAGGCCCAAATTTTGTGATTTACTTGATTCAAGTGTACTTGAAGTCAATGCGCGTTTACATGATATTTCGATAAGATTTAGATTTGTGAAGGGATGTGTAGGCGTTAGTCTCACTATCACTGCCACCTGAAAGATCTATTGTGAGTCCAGGTGGCATTTACTCCCTTTCTAGGTTCAGACTGTCTCCGCCTAGCCAATGCTTCGCAGTTGCAGAGCAAGTGTTCCGAGGTTTCGTGAGCATCCTAGCAGAAACGTCAACCCCAGCTTGTTTAGGTGATACCTTAAGAAGAGCTCAGTAATCATTTTGAACTCTCTTCTTCTAAGGAGTAGGAGTTCTTTTGTTTTTGCGCCAGAGGTGTCGATAAACTTTTTTTGCCTGACGAAGTCCTTGTAGCCTTTCCCAGTACAGGGATTTTTATTTATTCTCCCAGTCGGTTAGGGCAGCTCTGAAGTAATACTTTGAAGTGCCACAAAATGGTTCTGGTCCGAAAAACTTAGTTTTCGCGCCTCTTTTGGCTAGGCCATCAGCAATTTCATTGGCTTTGTGTCTCCTTGATAGGTTTTTGAGAGTTTTTAGACATTCCCAGACTATCCCTGTCTTGAAAGTGTAGGACTTTAAGGCCTTGAGGGCAGCTTGACTGTTCGAGATGATATTAATGGTTGAGCCATTTATGGCTCTTTTAATGCAGATATTGGCACATTCTATTATGGCCAATACCTAGGCTTGGAATACGGTAGGAGTAGAGCCCAGAGCCTTTGATATATGTGATATTTCGATTACTTGATCTCTACTTGAAGCATACTTCAAGAATTCATGTAAACATATTCTAAGTTTCGTGGTATAGAAATCGTCAACCAATACTTAAAAAGAGCTTGGCATAAATGACTAATTTTAAAAGCCTTGAATACATTTCTTATTGTATTCCGGGCTGTAGTATTGTTCATAAAAGTTTGTATTCGCAAATTTAGCTGATATTGCTTTTATCTTTTATGTATTTTTTATATTTTTATTAAACATATCCAGCGAAAAACAGTCTCATTAAAAAAAAAAAATTGCATACTCTTTGGCGTGTTTCACATCAGATTTAGAAAATCAAAGGGGAGATACTAGAAAAAAAGGGTTACATTTTGGATACTAAGTGCGTGATAGGTCCAATTATAGGCAGCTTTTTCGACTTCTTTAGTTAAATATAAATTTTTTGTAAAAAAAAAACATTTGGTTAATGTAAAAAATTAGTAAAAATTATGAAATATCGTTGTCGATCAGTGTTGAACAAAATGTAATCTGATTAACGATTAACAATTACAATTAACCATGTAATCGGTAATCAGATTACATAACTAACGTAATCCATTTCCATAATTACATAATGTAATCGATTAAGGTTGTAGTGTGATTATAAGTTAATTTGATTACACATTAATCGATTACATGTTAATTCCACTACATGTTAATTTAATTTCAATACAATATAATTACATTGCCGAGATATAAGCCTTCTAAATTTTATCAATTTCATTCCGAAATTGAAACTTTGCATACTGGAGTATTGTGTAAATATTGAACGAAATTAGTTACATCCACATGACTACGTGGCCATGTCCATTAGTGATGGGAAAGAAATAACTAAATATAATTAACTAGTTACTACTAATAAAAGAACTAACTAGCTAATAAAAACTTCTTTAGTTAGTTATTAGTTACCTTTGAATACTTTATAGTTACTTAAAGTAACATACGTTATTTATTATAGCGAAACAAAACTTCAAAATAATTTTAATCAAGTACCAACGATCCTTATATTCCATTTTATTTTACTTTTGCAATTTGATAATTCATCTTCATCTTCATGTATATACACAATTATAAAAACTTATCGCCGATAGCCGGCATATGTGGTTACATGTTGGATCCATAGATAAGTGAAGTACCATTAAATGGGGTGAATTGCATCACCTATCATTTTTTAATATCTTTGCTTAGGCTCTGAAAATAATTGCAAAAAGTAGGTATCTACATTGCCTATTAATTTTTTACAACTATTTTCAGAATTTAAGTGAAGCTATTCAAAAATATAGGCGATCCGATTCACTCCACGTAATCCAGTTCACCCCGTTTTACTCTACAAAGTAATCTGTTACAATGTAATTAGATTACAAAATAATCGAATTATATTGTAAGAGATTACACATTTTGTACATTACATATTCTCTCATAAGTAATCTGATTAAAATGTAATCAAATACAATTTAATTAGATTACTTGGTAATTTGACTAAACTGTAATGAAATTATTAATTAAATTACACTGAAATCAGATTACACCCAACAATAGTTTGCCACTCAACAGTGGTGGAGAGGTGGATGAAACTATTCTACAATAGCTGGAAAATTTAAATAGTTCAGAGCTTATTTGAAAGAGGGTTCAGAATGGATCCTTCCTCCACTCGCGCAGAATTTTTTTATTATTTTGATTTTTGTAATCGCCTCGTATAACTCCTGCAATTTAAAAGCAATCGCATTAAAAACCTTCTCCCTTGAAAGTAGTGCAGTTGTTGTATATCAGAGCGGATGTTCGATAAAGATTGATATATAAATAATAATTAATGGTTACTCGATCATCATTAGGTCGTTGTAGGGAAATCTGGACTAAAGAGGAAAGCTGTTCGGATTGCTCTTAGGTTTTCACGGATAAGATGTTCTTCGTACGAGAAATGTATTGCTCTGTTTCCCATCAAGTTGATGTTTTTTGATATTACTAAAGATAGCGACGATGTTGGCATATGAGTACAAGGAGAATAAAAATTGCCATCCATTCCATTGTCTCCATGAAGTCATCGAATTATCTATAAATTAACGGAACTAACTTTAAAGATTGTAGCTATGGTTGGTATTAAATAGGCTCAGTATTTACAGTATGGTTACAGGATTTCGTACCATGAGCACCATTGGATTATTTGAAATGGCAGTTGGTCGGCTTACCAAATCCATTTCTAAGCCTTTGCTTATTGTACGAGAGCTTTCCATATACGTTGCTGCATACCAATCATCAAAGATGATATTATCTGAACACATAAACTGGGTTGGGTTGATCTCAGCGCTTACAGGAGTATGAAATTCTACTGTAAAGGACCAATGAGAGGTTTTACGGATTTGTTTTTTTCGTTCGGCTGTTATAATAGAGCTGTCGGTCAGTGTAATTGCAATTGTAATTTATAATTGCCTTTGATAGGTGTACGTCGGTCATTTTTAAATCTCCTTTTCTACTTGAAAACAAGAGAGCGAGAAGGTCTAGTTGGTTCACAAATGAGGACAATGCATTGTATCGTTAGGAATATGGCATTCATGTTTAGGAATTCGCTCCTTCTGAGATATACATAAGTGATGACTTTTTAAAAGGCGAGTACTAATTTTGTGTCATTGGATCAGAGCTGGGCAAGTACCAAAGAAAAAGTACTTAAGTACAAGTACAAGTACTAACGGCCTGAGTACTTCAGTGTAGTCTATAAAAAGTACTGAGTACTTTTTGAAGTACTTTTCAAAGTACTTCTTTAGAATCTTTGTACGTTGGCAGTAATATAATGAAGTTTATCGAGTTCAGTTAATAGATATTAATAAATCAATACCTTTTGAAAACTACAGTATGTATAGTAACCAGTTTTCGGTACTACAAGTAGAGTAAAACCTTCACTTCTCCTTGCTACACTCAGAAAAATTATTAGAGGTCCGACCAAGCACCCATTATCGCCTCCAATAATGCATAATAATTCTAAGGAAAAAATTTCCAATAAATTTCTAAGAAAAAATTGAGACCTTCCCTACATCACGTCGGGGCATCGTTGATTTTATATTGGAGCGAGGCATTGCTTGCTTACCCTTGATTATGTCTACTGACATATATAATATGGACTGCTTACGTTTCTAGTTCACGTGGGCACAGAGTCAGCAATATAGAAGTAAGCCCACTTTTTGCAATCCATATTATACATGTCAGTGGTTATGCCATAAAGTCGAGGCATCGTCGATTTTATATTCGAGCGAGACGTTACTGGTTTTTGTTCTACTTGCCCAGTCTTGTGTACATGTTATTAGTTTGTCGAAGGTTCTGCGGCACATTCTTTGACACTTCTTTGCATGCTTTAAAACTCAACAAAAAAGGAGTTTCGCTAGAGGTTGTCTTTGCTTTTCTATGAACAGTTAGATATTTGTAGGTACTTAATAGACTCAGAAATACCTAAGTAAGAAACTTGGTACTTAAGTACAAAACTAAGTCTTAAGTACAAGTAAATAGAAGCAAGTACTAATGCTCAAGTACTAAGTAGAGGCATTTCAAAAGTATTGAGTAATAAGTCTTAAGTAAAGAAAATGTACTTTAAGTAGTACTTAAGTCTTTTTTTACTTAAGTATTGCCCAGCTCTGCATTGGACAAAGTATAAATCTCAAAGGAATTAACGTAAAATATTTAGAAAAACAATAAAAAAAGCTTCCTGTGATTTTAATGTATAAAGTTCTCTAAAAGATGCGTTTATTGCATTTACTTTCCTCCTAAAACTGCGCACGCATGCGTATCACACTCATTTTATACATAAAAATGGCAACAGTTCAAAATCTTATAAAGCGAATGGATTACCAAATAAGAGTAGCCTACTTTATATGGATATTGAATATAAAATTTTCACTTTTTATATGCAATCCAATTCCATAAATAAAATACCAGGGACAAGGAAAGTAAGTAAAGGCGAAGAAAGAGAACAAATCAAAGTTACTTATAAAGACTCGTTTCTGTAGGTACATATGTATGTATGTATGTTTGGATGTATACATATCAGCCATGATGATCACAGAGAGCTTTTTGAAAAATGCGAAATATAAACTTCTTTCTAAAAATGTTTAGCTTTCATATAAGGCATACATACATACATACAAACATACATAAAAGCAAAGAAATTTAAGTGCTGCGTTAATTGGCAAGTAAAAATTCATTAGAGAAAAGAAAGACTTCTTAAATCACCGCTCACTGTACCTCAATCTACCTTTACAGTTTACATGAGAAATTATAGATGCAGATGGAAAAATGTTGCAAGAATTCGTAGAAGATCTTAAATTGATAAGTGAAACCATAAATTTTACGTTAGTCTGGCGGTTTGACTTTAAGAAAACACGAAATTTTCTTTGCAATCAAATCTTTGACTTTGATCTTGCCCGCACCTCGAGTCCCAATTTTAACGCTTTTATTGCGGCTCGTGTATATGCGCGATAAGATCAATTCAGGTGTCAAATTTGTCATTCGCCCTTTCTTTCTGCCTTTATTTTATTTCTTTGTATGGGAATATCGTTTGCGGGTTAATTTTAATAGAGTGTTCATATATGAGAGTGTGTTGAGTAGATTTTACCTTCGTGATATTATATAGTAATTATAGTGGATAGATAAAAAAAAAAAAGGAGCTGAAATTTTATCAAATTCAGACATTAAAAAAATCTACAAAAAATTAATTGAATTTTTCTGGCTTTTTTTATGGTTTATAAGTTAAGCGTGACTCTGATTGAAGGGACTACACTAGCACAAATTTATCCGTGATATATCAATGGGAAATCCTGATATATAAATTGCCCATAAGAAATCCTGTCCGGTCCCAATTAACAACATAGGACATCCATCGTGGCCGGTTTCACACTCAAGGCTTAAGCCACAGCGATGGCTTAAGCCAAGGCTTAATAAATATTTCGGTTTCACAGTCAAGGCTTAAGTGAAATCACTGGCTTAAGGCAAGCTTAACTTAAACCCGTCATCTGGAAGGCGTAAGCCGTAGATTTTGTTGTGAAACACATAAGAAATTTTTGCTAAATATATATTTTGCCTATAAATATTATAATTTTTGTTATTAAATGAACGTAAATCTTTCAAAAGTTATACTTTAAAACTAAATTGAAATTTTCCAAGCGAAAAATATTTATCTAATTAGCAGTTTTGAGTACTGTCTGGTAGCTAGTGTCAGGATTCCATTTTACGTTCTAAGAAGAAACCGACGAGTTTAGGACAAAAATGAGTTATTTATCTGATTCAAAGGATATAAGCGACCAAGAAATGTATAATTTAATATCGCAAGGTGTGACCCGTGAAAAAATTATAAGAAGGCACATGCAACATTTCGATTAATGGGATGCGTTAATTTTTATTCTCCGTTCCGACTGTATGATGGTTTACGTTGTCGAAACATTCTGCAACAATAGTTTTTGGGTGTGATATCCTTCTAGTTAAAAACCACAACAAACTGGTAAATAAAAAGTTTTTCTTTCGATTGGTTTCTAATCCACAATGGCAATTTTCCTTTACAAAAATTCACAATTACAGCAGTGCTGACAACTTAAAAATTTTCATCTGCGGCTTAACTAAGCCTCAGCTTACCGAGTACTGTGAAATCGAGTAGGCTTAATTTCTGGGCTTAAGCCACACCCGTGGCTTAGCTAAGCTCTGGCTTAAGCCTAGACTGTGAAACCGGCCATCGGAGTTCTGGATGTTTGTGGTTTGGATGACCGTGCGGGATCCCGTCCTTTTTCCCACAGGATTTTCTGTGGTTGGTCTTAGGCCCAGTTAATACATTCAATAATGTTTAACTCCCACTGCATACACGTAGAAGATCTTAGGGATCTCTTATTTTGTTTTTGGGATGTTCACAAGGATATATGAGGATATTGCTCGAGAATTTCTGGGTTTGTGCATATTGTTTTATAAGTAGGGGAGCAAGGGGCTAAAAGTTATAATTTTAGAAAGAAAGCTCATAACTTCTGATATGTCATCAATATTATTACAATTTTTAATACTCTGGTTGTAAAATATATCTGAGATTAGCAAATTCTGATTACATACGTTTGGTAAATAGATTTTGTTTTATTTACATTTCTTCGTAGGAGCACAGACTGTCACTTTTTCCCCGGGCTTGGGGATAAAAGTTACAGACCTGTGGCAAATTGTTATATAAGAAAGTAACACATTCCTTGACGAACTTAATAGTTTATTTAACATATAACCATAAAAAATAATATATTCAGTATTGTCAATTAACAAAAAAAAAAATATAAAATAAAATTCTTCTCGAAGTAATAAATGGTACGACATAAAAGAAAACTAATGCTTTTAAAATCTTTTACATAAGAAAATTTAATAAATTTTTATAAAAGTAAAAAGAAAAGAAAAGAGAATTATGTTGCAATTAAAATTAAGAAAGCTTTAACGATTTATCAGTAATGCAATTTTGGCAAATAAATGAAGCATTGCTTTAGAAGAAGGTCTGACAGGATTTCCCATCTTTGTTGATGCTTCCTATGGACATCCGCTTTGATGAGGAGCCCAATACGCCTACAGCGGGTTTCGGTTCGAGGAATGGAGAATCAGAGTCAGCTCTAGCTAAAAGCTCAGCCCTTTCATTCCCCATGATCCCCATTTGACCAGGAACCCACAAAAGGGACACCTTGTTATCCTTATCCACAGACGACCTGCAATTCCCCAGTAACTTAGATTTTATCTGAGGGCCACTCAGAGCCATCAATGCTGCCCAACTATCCGAAAGGATAGAAATGTCCCTCCCCTTGATTTGCATATTAAGGGCTAACTTCGATGCCATTGAAATGGCAGCCTTGTGTACTTAGTTGTATAATAACGGGTTCTCCAATAAGAAAAGAAAATGCCATTTTTTGAGATAAATTATCGGATCTTTATTTTATTATAAAGAGGAAGGTATGCCGTTAATAATGGAAAATAACATCCGCCAAATGACCACCACGACCACGCCTACAGGACCATATCCTTTTCATGAAATTTTCCAGAACCAAATCGCAAAGTGGCAGCCCTATGTCCTCGATAGCCTCACGAATTCCATCTTTGAGGTCTTGAATCGACGCTGCGCTGTTGGCGTAGACCTTCTCTTTCACGTGGCCCCAAAGGAAGAAGTCGCAAGGTGTTAAGTCACAAGATCTCGGTGGTCAATTGTGATCACCTCTTCGAGAGATAACACGGTCCGGAAACTTTTCCCGTAAAAGATCACTGGTTTTGTTGCTTGCATTGCACGTAGCGCCGTCTTGTTGAAAGTAAACGTTGTCCAGATCAATACCATCCAATTCCGGCCATAAAAAATCATTAATCACCTGTCGATAGCGCAATCCATTCACCGTAACTGTTGCTCCAGCCTCATTTTCGAAAAAGTAAGGTCCAATGACCCCGCGGGACCATAAACCGCACCAAACAGTAACACGTTAAGGATAGAGATGCTTTTCAACAATAACTCTTGGGTTTTCCGAGCCCCAGATGCGACAATTTTGTTTGTTGACGAAGCCATCGAGGTAGAAATGGGCCTCATCATTCAAGATGAGTTTTCGATGGAATTCCGGATCATTTTCATGCATTTCAAGGACCCAATCAGCAAAGACTCGACGTTGTTGATGATCGGCCGGCTTGAGTTCTTGTGTTAACTGAACTTTATAAGCCTTAAGACCCAAATCTTTATGCAAAATACGGTGTAATGACGTTTGTGGAATGCCTAATTCCAAAGAACGACGAGGAATGGACAAACCGGGGTTTTCTTCAACACTTTCGGCTACAGCAGCAATATTCTCGGCTGTTCTTGAGCGACGTGCACCGGTTTTATTCTTCACATCACTAACTTGTCCCGACAGCTCGAATTTTTCTACCAATTTCTGTATTGCGGTCCGACAAGGTGCTTCACGACGACCCAAAAATGTTCGAGTTTTACGAACCAACCGTCTCTGCCACATTTTCACCATTTTTATAGTGAATTTTAATAATTTCAATGCGTTGTTGAATCGTGTGTCGTTGCATTTTTATTAATGGCGTAGTTTCTACTTGTCAAATGTCAAAAAATGACAGCTCAAAAAGTGACATCTATCGAAATAGCGGGCTAATTAAAATAACACCTCTTATTAGAAAACCCTTTAAATGAATTGAATTTAATTGAATTGATCCGTTATTTAAGCTGAAATTTGGATGATTAGCATCGAGACCTGAATGCATCTTGTCATGTACTGCATTTGACCCAGAGGGGAGCGGTTAAAAGTAGGGCTAGGTATGGAATGAATATTGGTCGGAGGTACACTCAGTATATCATATTAGTGGATAGTTGTGTTTTTAACATTTCGGAAACAACAACAACAACAACAACAATATAATAAGCTAGAGTTGTTTAAAAAATTAAAACAATTTTAAATTACTAAAAATCAACACAAACACATGAAAAAAAGTTTTGCATAGAATGATGATCGAATATTAGTGAAAGGAAAAATTTACAAATTCAAAGAATTGTCCAATAACGAACTTTTTTAATTACGATAACTAAAGTGTTCTATCTTATATAAGATTTGACGAGCTTCGAGCTCAAAGTCTATATAATTAAAGAAAATGCACGTTTAAGTAATAGCTAAAAAAAAAAAAATTTTATCCCACAAATTAATTGACAAACAAATATTGAGCATGCATAGGACAGATACAATTCTGACGGATTTTTTTACACTGTACAACTGAAATTTTATACGATTTCACTGAACTTTATACTTCTACTGCAAGTTCAGTGTAGAATTTTAATTGAAGCGAGACAAACATAAATTTTTAACATTTTTGTCTATAGGAATTTCATAGGATGCTCAGCCTATTCATATTTTCATGTCAATGGCCGACTTATTGTTATGTAAATTTTACAAAAAAAAAAAAAAAATGTCTAATTTAAACATTACGTCGCCGCCAATCAGTAACGTTTTTATTAAATCAATTAAACATAATTTCTATGCACAAACACTTTCTAGATCAGAGTTATTTGTTAGTGCAAAATCAAATGAAGGAATTTTTTTTTTTAAATCGATTTTTCAGATGACGTTTTTTTTTTGTTTAAGATGTTAAATAACGTTGCATGAAGGAACATTGCCACTGAAAAATTGCATTCTCGTAAGATGTGGTAGGTCGGGCTTTATAAGGAAAGAATGGGTATAAGATCAAAAGAACGCATACGGAGATTGAGGCCATAGGCCTGTTCCAGCCTGATTGCTTGCCGCAGTCTACTATAGAGAGACAACAAACGACACAGAATTATGGCTTAATTGCTGCTGAATCATAATTGTAATGTATATATGCACGCTAGTGTACAGTATACATAACTATATGGACTTGCGTGCAAAAAGATTATAAGTAAATGAAATGCGTATAAAAAAAAAAACAGAAGAAAAAAAAAACTAGTTCATAATGAGTTTAATAAGGTTCTCCTCCCTCGTGGTTGGCTGATTTTTATACTTAAAAACGTTTATGTAGTAGAGGAACATATATATGTATGTATGTATGTATGTATGTATGTTTTATAAGTAGGTACAATACTACTTGGAAAATTATAATTTTACTCTTGGACGCTTGGTTTCAAAAAATTGATATTCGCGCGCAAGACTACTGATTCTCATCGCGAATCGTATCTGAGCCGCCACTACCCGCCGACGACCGTTGCGGTCGCCGTCGTCCGTTGATTTCTTAAGAGTCTCGTACAGCTATTTTCATCATCGTTTGACCGGTTATTTAGATATACCTACATATATACATATATATTTACTGTACACGATATGATGAGAAAAAGCCAAGAAAAAGCTTAAATAAATTAAAACCAAGACAAAATTTATTTATAAAAAGTAAAAAATGGACTGAAACTGAAGATGTTTATTGTTGACGCACATTAAAGTGACTCTGATTTTTCCAGACAATTTTCATATGTAAGTAGGTCTGTGAAATTGCACAGATATGAACGAGTAGGTACACTTAACAGATTTAGAATGAAGCATATTTTCTGTAGACTTTAAAAAAATAAAATATAAAACAAAAAAACAAATTGGTACAGAATACACGTCGCATAGACTACGGATGCACACCCTTGGGAGGCATAAGAAAAGTAGAATCTCTACAGAAAAAAAAGGAAAAATAGGCAATGATGATTCCACTATACACTTTATTTATTTATTTATGTTTTTTTGGTTTTGTTATTATTTGCTTTTTGGAATTTTTATAAGTACCACTCTAGCCAAACAGACTTTTCACATTTGCAGCAGAGAATAAGATAGGATGGGATCTCTTCTTATATACATACATTATACAGACCACAGGAAGTGTTGGATTCTGGACTTATGCCAACGTATAATTTTTTTGATTTTCATCGTCACCTTTTGCTGGTTGTGTCATGTACAAAATGTTGTCATTTCGTATTTTGACAGCAGGATTTCGACTCCGACTGTTATTTTCAGACTTGTTCTGTGTGGTGTGTTTGGTCTATGTCTATCTGTCTGACTGACTAAGATCCGTAGCACAAGCATCATGATGAACACACTATACACAGGAACGGAACCGCCACACTAAATTATAAATTAAAAATGAACAAAAATTTATTATATGACGAGAGTGTCTCGTTTTTCTAACGAAGTTTAAATTTTGTTTTGTGTTTTTTGTGTTTTTTTTTGTTGATAAAAATATGCTTTTTCACTGTATCTACGCGCGTTTATAAAAATGTAAAGTAATTTTTTTTTTTTTTGGTTGAAATATGTGTTATGTTTTCTAATAAAATTTAATTATATAGGTATATATTTTTTTATATATAGTATACATAATTTCCTTCTGGGATAGTATAAATTTGGATTTAAATAAATTTTTTTTTAACTCTTTTATAACTATAGATTTTAGTGAAGAAGGAAAAGAATTAAGGTAAACTTAGGCTACAAGAAATTTAATTCAAAAAGAACGAGAAAAAGTTATAATTGGTCTAACAAGGAAACGGTCCCTACTAGTTAACACTGATTTCATCCAAATTCACAGTATATGTTGGGCTTAATAAGAAATGAAAGTGACGCAGGTGGGAACTCCAGATGACCAAGAGAAACCGAAATAATATGTAATGTAGGTGAAACCGGGGTTAAAATTAACACTATTAGGAAAACTTTGATAATTACTATGTTGCGGGTATATTCGCAACATTTAGGCTAATTTCTTTTCGTTACAATTATCTATAATTTGTTTTCTTTCATATACAACAAACCAGAAGTCATTATCCCAATTATTTTAGGAGCATTTTTCAAGATAATATTGCAAGGTTTGCCAAATATTACTATCAACCAGACCTGTAAAGTACTTAAGTACATTGGTACTTATGTACTAGTAGCAGTACCAGTACTTGGACTTGTACTTGAAAAATTTTGCAGTACCAGTACTTGGACTTGTACTTGAAAAATTTTACAGTACCAGTACTGGGACTTGTACTTGAAATGTTTTTAAGTATCAGTACCGGGATTTATACTCATACTTAAAATATTTCAACTCCAGGTACTGGTACTGTACTGGTACTTGTACTTAGAATTCTACAGGTACATACCTGTAAAGTACTTAAGTACATTGGTACTTAATATTAATCTTAAGTACATTGGTACTTAAGTACTAGTAGTAGTACCAGTACCTGGACTTGTACTTGAAAAATTTTATAGTACCAGTACCGGGACTTGTACTTGAAGAACTTTTAAGTCCAGGTCTTGATACTTGTACTAGTACTTAAGTATTAATGCATACAGATACATACAAATTGAGTTATATACATATTTTAGAACAATTATTTGCGTTTTTATTAAGCACTAATAAAGAGATATCTAAAATTAAAGTTTATATAAGCTTTAGTTTACGGTTTTTTTCTGTAAACTTATTTAGCACCTGTTTCGCTTTTACTTTATTTTTAATTATTTGGTTTTCAATGTTTAGAGGTGTCATATTTGAAAGCCTCTCCTGAAGCACAGTTGCTCTCAACCAAATTTTAACTGGACGCATAAAGGAAAGCTTCGTTCACAGATGGCCGAGCGTGCAGGAAAACCAAGATCTGCTCGCCGCAACTTGAATAAATTTGGCCAGAAGTCTTTATTAACTTCTATTTTCATTCTTACCAAATTTATTACAATGTTCTTGTTTTGGAACATGTTCTTTATTAATTTTGTTTCAGCCTGTATGTAAGGTGGAAATGTCTATATAGAAAATGTTTTTATAATTTTCTACGAATGCCTCTCCATGTTTGAGGTCCAAATTTATAAATGAGTAAACTGACTGTCCTAAAGGAAGATTTTTATATCTATTTGTGAAGTTAGTGATAATGATGCTGTCTATCACTTGGCTGTGAATATGTGTCTTTCTCAAAATTCGGAAGGCCTTGTATCTGATGGCAAGTCAACTAAATTACTTTTATGTAGAGTGGACTCTATCACGAAGTCTTTTGCTCTCTCCTTTTGTCTAACACAGTTTTTTTTTCATAATGTAACTTAGTAAGAATATTATTGAAATTTTAATTGCGCACTAAATATTTCTTCCTTATAATGATAATAATTATTCTTATTATTGAATCCGTTGGGATCGGAATCGAAAAAACTTAAAAAAGGATGTTTTTTTCTAGAAAATAAAACAAAGGTTTACGAAATTTTCAAAATTTCAATGATATCAAAGTTTATCAATTAAAACTTCCGTACAAACTGTCAAAAATAGTTTCGTATGATTTCTTATACGGAATACACCTTTTAACGCTTTTCTCAAAATTTAGTAAAATCAGAGCAATCGGAGAACAGCTTTCAAAAATTTTAAAAAGATTTCAATAAATTTTCTTAAAGAAAAGATATTTTTAGAGCCCTTTCGGTTGCTAACCAAATGAACTCAGTTTAATTAGGCCTAAGATTGTACGAATTGATGAATGTTTTTTATTATTTCTATAATTTGCGGGGGGGGGGGGCAGGCCCACCCTGGACCCTACTTAGTTACGCCAATGCTTTTATGTTTTATTATTTGAGCTTTGAAAGGTATTATAGCGCATGATAAAAGCACTTTATGATGATGCTGATTTAGAATTCTCCACAATGCATATTTTATTGATTTAATAAGATTTAAATCTAAAGTAAAATAAGTATGTCCACTATCCCACGCTATTATCATTACCACACATTAGACGAAGTAATGAGAACAATTAAAACAACCTCAAAAGGAATTAGATGGATACTAATAAGCCAGTTACAAGACATGGACCACGTAGATAGCGTCACCCTACTAGACTTTACTACACAGTCAATAGCATGGAAAGCAAGATTAATATTCTAGAAATTTGTGGATAAGAAGTTGTCCTCAGAATAAATATGTACATGGAAAACAAAATATTATATGTGAGGATAAATATCAAACAGATAACCATCAACTACACTGTAATAAAGGAAGTGTCGGTATTGAATTACCTCGGTAGTATGTACCATTACTAAAAAGGAAGGGGTGAATGAAGACATGAACGAAAGGTTGAGAAAAGCAAGAATAATTTCGGAAGATTCGGAGAAAATATATTCCTAGTTTGGTATTTCTCGTAAGGTACGTGTCAAAGCGCGTCAAAATATGTCATGTCAAAACGCATCAACATGCGTCCCTTACGAGGAATACCAAACTAAGAATATTCAGCACATACATGATGTCCTTTCTATTGAACAGAAATGAAACATGGTTTGTCGAGAAAGTCAATCCCAAAAAAATCCAAGTTTGCATGAACAAAATGTTCACTCATTTTAACTCAAAACTCTGTGTTGGCATCGAATGTGTTGTGACGTTTATGATCTTTGAAGGGATCGTGTTAGAACCTTCGTAAAATTAATGTTGCTTTGTGAGATGATTTTGTATGTTCGTTTTACAGCCACTTTGCGAAAATAACTAAATCCCTTCTTAAAAAAAATATCTCCCATCCCGATGAAGTAATGAAAAATTAAAATAAAGTATTTTGTAGATCTTTAGATACTCTACAATTTTTGTTTTAAGAATATTTTTCGATTTATAGCGTGCGATAGGTTGGGATTAATGGTGTTGAATCAAATTTTTTTTCACATTTTTGTGTTTTGCATATCATTATAACCAATACTGTTTATAGAGCACGAAAAGACTACATGTATATTTCAGGCAACGGGGTGGATTCATCTCTTAGCATTCCTTTATAGTCAGTAATTTATCAGAATATTTTCTGTAATATACTGCATTAGCTGATACCAATATGTGTTGATTATTTGATTGATATTTTCTCCTATGTGATCTTACAGAGTGATTGTCTCCTCTATTCGTCACTGAGCGAATTCTAGAACTGTTTTACTTAGAAGGCTAACACAACCAGAGCTAACAAGGTTAGTAAAGAAATAAATAAAAATTGAGAAACCTAAGTAGAATTTCGTCAAAAGGATTTTCCAGAACACAGTTATATGGACAGAGGCGGATTTACAAATTTTCAAGGTATAGGCTGTAAATTTTTTGCCGCCCTTGCCTCTACAATTGTCATGTTCTAGATTATTTTTACAATCCAAAAATTTCGTTGAAATTGCACGTAAAATAATTTTTGGGTTTATTTTTGAGCTAATAAAAGCTTAAAATATTTCAAGTCCAGCTATTGGTATTGTACTGGTACTTGTACTTGGAATTCTACAGGGCTACTTTCAACTTACTTTAATTAGCTGCATATAATCTAAAGCTACCACCAAAATTCTTTTTGCTAAATTCATTGTGAGTTTTTTATGATTGTTTGAAACTATTACGAGATTTGTACGGTTGGAAGGAATTATATGTCTGCAGAAGTGAAATACTTTTTCATTTTCGAAAATTTTTACTTTACTTCCATCGATGTATCTAAATATGGATGTTTTTCGTCCGATGTTTTAACAATATCTAAGTTTGCCTTTGAATGTATCACTACATCGATGTTTTTAAAATTTTGTACATCCCTATCGCAGTCACCCCGTATGGTATGACAAAATTAGTACTCCCTATTAATTTCATCTAGGGTATAAGCAGATAGTAGCCGTTTTTAATTGAATCAAGCCGTAGCGTCCTCGCAGAAAACTACTGTACAGGACTAGCCTGGATTAAAGAAACATTTATCAAAAAAATCGAACGTATAATGTATCTAGTTATAAAACTTTCGACAGTCTTCAGATGCCATCAAAATCAACTGACGCCTTGCGATAACAGCTCTAGACTCTACTCTAGAGTCTGAGGAGCTCATGACTGCCCGCGCAATGTCTGCTATGTCCGCATGTCCGTGAAAGCAAGTAATACATCTCAATTATTTTAATTTTTGTTCCAGAAAATCAAACAAAACTCAGCCTGATCGGGAAATTGAACCAGTATTTGGCAATTTTCCACTATTATCAATGCCTCGATGTTCTGAACGAGTACGAAGAAAACCTGTGGTATACGCCTTCAAATCTGGGCTTAGGGCCTTAGGGTAGTGGGGGAAAAAAATGCAGAATTTTCTCGTAAGTCAAACAACGCCGTTTTTGTTTTTACCATACACTTCGCCTGATGATGGTTTCTGGTGTACGCAAGATACAATGCAGCATAAAGTTCCAGTTCGTCGGACACATGGCTTTACTTAAGGTGCACTACTTCTCCGGGTTCTTCGTATTACGGTGCTAATCGTATTTCATAATTTAAATTAGACATTAGACACATAACCTATAATTCTTAGAGCAAACATATGTATGACAAACAGTCTAAACGAAGGACGGAAAATGAAGAGCAAATGAGATGCAAAAAAAAACCAGGTAACAGGTGGACCCGTCGATGATAAATTAATGGCATCATATAGAAATGTCTTATTAGAATAACTTAATTGCTCCTTCATGAACTCTCCTGAATTGTGCCCTCACACTAGAAAAATTGACCTCAATATAAACATTGTAGAAGCTTCACTTTATTTGGCTTATAAGGATTCCTCCTTGAGCTTGTTGTACAGGGTGTCCCGTAAGTGGTGTAATATCCAAAGGATATGGATAGGTCACGCTTAGATGGTAATTGCGGTAAAATTGAAAGTCGACCAACATCTGTGTCATGGCTATACATTGTGATTACTTAATGGCATTGTCTTATAACTTCTTCTGTCTGATGTTTGCCTGCTGCCTGTATTGTTATTGTAATTTAAATGCTACCAAAGTAATCACTCATTGCCTTCTTTACAACAGGCCGTGGCGCTTAGACTTTCCTCTACTTGCATATGTATGAGAAATGTGTCGTTTTAAAGCTTTTAGCATTGCGCATTATGGAAAAACAAACACGTGTTTAAAAATTTATATAAAATAATCAACGCTTCTGGTGACGATAAATCTAAGGTCTATTTATAAGGCAAAATGTTTACTTTTAGGGGAAAAAAAAAAGTAATTGTGAGTCTTTCAACAAAATTATGAAAAGTTTCTGCATTTTATTAAACTTTACCTAATTCGCTGTGAAATGAGAGTATACAGCTTTCGCTCAAGACGAACGTTTTTTTTTATCTTGAAGTCTCTTTCCCCGGTAAATCATGAATATGATTTTCTAATGAATGAAAAATTCATTCAAATGCATAATAATTAAACTCATGACTTTAATATAATAATTAAATTTCTTTCAAAGAGGGGAGTGTACGTGTGAGGTCTTTCAGTGATTGCTTTGGTAGCATTTAAATTTCAATAAGCTATCTCCCTGACATTATTTGGAAAAAAATGTATGCCATCATAATGTAAATCCTCCTTTACAAATGAATTTATTGATAACATTTTTCTGTGAATATAGCAAAGAAGAAATAAACAGAAATTCAAAATGATTAGGTATGTAAAGAAGAAGTAAAAGAACGCTCTCCCATCGGTATCAGCCTTGATGATATCTTTTCACATATTTGAGTATCTTGGATAATTATATATGTGAAGATGAGGAGGTATGACTTTTTTTTTAGTATTTATGAAGTATGAGAAATACTATAAATTGTTTGAAAAAGGAAGGAATACACCTGTGAGAAGAAATCGGTCCAAATAAAATTTGATGAGACTTGCACATTATAAATATTTTAGATATTCACTTTTTCTCGATAGCATCAGCTTCTAGCCGGGAGACCTTTATGCAAAAGAAAAATTGCAAAGAAGATGATAATAAAATAAGTAAAAAACGAGTTTTCAAACAAAACTGAGGCCAAGCCGAATGAAAAAGTAGAAAATAAACTTTTCTTCATACACATAGGTGGACTCAGATTTTTTGATTGGGACATTTCTCTTGAATATTCTTTCTCTTCATGAATCAAATCACTTATTACCTCTGATTGATCATATTGAAATATATCGGTGACTGTCAGCGAATAAAATCTGAGTCCACCTCTGTGTGTGAAGAAAAGTTTATTTTCTACTTTTACGTGCGGCTTGGCCTCAGTTTTGTTTGAAAACTCGTTTTTTACTTATTTTATTTTCTGCCTTTTTCACGTTAACTAAATTGTTATTATGTGCTGCATGGAGATACTTTTAAACAATTTTATGACGGCTGAAAAGACACTGATTTACCAGTTTTTCAAAAAGTTTATTCGAGTATAAAATCTTTGAAGTACTGCAACGGTTTTCTGAAATTCAAATTACGTTTTAAACAGCGCTTTTTAGTTGTATTCCAACTTGATCCCATATAACATGAATTTGCCCGATTTTCCATGTTTTCCACAGACTTTTCCTATTACTATGAATTTTTTTTAAAAATTTACATGAATTTTCCTCGATTTTTCATGAAAGTTTTCATGATTGGTGAAGAGAAAGTATTGATGCCAGTAGGACGAAAAAAAAAAACAAATTCGCATAGCTTATAAAACCTTTTTGTCGGAAAATTTTCCAGAAAAGTCGGAAAATTCCGGAAAATTTTCCATAAAAATTGGAAAATTCTGCATTTTTCCTGAAACAGATTTATCACTAATCATATCGATGAAAATTTTTCCCGCTTTTCCGGGTTTTCCATGGAGTTTTCCACAAAAGCAACTTTATGCAACTCATTTCGCTCTACAACTTTGTCTTAGGTTGCAAAACGCTCAAACGCTTCCTTGGTCGGAAAACTCCGGAAAAGCGTTTTACATGGATTTTTACTCGATTTCTCTACAAGTTTTCACCATTGTCGGAGAGAAAGTAATGATGCCAGTTGATAGGGAACTTGATCCTCCATAATTTAGAAAACTTTTTTACCGGAAAATTTTCCGGAAATGTCGAAAATTCGGAAAAATCGGAAAACTCTGCATTTTTCCTGAAACGGATTTATCACTAATCATATTTGTACCAAATTGTCAAATGATTTTTCCCGATTTTCCGGGTTTTCCATGGAAATTTCCGGTTCAAATTTTGATAGATTCAATTGTCACGCGACATGAACCTGTGTACCAAATTTCAGCTCGCTGTGATGAGGACAAGTGGGTCTACAAGAGTGTCGAATATAGTAAAAAAGAAAAATTCGTGTACGAGTTAAAGGGAGGGGCTGGCCTAAAAAAAGGGTAAAGAACATGTTCGCTGAAACATTTCCAAAGTTCTCCAATAAATTGTAGCAATCATCTACTGAAGATAAGGATGAAAATGACAAAATGTATCATAACGAAATTTATATCGTTGAGTGTAATAAGAATATGCAGAGCTATATGTTCTTAGTACCATTTTTTCAGCGTTTTTAAGTAAGTCGTTCAAGGAATTTCTTAAAATGTACCAGCAGATGACCAATATAATACAAACAAAATTTTCAATAATTCTTTAAGCACAGGACAATCTATCAAATCAATCGATCAGATATCGTAAATGTCAGCTAAAATATAATTAGCATTACATGCTTCAAGTGGATTAATGCTAAATCACTCTTAAAAAATTTGAGCCAGAGCTTGGAAGTTCTTAGATTAGCCTAGGTATACAATACGAAATGTTCCATTATCACAAATGATTTGTTAACATCCAAAAAAAAAACGAGGAATTTTACCATTTTTTGGAAGATCTACACATCAGATTTACAAAAAAAAAAAGTTTATACATAAAAAATAATAATAAAAATATATAACAAAACGTAGGCAATTTAACCTTCTTTAAATTTAGATCAGACATTTTTGTCGTAGGTTCAACCGTTAAGGAATTATTTTGAAAAAAATCAATTTTTTGTACCTTTAATCCAAGATGGTGGATCGCGCTTATAACCCCGCCCCCTCCCAACAATCGAAAACTTGGATTTTTCATTTCATTTCATTTCAAATAACCTATATCAAAATCGTTTCTACTCCACTTTTTATATGGCAAAAACTCCTATTGACTGGACTAATACATGTATGTTTTCCTTTTAAAACAGATTTAAATCTGAAACATATATTGCGGAAATAATTTCTAATATTTTCGATACGGAAAAAAATTATATTCGAAAATGAAATATGATTTAATTTGAAAGAAAAGACAGGAGATTTGAAAAAGATTTGTTTGGAAATATGTTAGTCGGAAAAGTTGTGTAAATATTAAAAAAATATTTTTTTTTTTTAATATATTTATCTATTCTCGTACATATTTATATGAATCAACATTGAATGACAAATCATCATTCCTTATTTCCCACTATAAACAAGTTTTCCACCCCTATACTAAAACATAAGCTCAGGTTCGTATTTCATACAATGAATAAATTATTATGAATTATTTGTAAAAAATTTGAAACTTTTTCTAAAATACATTTGAAAAAAAAAATTTCGTAATTCGAATTTCGAAATTAATATAAATTTTCATCTTCGAATGTAAAACAAAAACAAAATCCTTCTCTACCCACAACCAACTTCTTCCAGCAAAATGTTTCATAATTTACTTGTTGCGATAATCTCCACAAGAGTTCATGTAACTCGCTTGTCGAAAATTTATTTCGCATACAAGATGATAGATACGGTACCACCCCATTTAATATTAAAAAAAAAAAACATTTATATAAAAAAAAACATCCTCTCTTAAATGTCCAATAATAGTTCGGATAGCCTTGAGACAAACGTCCTCGTATTTTATTTCCCTTGGGTCAAATTTATCTTGTAGACGTTTCTTACAAATCATCAGATAAATTTGAATTAAATTAGGGATCTACCCATAAGATAAATTATATGTCTATTTTTCGTTTGTCTATCATATAAAAAAAAAACAAAAAAGCAACACAAAAACAAAAAGAACAAGAACATAAACATAAAAAAATTACATCGCGTGCCGCCCAGACTGGCCAGCGCGCAATATTATGTAGAAAGATAGAAAGATTCTATCCATGACTCGGCCATAGGAGAGATCTAGTCTTCTGATCTTCTAGACCTATAGAGAGCATCATCACTTTCATCCATGGTCACAGTAACGGGCCCATGATATTCACAGAAGAGGACAACGGACGACAATTTTATGTTTGTTTTTTCTTTTTGAAAACATGTGTCTTTGATTCATCTACATACTTAGAAAATTTATAATAGTCGCGTCTGCAGTAAAAAAAACTTTTTTGAAATGGCAAAAGGAAAATTTAACATCAGGAAAATGAAAGATATATGGCACACGGCAAGATGTAGACATCAGAATATATAGTGGAGAGGTGATCACAGTATTACGAGGAGAACACGTCATCATCATCATCATCATCAGCACTAGTATCCGATTTGAAATCAGCACAGATGAAAATCCCAGACAATCCAGAAAAATCACAAAATTTGTTTTGGGAATCATTTATGTCCGTTCGTTCACATTGGACGCTTTTGCTCCACAACTGGACAGACGGATATCATCAGTATTTTCATATCGTTGCGCATCCTATTTATATACCCTCATACAATATATGTGTACATATTATGCTGGGTACATACTTGGGTTACGTGAATAACTGATAAAGATTTATCTTATAATTTTATCTTTTTTTTTTTATGATTAAAAAAGCACAGTATCTGATGATGGCGTCGGTTGGAGGCGGCAGGCGGTCGGATGTTTGTCCCACCACTAATAAGATATCAAGCGCGAGACTTTTCTCTTTTTTTTTTGCAATTGTTGTTCTTTTTGTACGTAAATTGTCACATAGTATAATTATTATATATTTTTATAATTTATAAAAATTATTCAAAACTTACCAACATTATCGCCGGGACAAGTTTTACAACATTTTCCTGGCAATAAAACCGGATCATCGCATAATGCAGCTGGACATTCGTTCTTAATGTTACGACACTGAACTCTTGCTACAATTCGTCGTTTTTTTGGTACCTGAAAAATAATTTATAAAAATTTTTATTTATTATTGTTTATTATTGTTTGTGTAAAGAAAAATTAAAAAAAAAAAAAACTATTTATTTAGTTGTGAAATTATGAAATTTTGGTCTTTTTTAGAGCAAAGTTGGTGTTCCTTAGGGGTCTATATATGGACCATTTATTTTTGTTTCGAACTCCTTTTTTTTATCGTGAGGCAAACATCTGATTTCGGTCATAGGATTAAAGTTTTATGCTTTTCAAATTTTCACCCCAACAATTATTACTAACTCAAATAATTGGTCCAATTATTTAGTTTTTCATTTACTAATATTTTATATTATTTTATGGTGACAAAATTTCTTTTTCATAGAATGAAAAAAAAAAAATATTTTAAAATGTCGCATTCGGTCGTAGTTCCAAAAAATTATTTTATGAATTCTTTTACGAGCATGCAACAAAAACAATTTGGTACATTCAGCTATGGCTTGGCGCTTGTTACCAACTGTCGTCCTATTGTCAAATTGTCTTGTATTCCCAAGCTATTTGAAGCTTCTTTATATGAATTATTGTATTTTCATTGCAGTGGAGCTCTTAATCTTTATCAGTATGGTTTTATGAAGGGAATGTCAACAACAACAAATTTGCTCCAGTTTACATCTACCTGTATCGAATTTGTTTGAGCGTGTTTGTGAAACTCACTGTATTTATGTAGGCTTCAGCAAGGCTTTTGACAAGTTTCCTCACTCTGTTTTGATATTTAAACTGAGATTTTTAGGTTTTCCAATTTGGTACTGGTTATCAGGCTACCTTAAGGATCACAAACTTAGGATTCAGTTCCGTTCTGCTCTGTCTGAAGAAATAACGGCTTACTCCGGTGTTTCACAGGGTAGCCAATTAGGGCCCCTTCTCTTCATATTATTCATAAATGATGTTTCCTATTTAGTTAACAAATTTATTTTGCTAATATACGCAGATGATCTAAAACTATATAAATCTATCGACTCGCATTGCGATTATCTCAAATTGCAGGATGACCTGGACAGACTTGTTGAATGGTGTGAAAAGAGTTCTCTTATTTTAAACGTTGATAAATGTACGGTTACCATTTTCTATCGTAAACGAGTCCTTTCGAATGTTGTCTATGCTATGAATGGGTTATAGCTTTCGAAAGTTGATAAAATATGTGATTTGGGGGTATTTGTTTGACTCGAAACTCACCTTTAACTTCCACATACATCGTATCGTTGATAGGGCACACTCAATGTTAGGCTTTGTAAAGCACTGGGCAAAAGAATTAGATGATATATTACTAAAGCTCTTTTTACCACTCTTGTTAGACACATTTTGGAATATGCCAATCCTATATGGTCTCCGTCTTACAAAAATCACTCCAATCGTATTGAGAGCGTGCAAAGAAGATTCTTACTTTTTGCTCTAATAGGTCTCGAATGGAGCGATAGACTTAATCTTCCTCCTTATAACGAAAGATTAAATTCAATACACCTTCCTACTCTTGAGACTCGTAGAAAAATTTGTGATATAAGCTTTATATTTCAACTTGTGAAGGGTGACATCAACATGCCTTTGATGCTTGAGAAAATTAATTTCAATTCACGATGTCGACACTTGCGATCTAATGATTTTATTTATGTGTGTTCTCATCACACCAACTATGGTCACTTTAAGCCTATGACTAGAATTCGATAGATTTTCATATTAATAATCTTCAGTATTTGTTCTGTTCTTTAGCTTTAATTTAAGTTTGTATCCAGGGATAATTTTAGCTAGCATTTAGCGAAATAAATAAATGGATTCCATTACTTTCTGAACAGTTGATAGAGTGACATTTGCATGAAACTCTATCAAATCAACCAATAAATAATCATTTATGTGAGCAGTTACATCCTTAATAGCTCTCGAAATTGGGTGTGAAAGTGCTAAAATACAACATCTCTCGCAGGAGTTTGACATGAGCCATATTCGTAGAAATTCAAAGCACTTACGAATCTCAAAGTAAACGGAATGGACGTGTTTCCGACATTGGGCTCTAGTTTCTTGATAAGTATTTCAACTCCAACCTTTATCTAGCCGAAACAACTTTTGAAATGTATAGTTGTGTAAATATAGAACAACATTGAATAAGAAATATTTTATCTTATGAATAAAAACAAGTATAGAATCATTGTAATAATAATATTGTAGAAATTTTATAATTTAAATATTGGGGACTTGAATAAGTTCTCACTGTTTCCCAACAGATGGCGTTATATTAGCATTTTTGCTTGAGGCAATACTACAGCCAATCAAAATCATGAAAAAATTTGCTGGAAATAACAACAAAAATAACGCGGAAGTATAAACAACCAATTTTTTCATAGTGTCAAGCATGTCGAATTTTGTGCCAAAGAGAGAGTAGGTACTGCATTTTTTTTTGCGAAAAAAATTAGCAACTGAAGGACAAAGAATTATTGTGGAGACTTACGGCGTGCTTGCTATGTCGGAAAGCACATGCAGAGATTGGTTTAGACGCTTCAAAAACAATGATTTTGAGGTTAAAGATTTTGCAGAAGAAGAATTGGAAGCATTACTCGATAAAGACCATTAAGGTAAATATACACGGTGAGAGACTTTTGTCTCTGGAGACCAAAAAATTAGGTCTCCAAAGTGTGTATACACGATTTTGGAAGTTTGGTCTATAGAGATCTCCAGAGATCTTTGTTAATTGTCAAGCAGGAGATTGTTATAAAGAATTATCTCAAAAGTTGTTAAATATTTTTATGTTATTGGAAAAGTAAAAAAAATTAAAAAACTATATCCTTGGTGTAAAAATTTTACGGGATAAACACAACAACTTTGGATGATTTTTTTTTCAAAAATAAACACAACTATATTGACGAAACAAATTTTCCTAATTGCTTTATATTAATTATTAATTTTTTTATAACAATTTATCAAACTCACTTCAACTTATTCCTTTTTCCTTTCCGAATAGACCTACACTTAACTGAGGCTAGGTCTTTTTATAGATTTTTGCGTCTCCAAAGTGTAACAGGTCTCTCTGGATCTCCAGAAATAAAAAAATTAGTCTCTGGAGCCCAGTCTCTCGCCGTGTAGCTTCACCTTTAGTAGTTTATCACACTAAAGTTGCCTAACGTTTAAAAGCATTATGGATGAATTATTTAAAAGCAAGGAAACCGTACGAGTTGTACCTAAGGTTTGTCGAACGGCGTTTTTACACGCGTGAACAGCTGCTCGAACGGCAGAAAAAAAAAGGTTTTTTGCATCGTATCGTGAATGACAATGAAAAGTGGAAACAGTATGATAAGCATAGAAAATTTTGGGTAAGCCCAGCCACGCATCAACATCGATGAGAAAGTCGATTATCCATGATTCCGAGCTCATGATCTGTATTTGGTGGGATCAGCTAGTTGAAATGTATTATAACATGCTCAAACCTAAAAAAGCCATCACGAGAGAACGCTACTGACTACAATTGATGCATTTGAGCCGAGAATTGAAGAAAAAACGGCCGTAATACAAGGAGAGACACGACAAAGTGATTTTACTGTATGACAACACTCGGCCATATGTTGCAAGACCGGTCAAAACCTACTTGGAAACCATGGTATACAACAGAATAACAAAGTATGACTTCCTGCACCATAGGTTTGCCATTTTGTGTGTCATGCGAATCAAATGAAAAATAAAGTTTCAATTTGTTTGTAAATTTATTCTACTGGATCAATTTAAAATGTTAAAAAAAGAACAATTTCATTTCATTTTCACATTTCTTTTATATTAATTAAGTAAAGGGAATAGATTCATACATGTAGGATACCAAGGTAGTTGGACGTAACTAACGATGAACGCAGCCAAGCCGAAAGCTGTCAAGTTGGAGACTGATGTCGGGCGAGGCATTTGTAGTTTTTATTAATAAAGTAGTTCGTGAAGTATAATTTTTAAAGGCTTTTTACTATCCCATCTAAAGAATCCCCACAAACGAGTATTACCATTTTTCAATGTTATTAGGAAAAGTAAGGTTAATTTTCCCAGGGGATATTTTATTTGATTTTTTCAAGTTTTTTCATTCCCATATGAAATCGAAATTGAAGAAAAAAAGATTATTAAAATTGTATTCTGGATTTTAATTTGCCACTAACGCCACATTTTAACCCTTCGATACGATGCATTCCAAATTTGCCTCTTATTTGTGAAATTTACCATTGCTACTAACTAATTTTACTATAGAAATAATAAAAGTATCTCAGATAATCAATTAAGAGTGTCAGTGTTAATTTGCATTTTTTATCGTGGCATTTTGTTTTAAATCGAACTGATTTCCTTGACAGGAAATTTAAACTAACAAATTCAATATGTAATTATGGTAAGAAATTAAAATTGCACATATTTCAATATTTTGCATGGATCGAGTGGAATAAATTTACATAAATATTAACATTTTATTTTTCCCTTCTTAGGAATCGATTCGCATGACGTCACAGGCTCTTGACAGCCCAGACGAACATAGCTCATTACTCTGTATACAGTATTGGAAACGCTCAAACGGGAAGTTCTACCCTACCCGCCGTATTCTTTATCAGACATTGCTCCTTCCGACTAGCACAATGACTCATGAGGTGTGTGTGAGCAGCAGTTACATTCCTATGAAGACGCGAAAAATTGGATCGATTCTTATGCTTATGACAGACATGGTGTATTGATATCTAGATATTCCAAATATCCCATTTATACACCATATGTGTGTCATCAATATTCTCAATATATCCAGAAAACTTAGTTGGTACAGACTAGATATCTTGATATCAATATTCTCAAAAATTACTGGGTATAGCCTAATCATCGTTACTTCTTATGATCCGCAGCGCCATCTAGGTGTTAATAATAATATGATAATGTGTCAAATTAAGCAAAATTGTGTCTGTGCATTCTGAAGAAAGCGAAAAAGAAGAAGAGGATCCAAACATTTTCTGTCAATATGAAGTCGGTAGGACCCAAATATTCACTTTTCGGGGAAAATAATGAAAAAAAAAGCCTTCGACCACACTTTTTTTTTCGTTTCACACAAAATTTCGATTTTAGACACCACATCCGCTGATACATTTTACACCTCAACCAGGTTCTTATTGCAATTGTTCTCTTTTCGTTCCATATCTTTAATTTGTCGCATATTTACAATTACTTGTGGCGGTTTAGCTGTGCATTCTATTTCCAAATTGGTCACGCTTAAAATCCTGTCAACTTAATTGGAAGATCAAAGTAGAATATATAGCAAACAGGAATGGATGAATCGTGTATAATTCGTATACATGAGCGTAATTTTTCAAGAGCAGGGCATCATACATAGGAGTAAGTGAAATGCCAAAGGACCTCTATTGTCAAAACTGAACCATGATAGTCAAATGTGATTTTGTTTTTTGAACAGATTTAGAAAGAGACAAATGTATTTTCAATAGTAAAACGAAGTTTCCGAACTTGCAAAATTTGAATCTGGTGAAAATATAAGTGGGAAATCATTTTTTAGACAAGTATATTTATAAAATATTATTTTGTGTACTTTACACACATTTTTATATTAAATTAAATTGAAATTAATAACACAAACGATGAAATTTTTGTTTACATTTGTGACAGCTGAGAAAATCCCTGGATATCTTGACACAGTGGCAGCGACTAAGAGCATTTTCGGTGGGAGCAACTGCAGTATCTTCAACCATATAACTTTGGTGCCCCGCTCTCTATATTGATTCTACTATACGGCTGTACTGCGCTTTCACTATAGCTGCAACAGATACTAATGCAACCAGAATTTGACTACGCCAAATTAGGCTTATCACACTTCCTGTACTCTCTATATTCTCAATTTAAAAGTCTTTTGCGAAATTTAACAAAAGTACGGAATCAGTTTTTTTTTTTCAAAACATTTTTTCTTTGAAGCTTATTTTATGCCAAGTTTTTAGTGCCACTAGCGCCTGTTAAAACCTTCATAACAATTTAAAAAAAAAAAACAGAAATAAAGTGTTCGGTTAGTGCTCGCAAGTATAAATCGAATTATAAACTATCGAAATTGTGTTTGAGGTAAGTGACCCTATCTATAGGGTGTTTCCCCTTAGAAGGTCAATAGAGCATGAGGTGATAGTACTAACCTAGCCAAACAAAAATTGTATGGCAGGGCGGGGACAATATCAACCGTTTAGGAGTTACAGAATGATTAAGAAAAGATTCTAGATTTTCACAAAACCACCCTGTATTTTAAAAAGTAGTGGGCGTACCGTCATAGTTAAGAGCTCATTGTATGCATGGCCTTTCCAACGACTGCTCAACCATCATCACACCCCCTCCTCTCAGGAGTTACGGAGGTCTAAACAAAATACTTCAGATTTTTTTACTTTTTTTTTTTAATTTGACCTCTATTTTTTTTTGCAAAACGGTCGTTAACATAACTTATAAAAAACTATAAACTGTAGACTCTCCTCTTTAATTTGACCTAAGTTTTATAGGCTATGTGCTATCTGCAGCCGTTTAAGAGTTATTAGCGCAAAACCTCCTACTCTTAGGTGAAACACCCTCCTAAGATAAACACCCTCCTAAAATAAAGTAGAAAAAGAAAATGTTTTTCCGCAGATGACCCACAGAAAAACTTTTTTTTACATTTTAAAATTGACAAGTTACTTAGAATAAGTTCGGCGTGTATATACATGTAAAACATGGACTACCAACACAACTAGAATTTATTACGCAAAATCTGGCTTATCACAATTCTTGTTTGCTATATATTCTTAGGTCACATCAATATCCTCTATTATGTCTGTCAGGGGTACTTTAATATCTAGATATGAATATTTAGATATCGACACCCCATGTCTGTCATACGCATTAAGTAGCCTCAAAAAACTTATCAATTCCACGAAAAAATAGTGGAGCTTATTCAAGTCCCCAACAGTGGCGTAGATAAGGCACCCGAAGACCCCGCCAGGCGGGAGGCCCCAAATTTTAGGGGCCCCAAACTAATAACTAAACTTTTCAAAGAATTCCAGCATTTTATCAAAAATAATATAACATAAGGATATCGCATCACCATGCTTGAGTTGTACCAGAAAATTGCTTCCTGGGATTTGTTATATCAGAACCCGTACAACCCCTTCTCAGGCATTAACAACGCCACTGTACCCATCGCTCTCTGTTTACAATTTCTCTAAGGATTTTTAAGAAATAAAAACTTTGCTGGCATAAGTTCATCTTGGATAGTTTGATGCATTTGGTGGGTGATATAATATGTATGTAGTATTGGTGAATGAAGACAGGGAGTAGTTGTATTTTCTTTTGCATTTTTTCTCGAAACTACGTTTTTCAAACTAGAGATATCTCAAAATCTGTTTAACTGATTTTAATAAAATTCAAACCACATATTCTTTATAATATTATCTATCATATAAAAGAAACTTTTTTATAATAAATACCAAATTTTATACCTTACTTATTTTTTTCACCAGACATATACGTATAATATGCGTGTCATGCATGTCCATACTTAATTAGAAATTTCTATATATTTCACAACTTTTTGCTCTCAATTATGAATATTATGCTATCTATAAAGTTACAGTATCGACTATACATGAGGAGTTACAAATTGTCACTTTCATTTCTAAATGTATACTTAAAAAGGGCATTAAAAAATGCGCGGGTGGGTCCTGAAATCTTATCTACGCCACTGGTACCTAATATAATTTTTGTTTTTGCAACTAATTAACAAATTAAAAAAATATATATACATTAAAAAAAAATAACAATGAACGATTTCGAAAAGTATTTAGTCAAAAACTATTGGTAACACTGGTGTTACATATACACACATACATAAATACGTCAAACCTTTATATCCGACTTGTGAATTATGCTAAAATAAAATAATCTGCGCATTGCGCCTTATAATCAAGCTTCATTGAATAGAGATATCTTTTTTTTTTTGCGTCGTAACGTAAAAAGTGTCAAAGATAAAACAAGTCACATAAGAAAATCTTTTACTCAGAATCATTGTGCTATATATACATGCATAATATATATACAAACACACTTAAAGATTATAGAGTGATGCCTCTGAACTGACGCATTTTATTCTTTCTGGGGATCACTTTTATAACAGCACACGGGACACTCTGTAATTTCACATTCTTCTAAAATTGCTTTGCAAATTTATTGGTTTGTTTTCGAATTGTACTGATTTTATTTTATTTATTTATTTATTTTTCTTTTTTCTTTTTTTTTTTGGCGCGAACTACCTTCTTTCATGTATAAATTTTGTATCAGTGTCAGTCAGCACCGAGCATAGTTAAGGTGCGAAATGTGGTAAAAAAAAACATACAAAACAAAAATAAACAAACAAAAATTAAATATAAATTGTTATCTGAAAGACATTAAAATATATTTTGGTTGGCTTTTAATTAAATAATGCCGGTAACCTATTAAATTCCATTTTTTAAGTCATTTAAAATTGAAAAAAAAGAAAAAAAAGAGAAAAAAGAAAAAGAAAAACAAGATCTTCACCATTTCGGCTCCTTAAAATGCACCTAAAAATAATATTAAAGTGCAAAATGATCGAATAATTTTTAATCAGGAAGGTGAAAAAATTGAATTTCGAACTTTCGATAAACTCAGCAAGTCGCGAACCATATTTTTTAACAGCGACAAAATTGAATTTTGTTTTTTATTTCCTCTCTTGTTTTTTTTTTATTAATGTCTCTCCATAATTTTCATTAAATTAATATGCCGTGACATGTTAAGATAATAAGCACCTCAAGAAGCGTATTTCACGTCTTGAAGAAGTCTGAATGTATATGAAGAACACGAGGAGCCTAACCAGGTATCATCGTCATCATCATCATCATCATCATATAAACGAAGGCTTCTCAATTTTTTCAACAATGAATTTGCTTTAAAAAAACCGTGCTGTAGCACCAGGCCAGATACTAAAAACACCGTAAGATGGACGGATGGATAGACGGGTGGTGGGGGACGGTATTATTATGGTCGTCATGATAGTATACCTAATGGGGATCACAAGGTTTTACGCTCCACTAAAAGATAGTGACAGTGTAAATCTTCTCTTAGGGGTCTGAAGTGAGTTTTTGCAGTAAGAAAAAAAAAACCTTTTTTTTTTCTGTTTGTTGTTTTATTGTTTTATTGGACAAGCTCAGGCAATTAGCGATAAAATAGGCGCCAGTTGATTTCGCTGAATATACTCAAAGGAATATAAATATACATTCAACTATCTCTCTCTCTCTCACTCTCTCTGTTATAATAAATACAATAACAAAAATAATATACATAGTAGACTCCAGCAGATATTTATAGTGTTATCTTAATCGTGCCTTTAAATCATTAAATACAGTTTAATTATTTATATCTGTAATTAATTGCGATGAAGTTATCTCAGATTTGAACGTTTTGCTATATTTATAAATTCAATGGATTTCGTGGATATTATACGCCCCTTTATCAGGGGTTGTTTTTTTTTTTCTGAATTTAATTTGTATAAAAATTGCCATAGAACGGGTTAGGTTGGACTGTTTGGTTACGTACGTACGTATGTACGTACATATATATTACATCTTTAATTGTCAATAAAGTGTGGACAAGTTGATTAATAATTTAATAATACCTTTATCAGTTATCAGTATCAGCATATACTAATTATGTATGTACATATATATATATATAGTTAACAACTCACTCTTATAATAGTTTGAATTGCTGTAATTAAATATAATTATCTATCTTATCCGGTAGCTAATATTTTTTTTTTTTTTATATTTCAACGTACTAAATATCGCATATTGATAATAAATAATTCTGTATAAAGTTAGTTTTTAGTTAGAGATATAAGGGGCAAATCCATGTAGGTGAGTGTATATTTATATGACACATATTTTATTTTTGAACATTATTGCACTCGTTTTATCTATACCAATAGAAATGAGTTTTTTTTTTTATTGAATATTTTTATAGATTGAATAACTTTAATATGCACACGCTCGCTCATCAATTACATATTTTTTAAAATTTTCATTTTACAATTATACTAATTCATTAATGACATCTTAATTGGATTTGAAATGAAGAAGTAGAACCTGCTATTAAACCCCTTAAAAAAGTATTTATGTATATGATCAATGTGTGAAGTATAATTAGACAAGGCTTTTTGATATTAAGAATGTAAATTATAATCAAAGAAATAACGTATGTGGTTGGTGGGTAATAAGTAAAGTTATGGAAATTATATTTTTCTTTTCATCTATCATAACAAAAAAAAAAACCAAGTTGGTTTGTACTACAGAAAAATCCTGAATTTAATAATAATAATTTATTTAGTGAATACCTAAGATTGCAAAATCTTATTACTATTACTATACTAATATTAATGGTGAATATAAGAAAAAGTAATAATAATAATATAAGTTTAACAATATACGAACTAAATTGATTATAAATATTTCATAGTGATACTTTTCATGATTTATTTTGTTGTTGTTTTTTTTTTTAATTTTTTGACTATTAGAACCAGTTTAAGATAAGCTCGCTGTAGTGACACATTTAATAACGGTCAAGAATATACATGCTTTTCTTCATTTAGTCGGTGTTAGTATTTTTTTTTTTTTTTAAGGCAGGGGGTCGAAAAAGATTCACAGCACGGAGGCCAAAGCGGCCCATTGTGCTATTCTGTTAGAAACACAATCACCAAAGCCTTCCAGTCCTCTTAATGAAACGCATCAGGTCTAGGTGAGGAAGATTTGTCAGTTCAACTACAGATAGAAGGGCAGACCCTAGAGTATTCAGCCTGCTCCGGGCGATGGTCGTACAAGCACACAGAAAGTGTTCGGTTGTCTTAAGCTCTACTTTCAGGCAAGCCAGACACTCAGGGCTTTCAACAACTCCCATCCTTGTTAGATGAGCATGAAGCGAGCTGTGGCCGGTGTTCTACATTGTTTCCTTCCGAGTCAAATGAGACAATCAGGGATATTCCTATTGGGCCCAAAAAGAAACAGTTTTGTGCATCTGCAAATACTCAGGTTCGCCCATCTCTGTTGATGCTTCCTATGAATATCAGCTTTGATGATAGACCCGAGATTCGAAGTGGTAACGCCTACGTATGGCGGGTTCCGGTCCGAAGATCGGAGAACGGTTTTAGTATTAGTTTGTTAAACTAAAAAATCAACACTCGCGTTTAAGAGTAGATACACAAAAGTTGTATCGGAAACGTTTTTCCAGCGAGTTCATATTTCAAGGCTTCAAGCGATCCTCATAAGGTGGAAGAATTATTCCAGAGTAGGTGTCTAAGAGCAAAGCGTAGGAAAGAAGTTCCGCTGAGCAGACTCGATACGTTCGATGTGTGTACCATAAAATACAGATCAGACCGGACTAGCGTAGTCAAGAAGAGGTCTCATAACGCAAGTGTACAAACGCAATGTTATGGTAGGTTGATGCGGGCACCGAAATATGTACTTTGGGAGTAGTCCACATACCTCCAGGTCAATTCAATCGTAATAATTCCTCTGAGTTTCTTAAGTTTATCTCATCTAATAACGCTGTTCTAATCTGTTAATACTTACCCAACTTATCATAATTGTATTAATCCATCCCGTCTAGATTTATTTTTTGTTTCTGACCCTTCTCTAGTGCTTTTTTTTTTAATCAACTTTGTCTTAGTCCCCTAGATCATAATATTATTTTCCTTTCTTGTGATGTTAGAGATTTAACTGTTTTGTCACCATCATCCATTCCATTAGAGTTATGTAAATGAACGCATTAAGTGACGTGACTGCATCGTAATTTTTTGCTCCTCTGGCTAGCAACTTTGGGGGACGAAACTATGTATATCACCGAGCCAGCACGTTTATATGAATGTGCACATACTGTGGCAACATTTTTGTCACCGGTTGACTACCATTGTTTTGGGAGACGTTGTAGAGCTAGGAAGAAACTTACGCATCTTGTTTTTTAAATGTCTGCTACAATGATAGTGAGAGGATGATATAAATAATGAAGCATTAATACAAAAAGTACAAATGAGACCATCCCTATACAACAAAAATTTGAAGGAATACTTTGATAGCAATTTGATGATAAAAATGAGGGGAGAAATATCCATGAAAGTGCTTATGTTAGTGTTACAGCAAGCAAGTCTATCTTAGGTTTGATGATCGCATATTGGTAAGTTATAGCAGGTCTCAGAATCTGTAGTAAATCATCAGAGAATTTTTCAGGATAGGATCGCAGTTCATCAAATATTAAGTGATATTTTCCTTTTATTTAAGCAGCCTTTCGCTCCAAATTGGAAGGATTTAAAAGAGTTGATATATTCTACATCCTTATGACAAAAATATATCACACGTGCATTTTCAAAGTTTATATTGATGAATGATGATATAAAATATGAGTTTTTAGGGTGACGGTTACTCATTGTGTGCGTACTAATCTAGCCCAAGGGGACAGGATGGCGACAGTGACGAAAAAGTTATGTAACAAAATGATTCTAGTGCGCCTAACATGAACCAACAGTTTAAAAAATTTCGCTGATCACCAATACATTGAGTTTGGATACTAAAAGTATATATACCATGAAAAAATTATGCGGCTGCAAACACAGTCACTATACGTTACTTGGTATGAAAATTCGTTACCATGTATAGAAGTTCGAATAAATTCCACTTGTCTACTTTCATTAAAATAACTTATAATAGGTTGTATTACTGGTTAAAGATTTGGCCATCGATTGGTCTACTATCGCAAGGTCTATGAGGCCTCATGATTCGCGGAGCTCTGGGCCCAGACCTTGCGGGTCTATGCGTGAAGATGGCACTGCGAACTGAGCTCAGTAATTAGATTCTTATGCACAACAAATTTTAAGCAAATATACCAGACATTTTTTTAACTTGCACTTTAATATACTACGGTCATACGCAGATATATGGTCAGAGCGATTTATATGTATTAAGCATATAGCATGCATATGAATTATATGTAACCTTATGTTTATTATTACTAATAAAGTCCAGGCAACAACAGATCTGACAGCCATTTAATATTAATGGTATTAAAAAGCTTTGACCAAAAAGCGATAACGAGTTGCTTGTGGGGGGTATAAGACAAGCTTTAGCTAACCAAGCAGAAGTTTAGTCAGTAAAACTTTTTTAAAGTACTCAACCTCCTAGGACTGTGCATAAGCAACACCTCCCCTCCCCTACTCACCAGTATAGAGGAATTCGAGCTTCATTAAAGCATTAAAGCTGAATGCAATCGAAAAATGTAGGCAATATCCTACGCAGAGATCCACAATTTCCTAAGTACGCCATAGTTTCTACCAACCATCCTGTTTATATGTGCATCCCAGGTAAGCTTTGTGTTGAAAATCAAACCCAAATTATTAATGGAATCAGAATAAGGGATAATATCATCACCCAATATAAAGTGCATTTAAAAGATATGTTTCAATATGATTAACGGATAAAAGTATTGCTTGCGATTTCGAAGCATTCAACCTTAGTTTATTCAAGAATGCCCATGACAGAGCTCTATATAGCTCGTCGTTCAATATAGAAATACATTCACTTAAATTGTTAAAAGAAATCGAGAGAAAAAGCTGCATATCATTAACATATAACTGAATACTCTCCGGTAAGGTATTTATATACATTAAAATAACAAAGGCCCAAGAATAGACCCCTGAGGAATACCTGACTGGATTATCATGAAGTCGGTACGCTTTATTATTATTAACTTAAGGGACCTTCCACTTTCCACTGAGCTCTTGTATTTAATAATTTGTGTGTAGCCTAATAAGCCACGTTTTGCTTTCAGCTGGAATTAACCAATAACGATAAAAGCGAACAAATAAATTGTAAATTTTTCAATTTCATTTAATTTTGCAATGCGGTAATGGAACTCAAAATTTTTAGAATCGGTCATAGATGAAGTTGTTTTTTTGCTCTTGTATTTATGATTTGATTTAGAATTGTTAAAAATAAAAGTTCTTAAAATTCTTCTATTTTCCAACAAACAAAAAACAGCTTCACAGTTGAACTACTGAAATTAAATTTCCTTTTTTTTGTGACAAAGAATACCAAAATTAACCTCATTAAAAAACCTTAGAAAAGTCAAGAAGCACCAACAGTGAGTTAAGCTTGACGGTTCATCACATTACATGTTATGTTATCCGTATTAAATAAAACATGGAAGGTAATGTACTATATGTGAGCTGGGAAAGCCTGATTGAAGTTCAGAAAGAAAATGACGGCTATCAATAAATGATTTCCTTTGATGACAAAGCAGTAATACATAAGCAATGAGAAAGAATAGTTCTTGACGGATAATCCTCCTTTAATTTGAGTGTTCGGATTCTTTTTAACAGGAATTACTTTAGTGAACTTCCATGCATTAGGGTAACTTGTAGTCATGTGAAATGCGGAGCTAAAACGGTTAAGATGAGAAGTAAGAATCGAAGATGAATATCTCAACTACTCCGACTGAATCAGATTTTATAGATTTCATTGCGAGTATTACGTCATCCGTATTTACTAGATCAAAGGAAAATCCATCAAATTCAAATATAATTAATTAATCCAGCAGAAATAGATATAAGCAGGGACCGTAATTATTGTGATCAAAACAAAAGAAATCATGAGATAAATATTAATTTTTATTCAAAAATAATTATTAATTTTCAATTATCATTTTTTTTTTATGGTAAGACAATAATTATTTGATTATTTTTGTTATTAGAAATGAATAAGTATTAAGTGGTGGGGTGAATTTGATAATGGAGGAAATGTGTTTATGTAGTGAATCACATAAATGTTGTATTAAAAAAAAAATAGTTATGATAAATTTCAATAAATAAAGTAGTGAAATCGAAAATCTTTAATGATAAAAGAGGAAATGAATTAATTATCAATAAAGTTATTAATTAATTTCACAACTAACTGCAATGGTTGTGCTTCACGGATGTTACATAAATTTTCTGAAGGTCTATGTATATTTATGTAATAATTTTCATATGTCCAATTGCTTCTGGACAAACATAGGATATACATATATAGGATAGAAATCTAGTAATAACAGGAACCAGAAGGCGAAACATAGTTTCTTATATTTTCCATTATTTGTTTGACCATGACGAGACAAGAAAATGTGGAAATCAATTATAGCTGTGTTATTTTTTTGTACCTTGCTCTAGAACGGAACTCTCATATACTGGAGAGAACAAATTGTTCTGTCGATTAAAGCGAACTATTTGTACTTTTCGCTTCATTTAAATCTTCTTAGAAAATGTATGAGGCGTTCTTTTGTGTATCTTTTTCTCTGCTCTGTTCTGCGAACACAAAAGAACACAGCTTATATCAAGGAGAATCCGCAACTTTAATAAAATAATGTCTTGTATGACTTGACTAGTGCAGGATCAGTTTTTTCGTCATCATGGATATTCAAGAGAAAAAAAGCAATTATATTTTGAAATTACATTTTTTTTTTTTTGCTATTAATCATTATAGTTAGAGAAACGATGGGTCAGTTTTTTGAGTAGATTATACCCTGCCCTAAAAATTAATTTTCTAAATTATTTATGACTGATATCAATCGTAGAGAACAGTCGAGGGCTTCAGTTTTAAAAATTATAAAAATTTAAAAAACGCCATGTCCATGACAAAAATGGTTATTTTACATTTCGACAACCGCCGAAAATTTATTGGAAACCAATTTTCTGTCGATTCGGTCAATGGAATTTTTATGCAAAACTTGGCAGGATGGTAAATTAATTAAATTTTGTGTCTCCAAGATTATCTATTTTGTTGTTACGATTTTTTAAAAAAAAAAATATTTACGAAACCCCTAAACGTGATATTTATGGTAGAAAATTGTGCCACTGTTTTCATGGAGTAAGTAAGTAAGTAAGTAAGTATTTATTTAAGAAGAGTACAATAAGACAAAAGTCTTTTCATTAGTACTACTTAAACTAACATTTTTCAACGCTAACTAAATAGAATAACAGAAGTATATTTTGTGAGTTTGAGCATATATAAGTAATGGTAATAGAAATTATGAGGAGAAAGAAAATAATAATTATATGGCTAATATGATCCATAATACTATTTCTAATATAAAACAAATGCAAAGGAAATAAATATTAAAAGTAACAAAAAACTAACAACCAACTATAATAATAATAATTTTTCTGGGTGTTATTACCTTAATTATGTGTTCTGCCAGAGTAACCGTTTAAAGGAAGTGGCCAAGCTCGTTCGCTGGATCGAAACTGGGAGAGCATCCCAAATACGAACAATATAAACAAAGTAAGAAGATTTCAAGACTCCAAATATTTGAAGCGAGGCAGTAGCAAGTCATTACGTCTATCACTATGCAAAAAATTTATAAATTCGTATAGGTATGCCGGTTTACGTGTGTTCAGTTAGTTGTACAGAAAAAGTAATGCTCAGCGTTGTAAATATGTTTCCAAAGAGCAATCCAGGATTCGGTGTCGAAAGGGAGAAATGTGATTATATCTACGAAGCCTGAATGCGAACCTAATGGAATCATTGAAGGCAACTTCGAGCTTACGCCTACACCGTGAGTCGAGTCTTGGGAAAATATTGGAACCATGTGACAGATGCGGGAGTATCAGTGTCCTAACTAATCTTATACGCAGCATTTTGGGGAGCTGGTCAGCATACAACCAAAGTCGGCGAAGTACCCCATATATCTTACCTAGTTTCATTTTAATATGGTCGCAGCAGTCCATTTGTGAATTTAACACAATGCCTAAGTTTTTAACTTTCTGTACATATTGTATAGTGGTGCGATCGAACTTTATCGGGGGAAAATTGGTGGGATCGCAGCTTCCTTTGCTTACCGCTAGCGCTTGAGATTTTTTGGGGTTGAGCTTTAAATTATTGTCGATTGACCATTTTAATATATTATGAAGATCTTCGTTAATTCTGCTAACACATTCCTCTAAGAGCCCCATGGGATGATCAAGATATATTTGCACGTCATCAGCGTACAGATGAATGGAGCTATTTCTTATAACAGTTGGCAAATCATTAATAAAAAGGCTAAAGAGCAGAGGTCCCAGCATTGACCCTTGTGGGACTCCGACAGACAAATAGAGCCTAGAGGAAACAACTTCGTTCACTTTAACTCGTTGGAGCACCATAGCTCCTGAAAAACTAATTTTCTGTCAAATCGTAGCGCAAGATCTGTCAATTTGACGTATCCATTTCATGAAATATAGTATAAGTTACGGAAAGATAGCATCTAAATTCTACTTTAAATGGAGGTTACCGTTCATGACGATGAAAAATTCAATTGTTTTTTTTTTTACATAATTATCATCTTTTAAATATTTAGAACACGTGGGGTAAAAAGATATTTTTATATCTAAAGTATTTTAGAATTCACATCCTGTTGAGAGCGGAATCGTCTGCCGGCTTGAAAACATTTAGCTGTGGCGCTGGGCGCTCGCTTGCTGGGGAGACCTTTTCTCGCTACCTCTAGTACCCTCATAAATTTCGGGAAATCGTTAATATTCAGATTCAGCATAATCAATATTTGAAGGAAGAAGAAGGGCCTTATTTGATGCTGGAATAGCTGAAGTAAGTTGTCAAAGATTTTTTATAACCTTAAAGTTTATATGAGTTTTTATGGGAACAACATTTTTCACGGCACGTGGTGCTTTACAGCTTTAACAGATGAAGCAATTTACTTGAATCTCTGCGCAATTGATAGGAAATTCAATCAGGATGCGATTTTTGTCAAAAATTGATCTAGAAATAGCTTTTTCGTCCAATAAAGCAAAAAAAGGACAAAAAATGTTTTTTTTTCCAAACGGCTAGCATTTTCTTTTCTTATTCAGAGGTTTTTTTTTGAAAACAAAAACAGGTTTGGCCCCTAAGTTTTATCTAGTTTAATCATTTTTAATCCTATTTGTATCGGATGAGCTCGCAGAGCTTTGGAGTGCCCCGCGCAAGACACGCCGCCCACCATTTTGTTTGATCGGAGCTGGAGCCGCCATTTTGGATTTGTTTTTTTTTTGTAAATAAAATTGGAATTTACTCTCCACTGATAGAATTTTATTCTTATTTTTATTATATTTATTTTATGTAAAAAAAATTTCCAAAGTTTATGCATTTTCATGCCTCTTGACGGTAGCCTCCCTTTAATGTGGGAAAAGACTTGGATAGGAGGTACGGAAGGAGAAACTCTCCATTGATAGCCATGTTACCCGCGTTTAAGGGGGCTTGCTCCTGCAATTTGCAAGTATGTTTCACCGATCGATTTTTGTAGAAAATGACGAATGATTTGAGCCTAATATCGCCCAGGACATAAATTTTTACGAATTTTGTTTTAATTTTTCGAAATTCTGTCAAAACTGTTACTATTGATCGAATCGGTAAAAAATTGGTTTCCATTCCAATCACTTTTCGATCGTCAAAATGTAATGTAACCATTTCTACCATGGTCATTGCATTTTTAAAATTTTTATAATTTTCAAAACTGACTCTCTCTCCACCACCCTCCACAATTGATATGGATCTTCCATTTACAGCACTACATTTTCGATGATGGAAAAATTGCGTATTTTTGAAAAGGCAAATGAAGCGCGACGAAGATACCCACTGTAATCGAATTAGGGATGTAGGGATAAACTAAGTGAACTAAGTGTAGTAAATCAGAGGCTTGATAAGAATGCCAGCCATAGAAAAAATTATTATTATTTTTTCTTCATCGTCATTCAGGGGCTTCTCTTTGAGCGAAAAGCTAGCAAATTATATTTATGATTCACGTTTTTAGGGTTCCGTACCCAAAGGGTAAAAACGGGAACCCTATTAATAGGGCTCCGATGTCCGTCCATCTGTCTGTCACCGGGCTGTATCGCATGAACCGTAAAAGGTAGACAGTTAAAATGTTCACAGAGTGTGTATTTCTATTGCCGCTATAACAATAAATAATAAAAATTAAATTAAATTAAAAATTAAAGGGGCCCCCATACAAGAAACGTGATTTTTTCGGCGTTTTTTTCCTCGTTTTATTCTCATTCTTATTATTAACATAAATAGGCATAATTTTTTCAAACGACGCCTACCCTCATTAGAAAAAATAAATAAAAAATACTTAGTGTTAAATTTTGTACGATGGTACTTAACCCTTCATGCGCGAATCTGACTCGCACTTGGTTATTAACCTTAATTTTTTTATAGCTTCGGTCACCAGTAGATTATACTTCAGGGTCACATAGCAAATCGACCAAAAATCACGAAAAGTGTGACATGACCATCATCAATTTTTTTGAAATATTACATACTTGGAGGGTGAAAATAAAAATACAAATTAAAAATTTTACTTCTGCAGTGCGTATTTCGCGAGTTATGGCATTTTCAAAACTTTGCATAAATGCTGTCCTGGTCTTTTTTAAAAATTCATATATATTTTCCTATTTATGCTAATATAGGGAAATATGACACATTTGAAAGATAAGATCTCAAGCTATCTAAGAAAAATAGAATCTTAAAACTATATGCGAAAAAGGACATTAAGCATAAGGATTTTATCCTTGAATGTTCTGGAAGACCTGATTTTGATTTTGTTCATTTTTTTATATTTTATACCTTATATTATCCACTAAAACATGCTCAAATTTCAAATTAAAATCTCAACGGGATCAATGATTGAAAACTCAAGAAAGTTTCACAAAAATACACTTATAAGTACCTACAAATAAAAAAATATTGTTTTCATACAGGGTGTCACGTATATGGTCTGGCTTCTGAAGGATCTAGAAAAACTTAGACAAGCCAAAAAATTGTATCGGCGGTGGGGGAGGGGGGGGGAGGATCCTCACGGGGTTTGAGATAAAGGGATTTAAAAATATTTGGGTATGTTTTTATATATCACCCTGTAATTTCTTAACATTGCAGCCTTATGATGATGATTTAAAATTTCTTAGATTTATAATCATTGGATCTCTCCAATGGTGTACAAATTTTATCCCTCCTCTTCTCCATTTTGAAGTTAAGATTTTACAAATTTAAAATTTCGGATATTTAACTCGTTTTTTTTTTTCATCTAGTATGTTATCAAAAACACGTCATCAACACCAATTTTCCATATGGAATTTAAGAAACCCGAAAGCTTCCCTTTAAAATAATTTATCACAATGTACCTAAGACGTAATCCTTTCTGCGTTTTTTGCATTTTTTTAAGCGAATCCATCGACTGGCTTAAAAGCTCATAATAATAATAATTGCCTACTTTCTGGCATTTATTGAATTTTTTCGCTTGGTATGCTTAAGAAAAAATGCAAAAAACGCAGAAAGCGCAGAAAACTGGAGAGCTTAGCAGCAATTATTTCTTAAGTTTGGAAATTTTATAGACTTTTAAATTTTTCAATAAAAATTTGTTGAAAATGTTCGAAAATGCTAATAAATAATTTTTACGGTTGAAAATATAAAAAATATAAAGCTTCAAATAATGAAATTATTACAAATTGTTCTACTTTTTGATTTTATTTATTTCAGTAAAAATTAAAGTACCAATATTGAAATAAAATAATGAAATCCTTTTTCACTCACTAGGTGAGTCCTTTCACTCATTTGATGTTGTTTGAGTTTTTAATTATTAAGGGACATCCACACAAGGTAAGTCAACGTTGCTCCCTCCTTCCCATGCCTTTTCCTTCTCTTAAATTGTTTTACATCAAAATTTTTTGTTGTTATGCGCCATAGTGGGAGGTAGTTTTAATAATTTGAATCGTAATCATAATTTCCGGGCAACAAACAGGACGCTCATTAAAACTTATTAATTAATTCAAAGCAATTAAAATTCTAAACTCAGACATTCTATTGTCCGCTAATAAATTGATAAAATTGAAGTTATAAAAGAGTCTGGTATATATTTGAATTAAAAATTAGTTGCTATGCATTTATGAATAATTCTATTCAAATTAAGAAATTATAGCACTGTCTGGACAGTAAATTTTCTCAAATCTCTGCATCTCCGTACCACAATTTATACCAAAAACCATCAAAAGAATAAAAATAATAATACCGAGTGTCAAAAATAAAAGTGTTAATGGATTAATGTTTACATCTAAATAAAAACAAAAAAACAAAAAAACAAAAAACGAGTATTCAAAAGTATTATTGCATATCACACCGCAGAAATACATATATTTAGTAGTACTAGTCGTAGTAGTAGTACTAGTAGTAGTAGTAGTAATAGTAGTATTAACAATATTTTTCGCACTCTCGTATCATACGATGCTCATTTAATTTTATCAAAAACCATTGGAGACACCAAGATTTCATCTTATTACGTGCTGACACAAATTTTGTATATTTATTTAAGCGAAGATGATTTTTCAAGTCTCGCCATAATTAAATAATATAATTTTTGTTGTTGTTTTTCCTATTTTTTTTTCTTTCTTCTTTTCTTCCCAGACGAAATGAACCGACATAAATTGTTCTTTGAAATTTCGTATATAAAGAACAGCGGCGAAAAAAAAATAAAAACATTAATAAATGAGAGAAAGAAGAAATTTTTGTAAAATTTTTCGGCACATGGATAATAAATCATTTTGGACACTACGTACTCTACTCTGTTCTGTTAGGAAGAGAGACTAACATAAAAAAAAAAAAAAAAACACAGAACCCCCCAAATCAACTCTGGTGTTATATGGACTTGTAAATGAATACGCGCGTCTTTCACCCAACCTTTAAATCTAACCAATCTTATGAGAATCACAGCCATCAACACTACGACGACACGAACGACAATACTACGTAGTATACGATCTGCAGACCGACTATATGCCGACGATTATAACGACAACCTGAAGTCAATCTGAAATAGACTCTGGTTTACTGGTCACTTGGCATCAGTTATGTCTACAAGAGAATTTTTGAGATTTATTATGACACCTTTAAATATCTCGTAAGAAATTATACGTAAAATTTAGAATTTTCTGGAATTAAAAAAAGACGTGTCCACGATTATACTCCTCTTAATACCTGACTATTTTCAAGACAATTAAATTATAATAAATTGACGAGACAATTGTGGCGTTTAAAAGAGAGCATAGCTACTGGGTATAAAATAGTAGCATAGTAGCGGATATAGTTGTTGTATTTTTTGTTTTTTTTTTTTTTTTACAAAAATGAAATTTTGAATTTTACATATAAAATGTAATACATCCCTAGAGTGGAGAAGTATTTTTCTGTATTTTTGTAGATAGCAATTTCCCCTCTAGACAACAATTATTCAGAATTCATGTTGAACTGGGCACAATTTCAATAATATTAGTTTAGGGTAAAATTTATTGGAATTGCGATAGAGCTAGTCACACAGAAAACTCTAATGGAAGAAACTAAAACCAAGTCATAACTGCATGAACTAGTTTCGGAGGTGTATTAGTAACTCGCAGCCGTAAATCACGAAAATTTTTCCCAGATTTACTAGAAAACCAGTAAAAGAGCTATAACTGGTCTAACACCAATTCTTATGATACCCTATGTTTGGTAGTACATATATTTGTGAGCAAACTTTTTCAATTCTGAATTATCGGAAAAACAAACACTGTTCTCGGCTATCGGATTCATATTTAGACGATATACTACGCATCTTTACTTCAAAAATGCAACCTAATATAAAAAAACTTGTAAGTTAATTGCAGCCACAAAAATCTCATTGATTTTATTAACTACAATAAATGTCGTAAATTTATAAGAATATACAATAAAAAATATAAACATATACAACAAGAATTTATTTTTTAAACTTAAATATTTAGGGTCACATGTCATTACAGTACACTGTACTGTAATGACATGTGACCCAGGTGCGGCCCGCACTAATCCCCACGTAAAATATTTGGCCCTTTTACAACAAAAGGTTGCCGACCCCTGCCCGAGATGAATGCCCGTATAAAATTTCGTATGGTCACCCATCTGTGGAATTTTGATTTTTGAGGTGGTCTTTCGCATATATTTCTATTTCTATAAGAGTTCATCGGACAGAAAAACTCATTATAACCAATTTTATAGGATTTCATATTCTAAACAAGCTTTCAGTACAATAAAAATGTCTAGAACTGATCGTTTTCATAGTATATGTAAAATACCAAAATTTTTATATGGCAGCACCAAGAGATTGTCCGATTTAGTCCATTTTTAATTTTTTGTTCTATTACTATAAGAATACCATGTACATACCAAATTTCAACTCTCTATGCTGTCGCGTTCTTAGGCAGTGTTCAAATATATAGTGGAGACCGAAATTTTTGTATGGCAACCTCACGAAGGAGTTGCCCGATTTGTCTCATTTTCGAACTTAATTTTACTTTTTTTTTTAAGTCCGTGTACAAAATTTCAGCTTTCTAAGTGAACGCGTTCTCGAGTTATCGTGTGCACAGACGGACAGACGGACGGCCATGCAAAAATCAAAAACTTTTAATATTGCTCTACCAGCATCATTTCGAGGTGTTACAAACGCAATGACAAACTTAGGTGAATCGATGATTTAAAGAGCCCGCCTAAAGGGATTGTCGAAATTCTTTTTGTCGAAAGTTGTCACAACTGTTCTTTGTATCCAGTGCGCCATTTTGCCAGTTCATCTCAAGTGTATTTTAAGATGGATAGAAATATCGAACAAAGAATCTGTCTTAATTTTTGCATTGCAAATGAAATGTTTTGTGCCGAAACGCTGAAAATGTTACAGAAAGCTTACGGTGAATCGAGATGTGGTGAAAGATTTGCCTCACTCAGGTTGGCCATCAACGTCTTCAACTGAACTTAACATAGCTAAAGTAAAGGAAATGGTGTCTCACAATTCAATTCGCACCATTTTAAATGATTGTTTGGGTATGAAACCCGTTGCCGTTCGACTAATTCCGGAAGATCTGAATTTTCTGGAAAAACTCGATAAAGCACCATCTCACAAGGCTATCATTGTGAGGGAATTTCTGGCCAAAAACAAATCTTATCGAACAGCCACCGTATTTCTCTGATCTGGCTCCGGCTCATATTTTTCTTTTTCCATGACTCAAATTACCACTTCAAGGCATCCGTTTTCAGTCGATAGATGACATAAAAGAGAATTCGCTGCGAATACTGAAGTCGATTCCAGAAAATGTGTTTAAAAAATGTTTCGATGATTGGGTTATTCGTTGGCGTAAGTGTATTATTTCAGAAGTGGCCTAGTTTGAAGCCGATACAATAAATTTGGATGATTTTTTTTTTTAATATTTTGTGTTTCATTAACCAATTCCCGGTACTTTCTTGACAGAATGTACAACTAGATTAAGATTCTCATACAGTCATGGAAAGCAACAATCTCTTTGTGAGTACAGATAAGAAAGGATCAAAACTAGAAGATTCACTAAATACGTACTTTGGTTGGTAATAAAGACACAATTATTCAAGGCCTCTTCAAAGTTGTTCAAATTATCGAAAGAAATAAACCAACATAATCCCAACAGGATATTCTGTTATTAAAAAATGCAAGATTCCTGGCATTATCAATGCAATTGATGGCCCATTTTTAAGGTGAACACTGAGTAAACTAGTAAGGTCACCAATCTCTAATCTCTATATCTACATAAAAGAAATATAACAAGTCTTAGAAAATTTCAGGATTGTTTTATTCAACAAAAATTATTTATACTGATTTTTAATAAAAGACATCTGTCAGAGAAGAAATATTACTATACTCGTGTAAATAAAAAATTCCCGAGTAGCATCGCTTAGTCAACTCAACGTCGTTCCCACCTTTAGTGGCACTCACCACGTCATACCGGACCGACGCACAGCCGGGAAGCTGCCCTTCAAAGTTGCCCATAAATCACAGGCATAATTAATGGATTCCTAAGTTGAATATTTCTTTTTACGGGTATTATTAAAGCCATACTCGAATTCGAATTTCGAATATTTTCGAAAAATATGAAGTTCGAAAGTTTAAGCGAATTCGATAATTTGTAATTTAATCTAATTTCGAATTTTATGATTTCTAATGATAGACAATATGACCACAATCCAAAGTGTGTTACAGATTTTTGAATTACTTATTTTGGAGGGGAAATAAAGAAGAAAATCGAAACATACTTTTTTTTTGTTTTCACTTCATAACTTTTACACCTTCAGCTGTAGCAAGATAAAATTTGGTGTGCTTATGTATTTTCGAAACTTGAAAATTCTTGTGTTCGAAAATTTTCAAAATTCGGAATTTCGTTCAACATAAAATAGAATTTTTCGAAAATCAAATTTTTTTTTTTAACCGTGTTTTTCTTTGTCAAATAACAACCAGTATAGATATCATACGCTATTATTTATTATTCAATATCAACATCTGGGTACTGTATACGAGATTTAAATTCCGATTTGAAGCGCGTTAGGATTTTATTCAAATCCTTAAGATTTTCCTCAGGACATTATGTTGCGGTATTGATCTCTTCTTTCAAAAGCATTATTTGGTCCGCAATTTCATTGTGCCCTGAATTTCTCATAACATCAAAAAGTTCTTTTCGCGCTATGAGCATTGTATTGAGACTCATCCCTGAAAGTTATGATGGAATATTTGAATTTGATTAAAATTGACTATCATTGGAGAAAGCTGGAATACCGAGGTAAGAAGCAAAATCGAAATATATAACCAATGTTGATTAGAAAACCAAAAAAACCAAACCCGGATCCGGGGGGGGGGGGGGGGAATAAGTAATAATCAACGGCCATTTTGTGTTGCAGCAATGATTTAAAACTACATATGATGATATTACATACCTGAACCTGAAGGTTCCATAACGAAAGAGTGGAATATTTCTGAAATAAGCTCACAGCAAATGCACAAAAATCAAACGATAATATTACACGTGTAATTTCCGTCTTCGACTGAGTCATCCTGGAAAGAAAGGGAACTGAATTGACCACCGTACGCTTTCGGTTTATTGTGCGCAGGACAATAAGATATAGGGAAATAATAAGAACGATCGCGCATGCACTATTTAATTTTACATTATACATGGAATGCGACATCGTTCAAATGTTCGATGCTACCTCTCACGGTAGCATGAATCCGATAGGTTCAATTTTCAATGATTATGCGGCGTAGATCTGACTTAATTTAAAGGATGGCCTGGCCTGGTTATGTTAACTCTAAGGTCGGTCGATTGCAGCTTATTGGCATAGAATTACGACTTCAGAAACCCCACAAGAAAAAGTCTATTAGAGCCAAATCGCACAAAATTTGGTCGCCAATTCACGTCACCTCTGCGAGAGATAACCATACCCTCAAATCATTCGTGGAGAATATCCATCGTGGCGTTCACTGTGTAGCAAGTAAGGCTATTCTGCTGTAACCACATATTGTCGACGTCCATATCGTTCAATTCGGGCCAAGATAAATTGGTTTCAATCAATCTATAGCGCTCGCCGTTGACGGTGATTGCCTCACCAACGTCGCTTTCAAAAAAGTATGGACCAATGTCCCCATCGGCACAAAATCTGTACCAAACAGTAACTTTTTGTGTATGCATTGCTACCTGGTGAGCTTCGTATGGGTTTATGTCGTATGACAATTTTGCTTGTTAACATAGCCATTCATCCAAAAATGCGCCACGTCGATAAACATGGTTTTTCGGGCAAAATTGAGGTCCTCTTCTAAACGCTCCGAAGCTCAATCAGCGAACAAACGGCGTTATCTATGGTCATTAACTTTAAGCTCCTGGATCACTTGGATCTTGTAAGGGTACAGGCCCAACGCAAAATTCGCCAAATTGAAGCCTGCAAACGCCGAGTTCTTGTGCACGGCGAGGAATTGACTGCCTCGGGCTCTCCTGTACACTTTTTCAAAGACAGCGGCGAAGTTCTCTGCAGATCTGGCGTCTTTTCACGTACCGGTGTTGTCTGAACCGGTTGTCTCGAATTTGCTAATAAAGTTCATCATTTGGACGTGCTGATCTATCTTGTAACTTGCCATGGTGATTTGGCATCAATGAGTGAATAATAAACAACGAATTTGATTGACACCGTCAAAACAACATGGCCGCCACACCCTGTCAACATCGATCCGTCCCTATTGGAAAACAATTTAGTATTCAAATAATACCGGTATTCTCTCAGCTAAAATAAACTGATATTTATTTCGGTTTTTATACCGGGATAAGTGAAAATACTGATATCATTTTCATCAACTTAAACCGATAAACGATATAATACCGATATTTTATCGGTATATCAATACCGCTTTCAGTGCCTGCTCAGAATCGATTAGTTCAAAGTTGGCAATTGATTATTGCCAACGAGTTATTTTAACTTTTTTTTTGACAAAAATTAGTTTCATACATACATACATTCATATATAAGTAAACATATATGGTGAAAGAATTACATACATATATTAAAGTTAGTTGGAATCATGATAATATTATGACGAAATTTGATATTACAATTATTATACAATAAATTTTTACTAATGATCTCAATTTTGTCTCTTGGTTTTCGGAAATGCATAAAAAAAAAGATCAATATCCTTTCAAAAGATTCTAATCAGAAAATTGCTCAAATAGCTTCTAAGTCATATATTTGTAATCGGAAAGGCACCGAAATAACTTCTTAGTAATATTTATAACCAGAACGTTATTCAGACAACTATTTAGCCATATTTATACCAAAATTCTTGACAATAGTACGCGGAAGTGTTGTGAATGTATAAACACTATTTAATATTGTGTTTTCCTTAAAAAAAATGCCTTATAAAACTGTTAAAACTATTGAAGACGAAGCTTAAGAATCCGCAGAAGTATTGTTTCCTATTGTTACATAAATTTTATTTTCCTGTAGTATAATGTCGAAAACTAAATAAGATTTCTTGAAATTTTTTCCGATATTCAAATTTATATTCTTTTCTTTAAAAATCACACCTCTTGCAGCAAAACAAATATTTTTTGATTGTCGCACCAAAGGTAAATAATATAATTGGCAAGAAACCAGAAAGTTATTAAATATCACAAAAATTACTAAAACTTTACTCGTTTAATGACCAACAGATATTTATGATCAATTGAAGGCGTTCTATACGTGACCGAAAAGTCAAAATTGAGTTAGAACAAAACTCAATTATGAATTTCTAACTAGAACGTTGCGGCGACGTCGTACTGACTTCGCATTTATCATCAGAAAATTAATTAAATTAACCAAAAAGTTATATTTGTTTGGATTCACGACACGCCGGCCGGGTAGATGATTTGTTTATAGATTTGGACCCCTCCCCCTTTATTTATACTTTTCGGAGAAATGTTTGAGAATTTTTTATGTCGGGGTATTAAAATCAAGATGCATTGCTTTGACGAAATTGTTCATAAGGCATAGTTTTGTGTGAAGAGGTGATAAATACTCCTGTATTTGCCAATTTCAATTTTCTTCTCGCTGTTGTTCCGAAGACAACGAAAGTACTTGGTAGAGTTCTGCTCTATTCCCAGAAGTATAGCGAGTACACATATTCTCCAATAATATTTAGTTTTTTTTTTTTTTTTTCAATTGATACAGGAAGTGAAGGATAATTATCTCTATTATGCATAGTAACATAGCTTTTAAGCTCGTGTGGAATCTTATGTATTATGTTCAAGTCTACAAATGGCTTGAAGAGACTTGGAACGGCATTTCAATACACCAAGTCATAGCACGAGCTGTAGAAATCGATAGTTCGAAAGTCTAGTCCCCTTCATTGTGTCAATCCACATAGATGTGAAAAGTTCAACTTGTGAATTTGAAAAATTGCGAAATCTCTATTTAATTCCAACTGAACTATTATATGAGGCTCTGCAGTATTAGATATTGGCATCATAACTTCGATGTTAGTGCTCTCGGTTGGAGTTTCTACTTTTGAACTTACAATTTCCTCGGTTTCAAAGCTTTTTGACACTTGAAGAACTGGTTGATTTGATTTGCATCAGGTGACATTAATCTTTACACTGTTGATGTCGCCACGTATTCTACACTCCTTCTTTTCCAAGCTGTGAGTTCACGAATTTTATTCTTGCAAAAGTAGAAATCACTGCATTGTGTCCCTTTGCTCCATCCATATTAGGGGTACAGCTGAAGGATTTGATTGTATTTTAAATGCTTTCTAATGCAATAAGCAGTATGTAGTAGTATAGGTACCTATTTTGAAATCAAGTTTTGATAGTTTTTCAGCATTCCTACGATAACACAAATAACTAATATCCATAGGGTGGTTCAAAAGTACAAGTTCATAGTCAGTGCTGTCGTTTGGAAAAGTTCAAAAGTAGTATCGTTTGCTACCAAAGCGGAGTACTTTCGGTAAAAACGGAGTACTACACGACAATCGAAATTAAAACCGATCATCCGATGTAGATCCGTCTGTCTGTCAGCAACCTGTCTGTCATGAACCATAATAAGTAGACAGTTGAAAAATTTGCACAGAATGTGTATTTCTATTACCGCTATAACAACAAATAATGAAAATAAAATAAAGTTAAAAATTAAAGGAGTCCCACACGAGAAACATGATTTTTTGGTGTACATAGTGTTAAATCTTATACGATGGTACGGATCCCTTCCTGTGCGAGTCAGACTCGCACTTAAGTGATTTTTTATGAAATCTTCAAGAATCCAGTAAAAGTCTCCTTTTCCAACCGACTTCAAAAAAAGGAGGTTATCAATTCGACTGTTTTTTTTTATGGATGTTACCTCATATTTTCGGTATTTCTAAACCAATTCAATTTCAAAATGTGGTCAAAATCTGATGAAGGCTTTCGGACATGAAGGATATAGAAGTTCTTAATGGAGAACAACATAAAAACCGCGATTAATGTAGTTGAAACGTTGTAGTATATTGTTTATTTTTCTTACAATCAGCACAACAAAAGTCTGCGAATACATTAACCCATTTTGCAGCAATATTCTAATTTAGGACATTCTACTTTTCTGTAAGTACATAAATGACAAACTTTGTACAATAAAAAAATCATGATTGACAAAATTTTTGCATGCTACCCGGTACTTATTTGCTATTATTAAGGACATCCTGTTATCAATGTTTATTTCGAAAAACAAAGAAGTCGGTGAGGCACGTTTTTAAACCCTAGCATATGACAGGCGCGTATACAGGGGGAGGGTCACAGGGGTCATGACCTCCCCCAAAGCGCCACCTCACCTTCGCGGTAAATTGAATGTGGCGCTGGCCTGTAGAGTAAGTTGTAAAAGTTTAACAGGATGATTTTCGTATGGCACGGTGCTCTGACGCACTTTTCTAATCTGCTGCGACAGCTAGCGCTGGTTTGGGAATTTGTTTGTCTTCTTTTGAGTTGTAATAGTAGAGTTTGGATTGGGTATAATAGTCATTCGTTCATAACTCCTCGTCTTTGAAACATGTGTGATTTTTTTTAAATTTTTCTTGTTTTCATATAATGTCGAAAAGTCATCTATCATACCTATCGCAGGATGGTAAGTAATTTTGGAATACTACATATTTATTTTAGTGTTTGATTATTTAGAAAAAGGGACGCAATGCTTAGCAGCTCGGTTATTATGATGCTTTTATATTTTTGTTGCACCGATTACTCCTATAGATGAAAAAGCACACAATTTAGAGACTTGAAAGTGTTATTATTTCTAAGAAATTGGTCAGCGATCAGAAATTGTTTTCACCTATCTAATTTTCCGACATAAAATCAATGATGACAGGACAACTTGGTGGGGAGCTCGCAACAGAAGTATTCAAACGTACTTAACGAATTTTGATTTAGGGTTCTTCCAGTAGAAGCCTAGTTCCATGCAATCATCCATTATTTTTCGTAGCGACACTAATTCATGCCGGAGGTGTTCAGAATTTTAAGCAATAAATTCTTACAATAACGGTCCAAACGAATTGGTGGATTGATTCTGGTGGTTCATTCTTTCAGACAAGGGTACAAGCATTCAGTTTTCATTTTTCATGCACTACTGGTGGCCGACCATGTTTCCAAAGAGTTAGATTGATTCAGGTGCCTTGGCTGATCTTGGTCGTTAAAGGTATTTATAAGCGTTGGCAATTATACATTTTGTTCTTAGAAAATTTACTTGAACATTTTTCTTTCGAATCTTTGGTGAATGAAATCCATCATTTGGATTGATTTGAGTACCGTTAAAATTGATTCTACAATTTTTTTTCTAAAGTTTTGTGTCAAAACTATAAAAATAAAATCCATTAGCTTTCTTCTGCGATATTTTTACGGACGTTGCTTTGCTTGTACTTTCATATTAATTCAGGTAGTGTTGTTTAATTTAACTTCACGTGTACTTTTAATTTGTGGGAGAAGGATAAACTTGCTATATTAGTTAGCGATGGAAGTAGATATAGTAGCGAAACTGTAAAGTGAATGACTGATAAGATCATTGAAAACTTTTCTTAGAAGAAAGCAAGATCAGTTAACTTCTTATCAGAAGGAAATAGTCAGTAACATATCATATACTCCTAGTCCCAATCCTTTAAATGTGACTCAAAGTGCAAGCAAGCTCTAAGTCAATTACTTCAACCATGACAGAATCGCTTGCATCTATTTCTATAATCTCTGCACGAGACGGCGTATCTGATTATGATCGAAACCGAAAATTGGATTTTGTGATATATAACGTAAATATGATTTAAAAAAAATTAAAAGCAACTTCCTCTGACTTTTTCCTCCCTCTCGAAGATTTTAGTTGTGACCCTACCTAAGCTGCAGGTCTGGATACGCGTCTGGCATATGAAATCCCAGAAGGCATACTAACTTGGTAAAGTAAAATGGGTTAAACACCCACTCATAATATTAAAAATTATTTTGATTTTTGCATTTCCCTCTGTCCGTCCATACGTCCGGGCATCTATCTGTCCACATGGAAACTGTGTTCTCGCGTTAGTTTCCACGCGACCTATTTAAAAAAAAAAATGCAGATTTAAGTTTGAAATTGGGAAATAGGGTTAATCCTTCGCAGGGTTGCCATACAAAAATTTAATTTTTCACTATATATTTGGACACTAGCCGAAAAATCGTCAACTGAGAGAGCTAAAAATTTTCTACACGGCGTTTTCATAAAATTAGTAAATATAATTTCAAAAATAGACTAAATCGGGGAATCCCTTTTTGGTGTTTCCATACGAATATTGTGGTTATTTTACATATACTGTGAAAAATATCTGTCCTAGATATTTTTATCGTACCTGAAAGTTCTTCAGAATATAAAATCCTATAAAATTGGTTATAATCATTTTTATTGTCGGATGAATCGTTCTATAACAATCAACCATGAACAATCAAACTTGAACTGATGGGTCATCTAGGATATCGTAAGAATTGTCCTAAAACCAATTCTAGATTTTGTTCTTGTTTTTATTATAACTAAAATAACGTTTTTTTGCTACAACCATTATGGAATTTACAGTTTCTACGTCAAGAGAATTTGTGGTTTTAGTTTTGGTAAGATTGACCGGCGAAAAGCTTCTTTCCGCACTTGCTCGGCATGTGAAAAGCATCGGAGGCAGCCAACCTTTTTCGCCTAGGGAATTTTTAACATGTATTCTTCGTCTGTCGCATCGATATGATTCCGAACAATAAGGTTTGGGAAAAGTGTGATTAAGCTTGGAGTTAAACAGTTTTGATCGATTCCTGCAATTGCTTTTAGTACTGGGTCCTCAAAGTTTATACCATGTAATATTCCTTTACGTTAGATAATATAGAAATCACGGCACTGTTTACTTATACTCCTTGTATCTCTTGTTCCTGAAGTAGTTTTTTATGAATTAATTTCTCCACTTTGAACCTAAAGTCAATATTCCATGAAAAATGTTCAATAGATTTGGATTTGAGTGCGGTTCCTAAGGCAAATTTAACTTTTCCGAGAACGGAAATGGACGACTCTCAACGTAGTACCACCACCAAATCATCCTTTCAACTTGCACTATGTACCATGGATGTAGTTACTCAACTCAGTCTTCCCTCACAGGTGAATAAAAACTTTTGAATAAACTTAGTTTTCTAAATTTTCAAAAATGAAATGGCCAACTTAATACCAAAAACGGGAGTACTTTTATAAAAGGAGTAGTACCGGAGTACGCTATTAGATTTCGGAGTACAAAAGATAATACAGTTCATAGCTCACTTCATGAAATCTCGCAACATTGCATATTTTATATGGCAACGGTGTACTGTATATATTAAAATTGCTGTGTCGTCCTCTTTATACAAATCAAGTGTTTTTAGATATTCATTCAACGCTTGTCTATTGTAGTTTAGTACTGAAGTGCAGCTAATACACTGCTCTTATTAACATTTTTACGTGTGTATGTTAAGATTTGTATTATTTAAACTAACCTGATTGAAAGCTCATATACCTACTCGTATTGTCTTTTTTAGAAGATGAGACTCTATTTGAAACAGTTTTTATATAATTTTGTAGTGAAATCGAGCAGAATTTCAATTTAGAAATTATACGTCACATACGAAAGACTATGGCTTCACGAAAACGATTGATTTTGAAAAAAATTAATTACAGAGTCTTTAGCAAATGGAGATCTTGTGGGAGAAAATAACAGCAAAAAAAATTAGTTCATAAAAATTCATTTCACTTTGAGAATGAAAAATTTACTGCAAACCAGGCCCAAAAAATGCTGATATGAAAATTATAAATGCGCCTATTAAACACTTCAGTAATAATGACTCAGTCCATGAGGATATCGATATTCTTGTGTTTATTCTTAAGTATACATTGTTAACAAGATTAGCAAAAATCAACAATTCCCGTACAATAATTAAATCTACAAATTTTTGTCGGCTTCAAAAACCACTAAGAGATATATTGCTCGCATATTAATAGCAAGTCATCTGTTGTGTCAGAACAATGACTTCAACTCTTGGTAGGCGCAAGCCAAACCTATACAGACATGAATCCGTGTTGGTCATTATCTGCATATAAAATACCCTTTGCCGCACAAAGCTGGTAATTTCTTATTTATCATTAATCAATTCAAAAATTTATCATTGGGGAATTAAGAGCTCTCCATTCCAACAAATGGACACTACTTTAGCATTAGAGAAAATCAAACGCCAACAAAATTTATCCTTTCCAATTTCTGTGGATATAACTACAAACATACATACATATGTACATATAGATAATTTAACTCGAATTCCCTTAAACGAACAAACCATGACTTAAATTGTCGACTAAGACGAAACAAAAAAAAAAATAAGACAAAAACAAATAATCACTTAAATGGCCAAATCTATCCACTATTCATTTGTGGCGCGGCTCGAAGTCTTTACTCTTTTTTAACTAGCCATACCCAGATAGCCGTAATAATTGGCGCCAGCAATTTAAGTCAATTTCCTTCTCAAATGCTTTTACCCAGTAAGCAAACTTAAATACGAAAAAAGAATAAACAAAAAAAAAATAAACAAAAAAGTAAAAAAAAAAACAGGCCACTTACCGCCATACATTCGCACTTGATGCAATACATTATGCCAAAGGGGGGCCCCAAGTCAGCGTGCCATGTTGATCCAAGCTCATGAAGTGTCTTGCCGAATTGGCATTCTGAAACTGAAATGAGAAATATCATAAAATTCTAACCGACTGCTTTTATGTCATGACTAATTACTAATTAAATTTTTAGTATATGTATGAATGTCAGCTTAATATCGATATCGAGAGAGATTAAGGATTTACGAGTATATTGTGAGTAATTTTGTATTTTTGATCTAAATCTTAAGTATTCAAATCAATTATGTACATTTCAAGCTGAGCTTTTAATTTTGTTCAGAAAAGATTTCAAAACTGAATTCATTATTTTGACGAAACAAATTTTTTTTTTGGAGGAAATGAATGAGGGGCAACATTTTGTATAATAATAGTGTTCTCATTTTGGCTACGAGATGGCGGTGAAAGCAAACAATTTTTTTCAATTATATTTTTATGCTATTTTTAAAATTATTAAACAGAAATAGAATTTTTTTTATTAAAATTTAAAATAAAATTTCGGTAAAATTCCTAATTGGTAATTTCAACCATTTGAAAAATAAGTTGCTTTGAAATTTTACAGTTTTTTTTTAAATTAAATGTTTTAACATTTAGACCGCATGGAAAAAAATACCACCCAGTTGGAGGTATGAAGGATACATTAACTAGGTTAGGTTAAGTTGGAGTGTCGGCCATCATAAAAGCATGTACGACCAGCCACGAGAGCTATAATGAACCATACTAGGGCCCTTAACTTTTTATCTGCTAATTCCCCCAGTACGCAAAAAAACTAGCTACCAAGCGTATTCCTCCACAGCTTAGCAAGGTTAGGGCATTCGGAAAGCAAGTACTGAACGGTCTTAATGTTTTCTTCGTCCAGACAACTTTTGCAGAAGTCATTGTATGGAGCTTGTATGTGCAGTAAGATTACGGACATCATTACTCCTCAGCAGAGATTCAGTTTTTAGAGGACAAACCTCTGGCTAAAGTTGTCTTGATAACGTGTACGAGGGCAGTATTCGCCTTCTCCACTTTGCCAGTACATCTAGAATCCTCTTGACTGATTCTATGGGCCAACATATGGATTCTTTCTTTCTTTTGCTATACATATATTCAAATCGGAACCCTTTTCGGCCAGGGCATCAGCTCCTTTCCAGGTATATTACTGTGACCAGGCATCCAGCAAAGAATAACTTTGTGGTTAGTACCCAGTTTTCCGAGTTCACAGCGACACCGTTGGTTGCACTAGGCGTGATTTAATGGTACTCGAGTCCAGAGTTGTAAACAGCAGCCTTGCTGCTTTGAAAATGGCCAGAACCTCCACCTGGAACACAATATAGTAGTTCAGTAGGTGGTATGATTCCTATATTTGTCTGAGTGCTGAGTATACCCCGGATCCAATTCCAACACCCATTTTCGAACCGTCCGTAAAGACATATATATCAGAGTCATTTGCTACACAATTACCATTCTACTCCTCTCTGCTCGAAATGCTAGTTGACAACGCTTTCTCAATGTAATCCATAGTTCCCCGTATAAAGATCTTCAATATTCTGCTGTGACCTCAGCTGTTATTCAGCAGCCCAACTCCTTAAGCCTTAGGGCTTTTTTGCAGCTATGCATTTCCCATAGATGTCGAGCGTTGTTCGAAGGGCGGCTGTAATGCTTAAACAGGTAACTCTATGTATTTTAGTAAGACTTTTCAGGTGTATCGCTTTCTCTGGAGCATTCAACCATACCAAGATTCCATATGTACGGATAGGTATTATGATAGCCGTGTTGGTACATTTAGGGCAAGAAGTGAGAGCGTATTCACCCTCTTTTGCCAAAAGTTTTCTTTCAGGCATACAGGCATGCAAGCAATGGCGGCCAAACGACGGTGTTTCAAGCTGAAATCTACGCCATCACAATGGCAGCAAAGATAGCCCTTGATATATAAATCAAGGGTAAAGACATTGCTATCCTTTCGGATAGTCAGCCAGCCTTGATGGCGCTGAGTAGCCCTCGGATAACATCTAAGTTATTAGTGGACTTCAGGTCTTCTGTGGATAAGTTGTCTATCCACAAGAAAGTCTTCCTTCTGTGGATTCTTGGTCATATGAGGATCATGGGGAATGAATGGGCTGGCCTTTTAGCTAGGGCTGGCTCTGATTCTTCGTTCCTCGGACTGGAACCCGCCGTAGGCGTTTCTACCTCGAGTATCGGGTCTCTCATCATAACGGTTGTTCATAGGAAGCATCAGCAAAGATGAGAGAACCTGAGTACTTGCAGGTGCATAAAACTGTTCCTTGATGGACCCAATATCAATATCTCTGATTCTCTCATCAATATCTCTGATTCTCTCATGGGGCTCGGAAGGAAATAATGAAGAACTGTGGTTGGCATCATCACCGACCACAGCTCGCTTCACGCTCATCTAACAAGAATGAGAGACTTTGACAGCCCTGAGTATCTGTCCTATCTAGAAGGAGACCCTGAGACAACCGAACACTTTCTGTGTACTTGTCCGGTCTTCGCCCGGAGCAGGCTGGATAATCAAAGGTCTGCCCTCCTATCGTAGATGAACTGAAAAATTTTCCTCACCAAGACCTGATGCTCTTCATTAAGAGGACTGGAAGATTTTGGTAATGGGGTTTCTATCAGTCTAGCACAATGCACCGCCTTGATCTTCGTGCTTGGGATCTTTCGTCCACCTGCCTTTAACAAAAAATGGCGGCCTTCGTGACGCGCTCATTCACATTTATCCTCAATTTAATTTGGAGTATCACTCCTAGCTATTTGGCCTCAATTTTGATTTAAAGAATAATGTTACCCAGTTTTGGGGGAGCGAAATTCGGAGTAAATCTCCACCATGTAAATGGGACTAGTTTGGTCTTTGTGGGGTTAAGCTCCAGACCGCAACTTATAGCCCAGTTAAGAAACGTTTGTAATGTTCTTTTGAGTTAGTTCACGTTCAAATATAAATCAAGGCTAATTGACGTTTATTTTCTGACCTTATTTGAATGCCCCAAGTATATTTACAATGAAAGATAATACTTTCGAGTAAACGATTTGAAGAGAAAAAGGCTTAAAGTTACATTCGTAGAGTATTTTCGTAACTATAATCAGGCATTAATAAGCACAATAAACTGACTTAATCTTAATGCTCATGTCTGAGCTTCGTTTTGGATATAAAGTTGCTCTTTGCTTCGACATTAAATCCAAAATTTTGGAAAGAATCTTTAACTATCATTAACTATGTCGCGAACGTTAATATTTTCGCATATAAAGCAATTACGGAAAATTAAAAATTAATAAAAATTTCAGGTAAGTAACAAAGTTCAAGCGACGTCAAAAAAGATCCTGTACCACTAGAATCTTGACACAAAAGAAATAAACATTAGCACGATAGGAGAATTAGTGAATTCCATCCCATTTTCTAAAATAAAGGTACCGTTTATATTTTAAACTCCATGATCTAGAATTAATAAAAGAATCATCTCCGAGGGCCTTCCCACTCCTGAATGACAGAGCTTTAAAGTTAAAATTTTAGGAATTTTAAATTTGTTTTAATTTCCGTTTTTATTTTCACTTTTAACGACAAATCCAAACGTTATATTTTCATGAAAGCTATGTGGATAGAGCCAGGACGTTTGGAATTAAAAAAAAAAAAAAATCCAGCCAATATTCAAACCAAGAGTTAAGATTGACCTGGTATTCTAGACCGAATCGAAGTTCGTGTGCAACATTCTCAATTCTCGGTTGTTTGAGTAGTTTAAGCTGAAAAAATTTCGAGAAAAGTGAACCTTGAAAGCTTCAAAAATTTTGATAGCTTGACTAAAACGGAGATTCGTTGCCAAAAAGAAACCCAAAATTACTTCTAATTCTTCTACATAAAAATGTAATTAATATTGAAATAATTAAATAATTACTTGTAGCTGCGAATCCAATAATTACGATTAAAAATCTACTTTTGTGCAGAATTGTCAACTCTTAATTCGATATTAATACTTTACAAACCCAACAATCATATAGATTGCGTCACAGAAGTAGGATCAATGCAGTAACGTTAGATTTGACTCCCGAAATTTTGGATATTAAACAAAGCGACTATACCTACTATAATTGGCTATACATAATAGAGAGAGGGAATGTAAATATTTATGTCAACATTCAGATGTTAATCAAAGAAGCAAACTCATGTCAAGCCACATCTCAACTAGTTCAGAAATGTCAATCGATTCTCTGAAATTTTGGTGTCTTATACAAGGTAATTTTTTGGGGGTAGATGCTAAGCCTGATAGCAAGAAGATAGATCGTCTAAGAAACAATGAGAATTAAGAGAGTTGTTACCTCGGCAAACATACCAAACATTTATCCAGTGTCTATAATGACTTCGACAAAAATTGCATGAAAAGAAAAGTAGGTCGAGATCATGCATATAAAGGATCACACCCTTCTTCAGTGGATTAGGGGAAGTTAAATTAATGAATGAGGCTTAATGAACTCCTTAGATTTCTAAATAAATGCGCTCGGCCACCCGCCCCTCATTTGCTCCTAATGTCTATGTAAGGCTGGTATGTGACAAAATTTACCAACATCCTTGATTGAAAACAATTAGAAAGCTATTAAAATTTATGATAATTTCCGTTTATGCTAGAAAAGAAAAGATAGTTGTAGCTGTCATTGTTTACCTGTTTTTCAATTTTCTCTCCTACCATTGTGCTATTGGATCTTGCAAAGTTTGTATCTGAATTTTTTATGATTCCTTACTCTTGAAGACTAATTTCCCATAACAGAAAAATCAAAGAATATAAAATTGAGCACAGCTACATAAAATTATTGAAATCCTCATAAATGTATTTTCTAGAAAAGTTAAGGGGGCCTTTTTGTTTTTGTTTTTTTTCTTTCGTGTGATGTCTATTCAGAGTCATACAAAATATTCTGTACAAAATCTTGTTTCCCATAATTCACGCAGTTTTGTTTTAAAATTTTCTGCTGCTATCTGTCTTTTCAAAATTCCATGCTTTGATTATAGGAAATTCTGGGTTGACTAGATTCCACCTTTAACTGAATCTATCTACCCCAAATTCAGAATTATTTCCAGATTGAGAATTATATCTCGTCCTTTAAACAACAAAATTCCAAGAACCCTATGTTTCGAAAATATACGTTAAATTACAAAGTTTTCATTAAAGTTGAAATATCTGCTATTTGAGAACCTTTAATCATTAACAATTTTTGACACTAGCCAGTTAGAGTTGGTAGTTCTTATCAGTTCAATAACGATAGAAAATTGGAAGACTTTTTAAAGAAGAGATTTTAAAAAAAATTAAACTTTGAAAACAGGCGATTTGGGCACTATAGGATTCTCAAAACTCAGTATTCAGAATACAAGGGATAACTAAAATGTGATTTCTAAGAAATTTATGAGATTTTAGAAATAGATTTTCTGGCACAGAGGATTTAATATGGTTCACTTCGATGTCATTACATCCTCCATACATATTTTTTTGTAATCCCACTTTTAAGAAATTTTTTAGCTAAAATTTCCTATGATTAGTTTTTGTTCAATTTTATGATTATTTTTTAAAGGTAAAAGTATTTTTCAATTTATTTCAAATCTTAACATTTTGGAAAAAAATTCTTAAGAACATGGAGAAATTTTTAAAATTTCTAGAATTTTTATTTTTACAGAGGATTTATAACATGAATTTTGAAAAATATCTAAACAAAAATGAAAGCAATAATTGGGGAATTCATTGCAGAACTTCTGGATTATAAAAAAAAAACTATTAAACGTGGATTTGTGGCGGTTCATCTGTGCCACGTCGTATATTTCGGAACACTTGATCAACCACTTTGTAAACCTGGCAAAATTAATTTCGAAACTCGCGTCTAGTACCTAACACCACTGACATTAAATGGACTGACTGATCTCCTGTTTCATGTGGCAACAGTTTTGATTTCAAAAAGTATGCGCTTACTGTCAATGCTACTAACTGTCGTAAACTGACGTTATATTTAAATTATTTGGGAATTTACGTAGGTATATGCATGTCAGTGGGATTTACCGAATTAACCACAAAAGTATTTGGGACTATTTGTATTGTTAAATTTGAGTCGAAGGAAGTGTTTTTTACAAGGCTGTGTTGGTTGGAAATACCACTGAATCTTAAGCAATTTATCGTTCCCAATCGTTACAGTTCAGTGGGAAAGTATACTCTCACGGAAAGAGGTAGGAACATGAAAGTGGTGCCATTTGCGTTCATGCATTTTTGGTTCAACGAGCAGTCCATTTATATACATGTCAGTGGTATGTATATTTATATTTTAGATGACAACGCCCGTTTGAAAAGGACACAAAAGAAATAAATAACTCAAAATAAAGCGAACAAAATCAACAAATCACCACTCAAGGCAATTGAAGCAGGCGTCCCCCAGGGCTCTATCCTAGGTCCGATACTCTTCAACCTGTACACTTCAGACCAACCTCGAAACGAAAATGGGACAACACTTCTCTAAGCAGACGACTCCCTTACTTACGCTCAATCTCGTTGCCCGCATTTGGCTACAAACAAAGTCAACCTTCACCTAAATAAGCTGGACTCCTATCATAAAAAATAGGGGATAAAAATAAATGTCTAAAAATCTGAGCTAATCTGCATTCAGAAACCTTCAATCGGACGAAACCAGCAAGCATCCAAATCCAAATCCATAGAGGCTATTTACAACTATGGAATCATTAAACCCACAGAAAGGCCAAGTACTTAGGTGTGAACTTCCACGAACTCTTTAAGTTCAATTATCACGCGAAGGCCACCATTACCAAAGCCAATATAGCTTACAACCTGCTCAGCCCAATAATCCATGTCAGGGATGGACACTCAACGAAGACCAAACTTCTGCTATACAAGCAACTTATAAGACCTGTAATTACTTACTGCTTTCCTATATGGCACTCGATTTCTCACACTTATATGGAACGCCTTAGCAAACTTGAAAGGAAGATACTTAGAGCTTGCACAGGGCTCCATAGAAGAGCCAACGGAAAATACTTTCGCAACGAAGTCAGAGTGCCAACTCACCGTAACCCAATCGTAAACAGCTTGCCGGATCTTCTCATACCGGAGGACTTTAAATACCTTTCACCCCTTCTCCTAATAAAGCCCGAGGCTAGAAACATCTACCGTCTACATGATGGTAGAATAAGTTTTTACAACCATAAAGGTGATTACTATCACCTTCACTTAGAGAATGTCTCTGAAGTACACCAATTCTTTAGAAACCAACGATTTCTAAACTGTTCGAACAATCCACATCCTATCCTTTCCATTTCTCCTTCTCCCGTCCTCCCATTAACAACTAACTCCAAAGAGAGAACTACATACACTACGGATGATTTAGCGCATCACCCGTAAAGGAAAGAAAAACGACAACGAAACGCAAAGTTCCATGGAATATTAAGGACACATATCAAAAAGAAGACAAACGACGTCACCAAATCGGACTGAGGGCTAAAGATGAGCCCCAAGGATAAAAAGGAGACAAAAAGGTTACATCGAGGAAAACGACGACAACTCCGAGAAAAAAACATGCGCAGAGCACACTTGACTTGACTTGAACAAAAAAAATCAGGAAGAACTATAATCTATAGTGTATACTAAGTTTGTCATTCCATTTGTAATGCACAGAAATAAATGATGGTAGAGCAAAATGGATTGGAAACCTACGCATAATATTAAAAATTATTTTGATTTTTGTATGTCGGCCTGTCCGTCCGTCCGTCTGTCTATGCGCACGATAATTCGAGAACGCGTATATTTAGAGAGCTGAAATTTTGTACACGGACTTTAAAAACTAAAATAAAATTAAGTTCGAAAATGAGTCAAATCGGGCAACTCCTTCGTGGGGTTGCCATACAAAAATTCATTTTCCACCATATTTGGACACTGAGAACGCGTCGACATAGAGACCTGAAATTTAGGACATCGTATTTTTATAGTAATAGCAAATAAAATTTCAAAAATTTACTAAATCGGGCAACCCCTCTTGGTGTTGCCATATAAAAATTTAGGTTTCTTACATATACTGGAATTGGTTGTAATCATTTTTACTGTCCGACGAACCGTTCTAAAAATATATGTCGAAAAATCACTTCAAAAATAAAACTTGCATAGATCGGTGACCATACAAAATTTCATACGCGCATTCATCTAGGGAATCATAAGAATTGGTCTTATGTTAGACCAATTCTAGCTGTTTTAGCTTGTTAAAATAATAGATACGACTGGTTCACGTATTTGCATTCCAAATGAGGCAGGGACTTTTAAGAAGATTTGCACATTCCTCATGAATTTTCATTGAGCAGTCTTAGTCTAGGTATACAGGTATACTCTCAAGATGATTGGTGTAACCTAATTCCGTAGGTTGCCACCTTTACAAGAATCATCTTATTACTTACGTCGGTGACCTAGGTACAAAAGGTGGCCCCAAGCCTCTGCATTTGCGATTCACTACTCATACATTTGTTCAAAAGGTTTACCGCAAATTACCGCTACCGGATTCATCAAGATTAATTTGTGGTCAAAAGGATACCACTAACTACGATGACATTTATTTGTGGAGAAAACTATTTCAACAGGTTGGCACAAATTCTATTCAAAAAGCTCTTCAAGTTAGTTAGAATTATTAATGAAAAGTTGTTAGCTTCGCCAAGGTAAACTTAGTCCAGAAATATACCCCAGGTTCAACTATACTAGCTTGAGCTGAAGAAAACCTATTCGACCGTAAAATCCTCTCGGCGCCAAAATTGTCATAGGGAAGACTAGGTTCTAGAGACAAAGTAATATTTCAAATTCTCAAACCCTCAGTTCACGTGTCAAACAAACCAACTTTGCAAAAATGTCACAGTAACTGCAGAGTAGCAGCTACTGCTTCAAGCAATTTTATTGGATCAACAGAACACTCGCAGCCGCCAATTCGTTTTAGGGTCGCCTAGATTCTAGGCTAGAACAGTCATGCTGCAAGCAACTACAGCGCAGCAGCTACTGCTTCAAGCGATTTCATTGGAGCAGCTACTTCCTACCAGGGACTTAGTAAGCCTTGGAATACCCGCAAAGATTTTCTAAAAAGGTATTTTGAAAAAAAAAAAAATATGAAAAAAAAAGCAGAGAATTCTTATTGATCTTCACATTCAATTTTGCCTGTAGGCCTTTGAGGTCCCTACAGGTTCTCCTTTTTTTCTAAAATCTTCCAGTCAAAGAATTGAAATTTATAATAATTTTTATCTATAACTAACTAAAATCAAGATGCTCAAATCATTTCATAGTAGAAGAAAAAATTAAAAAACAATTTCTAATTTTCTAATAACTCTGGTGATGATTTCATCTAAATATAACTAGAATCAAACTGTCCATCCATACATGTTGCATATAATGTCGTCGAACTACTAATAATACTTACATACATATTACATGTTCAAAGGTAGAAAAGTAAATTAAAAAGATTTTCTATTTGTGTGCGTTTTTTTTTTACTTTTCAAATCAAAAAAAGCCCAAAATTACAGACACTGCGCTTAGTAGTTGGCTTTTATTTTCAGAACATGTAAGCTAAGCATACACATCACACACGAAAATCACAAGGAGGGCAATAAAGTTAAAAGTTATATTAAGCGACGATAAAAATCGACAGTCAGAAACGCCAGAACTCTGAGACGGTCTCCCCAAAGTGGCGCGACCATCTTTTAAACACTTTCAACGCTTCTGATTTTTTCTATATGCGCGCTATGCTATACCGCGCCGCGCCGAATGCCAGCTCCAATAGCCACTGCATGCCGCCGCCATAATAAACATCATCAGCTCTCAATGTTTTAGCGCCACAGAAAACGCATAAATAAATTAATTTACGATGCGAATTTAATAATTTGAAAGTTTATTAAGAAGATGGCGCCAGTGTCCATTTCATTGGGTAAAAACAACATATATATTTCTCTATATATTTCAAGCCAGGCTAAAAAAAAGAACAAACACACAAACAAATTGCTTTGATTGAGTTTGGCGACTTACACGATGATTGAATATTGCAGCAATCCAGAAAAATTACAACAAAATCAATATGAAAAAAAAGGGAATATTTTCTGCACAATTAGTCGTTTTTCTTTTTTCTTTTTCTTTTCTAATCAAGTCATCATCAGTTGAGACTGCGCTGATAGACAATTACTGAAGAAAATATCAAATGGCGTGCCAAGCTTAAATATATTCATAAAAAAAAATCAATTCAATAAAACAATGAGTGTTTGGTTTTTATCACTTATCTTATTATTAAAACGTTTAATAGACGTGGGTAAAAAGAGTCACCAGTATATTATGGCGTGGCATATATAGATTACGCGAATTTATTGCTATGCGTGTAATGTACATAGTAAGTACGTAAATGTAAAAGTATATTACACAAAGAATAATATTATCATCAAGAATCAATTGTCCGTTAACGTAAAACTTGGCCTTCATCGTGAGTATATTACTTACGTATAGCTGGACGAGAGCATTTTATGCCTCATTAGGAAACGATCATTTCAGATCAAAATTAACGAGTTCATTCATTTCATAGAAAATATCGTTAAGTGACGTTTTTCTTTTCTTTTTCTTTTTTTTTCAAATTGAATTCATCGACTTTTTTAGCATGGTGAATTCATAGTGTTTAAGTGTGCTTTATACTATTGTTAATGACAAACTCGTGCAACAGCGTATAGAGATCATATTGAATTGCTTTTTGAATAATCGAAGTGAGGGAATGAATGATGTTTTGTTTGTCATAGTGTAGTAGAATAGAAACTAATGTTGAGGACGTTTGGGGTCAGATGAAAAACTCCTCAGTTAGTTAGAAGTTTTGTATAAACAAAAAAAATATATATTTTTTATACTAACGGACAATTTAATATAGATATTTTTTCGTATAGTTATAACCCAGATAACAAAATGGAACATGTTCTAAAAAGATACTTTTTGGACACAGATGATCAGCTCCAAATCGATAAACTTCATTCAATTTTGGTAAAAGTATTCCAATGAATGTGAATAGAATAAATTTTTAACATGCATTTCGGAAAATCGAATTTTCGTTCCTGCCTTGGTTCAGGAGCGTTCGAATTTGTGTACTGTCTTTCCAGGGCTGCCAGATTAGGGGACCTTGTGCCCAAAATGGGGAAAAATCCACTCGGTAGGGAAAGTTTGGGGAAAACAGAATCGTGGGGAATTATATAAAGCCTAGTATGAAGTTCGGGTATTGGTAAAATTGGACGTGGTCTCAAAAAAATAGCATTTTAATGTTGGTAAAAAGTTGACATAAGTTTTTTGTGGAGAAATCAAAGTGACTGCTGTTAAAATCACAATTAATCGGAAATATTTTTAAAAATGTTAAATGATTATTATTTCTAATGGATATTAATCATCAAATCGACGACGAGATTATTGCTGCAGCAGATCTAAGTGTGTATCGTTATCAAGGAAATCTATGGGAAATTCTAATTAAACTAGCTTTGTCAACAATCAAATAAATGTCACAGTTTTATTAGCATTTTAATGTTCTGCACATTAAAATTGTCAGTAAAATGAGTGGAGACTTACAAAACGCCATCTGTCTGATAATAGAACAACGGGACATTTTACCAGTTAATTCCGTACTGGGGCCGGATTCTGAAATTCGAGATTCTCTAACATACTTGGGGAGTTAAAAAAAACATGAGACGTATCGAAATATTGAAAGACGGCTAACTCGATGTGGGAGGGTCGTAGAGCATTGGGGGTTTTCCTACGTATTTAGGGTCTATAGTTCAAAAATATTGGTGAACAATTTCTGAGGGAGGGGCTTTTGGGGAATGGGAGGGGGTTGGTCGCACCCCCCCCCCCCAAATTCGGTGTTGCCCAAAATACGTTTGGTATCAAATTAAAGAGGGATAAGCGGGTTATCGAGTGGTGTAGTGTTGTTTTTTTTTGATCACTTTAACTTCATAACTGACTTTTTACCGCCGCAAGACGGATTTTTTGCACTTGGATCATATACACCCCAGTTCCTATATTTTGCATATATTTTTTCCGTTCTTTGTTTCACATCCATTAGTATACTCTGCTGTGAATATTTTTCTCATGGAAAGTGAATTTCCGTGACTTACCAGTTCTTCATAATGATGAGTTGAAAATATTTCCATTTTTCGACAATAAAACGGGCATTTTTTCATCTTAAGAAGGACTGATTCACTTCTTTTGCAGTTATCTTCAAAACTATTTACCGGACTCAAAAACTAATTACATATCTAGTTAGGGGACAAAATGTAGATGAGATTTCATCCTACATACAAGCTTTAAAGTGCATATTCAAAATTTTTATATTATCTCTTTTGTACTGGAAGACGACCAAATTGACCAGTTTCACGTGAATTACAATTTTTAGCGGGTACCTTGAGACACCAAAATCCTTATTTCTCTATAAGTATTGCAAGGATGTCCATAATTTGTATTTGTAACATAGCCAGGATATACAGTGAATCCATAATTCAATTTAAAAATCCTAGGAATACATTGGTACCTTTACAAAAGGACAATAAAAGCAGACAATACTGTCAGTTGAGAAATATTTTTCTTACTTCTAACACAGACGAGAGTTTTGCCGAGTGTAATAGAGAGTTTGGTAAATCTCAATACAAATTCCACGAGTTACAGAATTCCGAGTGGAGAGTTAAGTGGCAAAAGAGCTCTCATCTCTACAACTCCACAGCTCTCCGAGTTAGTGAATTCGGCCCCTGGACTAGTAAAGAGCTCAGTAAAATTTTTCCTTGGGATTTTACTCAAACTCCATACTAAGCTCGAGGAAAAATATTTAGCAAGGAGAAAATTTGGGAATTTTGTTATTTAATAATCTTTAACCTTATGCGATGCAGATTGCCTAGGCGTATAAGCTGCACTTTTTACCGGAGGAAGGAAAAATTCCGAAATTCCAAATTTTGAATTTCTTTACCTGTGATTTGAGGTGATAATTTAAAAATTTTATTATCATTACGTGCTGAGAATTTGTGATACAGTTTTAATTTAAGTATATCATAAACTGCATAAATTATAACTTGTATGAACAAGCATACAATTAGCCTCGGAATTCATATAAGGAACTGCTACGGAACAAAATTGTTGTGATGGCATGTTTAGGTACAAGTTGAGCAATTTGCGCGTGCTGCTTGATAGCTACGAGTGAAAAAGACATAACAGAATTAACCGTACAATTCCAAGGTATTTGTGGAAATGTAGATGCAACTATGGACGAGTGGAATAATTTACATGTTATTAATTAGTCACATACCAGCAAAACCCTCGAGAATACTTCCCAAGCCATGAAACAGAAAATTATATGTATGGGTTGTTTGATCGTTTTCTAAAATGTTCTATATTGATACTTATGGAAAAGTGCCAAACATTGACTTTATATATACTATAAAGCCTAAACTACTATGCATACAGGAAAATAATCTTCTTGTAACTTACAGCTTGGCTCCTTACCTTCCCAAAGGCTACACTTACTTTGTACCTTACTTTAATAAAATAGTTTTGATTACAAAGTAACCTTACCATTTTACGCTCAATACCTCTCAGCTGAGTAATAATTGCATGTGTGTATGTGCAGCCGGAGTCCGAATCTGTAGGCAGTTACAATATATTCGATATCATCAGCCCATGGCGTCCCATGACGGCACAGCGACATTACAATGATTACTCAGCTGAGAATTTTTTTTAATAATTTTGTTAGGAAAGGTATGAAAATATTATTACGGTTCGGATGATAAGAAAGCAAGCTTAAGATTATCAGAACACCATTTTTCTGTATGAATAGTAGTTTAGGGCAGAGGAGCTATTCAAATCAAACTTTTGTCAGTTTTACATAAGAACACTGCAAATATTTTAGATTGTAAAACTGAATCCAACTGTAGTATCTTCTATTATAGCCGAGACTACCGGAGCTCCTGCTGATGGTGGAGTGTGCTTGCAGAGGTAGAACTGGAATTTATAACAAATTAATTATTCCTTGTTACGAGATTTTGCAACCCCAATTTTATGAAAGTTTTTCCATAACTCTTTAGGTGGGAGTCCTGTATTGAGCTTAGATCTATAATAGTTCACTTTGGAGATACGAACAGCCATTTTGGTAATGTTCCGTAGCCTATGAAAATGCTCCCAAGCTTTCCTCGCTCTGATTTCGCCTCTAAACAAGATATAACACTAACTTGTATAATATTGTACTTTAATACGTCATGAAAAATAATATGTAATAATAATAATAATAATGTTTATTCATTCAACAATAGGATTAAAATATAAATAATTCATCTCTCCTAAACATCTAGACATGGCCTACAGCCGTCTGTCAGTTGGCATTCCAGATTTAATTCATCTATCCTATAACCATCTTAATTAACTGTCTATAAATTAACTTTCACCTTATTTCTTTTTTAACAATTGAATTCGTTAACCAACATTCTTCGATATCTATATGCTTCCCTAATGTAATTATATAGCATTTTCCAATCTATTCCGATCATATACTCAAAAAATTCGCCCTCGTATTCTTGTATTCTTTGAGTATGAGACATATTGCAATAAAATGATATGTATTCTCTACATCATCTCTATTACACATAGAACAAATCCCGTATGTATTTTTTTTTAAAAGCTCTAGCATTAAGATCTAACCTAGGATATATATCGTGGAACATGGCCGCGCTTGCTTTATCTAAGCTTACATTCCATAACCTTTGACTAAGCGATCTTAACATGTCTTCTCCAGCTTTCACCCATTGCGCTTTACTAAAGTTATCAATGTCCAGTACAACGTTATTTTCTTGTATGTTTCTCAATAGTTCTGGCACCCAAAATATCCTTTTCCTTATACATTCGGTGGCAAGTCTCTTCGGCAGTCGTATATCCTCCATCCCCAGCACATTAATTATATATTTGAAGTGTAACTGCATGGTATACAAAAATATTTTATTCAAACCTGTCTCGATATATATCATGTAATTTGGCGTGCTTTTCGGCAAACGTATTATCCTTTTGATAAAGTATGTTAGCATTTGTTCCATTTGTTTCATACTCCTTAAACCCCCAGACTTGAGCACCATAGCACATAATAGCACGCGTTACTGCTTCGAATACTTTATATTTATCTGATAAAGCAACATCAGATCTTATTAAAAAGGAGCTCCAAGTAATGTTGATACTATTTTTTGCTAGACTTAATCTTTCATTCATGTGTTTATACAGGGACAGTGTAGGTGTTAGAGTTATTCCCAAGTATTTATAAGTATTAACTACTTCTATCTTTTGGCCTTTGTAGTGCCATTTCTCCTGCGCCGCTAGCCTACCCCCATTTCTAAACACCATGATCTTTGACTTGTCTAAATTTACTGTTAGATTCCATCTTTCGCAATATATTTCTAGCCTAGAGATCATTATATGCAGCTTGTTTGGGTCATCTGCGAGCAAGATTATATCAGCTGTATACATTAGTAATCCTACGTGTGTATCGCATACTGCTATGCCTTCTTCCAATGCCTCTTCCAAATCATTTATGAATAATGCAAAAAGTGTTGGGCTAGGAAAGTCACCTTGTCTAACGCCCATTTTCACATCAATATGCGGAGACACTTCATATGCCCATTCCAAACTACCGCTTTTGTTCCTGTATACAAAGCCTTCAGAATATTGACAAACTTAACTGACATTCCCATGTTTAGTAGCTTGTAAAATAAGGCTGCCCTGTCTATCGAGTCAAATGCCGCTTTGAAGTCTACAAAGAAGCCATAAACTTTTTTCTTTCCTGCTTTATGTTGTAATTTGATGATGCTATAAAGATTAAAAATATTATCGATAGTAGAATACCCCTTCCTAAATCCAGCTTGACACTCTTTTTCATTATGCTATATTCATCTATCCATTTATTTATTCTTTGTAACAAGACCCCCGTAAAAATCTTGCAGTCTGCATCTTCAAAGGATAAACCCCTATAATTCGCAGGATCGTTTATATCCCCTTTCTTGTATAAAGGGTAAATAATAGCCTTTTTGAATGACTCGAGGCAAGTGCCAGTTTGGAAAAAATAATCATATCTCTGAGCGAGTTTGACCAAAAATTCGTCTATCGAGTATTTATAAAATTCTACAGGTATTCGATCCAAACCAGGTGCTTTACCATCTTTAGCATTATTTAGTACCTCCTGAATCTCCGTAACTTTAAATGGAGCATCGAGTATCTCGTTTCTGGTACACGGCTCCGCTAATGTGTCGCTCTTATTGTACTTTTGGGATTTAATAAATAATATGTATATACGTACATATATGGATTCTGAAAGGCGCAAAGGTATTACCCACACAAATCGCATCGCATTAAAGTTCTGGTAAGGCACAAAAGTAGTTTTATTCAAAAATCAGAAATTTATCTTTTACGTAAAAATTTTAGATTTTTTTTTTCTCTTTTTCTTTCAAAATGTATATAAAATAAAATTTCCGCCCACCAGAGGAGGGGTCATTCTTCTAGAGGTTATACATTCATTGTCAGCATTGAAGGTTGTAATTTAATACAAATTTTCAATTTAATGTTCACAATTCAAAAATTGTGGCCATTAATTGTATTATTGGCGTTATAGCTTCATATTGTATCTATAGTCATCAGTTTTCAATACAAGCGAACTGCAAACAACTCTTCTCAAAAATTGCATACTTAATTAAGTTAATGTTATGCAAAACTAAACTATTGCCAGTGTGTAAAATCTGAAATATCAAATAAAATTTTGAGGTACAAATAATAAGCCTGATTCGTTAAACCAAAATGTAATTAGATAACTCATAAAATCTCTATATTCCGCCTATATTATTTGATAAATTCGTATAAGGTACAAAAACTTCTTAAAATATCATTTCCATGATTCTACCCACATTCCTAATTATATTAAGGAATTCCAAAGGCAGACAATTTTAGGAAATGCTATGTAAATCCTTAGAATTTCGTCTTCATATAATAACGAAGCAGTGTTGTGTGAACGTAATCTGATAATCTTAACTGAAATCTTGAACAAAAAAAAACAAAAAAAGCTTCCAAACTAAATTCAAAATAAAAGGAAACAACAAATTAAAAATCCTTTTAGAGTTAAAACGCCACCACATTCTTTTATATATAGTATCTACATATAAAATTCATAATACAAAAAGTATAGGTATATATATATTAAATCCCCTATGCCATGTTATTCTTGTCCAGTTAATGTTATTTTGTGGTAATTAACCGATGGCATATTTTCTTGGACATGACAAACCATGAACAAATGAGGTTTTACTTTACGGGCGTTAAGCCACAAAAATAAGGCGGCGGCTTCGTCTCCTACTAAAATTGAAATTGTTATAAGGAAGACGGCAAAAATAAAACAACATCAAAATCAAGGTATCTAAAAAAAAAAAAAAACCAAAAAAACTCACATACACAAAAAAAAAACGAAAAAAATAGAAAAGATCGCATTCAACGACAAAAAATCACTGTGAAAACACCGAAAACTATAAGTCCAGAAGATCGGTAAATTCTTTGGTCTTAAATGCAGCCATACGACGACTATATGACAAGAAAAAGGTTTTTTAATCCGCTTAGCACCTTATTTATATGCAATGTGTACGAGGTCGTATTCATTTATTCCAAGAAGTTTATAAATACAATCTGGGCTGGGACTTGGAAGAACTGGGCTGGGATGGTACTCTCCTCGCTATTAAGTATAGCCTCAGCTCACAGAGCCCCATAGTACCTACAACATACAAATTGTAACCACCATCTCAGCCCAGCCAGAAGAGCCAAGCTAAAAGGCAACACAACTTTATTTCAGTATAGAGCAAGGCCGGGCCAGATTGGCCGGCCGGCTTCATGGGCTCTGGCGGCGGTGGCGATATACCGCATCAGATCGCACCACGCAACATAACTCTCTAAAACTACCTTTAACAACAAAAGAATCAAGAAAACCATGAGCCTCGGCGAAGAGGTGTTATAATGAAATACCGTTCCGATTGAACAGGATAATACTCTTTTCTCACGTTTCATTTTTTACGGCCTCCGTTCTCCGTGTGCCTTGCGTCTTTTTAAGAATGGGCCGGAAAGAAGGAATGTGCCCCCATCAGTCATTTACAAAAAAAAAAAAAAAATAGGAAAAGACAAAAAAAAAAGAAAGACGTAAGAAGGCAAAAAAAAAAAAAAACAATCTTAAGTGACGATTGTTCCGACATTTACCGGTGCATTTTTTAAGCCTGAAGTCATGAAATCTCTGTTGAAGATCAGATCTCTTCGAATCGGACACCATAAATTTAAATCTTATGACAATGATTGAGTATTTTTTACTTTAACGCCAGCTTAGCTTGGATGTTAAAAATATAATTAGATAGGGTTGCACACATATTTACATATATGCTATCTGCATATGTAGGTATATCTACTCAGTTAGCAGCAGCAACAGACCCAAGTTGAGGTGACTAAATAAGGTGCGACTAAGTCATATTATTATTTCACGCGCCATGATCAAGTATAGTAATTAAAAATTCGTTTAACTTTATACTAGCAATCAATTTGATGTGAACTTAGGACTTTTCTTTGTTTCCTCCTTAGACAGGAACAGGACTAGATATTCAAGAAAGAAAACAACTAATAATTTAGCCCGATAAGCCTTTAGATTAGTTCTTAGCATTCTATATGTACTTACTCTATATCCTTTAAAAAAACTAATTATTCTCTTGAAGATATATGAAAATTGCATAGGTGTTAAGTCTGCTTAGCACTTCGACTCCAGAAAGTTGAACATTTTACATTTTGCCTTAAAGCCTAGTACTAAGGTCCGCGCAAAGCTAAATTTTATATGAAATCTAAGAGCTATTGGAGAAAATTTATCCTGAATTTTATAGAAAGCAGTACTAAGGTCAAGGCGCTAAATTTGGTTTTTGGGTTTTGATTAGAGATGGCACCGCCAGTAAGTCTCCAATACATTTAGCTTGAATTTATCCGCCCGGGCCGTTTTTTAGCGTGCTAAAAATATTTATTGTCAGAGTTTTGAGATTTGATAAATTTATTGACTGAATTTTTGTAGTTAACGTAGTTTTGTACGTCTTCGCTGTATGTACGAATGAATTGGATTTCGTCTCGTGGCTGTTTTTTCAATATCATTGTTCATTTTTTTTATTGTATAAATTATACATATTATTTTAATATTTTTAATATTTCCAAATAATTTTAACTACCTGTTTTTAGAAATATTATGACCGCGCATTGTATTTCCGAAAAAAAACTTCTTCTTCTTCTTCTTCTTCTTCTTCTTCTTCTTCTTCTTCTTCTTCTTCTTTTTACTATATTTTTTCTCGTAGTCTCCGCTGTCATATTTTAGCTGCTAAAAAATACCCCGATATTGGAGACTCGGTAAAATTTAGTTTAGCGCGGACCTTAGTACTAGGATTAACAGTTGATCCGATTTATAAGCCAAACGAAAGCAATTTTAGCGGTCGTTATATCGCGATATAAATTGATAGTTGAAAACTTAAATAAAGTTGTTTAATAAGAACACATGCCTACCCAATATGCCAACAATAGACCGAACAACCAAAACATTTCTTGTCCAAAATTTTACTTGAATTCGGAAGTAACTAAGATTTTCATTCCATTCATGGATCTCTTGATTTTAAGATATTTTAAGAACTCGGCATACTTGATATTTTCTCAAACTTATTATTAATATATTTTTTTTTTATTATTATTTATAATGATTTGAAATCATAAATTTTTGAAGAAATTCTTATACTTAGTTGATAATATTATGGAAATTCGAAAAGTTTAGTGGAAATATTAAGTGAAAAGCAGAGCTGTAAAATTCAAGTACCATTACCATTACCAGTACCGAGTATTTAAGAATTGGCAATTCCCAGTAGGTACTAAGCCTCCTGTACTGGATTTAAAATTTTACAGTCCCATTCTCAGAATGGCAGGTAATACTTTAAAATACCGGAAAGTAATTGAATTTGCGATTCCATTACAAAAATACCTACAAATCCCCAAAAGTATTTAAAAAGTATTTGGCATTACTATACAGGGTGTTTCCCCTTAGGAGGTCCACAGAGCGGGAGGTGATAGTACTCACCTAGACGAACCAAAAATTGTATGGCAGGTGGGGGGGCAATATCAACCGTTTAGGAGTTACAGGGTGATTCATAAAAAAAGCTAGGTTTTTACAAAACACCCTGTATCTTAAAAACTACAGGGCGTATGGTCACAGTTAAGGGCTCACTGTATGCAGAACTTCATGGCCTTTCCAACGATAGCTCAACCAGCCCCGTGCCCCTCTCCCCTCAGATGTTATGAAGGTCTAAACTAAAAATTTCGGATTTTTTTTCCTTTTTTTTTAATTTGACCTCTATTATTTTTGCAAAAAGGTCGTTAACATAACTTTTTTTTATAAAAACTGTAAACTGTGGAGCCTCCTCTTTAATTCGACCTAATATATCCTATGTGCTATCTGTATCCGTTAAAGAGTTATTAGCTCTAAACTTATTCTCAAACCTATTTTCAAACCTATCCTCAACGATAATTTGTTCCCTTAGTACGTCATTTTAAAAAATATCGTCTAATTTCGGTGTGACCGGAATAGGTTATGAGTTATTAACTGTTTAACGGCTACAGTTAACACATAGGGTGTAATAGGTCAAATTAAAGAGGAGGCTCCACAGTTTACAGTTTTTATAAAAAAAAGTTATGTTAACGACCTTTTTGCAAAAATAATAGAGGTCAAATTAAAAAAAAAGGGAAAAAAATCCGAAATTTTTAGTTTAGACCTTCATAACATCTGAGGGGAGAGGGGCACGGGGCTGGTTGAGCTATCGTTGGAAAGGCCATGAAGTTCTGCATACAGTGAGCCCTTAACTGTGACAATACGCCCTGTAGTTTTTAAGATACAGGGTGTTTTGTAAAAACCTAGCTTTTTTATGAATCACCCTGTAACTCCTAAACGGTTGATATTGCCCCCCCCCCCCACCTGCCATACAATTTTTGGTTCGTCTAGGTGAGTACTATCACCTCCCGCTCTATGGACCTCCTAAGGGGAAACACCCTGTATAATTCCTTTCAATTCTTTTCAAATACTTTTAATTAATTTGACAACTTCAGTATTAAACATGAATTATGAAATGAACTGAATCAATTTACTTTTTAATTTTATTGTAATAAAAACTTTTCCCTGTTTTCGATGTTCTCAAGTTGCAATAAAATTAAGTAATTTGGAGAAGTACGTTTGCTTTAAAAAAAAAATTGTAGGCCAAGACGTTAAAAAATACAAAGTCACTGAAGTTGTCAAAGTAATTAAAAGTAATTGAAAGTACTTGAAAAGAATTGAAAGGAATTATATAGTAATGCCAAATACTTTTTAAATACTTTTGGGAATTTGGAGGTATTTTTGTAATGGAATCGCGAATTCAATTGCCATTCCGGGAATGGGATTGTAAAATTTTAATTCCAGTCCAGGAAGCTTAGTAATGAGAATTGCAAATTCTTAAATACTCGGTATTGGTAACTAAGAGGTATTAAATCCATTAAGTAATGAGTATTTTAGAGCTCTGGTGAAAAGTTATCAGGAATGATAGAAAATATGGCAAAGTTATTGAAAGTAAAAAAAGAAGAAAAAAAAACAAATGAATATGTACGAAAGTTTTGAAAGTCATATTCAAACCTAATGAAAAACGCGCATGATAAAGGAAAACACTCACCTTCTTCTCAAAGAAGAAAAGCGATAATGTAATGGGATATAATTATCTTTGTGTCCGATTGAATTATCCCCCCATTGGGACGAAAGACCAGCGCTTTCGAAAGGAGCTCAATTTAAGCACTTCTCTAGCCATTATTTGGCAGCTTTTTAGAAGCATACTCACCGATCTATCCAGAAAAATAAGCAAAGCTACAGACTAGTAACTCACGTGCTTCTAGAGCAATCGCTTGGAAGCTCTATAGAAGATTATTTGATGAGCCTTCAGCAGAATAAACGCAACAAGTGCTGATTTTATCTAATTTTCCACGATTTTAAACTCCAATATTTTAATACATGTATTGTGGAAAATTTCTATTAGTTTAGGACAATATTTGTGGTTTTCGATTTAGTGTTTTCGTTTTTCGATGTGCAAACGGCCTTACATAACCTCATTTCCGTTTATTTACATTTGATACAAACCCAACCCAACTTTTATTCGTTCGTTTTTTATATGTAAGCATAAACGAATTTTCGGTGAGGAACTGTTTATTCGTTCGTTTTCGTTTTTCGATGTGTAAGCTGCCTTAGGAAAAAGCACGGCGATGATTATCCAAAAAGCTGATTAAAACTTTCGAAAAGACACAATCAAAAAACTTCTTCAGCCATCATTTAGAGACTTCCTAGAGCGCTTCTTAGCAGCAGCATTGATGCGCTAGCCTCTGCAAACATGCCTATGTTAAAAAGCAATGAACTGGGATAGGGAAAAGAAGCTCTACGAGCTTCCAGGGAAACGCGTCAGGTGTGCTCTTAGAGCGCTCTTTTTTTCCCAGTGGGATTTAAACCCTTCCAAAGACCGGAAATTAATTTAAAATACGACGAAATAAAAATGGCTGCTCCAATTTTAAAAACGTACTTGCGTCCATTTTGGAATTTTTTTTTTTTTTTTTTTTAAATAGATAGCACTGAAAATTTTTCTATTAAATAAAATTGTCCTAGATTTTTTCAACATTCGAACAATTAGTGGAGATATATCTGATTGCGAAACGAGTTTTAGCTTTCAAGACTCTAAGTTATTTAGCTACTACATATTATAATTTTTAGAAAATATATGTTTTACTGGAGTAGGCTGCAAATTTCTACGGATAAGAAGGAAATGATATGGTTCTAATAAACGATGTTGGATATAAAATGAAAGGTCCTGGAAAGTACAATCGTTTGGCTTAACTATCTTTTCGAAGTGAACAACTTTGTAGCTGCCGAACTAGTAAAATAGAAAAAATCGTGCAGTGCAGTTCAATGTTGATTCGAATAACGATACTTCATGAAACATAGCAGCCAAATTTGTCTACGAAAAGCAGAGATCCTTAGCCCTGCTATAGATCAATCCTACTAGCAAGATAGGGAAATCGAGCAGTTCTTAGACAAATTTATCTAATTATGTTAAATATTACCTAATTTGAAGATAATTTTTAGCCCTAATAGTCCATTTGACTTTAAAGACATAGCCCTAGACGTTAATACTCTAATTATATTATATTAAATCCTCGAAATCCAATAAAATTTTAGGGGTTTTCTTTGGGATAAAAGTTAACAAGTTGAACCTAAAAAATGTTCTGCAAGTTTATTAGTGTATGTGCACAATGAGGCGAGGCGAGGCGAAGCTATATCAAGAGTTGAAAAAATAAAATTATTGCACGCTGTACTATGAGAGTGTTCATAACAACGCTGTGTCAGCTTGCGATATGGCGAGACACCTCGAGGTATCTCGCTCGAGAATGCAATTTTTCATTTTTCGCGAGGTGCAGCGAGCTAATTTTTATACCTGACATATTCGTATAGGTTTTTTCTTTGATATAATCGAAAGGTTCTTAGCTCATTCTCATATACTGGAAGAATATATGATGATCAGTATGTAAATCTTCATATACAATGTGAATGACGAATTCCCCAAATTCTAATCGCTTGTTATTTATCGGGTGACAAGCGGAACCGCGGAAAGTGAAAAGTGGCATATAGCTGCACTAATTGACAAACACAAAATTTCTTCTTCAGAATCTGATGACATAATTTATATGCTCTCACTTCGCGATTTAGCAATAAACTCAACGCTTTGTTGGGAACACTACACCTCGAGGTGTATCTTCACCGTGCCACACTCAAGTGTCTAGCCTATCCTCGCCTCGCCACGCCTCGCCTCGTTGTGTACGTACCTAGACTTTGAGATTAAAATTATGTATTTCACTTTGGAAAATTATTCTTGAATTTTCGACTTTTAAGTTACATGATCTTGAAAAGAATTTCGAAAAGTCAAATATAGTAAAATTATGCCTTATCTTCAAAGCCTATTTGACTTTGAGGTTAAATTTTAGGCATTAACTTTAAAAGATTTAACCTACTTTTTTCCATGATTTCAATCACAAATTTGACCGGACCTTTAAGACTTTTAAGAAGCTACGGGGTTACATCGAGCATGTTAAAACTAGCCCCAAAGAGGGTCACAGAATAAATACTTAATTTTATTGAGTTTTTTTTAAAGGACATATAAAAAGATAACGGGGGGGGGGGTGAAATAACGCAGGCAGCGTGTAAGATAAATAACAAAAATTAAAATAATAGGTACGTTTCTATTGCCCCAAAAAGCCTCCTTGGCATATTGGTAACTAAAACTTGAATACGTAGTAGAATATAATTATTAATTATGTTGCATAAATCTCTTCGTCGAATTTTTGTAACATTTCGTTAGAATGTTTAAAATTTGTGCAATCTAAATTTTGCTTTAAATAATCTTTCCTTCTTAAAATTCCACACAATGTGGGGACCTCTAGATAGTTCCGAATTTTCGTTTTATTAATGTTATTTTGCAAGAAAATTCTCTCCACATTTGCTGTGGCTACAGGTATTGGCAAAACTGCTGACACCAGTTTTTTCAACAAAACTTTCAATGCTTATAACATTCGGTACAAAAGGACACAATTTCGAAGTACTCGACACATTCTTATTGGGGCTAGTACCTCAACGATTGAAGAAATTCATTGTGAAAATCCAATTTTTTTAAAAACTGTTTGCAAAGTTCCACGTAGAATTTGACACAATGTTCTCTTAAATCTAGTTCATCAATCTCTGTTAATAGGTGAGTTGATCTCAGTGCTAGAGATATATCAGCTACTAAATATACATCTCTAATATTTTTTAGGCATTCAGACCTATTGATACCAATTTTTTGAAAATTCGTTGTATTAACACATTCATATTTTACAAAATATTCCATTGTTTTTAAATATAAATGACTTATCTCACTATTTAGCAAATGGATTTGTGGACTTTGGACTTTGGAATAATATGTTTAATTTATTAATATCATTTAAAATAAATTTCAAGAAAATTAAATATAGCTCGAACTGAGGATTATGCAAATATTCAATGATCCTTTGCGTGGAATCAAATTTATTTAAATCTTCGTGTAAAAAAAATAACTTTAGTGCATCAAACCGACTAAGAAGCTGATTCATTGTAGCTTCTAAGGATAACCAACTTGTTTGGGAAGGGTGCATCATCTTTCTTGGATAATAGTCTAATAAAATTTGTAGATCGGAAAATAGCTCTACTCGTTTTGGACTATTTTGAATGAAATTATATATGTCCCTAGCAACGCCTTCAATGTATCTCGGTAAGTAGTTACATGCTGCAAACCCTATCAAATGCTTTTTGTAATTTATTTGGTGCTCCAAAAACGTATCTACTATTTTCTTATAAATACCATTAGCATTAGAATCTTTAACTTTAACCAAATCAAAAATAAAATCTTGAATCTTACTATCCAATCCATTCTGACGACTAACGATAAAAGTTTAGTTGTGGAGATGTCAGTCGATTCGTCTAAACAGAGTGAAAAGTATGTTTTTCGCAGCAAACTGCAGAGTTGCCCCCAATACATTTTTAACCAGGGCCGTGGTTTTTTTTCTTGCGCATGATCTTTTTTTGACAGTGTATTTCTAACATTTATTTCGCAAATTAAGATTTACGGTCCGACTGAACACTCCCTGATTATTTTCGTTTCACCAGAGAATTAGTTTAGTGGATTTTTTGCCTTTTGAAATGGATGGAAATTGAAGAGAGGCCGATATTAACAGTTTATAGATGAGATGACAGATGACACTCTATGGGAGTTAGAAAAAAAATTACATTCCAGGGCTGCCGTTTGAACTAATTTTGAAAAGAGCGAAATTGAAGCAGAATATCTGAACTTTAAAAATTATACAAAAGGTCTGTTTTTATAAAATTATTAAGTAATTATAAAAAATTACTTTTTGTCTACAAAAACTGTAGAAAACTGTCAAATTTGGAGGATAACTGGGGGAAAAAAAACTGTCATTTACAGGAATAACTGTCAATATGGCAACGCTGGATACCAGTCACAGCCATTTTCTCCAATTCAGGTTCGTCTATTCTCAAAAGCTTAATATAGACTTAATGTCGATTTCCATTGATATTTTAAGAAAAGTGCACGTCAATCAGTAAAAATCGAGTTCAATGGAACAACTTTTGACGCGATGAGAATGTAATAGCAGCTCATATCCGTGTAATTTGTCAGATTAAAATTTTTTGGAAAACAACATCACAAATAACGTAAAAATTATGAAAATTGTTACTTAAAAGATTTTGGCGTGACTACGGATGAATTTGGTAAAGTAATAGTTGAAGATTGATATGTAATGCTCAATGACATTCAGTTGTGACATTTCTCATAGCTCATTTGACGTACACTTTTTGTAGCAGTGGAACAATTTCGGTGTAACACTACAAGAAAAGTGTAACACTTCTATTAGAAAACTTGATCAATGGAAATCGGTGTAAGACCGCACGAGGGAGAAAAAAACGAAGAGCCTGTATTCTGACCGACATACCCGAAAGAGAGGCACTTCGAATGGAGCAAGAAACATTAAAGAAATAACAAAAAAGGTAGTTCCAAAAACAAAGAGGCCTAAAAAAATCTATTAAAAAAAACCGTTAGAGCATTTATCAAATGAAGAAGATGATGCTATTTGTATTGTTTGCTGTGAACCTTTTTCTAACAGCAAGCCTCGAAAGAAATGGATTCACTGTGTAGAGTGCAAGCAATGGGCACATGAATTGTGTACGTCAGGACTACAACAGTTCATTTGTCAACACTGTGACTCAGATTAAAACTTGTAGAGTGCCAACCTACCCTAAATTTTTGTTTTTTAATTTTTAAAGACTGAAATGTTCGTTATGTTATTTTATTTATTTTTTGGTAATATGAATTGTTATATTTTATTATTTTAAAGAAAATATAAAAGTTTGAAACCTTTCTTCGTTAGTTTAATTTAATCATTTTGCTCAAAACCGTATTAAAACATATCCCAGGATGTGTTCAAATTATTCCCCAGGGCAGGGGCACATTCTAACACTACTAGTCACTTTTCTAACTGAACACATCTCCGTAAATATCTTTACGTACATTTCATATTACAGATTAAGCCCTAGAGTCCATAAAGTGGAATTCATACGGACAAATAGTTTAGGAGATATTAAATCAAATGCAAAATGTGTTACAACTATCCCCGGTCTCCCCTACTATACCTTACTATATTTGTGATATAAATCTAAAAAAAAACAAAATTGAAAAACATAATCAATAGAAGAAAATTGAAGAAGGCATATATTCTGTCTGATTCAGAACACAAAAATTACATGAGCAAAAAAAAAACAAGAAGCTTCAAACCATAATAAAATTTGCAAATATAAATTCCTCCATTCCTCTAAAAATCACACATCTATACTATAAAAATTGCATTTAAAGTAATTCCATTGATTGTGCGCAACACACTGTGCTAAGTAGTATCTACTTATATTCAAAATGAAAAATATTGCCGCTCCCATTTATTTCAATAATATACAAATTTTTATTTGGTGATCCTATATTTGCGTAAATTTTTGCGCGGATAATGGCCAAGTTGAATGCAATTAACCTCAAAATGTATTTTGTCTTCATTTTACGTGGACGCAATGCTAAAATAAAAAAATAAATAAAAAATAACCAAAAATGAAAAGATCTTCACTCTACAGAATTTTGATTATAATTTAAAAGCTAAGTATACACATACATAAAGATATACGAGTATAAGATTGTTTTCTGTGTACTTGTATTGTATAATTATGGTTGTAGGTATGTCGTGCATATTTTTGTACACATGAATAAATTGCGCGCATATGTACCAAAATGAAAATTTTCTCTCTATCTCTATAAGTATGACGCTCGCGCAAGCTGTCTGTCCCAGGTTCTTTCGAATCTTTTTTAACGTTTCATTTTTATTTTTATTTTAAACATTTTTTTTTTCTTTACTTGACTTATTCATCTTCAAGACTGAATTTACTTTGATTTATGTTTAATAGGTGTGTTTTTGTAATTCCCAAAACCGTCTCGACTATTTGGCTAGAATCAATTCGCTTTTAAAGTTGATAAATAAAAGTTTGTCATTGAGATTGAGAATAAGCCAGGAATAATAACAGAAGAAAAAAACGGAATTACGAACAAAAACAGGATCTTTTACCTTGACCGCGATAATATTAACAATATTTTCTTTAAAAGATATAATTAAGTGTATAGCTACAAATCAATGTACGTACATATGTACAATATTTGTACATGAATGGATGATGTCAAATCACGAGATTAGAATATGTAATCTGGCATCTGCTGAATTAATCCCACATACGTCAACCCGTGATGAAAACGTTTTTAATGATGTTCCTATTTTATTTTAATTTATCTATTTTTTTCTTTTTTGTTATTGTTGTTCGCTATTTGTTGTTATTTGTTTTGGCATTTTATTTCTTCTTCTTTAAATGTTTGGAATTAGTGTGCAGATGTGACTCAAATATAAATTTCAGTATGCTAAATTAAAAAATTATGGAAATTGAGACATGTTTGTAGTGACTTTCATTTCAATTTCAATTTATTTTTAGTATTTAAAAAAAAAAATTTTTTATCGTATCTAAATCACAGTGAAAGATAAAAAAATTTTCTTATACCTACCCGAGATAGATTGAAACATAAATGCTCCATTTAAAAAGTTTGTCATCTAATTTACCTATCGGTAATACTGTTTAAACATTTTTTTTTTTACAAATAAATTATAGAAGGAAATATTAAGACATGCCTAATACCCTAGACCTCCATAAAATGACTCAATTTGAAATTCAGTCATTTCAAGGAAATGATAGCTGTGAACGAAAATCAGTTCATTTGAAATGTCATTGATACCACCTCACTGTGAGTATGGATCATGGCAGAGTTCAATAAATTAATTAAATGCTTTCAAGAATATTTGCTAGTATTTACTGTAGTTGCAAAGCATTTAGACAGAAGACATTTTTTTTTTTGTATAGAAAACGACCAAAAAGAGAACAAAAGCTAAAAAAAAAAAGATTTCATTCATTATTAACTGGATGACTGCCGCCACTGCTAACTTGATTGGAAAATCTTTCCATTATGCAATAAATTCAGTTCATTTTAATAACGGTAGGTGACACTTCTACTGAAATTTCACTAATATGAAGTAAAATTTGATCCATTTGAAAATGAATCGAATTGTTTGCAGAAGAGTCCTTGATGCACCTCATATATAAGGAAATTAACTAAATCTTCGAACATGTCATAGTCTATCCTGAATATTATCACCTAAATCGACTATTTTAAAAATAAGTAAATAGGTTAGTCAATCAATTCATTTCAATTCCATAAGTTTATAAACTTTATGGAATTTTGGGTGATATCGAATAACAATAAATTTAATTTTTATAGCCTAAATGAAATCATAAAACAGGTACTACATTTGTTATTTCATTTATAATGCACAAAAATAATACTAGTGGAGTAAAATGGGTTGAATACGCAAGCATGATATTAGAAATTATTTTGATTTTAGAATGTCCGTCTGTCCGTCCTCATGATAACTCGAAAGTGCGATCAATTAGAATGCTGAAATTTAGTTAAAAAAAAAAAAAAAAGTAAATTTAAGTTCGAAAATGGGACACATCCGGCAACTCCTTTTTAGGGCTGCCATAGAAAAATTTCGTTTTTCACTATATTTTGGCACTGCTGAAGAACAAAGTAGAGAGCTGAAATTTGGTACATGGTGTATTTATTTATAGCAAATAAAATTTCAAATTTGTACCAAATCCGGCAACCTCTTCTTGGTGTTACCATACAAAACTATGGTTTTTTATTATATATTTGGAAACTGTCTGACGACACATCGACCTGGAGAGCTCAAATTTTGTATACGGCGTTTTTATGAAAATTGCAAGTACAAGTTCAAAAATGTACGAAATTAAGCTACCCATTCTTAGTGTTGCCATACAAATTTTTGGTTTTTCACTATATTTGGAAAATGCGTGAGAACACGTCGAAATGGAGAGTTCAAATTTTGTACACGGCGTTTTCATAAAAGTAGTAAATAAAATATCAAAAATGAAGTAAATCGGGCAAACCCATTCTTGATGTTGCCGTACAAAACTTTGATTTTGTACTTTATTTAACCTGTTTTTTACATTTCGGATATAACTTTTTCTCTTATTATATATAAAATTCTAAATTCCAAATTTTAATATGAAATTTTGCAGAGACGCTAATAAAAAAAACATGTATCGCCTAAACTAGCGGGTGTTTCTCTTGGGGAGGGGGTCAAAGATCCAAAATTAGTAAAAACTGTTTTTCTTTTTTAATAGTTTTTTTTTTAATAGTTTTTTTTTTTAATTTTTTTTATTTCCTTAGAAAGCCCCATTGAATTGATTAATATCGCACAAATGAATCGAATAATCCGATCCCAAGGAATCAGCAAATAAAAAACTCGTCCACAGTGAAAACATTAAAATTTTAGTCACCCTGTATCCAAGACCAGAGGTCGGCAGGCTAAACAAAAAAATACGGATTCAATATTTTTCAATTCATAAATAATTTTGAAAGTTTCATCGAAATCAGAGGGAGTCGGATCTGAAAATTGAAAACATTGATCGTTTTGGAATGGAATTGTTGTATTTAGTATGTATATACTTTTTTTATGAGCATCATATTAAGGGAAGAATATGTGGTTTCTTTAGGTTTTCAACGTACATTTTCAATGGCTGTCATTTCATCAGCAATTTTAATATTACAAAATGACTTTTCTAGTCACTTAAGAGGCCATAACTGAAAATATTATAAGACTTAAGTTTAATCTGCGAAGTACTGTAATTTGCTTTATATTTTCGCTAACGAAATTGACTTAATATCTTCTGCTTGCATATTACAACATTCACCATTTTCTTGAATGTGAATATTTTATATTCAGTGAAATTTTTTTATCATTAGCGAGCACCGGTGGGACTCAAACCCAGAGCTACAAGCTGATGTGCTTTCTTTCGTCATAGTGGAAGTTTCGAATTCTAGAATATTCTACTTAATCTTTTTCATTACATTTATTATCACTACTTTGATCACAAAATAATTATTCTGCAATGGAATTTTCGTAAGATGTAGTCTTACAATTTTTTCATCTTCCAGTAATAAGAACAATAATTTTTTATCAAGAGATAGGAAATTTAATACCAGCATTACTAAAACCAACAAAAAAACAAAAAACAAAAGGGAAGAAAAATCAAAAGATACTACTGCTGGTACTTTAGCAACAATGTAGAGACTTGCAGTAGGTATATGCATAGGTATACATCTATCTATAGATACATTTTATGAAACGTTGCAGTTTTACACATTAACATACCTACAATATTCAGTCATACAAACCACAAAAAATTGTTTCTTATAACTTTTTTTTCCACATCTCTGATCTCATATTGATTATGAATTATCAATTCAATAATGCGCATAGGTGTAGCCTTTCCAGGCGGCTAGCCGACAAAAGTGCTAAAGTTGTATTATTTATACAAGTGAGCCCGGTCGCATATCCACAATAAAATGCATAGAGAAATCTCTTTTAGAATTGTGCATCATACATGAATACTTACTCATATATATATATGTAGGCTTAGTGCATTGACTTTCGGCACATATATATGTATATACTTACATATACAGAAAATACTGTAGCATAATATAACTATAGAGAAGAGATGAAAAGAACTGCACTGTATAGTAATACACTGATGGTACACATGCAGTACTCGCGCTGTACCATTATGCCACACAGATCTTAAGAAGAATAGCAAAGATAAAGAAGTTCGCCAAAGAGTGCAAATGAATTCAGAAAAATAAAAAGTAGAAGCACGAAAAAAAAAACCATTCCTAACAATTTTGTTCTTATCCATATATCGGTGCACTTAACCATGGTCGCTTGTTAAGTGCAGTCAGTATAGTACGCAAACGCATCAAAATATTTCAGAGGCGGTCGTCAGTGGCGGTTGACATGCAAGATTCATCTCTCATATGATTACTTTGATTTGAATGGATATTTTTAGGTCCACTAAGTCTATACTAAAATTGAAATGAATAAATATAATTTTGCGTGTACAATTATTACTTAGTCCTTGTTTGCCCATTTTATAACGGGTCATAACCCCTCCCCCCTTTTTTTTTTTAAATCATACCGCATAGAACTAAATGTTTATTAAAAATAAAAAAATAGAAATAAAAATACAAGGTTAAAAGTACACTATATCATAGATCACCCTTAGATGGACTACCATCTGGAAAAATATGTACAATTCCTAGACTTATACAGACAGTCTAATTCATTTCAATGAAATAAAGAGAACACTTGCAACTAATGTAAGGCCTCTGATTCTGATGCATCTAATCTATTCATGACGTAACTAATCTTTTTCAATTAAAGCTGAATAAAGCCACTCATTGTGTACATATATCCAATTTATAACGGAACGCATGATTTTATGTATATATTGAGAAATTATTACGGAATTTGCAATCGAGAAAACAATATCACAGTGGGGTTTTTTTTATTTAAATTCTATTTGTAATCTAGCTAGCTATATTGTAAACCAAATATTTCAATTATAATCTAAGTGTAAATTTCTTTAGAATTTGTTTGAAATTTTTTTAAATATTTTTGAAAATTTTTTAAATATTTTTGAAATTTTTTTAAATATTTTTGAAAAAAAAAATCGATTTTCGAAAAAAAAAAAAACAAAGTAAGGCTATCACGCTTCGAAGTGGTGAATCACTGAATAGGGAAGAACTAAAGTATTAGATTCTGAAATTGAATAGGGTACCTCCTTTTAGAGGTGTAAATTATTAGGACATAAGAGGTTGATGAGTTCTACATTTAGAGAATAATGGAAAAAACGACTATTTTGTCAATCATTTGTACTGTGGATCAATTTGGATTAGGATCTCTTTCCAGCTCTCTTTAATATACATAAAAATCCCATCAATAAATATATTAAAAAAAGATAAGAATCATAGAAAAAATAAAATAAAATAAAAATTTGATTTTTTTGAAAATATCTAACATTAAAGTTTGTTTATCCCCACCCCCTAAAAGTTTTTAAGCGTGGAAACAATATTTCGTATATTAAAGTAGGATTCACTGGCCTTGAAAATATTCAACCTGTTAACTTTATCGAGAAAATGTTTGCAATGTGGGTTGCCAAAAAATAGACAAATTTTCTAAAATGGTTGAATTCTATTCGGAATAAAAAAAAAATCTAAATTACTTGAATTCTAAATCGATAGTAGAAAACTATATATAAAGCGTGGTGAAACAGGATAGACAAGAAGACTCCAAGTAAAAGTTTGTTCTGGTATGGGTCTCTTTCTCAAGCCTATGGAGATCTAGAGGAGTCTTTTTTTTCAAGATGATTTCCCACCCTGCGTCAATCCTAAAGTGAATTAAATAAGATCTCAAGCTAAACTAGCTGATACTACTGAATCAATAAGAAATTTTGCTGAAGGGGGTTTAAACTCCGCCCTGTCTATTTTTGAATAATTTTTATGGAATACCATGTAACTTCAAAAATTCATTAATAATCAGTATGTTGTTTCATGGGAGCTTTTGTTCTTTTCAAAGACTGACCTTACTTCTTTACTCATATTTTAGCATAATCTTTACAAAAACTTAAAAAAAATATAATCTGTCTAAATTGGCTTCAAAGTCACAGTTCTAACCGAACGTTATAGAAATTGGGAATTCAACAAATTATGTGTTTCTAACAGCTGCCAACAGTTGAGCAGTACGCAATGGAAAGCAACTGTGTGGAATATATAATAAAAAAAATCGTTCTAATAATAATGTACTTAGTATATTTTCAGAGGTACAGATCTTAGCTCGCCTTCACTTTTTATTATTATGCTCAAATATGCTAAAAAATCGGTTTATTCTAGGACATTTTTTGCTGGAATTATATTTACAACTACCCTGAATATTACGACATATACTTAGAATTCAGGATACCATATATGTATATGCCAGTTTTCACTCCTTGCAGAAAATAGAAGGATATCTTAATTTGTCTTGTACTTTCCAAAAATACTACATGCACCATGAATATGTCAAATTGGGTATGAACAAGTAAAAAAGCTAGAATTGGTCTAAGACCAATTCTTATGATACCCTAGATGAATGCCCGTATTAAATTTCGAATGGTCACCGATCTATTCAAGTATTAATTTTGAAGTTGTTTTTCGCATATATTTCTAGAACGGTTTGTCGCACAGAAAAAATGATTATAATCAATTTTATAGGATTTCGTATTCTGCAGAAGTTCTTAGTACAATAAAAATGTTTTGGACTGATCGTTTTCAAAGTATACGTAAAAAAGCGAAATTTTTATATGACAACACCAAGAAGGAGTTGCCCGATTTAGTCCATTTTTGATATTTTATTTGCTAATGCAGTAAAAACATCATGTACGAAATTTCAGCTCTCTACGTCAACACGTTCTCAGGCAGTGTCCAAATATATAGCGGAAAATGAAATTTTTATATGGGAACCCCACGAAGGAGTTGCCCGATTTGTCTCATTTTCGAACTTAATTTTACTTTTTTTTTTAAAGTCCGTGTACAAAATTTCAGCTCTCTAAGTATACGCGTTCTTGAGGTATCGTGCGCACGGACGGACGGACGGACCGGACGGACATGCAAAAATCAAAATCACTTTTAATATTATGAATGGGTGTCCAATCCATTTTGCTTTACCATCATTATTTCGAGGTGTTACAAACGGAATGACAAACTTAATATACCCTATTGATTTCATCTAGGGTATAAAAATGGAACAAAAATCTATTTGAAAATATAAATTGAATTGTTGGTGTATGGTGAACGGTGTGCCTCAAGGATCAATCTTGGGGCCGCAGCTAATTGGTTTATTTATCAATAATCTTCCTCTAGTTAATCGCAGTGGCAGGATTCACTTATACGCAAATGATATCGAGCCATATCTGAACACGCCAATTGGGTAATTCAAAAACGGCATCGCCTGTAATAATGAAAATTTGAGCATCAACGCATGGTCCAAAAATAATGTATTGAAATTGAATCTCATTAAGTATGAATATATTATTTTTCACAACAGTCTACTATTCTGGTTAGTAAGGTGAAATATACACCTCTGTCTTCCAGGCTGAAGTTTTCGCCATATCGATGGCAGCGAAGTTAGCCCTTGACATGCAAATCAAGGAGAAGGACAACATTGCTATCCTCTCGGATAGTCAGATAGCCTTGATGGGTCTACGTGGCCCTCGGATAGCATCTAAGTTACTATGGGATTGTAGGGCTTCTGTGGATAAGCAGTGTATCCACAACAAGGTGTCCCTTCTGTGGGTTCCTGGTGACATGGGGATCATGGAGAATGAAAAGGCTGACCGTTTAGCTAGGGCTGGCTATGTTTCTCCGTACCTCGGACCGAAGCCTGCCGTAGGCATTGTCACCTCAAGTATCGAGTCTCTCATTAAAACGGATAGTCGTAGAAAGCATCAGCAGAGTTGGGCGAACCTGAATACTTTCAGGTGTACAAGACTGTTTCTTGATGGGCCCACTGGGGATATCTCCGATTTTCTCATGGGGCTCGAAAGCAAACAATGTAGAACAGTGGTTGGCATCATTACCGGCCACAGCTCACTTCACGCTCATCTAACAAGGATGGGAGTTGTTGACAGCCCTGAGTATCTGTCCTGCCTGGAGGGAGAGCCCGACACAACCGAACACTTTTTGTGTGCGTGTCTACGTTTCCATTAATTTAGTAATTTGTTCTAGTATTAGTTTTGTTTTGTACATAGTTCTTTGTCAGTTGTTTTGTTAGCCTTATGTAGTATAATAATACTCTCAGATTCTAATTTAATTGTAGAGTGCCATATTTATAATTTTAAGTACTTGTCATTTGCTATTGATTTATATTATTTATTTAAGGACTTCTTCCTCTCTAGAGACCAAATTGTTTTGGGTATAATAAAAGATTGTAATCTTATAGAGTAACACTCCTAATACCTAAATGTCATGTGTTATATAAATAATTGTCAAAGGACAATTGGAAACTCTAAAACAATACACGTTCATCAAAATATACCGGTTTTCCTAAATTGTAAATTTCCATTCCTGTGAGCAAGAAAAAGATTTGATTTTCCACTTGTAATATAAAAAATAATTCAGGAATTAAAGAGTATTTAATATAGTTCACTGATTTTATGGATAACACTTGGTGGAATAAGTTTATTTTAATTGCCATCTTAAAAAAGATAATAAAAAATACTACTTGTTTTTTTTTCCACAACGTACATGTATATTTTAAATTTACATATAATGTAACAGCCAACGCGTTTCGTCTTATCAGGACATCATCAGGGCTTTTGTTGTACAACAAAAGCCCTGATGATGTCCTGATAAGACGAAACGCGTTGGCTGTTACATTATATATTTGTTGTACAACAAAAGCCCTGATGATGTCCTGATAAGACGAAACGCGTTGGCTGTTACATTATATGTAAATTTAAAATATACATGTACGTTGTGGAAAAAAAAAACAAGTAGTATTTTTTATTATCTTTTTTAAGATGGCAATTAAAGTATTTAATAATTTCAAAATTTATTTTAATTCCTTTGATTCAGAAGTTGTTAAAAAAAACAAATGGGAAAATTACTTTAACGACATATTACGCACATAAAATCCACTAATTTCGATAGTGTCATTCAGGCCACTGTGATATCATACTCTACAGGTGGGTATTACACCCGAAGGCTATGGATAGGATATGCTTAGACAAGTAAAAAATGGTAAGTGGGTGGGGGGGGGGGGTCCAATGGTTTCTAAGATAACAGGATGAGAGATATTTGGGTATGTTTGTATAGATCAGCCTGTAACCTTTGAACGTTACACCATGATGATATTTATAATATATTGGATACATAATCGGTGGACCTTTTCAACAGTCTATAAATTTTTTAATTCCTCATCTCCGTTTCGAAGGATTAAGCATATCTAGCAAAAAAGTTCAATAAACGCCAGAAAGTAGGCAATTATCTGAATGGGAATGAACCATTTTCGTCATTTTGGGTATACAGAGTCATTTTAAAGCCGAGTCTTATATCCAATATGAAAAATTGGTTGTGATGACGTACGTTTTAATAAAAATAGTAGTTAAGTAAAAAACAAAAACGAGATAAAATTCCGAAATCTTAACTTTGTTGAGCCATAATTTCCAAATGTAGAAGGGGAGGGGAAAACAACTGGAATGGTCCGCCGATTATCAACCCAACTAATTTTAAATCATCATCATAGGGTGTAGTACAGCTCAGAAGTTAGAGGGTGATCTATAAAAACATAGTCATAGTTTTGTATTCTCGCAAGCCGAAGGGATGCCCCCCCCCCTACATAACATACGGGACACCCTGTATACAGTTCTCAGGTGTAAATCTACTATAAGATTTTCAAATTTTCCTCATAATTATTCAGAAATGAATACTTTAACGTTTTAAAGCCTAGCATGTACTAAGGTCCGTGCTAAATAAATTTTAGGGAGTCTCCAGTATCGGGCCTTTAGCAGCTAAAATATAACAGCGGAGACTCCGACAAAAAATTTGGTAAAAAGAAGATGAAAAAGTTTTTTTTCGGAAATACAACGCGCGGTCATAATATTTCTAAAAACAGGTAGTTAAAATTATTTGGAAATATTAAAAATATAAAAATAATATGTATAATTTATACGATAAAAAAAAAATTAACAATGATATTGAAAATATGGATACGAGAAGAAATCCAATTCATCCGTACTTACAGCAAAGACGTACAAAACTACGTTACCTACAAAAATCCAGTCAATAAATTTATCAAATCTCAGAACTGTATATTTTTAGCGGGCTAAAGAACGACCCGGACGGATAAATTCAAGCTAAATTTTTTTGGAGACATACTGGTGGTGCCATCTCTAATCAAAACCCAAATTTAGCGCGTTGACCCTAATACTGCTCTCGCTAAAATTCAGGATTAAATTTTGCCAATTTTCAAATTTAACTTAGTGCGGACCTTAGTGCTAGACTTAATGATATAATAATCAACTAAATTCATAACAAACTCGAAACCTTAAGCAAACAAGAGAAATGCCAGTGTTGAAAAAAAAATTAAAAAAAAAACAACAAAATAACATCAGTACTGAAATCTACTATTTATATAAAGTGTAATTATAAACAAAACGAAAGTGTTATTTTATATATACATGTGTCTTGTATAGAATGTGCATATAAACTAAAAACGAAACAGGATGTGCACTTTTCAAAAATATCTTTGCCCAAAATATATTTTTAAAACATTAAAACGAATATTGCAAGTCTGGCGGTTTTTGTGTGTGGGGTTAATTTTGGACATGGATCGCAAAGAGTACGTACGCGCGCAACACGCATGCAATTAAACACACAATTCCTGTCTGCGTATAAATGGTATTCGGTTAGAGTTACTAAATTTAAACACTTTATGTGCAAACAGATGGTTGCGGATTATAAATAAAAGAAAAGAAATAATACAAAAAATAAAACAGATATCCTAGAGTATAAAGTGAGGAAAAATTAGCAAAACAATAAAAAAAAAAGAACAAAAAGCAGAAGAAAAACAGAGCAGCAAAGAAACAAAACCGATGGATGATGAGAACACAGAAAAACAGAAAGAAAAAACAAACAAAAACAAAACACAATTCATGTGGAGACAGATGAGACATACATTTTTTATGATAAACAAATGTGTGCAATTAGTTAACAGCAAAATAATGTTCACAATAATACCAGCAGCAAAATGATTTTTAAATTTGCTTTTTTTTTGTTTTTTTTTTTTCGCTTTTTTTTTTTTTTGTATAAAATGTTCCATCGGATGATTATTCTTATTAAGCTCTATATTTAGACGTTCATTGGCCGAAAATAAATAAAATAAAATAAAATGAAACAACAACAACAACGACGACCGACAAGAAGAAATAAAGAGAAAAAAAATGAAGAAAAAAAACGAACAAAAAATGAAAATAAATTTGTCTACACTCGCATATTTCAATGCTTACGGCAGTGACGAGTGTTCTGTTCTTCTGCTAGACATTCTGACTCGATCACTTTCGAATGTCATTAAGAAAATTACATATACTATATGTATAAGAACACGCCCCATACTCATACATATATAAATATAGGTATGCATTTCCCTACTATGAAATTCACACAATTAAAATACTTTTATTCTTAACGTTTACATTATTATTAACAATTTTTGTTTTTGCTTTATTTATAAGTAGGTATGCAGGTATATCACTTTGTAATTGCAATCATAAAAATAGTTTTTTTTTTGTGTTTTTTTTTCTTATAATTGAGCATCATTCTATTGGGTAGTCACAGGAAATTACACGTGAGAATTTCAACTATATGTATAGATGTACATATGTATGTACGTAATTATGTACAGATCTATAGAAGACAACAAGTAATGACCTGTTAATTGACTATTTTTATTTCGAATCGACGGGCTACAAATCTTTTTAATTTATAAGGCCAGATGTCAATCGTGTTATACATACATTACTCAAAGTACAATTTACACTATTAAGAAGTTTCTTATTTTTCTTAAATACCGTACTACATTTACCGCTCGATATAAACTTTTACAAGACTATTTAGAAGAGAAATTGTTTCTATTTAAAATTTATTACATACTCTATGAACTCTGCAGCTAATTAAAACGACATGCATACGTGACTTTTTAGTTGAAAGATTTATAACGAAATGTCAAAAATTGTACAATTTCATTCGACTGTATTATCATAAGTTTATTTTAAAATTTATCATTTGTTACAATAAGCGAAATATGTTCATATATGTGTATATAAAGTATTAAAGAGAGAGAGAGAGAGAGAGACAGACAGAGAGTTATTTTACCGCACTGTCACTTATCTGTACTTTTGTCTTTCTAATATTTTACTTACCTAGCTTTCTTTTTTTTTCCCAAAACACAAAAGTCAGTTCAGTTCATACTTAAAAGTCGTTATGAACTTGACATTGCAACGCTATATTAAATTGTAGACAATGTTTAACAATAGATGCTGCAGGAGTGTATGTCGCAGCAATTAGTGCTGTAGGCTTAGAGCGGAGGTTGGTGAATGGCAAGGGGTTTTGGGCATTCCAACTCCAGAAGATAGACTGCAGTGATTGTGCAGTAAAGAAACAAACTGTCAAAAACATTTCCTTAATTTTTGGGGGGGGTGTCACTGCAATGACGATTGGATTGGGATGGGAAGGAGATGGTGGTAATATCTGATATTTCTATCTTTACGGATGGATCCAAAAATAGTGTGTGCACATGGCCTGGGGTTTATTCTAGACACGAATCTTATAGACTGCCGAACAAATGTATAGTGTCTTTCAGGCGGGTCTTGCAGTGATTTACCAGAGGGAATATTGATAGTATGTATGTGCACAGAATCCACGCGACACATCTGTATATACAGGGTGTTTCTATCTAGGTGGTCCATTGAACAGGAGGTGATACCACTCACCTAGGTAAACAAAATATTACACGGCAAAGGGGGAGGGCATGTCAACCGTTTCGGAGTTATAGGATGATTGAAAAAATATATTAGGTTTTCACAAAACACCCTGTATCTTAGCAGGTACTACAGGGTGTATGAGCACCATCAAGAGCTCATGGTATCATGGCCTTTCCAACGACTCCTGTATCAGCCCCCTACTCCTCTAATAACAGGAATTATGGTGGCCTGAAATAAGAATTTCAGATTTTCTTATACCTTTTCTTTAATTTGACCACTTTTTTTTTATAAAAAGGTAGTTAACATAACTTTTTTCACGAAAACTGTAATTAGCTCTTAACCTATTCTCAAAGCTATTCTCAAACGTATTTTCGACGATATAATTTGTTCCATTAGTGACTGCAAACACGTCATTTTGAAAAAATATAAAAAAAAACAATATAGTCTAATTTCGGTATAAACTGAATAGGTTATGAGCTAATAACTGTTTAAAGGCTACAGTTAGGTTAGTTACTAATAGCCAGGCAACCGTAAAGACGCTGGATGTTGTGCCGGTAAAATCAAAATTGGTGAAGTTATGCAAGGTCAGCCTTGAGAAATTGACTACATGACATAACGTGACCCTATGCTGGGTACTTGGCCATAGGGATATCTCAGGCTCGATATGGGTTATGAGTTATCCAAACAGGGCTCTGAAATGGATAGCTCCGCAGCTATAGCTTATGTGAAGATCTCGATCAGAGATTTAAAAAAAAAGAGATCATCAGGGGCGTCTATCAAAAGGCAAGCCTCCGGTGAAACCTGTCATATTGCGGGGTAATTGTGGCTTGCATATGATAAAAAGAAGACAAGAGAACTTCTTAATTGCAGGAGAACAAATACCAGGAATCTAGTAGCGGTCATTATGGGTTATTGGGCTATAGCCGATCATGCTAGAAGACTAGGAATAGCTGCGAAGGATTTCTGCGGGATCTGTAACGATTTCGAGGAAATCGAATCCGACGAATACATATACTTTGCTCCACTCTGATGAATAAAAGATGTAGGCTATTAGATAGCTACTTCTTTTCAAGTCTGGGGGAGCTGCAAGGTAAAGAGTTCAGATGTATCCTAAGGTCTTAAAGATTATGCCATGAGATCAAGAAGCACAATGAACCCACTGGAGGTCTAAGTGAAGCAGACTAGACACTTTTAGCAGCACACCTTTTACCTAGCCTAACCTAACTATAAGTGGGCAATCAGATAATTATCGAAACTTCATCCTACACAGTCGTACTTGATAAACTAAAAGCATGTCCATAAACGAAACATTCAATATGGCTCATTTCTGTGTGAAGAAACATTTATTGCAACTAATTTTCAGTATCAGAGGAGACGTAAAGAAATTTCCATTATAGATACTGGAAATTCCTGAGCAAATTGAGCACTACATTACACTATATCAATACTTGTGTTTGAACCTGATTGATTTGCCTCTCATAAAGAGTTAAGAGAATCTTCCAAAATAAGACACAGCTAGGTTCAACGAATGAAGGACGCTTTAAAAAAAACACCGACTGCATGATCAAAAAGTTATGAACGCAATAACGGTCATTTGATTTTTTTTTTTATTTTAACACAGATTGACTTACAATCGAAAATCCCTAGTGATGGTTTGCAAGACCAATCGGGAATCTTCTGCAGCATATTGGGTTGCTTCATTATTCCTTTAAAACTCTTACTACCATCAGTCTGTTAATCAATCAATAGTGGAATCGAAATCATTCATAACATTTTCTTATAGATCTTCGGAATTATTGAAGAAACTAACCCCATCTTCAGCCATAAAATAAAATAACTATTCAGATATAAACAAAAGAGCACAAGCTAAATGACATCCCCAAAATCAGATATAGAAAATCGCAGAAATACCAGTAGAATTTCATTTCAATTTGTTTCATATGAAATTAGTTAAATCCTAATTATCTGTCATTAAATCACCAATTTTGAATCTCACCTATATAGGTGAAATCTTTGCCAAGGATACGCCATATGTGAATACATAAGTGTGTCATTTTGACATTTCGTTTTTAGTTTTTCAATCAAGTACCAGAAAAGGAATGCTTTTAAACGTCAAGTGGATTAATTTATTACTACAATTAGCTTACTATATTCAAATATTTATTTGAAATTGGTGGTGACTTGCTCTTTGCAAAAGGATCTTTTAAATGGTACAAGGATGGATAAAAAAAAAAGAGTAGGAATGGTCCAAACTATCAATTTTCTAAACCACTGGGAGTCTGACCTAAAATTTTTTGACAGAGATCAACCCCGTGGAATTCTATGCTTGCGAAATCATCTATAAAAATATGCATGTAGCAAAAATACTTATATATAATATCAGGCAGCCAAATAGCACTCAAGGAGTTAAGTTCGTATATATCGTGTTTGAGTTTAGTTGGTCTGGGAATGTCTTAATGTCTTGAAGAAACTAGCTGAAACAGATATGGTGATTTCGATACTAGATAAAGGCATTAAGGGCAACAAGATTGCGGACCGCCTTGCAAAAGAAGGAGCTGAAACTATATTTATTGTCCCTGATTCTGTTTTTGGCCATCCAGAGAGCCCCCTTTCGGTATATAGAGAACTCAAAATTAAATTAGCAGACTGGGGAAAACAACCCAGAGTTGGGACATCATTAAGATGATGACAAAAAAAGGTTGATAGCAAGACCTGTTGCTTCGAGAATGAAACTGCTGAACGAAAGGCTTAAACATATATAAAAGGCATTCCAATTGCTAGAGGATATTACAAGGATGACTGTCAGGAACATTAAAAGGTTTTTGTGAAAGATCTGAATTTGAATGGGCGCCTTATGGTTCTCAAGAGTAATGTCGTCACAAAATATTTCAGAAGTTGCAGTGAGTAGATAAGAGGCAGATTCTTTGTCTCGCATTCCCAAAATTAATCATAATTTTTTTTTTATGTTTGTATGAGTTTTAATTACGTAAATTTTATAAAATTTTGTGAAAGACCCTGAAAAGATGCAATATAGATTAATTTTTTTTAATTAACAAGTATACAAAAAAGAAACAAAAAGAGCAAATGGTGCAAAAAGTAATAATACAAAATCTTTAAAATATCACAGTTTTACTTTTATAAAAGAGTCTTAGCCCGTGCGGAAGGTGGCAGTTCCAAACCTTCTTTCAATAAAAGTAAAAATCACAGAGACAAAGCTACAAGAAAGAGTTCAACTAAACGATACAGAAACCGAAATTTTGACAAGTAGTTTGAAATTTTGAGGGTACCCGAACCGAAATCGAATAAGGATCAGGATAAAAAGAAGAACGTACGAAAAATTTAGGGCGGGCGAAGCCAGCCTGCAGGTGCTTCCACAGTTGCAAGATGACCCCATTATCAACTCAGATCACGACCTCTGACGTGATGCTTATCCTTCCCGTAGCATTTGAAGCAATTCTAAAGCAAAGAGAAGCTCCATGGACAAAATTGCCATAAATGCTATGGTCTATTATCACCAGTGAAGAGTGAGCACTCCGTTTGTTGCCACGTTCAGTAAAATATTTCTTCATCTGCTGTCAGGTACTCGAGGCGTACCCACTTCTTTATCCTAGCAACGAAATGGTGCTTTAGTGATTTGCTGTGTACTGTTGTTCTAGTGTTCTGCATACCAGTGATCAGCTCTAATATAGTTCAAGTGAATTGTTGACTTAGCTAGCGTTAAAACAAAGCTGATCAAATTATTCAGTCGACTACATGTCCTGGGCCCACTGACTTATAACAATGCACTGAGCGTATTGCCATTTTCCTATAGGAAGGAATGGCACAAGTTTTACATTTCTCTCTTTCTCCCTATGGCAGAGTTGGAGCTACCAACACAAAATATTACTTACTGAACATTTTCTTATGCCATTTGATGTTTTTATGTTGGCTGCAAATGCAATCACCGCAGAAAGAATGAGGTAAAGATAGTGTTTACCATGCGCCGTCTCTCTTGCCCATACGCAGGATTCAATTAAGAATAACTATTGAAAATTAAAGTCAGAATTAGTTTAATTTCTTATAAGCGATTAAAATAGAACTTGGACAAAAGAAAATAATTTTTTTAAATTTAATTCGATTTACGGGTGTAAAATAGCATCTGATTGGTTGAGTTTCACCACATATTTTTATGTAGTTAACGTTTTAAAGGGTGCTCTATCGGTGATATACAGAAACACAATATTTTTTGTGCCACATAAAATAGCAAATCGCTCAGTCCATTGTTATAAGTCAGTGTCTGGGCCCCAACAGAAACCATGTCTGCGTAATGCCGAAAGACGGATGGACCAACTGACAAAATTGTTTCACCAAATCCATTAAATTCTGCAGAGCCTGACAGGCATAGAGTCTGTGAAACAGAGTCCCATCACCTCCACAAACCGGGAACATTCTCTGAACTCGGCGATCAATATGTGACAACTGGTTAGGATGCATAAGACTATGGTGCAGTAACTTGAAAGCTATATCTGCATCTTTGTAATTAGAGAGATAGCTGTAGACTACTCTACTCGTTATCCTACCCATTACGCCTATATCCACCCCGAAGTGAACATTCCATCTACGCAAGCCAACGTACCCCTGTGCGTTGACACCAACAAACACATTGCGAAGCAACCGCGTTGTCAGTGCACCAAATGAAGTGTGTTGTGGCCTGTTCCACACGATTGCATCCTCCAGCTTAGCAGCTGGGCCACTACTGCGAAGCCGGTGAAATTTCTCTCGAGCAGAACCAGCCACATTACGTAAGACCTATGTAGAGGATTGAGTTCCGCAGTTTCCGGTAATATCAATGATGTTCCCGAGAACAATAATAATAATAAATAGTAACGAACCATATAAGTATAAAATTGGTTAAAAATAATAAAACTGTATAAAGTGATAACTATAATACTTAAAAAATATTAAATATTTATATAAAGTTTTCAACATTTAAAATTCTTTTTAATATTTCACCGCCAACATAGCCAGCTTCCAATTCTGTCTGTATACTTAGTTCTCAAAAAAAGTTTCAATATTTGGACAATTTTGTCTCATCGTGATAAAGTTTGACACCTTTCAAGCATACTATACCGCCCCCCCCCATATCACTGCATACAAAATCATAAATAATACTTGTCATCGCGTTCAGCGATTTAAAACTCAGCTCGTCGTATGTGTACATAATAATTATGTACACATGTGTGTCATGTGTCAATATTAAATCAATATCTATAAGAAATATCAGTTGATTACTAGACAAGCAATATTAAATGGAAAAAATAAACGACTTTAAAATACTCCTCTACTAATTCTACGAGTGCGAGTGAAGTAAAAGAAGAAGAAAAAAAAGAAAGAGAAAAAGTGGAAACACAAATAATATTAAAGCGCCCGGTACGGCTGCGCGCGGCGCTTACTGTAATCCGGATGTTAAACGCAACTCTCTTTGAGTGACGTACGTGTATATATGAGATTGCCCTAATGGACATCAAACTTTTAACTGTGGTAATTAATTTACACGTGGACGGAAAAAAAATTGATTTTTTTTACACCCTTCTTCCAGTTTACTTAGGCATACAAAGTATTTTATGATTGTAACAAGTAGTCGTATGCATTTCAAGGCGGTCGGTCAACTGAAAGTCGCGCATTAGCTATTGCAATATGAATTCTTTTCTTCTTAGCAAGTTGTTGCTTCTGATGATGATGATGATGATGATGATGATGTTGTTAATGTTCATTTCAATTAGCAAAGCAAAACTTCCTTAATTTGTTTGCCTCTAATTGTTATGCGGGCAAAGTTTGCTTCAGTTGATTTAACCCTTATAACCGCATTAGTGAAATTCAAGCTTTGTTAGCGGAGTTCTTCAATAAACAGGTGCTAAACGTTGAGTTGCAAATGACATAATATCATTGGAAATTGTGAATATAAAAAAAAAAAAAAATGAAAATAAATTCTAAAAATTACAACTTGTTGTAAAAGATCACATGCTCAGAAGTACGTACAATCCTCACCTATGTAAATTAGTTAAAAACACTTTTTATTCAATGTTATTTTTTCCTCACAGATTTTTTTGCTTAGATACGACGTGGTAGGGAAACCACTATGATGAAATACAAATTTCTAATTATGGTGTTTTGATTTTTTTTTTCTTTAATTTTTTTTTCACCCGGGCGGGGTTAAGAAAAATCATTAATCATGAAATCATATTTTATGATGCTTTTTATAACTGATTTAGATGCAGTCGACAATGCCTAAGTATTGAACCGTGTCGATAAGTTAATTTAAATAGCAATTATTAAGATTTCGCCTTGGAACTCAAACCGATTCTTGATTACTTAGGTTAGATTAGGTTAGGTTATGAATAGGGGCGACTAGGCTAAAGCCCTAGATACAATGAGCGCCGCGCGTTTTTTTTTTTGCGGCGTCGCTTTGTGGCGTTTATGATATAATGAGAGCCACGCACTTTTTTACACTTGACAGTTCGAAATATCTGAGGTGTGTTGATTATTTCTGTGAAATTGTGAAAAGTATTTAATAATGATTAAAAAAAAATTTAAGTATGATAAATAAAGCATGTATACTTGCCTATAAATTTATTAAAATACTAATACCAAAAATTTCAAACTTTTCAGTATTTTCATTTGTTCTCTTATTAAAATGAAACAAGGAACAATATTAGAAAAAAAACAACTCGCTGCAAAGTTTTAAGTTTGATCAAATTTTGCGACGCTCCAAAGTGGCGCGGCTTACATTGGCTCTTGCTATATTTGAAAACCATTGATTCAAACTGATTTTGCGGCGCTTCGTAAAAAACGCGCTGCGCTCATTGTATCTAGGGCTTAAGGCTACTGTCAAGGCGGAATTACAATGGACGCAACGGCACGCAACTGAACGGAGAGAAATGTCAAACCGGTTTTCTTTATATGCTTTTCAAATGGAGTTGCGCACAGTGGACGGACGAAAACGCAGTCGAACGCAGCAAGTTTAATCAAATCTGAAATTAACGCAACTGACGGATAAACATAACCTCAAATTAGCTTTGGGATTGTTTATTTTGTTCCGTCAAGTGAAACTGTGCTGCGGTAAGTGTGTAATAAGCAGAGAGGAAATGGAATGAAAAGAGTTTTTTGATTTTACCCATATTTGTTTATAAATTTTGGGTCAAACGTCACTGTCATTTTCAATTAATCATGCGTCCATTGTAAGCAGCTAACCTCGACGTTCGCTTTACTGCGTAAATTTGACATTTCTCTCCGTTCAGTTGCGTTCCGTTGCGTCCATTATAATTCCGCCTTCAGGGTGCGCGCGAGAAGCAGAGCCGAGCTGAAAGCGACCCAATGCGAGAACTCACGCGTGAAAATTATGCACATACATTTTCATCAAAGTCGCGCGATCATGTCAAAATGGAAGCATAGCTGCCTAGAAATCAGACCGGCATTTGTCGGTTGCTGGTTTAACATGGGATCATTTTTCTATAGTTTTCTCTCAATTTTTGCCTTAGTTTAAAGTTACCTTTCAGTTTAATGTCGGTATATCGACGCTGGAAAGCATAAAGGCTAAAACACAATGTAAGCGACACGACAAAAATGCCGTGGGCTCTAATGACATGTCAGTGTATGGTATAAAATACAATGCTGACGACATCGTTCGGAAAAAATTGAAATTTGTCGCACGTTTAGGGTGCGTTTAGAAAAATTATGATTTTGGGTTGCGTTCATATTTATTGTTATACGTTCATTGCAATCATATTTATGACTGGATAGAATACAAATATCAGTAAATAACAATGCCGTGGAAAATATCAAAGTTGGTTGAATAAAAAATGGAAGAAAAGTTTATTGAGGTGGTAAAATGTCACCGTGTTATACAAAAAAAAAAAAACCCATCCGCATAGAAACCCAATTCCGGTTGAGTTTTATATAGCTCTTGAACACACCTCTTCTACTATGTGGGTTCTGTTTTTTATCTTTATTAGCCAAAACACATGCAACTTTAATAAACTTTTTTAATTTATTCGTTGAAATTTTTTTTATTTTTAATTTACAGCACAAATAATAGAATAAATTTAATTGGGGATTGACAGCTCTTGTCGCTCCCATTGTATTTTCACGGACGTTTTGTACGGCGTTTTTTACGGCGTTTTTGTCGTATCGCTCACATTGTGTTTTAGCCTTAAACGTCGTAACCGACCAAAATGTCAAAAATACGTTATATACACTATTTGAATAAAAAAAAAACTGCGTGGAATTCTCTGGGTCTCATATCTCTACGATGAAAATAAAATAATTTACGCCATTGAAAACGCCTGTACTTTTTCCGGTAACTACAACTTGATTTGCAGTAAAAGGGTCAAAATCCGCTACTTTTTAGTTACATACAGCATCCGAGTTTTGACGGCTGAAGAGGTTTACGTCATTTTTGTAGATCGTAAAATGATGACTTCAATTATTAACTCTCGACATTGTTCGATGTTACTACATTTTCAAGGACTTATTGATTATGACAAATAGCTTCTAATGCATTTTGTTATTGCTTAGGTTTACATGAGAGATGCAGTTAATCTTATGTTTTTAAATTATAGATAACTCAGAATACGGTGTTAGTACGTTAAAAGAGTATTAAATAAAAAACTTAAAATAGTAAGTACAGCTTTTTATATAAACTATCTGTCTTGTTCTGTGCTATTGCACATCAAAACTTAGATCTTGTTTAAAACACAAAACTTGGATACAGCTCACATATATGATACAAATAAATAAGGTATATTTGATGCAGCATTTCAGTTGCTATAAATTTTTTAACATTGATTTCGTTCCATATATTACAGCTATTCAGATACAGCATTCTTGAAGTTCGTAAAACCAAAAATGGATTGCTGTAACTGGAAAAACTAATACTTATACTAACTTTAGCGTAATTCTACTTATTGCAAATTGTAGATATAATAAAAAAAAAAAAAAAAAAATCTGCCAAAAAATAGCACTTCTATCACAAATAGTTTAGAAGTTATGATTTTTCTTCTGATTTTGAAAAAGTTTTTGGGCTCTAGTGAAATGTTTCATTTGGGTCGGTTACGACTTTTATGCTTTTCAGCGTCGATATTTGCGCAAAAAATGCTGGTGCCGGTCGATGAATGTCTGTGCCGGTAAGTGTGCATCGACCTGAAGTATGAGAATCTATAATATGATGACTAAAAAGCCACTTAACATGAACGGAAGTTTCATCAACGCTCATACAATTGTTTATGCGGTTATGAAAACTACATTTTGCAAAGAGGAGTGTCTTTTCAAAAGGGGATATTTACGTCCTAATCGTTTTTTCATAAAACCGAAAAAAACTGACTGTAGCAATACCAACAGCTTTACAGAATAATAGGAGGAATATATGGAAAGGATATGAGAAAGTTATCTAGAATATATTATTTTGAAAAAAATTTGACTATTACTTCCGGTAATATTGGCTTGTAAAGTTTGGAAATATCCCTTTTTAAATAAAAATCTTTATAATATCCCCTTTTGTTCAGTATCATTTTGTAAATATCCCTTTTTGTGTTGTACGTTTTTGTACATATCCTCTTTTGATTTGAACATTATACTAGAATAAAATTATTAAAGCATATTTTGAGTATTCTTATCAGTTTTTTTTTTTAATTCTTATTTCTATTTTTACTCAAAAATATAAAACAGAAACTTCTCCCTTAAAAATTTATTTCGACTATTGAAATCGTACTGTATAAATATCCCTTTTTGAAATGAAATCAAAGTAACAGTAATAATGTCATATTTTTTAAGGTAAATATCCCCTTTTGATCGGAACAAGTGTTTTCAAGTAAGATTTCCTATGAGTTTATCGCGTTTTGTTTCGGTTTACAGTGACGAAATCTTGAATTTCAGAGTAGAAAATATAATCTCATACTTAACTTAAAAAAAATATGAAAATTGTAAATATCCTCTTTTGAAAAGACACTCCTCAAATGTTCGTTTTTTTTTTTTTTGCAAAAAACTTTTGTTATTAGGTGTTTGACACATTTATTTCCTACAAAAGGTATGCAACCAATCTCAAACCAAATTTTTACTTTTTGGAGCTTTCTTTTCTTTTCTTTTTTTTTAGCGGTTTGAAATAGTTAGAAACAAATGTCGCTGAAATCTTTCAAATTTTCGATATACTAATTTTTAATAATTTTATTAAATATTGACTAATTAGCTTACGTTCCAAGGGAGGTCCTAAATGACCCCTTCAGAGTTTCTTCACTTCTGGATTCTTCATTATGCGGAAATCTCGACACCACATCAATACGATTATACACTCTGAATGACCAAAAACCCCGATTTCAAAGATGTTTTTAAAACATTTAACTACATTTCTGTTCCCTCTTTGACGAAACAAGATCAAGACTTCTTCCGTGCTAATCAATGTCTAATTTGATTGCAAAAAGGTTAAATAAAGAACCAACTTCATTGTAGTTACTTTTTTTTTACAAGTATATACTATAATTCTAAATATGGGTTTACATTTGATAAATTAAAATTATATAATACGAGAAGGAGAGGTTTTCCGTTTCAATATGTTCGATACATCCTACCAACACTAATGGCATCGACTCTATCAAACCCATAAAAATTGTGAGTAAAACTCATTGAGTCTGTCAAATAGAAGACATGAAATAGATTTATCATAAATCTCTCTCAAAAAATATTCCCATCCGTTAAAAAAAAAGGTTAGTAGTAGGTACTAACAGTTTTAAATTATTAAGATTCATCACAATCATTCTATATAAAAATCTTCAATAAATTTTGATGAATAACGTGAGAATTTCAAAAAGGAACAACATTTTTCATCTCAAAAATTTCCAGAAACAAAAAAATAAAGTAAAAAATAAACGAATTACCATCTTCTTCTGCGATTGATAAAATTCTATATTTTCATGAATAAAAAAGAAAAAAAACGAAAACAAAAACAAAATTGCAACTGCATCGTCTTTAACGAATCGACACAGTTTCCCTTCCAAAGATTCTGCTACAGTGACCGACGCTGTTGTCATATATCACCGGTATATATCAAGATCATTGACCCTGCTGTTGAGTGCGCACAAAGCTTACCTCACTCTCATATACTAGCGCATCTTAAAGCCGCGAATAGCCATCCATGATGATGATCATGATGATGATGAAGATGAAGATGATATATATATTCTATGGCTATATGGCTACGGCTAGATAGTATAAAGAAACGCGAACGCAAAACTAACTATCTGATACAGAGGCGCAGGCGCATTTATATTACATTGGTATTAGGAGCTGGGTCTAGACTCGCCTATATACTTTCCTGATGCATTCGCATAAATTGCATCTTTCGGTTTGATGTTATTATAGAGTAGGCCCACGTTAAAGTTTGAATTGCACCCACAACTATTTTAAGAGTTTTTGATTTTTTTTTTTCTTTTCAATTTTTGTTTTTTTATCTCTTTTTGGAACACTTATTTGATGCTAAAATTATTTTCAAACAAAAGCAATACAAAATTGCGAAAAATTTATTTTAACTATTTTATGATTTCCTGAATTTCTTGAATTTCATCGAAAGGAAGTCATAAAATTAAACTACCCCCACACATATAGAGGAAGCTTAAAATAAAATTTATTGGCATCCGTTCAGGATCGAATCGGAACTTGGAGTCTAGTCTATGATGATAATTGAGCGTGCCGTTATATCTGCTTTATTATTTTTTATTATTATTATTATTAAATAAATTCATGAAGAATTAAGAAATAAACCGCGTATCGAATTAAGTAACAAATTACTTGACACATTTCCATATTATATAAATATGTCCACCTATGATTGACTCCATCACCTATTTATGGTCATCAAATTATCGTGCATCGGAAATGATGTGATTTTAAGCAAAAACTACTATGAATGAGCTTCTGAGCTCAGACTTCTTAAAATGCGAACAATTCGTTTTTGTGCGTCGCAGAATTTTACGTTAGTGCGCTTGCGCTAGCCATCGAAACTAATTTGTATTCTTTTCACCGCCAAATAATTATATTTTGCATATGAATTAATAATAGCGTCCAAATGATGGAAAAGATAAAAGGAAATAAATGTAGAGGTATGTACATATGTAGGTAAGTATGCACGTACATACTTGTATATATGGTGCATATATGTATATTCTGACTTTGCTACCAAAATATACCTACCGGTGGGAGTTTTTTTCTTTCTGTTTATGGTGCATGACATTTTCGCGATATAAATTTATTTTTGTACACATGCAGTCTGTAAAAGTCCTACCTGTTGTAAATTCTTTTAGCCACATGAGATTGCAGATTATTTTAATGTCAATTAAATAATATTTACGGTGCTAAAATTAAAAAAATTAAATAAAAATAAATTAAATAACTGATCCACTAAGGGTGTAATTTTCTGGGAAATGTACATTGTGATGAATGTTGTCTAACCTACAAAACATAATCAAATTAAAAACTAAAAAAAGAATTATAATTATTGAATAGCAAGGGCAAGGCGAATGTGGACAATTTCAAGCGTTTTATTCCACCAAAAAATTATTTAATATTTAGTTTAAATTGAAAAAGTCGTTAAATTCCTTGAGCAAAACCGCAAAATCGTATTAGGCCTATTTTCTGTGGCATCAATATGACTATCAAAGGATATCGAGTGTTATGTAAAACAGTTTTGTTTTTTTTTTTTAGTTTAGTTAATGGTCATCTGTATAAAGTAAATATAATAAATAAAGTATAAAAACTTTCTTTTTAGAGCGAACATGGACATGGTAGTGATCTTGCTTATCTATATTGATGGAGAGATGGCTTGTAAAGTATCATTTTATAAAACGTGCCTAGTTCTAAAATTAAAACTGTAGAAACGCTCTAATTAAAAATAATATGGAAAATGTTAGCGTAGTTGGCATAATAAAGGATTCACAAATTAGTCATAATAAGAGGTACATTTTTTTTATATAATTAATTAAAAGTAGTGGATCTAGATGGCTGCCCTGAGGAACAACGCCAAAATTGCTATTTTATTATATCCGAAAAAGCTTAACAAAACATTATTCCCATTATTCCAATTGAATGTATTGAGCAGAGATAATATCAGTTCCGTAAAGTGTTAGGAGATCATAAGAATTCTCCCATATTGTGGGAATTTCTTGACTGAAATTATTTAAAAAGGTAGAATAGAATAATTTTGTCTCCTAGTACAAAATTATGAAAAAAATCATACATCCAAAGTTCAGATGATATTTTCTTAAAATTGACACAAAAAATTGAATTTTTCCTGCACAAGCATATTAAATTAATTGCGCATGACAGTGAAACTCAAATATTGAGCATTTTTTTTAAATAAAAAAAGCTTTGATAATTTTGATGAGAATAAGAAAATAAGACAATTGCACAAATTTGCTTATGCATACATAATTGAAATGACTAAAACTGCGATTAGGGATGATGGTTTGTATTTAATATCTGATATCTATAGTATCACTGATCACGTTGCTCTTAATTCTCGAATATACTTTTATAGAGGTCTCCATTATCAATAAAAACTCCTTAGTTTTCAAAAGTTACGTAAGCTATTCCTTTTGGTGTAGTTCTTACACTTTTTGATATTTATGAAAAAGTTGTGGTAATGATCATAATGATATGTTGGAAAAATTCCAAGTAATTCGCATTCTCGAGCGAATTTTGGCCGCAACAATCTCCTAACACTGGTGTCGTATCTCCGCGACACATGATTGATCTCACCTCCATTTTCTCATGTATCCTTGGAACAAATTAACGCCTAATGGCTACAAAGCTCTTTTCACTAACGCGAAAATTAAAATAATAGAAAAGATGGACGGTCAGGATTAAACAACCTTAACAACCTTAAAAACAGCTATAATTTCAGCTTGGAATGAAATACCGATCGAAATCATATACACGATTTGTATAATTCCTTACCAAAAAGAATATTTGAACTTATAAATAAAAGCGAAGGCAACACTCATTATTAAATAAATCTTTAAAAACTTGAATTCAGTTGTTCTTTACAATGAAGATAATTTGTCTACGAAACTCCTGAAACTTTTGTATTAAAAACAATCTTTTTTTCTCTGAGGTCAATCAAATGTCGTACCATTTGATACCAACTTTTCAAATAAAAAGCCGTTAATAATGTACTCCGTATCAAATGCAGCCAATAATAACACAGCGAAATTATGAATTTCCAGTGCTTCTAAACAAGTGCAATAAAATTTTACAAGAGTAATTTGTTCCAAGGATATATGAGAAAATGAGGGTGAGGTCAATCATGTGTCGCGGAGTATATGTCTGTCAGAGGGGGTATGGGGGTGGTTCCAAATTTTTAAAAATCTTCCATAATAAATCATATAAATAATATACATATGTATATGGTATATGTGTCTATCTATCCATTACAATTTTTAACTTAAAAAACATATTATTATAGATTTAATACATTTCCGACGTGGGAAACAATACTTTCAAATCCATTTTCTATTAAAGTTTTGTATGTTTTCCAAAGCAACATGTAATTTGCTCGTATGGGCCATCAGTGTTAGCTATGTATTTAGGGGTTATATCCCTAGATATGTAATTGTATCCATGACACTAGATTTCACTAACTTTTGTAATTTTGTAGGCTTATCGACTATTATATCTCTGTTTCAAAGCTATAAACAAATTTGAAACTTTCCGTTTTTTACAGAACGAATACAATCTGTGATAAACGGTTTTCAGAATATGAAGGTGACATACAAAACTGGGTAAGTTGTTTAGTCAAAGCGGTATTTCAGCTCTGTAAATAAAATTTCATGGGATTTGCAAAAAATACCGGTTTTATTCGTTCTGAAGAAAACGAAAAATTTCAAATTCGTTTATAGTTTTGAAACCGAGTATATAAAAAATAGTCATTATTAGGGGTGTGAAAAGTTAAGAAATAAGCAATTGAAATCGGGGACATTTTTAATTTCTTTTTCGGTGGAATTAAATATAATAACTATACTAACACTGGCCAAAGCTTAGATTTGGTGGAAGTAACAAAGTGGAAAAAAGTTAATTTCAAGCAAGTTAATGTTATTGGACCCATTTTACAAATTACAATGTACATGAAATATATATTCCAAGCCATAAACATTTCTGTCAGCTCTTTAAGGCCACATGAAAGAAAACATTTAAATCGATTCTTTTAAAATAAACTAAAATGAAAGGAAAAAGCTTCGTAGGTAATTGAGGCCCTTAGGTAATATAAATTATTAATATACATATCTAGGTACGTATACCATCCGCCAAAAAAAAACTTTGTAAGTTAGGGTTAGTGTCTGATAAATTCTTTCGATCAATTTTACAATATTAACTATAGTTAAAATTTAATAACAATGGGATAACGCCTCGTTCGTTCACACACGGTTACAAATTTACGTGTAAATATTATAAACAAATAATATACATATAGGTAGACAAAAAGTTCGAATAAATTGTATACTTCCTCCAACCAACTGTACTATATTATACTGTAGTGCCCATACTCTAAAAGGCCTCAGCCCTACAATCTTATCGAAGAACGTATACTCGTATACCTTCTTGCCATCGTGGCACGTACGTACTGCGTAAATGTGCCGGATAGTGACAAATTTTCAGTTATGCGTAACTCTTTTGATTCTTTTGTTTGTATGACATATTTCTAAGTATTTTTACTAATTCAAATAATTTTAATTGTTTTTAATATTACTGAAAGGATAGAGTATACACCAAAAAATAATATCAGGCACTCAAATATCTAGTATACAATAAATAGTTTTATACTGAATATAATTGATCCTTATAATTAAATGGATACAGTTTATCCTTTGATCGTTTATATTATGCTTTTGTACTAAATGCGGACAAGAAATGATACTTTTTTGGTATTAGAGATGCCGATATATCAGATTTTATATGAAAAATTGGATTCATAGAACTAATAAGATCGAAAGTATAAAAAATGTGCATCGTTTATACTAATTTTTTAACCGTGCAGCATATATGTATAAGTCGATAGTTGTTTAGGCTCAAATATCATAACAATAATACCTTAATACATTATTATACTTATTCTATCATTTTTATATAATGGGGTTGTAATTTTATTAGATTGCTTTCAGACTCCTCCACCTCCATGATCTACTAAACCTATGAAATTCTTTTTTATATTTTTCGAATTATATGAAATTTGGTGACAACTGACGACGACATCCTAATATCCATAACATTACTCAAATTATACATAAATTTCATTGAATCTTCTGTGACAAGCATATCCACTTTATCCTTATCCACCACGGACTAAATCAATGTCAAATATTTTTTACAGTTATCTGTTTATTATAACTAGTTGTTATAGTCGTATATGTAAACATATACCTACATATGCTTTTGAACTATGTTATCATCGGTGGATAATAATATTATAAGAAAAGCATTCCTCAAAGTCATAAAAGGTAGGTCAATGAAAACATCTACGCAGTTATTTACGTATATATTGTTTTGTATAAATATGCCACAATATAATTCAAAATTCATGTTGTCCTTGTTTTTCTTCAGCAATTATTTAAAATCTTAATAATAAATAAAGTATGGCATATAGTAATTTACAATATCTTATTGGATATATTCTCATTGGAAAGAATATCACATTCATTACACAATATTGTTATTGAAATTAATTAATTAATTAACAATAAATAATTGCGTTCTAAAAAGGAAAGTTAATCTATGTAGATACCTGCTAAGCGGTACCCTATGTTTTGATGCAATAAATTAACACTTTTTATGACGATTCAAAGTTCCATTATATATGTAGATTCCGATAATATAGAAATGTTTGAAAATCATCTGTGCAGCGACTTGCTTCGTGCAACACATATACAGGACACATAGGTACAAGGATAAATTGTCATCCTGAGAAATTCTAAAATTAACGTTAATTTTATTATAAATTCCATAATTGTACTTCTCGAACTGTCCGAAATAATCACCATTTTATAATGAGAATTTATTTGTGGTTTTTAAATTGTACTATTTCTCCACTGTGTAAGAAACCCATAAGAAACTTTAATGATGTTTTGACCTACGTACAATTTATGTTTATGACTTTGATCAATTGTGAGTTTTTTGTCTTTTTTTCATTAAATTATATTTATGAAATTCTACAAGGTTACCGAATTTATCTTCAAAGGTGTGGAGTAGAGATGATTCCAAAATGAGATTTGTATGGTGATCGAAAGGAGAATTTTACAGGGAATCAGGCTAGAGAGAGCAATAGGAGCATAGGAGTAACAATAAAAGACTATTTAAAACACATTTAAATCACGATACGTATACCTTGATAATTTTCTCTAAATTTTCAAAACATTTTCTTCTTCTATATGCACCGCACCCTACAAAACAAAAGAACAAAAATACTGCCAGTTTCTGCCACATGGGAGCATTTTTTTTTTTATAGTATTTCAAAACTCTAGAGGTCTTAACATTTCGCCTATGCATTCAAAAATTTTACATACCAACAAATGGAGAAATTTCTAACAATTGGTTTCAATAAGATGGCGCCACCTGTTATGCTTCAAGTTTACAGCAATATGAATTCTAGTTGTGGGAAATATAGTGAAGGTACGAATGGTAAAATACTGCGGAAAACAACATTTGAACGATCTAACTTTTAGGAAGCTGGTTTATAACGTTTCTATTGTATTTTTTTTTTATAGAAAACAAATATACCAGTGCTATTAGTGTTGTAATTGTTTTTTTTTTTTTTAATATTAAACCCAGCAATACTCTATATATAATAAATTCTATCAGTCCTTCTGCCACAGCCATTAATAAGAGGATTAATAGGGGCTCTGGGCTCTGTTTTGTTTTTTTTTTATTAGCAACTATCTCTACTTTTCAGTTCTACTTACTGCTTGTAATGGTTCACAGGTACCTACTACAAAAACCTGCTGTAGATTTATAAAAGGCATTTTAATCTTGTTTTCTTTTTACCTATTCAGCTAATAAGTAGAGCAACTTATTACCTAAATAGTAAGGTTATTGTCAAAAGATAACCCTAGAGTTAAAAGTAAAGCATCCCATTTATTCGAAATTATTCTTTCACATTAAGTAAACTATTACTCATCTGGGGATTTTTTTTTTTTTTGCAATAGGTATAAATTACAAAATCGCAAAATAAAGGTTAACAAACAATCAACACTTTTTCCAGCTTCCAATGAACAACTCCCGTGTTAAAATTCTGAAAAAGTCATAAAGATCAACATACATATAAATGCTAGATCATAAAATTTATTCGAAAAGTTGTTTCTGAATTTGTTTTTCACCCAAATTAATAAATAAATAAAAATAAACTCAAAGTAATTAGAGACTTTATGTACATTATAAAGTCGCTTGGGAATTCCCAAATGTGTCATCATAAAGTGTTATACCCGTGACAAACTAGGTATAATAAAATCATAGAGCAGTTTATATATACATAGGTACCTACCTACATATGCATATAAGCGAGTGATATGAAATCTACTTATCTCTGCATGTCGCCAGAATGTCTACCTGAGCTGCCGAATGAAAACAGAAAAGGTAGGTATGTATGTATATGTTGTAGTCTTGCCGCTGTTTTCAGTGTGATTTTAAGGAATTTTCGGGTAAAAATGACTGATCCCTCCTTGGTGCATCTTCAACAGTAAGAAGAAAAAAACATAAAAAAGCAACTTGGTATGTTGCGCAGAGAATTGCTGTAACATAAACCGGATGCAAGTGATCCTGTCTTGGCCAGGTGTTTCTGAAATTATGTAGGTACCTACATTGAAAGAAAGAGAAAATAATTTCATTCTAGAATTTGAGTAGGTAACCTGTGATGCGGATGCCCATTAAGAAGTTTCCAATTCATTGAGAAATTCCAATTTAAAAGGATCTTCGTTTGGTTCGGATCGGAGTTCATTTACACTCAATGAAGTAAAATTTTGTTGTCCTGCTGATACTTTGTTAACAGGATATTGGTAAATTTTGAATGTAAACTCTGGGTGTAAAAAGATTTTTGACTAATTCTTGTTACTATCCGTAAAATTTCTTTAGAAGAATGAATATTTATTTGAATAGTGAATAATTGTGTATATAATACATAATGTAATGTAACTATGTATATTTGTGCTACTGATTATGTCCTAGAAGAAATCATAATCAAAGAAAAAAATATATTTTGAAGATCGGTTAATATTTAGAGCAGGCAAAGAAAAAGTGAACTAGAAATCGATAATGTTAATACATATACAGGGTGTTTCATAATTTGTGTATATAACCATCGATGGCATACTAGAGGAGAGTATACAGATTGTGAAATGGGTAGTGCATTCTGGAATGGATCATAACATGTTTTAGGGCGGGCCAAACGCAAATGTTTTTATAATAGCAGTTTTGTACCTATACCTATATTTGATCGACTTCCTCAACACTTCAGATACGAAAAAATATGAATCACTCGACGTAGGTATACATCATTTCAAATGCTGTGGTCCATTCCGGAATTATTATAAATTATATTATATAGGTTTGATAGCTGAAGTGAATACAAGCAAAACATTATGGGGGGGGGGGGGGTGTCGTTTTGACGGTAGGGAGCTTAAGATAGTTAGTACTTCTTCCACTTTACACCCTGTAACTTTCTTGATCTCAGATTCGTCTTAGATTTTCAGTGAATGTCTTTCTGTCACCTTCGGTCAGAAGTTGTTGGAGGTCAAAGTCAAAAACTTGGAAAAATATTCCTCATTTGTTCACATTTTAACGAAATTCCCGCCAAAATGTATAATAACTATACAGTTTTTTTTACAATATTTAGAAACCTAGGAATGTTACCTTTAATTTGACTCTGCACCTGAATGCAACCGTTTTTAAGTTATTCCTGTTTCTATGATTCATAATTTCATTATTTCTAAGATTTTGGGCTTCTTAAATCTAATATGAAAAACTGGTATTCATGACGTGTTTTTTGATAAAAATAGTATTTGACTTCAAAATGGAAAAACTTGTAGACCGTTGGAAAGGTCCAACGATTGTTTATCTACCAAAGGTTAAACCATCATCATAGGGCGTAACGTTCAGAAGTTACAGGGTAATCTATAAAAACATATCCAAATATCTTTAAGTCCCATTATCTCGGAAACCGTTAGGACTCCCCCCCCCCTCACCATACAATTTTTTGATCGTCTAAGCATGACCTATACATAGCCTTTGGATATGACGCCACTTACGCGGCACCCTGTATTCTACCGATGTCGACTATATAAGAGAATTTATAGACAGAAACCGAAAATTTTTGAAGATTGGCACGAGGAGGGAAATGAATACCAAGAGGGATTCAAATACAAACTAATCATCAAGTCAGAAAAAAAAGTGTTATCCGCCTTTTTTTCGTCCTCAATGAATCTGTATGAACCGATAGGACGATGATATAATTTAATTCTGTGCATATAGAAAAGAAATGGAACAGAACCATTGTAAGTGTTTGACATTTCTTCCATTTTACAAAAGCAAGGATAAATTCGTATAAATTGTTGTTTATGAAAAACAAAGCCATTTTCCAACAATGACAACTTAAACTCAACTATCACTACATCGAACAAATTTTAAACACATGCACGAATACAAATCAAAATCGTTTTGTTTGAATTCGGGAAAAACTCAGGTGCATTCCGAACCATTCGGTGTACGAAAAAAGCAACGACAGATTGAAAAAATTCATTCTGAATGAGAAAAGAAACGCAACAAATATAGATATTTATTGCCCAAGTCGGTATCTTAGGGATTTGGAGTTAGGAATTACGGATTTTTTTTTTACAAAATTTAGATTTTTTTTTATTAATTTCACTTGTTAGTTAGGGATCAAATCTTGTAATCTCATCAACTTGGAACTTAACATATATGCGTATGTAAATACATTTAGTTTGGCAAGACGATATTTTTAAGATTACACATTTCCAAAAGTCTAGAAAGACAAAATACTTAAAATGAAAGATATTTTGAAAAAACAGATATTTAATCAAATTTACTGTTGATAGACTTTAAAGTAGCTAATTCGAAGGTTCAAATTATTCGAAGCTTGGAATCGAACCCCTCGAATCATGAACATTGCATGAATGCTTCAACAATTTTGTAGTATCGAAGGATGAATGCTTTAACCTGCGAATTCGAATGTACAATGTTGAATGACGCAGTTATTTTTACGGCAATATATATTAACTTTTGCAGCAATCCAAGGGCACGTTCAGCAGAATTAATAAATATTAAAAGAAAGAAATGCTTTCAATAGTTTAATGGATAAATTTATTTTACAATTAATTAAAATGTGCCTTAAAATTCAATAATTTTTATATTAAATAAAATGTAATTTAAAAATATCATTTATATGGTTATTATACCGTGCTGAAGTCTCAATTTTATTCAAAGTTTGTTACACTGTCTATACGTTCCACCGTTCCACCACTAAAAACGATAAAACTTGTCTTGTTATATAATAAAATTTTATAAAAGTTTATATTCATCCAAATAGTGAGCCAACTTTTTAGACAAATTGGATTTTCAAATCTTATAATGAAATATATCCTCTTATCTTAACAAAGATTTATAATATACGCCCATGATACAAATATTAACAAGGTATGGCCGGAAAATCTGTCAATTGATTGCTTGCCTCCTTTGGCGACAAATGTCAGAAATTTGTTCGTCTCAATTTCAATCGTCCTTTCACAGTGAAAAAAATTTTCTATTTTTAAATTTCTTTGCTTTCCCACTAGCACATAATTACTTTTCCCGAAGTGATTTAAACGAAGAAACTAATTATTTTAATATATTCAAAACGTATTTCAGTCAATAAAATACGAAAAACTCAAAACAAATTCGCTGTAAATGACAGTAGGCACCTCATGACGTAGCAACACAAAAAATTTCTCTCGAATCGGCCATACCTTCTTATCTTTGTATCATGATATACGCCTATTCCCCGAAAAACTCCTGAAAACTGACACTTTTTAAACAAAGTATTCAAAAAAATTGCAAGTTACTTCGATTCAACCTTAACAACATTACAGTCATTACAACATTACAGATATAGGAAAATTCATGACTCGAACCTTCGGCAGAACATTCATGCTTCGAAGGATTCGACTTCGAAGCTTCGATTTGCCTGCTTCGAAGTCTATCAACAGACCTACTAAATACCTCTAAAGTGTATGAAATTGTACAATAACTAATCCATATTTATGTCAGTAATTACTTAAAATAAATATATAATGTAATATATATAAATAATATTAATATTTTTAGCACAAAATTGTAATTTTTATCGCATAGTATTAAAACTCTTGAATATTTTGAACTTAACAGAGCGATCATTTTAGTGTACACTTTTTCTGGCAATGCACATCAATGGAACGATTTCAGTTTATTTTGTACTTGAAGCTGGTAATACAAATTATTTTCAAACTAAACCAATTAATTGAGTACATAGTTAATAAATTATGAATGGTGTCATTTTTGATATATTGGAATTAGAAAGACTATTGAGCCACTACTAAATTATTAATCGCTTAAAGGTGTTTCACTGAATATAGTTTTCATTGAATCTTTAAAGTTGTTCACTATATATCAATAGAAATTGGCAAAATCGAGTCGCTTTTTTGTAGGGTTGAATGCAAAAACTCATAATATACATTATCTAGGTATGTACTGCATCCTATTTGAAAATTGGTTGTGAATGTGTTTTAAAAAAAATTAGTAGGTACTAAATTCCAAAATTTAAGAAAATTGGACAACGTTTTCATAACATTTTACTCAAAGAACAGAGCAATTTTCCTACCACGTCGGCAATAATAATAATTATGTTCATACATTAATTATAATTTCTTTTTAGTCTTAATTAAATAAATTTGTTGTTAATTTTTCAAAAACACCTACACCAACTAATTTTAATGTCGACAACTCGGTATTTATGTAACAGATCCAATTTCGGTCTCGAAACACCCAAACCCAAAAAATAATAATTTGGTATGAAGTCATTTCATCCCATCGAATATTCAAAAATAGATAAAAAAAAGAACTTCAGATAATCTAATCACAAAACTAATTACTATTGCTCATTTCCTACATTTTCTTCAATATTTTTAAACAAGAAATTGATTCTGAACTAAGCTGTCTCATTTTTTCGTTTTACATTTTTCGGGTCCAAAATTCGACCAGCTTCTCATTTTGTCTTCTTTTCAATTTACTAAATTGCTTACTAAATTTATTTCAGGTGGTTACACTGAAATTATTATTCTTTTGTACGAAAAAACACAGAAAGTGAAAAATTTATTTTGCAAGACCGTGTCTTTGGAAATATACTTTGCAAATTAGTTTAGTTTGTATTTTCTCATCTGGAAGTATTCCGATTAATTTAAATTATTGTCTTTAATGTTGATGTAATTAGCTTCTGCAAGTGGGACTTTTTTTACAAATAATAAATTCAAAAACAAAATTCAGTATACCCACCATATGCATTCTACATTAAGGTTAGGGAAATTAAAAATATTTGAATTCATTCGGTATGAAGAAAAAGTCATTGGTGTAGAGGATCGTTAAAAATTAACGCATTATTGATGCTGCAGGAAAATATATTCCAATAATTAAATACCTACACAGAAAATGAAATTATAATTTCCGTATCTACCTATATATACATTGATTGATGTCAAATGAAGCAGGTCCGAAACTTTTATGTTATTTCCCACATTAAAAACAAAAAATTATGGATCCTTCAACTGCAAGTTTATGGTACGTTTGTAGAGTTTCCTGTTTTAAATAATACATGTATAATTTTTCCTGGAAAATTTCCATTTTCATCAATTTAAGGATATGCTGTTTTCATGTTTTTTTTTATAATTCTTAACCAATGAAAATAGAACTTTTACAGATGCGATAGATCGTTTTATTCCACAATTTTAATTTTTAGAATTTGAAACTTAATTTTGAATTTTAATGAAATTCCTCTAAGCTCGAAAAAAAATTATTTATAAGCTAGCGTCGCCATTTAACCACCTAGAATGTTGTTTCCGTAATGTTTATAGTAACTAACAATCTAAAAACTGCAAAAATGAAGAGACAGGACGAAGATGAACAGAACTTCAGATGGGAACACCGACGGAAAGTCAAATACGACTTTCTTTTGCTGCTCAAATAATTCATTACCCAAAAAAATAATAAGCAACAATGTTCTGCTTAATTTCAAGGCAAATTAATTGATGAAGATCAAAATATATTTGAAAGGAGCCGCATTGTGCAGTGATATTTTTGCATCACTATACTTGGAACCGTTTCTAAATGCAAAAAATTCTGATCCACTTTGCAAGTAATTATTAATTAAACAGAATGACATTTATTCAAAAATTAGAAAACAGTAGTCAATTTTCAATTTCTTTCTAGAACTAAATTCTAGTCGGATATTTGAAATTAAAAAAAAAATGAATGTGTGTATTATTTGATCTTGAACTTAATTATTTTATAAAAATAATAGAAAAAGCAATAATTTAATTTAATTTTAATTATTCGGTTTAAGAACACATCCAAAATACAACCAGGATCATATTTGGAGCATTAAAATTTAATTGTAACTCTTATCTGAGTTCTATGAGAAATATCACCGCTGAAAGAGTCTTTTCTCTGACACATGCCTTCTATAAAGTTTAATTTTCTGGTTTATGTTATTATACGTACTTAAACCGTATTTAGCACAGCCCCCATTATTAGAATACATATAAAAAAAAGTTCACAAAATCTCTGCTAGATTCTTCTTCAGCAGTGACATTACATTATATCAAACGTATTCCAAGTTTATGGATGTGTATATGGAAAAGCCCTACGGACTTCTAAAATACCAAATTACTCTAAAAATGTAAACGGGTGTTCAGAGAACTATGTATTTCCAAGACATATAACAAAAACAACTTGTGTAATTAACTGATTCAATTAATTTGCCTGGTAAGTACTTTTAGAACTATTTTGTCTGCATACTTAGGTAGAGCAATAGTCGAATAAATTGTGGGACTATCCTGCATATGGAGTATATCTTTCAGGCAAAAAAATCGCGAACGTTGAGATTACTGAACTCATAAGCAACTTCGGATGGGGGCTTCAAGTACGACAATTAGGCAAGAATCAATGTAATAATTCATTCATTCATAGTATCTCAGCAAATCCCTAAAAGCAAGCCTTAATGAGCCTTACAGATCATTAGATTAGTTAGGTCAAGTCCATCAAACCGTAATCTATTAAATTATTGGAAAAATACTGCTTAAAGCTCAATAAAAAAGAGACTGAAAACTATGCTATAACCGAAATCGGGTTACAGGAAGATTTTTAGGTTATATCTTAACCAAATCATTGTTAATTTATACACGTTTAGCAACTTTAACTTTTTTTTTGTTTTTCTTACAAAAACGTAATTCAAAATTGATCATTTTCAATCGTAACTTCTATCAGAACCGTTAAAAATATCATTATAGAGTTATACATAATTACAACCGTAATTTTGCATAATGAATATTTCAAATTAGATTTATTAGAAAAAAAAAATTAACCATAAATTCTAAGACTTACCAGCTGGGCGTGTATTACGTCGTGATCCATCATCTTCAATCAAAAGTGGTGAATGTCGACGACAGTCAACATTTGCAATTAAGAACATAAAAATTAATATTATGTACAAGGTGTAAATTAAGAACTTCATTAATTTTATTTCACAAGCCATATTTAAAAAAAAAAAAAACAAAAAAAAACAATAAAGAGAAAAATATTCGACACTAGAAAAATGAACGAATATACACTTTTTGACTTTTATTTTATCAGCGGCGGCAAACACTGCACTTTTTGATATAATTTTTATTTTGTATTTTTGATATAATTTTTATTTTGTTTTTAAAACAAAATTTCTTTATTATTTTTCTTTTATAAAATTTAATTAAAAAAAAAAAACACTAACACAATTTAGCACTTATTTATAAAAAAAAATCACCGCTAACACGTTTTTTTTTAAATTTAATTCAAATAAAATAAAAACTTTATACAAGACTCTCAATGAAAATATTTGTACAAAACATAAAACTTTATTTTTACTTTTATTTAAGAAGAATCCTTAAAAAAGGATATTTTTTTTTCAAGTTCCTTTCAAATATACTATATTATATATTTTTTCTTTAATCGGCTCTGATCGTCTTAAGAAGAGATGTGTGTCTACACGCGAGATCGGTCGTTGAATAAATAAATGAAAAGTAGAGAGATCGTTTCCATATATACAAGCATGTATAGACACGCATTCACATTTAAATATATATGTATAGGTGCTTTCTATATAACTATATATATATTGTGATGATTTTATACATATATATATATGTATATAAATAACGTAGTCAGGTAAGTGCGCGGCTGAGGACTCTACCGTCAGAGCCTTACTATTTATTGCAAGGAAATTTATGACAGATTTTTTTTTACGTACATACATGTATATACCTTCAATATTAGTAGGAAGAAAATTACATAACACACCTGCGCGCGCACTAATTTCTTCTTTTTTTTTATATATATCTTTACAATAAAATCAAATATTGTCACTTAACTTTACTATTTTTTTTTTATACACTTCTCTGACCTGCCTTAACAGGAATGATTGCGTGGTTATTGTTTACTATATTGTGTATTACAAAACAATAAAATCCAGTCATAGGCATGAACTGAGCAACGTTTATTTTAAATAAAATGTCGTCATTACGAGATTTGGGTCAGTTAGTTGTTGTTTTTATTGTTTTGATTAATTCATCATGGAATTTTTATCTTTATATGATTTTTATTTTTTTTTATTTTTTATAATTATTATTGTTATTATTTTGATTGTATTAATTAATCGCTTCCTTTTGAAGTAAAATCCCGATCTTTATATACCTATAAGTTTAAATTTTCACGACGCACATTGTTTTACACATATCTATACATTATACGCAATTCTTATACATTAATATTGTTATTAAATTGTTTTAATAATGTAAATAATTTTTCTTTTTAATATAATACAATTTATCTGTTTTGCATTATTTTGATGGACATTTGAAAGTCCTCGCGCATTCTATATATGTATGTAAGGGGCGGATAAATAAATATTTTTAGTGCCTTGAATTAAATAATAATAAATTAATATTTAATTTAAATTAGCTTTAAGCTTTTAATTTTTTAAGAACACTTGTTAATCTTTTTCGTATTGTAAAATTATATACATACATATAATATATGTATATAGAGCTGATAGCATTGGTACGATAGTATCAACTTTAGATAACACCTTAATACTTTCTATTAAAATAATATTTATCAATGGAAACTATATATGTATGTAGACACTATGTTCATATAGTGATAAGCACAGGTTTCTTACTTACACATTCTCTTCGTAAGTAATACCTATTAAAATTATCCAAATTGACTATAGAAACATATATAGATCACGCAAAAAACAAAAATAAAACTACACCGAAATTTTACTTTAATCCTGAATAAATCATTTTCAAATAATATTAATGCACTTTAATACCTTTCGTATATTTTACTGTATCTAAATACCAAACATATATGATCGATCTAACCGAACAATGATCGAACGTTTCATTATTATTATTATTATTATTACGATAATGATGATGATGATTTTGACGATCAATGATCGATAATGATTAAATATTCTCACTACTCAGTTCACTCTCTTTGACAGTCTCAACTGAACTAATTCCGAAAACCAAGTGAAGTGTTGTCGTCGAAATATGTATAAGCGAAATCGCGCTTGGCTCAACTTTTAAGTTGTGACTTTGACTGTCTTGCCTTATGGCTAAGTTTAAAACATCATCATGGATGATCACTGCGCCGCCGCCACCGTTTGTCCACCGCACCAACCATCTCTCAACGATCGGTTGCGAGCGATGTCGTACGTACTGGTAGTACTTAAAAAGCCCCGCCACCGCCGGCCGCCAATGTAGAATCACAAAATGTGCACTGGTGTTTCTACACCTATCTTTTAACACTTGCGCGACGACGCGCAACACACTGATCTTATACATTATTTTACTATACTCACCAAATAGCAGCAGTTTCTGTACCAGGCATGTACAAACTTAACGTTCTATATCACATCGCGATCACACGATCACAACAAATAAACCGAGGGAATTTTCTTTAACACTTTCTTGTGTATTATTTTTATACTTTTTATTTTCTTTTTCTTTTTTACTTTTTTTCTTATTTATACTTATTTTCTATACCTTCAACTCTTGAGGTAAGAGAAATACGTATAGTTATCGCGAATGATTCGCTTTTGGTAACTACACCATATAGCAATATATTTTATGTTGTTGTTTTTTTTTTATTGTTGTTGCTTTTGTTGTAATCATAATAGGTACATACGTACATACAGCAATCGTTGATATTTGTGACATTACCAGGCTTTTCTGCAAGATATTATACCATGATAATCGGGGGGAGGGACAAGAATTTTCATATAAATGCAGTATAAGTACATTAAAGGTGTGCTTTCATATAGGTATATTGTTTTTTTTTTATTAAAGAAATTTATTTCAGTGTTTGTAAATTTTATTGCACCACATCGGATGATATCTTATATTTGCCGGGGCTCTATAGAATCGTACAATGATAATTCCCCATATATAGTGTCTCCTCTATAAACTATGGGCCGTGGGGAGGAAATTTTCCACCAAGATGAGCAGAAAGCAAAAAGTAATAACAAAAAAACAAAAAACAGTCATGTGCACTATCAGAGATAGACTTCATAGTAGAGATACAGTAGATATATGTATGTCCGATGTATCGTATTTTCTTGAATAATATTATTATCCATGAACCAGTGTCTGTTAAACGAGAAATCATTGAAGTGTAGTAGATTCAAATCGATCGACTTAAGGGAAATTATTATACCTATAAACTACTAAATTATATGTATGTATGTATGTATGTATGAATGTAGATGTGACCGGGTAATACATATACATATATTCAATATAATATCTGATTTGAACGTGATATATGCGGCGTATATATAGAGTAAATGTCAATTCAAGAGATATTAACTCTGAAATCAATGAAGTGATCTTGATTCTTGATAGATTATAAAATAAGAAACTCACAAGTTTTACCACGATCATGAATGCTATGTTGTTAGTTGAACCTTGGAAGTATGATTCTTTTTTAAGAATTTACACTTTCATTTTATGTTACCTGAAAATCGGTGCTTTAGGAAAAGTGTATCAGAAATGTCTGTATGTATGGAGAGAGAATTAATTCCTAGATAAAAAAAGGTCATTGATCCCGGCAACACTATGTTAAGCAATTTTTCGGAAGTCTTAAAAAACTGATTGTACTCTACTTAGGCTATTGTAAGCCAGGGTGGTTAAGTAAATATTTTTATTACCGGTAAATTATAATAACATTTGATTGTCTAACGGTGTAAAAAGACCAAACAAAGTAAATCCAATTATCCAAATATAGAAACTATATCCTCTAATTTGAAAGTACTTAAGCCACAAGCTTAAATATAGAAACATAAAAGTTTTTTATTCAGGTAAATATCTATTGATAGTAAGTAATATAAAATATATTCCAAATGATCATATTTATGTATTACCTGAAGCAGATTGTATTGGATGACAAAGTAAACTTTCTCAGATTGATGATTCTAATGAAATCCTGAAATTTCACTTCTTTTTCTAGGCTATTATTATTAATTTTTTCTTTGCCCTTTTATAAATATTTTTAGTTCACCTATCTCAGAACAGTATACCTATCTACTTATCTTTTAAAGATGACACACCACAATGCAAATATATCCCTTAGCCCTTTGAAATTTTAAATTTTAAAACTTTGAGTAAATCAGATTTTCAGTCTGAAATTTTTACGCCTGAGCCAAGTTTAATAACAGTACCTAGTTCATGTTTTTTAAAAATTTCAATGTATGATCCTCCTTCATGTTTTTTCAATATTACCGAATACCCAATGAGCTATTTGTAGTATCAAGGAATATCCTGTCGCAGGAAATAATATTTTGATTCTATTTACTGCCTCTGAATCATGATTAAACAACATTTCAAAACACTTTCAAATAATAGTGGCTGTAGTAATTCCCATCAACAATGATTTGACGGACTTCTATCCCTTCAAAGATAGTATTATCATAGATGGTATGCAAATACTAGATATTGAATGGTATACCCGAGCAGGATACATAGACTGTGAAATGGGTGTTTCATTCAAGAATGGACCTGAATATGTATTAGAGCGTGCTGGGTGCAAATTTTGCTTTAACAGCAGTTTGGATCAACCCCCTCAACTGGGCAGATACCAGAAAATATGGATTACTCGAAGTATCTCGTATTGTATACCAGTGACATCGGTGGTGCATTCCAGAATGGACCAGAACAGCGTTTCAGACCGTGCTGGGAGCAAATGTTGCTTTAACAGCAGTTTTGTATGCATTCAATCAAATCAACTCCATCAACCGGGCAGATGCCAGAAAGTATGAATTACTCGACGCATCTATCATTTCTCATATTGTGGTCTATTCCAGAATGTACCATATAAAAGTTATATTCTCCATATACGTAAGAAACAGTTTTTGAAGTTATCTACAACATTACTAGTTTTACTAGAACAGTAACATACTAAGTCGTAGCATGTGTGAATGTATTTCATATTCTTATATCAGATCTCAATAATAGCAAAATCGCTTTTCATTTAACTATAAGTGCAACTAAGCTACCGAAAGCGAAAGAGTCTGCTTTTTGCGCCTATTAATTGCATCCATGTCCAGAACTGAAACAAACGGAACATTTGCAAGCCAAGCCCACTATACAGAGAGACAAATTTTCTTTTTACCAGAAGCAAGGATAGCAAATGTTTCTTTTCCCTGGTCAAACAACAACTTCACCAGTACCTCTATACCTCTATACAGGCGCTCTGCCAGGAACATTTTTGTAGCAAGTCAAGTCAACCAAATACCCATCAATGAAAACAGATTTGACTTAATAAACACACTGAATGGAGATCCCTTCGCGACCCTCATTGCTGATCGTAAGATCCGAAACCCGATCAAAGATGCCAATAGAGTGTTAACCAAAAGGTCATATTTCAGTGTAGCAAAAGGCTTTGGCTTCCAAAAACCTAACAACCCATTTAACCCGCACTATGCCATGCTCCAGAGCATGGATAGTGGAAGAACAAGCACCGGCATTATGGCTGATAAGATCAGAGTATCTGAGCTGGAACGCTTTGTCTCATGGCTCAGCACAGAGCTGAACAAATCCTCCAAAACCGAACCCAACTCTGACTTTTATCTAACTTGAAATCAAAAATTAATAACTTCAATGTATCAACAGACCTCAAAATTATAAATAGTGCATCTCCACCTGATAAACCACCTAATCTTACAACACAGGTGATAACGCCTTCTGTCTGCCTTCTGTCTGATCCAGTTAACACCCCATGAAATTACTACATCTTAACATACAGAGCTTCAACGCAAACAAATCATACCTCGAACTCTTCTTAAATTCAGGAAACCTGGCTCAAGGCCAGTCTCTTTGCCTCCCTAAGAGGCTATAATCTATTGAGAAACAACAGAGCCGACGATTATGGAGGCTCTCTAATTGCCATCAAGTCACACCTTAGCTACAAGCTTATATCGTTCGATTCAAACATGGACACTGTCGTGGTTCAGATGACTGACCCCGATTCTCTTGGTGTACCACCCACCACCCCTACTCACATCTTATATGGACTGGCAAATGAGCTCCCACTCAAATATAGAACACCGAAGAAGCTTGCGAAGGAATTCGGCAAGCGTGTCAGCACAGGTGATATCTCAGTGAATGACACCAGAGTGCTAGACACCAAATGATCGCCTTATACACTCATAGCAAACGCTCATCATGAAACCTTCTCTCAAATAGGCCGAAGCACGCTGACCATCCATCCCGTTAACCTAACTATAGATCATGGCAGGCTTGCAAGGGATGGTAAGACCAAGTCCAACATATCAGATGAACAGTTTTCGCAAATGTACCTCCATGCTGTCAACGTTCACTATTCCAACGGCTGGGCTGTATACGCCACTGATGCGTCGTTCAACCAACCGGACGCAGTTGGGTGCGGTTGAGTTTCCATCTCCAAACACAGTCACAAAGAGATATAATGTTCTAAGATCATCCACGTCAGGTGAGCTGCTTGCCATCAGAGTGACCATTGAGCTCCGAACTGCATCTTCTCGAACAAAATCTCTCATCATCACGAACTCAAAAGCTACGTGCTTAGCCTTAACTAAAGAAACATCAAATTACTATGCGAGATCAATATTCGACCTAATAGCTCAGGACCATTCCCGCGCCTTTCGCATCCTCTGGCTTCCGGACCACAGAGGCCTAGCTCTTAATGAGTTGGCGAACAAGAAGGTTAAGCAAGCTGCAGTGTTGGATCAGATCTCTGAGACCTCCCTTTCCCTTAAGAATGCCCTACTAGCCATAAACAGCTCCATACACAGGGACTGGGTCCTACTACAAAAATTTCTTCCTTCTCCCCCGAAAACCCCCTGACTCGACTGGGATTTCTCTCCCAAAGGGACCAGATTCATTAACAGACTCTATTGTGGTCATAGGTACGACGCCAAAAATTTTCAGATTATAGGTAAAATTGACCTAGTCAACTGCAACACATGTAATACACCAAATTTCATAGAACACAGCATTCTGGTGTGCACCCAGTTCAGTACTATCAGAAATGGCTTTCCCATTGTTCTAGGCGTCAGTTCTCTAGAGAGCCTATTGGAGCCCTGTGAGTTCGGCGCGCTCAAAGAAATAGCACGTTTTGTTGCATCTGCTGGACTGCTGCAGGTGTGAATGAGTCTTTTAAACTCAGTTAATCAATTAAGTCAATTAAGTATTTCACTCAAAAATTCATTGATTCCTCCAAATAGCAAACTGCTAATAGAACTTCCTACTCTCCCCCCCCCCCCTTGTGACGTGCAGTACATCTCTAAATGTTAGCCGGTCACGGCACACTTTTTTGGCGATCTACCCCATAAGGTCAAGCCATTGTGAAGGAACTCCAGCGCGCTTGTCGAGTCCACAGCTCTGGATCATAACCAAGAAAAGAATAAGAAGAAGAAGAAATTATTTCGTGAGCAAAAACAAGCAAAAATTAAAAGAGAAGAAATAGAAAAATAGCTAGAGAACATTTTAGTTGTCTTCACATATTTTATAAATAACTTTTCACAATCAATCGTACTCACGAGAGAAAATACCACTGACATTCATATATGTAAATTCCCAAATAATTTAAAAATAGCGCCAGTTTCCGACAGTTGGTAGCATTGACAGTGAGAGCATACTTTCTGAAATCAAAACATAGTGTCACATAAAACAAGAGATCAATTAGTCCATTGAAATACATGGCACTGGTTCTGACCATTGAATAAATAACTAATAAGGAAGCGGGGTTTCGTGCGAATACAGTGTACGTGTAGGCAATTCAATGACAGTCAAACCCATGGAGCGGGGGGAGAAATGACAAGAGGGTTGGTCACTTATTTGAAAATTCTGCTTGACAAGTCATTTAAATTATCATAGGCAACACCAAGGAATATTATCTGAAGATACGGGGGCGCTAAAAATTTGTTTATTTTACATAGCAATTTGGATTATAAAATTTTCACGGTTTAACTACTACCATGACGAAACGAATACAAACACAGCACACTAATACATTTCGCCAAGTGGCTTAGGTTTTCACCCGATATGCCGTTTCCTAATTAGTTATTTATTCAATGGTTCTGACATGTCCCCGGATATACAAGGGGTCACGTTCCGGCAGCAAAAACAAAAACCACCCTAGAACTTCAAAAACTTGTTCGATGAGTTCACAAAATCCCGGGTAAATATTGGAGGGGAAAATTTACATGGTGTTTTAATCAAACAAACCTTATGTCAACGATCTAGCTAAGGTATACATATAATGTTATTGAACTTAGACCAAGTATAACTTTTTCTCTTGTTTTACTTAACTATTAAGACATGTTTTTTTTTATTGGCATTTTCCCAACAACAATTATGGAAAGTAACAAAAATCTTCGTAAATATTATTTTTATTGTAAAGTTATTTTCCAAATTAACTCAGCGTTTAAAGCATTTGTCCGGCAAACGAAGATCCTAAGTTCAAAATTCGGATGAAATACTGATTTTTGTTATTTTTTTCATATAATAATTTAATTAATTTATTTCCATATGATATACCTGACTCGTTTTAAACTAGTCTAGTCACAGTCTTAGTTTTAATTTATGAAATGATTATAATTTTTAAAAATATCTTTATATAATCCACGATTTTGCTTCAAACGAAAAAGCTTCCCTACATACCTATATATTATGACTAAAAATCAAAAAATACCTCAGACCTAAATTATTCGAGGGTCAAGTACAACCCAATTGGCGACTAGCTGTCTAACAAAATATTAATTTCGACTTACCTCCAAGTTTATTAGGGTCAGAAGAACTAATCGGAGCGGCTTCGGTGGCGACTTGCTGTCTAAAAAATTTATATTATCTATTTAGACCTGAGAGCATTACGTGAATATGTGTATAGATAGAAAAAAAAAAAAAAAACAAGTTCTTCAACTATACTGTAAGAAAGTCAAAAAATCGAGCCAGACAACGAGGCATATTTTTTGCTAATGATAAAATTTCGATTTACAAATTGTGAATCATCAATTTATACATATCTATTCCTATATGGATTTAGAAAAGGTGATATGTTGTAGGTACGTATATAAACAAAATTAAAGTGAAAACCCATGCTTGATAATTTATTTGAAGTAGGTAAATTTAAGCAAATATAGTCGAAGCATATCTAATCACAAAATTAAGATTGTGAAGTTAAATAAATATTAAAATCAATTTTATCAATTATTAACATTTTTTTCTCACATTTCAACCCTTTCCAGCGGCAAAGTAAGTAAACAAAAATTAATAATAATAATAAAAAAAAAACATATTCCATAATTTATTCATATTATAATTTTCTTCAAATATGGATAAATTTACCTGCGTACCTAAACATATATGTGGGTATGTTGCCATGCTATCACATCACACCATGATCCTCTTATTTGTATCTTAAATTCATCCATCGACCATCAAACCATAAACATTTACAAAGCAAGGCGGCTGCCTAAAAAGGAATCTGTTCTTGTACTCATGCACATCTACAGGTTACCAGAGCCTCAAATATAACTATAAGTACACATTCTCAAATATTTTCAGTAAACATAGTTGAATTAGCAAGGTGTGCTCGATCACCTTTATCTTGTTAAAAATTCTGCACATTTTGTGTATTGAGATAATTCAAGGTTTATTTGCAAAGACAATTACCTCAAATAGCCCAAACCTATGACACCTCCAGGCATTTTCCAGATGATTTTTGTTATGGGTTTTCCCCATACCATACATATACCTACCTATCCTACATAGATCATTTAGGTAGCATCCTGGTGTGTTAAGAAGGTAAGGTGTTTTCTAAAACATAATCCTGTAATTCTGCAGGTCAGGTATACCTAAATATATATATATGTAGGTAGTAAATGGCAGTAACTATAAAGGTAAGAAGCCAATTGGAGGTATTCTAACCACCGGTCAGTAGCTGATTTTTGGATTTTCCAACCAGTAAAGAAAACATTTGTTTTTAATTACGGGGACCTCATAGAGTTGTTGAGTTTTCGTTTTCGTTTTTGTTTTTTTATAAAATTTTCTTGAAATTTTTAAGTCAGTGCCCGACATAAGGATGACAAGCATAGATTAATTACCACAAATGATAAAGAACTTTTAAGGTTTGGTTTAAGTAGAGAGAACACAACTTTTGTTTTATTACTCATTTTGTTTTGCACTTTCCGATTTATCATTTCCAATTCATTCTGATTCAGTTCAAGTCGCATCTTAATAATTTACTTGCAATCGTTGTTGGTTTGAAAATTTTCCAGAGCGCGACTAAAATAATCATCAATTGTAAGGCAAACTTATACATATGTATGTACGTATGCCATTACTTTCATACATTCAGCATGACACAACCGTTTCTATTAATTTTGCGAGATTTTACTTACATAGGTAATTTCTCAAATATTTTATATTACGTCAAACAGTTAGATCACAGATAAATTAAATACCCAGATGTCCAGATCTATAAGTGATGCTTATTTATGGTATATACCCATTCTAGATTCTCCAACGTCTGCTAAGCATTATCAATTTGCATTACTAGAAGACAGCATATCGTCCGGATGGAAACAGTTCCCAAATGGTGTTTATAAAGTCTGGAGTTCTGGACATTTGGGAATTCACTTATCTGTTTTTAGATTTATAGGAGTATAAGACAAATTAATATCCAACTTGTACAGGGAATGTATGTATATGTATAACATAAGCAAGCACACTTTTATTTTAGCAGTGTATACACTGTTCAATAAGTGCCAGAAAGTAGGCAATTATCTTTTGGGGACGAGCTTTTTAAGCCATTTTCACTGAATATGTTCAAGAAAAAATACAAAGAACACAGGAAGGGTCGATTTTTGTATGTAAAGTGTGATAGGTCATTTCAAAGGTAAGCTTTTGAGCTTCTTAAATCCAATATGAAAAATTAGTGTTGATGACGTATTTTTTCATGAAAATATTAGTTAAGTAAAAAAATCTCCGAAATTTTAACTTTGTTGTGCCATAATTTCAAAACGGACGGGAGGACGGCCACTGGAACGGTCTAAAGCAGGCCATATACCATTAGTTTTGCCGTGGTTTTACTGTAAAACCACGGCAAAACTGATGGTGTATGGCGAACCCCACGTTTTGAGGTTCGGATATCTACTAAAACCACAATGCAGGTCATTCCAGAAATATCTTTCTCAAAACGTGGGCAAGACGTGGGCAAGACCATACACCATCAGTTTTGCCGTGGTTTTACTGTTTTGCTCGTTCATAATCAAAGTTAACTTAATAATAAGCTAAGAAGTAGGCGACATTTCTGAGTGTTTTACTAAATGTAAAATAATGTACATGGCAAGAAAAGGAAGAAAGAAAGAAAAAAATAATAATAAAAAAAAAAATGGCAAATGTTTCACTTTTGTAAATAAATGGGAAGGGGCGGAGTTTTCACGTTTTACTCTCATAAAATGTTCCCGCGCTTTTATAAAACCGGTTTTCATAAAATATTGACAATGTTTTGGTCACATGTTGTTGCTGTAAATGGAAACATGTTGTTGCTGTAATCCTATGATATTTGATCAGCACGTGTTTCTGTTTACATTCGTTTTGCTATGAAGAGATTAAGTGGGAGAACTCTCTGATATTTTCGGGAAAAATGAGAAATTCATTTGTTCCTTCGTCCATACGCAAATAATCGTCTGGCTCAAGTCTTAATTCTTCTAAGAGATTGGTATGCGAAAATTGTGAGCGCTTAAGAATCCATCCTTTTGCACATTTTCTTTTAAGCTTCAGTCGCTCTTTCTTCCCCAATACCAACAGCAATCCTAATGCCATTAAAGCTTCTTCCTCCATTTATTTGATTACTTATCGTATCTTTAAAACTTTTGAAATTTACACTTGTTAGCACTGCCACCTAATTGAAATTCTTGGAAACTTGTACTTGCCAATACAAGATGGCGGTAAAACGTGGTCAAGACGGATGGTGTGAGTGTGGGGCTTTTTCTTGCCCACGTTTTAGGTTCTTATCTCGACTAAAACGTGGTTTTTAAAACCACGGCAAAACTGATGGTGTATGGGGCCCTTAACGATTATCTACCTACCAAAGTTTAAATCATTAGCATAGTGTGTAACGAGGAGAGGTTACAAGATGATCTATGAAAACATACCCAAATATCTTTTTGTCCCGTTATCTCGGAAACCGTTAGGAGAGAACGCGTCAGCGTAGAGAGCGGAGATTTCGTTCTCAGTGTTTTCATGAAAATAGTAAATTAAATTTCAAAAATGGACTAAATCGGGCAACCTCTTCTTGTTGTTGCCATATAAAAATTTAGATCAGTCCCAGAAGTTTTTATTGTACTGAAAAGTTCTTCAGAATATGAAATCCTATGAAATATGTCAGTATCACTTTTACTATCCGACAACCGATCTAGAAGTATGTATGTGTATGTGAAAAATCACTTCACCAATCAAACTTGCACAGAGGGGTCACCATACAAAATTACATGCGGGCATTCATCTAGGCTCTTAGACCGATTCTAGCTTTTTTACTTGTTTTTTAGGAAATTAACTCCTAGAAGTTGGCAGGCTTTAGACAGTATGAGCCAAAGACCTGGAATTAAAGTTTTGTAATTATACCTCGTTTTCACAAAAGACGATGTTTCACCGTAGAATATAGAGAGAACATGTAGGGTTAATATAGGTATAAAATTCGTGTACATGAGCGTGACTTTTCTGAAAAGTTCTTGAAGTAGGACAGAATATAATGAAAAATCTGTATGTTCAGCTGCTTGATTTGTTTACGTTTGAAACAGCTGAGCAACTTCTGTGGTTCTTGGTGTAGTGACAGCGACTATGATTATTTTCGATTGGTGCAAGGGCAATATTTTCAACCATATATCTTATTGCCCCGCTAACTACATATATATTGATTCTATTACACGCCTGAACTGAGCTTTCAATACAGCGGCAAAAGATTCTAACACAACCAGAATTTGACTATGATAGATTTTTCTTATCACACTTCCTATTGTCTGTACATATATTCAAGGCATAAACTACATACTTAGATCTGTGGGTGATGCCTATCCGTTTGTTAAGCTTGCAGTGTCCGATTAATACACCTGTAATGATTCTGAAGATCTGAAAGTTCCAGACTCTTGGTAAAGGTCTTTTGAGGAATTCTTTTTGTTTGGCTGGAGGCTATTATTGATTTGCATCTCTAATCCATTTGGTGGTGAAATCAGTTTTATGTATATAGTAAGTTTCACGGTATTCTAGAACGTATAGACATACCCCAAAAACTTTGGTATCGGTAAGGAGTTTTCGTTAAGTTTAAATGTCAAATTTCAGTACTCGTTCATTTTTCGTCTATGGTGTTCAACTCTGGAATAATCTACCCATTGAAATAAGATCTACTCAGTGCCCTGCCCTGACAGCTTCAAGAGATTATCATTTCAACATTTCTCTAGCATGTAATTATTATGTTATTTTTCTTTTATTTTTATTTTATTTTTTTATTATTATTATTTGCCTTATGTTATTCAATTTAGTTTAATATTAATTTTTAATTTTCTTCAATTCAAATATTTTCATTTCTTTAAAATTTTCTATCATTTCATAATTCTATGTATCGACTTTGTCTCTTATCTCTAGCTACTACTAGTATTATTTTATCTCATCTTATTTGCTATTCTATTTTATTGCTAATTTTAAATTTTATTTTCATTTTTATTTATGTTTTTTTTTTTTACTTTACTTCTTCAAAATCGATGTCAATTATCCTGTATCTTTAATTAGGAGTATGCGCAAATCAATGAGCATTGTTTTCACTTGTGCTCTTTAATCTCAATAAATTTGAATTTGAATTTGAAAATTGCCGACAGTAAAGTACGCTAAGAGTAGCTAATTCCGTAAGCAGTCATCTGTTTATCCAATGATATTAATGAAATCGGTAACACTCTTATGATTTGAATTTATTATAGAAGAAAAATGTGAAAAGAGGTGGTCTCTTCTAAGAGAAAAGTTTGGAAAGGAGCTAAAAAATCGAGATACTGCTTCTGGAAGTGCTGCGGATGTTTCTTCAGATTATTCTTCAGAAGAAGCTTTTTTTTATATAATGTCCATAAAGGGCACAAATCTTCAATTAAATCAACATCCATTTGTTAATTTTTTTGCTTTTATCCCTTTTTAAAATCGAAAATTTTAAATGTCAAGATAATAACCCTAACGGAATGTGACGTCTATTTAGGGCAAATATGTCAACAATCTGTAGGTAAACCTCAATCTCATTCAAATTCGTAAAGTTTTAGCAGCTAGGCTAAATTTTGACAAGGAAGTCGTCCACAGTCGACATATCTAGAGAGATGAACAACCTGAGTGGCTGTCGTGTTGACTTGTAGATCTGACGCAGTCGATTGTAGGCAAGGATGAATTGTGTACGTTGGACGTTGTAACTCAGCTAAAGCTATCCAAATTTAATACTTGATATGATTCGTAGGCTTGACCCAGAAGTTGATAGGTGAGGATAATGTGGTGTTGATTACCACAATCTTCTTAAATTTAACTTGAGGTGCCTAACAATAATAAGGCCTGATTAGCTGTAGTCTTCTTAACAGGACCAGGGATGCCGAGTAATAAGGCGGTTCTGATAACCACAGACTTCTTACTTGACAGGAGGTCTAGCGCTGTTGATAGTCGAGTGTCAGGTAAACCAATAAATAGTTTACTGCCACCAAGTGGTCAACTGATATGACGATACTTATAAGGACATCCGTTTCAGTAGAAACAGGATACTCGTTCGCCTAGGTTGAACAAAATTCAAGAAGACACTCTGAAAGGATTTTAATTATATTATGAGGAGCTGTCCCAATGACAGTCCGCATGATGTTTTGATGTGAAGAACAGGGCACAGCGAGTGCTCTGCGATATCCCAAGGTTATCACTGGATTCGATTAGAGGCGGAATTACGTTAGATGACAGGCATCGTCTTTCATTCTTGTACGTTGGGTAATGACGATGGCGCTGGAGTGCAGCTAAAATTGCATTTGATCGGTAGCTACCTGTCACCATGAAAAATTTTCCATGTGTTAATTTATCTTGAACTATTTGACTATCAGAACCAGCTTAACACAAGCTCGCTGCATGGACACGTTTAATAAATAAACGGTCAACAATACATGCGTTTCATCACTTAGTCGGTGTTAGTATTAGTATGTTAAACTAAACATAAACCAAACACCGGATGAAATGATATGCAAAGTGACATAGAAACAGAGAACTAAGTATTATATAGACGTTTTTTTAGAACATGCTTAGAAACGTCAACTACAAAATGCTCAGCCTTAGTATTAACAGTAATGCACATGCGATTTATGGGTTCGTACATGCAGGAGTTGGACATTGCGGAGTTAACATGTAACATAGGTAGTCTTCTCAAATTGTGTCCACTATCGCGGAAAGAGATTTTACTAAGTAACAGCGGAGAATCAACATTCGCGTTTATTAGTTGATGCACAAACGTTACATCGGCAACCATACGACGTTTTTGAAGCGAGTGCATATTCAAAAGCTTCAAGCGATCCGCATAAGGTGGAAGAATTAATGAATTATTCCAGGGTAGGTGTCTGAGAGCAAATCGTAAAAAGTTTCTCTGGACAGACTCAATACGGTCGATGTGTGTACCGTAAAATGGAGACCAGACCTGGCTAGCGTATTCAAGAAGTGGTCTCACAAAGCAGGTGTACAAACGCAATGTTATTGTAGGATTCGAAAACTCTCGGGACCAACGTTTTATAAAACTCAGCATAGAACTACTCTTTGATACCATATAGTTTATATGGGAGATAAAATTCAATCTGTGGTCACATTTGACACCCAAGTCACAGACAGAGTCCACACGACGAATCGAGGAATCAGAGAACTCATAACCATAAGTGATTGGTGTCTGATTCCTATGGAAAGTCATAACCTCACATTTGTCGATATTGAGTACCAAATTATTGCTCTCGCACCAAATGTAAAATTTTTGAAGGTCACCCTGTACCAGTTCACAATCGTGAACAGATTTAATCTGAGCGAAAAGCTTAACATCGTCAGCATAAATCAAGACCTTACAGTACTTCACCACAGAGACAATGACGTCAATAGACAGAATAAAGTACAACGGGCCCAAGTGACTCCCTTGAGGTACGCCACACGAAGCCTTCAAGACTCTAGAGATGGAATGGCGGAATAAGATTTGATATGTTCTGTTATCTAAATAAGACTCTGTCCATTTTAGAAATGTTGGGGGAAGCCCATACTTTTCCATTTGAAAGAGTATCACGGAGTGAGATGACTTGTCGAAGGCTTTACTAAAGTCTGTATAAATACAATCCGTCTGGTAGCCTTTTGCAAACCCGCGAATGGTATCCGAGACAAATTCCAACAAATTAGTGGTTGTAGATCTGCCCGAAATAAACCCATGTTGGTTTGAAGAGAGCAAATTCTTACATGAAACTGATAGCTGAGAGTAAATAATAGATTCGAATAATTTGGGCATACAGGATAATTTTGCAATAGGCCTATAGTTAGAGATTTCACTTTTACTACCTTTTTTGTGAATAGGTATGATGAAAGACTTTTTCCATAGCTGAGGGAAACAACCACTATCGAGCGATTTTTGAAATATTATTTTAAGCGGCGCTGCCAGGGCAAGGCAGCACGACTTAAAGAAGGCTGGAGGGATCCCAGCAGGACCCGTTGTAAAGTCATTTGAAAGCGCATTAATCCACACGCTGGTGGTATATATCTAAGCGAGATTCACTGAAAAGGAACTTTGGGTATCCTGTGGAAAAACTTCAATGTTATTAAAAAAAAGGATTCCCATGAACATTCCCCTCATACTTCGATTCACAGCCTATCTAACTACGGCTTCCTACGTCCAGCAAGGTATTACTAGCATGAATTTTTTGGAGAGTGCATTACCTGGTTTACATGGTGGATCGATAAGAGTGTGGAAATGGCCGAACCGACACAGACACGTCGACACAAAGTTCTTTTCGTCTATTGAGGTTTAGCCTATTGTCATTCCTTTCTTCTTTCCGTGAGAGCCTTAAGACTTAAACACAATTACGATGAACAGAGCATATAGATATATGTAGCGGCTGAAGTTTTCGTATACCCACACATTTGGTGCCTATTTCATAAAACTACATATTAGTCTAATACTAATTATTTCCAAGTTATTAGCTCCAATAAATTATGGCCTAATATTATAGTGATTCATAAAAATGTTTTTGAATACTAATAATTTCTTTGCGATTGTGCATGGGAATTATTGGTGCAGCATGATATTATGTATTAATTTAGACTTGCAGACTAATAATTATCAGTCTACGGCTGCGATAATAATTATTAGTCTCTCGATAGCAATTATTTGTTCCAAGCATAGCAAAATATTTGCATTAAATTTTTGCTGGTTTTGAATTCACATTCTAAACAGTTTAAAATTGTTAAGTGATAGCACTCAGAGAAGAAACTTGCTTTTCATTAAAAATTACTCTTGCCTAATTCAAAAATTCGATTGAAAATGTGTTCAAACGAAGTGAAACTGAATTTACTTAATTTGTTAAAAAAACAAAGAAACATTAGTCTTATTTGGATTTTTTTCTAGTACAGTTTCAAATAATAATAAAAGTACTATTCCGTGGTACTGGCCTCCGCTCCGTACCCAGTGAAGGGCTGTAAGTAGTCTTTGATTTGATGATAAGCCACAGTTTCAAATTATTGCAGTGTCAATATAGGGCCTGATTCGTCGCAACAAATATTCACTATCGATATACGAAATTTTTCATTGAATTCGTATCTTGTAGTTAGTCCATATCAACTGGTGCCAATACTTTTTTTGAAAAGAAAAAATTAATAGCAGGCAAAGACCAACTGTTAAACATTATCAACAAAGTCTTTAGAGCTAAGCGGTAAGCCGCATTTATCATTTTAGTACACCAATGAACAATTATTTCCTCATCCGCTTCTGTGAGAACAGTTGACGGTCCCGATTTTACAATACTTTCTGGTAGTTTCCCTGCAAGTTTTTTTTTAAGCTTAGATCTGGGAATTTTTCTGATTTTTCTTATAGATACTTCTGCTCTTTACTTTTCTGAATCAACATCTGTAGGTCTTCCTCCTCTGTATAGCGTCTCTTCGATGTATGTGATATTTTTAAGCTAGATGATAAAACGTCTTAATAACAATTAACACTTTAAAATGAATTTTAGGGCCGGCTATGAATAAAATTTTACTGAAAATTATTATTTAAATACAGGCAGGCCAGCCAGAATTTCTTTAAATTAATAAAAAAATAAAAAGGACTAATTTTACCTAATATTAGAATATATACTATTTGATAATTGCAAGACGAACAAATAAAAGCCCAAGTCTTTAAAACAAATTATTACTTACCTGTTTGCCATACTTACTGCCACAGATCACTGAGTATTTAACATACAGATTTTTCCTACCATAGCAGCATGTGGATGAAACCATTTTTTGTACATATATGTAGTATAGGAAAGGTTTCGATCGACGCAAACCAAACAAGAAATAAGTTCTTATACGGTAAACATAATCGTCATAGGACTATTTTTATGAGTGTGACCGGGAATAGGCTACTTTTCCCTATTAGGGTGAGCAGTAAGTGTCAGTTTTTTAGGATATTCCACTGCTATGTACTCGTATAACATGGACTGCTTGCACTATTTCTAAAGTTTTCTCTTTTTGGTTTAAACAGACTGAAATTCTAATAATCAGTTTTGTACGAAATCCATCACATTCGATTTGGGAATGAATAATATAGAATAGAAATAGATGGCAGTGCAATATTTGTAATTCTTTCTCTGTTCCCCATACAATCCAATACAATTCAATACAAAAATATTTTATTGAAAGACCCTGGCCGAGGCCACGTCCTTAAAACGGTGGGTACATAGATCTACAGTAGTTTTTTTATATTAAATATAAGCATAAACTCTAGCAAACAATAAATATAAAGTAAATAGTGTAACACTTAAAGTGACTGAGCACAAGTACTAAAGAAGTAAGAACAGCACTTTTTTTTTTCACAATACGAAAAACTTAAACCTAGAAGTTAAATCGGGTAACTCAATCAGGTACCTTAATATTATTCAAAGTAATTCATAGTAAGTCAAAAAGAAATCAAACTATCCAGTCATAAGAGATATTAAAACTACAACACCATCCATATTGAATACTCAACTCTCAATAAAGTCAGGCAACAGTACAATTATTAGTAAATCAGCCTTGATATTCACAGGATCGAATGAGGACGTTCGAATAATCACAGCCGATAACGCCACAAAACCTCGAACTTTGCAACCATAAAAACACTAAGAAAGTTTTTAATACTGTGGAAATACCATCACAGTAGGACCACCCCTAAAAGGATCACGGTAGCACACATCAGCACAAGCAAGACCAAGAGGAAGGGAAAGAGCTCAATAATCTAACGCAACCCAGTCTCACTCAAATTTTGAAGAAGCCTTTCGTTGAATGAGCTCATGGAAGCAGATTCCCTAATCTCCCTAGGGAGAGAGTACCAGATGACTGCACCCTTAGAAAAGACCGTTCTTCAGCCCCACTGAGTTCGCGTTCGACGGAGAATGATCCTCGATCTATCCCTAGTACTCCAATCAAACTTTTCGCCAATGTAAGGAGGCATCAAACCAAGTTTGGCACGAAAAATAAAACGGAGAGTTCTGAACTCAAGAAACTTAGATAATGTGCAAGATAGAAACTCCTCCGCTAGAGCAGACACATGCGCCCGCCTATTCAGACGATAAACATATCTCACACAAGCATTAAGCGCACGAGACAATTTCAAGATTGCAAGGGCAGGCAAGGGGTAGACAGCAGCATCCGCATACAGAAAATGGGGAAGATGCAATGCTCGCACCAGACCAGCCCGGATACCCTCAGGGAGAAAGACCGATAGAGCATAGAGCCTCCGAAGACCAAAATATACTCGCGAGCAAATACGGTTAACATGGGGACCCCAGGCGAGTCTCTGGTCCATCAATAGCTGAAGAGACAGCACTATGCCTACTAGTATAGATTATTGCTTGCATCTTCGAAGGATTCAGATCAAGTCCATTAGCAATTCACCAATTAGAAACCCTGGAGAGAATCACATTGATGTCAAATATCAGAGAAGGAAGGCCGTTCCTTCGAGCTCCGGCGTAGATTTGTATATCATCAGCATAAAAATGAAAATGAGCACCATGTAACTCCCGAGTTATATCATTGATGAAGAGCGTGAACAAGAGCGGAGCCCATACCGCCCCTTACGGCACTCCTGATAAAACCAACTTAGAAGAGGACATTGTTCCATTGGATACCACAGTCTGTGTTCTTTGATTTAAATAATAAGATATTAACCCACATGCAGAAGACGAGAAACTAAATTGATTTCGCAGCTTATCAACCAGAAGCACATGCGGGACTGCTTTTTTAAAATCAAGGAGAATATGAATGACGTCATTCCCTGAATCGCAAAGCGAACGAATATATGAGGCTACCGACGTAACAGCAGTAAAAGTGGAGTGCTTATTCCTGAAGCCAGACTGAAACTTTGAGAGAAAATTATTAATGCTAACGTACTCCGCAATTTGGTCAGTCATCAATTACTCATACGTTACGTTCTTTTAGGGTTGGGCAAAAATTGCTTAATTTTATTACCTTAAAAATCGAATTTAAGGAATATATCCTGTTGAAAGGAGAAAAGCTTTCAACAAAATAAATAATTTCGAATGTATTGAGAATTTGTTGAACTTGTAATCTATGAATATTAAAATGAAAATGAAACTTGAAATTAAGATAATTGTCGCACCCTGACAAGAAAATTGTCTCACATGAAATAGAAAATGAAGCTTTCCATGCTATATAATGTCAGTCGATGGTATTGGTTATTCAATGTCCTCCAAGGCATCCTTCTTCGAAGTGTGTGGCCAATAAAGTACCAGTTTCTTTTTATATACGTCAATCCTGTTTAAAAGTTATTACTGTTTTTTTTTGGTTTTTTTCTTTGCCAAATGGTTTGTTTTGCTGTCAATTTCAGGTCATTGATCAATCTATGTAAGTATATCTAAGCTAATAAACAGTTCCGAAATCCTCGAGAAATACTTCCCAAGCCATGTAACAAAAATCTATATGTGTATGTGCTAGTACGGTTCTCTAAAATGTTTTAAATTGATTCTTATGGAAAAGTGACTAGACATTGATTTTTATATACCATAAAGTCTAAGCTACTTCCACACAGAAATAGTCTTCCAGTAATTTTAAGCTTGGCTCCTTTGCTTAAAAATATAATAAAATAGTTTTGATTTAAAAGTAATCTTACCATTTTACGCTCAATTACTCTCAATTGGGTAATGGTTGCAATAGTGTATGTATGTGCGGCCGTAGTCCGAATCTGTAACTGTAGGCAGATGGATTCGAATTCATCGGACCACGGCACATTCGCATATGCAATTATTACTCAGTTGAGAGTTTTTGTTTGGAGAATCGTAGCCATTTGATTAATATACATTTTTTGTAAATAATTTTGTTAAGAAAGATATAAAAATTTGATTACGGTTGGGAAGATAAGAAAGTAAACTTAAGATTATCAGAAGACAATTTTTCTGTATTAGGGCGCAGGAGCTAATCAAAGCAAACTTTTGTCAGTTTTACATAAGAACACTAGAAATATTTTAAAATATTAGGACTTTTACATGAATACTTGAGTACTTGACTTGAAATCCACTTGAAAATCAAGTAGGGGTTTTCAGTTGAATTAATTCCAATTACTTGACTTGAAATTTTGATTACTTGATCTCTACTTGAAGTATAGTTCAAGTATTCATGTAAACGTACTGTATGTTAGGGCTCTCATGGAGTAGTGAGGGAGTCTGTTTTAAGGCTTGGGAAGTATTTCTCGGAGGTTTTGTATAAACACCAAACAAGAAACAATCATACATGCAATAGTGTTTGAAACAAATGTAAGAATTTTCATTCCATCAAAATATAAGCTAAACCACAAGAGAGGTCATACATACAGCTGAATTTGTACCTAAAATATGATGTAGCTTTAAAAAACGATCCGAATCCTCTGGTTCGCGCTATTTCTATCACAATATCACAATTGTAATTATTTGCTACTGTAATGTTTTCAAATACGAGTGGCATCTATACGTGAAAAATGAAATAAATATCTTCGCACCACTTGTTTAAATTTCGATAGCGCCTAAACTTTGAATGCCTAAATAATTCGTTTTAAATGGCAATCCTGTCATAGTAAGAAGCAAGTTGAATGTCAGAAGAAACAAATATAGAAGAATCAGCTGTTCTTACATTAAAGTTATTGTTTTGTAGTGGATAGCGATAGTGAAGTGCTTGCCCAGAAACATTTTCGAAAGATTTATACAATGTCAATGGAGGCAACAGGAGATCAATTAATTCTGGCTACCGGAGGCTATGATCACACAATTAAATTATGGCAGGCACATACTGGGAACTGTATCAGAACAATGCAGCACGATGATTCGGTAAAATAATTTTATTTGACTCATTTCGATGGGAAATTATCGTTAGAATTTAACCATTCTTAGCAAGTGAATGCATTGGATCGTACTCCTGATAAGACAATGCTAGCGGCTGGAGGTTATCAGTGCATCAGGCTTTATGACATGGCCTCAAATTCGACAAGTCCAATTATAAATTTTGAAGGAGTGTCTAAGAATGTTACACGGCTGGGATTTCAGGTATGTTCTTCTAGATGGCTTTAGCATTTTCAAGTCTTCTACCAACCGTCAATTCTAGGAAGATGGAAAATGGATGTTTACTGCTGGTGAAGATTGCCGAGTTAGAATATGGGACATGAGTTCTGCAAGTCCCCAGTGTAAAAGAATGTTTGATTGTTTGACGCCAATCAATGGAGTGTGCCTTCATCCGAATCAAGTCGAAATGGCTATTGGGTCTCAAGGTGGAGGAGTTTACTTATGGGATGTTAAATCAGATTTACACGAGCAATTAATACCAGAGGTAGATGCATCTGTTCAAGATATAGCAATAAGTCCTGACGGTATGTACATGGCTGCAGTAAACAACAAGGGTAACTGCTATATTTGGACTTTAGCAAGCTCTGGAAATCAACATTTGAGTACATTACAACCTAAGTTAAAAATTGCCGCACACAAACGTTATGTCTTAAGATGCAAATTTAGTCCAGACTCTAGTTTACTCGTCACCACATCAGGTGACGCCTCAGCCAGAATTTGGAAAACTACTGATTTCAGTTTGTGGAGAGAGTTAAAAGTTGATAATAACCGGTGGGTTTGGGATGCTGCATTCAGTGCAGATTCAAAGTATTTATTCACAGCATCTTCAGATGGAGTGGCCCGTCTATGGAAACTTGACACCAAAGAAATTGAACGCGAATATATTGGACATCAGAAGGCGATTACAGCATTGTCATTTAAAGATGAAATTGTTTCATGAGAATTTGTATACAGAAGAGCCTTATATCAATGATTGGATTGTCGGTCTTAAGTTGCTTTGTAGCGTTAAATTTTTTATATCTCGACCAAAATCTAGTTATAATAAATACATTGCCTGTACGATCTGAAATGCTCTGAAGCTGCTTAAACACGTGAATGCAATCAATTGATATTTGGCTCATATTTCTAATAAGGAAAATTAGTTGTAAGATTAGCGATAAGTCAGTGAAATACAAGAAAAACGGAAATCGTTTTTAATTTTATTCTGTTTTTCAGAAGCCCTATTTTACATTTGATGTTTTCGTAAGAGTCTAACATGGTGGACACCCAAAATGTTGTCAGTAAGCTGTTAGTCTTAGTCATAAGAATTGTCCGTTATGATTACACCTCGTTGTTATCAACATAGTTGAACTGAAGAGAGAACCAGCTACAAAGTTGAAAAACTTCACTAATGCTCCTACATCTTTTTCTTGTTTTACTTTTACTTTAGTTCGAGGTTGATGCTACTCACCTTAAGGAGCTAAAAAGTCGGAATGTTCAGCCAACCAGATGCTTAGCACTCGAAGATAGAGTATCTGATCATCAGCTTAAGGCATAGTCTGTATAATTATTTTAATTACGGAAGGTAATATCCTCGATATCATGATCAGCTTACGGAAACAGTTTGATTGAATTCTCCTCATGACTATTATTGAGCGTAGTTTGACAGCGTTGCGGTTATCTAATTCCAATTAAACTGTCTGTGTCCTTAATTAATATACAATATCTAAGGTATGACTTAATCCGTGGTACAGTAAGAGATTCCTGAATGGCTTCGTTAAAAAAAGCCATAAAAGGTGTAGGAAAGCGGATAAGGTAAATTTTTGAAGATAATTGAATGCTCTGAAGTGCTCACTACCTTATAATGAACCGTCTACAGTTGTCTGCAATACACGTGCTGTAATTGTGATATTACATTGTCTTCTCTATTGTATGTATTTTATGTCCAGCACCTCTAAGGTTTTTATTGCGAAGAAAGTCAAGATGTTGGCCTAAAATCCTTTACATCTTGTGTTGTAACTGCAGCCTTTTGACATAAATATTACATTACAAGTCCATTTAGAAGATGGAATGGATTTATTACTATTCCCCTATTAAAAAAAAACACCTTTTTGTGTTTTATCTTGGAACGATAAATAGCATATTTGCGTAATTATCCTACGAGATTCCTGCGAATTGGTGTTCTCTGAATTTTCTGCTCGCTATGTTTTTCAAAATAACATTGAATTTATTTTGGGGAGATGAGTGCAATAATGTCAGGCGCATGGGTCGTCTAAGGTTTTTTAGGTAGATAATACTCGGCTCTAAAATTTATTCTTGTAATTGAAGGGTCAATATCAATCATGGAGGGCGGTGGAGTTTTGAAAATTATAAAAATTAAAATGTCCATAGCAGATATGCTTGCATTACATTTGGAAGATCAAAGAGTGGTTGGAAGCTAATTTTCTGCCAATTCGATCAAAAGATTAACAAGATATAGTGATCCCAGAGACACAGGTACTGAGACTGTGTGTTTTACTTTTTTCAGTCATAAATAACATTATTCCTTTTAAAAAGAGAAGTGAGTAGTTTCGAAAATTAATTTCGAACGGAAATTTCATAGCTTTTTGGCGATCTTATGTGTGAAAATAACGCAACTGCAAATTATTATCTTCTAAACATTTTATGCGGATAATAAGGAGGAATATAATATAACATCGCAAGAATTTAATTTTTCCGCTCTTTCCTGCCATGCATTAGAGTTCTTGTGCACTAACAAGCTTTCCTTTTAATACATCATAACTTTATTTAGTTCATCAATTGGAATTTTCTAGTATGTAAGTGGCTAGTTACAATTTATTAGTGATAATTACTATATGTATTTACTATTTCTAAAATAAAATCGCTGCTCGATGATTTCACTCCCACTCACCGCAAAATTGAAGATGAGTGAAGTGAGTGAGTGAATATATTAGCAGAATCAAATTTGCAGAATAGTGGCTCACTTAATTAACCTAAATCTCGGTACTGATTACACCGGTCCAAGTAGGGGAAAACCACAGACATGGCTATGAGGTCAGCCCTTTCACTCCCATGATCCCCTTGTGAAAATTATACCGTCAGCAGATAGCAGTTTTGACAAATGTAGACAGGCGATAAAAATTTAATCGGTATGTGCGAAATCAGGATAAAGATTCCTGCCTGACGACAGATTTTAATTTTGAAACCACCGATTGATAATTTGTTTACTGTTATGACACTGCCGTAAAGATCAACGATTGACTCCATTGCTTTAGTATCATTCATACCCTGATCAAAAAAGTAACATACATCGTCTGATATGCACATTGTCAACAGCAACGGGCTATTTCGGGGCTTAACAGAAAATATAATTTTGTCCTAAAAACTAGATGTTAATGGAAACTAAAAGTGAATAAATCTCAAAAAGAGGCTCTTTTATACTGCAACATACCAGCGTACTGTCCCCAAATTCAAGTATAAAAAATAATGGATTTCTTTTCAGTCTCCTATTATAACTGCACCTTTGAATGTTCGAGTTGGATGTGCATAAAACCTATTGCATTTATTTGAGTGCTAAAAGGCTATGCGCCAGAAAAATTAAGAGAATTTGTTTAAGAAAAACAATCACCCGCAAAACTCTTTGCCGATTTAACTACAAATGTGAAATCATATGGCATAAAATAAGGAAGCATTATCCGCAACGCAAAATGGTATTACGAAACACGATACCATTAAAATTAATAAAATAAATCCTACGGGCTATATACACACAATTTACAATTGATTTGAGCCATGTTATATTCGATGATGTGATCCCAGTTGAGTACAACACTAAGCTTATCAGTAATATAAATCTTATTTGTCGAGAAGGAAAATACATATAGCAAACTAACCCTTTCTTTACAAAGACAGCACAATATTTGCTCGATTGCCTAATTAACGCTTATCGATTAATAAAGTTTATTAAGTTCCCTAATAAAGTAGCAGGTATAAAATCAAAACACTCCTTTACATTCAATCATTTCAAAATGTTTCATTTTCGCCTACCAATCCTAATCACTCTTACATCGATTGTTACGTTCGCATTTAGTTTGGACTTTAAAGCAATTGGTCAAATTGTGAAAAACATAACTGTCCTACATAATCTCAATACAGTCGTTATATTTAAAAGTGAAAATTTTAATAAAGACGTCGAATTGTGCGAATTTAATTTACTTCTTAATTCTGAAATTGATGTTGCAATTATTTCGTTCTCAATTGAACATAACGGTGGATTGGGATCAAGTGTCAGCAAGTGGAAGATTTTATCGCTGATATTTATTGATGTTCGATATGATTCTATCAAAGAGAAAGCAAATCTATCTTTAATGGGAATGCGATTGTCGAAAATAATATTTATCCTTCGATACAAAAATGTTCAATTAAAAGATCTCAAAAGACTTTTCGATTGGTGCTGGCAGCATAATATGTTAGACGCTATTGCAATATTTGAAGACAACGAGCTGAAAGGAGGAATGCAGATTTTTATATACAATCCTTTTCCACAAATGGTTATATACAACAAGACTGGTCAAGGAGCAGAATTTTTTTTTCCAAATAAATTGAAAAATTTAAACGGCTATACATTCCGATCACCAGTCAAAGTAGATTTACCACGGGTTTTTAAAATTCATAATACTTCTGGACAAGAATTTATAACTGGAACGGCTGGTCGTATTCTCCTAGAATTCATCAAAAAATTGAATGGAACTTTCAAAGAAATAATTCTTCCAGGATCTACAAAATATCTCACAATAGAAGCAATTTTGAACCTAGTATTTTTGAAAAAGATACAAATCAGTATACATCCATATGGTCATTTTAACAAGACCCTATCCAGTGCCAGTTATCCACTTGCAATATTAAATTGGTGTCTTATGGTGCCCGTAAGAAGTGAGATACCATCGTTTATGTATGTAGCATTTCCTTTCACAACTATAGTCTGGCTTACTTTAGTAAGTGGAATATTTCTCATAACGATTGCACAGTACTTGGCTACTACATTCAGAAGTCACAAACGAATTTCATTGGGTAAAGCTTTTAGTGATAGCATTCGAGCAATTTTGTACATAACATTTCCAGAAATAAGTTTGAAATTCAAATGGCAATACATTGTGATTTGTGAGTTAGCTTTATTGCTAGGATTTTTGCTAACAAATATATACCTCGCATCTCTTACCAGTTTCTTTGCCAAGACCGTTTATGGTAAGCAAATCGATACTGTAGATGACTTAATTAAGTCTAAATTAAAAATAATGTTGGAGAAAATGGAAAAGAATACTCTTATAAGTTTACCAAATTTTCCGAAGGAACTGATCGATATTCTTTTGCCAGTAGATGCAGACACCTTAGGAAAGCATAGAGAAAAATTGAATACTTCATATTGTTATCCTGTAGCCTCTGAGAGATGGAAGTATCTAATCCGCCAGGAACAATATATGCGAAAACATTCTTTTCGTTTATCGAATATTTGTTTTGGAAATTTTCTGCTGTCATATCCAATGCAATTGGATTCACCATTTATGGCACCGTTAAAGGCATTCATCATAACAATTCGTCAATTTGGAGTATATAATAAGTGGGAGGCGAGAGCTTTTAAGGAGGGTGTTGAAGCTGGTCTAATGAAAATTATATCCGAACCGGAACGTCCAAGTCAACCAATAACTATTCGTCATTTCTCACTTATTTGGTGTATTCTAGGAATTGGATATTTTCTTAGTTTCTGTTGTTTTATTGGAGAGAAAATTTTACACAATCGTGTTTTACATAAAAAGTCAAAGATATTAGAACAAATTTATAAATATTTTGAAAAATAAATGAAGCACTAAAACTAAATAATTTCGAATAAATGTGTGATATATACCTATATATTTCTTTAAGTTTAACTGTAAATTTATTTTTGCAACAATTTCTTGTGAACCTGTTTAAGCAAATTTTTTGGCATTTTAAATTGTTAATTTAAACTTTATAATAAAATTTGCTATATGTAGATCGTCTTGAGCTATAATTTTCTGAATTTTAAGCTGCAATACTACTGACAGGGAAGCTTGCATCATCATTCTACGATGTACCCTAACCTTATGCAATGTCATTATCCTAACTTATTTTAAAGTTTCTACAAGTCTTGTATTCTATGCTTTTCTGCATGATAATTCGTAAGGTATTCATATAATACAGGCGAGAGTTCCCATGTTTAAATCCAGCCTATTGTTGAGTGACTGAAGACTGAGTTTAATTCATTCTAAGATTCACTCGTGTCGAATCAGGGGTCTGATTGTGATATTTTGTCGTATGTAAATAACAAAATATACTACAAAGTGGAATACACTTTTCTTGTAATTCTTGTGTTTTTATTCAGCACAGCAAGTCTGACATGACTTAGAATGAACTGAAAATGACAATTTGCATTACAAATGAAAAAAGTTATTTTAAGTAGGTGTTAGATATTCACTTACCATGGTTCAAACTTTTTGCAACAACCTCGAGAGCAGTTGAAAAATTCATCACATTTTTTGTCGTGTATTATTCCGACATTTATTCCCTGCGAATTCATTTTAGTTCATTTATTTTTCAAAATTGAGGTGGAATGCAAAATATATTTCAAAAATACACCATATACGATTGTTTTAAAATACACATGTTATACTGGATACAGTATACAGAAATCTTCGTTCTTGGATGGCTACAAGAACGAAGATTCCTTCCTCCATGCTTTCTGGATTGGTTACCTTACATGGCCAATTCTCAAGCGTTACGAAAGGATATAATAAAATCAATGATTGCTTCTGTTCTCCAAGCATCTATCTACCTTATTTATGTCAATTCCTGCTCTTTGAATGGCACTTTGATTCACTCTAGGAAGTTATAGGACTAATGCACTATCATTATGCAGTTCAGGGAACCCTTCTCCCTTCCTCGAACAGCATTATGACTTGAATCCACTTTCAGCTACTTGGATTTGTTGTTTTTTATTCCTGGAGCTTTCCATTTGTCACTACACGGTAGCTATTAATTTTTGGCATGTCTGACAGCTCGAATGAAATATTTAACTTTCCTAAATAAGCGTTATGAAATTCTTGTAGTTGTAGATTGCTTTTAGAATTTATACAGTTTTGCCAACTTTCAGTTTATTTTATCCCAAGCTCGTTCAAACTCCACTTGTGTTCTCTGTTGCCATCTTTGAAAACATGTGCTGATTTACGTACATAATGTGCCAAAAACCAGGGGTCAAGAACTGATGTTTTGGGTAAAACACAAATTTGTTCTGATAAGTACCTACTAACGAAGTTCGATTGCAGTATTCAGTTAAAGCCTAAGAGTGTAAGGCTGCATCAAAGGTTGCGGATCGCTTGATGAAGTCGACTAAAGCTCCTTTGGGTGATCCCGAACTTTCAATGTCGGGACAGAACCGTCAAACTCCCAGGCCAAAGCAGCTGAAATAAATTCAGAAGTTCTAAACTATGAACATGCAACTGCAAAATTAGCATATTTTTTACAGGGCTGATGCAGGTCAAGGCAAGAACTCAATTAGTAATTGATTATAATTGGAAAAAAAGCTCACAGAAGTAATTCAGTTCGAAGTACAAGGTATTGGAAAAGGACAAAATTCTACCTATGGGTTATAGCCCTGTGATGAGGAGACGACATATTTGGATAAAATACAAATCATCTATAGATAAAATTTTTTAATAACTTTTCTTTTTAACAAATACATAAAGCAAACGCATGATTCGTCGCTTTTTGAGTGCACAAAAAAGCTTAACTAAAATAAGGAATATTCTTCGCAACAATCGACTCTTTTATCGGATCTGGATCATTTCCCAAGGTATATCCTAAAATAAATGTGATGTCAACAGGATTCTTTGTAGGATTGTATAGTAATAAGATTTGTTTAATAGAACATGTTGGTAGGTAAGGTGGTTCCACGCCAGGAAGACTTATACCTGTGGGCGAAAGTGTTCTCAATTTACATGGCTGAAATAGAACACATGACACGCAATTAATTTAACACTTCCTACAACATTTAATAGAATATCATACCTTTCGAACACTTGCAATCAATTGATAATTCTCCACGGACATACAGCTTTGATTAACTGCAGAAATAACAATAACAGAAACGTCAACACTTGGTTGATTTAATGTGTAGTATAGAATGATTTCAAGATCTTGGTTATCTCCTATCTTTTGATACTCTTTAGCATATTGGATATCTGTTAATTCTAAATGAATTTCCGACAAATGCTTGAAAGCCTCTTTTGGTTGCTTGTCGCTCAAACTTATACTTTCCGAATTTTCTTTTTCTGTAAGATTAGTCTGTTTCAGAGTTGCAGGTGATTCTTTTAAATTCACCAATAAATTATTAGATTCTGATGGCATTTCAAGACAATCATTTAATAAGTCTTTCGTTCCTTCGATTTTTGGACATTCAGTTTGAGCTTCATCTATTAATTTGTCAAAACTAGTGAGTACGTCGAGATTAACGGCAGTCACAGGAGATTGTTTGTCTACATTTTCTTCTTTCCTATTGTCTGGTTTTTGTTTAGCTAGATCATTCAATGAAATCTTCACAGGTTCTCTGAAATATTTATGTAGTTTTTTATTATAATTTATAATTGAAATGCAACGGAAGATTTTTGTTTAAACTATGTTTCGTAAGTTTGGGACATTGACATTTGTACTACGTAAGATCCCAACACCAAGAACAAAACTATTCCTATAACTAGATATCCTCCTATTAAAAACAAAATTAGAATGCATATTTGTGAAATGGGATAGCTTACAACATGAGGAAAATCAGTCGACACCATGTATAAACGTAATGTTAAAGGAGTATCAACTCCATAAATGGTACATTGGTGCTCTATAGTTTCCCAATGAAGATAGGTATATGCCTTATTGGAGCAACAGAAAAAAAAATTACTACTCATGGATATCCTGGTTCGAATCATACTTCTTCAAAAATGTACTATGTCACGTTCCTGCACGCTTAGATTTTGTTATCTTGCACTTATAAGCTCAAGGAGATATAGTTTTAACAACTTTGAACGACCTTATATATTTAGGTGCTAGCTTCGATTGTAATGCTTGGCAGCATCCGATAGCACGTAATTTTTTTCCAAGCCACATCATTTATAAGATACTTCTGATTACTTCTTCGAAAGTTCTAACGAAGGTTCATCACTTCAATCGCCTTTGGTAGTTTTTTTTTAACATTCCATCACGCGTTTCAAATTGAATATCTCCTAAAAAAAAGTACTTCGTGCTACATACATAAATCTTATATTCCGTCCTCCGATACATACATATGCTCCAAGCATTGACTTAGTTTCCTGATTTGTTCGTTCCGAGACATTTACTTGGAATTGCGAAAACATTGTATAGCTTGTAGCAGAGCTGTAGTCTGTGGAAAGTTTTTTTAATTGTCTACTCCTGAATTGGGTTTCCTTCCCACAACGAAAGTTTTGGCATGCCAAAAATCAAAAATACATATGTATAACTAGACAAAACTAAAAAAACAAAAAACAAAATTCCAAAATCCTAAGCTCTCTTTTCATGCAATTATTGTTAACAAAAAAAATTAATTCAGTAAGAAACATAAAAAAAAAACAGTAATTAATTCTGACAATACAGCGCGCAAATAAAAATAATGTAGGTGCACAGTACTTAACTTTCACCAAACAAATGTTTAAAACATCCTCGCCCGAACTCCTGTCTCCCTTTTTCCTCCTACTGATAGCCCTTACTGACTCTACTAAAATTGACTTTATTTTTTTCTGTCTTCAGCGTTTCTACCCTTCAATAGCTTTCTTTTCACAACACTTTCAATTAATTTATTTTTTTTTGCACTTTTAAATTGATGAATCTTGCGTTGTCTCCGAAGTGTCTACCTCAACTACCAAGGCCGCCATTCTTATAGATAAAGGTCTATTTTGGAGATTTCTAGTCCATATTTCAATGAGATTTCCTCATCGAAAGCACTTCTGGGGAAACGGTTATACATAATATTCTTTTTTTTTAATTATCTGTAGCCTTCGTGTACATACTTTCATTCCATGTCATCAGAAATATTTTCCTTAAGATGCAAGTGTGAAATTTTGGAGAAAAATCCTCTTCGTTGACAGGTTTCCAAGCCGATTAATTTCTCACAGGTGTATTTTTAGAGCTCAATTTATATCGAATCGTATTCTTTGTCATAAATAGTTCGGTTGGATAAATTAAAATCATCGGCTCGTGGAGTTTAGTGAAAAATAAATGCCTTTAAGTGTTCTTGGATGTTTCCGTGTCGTAGGAGCGAAAAAGTTGGGGCTTGGTAAATATATTTATTTTTATTATCGTTCCTAAAATAACATAGTAAGTAGTAGCTTTTTAAAATAAAGAAATAAAGATAAATAAAGAATAAAGAAAATATTAATACTAAAACGTTTATAGATACAATGATAAACAAATTAAATCCCAATCTATTCCTCGTCCAGAGAGGCAAGCAACATTTTAGCACAATCAACAATAAAAGATTTCAAGTTTATGTGTCATTAAAGCGTGAAACACAATTGGAGCGTTTCAAGCAGCATTATCGCCAGCTTTCTGCTAAACTCGACTGAAAAAGCCGAATTGAACACAATTGATGTTTTTGACATTTCCAGCTTTAACTTGCTTATGGTGAGAACTTTTATTCATATGACCTTAAAGAAAAATAGAAATGCATCCGATTTTCCAAAACTACGATAAATTCATGCTTCCTTGGATAGTTTTCGAGATGTACCAGTTATACGCAAAAATAATAGCCATCCACATATATGATATTTAACGTTAGCACAATTGGCAACATTAAAAATTCCCTAAGTTGGCAGTCATTGGGCTTGAAATTTGATCAAATCTCAAGCCAGCTTGAATCTGGCAAAAAAGCTAAAGCTCCAATTGTGTGCTTCTACATTGATTTACATAGTCAACAAATCTGAAGCTGGGTAAAACGCTCCAATTGTGTTTCACGCTTAAAACGAGTGCAGGAACTCAAATGTTTTCTGTCAAACTGCTTCTGTCCTCTGACGGATGCTCACACACAACGACGAACTTCTATCTAGGCAAACTAGTCAGTTGCCTAGGGGTACAACCTTGTAGGGTGGCCCGCCAGAGAACGAAATGTATACCGAAGCGGATTTACCAATAAACAGAACAAGGCGGCAAATTCTCAATTGAGAAGAAAATAACACCGAAGATGCACTATTCGGCAGGGACGAATTCAGAGTTACCATTTCAACGTCGTTATGGTCCGCTGAGGCTACACGAGGATAATATTTATCGGCCCTGGGGTTCTACATACAGTGGCGTGCAAAAGTTTCCGGCCAAACACATTATAGCTGTGTTCTTTTGGTTCCATGCAGTGCACTGTAGAACACAGGAGATTGCAAATTGAATTGACTTGTAGGGTGCATAGAAGTAGGAAATTTTTTGAAAGCATAGAGAGAATAATCTAGGTGCCATGACTTTAATTCTTACTAAACGTTAAACCTGTCAAATTTTGCCCCGAAGTTTATAAAGTTCTATTTTGACATTTTGCAAGGATTCAAGTCATGGCAATTTGATCACTTTCTCTATACTTTCGAAACCTTTTCTACTTCTATGCACCCTACAAGTCAATTCAATTCGTCATCGCCTGTGTTCTGCAGTGCACTGCACGGAACCAAAAGAACACAGCTTATATTTGCTATCTCCCACATATAATGATGAAAGTAATAATACTACTACCGATAAGACCAACAGTTTCCGGTCATGTAATTTCTCAACATTCTAGAAGAAATCAAACTTCACTTTTACCAATGGTGTCAATTATTCGGTAAATTTAATACCGATTTCCATTGATCAAGTTTTCTACCAGAAGTGTTACACCGAAAATGTTCCATTAACCTGCACTGCTAGAAAAAGTGTAAAAGTGTGTTACACCGAAAAACGCACACATCTACATGAGAAATGTCACAACTGAATATCGTTGAATATTACATATCAATCTTCAACTATTACTCTACCAAATTCATCCGCAATCTCGCCAAAATCTTTTAAATTACAATTTTTATAATTTGTATGTTATTCGTGGTTATTTTTTCAAGAAAATTTCATTATGACAAATTACACGGATATGAGCTACTTTTACATTCTCATCCATTGAACTCGTTTTTTACTGATTGTCGTGCACTTTTCTTAAAATATCAATGGAAATCGGCATAATTTGCATTGTACTTTCGAAAGTGTAAAGATGGTCGGAATATCTCAATTGATATACGCAACCGCATAATAAAACTGTCACAGGAAGGAAAGACATCAAGAGAAATTGCAGCTTTGTTTTTCATTGGAAAATGTACGGTGAATGACCTTATTGCTAAATATCGTACGAGATTTGGCATAGAGGATTAAAAAAGCTCAGGGAGGCCAAGGAAAACAACAATCCGAGTGGACCGAATAATCAAAAGGAAGTCAACAGCTGACGTGAAGAAAATGGCAGATGATATCGCTCATGAGCTGAAGATTGAAAACGTTGCTGAAATCAGTCGCAGTACTATCACGAGGCGACTGCATGATGAACGAAAGCAAATACGTGCGTCATCCAGTTGATAGTTGAAATGATACCAACAGGTTTGATTTATTAGAGAGAACTAGGACAGCCTTGATTTTTTGTAGATATTGCAGCTATTCAAGTTGTCAGATTGTCGTCTTGACACCCACGTGAACATAAAATCATGATTTTCTTCTTTAGATTTTGTCCCCATCAAGTTTCTAAACATATAAGACCACGTACAGCTTAACTCTTCTATACTCCACACAGCGACAGCAATCTACGAAGGTACTTAATATAATAAACATTTTGCATTTATGAACCTATTAACGGTATGTGCATTTCTATTAATAACAAGACTGAAAATTTTGACGTTGAAGTTTCTAAATATCCATTCCATTTTAATCCCCGGAATAGTATACAAGCCATGAAGTATATGACTAGTAAGTGTTGCATAGTCAACCAATTAGCCACCAGGGAAAATTGCATTGGTGCTCATTAAAATTAACTAAAATTCTATTTTACTACATATTCTGGAAATACGTTCAGAGGTCAAAGTTAAGTATTTTTCAACTCTTTTCTCCTCAACCTTCTAAATAAAGACGCACAACAGTATATAAAACTTATTTTTGTTTTGTTTTATGTTGCATGACATTTTATCCAGTGTCTAGTTTAAAACGCTAAAACTCATCGTTTAGTGAAATGTACAATTATAATATTACATATAACAAATTGTTGGCCGTTTATGTTTTGAACATATTAATGCTGTGAGCTTGTGTTAAGCTAGTTCTAATACTCATTATTAATCCCTCGTGGGATATAAGGTACCATAACTATTCATCAGATCCTGTTTCGTACGAAAAATCATATTTTCCTCCTGGGTACCATTGCAATTTTAATATTATGACGTCGAATTATATGACCAATTCAATTCTTTTTATTATCTCTCGTCTATAACTCGATCAGTACAGAAAATATATATATAGGTTTCGGCGGATAAGACCTTACGCTCATGTAAATTTTGTCTTTTGCATATATGATATTATAAATAAATATTAAGAATTGGTGCATACGTACTTATTAAAGTTGCCAATTATTTCTCCATTTTTGACATTTGCTTTAAGCAAATCTTCACTAATTTTATCTAGCTCTCGTAAACGGGGATCAACAAGTTTCTGCATGGCTGGTTCATCTGAAAACATCACAATATCATAAATATACAATTATGTCATACAGAGAAAAAAAATTTAAATAATCTTCTCACCTTTAGCTTCAGTATCAGATATCAGTGGAGTTGGTTCTAAAAGTTCTGAACTATTAAATATCTTGAACTGATTATTCTTTTGCTCAGAATTTGTAAAAATGTCAGTCAATTCGCCCAAAGGATCCGTAATTCCAGTAGATGTAGAACTAGGAAGTTGACTTGGTTCACCTAAAAATTCTGATAACAAATCATCTGAGTTAGTTGCCGTTTCTGATGATGACGATTTATCTACAGTAGCTGGTACAGAATTTTCGGAAATTATTAAATCACATTTGTCAATTATAGTCAATAGTCTATCGTTGATTTCGATTGCTTGAGCTAGAAATAAAGTGTTATTAAGTGTCGTTTTAGAATCATCAATATTTTGATGGAAATTGATTTATATTGAAAAACAATGTTATATTTTGAAGTACAGGATAGTAACCATTAAGAAATTGAACCAATCAACACAACTGAACTAAAAAAAAATTTTCACTATTGAGACATAAATTAACATAAATTAAAATCAAAAAATTCTATTTCAATAACTACTGCTTATAAAAGCTCAGAGAGACAGGAAAGCTGGTTTGATTTTTAAATTTATCTGATGAAATGATTTCAGAATGTTTTGCTTCTCTCACATCTCCTCTAATCTCTGTTCTAGTGTTTAAGCACGACTTTTACTTTGTTATCGCATATACTATAGGAGTTGAATTTAGCAGAATCCTGTGACGATCTTTATTATATTGATTTGGTGAAGACGACTGCTTTGCATGACGAGAAGGAAGGTAGCTATTTTGTTGTGCATACACAGCTTTAAAGTGCTTTAATGGGCGAACAAAGTGATGTAGATCCACTTTGGCATACCTATTAAGTAGGTATTGAAAGGAATCAATCAGTTATGATTAATTCTCTGCGGTAATTTCAAAACTACCTTTTGTGCTTTCGATTCTTTACAACTAATTTGTTCCTACTACTATAAGGTATGGAAAACAACAGGATGGGGAAGGGGCGGAGTTCATGTTCATATCTATTTGTTTGGGAATTGATTAAGGATAGATTTCATGTTAGAAATCTAATATAAATAAAGGAAGAGATCAAAAATCAAGGTCACAGGCGGTTATCTAAGAAGAATAGGTAATATTTTATAGCCTCTATGGTTGTGGTCTATTCATCTGCGTTTTTAGAATTGAAATTTAGTTTAGATTTTTAAAGCCTAGACTACCTCGAAAGTAATAAAAAAAACTTTAAACAGTGTTTTTATTGAAATGATCTTTGGGCGCTGGGGCGTGGCTATGTTTGGTTGCAAAGAAATATGTACGGCGCAATCGAATGATTTAATTCCTTTTCCGTTCCAAACAACTTGTTTTAAACCATATTTAGGAAAATGTAATCAGTATATGTTCAAAAAATGGGTAATGAAAGCTAGATTTTGTTTTTATCCGAGTAGACACATTTTGTTGAAGGGGCAAATATTTTTAAATAAATTAGCATCACCTTGATCTACCGAATCACACAATAGGGAACTGAGTGGCAGAGTAAAAGTCTCAATTTTAGTGTCGGTAGCAGATTGAAAAATTTACTTCAGGGCCAATAGGCGAAAGATCACATGTCATAAGATATTTTTACGCAGAGGTATCACGTACCAGCATTTTGACTAAAAAAATTTTTTTTTTCAGAACTATCAGTAAGAAAAATTTCAATAACGTAAATAAAAATTAATTACTAATTTTATCTAAACTCACCAAGCAGCTCTTCCTCATTATCTTCTATAATTTCCGGTATTATTGCCATTTCTGGCTTATATCTTATGCATTCATTTTTTAATTCTTTTATTAAACTAAAATTGTCTACTTCGTTTGCCTCACGCCCTTCAATTGTCCAACGATTAAGGACTTCATCCAGAACATTAATTAAATGTTGTATTTTCTGTAGTTTAGTATTCATAAGGCCTTTTTTCTCTCTTTGTTTTGCATCCTAACAAAATTTATATGTGTTATAAGGAATTAAAAATAAAACCAAATCATATACCCGATTAACGTAATATTGAATAAGTAAGTTTGCCTTTTTATTATCTTGTTTATCTTTGCTTTGAACCAATTTTTTCACTTTCTCTTCCTCATCATTTGTCATGAAATCACATCGACTTCCTTCTGTAGAGCAGTTCATTTTCGAAGTAGTTGGTAAGTGTTTAACGCCTTTTTGAACTAACGAGTCGTACGTGCTTTTAATATTTACTTTATCTGGATATTGCATAACCCACAATAGAAGACAATCCATAATTTTATTTTTAACATTTTCAGGTGTTTGAAGACCCTCAAAGCGCTCGGAGACAAGACGTGCCAATTCATTTAAAAAACGAAATTTTGCAATTCTATTTTGAAATATTGGTCCGCATTTTGACATGCAATCATCTAAAAGCTGAAAAGTCGGGTAATATATTACGAAAAAAAAAAAAAAAACTGAAATATATATATGTTTTTATTACATCAAGTGCCCTGAGCGCCTGCAATGCATCCTTAGACTGGATTTTAGCTATTATCATATCAGGACATTTTTTAACTAAACTCAAATTGTTTTGCACGAGAGTACAAAACATTTCGACAGCCAATTCATCACCAGCTTCATTCTTTGGATTTGTGATGCGATCTGTAAAAGAAAAAGAAGGTGTATATCACCTGCTGATGAAAATCTGTAAGTCAAAAGAGGGTGATAAGAGCAATGGATGTTACGTGATCTCTGAAAAAAAAATTGAAAACAGAAAAGTAGTATCCAACGCGATAAAAGAAAAATACACCAATCAGTGACTTCTAACTAGTTCTTGAAAGAATATGGAATAAATCGACACGGAACTGTTCAGCAGATAATTTTTAAATTGATAAAGAATCTTTCAGCATTTCATAGTACATAGAGAGTACAGAAGTTAGCAAGGATATATATCTTTGCCGCTGTTATTCCTTATATACATATTAATAATGTCCCTGCGAGTATTCAGTTGTCATTAGCCTCAATAAAAAGACGGCATTCGGACTTAGTAGCTAATTAAAATTAATTATAAAAACGAGTCGGCTTACGAATTAAACGATGCTGTAGAAGCAGCAGTAGAGTAAGATAAAACTCTAAAAATAAATTATTTGAACGGTTTGGGTTATACTGATAACAGTTTCTTGCTGGCACGCCGACAATAGGATATAAACACCATGATTCGAAATCTCGCAGCAGAATGTAGTCCATCTTTCCTGAGTGTTGACCCATGAAAAACGAAAGAAAGGTGGATTAACATAAGCTCAATCTCCGAAATTTACATAGGATAATGAAAGATTTGCAGTTTATGGTTACATAATTACTGAATCTGGAAATACGGAAGAGGATATCATTTTCTGAGCAAAAAAAAAATAGTTTTTACCCCAAGCGTCCCAGGTATAGAGCTCTAGTAAAATCTAAGAACAAAATTTGCGAGGTAAAATGAGTGGCTATGGCTACGAAATGTGATAGGTTGTTTACCGCTTTATAACGCACTGTATACAATCTTTTTTAAAAATAGGTGTTTGTGCCGTATTGCAGGAGAGATGAAGAAAGTGTAATTGGATTGGCGACAAAACAATTTTTATAGAAACCGCATCAACTGCCAAATCTTGGGATGAGCTGAAAGCTAACACATAAAACATGGTCCCAATCGGACACTACTGTTGTGATCTTATAATTAGAGATTTTTAATAATGATGAAAACAGCCACTGGGATGTTATAATGTTAGAGTGACACTTGACTCAATGGTAGAGTGTTCCTAAAATTGTAGAACAAATTGCAACATTTGTCAAGAATTTTTTTTTTATTAATGCGGCGCCAAAAAAAAAAAACATTCTCCCTGGGTGGTTATGTATACATAAACATAAACATTATGTTGAGACTATTGAAACGTGCTTGCGAGCCCCTAAACAAATGTTAACATGAATTTATTTACGAAAGAAATAAGATCTCGCAATCATAAATTGCGTTAATGGATTAGTGAAACAATAAACATCGACACATTGAAATTTTTTATCTACACATGTATATATTCAAATAACAGTGTTCTGCTGAATGAACACACTTTGTTTACAGCTTAAATTTTATCGAAGAGAACTGTAAATATAAACTGATAAGTGATTTGCAGAGCGTTTAGACGTTCAGATGATACAAAGTTATCATGGCTATCCAGAATAAAAGCGAAGAATTACTATCTTTAATTTCTTCACTTCATCTTTTTCACGATAAATATCAAATTGTGAAATATAAGAAAAAACTTACAACATACACGATAAATATCAAATTGTGAAATATAAGAAAAAATTTACAACATCCGTCAACAAAAGATCATGAATACTACCATAGATGGCATAAGAACTAGATATCGAATGCAGTACCGCATGCTTTCCGGAATTGACCACAACATTTGAAATGATATATACGTCGAGTGATTCATATATTTTCGTATTTGCTATTATAAAGAAATATTTGGCTTCGGCATGCTCTAAAATAAGTTATGGTCTATTCCAGAATGCGCTACCCATTTCACAATCTGTATACTCTGCTCTAGTATGCTATGCGACATCTAATTCTTGTGCCATATATGATATTACGCACGGCAGAATTTCTACATCTGCAAATGAATCTGCTATAAGGACCATAGTTTTAATAACACATTGAGATCCGATCTCACGATTTGTCTCCAATTTGTTAGGATCAATTTAAATTAACCTTTCTTGGGAAGGTTATGACTTCTTGTTAAGAGTTGCATTGGCTCAAACATCTGAATTTTCTATTTATACAATCCTATCCCACAAAAAAAAATGATTTAAATTAGTGGTTCTCTACCTTAAGTTCTGATCATCCGTTATCCCTATCTAATTTCACATCCAGCGTCCCCATGACGGCATCCTAAAATGATCCAGCAATTAGAAATACCAGAGGAGATTCTGGAGGACTGGCCTTGGCTTAACTCGAGTTTGGAATCTTTCGGGCATACAGAAATCAGTATGGTAGTATCTTCCGAACAAATGAGTTAACTTTTGAGATTACTATTGCACTTTTCAAAATGTATATATTCCAACAAAATTAAACAAAATTTCAAGAAATGGAATAGCAATAAACCAAAAAAATCAATGAGAAGCAGACAACTGCAGATTTCGTAGAGTTTTGTTCCATTTTTCCTTCGTCTATATGGTTTTATACACTCGTCACTCGAACTCGAGCTTAGTAATAAATGGCGACAGCTTTAAATGTCTATAAACAAAACAATTTTTAACATTACGCCATTCCGTTCTATTCCAACCAGAGTCCGCAAGTAGCCCATAAGAATAAAACCTTAAAAGCGTCCGTAGCTATATCTACTATGTACATAAACCTGGATAGCTTCTTGTTTCGTTTCAGATCCTAAATTACGTTCTCGGCTAACACGCACAAGAGGATATATGTAAGGACATGTTTACTCTCGCTTTTGTAACCAGACAAATGTTCTAAGTGCCCTGTCAAATTCATAGTTTGATTTAGTTTTTCATCGGTATACATCCCGCGATCTTGAGGACGTTTTCATAACAGGTACATGTGTAAAAAATATTAAAGCGCAACATCAGGCTAAATTATCCATGGTTCCACCATTCCTTCATTTATCTTTGGGTCAATGTAAACGACATCATGGTGGTTTTGGAATAAAGGCAGTCTTCACTTCAACATTTTTCATAAGGCGATTAAATGTAGTGCTACTTCATATTGCAGCGATTAAACATGAAAACTCAATAAGAGAAATACGTATTAATCTAAAGCCCTTAATTTGGTTTAGAGAAAACCGCGAAACCTCCCGAGTGTTGTGTTTTTTGACTAGTCCCACTTGTGGATGCAATTTGGTAGGAGGTGATAGCACTGTAATTTCATATTAAAGAGGAGTCCACAGTTTTGTTTTTATTAAAAAACAAAGTCATGTTGATACCATTTTTGTAAGAAACAAGTTAAAAAGCTAAAATTGGTCTAAGAAGCTAGATGAATGTCCGTATGAAATTTCGTATGGTCACCCATTTGAGCAATTCTGATTTCTGGAGTGGTTTTTCGCATATATTTCTAGAAGGGTTCGTCGGACAGAAAAATTGATTATAAAGTTTAGTAGGAATTCTTATTCTGAAGAAATTTAAGTACAATAAAAATGTCTAAGACTGATCGTTTTCACAGTATCCGTAAAAAAATTAAACTTTTATATGGCAACATCAAAAAGGGGTTGTCCGATTTATTCCATTTTGGAAATTTTATTTGCTATATTACTATGAAAACACCATATACCAAATTTCAGCTATTTATGTCAACGCGTTCTCAGGCAGTGGCCAAATACCTATATAGTGGAAAACAAAATTTTTCTATAGTATCCCCATAAAGGATTTTTTTTAAAGACCGCGTACAAAATACAGCTCTCTAATTACACGCGTTCTCGAGTTATCGTGCGCACGGACTGACGAACATGCAAAAATCAAAAAACCTTTTAATATTATGCGTAGTGTCCAAACCATTTTGCTCTATCATAATTATTTCTGTGCGTTACAAATGGAATGACAAAATTAGTATATATGTATATAGATTTAATCTAGGGTATAAAAAAAAAGTTGTCAAACTAAAAAAATCCGAACCTTTTATTTTAGACCGCAATAACTCCGATGAGGAGAGGAGTACGGTGCTGGTTGAGAAGCCGTTGGAAGGTTCTTTATACAATAAGTAAACAGTGACTATACACCCAGTAAGATACAGGGTGTTTTATAAAAAACTAGCATATTTTCTTAACTCCCCCCTTCACACAATTTTTTGTTTGTGTGATGAGTACTATCACCTTCTGCCCTATGGACCTGATGGTAGAAACACCCTATATAGTTTAGTACTGTAATAAATTCACTTAATTAGACTACATCTCTTATTCGCATGCCCGAAAATGATCTCTTCTACTTTTAGCATGTTCACAAAGTTTTAGGTACTAGTAAAATATAGCAAGCAATACAATAAACGTGTAAAATACGATATAAATTGCATTAAGAGAAATAAAACTTTTCTTCTTGAAAGAAAATAGTAGTCCGCCCTGGATCTCGTGTTTAGCGAAAAGTGCATTGAAAGTTTGCGTTCTCAGTACTCACGAAATTTGTTAACATTAAAAAGCATAAACATTGAACATAACAAAATAATAACCTATAAATCTTTTATATATACACACAAAATCTAAACAAACATTGCAAATACTAGTTTTTTTACGGTGAATCCCCAAATTATGTGTGAAATCTCAATATTTCAAAAAACTGAAAAAAAAAAAAACTACGCACGTATAAGTTCCTGTAGAAAAACCTCATCAGAACACGGTGACATTCTGAAATATTTAACCAATTTTTTTTGTAATTTATTGTATTGTAAAATATTAAATAAAACAAGAAATTCAATTATTGAAAATCTCGTGAATTTATGTGAAATTTTTCTGGAAAAACACTTGTGCCACCACGACCCAACTTCACTTTCCAACAATCGGAATTTTGCAAATTTTGTACGGCGGTTTGTTGACATTTGACGTTTATTGGCCAAACTATAGAATAATGAACTAAGGAACGATCTATTTCGTCCAAAGAACTAAACAAGAACCGCCCTATGGCCCGTCGTACACGTAGCTGTTTCCGAGCTTGTGCCGACATTTGTCATCACAGTATTATGTTATTTTTCCCTGTAGTTCCTTATTTATATGAATACTGTGTGCCTGTTCAAACAAGTTACATTTTCTGATATAAATAATAACTAATAATTCTATCACAAAATCACAGCACGTAATGAGAATTAAATTATAATATTATCACCGCAAATTGTAGCTAAACAAAAAAAGCTGGTGGCGCCCTCATTCAGACAACTTCGAAAAAACTCGATTTATGAATTTAAATTACTGCCATCTAACAATCAACAATACAACTGTTGTAATCGTTAAAGCATTGAAAGTTCAGATGATGGTGTCGCCATATTCGGAGATTCCAGTTTTACAGTTAATATAACGTTTTTATACCCTAGATGAAATCATAGAGGTATACTAAGTTTGTCATTCCGTTTGTAACACCTCGAAATAATGATGGTAGAGCAAAATGGATTGGACACCCATTCATAATATTAAAAGTTATTTCGATTTTTGCATGTCCGTCCGTCCGTCTGTACGCACGATAACTCGAGAACGCGTATACTTAGAGAGCTGAAATTTTGTACACAGACTTTAAAAAAAAAGTAAAATTAAGTTCGAAAATGAGACAAATCGGGCAACTCCTTCGTGGGGTTGCCATATAAAAATTTCGTTTTCCGCTATATATTTGGAAACTGCCTGAGAACGCATCGACGTAGAGAGCTGAAATTTCGTACATGATGTTTTCACTACATTAGCAAATAAAATGTCAAAAATGGACTAAATCGGGCAACTCCTTCTTGGTGTTGCCATATAAAAATTTCGGGTTTTTACGTATACTTTGAAAACGATCAGTCCAAGACATTTTTATTGTACTAAGAACTTCTGCAGAATACGAAATCCTATAAAATTGTTTATTACCATTTTTCTGTCCGACAAACTGTTCTAGAAATATATGCGAAAAACAACTTCAAAATCAAACTGTGAGCTCATTAAACGCATGAATATAATAAAACCCTCCATGGATGAACGCAATGAGTATTTAGTAATGCGGTGGGTAATTGAAATAGTGCTCCATTTTCTGTATTTTCTAAACTATAAGGGTGCTTTCTTTTACTAATGTGATTGAATCTGAGGTTACAATGTCCTTAAGTCTAAATTATGAAATAGTTATATATATGCAATACAGCAATCACGACAGGATGTTTTCTTATGATAAAGAAGTTGGCGAAGGTTCAATTTGTTAAGAAATATCCTAAAGCTAACAAACCATGTAACTTTAAACCTATTAGTATCCTGCCTGTCTTATTCGAAGTTTTAGAAAGGCTTTTTTTAAACCAATTCACGAGTTACATCGAAGATCACGTTCTTTTAAGTTGGTATTAGTCGGCATAGTAGACATAGTTCAATTACTGTATTGCTAATCTTGGTTGAGGATATTAGGAATAATATTGAAGGAAATCAGGCTACAATTTTGTGCTTACTCGATTGTACCAAGCTTTGATTCGGTAAACTTCAACATATTATGCAATAAACTTAAATTCCAATATAATCTCTCAAGCTGGCGTCCAAACTTATATGTTCCTATCTCTCTGATAGGAAACAGATTGTAGGGACTGAAAATGTACGGTAAAATAGTAAAAATTTATTCCCCGGCGTGCCACAGACGTCTAACTTGGGTCCATTGTTGTTTTGTTTAAAATATAAACGATTTAATTAAAGTAACTTGTCAATGCTCTCTCAAATTATATACTGATGATTTCCAAATGTGCCTGTCCTCAAACTTAACAGATTTGCATAATAGTATAAACACAGTTAATATGGATTTGGAAGCTATTGAATTTTGAGCAAGATTGAACTGTCCTGCACTGTATCCATCAAAATCTCAAGCTAATAGAGATAATCAGAGTAAGCGATATACCTTATTTACAAAGAAAACCTATGCCTCTTAGCTTAAAGATAGTTTATGTTATTCTTAGTCAAACTGCTAACAAAAACTGCACTTGTCGCATTTTCAATAGACCACAACTGTTGGAAGCTTGTTTCATAATGATTACATCTGCTTACAACGGGTGTTTTGCTAAACCAATTCTATGATATTTTAACGGTTCCTTTCTTATACTTGCGTATTCGTTTTCACCATGTAAACTCTTAATATTTTGTTGTTTTGTGATACTGATGACGAACATTAGTAAATTTACCTTGTTGTTATTTTTAAAATTCAGGCTGATACGTCTACGTTAAACTAAATGATATACTCATCCCTTTGTCTGAGTCAGTTCGCAACCTTGGTATAATTTTTGATACTACACTAAACTGGAATAAATACATTCAGTACGTTTACATGAATACTTGACTGGAAATTCACTTGAAACACAAGTAGGGTTTTTGGTTGAATTAATTCCAATTGCTTGACTTGAAATTTACGAAAAATCACTACCTGAATTTTCAACAATAATCTTCTTTTTGTTCCTCTTTATCATTTTCATAACTCGCAGACATGCAATATGTTCAAGCACTGCAGTTGCGTTTACGTGAATTTTTTCAAGTAAGTTAAACAAAAATTTTGTGATTGAGTCAATGCACGTTTACATGATATCTTGATTACTTGATCTCTACTTGAAGTATACTTCAAGTATTCATGTACACGTACTGACTGATTCACAAATAGGAAAAATATATGGTCGCTTAAAGGCTCTATGCGTTATTATTTCATGATATTTTGTTTAGTTAAGCATATGAGTCCCTGTTATCTATATGGAAATGGAAATTTCCTTGCATCCGATTGCACAAAATTGCTACTCATACCAATGCACAGGCTCCATTTCAGCAGCCGCTCATTTTTCGTCTACGGTGTTCAACGCCAATTGAAATAAGATCAGAGATTTTTAGTTTAGACCACCATAACTCCTGAGCGGAGACGAGTGCGGGGCTGGTTGAATGGTCATTGGAAAGGTCATGAAGTTCTGTATTCAATAAGCTTTTGACAAAGACCGTACACACTGTACTTTTTAAGATACATATTTCTTAATTACCCTACAACTCCGAAAAGGTTGATATGTCTCCCCCTCTGTCATACATTTTTTTTGTTTCACTAGGTGAATTTATCGCCTCCTTCTCTATGGATCATCGTGGCGGAAACACTCTGTATAATGATATTAGATAAGTATGACATCATTTCACATATTTTCCTAAAGTTACTGCTATGCGAAAGTGATTGATAAACTTAAATCGTCTTAAAACCCTTTCATTTTGCAAATATATTTATTTCGTTTTTATGACAATGGCTTGGTAATTTATTTATGTTAATTATTATTAAATTATACATAATTTTTTTAAGCAAAGCAACTAGCAATTTTATTTTACTAATATATTACTTAAGACTGATAAAATGATTGGAAATATTTATGCCGATAATTTCATATAATTTGGATAGAAAAAATCCATCGTCGATCATCAGTGGTAGACATTTATTTTTTATTTTTCTATTCTATATTTTACAAATTACAATAGAGGCACTGTAATTTTCGTTTTTAAAAACATCATAATTTTTATAATGTTTCGAGTCAACTAGTATTTTTTTTTTTACTTATTTTCACTGCTTTACATTTATGTCATTTGCTCTTCTCGATATTTTATTTATAATTAAATAACATATACAACGAGATGCTTAACTATATCAACTTAATATTGGATAATTGTTAGATTAATAGTAATCTTCCAAGTGTGCCTTTTGTACGTGTGTGTTGGTAAGCTTTAAAGCTATAACTAAAAGTACTATAGTTAAACAATGTGTGCTAGTTTCCTTTTATTAAGTAATCATTAATGTAAATGGTTTGGTAATTTGAATCAAATCGAGGCATACCTTTATAAGACAGGGTAATTGGCCATAGGAGCAAGTTAGTTAACCCCTGTAATTCAGCAACTAAAAAGCCTGCAACGCCTGGAAGACATACTCAGAGAACTCCATTGTCATTAATCATTCAAGGTTGATGGGAGGACATCGTTTTTGTTTATATTTGTATAAGAAGTCGTGTTAGCAGTTAGTTGGGACAGTTTGGGAGGAGTTAGTTGTGGTATGACCCAATTTACCTATACAAGCTATAAAAGCAATTTAAGAATTTAATTATTTTGTTGTTTCACATTTCTCTAAGATGCATACCTATCAACAAAAGACGACAGAGCTTCTATACGTCTGAATCTTAGAATATAGAGAGTACAATAAGAAGTGTGGTGAGTCAAATTTAGCGTAGTCAAATTTTGGTTGTGTTAGAATCTGTTGCCGCTGTGTGACAGCTCAGTGCAGGTGTGTACCCAGCATGCAGGATGATACGCGGTTGATTCGCGCATCATATTCCGGTGAAGATTGTCATCTTCTATATTGCGGAAGTCACCTCCTTCGGGAAGGAATGTGCCCCGAATACAACACTTCTTGATGAATTTCTTTCGAATCCTAGGGAACAAGATAGCAATACTTCTTGATGAATTTCTTTCGAATCCTAGGGCACAAGATAGCAATACTTCTCGATGAATTGCTTTCGAATCATCTAGGGAACAAAGAAAAAGATATCGCCGAGGAATCACGTTGAAATGTCACATGAGTATTGGCTGGAAGGGAGGAAAGTGATATCGCCACAGTAATAGATGTAATTAGAATATTTTGAAATATAACTTTATTAATAAGAAGAGTAAAGTATTTGTCATAGCCCAGATCTTAGGTAGTAAGGTAGAAATTAAGCCAGTTCTATAATCTTATCGTCATCATACCATTTAGCACAAATCATAAACTTAATTAAGCTAACGCAATCAAAACTGTTATTGTGCATAAGATCGTCGAACCAACGATCACAATTCACCACAGTGAGCAATGGAAAATTCCAATTTTTTTGCTTTATATGCATTTTCGACAATAATCATGCACACATAATTATTATATGTCACGCGACGAGTTGTAGTCTCGCGATAATAATGTAATGACCTGAGAATTACTGCTGGGTCAGCATGCTCACTGTGGAGAATTGTTGATTGCCGAAGTCGATGAACCATCCTTTTAGGTCAGGTATTACAAATTGATTATATGCAATCGATTTTATTATAAATATGCTTCATCAAATAAATAAATTGTTCAGTATTGTTTAAAAGGCACCAGCGGGTTTTAATTACTACCTGTTCAGTTTATTTTAATTTGATTCACATTCATCTCGAAGCCGTATCAGCTCATCAGTGTTCAAACAATTCTACAAATTCAAGGTATCGATACAAGCATCGACATTTTACTCGTCAGTGGTCTAGATTCATGCGTCTAGTTCCGTCTCTTAATTAATCCGACATTTGCATCAAGGGTAGCTACGCCGTGTTCCATTGAACTCAGTAACCAGCAGCTACCTTCATCGTGGAGTACTCACCTCTCAGTCGATTCTGATTAGCTTTTTAGAGTATCGATATAAGCATCGATATTCTATCCTTCAGCGGTCTAGATTTACGTATGTAGACCTACTCCTAGACCCACTCCCATAACTTACTCCGAATGTTTATTAAACCAGAATGAACAGACTTAAATTTTCTTCAATGCATTCTTCAGGAGCAACTAAGAAGAATAGTACGCCCTTGATTATCGTCCTCTTTTTGAGGAAAAGCTCATTCATAATTTGTTTTACTATTTTATTATCAAATATTCCGAAGAAAATAACTGGACGATATCCTCCAATTATCGCACTAATGATTTTTTATCTCAATGTTGCTGGGTACCCAGTTACATCTTTGGAATATTTGAGCAATACATATATATGCGTTTAAGTTACGATATCATCTAAGATGAGTTCGGTTGCTTACAATTTCAGTTTTACCTGGATGACAAAATGGCAATAAAATAGGAAAATGAATTATGTGTTTTTCCTCTAGATGAAAAGAAGACGATAATCACGGGCGAACTTTTCTTCTTAGTTTCGTCTGGGGAATACATTGATGAAAAACCGGTTTAAGTTTATTTTTAATGAAGAAGATGCGTTACTTGAAAATTTAGGTTAGCTCATTCTGGTTTTTTAATAAGCGTTCGGAGTAAATTATAGTAAAGTTTTTTACATATATAATACTTTAATTCCTTCTATTACCAATGCGATATTAGCGAGACATTTTGGCGATATAACTTTCCTCTCTTCCAGGCAATGCTCATGTGATACTTCAACAACATGATTCCTCAACGATATCTTCCTCTTATCTTCTGCAGGTATTGCTTTCGTGTTCCTTAGATGATACGAAAGCAATTCATCATTAATTAAAGTGAATAAAATTGTTTTTTAAATATGGATAAGTGGTCTAGCAATCAAACCGGATGGAACTGGATAATTCCTAGAAAAATCGACTGATGAGTCTATATTTTTCTTCAGCCCAAATTTAATTGGCGATAATTTAGAAGTAGAAGTAATTGGCCAAGATGCAGCCGGCGATTAAATATATATATTTAAAAATATTTGAATTTTAATTACTTTTATAAATTTCTTCAAAACTAAATAAATTGTATTGCACACGTGTGGTAAAACGCTTTGATATTGTGGACTCTGGCACTCTGTATAGTGATTCTTGTGTGCCAAAACTGTCTCAAGTGGCAAAATATCTCAAAGGAATCTCAAGTCACCTTCCAGACAATGATTTTCTCATAATCTGCTGTTTTTATGAGCGGATATACTTTCTGTAACTTACCGCTCAATTTCCTTTAAAAATATTTCGATAACATCGAGGGCGCAGGATCTAATTTTATTTGCATCCATTGTGTTGACCATTTACTTACGTAACAAACGTGCAAACAAAAATTTCATGACAGTACTTGTCATAACATTTACTTACGAAAGCTACTGTCGCCGTGTAAATGTAGCTTTATTGTAAGTATAGAACAGGTCATATCTCATGATTTGCGAACGTATGGTCAATTAGACTAAATATCAACCGAGGTGCCTTCTAGGTATAATTGCGGTTATTTATTCAATAATAATAACAGTAGCCAAGATTGAGGCCGTCAGACTATATAACAGGAAGGAAAATCATCAAATCTTTCTAGAGTATGGGAATGTGAGACAATGACAAGATAAACGGGGACGCCAGTCAAGTTGATTTTGGTCAGTCCACAAAGAAGGTGAAAGTTCGTGGTAAAAAGTTTCAGTGAATTAATAAACAAGAGGGACAATTGTCCCTATTTTATATGCATACATATATCTTGTGAGCCTTAACATTGAAGTGTCACAGTATTAATTGCGAGGATTAGAGAACATAAAAATAAGTATTTTTTTTGTAACATGCGCTCCGCACAACTAGAAGAAAAAAAAAAGCGAAAAACACGATAACCTCAAGTCACGAAAATAAAATTTGTATTGGGTATTGCGATTATTAAAGCTTCGTTACTTATCTCGGGTGGATTTAAATTTTTGCAGTGGTCTTTTTCGTGCACACCATAGTCTGATCGTGAAAACGTAACTGTCGAAGCTAGGAGCTCGATACCACCATAATGAACCGTGTTGTCACTAATTGGGATACACTAGAGACAGCTGCAATGCCGGCCGTTCGGCTGTTAGATCATTGCCTGTAAAATAAAGACGTTTTAATAAAAGTACATATGTAGATGAGATACGTAGTGTAAAAGGAAGTAATAAGGAAAGAAAAATTAAATGTAGAGTCTAAAGAGAATCAAAGCAATGTAAGCAAGTATTGTGACTCCTCAACAACCCCGAACGATATAATGTATATAGTATATACAACCCTTATGACTTTATATCGGTACATAATAATTTTTGTATCTAAATTTAGTCGTTAAATCTGATTAAATTACGCGAGCAAAAAAATTACTAACGAAGCTTAAAATTTCCTCTTTATTTAAAAAAAAAAGGGATAAGCTACATTTTCTTCTTTTTATTTTAATTAATATTATTGCTGAGCTTACGCTAAAATCAGCTTAGGCCTATGAATACCATTGCTTTATAATTTTAGATAATAAAATAAAAATCAAAAATTTAAAAGTGATTGAAATTGGGATTGAAGCTTTTTTTTTTAAATCTCATTTATAGCTTCTTTTAAGAGGGTCTGTCTATAGGCCCATAAAATGTATAGCCGAATTAACAATATTATCCCTCCCCCTTATCTGAAATACTATTTACATTATGATTAAAACTGTCTTTTTCTTTTCATAATACTAGCGCTGTTGTTTTAAAAATACATAACCACAGTCTTGTGTCGTCGAATCGCGTCTCATCTTTTCACTTTATGTATAATTTTTAACATATTACATATGTTTGGTGTAAATGTGCAATAACAACAACTTATATATATTATATGTGTGTATGTATGTACAATAATAACAATAAATGTAAACAATGTAACAAAATAAATAATTAACAATATTCATAAATTCTATAATAATTCATAAGCAAAAAAATTTTGGGAAATGTTATGATATTGGAAGCAATGACTTTTTTGTCGATTCTTTGACAATGAATTTTTCTCTTATACAAAAATTGTACTGGGAACCATATTCCACTGGATTAGGTATGTGTGTGTGTATTGTTAAAATATTGTCAAAACTATTCATTAAAAGCGTAGTTAAATTTTACTAATATACAGTTAAAGTTAGTTAATTTTAAAGCTAAACAGAAAGTTTTGTTCTTTAGTAGTAGTAGTACATAGTATTTATTTTTTTTTTTTGTTATTACAAAATCACAGCTGTTTCCTTTTCCAGGAAGTACACTAATAATAATTGTAATTTTAGCGGCGACGGTTGAAGTACAAAGATAGCCCAATTTTGTGAAAAAATTGGTAATAAATCTTATTTAAATAGAGCAAAATTCAAGCTAAAGTACTTTTATGTATTGCATCTATTTCATTTTTAGCATTCTCTTAGTTAGTTAGTATGAAAGTAAGAAAAAAATAAATATAGATAGGATCACTTAAAAGGACTATACTAGTGTCTTTTAGCGTAGAAAATATTCCTTCATAGAAGGAGAATTTCTGTTTGATCCATCTTATCCAAAAACAAGCAATCTTTCAAAAATGTACATTCAATATAGAAGCAAAACTAAAAAATTCTTTCTATACCAAGATTTGCATTCTTATTAATGTTTGCTTACAATTTGGACTGCCAAAATTAAAACACGTTTGGCGCTTAAAAGTAGTTATATAATACTTATTTTTTATTCAGGCTAAGCTTTAGGCCAATAATACTAGCAAATATAAAAGCAATAAATAATGAATAGTTATGTATGTGTTATGAAAAATTCTTTAACAGTAGTTACATTTTCAATATTTGGATTGTAAAAACTAGGATTTCACAGTAAACATAGGGTAAGAGTACCTTTAAACGCGTTTTGATATTAGAAATTTTATATCACAGAAAATATTAGAAACTATATAGAAAAATTGACTTTTTTAATTTCGTCGTTTATACGAAAGATAATAATTGAATAAAAATAATTCATTATTTTTTAAAGGACAAGCATTTTATTTAGACAATAGAGAATTATTGCTTAAAGATAAATTCACAAATCGATTTTGAATAAAATATTTACATTTTCAATTCAGCATAATTATGGAAATAGGGTCAGAAAATTATCAGGATGACGGCCGCCTTGATGTAGAGGAAAAAGTAAAAGATGATAAAATATATAATATTGAAATGGATTGACCCCGGATAGGAAAGCGTCTCCGAAATGCATATCCGATATCTTGTTGGGACTCGTATTATAAAACATATTTACCCACATCGAAAATGATTATTATTCGTGTGCTTAACTTCTTAGTAAAACATTCGCTTTTCTAATGATGATGGGAAATCTAATGGTTAATATTTCGATCAATTCAATTGCCACTGATGATGTCAGAGATTTAAATTTCAACAGCATTCAAAAAATATTCGTGGAATGTTTTGACCCTAAGTTAATGAAGTCATACAGTTTTAAATTATAGAATTAGAATATTATTGGTAATATGTACATATTCCATTAATTTTCTCCTGCAAATTTTTTTGGTTTTTAAATGACCAAAATTTTGCTGATATTGTACTTTTCGGTAAATAAATTTATTGCTGCCTTCAAATGGCTAAAACTAGTAAATTTTGGAGGTGGCAGGAAATTAAAGATGAAATAAATAAATTTGATGCACACATTAAAGTGTCTAATGTACCTTCATAATTATACTGTAGCCTTGTGAGTATCATGTCTGCTGGAGTATTCGATACGATTAAAATCGAGCAGGAAAAACCATCGAAAATATTTTCGAAACGACACTTTAATGATCGAACTCAAAACAAGAAGACAATTTTCAGGATAAAATGTAAGCAGAAAAATTTAATTTGACATCTTCATTAATGAATTTAATTATTCATATAATTTTAAGATAAAATTTATAACTGATAAGCAATTTAAGGGGCTTAGTGGCACTACTGCGGTTAAATGTTGCCGTTGCAAAAAGATTTATGAAATATACAAATGTGACGATGAAGAAAAAGTGATTATGGCGTAGAAAAAATAAAGACAGTTCAGGTGCTCAATAAATGATGCCAGTTATTTAATAAAGACCAACGAAAGGGTACCGGCGATGGGTTATATAAATAACGAAACTTATCAATACTGAAGGAAAATGTTATCGACATATGCTGAGTTTACAAATTTTTGTAAATGGTGTTATAGGCGCTGTCTTTTGATTAAATAAGGATCATTTAAGATGAGGTGTCATTTAACGGCAAACTTAAGACCAGGAGTGAAACATCATCATTTAATTATCTGAATCACAGATAGCTCCACCGAATTGTATTTCCCGTTAGACTAAAATACTTACTAAATTTCAATTACTACATTAGGAGTTCTTCATTCTTTTGACAGCGGTAACACCACTCACGATTTTTAAAAATTTGTTTTTTTTTTTTTATACTTTTTGTTCATAAAAACAATATGCAGTTGGTCCTGTAGCGAATTTTGCTGCAACAGCTCGGAGTGTGTGCTGAACTCACCACCATTCACCAGGGTGCGGAACTGCTATAATAAACGCAGCATTGCATTCTAGATTAAAGGTACAAAAAAAAATCAAGGATTTAAGTGCTCGTACAACTTTAAGCGCGTTTTTCTCGAAACCCTTTTTTCAAACTGGGAGAACGGATTACTCGAACATCCTTGCATGGATCGATATGAAATTTTTGTAGTAGGTTCATAATTACATTCTCTGTGGGAGTACGTAGTAGTTTTTTTTTATTACATATAAAATATATTTTTTATAAACAATTTACTGTTTAATTTTTATTTCTTCAAAAGTGCATCATTTTCTCAAAATTTGATAAAAAAAAAGCCACCCTATGTGGGACTATATATAGATTATATTTTATTTTTTTGTTGCAGGTCTTATACTTCACGAGAAAACCGTTCTCCCGTGAAGCTATTAGTAAAAACACTCTTGTCAAGATGAGCTCTATCGCCCGGTATATAAATTATAATAAACAGTTTTTTTATACTTTAATGTGTTAAATAAACCCTCTCAAAAGAAATCCTATTACTTTTTCATACTCCAAAATAAATTGTCAAAGGTAGGCCTAACTTTCTGCCCTTAGAGTGGTGTTACCTTAATGATTTTCGATTTGCTTTGATTATCTTCAAGAATTTGCCATTCTTTAAATTTATTTAATAAATTTTATGAGAATTTTCAGCTTTTTTATTAATGTAATTATTCTCAAAATTATGTGAATATGAACTTTACAACCTGTGTATGTTGTCAACCTACCTTGCTTCTTGGACACTTAATATAGTTTGACTAAACTTTAAATACTTTTAATGCGACAAGTATGAGAAATTGAAAAATGATTGCTTATGGAATTTATAATCAAAGAGTTACATAGATAATTTTCAAAAATTAAAAACGACCAATGGGAAAAATTTATAAAGTGAAATAATAGCAAATATTTGTCAACTAGCCCATGTCTTAACTATTATACCATTGAAGTGGTCGTTCTATCATGACAACGACCCAAAGCACATGTCCAAAACTGTGAAAGAAGTTCAACGAGAGTGGGATTCAGGCATTAGAATGAAGTCTAGTCACTTGACCTGAATTCTATAGAATATCTATGGGAAATTGTTACAAAAAAAAAAAAATATGATGAAAAGAAATATCTTACAAATAACAATAGATAACTTAACTGACTTTATACCACACAAGCGCCAAGCTGTCATTAAAAATGGATTTGCTCCAAAATATCAATTAATTTATTATACGTACAGTTCATATAACACGATATTGCATAACGCGAAACAAAAGCCCAGTATCCATTCTGTAATATTATTTTCATGTGAATTATTTTTGTTATCGCAAAATGAATAGCACGAACTATCGCTTAATATGAAAACATTTGAAATTCTGACTTGCTTATCTTGCGGAAAATTTTTGTATTACCACGAAATAATGATTGTTCTACCATCGAACTACCTTGTGATCAGAGCATCATTAAGAATCTCTTACAGAAAGCTTCTGTTCAGGAAATTTATAGCGAGTGTTGAATCAAAGGAAGATACTACTGGGCATGCTGAATTATCTTTGGTAATGCCTCCGTCACTAGGGGCTCTTTGTTCGGAAGTTGTTAAATTACACAATAGTTTACTCACTGTCTACAACTCTGAATTTAGTCACGCATATTACGCTCCAAGATTATTTGAATCTGGACGACCATATTATTCCTGCTCCAATGATGACTGAGAATAAAATCATGGAAATAATTAGACCATCAACGTATGTATTTAAAGCTGAAAACTTAGATAAGGATGAAGAAAAAGATGATGCAATGCCTATACCCAAATTTGTTAATAATATGAATGTTCTTGCGAATGTATATAAGACAACACTAAATAAGAAATTCGGATACCACGAATTCACATTTAATTTGTCCCCTTTAAGTTTTCGTAAATTAAATTTTGTACGCAAAATCAAGCTTACAATCGAATTATGATTGGAGAGGTTTTTTTTATAGCAATAATGAAATAAAAATAATTTACTTTCCTTTTAAATTTCTGACTTTTGCTGGTTAACATCGTGGGAGTGATTTGAGTTGTTTTGACCGATATACATAATATGTGTACGGTATACAATGACCCTGATAACACGATTTCTACCACTACAGTAATAATGCATGTACTTTAGCCCATAAAAATGTACTGAATCACTATGGAAAGTTCTGTGCAAAAAATGAAACAAAACGCTCATTATTTTGATAAAGTATATTGATAGATTTGTTTCATTCTAACTGGCTTACATCTTCTTAGGGCTATATAAAGTAGGTTTGAAGTATATTGCACATTAAAGATAACGAGACTAATGTGTGTCGATATTTAGAATTAGTGCATACATTTTTTGTTAGGGCTGCAGAAGGTGAAGTTGCGATGGAACCGTGGGAAAACGTGGCTATGGTAACGTCAAATGAATAGAAAGCAAAATTTGACTGTTTATCATAATCTCTATATTTCATAGATGTATGCGGAACAGTAATGGGAACCATGGATTTCCAGCACAATAGATATTACAAGAAAAAAACTAAAATTTGGATATAGATTTAGAATTAAGATTTATGGAGGGGTGTACATGCTCTGGCGTCGTATTCGCTGCGACCTGAAAGATTTTTGTAAGTCCCTGTTCAATTTATTCCCTTTCTAGGTTTAGACTGTTAATGAAGTGTAGGACCACTCTGGGATTCAGGTTCCACACGTATTTTGGTGAAGGAAAAGCATGTTCGAAGTGGTGTAGTCACCGCCTGGCCACTGTTTCGCAGTTACAGATCTGATGCTCCGAAGTTTCCTGAGCATCCTCACAGAAGCGGCAGGATGTAGATACCTTAATGGGTAATGACCTGAGAAGAGCACTGTGATCATTTTGAGTTATATTCTCCTAAGAAGTAGTTCTTTAGTTTTTCCGCCAGAGGTATCGATAAAATTTTTTGCCTGACGAGGTCCCGTAGCCTTTCCTAATAGAGGGATTTTTGATAAGCCAAAGTTTAATCTGATCAAAATATTAAATATATTAAAAGAAAAGAATATTTTTTTTTGGGAAATACTCTATCTCCAGACATATGCCTGAATGTGTACTTCTCTTCATTGGTTCAAAACTATTGACATGAACGGTGTGCTTCTTCATTGGTTTTAAAGTATCGAATACATTCCACAAGGGCTATAGCATTAAAGTAAGAAACAACTGTTGCTTCCCTCCTGAAAGTGCGAGTTTTCTATTTTTGATATCACTACCTATCCTGTTTGCTCATTTATTTTAGTGTTTACCCCTGAATTTTTTTCCGACTGCCTATCGTTTTTCAGATTTCCGTTCAGGTCTCGCAAAGTACATTTTTAGAACTTTTGTGCGATCAGGGAATGCAACAGTATGTGTTGAAAATAACATTAGATTATTTATATAACAATGCTTGTCCAGAAAATAATGTTTTAAAACTTATTTTATATAAATTATGAAATAAAAATCAGTAAACTCGCGCGTTCCATTAAAACTGTTTCTTTTTTTTTCTTCTTCATCATTTATAACAACTGTGGACTTCGCTTATTTGCAGTGCACTAACCTTATGTATAAACAATAATTATAAAATATTTTGATTACATAACATTTGCGTTCATAAAATTTATGTATGTTTCAAATTGAAATTTATCACAGCAATAATCAATCATCGGAAATCTTTTGATTCTTGATTTCATTTTAAATTTTTAATGACTTTAACGGTTTGTTTACAAAAGTTTTCAAAACATAAAAGTCATATATGAAAAATAAAATTTTAAATTTTATGCCAAATAATACCCATTGGCAGTGAGTATACTAAAAAATAAATATATAAAACTACAATAAAAATGCTTGGAATAATTAAAAACATATAGCAAAGTATATAAACATTTGAAAAAAAAAAATCCTATTAAAAGCATTTGCTTTTTTTTTATAGGTACAATACATATTTGGTAAAAATATATTCAACAACAACAACAGTCATTTTAAACTTATAAACAATTCCAACAGTTTAACTTATGGCTGACATATTATGGGGTTATGCATATAGGGATCATCACAGAATAAACGGAATGCATCCAAATAAATAAGAAGCGCGTTTTTTTAGCCTATTTTTGTACTCTCAAATACGTTTAATGGTGTGTCCAGTGAAGAATATTGAAACTTTCCGTTTAAATGAAATTGGCTCTTCAGATTCTTCAGATTCATAACCATCACTTTCATCGTCTTCACCAAATATTATAGTCCTTGTATATGGTGTATCTTGTTCATCGTTCTCGCAAAATCCAGGATTTAATATTATATTTGGTACTAACTCTATACTTTCCCAACCGTCTTCATCTTCGTCGACTATAAAGATAGAGAAAGAAATTTCGTAATGATAGATATGTTGTGTGCGAAAAAACGAACGAACTGTGCTAATATTAATTATTCATACATAGACTACGGCTCTATATATATATATATATCTATACATATATATATATGTATGTATGTATATAACAAAAACATGAAACACAACAACATTGCTATTGAAAAACTTTCACATTGATTAAACTATTCTAATATATAAGCAAAACGAAAGTTGCCTTTATCCATTTAAAAATTTTTGTTGCAAAATAAAAGTTTTAAGCGTAAATGACAACACCCAACTTCTGTGTACCAAATGATTTTGGCTGTTGGCATTCTCCCGTTAATAAAATGCACACTACAATTCCTAAGACCAAAAGTGCGCCGAGAACTACACCAACAGCTGCCATCCAGATTCGTGCATCGAAATTATCAAGATCAGCCTGTATAAGTCGAATTAAATCTGAAATAGAAAAAAAAATTACATCAAATTAAAAAGTGTTTATATGAATTACATTTGGTCTAGAGTAAAATGAGACTTTCTAGAAGTTAGATTAATTGCGTTCTTAGCATCGTTGATAACTTATTTAAAAGTCTGCCTAGCTTGCAGTAATGAAGGGCACTACGGACGGCCGCGAAAGCTTAAAAAAATCAGTTGAAAAACGTGATATCATAAAGGGCTGCGTTTTGGTGTGTGGCAGCAGAGAAAGATTTTTTATTCTCAATGGTAAAATTTGGCTGTCACGAAGGTGGTGGTAGACGGAAATAAAAACGCGTTCATTTAGAGTGCTGAAATTTTGCACACCGACTTTTTAAAAAAAAAACTTTCATAAATGGGCCCGACCGGGCAACTCCTTCACAGGGTTGCCATATAAAAATGTTGAGAGGTGAAATTTGGGAAATCGTGTTTTCATAGCAATAGTAAATACAATTTCATAAATGGGACTAAATCGGGCAACCTATTCTTCCAAAAGAAAAATATCCCTTTGTTCTTTTCTGGACATTGAAGGCGTATTTGATAACACCACCGTTACGTTAATAATGCCTGCATTGGTCAGATATGGAGTGAATCCAGCACATAACAGATTGATTTAGACAATGCCTGCCAACAGGATAATTAAGATGTAACTGTTTGGTGAGACAATGGAAATCGAAACCACCAGAGGTTACCCCCAAGGAGGAGTACTATCTCCACTGCAGTGATCCATGGGAGTTGACGAACTTTTAGTTCAACTAAATAACGCAGGTATTAAGTCACAAGGTTACGCTGATGACCTTGTTATCATTATAAGGGGTAAATATGAACTCTTGCTTTCTAGATACTTTTAAGAAGTCCTAAGTTTTTTCAAGACTGGTGTGCTATATACAATTTATCGGGTAACCGTAGAAAAACAACAATTATACCCTTTACAAGAAGGAGGATATTGAAGATTTAACTAGCCCTACCCTCCTTGGTAAGGAGGTCCTAAGTCGAAGTATGCAAAATATTCTGGGATAACTCTTGATGATAAGCTCAATTGGAATAAGCATACCGACAAGACAGTCCAGAAAGGTACACTAACGCTGTGGAACTGTAGAAAACTGGCTGGCTCAGCATGGGGGACTGAAGCCAAACATAATGATTTAGCTATACAAATCAGTAGTCAAACCCATGATCACCTATGCAGCAGTACTCAAAAGATAACCATCAGGAAACTAAATGAACTTCAAAGGATCGCTTGTCTAGGTGTAACTGGTGCCATGCGTACAACATCTGCCAGCGCTCTAGAAACACTACCAGCACTCAGCAACGTTGTTTAAAAATAGGCTGGACTAATGGTGTACAGAGCCCTGACAGATGGATATAGTCATAGTGAATGGGAATGAACTCTACGCGCTATAACCGAACGAATAGAAGCAAGTCCAATACTGGACATGATATCAGACAGGCTGGTCGTTAAACACAACCTCTGTCTGCCTCTCCAAATAAAGATACCAAATAGGGTAGAAATAGATATAAATATAGAAAATGAAGGTTTAATCTGGTACACCGATGGTTCTAAAACCGAGAAAGGAGTAGGAATATGTGGTGCTAAGCCAAGAGCGCATATTTATCAAAGCCTGGGAAAATATGCTTCAATATTTCAGACAGAGGTATATGCCGTAGCCTGGGAAAATATGCTTCAATATTTCAGACAGAGGTATATGCCGTCACTAGATGTGCATACGAAAACCACTGCCGATCCTATACTAACTGAAAAATATATATCTATACAGATAGCCAAGCGACATTGAAAGCCATCTATCACCTGAGTTTAAAACGAAGTTAATGTGGGAATGGATACAAGCATTAAGAACCACCTAGCACTTCAATGTGTGCCAGGACACTCGTTAATTGATGGAAATGATAATGCAAACTTACTGGCCAAAAAAGAAGCATCCATGCCCCTCATAGCACCGGAATCGTTTTTCGGTATCTCTTACAATACCGCAAAGCTTACCACTCAAAACTGGATCTAGAACCAAATGGTCCAGAGATGGACTTCAATGATAGGCTCCAGACAAGCCAATAGATTTAATAAAGAATCTACACCAAAGAAGAGCTTGGATTTTTTAAGGTTATCTCAGAATCAACTCTGAATTATTACAGGAGTGCTAACCGGACACTGGAAACTTAGCACGCTTCGGATAGGCATATCACTCGCGTATGTATGTAGGTTATGCCTCGAAGAGGATTAAACATCGAAGCACGTCTTATGCGAATGCTAGGCTGGCCATTGCACAATGTAGATTCCAGTCGTTTGACTCATACAGCCTGCCGACTGAAGAAACTTCATCCAAAAATACTGCTCTTTCTAGGAAGAGTGGGATTGTACCTACTTAAACAAATTGTTTTTTCCTCAGGGTCAGATGCAGGAAGAGTTTATGTTTCTGTAAAGCACAATATCAGAACTTCACCGTAATTTTTACAAAAATTCCTACTCTCTATTTCATAACTTTTCTGATAGGTTTTATACTTAAATTATACACAATCTGGTATATTTACCTTCTTCTTTTGTTTCTGGCAATGTAGTGACATTTGTTGTTGCAATTATACCAGGTCCGAGTTGATTATTCGCCCATATCCTAAATTCATATGTGGTACTTGGTAAAAGGTGATATATCTCCATTTGTCTCTGCGCATAAAAAAAAATTATGATAATATTGTTTGGAATGAAATATATTTTTCATAAAAACCAGATTCTTACTCAAGAGTAGTAAATCAAATAGTATAACTAATTAAGATGTGTTTATGAATTTTTCTAATTTTGTACTTTTCATGTGGCTATTGTGGTGATGACGCAATAGTGACTTCGGCTTCAAATTCGAACCTAATGTTATGTTAATCAAAATCAATTGCGTCTATGGCAGTGTTACTCTTAACCCAATAATGGCTTTCATTTTCCATTCGGAATGAGATATAATATTATATATTTGATATTTGAAGTTGATATCGTCTAGAATAAGGCCAATAAAAATAAGTTTAGAAAAGAAGTTGATCGAGTTTATTAGGAAAAATTCCTCTCTTTATCAGAAATGTAATAAAAATTGTAAAAAACACGTGAAAAAAGCTAAGGTATATTTAAAAAAAAAAATTTTTTAAGTATTGTGTTACGCTAGCTTCAATTTCAATTGCGGTATTCAGAGATTAACAAAGTATAACTAATATAAATCACGGCCTGCCATATTTATGTAAATCGAAAAGCGTTATATTGTTGTTATAACGAAATGTATCAGATTACCTTGTCTTTTGTTGCTGTTTTACATGACGTCTTACCACACTATTTCAATGTTTTGTTAAATGCAGGCTTCGGCTTAGAATTTAAAGTCGCAACCACCGTTGTGTCATCACCTTTATGCAAAATAAGTTCTAAATTTATTCTACTTTTTCTCATTGTTGAGCGATTACCAGAGATCAAACTCTAAATCAAATACAAGCTTATGACGAATTCGATTAAAAATTAAGTTTGATCCGGATCTAATTCGATCATAGGAAAAAAATTAGAGTTGAGCCGAAAATATTTGTTTGTGTTTATAATACAAAAATTTAAAAACTTTTTCTGTTTAATGACAGATTTCTTTTGATTTGAGCATGAAAAATTCATCAGAGCGAACCTAATATTTTTGATATTTGCATCTAGGATGAACTAAAATTTAATTGAATTCGACATTAGATAAACTAACACAAACTTAGACTTCAGCCAAACATTTAGTTCCCTACGTCAAGCTTAATTGCGCTGTCGGCTACAGAAACTGAATATGTACCTACATATTTTACTGCATCCGTAAATTATAATACTTATTTATACATATTTTTAAAAAAATTAATAAATTGCACACTTTTAATCACAAGAGATTTTTAGACTTGATTCTTGCGGAATACAGCAGTGACTTGAATTTTGGTATAGATTCCGTTTAAAACCATTCTTTATGGCGAAAAGTTTTAAATATTTTAAATAATATACCATTTCGATAAAAGAAAAACATAAATATAAGATAAGCCCAGACTCTGTCTGTAATGCTAATACGTTTGAATTCCAGCATGCTTTATAAAAAAAATATAGTATATAAACCTAGAACAGCGACATACGATTAGGTTACATACGAGAAGGTCTTTCCCTAACATTGTGTGAAGTCAGTACACTAGCTAAACTAACTTGTAAATAGTCAAGAGGGACAATTAAAAACAACTTGAACAATTAATACAACAAAAATGACACAAACAAGACAAAATTCTCAAAAGAGACTAAAAAACGGATACAAGAATTTTGAAGACGATCTAAAAGATAGACAATAGATTTAAAATTCCCAATTTTGACAATTGGGTAAGTGGCAGTTCCAATGAGTTCCGAATTTCCAAAATAAACTAATAAAAATGTTCCTAAACGAGCGAATTTAAGCAAAAAGTTTTGCAATTTTGCACCGAGACCGAAACCGAATTAAAAACTTAATAGCCGAACGAACGAAAAATTTGCGCGAAATGCCTACTTATGATAATAATAATGAATGAGAATAAAACGAGGAAAAAAACACCGAAAAAATCACGTGTATTGTATAGGGGCCCCCTTTATTTTTGAGGCCAGCCCGTCCCTTTAACTTGTACACGAATTTGTCTGTCTGTATATTTATATATTTCTTTTTTACTATTTTCGACACTCTCGTAGACCCACTTTTCGTCATCACAGCGAACTGAAATTTGGCACACAGGTTCATGTCGCGTGACAATTGAATCTATCAAAATTTGAACCAGAAATTTCCATGGAAAACCCGGAAAATCGGGAAAATCCATTTGAAAATTTGGTACAAATTTGATTAGTGATAAATCCGTTTCAGGAAAAATGCAGAGTTTTCCGATTTTTCCGCAAAATTATGCAGGATCAAGTTCCCTATCAACTGGCATCATTACTTTCTCTCCGACATGGTGAAAACTTGCAGAAAAAATCGAGGAAAATTCATGTAAAACGCTTTTCCGGAGCGTTTGAGAGTTTTGCAACCTAAGACAAAGTTGTAGAGCGAAATGAGTTGCATAAATTTGCTTTTGTGGAAAACCCGGAAAAACGGGAAAATCATCCGAAAAATTTTCATCGATATGATTAGTAATAAATCTATTTCAGGAAAAGTGCAGAATTTTCCAATATTTCTGGAAAATTTACGGAATTTTCCGACTTTTCCGGTAATCTTTCCGACAAAAAAGCTTTATAAGCTATGCGGAATCATTTTTTTCCGTCCTACTGGCATCAAGACTTTCTCTTCAGCAATCATGAAAACTTGCATTAAAAATCGAGGAAAATTGATGTAAATTTTTAAAAAAAATTCATAGTAATAGGAAAAATCTGTGGAAAACATGGAAAATCGGGAAAATTCATGTTATATGGGATCAAGTTGGATTGGAATACAGCTAAAAAGCGCTGTTTAAAACATAATTTGAATTTCAGAAAACCGTTGCAGTACTTCAACTATTTGATACTCGAATAAATTTTTTTGAAAAACTGGTAAATCAGTGTCTTTTCAAGCATCATAAAATTGTTTTAAAATATCTCCATGCAGCACGTAATAACAATTTAGTTAACGTGAAAAAGGCAGAAAATAAAATAAGTTAAAAACGAGTTTTCAAATAAAACTGAGGCCAAGCCGCATGAAAAAGTAAAAAATAAACTTTTCTTCACACACAGAGGTGGACTCAGATTTTATTCGCTGACAATCACCGATATATTTCAGTATGATCAATCAGAGGTAAGAAGTGATTTGATTCATGAAGAGAATGAATATTCAAGAGAAATATCCCAATCAAAAAATCTGAGTCCACCTCTGTGTGTGAAGAAAAGTTTATTTTCTACTTTTTCATGCGGCTTGGCCTCAGTTTTGTTTAAAAACAACCTGGTGACGGACGGACAGCGAAGTCTTAGTAATAGGGTTCGCGTTGTTACCCCTTGGGTACGGAACACTAACCTAAGAGCTGAGCATCAGCAAGCTTTTGATGTTAGAGCATTTTAAAAAAATATTGTTTAGGGAGGGGTTTCTTTTCCGGAGGGGCTCAAAAATCGTAATTAATAAAAATAGTGTTTTTTTTCTCAACATTTTTTTATCTTTGTTTAATTTCTTTGGAAAGTACCATTTAATATCGTTAATTTGAAATACCGCGCAAAAGAATCGAATAACCCGATTCTAAGTAATCAGCAAATAAAAAAAAATAAATACGGGTCACTATTTTTGAATACTTAACTAATTCTGAAAGTTTCATCGAAATCGGAGGGGGTCGGGGGTCCAATGGGTGAACGTTTTAGTATGGAATTGCTGCCTAGAGGTGTTTTCTCAATCTCTAAAATTAAAAGTTTTGCGCCAAACATTTTACAAGAAAAAACAATCGAATAATTTTTCAAAGTGTAAATATAGCACGAGCACTTCAAATTCAAACCTTTCGTTACTTCCATACTACTGCACTGCACTAAATTAATTACAACAAACAGTTAGGGAAAAACCTAATCGCATGTGGCGTCCCATTGTAATCATTGCATTTGGTAGCAAACCGTATGACCAAGTTGTCAGGTTTTGAAACCAATTCGGTTTTGATCTGATCGCATGTTGATGCCAATTTAATCATTTAGGATTCATTTGGCAAGCAAAAAACAGTCCGAAAAAAACCTAATCGTATGTCGCTACCTTAAAGGTAGAATCCCGTTCCAAGAACGGGCAAGCTTAGCTAGTTTCAAAAGATTTATGTATTTTGTTATCTTTTCCTATTACATAATTGGATTCATAAAAAATATACTTATGACAATATTGCATTTCATAATTTCGTGCTCTAATAGAAACCGTAGAAATACTTACAACATTTGGACTTATATTAATAGGATCTAAACGGGTCCAATCATATGAAATATTCGGTGCCCCGGATAAATTTCTATATTCGGCGGTAAAACTTCGTACTGGATAGCCACCAGAATTGTTTTTGTTAAATTTCCAAATAAGATAACCCAAAATTGTTGACGCTTTAAAATATAGCTCAGTGACAGGACCCGGTGGTGTTCGAACTGTTAAATTTGCTTTAAGATGTTCTTTGTAGTCGTCTTTTTTATTGTTTTTAGTTTCTATAATAGTCGTGTAATTTTTTACTTCAGAAAACAGACATAAATAGAGACCAGCATCAATTTCAGAAACATTTGTAAGGACGAGAATTTGTCCGGTCTGAAATTTCATAAAAAAAACAAAAACACAAAAAAAAAACTTAAGTGTACATTTGAGATTTTCAGTTATTTTGTGGTAACATATTAATAATTTCTACTTTAAAGTGATATTAACTCATGCTCAACTATTTTAATTACTATTTATAAAAATTTACCTTAGTAAAGATGACATGGTACCAAATAAATTATTATGTTTTATATTTATGTTATTAATTTATATTTTTAATATGTACCTGAATTATATTACTGACGTTCTCACGTTCCTTGACCCACATTATTGCGCCCTCAACTTCACAAGGGATTGAAATATTTTTACCCTTATCTGTGATGTATTCGCTGTATTTAATCGTAGTTGTAACGACTGTTAACACTAGATCGCGACGAGATTAAGAAAGAGTATTAAAATATATATAATGAAAAAAAAAAAGTAGTACTTATTTGCAAATTCTACGAGTATACGACATGCAATGATGGAAAGAAGAAATTTGTGGGAAAAAAAAAATTCAGAAAAAGTTTAGAATATAATTAAAATTAGTAAAAATATAGTTTCTCTTTTGGTGAAATAAAAAAAAACAGGCAATTAAAATGAAAGCGATCTGAAATAGCAGTTTAAAGACGCACAACAATAGACAAACTCTCTAATATTTAAAAAGAAATCGCTCAATTTAAAGTCGAGTACTAAAAAATTCTGAATGATTGCCGATCCCAAAAGCAGCCAAAATTAATGGAAGCACCAACAACCTCCCAAAGAAGATATAAAAAAAGAAAACCATTTTTAGTAAATTGAAAGAATTGGGATAAATATCGTCATAGTGCCAGTCCGTTTAGCAAATGAACACTGAACAGCAATCTATCCTGGAGTAATAACTCATCATTTAGAATAACAAAATTTCGACAATATTCTTCTTAAATATTGTGACTTAAACAGGGAAATCCTCTCTCTGGTTTACCACAAATTATCTTAGCTTTTTTGTTTTTAACGTCCTTTTTATAATTGTTTCATTGATATAAAATATTAGGCTAGTTATAGGATTCAAGAAGTAAAAATACATTTTTACAGAAACATTTTCCTCGAAATGATTTCAAAAACAAACAGTGGAGTCAGACTGGACGTATACAGCCCTAAATACCAAATATCAAAGGCTCTGGGCTCTACCCTTACCTATTCCAAGCCGAAGTATTGGCCATAGAAGAATGCGCGAATACCTGCATTAAAAGACCCATAAATGGCTTAACCATTAATATCCTCTCGAACAGTCAGGCTGCCCTCAAGGCCTTAAAGTCCTACACTTTCAAGTCAGGGATAGTCTGGGAATGTCTAAAAACCCGCAAAAACCTATCAAGGAGAAACAAAGTTATCCTATGTGGGTACCTGGACATGAGGGTCACAAAGCCAATGAACTTGCTGATGGCCTAGCCAAAAGAAGAGAGTAAACTAAGTTTGTCAGACCAGAGCCATTTTGTGGCACTTCAAAGTGTTACCTCAGAGCTGCCTTAAATAACTGGGAGAATAAACAAAAATCCCTGTATTGGGAAAGGTTATAAGGACTTCGTGAAAAGAAAAGAATTTATCGACACCTCAGGCGGAAAAATAAAAGAACTCCTTCTCCTTAGAAGAACAGAGCTCTTTTTTCTGAGGCAATTGCCCCTTGAGTTATGACCTAAACAAACTGGGCTAAGATTGCATCCTGTCGCTTCTGTCAGGATACTCCCGAAACAGCAACTGCGAAGCATTTGCCAGGCGGAGAATACACATCGAACATGCTTTTCCTCCAACAAACTACGTGTGGAACCTCAATCCTAGAATGTTTCTAGACTTTATTAACAGTCTAATCTAATCTAATCTAAGACTAATTGTTATGATACTGTTATCTGTCCAAAGTCATGTGGTGTTGGTTTATAAGAATTGTGTGCGTCTTTATCTAAGCTAGTGATACTGTAGAAATTTTATTTATGATTTTAGTACCGTATTTGGGAGACGGACGAGAAGGAGACTAGTTACTCAACCTGGGAGTTGTGCCACATCTTACTTTCTTATACCAATTTTATCGGACGAGTATTATGGCATAGGACGTTCCTGTCAAGTAGAAATTATACGCACATCAAACGTAAATGCGTAGGTTATACGATTAAAAAGCTCAAACCGATTAAGTTCTGAACAAACCTTGAGTCGAGCCTCGCAATTGTGGAGCAGTCAAAAAAAAAAAAAAACTAAGAGGCAAATTGTATTGGTATACCTCCGAGTTCCTGACACGCAACAAAAACAAAGAATAATATTAATACATCTCTAATATAAAAAAAATTAAATTAGATCGAATTTAGTTAAACTTAGTTAGCTCATAAAAGCAAAGTTAGATTTCCACCAATATACTTTTCCTATAATTTCATTTATCTTGTATCTTAAAAATTAGTCGCTTGAAATTGAAAATTAGAACTTGAATAGTATCAAAAGTCGAAAATATTAATTTTGCGTCTCTAGTTGTTTTCGTTTCATTTAACAATACGTTTTTAAATGCCTAACGTAAAATTGTGAAATATTATTTTTTTTTTTTTTTGTAATTTCATACACTTGGGATTATGTACATCTTTACTTCTATATTAGTGTTCCCCGAGCCATCTAGTCACCGTCGCAAGTAAGCTAATTAAAATCTTCAATAGCATACAAACTTTCCTTCTACGAAATCGTTATACATATTTTTTTTTGCGAAATTTTTGACAAATTAAAAGTACTAGTTCCACACCTCTTCAATTGCTGGAATAATAAGTAAACAAGAAAAAAGAAATTTACTAAATTGAAACAACAAAATGAAACAATGACAACTCGGCCTTAATTATTCATGGGGTGCCATATTTTGTTTTAGACCTTATCTCCGAAAATATTGAAAGCACTCTCTAGGCGGATGTGCTAAAAAAAAAAAAGAAAAAAAAAATGGAGACTACAGGCAGAAAAGTGAAAAATGCGCCACCGCTTCCTTCTAGTAAGTGAAGTCGCCCAGTGAGGACGTAGTGTCGAAAATTTTACAAGAAAACAAAAGAAATTTATTAAGCAATTAAAAGAAAGTTATTAAAAAAAAAAACAAGCAAAAAAGCTAGAATTGGTCTAAGACCAATTCTTATGATACCCTAGATGAATGCCCGTATTAAATTTCGTATGGTCATCGATCTATTCAAGTATTGATTTTGTTTTTCGCATATATTCCTAGAACGGTTTGTCCCACAGGAAAAATGATTATAACCAATTTTATAGGAATTCGTATTCTGCAGAAGTTTTTAGTACAATAAAAATGTCTTGGACTGATCGTTTTCAAAGTATACGTAAAAAACCGAAATTTTTATATGGCAACACCAAGAGAGAGTTGCCCTATTAAGTTCATTTTTGACATTTTATTTGCTAATGCAGTAAAAACATCATGTACGAAATTTCAGCTCTCTACGTCGACGAGTTCTCAGGCAGTGTCCAAATATATAGCGGAAACGAAATTTTTATATGGCAACCCCACGAAGGAGTAGACCGATTTGTCTCATTTTCGAAATTAATTTTACCTTTTTTTTTAAAGTCCGTGTACAAAATTTCAGCTCTCTAAGTATACGCGTTCTCGAGTTATCATGCGCACGGACGGACGGACGGACATGCAAAAATCGAAATAACTTTTAATATTATGAATGGGTGTCCAATCCATTTTGCTCATCATTATTTCGAGGTGTTACGAACGGAATGACAAACTTAGTATACCCCTATGATTTCACCTAGGGTATAAAATGAGAGAAAAAAATTAGTCAACAGCAAAATCAGAAAAAGGGAGAAGTGGACAGGACTCAAATTTTACGGAAGAACAGCAGATAAATTAGCTCCAGAAACAAATATCGTAGAAGGAGGAGTTTTCGATCCTAAACGGAGTTCAAAGAAGTTAAGCATACTTTCATAATAAATGAATTAATCATTTTTTAAAACATGTACTCGTCGATCGTCGTGGCTCGATGGTGACGTTGATTTATATATAGTGTTAGGTGACCCATATGTACTATTTATCTCGGATAATTATATTGTTTTCTGAATTAAATTTCGTTGCCGTAATTTATTTTATAGGTTTCGTGATCTATTCTGCCTCTGGTTAAAGATCACGTGGCGCCCATTAATTCTTTGTGTTACAGTGTAGCAACGTCCACATAAACCTACGCCCATCTCCTGAGCTAGATATTACGTGCCCTGAGAGTACGTAACAATACCCTAGCTAGATGAATGCCCGTATGAAATTTCGTATGGTCACCCATCTGTGTAAGTTTGATTTTTGAAGTGGTTTTTCGCACATATTTGTAGAACGATTCGTCGCACTGTAAAAATGATTATAACCAATTTCATAGGATTTGATATTCTGAAGAACATTTCAGTACAATAAAAACTAATTGTTTTCTCAATATACGTAAAAACCTAAATTTGTGTATGGCAACACCAAGACCAATTTAGGTCGTTTTTGAAATTTTATTTACAATTTTTATGAAAACGCTGTGTACAAAATTTTAACTCTCAATGTTAACACGTTCTCTGGTAGTGCACAAATATGTAGTGAAAAACGAAATTTGTGTTATGGCAACCCTACGAAGGAGTTACCTCGATTTTTCCCATTTTTTCAAAACTTGAATCTGCAATTTAACAAATAAAAATAAATAAAAAACTGCTAAATTTCAGCTCTCTTAAATGAACGCGTTCTCGAGCTATCGTGCAGACGACCGGACTGATAGACGGACATGCAAAAATCAAAATAACTTTTAATATTATAGGTTGGTGTCCAATCCATTTTGCTCTAACATCAATATGCGTTACAAATGGAATGACAAGCTTACTGGTATACCCTATAGATTTCATCTAGGGTATAATGAAGAGAACAGATTCAGGATTATGTCAAATATTCGAAGTAATTCAAATGTGCTCAATATTCTACAATTTCCAAAATTTTATGCTAATTTCACATAAATCTAAATGAGTATAACACAAATTCATGTATCATCATGCACACAAGGGAAAATCATTTTTTTTAAATTGTGAAAGTTTTGCATCTCTCAGAAAGTACAGTGAAAATCCAGTTGAATCCTTCGAAAAATTCACAGAAACATTTTAATTACTCTTTCTAGCCCAACTCAGCTGACCTAATTTATTTCATATACCAGAGAGCAAGACGAGTTAATATAAACGCGTCTGGAGATGTTATTATCCTCGTGAATTTTGTATTCTCCCGCATCTCTAGAGACCAATCGTATTAAAAGGCAGAATTAGAGTGAAATTGGTAATATTTGCATGCTTTAAGGATATTTATTTTCTACTTTCTGCACAGCTAAGCTATGGGATTTCAGTAAATCCCTCCCCCCCCCCCTTGTTTTTTTGTTATTACGACTTAGGTTATATGTACTGTTACTACTTAGTGGTATTATAGTCTAAGGATGTACTTCAAATACATATTAATAAAATTTCCGTTAATAGAACTGATATTAAGACTAGCAACATTTAATTGCACAAACTTCAACGTCATTTTACGTGACACGCATGTTGAATACATAAACACAAAAAAAAAACATAATTCAATTAGAGTCTTGACAGCTTTAATTAATCTTATAAAAGTATGTAAGTCGAGGAAAAGTATTTAATTACATCCGTTTTTATAGAATTTAAGCATTTTCTCGTGTGGTTCATTGTAGATTAATTGTGAAAACCTCTTTTGTCAGAGGATTCATGCTGCTTTAACGTTATTTCGGAACAAAACATTTGTAATTTTCGGACTGCGTATACATATATATTGTGCATGTATTATGTGTGTAAAATTATGAAAATGTTTTCAAACAAACAAGCCTCACACAACTTTATTCTTAAGCGTACCTATATGGTTCTAGCCGCCTATCATTTCAAATCGCTACATATATAAGCGAACCGCGCATAGTTATTATTTTCAATTGACAAATGGCAGGTGGAATGTTGGAATTCAGAGAAGGGATTAGATTGATTAGGGAAGATTTTTAAAGCATGCTCAGATTTTCTGAAAACGATCAGTCCTAGACGTTTTCAGTGTACTGTATTGTTTTTCAGAATATGAAATCCTATTAAATTGATTATAATCATTTTTACTGTCCGACGAACCGTTCTAGAAACATATATATGCGAAAAACAACTTTAACAATCAAACTTGTATAGAGGTATGACCATACGAAATTACATTCATCGAGCAATTGCATTCATCGAGCTAGACAGTGGTTCTTGACTAGTGCTCCGCGGAGCATTTTTGCTCCCCAACCTTGTCCTAGGTGCTCCCCGGGGCATTTGTGCTCCCCAACCTTGTCCCAGGTGCTCTGCGAAACGAAAGTGAAACGGAGTTTTTAATTCCAAAAAAATTCTAATCAAGTAAGCGACATTTTTTGTTCTCGTATTGGACCTAAACACAAATTTGCACGTAGTCTAATATAAATGTGCTTTTAATTAATAATTGATTAGATTTTATAAAAAGTGACAAAAAATTTAGTTAAATAAATTATATTTGGTTATGATGCAAAAAAATAATATTATGAAGATTGTTATGGAAGTATGTTGAAGGCGACTTGACCAGGACGTTAAGTCCAAACTGCCAGCATAAGCTGACAGATCGCCTGATGACAGCGATAGCACAGGGCGGCACGCTAGCACCTCGGCTAAGGATGGCGGAGAGTGTGGGGGAGTTCCCGAAATACCTGCCGCATGTCATCATCCATAGACAAAAAATTTTCGTGCCTGCACTACAAAAAAACGGCACACACTCGGTCCTGAAGGGACCTTTACGTCACTTACCTGCTTACTGCTGAATTGAAGGCGCAGATGTTATGCCTTCTTGGCCTTGCCCCATCCTCCCTTTGACTTGGGGGGCACTATTTCCAAGTCCCTTTGGCTGACCTGTAGACGAGAATAAACGAGCGACCTTCATACGAGAGGGCTCCAGGATAGTGAGAGGGAGAAGTGATAAACTTTAAGACTTCATTACGTTATAATCAAAATTTACATTTATTCCTTTCTTTAAAAAATTTTTCTTAATTTCACCCCCGTAGCACTTATTAGATAGGCCTATAGGTACTTAAAGGTACTTGAAAGGTACATCTCTCTATTGTTACACAATTATATCTAATTAAATGTGCTTGGCGATCGTTTCAAACCCACCCCATACTTGAATTGGGACTCAGGGTCGATTTAAAGAAAGTGAAAATCTTCCTGTTTTTTTTTCTCAGATAACTCGAGCTATACTTAAAATTCAAACGTACTTACAGTACTCCTTCTCCAACGATTGAAGCGCTTCAGCCGCTGTGAATGCCTGTATGGAAGAAATAAATAGTACAAGTTTTCCGGGATCGTTGCCCTGGGTGCCTTGACTCAAGGATAGTATTGGGTCCGAGCTATCGCACCTGACATTGGCAAAATTCGACTAAAAGAGTCCTATGTTACAGTGAATATAGGTGAGCAAAAATTCAAATATTAAAGTTTATGTCAGGTAAGTATATAATATATATGAGCAAAATTCAAGTATCAAAATCTTATGTCAGGTAAGTAACATACATATATAGGTGCAAAAAAATTAACGTAAATATATATATGTACCAGCAAAATTCGAATATAAAAAAAATCTTATATCAGGTAATGTTATGTATACATAGGTGCACAGAATTCAGCGTAAATATATATATATGTGCATGCAAAATTCAAGTATCAAAATCTTATGTCAGGTAAGTACATATATAGGTGCAAAAAAAATTAACGTAAATATATATATGTACCAGCAAAATTCGAATATAAAAAAAAAATCTTATATCAGGTAATGTTATGTATACATATGTGCACAGAATTCAGCGTAAATATATATATATGTGCATGCAAAATTCAAGTATCAAAATCTTATGTCAGGTAAGTACATATATAGGTGCAAAAAAATTAACGTAAATATATATATGTACCAGCAAAATTCGAATATAAAAAAAATCTTATATCAGGTAATGTTATGTATACATATGTGCACAGAATTCAGCGTAAATATAAATATATGTGCATGCAAAATTCACCTAACCAAAACCTAATGTCCAGCTAAGTATATATGTACCATACTGTATTAATGAAATCTTACGGTCAAAAGCCTACATACTAGTGAAAACCAAAAAGAACTTGTGCTGGAATTTGGCTATATTGGACGAACTAACCATAACAACCCTTTGTATTAAATCCTTGATGAGTCGCTTAATCATCTCTAGAGTCTGACCTCGGTTAAACGGAGCAGCGATATGCACCCACCTGCAGACGTTGGTTCAAACAAATTCCCGTCTATGTATTAATAATGATTAGTGCACCAGGTGACTGCCTCCTTGCAGTGTTCCAGTCAGAATTCAAAGTGGAATGAAACTTTATGATTTGCAATAAACTCGAAGTCCTTAGGCTTTCCGCTGTCAATGACGGTAGTGGAAGTTTACGTGCCCTGACTTTATCATCAATATGCTTCAGTGATTTCAGCCAGACTATTCGAATGATAAGCAGTAAACGACAATATGTATGCTAAATTTTTGTTTTTTTTTGTTTTGTTAATGGACTAGGAGGGGTCGGATTCTCCTTATTTTCGTAATTGTATAAGCTGGGTACTGGGCACAACGTGCCCTAGCTGGACAAAATGCAATTCTAACCTAGAAAAAGAATTCTCTGACCTTATCCCTGCTGTCGCTCCACAGTTGCCCTATCTTTTACTTTTCGGTTCTTTCATTTCCTTCACAATTAGCGCTGGTTTCATGGAATTGCCTCGATCTCCTTAGGCGCCTTAAACAAACCGCCCACGCCGTCTATTTTCCTTATCCACTGGGATATTGTCGAATTTAGTTGTTTTACTTTTTCTCGTTTTATTTAATTTCGCTGGTTTCTACTGGTCACCTCAATATGGTTTTTAGTTAGTTACTTTTCCCGATTCATTTAATTTTTTATTTAAAAAAATTTAGGACAATTTTTGTCTCCACATTTCACACATTTTTCACAAGCCAGACTCTTCCCAAAAGACAAGAAAAATGACCGCCGGAAAAAGTCTTCTTCTTTTTCTTCTGTCACTGAACATGACACCGAGCTTGAGGAAGCATTTCTCTCGGTCGGGGCGCGTTTTGGTTTCATGCTGTAGTCGACAACAAGCCGGGCCTACACGCTTCAGTCCGTGGTGACATATTGCTATATGCAATATGCTACGACCATAACAGGGCAGAGTGGTCTGCGCCACCCGTGGTTCAGACGACGCTGAAAAATGGTCGACTGAGCTAGCCGGTCTTACACATAGGCCTCATCACTGCGGGCGCTCAATGTGTGTCACGTCCCACGACCCTATGCTTTCCTCATCCTCAGACTCTACTTCCGATGACACGTCGAGGACACATCCTTGAAGTCTCGTCAGTCTTCGATCAGACTTCGACATCCTTCTCCGTGTGGGGAAGCCAAAGCTACATCGACAAGCTGGTAACCCAAAAAATCCAGCCGGTCGATGCCTCTCTGCCTTCCTTCACCGAGATGCTGAGGAAGCCCCGCGATCAGTAACCTAAAGAACTGATCGCTAAGCTTTCCCGGCGCAACCTCTCACCCTGATCTCAGGCTGCGATTGTTCAAGGGTGTGTCTCCAAGGCGTCGTCGAAGTAGTGACATGTTGACAGCCGAATATGGGAATGGATTCCAACAGGTATATCACCCACCATTGACGGGGCAATAGGAGGGCTTCGTGATATCCTATAGTTTACCAGTTAAGCTGGCTGGATGCCTTCTTAGGGCTACCAGGTATAGATCTAGTACTACTATGTCCGACGATTAACGAAATGTTGCAGCTGGACAGACAAGGAAAAATTTTCCTCCTAATGAGGCCGATCCGGAAGGGACTATAAAAGGTTATCTACTCACAAGCGATAGGGGTGCTATAATGAGATTGACTTTCAACAGGTATATCACCCACCATTGACGGGGCAATAGGAGGGCTTCGTGATATCCTATAGTTTACCAGTTAAGCTGGCTGGATGCCTTCTTAGGGCTACCAGGAATAAACGACAATAAGTATCGACGATGTTTTCATACTGATGATCACTGCTTGATGTCTTTAGCGTGATAGACACCTAACAGTTTTCCCCGCAGATCCTCAAGTTCGTATAGTGAGTTTCCTTTCTTGGCTCTAACCCGACATTTAACAAATTTTCGTCCCAGTTTAGCACTAGTCTGCTGTTGGAAATTGCTTTGGGCAAAAGTCCTTCTAAATACCTCCTGACCAACTTTGAACTCGACGGGTTTTGCCCTGAGATTGTAGGCTTTTGAACCCTGTTCGAATGCGTGTTGTAAATTTTCCTGCACTCTCGCACGGATCAATCTCATTTTATCTTCTGCGTCTACTCTCAGTGGCTCATTAAGAGTTCCAATGCTCCTCAAGATGGAATAGGAGCTGCCATGTTCTATCATTTGTTGACCGAAGAGTGTTCGATAGGGAGAGAAACCAGTAGCTTGATGGAAAGAGCTCCGGAGGGAACTAGCTATTTGGCTCAGTTTCTCATCCCATCTGGTGTGTTCCTTCTGGATATAGGCCCTAATCCCTGACAACAGAGACCGGTTTACTCGCTCTGAGGCGTTTGCTTGCGGCGAGTAAACTGCCGTTCGCATATGCTTTACCCCATACTTTTCCAGTAGTCTGGCGAACTGAGCCGAGCAAAACTGGACTCCATTGTCAGAGACTATGGTCTCCGGAACTCCGAACACGTGAAACACTTCAGTCTCAATGAATTGGCATACATTGAGCGTAGACGCTTTTCTCATAGGTTTGAGAAGTGGGAATTTAGAAAAGTGGTCAAGAACTATCAGAATGCAGACGTTTCCTTTAACTGACCGAGGATATGGACCTAAGAAATCGACGTACAGCTTTTGCCATGGTCGTTCTATCACAGACTGGACTTTCATCGGTGGTCGCAAAATAGTATTAGGAGCCTTCGTTTCTTTACACACGTCACAGGCGGCTACGTAATTTCTGACATCAACTGTCATTCGTGGCCAGTACAGATGTCTTCGCAGACGTTCTAGGGTTTTCCCTATTCCTCCGTGTGAAGCTAGCGGCGGATCATGCGCTCTCGAAATGACGTCGGTGACAAGCCCACGTGGAATCCAAAGCTTCCACGCTTCTTCCTCCTGGATCGGATCGCCTGTTCTCGGAACAGTCCGAATATAAACGAAGCCATCCCTGACGCAAAGATCTGGTAGTTTGCCAGAAGTCGTTTTAACCTTATGCCTCAGTTCTTCATATTCCAACGAATTGAAATATGGCGAACTAAGGTCAACTTCCGGGCCAGGATCTTCGTTTGTGTTCATGCTGTCACAATGAATGCGTGACAGCGCATCAGGGACTACGTTCAGGCTTCCTTTCCTGTGTTCAATAGTGAAGTCGAAGCCCTGAAGCTTCAAACTCCACCGAGCAAGTCTTCCGCTGAGGTCCTTTTGAGACATCAGCCATTTCAAGCTCGCGTGATCCGTCACTATCTTGAACGGCATAAGCTCTATGAAGGGCCGGAACTTCTGTACGCTCAAGACTGCAGCTAGGCATTCTTGCTCTGTGACGGTGTAATTTCGTTGAGCGGAGTTCAACTTTTTCGAGACGTAGGCTATTGGCTTCTCGTGGCCATCGTCATCTAGCTGAAGCAACACTCCTCCAATACCTTGTTGGCTCGCATCGCACTGGATGACGAACGGTTTGGTGAAGTCTGGACTCACTAGCAACGGAGCAGAAGTAAGTTTTTGTTTGAGTAGATCAAGAGACGTCTGGGCTTCAGATGTCCATTTGAACTGACTCGGGTTTTTCAAAGTGTCTGTAATGGATGCAGTCAAATCAGCATAGTTCGGAATAAACCGTCTGTACCATCCTGCCATACCTAGTAGGCGTCGGGCTTGCCGAACAGTTTTAGGTGACGGATAGTCAACTATGGCTGATATTTTGTCAGGGTCAGTTCTCATACCTCCCCTTCCTACAATGAATCCCAGGTATTTAGTCTCCTTGATACAAAACTTGCTCTTCTCGACGTTTATAGTAAGGCCAGCTTTCCTCAAACAATCCGCTACCCTGGCTAGCAGCATGAGATGAGTGTCAAAGTCAGATGATAGAATTAATAAATCGTCTAAATAGACGAGAACGTTCTCACGAAGATCGAAAGGAATGACTTTATCCATGAGGCGGCACATCGTTTGGGGAGCGTTGCATAGGCCGAATGGCATCACTGTGTACTGATAGAGAGGGTGACCAGGTACTGTGAAAGCGGTCTTCTCTCTGGAATCAGTGTCCAGTGGGATCTGCCAGAATGCATCTTTCAGGTCCAGGCTCGTTATGTAGTTTGCCGGAGGAAGTCGACTCAGAAGTGCGTCTATCTGCGGTAGCGGATAGGCGTCCTTCTTTGTAACCGAGTTGACCTTCCTGGCGTCAAAACAAAGCCGGACCTTTCCAGGCTTCCTTACCAGAACAACTGGAGAGCTCCAAGGACTCTGGCTCTCCTCTATCACACCCAGTGATAGCATTCGCTCTAATTCTGCATCCATCAAACTTTGCACTGCCGGGGAAATCGGATAAAAGCGCTGTTTTATCGGGGCGGCGTCATTCGTATCAATCTTGTGAGTGACCAATGATGTTTTTCCCAGGCCTAAAGAGGCGAAAGAGGGGAAAAGCTGTTTTGTGCTCTCTAAGCGTTGGTGTTCTAAACTAGAAAGGATATGCCCATCGGTGTCAGAGGTAGCTATCCCACTTGGATTCACTTCTGCGACTATACCTAGGACATCCGGAGCTAACCCAAAGAGGCGCCAGAAGTCTATTCCCAGATATAGTGCCTGTGTGAGCCCAGGAACCACGTAAAAACGCACGTTTTGGGTCTTATCACGGAAAGTGACGTCCAAGTTCACATGACCATGAACAGTCGTCATGGCACCATTAGCTACTTGGACCTGTGTCCGATACTTCTTCCATTCAACCTCTGCTTCAGCAAGCTTCTCGAGAGCTCCCTGGCCTAGAATACTGACAGTGGCACCACTATCAAGTAATCCAGTCTCAGTTCGCCCGAGCAGCTTTACTTCTGCGTACGGTCGAATGTCGTCTGGCATCGACACGGAAATCTGTGCTAGTTTTTTCCTTTCCAGTTTCATTCGTCGACAGTATTCTCGCCAACGAACGGTTGATCTTTTCCTTTTCGGTCTCATATCCCTAACAAAATTATTTAAAAACAAGTAAAGAGCTAGAAATTGTCATATGGTCACCCATCTGTGCAAGTTTGATTTTTAAAGTGGTTTTTCGCATATATTTCTAGAACGGTTCGTCGCACAGTAAAAATGATTATAACGAATTTCATAGGATTTCATATTCCGAAGAACTTTTCAATAAAATAAAACCTCTAGGACTGATCGTTTTTACAGTATACGTAAAAAACACTCAATTTTTATATGGCAACACCAAGAAGCGGTTGTACGGTTTAGTCCATTTTTAAAGCTTTACTTACTATTACTATGAAAACACAGTGTACAAAATTTCAGCTCTCTATGTCGACGCGTTCTCAGGCAGTGTTCAAATGTATAGTGAAAAACGACATTTTTGTATGGCAGCCTTATGAAGAGTTGCCGCATTCGTCCCATTTTCGAACTTAAATTTGCATTATTTTTAAAAAATCTGTGTACAAATTTTCAGCTTCCCACGTCGACGTGTTGTTCGGCACTTTCCAAATATATTTTTATGTGGCAACGCTACGATAGAGTTGTCCGATTCGGCCCATTTTCGAACTTAAATGTACTTTTTTTTTTAAAAGCCCGTGGACAAAATTTCAGCTTTTTAAGTGAACGCGTTCTCGAGCTATCGTGCGGACGGATGGACAGACGGACATGCAAAAATCAAAATAACTTTTAATATTATGCGTGGCTGCTTAAAATTACTGGAAGACTATTCTTCTGTGTGGAAGTAGCTTAGGGTTTATGGTACACAGGGTGTTCCGGATGAGGTCTTAGTACTCACCTAGACAAACAAAAAATTGTACGATGAAGGGGGGGGGGGTATGAAGCGTCGTTTCGGCGGTAAGGGGGGTTTAAGATTTTTAGTGCTGTTTCCACTTTACACTCTGTAAATTTCTTGATATACACACTATCAAGGCAAGATTTATCTCAGGTGATAGCAAACCGTCTAAGCTTTGCAATGAATGCCCAACCAGCCCTACGGTAATCTTCAATCTTAAGTTATAGTACGTCAAAGTCCAAAAATTTAGAAAAAAATCCTAATTTTTTCAAATTTTAACGATTTTTCCGCCAAAATGCATTATATCTATAGAGTTTATTTACAAGATTTAGAAACCCCGGAATGTTACCCTTAATTTTACTATGCACATGTACCTATCTAAATGCTACCGTTTTTCAGATATTCCTGTTTTTATGATGCATAATTTCGTTAATTTTTCTAATAACAATAGAAATCGCGCCTAATTTTAGGCAATTCCACGATAATTAGAAAAATTAATGAAATTATGAATCATAGAAACGGGAATATCTCAACAACGGTTGCAATTAGGTAGGTAATTTTGGTTGGTAATTTTTAAAGCGAAAAACAAAATATGTGGGATAGCTCCACTCAGGCGTGAATCTAGCTTTGAAATTAAGGGGGGGGGGGGGACAACTTACAAATAATAAATTGAGCAAAAAAAAAAAAAACATCCGGTGCGTAAGTCGCTTAGTTCCAGGCATCACGATTCCGGACTTTCGGGATAATTCTCACCATGCTGGAAGAAACGCCGATCTTCAACTCACATCAAGTTAGAGAAATCTTTAACATTCCACAACTTCCCACTCCTATCCAACTTCCCTATTCCTCTAAATTCTAAAACTATCAAATAACAGACAACAACACAGCCTGCCGTCGCGCAACAGGCTGTAATAATTTAGACATCGTGTAACCTTAAGTTAATAATTATTCGAACAATTAAAATGTGTAAAGTGAATCAAAGACAAAAGTGAAATCGAGGCCAAAATTAAAGCCTGTACGTAAACAATTTCAAATATCCCGGGATTTCGGTTCGGTTTAAAATTTCGACATAATTCGTTAAAATTCGTTAATCGCGTGTGAAGTACACTTGACTTGACACTTGACTTGACACTTGACTTGTAAGTCGCTTAGTTTAGCCACCGCAGTATTGCAGTACTAGACAGGTTTAAGCATTAAGCGGTGTGGATGATTTGTCATTTTTTAGTATACTTTTTTACAAAAAGCCAATTTTTTTAATAGAATAGTAGAGAATAGTAGTTTAGGGTGCAAACTGCAGAAGTCATTCAAACCAAACTTTTCTCAGCGCGAATTTTTAAAGTGATTTTAATAAAACTTTTCGAATTTCTGTTGAGTGCCTTTGGTAAAACACATTTTATCACTAAGTAACTCAAATAATTAATTTAAAAACATTTATTTCGATGAACACACTTATTTATTTGTTGTTTACGGTTCTCGCTCAGTTGGTACTTGGTACTTAGACCGAAAGAGAACGCTATATAGAAGTGAGCCCACTTTCTGCAGTGCATTTCTATGGACGTAGTCAGCCCATATTATACATATTAGTTGTATTACATAAGAACGCCGCAAATATTTTAGAATATTAGGAGTTAGGACTAAGTTGGGGCTCTGATGTAGTAGTGGGGGAGTCTGTTTCGTGGCTTGGCAAGTGTTTATCGAGGGTTTTGGATCACCCAAAGTTGGGGTCCCAAACTAAAAATTCTGAGAAAAACCTATACACATACATCACATGCATACAATAATATTCATTGAAATAAATTTGGATTTTTTAAAGTTTTGAAATAAATTTTTTTTTTTTTTTGAAGTTGAATTATATATAAAAAAAAAATAAATATATTTTTTGAAATAACTCAATTAATTAAATATTTTTTTCTTCATTCTGGATCCGTCACTGCACTCAGCATACCAAATTTGATCAGATGGAATAGGAAATCTGTATGACCATTTACTATATAAGCTGTGTTCTTTTGTGTACCTTGTTCTAAAACTTCCATATACTGGAGAGAACAAATTGTTCTGTCGATTGAAGTGAACTATTTGTACTATTCGCTTCATTTATACATCTTCTATGAAAATGCATGAGGCGTTCTTTTGTGTATCTTTTGTTCTGCTCTGTTCTGCTGACACAAAAGAACACAGCTATAATGTAATTTCTCTTCGTATTTACTAATTTTTCATATGAATACATCTTCGTTGTATACGTTACATGCTTTGATATACGACAAAGCCAAACAGCCACGGAGTTAGTTCCCAAACCATAAAACAGAAGCTCTCACCGATACATGATATCTCCAAAGTAGTCCTAACTCCCAAGCTGTATAGTGAATATCTTGTATTGGAGAGCAAGATGGAAGTGTTCTTTTGTAAAACTGACAACTAATGATTAAAAAAATATGTAAATTATTTTTCTAATACCGAGACTAAAGTTTTCTTACTAAGAAAAAGGACACAATATTTTTGTTTTACTCTCGAATGTTTTTTTTTTTCGTCCATCGAACGCCCAGATTACATCAATTTTGATGTGTCCTGTATAACCTTACGAGATTATCCCTAATCTTCAAGGCAACATATTTAATTCTTTCATAAACCAGATACGTGACTAGATACTAGATGACTTGCTTAGGATCATAAATATATTATTAAAAAAAAAAAAACAATCAAATAGAATGCTTGTACTTCAATAATTTATTGCACATGGTATGAATAAATTGTTGTGGGTGTATCAATTTCCGTCTGCATCGTGACGGATATAAATTAATTTCAATTGCAAGCCTGAAACAATTTACGGCGGCGGTGCGATGGGCACAATTTAACAAAAATCTGCATGTAATTTAGCAATTTACCTTAATTTAAATGGCACTTTATGAATACTGATGATGATAGCATACAGTTAGATTTTGAAATAAATTGCGTGATTTTAATGCAATTTTAGCAGGTAATCAATGTGCTTAGACGTGCAAAAAAAAAAATCAGGCATGCTACTTTGAAAGTGTGTTCATAATAAAAAGTTTTCTTAAGAAATGTACATATGCGAGTAGGCAAAAGACAATTTTTGTGTTGTTAACCATGAAACTTTCATTCTTGAATGATAAAAATTAAATTCTTTTCATTTTTTTCATTTATTAATGAATCGCATGCATTTTAAATGGCGAATGAATCAATAAATGAACCCAAAAATTTGAAACATGCTATAATAAGAAGCACAGAGCAAATTCACTCTTGAATTAATGAAAATGGTTTTCTCTCGGCATTAACCCAATTATGTCTAAAGGGTCGCAAAAGACCCAACTCTCATATGTATGTAAGTATGTATGTATAAGCCCAAAGGGTCGAAAACGATGATACATTTCCACGTAACATAATAAATTTTTTCGCAATACATTATAACACTTTCAAGTACATAAAGTTCTAGGAAAAACATCTAATTTTTAGAAACGTGAGAGCACTGCGTTCAGTGCATGCTTATAGGCTGACACAAAATGGACGTGTACGTAAGTAAACTTTAAACGAGACTGAGGTTTACTAATGGATGATTGACGTTTTTTCCCTAAATATACATCACATTCCGTAAGGGTTTATGGCACCGTGAGTGCACTTTTTCAGGAACTATACTTTGTATATTTTGCCATTGTGTTGACCTGAATATCCCTAATATTCTTTTCTTAATTCTACTAGTTTTCAAATTCTACGTTGGGTAGTGTGAGCTGTTATTTGTAAGTATTAGTAGGTGTACATGAAAATGTGAAAATTAAAACAATGTTTGTTTTTTAGGTCAGTCTGTATTCGTTCTCCGCAAAGGAAACAACTTAGCTATTTATTCATAGATAAATAATAAATATTCAGGTTAGAAAAAAAAAAAACGTTCTCGGTCTGATCAAATAAATCTTAATGACTACAACCATAGATGGCACAAGAACTAGATGTAGCATGCAGTACCAAAAAAGGATACAAAATTTATATGGCTGGGTGGTCCATTCCGGGATGAACCACAACATTTGAAATGGTTTATATGTCGAGTGATTCATATTTTTTCGTATCTGAAGTATTGAGGAAGTCGATCAAATGTATACAAAACTGCTCAATTGTATAAAAACATTTGCTTTCAGCACGCTCTAAAACATGTTATGGTCCATTCCAGAATGCACTACCCATTTCACAATCTGTATACTCTGCTCTAGTATGCCATCCGACATCTAGTTCTTGTACCATCTATGCGACAACCGATGTTTAACTTTGAGATTTCTACAAACTTCGATATTATAAATAACTATTCTTTCCCATCTGCATCTAGGTTACGAGGAATCGAGAGGAAGACTTGTCAGTCTACCCTCACAAATCAGAAGATTGACAAGACTACAGGCCTTGTCTATAAGATATAAGGTCGAGAAGATTTACAGCAAGCCTTATTCATCATCCTTGATTCTATAGGCGTTATCTACATGCGATAAAGCCTAGAAAATTACGACCACATTTGGTCAATCTATCCTAGGATCTCAAACATTAAAAAGAAACGTTCTGGTCGGTGTTCCTGGGGAGCATAGCTCAGATACCCGTTGTCAATAGCTCATTCTGGTGCTGCCAGTATTCACGCTTACTAGTCTACAACGTGGTCTAGAGACCATTCTTAAAGGGCATATGTCTTATTCTCCTCATATATATATACGTTTTCATTCCTTTGCGTTATACAATTTATAACTAGTAGTTATACACAGTGGCGTAAATAACGTCCCCGCAGGCCCTGCGTTGCGGGGGGGCGCAGCACATTCAGGGGCGCCAAGTGTTAAATTAAGTGGAGACGGACATTCGCTTCGAAATAATATAAATAAAAAAAAATTAAAAAAGACCACGTTTTTCTAATAGACTAAAAAGAACAAAATAATTTTATGATGAATTTTAAATTACATACAACTAAAAACCTGGGCAGAGCTGGGCAAGTACCAAAGAAAAAGTACTTAAGTACAAATACAAGTACCGAAGGCCTGAGTACTTCAGTGTAAGTACAATACCGCATGTATGAAAAGTACTTGTAACTAAGTACTAAGTCTATAAAAAGTACTGAGTACTTTTTGAAGTACTTTTTAAAGTACGTTTTTAGAATCTTTGAACGTTGGTAGTAATATAATGAAGTTTATCGAGTTCAGTTAATAGATATTAATAAATCCATACCTTTTGAAAACTATAGTATGTCTACTAACCAGTGGCTACTATTTATAGTTTTCATAGTTTTCGGTGCTGCAAGTAGAGTAAAACTGTCACATCTCCTTGCTACACTCACATAAATTATTAGAGGTCCGCCCAAGCATCCATTATCGCCTCCAATAATGCATAACAATTCTAAGGAAAAAATTTCAAAAAAATGTCTAAGAAAAAATTGAGGCCTTCCCTACACAGAGCGAGGCATTGCTTGCTTACTCGTGGTTATGTCCACTGACGTATATAATATGGACTGCTTACGTTTCTATTTCACGTGGGCACAATTGCTTGTGTCAAAAAGAGTACTAACTTCGGTGCCAACATTGAAAAAATGATTGGCGGGAAGTTGAGAAAGTGAGCATGCAGCTCGGGAAGTTATTTTAATATAACATTTAGAAATTCTTCTGCGTATTTAATGAATACATTGTCTTTGATAAAACAGTTTTTGTCAGTAATAACCCTAAATGATTAATTTAAAAACATTTATTTCGACGAATCCACTAATTTATTTGTTGTTTTCAGCTCTCTCTGTTTATACTTGGTGCTTAGGCCGAAAGTGTCAGCAATATAGAAGTAAGCCCACTTTTTGCAATCCATATTATACATGTCAGTGGTTATGTCATCAAGTCGAGGCATCGTCGATTTTATATTCGAGCGAGACATTACTGGTTTTTGTTCTGCTTGCCCAGTCTTGCGTGCATGTTATTAGTTTGTCTAAGGTTCTGCCTTGACGCGTGAGTGCGTCACATTCTTTGACATTTCTTTGAGTGCTTTAAAACTCAACAAAAGGAGTTTCGCTAGAGCTTGTTTTTTGCTTTTCAACGAAGAGCTAGATATTTGTATGTACTTAATAGACACAGAAATACCTAAGTAAGAATCTTGGTACTAAGTACAAAACTAAGTCTTAAGTACAAGTAAATAGAAGCAAGTACTTATGTTCAAGTACTAAGTAGAGGCATTTCAAAAGTATTGGGTAATAAGTCTTAAGTAACGAAAATGTACTTTAAGTAGTACTTAAGTCTTTTTTTACTTAAGTATTGCCCAGCTCTGAACCTGGGGCACAAACACTTGTAAACAGTTGTATGTATCCTGTTTACGCCCCACGTTTTTAGTTGTTTGTGTTTGGAGAACGTTGTGAAAGAATTTGCTAACGCCAAAAACCGCCGCGGTTTGCTCAGTTAGTAATAAGTTTTACTCTAAAAGTAACTAATAATAATGTTTATACGATTTGTATCATATTCATGCATAAATAAATGAATAATTTTAACACATCCAATTGCTAATTTTCAGCTAATCCCAATCTCCCTCCACACACATATTAACCCTTCGTTTTCTTACGTTTTAATCATTAAAATGTTTTTTAATTGCAGTATATTATCTTTAAAATTTTATCATTTTTACAACAAAAAATTACTTTATACAGTATTTATTAAACGTTCCAATTAAAAAACTCTTACGAGTGAAATGTTTTTACCAAAATGTTAATACGAAGGATCAAGACGGGTGAAAAATAGCAGGGCGCTTTCAAAAATCTGCGGGGGGGGGGCGCTCGTACTCTTAGTTACGCCACTGGTTATACACCATATCCGAAGGAGATAGATCTTATAACTACAGGTTATTATCTTAAAATTTAACGTTTTCCGATTGCGTACGATATGTCGAAACAAAGTTTGTGGTAATTTGAATACAGACAATTCTAATAGAAAACGGGTTTCTTAGTATGTATTTAAATAAATTTTTTTGTATAAAATAAAATATACAATTACATACTTGACATTTCCATCAGTTGTTTCATGGAATCTCGAACCAAAGTAAGGACTCAACACAACATTAACTCAAGTCCATCGGTACAAAATTCTTAAGTAAAAAAGTTCTGGGCAGTTCTGGGCACATGGCTTCCTAAATTATTAGAGATTTTGACACAAATGGGTTAAGGTAGAATTACACGATTTATGGCCTTTTTAATATTTACTTTTTTGTTTTTGCTAACAGTTCATAAGATTCGAACTAGCTGATATTATAAATGAGTACTTAGATCAAAAATTGTACCTAATTGTAAACTTGAAACTTGATCAGGATAATAATAATTTGCATTTGTCATAAAATGCCTCGCAGAAAAAAGTCAGGCAAGTAGGCAGACAAGCCATTAATAGTTCATTTTGCGCACAGACTTCTGGAAATGTCTCGAATATGGAAGAGAGACTTAATTTTTTAATAGGATCAGTTCAGATATTTAAGCAAATATTATATGTGGTCTGGCTCCCAATGGCTGTAGGGATGCTGTGGGTGGGGGGTGGGTGGAGTTCAAAAGGTTTTCCTGTAACTTCTGAATGTTACACCCTATGATGATGATTTAACATTAGTTATATTGTTATTTGTTGGACCTTTCCAATGATACAGGCAACATAAAACTATATACGAAAACTTGGACGTAAACCGATAAAATGAGGTAATGGCCCTCTAATAGAAAGCTCTATATACATGTGATCCGGGTTTATATATAGGTTTTCTTATCTAATTGTATGTTGTCTATGCCAATGGTCTATTAACTTGTCCTCTCGTCTTCTTCGTTTTGAAGTTATGGCTCAACAAAGATAAAATTTCAGAATTTTAACCCGTTTGTTTTTATTTATCTACTATTTTTATCAAAAAACACACTCTGTACCCAAAATGTAACCCTTTCTGCGATTTTTGTACTTTTTCTTGAACATATCCAGCGAAAATGGCTTCAAAAGCTCATTCCCAAAAGATAATTGACGCGGATAATTAATAAAATTTAAGTACAGATATTTCAATATTCAAGCATTTATTTTTGATATCTGGGTGGGTAGGTACTTTTAAGAAATTTGTTTCGCACGCTTTTTGTATTTATGTCACAAGATATGATTTGCCAATAAAAAATCAAGATATATATCACAGTTCAATTTACGTGCCCCATTCTGGGAATTTACACACCTTGTGCAATTCAACAATTGCATGAACCATTGAGTGTAACCTTTTTATTAATTCAAGATAAAAGTCAAACTCAATCATTATACCAAGCGCAAGCTATATCGCTTTAAGTTTTATTTACTTTGCTTGATTGACTCATGATTATTCATTTTATACCAATTCACGAATGAAAATAAAATTTTGATTCTCATTTTGTTTGAATCATTCATGAATGAATGAAAAATTAAAAAGGAAGAATATCGAATTCGTGAATCAATTTAAAATTGATTCTTTGCGCGAATTACAAATTAATGAATCAATCAATTATTTTTAACTTCGCACTCTACTAGAAGTCTGCGTGAATGGTGGTTTTTGAATGACTGTTGGTTTTTCTTTTTATATGAATTTAATTGAACGTCGCATATCCTTAAAGTTTATATTAAATGCCTTTGTATACCCCCGATAATTTGTCATTCAGTGTGTAATTTTTTAGGATTAGATACACATTTTAGAAAAAGTGCAAAAAATGAAGAAAGGGAAAATCTTGGATAGTCAACAGCTTGCGGAAAGCTTTAATAAATTCTTCATAGACAGTGTTAGGAATATAAACCAAACAATACCGTACAAGAAATATGAAAATGTCATAGAAGAGAGGTAATGCGTTTTTAATTTCAGCAAGGTTATGGAAAACGATTTAAAATTAACTTGTGAAAATTTCGGGGTAATGAATGCAAGAATAATTCGAGATAATTGGAATGTTATAGGAACAATCGTTAAATATATCGTTAATAAATCCTTTGAAGAGGCCAGGTTTCCTCAACCATGGAAAGAATCAGTTATAGAACAAGTACCTAAAGTAATAAGTACAAGGAAATATGGGGAGTTTCGTACAATAAACATGTTAAAAGTCTTCGAGAAGATATTAGAGAAAACTATACAAATTCAGCTGGAAAGGAATAATGTAAAAAAACCAGAATAGTCCGGGATTCGAAAAAAGCATTCATGTGAGACAACAAATAATTTTATTATCAACTACTGGAAGGAAGAGATAGACCAAAAGAAATCAATTGTAGGTGTTTTTGTAGACTTGAAGCGAACCTTTGAAAGGGTGAACGGAAACATTCTGATTGAGAAATTGGAAAGTATGGAATTGAATTGGTTCGTGGATTATTTCAGAAAAAGAATGCAGAGAACAAAGATCAATGAAGCCCGCTCAACAACGATTGCAACAGAAATGGGGGTTCCACAGGGATCAGTCTTAGAACGCTATCATTCTTGCTTTATATAAATGACTTAAGGCAAGCAATAGTCCACTCAAAGCTCATGTTGATTGCTGATGATTGATACACTGATAGTTTGTACTGGGGATAATTTCATAAGAAAAATAGGAAACGATCTGAAAGAAATTAAGGCATGGATGGATAGCAACCGCTTGAAATTAAATACAATACTAGCAAATCGAAGTGTATGATATTAAACAGTAAAATAGATGTGTTAACCACTGAACTAAATAAACTAGATTTCAATAAACACGTGGATTATGTATGTAAAAAGATTGGAAAAAGATATCATATTTTCGAAAACCAATTTCACAAGCGAGTGCAATAAAAATCTACAAACTTTATTTTAAATACTGTTCGACTGTGCTTTTGAAGTACTATGCACACGTACATCAGAGAACAGACAACAGAAACATCAAAATAGGCAAATGAGTATAATCACACATCAATTAGCTGGATGCTCTCAACACTGAAGTGGATGAATGTGACACAGAGAATTGATCTTAATGTGCTTTTATATTTAGGATTCAAGAATTCAGCAATATTTAAGAGAGAACATAATACTGGTGACGGATGCGCAGCCATATAATCTAAGGAATGCAAATCTAAATATAAGATAACTTAACTACAATAGTTCAGATACACAAAATTCATTAATATACAAGGGTTTTCAATTGTAGATCGATTTGCCAGTAGTGATAAAGGAAGAAAGAAACCTAAATGCATTTGTAAAGCTTTGTATAGAATATATTCGAGCTATGTCATAGAAATTGATTGATTGATTTATTAGTTCATGTGTCTATATAAAAGTATACTAAAATATAAATACGACTATTGAACAATTTAACATTTCTAAATCATTCATTACATACATACATATAATTAAATTTACTATGCCTACAATTCAATGAACATTATCTAAAATATATCGAGTTAGATTTCTTTTAAAATAATTTCTCTTTCATTTTTCACTTTATCAGGCAAACCATTATATTTTTTTAGATCTTTGTACAATAACGAATTCTGCGTGCTAAAATGATTTCATTTCTCCAACCTGAAATAGTGATATCTTCGCGGGTTGTACGGCTGGACGTCCCCAACATATACAATATTTCTGTATAAATATTCAGGTACTTCATTATTCTTAAACGCCAAAAGCATTGCGTTATACGTCAAGTGTTGATTTATATTCATCCACTGGAGAATATCTAACATGTATCGGGTAGGTGTATCCCATTTACACTTCAGTATACTTTGCATTGCTTTATTTTGAGGAAGTTGAAGCCTGTATCTCATTCCTGCAGTACCAGCGAATAACAATAATTAAAATGTGTAAGTCGGAGAGAATTATATAACATTATATCGGTGTCCATATTCCAAAAATCGCCTAATTCTTCTTAAGAAATTTTTTCATTCCATCAATGACATTAAAGCACATCGCCTTAAGGCGAAAACCCAATGAACGCGGCAGGCGTCGCGTCGCTTTGACAGTTCTCCGCGGCAGACGCGTGTAGGATTTGAGCATGGCCCAATGGACGCGTCGCGTTGGTACTCTTAAGATTTATTTATAAAAAGAAAAAGTGATAGAAAAGCTTGAATTATTATTTAAAAGTGAAATAATGGATACATCAGAGTTATTAGATGTGGCAGCTCTTGCGTTTGTAGCATACCAAGCATATAAACAGTTTAAAATCATCCCAAAGAACTGTCAAAGCGTCTGCCGCGCGCTAAAAGTAGAACATTGCTCTACTTTCGCGTCGAATCCGGCAAGCGCGGCAGCCATTTGGCCATCACGAACTTAAACACGTATATTCTATTGAACTGTCAAAGCGACGCGACGCCTGCCGCGTTCATTGGGTTTTCACCTTTAGTTTTTTTAACATTCAATTTAAGTTTATTCATTTTGAGCCAGTTGTCAATGCTTTCAAGGTCTTCGTTTATGTTACGAATATATTCGTCACAACAGATAATATTCAGGTACCATCTGCAAATGACGTCAATAGACTATGTTTTATTACTGACTTGATGTCATTTATGTACAGAAGAAACAATGTGACGTCCAGTACTGAACCTTGAAGAACTCCGAATTCCACACCTATTGGATCAGACATTTGTTATGGTCGTAGCATATTGCATATAGCAATATGCCACCACGGACTGAAGCGTGTAGGCCCGGCTTGTTGTCGACTACAGCATGAAACCAAAACGCGCCCCGACCGAGAGAAATGCTTCCTCAAGCTCGGTGTCATGTTCAGTGACAGGAGAAAAAGAAGAAGACTTTTTCCGGCGGTCATTTTTCTTGTCTGTGGGAAGAGTCTGGCTTGTGAAAAATGTGTGAAATGTGGAGACAAAAATTGTCCTAAATTTTTTTAAATAAAAAATTAAATGAATCGGGAAAGGTAACTAACTAAAAACCATATTGAGGTGACCAGTAGAAACCAGCGAAATTAAATAAAACGAGAAAAAGTAAAACAACTAAATTCGACAATATCCCAGTGGATAAGGAAAATAGACGGCGTGGGCGGTTTGTTTAAGGCGCCTAAGGAGATCGAGGCAATTCCATGAAACCAGCGCTAATTGTGAAGGAAATGAAAGAACCGAAAAGTAAAAGATAGGGCAACTGTGGAGCGACAGCAGGGATAAGGTCAGAGAATTCTTTTTCTAGGTTAGAATTGCATTTTGTCCAGCTAGGGCACGTTGTGCCCAGTACCCAGCTTATACAATTACGAAAATAAGGAGAATCCGACCCCTCCTAGTCCATTAACAAAACAAAAAAAAAAAACAAAAATTTAGCATACATATTGTCGTTTACTGCCTATCATTCGAATAGTCTGGCTGAAATCACTGAAGCATATTGATGATAAAGTCAGGGCACGTAAACTTCCACTACCGTCATTGACAGCGGAAAGCCTAAGGACTTCGAGTTTATTGCAAATCATAAAGTTTCATTCCACTTTGAATTCTGACTGGAACACTGCAAGGAGGCAGTCACCTGGTGCACTAATCATTATTAATACATAGACGGGAATTTGTTTGAACCAACGTCTGCAGGTGGGTGCATATCGCTGCTCCGTTTAACCGAGGTCAGACTCTAGAGATGATTAAGCGACTCATCAAGGATTTAATACAAAGGGTTGTTATGGTTAGTTCGTCCAATATAGCCAAATTCCAGCACAAGTTCTTTTGGTTTTCACTAGTATGTAGGCTTTTGACCGTAAGATTTCATTAATACAGTATGGTACATATATACTTAGCTGGACATTAGGTTTTGGTTAGGTGAATTTTGCATGCACATATATATATATTTACGCTGAATTCTGTGCACATATGTATACATAACATTACCTGATATAAGATTTTTTTTATATTCGAATTTTGCTGGTACATATATATATTTACGTTAATTTTTTTGCACCTATATATGTACTTACCTGACATAAGATTTTGATACTTGAATTTTGCATGCACATATATATATATTTACGCTGAATTCTGTGCACATATGTATACATAACATTACCTGATATAAGATTTTTTTTATATTCGAATTTTGCTGGTACATATATATATTTACGTTAATTTTTTTTGCACCTATATATGTACTTACCTGACATAAGATTTTGATACTTGAATTTTGCTCATATATATTATATACTTACCTGACATAAACTTTAATATTTGAATTTTTGCTCACCTATATTCACTGTAACATAGGACTCTTTTAGTCGAATTTTGCCAATGTCAGGTGCGATAGCTCGGACCCAATACTATCCTTGAGTCAAGGCACCCAGGGCAACGATCCCGGAAAACTTGTACTATTTATTTCTTCCATACAGGCATTCACAGCGGCTGAAGCGCTTCAATCGTTGGAGAAGGAGTACTGTAAGTACGTTTGAATTTTAAGTATAGCTCGAGTTATCTGAGAAAAAAAAACAGGAAGATTTTCACTTTCTTTAAATCGACCCTGAGTCCCAATTCAAGTATGGGGTGGGTTTGAAATGATCGCCAAGCACATTTAATTAGATATAATTGTGTAACAATAGAGAGATGTACCTTTCAAGTACCTTTAAGTACCTATAGGCCTATCTAATAAGTGCTACGGGGGTGAAATTAAGAAAAATTTTTAAAGAAAGGAATAAATGTAAATTTTGATTATAACGTAATGAAGTCTTAAAGTTTATCATTTCTTCCCTCACATTTACTGGAGCCCTCTAACATGAAGGTCGCATAGGTCCGCTCTAATTTCGTCTACAGGTCAGCCAAAGGGACTTGGAAATAGTGCCCCCCAAGTCAAAGGGAGGATGGGGCAAGGCCAAGAAGGCATAACATCTGCGCCTTCAATTCAGCAGTAAGCAGGTAAGTGACGTAAAGGTCCCTTCAGGACCGAGTGTGTGCCGTTTTTTGTAGTGCAGGCACGAAAATTTTTTTGTCTATGGACGATGACATGCGGCAGGTATTTCGGGAACTCCCCCACACTCTCCGCCATCCTTAGCCGAGGTGCTAGCGTGCCGCCCTGTGCTATCGCTGTCATCAGGCGATCTGTCAGCTCATGCTGGCAGTTTGGACTTAACGTCCTGGTCAAGTCGCCTTCAACATAGTTCCATAACAAAATGGCGCCCAACGTGGGGCCACCTCAGTTAGACTTCGGTGGTCTAAATATAAATTTTACTGGGGACTGAGACTTTGAGAGAGATGATCATCTGGTATCTGCCAGTTGATTGACCTCAAGTCTCACATCCAGTAGAAGATATAGGTGGACCTGAGTCTAATTGGTTTTGTGAAAATTTTTTTTTGTAAAGTAACGTAATATTTTGAAAGTTTTATTGGAAGTCTTTGATATTTTGAATTTTTGGATTAAAGTAAAGTAACGTTTTTTGAATTTAATGAAAGTTTTTTTGAAGTTGAAATCCGGCTTTAGGTTTGACTTCGGTCAAGCCTCAAGCCTGAACAGTTGTTGAATTTTTTTTGAAAGTTTTTTGAAATGTTTTTGGATGATCTTTCCCGCTGGCCTTCTGCCATGGAAATGGTAGGTGGCCTCACGAAATCTTTCGTTTGAGCTCTTGTGGGGACATGTCTCTGTTGGCCAACTGGCTGGACAGAGTTATGAATCTGCGAGACAACTTCTTGGCTTCCAGCTAATTAGTTGACCAGACTCATGACTCTGCCCGGCTAGCGAACTAGCTGGACACGACGATTCGGTGAGGAGAAGAGAACGAGTTCTCGGAGGATGGGATTGATGCTGGAGATCTTCAGTGATCAGGAGTTGGCATACTGCTAACTGCCTGGCTGAAGAATCTCTGGCAGCATTCTCAGCCTTTGATACCTCCGACTTTACTCTTCCCAGATTTCTGCAAGAGCTCCGACTTTTTCAATGCACACACTCACGTCACTTGCTTATATCTGTATTATGACCTTGGAAGAGAGAGAGCGACCTGACCTCTTATGTGGGAGTTAGCTTCGGGAGGTGAGGGAGAAATTGTCTGATCTTTGAAAATTGTTGAAACGTTTGACCTGTCTTTGCGATTTTTTTTGGATTCTTCGTAGTTTGCAGAATTTATGAGAATTTAGTCGACGAAGTTATTGACGCTTCCTGACATCGGTTTTTGTTCTGGGGATTCAATCCTCATATTATCTCGATTTAAGAAGCTTAAATTAACTCTTCGAGTCCTTGTTTTGCAAAATTTATTTTTTAAAAAAAAAAAAAAAAAAAAATTTCTTCGGACGCTTGGGAAGATATTTCCTTGGATCATAGTATCTCATCCCAACTTTCAAATTTAGTAGCTCGTTAGCTTCGATCCTGTTTGAGCCTGTGATCTCGATTTTTGACCTTTTTTTAATTTCTCTGATATTCTTCTTCGAACCTTTGGTTTGCAAAACGTTTTCAATTTTGACTCACTATGGGTACAGTGAGAACGCCACCACCTGCGACAAACGGTATGTCAATGCTACCTGAACCATGCTCCATCTGTCGTGATGCAAGCTGGTCAGTCGAAAGGAAGCCTGTAATAACCAAATGTGAACACATTTTTCACCAGGCATGCCTGCAGCATTGGATAGGTGAACATGCTAGTTGTCCTAACTGTCGGTGCCATATTACACAACAAGATTTTATCGAATATACAGGTGCAATCCCAAAGAGGCCGAAGAAGGTGAAGCCTGTGAAGTCTACTAAGCACGATGTGCCGAGCTTCAATCTGCCTACTTTCGACCTACCACCACCTAATAGACGCTCTTTGTCTCCAGGAATGTTCAATTTGCATTCCCGGACGTTCACTAATCCCAACTCACGGCAAGACAGTCCATTACCACCAGCCCAAGGCCACACCTCAGCTGCTACGGATGCGTTGCTGGCAGGCCTGCGCATTCAAATGAAAGACTTGGTACGTGAAGGTCTCGAACACAGCCTCAGTACATTACGGTCTGAGTTAGTAGATAGTGTCCGTCAGCAAGTAGCAGCCATGGTGCCACCAATAGATTTTTCACGTCCACCCCCGTCTATGGGTAATCCAAGAACGTCGAACGATTTTCCCAATACAAGGAGACAATCATTCCATAGACCGCCTTCAGCCTTTGGTCAGCCTATGCCAAACCTCGCTCCACCTCAACCAACACCGCCTATTCGTGTTCCTGCACATGTAGGACAGCGACGATCCGGAAGTCCCATCCGTAGATGGAACCTGACGTACAATGGAAATAACGCAGAGCTCCCGGTAGACGAATTCATTTTTAGAGTCGAAGCGCTCACGCACTCCGCCCTGGAAGGAGATTTCGATCTGCTGGTAAGGAACATGCTTACGTTATTAACAGGACCAGCTAAAGATTGGTACTGGTCAATATTGAGGAATAACCCTTTCCCAACTTGGGAATTCATCAAAATGGGATTGTCCATGGAATGGGGAGTGCCCAAGGATGATTTAAAAATACGATTACAGCTGATGTCTCGAAAGCAAAAACCTGGTGAAATATTCGCTATGTATCACCACCATTTAGTATTGCTGCGTGACCAGCTACAGACCGCCATGCCAGACCAAGAGTTTCTAGAGATTGTTAAATCCAATTTGTTGCCTGAGATCCAGGAAAAAATATGTTTGCACCCCACTTATACTATAGGACAGCTGAGATCGCTGGTTACTCGTATCCAAGCTACGCAGACACGCATTGCTACAGCTGGTAGTTGGAATCCGTACCGGAACCAACGAGTGCACGCAGTTGACAATTTTCAGAACTTGGACCCTGAACTGGCAGCAGCGACAGGCAGTGACCACGGCCTAGGTGAGCTATCGAGTATTTCAAACAAAAATGCTATTGTCTGCTGGAATTGTGATCAGTCTGGTCATTATTATCAAGATTGTAGACAGACGAGTCGAGTTGTGTTCTGCTATGGATGCGGACGCAAGAATGTTTTCAAGCCTGATTGCCGCTACTGCAGACAGAAAAACGAGAGACGGGTCGGGAATACCAACACCTCTTCCCGACCAGCGTCAACGTCGCAAGCAGCAACTGTAACGAACAAGGAGGAAAGCCCGCTCCATTAGTAGACACTCGTGATAACTCCCTAACGTGTCCTCTGATATCATTCAGTGACTCTGGTGATATCAGAAAAGCACCGGATTGTACAATTACTTCACTGGAAGAGGCGGAGAACTTGATGGATTTCTCTGCAGATCTTCAAGCTCCCATTTCCACTCCTGGGGAGCCCATGACAATACTAGACACTTCCTTAGAAGAGTCTTTACTCTTCGATGTCCCGTTGACACCTATAGCACGTGTAGCTGACAAGGTTACTGAGCAGGAGATTTGGCCTCCTGCCATTTCTATCTTAAAACGGCCACCAAGCTCTGATATGACGAGTGGGCGTGAGCCAGTTTTACATCCGCTGACGCCGTATCATACGCGTCTGCAGAGATACAGAGCAGCAAGAGACCGAATTTTCTCCTCAGTAGCAGAGTTAGCTGAGATTATGTTTCCCGACCGGGATATGAGACCGAAAAGGAAAAGATCAACCGTTCGTTGGCGAGAATACTGTCGACGAATGAAACTGGAAAGGAAAAAACTAGCACAGATTTCCGTGTCGATGCCAGACGACATTCGACCGTACGCAGAAGTAAAGCTGCTCGGGCGAACTGAGACTGGATTACTTGATAGTGGTGCCACTGTCAGTATTCTAGGCCAGGGAGCTCTCGAGAAGCTTGCTGAAGCAGAGGTTGAATGGAAGAAGTATCGGACACAGGTCCAAGTAGCTAATGGTGCCATGACGACTGTTCATGGTCATGTGAACTTGGACGTCACTTTCCGTGATAAGACCCAAAACGTGCGTTTTTACGTGGTTCCTGGGCTCACACAGGCACTATATCTGGGAATAGACTTCTGGCGCCTCTTTGGGTTAGCTCCGGATGTCCTAGGTATAGTCGCAGAAGTGAATCCAAGTGGGATAGCTACCTCTGACACCGATGGGCATATCCTTTCTAGTTTAGAACACCAACGCTTAGAGAGCACAAAACAGCTTTTCCCCTCTTTCGCCTCTTTAGGCCTGGGAAAAACATCATTGGTCACTCACAAGATTGATACGAATGACGCCGCCCCGATAAAACAGCGCTTTTATCCGATTTCCCCGGCAGTGCAAAGTTTGATGGATGCGGAATTAGAGCGAATGCTATCACTGGGTGTGATAGAGGAGAGCCAGAGTCCTTGGAGCTCTCCAGTTGTTCTGGTAAGGAAGCCTGGAAAGGTCCGGCTTTGTTTTGACGCCAGGAAGGTCAACTCGGTTACAAAGAAGGACGCCTATCCGCTACCGCAGATAGACGCACTTCTGAGTCGACTTCCTCCGGCAAACTACATAACGAGCCTGGACCTGAAAGATGCATTCTGGCAGATCCCACTGGACACTGATTCCAGAGAGAAGACCGCTTTCACAGTACCTGGTCACCCTCTCTATCAGTACACAGTGATGCCATTCGGCCTATGCAACGCTCCCCAAACGATGTGCCGCCTCATGGATAAAGTCATTCCTTTCGATCTTCGTGAGAACGTTCTCGTCTATTTAGACGATTTATTAATTCTATCATCTGACTTTGACACTCATCTCATGCTGCTAGCCAGGGTAGCGGATTGTTTGAGGAAAGCTGGCCTTACTATAAACGTCGAGAAGAGCAAGTTTTGTATCAAGGAGACTAAATACCTGGGATTCATTGTAGGAAGGGGAGGTATGAGAACTGACCCTGACAAAATATCAGCCATAGTTGACTATCCGTCACCTAAAACTGTTCGGCAAGCCCGACGCCTACTAGGTATGGCAGGATGGTACAGACGGTTTATTCCGAACTATGCTGATTTGACTGCATCCATTACAGACACTTTGAAAAACCCGAGTCAGTTCAAATGGACATCTGAAGCCCAGACGTCTCTTGATCTACTCAAACAAAAACTTACTTCTGCTCCGTTGCTAGTGAGTCCAGACTTCACCAAACCGTTCGTCATCCAGTGCGATGCGAGCCAACAAGGTATTGGAGGAGTGTTGCTTCAGCTAGATGACGATGGCCACGAGAAGCCAATAGCCTACGTCTCGAAAAAGTTGAACTCCGCTCAACGAAATTACACCGTCACAGAGCAAGAATGCCTAGCTGCAGTCTTGAGCGTACAGAAGTTCCGGCCCTTCATAGAGCTTATGCCGTTCAAGATAGTGACGGATCACGCGAGCTTGAAATGGCTGATGTCTCAAAAGGACCTCAGCGGAAGACTTGCTCGGTGGAGTTTGAAGCTTCAGGGCTTCGACTTCACTATTGAACACAGGAAAGGAAGCCTGAACGTAGTCCCTGATGCGCTGTCACGCATTCATTGTGACAGCATGAACACAAACGAAGATCCTGGCCCGGAAGTTGACCTTAGTTCGCCATATTTCAATTCGTTGGAATATGAAGAACTGAGGCATAAGGTTAAAACGACTTCTGGCAAACTACCAGATCTTTGCGTCAGGGATGGCTTCGTTTATATTCGGACTGTTCCGAGAACAGGCGATCCGATCCAGGAGGAAGAAGCGTGGAAGCTTTGGATTCCACGTGGGCTTGTCACCGACGTCATTTCGAGAGCGCATGATCCGCCGCTAGCTTCACACGGAGGAATAGGGAAAACCCTAGAACGTCTGCGAAGACATCTGTACTGGCCACGAATGACAGTTGATGTCAGAAATTACGTAGCCGCCTGTGACGTGTGTAAAGAAACGAAGGCTCCTAATACTATTTTGCGACCACCGATGAAAGTCCAGTCTGTGATAGAACGACCATGGCAAAAGCTGTACGTCGATTTCTTAGGTCCATATCCTCGGTCAGTTAAAGGAAACGTCTGCATTCTGATAGTTCTTGACCACTTTTCTAAATTCCCACTTCTCAAACCTATGAGAAAAGCGTCTACGCTCAATGTATGCCAATTCATTGAGACTGAAGTGTTTCACGTGTTCGGAGTTCCGGAGACCATAGTCTCTGACAATGGAGTCCAGTTTTGCTCGGCTCAGTTCGCCAGACTACTGGAAAAGTATGGGGTAAAGCATATGCGAACGGCAGTTTACTCGCCGCAAGCAAACGCCTCAGAGCGAGTAAACCGGTCTCTGTTGTCAGGGATTAGGGCCTATATCCAGAAGGAACACACCAGATGGGATGAGAAACTGAGCCAAATAGCTAGTTCCCTCCGGAGCTCTTTCCATCAAGCTACTGGTTTCTCTCCCTATCGAACACTCTTCGGTCAACAAATGATAGAACATGGCAGCTCCTATTCCATCTTGAGGAGCATTGGAACTCTTAATGAGCCACTGAGAGTAGACGCAGAAGATAAAATGAGATTGATCCGTGCGAGAGTGCAGGAAAATTTACAACACGCATTCGAACAGGGTTCAAAAGCCTACAATCTCAGGGCAAAACCCGTCGAGTTCAAAGTTGGTCAGGAGGTATTTAGAAGGACTTTTGCCCAAAGCAATTTCCAACAGCAGACTAGTGCTAAACTGGGACGAAAATTTGTTAAATGTCGGGTTAGAGCCAAGAAAGGAAACTCACTATACGAACTTGAAGATCTGCGGGGAAAACTGTTAGGTGTCTATCACACTAAAGACATCAAGCAGTGATCATCAGTATGAAAACATCGTCGATACTTATTGTCGTTTATTCCTGGTAGCCCTAAGAAGGCATCCAGCCAGCTTAACTGGTAAACTATAGGATATCACGAAGCCCTCCTATTGCCCCGTCAATGGTGGGTGATATACCTGTTGGAATCCATTCCCATATTCGGCTGTCAACATGTCACTACTTCGACGACGCCTTGGAGACACACCCTTGAACAATCGCAGCCTGAGATCAGGGTGAGAGGTTGCGCCGGGAAAGCTTAGCGATCAGTTCTTTAGGTTACTGATCGCGGGGCTTCCTCAGCATCTCGGTGAAGGAAGGCAGAGAGGCATCGACCGGCTGGATTTTTTGGGTTACCAGCTTGTCGATGTAGCTTTGGCTTCCCCACACGGAGAAGGATGTCGAAGTCTGATCGAAGACTGACGAGACTTCAAGGATGTGTCCTCGACGTGTCATCGGAAGTAGAGTCTGAGGATGAGAAAAGCATAGGGTCGTGGGACGTGACACACATTGAGCGCCCGCAGTGATGAGGCCTATGTGTAAGACCGGCTAGCTCAGTCGACCATTTTTCAGCGTCGTCTGAACCACGGGTGGCGCAGACCACTCTGCCCTGTTATGGTCGTAGCATATTGCATATAGCAATATGCCACCACGGACTGAAGCGTGTAGGCCCGGCTTGTTGTCGACTACAGCATGAAACCAAAACGCGCCCCGACCGAGAGAAATGCTTCCTCAAGCTCGGTGTCATGTTCAGTGACAGGAGAAAAAGAAGAAGACTTTTTCCGGCGGTCATTTTTCTTGTCTGTGGGAAGAGTCTGGCTTGTGAAAAATGTGTGAAATGTGGAGACAAAAATTGTCCTAAATTTTTTTAAATAAAAAATTAAATGAATCGGGAAAGGTAACTAACTAAAAACCATATTGAGGTGACCAGTAGAAACCAGCGAAATTAAATAAAACGAGAAAAAGTAAAACAACTAAATTCGACAATATCCCAGTGGATAAGGAAAATAGACGGCGTGGGCGGTTTGTTTAAGGCGCCTAAGGAGATCGAGGCAATTCCATGAAACCAGCGCTAATTGTGAAGGAAATGAAAGAACCGAAAAGTAAAAGATAGGGCAACTGTGGAGCGACAGCAGGGATAAGGTCAGAGAATTCTTTTTCTAGGTTAGAATTGCATTTTGTCCAGCTAGGGCACGTTGTGCCCAGTACCCAGCTTATACAATTACGAAAATAAGGAGAATCCGACCCCTCCTAGTCCATTAACAAAACAAAAAAAAAAAACAAAAATTTAGCATACATATTGTCGTTTACTGCCTATCATTCGAATAGTCTGGCTGAAATCACTGAAGCATATTGATGATAAAGTCAGGGCACGTAAACTTCCACTACCGTCATTGACAGCGGAAAGCCTAAGGACTTCGAGTTTATTGCAAATCATAAAGTTTCATTCCACTTTGAATTCTGACTGGAACACTGCAAGGAGGCAGTCACCTGGTGCACTAATCATTATTAATACATAGACGGGAATTTGTTTGAACCAACGTCTGCAGGTGGGTGCATATCGCTGCTCCGTTTAACCGAGGTCAGACTCTAGAGATGATTAAGCGACTCATCAAGGATTTAATACAAAGGGTTGTTATGGTTAGTTCGTCCAATATAGCCAAATTCCAGCACAAGTTCTTTTGGTTTTCACTAGTATGTAGGCTTTTGACCGTAAGATTTCATTAATACAGTATGGTACATATATACTTAGCTGGACATTAGGTTTTGGTTAGGTGAATTTTGCATGCACATATATATATATTTACGCTGAATTCTGTGCACATATGTATACATAACATTACCTGATATAAGATTTTTTTTATATTCGAATTTTGCTGGTACATATATATATTTACGTTAATTTTTTTGCACCTATATATGTACTTACCTGACATAAGATTTTGATACTTGAATTTTGCATGCACATATATATATATTTACGCTGAATTCTGTGCACATATGTATACATAACATTACCTGATATAAGATTTTTTTTATATTCGAATTTTGCTGGTACATATATATATTTACGTTAATTTTTTTTGCACCTATATATGTACTTACCTGACATAAGATTTTGATACTTGAATTTTGCTCATATATATTATATACTTACCTGACATAAACTTTAATATTTGAATTTTTGCTCACCTATATTCACTGTAACATAGGACTCTTTTAGTCGAATTTTGCCAATGTCAGGTGCGATAGCTCGGACCCAATACTATCCTTGAGTCAAGGCACCCAGGGCAACGATCCCGGAAAACTTGTACTATTTATTTCTTCCATACAGGCATTCACAGCGGCTGAAGCGCTTCAATCGTTGGAGAAGGAGTACTGTAAGTACGTTTGAATTTTAAGTATAGCTCGAGTTATCTGAGAAAAAAAAACAGGAAGATTTTCACTTTCTTTAAATCGACCCTGAGTCCCAATTCAAGTATGGGGTGGGTTTGAAATGATCGCCAAGCACATTTAATTAGATATAATTGTGTAACAATAGAGAGATGTACCTTTCAAGTACCTTTAAGTACCTATAGGCCTATCTAATAAGTGCTACGGGGGTGAAATTAAGAAAAATTTTTAAAGAAAGGAATAAATGTAAATTTTGATTATAACGTAATGAAGTCTTAAAGTTTATCATTTCTTCCCTCACATTTACTGGAGCCCTCTAACATGAAGGTCGCATAGGTCCGCTCTAATTTCGTCTACAGGTCAGCCAAAGGGACTTGGAAATAGTGCCCCCCAAGTCAAAGGGAGGATGGGGCAAGGCCAAGAAGGCATAACATCTGCGCCTTCAATTCAGCAGTAAGCAGGTAAGTGACGTAAAGGTCCCTTCAGGACCGAGTGTGTGCCGTTTTTTGTAGTGCAGGCACGAAAATTTTTTTGTCTATGGACGATGACATGCGGCAGGTATTTCGGGAACTCCCCCACACTCTCCGCCATCCTTAGCCGAGGTGCTAGCGTGCCGCCCTGTGCTATCGCTGTCATCAGGCGATCTGTCAGCTCATGCTGGCAGTTTGGACTTAACGTCCTGGTCAAGTCGCCTTCAACATAGTTCCATAACACATTATACCATTCATCCTCGTTTTTTGTGTTCTGTAAGAGAGATATTAGTTGAACCACTTATGTTCAGTTCCTCTTATTCAGTATGTCTTAAGTTTTTTAGGAAAATATCTATAGTCTTGAATGCTCGTTTGAAGTCTAGGAAAACTGCTATTTTTTTTCTTACCAGCAACCAACTCCTTTTCCATTCAACTATGATACAATTTAATCCTGTTTCGCATGAATGTTTTTTTTCTGAAGCCAGACTGTCTTCTTTTAATAACTTGTTCTTTTCTATATATTCTTCCAAGTGATCTGCTACTATTCTTTCTAGAAACTTTACATTGCTAGGCAACATATTGATTGGGCACACATTTCATTGTATTGAGAATCTTTTGGATCGGAATAACAACAGTTTCTTTCCAACAAGGAAATGTTCCATTTTGAAGGATTAGATTTATTAACTTCATTAATATAGGACCTATTGACGTGTTTTTTTATTATTGCACCTCTTTAATGTGTCATAGTGCTGTTTCACTACAAAAACTTAATTCTAAAATCAATTTGAAGATATTCCAATACTGGGATAGAGATGTTTATGTGTTTTGGTTAAAAGGTAGTATAAATAATTCAATTGTTTTTTGTGAAAGGTACGCCTAGTCCTAATAAATTATTATTATTAAAAACAGCTTGAAAAAATCGTGTAAGTAGTTTGAAACCATATGTTTGTCTTCTATCATTTATATGTAATATGGTCTGCATGTGAAAATTTTCATTGATTGATTAATTCGAAGAGAATTATTACCAATAAAGATTTGCAATTCACGATTTAGGATTTGCAGCAATACTTTCAAGGACAGTCGAAAACAAATTTCTCCCAATTTCATGAAATTAGCGGCCTGCCTATCCCCTACCTACTCAAAGACTAAATCGAATTCATAAATCAGAAGGTTTCTAATTGAGTAAGTAAATAACCAAATAAATAAAATATCATCTATTTATAGAAATGTGGTCTATGTACTTGATTCCGTCAAGTTGTCACAACAAAAATAAAAAAGTATATAACTCCTTCGCCCCTTAACTTTGAAACTGAATCCTTCTAAAAGGACGTGTATATATTTTTTTTAACTCCCCGTAGGTACACCAGTAACAGGTCACCTGAAATAAAAGCCTTTTCCTCTAATTATGTGTTACACAACTTTCTTTGAGTGCTTTGTTTACTGTCTCCTTGGCACCATATGATTCTCATAAAGGAAGGTAAGACAAGCTGGCTGCTCTTCAAGAAAAACAACATTCTACTTGAAAGCGTCAAGAATTTATCCAATTAGTCCTGCACGATGTTTTTGCTATCCTTCAGTAACTCATTCTCTTACATTTAGTATTTTGCAAATATAGAGAAAAAAAATAACATAAATAAAATCCTTACAAAAATCTGCTTTTCTGCTGACATGTTGAAGCTAGAGAAATGACCACCTGCCCTGTCTTAGGTTGCTTTAGGTTCGGAAGGGTGTCCCTTTCCAGGTATGTTATATAAAAACAAAAATCAATTTCAATTCCAAAAGAGAAACTATTCTCGTTAACACATTTGCAAAAATGCGAATAATATAAAACTGTATAGTAAGTGTGTCACTGATAAATATAATTTGTGTAAATTAATTAATAGTCTTCTTTTTTTGCACACACGCGATCTGTTTACCTTGCGTAAAAAACCATAAATTGAAAGAAGAAATAGAAACAATCCCATTGGAAGACATCCTCCCATATTACATGGTAATTATAGGCGAAGGAATAGCGACTATCATTTTTTCTTATAACACGCTTGTTTTATATTCAAATTTTAGAAAAACAATCACACAGAACGTACAATTAAAACCATTTCACAGATAAATACTCCACCACAGTATTCGTTGCCACTTCGCGCTAGACTAAATAAAAAATAGGAAAATGTCATTTAAAAATATTCACTTCACCCACAACACCACTAACAAAAACACCGAACGCGATGGCTATCGAAAAGCTATTTTTGTATATAATTAAAATTATGTGACTGAGAAATGTCACAGCATAGTTTGAATTCTTAACACGGCATGATTATGGCGTTGTAATTTTCATATAGTGCCATCTTTGTCTGAAAATATAAGTCTGAACAGAGATAAATGTGTCATCGAAAGACATAAAAAAGACGATTAAAAAGAAACACGCGTTGACAGTTCTTTCTGTCAAACTCGCCTTCGAGGATTACACGTGCAAAATCCAAAATGCAAGAGAAAAAATTTAGATATCTTGTTGCTGATACAACAGCTTTCATAAATAATGTACAATTACAGGTAAGAATATTAAGTTCTTCCAATATGGTTTAATTAATGCACAATGTAAAATGTTTCTAGGAATATGCTGAATTTATCTTCACAGTTCCTGATGTTGTGGACGAAGTGAAAAGTAAAAGACAAATTCGTCGTCTTGTTGTTCTTCCTTTTGATTTACTCGTACGTGAACCTCATACAGATTGTTTGAGATTAGTTACTGAATTTGCCAAGAAGACCGGGGATTTTACGAGTCTTTCATCTATCGATTTGAAAATAATTGCTCTTACATACGAGCTTGAAAAACAGTATTGCGGAATAGAACATTTACGAAAGGAACCAGTAATTCGGCGTATAATAGCATCAAAAAATAAACCAGAAGAACTTATTGATAAAACTCCTCTGGCTGGATTTTATATTCCAAGAAGGTTTACTCGAGAAAAAACTATTTCTGAAAATTCTGATTTGAATGAAGAAAACAATATTTACGACATTAGTGAAGAACAGGAACAGGAGAATGAAGAATGTTCTGAAGATAATGTTCTAACTGAATGTGTGGAAGAACAAAAGGATCTACATAATAGTGAACAAGTCGAAGAACACCTTGTAGAATGTTTTGAAAAACAAACTTCTTTGAAAGACAACATCACTAATGAGATCGGTTCGATTTCTGATAAATCAGAAGAATCCAATTTACAAGATCCTGAAGAGGAGGAAGAGGAAAGTGATGATAACTCAGAATGGAAAACACCAAAACCGATCAATCAAAAATTAGATGACTCTGCTGTTGAGGATATATTAGTTCCATATAAAAATGATAGCGATGAGGAGGAATCATCTGAATTCGATGAAGAGGATGAAGAAGATGATGATTCGTCATGGATTACTCCAACAAATGTACAGAGTATGAAAAAGGAATTTATAGGTGATGTTAAAGAGAAGAATTTAGTAGTTGCATGTATGTCGACAGATTACGCAATTCAGAATGTTTTGAGGCAAATTAATTTGAATCTAGCAGCACTGGATGGAAGGGTAAGGAAATCTACTCTTAGCACCTTACTAAGAGATTTGTTGAGTTCTATTTTATTAATTTTTTTAGGTAATTAATCAAATTAGGACCTACATTTTACGATGCTATGCCTGCTTTAAAACGACTAGTGTTATGTCGAAGATTTTTTGTCCATCTTGTGGAAACAAAACCTTGAAAAAGGTTGGTGTCAGTCTTGATGAAAATGGGCAGCAAGTTGTAAGTATATTTTTTTTTTGTTTTTTTTTGTTAAGGATTAATTAAGAACTTGTACATGTCATTCATTTGTACATTCTTCCTGATAAATTACCTAAGCTAGATTTTCGTAATATGTAACTCTAACCACCAGTTTGGTTTTTGATGTGGTAAAATTTGTTTAAAAGCGAATTGGATAAATGTAGCATCTGTGTCTTCAATAAAAAGTTCTTTTTTTATACTTGTACATCACAAGGAACAAAGTTCGTAAGACGTTATCTAGATGTGTATGTGCTATACCCGCTATAACATATCTAGTAGCTACATTATTCAGGAATTTTTCTTTGATTCTTCACCTAGTGACAAGAAGAGTTTCCTGACACTCCCACCAGTTTTCATTTGCAAGTAGCGAATGCTTTAACGCCTTATTTAATAAAAACAATTTATCTCCCTGGTGACTAGCAAAGATTAGCAAAGGCAAAATTTGTTTTCTCGTCGTTTAGACTGAAGTTTATTGAAAATATTGCAAATTATGCAAAAATTGAACCTTAGGTATAGGTCACATAAACCTTTGGGTGATACGTTAAGATTCCATATCTGTGAGACATTTCTTTGAGTTGTCTAATGATGGAAGATCCAGGAAGGGTGGCAAAATAGGTGCAGGTTGGTCGGTCTAGAAGTGGAGGTCTCCATTCCTCTTGATACCTCAAATTCCATTTTCAAACAGAAGGCTTTGCTATAGAGGTTGGAGCTGAGGAAAGCCTAAATAAGAGCTGCAAGAATTTCAACATTTACATGTGTTCAGACAGCCAAGCTGCGCTCGTAGATCTGTTCTCTCATGACTTTGAGTCGAAACTAATCTGGAGCAGCTACTAGAAACTGTCTGCTACTATCTAGGGATAACAAAGTAATTTTGGTTTAGATAACCTAATCTAACCTAGCCTAGATACCCTTCATAAATGGTATTTGCTAAACTTCCTTCTTTTCAGCATTAGTAAGTGTACCACTGTGTTATTCTCTCTGCAAAGAAATCCTCTGCACATCAATTTCACTATCGCCGGTAGCTCATTAATTAGGGTTGACAAAAACTCCCCAACTATCATTGGATGATCATATTGAGGCAGTTGCAAAAAAGCTAACTTATCTTTGGTTTTCCTAAAAAAATGGTCGAAGGAGTTTAATGGGGCATATATAACGAAGGTTTTATATTGTACATTTATTGAACCTATTCTAGAATACGTCCGTTCTGCCTGGTGTCTTTTCTTGTGGTTCATATTAACAGTATGGAGGACGAGGTTGTTCAGCATAGAATTGTACGATTTGCACTTGGTGACCTCCGTTAGACTGGCCCTCTCCAACTGCATCTTTATCGGTTTAAAATTATTTCTTTGGGCTCTCAAAATCAGACGTAACAACTCCAGAATTAGATGTTAGTTCCCATGAATAGTTGGGACAGGGGCAGCTTTGAATTTGACATCCCGATCACATTGATTGCATAGACATGCACCTGAAGATTCAGATTCGTTAAAGTTACTTTTCTTGTCATTGTAATCTAAGTAAGTAATATTTTTTGTAATAATCAGTATTTGATGCATCTTTTTAAATAAATAAATAAATGTGTTAGCTATAGTATTGTCTAAGGTATTAATAATATGTATATAATCACTAAACAACGCTCCAATTTACTATATTTCTAGATTCATATTAATCTCCGTCGACCACTTACCTGCAAATATAAAAATCAAAGTCTACCACGGCCAAAAGGTGGAAGGCATTCACAGAATCCTATATTGGTAGAAGATCAACCGTTACCGAGGCAAATGCCAACTAGGGTAGCGAAAACTAAAACAAATGCATTGACTGATGATTATTACACTGGATATTCACCTTTTGTTTCACGAGATGTTAACTCAAGATCTGCTCTACATAAGACGAAAGGAAATATTAAACAGTGGGCAAGGAATAATATGTACGAGGAAAATCGCCGGAGAGTACGCTCTACACGTTTGCTAAAATAATTTTTCCAGGATGTAAAAATAAAAAGTTGCTTTTAATTCAAATATAAATTTCATATTTAAGTTTTTTGCATTTTTTGTTGCATTTTTAATGTTTAACCAGAGTTTGAGATTCATATTTCTTTGCCGACTTGATGTAATTCATTCAATTAACTGAATTTTTCATCAAAGTTCGATTATAATTATTTCTAGCCAGTAAATTGTAAAAACTCTTATTTAACCGATAAAATCACCAGTTCCTGAACATATTATTAATCTCTGTTTTAAAATTAAAGCAAAGGCGTTTTATTTGAGACGCAAGTCAAACTTATCCAAAACCATTTTGAAATTCTTCATGTTGCCATATCAGAATAAACTTAAGAAAAGCCAATACTCTTGCCCGGATTACATTAACAACGCCCCGGCGTGATCGTCGTTTTATGTCAAAAAATATTTAGACACTACTGTATGTATGAAATGCATTACATTACTCACGCTGGCGTCGTCGACCCATCTCTAATCCTAATTTTAACGCTGGCGATCCATTGCTGGCAATATGGAAGGTCTAAATCTATTAAGAAAAAACATGAAAAAATTAAACAATATTTGAATTTCTGAAAATAAATAATTTTATATTAATAAAATGTGGGCTTGAAGGAAAAGAAAATGTCTTTTTTATTTAAAATTTTGTTGCAAATCGGCAGAGATTAGAAGCAAATAACTCAACTGTAAAATGTAAGAGAAATTAAGGTATGCCGCTGCCGCCTAGTGTTAATGTAACATGTCCGGCGTTTTCTTCGGCGTTTGACGACGACCACGCCGTAAAACTTCATGGCCTTTACAAAAACTGCTCAACAACTGCTGCCTTTACGTACTCCTCTGGTTTAAGCAGTTATTATGGTCTAAATTAGTAATCTCGGATTTTCTTACCTTTTTTTTTAGTTTGACCTCAATTTTTTTTGCAAGAAGGTCATTAACAAAACTTTTTTTTTTTTATAAAAACTGAAAAACTGTAGACTCTCTTGTTTAATTTGATCTCTTTCACCCTATGTGGTATCTGTGGCCGTTAAGGAGCTATTGGCTCTTAACCTATTCTGAAAGCTATTCTCAAACCTATTAAAGATAATTTGTTGCCTTAGTGACTGAAAACACGTCATTTAAAAATAAATATCAGCGAATTTCGGTATGATCTGAATAGATTCGGAAGTTCTGCATACAATGAGCTCTTAACTGTGGCAGTACGCTCTGTACTTTTAAGATACAGAGTGCTATGTAAAAAAATAGCTTTTTTCTTGATTACCCTGTAATTCCGAAACGGTTGATATGGTCCGCCCGCTGCCATGCTCCCATCCGGGGCCGGACTCTGTAACACGAAGAGCTGGGGAGTTTAGTAGATGAGAATTTTCGTTTTCCGCGATAAAACTCCCTAACTCTCCACTGGGGATTCATTACATACTTGGGGTGTTACAAATTCTGGGGAAGGGATTTTGGGGATGCTTGATCTTGCCACCCCTCATAGGGGTTGTCCAAAATTCGTCATGTTTGGTATCAAATTAAAGAGGAAAGAGAGGATAATCGAATGGTGTAATTTGTTTTTGATCGTTCTAACGTCGTAACTGCTTTTTTACTGCCGAAAAATGTGTTTTTTTTTTTTCACTTGGGTCATATACACTTCAGTTCCTCTATTTTGCATATGTTTCTCACGTTCTTTGTTTTACATCCATTAGTACTTTGTTGTAAACATTTTTCTCATGTGAAGTGAATTTCTTACCAGCTCTTCGGAATGACAAATGCTGAATATGTCCATTTTTTCACCCAAAAGTGGACATTTTCATTTTTTAAAAGGGACTTCTTTCAGTTGTTTACACTTATTTCCGAAATTATTTATCCATACCTCGAGGAACAATCAGCCGTATAGTTACAGGATTAAAGTTGTAGTACCGATTCTGGTGGTGGCGCAAGGAGTGTTGGAATAGATTGCAACCAATGTTGCCACTCAAAATAAATTGAATGTATTCAAAATAGTTTGGAAAATGTATCAAATGAATCCATTGATAATTTTAAGTTTATTTAGAGAAAATTCAATAGAAACAAAAATTAAACACTTTTCGGGTCACTGTATCGAATTTTATAATTATGATAAGTTTTTAAAATCACATGAATAAACATAACTTTTTTAGATATCTAATAACAAAACAAATCACAAGTAACTTATAGTTCAGTTCAGTTTAAAAAAGAGGAAAACACTTTTCCAGCTAAGCAAAATCTACTGATTCAAGCTTTTTGATAAAATTACTGAATCAATGGTTGTGAACATAAATCTATTAGACTTTTTTATTTTTTTTTTTGCATTAACTTGAGCTGAGAAAAACCCGCTAAAGCTGAACTATATGCAAACTTCAAATACGCAGAACAAAATTACATAAATTTTCAAACGACGCGGTTTTCCGTGTTTCAATATCGTCGTTAAAATTTAAACTTTTTTGAATAGAAAACAGAGCCATTCATTAAAAAATGTTTCCCGATCTGTAGAAATGTTAGGAAAAATATCAATTAGAGGAAGAATCGTTTTTTTTGTACTGTAGTGTTTCAGAATTCAAAATGGACAGATTTTTACAAACTTCGTTAAATGAAAATTTAATAAATATTATTTTAAAATAAAAATTGTATTTATTTCTAAAGAAAGGTATCAAAGTAGGGGAGATGTAGGCAATCGGAGTCAGTTGGCAATGGTGATCACCACAAAATAACAAAAACCGAACGCAAGCAAGTGATGCCAACATGCCTACGCGCTAGCTTTGCGTTATTCCCGTGCACGGGACGGTGTCTCAGTCAGTTCGCGGAACGCGCTGGAGAGACACAGATGTGTGAAGATTTCGCGCCATTTTGATCTAATTTTTCGAGTAGATAAATTCGAAGGTACATAAGGCTTAAATTACTAAATCTTTATTTCTGTTCTTCTGATATGTAATAATCGTAACATTTTTGATTGCGATTTAAAACGCAGATTGTTATAATATCTTCAACTTTCTCCTCAAGATTGTTTTTTTTCTCCTTTTCGCCCATGACCCCCATCCCATTGCCCACATTACCTAACTTGGATGACATAATGTATTTTTTGTTTGTAGATGCCGAAAGTTCGTCCTAGGAAGACAAATAACGCTAGCTGGTCTATGCACCAGCTAGAAAAGGCTGTAAAGCTCATTGACGAACAGAATTATTCAATGAGGAAAGCAGCGAAGACCATGAACATTCCATTTTCCAGTCTTCAGAAGAGGTACAGAATAAAAACAACTAAGGAACCTCGTCTCGGCCGTAATACTGTGTTCACGCCTGAGATGGAAAAAGAATTGGCGGACATAATCAAGAAAATGGCCAATGTTTTCTACGGGTGTACTCCAAGCCAAATAAAAAGAGCGGCATTCGAATTCGCGGAAGCCCTAAAGCTGAAACACAATTTTAACATGTCTTCAAGATTGGCTGGTCGAGTTTGGTTTAATAGATTTATTACCAGGAATAATATTTCTGTGCGGAAGCCCGAAGCTACTAGCATCAACAGGGTTACAGCTTTTAATAAAACTGAAGTTCAGCGATTCTACAAGCTGCTAGAAGAACTAATGGAAAAATACAAATTTCTGCCAAAAAACATCTACAACTGCGATGAAACCGGTATTTCTACCGTCCCAGATCCTGGTAAAGTATTAGCTGCTAAGGGACAGAAGAGGGTAGGATCTATAACAAGCTGGGAAAGGGGAAAGAATATCACTCTGCTCTGCACCATGAGTGGTGCAGGTGGATACATTCTCCCAATGTTTATTTTCCCCAGAAAGAGGATGACCCCTACCCTTGAAAAGGATGGCCCAACAGGAGCTATTTATAAATGCTCAGACAATGGATGGATTAATGAAGAACTTTTCCTTGAATGGCTCAAGCACTTCACCCAGCATGCCAAACCTTCTGTAGAAGAATATATAATATTGGATAATCATGCGAGCCACATTTATCTGGTTGTCCATGAGCATTGTAAGAAAAACTATATCCATATGCTTTCCCTACCACTTCATACTTCTCACCGCATGCAGCCATTGGATGTGTCCTTTTTTGGACCATTTAAAGCTGCATATAGAAGAGAATGCGACTTTTTCATGAAGAGTCAACTTTCAGAAAGAATAACACCTTATGATGTGGCTTACTTGGTCAAAAAAGCATTCTCAAGTGTTGCCTTCATGAGCAAGGGCGAAGCGCGATTTAAAGCAACGGGCATATTTCCCATAAATCCCAATGTCTTTTCAGATGAAGATTTTATGGCAGCTGAAATCTTACAATCAGAGCTCATTGTAGTGCAAGATCCCACTGACTCTATTTCAGAATCTACTGCTGCTGGAGCTGTTGACTCCATCTCAGTACCAACAGCTATTGTTGAACTAGAACAAGATAATCCTTTTCTAAGTACATCCACATTTTGTCCCACAATTCCTGAACCAGCGACTGCATCATCGTCTCAATTCGAAATACCATCACCATCTGGGAACCTGCCAAGAATCCAAAATTTCATCCAGATGCCTAAGAAAGCACCTGTTCTCAAGACAAGGCAAGGAAGAAAAAAACAGCATGCAACGATTTTGACTTCAACACCGATCAAAGACGCCCTGGTCGAAAAAGAAAACAAAAGGAAGGCTAAAGCTGTGAAAAGCAAAGGAAAAGGAGTGTGAAAGAAAAGCAAGCCACAGAAGGTCAGTCTTGAGAAGGTTAAGAAGAAAATTCTGCAGGAATCGAATGATACTTCGACGTCAGACGTAAACACGGACGAGTTATGCCAGGATGACGAAGACGACGATGCAGAAGGCGCAGGTAACTGGTGTCTTGTATGTGGCGAATTCGGACGAGACGGCGAAATATGGTATCGGTGCACTTCTTGTGGGCTTTGGGCCCATGCTGACTGTATTGGGTGGGACCACTGACATGTATAATATGGACTGACTACATTCACAGAAATGCACTACAAGAAGTGGGCTCACTTCTCTATTGCTGACTCTTTCGGTCTAAGCACCAAGTACCAACTGAGGAGAACTGTAAACAACAAATAAATAAGTGGATTCGTCGAAATAAATGTTTCTAAATTAATTATTTTGGGTTATTACTGATAAAATTTTTTTACCAAAGGCAAAGATGTGCAGCAGAAATTGAAACGTTTTATTATAATCGCTTTTCGAGCTGCGCGCTTATTTTTTCAACTTCCCGCCAATGATTTTGTTCAATGTTGGCACCGGCGTAAGAACTTTTTTTGACATAAGCAATTGAGCCCACATGAAATAGAAAATTAAGCAGTCCATATTATATATGTCAGTGGGTGGGACTCTGCTCGTAATTATGTGTGCGATATGTGTTGATCACCATTATGCACATGCTGATCACCATTGCCAACCGATGTTGACAATGGTGATCGAACCTGACTTTTTTTAATCTTTATTGCTCCGAAATTAATAAGCCAAAGTGATTAAAGTTGATCTCAATTGATAGTTAAATAAGTAAAGTTTATTATAACAGCAAAGCAATAAATAGTTGATTAATAGATTTGGTTTTATTTTAAATCCCGCTTAAGTGATCCTCATTACCTACATCTCCCCTATCCATTGGAAAAATTTCAAGTAAAATATATCCAAAAATGATACAATTGTATCCAAGTGGCATCACTGGTTTCAACAAACCGTTGATTTTCTTCCTTCACCGCTGAAGTTGGTGGTAATAATTTGAGTCTAGACTTTTTTTTTGCAGCGATTTTTTATATTGTTCAAGTCTATATGAATTAAGCGAAAGATTTCCAATTTTCTTCGCACATTTTTCTATTGTAGTTTTAACAATAAGTGGATCCGCATCAAACACCGTTTGTTTTAAGAAATATCGTTAACAATGAAATCAATCTGATTTTATTCTTATTATTTGACAAAAATTTATCTAGAGGGACAGTAGCCATCAAAAATAATTTCTGCACACTGGCGTTTTCAGGTATCGTCGTTGTTGCACAGCTTTTTTGATACTCCAGTCAAAGTGGCGGATTCCGTTACGACGATGGGGAGCGCAAGGCTCTGTATATATGGATTTGGGGGTTGAGAACACTATATAATACTCGGAACTTGTCGAATTCTTAAATAGAATAAATTTTTGTATGAGTATACAAAGTTACAAAATCTTCAAAAATTTTCTGGATATTTGACGAATGAAAGAAAGATTTCCACTATATTGATAAAAGCCTAGCGCTAATGCTAAATATAAATAATAAAACATACCACCGTCACAGTTTTTTTTATTACGTCTCCGGGAAGTACTCAATATGTAAATATGTAGGTCAGAAGGTAAATATGCTTTTAAAAATCCCCATAATTCAGACTGAGTTGGAATCTTTTTGCGAAAAAAACCATCTCAACCCCTTACTTTCGTAGATTCAATCGCAAAATGTGAGTCAAAATTAAAATTATATCTGATTAATTTTATAACGCAAAGTTAACAGGAGATTAATGATTGTAATATATTTTTCTAGATGGATCTGATAGATTTAATATAAAAAGAAGAATTTTAGAAACTAAAATATTCTTCAGCTATGGATGATATAATAAATATAAAGACAAGAAAATTAAGTATTTCACCACTAGAATATTTTTTTAAATTTAAATTTTTTAATGTATATTGTTGTTTTTGTTATTTTTTCAAGTACCCAGCAAACATTTGGATGAAGAATCTTCAGGGCGATATGTAGATGTTATTGCCAAAGTATCTTCCATGCGAAATTAAAGCAAATACTGTGAAATGATTTCTTCCTTACCTTGGGTAGATGAAAAGAAGATGAAATTCCAAACAATTTTGTTTTCTGATTTTAAATGTGGAAGCAAGAAGACAATAGTTTTCGCTTATTTGTCATCTCTATGATATACGAATTTATCATTTGGAAGAACGCGTCATTAGACTCCGTGTGACAGTAATTTATTTATGAGTTCACTAGTGATTTTAATTTCACCAATTCAAATTAAAAAAAAAAAAAATAAATAAAATATAATGCTACTTTGAAGAAATGACCTGATTTATTCTCTGACTACAAATTGCAAAGGATTTATTTATTTATTTGGACGATTGTTGAACGATTTGCTTTGATGATAAGAAAGTGATTCATCCTGTAGAAACGAATGCGTTTCTTTAACACGATATTTATTTATTTATTTATTTTTGGAAGTTTAAGCAATAGTATAACAAACTTAATATAAATCCTTTTACATACTACGGGGAAAATATTAAAGCAAAACAGTATTTTTGAGTAATTAATGTGAGTTAAGAAGCTATGGAAATAATACTAAATTTGAATGAATTCAGGAACAATTAATTATATAATTAAGATTTACCTAGATACATTTTATTTGGAAACAATACCTATATAAGTTCATTTTTTTTTTTTTTTTGTTTTTGTAAAAAACGGAAAGATGAAGATTTTCAAGGAGGGAGAGAGCGAGTTTTTATTATATCCAAAGTAGAGCACTTTGAGGAAGAAAGGCTATTTCCGAAGAGGTCAATGGAATTAAATATATTATTGTGTTGCTTCTGGATTCTATATAGAGTTGATTTGTCTTTAATGTTTGTCCTGGCGCTTTCGAGATTAAATGTAGGCATACGGCGAGATTGGATTGGTGAAGTGTTATACGCTAATTGTGCATTAATATCTGTGCTATCTATGAGGTTATGGGTAATTTTTAGTAGAAATAATTCGTCAATATAAGCTCGACGATCTTCGAGGCTTAATAATGAGTACTTACAAAGTCTTTGAGGATATTCTACATACATGCGATCGAATTTGTAATTGAGGATCACTGTAAATCGTTTTTGAACTCTTTCTATTGTGTTTACATAAACTTGATAGAATGGATTCCAAATAACGGAGCAGTATTCTAGGGTACTTCTGACCAAGAAATTATAAAGAGTCAAAAATGAGAGTGGTGTGTTATGGAAGTATGTTGAAGGCGACTTGACCAGGACGTTAAGTCCAAACTGCCAGCATGGGCTGACAGATCGCCTGATGACAACGATAGCACAGGGCGGCATGCTAGCACCTCGGCTAAGGGTGGCGGAGAGTGTGGGGGAGTTCCCGAAAATACCTGCCGCTGTCATCATCCATAATCAAAAAAATTTCATGCCTGCATACAAAAGAGCCGACACACACTCGGTCCTGAAGGGACCCTTACGTCACTTACCTACTTACTGTGGAAGGCGCAGATGTTCTGCCTTCATGGCCTTGCCCCATCCTCCCTATGACTCTGCTCGGCACGATCTGCAAAGTCCCTTTGGCTGACCTGTGGAAGAAATTAGAGCGGACCTATGCGACCCCGAATTGAAAAGGCTCCAGGATGTGAAGGAAGAAAGAAAATATTCAATCCATATTTACGTTATAATGATCAAAATAGGCTCATATATAAACATTGTTATCAACCTACAAATAGATACATTCTCTATTATTAATTCAATTCCATAAGTACATACTTTGGGTTAAATAATAAAACATTCTTCAGAAGGTACTCTTAAAGGCGTGACTAGGAAGGACACCTTTACGGAACAAGCGCATTTTAGGTCTCCCGAAAGTTGGAGAATTCGAATGCTTAAGATACGGGCTTATATCCTACAATAATCATAGTATTTGACACTTAATCCATAAATACTTTCCTCTGACAGCCTTACTTGGCGATAATTTCGAGATCGAGGATTGTTAGTGCACTTGTCGGTCATATCTACTAGGCACATGCATATCTTACAGTTCAAAACTATGCTCCTAAATCTAATTAACAAAATCAAGTCAGGATTCCAAATTACATAAGTAGCTAGGCGTACCCATGAAGTTAGACGTATATGTATGTAATTATAAGTTTAAGTTCAAGATATATATATATAAAACGCACAAAACTTGACCATATCAAAAAGGTTCTGCAATGCTATACGTATATGTATGTACTTATAATCTTAAGTTTAAGATAGATATATATAAAACGTGCAAAAATTAACTAACCATATCAAAAAGGTTCTGCAGTGCTATACGTATATGTATGTACTTATAATCTTAAGTTTAAGATAGATATATATAAAACGTGCAAAAATTAACTAACCATATCAAAAAGGTTCTGCAGTGCAAGTCACTGCCGGAACCGAAGTGTAATACATATGTATGTTAAAAACCAAAGTGTAATATTTCAAAATTACTCACATGTGAATCCTCGGCACGATGAAGCGCTTCAGCATTGCCTCCTGGATAAGAATTAACTGGAATTTTAATAATTTGATTACCCTGCTCTATCGCCAGAACACTTTTTGGGGGATGGTACTAGGGTTATGTCGCTTATTATATGAAAAAATTTTTTTTCCTTATACTAAAACATATTTCTCGGTGATCAGATGGATCCTGGTGAAGTTAATATTGTTTCAATAAAATTTTCCCCGCTTTTTCTGCGTGCCGTAGGAATGAATCTCCTGCTGCGCGGGTTGAAGGTTAGCTCGAGTTCGGGGGCCTCTAATATGGGAGGAATGTGCCCTCCTACTTCTTTTCCCTCTTTTAGAAAATGTAAATGCACCAGGTCCGGTACCAAGCTCAAAACTTTATCAAATTAGAACTTGCCCAGCAAGTGGAAATAATATGCCTTATTATGAAAATATCCCTCAAACATTTGCTTTTCATACGTCTCTCTTTTCGAGGTTTTTCCTGACGTACGCCACACCAGATTCGAATTCCAACAGATCCTTTTTCTTATTTCATAAATGGGGCTCCGGAGGGAGACGCCAAGTTTTATGGGGTGCCGTTGGCGGATTAATCTTTGGTTAGTGAGGGTTTTTTTTTTCTTCGTCGGATTGCGGCGAGAAATATTTGATCTTGCGGGATTTTAATCTTAACGACCTTACTTTCCTGCTAGCAAACTATGACAGACCGATATCGATGGTCTTCTTCTTCTTTCTGTCACTGAACATGACACCGAGCTTGAGAAAGCATTTCTCTCGGTCGGGGCGCGTTTTGGTTTCATGCTGTAGTCGACAACAAGCCGGGCATACACGCTTCAGTCCGTGGTGGCATATTGCTATATGCAATATGCTACGACCATAACAGGGCAGAGTGGTCTGCGCCACCCGTGGTTCAGACGACGCTGAAAAATGGTCGACTGAGCTAGCCGGTCTTACACATAGGCCTCATCACTGCGGGCGCTCAATGTGTGTCACGACCCACGACCCTATGTTTTCCTCATCCTCAGACTCTACTTCCGATGACACGTCGAGGACACATCCTTGAAGTCTCGTCAGTCTTCGATCAGACTTCGACATCCTTCTCCGTGTGGGGAAGCCAAAGCTACATCGACAAGCTGGTAACCCAAAAAATCCAGCCGGTCGATGCCTCTCTGCCTTCCTTCACCGAGATGCTGAGGAAGCCCCGCGATCAGTAACCTAAAGAACTGATCGCTAAGCTTTCCCGGCGCAACCTCTCACCCTGATCTCAGACTGCGATTGTTCAAGGGTGTGTCTCCAAGGCGTCGTCGAAGTAGTGACATGTTGACAGCCGAATATGGGAATGGATTCCAACAGGTATATCACCCACCATTGACGGGGCAATAGGAGGGCTTCGTGATATCCTATAGTTTACCAGTTAAGCTGGCTGGATGCCTTCTTAGGGCTACCAGGTATAGATCTAGTACTACTATGTCCGACGATTAACGAAATGTTGCAGCTGGACAGACAAGGAAAAATTTTCCTCCTAATGAGGCCGATCCGGAAGGGACTATAAAAGGTTATCTACTCACAAGCGGTAGGGGTGCTATAATGAGATTGACTTTCAACAGGTATATCACCCACCATTGACGGGGCAATAGGAGGGCTTCGTGATATCCTATAGTTTACCAGTTAAGCTGGCTGGATGCCTTCTTAGGGCTACCAGGAATAAACGACAATAAGTATCGACGATGTTTTCATACTGATGATCACTGCTTGATGTCTTTAGCGTGATAGACACCTAACAGTTTTCCCCGCAGATCTTCAAGTTCGTATAGTGAGTTTCCTTTCTTGGCTCTAACCCGACATTTAACAAATTTTCGTCCCAGTTTAGCACTAGTCTGCTGTTGGAAATTGCTTTGGGCAAAAGTCCTTCTAAATACCTCCTGACCAACTTTGAACTCGACGGGTTTTGCCCTGAGATTGTAGGCTTTTGAACCCTGTTCGAATGCGTGTTGTAAATTTTCCTGCACTCTCGCACGGATCAATCTCATTTTATCTTCTGCGTCCACTCTCAGTGGCTCATTAAGAGTTCCAATGCTCCTCAAGATGGAATAGGAGCTGCCATGTTCTATCATTTGTTGACCGAAGAGTGTTCGATAGGGAGAGAAACCAGTAGCTTGATGGAAAGAGCTCCGGAGGGAACTAGCTATTTGGCTCAGTTTCTCATCCCATCTGGTGTGTTCCTTCTGGATATAGGCCCTAATCCCTGACAACAGAGACCGGTTTACTCGCTCTGAGGCGTTTGCTTGCGGCGAGTAAGCTGCCGTTCGCATATGCTTTGCCCCATACTTTTCCAGTAGTCTGGCGAACTGAGCCGAGCAAAACTGGACTCCATTGTCAGAGACTATGGTCTCCGGAACTCCGAACACGTGAAACACTTCAGTCTCAATGAATTGGCATACATTGAGCGTAGACGCTTTTCTCATAGGTTTGAGAAGTGGGAATTTAGAAAAGTGGTCAAGAACTATCAGAATGCAGGCGTTTCCTTTAACTGACCGAGGATATGGACCTAAGAAATCGACGTACAGCTTTTGCCATGGTCGTTCTATCACAGACTGGACTTTCATCGGTGGTCGCAAAATAGTATTAGGAGCCTTCGTTTCTTTACACACGTCACAGGCGGCTACGTAATTTCTGACATCAACTGTCATTCGTGGCCAGTACAGATGTCTTCGCAGACGTTCTAGGGTTTTCCCTATTCCTCCGTGTGAAGCTAGCGGCGGATCATGCGCTCTCGAAATGACGTCGGTGACAAGCCCACGTGGAATCCAAAGCTTCCACGCTTCTTCCTCCTGGATCGGATCGCCTGTTCTCGGAACAGTCCGAATATAAACGAAGCCATCCCTGACGCAAAGATCTGGTAGTTTGCCAGAAGTCGTTTTAACCTTATGCCTCAGTTCTTCATATTCCAACGAATTGAAATATGGCGAACTAAGGTCAACTTCCGGGCCAGGATCTTCGTTTGTGTTCATGCTGTCACAATGAATGCGTGACAGCGCATCAGGGACTACGTTCAGGCTTCCTTTCCTGTGTTCAATAGTGAAGTCGAAGCCCTGAAGCTTCAAACTCCACCGAGCAAGTCTTCCGCTGAGGTCCTTTTGAGACATCAGCCATTTCAAGCTCGCGTGATCCGTCACTATCTTGAACGGCATAAGCTCTATGAAGGGCCGGAACTTCTGTACGCTCAAGACTGCAGCTAGGCATTCTTGCTCTGTGACGGTGTAATTTCGTTGAGCGGAGTTCAACTTTTTCGAGACGTAGGCTATTGGCTTCTCGTGGCCATCGTCATCTAGCTGAAGCAACACTCCTCCAATACCTTGTTGGCTCGCATCGCACTGAATGACGAACGGTTTGGTGAAGTCTGGACTCACTAGCAACGGAGCCGAAGTAAGTTTTTGTTTGAGTAGATCAAGAGACGTCTGGGCTTCAGATGTCCATTTGAACTGACTCGGGTTTTTCAAAGTGTCTGTAATGGATGCAGTCAAATCAGCATAGTTCGGAATAAACCGTCTGTACCATCCTGCCAGACCTAGTAGGCGTCGGGCTTGCCGAACAGTTTTAGGTGACGGATAGTCAACTATGGCTGATATTTTGTCAGGGTCAGTTCTCATACCTCCCCTTCCTACAATGAATCCCAGGTATTTAGTCTCCTTGATACAAAACTTGCTCTTCTCGACGTTTATAGTAAGGCCAGCTTTCCTCAAACAATCCGCTACCCTGGCTAGCAGCATGAGATGAGTGTCAAAGTCAGATGATAGAATTAATAAATCGTCTAAATAGACGAGAACGTTCTCACGAAGATCGAAAGGAATGACTTTATCCATGAGGCGGCACATCGTTTGGGGAGCGTTGCATAGGCCGAATGGCATCACTGTGTACTGATAGAGAGGATGACCAGGTACTGTGAAAGCGGTCTTCTCTCTGGAATCAGTGTCCAGTGGGATCTGCCAGAATGCATCTTTCAGGTCCAGGCTCGTTATGTAGTTTGCCGGAGGAAGTCGACTCAGAAGTGCGTCTATCTGCGGTAGCGGATAGGCGTCCTTCTTCGTAACCGAGTTGACCTTCCTGGCGTCAAAACAAAGCCGGACCTTTCCAGGCTTCCTTACCAGAACGACTGGAGAGCTCCAAGGACTCTGGCTCTCCTCTATCACACCCAGTGATAGCATTCGCTCTAATTCTGCATCCATCAAACTTTGCACTGCCGGGGAAATCGGATAAAAGCGCTGTTTTATCGGGGCGGCGTCATTCGTATCAATCTTGTGAGTGACCAATGATGTTTTTCCCAGGCCTAAAGAGGCGAAAGAGGGGAAAAGCTGTTTTGTGCTCTCTAAGCGTTGGTGTTCTAAACTAGAAAGGATATGCCCATCGGTGTCAGAGGTAGCTATTCCACTTGGATTCACTTCTGCGACTATACCTAGGACATCCGGAGCTAACCCAAAGAGGCGCCAGAAGTCTATTCCCAGATATAGTGCCTGTGTGAGCCCAGGAACCACGTAAAAACGCACGTTTTGGGTCTTATCACGGAAAGTGACGTCCAAGTTCACATGACCATGAACAGTCGTCATGGCACCATTAGCTACTTGGACCTGTGTCCGATATTTCTTCCATTCAACCTCTGCTTCAGCAAGCTTCTCGAGAGCTCCCTGGCCTAGAATACTGACAGTGGCACCACTATCAAGTAATCCAGTCTCAGTTCGCCCGAGCAGCTTTACTTCTGCGTACGGTCGAATGTCGTCTGGCATCGACACGGAAATCTGTGCTAGTTTTTTCCTTTCCAGTTTCATTCGTCGACAGTATTCTCGCCAACGAACGGTTGATCTTTTCCTTTTCGGTCTCATATCCCGGTCGGGAAACATAATCTCCGCTAACTCCGCTACTGAGGAGAAAATTCGGTCTTTTGCTGTGTTATATCTCTGCAGACGCGTATGATACGGCGTCAGCGGATGTAAAACTGGCTTACGCCCGCTCGTCATAACAGAGTTTGGTGGCCGTTTCAATACAGAAGTAACAGGAGGCCAAATCTCCTGCTCAGTAACCTTGTCAGCTACACGTGCTATAGGTGTCAACGGGACATCGAAGAGTACAGACTCTTCTAAGGAAGTGTCTAGTATTGTCATGGGCTCCCCAGAAATGGAAATGGGAGCTTGAAGATCTGCGGAGAAGTCTACTAAGTTCTCCGCCCCTAATAATGAAGCACTTGTACCATCCGGTGTCCCACCAATATCACCAGAATCACTGAATGATATCAGAGGTTTTTCGTCAGTGTCTGCTAATGGAGCGGACTTTCCTCCTTGCTCGAGGCTTGCACTGGAGGGTTCGTTGTCGTTGCTGCTTGCGACGTCGACGCTGGTCGGAAAAAGGTGGTGGTATTCCCGACCCGTCTCTCGTTTTTCTGTCTGCAATAGCGGCAATCAGGCTTGAAGACATTCTTGCGTCCGCATCCATAGCAGAACACAACTTGTCTTTCTTGTCTACACTCTTGATAAAAGTGACCCGACTGGTCACAATTCCAGCATACAATAGCATTTTTGTGTGACATACTCGATAGCTCACCTAGGCTGTTGTCACTGCCTATTGCTGCTGCCAGTTCCGGATCTAAGGTTGGAAAATTGTCAACTTCGTGCACCCGTTGGTTCCGGTGAAAGTTCCAACTACCAGCTGTTGCGATACGTGTCTGCGTAGCTTGAATACGCGTGACCAGCGATCTCAGCTGTCCTATCGTATCAGTAGGATGCAGACATATTTTTTCTTGAATCTCCGGCAAGAGATTCGATTTGACAATCTCCAGAAATTCTTGGTCTGGCATAGCATTCTGTAGCTGATCGCGCAGCAACCCCAAATGGTGGTGGTACATTGCGAACAGTTCACCAGGCTTTTGTTTTCTAGACATCAGTTGGAGTCTAGTCTTCAGATCATCTTTAGGCGTCCCCCATTCGTTATACAATCCCATCTTGATGACGTCCCAAGTTGGAAATGGATTTTGCCTTAGTACTGACCAATACCAGTCCTTCGCTGGTCCTGTCAATAGCGTAAGCATATTTCTGACTAGTAATCCAAAATCTCCTTCAAGAGCGGAGTGCGTGAGCGCTTCGACTCTGAAGATGAACTCGTCGACAGAGAGGTCCAAGTTATTCCCGTTATATGTCAGGTTCCATCTCCTGATTGGACTGCCTGATCGTCGGTATCCTACATTAGCAGGAACACGCATAGGTGGTGGAGGGGGTTGAGGTGGTATAAAGTTCGGTCTGGACTGATTTGTAGGCTGACCAAAAGGTTGACCAAAAGGTTGACCAGACGGTGGTGATGGTCTCCTAAATGATTGCCTTCCCCGTGTAGGAAAGTCGTTTGACGGCCTCTGATTGCTTCTGGACGAAGGAGGTCGTGTGAAGTCTGCTGGCGGCATTGCTGCTGCTACTTGTTGTCTGATATCGTTTCCTAACTCAGACCGCAAAACATTTAAACCCTGCTGGAGACCTCGGTTTATTAGGTCTTCCATCTTTATGCTCAAGCCTGCTATCAGCGCATCCGTAGCAGCTGAGGTGTTGTGGTCTTGAGCTGTACGCGCTGGAATATCACGTCGAGGACTCGGGTTTACAAAAGTCCTTGAATGTAAGTCAGGCATTCCTGGAGACAAGGATCGTCGATTCGAAGGTGGTAAGTCAAAGTTAGGCAAATCAAAGGTTGGCAATGAGTCGCGCCTTGTCGATTTCGCGGGCTTCACCTTCTTCGGTCTCTTTGGGATTGCACCAGAATATTCACTGAAGTCCTGTTGCGTAATGTGACGACGGCAGTTAGGACAACTAGAATGTTCACCTATCCAATGCTGCAGGCATGCCTGGTGGAAAATGTGCTCGCATACAGTCATGACCGGCTTCCGATCTACTGACCAGCTTGCGTCCCGGCAGATAGAACATGGTTCAGGCAGCATTGTCATACCGTTTGTCGCTGGAGGTGGTGTCCTCACTGTAGCCATAATGAATTTAGACGTAAGTCAGGTAAAAATTGTCAAATCAGGGTTTAGGATGGTTATCCCAAAAAAAATTCTAGAAGTTGCACGTTTGGAAGAGACACGCTCCTTCCAATGTGATGATGGCTAAATACTATTTTAAAGTCGAAGGCCTTGGGCGAGATACTCAAATTCAGACAAAAGTTTTCCCAAACGTTCGAAGAAATAAAAAAATTAGAAAAACAAGGATTCGAAAAGTTAATTAAGGCTTCTCAAATCGAGATAGTGTAAAGAATGAATTCCAAGACAAAAACCAATTTCGGGAAGCGTTAACAGCCTCGTCGAATAGAAATATTAAAAAAATCTGAAGATTACTAAGGATCCAACAGATCACGAAAACAGTTCAAGCGTTTCAAAAAAAAATCCTTCAACAAAGATCATACAATTTCTCCCTCACCTCCCGAAGCTAACTCCCACATAAGAGGTCAGGTCGCTCTCTCTCCCCCAAGGTCAAAAACAGGATACAGGCAAGTGACGTGAGTGTGTGCATTGAAAAAGTCAGAGCTCTTGCAGAAATCTGGGAAGAGTAAAGTCGGAGGTATCAAAGACTGAGAATGCTGCCAGAGATTCTTCAGCCAGGCAGTTAGCAGTATGCCAACTCCTGATCACTGAAGATCTCCAGCATCAATCCCATCCTCCGAGAACTCGTTCTCTTCTCCTCACCGAATCGTCGTGTCCAGCTAGTTCGCTAGCCGGGCAGAGTCATGAGTCTGGTCAACTAATTAGCTGGAAGCCAAGAAGTTGTCTCGCAGATTCATAACTCTGTCTAGCCAGTTGCCCAACAGAGACATGTCCCCACAAGAGCTCAAACGAAAATTTCGTGAGGCCACCTACCATTTCCATGGCAGAAGGCCAGCGGGAAAGATCATCCAAAAACATTTCCAAAAACTTTCAAAAAAAATTCAACAACTGTTCAGGCTTGAGGCTTGACCGAAGTCAAACCTAAAGCCGGATTTCAACTTCCAAAAAACTTTCATTAAATTCAAAAAACGTTACTTTACTTTAATCCAAAAATTCAAAATATCAAAGACTTCCAATAAAACTTTCAAAATATTACGTTACTTTACAAAAAAAAATTTTCAACAAAACCAATTAGACTCAGGTCCACCCATATCTTCTACTGGATGTGAGACCTGAGGTCAATCAACTGGCAGACACCAGATGATCATCTCTCTCAAAGTCTCAGTCCCCAGTAAAATTTATATTTAGACCACCGAAGTCTAACTGAGGTGGCCCCACGTTGGGCGCCATTTTGTTATGGAAGTATGTTGAAGGCGACTTGACCAGGACGTTAAGTCCAAACTGCCAGCATGGGCTGACAGATCGCCTGATGACAACGATAGCACAGGGCGGCATGCTAGCACCTCGGCTAAGGGTGGCGGAGAGTGTGGGGGAGTTCCCGAAAATACCTGCCGCTGTCATCATCCATAATCAAAAAAATTTCATGCCTGCATACAAAAGAGCCGACACACACTCGGTCCTGAAGGGACCCTTACGTCACTTACCTACTTACTGTGGAAGGCGCAGATGTTCTGCCTTCATGGCCTTGCCCCATCCTCCCTATGACTCTGCTCGGCACGATCTGCAAAGTCCCTTTGGCTGACCTGTGGAAGAAATTAGAGCGGACCTATGCGACCCCGAATTGAAAAGGCTCCAGGATGTGAAGGAAGAAAGAAAATATTCAATCCATATTTACGTTATAATGATCAAAATAGGCTCATATATAAACATTGTTATCAACCTACAAATAGATACATTCTCTATTATTAATTCAATTCCATAAGTACATACTTTGGGTTAAATAATAAAACATTCTTCAGAAGGTACTCTTAAAGGCGTGACTAGGAAGGACACCTTTACGGAACAAGCGCATTTTAGGTCTCCCGAAAGTTGGAGAATTCGAATGCTTAAGATACGGGCTTATATCCTACAATAATCATAGTATTTGACACTTAATCCATAAATACTTTCCTCTGACAGCCTTACTTGGCGATAATTTCGAGATCGAGGATTGTTAGTGCACTTGTCGGTCATATCTACTAGGCACATGCATATCTTACAGTTCAAAACTATGCTCCTAAATCTAATTAACAAAATCAAGTCAGGATTCCAAATTACATAAGTAGCTAGGCGTACCCATGAAGTTAGACGTATATGTATGTAATTATAAGTTTAAGTTCAAGATATATATATATAAAACGCACAAAACTTGACCATATCAAAAAGGTTCTGCAATGCTATACGTATATGTATGTACTTATAATCTTAAGTTTAAGATAGATATATATAAAACGTGCAAAAATTAACTAACCATATCAAAAAGGTTCTGCAGTGCTATACGTATATGTATGTACTTATAATCTTAAGTTTAAGATAGATATATATAAAACGTGCAAAAATTAACTAACCATATCAAAAAGGTTCTGCAGTGCAAGTCACTGCCGGAACCGAAGTGTAATACATATGTATGTTAAAAACCAAAGTGTAATATTTCAAAATTACTCACATGTGAATCCTCGGCACGATGAAGCGCTTCAGCATTGCCTCCTGGATAAGAATTAACTGGAATTTTAATAATTTGATTACCCTGCTCTATCGCCAGAACACTTTTTGGGGGATGGTACTAGGGTTATGTCGCTTATTATATGAAAAAATTTTTTTTCCTTATACTAAAACATATTTCTCGGTGATCAGATGGATCCTGGTGAAGTTAATATTGTTTCAATAAAATTTTCCCCGCTTTTTCTGCGTGCCGTAGGAATGAATCTCCTGCTGCGCGGGTTGAAGGTTAGCTCGAGTTCGGGGGCCTCTAATATGGGAGGAATGTGCCCTCCTACTTCTTTTCCCTCTTTTAGAAAATGTAAATGCACCAGGTCCGGTACCAAGCTCAAAACTTTATCAAATTAGAACTTGCCCAGCAAGTGGAAATAATATGCCTTATTATGAAAATATCCCTCAAACATTTGCTTTTCATACGTCTCTCTTTTCGAGGTTTTTCCTGACGTACGCCACACCAGATTCGAATTCCAACAGATCCTTTTTCTTATTTCATAAATGGGGCTCCGGAGGGAGACGCCAAGTTTTATGGGGTGCCGTTGGCGGATTAATCTTTGGTTAGTGAGGGTTTTTTTTTTCTTCGTCGGATTGCGGCGAGAAATATTTGATCTTGCGGGATTTTAATCTTAACGACCTTACTTTCCTGCTAGCAAACTATGACAGACCGATATCGATGGTCTTCTTCTTCTTTCTGTCACTGAACATGACACCGAGCTTGAGAAAGCATTTCTCTCGGTCGGGGCGCGTTTTGGTTTCATGCTGTAGTCGACAACAAGCCGGGCATACACGCTTCAGTCCGTGGTGGCATATTGCTATATGCAATATGCTACGACCATAACAGGTGTTTTAAAAGATTTACAGCTACGAAAAATGAAGCCTAATAACTGGAAAGATCGTCGTATTATTGCATTAATGTGTCTGTCAAATAATAATTTGGTGTCGAATGTAACTCCTAAATCTTTTATTTCAGTGACACGTATTAAGGACAAATTTGAAATATGATAATCATAGTAGAGTGTATTTTGTTTTCTGGAGAATGTTAAGCAACGGCATTTATTGATATTTAAAGGGAGCTTGTTCATTGTACACCAATGATGAAGGTTATTTAAATAATTTTGTAATATTATATGCAATCATCAATAGAGTAAATAATTTTAAAAATTTTGGTATCATCAGCATACAGTAGGCATGGAGATTTTATTGTTAATGGAAGATCATTAATAAAGAGTAAGAAAATGAGGGGGCCAAGCCTTGTTCCTTGGGGTACACCAGATGTTTGGGTGAAGGTATATGACTTAGATCCATTAAGAACTACAGACAAGCTCCTATTTTTTAGATATGAATCAAACCAGTGAACTAAGTTTTTATGGAAGCCAAGTCTATTCAATTTTTTTTAATATAAGTAGATGGTCTATTTTATCAAAGGCCTTAGAAAAATCTGTGTATATTGAATCGACTTGTAAACCTTTATCTAGAGCTTTTGCAATAACGTCAGTGTACAGGGCTAAATTGGTAGAAGTTGAGCGATGTGGAAAAAAACCGTGTTGATAGTTACTTATTAAGTGTTTGACTTGGAAGAAGATCTGGTCGTAAATGATCTTTTCAAAAACTAGTGATATACTATTTGATTTACTTATTGGGCGATAATTCGTTATTAATTTTGGGTCGCCTGCTTTAAATATGGTGTTAATAAATGAGTTTTTGAACCTGTTTGGGAAAATACTTTCGGATATGGACTTATTGAAGAGATGTGAAATGGGCATTGACAAATTATGTGCACAATTTTTTAAGAATATATTCGGTAGTCCGTCCGAGCCAGCTTTTTTATTAATATCAAGTGAACTTAATATCTTGTTAACGTCTTCTGGTGTGCAATGAGAAATTACTATATTTTCTGTGTGTATAAATTCGTTAAACGAGTTATGGGTTAAATAATTGTGGGTGTTATTATACACTGATTTAAAATAGACAGCAAATAGATCGCAAGTTATTTGGGGCGATGAGGACGTTACATCGTTATAAGACATTTCGGTGGGAAGGAATTGGTTAATTTCATGCTCTTTGTATGAGAGAAGAATACTTTTGGAGCGCTTGTGACGTTTGATTCGATATTTTCTATATGTTTTTAATAACAAGCTTTCATTAGCAGTTTCACTCTTTTTCTCAAATATGAAAACGTTAGGTAGTCATCGGGGTTCTTATAACGCTTATAGACTTTGCTATATTTCGTTTTCAATTTTATTGCTGAGATAAGACTATATGAAAACCAAGAAGGGTATCTATTTGATTTACGATGTTTCTCTCGATATGAAAATAAATCGCCAGGAAGGGACCTTGATAAATTACTTTAACCAATCTTTTTCGTATTGCGTAGAACGTACGAATTCGCTTCTTCAAGATGTTTTGCTTTCGGGGTAACAGTTTCTTCCGTTAGAAGTTAAGCATACAATACGAATATGATTATCATCCAGAGATGGGCATTTTTTATTTGAATAAAAATAAAAGATAAAAAACCGAATTAAATGAAAAATCGAATAAAAATTTATTTGATTACAAATATTATTCGTTATTTGGTGAATTATTCGCAAATAATTATTTGTTATTTGGTGCAAATTATTTGAGTTTCGAATAATTATTTTTTATTCGATCGTGCGTTATTTGATAATCAAATAATTTCATTATTTGATGAATTATTTGTGATTTCTTATTATTGTGATGGTCATTATTTGAATTTCAAACAATTATTTGTCATTCAGTTATTTTACGCCTATATCCTAATCCTAATGACCCTTGAGTAGACATAGATTTCAGTTCATATTTAGGAATTTTGAAAAAGAAACCTCTTCAGACGATGATAATTTTTTTTATTTTTGATTATAATACATTTTAACTAAATTTTGATATGCACTAATAATATGCGTTTGCTTTTAATAAAATCCGCTCTTCAAAATGCTCATCAGTTAAAGAGGCACATTTAGACCCGCTTAATATTGTGGCTTGCGAAAAGAGCATTTAGCTGCCAGATCATCATAAATTTTCAAAAATATTGATATTTTTTACTATAATATTATTTATTGTAATTTGCCAACACTGTTACCAAATAATTTTTCTGAATTCTTCATATGGGTTGTGATGTCGTGACGTCACAACTCAAGTATTAAATAATTAGTAGGCATACTTTCTTACTCTGGCTTGAAGTAAAGTTTTCACTTCAATCGTATTGTCTTAAGCACAAACTCACTTGTTTTTTATTTAATTGACTCTAAGATTATTCTGAGTAATCAAACCCAATTAATTTACTTGAAAAACTTCACAAATACTCAATTGAACAAAATTATTAAATTCCTCTTAAACCTTAAATTAAATTAAGTAACGAAACACCTTGCGAAAACAAATGCGTGTACCAAGACTTAATTATTTGAAATTGGAACTAATGGACACCAGAAAACATATATCCATAATCGAATAACAAATAATTATTTGAAACTCAAATAATTTGTACCAAATAACAAATAATTATTTGCGAATAACTTAAAATAAATTGATACTCAAATAAAAATTTATCCGAATAATTTTTTATTTGATTTTTTAAAAAAATCGTTATTTGATTAAAAATTTATTCGAATAATACCCAGCACTGTTATCATCAACGAGATATTCTATAGCCTAGGTCAGGAGTCTCCAAACTTTCTAGCCTAAGGGCCACACTGATTCCTCCACTAAGTCGCAGGGGCCAGGCTAGCTCATCATACCCAAAAAACTGTAGTTATGAATTACATGCAAATTTTCGTTTTGGGATATACCGGCGACTGGTGTATATACTGCAATACTCACGCTGCAAACCGCGCACATCTTTTTAAGCTTCGAATTACTTCCGGCCATACAGTAAAATTCCGTGATGCCATTTTATCCCGAACTGTGCGAATGAGGAATAGTCTACCATCTTCTGTCTTTCCTCTGGCATACATAGAATCTGCGAAAATTTAAGGGCGACATACATCTGCACCTCCGCCACTCTCCTCATATTCCCTAATCCTAGCAAGCGACACTACTCTTCCAATTTTACATACAGCAGCACTGACTCCAATATTTGGATGTGAAACTCATAATCTCATCAGAAATTTGGAAAAATTGATACTTAGTTTCGGACCTCGATGAAAAATCCGAATTTTCATCTTTGGAGGGGGGTCTACGTGGCCCAACATCTTGGATTAAAGGTACAAAAAATTACTCTTTTCAAAATAATTCCTCAACGGTTGATTCTACGACAAAAATGTAAGAATATAAATTAAAAGAAGACTAAATTCTCTAAATTTTTTGTATAAACACTTTTTTTTGTAAGTCTGATGTGTAACGAGTTACAGCGGCGGAAACGTGAGTTCCAAAAAAATGTATACATACATATATCACCATTTATACGAGTACAGTGTTTCGTCCATAGTGGTCCATAGGTTCATACGTCCATAACTCCTAAGGGGAGAGGAGTACGGGACTGGTCGAGGAATCGTTTGAAAGGTAATGAAGTTCTGCATGCAATGAGCTCTGTAAGTGGCCGTACACTCTGTACTTTTTAAAATACATTGTATTTTGTGAAAGACTAGCAAATTTTCTTAATTACTCTGTAACTCAGAAAACGGTTGAGATGCCGCCCTCCCCTTGCGGCACAATTTTTTGTTTGATTAGGTGACCACTATCATCTCCTACCCTATATACGGGTGTTTCACAAGTGGTGGATAATAATGAAGGAGGCGATAGGTCATGTCGAGAAATGAAAAAAATTGTATGGCAGAGGGGGGTGCATTCTCAACCCTTTCCGAGATAATCGGTGTTAAAGGACTAAGGGTACGTGAAACGTAGGTTTGTACTAATATAGTTATAACTCCTAAACGACAAACAGTAGGAAGATGGTCGGGGTGCTAATTTATAGAGAACCTCCTGCCCTTTTGATTCAATGTGTCAGTGCTTCTTCTACAGTATGTAGTTTAGAAGAAACGGTCTGCCAAACTTCAAGTTTTAGCTTTTGTACCTCATTTTTTTGTGTTTGAAGAAAAAAAAAACTAAAATAAAAACCTTATAATTTATTTTTTCTGTCTTACTCCTGTTAGAAGCTAAGATTGGTTTTCTTTAAAACGCACTTTGTTTTCATTTTGTACCTTTCACCGTTTATGAGTTATGACACAAAAATTATTCCAATGCATGAAAAGTCTACCTTGCAAGAAAATATGAAATAGTATTAAAACCATAAACAACATTTTTATATTTATTTATTATGATCGAGATAGGAACAATTAATAACATTAACTATTTAAAATATTTTCAAAATGCCCCCGTTATTTTGAATATAAAGTAAAGATCAGTTGCTGCCAAATCCTCTTTAATTTTGTTGGAAGTTTCTTGGACTCTGTGTATAAGTTCGTCTATTGATGATATTTCCGACGCGTACACAATCTCCTTCATAGTTCCCCAGAGGTAAAAGTCTAAGGGTGTTAAATCAGGAGACCGTTTTGGCCAAGGAAAAGGACCGTGCCGTCTAATCCACTTATTTGGGTAATTGGTGTTCATCCACTGCAGGATATTTCGTCCGGTGTGTCCAGGTGCTCCATCGTGCTGGTAAATGATATGTCTTCTTATTGATAGAGGCAGATCGTCCATAAGATCTCGAAGATCATTTTCCAAAAAGTCCAAGTAATTTTCGGTATTTAATCTACTTGGTAGAATGTGTAGACCAAGAAGCTTTCCGCCGACAATACCTGCCCACACATTGATGGAAAATCTATATTGCGATGATGCCTTCCGAGATACGTGTGGATTTTCTGTAGCCCAGTGGTGTAAATTGTGTAAATTTGTTATCCCAGTTTTTGTAAATTGGGATTCATCGGTCCACAGGATATTGTCCAAAAAGCTGTAGTCGTCAAAATCTCTCTCTAAGAGCCAACTGCAAAATTCGATGCGTAGCGGCTTATCTCCTGGTAGTAGCTCCTGCACAGGAGTAACATGGTAAGAATACATGCCTTCCTCTTTTAGAATTCTCCAAACAGTTGACACAGACATTCCTAAGCGAAAAGCTAAGCGCCTAGTTCCTATAGCAGGATCATTCCTTGCCATTTCTAGGACCCTCTCCTCTGCTTCAACTGTAGTCGTTAAAGGATTGAAGGTTTCTCTCGACACATTTTACCAGTTTCTTTTGTAGGTTCTTTGAAAGACACGTACGGATGGAAGCCTTCTCGCCGGAAATCTTCGATGATATTCGCGTTGAGCCTCAAGGGAATTTCCGTCGCTGTAACCGTAACAACACTATGTCCGCGTATTTGTCATTGGAAAATGAAGCCATCGTTGCTTTAAAGTTTTTCTTCTTAGTTTTGTATTACGAATAATGAAATTGTTACTAGCATTGGTATTTATAGTAGAATAATTTACCTGCACATGAAGTTAGTGAAATTAGTAATAGTTATTGCTTACAATAAGAAATTAACTCCGTTTTCTCAGAGACCGAATTAGTTATGACTTTTTACAAAAAAAGCCTACTTTACTTGTTATTCATGACCGATAATAGTTTGAAGCTAAAAAAACTAAGCTGGAAAGGCTTATAATTTTTCTGGCAAAAATAAAAAGCCAGCTTGTCTTTTTGTGTCATAACTCATAAACGGTGAAAGGTACAAAATGAAAACAAAGTGCGTTTTAAAGAAAACATTCTTAGCTTCTAACAGGAGTAAGACAGAAAAAAAAAATTGAAACACAAAAAAATGAGGTACAAAAGCTGAAACTTGAAGTTTGGCAGACCGTTTCTTCTACTGCAAATCAAATTAGATAAAAAGTGGTATACCTATTAAGAATTCTTCAATGTAGCCAAAATACATCCTCAGAAAGGACGAAAAGGACCAAGCCGAAGATACCCTTTTTTCGTGTGGCTTTTGTTTTTAAATGTTGATCATCCCAAAATTAGCCCGGCTTATAATAATATAATAATAATATATTCAAAAAAAATTTCATGAGTACACAAGATCTACAATCTTATATTCGTACAACTAAATAAGCGGATGTAAAATTGCGACTGCGCATTCAATAAAAAAAAAGAGAAACTAAAACTAAATACAAAATAAAATAAAAAGGGTAACTATTCATAGTAGACTAAAACAAGAAAGAGAAATAGAAAAAAAAAGAAACTAATAACAAGCATACAAAATAACATGAAAAACTATATAAATTAAGAAAAAATAAAAGAAATGGGTCATGAGAGAGTAAGAAAAATCAAACAAAAATTAATCTAACTTGTGCCAACCGAAGGAAGAACTGAGAAGCGATCCTTGAACAACCTCTTGAACATGTGCAGGGAACCAGCGTTTTGAATATTTGTTGGTAAATTATTCCACAATCTAGTAGCCTGAACAAAGTAAGAACCTTCAAAAGCAGCTGTACGGAATCGAGGCAAGAGAATATTTGCGTTTCTAGCAGAACGTAGATTTTGTATATGTGTAAACAAATAGCTTGGGGTTTTTGATTTTAGCAGATTATATAGGAAAATCAGTAAATTGAATTCAAGATATTTGAGTATGGAGAAGCCGAGCAAACGATGGTTGAAAGGAGAGATGTGGTCAAACCTTCGAAGGCCATAGATAAATCTGACGCAATCATTGAATGCGACGTTAAGTTTACGGGAGCAGGTACTATCCAATTTCGGATATATTACATTTCCAAATGTAAAATGAGGTATCAAAAGAGTTTTCACCAATTTTGACCTTATCTCTCTAGACAAAAACGAAGCCTGAGTCCTCCGTATATCTTACCAAGAATTGAGCTAACATGATCGCAGCATTTCAGAGATGAATTTATAGTTATACCTAGATTTTTAACAGACCCTACCAAAGACAGAGGAGAATCGTTAAGTAAAATGTCGGGGAATTCAGTAATATTCAGCTTCCTGTTATTGATAATAATGTACTGAGATTTACTTGGCTTGAGAGTCAGATGGTTGGATTGTGCCCATTGATATATCTTATTTAGGTTACTATTTACTCGAGCAAAGCAATCCTCAATCAGACCAATAGGTCTGCTGAAGTAAATCTGCACGTCATCAGCATACAAATGAATATTAACGTCCTCCACAATTTCAGGCAGATCATTTATGAAGATACTGAAAAGCAGGGGTCCCAATATTGATCCCTGCGGAACACCACAAGACAGTGGAAGGAGGCCTGAGAAAGTATTGTTTACCTTTACTTGTTGATATCTTTCTGACAAGAAACTTTGAATTAGCTGAACAGCCGTAGAGGAGAACCTAAAATGAGTAGATAATTTCTGGAGAAGCATCATGTGATTGACGCAGTCGAAAGCCCTGGAAAAGTCCAGAAGGGCCAAGATACTGATACAACCGTCATCGAGAGTAGCTTGCAAGTCATTAGTAGCTTTTAACAAAGCTGAAGTACAGCTGTGCTTTGCGCGGAAACCTGATTGCCATTTGGTTAAAAGTGCATTTTCTTCTAAGAATTTTGACATCTGGGTGTACAGTAGCCTTTCCAGAACTTTGGAGAGAAAGGACAGAATGATTATCGGGCGGAAACCACTTATGTCAGTAGGAGAAGATTTTTTCGGTAGAGCCAGCACTGTTGCAATTTTCCATCTATTAGGAAAAGTAGAATGAGTCAAACACGAATTAAACAGAAAAACCAAATATGATCAATAATGATGAATGATGGGTAGCTTTTGGTACTTTCGGTACTAGCACTTCGATGATATCTGTGTGCATTTTCGAGAAAAATGGCAAAGGAACACGGTGCACAGAGTACAATTTGAGGTCTTATATCTCGATAATAAAGGGTTAAACTGGAATTTTCAATATAACATTTTCGTTTTAGTTTTATTTGCGGAATTCAAAACTGCAATCTAAATGTATCCTTAATAAGTACGAAAAGGACATTTTTTAAATACCTTTTCCAAGTCCTTTTTCAAAGACTTTGGCTATGCCAGAGGATACCTTGACTAACGATGCGTAACTTTTATTATTAGAACTTTTTCGATATCTCCGCACATTTTCGAGAAAAATGCTCAGGGAACACGTTACGTGGGATACCCTGTATAAGAATTACAATTACCCCACCATTTGTAGGGCAAAAACCCCTACTGACTAGATTTAAATAACTACGAAAAAAAAAACAAACAAAAAACTAAATCGAAATGGATGCACAAAACGCTGTGATATGAACATCTCACAGTTTGCCGCTAAATCTTTCAAGTAGCACATAGCACAGCTTCAGCTTGTAGTGAATTTATGTTTATTTATTTATTTATTACGGTTGTTTTTAACATCATTTACAAGATGTACTAAGAACCAGGGAGTCATGTTAGCCTCCATTTCTCTATGTCATCATTAAATCCTTCAATTAACAGTTTGAGGGATCTTTCGATTGTTTTCGAAGTACAAAAATAGCGACATTTTCTGAGATGGAAAATAAAAACCAAAAGCAAAAAAAAAAACAATCTTAAGCTTCATGGGGAGCCAAAATTAATATTTTCATCTTAAAGCGTGAAGCATTTACATTTCGGGATCTCAAAAACTGGATAATGACTCTATGGTAGTATGTATGTGTCTAATGCCAAAATTTCAATTTTATAGATTAATTTCTTAGAGAAATTTTAGAGGTCTCTATACAGTTCTTGCATGCAAAATGGTTACATAATTCACAAATATTAAATTCAACTTTTTTTTATTAATGTTTTCATAATTGACAATTATTAATTTCAACTTTTTTTATTAATGTTTTCATGTGGGTATTTATGTCCGTTTTTATCATATTTACCACAATTTACGTAATCAATTAAATAAATTTAATATTCGATTTTAAAAACGATGGGAATTCAAGGAGTTTCACCATGAAATTATTACTACAATCACTCACATGCGGTATGGATGAACTTCAGCATTTTATTTCGGGACAATGTTGAAGAATCAAAACAAAATATTGTGTGAGATCAAAAATATTATCATTATTAAAAAAAAAATAATTTTTGTTTTTTTGGGTTAAGAGATAAAATATCTTTTATTTGTTGTTTTTGTGTGTGTGTGTGGATTTTTATTCTATTTTTACTTTTTAATTACGTCTGCAGTTCGATTTTTTTTTTACACTCATGGTAAAGAAAAATTTCATCAAGCAACGTATAAATTAATTTTTGACTATTCAATTTGTCTTTGCTGTTTATTTTTTATAGAAATGTTTTTTTTTTTTTTAATTTGATTGGGTGAAAAATAGTTAACGTTGAATTTCGGGGGAAAATAATAAATATTAGTTTTCAATCTAATTTTGAATTAGAATTCTTTTTTATTTAAGATTAAAAATATTTAATTATACAATGTATACATAATTTCGTAGCTTGATCAAACGAAATGTGCGGATACTAGACACCCTAGACAAACAGAAAATTGTATGGCAGGGGAGGGGGGGGGGGGGAGGTCCACATCAACCGTTTGGGTTTTACAGGGTGATTAAGAATAAAGCTAGATTTTCACATAACACACAGTATCTTAAAAAGTACACAGAGTATTATTGAAGTTTTTAATTGCGCAGTTTCTTCCTTAAAGAGTTAATCAGCCTTATTATACAGGGTGGGCCAAAAGTCACCATGGGGTTTAAAAATAACTAACTTTTTCGTTTGTACATTGCTCCACACCCTGTTGACCGTTTCTCTTCATTCCTTTTTTACATGATAGAACAGACAGTTGGCTATCATGTAAAAAAGGAATGAAGAGAAACGGTCAAGAGGGTGTGGAGCAATGTACAAACGAAAAAGTTAGTTATTTTTAAACCCCATGGTGACTTTTGGCCCACCCTGTACTTAATCCGTTAGGGTTAGAATCGAAAAAACTTAAAAAAGCATTTTTCCAGAAAATTAAATAAGGTTATACGAAATTTTCAAAATTTCACTGATATCTAAAGTTTTCAATTGAAATTTCCACACACACTATTAAAATAGTTCTGCAAGATTTCTCCTACGTTTAAAATTCAATGGAATCAGAGCAATCTCAGAATTGTTTTTTTTTTTAATTTTAACAAGATTTTATAGGTTTTCTTGCAGAAAAGAATTCGTTAAAGCCTTTTCGATTCCGATCGGAACGGATTCAATTTAATTAGGCCTAAGATTGTACGAATTGACGAATTTTTTTTTGGGAATTATCATAATTTCTTAGAGTGTGGGAGTCATGGGCGTAGCAGGGTTTTGTTGTGGGATGGGCCTAGTAGGGGCCAGTTTGACACAAAAATTGAAAAAGAATATTCTTCAATCAAGTATTGCTTTTCAAAAATGTGTAAAGGTTTCTAAGACGTTAATCATTGTTAAAACCAAGTTTTCTTACATCAAGCAAATTATTTTATTGATTACCGTTGTTTTTTAGATCGAATACAAAATAGATATGATTTTTTTTTTTCAAATCTTCTAGCATTATGATTTCTCCTGGAATGAGAAATCTTTCATAGAAAGAAGAAAACTCCATTTAACGGCAATAAAACCGTAGATCTAATAGAAACCAAATTTTATTAAAAGAAAAATTCTTCTTATTATAAGAAAATTATCGCTTATACAACGAAACTGACTTGCTACAACAAAGAACATTTTACATGAAGTCAACATAATATATAATTACCTACTAAAAAGATGAAATTGTCAATTCTAGAGGTAAAAGGTTCCTTGAACTCTGTGACGACTTTGGTCTAGCAATACTAAACGGTCGTACTGAGGAGGACTGCAGTGGTGAATATACGTATATTGGAAGAAACGGATCTTCTGTGAATGATTTAATAGCAATGTCGTATAATTTATGTCCGTGTGTTAGAAGTTTTCATGTAGTTCCACAAGTGTACTCGGATCATTTACCTCTTGTACTAGAAATTACTCTCCCTGATATGTGTTGTCCAAATGTAGATACCCCAAAGCCATTAACTCTGCTCCCTAAATTAAATTGGGGACTACAAAATTTGGATACTTACAAAAACAATGTAATCGAAATGTGTAATAATATAGACACGAATATCAATGCTGATACAATCAATGACTTAGTTACTATTGTTAGAAACGCAGCTGTTGTAAATGATACAACCAAAACTACAATCAAACAAAAATGGTTTGACAACGATTGTTTACGAGCGAGAAAAGTCCCGTTTAGATGGCTCAATGTGTACCGGAAAACTAATACTCCATTAGCAAAACAGTATTACGTAGAAGCCAATATGCAGTTCAAAGAGTTATGTAATATCAAAAAGAAGTCTTATTACGAAAACCTTAAGGTGAAATTGATTCATGTTAAAGATTCCAAGACTTGGTGGGGTTTAGCAAAAGAAATATGTGGTAAGAATTTTATAATCGGCCCTAACATTCAAATCAGTACTTTAAAAAACCACTTTGAAACATTACTGAATCCAAGACTTGAGTACAAGCCTATTCTTTATGCTTCTCCATTAATTAATGACTTTGTTTTAGATAGCGAATTTAACTTAAATGAACTTGATTTTGTCCTAAATAAAGCCAAAGACAATAAAGCGCCAGGTATAGATGGAATACCTTATGAATTTTATAGGAATGCCCCAGTAAGCTTTTTAAAAGAATTGTTAAATTATTTTAATTATATTTACAATAGATGTGAAGTCCCTGAATCTTTCACGAGGTCGATTATCTTCCCTCTTTATAAAAAAGGTGATGTAAATAGAGTAGAAAACTACCGTGGTCTTTCCTTTATGAACACATGTCTCAAGCTTTTTGTCGGTATGTTACACAATAGAGCGGTATGTTGGGAGGAGGCCCACAATATTTTGAATGAAAGTCAGGCAGGCTTTCGCAGCGGTTACTCCACGATAGATAACATTTTCAATCTAATAAATGCTATCAAACTCTCCCATTCATTCAATATAAAAAAGGTGTATGCCTTCTTTGTAGATTTTAAAGCAGCATTTGATACAATTGAAAGGGGAGCACTTTTTTATAAATTGTACAATATCGGAATGTCTAGTAAGTTTGTGGGTATGCTGATAAAAATTTACGAGGTTACTAGCGCTCAAGTTTGGAATGGTGAATATCTCTCAGATAGTTTTGTGACAACATCTGGGGTAAAGCAAGGATGCATTTTGAGCCCGCTGTTGTTTGCAATTTTTATTAACGACTTAGAGGATTCTATGGAGGTAGGCCTGACACTTGAGGACATTAATTTAAAAGTCTTAAAATATGCTGATGACATCGTTATTTTATCTGACGATCCACACAAACTCCAGCGTATGATCAATAATCTTCAGGGATACTGCCACTTGTGGAACCTGGTTGTCAACTTGGAGAAATCCAAAATTATGATTTTCCAGCGTGGGTCAGGACCCAAGAAGAATAATGAAAATTGGCAATATAATAATGTGCAAGTAGAAGTTGTAAAGGAATACACCTACCTCGGTGTTACCTTAACACCGAAGCTATCAAGCTATTAATGTAACTTGGAAAAGTTTTCTGGGAAAAGAAGGAATTAAGCATTCTGACAAATTTGTTTTGTACAACGCTGTCTCAAGGTCAGTTCTTTGTTACGGAGCACAGGTGTGGGGTTTTCAGCAATATGACTCTGTTGAAAGGCTACAACGATACTTCGTTAAAAGAATGTTTCGTTTGCCGACAACTACCCCCAACTATATGATAAATTTAGAGTTTGGTCTCTCTAATATATACATTTACACATTGAAGTGCCATTTTGACTACATGTTAAAAATTCTGTTTCGTCTTTCTCCCAATAGGCGCCCTCATCAGCTAGCTTTAAAAGTGGTTAGTAGGAACGTATTCTGGTATAGTGAGTGGCAGGAATTAGCCAGCTGCCATAGTTTAGATGTGAATATATCAGGTCAGTCCTATAACCATTTAAAAGCAATTCTAAATAATCTCGTCAGCAGAGAGGAAGCACTACTTATTCAAAGAACTACTGACAAAGCTAGGAGTTCAGTAAGGCATGAGCTTTATGATAAACTGCAATACTGTAATATGAGCAGCTTCCTTCGTGACGAATTCTCAGCGAAAAAAATTAATTTGATTACCAGGTATAGGGGAGGGCTTATAAATTTGAACGCCAGTCCGTTTAAAAATTCCGGTGGAACACTTTGCTCGCTTTGTAACTTAGAGGAGGACGAGAACTTGTTACATTTTCTCGGAGTTTGTCCTGTTCTTTCAGAATTCCGCATTAGAGCCTTTGGGAAAAACAAACTTGCTGAAGCTGAAATTATAGACATTTTAAATGGAAAGGACAACTTTAATGGTTTGTTTTTATATGCAACAACAGCTTGGAGATATCGTTCCTTTTTGGTGAATGAATTTAATGGTTAACCAACTAATACCTTTTTTTTTTTAACAGATAATGGGTAAAAAGCTATTAATAATAAAAATATACTTAGTTAGGTTGCTAATCCCGACAGACGGCCTTGATTGCCATTGTCGCAGTTTATTTATTTATTATTTAAATTTCCTATATATTCTATTATTACTTCTAGTTTATTTTTTTATTTTTTTTTGTGTTTTTATATTCTTTTTTTTTTTAATTTCTCTTAAGCATAGTGTATATACATATATATTGTTATTTTTATCCTTTATAGTTTTATTTTCTCTATGAACTATATTTAATTGAATTGAAGGGAATATAAGGAATTATGTTAGCTATAATTTGGAAATGAATAAACATTACTTACTTACTTACTACTTACTAAAAATTATTTCGGAACATTTAAAATAAATATTTTTCTAGAATAACGAAAAGTAGCCTACATTTAAGCAATTCTATTCTTAGGATATATAACCTTTTCTCATATTCTACAATAAAATTTTCTGCTATTATCATAATCGGAGATAATTGAGAAAAGGTATTGACTACTATTAATCTAATTTTTCTATATTCAGTTTGAATAAGACGACGCAAATTGTTTTCTTACATCCAGATAAGCTCAAAATCGCACCTAGCTTTCCTTGATACACACATAAAACAGAGCTTATTCTCAGTGCATTATCGTTTAACTTGAATTCGTCACCATCCATCGCACTACCTTTTTAATTAATGTCGTCATAATCATAACAGAAATTGCCAAAAACCAATTAAATAAGCATTAGTTTACTATTTTTTTCTGCAAATCGGCTCAATACCTTTTCAGCTGTAATTTTTTTAACAATGGCATTCTCTGTGTTGAGTAGTAACATACGTGACATGCGAGAGAATCGTTCTTGAAGCATTGTGTGTGATTCTAAGCAACGTTTTTATCCGCATCATAGCAGAAAAACTTCTCTCACAGCCGGCGAAACTCACTGCGAGTAATATTGCCGCCTTAGAAAGTTTATACTTTTCTTTAATATTTTTTTTCAAATTTTCAGCATTTATCTTATAATTTTTAAATTTAAGCATGTTTTACATGACTATCGCTTCAGCCTCCCAGGCTGTCTCAATTTTTAAGATTTTTTTATAATTACTGATGAATTTAAGAAATTTGTCATCATATTTACAAGAAAATTAAGGAATTTTCAAGAAAATATCTTACCTTTGCTAATTTTTTCCACTTGGTAAAGCTGCTGTGAGGTTAAGCTTTCCAATTACAGCAAGAACTGGAGGTGCTATTATGCAAGAAGTTCACCAGCCTCGATTTATATCTCTTTCTTGACATTTTTACTTTCTAAACTCAGAATTTAAGTTTTTCTTATTACGTTTTTTATTTTTGACTTTTTGACTGAACATTTGTTTAGTTACTTCTTAATTTTCCTTTTTGTTCTTTATTAAGGGAACAAGAGACCTTATCGTGGTGGGTTGGGGGTCTCTTGGTTCGTTTTTGATTTAGGTTTAAAAACCTAAGTTATAGCGACATATCGGCTTTTTACTTAAGATCATCGATCGATTTTCTTCGATAATTGGTGATCCAACAAGATTTAGTAAAGGGGCGAATATTTTTAAAATAACGTAAGTGTATAATTTTGGGTACGTCTTCCGACTTATATATTAACTGAATATTGGAAAAAGTCTCTTTCGCTTATACAAGTGAATTGGAACACTTTCCCCTACGCATAAGAAAATTAAACGCAGGATATTGGCTAGCATGGCCAATAACCAAAAAGATCATGTAGTGCCAGTATGTGGGTCAAGCATCATACATATTGCGCATAGTATTTTCTTTATATGAGTAAAACGAGCGAAAATAGGAAGGAACGAAAAAAATATACAGAGCCTAATTTGTGGGTCAAAGATTAGGCACATATGGTTAAAATAAGTATGCACTGGTTGTATGGTAAGTCAGGGACAGGGACTACATGACCAAAATAGGTGTGTTGAGGGGTTTGTTTCTACGTAAATAGTGTAGTACGTTGTCGCATTATGCTAAATCCTTGGTTTTCAAGAGAAAGCGGCGCAATTGCAATTGCCCCGCCGCATTCTGTTGGAAACCAAGGCTTTAGAATGGAAAAATGTTGAGTTGACAATAATTCTGATGGATTTATTATCAGTCGGTCGAAATGGAGAAAGTCAAATCATTTTTAAGGTGAGTTTATACTTAGATACAAGTATCTGGATTTGTATCGGTACTTGTATAGCTACGTTTCCGACTTGTACAGGGTGGGCCAAAAGTCACCATGGGGTTTAAAAATTAAATTGGTAACATATGGTAGGATGAAAAAAAGGAGGGGTAAGGTGGGGTGGGGAAACATGCTTACCTATGAATAACAGACAGTTGGCAATCATGTAAAAAAGGAATGAAGAGAAACGGTCAACAATGTGTGGAGCAATGTACAAACGAAAAAGTTAGTTATTTTTAATCCCCATGGTGACTTTTGGCCCACCCTGTATATTAAATTAGTCACAAAAGTATCTTCCCGAAAAACTGCATGTAATTTATTAGATTGTTCATTTGCAAATAATTTAAAAAATATACATTTATAAACTCCAACAAGTGTACTATGTCTTCTCATATTCAAAAACAATATAAATATAATAAATAAATTCCAGAGAAAAACTAAAAATGATGAATGAACTCACAAAACAAAGACACAAAAGTATCCGCCCATGAAGTGATCATGTACGAAATAGGGTAAATTTCCAAGAAATTTAGATAAATATGTGCATGCAGAGTATCGTCCCAGAATAATGACTACTTTTCTTATTTTTCATGTAAGTTAATTTTCTTTTAAACATTTAAATTTCCCAAATGCCAAAAAAGCGTGAAACGAGTTTACCAGAGAGAAAATTGGTTATTTCTTTTTCTGAAAAAGGGTATTCGCAACGAAAAATTTCAAAGGAGATTGGAATACCGCGAAGTACAGTGACAGACATTATTAATAAGTAATAAAAGTATAAAATCCACTGTAGAAAAGTTAGGATTAGGAAATAAGTTTTTCTTCCAATAAGACAACGATCCTAAACATTGTGCCAGAAAAACGAAGGAATGGCTACTTTATAATGTACGTAAACAGCTAGGAACACCTTCTGAGTTGCCGGACATGAATCTCATAGAACATTTATGAGCAGAATTAAAAAGGTCCTTAACTCAACATAATATTTCCAGCAAGTATGTTAAAACAACATCTTCAAGAAGAAGAGTGGACAAAATAAGTCTCTACTTAACAAAAAAACTTTTGCAATCAATGCCTAACAGACTGCAAAATGTATTAAAATCTAACGGTTATCAAACCAAATATTAAAATTAAAGTAGGTACAACTGCGGATATTTTTGTGTGTGTGCTTTATTTTATGTATATAATTGAAAATGATTATTTTTTTAAATTTTTGAATTGTTTTTTTTTATTGCATATTAAACAGTAACTATAAATCTAATAAATATGATTTCTTAAAATCTTTTCTAAGCTGTAAATTGTTCATTCTGCCTAAAGTTTCTGGGGGGGGGGGGGGGGTTTCGGGTTCACTGGGGTGGGCCGTGCCCACTCGTGCTCCTACCTCTCTACGCGCATGGTGGGAGTCCTCATTATGGGGAGGGGGCTGGCCCACCCGGCCCCTACCTAGTTTTGCTTGTGGTTACACGCGCGAGTAGAACTGACACTGTCACTGATATGGACTCGTGTAAGCCCTTACTGACTGGCCCCTTTTACTGACTGGTCAATAAATTGTCAAAAGTAAAATTCAAATGGTCTGAAACTGAAAATGAAAGGTAATTTGGTAAGTAAATGACTTTATTTAGCATTTTTGTGCTGTTCATTACAAAAGCCATGTAATTTTGCACTAAGTCTAGCTTTAATTTTTTTTATACTTTTTATTTCCTTCAACTATAATTTACGTATTTACAAATTCAAGTATTGTTTTCTTAAATATCCTAAAACTATTCTCCAGTTTTTCATCTAATGGTAACTTATTAAATATTTGAAAGCCCTTATATACTAAATTATTTTGTGATGAAATATCTCTATACAGTGGCTGCCTAAAATCACTAACATTTCTTAATGTGAAAGGATGTAAGTCTCCAACATAATTCCCTAATTTATTTAAGTAACTCGTCATATCACCTAACTTAATTCTAAATACAAAAATTAATAAATTTATAATAATTCGCTGTATAACACTCAACTAACACAAAGAATTTAAGACAAATATGATAGATACTTTAAAATGGCTCTCATTGCCCTATTTGGAAGTCTCTGTAGTCTTACAAAAGAATTATTGACACACATAAACATAATTGTCAAACAATCTTCAAAGTGGGGCTTAATATGTACGTTATATACATTAATTGCACTTAATAACTCTAATCTATTCCTTATTCTTCTAAAGTATCCACATTGACATTGTTCTGTATTTTTCCCTGTCACATAGGGGAATATGGGTAGAGATGAAACGTGGGGTATAATGAAACAGGCCAGTAATTTCTTACGACAAACAAAGCAAGCGAAATTATTCAAACGGAATTAAACTCTTTTTCACAAGAGTTCTTTTATTTCATTCGTCGACACACTGTGCAAAGTGAAACACATGTTTGTGGAGAGTTAATTTATTTTTAAATCAAAAAGTTTTTTTTTAGGGCTTTGAAAATTCTGTTGTCAGTCGATTGGTAAGTTAAAAATTGAAGATCTATTCAGTTTAAAGTAAGGAATATAGTGTCTAATTTCAGTTAAAAATACGCGATTTTGTATATCTTCATTAATTTATTTAAAAAAAGTTAAATAAATTGGAAAAGTGCTGGTGGGTTGAAATAAAACAGTCTGGGGTGGGTAGAATTGACACACTGTTTCATTTCTACCCTCGCTATACTTTTAATTTCATCGACTACAAATTATTGTTTTCCCCCCTTTCTACTAGTTATAATTCCGAGAATTTACAAAAGAAGAACCAATAATGGATTGTTTTCCCTGGAAGTAATGAAAAATGCCTTGGAAACAGTTCGAAATGGCAAAAGCATTAGGCAATCTCCCGCTGAGTACAAGCTATCTTTTTGTACTCTATCGCGATATGTAAAAAAAGAAAAGAATGGTATCCTAACAAAGCATGCACAGGCCTTAGAGCCTTAGATGCTAAACTTCCGAAGGCGCCATGAGGGTTTACCTTTTCATTCTCCCCGAAGCCTGCAGTCTGGCTAGGGCGACTTCTTTCAAGGCTGGACTGTTTTGCGGATGGAACACGCATATTTAACCTGGATGAAACTGCAACTACAACAGTTCAAAAACCACAAAAGGTAAGTTATTGGTAGGAGGACTTTGGGAATTAAGTCAACTAGATTTGTAAATCGCTTTCATTTATATCAGGTTCTCGGAGAAAAAGGACTAAAATCAGTTTGTCAAGTTACAAGTGGAGAGAAATGGGTCTTAGTTACCACATGTGCAATTGTAAATGCTTCCGGCCCAGTATATTCCCCCAGCTATGATTTTCCCCAGAGACCACTTTAAAGGACATATGATAAAAGGCGCTCCAGCTGGAACAATGGGATTGGCGAATCAGTCCGGTTGGATGAACTCACATCTAAAGGGTTTTCCAATAAGAGGTGTTATTTTGATATTCAAAGAAAAATGCCATTTTTTGAGATAAATGATCGGATCTTTATTTCATTATAAAGAGGAAGGTATGCCGTTAATAATGGAAAATAACATCAGCCAAATGACCACCACGACCACGCCTACAGGACCATATCCTTTTCATGAAATTTTCCATAACCAAATCGCAAAGTGGCTACCCTATGTCCTCGATAGCCTCACAAATTCCATCTTTGAGGTTTTGAATCGACGCTGGGGTGTTGGCGTAGACCTTCTCTTTCACGTGGCCCCAAAGGAAGAAGTCGCAAGGTGTTAAGTCACAAGATCTTGGTGGCCAATTGTGATCACCTCTTCGAGAGATAACACGGTCCGGAAACTTTTCCCGTAAAAGATCAATGGTTTCGTTGCTTGTATGGCACGTATCGCCGTCTTGCTGAAAGTAAACGTTGTCCAGATCAATACCGTCCAATTCCGGCCATAAAAAATCATTAATCATCTGTCGATAGTGCCATCCATTCACCGTAACTGTTGCTCCAGCCCACTGACATGTATATAAATGGACTGACTGATCTCCTGTTTCATGTGGCACCAGTTTTGATTTCAAAAAGTATGCTCTGACTGGCGCTGTAGTTAAATTATTTGGATATTTATTTATATATGCATGTCAGTGGGATTTACAGAATTTACCACAAAAGTATTTGGGACTATTTGTATTGTTAAATTTTAATTATAAGGCGAAGGAAGTGTTTTTTACAAGGCTGTTTGGTTGGAAATATCGCTGAATCGTTACAGTTCAGTGGGAAAATATGCTCTCACGGAAAGAGACAGGAATATGAAAGTGGGGCCATTTGTGTCCATACATTTTTGGTTCAACGAGCAGTCCATTTATATACATGTCAGTGCTCGAGCCCCATTTTCGAAAAAGTAAGGTCCAATGACCCCGCGGGACCATAAACCGCGCCAAACAGTCACACGTTGAGGATAGAGAGGCTTTTCAACAATAACTCTTGGGTTTTCCGAGCCCCAGATGCGACAATTTTGCTTGTTGACGAAGCCATCGAGGTGGAAATGGGCCTCATCACTCAAGATGAGTTTCCGATGGAATTCCGGATCATTTTCATGCATTTCAAGGACCCAATCAGCAAAGACTCGACGTTGTTGATGATCGGCCGGCTTGAGTTCTTGTGTTAACTGAACTTTATAAGCCTTAAGACCCAAATCTTTATGCAAAATACGGTGTAATGACGTTTGTGGAATGCCTAATTCCAAAGAACGACGAGGAATGGACAAACCTGGGTTTTCTTCAACACTTTCGGCTACAGCAGCAATATTCTCGGCTGTTCTTGAGCGACGTGCACGGGTTTTATTCTTCACTACCTTGTCCCGACATCGAATTTTTCTACCAATTTCTGTATTGCGGTCCGACAAGGTGCTTCACGACGACCCAAAAATGTTCGAGTTTTACGAACCGTCTCTGCCACATTTTCACAATTTGTATAGTGAATTTTAATAATTTCAATGCGTTGTTGAATCATGCATCGTTCCATTTTTATTAATGGCGTAGTTTGTACTTGTCAAATACCAAAAAATAACAGCTCCAAAAGTGACATCTACCGAAATAGCGGGCTAACTAAAATAACACCTCTTATTGGAAAACCCTTTATTCCTAGAAGTGATGAGACATTTCGCAAAGCAGAACTGCAGCAGTAAAAGCAAACCAACGCTTCTTATATACGACAACCATGAGTCGCATCTTTCATTAGCTGCATTGGATTACTCAAAAGAAAATGGCGTAACAGTTTTGACATTTCCGCCAAGAGGCATATCTTGCAGGAGTCCAGCGACGAGGATTCCATACATCTAGACCTAGAGTCGTACTCTGATCTGTTAGAAGAAGAAAGGACTTTTAACTCCAATAAAATGCCAGAGGAAAGCGATTACCTCCTTGTCAAATTTAATGGAAGAGGAAAGGAAATTTTTTATGTCGGTAAAGCGATCGGAGACTTAGATGATAAAGAAAATATTGATGTCAGTTTCCTTCGCAAGAAAGGAAGCGTTTTTATTATGCCAAGTGTACCGGACATGGCCCAGGTACCACTGAAAGACATAAAGTATGTGTTACCGCCACCAACTGTATTGGGAACAACCCATCGACAGCAAACTGGATATAAATTTCCAATATCTTTTACAGATCTAACAGTGCGTTAAAACGCCAAAAATTGTTGATTGGTATTAACCAAATGAGTCCCTATATTTTGTTTTTATTAAAGTCTCATTAGTTTATTATCTTATTATATAAATTGAACTATATACTTTCTTTTACGGTTTTATTTATATTAATTTTCATAGTTTTTATTTATTTTTAAACTCATCTCTTGTAGCATTAAAATACGAAAAAGGTGAGGCCTAACATGTACCTAGATTAGATACCTGCATACATATCTGAAATATTATCGTTTTTGTTAACATTTATATCAATAAAACAATATGAGTAATATTACCATAACTTTCTGCTTCATTTCGGTCTTAATTTTACATGTTTCATATCTACCCATATACTGTTTCATTTATCCCCGCTGGTGTGGAGAGTTGAAACAGAGTCACTTGTTTCGTATTTCAACAGCTGGGGTGAAAATTATTTAACATTTGAAAGAAACATTTATGCATTTATGTACTTAATGTATGATTCATACTACATTTTCTAAAAGTTTAACTCGAAAAAAAAGTGTTTCATCTACCCACCTTCCCCTATATGAGTGTATGATATCCGCAAAAGGAACAATTTTTGAATTCTTTAACACTTTGGCTATGTCGTTAATATATATTATATATTATTATTATATATTATATATATTATTATAAACAAGAAGGGGTCCGAGAATAGATCCTTATGGAGCACCAAACGATGTCTTTATACAATCGGATAAGACATTATTCATCCTTTGTGTTCTATTATCTAAGTATGATTCAAACCATTTCAATTCAGTATTTCGAGTGCCATAATTTTCCAACGTCCGTATTAATCCTAATATTTATATTCCAAGAAATCACACACTTACAATTGAACCAATTTTTTTTTGTACCAAACTTCCATTTTGCGTGAACGTCACTTTTCGGGGCATCCTGTAATATCTATTGTTTTTTTTGTTTTTTTTAAAATTACCAGACCTCTATTGATGGATGAAAAAAATTATCATTCTCTAACTCATCACGGTCCCAACTTGAGTATTTAACAATTTATTAACAACATTATCAGCATTAACATTTAAAAAACAAGAATAATTAAAAGAATGTATTTTGAGATATGCAAGGATATATTTTCCATACATCATCTATATTCGATTCTACAAAAGTAGAAATGAGTTTTCCTGTCAAAATTGTGTGCGCCGGCCATTTTGTTCGTGAATTTTGAAGTGGTAGGTCCATTGAACCAGTGAGCTTTGTCGAGCGATATTTTAAAAATTATTATTTCAAGATTTGTAGATAAACATTGCTGCGATTAATGCGAAGTCAAGGGAGGACAGAGAGACTTTTTAATTAATTTCGTAGAAATTAATGTGTAATTTGCAAAAATATGTTAATAGGATTTTGATGATTTTATACATATTTCGTCTTTATTTTTATTTTTTTTAATTGCAAATTTTTTATTTCATATTTGAATCGATTGCCGGAGCTTATAAAAGGTCTAAAATATGGTCAGAATTAATTAATTAGTTTTAAATGCGAAAAAAAAACACTCCGTTGTATAAAAAAACGGTTTAATTTTGTCGAAAACACACACAGGATTCCCATAACTTTCTTTTAATTATAAACAAATTCTATCTAAAATGTTTAACATTATTTTAGAATTTGTTTTCTTTCTCTAATGGCTAATTTATATTACTCGAACATTGCTAGAAAACAGAGTAAGCAGTCTCCCCTTATTTGAAAATACAAATGATATTCCAGCAAAATTTTACTGAGTAAAATATCAGATTCCCCGACTAAGGGGAAATTTTTACTGCAATAATTGGCCATAAAAAGTTCTAGTCAGAAGTATATTTTATGGCAGTAAATTTTGTTATTATGGCAGCATACATAGTAAACTACAAGCGTGTACGAATATAATTGTTTACACGCATACAAATTAAATATATTTGAAGAAAGTCACAGCACATCAGCTGGAATCTGTCAAAGTTTATTAAAAATATTTAAACATTATTTAAAAAAATTAAAAAAAAAAAAAAATACAAATTTTTTTAAAAAATTTAAAAATTTTTATTTACAAATTTTTTAAAAAATTGTTATAAATTTTTTTCTGTATCTGTAGTTTTCTTGAAAATAGTGCCTTTTTTGATCCGATTTTGTCTCTTTCATCAGATGGTGATACTGTAATGGAATTTAAAAGGAACAGCCGTATTGTGCCATCAGTGAATGTTTATCACAAAATAAAAACACTACAGAGGTTATTAGTATTTAAATTAAAGAGAATTAGAAATTTTCTTATACAAATGTGAAATTACAGGCTTTCGGAAAGAAATTGTATAGAGATAGTTACTCTATTGATTGAAAAGGGTCTGGTCAGCAACAGTAACGCCCCCAGGATTTGGCTTTGGGGGGGGGGGGCATAGGTGTCCCAAGTCCTAAGAAGTCAGACAAATCGGGCTTTAAAGTCGCGTCCTGCACCCATCTGAGTACTTAAGGACTGCTATTGTAGATTAAAACGTTTTATTATATTTTATCGGACCTTGTAATAATATACAGACCACATTTTATACATAATCTGTAAACTATGTTCAGAAAACTGACATTCTGGAGGGGGACCGGTCCCGTTCGTCCCCCTCTCGGTGCTCCCCTGGTCAGCAATGACGGGAAAGAATACATAACCGTTGTCGAAGATTTTAAATCTTGATTTGAGCAAGGTGTGTGTGTGTTAATTCAAATGTACGAAGTTTGACACAATGTTGGATACCGCAGTTAATTTTCGGCGATATATCAACCTTTAGAGCAATCCAGTAGCACATTCAACAGAATTAATAAATATTAAAACAAACTGCAAAAAATGTTTCCAAGTTTACCATGGTTTAGTGAATAAATTTATTTGAAAAATAATTAAAATTAAAAAATTTAATTGAAATTTCATAACTCAATTCAAAAGTATTATTAACATTCTTACCTTGATGAAATCAAGATAAACCATACTTTCAACGCAAGTTTGCAACGAGAAAACTATGAGTCCTTTCAAGTTATCGATATGCGTTCAATGCTTTGGAGATCTAAGTTATTTTTTTCATATGAGTACAAATATACCTACCATGATCTGATGCAATGCCAGTGGTTAATGACACGATCAGTTTTTATAAAGACAGCCCCACCCCCACCTAACTGACATAACACAAGCTTATTTAGCAGAATCAGCTCCTCATTTTGAGACCCTACATATAACTCGAACTCATCTGAAGATATCCTTTTTTACTACAAAACTGTAGTAAGCTTTAAGCAAATAGTTGGTGTTGTAAGGATTTAAGGAGTGCAATTCAAATAAAATAATTTATTTAAGAGTGGATAGATAGATATACACTTAACATAATTACATGTAAAAATTAAATTAAATATTATTAAATGATATTCTCTTTCTAAGTTTCGAAATTGGGCAACATGATAGGAAGCCTCCGAGAGAGTTACTTTCACTGAGGCTCTTGTCATCATTTCTCCACTTCCTCTGGGAAAAATTCTTGCTTGGGCAATAGATTCTAATTCAGAAATCTTTTCATTGCTCTGATCACCAGTTACAACTACTCGAGGTAAGTGGTCAGCAGTCGAATAATTGCTATCATATCCGGAAATTTCATCTAATACTTCAGAGTACTTCTTCTCCTCGTTATTTAATCGTGGATCTATAAAAAGGGAAAACGTATAGCTATATACTCTCTCTTATTTTTAATTAAGCATCTTTAAATTATTCTCAAATATTTCCAAAATTTTGATTTTTTTACACACAAATTTCATAAATACCGTTACTTATTTCAAAAACTTTTGTGTGTAAAAAAATTAAAATTTTGGAAATATTTGAGAATAATTTCAAGATGCTTAATTAAAAAATACAGAGTAATACACTTTTCGACAGCTACTATTCTTGGCTATTTAATAAGGCAACAATAATCAAAATCTATAGTGTGGTTCAAAATCAAAAGTTATACTCATTTATTCTCACGAATATTGGCGAAATCTTCAACTGGCCACAACTCCTAAAGAAAGGTTTCTAAGGGGGGGTATGTGGAACAATTTTTTGATCAACTTACCTCAAGGAATCGCGTGGTATACCGGAAGGTATCTTGATCTGAATCACCCTGTATATTATATAAAAACCACCTTGAAAATTTCCTTAACAGCACCTTGAGCAGCTAAATAAAAAACTAGCTCACTGGAGTCGACAAATTTCTTGGAAGCATTTGTTCCCATCGTTTCATTCGAAAATTCTAGCGATGTATTTTGTTGTGGTGGTAACGGTTCTATTATTCTTTTAATGCGAGCAAATTCACCAGATCCTCTAGATTGTTTTTATGAAGATAGTCAAACGAGAACGGTTCTACTAATGTCACTCGAAATGCCACTTTTGGTTTACTCAAAATTACTGGACATTCTCGTTCCATTCTTTGAGCATAAATTTCCAAGTGCAATTCACCTGAAATATATATATCTAATTAGTAACATCATATATCTAGTGATAATAAATTGTTTATACTAATCTTACTCATTCCTGATACAATAGTTTCTTTATCCTCATCATAAATGAACTGGAATGTAGGATCCTCCTTGATGAAACGTGCTTTTGATTTTGCAAAATTATCACAATCTTTCGAATTACTGTTTTTGACGTCTGACTAATTTTTGCAATTGACAATTTGATAAAATGTCACAAGTGACACTTCGCTATAAAACTATGAGTTTTCGCGTTTACACAAAAATTTCTGTACACCACAACCTTGTTCCGATTCCGCAAAAGTTGAAATGAGTTTTTCTGTCAAAATTGTGTACACTTTAACTGATATTTTCTCACGGGCATTTTGTTCGTGAATTTTGAAGAGGTAAGTACATTGAACCGTGAGTTTTTGTCGAGCGTTATTTTCAAAATTATTTGTTACATTATTTATTAATATTATTTTAAAATTTGTATATAAAATGACTACAATTAAGGCGAAAAAGGCAAGCGAGGAAGAAAAAGAATTTCTAGTTAATTTTATGGAAATTAACGTAGAATTTGTCAACGACAGGTGAGATTCTTTTTTCTCTTTTTCTTTTAACGAGAAATTACAGAAATTTATAACAATATATTAATGGCATTTTGATAATTTAATTTTAATTTAATTTTTACTTTTTAAATTATAAATTTTCCATTTCAGATTCGAATCGATTGATGGAGCCCATACAAGAGCTAGAAAATGGTCTGAATTAGCAGATAAACCAAATAATTTAGAGGGAGTCATTAAGGATGGACTTAAGTGGAGAAAGTTATGGCTCGATCAAAACTGAGTGAGATTTTTGAAATTACTTCGGTATACTCGTAATTCAACATTTTGTTTTTATATTTTAGAATTCATGTTAAGGACATTTTGTTTTTATATTTTAGAATTCATGTTAAGGAAAGAGTTGCGCTTCTCAAAGCGGCTTTTGAGAGAAGTTAGGTGAATCTTCCCAAAAAAATTAAGCCGTTAACGGATTTTGAAAAAAGAGGTGCTCCAGCTTATGGTCTCAGCTGTTGTCCACGGTAACGAAGAAGTAGAAGAGTTGTTTAATACCGCGGATGTAAGTATTGCTAAAAGCTTTTTTCAAACATTTTATTTCTAATGAAAAGCACATTGTATTTATATTTTAAAATATCTGGTTGAGGAATGGCTTTTAGAGGAGACACCAGCAGGTTAGAGCTCAAGAAATCCCCCCCCCCCCCCCCGAGGCAGTTCAACCAGGAAAAGGTAGCGCCAACCTTCTGGGAAAATGCCGGCAATGGAGGAAAAGCTAGTTAAAATATAGGAAGAAAAATTGTTGTATATAAAAAAGAATTACGAATTGCAACAAAGAAAATTCGAGGCTGAAGAAGAGTGGCGCAAGTCCTGGCTAGAATTAAGATAAAAAGAATTGGATGTAAAAATTAAAAAATTGGGGTTAAAAGAAAAAAAAAATTATAATAATAATAATTTATTTCAATACATTTTTACGATTGTTTTTTCCATATAACAAAAGATATTAAAAATGAGTAAAATTTTTGTCAACAATTATTTGACGAACACGTCTTCCTTTTGATAAGTTATTAATTATCACCGGTTTCATCGTCAATCATAATATGATCTTGATTAGTTTGCTCATAAGCTTCCTCAGTTAGTTCAAGCAGTGGTACGTTCGCCTTTACCAAGATATTATATAAAACAACACAGGCATTAATAATTCGTCCTGCTTTTACAGGATCATAACATAGTACTCTGTCTTTCGATAAACACGGGAATCTACATTTAAAGGTTCCAATACAACGTTCTACAATACAACGTGTTTTTTTATGGGCAATATTAAACCGTTCTTCTCCTTGATTAGACGATGAATTAATAGGTGTAATTAGCCAGGGTTGAAGAGGGAATCCACTATCTCCCAACAGCCAGATATTTCGTTCTCCACGAGAATGATTCCTTCTTAAATGTTCCTGTAATGTAGAACGGTGCCATATATAAGCATTATGCGATGTTCCTGGAAACTTTGCATTAGCATAACGTATGACGTAATTAAAATGGGAGACTATTAGGACATTTATTAAGTGACTGCTTTTGCGGCAATAATACACGTGCTCTACGTCGCTGCTTGGGGAATTAATTTTGATGTGACTTCCATCAATTAGACGCACAATTCCCGGGAACGATGCTAGTTGGTAAAAGTCCTGTTGGATGGCACTTTCTTCTTGCAGCCCAGGAAAGTAAACATACTGATTAGAGACATCATTGATAATGTCTGCAACTTCATGTATGCTTCGGCTCACAGACGTTTGCGACATGCAAGATATAAAATCCTGCCCAATCGCTCGTTGAAAACTTCCCGAAGCAAAAAAAGGCAATGCACATAGAAACAGTGAAGAAGTATACTTATTTAGTGACGTATACTACAGTGACTTCAACTACAGGGTAACAGTCACGCTACCCTACCTCAAGCGCAAAAGTTATATATTAATGTAATCATATAGCTAAACCGGCTCTTGTCATTACCTTCCCGTGTCAAAAAAAAAAAAATGCTTATTTGGATATATCTGTCAAGTTTAAATTCTTTCTTTAAGTCTAAGGCATATTGAACAAACATCTAAACAATGAGATTTGAAACTTAGATTGAAGTTTGTATTGAATACAAATCTAAAATAACTGCTTGTAACTTTCAAAGCCGAATCAATAATTTCATTATCGTTCATTCGGTATAATTTATTTACTGACAAGTTCCCAGGTAAATATGCTTCTTAGCCTTTTTCGAGCTTGATAGTTTACAACTAAAACTGGATATTGTTCCGACTCCATTGCCACCAAGTCCTAATTAATATTCAGAAAAAGCAACAGCCTTAGCCAAGGACTAGTAAGAGTAACACACGTCTGCTCAGTACAGAAAACACAGGAAGACTGATAAAATTGTATTAAATACTAGGAATGTTCACGATATTATCAATTAGCCGATATATCGATATTTTTATCAAAATATTTCGATATTTCCTTTCCGATATATATCGGGTATCGATATTTTCAAGCCGATTTTTATTTAAGCCTAAGCCTGAACTTAATATTCAATTTAAGATAAATTTTCGAACGATAACCAAAACCAATACGTATTTCTGTCAGCCGATCAGAGCTGGTAACTCTTTTTATGAGATCGGCTAGATCTACTTAAAAATCAGTTAAATTTCGCTTAAAATTTTCTGAAAATCCACTAGATTTTTGGCTAAATTTATTAAGACATCTTAAAACGCTCCAGTTCTATCACAGTAACTTTGCTACACTGTATTCCTTTTCTTCCTTATATGATTACCAGGTTAACTGTGTAAGTGTTCAAACAAGTAACAGTTTTTGATATAAATAATAACTGTATCACCAATTCATAGCACCTATTGAGAACTAAGTTATTATATTATCACCTCAAATCTCAGGTAAAGAACTGCACAGCCCTCCGATCAGAAAAGTTACAATATCTAAAATTAAACTATTGTCTTGCACTAGCATTGGTATGTTGCCAGGCCTACAGTTCGAAACTTGGCATCTCAAAAATTGGCACAAAGTGAAGTATATTGCAATGCATGCTATGTTATTACAAATCAAATTAAAGGCCTGGCCGAGTACTATCGCGAGGTGTACTCTTTTCCTGATTCATTAAACTTTCTAGGGACGTTTTTATCGTCGGAAAAAAACATTTTCATGCACTTCGGTCACATACACCCCAGCTACTACATTTCGCATATATTTTTTCCGTTCTTTCTTTCAGGGATATTAGTGCTCTATTCTGAACATTTTTCTCATAGGAAGTCATTTTCCACGACGCATCGATTTCGCACAACCACGCGCGCCAAAAAGTCCACCTTTTCATCCAAGAAAGTCGCTGAAAGTACATCTAATTGCCAAAGTTTTCCTTCCCCCGCTTAATAGAAAACATTTTCGTTAATAAAATATGCTCAGAGTATCATAATGCGTCGTTTAAGACGACATATAGAGCAGTTTTTAAACAAATTTCAGTCTCAGTTTAGGATATTTTTCATGTGTACATACAGAAATGTAAAATTTTCAGTTACATGATTGAAATCCGATATATCGATATTTCTCATACGATATTATTATTGTATCGATACCAATTAAAAATATCGTACGATATATCGGATATCGCGATAAATATGATACTTCACTTATAATTAAGTAGGTACTTCAAATTTTGCAGTACGGCAGTATTTTTACTCAGTATAATTCATCATTCCATTTTGAAGTACATTTGCAAATTACTCTTAATGCAATATTTGGTAATGCCTCTGAAGTACCTGAAGTACGTTGAAGTACTTTGAAGTACATTGAAGTATATTGAAGTACGTGGAGTACATTGAAGTATTTCGTATTTCGCTTAATCTGAAAAACCTTAGAAAAGATGGAAAAAATCTAACATTTTATTTAAATATGACTATTTATTCAAGATTCTAAATTATTTTATCTACGATTATTATTTGAAAATGTTTCTAAATTATTAAACGGAATTTCAGTTGTAATACTCTCAAATGTGATCAGGGCCAAAAGTTATATCCATTTATGCCTGTCTGTCCGTTAATTTTCATAATATGATAGAACGAATCGTAGAGAATTCAAATTTGGTGAGAATACTCCTTCGTGCCAAAATTAGGTTGCATTCGGCGAAATCTACCACCAATAATACATATGTACATACAAGGTGTGTTCAAAAAGTAAAATGACTTTTTATATTTTTTTCAAAAACTCAATATTAATGTTGCCCCCTTCAAAGTAATCCCCTTCAGATATAATACACTTGTGCCAACTCTTTTTCCAATCCTCGAGGCAGTTTTGCTAAGTAGTTTTTGGTATAGCCTTGAGCTCTTCCAGCGATGCAGTTTTGTCTCCTCAATCGTTGCTGCAAATCTCCGTCCTTTCATGGGTCTCTTCAGTTATGCGAAGAGAAAAAAATCACAGGGAGATTCCTCACCAGTTATGACTCTTTTGAGCAAATCGGGATCAACTCCTGACTGATGCTCATGCGACGGTCAAAAGTAAGTAATTTCGGAACAAACTTCGCTGGCACAGGTCTCGTGCCCAAAACATCCGACAAAATTTCATGGCACGAGCCAACTGAAATGCCGACGCCGACGTCATCAGCAATATCTTTAATGATGATTCAAGGATTTCCCAAAACCATTTTCTTCACTTCTTTAATGTTTTCATCAGTTGTTGACGTGCTGGGGCATTCAGAGCAAGGTTCGTCATTGGCATCTTTTTGGTTTTCTTGGAAGAGCTTGTACCAGATTTGTTTTACTCAGAGTAGACTCACCGTATGTCACTGTCAACAGTGTCAACATGTAGAGTGTATTGAAACACTGAATTTCAGTTCTTACACAAAATTTGATGCAAATTCTTTGGTCCATTTTTTCCTACAGCAGAAAATCGCCAAGCATCTTTATGCCTCTCACAAACAAACAAAGAATGCTATATAGTTAAAACTGTGAACATATATTTGCGACTGTACAGAAAAAAAAGCCCGCGAAATTTGAAAAGTCACCATACTTTTTGAACACACCTCGTACACTCAGAAAATTTATTGTTGAAAACATCGAATATAAATTTTTTACTAACAATTTATCAATTTTAGTTAAATTAATATTTTTATTTCCTATATTTTGCAATATAAGTCGAAAATATCTTCAAATACACTAAGAATTGTAAAAATAATTTAGAATCTTGAATAAAAAGGCATATTTAAATAAAATTTTAGTTTTTTTTCCATCTTTTCTGAGGTTCGTCAGATTGCACGAAATACGAAATAATGTACTCCACGTACTTCAATATAATTCAATGTACTTCACAGTACATCAACGTACTTCAGGTACTTCAGAGGCATTACCAAATATTGCATTACGAGTAATTTGCAAATGTACTTCAGAATGGAATGATGAAATATACTGAGTGAAAATACTGCCGTACTGCAAAATTTGAAGTAAGTATAAAAAACATGCTTTACTACAGTAATTCACTTTGAAGTACCAGTTCAAAATAATGCATTACGAAAAGTAATGCATTATTTTACAGGTATGATTTTAAAGGCTCTTACGGCTAAACCCTTTACCATACTTCAGTTGCAGAACTTTTAGCGACTGAGCGCGAGCAAAACTGTTCAAAATGGGACAAGTGGAGCCATCTGAAATAATAACATTTTCGCAGCCACTATATAGTTCTATACACAAGTGTGTTGCGTAATTGAGCGAACGATTTTTTACACATTGTTTGGGAATTAAATTCATTACAAATTACTTCCCAACAATAATTTTTTCTTTGGATGTGACGGCATCAGTTTTCTTATTTTCCATTACACTCTAGTATTTTTTTATAATTTCTACTAACAAAGTTTTGCTCTGTGTGGTCATATGTGATGATTTCTTAGTTTCCATAATTATTTTATATTTTAATAACTAGCCAATCTCACAATTCACGATTTCACTATCAAAAAAAAAAAAATCCAACCCTTTCACGTCGCGTCTTGTTATGGAAGTATGTTGAGAGTGATTTGCTTGGACGTGAAGTCCAGACTGCCAGCATGAGCTGACAGATCACTCGGTGGACAGCGTTAACTGCAGGGTGGCACGCTAGCTCGCCCCGGCTATTGGCGGAGAGGGTGGGGAGGTTCCACGAAGACCATATACAAAATTTTTCGTGCCTGCAAATCAAAAGGCCGTAGCACACATTCAGTCCTTAAGGTACTTTTACACCACTTACCTACATCCATTGGGAAGGCACAGATGTGATTCTGATGTGAGAAGAACTGGCGGCGTTGTCTTATACTTAAAGAAACAATGGCAATTTGAAATATTATCTAAGATAGCGATTACAAAAAAAAAAAATGTTTGGTGGTTAGTTATAAGATGTTGGTTTGGAAAAGATTGCTTTATATTTGTGATAACATATCGATCCCCAACTGCATCAGTGCGAAAATTTGGTAACTATTTTACTGAATGGTGTGAAGAATTATCTGATTTATATAGAAATGTGATAATCGTTGGTGATTTTAATGTGGATTTTACTAGTGATACAACATATGCAAGAGTGCTTAAGGGTGTAATTTTGGATAATGGGTTTAAACAAAATTGTGGCAGAGTATACTAGAATAACTCAGATCAGAATACAAAGTCATTGATTGACTATGCAATTACCGACATGAATTATGTAAATGCCAGAACGTGTAAGGATTTTAAAATTAGTGACCATGAGACATTATTCATAAGAATTTCTATAAATTTACATAAAGAGAATGAAAAAAAGTTTATTCAGTTTTTAAAATATGATAAGGGTAAATTTTCAAGAAGATTAGGGGAATATAATGTTAAAAATACTTGTTGAATACAAGATCTAAACGTAAGTGCACAGCTTTTTGAAAAGAAATTAGAAAATATCGTAAATGAGCTTATACAAAAGTAAGGGAAAATGAAGGCAACTGGTTCACAAATGATTTATTAGGAATGAAGGAAGAAAAACGAAGAAGATACGATAAGGCAACATTGACAAATAGTGACTGGTTTAATTATAAACTCATCCGCAACATCTATTCTAAAAGAATAGGGTCAGCTAAGAAAGACTATATTACAAGTAAAATCATTGGAGCGGAGAATTCTAAAGAGATGTGGAAAGCCATTAAAAGATATGTAATGAAGAAGGATAGAAACGATATAAAAAAGTGAAGATTGGAGATAAAGTTTATACTACAGATACAGATATAGCAGAATATTTAAACAGATTTTTTATTGAAAGTATAAATGACATTAGCAATTCAGTTTAATTTAATAGGGCTAAATCAGCTAAAGAAAATAGTTCTTAATATGAATAAAAAGAAAGACTTCAATATGCTTGGTACAAAAATATTTATTGAAAATTGGGAAGAAATAGGACCACCAATGCTGAAAATCATTAACCAATCTTTGGAAGAAGAGGTATTTCCAAATGCATGAAAGGAGTCGATCGTAATACCCGTAGAAAAATAAACCAATAAATATGTTGGCAATACCAGGGGCGGATTTGATAACTTGGCCGCCCTAGGCCTATGGAAGATTGCCGCCCCCCTACTCCCTGTAAAACACGAAAAATTGAATGATCTATATCCAGTGAAGGGACCCCAGGCTAGAATTAGCGGAGTAGGCTGCCTCATAAATCGGAGTAGATTTGAAAAAAATGGAGTAGAATTAAAAATAACACTTTCCAACGAATTATTTTATTTAAAAAAACGAAAAAGTATAAAAATGTAATGAAATACCCACAACTACAAGAAAAAATCGCCGCCCCCTAAATCTGCCGCCCTAGGCCCGGGCCTACTCGGCCTATAGGGAAATCCGCCCCTGGGCAATACATGAAAAAATTTTAGAGAAAGTGGTTCATATACAAATTGAAGATTTCTTTGATAAGAGCATAATTTTCGCGGAACAAGAGTCCGGCTTTCGCAAAGGTCATTCCTGTGAGACAGCATTGAATCGGGTGTTAATCCAATGGAAGGAAGAACTGGAAAATAAAAATAAAGTGCTAGCTGTATTTCTCGATTTTCAAAGAGCATTTGAAACTGTTGACAACAGATTATTAATGGATAAGTTATATAGGCATGGTGTAAAAAATAAAGAGTATGAATGGTTCAACTCATACTTATCTCAAAGGTACCAAAGAATTCGAGTATGTGACGCTATTTCCGACAGGCTGGAAGTAAGGATTGGGGTCCCCCAAGGGTCCATACTGGGAACTTTTCTCTTCTTAGTTTATATAAACGACATAGTGAAGTTTATGAAGCACTCAAAAATTGTACTGTTTGCGGATGATACATTGGTTTATATAGAGTGTAAGGAAATTAATGCGGGAATTAAACTATTAGAGGAGGTGTTGAACACAGTTGAAAATAAATAAAAATACATTAAAATACAATATACACAATAATTAATACTTCCCAATTTCCTGAGTTCCTCTTCCAGTCAGCAAATGCCTCCTATACGTCCATTGCACATCTGAAATAAAAAGAATTAGAGAAATTAATTTAATACAATATAGTTGATCAAATATAACAAGAAACTACAAAAAAAGTACATAGTTTACATGCAGACTGCCAAGAAACAAATTTCTTGGCAGTACAACAACAACACTACATGAAAACATAAACATTGCTACTTTTTAGCGAAATTCATGTTACTGGCATAATAAACTATTGCGAAACATGCAATTATGTTTAAATATGCGAATAACATAAACTCGCAGAAGCTAAACATACTATTATTAATGAAAATCAACAATTGTAGCCATTGTTGATACTTCATTAATCACTTTTGCAACATAAAAATTTCGCATAATTTGTATATTTCCTGCAAATTATGCACAGGAAAATCATTAATTAATACTTAAAGAATATATTAAAACACTTACCTCAAGAATTAATCCATTTATTATTGGAGAAAACCTAATACAAAACACTGCACTTTTCGACTTAAAAACCGCGAAACCAACTGTCACTGCAACAACGTAAATAATCAATTTTACGAAGTTGGCCGCGCTCTACCTGTTGGCAATAGTTAAAAAACGCGAAATTGCTCAGGTAAGGAAATATTTACAAAAAAAGGTAATTTTAATTCCCATAATGAGTGGGAAAGAGAACGATGTGGAAACGAGACAGAAGAAAATTCGTGAGAGAATGTATGTTCCACACCGGAAATTAACATAGTATGATAGGGAGCGGCCATATTGATAAATTTTAGAAAAATTGAAATATCGCAATAAATCAATTAGGAAAAATTATGGATAATTAAAAATAAATTAATTAACATAATTTGGAAATTTTTGACGTTACGGCATGGACTCATCATGTACAAAAAGTAAATGAAATTTACATTTTTTTCATGTGGAACTTGTCCTAAAATGGCGGCTCTGACATTATAAAAAGGAGGTGCTCCCTAACTAAGCTCTCATTCATTCGATCAGCGGTGTTTCAGTGAAGTGCTCGTGTTCAAAATTTACATGTAATTTTTTATCTAGGTAAAATTCAATAGCCATCCGAATACACAGGATTTGCCGACGGCATTTCCGCAATTCACAGTGCGCGTTTGCCCGTGTTGATGTGTAAGCTTGTGTATGACATTCAAATACAGACACATACAGTGTTAGAGTATATTGAAGTGATAGAGACACATACCAGTAAATCTAAACTTATAAGTGTTGTAATTGTGATAGAGACACATTGTGATATAGACACAAAATTTAGAAGTGAGTGACAGCAAAAAAATAAAAAAAAAAAAAAAATTTTTTTTAACTAAGTGAAGTGATAAAGGACACTTTGTTTCGTCTCATTATGAGTGAAAACGAAAAACTTAATAAATTCGAAACCGAAAAGAGAGCACTTATGGCCGCTATTGAAAGCAGCCTTAAAAAGCTGTACAATAAGTACGAGCTAGGCCTCCCGGAAATCAGATTACAGGAAGGAGACGGAAAATTGCCCGACGATAATGTCGAGTCACCGCCTGATGCACCACGTGAAGGAACCAGCGATGTTGAAATGTCAGATGACTCAACCAATTTGTCTTCATCGAGTTTGGATTCGTCTGACGATGACAATAACTTCACTCTAGTTGAAAACAAGAAGCGAAGAGCAAGGAGTAGCCCTGAGACGTCTCCTCATTCTGCCGGAACTCCAGCGAAGAGGAAGCCATCAGGTTCAAAGCAACAACCACCCAGGGAGGAAAACACAGGTGGATTCTATCAAATTCTGGGAAACAGGAATGAATTTGAAATCCAGCCAAAAGTAACTGCAGCCCAGGTAGTAAAGGCGGTGAGACCCCCACCAATTGTATGCCAGAACCTTAACGTCAGGGCATTCAACAGCAAGCTTGACAAGCTAGAAAGCAGGCCCAAATTTTATATAAAGACGGCAAAGGGCACCAAGTGCATTATAAAGCCAATATCCCAGGACGACCACAAGACGCTATTCAGCATCATTAAGGACATCGGCGTGCAGAGTTACACATTTACGCCTAAATGTGATAGGACGACGACACTTCTGCTGAGAGGAGTTCAGCATACTTACCATGCTGAGGATGTGAAGGCTGCTCTCGTGGAAAAACTGCGTGGTTTCTCAATCAACTCTGTGACGCATTTTAAAACGCCCAGGAGCAAGGAATCGAATTCCTTCATAATTAATTTCGGAGGTAATTATGATATAAAATTCATAATGGCCACAAACCGCCTACTGAACCAAATCGTTTACTGGGAAAAATACCGCGCATCTGGAATCTCCCAGTGCAAGCGTTGCCAGGCTTTCGGCCACGTCGCGAGGAACTGCGCGGTAGACTATAGATGCGTGAAGTGTAAAAATGCACATTTACCAGGACAATGCGAAAGGAAAAACGAGAAGGAAGGTGCCCCATACTGCGTCAACTGTAAAGTTGAAGGACATCCAGCCAGCTATAGAGGTTGCCAAAAATACAAGGAGGTCGTACAACAACGTGCGAAAAAGAATGAAGAACGCCGACAACGTGAAGACTTCGTTAAGGAAGCCACAAGAAATTACGTGCAGCCAGGTAAATCTTTCGCCCAGGTAATATCTAAACACACCTTTAATAATAATAATTCTGCTAAATCCACAGCTCCCAAGCCCCAAGCTGCACCTAGGTCTGCCCCTAAGGCAGCTCCCAGAAAAACAAGAGTGTCAGAAATTGACGATTTCTGCACCAACGAAGCCAAGTCTCTATTTGGCTGCGACCTTTTCGCCCTTATGAGCAAAATCAATAATTTCCTTCCTAAATACAGGAAGCTTTCTTCCATCTCGGAAAAACAAGCAGCTTACCTTCAATTTGCATTTGGACTATGTCTAGGCAAATAAGTAAGCTGAAAATCATGTCACTTAACTGCAATTCGCTGGTAAAGCACAGCAAAAGAGCAGCCCTAAACCTATTCCTCATTGAGCATAAACCCACGTTCATGTTCCTCTCTGAAACTCTCCTCACTGAGAGACATAAGTTAGCTTTTGAGCACTATAACTTCGTCCGCCAGGACAAGTCTGAGACCACCCTAGGCACAGCCCTTCTCATAAAGGAAAACCTTAAATTCGAGGAGGTGAAAATTAGTAACCTTTCCAATATGGAATGCACTGCTGTCAAATTAAAACTTCGAGACAACGAGTCTCTTCTCTTAATCGCCCTATATAATAGATGTCACGCCACGGGAGCTGATATCAAGAATAATTTAAACAGCATTGCTCAGATCTCGGACAATTTCACATACACGGTGCTGGGTGGAGATTTCAACGCCAGGCACCCGTTGTGGAATGATTCTGTCGTAAGTCCGTCAGGCAAGGCTGTACATGACTGGCTCCTCTTTAACACCACCCATGATTTTGTCGTCGTCTCGCAAGATACTCCGACCTTCCCGCGATCTGGGTCAACTCTTGACTTCTATATCGCAACCTCTAATCTAATTAATCTCCTACCCCAATTCTCAAATTACGTCTGCACAGCACATATGGCTGAATCCGATCACTTGGCTGTTGAACTCTCAATCACTCCCAGCGCACCGTTAAATATCCTGACTTCTGACCCTCAAGCCTCAACTTCACTCAAAGACGTTGACTGGCAACAATTTCAAGACAGGCTCTCCCAATTTCTCTCAGGAAATCTACCTGACTCGCAACGGAATCTCACGAACTTGGAAATTGACTTCCACATTGACTTCCTCAACAACGCCATTGAAGGTAATGTCGCCTTCTTTTCCAGTGTAGTGCCGAGCAAACACTACAAATACAAAAATCTCCCGCTTCAACTGCAAAAATTATATAAATTTAGGCAGAAACTTCGAAAAGTACTTAACCGTATTTTTCACCGAACCCTTAATAACCACAACCCAGCCTACAGAACTGTGTTGTCACAAATTAATTGCTTGTCAACAATTATTGAGGAACAAACGAAAATGTTTCTCGATAAGGAGTTTAGGAAGAAACTGGCTTCCATTCAACCTGGTCCACACTGCTTTCAGGACATAAACAGGGTTTGCAACAGAAAAGCAAAACTCCCCAAAACCATTTTAAGCGGCACGACCACTTACAACCTTCCCCAAGAAAAATGTAACGCTTTCGCGGAATATTTCCAATCCACTTTCAAAGACAACTCATCTCTAAGCGATGCAAATTTTAGGACCACGGTAGAATCGACTGTTGATGATTTCACTGCCCAGGCAGTGGGATCCTCCACCACAATCTTCAACTCCACAAACACGTCATTAAATCCGGATGATTTAAGCATCTTCTCAAACCCTGCTCACGTTTTCGCCCTAATCAGGACTATCAGAGGCAAAAAGTCCGCTGGCCCAGATAACATTTCCAACAAAGTTATCAAAAACCTCCCACCTGTAGCCATAGAATTTCTGACAATTATCTTCAATAATTGCCTCAATAATTCTTACTTTCCCGATGTTTGGAAAACCGCTCGCATAGTTCCAATTCCCAAAAAAGGAAACTCGAAAAACCTTAACGAGTTCCGGCCAATCTCTCTTCTGTCCAACCTGGGCAAACTTTTCGAAAAAATAGTCCGCCAACACATTGAAAATACTTGCCTCGATCTAGATATCAGGCAGGACACCCAATTCGGCTTCAAGCCCCAGCACTCCACTTTTCACGCTTTGCTCAAATTCCTCTCTGATTCTACAAACGCCCTCAACAAAAGGGAGCAGACAGTAGGCTGCTTCCTTGATGTAGAAAAAGCGTTTGACTCAGTTTGGACGAACGGGCTAATTTTCAAAATTATAAACCTCGAGTTCCCGCCTTACCTCACACGGGTTATACATAGCTTTCTCTCATCTCGAAATTTCTACATAGAAATCGAGAATACCAAATCTCAGGCAACATCAGTCAGTGCTGGTGTCCCCCAAGGTTCGGTCCTCGGACCAATTCTCTTCAATCTTTTCACTCATGATCAGCCTTCCAACGACTCAAATTCCACCACACTACTCTATGCTGATGACTCGCTTACCTACGCCCACTCCATGTCATCCAATTTCGCTGCTATCAAAGTTGAGCGGCATGTTCTCAAACTTGATGAGTTCTACAGAAAGTGGGGCATCAAAATTAATCTGAACAAATCTGAAATGATTTGCATCCGAAATCCCTCCACAAGGGGAAGACCCAACATAGCCACACGAGCCAACAACATTGAAATCGAAGTCAATAATGAAAAGCTTCAGCCTTCAAAGAACACCAAATACCTTGGTGTCTCCTTCAATAACCTGTTGAAATTCAACAATCACGCCAAGCTGACCATGAAGAAAGCCAACTACGCTTACTCCCTACTCAACCCTATTATCAGAAGGAGAAACGGTCTCCCGAAAGATACAAAGCTGCTTATATACAAACAGCTTATCCGCCCAATTATCTGCTATTGCTTCCCCATCTGGCACACCATTTCGCCATCTTATATGAAGCAAATCAGCGCCCTCGAAAGAAAGATCCTAAGGGCCTGTACAGGTGTGTACAGGAAACCTAACGGACACTACTTTCCCAACACCTTCTTGTACGAAAGTGCAAACATCACTCCAATCGAGGAATATCTCCTTTCTCTCGCGGTCAAACAACTTGAGAAGATCTCTCAACATCCTAACCCCCTCATTAGCCAGCTTTCAACGCAACTTCAAGTTGAAAACCTCAACTACCTATCACCTCTTCACCTTATTAACTCGGAAACGAGAAACATTTATTACCTGGGCGAAAGATTTACTTTCTTCACCAATAAAGGAAGCCACAACCGTGGATAGGACACCATCCTGGCATCTCGATCATCGTGGGACTTATCAACGCTGGACCATCTTGGACTTTCGGGATATTTCTCACCATGTTGGAAGAAACGCCAGTCTTCAACACAAAGCAAGTTAGAGAAATCTCTAACATTCCACAACCTCCCACTCCCATCCAACTTCCCTATTCCTCTAAATCCACACATCCCAAAATTAAATAACAGACAAGAACACAGCTTGCTGTCGCGCAACAAGCTGTTATTAATTTTCGACATCGCGTAACTTAGAGTTAATAATTATTCGAACATTTAAAGTGTAAAGTGCATCAAAGACAAAAGTGAAACCTAGGCTAAAATTAAAGCCTGTACGTGTATATTATCAAATATCCCGGGATATCGGTTCGGTTTAAGACAGTCAAAATTCGTTTCGTTTCGTAAATCGCGTGTGAAGAACTCTGACTGACTGACTAAGCTCTCATTAGTTTGACAGCGATCGTTCATGCAACAAGCATAGATCAGTCAGTGTTCTTAAAAAATATTAAATAGTTCAAAATAATTCAAATCTCTCTAGCATAAATCAACGTGCCAAGCAAGGTACAGTATTTACATGCTACGTAAAGATTGCAGCAGCAATTTTAACTTCTGTGGTGTTACAGGGATTTGGTGGAAATATAGGCTAAGTATTTTTATACATTTCAAAAAATATATTTGGTGGCAGACATTTCACATAGCGTTTAACTCATGCAAGCTAAGCATATTAGACGTTTCATGTGAAAAAACAAAGTAGAATTAATTAGTATTAAGAGCGATGTGAATTATATTAATGAAGAACTAATAATAATAGACAGTGAATTTTCGAATAAAAGTGAAATTGGTGAAAATCTGAGGTATAAAATTGAGCACGTGTCACGTTACGACACCTCAAGAATACATACCTACAGATAATTATTTAAATTAATTAAGTACAATCGAAGTGAAAAAATAAAATAGAATTCAGACTAACGTAAAATAAGGAATTTTTGCTCAATAAAGTAACAGTAAACACAAGCTCACATATCTTGTCATTTTAACATACCGCTACACTAACTCACCCAAAGTGCAGTAATATAGCTGTAGTGTTCAATTACCGCTACATTACAAAACAGGAGGATTTATCCGCCTTGGACACGTGGCTGAAAATGAATAAACTTAAACTAAATGTGAAGAAGTCAAAATGTATGGCAATTAATGGTGAATTTTATGGTAAAATTAGAATGGGTTGTGATGAAATCGAGCAAGTCAAGGAAATTAAATATTTAGGAATAGTATTGGATAGTAAATTAAATTTTAAGAGTCATGTAAATTATATTTGTAAGAAAATTGGATAAAAAAATAGGATTTTTAAAGAGAATTAGGAATAAGGTAACACTGTTAACTGCAATACAAATTTATAATTCGATTATTAGGCCTCATTTTGAATATTGTTCATCTATATAGTTTTTAAGTAACAAAGAAATGATGAGTAGGATGCAAAAATTGCAAAATAAAGCTATGAGAATTATATTGCTGTGTAACAGATATATTCCTATAAAGCTAATGTTAAGTGGATTGAAATGGATGAATGTTGAAGAAAGAATAATTTTTAATGTGCTGTTATTTATTTTTAAGATTAAGAATAAGGTACTACCTGATTATTTATATAGAAATTTGAGCTATGTATGGGACATTCAGGTTAAACAATAGACATATAGATTTCCTCTTCCTCCGCCTATACCTTGAAGAGGTTAAATAAATTCGCTACACTTCCAAAATTGACTTCATCAAACCTTTAATACAATTCCCTTGGAAGAAAATGGAAAACTATCTGTTGCCTCTTCTTATTTTATTTTATTTTTTTATCAGCGCCTTTTGGAAATTCCTAAAATATTTTATATCTCTAATTTGGCCTAGCGGAATTTATGCGAAAATATTACCTTTTTCTTGGCTGGATGACTGAGAAATTTTCGATAATAACGAATTGCTCCAGGATGTATTTCACTCGCGCACTTCTTTCGAGAAAATAAGACAGATTAAGATGTCTTCTTCTTCCTTTCTGTCACGTCAACATGGCACCTGAGCGTGAGGAAATGCACTTCTCTCGGTCGGGGTGCGTTTAAGTCTTATGCTGACAGCAGCCGCCTTACACGCTTCAGTCTTCATGTAGCATATTGCTATATGCAATACGCTACGACCATAACATAAGTAATAATTTAAGTTAACCCTAGAATATTTTTGTTCATACCAATAGATTGTAGAAGGTGTCAGTGGGGGTCCTAGTTATAGGGGTGGACAAATTTTTTATCAGAAATACTATGCGGGCTATGGTTCGAGATATTAGCGATCTTACCTGAAAGAAATATATTTAGATTTAAGAAATTATGTATTGAATTTATCAAAACGAAGTTAGATATAGTACTATCGTAATGTATTATTATGGTTATAAATGGGTATTGTAAAGCTAAATGGAGCTAATAAAGTATTATTATTATGTTTGGCCTTCTGTGTTTGCCCCAACCACCCAACTGACTCTGAGGGCAGATGATTTTCAGAGTCTCTGTGTTGACCTGAAAGGAGAAGAGTAGCGGACCCAGATGACCTTCACACTAAGAGGGCTCCAGGAAAGTGAAAGGAGAAATTAATACCTTCTGTAAAAAGGAAATAAAAAAACAGTCTACAATAATCCAGTCTAGACTACTATAGAAAGCAAGATAAAACTGACATGAAATAGGGTTAACATTTTTACATATGCACTAAAAGTATTTTACCTAAAAGTTAAAGGAGACGAGAGGAATTCGTTCAAACTTGTAAACACTGAGTTACGTGTAATAGTAGATATGTACAAATGGTCGTTCTTTACCCAAGGCTTAACCCTATTATGTCGTTGTATCATTAAAAAGCAAGTTCAAAATAATTAATAATCACAATACTAATAATATTATTGAAAATTCTCACAGCAATTCTGGAGCACTAACATACCAGGCGGGCGGCGGTAAAAGCCTTGCCTTAAAGAATATGCTATCTGGCACACCATTTCGCCATCCTATATGAAACAAATCAGCGCCCTCGAAAGAAAAATCCTAAGGGCCTGTACAATAGTGTACAGGAAACCTGACGGACACTACATTCCCAACACCTCTTCTTTCTCTTGCGGTCAAACAACTTGAGAAGATCTCTCAATATCCTAACCTCCTCATTAGTCAGCTTTCAATGCAAATTCAAGTTGAAAGCTGCTTCTACTTTTCACCTCTTCAACTTATTAACTCGGAAACGAGAAACATTTATTACCTGGGCGAAAGATTTACTTTCTTCACTAGTAAAGAAAGCCACCATCGTGGATAGGATACCATCCTGGCATCTCGATCATCGTGGGATTTATCAACGCTGGACCATTCTGGACTTTCGGGATATTTTTCATCATGTTGGTAGAGAGGCCAGTCTTCAACCCACAGCAAGGTAGAGAAATCTCTAATATTCCACAACTTCTCACTCCCATCCAACTTCCCTATTCCTCTATCTAAATCCACACATCCCAAAATTGTTAAACAACAGGCAAGAACACAGCTGTTAATAATTTTTCGACATCGCGTAATCTAAAGTTAATAATTATTCGAACAATTAAAGTGTAAAGTAAACCAAAGACAAAAGTGAAAACTAGGTCAAAATTAAAGTCTGTACGTAAATATTTGCAAATATCCCGGGATATCGGTTCGGTTTATAATTTCGTCATAATTCGTTTTGTTTCGTAAATCGCGTGTGAAGAACTCTGATTGAACGCGTACGTATAAAGAGCTGAAATTTGGTACAAAATGTTTTCCAGAGCAATATTAAATGCTAGTCCAAAAATTGACTAAACCCCGCTGCCGTTCCTTAGTGCTGCCATACAAAATTTTGGTTTATCACTATATATCTGAACACTGCTTGAGAACGCGTCGACGTACAGCGCTGAAAAATTGCACATGGCGTTTTCATACAAATTTCTATGCAAGTTCAAAAATGGACCACCAAATCGGCAACCCTTTCTTGGTTTTATACGGCAACACTAATAAGGGGTTGTCCGATTTTTTTGAATTTGCTTTTACTATTTTTGTGAGAACGCTGTGTGCAAAATTTTAGCGCTATACGTTGACGCGTTCTCAGGCCGTGTTCAAATATATGTATTGAAAAACGAAATTATTGTATGGCAACACTACGAACGAGTTACTTGATTTAGTCTATTTTTGAACATGTATTTATTATTGCTATGAAAACATCACGAACCAAATTTCAGCTCTCTCTCTCTCTCTGCGTTGACGCGTTCTCAGGCAGTGCTCAAATATATAGTGAAAACGAACTTTTTGTATGGCAAACCTACAAAGGTTTTGCCCGATTGATCCCATTTTCGAAACTAAATTTTCTTTTTTCTAAAGAAGCCCGTGTGCAAGATTTCTGCACACTAAGTGAAGTTGTTCTCGAGTTATCATGGTATGACGTAAGTTGTACACATTTTTCTGCGTCTTTGTTGCCGTTTGCCATTCTCTCCCTCTATCCAATGTGTCTGCCATTTTTACTATTATTCAAGAAATATAATTTTCACGTGCCTCACTAAAAATCATCCTTTATGAAATCATGTACGTTAACCAGTTTTTTTAAGGCCTTCGAGGCCAACTCGCAGTATTTTGGTCGCCAGATCTCCGTCTATAAGTCCTTTCGATAAAGAAATGTTTTGTTTCAATCTCCATTGAACATAAAATGTTTCACGCATTTTTCAATACATGTCAGACATTTAGTCCACAAACTGAGACTCCATTTTCGGTAGATTCCGCAATTGAAACTTTGGTTGCATTGAAAATAAATTTCGAGTCTCGTTTTTTCAGATTTTGATGAAATTGTAAATGGCAGCCAGCCGGATTCTTAGTGCTCGCGGGCCGGTATTGGGCCGCGGGGCATAGTTTGGAGACCCCTGATCTAGGATATCATAAGAATTGGTCTAAGGCCGCTATACACATTCAAGCAAATCATACGACTTGTGCATGGTCAAGTCGTACGATTTGTAAAAGCGTGTTGAGCGAAAGTCGGATTTTGAGTTGAGACTGAATGAATTTATTCTAATTTTTATTACAGATATTTAAGTAACAAGTGAAAGAATCTCGAAATGATTAATTAATTAGGCAGATATTCTTAAAAACGAGCACACCGTTGCCTTCTTCCGCTCCAGTTGAAAGAATGTTCTCATTTGCAACAATGGTAAACATTGCACGTTATGGGAGCCTTACCGACGACCTCTTTGATGATCGTGTGATCCTTAAATCTAACCATAATTATCTAAACAAATAAACTCGACAAATGATGTAACAATAATAATAAATCATATAATTTTTTCTATGTGCGTCTTTTTCCTTTTATAAAAATGTATTCCATCGTAAAGTGCCAATTTGTCAATCAATTACATTTTCAATCGGATTAAAATATTAATCCATTACATTTTTAATCGGGGATGCCGATTGACTTTTTAGTCGATTGAAATTTTATTCGACTAACCCGTTAATTGTCTGGCCAACTAAAATTTCAATCGATTGAATTTTCAATCAAGGGAGCCAATTAATATTTTAATCGATTGAAATTTTAGTTGATTTTTTGGTTAATTTTTCGATCGAATAACATATCAATCGATTAACGCCCAAGTCTGTATTGAACTCACTGACATAATATATAATATGGACTGCTTAACTTTCTATTTCATGTGGGCTCAATTGCTGATGTCAATAAAAGTTCTTACGCCGGTGCCAACATTGAAAAAATCATTGGCGGGAAGTTGAAAAAATAAGCGTACAGCTCGAAAAGTGATTATAATAAAACTTTTCGAACTTCTGCTTCATATCTTATGAATATATTGCCTTTGGTAAAACAATTTTATCAGTAATAACCCTAAATAATTAATTTAAAAAGATTTATTTCGACAGAGCCATTTATTTATTTTTTGTTTACAGTTCTCTTCAGTTGGTACTTGGTGCTTAGACCGAAAGAGTCAGCAATATAAATGTGAGCCCAATTTTTGCAGTGCATTTCCATTAACGTAGTCAGTCCATATTATAAGATTAGATTAGATATACCTACATACATATTGTGTTAAAACAAATTATTTGATAATCATGAAGTCATAATTTCTTCTAACAGAATGTATATAATAAACGTATAATAAAATCGTTTGTACTACATAAACAAATATTATTTTAATTAACTAACGTTCATTTTAACATTCCATTTTTAGAATCTTACCGCGGGAACTTATCTATTATTGGCACACAATCGCTATAATCGGGCCACATGTATAGCAAGGTATTACTATTTTATCTGTCCAGTTCGAGACAAATGATTAATTTTTACAGAAAAAAAGCAACGAGTACTGCAGATAGTCTCGGCGAGCTCCAATAAGAAATAAGACAATTTTTTTTTTCAAATATGGAGTTGAATTTTTGTTTTATTTGTTTTTCTATTAATATGAATTTGAATTTTGTTTTTGGTTTTTTCTTTAATATGAATTTGAATTTTGTTTTTTGTGTTTTTTATTGATATGAATTAGAGTTTTTATTTATTTTTTCTATACAATAAATCACACATATATTATATGTGATTATTTTTCTTGATTTTGTTTATTTTTTAAATTAAAAAACTTAATCACCGCTGATACTCATGGTGATGCTCACCAATGAGAATCATGATTACACTCAGCGATGAAAAAGTTGATTTATTCACCAGGGTAATCATTGAATTGCTCATCATATGAATGCGAAATATATAAATGAGTTTAGTCGCGGTCAGTGATAGGACTTCCCTGCCAAATTATGCTAGCAAATTTGAGAATAAAGGGTAGCAAAATCGCCAAAAAGGTAGCAAACGGAGTACGGATAAAACAAAATGTATATAATTATAGAATGTTATGTATTATTTAATTATAATTGTGTTTATACCATTAATTGTGAGAACTTTCTTTTATTTCTTTATAAAAACTCCATTGAAAAATTTATACAGACTGCAGTACTTAATTAGTTCATTTGACGGTGTAAAAATCTCTTCATCTTCTATCAGTTCCCTACAAAGAAGTACAGCCGAAACGGTTTTAATATTCAACCTATTACGTTTTTTATTTCTTAAGTTATTAAAAGTTGACAATGCTCGTTCAGCAGCCGTACTGTGGGAAAGGACAAATAAATTAATTATGTAGTTGTAAGGATTCTCAAAAATTGGTTATTCAAAAAGATGTTTCTGTTTTGATAAATTTAGCAAAGTTTTGGGAATATCACTACAATTAACAAGTTGGTCTAACTTTTCAAAGATTATGAGGACTCTCCACTGTGAATTAAGTTTTTCAATCTATTTCATTATGAAAGGGAAAGATTTCAACTAAAGGAAGTATTGAAGTCATTTCGCCTGTTCTAATCTTCCTTGGATCCAAGTATTCTAATAGTCTCAAATTGTGATCATTAAGATCGAAACATTTTTTAATTTGTTGGCACAATTCTATGTAAAATGGCAATAGATTTTCTTGGATATTACAAATATTTTCACAAGCATTTGAAGATTGCAGCTGTGCAAATTTAATTCCATTTTTGAAGTTATTTTCAATTAAAGGTCTTAGTTTGTATATTAAAATGTTTTAGACTGAAAGGTTTTATTGAGATTATTAATCTCACCTAAAATATAGCACCAAAATAATAAGTACAATTTTATCTCCAAACTATTCAGACAATTATGAATTGAATTTGCATAAAAATTATTAGGACTTTCAAAAGTAAAGGGAGTGAAGTAACACTGCGCCAAGATGCTTATAACGATTTGCTCCAGCTCCAACCAGCGCGTACCGCTTGATTTTCGAATCTTATATAAATTTAAATTAAAACTATCTTGAAATTCTGCTAACTCACCTTGCCTCTTAATACTGTGGGCAAAATGATTATATACGCAAGAAAGGAAATTTCCAACTTTCCGAGGAATTTTTTTCATATCAACCGCAGGACACAAGTGGAGGGAGACTTGCCACTCCCACATTCAAGATAAAATAAATGTTTATTCAATTTCTCTAATTGTACTCTAACTCCCGTAAATTCACTTCTCATTACCAAGGTCAATACAACTTTACGCAGAATTTCTTGCTTGCTTATCCTTTTTGTTGTATGTATAAATATAATCTCAACAACAAACAGCAGCAATCACCAGAAATCAAAAATAATCACAAATTGACAACATAAATGCGTAATTAATTCATATAGCAATTATCAAACACAGCAATCAGCATCAGCTCAACAAGCAATGACATTGACAATTAAAATGATCAAACAAAGCAAAATGTGCTGCAAATACTGACATGTATAACATAGGCTGCTTGATCTTCTATTTCATATGGGTCCACTTTGGTTGGCAGGGGAGTGAAAACTATCTTAATTTCAAGTTTAATTTTCGCTTTAACATTCATACTACAAGCTCAACAAATTCCAAATATATTCAAAATTATTATTTTTATGGAAGCTTATCTCGTATAATATCTACAATTCCTTAACCTTGATTTTTAAGGAAATAAAATTAAGCAATTTTTGTTTGCCTATCCCTAAAAGTAGGTACGGGGGGGGGGGGGGGACTGAGAAAGCATTACAAATGTTATATTGTCATCTATTTCTATTCTATATATTATTTTGGAAAATCCATTGAACTGAAACTGAACTATGGTGGATTTTGCATAGAACTTATTATTTCAAGTTCAGTGAAATCCAGTCGTTAAACCAAAAAGAGACAACTATAGAATTAGTCATAATAATCACCACAACACAAAACACAATTCCTTAATGGCTGAAAGAAACACGCCACCGTCACGCCAACTTGCTGTCACTCAGTACGTTTACATAAATATTTGAAGTATACTTCAAGTAGATATCAAGTAATCAAAATAAACGCACATTGACTTCAAGTATACTTGAGACAAGTAAATCACAAAATTTTGTTCGATTTACTTGAAAAAATTCATGTAAACGCAACTTCAGTCCTTGAACATTGTTTTTCATTTGTGCGAATTATGAAAACGGCAAAGAGCAACAAGGAGAAGATTATTGTTAATAATTCAGGTAGTGATTTTTAGCACTTTTCTCAAGATATTTGTCTAAAAATCCGCAACTATGTATTGAACCTAATGCAGAGTTGTCAAAGGTTAAATGTCATTTTAAGTAAATTTCAAGAAAATTTCAAGTGAAGTAATTGGAATTAATTCAACCAAAAACCCTACTTGAGTTTGATTGAAGTGGATTTTCAGTGAAGTACTCAAGTATTCATGTAAATGTACTGAATGACAATTTTGTCTTATCTAGCACAGCAACAGCAAGGCAAAGGCATCGGCTTCGGCGCCGTTCACGCATGCAAGATACAAACACATGCAACGTACATGACGTACGTAATTAAAATCCGCGCATTCTTTCTCCACAAATCCTTTTCTTTCCTCGTATTAGTAGTTTTATTTAAATGAATAAAAAATTCCAAAAAATCTGCAACATCAACATTCACAGTAGATTTTTTTTTTTAAATATATTTTTTTTTTTTTGTTAAGATTAATGGGAAACATGCTTAAAATTTTGCAATTTTGCTACTATAAAGGGTTTTCCAATAAGAGGTGTTATTTTGATATTCAAAGAAAAATGTCATTTTTTGAGATAAATGATCGGATCTTTATTTCATTATAAAGACGAAGGTATGCCGTTAATAATGGAAAATAACATCAGCCAAATGACCACCACGACCACGCCTACAGGACCATATCCTTTTCATGAAATTTTCCATAACCAAATCGCAAAGTGGCTGCCTCATGTCCTCGATAGCCTCACGAATTCCATCTTTGAGGTCTTGAATCGACGCTGGGCTGTTGGCGTAGACCTTTTCTTTTACGTGGCCCCAAAGGAAGAAGTCGCACCGTGTTAAGTCACAAGATCTTGGTGGCCAATTGTGATCACCTATTCGAGAGATAACACGGTCCGGAAACATTTCCCGTAAAAGATCAATGGTTTCGTTGCTTGTATGGCACGTAGCGCCGTCTTGTTGAAAGTAAACGTTGTCCAGATCAATACCATCCAATTCCGGCCAATCTTTAATCATCTGTCGATAGCACAATCCATTCACCGTAACTGTTGCTCCAGCCTCATTTTCGAAAAAGTAAGGTCCAATGACCCCGCGGGACCATAAACCGCATCAAACAGTCACACGTTGAGGATAGAGAGGCTTTTCAACAATAACTCTTGGGTTTTCCGAGCCCCAGATGCGACAATTTTGCTTGTTGGCAAAGCCATCGAGGTGGAAATGGGTCTCATCACTCAAGATGAGTTTTTGATGGAATTCCGGATCATTTTCATGCATTTCAAGGACCCAATCAGCGAAGACTCGACGTTGTTGATGATCGGCCGGCTTGAGTTCTTGTGTTAACTGAACTTTATAAGCCTAAGACCCAAATCTTTATGCAAAATACGGTGTAATGACGTTTGTGGAATGCCTAATTCCAAAGAACGACGAGGAATGGACAAACCTGAGTTTTCTTCAATACTTTCGGCTACAGCAGCAATATTCTCGGCTGTTCTTGAGCGACGTACACGGGTTTTATTCTTCACATCACTAACTTGTCCCGACAGCTCGAATTTTTCTACCAATTTTTGTATTGCGGTCCGACAAGGTGCTTCACGACGACCCAAAAATGTTCGAGTTTTACAAACTATCTCTGCCGCATTTTCACCATTTTTATAGTGAATTTTAATAATTTCAATGCGTTGTTGAATCGTGTATCGTTCCACTTTTATTAATGGCGTAGTTTCTACTTGTCTAATGTCAAGAAATGACAGCTCCAAAAGTGACATCTACCGAAATAGCGGGCTAATTAAAATAACACCTCTTATTGGAAAACCCTTTAGTAGCAAAGTCCCATCACTGGTCCCGGTGCTAGAACAAAATTCAACATTACATTCATCCAATCAATCATCATGAACTCATCAGTGCGCTCATGATGATTGTGCTACCAGGGTAGTTTTCGGAGTACAAACGACAGCACTGCTACATGTATTTCCCAATCGTCTCATTATTAATTTTCCCTTAAATTATAAACCAGGAAATATGCACGTACGCATACGCACGCACCAACAACCACTCTTGATGATGGTCCACTTGACAGCTTCTTCCAGTCTCTTATCTACTAACTACAACTATACAAATTCTATACACTTTTATCTTCAGATAAACTGCCGTGCCGACATAGAGATCCGGCGCGGAGGTCAAGATGAAGACATAAATATATTTTCTTTTCTATTCGTCATATGTAGTTTTACCGTTTTATATTTATATGAAGGAAAGCTTTACATTTCATCATAAATCAGTCTTTATCGCCTCGCTCAAACTCAAACCAAGTTAATTATGTTTACGTTACGTGCACAGTGCAGTACAGAGAGTAGCACAGCAGATCCTCATCTGGCCCCAATTTTATTAAAAGCTTTTCTTTCGTCAAGAAGATTTTTTAGGCAAATTCGGAAGCGGGGGAATGGTAACCAGCCCAACAGAAACTTAAATGATTCGATAAGAAGGTGGAAAACCCTCTTTACAGCAGCAGCAGCAGAGCAATCTCATCCCTCCTCAATTTGAAAATGTTTTGATTGCGCACTGCAAGTTCTAGAGGAATTCATGTAGTAAGTGTTCTCCCCAAAAGTCTTTTCAATATGTCTAACGGTTGTCGCGGTCGGAGAACAGCAAAACAGCACTTATATGATGGCTTGGTTGGCTGATTACATAAATATATCTACATGAATTGAATTTCCCCACAATTTTCTTTTTTCTCCCCTCCGAAAGCTCAATATAGAATATGTGTAGGTATATATGTATGTATGTATATCTCCCAATAAATATGTACCAGGTACCTATGATGCCCGTCATATGTGCGTGCAACTTTTCCGGCAATAAATCTCACGGGCGTCTCGTGGAAAATGTTAAGTAATTTGTTGGTTTGTAGCATGCATAGCTGGTCGGTCGGTGGTGGAAGAGGGAGCTGCTACTAAAGCTATACTACTATTACTATACAAAATTTAAGAGAGTATTATAAAACGATACGAGACATAAGAGAAGAGAGTGTATAAAATGTGGGACCATTTTAATTTAACGAAACAAAATATCAATTTATCGAATCGTCAAAATCGAAACTCGAACATTTTCCCCGCCGCCGTTTCATTTTGTCATGATGGTGTTTATTAATTTTTTTTTTTTTTTTGACGACTATACTTGATTCTTCTCGTCTCCGCGACCTTCATCAGTTTCAGTTCAGTTCAGTTCAGAGTTTCAGTATAGCGTCATATATCGAACAGAGAGAACAGAATTATTGTGCGGTGTCGTTGTCGGCTTCTTACTTAAGGGCCTTCCTTCCAATCCATTTCCAATTCAATTCGGGATTGAAGAATAAAACATTTTGCAGTGTGGATTGGGTTTGTGCTTTGGCTTCCGTAGACAAGCTTGATGACTTTCAATAATTATTATCTCACTTTACAGTTACAGTTCTCTTCGTTTTCTTTTTTTTTTTTTGGTTTTCTGCTCTCATCTCTAGAATTTGTGAAACACTTTTCTGAAGTTCTACTCTGTGAGTAAATTGCATGAAACGCGTTCGGTCACGACGAATTGTATCCAAAAAAGTGTGTTTAGTGAGTGAGTGAATGATTCCTGTGCGGTGGGCCGTGGGATTTCAAAAACAGTTTTTTTTTTAAACAGATAACGGAGTCCTTAAGGATAGGGTAGTAGATACATATTCACCCGTTATACTGTGACGTGTAATATACAGGATTCGAAAAGAAGAAATTGAAATCGAGAACGGGTTTTATTGGTCTGTTTTTTTCGTTTTTTTTTTTTTACCTCTCAGAAGTTTATCGGTAATTGAGAAATTATTCAACAAAAAAATTGGGATCTAAACATTTTGTGACCGCAGCAGTTTATCCTGTCAAGTTGTCAACATTGTGTGTGTTTTGATATGGACCGAAAAGACAACGATGAGGAAATTTTTCAACATTGAATTGAAATTGAGTATAGATTTACATTGAAGGAGGACTCGTTTTAGTGGTACTTACATACATATGTATGTATGTATGGTATGTATGGATGTACATAGATTAAATGCCGAAGTCGTCTCCATTTGAGTGAAAGATTTGTGATTTTTAGTGCTTTGTTGTTGTTGCTCTTGTAGGGTTGCTATTGAAGAGCTGAGCCGGGACATTTTACTAAAAGTGAATTTTTCATTTTTTATATTTCTTTTTGTTAAAAAAAAAAACGAAAGTAGAAGGTCAAAGTATATAAAAGTGTAACTCAACAGACTAAAAACAGCCTTTGTTGGCTGATGTTGTTTACTTCCGTTTGACACCGACCGTTATCATCATTCATCATCAACCGTTGTCTCATTTCGGTCAGTTAAAAAATACGAAAAAATCTTCAAAAATTCCAATAGGAATGAGGAAATTATAACGAAAAAAAAAAAAAACAAACCTAAGCCAGTTTTAACAATTTCTGTGTGGTAACTATTTTTAATTATTATCAAAATATTATCCAAAATTTGATAAAAATTTTCTCCATTTACCGTTCTGTTGCGGTGTCTGGTTTCTGGTTTCATAATATGCAGAAAAGTCTCCTGCGGCTCTTCGAGCAATCTTGTGAAAGTGTGTTGTTTTCCTTCTTATGCGCTTCTCTATCTACATATTGACGTGAGGAAGCATTTATAGGTATATATAAAAAAAAAAAAAAAGTGAGCTTACCGCTGGTAAAGTAATGTGTTTTCTATGCCAAGAAATTGTTTAAGTGTGTGCATTAAAGAAAAATATCCTTTCACAGGAAGCGATATGTATAAATAAAAAGAAAAAATAAGTGTTTGTGTCATCGCGCTATATAGGTATGTGTATTTCCTAATAGGCTTCTACTACTATACGGGTAATGAAAACAGGTGTACAGTGAAAAGGTATCTATCTAGTAGCAGCAGCAGTAGCAGCTGTAGCAGGAAGGATTTTTGGATTTACATTTATCTTACACAAGCAGAATGATAAGGTGTTGTTGAAAAAATCTTTGGAAAAAACTTGTAAGTTCACACTTTAATTTTGCTTCTTTAGTGCGTAACAGAAAATTCTAAGTATACAAAAAAAAAAAACCATAAATGTCCTTACTCCTTAAATCTTAAAGATTTATTGTCTCTTCCATCTTCTCTTTCTCTTTATTTTCTCTCTCTCTTTCTCACACACTCTCTCTTTTCCACTCTCTCTCTCTCTCTATTATTTCGAATATGATTCCGGAAGGAATCCCGTCCTGTCTGTCGGTGCGGAGGACTTTATGTTAAAAACCTAACTAGGAAGAGATAAAATATATACATATATATTAATACCGTTATATACTACATACATACATACATATATATGATAGTATAGTATAATATAGTAAAAAAAACGATTTAGTTATGTAAGTGTGCGCGCGCATAATATTTCTATACTTTCTACCAACTTCTAGTATTTGCTGGGGGGATGTTGATTTGGGGCTGGCTGACTGGACTGTAGAAGCCTCATACATACTCACTAAACTTTGATAGAAGAGTAGATATATTTCGTTGTGGTAGCGTACTCGTAACGCAACGCAACGGAAAGGGTTTTCCTATTTCTCTCGCAAAGAAATGGAATTTTTCTTCTTCAACATACATAATATAGGTACCTACCTCGCGTCGAGTACATAATTGCCTTCCACTCGGCTAAGCTTTTTGCATTCTCAAGGAAAGTAGTAACATTCATTGTGTGAGAGATTTGAGATTTCTGAAAAGGCTTCCAGGACTATTTTGTGCGGAAATGAAAAGCAGCTTTGTTGTGCTTCGTTGAAGTTGATATTGAAAAATTTCTTTTACGATTAGATTTCTGTTTATCTTTTCTGTTTTTTTTTTTTCGTTTTTTGTTGTTTTTGCTTTTTAATTATCAATCAAAAATCAGGAAATGTGTTTTTTTTTTTTATTGTTACAATTGAAGTGGTAATTTGGGGTATTATTGGTTTTTATCGTTTTTTTTTTTAAGAAGAAGGGTTTTTAAGTGTGGCTTTATATATATATATATATATATATATATATATAATATAATAATAATTATAAGTTGCAGTATAGTAGAAAAATATAAATAATGAGAGAATTAAGTTAAACGTTTAACAAAATTTATCATGAGTTATGATTTTGCTAATCTGGGATTTGAAAATATACAAAAAATTTGCAAAATATTAAAAAAAAAAAAAATAACAAAAAAATATTTAAATTTAAGAAATGCCCAGACTCTTTCTGTAACGCGTTTAGTCCCAGAATGTTTTTTTTTTAAATAAATAAAAAATAAAAAAAATAAAAATAATAAAAAAAAAACAAATAAAAAATTGTAGGTGGCTTGGGATGGATAGGTGACACAATAAAACAACAATTTCGTCTGATCACTATCTATATTAAATGCTGACTGACTGACTCACAAAATCATTGAACCGTATCGACCGCCGCTAACTACCGATGATGATGATGATTTCTCTTATCAGTCGAAATGAGATAAAAAAATGGAGAATGTATGTACACACTGCACATACATACATATATATAATTTTGCTTTTTAGAATCCTACAGATTCGGCCATACCTGACCTATAATCGACCCGATTATCATCTCTTCCGTCGGTAGTTATAGGCATACATTTTCTCTCTTAATTGAAAACACTGAAGTGTCCTACCAATATAACATATATATAAAGAATCTTTTTTTTCTTTCATTTGAAATTGAATTTCTTCTACTAAGCTCAGGAATTTAAAAAATCATCTATATGATAAGTACATCACATCGAAACTAGAACTACTACTAGAACTAGGAAATTTTAATGTATAACCTATTTTATTACATTTTAGTTACAAATAACAAACGATTGGTATTAAAATACCACCACTTAATTAAACAAAACAAAGTATAATCATTTTTCTTAATCGGAAATCACATTTATTAATTCCTAAGTTTTGACACGCATCCTGCATCCCGCTCATCCTTCTTGTCCAAATTAACATAGGGTCTCATATTAGCAGGTGAGCAGACTCCTTTGTATGGTATTCTGCTAATCTGCATACTATCAATATCTTTGACTATGTATCTGTCGTTTTTCAAGACTTGAGAAATTTCATAGGGACCACGATACTTCGGCAAAAATTTCCTATTAACTCCTGGAGTAGTTATAACATTTTTCAACATAACGTAGTCGCCTACTTTATACATATGTGGAATTTTATGTCTTTTATCATAGTACTTTTTGTTATAAGCTTAACTTTGCGTTATCATATCAGAAGCCTTCTTACGCATATTATCTAAATCACGAATATTATCCGAGGTGACATTACCATTGACGTATTCTACCATTTTATCGCACATCTCACCTCTTTGACCCACACCAAAAAGAAGCATACTTGGTGTTGTGCCAGGACCTCTGTTTACCGTATTATTTAAGGCAAATTCGACTTTATACAAAATTTTATACCAATTCCCTGTGCTTTGATCGTCTAACTCTTTGGCTATCATTGGTGTAATAATACGGTTTATTCGCTCAACCTTACCATTAGATTGAGGCGAACATGTAGCAACTTTTATGTGTTTGACGTTATTACTCACAAGGAAATCTGAAAATTCTTGGGAAGTAAAACTTGTGCCGCGGTCAGATATAATTTTATTTGGTCTACTATATGTTTGAAAATAATTCCGCAAGCACGAAATAGTCTCAGATGTTTGTGTGGTGCTAACTGCATATAGCTTCGTAAACTTGGTGAAGCCGTCTACTACAAGAAATATGTATTTCCTTTTAGTTTTCGTGGGCGGTAACGGCCCAAAATGATCTATGTGTAGATCTTCAAAAGGCTTATCTCCCCTTGTAAAATTGTGCAAATTTCCTTCTGTTCTACCAGACTGAGGGGAAAAATGGATACATTTAAGGCAATTATCAATGTATTCCTTGATTTTACGCCTCATATATGGGAACCAGTATGACTTTCTGAGATACTCGTAGCACTTAGTGGAACCTAGGTGGCACATAGATTCGTGGTGCGTTTGAATAACACGATTCTCCATCTGCTTAGGAACATAAAACATAATATCGTTCTGCAATTTCCGGTACACCAAGCCATTGATCAAAGCATACAATTGTGATTCACCCTTTTCTAAATCAGAAACTATTTTCATAATTGTTGGATCTTTATGCTGTGCAGCCGCTAAAAGATATTCGAAAGATCCTTCTTCAATGAGTAGGATTTCTGCACATCTACTTAATGCATCCACGTGCTGCATTCTATTGCCATTACGGTGTTCAATGACATAATCGAAATTCTGTAACTCCAATGCCCATCGCGATATACGGGGGTTCAATAACTTTTTATTAAGTGTCAGTGTTAATGATTGACAATCGGTCACTATTTTAAATTTGATACCAATGAGATAAGTTCTAAACCGACGAAGTGCATATACAATAGATAATGTTTCTAGCTCATAGCTATGATATTTCGACTCTATATCTGTAGCTCGTTTGGAAAAGTAAAACACTGGGTGGAATTTGCCATCGTCCTGTTTCTGAAGTAAAATTGAACCGAAGCCTATTGAACTTGCATCACAATGAAGCTCAGTCTCATTGTGAGGACTATAGATAGCTAGTATAGGTGATTCTAACAGTTTTGCTTTTAAAAGTTCAAAACACTGTAATTCCCTCTGACTGAAATTAAAAGAAACGTCTTTCTTTAACAGGTCATAAAGGGGCTTTGCTATAGTGGCAAAGTCTTTAATAAATCTCCTAAAGTATGAGCATAAACCGATGAAACTATGCACACTTTTCACACATTTGGGCACTGGGAACTCACTTATGGCTCGTAGGTTTTCTGGCTTGGGGCGTATCCCATCGCCGCAAACAGTATACCCCAAATATGTTATTTCCTCATAAAAGAATTTACACTTATCGAAACGTAGATCTAGGCCAAAATCAGTAACAAGTTTCATAACGTCTTTAAGTATTTCAAGATGCTCGTTTACAGTTGAACTGGCGATTAACAAATCGTCTATATAAACATATAATTTGTCAGCTGTTATTAAATCTTTAAAAATGAAGTTGATATATCGTTGAAATACTGATGGCGCGTTTTTCAAGCCAAACGGCATTTTCAGATATTCGTACTGACCCATTGGGGTCACAAAAGATGTGTATTTTATTGAGTCGGGAGCTACGTTCACGTGGTGGAAACCACTTCGAAGATCTAAAATCGAGAAATACTTTTTCCCACGTAACCTATCTAACAAGTCATCGATAATTGGCAGGGGATAGTTATCTCGTATTGTATGTTTATTTAGCTCCCTGTAGTCAATGCACATTCGTAATTCACGATCTTTTTTGTTCACCAGTACAATAGGACTCGCATATGGGGAGTTACTTTCACGAATTTTATTTCGATCCAATAAGTTAACAATAATCTTTTGTAATTGAACGCGGTGCGTGTATGGCAATCGACGCGGTGTACAATAAAATGGAACATCTTTATTTAATTTAATATTTAATTCAAAGTTACTATCCTTTGAATTATCATTAGATTTAGATTTTAAAGCCTCTGATATGACTTCGTATATTTTTTGTTAGATATTAAAAGGCAGGCTATTATTAATATCTAAGTCAAGACTAACCTTATCTTCCACAATATTTATGTTTAAAATTTGTTTAAAAAAATCCTCCTCTGAAAGTTGAGCCAGGGTGCAGGACCGTGTAACGTCATTCGATTTAGAAATATTTAATTTTATTTTGGCAGCATTGAAAAAATTTTGACCTAAAATGACACAATGTTTCATACTCAAATCCTTTACAACAAATAGTTTGATATCTACTAATCTATTTTCAAAACTAACCTTAACTATAGAGAAACCCATCACCTGTAATTTACTGCCGTTGTTTCCGTAAAAATTGAACTGTTCTGGGTTGACTTTTTTACCAAACATGGAGGTATATATCTTTCCTGGATGAAGCTTATTCCGCTGCCAGTATCCAGAAGCGTTCGGAGAGAGATATTAAAAGTTTCGCCAGAGTCTTCAGCATCGTCAAAAATGTACCTAATAATGAACTCAAAATCATTAGTTGAACAAAATACATACTCGTTCTGAGGCTCTAAGTCATCAGTTATTCTGCAATTATCTTCGGATTTCCCAACATTAGAGTTTTCGACAGTCATCACTGCTTTCTGAACAGTACAGTGAGAAGCAATGTGTCCAGGTCTTCCACAACTGAAACAGGAACCCTTTTCACGCCTTAGTTTTGAGCATCGGTTGCTCGTATGGCCACGCTCATTGCAGTTGAAGCATTTCACGTTCGTTTGTTGATTAAGCTGACGAGATGGCATCTTCATTCCTCCTTTTTGTGGATCACTGGCTGCAGTCTGATTCTGCTTTATTCTTTCATATTTTTTTAGAGCATATTTTAAGTCCTCTAGGGTGTTAGCACTATGCAAGATCATCTTATTATATTCTGAATCAGAAATTCCATTTATGATGTAATTTATAATATCAGTTTCTTCGATGTGAGATAATGAAGCAATTTCCATCATAGAAAGGACGTATTGTTGAAAAGTTTCATCCTTTCTCTTTTTTCGGCTTCGTAATTCGTTGTGTGTATCAGCACTTGTAACTTTTTTTCGAAATTCTTTAAGTAAGGCTTCCTTGAATTCTTCCCAAGAGCTTACTCGTACCGTTCGTAGAAATAACTTTGCTGTTCCCTTCATTAGCCTTTTGGCATATATTAATCGCGTTTTTGAGTCCCAACCAAGCAGTTCAACCGATTCCTCAAAGTTTTGCATCCAAGATGTTATGGAATAATGATCTTCGCCATTGAAAGTATTGAAGGAATCCTCTACATCACGAAAGCTCACAAAAGATCTCATGCTAGAAGTTTCTTCAGTTACCGTTAATTCCGAAAGTTTTCTTTTTAAACTTGCTATCTCTTGGCGTTTTAAAAGTCTTTCACGTAGGATTGCCAACTCCTCGTCTAGCGCTTCATCTTCCTGTCGATTTCCAGATAAAATATTACTAATATTTGCAGCAGTTACCGTACCATCTTGATGTCCATTTCCTTGATTTTCAACGATTGTATTATCGTGTTCGTCATTGTCTTCTGGTAAAAGCAGATTAGCAGGGAAATATTGATCTAATTCCTCCTGAGATAAGTTCCTTACGGTTTCTTCAAGTCGCAATTTTAACGCAGTCTTCTGGCCCGTTGATGATTTTCCCAATTGTGTCAATTTTTCTTTTAATAAAGTAGATGTAGCTTTTTCGATAAATCTCTCAGCTCGTGCCGACATTTCTTTTCAAACTAAAATTTCACACAAATCCTATATACATGTGTCGCCACGTGTCTCACAAAAACAGTAATTTATGAATTTCATATAAATTCACACGTTTTACTCATGAAAATAAACTTTATGTTAAAAATCCTACTATTATAGGATGAATAGAGTAGCACAATAGCACGATTTTTGTCCTCTAGAATTATCAATCACGTGTTGTCGTCACATACACGAAAGCCTGTCCATCCACTTTTTATAAAAATCCATAAAAATCGCAAAAATCAGTAGACACAAAAATTATATCACATCACCACCGTTTAGTTCAGACAAAATTATTTTCTGTAAATTTTCGCAAAAATTTAGTTTCGTTAGATTACTTATAATCTGTTAATTGCGGATACCGCTATCCCACTTCTGATAAATTCTGTAGGTGGCTTGGGATGGATAGGCGACACAATAAAACAACAATTTCGTCTGATCACTATCTATATTAAATGCTGACTGACTGACTCACAAAATCATTGAACCGTATCGACCGCCGCTAACTACCGATGATGATGATGATTTCTCTTATCAGTCGAAATGAGATAAAAAAATGGAGAATGTATGTATACACTGCACATACATACATATATATAATTTTGCTTTTTAGAATCCTACAAAATAAAGCAAAAAAAAAAAAATTATAAAAATTAAAAACATTAAATTTTTTTTTATAAACTAGGAGTGTCTTTTCAAAAGGGGATATTTACAATTTTCATTTTTTTTTAAGTTAAGTATGAGATTATATTTTCTACTCTGAAATTCAAGATTTCGTCACTGTAAACCGAAACAAAACGCGATAAACTCATAGGAAATCATAAATGAAAACACTTGTTCCGATCAAAAGAGGATATTTACATTAAAAATATGACATTGGACGGAATAAAATGGACGAATTTTGTCAGATCTTTATCAATTCTAATATTCATGCTATCCTCGTTAGCGAATCATGGCTGCAGCATCATGTACCGTCGTCTTTCGTTGCGATACCTGGTTTTTATCTATTCCGTAATGATCGGTTAAGTCACAGGGGAGGTGGTGTTGCGATCTATTTGAGGAACAATTTAAAGGCTAAAATAGTAGGTTCTTCATCGACTGGGGAAATAGAATTTTTATGCTTGGAGGTTGTAGTTGGCCCGGGAAATGTTTATTATGTGCTGTGTATCGCCCTCCTCCTGGTGTCTATAGTGAGCAGTCTGCCGAACAGTTTTCCAATGAAATGTCACACTTAGTACACCGATACACAGATGTTATTATTGGTGGTGATCTCTCAATGTTAACATCCTGATGGATAATGTGATGACTGATAGGTTCTTGTCTGATATGGTGGCGCTCCACTTGGATGTGATAAATTCTTTGCCTACTTTTTTCAATTGTGCCAACCCTTCACTTCTTGATCTTATCATGGTTACTAAATAAGAGTAATATCCGATTTCACAACCAGCTGAGCCCACCAAGTACGCTTGATCATGATATACTCTTTATGACTTATAATCTCTCCCCGGAGGGTGGGAATCTTAACAATACTTTCTGCTATCGTGATTTCAATCATCTTGATAATCTTAACCTGATAAATGATTGCATGTCACTAGATTGGAATGACATTTTCCTTCTTCCATCGGCGGAGCAGAAACTATTTAAATTTAATGAGTTGATCTCTTATTTATATAATAAACATGTTCCACTTAAAGTCAAACGGATCCGTCCATATAGCAATCCATGGTTTTCTGATGTAATACGCTCTCTCATTGTAGAAAGGGAGTTCTTATATACACACTCTATAATCAAGCTCGTAACAAGGTCATTTCTGCAATTAGGAGAGCTAAGTGTGAGTATTTTTCTTCTAAATTTGATCCTAGCTTACCTTCCAAAACCCTGTGGGGAAACCTGAAGCGAGCTTCCATTTATTCTGATGTCAACCCAGAATGCCCCTTTGATTCTGAGGAGCTTAACCGGCATTTTACTTCAGGTCCAGCAACAAATTTATTTATCAAACAACAAACTAATATGTCCTTTCTTGCTTTACGTGAGCAAAGTGTAAATTGCTTCTCTTTCCGGTGTGTGGAGAATGATGAGCTTTTTAAATCGATATACTCCATCAAGTCCCATGCTACTGGTTTTGATGAAATAAATCCTCGTTTTCTCAAGATATTACTGCCTTATATTTTTCCTTATATTCGGCAAATCATGAACACTTGTCTCACTACATCTCACTTCCCAGAAGTATGGAAGATAGCTAATGTAATTCCTGTCGCTAAAAAAATATCTCCTACATAGCTGGCACACTACCGTCCCATCAGTATCCTCAGTTTTCTTGCCAAAGTCTTGGAAAAGCTTATGCGAGCCCAGATTGAAAATCACGTATCATATAATAATCTCCTGGCGAAATATCAGTCTGGTTTTCGGGCACGACACAGTTGTGAATCTGCATTACTCAAGGTCACTACGGACTTGCGATCGGCTCTAGATGTGGGAGATCTTGGTGTGCTGGTTTTGATGGACTTTTCTAGGGCATTTGATTGTGTTGTGCATGAGAAATTGCTGCGTAAGTTGTATGCTAACTTTTATTTCTCCTCTTCTGCTGTTAAGATGATAGCAAGTTTTCTCTCAAATAGGTTTCATTCAAGGATCAGTCTTAGGACCTCTCCTCTTTAGTCTCTACATTAATGATTTATTTGATGTGGTACATGATGTCCAGCTGCACCTGTATGCAGATGACGTGCAGCTGTACTTATGTAGACCTCGTGGGCTGATTGAGGACTGTATCTGCAGAATAAATGATGATCTTTCAGAAATTTTTAGGTGGTCAAATGATAATCAACTGCTTCATAACCCCAATAAATCACAATGCATAGCCCTCTCTAATTCTGACCTTAATACTGAGGATCTTCCCCCAATTATGCTTAATAAAGTGGAACTACCTTATGTAAACCGTGTAACCAATTTGGGAGTGAAAATTAATAATCGTTTGAGGTGCTGTGATCATATTAAATCTATAGTGGGTAAAATTTATGGTGGGTTGAGGAGGCTGTGGCTATCTGCCAATGTACTTCCGGTCGATTTGCGTTTAAGACTAGTTAGGACACTTTTGGTGCCTCTTTTTTCTTATGGTAGTTTAATTTACATGAAACTAGACTCGATTTGCAATCGAAAGCTTGAGGTAGGTAGCTTTCAATGACTGTATACGGTTTGCGTTCGGTTTGCGTCGTTCTGTTCATATCACACCTTACAGACCATCGATCTTGGGTTGTACTCTGGACTTTTACTTAAAGGGTAAAGCACTAATTTTCCTACACAATCTTATTCGTTCAGGTGAGCCGGTGTATTTATCTTGTGAAGTTAAATTTCTGCAATCTTTGAGAGGACACAAACTTCTGATTCCACGTTTCAATTCATCCATCCTAGAAGGATCTTACTTTGTCCAGGTTGCACGCCTTTGGAACTTCCTAACTCCTCATGCACATAGTGCTACTTCTGTCAGTGAATTCAAGAAACTTATAATATAATTTTTTTTTTTTTTAATTTACAAATTACTATGGTGATTGTGCGATTGTGTCGAACTCTTTTCTTTTTATTATTCTTCTTCTTCTTTTTATTATTATTTTCCTACTATGTTTATTTAAAAAAATATTTTTTTTTCTCTTTTCTTTTCTCTCTGTTTTATTAATTTTTCTTTATTTTTGTTTTTATTTTCATTTTTCTAATGTATTGTTACTTTATAATTTATTCAGTTAACCTAGCCGTACTTTAAAATGTACTATTATAAGATTTTCAATCTTGTGTACAAATTCAAATAAATGATTGATTGATTGATTATTACTGTTACTTTGGTTTCATTTCAAAAAGGGATATTTATACAGTACGATTTCAATAGTCGAAATAAATTTTTAAGGGAGAAGTTTCTGTTTTATATTTTTGAGTTAAAATAGAAGTAAGAATTAAAAAATAAAAACTAATAAGAATACTCAAAACATGCTTTAATAATTTTATTCTAGTATAATGTACAAATCAAAAGAGGATATTTACAAAAACGTACAACACAAAAAGGGATATTTACAAAATGGTACAGAACAAAAGGGGATATTATAAAGATTTTTATTTAAAAGGGGATATTTCCAAACTTTACAAGCCAATATTACCGGAAGTATTAGTCAAATTTTTTTCAAAATAATATATTCTAGATAACTTATCATATCCTTTCCATATATTCCTCCTATTATTCTGTAAAGCTGTTGGTATTGCTACAGTCAGTTTTTTCGATTTTATGAAAAAACGATTAGGACGTAGGGGCAAGTGCTGTACCTGTAGACGCGTTTACCTGTAGACACCCTAAATATTTCATAAACTATTCATTGCAAAATTCAATACTGAACGCATCCGTACAGTATTTTGTGCTTATAGCAACACTGGCTAATTTCTTAGTTGTCAAATTGATGTCAAAGTGAGGTTGTGACAAATATTGGACATAAAAAGTAAATATTTTTTACACTTTTAATATAATTTTTTGATATTATGGTAATTGCCTTTAGTATCAATTTCCATTATGTTCAAAGATGCATTAATTAGTAACTTGTTTCTAATGCTTGTTACTATTTTATTCAAAATATAAAAGCGTTATAACCTATTTAGTTTATGTTGTCCGTATTTGTACCTATGGACGAAAAAATGTTTGTACCTGTGGACTGTCTACAGGTACAATCATTATTTGAACTTTTGGACAGTTTTTATCTATTTTATTTCTGTTTTTGAGTCAAGATTTATTTCTTCTTTTTGTGTCTACAGTGCCTCGTAGCAAAGATGGGAAGAAAAGATCCAAAATATGTTCAGATGCCCTTACCCAAGCCATCGCTGATGTTAAAACCGGCACTTCAATACGTCAAGCTGCTGAAAAATATAAAGTACCAAAGGCAACTATTTTTAAGTACGCCAAATTAAACAGCAATGTTGATCTGAATAATAAAACAGTCAAGATTTTAACAAATGATGTTAACAAAGTATTTCAGCAAGACGAAGAGATTCTACTATATGATTACTTAGAAAAAGCAGCATATTTACATATGGGTTTAGACACTATACAAGTTCGAGAGCTTGCCTATAAATTTGCTTTGTCCAAAGGAAAAGAAGTTCCAAAAATGTGGGAAGAATCTCATATAGCAGCCTTGGGTAGTTAAAGGGATTTCGTCAACGACATCCGGAATTTTCATTGCGAAAGCCAGAAGCAACTGCTTTATCTAGAGCCACTAGCTTTAATAAAACCAATGTTTCGAAGTTTTTTGATAATCTTAAGAAAGTAATGATTTAATATAACTTTTCACCGGATGCTATCTACAACGTAGACGAAACGAGTGTAACGACAGTACATAAACCTGCAAAAGTTTTAGCACCAAAATCAATAAGGCAATTGGGTAAACATACATCTGCCGAAAGAGGAATCAATAACACCATGATTGCCTGTATTAATGCCATCGGGAATTCCGTACCCCCTTTGATAGTATTTCCTAGAGTCTTTTTTAAAGACAATATGCTGAAGGGAGCTCCTCCAGGTACAATTGGTGAAGTAAATGCATCGGGCTGGTCAACAGAGCACATATTCAGGAAATTTTTAGATCACTTCATAACTTTTGCTAAGCCCTCAAAGGAACACCCAGTTCTTCTTATTATGGACAATCATGAAAGCCATATCTCTGTGGAAATAATAGATAAAGCCGAAGATAATGGTATTGTACTTTTAACATTACCCCCTCATGCAGCCTTTGGATAGAACAGTCTTTGGCCCATTCAAGACAAAGTATTATAGAGTAGCTGATCAGTGGATGTTAAATAACCCTGGTAAACCTATTACTATATACGATGTTGCAGAAATCATTGGAAAATCTTATCCTGTTTCATTTACCCCAAACAATATCATCAAAGGTTTTGAAGTTACAGGCATATGTCCCTTTAACGAAAATATATTTTCCGATAACGCTTTTCTATGTTCGTATGTCACAGATCGCCCTAAGTCAACTCACATTGTTGAAAACGTAACTCTGTGCCCTGAACAAAAATATACTGGTGAAAATGTCAACATACAAACGACAATGGATAATGAATCTACAGTGACTGAAAGGATCAACGACTTACAAACCTATAATTCGATTTCGCTGAACTCCTTAGATGTACTAAACACTAAACGTCCATTGAATGAAATTATAACGCCAGAACTAATACGCCCTTTTCCTAAAGCGCAGCCTAGAAAAAATACACAACGTGGAAGAAAATCTGGTAAGACCAGAATTTTAACTAGCACACCTGAAAAAGAGGAAATAGTGAGAGAAACTCTGAAAAGGATGACAAATAAAAGAAAGACTACAGAAACGAAAGCAAAAAAGATCCCAAAATTAAAATTGAAGTCAGAAGTTCCTTGTTCTAGTCAAATGTCTACATCACAGCTGCCTAACACTAGCAATATTGATGCTCCCAGTTCATCTAAGACTGATGGTAAAAAGATTAACATTCTACAAGACGTATCTTTTGTTATGTGCACTGGCTGTTGACGCTATGAACAGAAACACATGGTTTTAATATGTTCTTTATGCCAGGGCTACTATCATTGGAAGTGTGTTTCGAAGTCTCACAAAGAGAATTATACAGATTCTGATGATAAAAACTCTTTTGTTTGCCAAAGATGCTTTATTATAGCCAATGATTCTGATGAAGATGATATAAGTTCAATTGACGGAATTTATAAAGCTGTTTGTGATACTGAAGTAAAACCTTGTTAAATATTAATTAATTAATTATGTTAATAAGTGTTAGTTTGGCTGAGACCTATATTTTATCGCAATTGCTGCTATTGTTTTGTTTTTTTTTTTATCCTGGAGTTGTTAGGAATTTAAATTTTTATCTTTTGTTGTTTTGCTAATGTTGTACCTCTAGTAATTAAGTAACTATTGTCGATCTATGTACCCACCGTTTATGGATGTGGCCTAGCCCAGGGCCTTTTAATAAAGCTTTTTGTATTTGTATTTAGCTATTATTACATAGATAATTTGAGACATTTCCGGTGCTCTATTTGATTCTAACGGTTTGTTTTAGTATGGTGTCCATAGGTACGTACAAAGCTGTTCTTAGGTACATTGCTGTTGTCCATAGGTACATTAGACGGTTGTACCTATGAACAAAATAGAGGTTTTTATAAAAAATGCTATAAAACGATAATTATTTAGCTTAGGTAAGTCTCGAGTGTTTGTTATAAAACCTAGGCATGTTCAAAAGACATGCAACGTCTAAGTAATCAAAATCAACATACAAATGTTTTTTTACAAATATTTTTATTCAGCAATCCGGTAACTGCCCACAGGTACAACACTTGCCCCTAAATATTCACTTTTGAAAAGACACTCCTCAAACTTAAGAGAGAATCCCGTTCTAAGAAAGGGAAACTTTAGCTAGTTTTTTAATAGGGTAACTGCACTAGTATTCGGACAACTCCAGTATTCGGACACTTTTCATTTTTTTAAATTAAAATAAGAATAGTACACGCTTATTAGCCTTAGAACTCTGTTCGAATTTTGTTTATTTGATCTTTTCAGAAGCACATCCAAAATTTGGGTAGCATTCGTGTCGTTTTTGAGAAAATACTTATCAGTCTGTGTATGTACTTCACACGTCAGTAAGTCCAACACGTGTTTTATGTAAAGTGCAATTAGTGCATTGGACATCAGAGAAAGTGAGATAAAATTAATAAGAATTGTTTTATTTAGTCTAACTGTCTTTGTATTGATTGAATATCGTATTTTATATAAAATTGGAAATATTTTCATTAAATTTATTAATTTTTAGATTTCGGACTAAAATAGAAAAAAAAACAAATTTTGCTTAGTTTCCGGACAAGCTGGACACTGAAAATATGTTTAAAAAAAGATTGTCTCTAATACAATTACAAAAAATATATTTATAAGGCAAAAAGGGTTAAACATAATTTTTTATTATACTTTTAGTATTCATATGCATTTTAAGAAATTCCATTTTTGCTGTCCAATTACTAAAATGGTAGTTTCAGTGTCCGGACAAAAATATTTAATACGTAATCAATTAATTAAAAATAAAACATACCTGGGTATAGTTAAATAATCATAATAATTTTGAAAAATACTGGATGACAGCATTTATGTATAGTGCAGACCGGGGCTACTAGACCCATTTTTCATAATCAATTTTTTAACAATATTACTGTAAAGTTTTTAGCCATAATAAATACGTTTTCATTTTGATTACTTCAATAGGTTTCTTAATAGTTCCTTTTATTTTATTCCCTATAAGCTTTTCAACAGGCGCGGATCTAGCATTGAAATTAGGGGCGGGGGGGTCATCTTACAAATTAAATCGAGTAAAAAAAAAAAAACATCCAACGCCGCGGCATAAGTCGGTTCGCATAGCCACCGCAGTACTGCAGTACTTTGGAACTAGGAAATCCGCATGGTGTGGACGATGTCATTTTTTCGTATACTTTTTTTTTGCAAAAACTAATTTTTTTAATAGAATAGGGTGCAAACTGCAGGAGTCATTCAAGCCCAACTTTTCTCAGTTTTACATACTGGCATATATAATATGGACTGCTCGATATGCTATTTCATGCGGGTACAATTTTTTAAAATAGTTCATACGTCGGTGCCAACATTGAAAAATCCATTGGCGGAAAGTTGAAAAGTGAAACCTCTCGAATTTCTATTAACCCAAATAATTAATTTAATAACATTTATTTCGACAAAACCACTTATTTATTTATTGTTTACAGTCCTTTCTGAGTTCGCACGTTACATAGGAAAGTGACCCACTCAAAAAATGCAACTTTTCAGGGGAGCGAAAAAACGAAAAGCTGTACATAGAATTAATTCTAGCTTAACGCATCCTCTTAAGTTGTGTCGCTTTTCTTTATTGCGAAATAAATATTTTTACAAGTTTTTTTTAAGTGGCACAACTCAAAATACGATTTTTAAGAATTAAATTCCGTAGTTTGAACTTTGTGGAAAAATGTCATAACTCATAATAAAATTTGTAAGAAATAAATGCTGTTTTGTGGAAAAGTGACACAATTTAAAATAATACTGCTAAAATGTCGAAAACATACATATTTACGTTTGTTATGAAGATCGTCACAACTCAAAAAGTGACACTGACACACTGTTCTATGAAGAATATCTCTGTTCTTAAGTAACAGAAAACTGACACTATCGCTATCTAGCGGCAAAAACAATCAGATACAAATATGCCAATTTCATGGTGTAATTAACTCAAAAACGACAAATTTTGAGTTAGGTCACATTTCTATGTGACTTGCGAATTAGTAGTTGGTGCTTAGATCGAAAGAGAACGCTATATAGAAATGAGCCCACTTTCTGCAGTGTATTTCTATGGACGTAGTCAGTCCATATTTTAAATGTCAGTGGCTTTACATAAGAACGCTGCAAATATTTTAGAATGTTAGGAGTGTTAGAGTGTGTGAAATTGCCATCAGCAATTGATTCAAATTCCTCACTTAAAAACAAAAAGTATTTCCCATAGAACGACTTGGGAGAAATAAAAGTTTTAAATTTCAACCCAAGTCGTTTCAATAGAAAAAAGCCCCACGACAAATCTTACCTTCAGTAAGATTTGTCGAAAATAAAAATACGATATGTATGTACATATATACCTACATACATATCGGACGCATAAAATTTACTCGGTGAAGATTTAAACGATCAAGTCTTCACCAAAAAGCCTCCTTTCAACAAATTTTCGCGAGCGGCATACATTGTGGGTGCAACAATGTATGCACGATAGCAAGACGATGGTTTGATATTTATGAAAATATCAAATTTCATTTCAACCATTGTCAGCCGCGGTAGGCTTTACACTAATTGTAAACAGGTAAAGAAAATAGAAGTTGCGATAAGAAAAAAAAAAAAAAAATAAACGTTTTGTGAAAATAACCATAAGAGAAAGTTTGTGAAAGAAAAAGTTTGTGAACAAAGCAAAAGTAAAAAAAAATATATATAAATACAATAAAAGTGTGCGAGTTGTCTTAATCATAGCTAGATTGCCTTCGACTAAGCTAAGCTCCGAAATATAATAGGAGTTAGGACTAAGTTAAGTTAGGGCTCTGATGTGGTAGCGAGGGAGTCTGTTTCGTGGCTTGGGAAGTGTTTCTCTGAGGTCCGAAACCCAAATTCCGAGAAAATCCTATACACATACATCACATGCATACAATAGCATTCATTGAAATAAATTTTTATTTTTTTAAGTTTTGGAATAAAATTTTTTTTTTAAGTTGAATTATATAAATAAAAAAAGTATAAAATAAAAAATATATTTTTTCAAATAACTCAATTAATTAAGGGGTCATGAACCCCACGACCCCCTATTTTGATGATATGGGTGATCTCAATGGATTTCTAAGAATTTAGAATTTATACAGATATTAAGGGTTGTGCGAATGATGAGTCCTAATAATTTCCGAGAATTTTCATGTACTTATATAGTGAAAGGGTGGGTTTTAGCAAAGTGTAGCTTTATTGGACTGGACATTATTTCCCGTTAACTGCAATGTATAAAAGTGGAGCATATGCATATAGCGGTCTATAATATGCTCGACTTTATTAGTACCTGATGAGTCTAGAGATGGGTTGTTTGGGAATGCTATGGATGCAACAATGGACCGTTCCGGACGTTTCGCTCCAGCCCCAGAGCTGTTCAGCGGTGTGCCTTACTTTAAGCTACGTCATTGATAATCTCTTTGCAAACAATTTCCATCACATCTTTAGGTGTATTCTGTAGTATATTGAAAAGACCTCTGAGTTGCTTAAATAATTTATTCTCGGTATGTCAAAATATATAGAAGTGTACAACTTAAAGTTCACGCAGCAACTGCCAGCTTACAGCTAATCTACTGGTTACATCAATCTAGTACTAAATGAGATAACTAAGAAGTGCCAGCTTAACGCAATATATTACATCTTCCCCTTAAAAGGAGTACTTAAATTCAACTTACAAATTCAATTCATTTAACTTATTTCGGCTTTCATACAATTCAGTTATACATTCATTTGATTGTTCTGCGTTATCCTATTTCTTTTCATTAGCTCAAAAAATTCATATTTTTCTTGTGTTGCATATTTCCTACATTTCCAGCTGCTATTATAATGGATCCATTTACATTTTCTCTCATCATATATCTAGTTTAATGTGTAGCTATATTTTCATTTTTCTTCTTTTTCCTATTGCCTAGATTGCCTAGATTGTATTACTTTACTCACTTAGTTATTTTTATTTGTTTTTCTAACTTACTTCGCTGACCAATTGAGGTACTACTTATATATATATATATATATAAAAAAAAAAGAAAAAGTTTCATCATTCAGGAAAGTGCGCATTGTTCAATCTTTTCATTTTTTAATATATATATTTTATTTTTATTTTTTATTTTTTTTTATAACTGCCTTAAAAATTTTGAATTTAATATTGTTCCAGTCACAAGCTCTATCCAATATGAGCTCGAAGCTTCAGCCTTTTCAACAATTTTTGCCGGTATCTATTTATTTTTCTCAAGATACCATACTTTTTCCCCTACTTTAAACTCATTTTTTGTTTTTGCATGCTTGTCGTAATAAAATTTATAGCTATTATTATTTCTGTGCACCACAGGTTCGAATTTCCGATGTCTTGCACTTTGGGAAAGTGTCATTTTCGCTGGTGTTAATGTTCTTGTTTTTCTTCCTAGAAGTAACTCAGCAGGGCTGATTAAAAAATTTTATATTGGGGTATTTCTGTAATCTAATAAGATTTTCCATAATTCAGTTTTGCTATTAACTGACTTTTCTAACATACTTTTAGCCGTCTGGACAAATGTTTCCGCAAAACCATTCGCTTGTGGATAGTGAGGACTTGTTGTTTTCAGTTCTATATCATTCTCATTAACAAAAAATTTTTAAATTGTAAGGATCCAAATGGCATATTATCCGCAACAATTTGTCTTGGAATACCGTGTATTGAAAAAAATACTTTTGAGTTTTAAAATTACTTCCTGTGCCGTTTTATATCTTAATAAAAGAATATCCAAATATTTCGAAAAATAATCTGTCACAACTAGATACAACTTGTTAGAAAACTCCATAATATCTATACCAAGCTTGAAATATGGATATGGAGGCATATCATGTGAAATTAACGGTTCTTTTGTGTTTGCCCGGCGGTGCTTTTGGCAAATACTACATTTGCCTATCATGTCTTCTATATCCTTGTTAATACCTGGCCAATATATACTAGGCTTCTTTCAATTCCAAAATGCGAAGAATGTAATATTTTCAGTATATCTTCTCTAAGCATTGTGGGAATGATAATCCTTTCATTAAAGAAAACTAATCCACTTTCTATCGATAATTGATCCCTAAATTTCCAATAATATTTAATTACCTCTTTCAATTTATTTTTGTTAGTTGGCCATCCTGCTCTTAATAGTTGGAATATTTTACTTAAAATCGGGTCTTTTGCTGTTTCTTCTTCCAAAATTTTTCGCTTTTCGTCGTTCTGAATGTAAAAAAAGCATTAGAAACTGTAACTTAAGAGATAAGCAAAATAAAAACAAAACATAGCGTTAGTTGCCTCATGAGGCATCTAACTCCAATACGCTGCGTTTGAATAAGTCCCAACCATCCATTTTCTTTTTGAAACACTAATGACAGAAAGTTATTCCAATCACAGGAAAATCAAGTTAGGAACACCATTAACTAATGCATACACTTTCAATAAAAATCATTAGACAACGCAAAATCATGAGCGTGTGAACTATAAGACAATTTAAGTATGAAACAAAATTTTTACTCACGTGATTGTAATCTGTTTTTCCACTATTGCTACACTGAGACGGGTACCTTGACTGAATACACAGTCAAATTTAGACAGCTTCGATATCGATATTTGCTTAGTTAATCTCAATGAGTCTACATACCCCTATAGTCAACTAAAGGTAGAAACACATCCAAGCAAGCCTCAGGCCTGCCCTCTCTCAGGCTTCCTCGCAGCTCTCCTCAAGGCTTGCCTCAGAGAAATGAAAACAAAATGATACCACCGGGCTCGGTGCTGTCATTGTAATTTTGTTAGTACATCTGTTGAAAGAAGTAGGCCTGAAAGAGACAAATTTTCAACATTGAGCAAAGCGCGCTTTGCGGCTAGGACTTGAGGCTAGCTGCTGGTTTGGTTTTGTGTTGCATCATTTAAAAAGCCGTGTTGGAAATTTTGACAACACCTCGAGGAAGCCTCCAGGCCTGGATGTGTTTCTGCCATGACCCCGGTCTATCCTACAAACCGAAAAAACGTAGAACGATCCGCTAATGATGCAGAGATGACTTAAGCTATACTACATCGATGTCAGAGAAAATAAATTGAGCATTATGAAGTGTGCTGAAAAATAATTATGGCGTGTTGTTGGCAAGTGTGGAATTTCACTTAAACAAGATAAATTGATCAACACTGTGCAACGTATTAAGGAGATAGTCGACAAGGAAGAACATGGCCTTATGCCTTCTTTAAACGAAACACATCATTGGCTGCAAGACAAGCAGGAAATATTTTCAAAGGCACAGCAGTGATTACTGTTTTTGAAATGGATCTAGATTCTAGAATTGGACCAATATTTAAAAAGTATCGGACAGGACGAAAAATGGGGATAAAATGAGTTTTTTTCTTTGTCCGAAATCCAGTTTAGTAATTACATGCCTTGGATTCAAAGACGTTTATCAAATTTAGACCGGAGGAAAAAAAAAGAATTTTATTTTCTGCAGGCAGAAAAATATTCCCCAATGGTAGCTTTTTCATATTGGCGTCACTAAAGGATATTAAATAAAAAGATTGCTCTTTTGGACTTTTTACCGAGTTAAACTTAATTTTGTTCACGAAAGAATTTTTTTGGGATATCTCCGGTATATAGCAAAAGCTAAAAAATGTTCTAATTTGTTATTTCATCACACAAGCCATTAATTTTTGGTGACAAGTTTCAAGTCTTGGTTTGACTCATCAACAGGTCACAAATAGCGAAATTGTGTGATTTGAAAAACAAATGAAAAAATGAAGAAAGAAGAAGGAAATGAAAAGTTTGAGAAAATAGAAAAAAAACAATTTTTTTATTTAAAAAAATTTAAAAAATTTTAAAGAAACAGATTCATTCGAAGCGAATCGAACCTGTATACGCCACGCAGTGGGCTGAAAAATAAAAAAGAAAAGGAAGAAGAAGAAGCGTTTCGTGTCAGCAGAAAACCTTACACTCATCGGTGCAGCTTGGTTTTCTGCCTGCTGCAGACGCTTGAAAATAGATCAAACCGATCTCTTCTCATATAAACTCAGAAATAAATTCTGGGTGTGAATTATATGAGGAAAAAACACTCCTATACAATCCCAGGAGGAAAATAAATAAAAAGAGATTACTCTTTTGGACTTTTTACCGGGTTAAACTTAATTTTCTTCAAGAAAGAATTTTTTGGGATATCTCCGGTATATAGCAAAAGCTAAAAAATGTTCTAATTTGTTATTTCATCACACAACCTATTAATTTTTGGTGACAAGTTTCAAGTCTTGGTTTGACTCATCAACAGGTCCCAAATAGCGAAATTGGGTGATTAGAAAAACAAATGAAAAAATGAAAAAAGAAGGGATTGTATAGGAGTGTTTTTTCCTCATATAATTCACACCCAGAATTTATTCTGAGTTTATATGAGAAGAGATCGGTTTGATCTATTTTCAAGCGTCTGCAGCAGGCAGAAAACCAAGCTGCACCGATGAGTGTAAGGTTTTCTGCTGACACGAAACGCTTCTTCTTCTTCCTTTTTTTTCTTTATTTTTCAGCCCACTGCGTGGCGTATACAGGTTCGATTCGCTTCAAATAAATCTGTTTCTTTAAAAAAATTTTTAAATTTTTTTAATAAATAAAAAAATTGTTTTTTCTATTTTTCTCAAACATTTCATTTTTTCATTTGTTTTTCAAATCACTCAATTTCGCTATTTGTGACCTGTTGATGAGTCAAACCAAGACTTGAAACTTGTCACCAAAAATTAATAGGTTGTGTGATGAAATAACAAATTAGAACATTTTTTAGCTTTTGCTATATACCGGAGATATCCCAAAAAATTCTTTCTTGAATAAAAATATAAAGAATATTGTAAATAGCATCCCAGCTAAACTGTTTTTGGGAACAGAAAAAGGATGGATGAGGAGCGATATCTTTTTCGAATATGTAGTTAATGGCGAAGTTAATGGGTGGTGCGAGGAGTACGAAAATACAAGATCGCAGGCACCCTTTTTATAGACAGCCACAAGTCAGACTTGACGTCAGAGATGAGTGAAAACTACAAGGAAAAAAAGTATAAATTTATATGCATTGTCACCAAACACTACTCATATGATGCAGTCAACTGACGTCAGTTAGAAATATCGTTCGAGAATGGCAATCAAAAATGTTGGTCAATTTATAAAAAAAAAAAAACAAACAGCTTTCTGTCCTTTGCTGAAAACTGCAATCTTGCGAAATCTAAAAATTTGGAAACACCATAAAAAATACTTCAGGAAATGTAGGCTTTACCCTTACGACTCGAAAACAGTTGTTTTCAGAGAATATGTGAAAAATGTGGTTGACAACTTTGCAGCTACCCGCGATATACTGATATATCAACTACAATGCAAGAATCAATTCCAGTACACAAGTATCACACTGCTATTGAGGTTATTGAGCTAATGGATTATAAGTTCAGAATGAAAAATATTCACGAAAATCAAGTTTTGGATATCATCAAGGAAGCTAGAGCAGAAGCTTCGAGAGAAGCGTTACCAGAACTAGATCTTACATTCAACGATCTGACGGGAGGCATATATGGTTTGAATGACGACAGAAAGTTGCAACTGGTAAAAGTAGTTATTAGCGATTCATTCTAATTAAAAAAGTTGCAAATATTTCTCCAGAACGTAGTCCTTCTTGTGTGTCGCCGGAATCAATTCGATGCCGTATAGAGAAGACTAATGAAAAAGGAATAATTTCTAAAAAAAAGTCAATTAAGAAGAAGAAGAAAAAACATTGGTTGGGGGTCTAGCACTAGGTGCTTGGTGGTACAATGTTGTCATTATCTTACGTGGACCAAGCTGGAAATAACAACAACAAAACTAATATGCGATAACTTTTTTGAGACTATTGTTTTTTTTTTTTGTTATCTACTTTATAATATTTTAAAAATTACTTAGCTTTTTTTTTTTAATTATTACCAAGTTTGAAGTATTTGCCTGCCTGAATAAATTCTATCGTTTTTTTAAGAGAATGTGCCTTAAAATGTGCTCTTTAAATTAATAAAATGTATAAAGTTTTATGCAAAAGCTCATTTGTGTTCATTTTTAATAAAAAATGGGTAATAAATTTCTTCCAAAAAGCCTATGTCCTGCATTGAAACTGTATTGTGCGAATACTGAATGTTGGTGTTCGAATACTAGCTAAAAGCGAACTTTTTTTCTTCAAACCCCAAAACTATAACAAAATATTATTAAATGTCCTAAAAATATTAACTTGCTAAATCTAAACAGCTTAAATAATAATAAAAAAAAAAATATTTTGCATATTCTTAATAACAATAAAATTATTGAGCAGAAAAGTAAGATGAAACGATAAGTGTTCGGGGTACTATAGTACATTTGACATTTTTTGAGAATTTGTAAAATGAAATAAGTGAGTCAGGCTCGCGAAGTCCCAGGTACCGTACCAGAACTTTATCAAAGAACAATCGATCGACCGAATTTAATTACATCGGTACATACATACATTAAATTTAGTGCAATTTTTTATTTATTTTTGATTTTTTATTATGTTGCCAAGGCTCAGGGGATACCCTATCTATGATGCCGTAGCACAGCCTTGGCAGGAAAACAAGAAGGGGGAATTGAGGATTATTGGGTGGAGCCAAGGTGGTTAGGATGTGAATTATGCTTGAATGTTTGCGGCTTATAGCTGAGGGGGAAAACAGAGGATGGCAAATGTTCCACATTCGTACTGTTCTGCTTATGAAGAATTCGCAGAATTTCACGGTATGGCCGAATTTGACTTCAAGTGTGTGAGATTGAGCTCGGGTTACAGTTCGTCTGGTGTGCATAGAAAGAATTCTACAAGGAGTCAGGCTAGAGATTTCATCAGAGCAGTGACCATAGGAGTAGCGATAAAATATAGATAGACATCCGATATTACGCACGCCGGTGCTCTTGATATATTGTAGCTAATAATCCAGATATTGCGGGATTGCCTATGATAACTGAATAATATTTAAGCGGATGGACGCAAGAGTAATTTTATAAGATTTGTCTTATAAGTTAACACAAAAACAATTTTTTTCAACAAGTATGCGACTGTTGTCAATTTGATTCAATGCCTACTAACCCTGATAATATCAAGCATATTGTTTCGAAACCTTAAAGATCGGGGGGGGGGGCTTTTTTTTAAACATTATAGCCAATTCACCAAGAATTTTAACGTACCTAGTAGTCTTTTCAAACAATACCAGACACGATACAAAGATACGAAAAAAAAAAAATGCCTCAACCTACCCTCCTTAACAATTGAAAAAAAAACAATATTTCATAGGTTTTGACTGTCGAAATATGTACGCGATACAAAATCCTAACATTATACACAGCACGTCAGTCGTTTTCGAGAAAAAAGGTCTGTGACAGACAGCCAGGCGAACGCACGAGCGATCTTATATAAGGGTTCCGTTTTTTTCCGCATATTGTACGAAAACCTATAAATAACTGCTGTACGAAATTTCTCTACATTACCAAATTTGGGTTGGGTTAACTCTAAACCCTCGAGAGATACTTGATACAAGCCATGACTCACCCACTACTACATCAGAGCCCCATCTGAGTCCTATTGTTATAAAATATTTGCAGTGTTCTTATATAAAACTGACAAAACTTTGATTTGAATAGCTCCTGCGCTCTCAACTACTATTCATATAGAAAATTCGTCTTCTAATAATCTTAAGATTGCTTTCTTATCTTCCCAACCGTAATCAAATTTTTATATCTTTCCTAACAAAATTATTTAAAAAAATTTATCTTAATCAAATAATTATGATTCCTCAAATAAAAACTCAGCTGGATATGCCGCTGTGCCGTCATGGCATGCCGCGGGCTGTGATGATATCGAATGTAGCTGCCTACAGATTCGGACCCCGGCTGCACATACGCAAATACAATTATTACTTAGATGAGTGTTATTAAGGGTAAAATAGTAAGGTTATTTTGTAATCAAAACTGTTTTATCATTTTGTTAAGTAAGGCACATAGGAAGTGTAGCCTTTGGGAAGGTAAGGAGCCAAGCTTAAAATTACTGGAAGACTATTTTTCTGTGTGGATAGCAAGTTTAAGCTTTATGACATATATAAAATCAATGCCTAGTCACTTTTCCATAAGAATCAATATAAAACGTTTTAAAGATTTTTTTTAGATTTCTGTTTCATGGCTTGAGAAGTATTTCTCGAAGGTATTGGTTAAGTTTATATTTGTTCTCTACTGTTGCATCTGTATGGGTACCTACCAAGGTTGTTTCCCTCAATGAAAAATATGCACGAATACGTTTATTTTATTTTAACATGAAGTTGCATGCAACAAAAATTTAAGAAATTACAAAAAACTTGGGAAAAATATGAAAAAAAAATTGTATTAGACCAATTCTTACGATACCCTACCCAAGCAACATTCCCCTCCTTTACAGGTCGAATTTACGTGTACGTAAATTAAGGCATCGACTAATTGCCAATAAGTAAGCCAGAGCATAAATTTCTTTGATTTATACCGATTTCCATTGATCAAGTTTTCTAGCAGAAGTGTTACACTTTTCTTGCAGTGTTACACCGAAATTGTTCCATTAACCTGCACTACTAGAAAAAGTATACGTCAAATGAGTCTGGTGCTACGCCCGAAAAATCGGCGGTGTTACAACGAAAAATGCACACATCTACATGACTATTACTTTACCAAATTCATCCGTAGTCACGCCAAAATCTTTTAAGTAACAATTTTCATAATTTTTACGTTATTTGTGATGTTGTTTTTCCAAAAAATTTTAATCTGACAAATTACACGGATATGAGCTGCTATTACATTCTCATCGCGTCAAAACTTGTTCCATTGAACTCGATTTTTACTGATTGACGTGCACTTTTCTTAATATATCAATGGAAATCGACATTAGCAAATTGAACCTAAATTTCACGTCGAGTTTACGTAAACTTACTTTAATCTCGACTTATTTTCTACTTTTGCTTTAACCCATTACATGCAAATAAATGTATTTTTCTTTTGTCTTCTACGAACCCAATCATAACGTTAATTTATTTCCAAAAAAAAAAAATAGACATACCGTTAAGGATAAAAATAATTTTTCCCAGTTGATTCTTCCACCTTGTTGCGAACAGTCGTCTTGTATTTCTCCAAAACAATTTCGTACGAAAGATATTATGAGCATTCCTGGAAAGACTACAGGTATTTTTATTAGAGCTGAAAATTGGATCCGGATTTGCTAATATCCGGATATCCGGATACCCGGATCTGCGAACTATCCGATTCCTGAGATCCGGATCCGAACTATCCGGATCCAGACTAAGCACAAAAGCTTCAAAATTGTGTTGTTTCATTGAGAAAATGAGAATATCATGAAATTTATATTTTCCCAATGAAACAATGCAATCTGAAGGAAATTTTGACCTTTTTTTGCTTAGTCTGGATCCGAATAGTTCGGATCCGAATGCGGATAGTTTGGTTACGGATCCGGATAGTTGGGATCCGAATACTAGGATTTGAGGAATGACAGCCCCGCAGTTTTCTACACTTTACAGTTCGAACTATCTCAGGTGTGTTAGTTATTTCTGTGAAATTTTGAAAAGTATTTAAAAATGAATAAAAAAAAACATTTAGGGCCGTAAACACCAACGAGGATAATCCTATTTCCTGTTAAAGATTATTCCTATCCGAGAATAATCCTGCTTGCTTTGGTCGTAAACACCAATTCGTGTAAAACAATGAGTTCTTTGCTTATGTGGTCATTACTTTCGGATATTTTCAGTATGTCGCATTAAAAGAGTATTATGTTTTAAAATAAGAAATGTTGAATAAGCAATATAATGAACATATAGTGAATTCTTTTCTGAATTTGGAATCACACACGTACCAGAACTGTGCTGACACCATTCCTGTTCGGATCTGTCAAATGTGAAATTGGCAATTCCGGTGTGTGTTCGGTGGGGTTATGCAATTGTTAGAAAGAACCAAATAATATTACGACGCGACGTACTATGAAGAACAATACAGTACGGAAAATTGGCACTAGTGATAAAAACGTTTCCACATTATCTTCCTATGAAGTATCCGTTGAATGTTCATTTAAAATATTTATTACCAACAATAAGTCTTTTTTATTAGGCATATTGTTTAATAATGTTTTTCCACACACAAATTATGAAAAATTCAAAACAAAAACGCTCTAATATTTTTTCCACACACAAAAATAATGAAAATCAAAACAAACGCTGTAACACTGTTTTTTTCCCAAACATACAAACATAAATTATAATAAACTAAAACAAAAACGATGTAATTAATTTTTCTATAACAAATAACACAAAAATTCCGCTCAATCAAAACAATAAAACATAACCTCAAACCCCAGTCAACACCCGACACCGGAAAAATTTTGGGTGTAGAAATTTGCAAACAGGGCCAGCACCAAAAATAACAGAGGTACAAAAGATTGCGTGTTCGGTGGCAGTGGTTACACCGAGTAGCAGAAAAGAATTCACTAAAAATTAATTTAATTTTCAATTTTCTTTTTTACATAATATTGAAAAAAAAGAAAATTTAAGTATAGAAAGAATTTAAAATCCGTGCATTTAACCGAAATATCGTTGCCACGGAAACTTGCTATTCTTTGCTGTCTGCTGTCATTGTTACTTAAATTTAAATTTTGCTCATACGTCGGAATAATCCTTGAATAGAAATTTTACACGCGGCAAATTTCGGATAAAATATTACACCAATGTAATACGATGGATTAAATCGCGAATAATCTTGGTTGTTGTTTACGGCCCTAAGTATGATAATTAAAGCAAGTATACTTGCCCTAAAAGTTTATTAAAAAACTATTACCAAAATAGTGAAATCTTTTATTTCCAACTTGACAGTAATTTAGTTTGTTCCCTTAAAATGAAACAAGGAACAAACGTAGAAAAAACAACGCGCCGCAAAGTTTAAAGTTTGATCAAACTTTGCGGCACCCCAAGGTGGCGCGGCTTACATTGGCTCCATTGATTCAAAATCATTTTGTAGCCGCGCAGCGCTCATTGTATCTAGGGCTTTAGGATTGCAATTATCAACAACTGAAATTATTACAGAAAAAGACGATTTTAGTATTGATGTTGGAATTGATACCGGTGACGACTTGCAATTCAACACTGACCATAGGAAAGATGTTCTACAGCCACATGTGAACAAAATATATAACAAATATGTACATGGGTGGAGTGGATCGACTGGATAATCATGACTCGAATCATCACATAAAAATGAGAGGTAAGAAATAGTATTTTCCTATTTTTATGTGGGTTTTTGATGTAGCAGTAGTCAACGCTGGGACATTAGCAAAAAAGAAAAATATGGCTGTAGAGTTTCGGCGATGCTTTGTTTAGGAACTATCTATTTGAAAAATATGGGACTTCGCCACTTAGAATTGGGCGACCTCCCAGGACAAACAAATTTCTTTTGTCCCCTAATCACAATATTTAATGAGTTTTTTAAGTCGATAATTGGGGTTGGGGTGAACCAATCCTTTTTAAACTGGAAAATGGTAGTTTTTTGAGTGAAAAAAAAATGGGGGGTTTATTTTGATCTCATCTTTGCGAATTACCGTTACCTCCGAGAAATTTGCCATCTCAACAAAAAAGGTTCACAACAGGCCAGTAATGCACACGAATGAAAGAATGGGTAAAATATATGCCAAAGGAAGAAAGGGGGTGTATTTGACCCAAGTGTGAACCAACAATTTTATGAAGTCTACAAAAAAATAACCCCGCCACTCGATTATACTCTCCAACACCTTTAATTCGATACCGCACACGCCTCATTTTGGGAAACCCCTAGGGGGGTGGTACTACCCTTCACCATCAAACCTTCAAGCAATTTTTTTTTCACTGATCTCTTTCTCCCGAACATCACAAATACAAGGAAAACCCGCATTGCTCTACTACCCCTCCACGGAAAGCTATATACATATGTAGAAATGAAAGAAAAATTGGCCGTCCACAGACCTTATAATTTTGCTCTGGTTATACAAACGGTTCCTCACCGAAAAAAAAAAAACCAAAACGATTGAATCACTCGAATCATGGATCCGTAATTGATGAGTAGGGGTATAATTTTAAAATTATATTTCTTTTGGGAGTTCTTATATTTTCGAGACAATTGTGTATCAGAAGTGTAAACAGAAAAACAGAAACCATGTTATACTAGCTAAAGTTGACCGTTCTTAAAATATAAAATTAAATTAAATAAAAAAATAAAGGAAAATTAAAAATATCAAAATAAATTAAGAAAAAAATCTTAAAAAAATTACAAACCTAAAAGAGAATCTAGATTTTTTTTTAAATTGTTTTAAATTTTTTATTAACTTTCTTATTTTTTAAATATATTTTTCATAAAAAAAAAAGCAAAGCATGCTGGGATTCGATATCGTTACAGACAGTCGTCTGGGCTTTTCAAAAGTTTTTTTTTTTAAATATTTATTTCATTAAAAAAACAAAACAAATAACATGCTGCGATTCATCCGTATTATAGACAGAATCGGGGATTTTCTATATACAGGGTGTCCCGGAAGTCGACGTTAAGTCGGAATCGGGTAATAGACTAAATCATAATAGTTACCAGAAAAACATAAAAAAAATCTAAATCATGTATTTTTTTAAATTATAGGAATTTTCTATTTTTTTCGAGAAAATGCACACCCTGTGAAATTCCAAGCAGCAAGTGCGTTTATAAAATGTGTTTAATAAAATAAAAGACTAAAGTTCGTACTAGAAGAGATTTCACATATTTTTATAGGTGTGAAGTTTTTTAATAGGGGACGCGACACGGCATAGAGGGCGGAGTTTTCGCATGGTTACAAAAACTCTAAATAAGTAAATACATATATAGAAAAAAAATATATATATATACAGATTGTCCCAGAAGTCGTCGTCAAGCCGGAATCGGATGATAGGCCAAATCATAATAGTTACCAGAAAATTACAGAAAAAATCTAAGTCATGTATTTTTTTAAATTATAGGCATTTCTTTTATTATAGAGAAAATGTACACCTTGTGATGGTTTTTGAGCTCCTGTTGCTACAAATCTTTACTTTTTTACAAATTTATTTTTGCTTATGTAATCCTGAATAGTGCTTATGTAACCTGTTGCTTTAAATTCTAAGCCAACTGCTCCAGCTTGGAAGAAAATGTCACATTTTGCCGAACCAAAAATAGAAAATTAATACTTCACCCAACTTTAGCTGACTGTACTGAAAAAAAATGTTCTACGCCAGTTTGGCAAGTAACTTTGAAAGATGAAGCATTTAATAAGGATTCTAAAATGGTATAACACTTGCTACATTATTTCTTAGATTACGGAAAAAAAAAACTTCTTCCAGAAACCCAGTTTCGAAAAATTTCTTTTTACCTACTAAAAATGATTCTAGTGTACCAAAAGCTTGCCTTAAGACCGTAACTTTAAAATTCTAGTTTGAGTGAGACGTAGAGTCATTCCATGAAGTGTGAGTGAGACAGATACTGACACTAATGAGTCAGATTCGGAGAAAGTCATTTTATGAAATGTGAGCGAAACAGATAGTGACGCCACTTTTTGAGTATTGGCACACGAAATACAGATAAGTACTTTACGCTCGTTTACTACGCATCTTTTTGTATTCGTTGGTGTTATTTCGGACTTACGACTTTTAGTTTCCTTTATTGGAATTGTTTGTTTTTGATTTGGATTTAGACAGTTTCGATCTCTTTACGACGACCTTTGCTTTCTCCTGAACTATCGTGTGATTGTGTAGTCACCACACACGCATATGCCAACATGCACTTCATTTATCGAGAATGCATCCAAATAATTGGTGTTTAATTTTAAACTTAAGGAAAATTTGTCCTAAATTTAACAAAAAGTTAGCATCTCTAACTTGAAAGCGTCACTATCTGTCTCACTCACACTTCATGTAATGACTCTCCATCTCACTCAAACTAGAATATTAAAGTTACGCTCTTAAGGCAAGCTTTGGGTACACTAGAATCAATTTTAGTAGGTGAAAAGAAATTTTTCGAAACTGGGTTCTTGAAGAAAAAAAATTCTTTTTTTCGTAATCTAAGAAATAATGTAGCATTATTAAATGCGTCAACTTTTGAAGTTACTTGCCAAACTGGCGTAGTACATTTTTTTTCAGTACAGTTCAGTTAAAATTGGGTGAAGTATTCATTTTCTATTCTTGGTTCGGCAAAATGTGAGATTTCCTTCCAAGGTGGAGCAGTTGGCTTAGAATTTAAAGCAACAAGTTACATATGCACTATTCGGGATTACGCAAGAAAAATGAAATTGCAAAAAAGTAAAGAATAAACCATTACAAGGTGTACATTTTCTCGAAAACAAAAGAATTGTCTATAATTTAAAAAAATACATGAATTAGATTTTTTCTGTATTTTTCTGGTAACTATTATGATTTGGCCTATCATCCGATTCCGGCTTGACGTCGACTTCCGGGACAATCTGTATATATATATATATATATTTTCTATATATGTATTTATTTATTTAGAGTTATGTATCCATGTGCAAACTCCGCCCTTTATGCCGTATCGTGTCCCCTATTAAAAAACTTCACACTAAGAAAAATTACTGAAATCTCTTCTAGTACGAACTGTAGTCTTTTATTTTATTAAACACATTTTATAAACGCACTTGCTGCTTGAAATTTCAGAACTGAATAACGCAATCCACCGAATCAGCTGTGCTTCTCATTACTTATACAACTAGGCGGAAGCGACTTTGACCCAGTGAGTAGCGCAATACCTTGCAATTATGATCACAAAGTCATCAATCAGTGCCGTCAGCTGGAAGCCCCAATACTGTATGTAATGTAAACAAACATTAAGTCCAGTCGAGTATTCTACTATGTGAAGTGGATTACTTAACCATGACTCAATGCTTAATTACAAACAGCAGTGGATGCGACAGTTTTTAAGTAAACAATTCGTAATCGCCAAGCATTTCACTGTGCGAAGTAAAATGTTTAGTAATTGCAAATCGCTTCATTGTCTGTACACTTGCTGCTAGCTCGAACCGTGTTGTCACTATTCCACCAATTGCACGAATAGAAGACTTGAACACCAGAGGTAGAATACCTACCACAGATGAGCTGGGGGTACGGGAGTTTCGCATTTTTTCTTATACCAAACTATGCAGTTTGAGAGTACTTTTGGACAAAAAATTTAATATTATCAGGGTAAAAGTTCAGATTTTTTACACAACTGATTAATTCAGTTTTCATCCTGGTAATTCTGGAAATCTAAACTAGAAAAAAAAAAAAATATATAGTAATATAGTAATAATGTCGACAAAATTATGTGACAAATATGATTTGAAACTGTGGCCAGGGTTGACGCCAATTGTCACATAATATGTCACATAAACCATATTTAAGATTGTTACAGTAATGTTAATAAATTCTGTGACATTTGATTCACTTATATTTGTGACATTTAAATGCCGACATTTTGTCAAACTGTAATAATAGCATTATAGGTATTATAGGTATTTAAAATAGAAGTTTAAAAAAATACACAAATTTTTTAATTTTTTTAATTTTATTATTAATATTTTAAAATAAAATTGAGTGCAGCGTCCCCAGTCCTTTATTGCGGATAATTTTATGATATCTGAAAACAAGAAAAAATAAAAGCAATTGAAACTAATTATAAGTTGAATTAATAATATCAATTTACCTCCATTATTGCCAGAGAAATGTCAAAGAGTCGGTTAATAACACGACGGGCGGCGTTTTCAATACTTTTCCCTTCGATAATTTTAACACACAATCAATCAATCGCAAGTTATTCTATAGGCAGCACACAACGGAAATTTGTCACACTTTGTTCACAGTATCTTTTGTGATTTTTATCAATAAAAAATGGTGTGAAATCATAAATCATAAATGTTAAACTATTGTGTGACATTTCATTTTCACAACAATTTCTATAGTGACAAATTTTTGACATTATTTTGTGATGACATTACTTGGCTACCCGGGTTATGACTGGGGCTACGTTTACGGCAGAACTAGAACCAATTTTTTTTTTACGTGGCAATCTTTGAATTTTGTACTCATGGACTTTTTTTTTAATTTTTTAATTTTTTAAAATTTTGCATAGTTTTACACTCCCGTAAATCTGGCCATGATTATGGTCGTGCTCTCTTATGAACTTTGACATCCAATCTCTAAATATATTGAAGAGAGCATATTCCACGAAAATCTATAGATGGCGCCATTTTTTTCATATTTTCACGGTGAGATACAAAAATTGTGACGTCATTTGTTCAGTCGGTTTGTTTGCTCAGGCGCTAATAATTTCGGTTGGTAGCAAAACGTCGGATTTGTCACTGGGTAGATTCAGTGAACTAAGGGCTCCAAATGACAATAGCTTGTTTGAGTTCAATTTCTTACTTTATTGCTTACGTTCCTAATGTATAGGTGTAAAATATTTAAAGTAAGTTTTTGAATGACTAAATCTAACTGAGAGGTACGATGGGATTGATTTCCGTTTCACACGTACTGGCTAGTGGTTTCCGTGGCTCACCTCACGTACTACCATTTGCTGTCCGTTTATCACGCAATCGCGATAGCATGATGGCTTATCGTTCTCCATTTTTCATGTACCATCGGAATTGTAGGCAGGGACGGATTTTCTAGGTTTTTCGGATAAGCCAGTTTTTGGGGGCCCAGTCTGTAGAGTAATTAGTGTTGAGGCAATATGGCCCACAATTTGTTGAATCTTCTTCAGCGTGTAATCGCTCTGAACATATATCTGATTGTCTTGAAGCAGTGATAAAATTTTGACGTCTTGTATGGATGTCAACTAGTACTCGTTTGGACAACGCAGAAGTTCACGTTGGGAACATTGATTGATGATCAAAGACTTATTTGTTAACCGACCAGCTGGATATAAGAGTCCGATTGAGTACAATAGGTATAGTTTGATTACTTGCTAGATAAGTGAACTGTTGAAGACCGTGTTGTCTTCGGACCTAAAACATTTTCCTATACAAAGCGACAAGGTTCCCTGCAGGTGAGTAGTAAGTCACTGCTGAAAGTATCTCCTCAATGCCAAATAGATGAAGGGTAACGCCTCTAAATCACAGGCTGTTCCTAGACACCGTGTTATTCAGCATTTAGACTGCAGCTCAGGAATCCAGACGATTATGATACATATGAGAATCAAAAAATCAACCCTATGTCAACTTGACCGCGCCACTACTATAGCAACCACGATGGTGATATTGTCGGCAGGATTTTTGCTGCTAGTGTACTATCTGCAGGGTTTACCCTTGCTAACATATTGAAATCAGACGGACGATGGTGATGTTTATTTATAAAAAAAAAAAAAAAAAAAATCTGCATATTCCCTGGAAGAACAATAAATTCCACGGAATTGTCCTTTCATTATTCGCTTGAGTGATATGAATCATTTAGTCCTTTTATAAATTTATTTCTTTTTTATTTCTTCTGTCTCGTTTTTGTCGTTAGCAAGATATCTCAAGGTATTTTAACCGGAATTTAATTACAGCGATTACAGCCGCAAGTTGAATTTCTAGAATATTTAGATCCGACGGTCAGGTAGGAGGTTGACGGTGCTCTGGTGAATTTCTATTATCCTACATATAATATTGATTTCCAAAAGTAACAATGAATTATAAGGGACGGAAAATTACATCAATATACATCAAAAGTATTGCCAGTTAAGTAAAAGTGAAATAAGTGTTCTTCTCTTGATATCCTCTTTTTTTTTTCTTGTTTGAAATTTATTTAACGGATAGAAAAATCGGATATATCTTGCTTTTGGATACCATTTGCTGTACTTACTTACTTCTAATTTATTTAGATATTGCGGTCCACGCAGTGGCGTAGGTGTGGTGAGCTAAAAAAAGGTTTACTCAAATAAATATGTCTCATAAGAAAAATTATTAATGCACTTATTTCATTTGGCAATGGAATTTGGTGTCGGGGATAATTGATTTAATGATAATTATTTTTTTACATAATTCCCAGCCACAAATTTAAAATTATGAACGTATTTTATAAGTTCTAGAGAAGGCTAAAATATTTCACTATTAGACTTAAGTATTACCTCCTAGCGTCACTGCTGTTGGGGAAAACAACTAATACAGACATATAATGAGACAATTCTTCAACGTAAATGTTGAAAGAATAATCATTTCTTTAGCTAAAGTTTTCCTGAATTGTATAATATTGTCATTGTAAAAGGAATCTATTTGTTTCTTTTCAGAGCAAATTTTGTTCATTTGTTAATTCATTTGGAAGTTTATTAAATTTCGTGTATTCGAGTTATGGTATAATTGTAGTCTGAAGTTCTCCGAGGCTCCTTTTAGATTAAATGGTTGAGCTCTGCCATCCATGTGATTATATGTAGAAGATATTCCGGAACCAACCCATTTTTCATTTTGAATATAAAAAACAATACATTTAGCTCAATTCTTTGTTTAATATCAAGCCATAATCAGTGGCGGATCAAGGATTCTTGTGAGGGAGGGGCGCAACTATGGTTTAAAAACGCCACCACTCGCAAACATCAAATGCACAAAATATATCATTTTAAAAATATGGTTTCAACAGATAAGGGAGTGGCTATCACTCGCAACGAAGAGAGTTGTTCAACGTTCAACTTTTGCCACTCCGAAAGGTCAAACCAGCTGTTAAATTATTTATTTTATTTTGGTTTCTAAATGGCGGCCCAGTTAGTAAAAATAAGGAAATATATTTTGTTCGAATTCATGAATTCATTATAAATTGTAACTTTGCAAAATGCAGGAATTAAAGCGCTAGAAGATGGTAGATTGTTCCACATTCGGACAGTTCAGAATATAAAAGCATCGCAGAATTTTACTGTATGGCTCAAAATATATTAAACCTTAAAGCTTAACGTACTGGAAATGTTAATGACAAGAATGCATAAAGGCGGTGTATTGTAAATCAGTGCTCCATCAAAAGAAACGGAAGTGAAAAAATTATGAAAATATGATCTTCTTTGAAAGTAATGGGACAGTTTTGGGACTTAGATGTAAGTATCGAATTCGACGCGATTCGCTTTGCCTCAAGATCGTTATTCAATGATTTAATCATGCAATCTAATTTAACACATCTGGCGTTCCTTCTGGAGTCTGGAAGAGTATCAATGGAGTAAGGGTACTGTCATCGGCAAAATCATGGGTGGAATTGAAAATAAGGCAAAGCATATCATTAATGAAAATTAGGAAGAGAGATGATGAAAGCCATCTAGCACAATCCGTTTTAGGCGAACAGAGTATAAAATCTTTCAATTCATAATAGAAAAGGTTAGGGAGAGACCAAGTGCTTTCAGTTTGGCTAAAAGAGGCTCTATCAAACGCATTTGAAATATATAGGTTAACGAATTTGGACTTACAAGAATTTTGAAGGTCACGGTTCCAACGTTCTGTAAGATAAGGCGGAAAGTCACCAGATGAGCGTACAGTCCGGAAGCCAAATTGGCGATGAGTTCATTGATTTCTAGATACTTCATTATTTTGAAGTTAATGATAGATTCAAAAATCTTTGAAAGAATCAAAGTGATTGCAATTGGTTGATAATTTGAGGTATCACTATTCTCTCTGTTCTGCAGACTTGTTTCAGTTCTGCACATTGACGCAATCGATAGTTGCGGAAAACAGACTCTTTCGCTTTTATTTATTTTTCGAATGCGGGAATGGAACTTACAATTTTTAGAATCAGTCATAGATGGAGAATAGAAAAATTTTAAGAACTTTTATTTTTAACGACTCTAAATTAAATCATAAATACAAAAGGAAAAAAACAACCGCATCGTCCGGAATTTGAAACCGGGACTATCCGCTTTCCGGGCGATTGCTCTTATCTCTGAGCTAACGAAACAGATACAAGAGGGAAAGCATCTGTTTCGTTAGCACAGAGTTAAGAGCAGTCGTCCGCAAAGCGGAAGGTCCCAGTTTCAAACCCTGGAGGAGGCGGTTGTTGTTTCTTCTTGTATTTATGATTTAATTGAGAATCGTTAAAAATAAAATTTCTTAAAATTCTTCTATTCTCCATCTTTCACTCTTATTGATTTCTTGCACTTATCGTTAAGCCAAGAGCAGTTTTACTATTGTTGAGATTGGCTGTAGGAATACGAAATGCAGTTTCGATGCATTTCTCCAATTACGAGTTATAAATAAAATAAATATTGGCTTTGATAATGTTCTAACAAGCCGTCTTTACATCGATGACTTATCGACTTATCAATTAAAACAAAGCTTCCAACATTTTTACCCGAATAGGCTCTGTTCAAACACCCTGAGAAAAGCTACGCTCATGAACACGCATTATACAGGTATCAGCACTTCCTGTTTTCTCATAGACTTCAACAGCCATGACCTAAAGTGGAGCGAAAACCAAGCTGCTAGCCATAAGGGCTGTGTTCTTAAAATTATCAAATTGAACGCTTCCAGATATTTTTTTGGTTTTGACAAAAAGTGCAGTAGAATAAATTTACTGCGCAGTGAATTATTTTGTTAGGAAAATTTCAGAAGATTTACTGTATTTCTAGTTTTAATTGTCTTCAGGCGGGGAGGGGGGGGGGACCCCCCAGCTGGATCCGCCCCTGGCCATAATAAAGAATTTAATATACTACTAATAGGAGTGAAACGTTTACAACGTAGAATTACACGTATTGCCTGATTTTATAATTTTTATAACCTGCTCAAATCCCCTTGATTACATTTGAACAATATTGTAGAACAGTATTCAAAATGTGGTTTTATAATATTGTTTTGTAAATATTTATTGCAGTAGCCATCATAGCTTTCTTTCTTCAAAAATCCAATATTTTTACCAATTTTTTTTAAAGTTTATATCTAATTTAAAATTTAACTTTTTATCAAAAAACCACTCCTAAGTATTTATATTCATTCACACATTCCATTAGTTCACGATGCATTGCAACATATACATCCGTATTACTATTTATCGTTATAATTTATATTCAGTTTCAAATTATTCATCTGTAACCAGTCACACAATAATTGTAAATCTCGTTCTATTTTTATTTTCAATTCATTGGTGTCTTTCCCAGATATACATATACAACAATACATCGTCAGCAAAAAGTATTATTTTTGAGAATTTCCACATTGATTTAATGTCATTCACCTATATAATAAACAAGATAGTTCCAAGTACTGATCCTTGTGGAACGCCTATCGATACTTCTATTTTACTGAAAACTGTATTATTTATTTTAGTGCTTTATCTTCTTCCATACGAAGTAGTAGCTACGACACCATTGAGATTCCTTCTGAAGAATTCCATATTTTGTTAATTTATAATTTATATAATTTATAAAATCTCCCGGTCTATATTTTCAAATGCTTTTCTTAGGTCTAAAAACAAATCAACAACCTATTTGAGGCATCTATTTCTTCTTTCCATTGGCACACTACCCAATTAATCGCCGTTTCACAGGAATATTTTCTCATAAAACCAGACTGTTCAAATATTTATAATAAATTTATTTGTTTCCAAGTAACTTTCCAACTGTTTTTAAACCACTTTTTCTAAAACCCTTTCTTATACATATAAGCAATGTATTTATTGGTCTGAATTCTTCTGCTTTTTTTTGTAACTTTCTAAACAGGGATAACAATTGTTTCTTTCTATAAACTAGGAAATTCTCCCCTTACCAACGATTTATTTACTATGTCAACCAAAGTAACACCCCAATTATTCCAGTTGTCTAATATCATGCCTATACTAATTGAATTATAGTCCCGTTTTTTATTCAGGTTTTTACGTTTTTACAGATATCTTTCACTTCATTATTCGGCTGGTGCCAAAACGGATTGTGAAGGCTAAAACGGATAAAATTAATAACAGGCAAGGACAAGACGGAAAATTACTTAAAATTATACAAAAAACAAAAAAACAAAAATTAAACATGAGTGATGGTGAAATTTGGAATTGGGTGGGGGGGGGGGGGGGTGTTAAGGGATTGAAAATGGTTTTTTGCGATTATCGGTAAAATGTGACTTCCTTGCGAAAAATGTTCTTCGCGAAAATTATAGATAATAAAAATATCTAACACTTTTATATTAGACATTTTTCAATATAACCTCCAATTTTTCGATAAAAGGGCGGAAAACCGATTTTTCAGTTTTTTATTTTTTTCTCTCGTAAAAATAATTCAAATTACATGAAATTTTGTGAAAGTATACCTTTTATTGCATTGAATAAGCACAATTTTTTTTTTTTTAATTTGGAAAACATGTAGTTTCCGATATATTTACAATTTTCGAAAAAAAAAGAAAAACAAAATCTTTCACCGAAAACTTTATTGATGTTTTGTTTCGATTTAAATATTCTATCCGGGCTCATTTTAACCGTTGAAATGTCTACTTTAAAATCGATATACTTTGATGGTTTATTTTTGAAAAAACTGCTTAAAATTGAGAAAAACCAAAATATGAATTTTCGGAGCTCGAGTTTTTCAATGTTTTTTTATGATTTTCAATTTTTCTTATTATCCACCAGGGTGGAGTATATAACCCTTCTAAAAATAAAGTCATAATCTATATTCATGTCCGAATATTTTGTTGTTGATCTGTACGCTTTGAATAAAGTATTTATTTAGTTTGTCTATCATTTCATCAGCTTACTGGCATTTATAGTCACCAAATTTAATTTCCTTTATTTCAGGTTTCACTTCAGTGTCAACCCAGAAACACAGTCGCATTGATTGGGAAAAGCCGATTCTCCAGTCTAGCTGGCGTCGGTTTTCCATATATATGTTTCTTTTGGTATATGCGTCTTACGTCTTAGTAAAGGCAGTTACCTAAAAATGTCTTGGCGGTCTACCGGTCGATCGGGATTGACTTAAGGCCCACCCCTCGTGTAAACCATAACCTCAGAAATAACTTCTGTCACCGTTGCTCTTTAAGCTTTTCATTACAAGTATTTGTGAGTTCTTCAAGATTATTGCAGATTTTAATAATTTGATCTAGATTTGGAATTAGAATTGGAATTGTTGAAGTTTTTTTTTTCATACATTATACTCCAAAGCCCCCCAGGGCCTATATAGGTATGTACAGTTGTTATTTTAATGGGCTTAGTAAATTTCAACTTTCATTATACCTATCCAGTATCTTTCATTAATTAAAACATATCGTCTAAACCTGTGTAAATTAATTGTGTCACAAAAGGTAACAAAAATTTATGTTTTGTTTTTCACTACTGCTCTTTAACATAACCATCGTCGTCGTCATGGTTGTCGTGGTCCTCATCATCATCCTCGCATTTTTCATATTTCTAAGGGTGCTCTGATGTTCTCCTTTGTCTGCTTTTTAATTGACAAGAGTTTCAACAGGTGGAGGTTAGTGTGGCATTTCCTTTTCTGTATTTCTATTTCTTTGAGTGGGTCGAATAATAGACTTTTTATGTACATACATATGTATGTATGTATGTCTGATGCGTTAAAAATGAGGGTAAAGTGGAGCAAGCTAGTTTACCCTTTTTTCATTCATTCTTGACTAGAACGTTTTATTTTTGTAGACACAATCATCACTAAGAGCATACGGTAAATATAGAGACATTATCTTGTGGAAAGATTTTTATATGTCTTCTCTTGAATACATTGTATTTTTCCTTTTGGTATAGGTAGGTACACATTTTTTATTTCGTTTCACTCTTTTTAGTAGTTTTATTGACATTAATTAAGAGACAGGTTATGGGATATAATGAAGGAATTATTATTATGTTTTTTTTATAGGAAGAAGAAGAAGATATACAATTTTATTAAAAAATATTTTTCTTCCAAATAATTTCTCTACATATTTTATACTTAGTAATACTACATTCGTTCCCATTACTCTATCCACAAGAGCCTGCAATTATTGTGCTATGAAAAGGCCGTAAAAGTAGATTTTATATACATTCGTAAAATTGTTCCGAAAATAATTTCATGGAGAGAATGAGAATATTCACAGAAAACTAATAAAATTTCAAATATTCTTTTAATATGTTTCAAAACAAATTTTAAATAATTTCACAACTCTATCTTTAACTATGGTAAATTTAGCGGCAAATTGAAAAATTTATTTTTAGGATATTGAGGCATATTTCGTTGTTCATTCATTTAAGTGCAGTCTACGTTATTACAATGCTTTAATTTAGTGTATAGTTTAAAGTAGAAATGTTGTTGTTGTTTTGAATTTGTAAATTTTCAATAAAATTTAAGAGAGCATTTGTAGGAATTAATCTTACAATGTTAATTTTATTTAAACAATTACAATCAGTTTGAGCAAATTAATTTGTTATGGTTATACTTAAACTGAATAATTTTTGTTTAATTTTTTTACAATTGATATTTTGATAATATGTCTGGGGAAAAAGTAATTATTTTTCTTAAGATTTCTTCATGGTCTTTCAGTTGGTGGCAATTAATTTAAAAATGGAAATATTCCAATTTTGTTGCACTGCCCCCGTTGATACGTAAAGTGGGGCCAGTTATGCTACTATGATGGAATGGATTTTTGAACAATGGTGATATTTTTCATTTTTGGGCGTCACATAGTTTTTTTTTGTTCGGGCTTTGGAAATTGAGGTATTACGAAACTCATAAAAAAAAAACAAAAAAATGGGTGTCCCAGCAAATGATTCCTCTCGTCCATTCAAGCAAAAAATTGTATACCAAGAGGGGCAGGGGCAAGATGTCGTTCTACTAAGTTACAGAGTGATTAGTAAAATATGTTCTTTTTTCATATTAAACACAAAAAAATACAGGCTATAGGGGTCGGCAACCTTTTTTGGTCGCGGGTCAAAATCAACCAACATGTGAGTATTAAAGAGACATTTGGGTCAAAGATGTTTTAGTATTAAAACAGTTTTTTAGTAAATAATAAGATATATTTTAAATAATTACAAACATAGTTGAATGAACATTATTTATAAACGTTCTCTTTGATATCAATGGCTTCCCTGATCTTGAACGTGTGATGTCAATTTAGTCATGTCTGCTTTATAGTTAGTCGTTTTAAGATGAATACAAGCATTTCAATTTTCGGTAGTTAATCTGTTCTTGTTCTTGCTTAATACACTGAAGGAAATTCAAATAGCCTCATGAGAAATTTTCCAAGGATGAGTTCTTAATAGCCAATAACTGTACAGATCTCTGCATTTCTATGAAATAAGTGACGAATGATGTGCATATACGGGTTTGCCTGTAAGCCGTTTGAATATGATTCTTCATTTTAAGCGATTTTAGTCAGTTCAGTTGTGCGTTTTTGAAGAGGAAACATAAATAGCTTCAGTGATAGCTAGTGAGTTTTGGTTGCACTGCTCACATTGTATTTTGTGAATAATTTATTAGTGAATACATCTTAGCTTTATGGAACAAACAATTTCATACTTTTTCTATATTTTAATAGTTGCTAAAAAATGGGCCGAGGCAGGAAGTTAAGGAAATATGAGATAAGCACAATTTAAGTATAGAAGGCCTGCGAACTTTCAAATCGAGCTGTTGTTAAAAAAATGAATAGATCACCGAAAATAATTAATAACACTACTTTAAATTGAAGGATAACTACGCGAAAAATTACAATAACACTGATAAAGGGAAGATTACGAAACGGGTTAAGCGTGCCGGTTTTCGTTGTGCAGTTCAAGAAAAAATTTGTGTTTCTAAAGTTCGGGTTCAATTGGAATGACCCGTAACTGCTCGACGTGTGAGGGAACCGCCAAGCATAAAGAAGCTCGTTTGTCTTTTGCTCGTAAATACCTTTGCTAGGCAGAAGAATGACAAAATATTCTTTTCAGCGATAAAAAGAAGTTTAATTAGATGGGCCTGATGATTGGCAATCTTATTGGCACGATCTTATGTTGGATCCAGAGATATTTTCAAAGCGTAACTTTGGTGGCGGAATTCTTATGGTTTGGGGCGCATTCTCTTATCGCATGAAAGTACCGCTAGCATGAATTGCTACAAAAATCTCATCTGCGGACTACGAGAAACTTTAATGCGTCAATACACCGTGCAAAACCAGACAAAACAGTAGCTGAGAGAGAGAGAGAAATATCCAAGTTTTGGATTGGCTAGCCTATAGCCCAGACGTCAACCCCATTGAAAATCTCTGAAGAACTATTTCCGGCATAGTGTACAAAACTGGGAAGCAATTCGAATCAATTTCTGAACTGAATAACAGAATTAAGGATATATGGATGGAATTAACATCAGAAACTTTAAAAACTTTAGTTGACTCGATGCCCAATAGATTATTTGAGGTCATCAGAAATAATGGGAAAAGTGCTATATATTAACTTGAAAAGATTCATTGTTTTATGTAATTTTATGTATGTTTTTTCCAAGTGAGGCTATTTGAATTTATATTTATTTTTAACGTGTTTTGAATTTTTCTTATTAAAATAATATTAAAATGATGTAAAATTAATCTTATTCTTATATGTAGCTACATATAAACAGTGTTTAATAAAATAGTAAGTAGAAATCCTTCATTCCATGTTTCCGTTTTATTCTAAGAACAACGATGAGACTATTTGAATTTCTTTCAGTGTATAAATTTCATTTGTGAAAATATTTCCTCACATTTATAAGTTGAACTGAATATGGGCAAAATGGCAAAGCCAATTTTTTTCAAAGATGAAAACTTCGTAAGAAGTGATGCCCAACATTTTTATATCGTGAGAAGATTATTATCTTCTATTTTTTCCAAATCTTTCTGGAAATTTTTTGTATTTATCTATCCATAATGTTGAATTGTTAAAATGAATCATTTCTAAACTAAAATTGTAAATTATTAAATATTGAAAATACTGCAAATTTAAAACATTTTCTTCTATTTCCTTGGGCTTTAATATAAATGTAAACATTTCTCCATGCTTCTTAAAACTTTGAAACAGACTTTCATATTTACTTTTTAATGACGATAATCCAATTTTCGAGCATATTTAGATTGCTTTCATTGATATTTTCATTTTCTTATTACCTTTTTAACAATATCGATTTTGAAGTAATACATACATTTTCAAAATTGTGTGGTTATTTCTTTGGAGTCGTACGTTGAAATCATTATAATTGTTTATTGTGTCTATTAAGAACAAAATATTAAAAACCATATTTATCATTTAGCTCGAGAACATTTTCACCGATTTCGTGAAGAAATATTTGTATATCATCAAAATACTCTATAAATCTATTAAGAGCTTTGCCTCGACATAATCATCGTATTTCAGAATGTAACAATAAATCTCCATATTTCGTATCAATATCCTCCAAAAAAACTTTAAAGCGCCCGTGTATTATTATCATGTTTACGATATTAACAACCTTTTCAATTACATCCTTAAGTTGTTGCGTAGACGTCTTTGCAAATAAATTTTCTACATGTATGATACAATGAAACGATAAAAGTGAGCGGCCAAGTTTATTTTCTGTACTTCCTGTAAAACATAAAAAGTGGCAGCGAAAATACCAAATAACCCAGTAATAATATATCTAGTCTGTAGTGGAGCAAAATTAGAATGATGCGCTTGAACTTGTAGTAAACTAGTAAGCAAAGATCCAGTTCGACACATTTTTGAATTTTTAAACGTTGACGTGTGGGTTCACAGAGGCCGCGACTACTAAAAAAAAAAATCTCACCAAGTTTTGCCGCTCCTCTAAATATGCCGCCCTAGGCCCGGTCCTACACGGCCTATAGGTAAATCCGCCCCTGCTTTTTTCTCTCATACTTGGACCACCATCAGTTGTTATGGAAAACAATTTACTTTTTAAATTCAATATTTGCCCATTTTTGAAATTTGTAAACTCTTTTACATGACGAAAAGTATCAGTGCCTTTGGTCTTGTCATACATTGAAGCAAGAACACATAGTTCTTCATTGACATTCCAGCTATTTATTGATGCAAATCTAATAATTATTGCAAACCTACTATTTAAATTGGTACTTTCATCAAGTGTAATGCTAATTATGTCACAATATAACAAAGCAAATTTTGCCCTGTTCATCAATATTTTGGCCATATCTTCAACGTGAAGCTGGCTGTTCTAGCTGACAATGGCATTTCTTTGACTCTCTCACTTGTTTTTATTTCAGAAGTCATCCAATAAGTGTACGGAGCAATTTCTGTATGAGTTTTTCAAAAACTCGCCGTCCTGAAATGGTTTTCCGTTGGTACCAATGCTAAGAGCTGCCACAAAGCTGGCAGATGTAGCGTGATTACTGTTGGTAACAAAACTCTTTAAGAATTTATTTTGTTTTCTGAGATTTAATACACGCTTAGCAATGTATTCAGATTTATCTGCATTTGCAATTTAAGTTACATCATGTTAATATTTTATAATTTATTTTTATATACCTATTATACTTTATTTCCGGAACTAAAGTGGGTCAGTTGAAATTATCAAATGGGTCACTCGGTGACCCGCAGGTCATAGGTTGCCGACCCCTGGCTATACGGTCTATTCCAAGACGGCATTATATGCAGAACCTTAAGGTCTTTGATACGAAGCGCTCTAGACTGCAGAGTTATGAAGCTTTAAATTCAAAATTTCGGTTGTTAAATTTTCATTTTTCTTATTTTTCCGTTACTTTCTTAAAAATACCACCACTAACATATATTTGTGTTACAGTAACTGATAACGTCATTTAAAAAAAATATCGTTTAAATTCGGTATGACCGGCGTATAACTCCTTAACCTTCACAGAATAAAAGTGTTAAATTAAAGAGGAGATTCTGGGATTTTAGTGGTGGTATTTAAAAAAAAAACAATTTAGATATGAAAATTTTGAATTTGCAACGTGGGGAAGGTTACGGTCATTGGAAAGATCATGAAGTTCTTAAAATAGACCGTACAGGGTATAGTTTTGAAGATATAGGGTGTTTAATGAAAAAAGAACATATTTTACTAATTATCCTGTAACTCGACAAGGTGACATTTTGCCTCCCCCCTGCCACACAACTTTTTACTTTTCTGGACGAGAGGAATCATTTGGCAAAATATAGTGTTACATAGCGAATTCATTCCCACCTGAAAAGTGATATCCTAGAAAAATAAATAAAAATATAATTAGCGAGGATATAATTATAACAACAATTGTCATTTATGTTTATGTGTTTCGTCCTCTGCATGAGTGTTGTTATGTCTTCCAATATCCTATAAGTGTAATTCTGCAAAGGAATTAAAATTTCCAAATGAATGAAGCTGCAAGGATGCTAGTGAGTCACCTATGTTGTAGCGGGGAAGAATACTTCAGATCCACGGCCAATATTTTCTTCATTATGGTCATACATTGAGTCTTTACGCCTTTACTCGTGCTTTGCTGGTACTACTAGATTACTGTCAGACGTCACCTGAAATTGCAAGATTTTCAAAATGGACCAACAAATTATAGCAATGCTCACCGAATCGATTTATTGTGAGCTATATTCATTCCTTTCATACTGGATACTTTCTGTAATCTTGAACTTCGTGAGGGCGAATAGTAAGACAAAAAAAAAATCATAAATTTTTGAAAAGAAACTCGACTTAGGGCTGTTTTCGAGATAAGGAAATTCGAGTTAGGAGAAGGGTTTTCTTTGAAAACTCCAAGGGAGTGCCAAATTAAGTGCAAAAATTTCGACTTAAAGAGAAATTCGAGTAAGAGGCAGTTCGACTAAGAGAGGTTTGTATTTTAAATGGAGGCAAATTTTTCAGCGGGCTCTAGTTTTTAAATTATTATTTTAGTATTTACAAGTATTTTATTTTGCAACAATAACGAGACCGTTTTTTGTGTTGTTGTTTGTAAGAAGTGAGGTTTTAAAATGTGGCCCCATAGAGAGTGAGGCCTCAGCGTGCGCCTAGTGCGCCTTATGGTAAATGCAGCCCTTATTGCAGCTACCCTTGCATCCGGGGTGTTCTCCTTCCCTCTTCTTTTTGTACGCTACTGTGCATACATACAGCTTTGAATTGGTGTTTTCTCGTATACCAGCACCAGGGGTCTGTGTTAGAACCTTTGTTGTAGCAGAAATTGAATACTATTTAACATTATCTCTCATATAAATCGTTTTATTTTATTTTCTTGTTTTTTTTTTTTTTAATATGTAGCTGAAGCTGAAAATTGTAAATAAATTTGTTCTTGAAGATAACTGGTCATCTATTCTACGTGGTACTTTCAAAATAAATCTAATAATTTAAGTGTCAGCCATCTTGATTTAACAGCTGTAAAAGATACATGTGAAATATTTATAATTGCTAATCAGTTAAAGAATGCGCGCATTTATTATAAAAAGCTTTATTGCAAATCAATTGTTCTTTAATATTGTGTCATAGAAATTATACGAAAAATTCAGTAAAATTTGTTTATCTGAGAATTTCCTGCTGTGGCAAAAAAACTATATTGTGACTGTCATCAAACTAAACGTTCAACCGAAAATATTCAAAGCTAACAGGACAGCATGGAGCAATAATCAAGCATAAGTCTTTGTGTCGTCATCTCTTAAAATCACAAATGTTATGCCGTTATAGGCATCTTAGTACAAATAACCCTATTAAATCCGAATTCTACAAAATATACGTTTATAAAATAAGTAAAAAACGAGTTTTCAAATAAAACTGGGGCCAAGTCGCATGAAAAAGTAGAAAATAAGCTTTTCTTCACACACAGAGGTGGACTCAGATTTTATTCGCTGACAATCACCGATATATTTCAGTAAGATCAATCAAAGGTAATAAGTGATTTGATTCATGAAGAGAAAGAATATTCAAGAGAAATGTCCCAATCAAAAAATCTGAGTCAACCTCTGATTGATCTTACTGAAATATATCGGTGATTGTCAGCGAATAAATCCTGAGTCCACCTCTGTATGTGAAGAAAAGTTTATTTTCTACTTTTTCATGCGGCTTGGCCTCAGTTTTGTTTGAAAACTCGTGTTTTACTTATTTTATTTTCTGCCTTTTTCACGTTAACTAAATTGGAAAATTCTGCATTTTTCCTGAAACAGATTTTTCACTAATGATATCGATGAAAATTTTTCCGATGATTTTCCAGCTTTTCCGGGTTTTCCATGGAGTTTTCCACAAAAGCAAGTTTATGCAACTCATTTCGCTCTACAACTTTGTCTTAGGTTGCAAAACGCTCAAACGCTTCCTTGGTCGGAAAAACTCCGGAAAAGCGTTTTACATGAATTTTCCTCGATTTTTTCTGCAAGTTTTCACCATTGTCGGAGAGAAGTATGATGCCAGTTGATAGGGAACTTGATCCTGCATAATTTAGAAAACTTTTTTACCGGAAAATTTTCCGGAAAAGTCGGAAAACTCTGCATTTTTCCTGAAACGGATTTATCACTAATCAAATTTGTACCAAATTTTCAAATGATTTTGCCCGATTTTCCGGGTTTTCCATGGAAATTTCCGGTTCAAATTTTGACACGCGACATGAACCTGTGTACCAAATTTCAGCTAGCTGTGATGACGAAAAGTGAGTTTACGAGAGTGTCGAAAATAGTAAAGAAAGATATAGACAAATTCGTGTACAAGTTAAAGGGAATGGCTGGCCTCAAAAAATGGAGAAAACTCTTAACCATTGTCAAAATTATGATTAATTTTTGGCGAATGACATTAACAAAAAAAATTGCTTCCATATATATCTACCTATCGATACGTATAGAAACAAAGTACCTACCCGGAAAACTCTACATCATTAGAAAAATCCAATTTAAAAATTTTCCATGAACTTTTTTTCACAGCAGCAAGCAACTCACGTTTCATGTCGTTATCCTTGGTCGGTCAATTTCACCAGATTATTTTTCTAGCTTATATGTACATTCCTAGATACCCGAAACCAATGCGATTTAAATTTTTTTATGACACATCTACTGCGTAGTACATGTATTGCTTGCACAACATACTCACATAGATTTTATATGAAAAATTGATTGTGTGCAAAGCTCCATGGAACAATTGTTGTTACTTCATTTATGTAAAAGTATCACACAGAATAGTGTCGTTGGGTTTGTTCGAAGTTTAGAGAGAGAGAGAGCTTACCAATGAAGTGGAAAATTGAAGTCAACTGAGGTATAAGTGAATATCCTTTAAAATCATTATTATAAGTAGTGTAACAGAACTGCCCAAAGTTGAAGGTGAATGGGGGTTTTATGGGTTTCATCGACTTGAGTTCCTATGGCAAGATATTTATTAAGAAGTCGTTAGTTTGTTTTAATAGCAGTTTTCCTTAGTTGGAGTTCTTTTGAAATTTTAAGTCATATATAATTTGGCGTTTGTCATGAAACATGACTTTTTTGGCCTCAACACACACAAAGGGTTTTAAACGATTTTATTTGTTGATTCGATATTGATTGTTGTAGACACTTTTTTTTTATTTATATGCGGCTTACCTTCGTATGAATATGAATAATCAAAAATTCCATTATTGGAAAATCTACAGGGACTTCTTCAGATAAAAAAGTTTATCGACACCTCTGGTGGAAAATTAAAAAAAAAAGAACTCATATTTCTTAGGAGAACAGATCTCAAAATGATTAGAGAGCTCTACTCAGGCCATTGTCCATTGAAGTGTCACCTATACAAGATGAGCTTGCCTAAGATTTCATCTTGCTGCTTCTGTCAGGATGCACACGAAACTTTGGAGTAACTGGGCTTCATCTGCGAAGCATTGGTCAGGCGGAGGTTAATCCACCTCGAATATGCTTTTCATTCACCAAACTACGTGTGGAACTTAAGTTCCAAAATGGTTCTAGACTTCATTAACAGTCTAAACCTAGAAAGGGAGTAAATTCAACGGGGACTCACAATAGAAATTTTAGGTCGCAGTGAATGCGAGGTTAACGCCTAAACACCCCTAAAAAAATCTAAATTTAACTTTTGTATGCTGTTTGAATATAAATTTTCCAAAAATATTTTGAAACCGTTCATCGTGACTTTGTCGGCATTACTGTTATGAGTAAAAAGTGGACAGTTTCGATTAATTTGCAACAGATGGCCTGTAGACTAAATTGTCTCTTCTGACCTCTAAGGGTATAGATTTCTCCACCCATAGTTTGGTTGTTTTATTGTGAGTAATATTTTGGTAAAAAACAAGACTTTGATCAAGATTTGTTATAAATGAAAAAAATCGAAGGCCATTTGTGACGAAGTAGTAGACAATGGTCTATCTAGAAACGAAAATCTCGTCTGATCGAGTGTTATGGTCGTAGCTATTGCATATAGCAATATGCTACATGTAAAATGCTGATGCATGTACGCTGGCCTTAAAGTAAAACGCAGACTGAACGCACCCGACCGAGAGTAATGCTTCCTCAAGCTCGTGTGACATGTCGGTGGGAAAAGGAGAAGAAGAAGACAACCTTTTCTGCTTTGTCAAAACGTGAAAGGCAAAAGACGTCCAACCTGGAATCCACGAGAAAATACTCCTTAACATCGGCTAAAAATTTAACGCCATACGTAAGTTTAGACATTCTTCTTATTATTCCTGATAACAAAATTTCAAGGAATAAAATATTTTTAGCAACGACGAATTAAGCCGCCACCTCCTTTCCATCCAGCCAAAAAGGTATTCCGACATTGCAGGCTTAATTGCGGGAATACAGATCTGCAAGGTAAATTGCAGTATCATAAGGCTGCCATATAGCTGCAAGTAATTTGCCGATGGACTTAACTGCCGGTTACTGGGCATTGCGTGGAGCAAATCTCATGGTCATCGGAGCTACAAACATAATTTTGTTGCAATTACAAAGAATTCACAGAGAAACGGCCACAACATAAACATGTCAATACGTTGACTCTTGCATATGAAAAAAAGCAAAAAGGTACGGCATATTATGAAGTTCCCCTTTAAACCCTTCCAGTCAACTATTTCGCAGATCGTTTTTGGTACGTACACAAATAAAATAGATCATAATATACAATTATAAAAGAAAAACATAGGAGTTAAAAATTGGTTTTATCGTCAATGAAATAAGTAAATAAATGCAGAACGTAAGGTAGAACGTAAACCAGTGAGACAAGGTTTGTAGGTTATAGATGCTCTAAAATTTTATTAGTTAGTTGTTAAGATAATTAGTTGTAAATTCAGCATTGATCAAGTTACAAATATTGCTTTGTATCCAGCTGAAAAGTTAATTTTTCCTACTGTAACGGACATGTAGGTAGGGTATATTAACCTGCCTAAATTTATTATTCGTTTTTTTTTGTAATGCTACCAAATAGCACAAACGTCCACCACTGCTTTTGACCCAGAGAGTTTTCGAACGTGATTGATAAGGACTACTTAGTGAGGAGATATAGATCTGTGTAGGAAAAATAGGACTGCGTGAAAAAGAGAACAGGTACAAGCTTGAATACTAAGCAACCGTAGGCAACACAGTAATTCAACCTTTTTGGTTAATGTTTTTCTATTTTTTATCGCATTATTTCCCACCGAGTACTTGAACTTTTACCAAAAATTTCAAATTCATAACCTTTTGGGTTGCTAGCAGAAAAAGAAAAGGAAAACAAAAGAAAAAACGAACAATTTTAATTTATTTATAACATTTACATGAAAAGGAAAACATAACATTTCAGCGTCACATAAGCCCGTTTTACAGTGGCATTCAATGCAGATATTCCACCCTTCACATAAGAAATTTATTTGTTATTTTGTAAACAAAGCATTTACAGCTAATACTGGTAGGGATTAAGGTACTAGTAGTTTTAGCTTTAGAAAACTAGATTTTATTTTATTACTCGAAGAGTATGTAGCGAAGAAATTATGAAATATATCATTTGTCAAAGAACGTAGCAATTAAAGGAATAAAGGAACAATTATAACGTTACAATAATGCGCTGAGGGTCTTTATTTCTTCCTCCGCTTTCCTGGAGCCCTCTGATATGTAGGTCGTCTAGGCTCGCCTAGTCTCTCTCTATTTAACAGGACAAAAAGGGACTTTGGACAATTGTGCCACCCAAAGTCAATGGAAGGATGGGGCTTGGCAAGGAAGGCAGACCATCTGCGCCTTCCACCAAAATACGTAAGTGACGTAAGGGTCCCTTCAGGACCGAGTGTGTGCTAGCTGTTCTTTGATTGAAGGCACGATATCTCTTTTTGATTATGGCTGACGGTAGCGGCAGGTTTTTGTGGAACCCCCCCACACTCTCCGCCAATAGTTGAGGCGAACTAGCGTGCCGCCCTGCAGTCAACGCTGCCCGTCGAGTGATCTGTCAGCTCATGCTGACAGTCGGGACTTTACGTCCCAAGCGAATCTCTTTAATAATTCCATAACACGAGACGAAATATATCACCGGTCGTATCAATGAGAACAAAGAATGTATTTAGTTTGATGTTTTTTCCATCGCTAATTCAGAAAATTATCTTTGACAATTTTTTATGCCATTAGTCGAGATAAATACAGAGAAAACCATAATATGGAATTCAACCTAAATTATCTTCGCGAATATTTTGTAGTTTTGATTCTGGCGGCTGTTATGGATTCTAGAGGGAAAGATTGGTTAAGAGCGAGTCGTACTCTCGCAATCAGGTCTCTGAATCAGAGCTTTATCAACGAACATTTAATCGACCAAATTTCAAATTTAAATTCAAATTTATTTGTAGATGCATCATACATTGCTATTTTATAAAGAGTAATAAGTAATAGTATTAATAATTTATTTGCTGGATGACATACACAAGATTTACAATCTTTTCTTGTATTATTAGAAGGTGGAGCTAGATAAAGTTATAAACGAAATGATAGAGAGAAAAGAATACAAACTAAAAATATTAATAACTAAGGGTGTAAAAAAGAAGAACAAAAATTAGAGTAAAAAGAAGAAAATAAAATATATATGAAACATAATATGAATAATTAAACAAAAGTACAAATAATCACAAATAAGTTTATGCTATTTTTCCAATACAGAGATATTAAGAGGAAGCGAGCTACTTGGACAAGGTAAAAACTTTCCATTACTTAGTTTATAGAAACGCGGTAGAACTAGATTTTTATTGCGTCGGGATGACGTGAATTTGAACATTTACCTGAGATACTCCGGCTTTTTCAACTGAAGTAAGTTATACAAGAATATCAATTTTCTTTTATTTAAATACGACATCAGTAAACAACCGACCAAACGATGCCGAAGATGTGAGACATGGTCGAACCTTCTTAAACTATACAGGGTGTCCCGGAAGTCGACGTCAAGCCGGAACCGGGTGATAGACCAAATCGTAACAGTTACCAGAAAAATATAAAAAAAAATCTAAGCCATATATTTTTCAAATTATAGGCATTTCTTTTGTATTCGAGAAAATGTACACCCTGTGATGGTTTTTTAGCTCCTGTTGCTACAACAAATCTTTACTTTTTTTCAATTTTATTTTTCTTATGTAATCCCGAATAGTGTTTATGTAACCTGTTGCTTTAAGTTCTAAGCCAACTGCTCCAGCTTGGAACAGGAGCTAAAAACCATCACAATGTGTACATTTTCTCGAAAACAAAAGAAATGCCTATAATTTGGAAAATACATGACTTAAATTTTTTTTTTATATTTTTCTGGTAACTGTTACGATTTGGTCTATCACCCGGTTCCGGCTTGCCGTCGACTTACGGGACACCCTGTATATGAACTGAATGCAGTCATTGAAGGCAACCTCCAACTTGCGTGCACGTGAGCTATCCAATCTAGAAAAAATCAAACTGCCGAAAATGAAATGAGGCAGTATCAATGTTTTAACTAATTTATAACGTGCGCTACTTGATAGAATGTTGGCTGAAAGCCATAATTCTCGTAGTAGGTACTGTATAAATTTTTCTAATAATCGCACTAACATTGTCGCAACATTTCATATTACAGTAAAGAATGATCCCTAGATTGGACACCTTACTAAGACTAGGCAGTGGTATACCGTTTAGAGTAACCAGAGGAATATCAATTTCGTTACAGGTTGGATTATAGAATGTTATACTCTGTGATTTCCCTGGGCTCAATAACGATTACACTTAGACCAGTTATATATCCTAACCAGGTCAGCATTTATATGTGCGATGCAGTCCTCGACAAGACCGATTGGTCTGCTTAGATAAATCTGTACGTCGTCAGCATAATGATGAATTTGGACATCGCGAACCACATCTTGAAGATCATTTATGAAAAAGCTAAATAGTATTGGACCCAGTATTGAACCTTGAGGAATACCACGCGTGAGAGGGGAAGCATTAGACAATGTACCATTGACTTTAACTCTCTGGCTGCGGTCCGACAAGAACCTGTCAACCAGGGCGATGGCAGTGCTACGAAAATTGAAAGATTTTTGAAGTTTCTCTGTAAGTAAGGTGTGATCAACGCAGTCAAAAGCTTTGGAAAAATCCAACAATATCAACGTCGTTTAGCTTTAGAGAAATAGAACAATTGTTCTTTACAGCTTTAATATTGTAATTAAATTAGGCATATAATAAATTTCAGAAAAATTTCGCTTAAGGTAAAAAAAGTCATAAAAACATCTTATTTGAGATCTTATCCTGCATATCTTAATTTACTGCAATTTACTTAATTATGGTGCTAAATTGGTCTAAGTTCATTTATTAATAGGTTCTCTGAATAACTGCATTTGTCAAAGAACTGGTCAGAAATTGTATTCATTTTATCAGTAACTAGCTTTACATTTGCTAAGTTGTGTAGCGATATGGTAGAGAAACGCCAAGACAGGTTTAGCATTGTTTATTTTGGGTAATTTCAAGTTTCTTTAAATGATTCATTGCGCACTTACCCCAAACAGGGGCCCCGTAAAGTAGTGTTGCTTGAAAGATAATTTTAAAAATAGTAAGCTTGTTTTTGATATTCAAAGCAGATTTTCGATTTATGAAAGGACAGAGAACTCGAGTCAGGATATTAATTTTATGTATAGTAATTGAAATATGTCTTTGGAACGTTAGGATTTTATCTAGTTTAATTCCAAGGTATTTTACATTCTCTGTCCAAGGTATATCATGTCCGTTTAGATTCAAGTTGTTTGCAGGAAGATTTGTTCTTTTACGTTTTCGTGTAAAGCACATCGCTTGCGTTTTAATATGATTTATTTTTATTTTCCATTTGTAAAAATAGCGATAAATAGTATCTAAAGCAAACTGAAGATTGCTGGTTATTACTGTTGGTATAGCAGATGATGAATACATATATTTGACTATCAGAACCAGCTTAACAGAAGCTAGCTGCATGGACACGTTTAATAAATAAACCTTCAACAATACATGCGTTTCATCACTTAGTCGGTGTTAGTATTAGTATGATAAAACACCGGATAAAATTACATGCAATGCACAAAAAACAATAGAAACAAGTAAAAAAGTTAGAATTGGTCTAAGACCAATTCTTAGGATACCCTAGATGAATGCCCGTATTAAATTTTGTATGGTCACCGATCTATTCAAGTATTGATTTTGAAGTTGTTTTTCGCATATATTTCTAGAACGGTTTGTCGCACAGAAAAAATGATTATAACCAATTTTATAGGATTTCGTATTCTGCAGAAGTTTTTAGTACAATAAAAATGTCTTGGACTGATCGTTTTCAAAGTATATGTGAAAAACCGAAATTTTTATATGGAAACACCAAGAAGGAGTTGCCCGATTTAGTCCATTTTTGACATTTTATTTGCTAATGTAGTAAAAACATCTTGTACGAAATTTCAGCTCTCTACGTCGACGCGTTCTCAGGCAGTGTCCAAATATATAGCGGAAAACGAAATTTTTATATGGCAACCCCACGACGGAGTTGCCCGATTTGTCTCATTTTCGAACTTAATTTTACTGTTTCTTTTTTTTTTTAAAGTCCGTGTACAAAATTTCAGCTCTCTAAGTATACGCGTTCTCGAGTTATCGTGCGCACGGACGGACGGACGGACATGCAAAAATCGAAATAACTTTTAATGTTATGAATGGGTGTCCAATCCATTTTGCTCTACCATCATTATTTCGAGGTGTTACAAACGGAATGACAAACTTAGTATACCCCTATGATTTCATCTAGGGTATAAAAAGATTAAATATTATATAAACGTTTTTTTAAAACATGCTTAGAAACATCAAGAACAAACTGCTCAGCCATATTATTAATGCATATGCGATTAACAGATTCATACATGCTAAAGTTAGACCTTGAGGAGTTAACATGCAACATAGGTAGCCTTCTCAAATTGTGCCTACTATCACGAAAAGAGATTTTGTTAAGCAACAACGGGGAATCAATATTCGCGCTTAAGAGCTGATACACAAAAGTTACATCGGCAACTATGCGACGTTTCTTGAGCGAGTGCATATTTAAAAGCTTCAAGCGATCCTCATAGGGTGGAAGAATTAATGAATTATTCCAGGGTAGGCGCCTGAGAGCAAATCGTAAGAAATTGGTTTTTGATTTCTGTGGAAAGTCATAACCTCACATTTGTCTATATTGAGTGTCAAGTTATTGCTTTTACACCAATCGTAAAATCTGTGAATGTCACTCTGTAGCTGCTCACAATCGTTAAAATATTTAATCTGGGCGAAAAGCTCCAGTACTTCACAACAGAGACATTGTCATCAATAGACAGAATAAAGAACAAGGGGCCCAAGTGACTTCCTTGAGGTACGCCAGACGAAGCTTTCAGTTCTCTTGAGATGGAATGTCCCCATATCATCAGCGAAGATAGTAATATTACAGTTGTTTAAGGCTGGAACATCAGTCGTAAAAATTGTATATAGGGTTGGACCAAGCACGGAGCCTTGTGGTACTCCAACGGGTACCAGTTTGGCGACAGAAGAAGAATTTTGCACAACAACTGAAAAAGTTCTATCTCTCAGGAAGCTATTTACAAATGCTATTAAATTGGAAGGAAAACCGAATGTAATCAATTTGTAAATGATTGCGTCATGCCACACCGTGTCAAATGCAGCTCGAATGTCTAGCAAAAGCAGACCAATAGATTTCTGGTGGCTAAATTCTGGTAGAATATCATTTACGTCCAGTTAATTTTCTAGTTGGATTTCAATTAGCTTTTCAAATAATTTACCGAATATTGGTAGAAGGCTGATTGGGCGATAAGAGTTAATATCATCCGCTGGTTTGTTAGGTTTTGGGTCTGCAATTACCTTAGCTTTTTTCCAGTGGGAAGGAAAATATTTTACTTTGGTCGGGCCTTGATACATTTCCTTTAATGTTATCAATCCCACTTGCTTTTCTGGGACGAAGCTTTTTGATTAGTTCTCTTACCTGACTGAGTTCTATGTGGATTTCCTGGTCCGAAGATGCTGCATTTACAGCAAAATTTATTAATCTTTTGTTGGACTAACATTTTTGTATTACTATCACTTAAGTCATGTGCTATACGGTGGTTATTTGAAAAAAACAATTTGCTAAAACTTCAGCCTTTTCCAAATTAGTAATAATTTTGTTGCCTTGATATTTACGGGTAGGGATGCCTCTATTTTTGTTTTTAATGAGTTTTGTTATATTCCAGAAAGGCCTATCAATCTTGGTTAAACTTGTGCCAATTTGTTATTTCAACTTGTATTTCTAAAATTAGATATTTCGCGTTTTATGGTTTTTGTTAATTCCTTAACCTCGTTAGCGTGGGCATCATTTGTTTGATATCTCTTTAGTTTTTGCCTAGCCGTATTTCTTAAGCGAATTAGACTCAGTACATGATTTGGATGAGGTTGATTTATTGTAGTATTTACTGAAATTTTAGGGACAGAATGATTAATCGCTTCATTTATAGTGTCGGGTTACACATTTACTATCGATAAATTGTTAGAAATATATCTTTTATAAGCAGCCCAGTTGGCGTGGTTAAAGTTGTAGACTGTGGATTGCATTGTTCCAGATATAGCGACCTGAGTGACGACAATTGGAAGATGATCAGATGAGAGTTCATTTACGACCTTAGGTTGAGAAATTAAGCTTGGGCAATTTGTTAAGAATAAATCTATTGTTGATGGATTACTATTTAGTGACGTGGGTATGTTAGTGTGTTCATAGGTGTATAGAATTATGATAGGAGAAGATAAAGCAGTGCTGTGTAAGATATTACCCCAAGCATTTGCCCTGATACATCCCCATGCGCTGTGTCGACAATTTAGGTCACCCTCCTAATAAAACGTTGGGTGAGCTCCTCATAATTCTTAATATGTCATTGCGTAAGTGGTTTTTACTGCCCTGATTCGATTTTCCACCAGAAAAGTATGTTGAGAATATTTGTATTGAGGGGCCACTGTTTGTATATATCTCAATCCCAATTGCTTCAATAAGTTTAGAAAAATGTTTTTGATATTTTTCTTAATAACAATTGTTACATCTCCTCACCTCCCCCCCCCCCCCCCCCCTGGTTACTCTATCATTTCTGTAACAATGGTAGTTTGAATGACGGAATTGCACATTATTGTTAAGGCAAGTTTCGGTAACTAAACAAATGTCAATATCGTATGACTATATAAAATTAAAAAATTCCAAGTACTTATTTATAATTCCCCTGGCATTCCAGGTAAAAACTGTTAGCTTGTCTAGACAATTTATAGCAGTTAATTCGGTGATAACCAGAGCTGGGCAAGTATCAAAGAAAAAGTACTTAAGTACAACTACCGGAGGCCTGAGTACTTCAGCGTAAGTACAAGTACCGCATATATGAAAATTACTTGTAAGTACTAAGTCTATTAAAAGTACTGAGTGCTTTCTGAAGTACTTTTTTAGAATCATTGTACATACGTTGTCGAGTTCAGTTAATAGATATTAATAAATAAATATCTTTTGAAAACTATAATATGTATAGTAACCAGTGGCTACTATTTATAGTTTTTTATAGTTTTCGACGCTGCAGGTAGAGGAAAACTTTCACCTGTCATTGCTACAGTCATAAAAACTATTAGACGTCCGCCCAAGCACACCCATTATCGCCTCCAATAATGTATAACAATTCTAAGGAAAGAATGTCCAGTAAATTTCTAAGAAAAAATTGAGGCCTTCCCTACATCAGGTCGAGGCATTGTTGATTTTATATTGGAGCGAGGCATTGCTTGTTTACCCTTGGTAATATCCACTGACGTATATAATATGGACTGCTTACTTTTCTATTTTACGTGGGCACAATTGCTTGTGTCAGAAAGAGTTCATACGTCGGTGCCAAAATTAAAAAAAATCATTGGCGGGAAGTTGAAAAAGTGTACACGCAGCTAGGAAGGTGATTTTAATAAAACAATTAGAATTTCTTCTGCGTATCTAATGAATATATTGTCTTTCGTAAAACAGTTTTTATCAGTAATAACCCTAAATGATTAATTTAAAATCATGTATTTCAACGAACCCACTATTTTATTTGTTTTCAGTTCTCTCTTAGTTGGAACTTGGTGCTTAGACCGAAAGAGTCAGCAATATTGAAGTAAGCCAACTTTTTGCAATCTATAGTATACATGTCAGTGGTTATGTCATCAATTCGAGTCATCATCGATTCTATATTCGAGCGAGACGTTACTCGTTTTTGTTCTACTTGCCCAGTCTTGTTTGTACGCGTGAGTGCGGCACACGCTTTGACAGTTCTTTGCGTGCTTTAAAACTCAACAAAAAAGGAGTTGCGTTAGAGATTGTATTTTCTTTTCTACGAAGAGTTAGATATTTGTAGGTACTTAATAGAGTCAGAAATACTTAAGTAAAAATCTTGGTACTTAAGTACAAAATTAAGTCTTAAGTACAAGTAAATAGAAGCAAGTACTTATGTTCAAGTACTAAGTAGGGCATTTCAAAAATATTGAGTAATAAGTCTTAAGTAACGAAAATGTACTTTAAGTAGTACTTAAGTCTTTTTTTACTTAAGTATTGCCCAGCTCTGGTGATAATACTAAATTGTTCATGCTTATTTTTGCACTGATTAAGCCTAGTTATCATTTCACTGATCAGAGATTTTATTTCTTCAATAGTAAAGAATTCATCACTTATTGTTCACAGCATCTACCCAAGTGTAACTAGTATAGTTGGTTGGAATGGCTGTGCAGCATTTATTTATGGTAGAGATTGAAAGTTTGCGTCATTAACTATAAATCCATTTTTTTTTACCTGCAGGACAGTATTTGTTATTTTGTTGTCGTTTATCTCCGGTGTTGTTATTAAATCTTTGGATATACAGCTGCCTTTTGGAGCATTCACGAGATGTTGCTTCATGATCGCCATTGCATCCAGCACATTTAGATTTATCCGTAGGATTGGACTCACATTTATCTGCTTTATGGTTGCCAGCGGAGTGCGGGCAGTATGTTTTCAGTGCGCAGTGTTTTGACCCATGACCGTACATCTGGCAGTTGTGGCATTGTTTTGGTTTGTTCGGTATTTTTCTGTGATAATCCCACTGAACTACTGTGCGAAACATGTACTTACAGTTGTCACTCAAATCCTTCAATTTAATAGAATGTTTTTCAAAGTATACACAATATAGATAGTTACAGTATGATTATATTTAGTTTTTCTATCGACACGTCTCACGTCTAAACATTTGTATCCCCGTATTAATAAATCATTTTTAACTATATCGAAATCCATTTTGTCCAAACCACTAAGCACTGTTTTGAACGGTATTTTTATGCCAATAGATAGAATCTTTACATTGTAGTCTTCAAGTTTTGCGTTATTCAAGACTTCATGAATTGCCTTAGTGCTTGATTAAACTACACAGATTGATGGTATATTGGGTTTTGTTTTAACAAAATCACTAGCAGCTATATCGACACTCTCGTCTTATAGTAATTATTATAATTATTAGCACTCATTGCACATAGGTTAGAGTTATTTAAACCAACAGCTTGTTTTTTAGGAAAGTTTCCTACGCCGGCTGATATTTAATCAGCCTTAAACCTACGTTTGTTTCCAATTCTGTTCACTGTAACTATGGGAGTGATGAAAAAAGAGTAGTTTTCTTGTTATCTATGACTCAAAACCGACTAGCCCTGATAATATAAAAGCTTTAACGTTAGATAGAACCGTAGAAGATCAGGGAGGCAGGGAAACAATTTTTTTTACACTGTTTGGGCTATATATTTATAATCCAGGGGTGGCCAAGCTTCACTCCAAGAAGAGCCGAATTCCAATAATCTGTCGTGACGGGAGCCAACATAAAAATAAACTATCAAAAATATCAGGTATGGAATTTTTATTTTTTTGAATACGTCTTCAAACATATACTATACATACATATATTTAAATTAAGCTATTGTTTGCTGTTATATGGCTTGTGTATTTGTAACTTAGCCGAGCATTTTCTGAAATTGGGTTCATAGTTAGTAAGCACGGTACGAATTAATTCCGTTAAATGCTCATTTGTGAGTTGTGAACGGTGCTTTGATTTTATAAACTTCATTGTTGAAAAAAGTGACTAACAAGAATATGTTGTGCCGAATATGGACAGTAATCTGCTAGCAGCTTTCCTTAAATTAGGTTACTTTGATGGTGATACTAGTTTCCAAAAGTCATTTGCAGATTGTGTTGATTTGTGATGCATTTTAAGACTGTGATCCTCTTGAAGTTCTAATAATTCCATTTCTCCTGTGGCACTTTCATTCAAAATATAATGAGGAATCGATAATCCATCGTTAACTACGTCAATCTCGAATGGATTTACAAGAAAGTTTAGAGAAATCTTTAAATTATTCAAATCATCGAATCGGAAGTGAAATTCCTTTAATAATTCTCCTAATTTACTGTCGTATTCACTCAGTTTTTTTTTTATCAATTTTAGAGAGTCTTGTGATTGAACATTTTTGCATTTAAATCGCGTTTAAAAAGCTGAATTTTTTAATAAAACTTAGAACTGTTTGAAAAAGATCAGTAATAACTTTATCTTTGCCTTGTAATGCTAGGTTGACGGATTGCAGATGCTCCATTATATCAGTTAAGAACATATACAGTCATTAATCCACTCATCATCCTTTAATTCAGGACAGTTTTTTTCTTTTTCTTTGAGAAAATTGCTGGTAGGTTCCATTAAATCAACAAATCGGCTTAGAACATTATAGGTGGATAACCATCGCACTAGGCAGTAAAATGTTATATCCTGAGAATGACCTTCAACGTACTCTTCTTCAAGAAAGTTCTTGAATTGGCGATGGGTTTTTGAATCCGTACGAATATAGTTAACGATTTGTAGCACAGTATTCATTACGTTCTCGTATTTAAAATATTTAGCAACTAAATGTTCACGATGAACAATGCAATGAAGTGGTAAAAATTCTGGTATTCTTGTATCTTTTTTTAACAGACCTGTAAGGCATACATTTTTTCCTAACATTGCAGGTGCTCCGTCTATTGCTACACTTACCAAATTGTTCAGTGGTATACCTGTATCTGACAATATAAATATTATCAAGTGCACTCTTAATATCATTTCCACGGGTAGTATTTTTAAGTGCTACCAAATCCAGTAGTTCTTCGTTCACAATTATCGGATAAATACTGTGGACTGTTTTGTATATCGGTTGATTCGTCAAGGGCTGAGCTGAAAGCTACACTATTTTTTACATCTTCTTCTAGTCGCTGTTTACAATCTTTACTGATTTCCGTAATACGTCGCTCGGCTGTATGACGTGATACTGGAACATTGCTAAGTAGTCTGTGCAGTTTTATATTTAATGGATCTTGAATTTTAACTATCTGCTCCATATTCTTTTTAATAAATTCTCCCTTAGTGTAAGGTCGTTTAGCACGGGCGATGTTCCAAGCGATCATAAAACTAGCTTCTGTAGTATTATCGGCTTCTTTACTAAAAGATGATAATAATGTTTGCTGACTATTTAATCCAGACTTTAAAGATTTTATTTTGTTTGTTCGGATGTCGGTATTTAACGGATAATTAGCCAAAAATTTACTATGTGTTTTCTCATGATGCCGTTTTAAATTACTGGCTTTATAATGAGCAAGTGCATTGCAGATAAGACAAAAACGTTTTCCCCCTTTATCGACGAATGCAAATGCTTCTTCCCATTCTTGCTTGAAGTTACAATTTTCTTCTTCATATATCCTTTTTTTGTGTTCTGGCGACATATTTAACATTTCAATTAATCTAGAAAAGAATGCGTAATTTATTTTACTAATAAAATAATAATTCAAACTTAATAAAACAATTGAAATATGTAAATAATTACCTTGAAATGATCAAAATGAATTTCACAATTATTACACAGAAACTTATAATTGCAGATGTAACTTGAAACAAAAACAACAAATATAACCTTTCAATCGGAAAACAGCAATACAATCTTTTCACTATGTTATTTTAGCAGCCAGTGCACGATGATGATTTTCTCTGATTTCAAAATTTGTTAATAGGAATTATTTTGTTTTCCTTTTAGTTTAGTGATTCCCCTAACAATACAATTTATATTCTTTTATTCTACTGTATTTGTTGTCCGTTTTTATCAGCTGCTTTTGTTTATATTCAGCGTGGTGTGGTGAAGGTGGTGCTACGAGACGTTGATGTTGTCGTCGACAAAAACATTTTAACACTCATACTTGCACACTCATACAATGCAAAGTTATGTTGAAGCAGCGCAACGGAAAATATGGTAGGCACTTGCAATAAAAAGTAGATTTTTGCACGAAAACCGATGAAAATGAAAGTATGAAAATTAAATAAAAATTGCTTTAAACTAGGGCCTATGTTAAATTTTAGTCATTTAACATTTGTATGTTAAGCCTGTATTTGCGCTAATAACCTTTCTCGCATACTCATTTCTTCATTTTTGGTTTTAAAACCTCTATTAAAGAATAACAAAGGTTTTCGCTGAAGACCGAAAATCTCAAGTGAGTCCAAACACAACTGTATAAAATTACGGGAATTATCCCACTTGTAGACATTTTCGATTAAGAGCACAAAATATACACAAATATAATAATTGATTTTATTAAATCATATTATATTAAACATTATACATATGTATTACTTCCAATTTTATAAAAATTTGAATAAATTATTAAATATGTATTATTTATTTTTCCATTTCTTTTCGAGAGCCGCATTCATTCATTCAAAGAGCGGCATGCGACTCGCGAGCCGCAATTTGGCCATGCCATAATCAATTCACGAAAAAGTGTTAATATATATATTTTTTTAATCTTTGAAAGTAAGCGTGTCAAACGATACCCCACTTAATAAAGAAACTAAAACTTTTTTTGAGAGATCTCAACCCACCCCAATTAGGTGAGGCGAGGCAAGGCTATATAGGGTGTCAATAGAGGAGGTCAATAGAGCAGAAGGTGATAGTACTCACCTAGACGAACCAAAAATTGTATGTTGTATGTTTAGGAGTTACAGGGTGATTAAGAAAAAAAGATAGTTTTTCACAAAACACCCTGTATCTGAACTACAGGGTGTACGGTCACAGTTAAGAGCCCATTGTATGCAGAACTTCATGACCTTTCCAACGACTGCTCAATCAGCCCCATAGCCAACTCCCATCAAGAATTATTGTTGTCTAAACTAAGAATTTCCAATTTTCTTACCTTTTTTTTTTTAATTTAACCTCTATTATTTTTGCAAAAAGCTCGTTAACATAACTTTTTTATAAAAACTGTAAATTGTAGACTCTCCTCTTTATTGTGACCTATTACACCCAATGTGCTATCTGAAGCCCTTTAAGAGTTATGAGCTCCAAACCTATTCTCATACCTATTTTCAAATCTATTCTCAACGATAATTTGTTCCCTTGGCACGTCATTTTAAAAAATATCGTCTAATTTTGATGTGACCTGATAGGTTATGAGCTAATAACTGTTTAACGGCTACAGTTAACACATAGGGTGTAATAGGTCAAATTAAAGAGGAGAGTCTACAGTTTACAGTTTTTATAAAAAAAAAGTAATGTTAACAACCTTTTTGTAAAAATTTATAAAGATGGTAAGAAAATTGGAAATGTTTAGTTTAGAGAACTATAATTCTGGATATGAGAGGGGAATGTGGCTGGTTAAGCAGTCGTTGGAAAGGTTATGAAGTTCTGCATACAATGAGCTTTTAACTGTGACCCCATTCTACGTAGTTTTTGAGATACAGGGTGTTATGTGAAAACTAGATTTTTTTAATCACCCTGTAACTACTAAACGGTTGATATGCCCCCCCCCCCCCCCCCCTACCATACAATTGTTTGTTCGTCTAGGTGAGTACTATCATCTCCTGCTCTATTAACCTCCTAGTGGGAAACACCCTGTATAAAAAGTTGAAGAAATAAAATGATTTTACGCTGTACTATGAGAGTGTGGCGACACACCTCGGGGTATCTCGGTCATGAATGAAATTTTTCATTTTTTCACGAGGTGCAGCGCGCTAATTTTGATAGCTGACATATTTTTATAGGTTTTTTTCTTTGATATAATTGAAGGGTTCTGAATTCATTCTAATATACTGGAAGAATCTATGAGGATCAGTACGTAAATCATCTTCATATATGTGGATAATTGGATTCCCCAAATTCTAATCGCTTGCTATTATGACCCCACACACAAGCAAAACTACAGAAAGGGCTGCACAAACAGAAAATTATTAATTTTATATTCTTAGGCAGGTCGCACACTGCACAATCACCGACTGTAGTCGGTGACTAAAAAGTCAGTTGACTTTGCTCGTTATACGCAACAGCATTTGGTACCGCAAACTGCTCTATTTTACGTCAGTCAGCAACTCAAAAATCAGAAAAGAGTTGACGACTGGCAACTGACTTAATCGAACCGACTGTCGTGTTCAGTCTGCATCAGCAATCTTAATATCAATCAGTTGATTCTTGTTGATTGCTGCCGCCATAAGAAAGGGTTTTTCTTTTGTTAAATCGTAACAAAGTTTGTTCTGACTAAAGTACATATTTCTATAAACATTTTAAAAAGGGATTTACATATAATATTTACGGGGTGAGAACTTATTGCTTTTCTGAAGAGAGCATCCTGAAAATTTTAAATGGAAAAAAAACCGGTTTAGTTGTTAATTTCTTCGAAGCCGCCTGAAATTTAGGAATCTTACAGCTTTGATGAAATTTTCAACTTTTAAGTAAAGTTCGATATACAGGGTGTCCCGTCGAGATGGTAAAAAATTTGAAGAGTCGAAAGTACAGAATATTTGCGATCGAAAATGTTATATAACATTTTTTCGAGTTCGCACTATTTTCGAAGTTATAGGCGATTTTCGATATTTTTGACCATAACTCAGTTCAGGTTGCTCACAGGACGACCCTTTTTCTTGTGTTTTACTCGTAACATTACAGGCTCTCATTTGGTGTAACTCGATTTTGAAAACGTTCACACATTATGGAAAAATTGGCGTTTTGTTGCCAAAACATTTTTTTCGTCAGAAAATTCATTTGGCTTCAAAGTCACAAATCTCGAAAAGTAACCATGCCAACAGATGATCCGGTTCTAATAGAAAATATCCCTCAATTGTAATCTTTTATAAAAGTCCAACACGATTAGTCCATCTTAAGTATTGCCAGAGTTACAGTAAAAACTTGCCTGCAACATACCTTGAGTTAACTTGAGCAAAATTAATTCGAATTGCATAAAAATCTGGAAACGCGTTTTGCGGGAACTCTTATCTCCTTCGAAACTGTTTGACCTACACCTAAGGCGAATATACCGTTGGATTCGGAACATAGCTCGTTAGTTGCTAAAGTTAAATTAAATTTCGAAATTAGAACATTTTCGAAAATCTAGTGAGGCAAAGTTCACTCGATTTTCTGAATTTTTGTGCATACTTTTTGAAGATTGTTTTTTTATTTTCATATAGATTAAGGATGTAGAAATTTGTTTCAATTTAATCATTTTTTCGATTTGCCCTCTGAGACTGGCAAATCGCTTTCGAAAATGCCCAATTTCGAACATATTTTTCGTTATAGTTCGGGTAGTTTCGAGTGGATTTTAATGAAATTTGGTGTGTATGCCGGATTTACAAATACACAACTTTCGGCATTTTTCGATTTTCTAAATTCGAAATTCTCATTAAGTAACTATTCGAAATTTGAAAATTTTCAAAATGTTGTATTTATTTTTTCGAAATTTCATATCTAATTACATATTAAGCGATTTTCTTTCCCCCTATTCTCTAGATCCTATTAATCTGCAACTTTTTTACACTGCATGTTATCAGCCAAAGTTTCATCGAAAAAAGTTACAAACGGTTGAAATTCCAAAATTCAAAATTCTGTATTGCATTTTGGATTCTATGCTGGGAGACTTGCAACTTTGTAGTGATATGCTCATTTATACTCAGCAACTTTCTGCATACCAAAAATATCAATTTTCGAAAATTTTCACTTCTAAATCTACGATTTTCGAAAAATTTCACTTTTCTTCACCCTTCAATATTAGTACTTTCCTTCCACAGAGTCTAGACATGTGGGTACTCTATGGAAAGCTTGCTGTCTCTACTTTAAGAATCTGGAAAAAAAATATCACATTTTCCAACTTTAGGTACATTGTTCCTTCCATCCTTGCAATTTGATTTAATTTTGCTCAAGTTATGAGAGGTATGTTGCAGGCAAGTTTTTACTGTAACTCTGGTAAGGTGGACTAATCGTGTTGGACTTTTATAAAAGATAATAAATGAGGGATGTTTTCTATTAGAACCGGATCATCTGTTGGCATGGTTACTTTCGAGATTTATGACTTTGAAGCCAAATGAATTTTCTGACGAAAAAAATGTTTTGGCAACAAATCGCCAATTTTTCCATAATGTGTGAACGTTTTCAAAATCGAGTTACACCAAATAAGAACCTGTAATGTTACGAGTAAAACAAGAAAAGGGTCGTCCTGTGAGCAACCTGAACTGAGTTATGGTCATAAATATGACTTAAGGTTCAAAATTTCGAAAAAATCGAAAATCGCCTATAACTTCGAAAATAGTGCGAACTCGAAAAAATGTTATATAACATTTTCGATCGCAAATAGGCTGTACTTTCGATCCTTAAAATTTTTTACCATCTCGACGGGACACCCTGTATTTCATTATATTTTAAATACATTCATATCTAAGTAATTATGTTACTGATCGGAAAGCATGAATAGATTTTTCCACATCCTTTTTCTTGAAATCGTTTTTGTTTTTCTCCTTCTCCTCAACCACTAATAAATTACTACAGGGTGTATGTTTCATATTGCAATTTTTAAATCAGTTCCATAGTATTCAGCAACACTGTGAAATTTTAACGAAAATTAAAATACCACTCAAATTCATCGTCTTCGACTGGATTACTAAGCTGGCAGAAGACGATACAATATGCGCACATGATACGATAGTCAATTAGCAACGATTAAAAATCAATCAATCGCTGACAATTCAACAGACCAGTCGCTGACTGGACAATCAATTTACTCGACAATGTGCAGTCTCCCTAAGAATCGAAATTTTGGCAGTTTTTTTTTGAGTTCATATTGAAATCTTTCTATACTCATTTTCATATAACGCCTTTTTGTGAACACTACACCTCGAAATGTATATCCACCTCGCCTCGCTCAACTGCCTAGCCTCGCCTCCCTTCGCCGCACTTTGCTTCGCTTCGCCTTGTTGTGCACGTACCCTTAGGCAAACATTGTTTGTTACTGAAATATAGAAATGAATTTGAATATTAATTTTACACTTATCTTCTAGCGTGCATTATCCCAGCCTCTGAAAATTAATCCATTCTACCGTCAAAATATTTTTGTTCTTTAATTTACTTTAGCCTATAGGTAAACATTTTCCTAAATTGAAATTACACCTGGATTTTCGTCTTATTCCCACGGGGTTGTGATGATGTTAGTTTCCACAGGGAATGATAATTAGGTAGGTACTGTACTATATTCGCTATATGCACGCTTTTTTATACAGGCGGTCTAATTTCGTAACGCGCAAATCACCATTAGTTTTTTCTTAGTTGCAATATTTGATGCCAGAAAATCTTACTTATTTTTCACTTTTCCTGGCCGAGTTTTATTCCACCTTGAACGAAGCATCAATTCGTCATCCTCTTTTCACAATCCTCACGTTCTCGATAAATCGAAGTTCGGGTCTGATGTTTATAATTTATTTCAATCTTTAACCGTAATCTCTTTCTTTTATTTCAAACTTCTTTTGAGAGATTTCTTTCCTTTAAAAACTTTTTCTAAAAAAAACTTTGCCCTCTCTTCATCAGACTCTCCAGACAAGAAAAAAAAAACTTTTTTGACGGGAAGTGTCAAGCTGCGTCTGTTTTTCCTTCTCTTTTTGTGTACTCACAATGACTGATGGCGTTGGTAAATAACAGATGGCATTGGTGCAACTAGATGTATCAAGGCCACGTTCGTACGGCCATAACATTAGTTGTATATAGTCAACCAGTAAAAAAAAAATAATTTGAAATTGAAATTAAATATCTAAAATTATTTTAATGCGATAAAGTTCAGGGAATAAAGACAAAAAATAGCTGAAACTTCGGAAAAATTCTCGGAAAGCTGGATTTTTGCATGAACTTTCCTTTCGTGGTTCTAAACAATATACCAAAAGTCCCCATCGATATGGGTGCCTCTAAAAATGTTACGCCGGGTCAAAGGTCACAAAAATGGGTTTTCGGGAAAATCTAGTTAACTGTAACTTTTATCTTAAAAATATTATATACTTCGAAAATTGTACACAAGATTCATGGTCTTCTATTTAAGTACAATTTATTATAAATTCGGGAAAGAAAAAATAATAATGAAAACTTCAATTTTAATTTTCAATTTATTTACAAGCTGGTAATGTACGCAAGATTACAATCTTATAAATGTACATGATAAACCTTAAGTCTATATCAAAAACACGATCAAAAATGAGCATAATAAAATATTGGAAAATCAGTTCAATAAGTAACAACATTAATCTTAAATGATACAATATGTATATATGAAAAAAAGAAAAAAAAAGAGAAAGAAAATTTAGAAAAGTACATAGTAGAAGTAATCCCATCTAAGCTAATAGCTAATAAATAACGGAACTCGCCTGTTATGTCGGGCAATCAAAATGTTATGATTCCGCGATGACTGCAGAAACTGAATCTGGTCAGTTAGATAGGTCGGTTTACCACGCCGTATGAGCCTATAGAGGAAAAATAGAGATTTACGTGTAAGATAAGCCTCCAGAGAGCAACCAAGAAGAATAGACCTAAACTGGGAAACATGATCGAACCTCCGAAGACCAAAAACAAATCGAACACAGTCGTTAAAGGCAACATTCAACCTACGCAAGCATACAGAGTCTAATTTAGAATAGATTAAACTGCCATGAGAGAAGTGGGGTAAAATCAGAGACTTGACCAGCTTCATCTTAATGCTTGTACTCAAGATTTGAGCTGACAATCACAGTTTCCGTAAACCGCCGTAAACTTTGCCAACAATAGCTGCAATGTGATCGCAGCACGTCAATTTAGAGTTCATCTTTACACCCAGATTAGTAATGGTTTCTACAATCGGCAGCGGTTGTCCTGCAAGTAATACTGGGGGGGATAGGTGTTAATACAGTACTGTGATATAATACAAGACATTGAGATTTACCAGGGTTTAGAGAAAGTTGGTTGTGTAGCGACCAATTATATACTCTGTCCAAATCATTATTTATCCGAGCCATACAGTCTTCCATAGGCCCAATAGGCCTGCTGTAGTATAACTGAACATCGTCGGCATACATGTGGATGTTAACATCGAGAATAATATTGGGTAAATCATTTATGAACATACTAAATAATAAGGGTCCTAGGACAGATCCTTGAGGTACCCCATAGTGCAATGGTAATATGTTAGAGTTCAAATCATTTACATAAACTTGCTGAAATCTCCCATCAAGAAAGCATCCAATCAAATTAGTTGCTGAGGCTGAGAACCCAAAAATTGAGGACAGTTTATTTAGCAGTATTCGATGGTTAACGCTATCAAAGGCCTTTGAGAAATCTAGCATGTCAAGGATACCGACCTCATCATTATCCACGCTTCGTCTCAGATCCGATGTTACCTTCAACAAAGCTGTCTCACAACTATGATTCTGTCTGAAACCGGATTGCCAACGTGATAACAAATTGTTATTTTCAATATATTTGTGAATCTGATTACAAATCACCTTTTCAAGAACTTTAGAGAGAAAAACAGAATGCTAATGGGGCGAAAGTCTGCAGTACTACTACTACTACTACTGATGGGAAAACAGACTGAGTCAAACAAGAATTATATACATACAGTATATGTTGTCCGATGTAAGGCATTAGGATCTTAACAAACTTTAGTGAGACTTTGTCCGGTCCAGTAGCATCCGATTTAATAGAGTATAAGGCGCCAATAAGTTCATCATAGTCAATACAGCGAAAGGCGAATAAACTATTACGGTTTTGTTGCGAACTACTGATAGACACTGTAACATTATTTAAGGCTGATTGATTCGGATCAGTAGAGGCAAAAAATCGATTTAAATCATTGGAATCAAATTGATGACGCTGGCTTTCTGTGCTATATATCCCCGCCTGTCTGAGATTTCTCCATAGAATCTTTGGAGGTAGTTTATGATCGAAAACTTAACAGTAATCTAAGTACTACTACTACTAACTTATTTAAAAAAAGAGAAGATCCAAGTTAAAGATTATAGTTTAAGAAAAAAAAAAGAAAGAGACAAGAACAAGAGTTTATAAAAATATAGTTTACAAATTAAAAATTTGAAAACACAGAAAAAGAAAGCATCAAAACTACGGTCATCAAAGTGGGAAACTACGCGACGTATTTTAGTAAGTAATGAGTTCTATAGGCGAGCAACCTGGACAAAGTAAGATCCTTCATAGGTTGATGAATAGAAACGTGGAGTTTGTATGATACATCCTCTCTGAGATTGCAAGAATTGAATACCTCTATAAAAATACTCAGGCACACCCCTGTGAATGAGATTATACAGAAACACGAGGACTTTTCGCTTGATATGTGTGTCCAAGGAACATCCAACAATCGATGATCTGTAGGGCGTGATATGCTTCAACCTACGTAGACCAAAGACAAAGCGTACACAATCATTCAAGGCAAGTTCAAGCTTTCGTTTGCAAACTGAGTCTAGCTTAGGAAAGATTAGGCTTCCGTGGGTAAAGTGGGGCATTAGCAGCACCCTAACCAGGTAGAATATTGGCAGATAGCCACATTCTTCTTAAACCACCATATATTTTACCAACTGTGGTCTTAATGTGATCACAGTATTTTAGCCGGGTGTTGAATTTCTTTTCTAGATTTGACACACTACCAACAAAAGGTTGCCTCACATTATTGAGGATATTAGGAGGAAGACTGTCACTATCCAGATCCGAGCTAGAAAAAGCAATGCAATGTGATTTACTAGCATTGCGGAGGACCTGATTGTCTCTATACCATCTGGAAATTTCAGATAGGTCATCGTTTATTCTACTAATACAGTCCTCTATAAGGCTACGGGGGCCTGCTTAGGTACAGCTGTACATCGTCCGCATAGAGAAGTAGATTAACATCATGGACTATATCATTAAGGTCCTTTATAAAGAGGCTAAACGGAGAGGTTCTAAAATTGATCCTTGCGGAACTCCACAGGACAATAGCATGAGCGAGGATGCAGTCTCATCAACAATCACCTATTGAGACCTGTTCGAGAGGAAATGCGATATAAACCTGACAGGAGACGGCGAAAAATAAAAATTCGTAAAAAATTTACTGACTAGAAATCCAGAAGCACCAACATACCAATATCACCCTTATCCAGAGCCAATCGCAAATCAGATGAAACCTTGAGCAGAGCAATTTCGCAACTGTGTTTTACACGAAAACCAGACTGAGTTTTCGTCAAGAGCTTATTACAATCTATGTATATGTTTCATGATCTGAGTTTTCATAATTTTTTCTAAGTTTTTTCCAAGAAAGCTTAGAATGATAATTGATTGATAGTCTGCCAAATCAATCAGAGACGCTTTTTTGGGTATTAAAAGAACCTTAGCCACTTTCCAAATGTTAGGAAAATGAGAAGACATTAGAGAGGTATTCATAATATGTAGAATATATGGGGAAATGTAAGGGAATATCAGCTTAATAAAACGGGGACTTATTTCATCAAAACCAGTTGCCAGGGACTTGATAGAGTGTACAGCTTGATACACATCCACATAATCAATACAGCGGAACGAGAAGCAATTTGCACTTTGATCTCGTAGCGAAAGCAATAATGTAATCGGTTGCTGATATATAGAGAGATTCGAACAAGGATCTTCAGTAAAGTATCGATTTAACTTCTCTGCGTCAAAGGGACATTTTGAGATTTCATCCTTATAAACAGATGCCCATCTTAAGTTATCCCATAAAAATTTGGAGGATAAGCTAGTATCAAGTTTAGAGGATTAATACTCGCGCTTAGCCTTCTTAATTGCAGAACTAACTCTATTTCGTGCTTGCTTGTATAGATTATGAGCATATGCAGTTTTAAGTCGTTTCCACTGCCGAAATAAAAACTCCCTTTCCTCAATTAAAGAAAGAATTACTCGGGAAAACCAAGGATAATTACATACGCGAATGCTTTTAATTTTAACAGGTACATATTTATTGAATAACTGACTAATCAGTTCATTTAATTTCACAAGTTGATCCTCCGCCGAAGGAAGACCGAGAATGTTATTCCAAGGTAGCGACATACACTCATTACGGACACTAATCATGTCAGGAAAAGCAAATCGTGATCAAGTATAATTGGTAGACTAAGCTGATTACGAAAGAGGATCTTATCGGGATTAGTTACTAAGAAGAGATCTAGAAGCGACGGGTTAGAGCAGTTATAAAAAGTATGGACAGAATTCACAAGGATTGAATTGCAGATAGGAAATTATCAGTCATAGCATTCTGACGCAGAATATTAACATTTAGATCGCCCCAACTGTAACGTCTTCAAATCTGTGCACCATGCGTGATAACGAATTCAAAAATTCGCCAGCTTGTTCTTCAATAAAAATACCAGGTGGTAGTAGTAGTAGTTATCAAATGTATAGCTTAGAAAATTACCTAAAAAAAAACTATGGTATTACTTTTTTTTTGTAAGACTAATGGTTTTCGAGAAAATTCGATTTAAAAAGTTGTATGGTACCCGTATGCACTCCTTTGCGGTATCTACGTGTCGAATATTTGTAATTAAACGTTGAATGCGTTTAAAATATTGGAAAATTTATTTACGTGAAAGTTTTAAAGTCGATAAAAATTCAAACTAACACATACATACATACTACACAATAGTATCGACCTTACTCCATAATGGGCTAGAAGAAGAAGGATGAACTCCGAAACGTTCTCAACCTTGAGGGACATCTGCTCACCTCTCTTTTGTAAGACTATATAAATTTGTTTATACCTGTTTTATGTATTCAATTATTTTTGTATAAATTAAACAAATTATCCAAAAATTTAAAAAGTTTTTTTTTTATGATAAATCTTTGCTGGACGGTAAAACTGTTGTTGTGGAACGTGGACTTGACACGTTGATACAGTCAAGTGTTGAAAGAAAGGATGGAAAAGATGAATGTTTACGAAAAGCCAGTTCTGTGGTAATTCATGTAGAGTGCCGTAAAAATTATACGCGGAAGTCAAGCATATTGGCGTCAAAAAGACAGCGACATCTATGAGTCCACCTAACAGCAGAATGCGTTCCAGTGAACCACGCTTCTCCTTTAAAAATTTTTGTATTTTTTTGCTGTGAAGAAGCCGATGAGGAGAAAGAAAAAAAAAGGATAAATATTTGCCTTAAAATCTATTGTACCTCGACGTTTTCTTCTAAAGCTGATATACAACGAATTATTTACGAACACGATCTGGTCACTGCTGGGGCTCGATATCACTCCGATTGTTTTAAACATTTTATGAATCCTACTGCGGGTAGTACGGTTAGTCGTCCTGAAGATAGTAAAGTATCATTAGCGATGGAAGAAATATAATCATTTATTGAAAATAATGATGAATGTCAGTTGACTTTAAAAGCCTAGAACTAAGGTCCGCGCTAAGCTAAATTTTGTATGAAAATTTTGTATGAAAATTTTGCAAGCTAAAAGGTATTGGCGAAAATTTATCCTGAATTTTAGCGAGAGCGGTACTAAAATCAACGTGCTAAATTTGCCTTTGGGTTTTGATTAGAGATGACACCTACACCAGTAAGTCTCCAAAAAATTTTGCTTGAATTTATCCGCCCGGGCCATTTTTTAGCGTGCTAAAATTATTTTTTTGTCAGAGTTCTGAGATTTGATAAATTTATTGACTGGATTTTTGTAGTTAACGTATTTTTGTATGTCTTTGCTGTAAGTAGGTATGGATGAATTGGAATTCTTCTCGTGGCCGTATTTTCACTATCATTGTTATTTTTTTTTTTTTTATTTTATACAGTATACATATTATTTTTATATTTTTAATATTTCCAAATAATTTTAACTACCTGTTTTTAGAAATACAGGGTTTTCCAATAAGAGGTGTTATTTTGATATTCAAAGAAAAATACCATTTTTTAAGATAAATGATCGGATCTTTATTTCGTTATAAAGAGGAAAGTATGCCGTTAATAATGGAAAACAACATCAGCCAAATGACCACCACGACCACGCCTACAGGACCATATCCTTTTCATGAAATTTTCCATAACCAAATCGCAAAGTGGCTACCCTATGTCTTCGATAGCCTCACGAATTCCATCTTTGAGCTCTTGTATCGACGCTGGGCTGTTGGCGTAGACCTTCTCTTTCAAGTGGCCCCAAAGGAAGAAGTCGCAAGGTGTTAAGTCACAAGATCTCGGTGGCCAATTGTGATCACCTCTTCGAGAGATAACACGGTCCGGAAACTTTTCCCGTGAAAGATCAATGGTTTCGTTGCTTGTATGGCACGTAGCGCCGTCTTGTTGAAAGTAAACGTTGTCCAGATCAATACCATCCAATTCCGGCCAATCTTTAATCATCTGTCGATAGCGCAATCCATTCACCGTAACTGTTGCTCCAGCCTCATTTTCGAAAAAGTAAGGTCCAATGACCCCGCGGAACCATAAACCGCACCAAACAGTCACACGTTGAGGATAGAGAGGCTTTTCAACAAAAACTCTTGGATTTTCCGAGCCCCAGATGCGACAATTTTGCTTGTTGACGAAGCTATCGAGGTGGAAATGGGCCTCATCACTCAAGATGAGTTTTCGATGGAATTCCGGATCATTTTCATGCATTTCAAGGACCCAATCAGCAAAGACTCGACGTTGTTGATGATCGGCCGGCTTGAGTTCTTGTGTTAACTGAACTTTAAAAGCCTTAAGACCCAAATCTTTATGCAAAATACGGTGTAATGACGTTTGTGGAATGCCTAATTCCAAAGAACGACGAGTAATGGACAAACCTGGGTTTTCTTCAACCCTTTCGGCTACAGCAGCAATATTCTCGGCTGTTCTTGAGCGACGTGCACGGGTTTTATTCTTCACATCACTAACTTGTCCCAACAGCTCGAATTTTTCTACGAATTTCTGTATTGCGGTCCGACAAGGTGCTTCACGATGACCCAAAAATGTTCGAGTTTTACGAACCGTCTCTGCCACATTTTCACCATTTTTATAGTGAATTTTAATAATTTCAATGCGTTGTTGAATCGTGTATCGTTCCATTTTTACTAATGGCGTAGTTTCTTCTTGTAAAATGTCAAAAAATTAACAGCTCCAGATGTGACATCTACCGAAATAGCGCGCTAATTAAAATAACACTTCTTATTGGAAAACCCTTTACATCTCTTTTCCTTCACTACCGCAAACTTTGTCTTCCCGTCATCATCCCAAAACTCTTCTTCTTTTTTTCTTTTTTTCGACATCCCCGCTCGAGGTTGTGCCACCGCTATGGTCAGCTCGTGCGTTTTTTTTGCAAGTGGCAGCACCTTTGCTATATCATTGTCTTCGGGGGTGAAAGCACATGATGCTGCATGCTGCTCCGTGTGTCTTCGACCATAACATGTTTTAGTTTCAGTATCTATAAAATCTTACTATGCTTGAGGTCTTTTTATATTTCCGGACACGCACACATTGATAAATCGAGGTTTGGAAAAAATGCGGAACGCATTTGCTTCTCTCGTCACTCATAAATAAATGTACCTCATAATTTCTGTAAAAAATGCATGCCATCATAATGTAAATTGTGCTTTAGTCTTACGAAAAAAAGTAATACCATAATTTTGTAGCTAATTTTCTAAGCCACAAATTTGATAACTACTATATTTTCGATAAAAGTCACCGTTAACTTGATATTCGCGAAAAACAGTTTTTTTTGTGTGACCTTGAGTGACATTTTTAGCAGCACATGTATCGATGCGAACTTTTGGAAAATTGTTTAGAACCATGAAAGGAAGGTTCATGCAAAAATTCAAGCTTTCCCCTATTTATTCTACTCTGCAATGTCTCTATTCCCTGTATTAGGTAATCGTATACCTACACTGAGAAAAAAGCACTGGTAAATACAATCAAAACCAAGCTTTTGGTTATAACAAACAAATTTATTTTGTTATTTTTTACTCAACAAATTGGACTAGATAAATCAACCAAGTTCCGTTTGAGTTTTATTATAACCAAAACCTTTGGTTAAGTTTATTAAGTTTTAACAATTTTTTTTTTCAACCTAGAAATTAGACGATTCAACAGAGATTTAGGTAATATATGAACTAAGAGCTTAGTTAATTCAACCAAAATTAAGTAACTTTCCAACGTAAATTATGGTTAATTTAACATAATTTCTAACCTAAGCATGGTTAATTTGAATAAAGTTTGGTCAAATATTCAACCAAGTCTGGCGTCAATTTGAATAACCAAATTAGAGTTTATATTAACATGGTATAGTAAAGGCCATATTTAGATTCCAATTTACTACGAAGTTTTTAGTAAAATGGCTTACATCATGGTGAAGTTTCGAATTTACCCAACGACAATAAAAAAATATTTATTCTTAATTAATCCGTAGTTTTATAAGAAATAAACCTATCAAGGAAATAAGTACAAAATAATAAAATACTCGTTTTTCGAACTGGGTATTCTTTATTACGTAACTGTAATATAAAATTTAATGTTTTTAGCTTAAAACAAAAATCTAACGCGCTTAAAAATAAGTTTTAAATTTAAATTTTATGTCATCTAGTACTACAACGTATTCGTTATACAATTTATCCTTTCCTCGGACACCAACTATAAATGGTTGCAATTTTGAATGATTAGATAAATAAAAATTTGTCATTTCCTGAATTTTTATTATAATTTCATTGTTTGCAAGTTTGCGCAATGAAGAACTTTTTTCCAACGATAAATACTTTGTTGAATTTTTATCTTCTGTGCAAAATCGGCAAAAATAAAGAGCTGAAAAAGATTTACTAAATTCAAGCATTCGATTAAGTCCAAGATAATCTCCAAGAAAAAGCCTTAAAATGAAATAAACTTTTTTTTTGGAACCACCGGGTAAATTTAGAATAATTCAATCCGTTTCTAAGCTTTTTGTTTTTTTTTCTATCAGTAACTTCATACATAAGTCATTTTCAAATTCTTTGAAGTCGTGAGTTTTAATAAGTGCTGCCAAAAAAATTTCATTTAATTTTGATGTATTTTCTAACATTGGAAAGGAGACATAGATACCCGTTATACTTTGACTACCAGCATGAGACCCTAAATTATCTGCGTACATAAAAAAAGGTATTAAAATTCTGTCTGGGTACAACTTGTGTTTTTCCTTCCACAATTGACCCTGTAAAAAATTTCTAATAATGTGATTTTCTGAATTATATTTTTCATTGTTTTGTAAATACTGTTTTAGAGTATCTTTTTTTTTCAAATACTTTTTTAAATTGGAAACGTAATGGTATAACAAAACTACTTTTTCATCCAATGCAAATGAACAATTAATATGAGTTTCTAATATTTCATTATTGATATAGTAAATTGGCTTGATCTTTAAAAATAATCTTTTTCAGATAAATATTCGCTATATATTTCTTGAAAAGGGTTCTTAATCTCTGCAAGAAAATATCCCATTTCTTCTTTCATTTTTTCCAAATTTTCTGATTTGGAGAAAAATAATTTTAATACAGAATATTTTTTCTGTTGAAATTGTTACGAGAGTGTAGTTCTAATGTAAACAAAGCAGCATTTTCGTGAATTTTTTCAAGCATATGTAGATATTTTGTCTACTTTATCTTCTACGTTGACATGCTAGGTCAAAGGAGTATGAGACTTATTGAAATCTGTAGATTGAAAATTCTCACTAGCGATGTTATTGGTATCGGAATAACGAAATTTTCAGAACTTTTTCTATAAAGCTTTTTTCAGTATTAATCGTTTTGTTTAAAAATGCATGCCTTTTAAGTAAATGTCTTTTATAGGAAGATATATTTTCAAACTTTTACGAACATAAGCTTTCACAACAAATAAATGTACTGTTTGTACGGTATCCATGCAAAATTTTTAAATGAGCTATTAATATTTCAATTTTTTTTTAAATAATTTTTACAAACAAAGCACTTTAACATATTTAGTATTATTATGTATATATGTATGTAGGTACATGAAATATCTGAATAATTTGAAAAAGACTAACTTTTGAGATCTAATTAAAATTTCCTTAATAATTTCTCCGACACTAAATTTGGAAATTTTTAAAATCGATATTTAAATGTGTTAAATTTTTAAAATACGGTAAATTAATAAATACTTACAAATTTATTTGGAAACCAATATGTTGCTCATCAAACATGGACTTTATTTCTTTTGTTGTAATGGATTTTAATTTTTCCAAATTAATGTTGTTTTCTAAAAATTATTAACAATTATTTTAGTTAGTGCGATATAATTTTTAAAATATCGTAATAGCTATCAATTTTATTATATATTTTATGTATTTATTTAAAATAATTTACTATACAAAACATTAACTGTTAAGTTATTAGAAAAATTGAGAGATCGTCCAAGAACTTATTTTATGAATGCAACTCATTTTACAAATATTGCAGTGCATTGAATAATAATAATAATATGTATAGAAATATTACAATGTAGTGTAAAATATCTTATTTCTAATAACCACAAAATTTTAAGTTATTTTTAAAAGAGAATTACAATAAATTTTACTTACCAAAGAATTTTTCTATTAAATAATTACAATACAAATTTCTGGAACATAAAAACAATTTTAAACTTTTTCAGTTCTGCGCGGATTTGTTTTTTGTTTCTGCGAACTTCACTTATTCCTTTCACCATGGATGCAATATAATATTAATAACGGAGGAGTCAGTACTAATATTTACAAGTTTCATACATTTTTCAATGCAAATTTCTGGCAAATTTTTTGTAGCACAATAATGACTTATTTCTTAAATTAAAGGTAATGAAGAAGTCTAGTAAATAACATCGGCAAAAATTAAAAAAAAAAGTGTATTGCTCGGAAACTTGTAAAAAATGGTAAAAATTGAATTCTTTTAAATGAAATTCCTGTGGGTAGGTCTTCTCATTTCTTTAAATTGTTACTCTTTTAGAAAGATAAGGCCTAGATCTAGCAAATAACGTCGAGTTTTTTCATTTTTAGTGGCGCTTTTTATAATTATTTGACTCTAATAGTACTTGTTTTTTCTCCCGACATTTCACCGTCGTGAAATTGCAATATTTATTTGAAAGTTGTTTAAATACAAAGAAAAATAGCATATTTAACAATTATGGCCAAAAAATATTTAGGACAGTTAACTCTCGTTAAAAATTTTCAATTTATGTGAACTGCAAATTTTCATTTTTCGTCTTAAATTGTAAGATTTTGTCGGATGTTGGGTTCTGTCTTTTGCAGTAGATGTCTCTAATGTGCTTTGTGGTCTAGGTCTAGGCTAATTTTATATGAATTTTCTCACTTTCAGGACACAAACCTACGCATAGTAAATTTTATTACCTACAGGTTCGCTGGTATCTAAATTGAAACTTTTGCTGAGTACTGACTCATCTTAAACCTCTTAAATAGATAGATCACTGCGCAGCACAAACTGAAACGAAATTTCTACCAGTCAGTATCAATGATGAGAAATTTGCTTTAGCTAAAGCTAGATTAAACCAAGTTCTGTTTATTCTAACCAAGCGCGCTTGGTTTAATTAAGAAATTTCCGTTATTTAATTGTATAGTCCAACCAATTACTAAGTAACAAAATCATATGTAACCAAGCCTAAGTTATTAATATTAAGAATCAAGTAATTTAGCTAAATGTAAACAAGTTATTTGGTAATATTTAATTAAGTTTTATGGTTGTAAATAACATTACCATTTGTTAACTTAAAAAGCTAAGTTAAAAATAATAAATTCAGTTTTGTTCAAGCAAACTAGGTCGAAGTCGGGCTTGGTTAAAAGAGCTTGTTATTTCAGTTGATCCAACTTAATTCTGGTTGAATGAAAAAAAAAGAAGCTAGAATTGGTCTAAGACCAATTTTTATGATACCCTAGATGAATGCCCTTATGCAATTTCGCATTGTCACCCTTCTGTGCAAGTTTGATGTTTGAATTGGTTTTTCGCATATATTTCTAGAATGGTTGGTCGGACAGAAAAAAATGATTATAACCCATTTTATAGGGTTTCATATTCTAAACAAGTCTTTAGTACAATAAAAATGTCTTGGACTGATCATTTTCGCAGTATTAGTAAAAAACCTAAATTTTTATATGGCAACACCAAGAAGGAGTTGCCCGGTTTAGTCCATTTTTGACATTTTATTTGCTAATGTAGTAAAAACATCATGTACCAAATTTCAGCTCTCTATATCGATGCGTTCTCAGGCAGTGTCTAAATATATAGTGGAAAACGAAAGTTTTGTATGGCAACCCCACGAAGGAGTTTCCCGATTTGTCTTATTTTCGAACTTAATTTTACTTTTTTTTTTTTTAAAGTCCGTGTACAAAATTTCAGCTCTCGAAGTACACTCATTTTCGAGTTATCGTGCGCACAGACGGACAGACGGACAGACGGGCAGGCAAAAATCAAAATAACTTTTAATTTTATGCGTGGGTGTTCAATCAATTTTGCTCTACCATCATTATTTCGAGGTGTTACAAACTGACTGACAAACTTAGTATACCATATAGATTTCATCTAGGGTATAAAAATAATCAAGCCAGTTTTGTTAAATTTATCAGTGTTATTTTTCACAGTGTATGTAGAGATACTAGATTCATTATAAAATTTTATCTAAAAAAAAAATTTCCATATTTTCTGTGACACCCTATTATAAACAGTATGTATATCTGCTATGCTATAGATATCTATATTAAATTGATGTATTTTCTAAGCATCAACAAAATGCACTTTTGATTGGTATCACTTAACCCTCTGCAATTAGATTCTTGAATAGTAAAAGGCGGCAACGATCTCATCTCATCTTTCATCTAAATATAAACCATAAAAAACTATGAAAACTGATTGAGCTCAATTGAAAAAGATTTTCGGAGCAAACAAACAATGCGCCTTACATTGTAGCACAGGTTCTGCTATCGCATAGAAATCTTTGTATCGCAAATCATAGCCGTTTTCCATATCTGTAGAGATGATATCTATTTACGGTTGAATAAGCGTGCTAACAGCTAGCCTTCATTATTATGATTTTTTTTTTTCATATACTTTTATCAAGCTCTCATCCATAATCTCTATATTTTCTATTAATAAAACTCGGCGGCTCTTGTGGATGAGTATCATCATCTAAAAAGTTAGGTATTCTGTTAATATGTATATAATATATTACGTCAATATATGTATAATAATTATTGACACTCAGAGCAGCTGCTTGTTACTTGGATCTATATCGGTGTGTACATATGTGGGGTACATTATAAACTCTTCTAATAGGTCTGAGGTCAACGTGTAATAATGCTCTACTACTGGAAGAGTTCATGCACTCAAGTGGAATTTTCTGTACGAGATTAAAGTAATTCATTCGTTACTAATCGGCAAAAATTCTAGATCCACATCAGAGGAAAATTTAAATCTCTTGTGTAATCTTGAGGTACATAATTGATTTATGATAAAGCACACTCCACATATGTAGCTTCGTTACCAGATGCTTTAATTACGACATGTTACTCCGTTGGGAAACATTAATGTATGTACACCACTTTTGGTGGTCAAATGTCTTAAATTGATCGTGTGTTATCTTGAAATTTGGTAAATCTACCTATTTATTGCCACATTAAAGTCGCAGAACCACCTAATGTGTGCCACATGAATTCACTTAAAATTACAATACAGATACTTTTCTGTGTTTGTGTGCGTGTGTAGATATGTATATCCATTCCAAGTATACATCTCTTTACGTTACTGACAATATATTTATGTGGTAAGGGGAAAGGATTGAAATTGTGGCCTTTTGTGGGCGCGTGCTATATTTAGGTCGATTTATAGGTATACGCAGGATAGATTAAAATGTTTATAATTAAAAAAAAAAAAACAAAAACACACACACATGAAATTTATACACCACGCTGGTTGGTTGGTGCTTATATTAATTGAATTCATTTGAGCTGTGATAAGCTTATAGCTCACATATTCTATACACAGTTTGATTACATTTGACCATACTTTCTTTGCGATATGGTTGAACGGATTTTTATAAATTTAGGTCTATATTAATGAAAGAATTAAAATTCAATAAATTTTTGTATATTTGATGTATTTAATTATTTATTTGTTAATTAATTTAAGTAAATGAATTTATTTATACACATGTCATGAAGGTGGGGCTTTTATTTCATCCGCAACTTAAGTTGGCTTTTGAAATGTTGGCTAATGTGTTCCGTAAAAATATGATAAATTTAAAATGAAGTTTTGTTAGTATAGGTCCGTTTTGTCCATCTTAAAAAAAAAAAAAATCCGAATTGGTTTAATAGAAATCTTTTGATATTGAAATAAAATAAGTAAAAAACAAGTTTTCAAACAAAACTGATTAAAAAGTAGAAAATAAACTTTTCTTCACACACAGAGGTGGACTTAGATTTTATTCGCTGACAATCACCGATATATTTCAGTATGATCAATCAGAGGTAATAAGTGATTTGATTCATGAAGAGAAAGAATATTCAAGAGAAATGTCCCAATCAAAAAATCTGAGTCCACCTCTGTGTATGAAGAAAAATTTATTTTCTACTTTTTCATGCCACTTGCTTCAGTTTTGTTTGAAAACTTGTTTTTTACTTATTGTATTTTCTGCCTTTTTCACGTTAACTAAATTATTCTAATATCAATTTAATCGAACTTAATTATATTTTTACTTAATGCTAATTTAATTTTAGTTTCTTACTTTCTTTTTAATTTTCCGTTTCCCTTAATTTTTCTTATATTTATCCTTATATTTCTTTTCTTCTTCTTTATTTTGAGTCAATTTTTGAATATTCACAGTGAAATTTTTTTGCGTCCATACGACTCGAGAGTTTCCAATCGACTGACCGTACTTCGAACTGTTTCGATAAGTCGGACTACGGTTTACTGAGGTTTCGAAAAATTTGAAATTTTGAAGGCAGTTATGATGAGATGATTGGAAGTCAGCACCGTGGTTGCCTCGAAGTTTTTGTTCAGCGTATCATTATCGACATTTTAAGTTATGTTTGGTGCCGATCCGAAAACAATAATTTATTCGAGTATCAATTTGTTGAAGTAGGTACTGCAACGGTTTTCTGAAATTCAAATTATGTTTTAAACAGTGCTTTTTAGCTGTTTCCAACTTGATCCCATATAACATGAATGTTCTAGATTTTCCATGTTTTCCACAGACTTTTCCTATTACTATGATTTTTTTTAAAAAAAATTTAAGTGAGTTTTCCTCGATTTTTCACGCAAGTTTTCATGACTGTTGAAGAGAAAGTATTGATGCCAGTAGGACGAAAAAAAAAGCGATTCCGCATAGCTTATAAAACTTTTTTGTCGGAAAATTTTCCGGAAAAGTCGAAAAATTCCAGAAATTTTCGGAAAATTTTCCAGAAAAATTGGAAAATTCTGCATTTTTTTCTGAAACAGATTTATCACTAATCATATCGATGAAAATTTTTCCGATGATTTTCCCGCTCTTTCGAGTTTTCCACAAAAGCAACTTTATGCAACTCATTTCGCTCTACAACTTTGTCTTAGGTTGCAAAACTCTCAAACGCTTCCTTGGTCAGAAAAACTCCGGAAAAGCGTTTTACATGAATTTTCGTCGATTTTTTCTGCAAGTTTTCACCATTGTCGGAGAGAAATTATTGATGCCAGTTGATAGGGAACTTGATCCTGCATAATTTAGAAAACTTTTTTACTGGAAAATTTTCCGGAAAAGTCGGAAAATTCCGGAAATTTTTTTCGGAAAAATCGGAAAACTGCATTTTTCCTGAAACGGATTTATTACAAATCAAATTTGTACCAAACTTTCAAATAATTTTTCCCGATTTTCAGGGTCTTCCATTGAAATTTGCGGTTCAAATTTTGATAGATTCAATTGTCACGCGACATGAACCTGTGTGCCAAATTTTAGGTCGCTGTGATGACGAGAGTGTTGAAAATAGTAAAAAAGAAATATATAAATAGACAGACAGATTCGTGTACTAGTTAAAGGGAATGGCTGGCCTCAAAAAAGAGAATAAGTTAAGACTAAAGCAAAAACTTGAAAATTTTTAATAAAGAGGAATGCCCAGTTTTCATACAACTTTAGGTCCGAAACTTCCAGACATACATACATGAGAGATGTTTTAAACGATGCTTAATGATACTCTGAACATATTTTATTAACAATGTCTTTTTCAACCTAGTGCGAGAAAGCTTTGGCGATCGAATGTAGCTTGAGCGTCTTTCTTGGGCGAAAAAGTGAACTTTTCTATTTCTCGTGATTGTGCGGAATTGGTGCGTCTATGACGACTTCCTCTCAGAAAAATGTTCATAACAGAGCACTAATGGCCATAGAAGAAAAAACTGTAAAAAATATGCGAAATGTAGTAAGTGGGGTATATGTGACCCTAGCTGATGGAAATGGGTTTACTGGCGGATAAAACGTCCCGAGCAAATATATATACCACCCGATAGAATTCGGCGAGATCTGTAATTCGATATGCACTATCCAGTATTGGAACTAACCCCCCCCCCCCCCCCGCCGGGGGTTCCTACCCCATACCCTAAAAGAATGCAGACAACAATTTTCTTCTACTTCTATTGTAGCTGGTAATGAGCTAAGGTGAAGAGTGAAACCCGTTTTCCGATCGGACATAGCTCAACTGAGCTAGAGTCAAATTAAAGTGCGAAAGATCTAGTACCTCATTTCGATTAAAAAAGAGGGAAATCTTAAACTGTGAGTATCGGGATGGCTTTAAATAGCTATTTAGACCTCTGAGTATAGGAGTGTGGGTACTCAAACTTCTTCTTAGGACCTAAGAAATTCGGTTCTGTACTAGATTTTCCAAAATGTACTAGATAAAAATTTGACCCAACTTTTCCTCCGCTAGATAGAAATAAACATTGTTAATAAAGAATGTTTACAGTATCATAATGCACCGTTTAAAATATCTCTCATGTTTGGAGGTATCGAGCCTAAAATGAGCACTCCCCTATACAATTTACAATGTACAAGTCATGTCGAGAGGAACACAAAACACGTATGGAAGTATGGAGGTATTTTATGAGGGTCTTTGTTTTTTTTTCACATGATACCCCCAAGTCTATAGTATAGGACGATTAAGTAAAAAAAAAGAGGAAACAAATTCATAATTGTTATAAATTAAAAAAAAAAAAAATTCAACCAAACTGCGTAATAGCCGCTGCATTTTCTTGTTACATTTGCAAATCTCAAAATATTACTTTTGATTGGCGTATAGAGTGTGTGGTAACAAGGTAGTTACAGAATATTACGAGAACAAGGTACTCAAAATCGAAAATTCTTCTAATTCTGAAAGCAAGCAGTTTTAACCCCCTCTCCTTTGTCTGCTAAAGTAATCTATAAAACAAATCGATAGTTATAGCCATGGAAACTATGAAAAACATAATAAAATTACCATAAATTTTCGTAACTAATGAAAGAAATGAAACAAAGGATTTGTTAGGTCTACAAGGACCTAATCATGAAAAGGAAGGGAGTGCCGTATCAGAAATAATAATAGATATGGTTTAAATAAAATAGTTTTTTATTCGTTCAATTTAATAATTTTCTTGAACTACTAATAATCAAAGATGCAATGCAAAATAAAATGTAAAATTAATCCAAATAAAACTGTATGGCAGGGGGCGGGGGAATATCAGCCATTTAGGAGTTATAGGATGATTAAGAAAAAAAGCTAATTTTTTCACAAATCTCCTTGTATCTTAAAAACTACATGGCGTACGGTCACAGTTAAGAGTTTATTGTATGCAGAACTTCATGGCCCTTTATATAAATACGTAATTAATATAATTTTTTTTTTTTTACAAAAACTGTACATTGTAGACTCTCTGTAGAATAAGCTCTTAACTACGACCGTACGCCTTGTAGTTTTTAAGATTAAATGATCTCTGGCGGTGTCTACCTCTTCTTGCTTGTCATCATGACTATGATGACAAACGTCAATTGTCGCATCTGTTGCAGACTTCGAGCGGGAAACTAATGGAGTAGGCATTGTGTATAAAATATGTGAACATGAGTGTAACCAAAATGCGGCTTTATGTGTGCGTCAGATTCGGCCATATTGGACCCTGACTGTCAGATTACAAAGCGGAAGCTTAGTACTCTGGTTCTTCTGTTTTTCTGGTTTGGAACCTGACGCATAGACTTAGTAAGATACAAGAAAAATGAAAATTCTCCAATTAACTTGGATTTTTATGTTTTTCAGATTACTAATTGATATAAATATTTATTTTTTTCCATCACTTTCCGCACAAACAATGAATTTGTTCAAAGAGAATATGTGTGTTATGTAGATATATTTGTAACTACGCGAATATCTAATAGAGATCTCGCCTTGTATCACACTTTCATTTAAATAATATTTAAAATTTCCCGCCATTAATTAGCAATGGCGACTCCATATGTCGAACCATCTTCTCGACTTCACTGGGGTACCCACACAACTTAAAAGTGGTTACGCTCTATCATGGTTCATATCAACCCTATTTAGTTTCCTGTTCGAATTGAGATATCTACGTATGTTCTGAGAATTTTGTTGCTTGTAAGTTTTACCCTTGTGTATAGAACTATATAGTGATTATGAAACACAATTTGACTTAGTACTTTGTTGGAGCCAGCAATGCCTCCCTCCAATATAAAATCAACGATATCTGAACCTGATGTAGGGAAAGCCGCAATTTTTTTTAGCAATTTACTGGAAATTTTTTCCTTAGATTTTAAATAGGTTAAGTTTTATAATATTGAATTTCATGCTCTTGGTTTTACCTTTTCTTGTACATTTATGACTGTAAGTACTTTCCCTAATTGGCCGTCCTACTTGCAATAAGATAATTAGATATCGATTAGTATAGATTAGTTTATTTTTCTTTAATTATTTTTTAATTAAAGTTAGCAGGGTGATGCGTTGAGTCCATAAGGCGTTTACTTCCCTGAATAATTTGCGTATTTAAATTTTAATTTTAATTTATTTAAATTCCTCGTGGTCTGTAAGTAAGCCTGCTGCTCTTTGCGCTGGTTGCCTTTGCTTTGGTCCTTTATTAACCCGTTGATTTCGTTAATTAATTCGCCAGAACTGAGGTCTCCTTGAATATACAAGCTGGGCAAGTACCAAAGAAAAAGTACTTAAGTATAAGTACAAGTACCGGAGGCCTGAGTACTTCACCGTAAGTACAAGTACCGCATGTAAGAAAAGTACTTGTAACTAAGTACTAAGTCTATGAAAAGTACTGAGTACTTTTTGAAGTACTTTTTAAAGTACTTTTTTAGAATCTTTCTATGTTGGCAGCAATATAATTAAGTTTATCGAGTTCAGTTAATAGATATTAATAAATAAATACCTTTTGAAAACTATAATATGTATGTATAGTAACCCGTGGCTACTATTTATAGTTTTTTATAGTTTTCGACGCTGCATGTAGAGTAAAACTTTCACCTCGCATTGCTACACTCATAAAAGCTATTAGAGGTCCGCCCAAGTACACCCATTATCACCTCCAATAATGCACAACTATTCTAAGGAAAAAATTTCCAGTGAATTTCTAAGAAAGAATTGAGGTTTTCCCTACATCAGGTCGAGGCATTGTTGAATTTATATTGGAGCGAGGCACTACTTGCTTACCCTTGGTTATTTTCACTGTCGTATATAATATGGACTGCTTAGTTTTCTATTTTACGTGGGCACAATTGCATGTGTCAAAAAGAGCTCTCACGCGGTGCCAACATTGAAAAAATCATTGGCGGGAAATTGAAAAAATGAGCACGCAGCTCGGAAAGTGATTTTAATAAAACATTTAGAATTTCTTCTCCACATCTAATGAATGTATTGTCTTTCGGAAAACAGTTTTTATCAGTAATAAACCTAAATGATTAATTTAAAATCATGTATTTCGACGAATCCACTAATTCATTTGTTGTTTTCAGTTCTCTTTCAGTTGGTGCTTAGACCGAAAGAGTCAGTAATATAGAAGTGAGGCCACTTTCTGCAGTGTATTTCTATAAGCGTAGTCAGTCCATATTATACTATACATGTCAGTGGTTATGTCATAAAGTCGAGGTATCGTCGATTTTATATTCGAGCGAGATGTTACTGGCCTTTGTTCTCCTTGCCCAGTCTTGTTTGTATGTTATTAGTTTGTCTAAGGTTCAGCCTTGACGCGTGAGTGCGGCCATTCTTTGACAGTTCTTTGCGTGCTTTAAAACTCAACAAAAAAGGAGTTGCACTAGAGATTGTGTTTTCTTTTCTACGAAGAGTTAGATATTTGTAGGTACTTAATAGACTCAGAAATATGTAAGTAAAAATCTTGGTACTTAAGTACAAAACTAAGTCTTAAGTACAAGTAAATAGAAGTAAGTACTTATGTTCAAGTAATAGTAGGGGCATTTCAAAAGTATTGAGTAATAAGTCTTAAGTAACGAAAATGTACTTTAAGTAGTACTTAAGTCATATTTTACTTAAGTATTGCCCAGCTCTGTGAATATATTTAGTTGATGCTTTTGAACAAAACAAAAAAAAAATACTTGTTCTTTCTAAATTTATTTCTAATCTGCCTCTTATCAGCAATCGCGTAGCTCAGCATTTTTATACTATTGTAATGTTAGTTAAATTTATTTATTATCTAATTAGTAAAATTATCAAGAGCATGAATTTTTAGTACTTAGTAATTTCATATATTTCAAATCTTATTAAATCTTATAGATAATTTATATATGCATATGCGTAGGTAAATATTTAGTGGAAAATAAGTGTAAATAGTGTGGGTCCAATATCCACCCAGCGGGAAATGGAAGCATATCATCAGGCATGATAGAAGCCTTCTCTTTAACATTTCATATCCTAAGAGGGAAGCAGTCAACTTCGACAAAGCTTTCAAATGCTTCCTCGTAGCTTCTTTAGGATCAATGAAGAATGCAAGGCAGGGAATGAGCACAGAATGTTTTGAAAGAGCTTTTCTTGTGGACATTGAAGGTTACCCGTTTGCAGTGGCGTCACTAGGGTGGTGCGGGGGGTGCGGACCGCACCGGGTGACACCATCACAAGGGGTGACACCAAAATTAGGGCGGTTCGTAAAATTTTTTTCTCATTGTTTCTCGCCAAGCAAAATCTTGCATTCAGGGGCCATAATGAAGATGAATCTTCATTGAATAAAGGAAATTTTCTTGAAATGGTTGAGATGCTTTCTAAATATGACCCAGTGCTGAAAGAGCACCTAATAAAATTAAAGGGAACACATGTAAAATGAAAGCATCAGTATCTTATCTTGCATCAAAAACTCAGAATGAATTAATACATGTCCTAGCAAATCATGTGAAGGAGAAGCTTTTCATGGATATAAAATCTGCCAGGTATTTCGGGGTCATGTTCGATAGCACATTTGACATATAACACACTGACCAAATGTCCGAACTTATCAGATATATGAAAATTCACAAAGTTGAAGTAAGAGAAGTGTTTCTGGAATTTTTCCCTTTAAAAGGGAAAAAAGCTGTGGACCTCAGTTCTGATATCGTCAGAAATCTGGAAAATAATGGACTCGACAATATAGAGTTCCGCGCTCAAGGTTACGATAATGCTGCGATTATGGCTGGAATCCATGGGGGTATACAAGTCATTTTGAAAACAAAGAACAGGAAAGCTATTTTTAATGGATATGTGGACCATTCGCTTAACTTGTGCGGCCAACACTCTTTTGCTGAGAATGCTACATGCGTCACATTTTTGGAACTCTTGAGACAATGTTTTTCTTCTTTGCCGCTTCCGCTCACTGATGGGATGTCTTAATGAACCACACTGGAGTCTCAGTAAAAAGTTTATCAACCACACGCTGGAGTTCTCATCATGCTGCAGTAAAGGTAGTGAAAGAAAAATTCGATGAATATGTGGTGGCAAATGATGCATCACATAGAGATGAAAACTTTGACACAAGAGTTACAGCCCGGGGTCTCTTACCTGCTGTCTGCAATTTCACGTTTCTGTGCTACCTCTTCTGTTGGTGTGATGTATTTGAAAAAGTTAATCTTACACAGCTGTACCATCAGACTAAGGGCTTAACTCTTGACAAGGTGGTGACAAAGCTAGAGGCACTAAGACTTTTTATGTACGACCAGCGCAATCATCTTGTGGAGCAGGCAATTGAACAGGCGCTTTTAAAATCAGACCAATATGGAATTTCAGTAGAGAGCAGACCCAGGTTCAAGAAGAGAATGACAGGTGAGAAGACGAGAGATGCTGGACTAACTCTGTAAGAAGAAAACAAGAGAGCGATGCTTGAGTGTATTGATCGTGTCCATTCTGAAGTCCAGATCAGATCAAGAACCATCAAGGAAGTAGCAGCCGTGTTTGAGGCTGTTCAAGCCAACAGTTTGATATCTGCCACTGAAGAAAAGTTACTGGTGTCCATTCCAAAATTGGCCACTTTCTATGATGAGTTATCAAAGGAAGAGCTTTTATTAAAAATACTAAGGCTGAGAAGGTACCTGAAGGCAGCAAAGACTGATCTCGAAGAAGTCGAAGACTGGTCAGTATTTGACGTTTTGAAATTAATAGCTGATTGGGATTTCCTAGAATCTCTCCCATATCTCTCAGTAAGCCTACAATTATTTCTTACGATCTGTGTGTCTGTGGCTTCATGTGAGAGGAGTTTTTCAAAGCTAAAGTTTATAAAGAACTATTTGCGATCTACCATGGAACAGTCAAGGCTTTCTGATCTAGCAATATTATCAATTGAAAGTGATTTGCCGAAAGGAATTGATTTCGATGAAGTAATTAAAAAGTTTGCAGCTCTAAAGGCCAGAAAAGGAAAGTTTTGATTTAGTCGAGATTTAATATCACATAAAATTTAATGTTAAAATAACAATTAAAAAAGTAACATATTTTCTATGTAGTTCTTAGTTCTTAACTTCTTACAATCTTTTACCAACCGACCTTGAATTAATTTTTTCTTCTATTGCCTTTGTAAATATAGGATCTATGTTTATAAACGTTACTAAAGATTCTGTATGTTTCCGTTATTTCGCACTGGCAGACTCGGAGGAGGTCTATAGGGTGTCGTGAGGGTGGAGATGTCATGAGTCACCGCACTGGGTGGCACCAACCCTAGTGACGCCACTGCCCGTTTGCGAGATGGAATTCTTCTATACTGGGTGTTCCATTTTAAAATGCACAGTTAAATATCTCGGAAACTGACATATGAAATTATATTTATAACAAATTATTATTAATTTACCTTTAATTTATATTTACCTTCAATATCACTTATATATAAAAAAAAATATCAATTTCACTTAACGACTTTCGTGAATACTGAGTAAAACTGAACTGCGCCTGCCTCGGCCCTTCACATTTCAAATATAATTTCACAATTTTTTGGAAAACCAACTGATTCTGCATCGCAAATGTATCATTTACCTCTAGTTTCCTCGCGATTAATGTCACTAGGAATATTGTTGCTTGGAATTGTGTCGATACTATTGCTTCCACAAAGCTTCCCCTGGAAGGCCTGACCACATTTCCCCGCTGGGCGGCGTTACAGAAGAAATGAATGCTATTTACTCATCTAGGAGCACAGACAAGAAATATACAGATCTCGACGGTAGTACTAAGAAAGTGATGTATGGAAGAGCTCATAGCAAACCTCAATAACTCACTGATCTCGGCTAAATATATCATGGGCACGAACCAAAAATGTTTTTCTATATTGGCGAAAATTAATTTCTTTCTTAGAATATAAATCGACCATATTTATTCAGAATTCGTTTGCATTATTGGTGGCTGCTGAAAACGACTCGAATAAGTTGTGAGTTGTGTCTGGGCAGTCTCGGCTTCGTGGAAGTTGGATTGATTTGGTTGCTTGGGCTTGTTAGCTAAAAAATTTTATGAGCCTTTAAGAAATGTTTTCAATGGAGGAAACAATTGATTTATTTCTTAGAATTCAAATCGACCATATTTCTTCAGAGTTGTTCGTGTGGTTTATCGGTGGCTAGACGATCCGAACAGATTCTCTCTACCGTCTTGTTGTTGAGCAGGGTATGAGGGGTTGGGAGGGGTAAAAACATTAATGTTTTCAATATATAATTTTGTATACTTATCCAACTCTTAAAAAAAGTTAATCTTTCATTAATGTTTACCTCCACCCACCTACCCCTCACAATCAGCTCATCCCTTAAGATGTTAGACAGAATTTGGTCGGACCGTCTCTAGCCACCAATAAACCACACGAATTCTGAAGAAATATGGTCGACTTAAATTCCAAGAAAGAAATGAATTTTCGCCAATATAGAAAAACATTTTTGGTTCGTGCCCATGATATATTTAGCCGAGATCAGTGAGTTATTGAGGTTTGCTATGAGCTCTTCCATACATCACTTTCTTAGTACTACCATCGATATCTGGGTATTTCTTGTCTGTGCTACGAGTCTATGCTCATTTTGTTAGTGGCCCAAGCAACCGTTGTCGGCCTCCATAATAACAATTCTAAGGAAAAATCTTCCATTTCTAAGAAAAAAAAAAAAAAAATTGCGGCCTTCCGTACATCAGATCCAGCCATCGTTAATTTTATATTCTATGGAGGCGTTGTCTACTTCCCAGCCTTTGTATGTTTTTAGTTTGGCTATGCTCTTACAGCTTATCCCTTGAGCCCCTTGTCAATACTTAAGTTACACAGCTTTACTTTTAGCGAACTGTGAGCAAAACTGTTCAAATTGGAACAAGTGGGTCCATCTAACATTATAACAAGGAAGCATTTTCGCAATCGCTACAGAAGGGTTTTACTCTGTTTTGTCATTTTCAGATCAAAACAGGATTAAAGCAGCTGGGAATTATTAAAAGAAATTTCACAAAAGTAGGTATATCACTAGGAAAACGGTAATTAGTACCATAGCATTTCTTTGTTATTTCAATTAAGCCAATTTGCCACCCAACTATAAAACAATTTATATATTTCATTGGCATTCAGTATCTGGAGTCAAAGCTTAACGGTTGGTCCAGTGATGGTTATCCACTATTTTTATCTGCAAAGAAATACAAGAATTCATGTAAAAATCATTCTATGACGCACTCAATTTAAAATGCAATCATAACTGTCGCTTTGAATTTCTTCGGGACATCAATCAATTGTTTCATGTAGGTACGTATTTTAATGTAACGCATTTATCCAAGGTAATATAAATTAAATATTCGCAAATTTTTATTAAATAGTCCTTGAATGGTAAGAGGTAGAAAAATGTAAGCGAGATAAAGAAAATTGAAAAAAAGAAAAACAAAAAAATTTAATTTTAGATTCCACGCTAAATTAGTACTGCCAGAATAGCGTAAATTATTGGAAGCAATTGTAGTCATAAGAATCAATGTAATTTACCGGTAAATGAAAATAAACACAAAATGAAATAATTATCGAGATAAAATATACATATAAACCGCTAATACACGGGTAAAAAATTGAGAAAAGTGATAAAATCGTATTAGAATAGAATAGAATATATTTCTTGAGTGTAGTACAAAGATAACAAGATCTTAACGTACAATTTGAAATGGAGTTGTACATAATTAGTAAATAATCGTGCAACATTTAATTTGGGGAAATACATTAATTTACTAAAAACTAACTTAACTAACGAATAATTTTAGGTTTAAGAACAGACTCTATTTTTATTAGTATTATTATGGATAAGAAACGTTTTATCAAATAACTTTAACAATATGTATCCAAGTTGTGCCCCAAATGTTTAGGATAAGTTTAGTGGCAATAATGATTAGTAAAAGATTCCGCTGGATCCTGTTCTCTGTATATTAGCTGGCAAACGATTCCACAAACGAATGCCCTGGACGAAGTAACAGCGCTCCTTATAGCATGATTTGCAACGGTGGATCGAAATGTTCATGTGCCGGGATGACTGTGGGAAACTCAATCTCTCAAATAGGTATGAAGTCTTCTCGCTGTAGAAAGAAATTTTAGTCTGTAATTTATTAGATAAGTTTCTATCGGACAACCAAGCAAGGACATTACATAAGGAGAGATGTGACTATATCGCGGCAATTTGAAGACAAATTGGATTACATCATTGAATGCAACCAAGAGTTTCCTACGACAGACTGAATCGAGAACTGGAAATATCGTACAGCCATATGTGAAATAGGGTAGTAAAAGGGATTTAGTTAGTCTTACTCGTTAATGATGCATTAGGAAATCTGAATTCAACCAAAGCTGCCGCAGGCATCCATATATTTTCCTCAGTGTAACACTGACATGATCACAACATGAAAATTTAGAGTTGAGGTGAAACTAGTCTATTGAAGTTCAAATAAATCGGTGGTAAAGAATTCTCATCAATATCACGTCTATATATCGCCATACAGTTCGATTTATTACGGTTAAGAGATAAGTTATTTTGCTCAGACCAGTCAATTACACGTTTGAGATCGTCATTTATCTGACTTATGCAATCTTCCACTAAGCCAATTGGTCTACTAAGGTATATTTCTTATTATACAGGGTGTCCCGTCGAGATGGTAAAAAATTTTAAGGATCGAAAGTACAGCCTATTTGCGATGGAAAATGTTATATAACATTTTTTCGAGTTCGCACTATTTTCGAAGTTATAAGCGATTTTCGATTTTTTCGAAATTTTGAACCTTAAGTCAAATTTTTGAACATAACTCAGTTCAGGTTGCTCACAGGACGACCCTTGTTCCTGTGTTTTACTCGTTACATTACATGCTCTCATTCGATGTAACTCGGTTTTGAAAATGTTCACACATAATGGAAAAATTGGCGATTTGTTGCCAAAACATTTTTTCGTCAGAAAATCATTTGTCTTCAAAGCCATAAATCTCGAAAAGTAACCATGACAACAGATGATCCGGTTCTCATAGAAAACATTCCTCATTTATTATCTTTTATAAAAGTACAACACGATTAGTCCACCTTAAGTATTGCCAGAGTTACAGTAAAAACTTGCCTGCAACATACCTCTCATAACTTCAGCAAAATTAAATTAAAGTTGGAAAATGTGAAATTTTTTTTCCAGATTATTAAAATAGAGACTGCATCTCCATGGAGGACCCATATGTCTAGACTCTGTGGAAGGAAAGTACTAATATTGAACGGTGAAAAAAAGTGTAATTTTTTCGAAAATCGTAGATTTAGTAGTGAAAATTTTCGGAAATTGATATTTTTGGTATGCAGAATGTTGCGGAGTATAAATGAGCACATCACTACACAGTTGCAAGTCTCCCAGCATAGAATCCAAAATGCAATACAGAATTTTGTGATTTTGAATTTTGGAATTTCAACCGTTTGTAACTTTTTTCGATGAAACTTTGGCTGATAACATGCAGTTTAAAAAAGTTGCAGATTAAAAGGATCTAGAGAATAGGGGGAAAGAAAATCGCCTATAATGTAATTAGATATAAAATTTCGAAAAAATAAAAAAAAAAAATTGTTGAAAAGTTTCAAATTTCGAATAGTTAATGAGAATTTCGAATTTCGAAAATCGAAAAATGCCAAAAGTTGTGTATTTGTAAATCCAGCATACACACCGAATTTCATTAAAATCCACTCGAAACTACCCGAGCTATACGAAAAATATGTTCTAAATTGGGCATTTGCGAACGCGATTTGCCAGTCTCAGAGGCCAAATCGAAAAAATTATTCAATTGAAAAAAATTTCTACAGCCTTAACCTACAGTGACGAGCAAAACTGATCACATGTTTCTATGTTTGAAATTCCTTTGGCTCTTACAAGATACCGCTTAATCGCATATGGGTGTAATAAAAAACATTTCACTCTTTACAAGTCATATAATAGCTTACATGAAATTTTTAATAAATATAATTAGTATTTTTAATAATGGATGGAAATTTGTTCAATGAAGCCATGTGTTCAGTTTTGCACGCCATATAAAAAACAGTTTCGATTCTGAAAATTCTTCAGTTGTTGCGAAAATAAGATGTTTCATTACCTTGTATTGATGAGTCATTTTTTGCGGAATGGATAGAGTTAGTGTTTATTTCACTTTTCTGTGGTGTATTTGGAGCAGTTAATAAAAATGCGCGCTATAAGCTCGGAGATAAAAAATCAAGCTATTGAATTGCTAGATAGCGGATTTTCAACACGCGAAATTGCCATAAAGTGTAAAATCAGTCAAGAGAGATCTAGTAGGGAAATGAGTCGACTGTTATTAATCGGCGACGTCAAAACACCAAAGGAAGCGGCTGTATCTCTTGCTTGCAATGCCAGCGAATGGACTGTACGACGGGCCCTTAAGAAAATTGAAATGGAAGCTGTGGAAAAGAGAAAAATGCCTGCTCTTTCGACTAAAAATATTTTAGCCCGAAAGGAGTTTGCTCGAAGACATTCAGACTGGACAGCAGATGATTGGAAATAGGTATTTTTACTAAATTTTGCCTGATGCTATTTAAATAACTTCACTGACTTTAGGTTATTTGGTCCGATGAAACAAAAATAAACAGATATGATTCGGATGGGCGTTCATGGTATTGGGGCAAAAATACACCTCATATCCAGCCTGGAGCTGTGAAGCAAACAATGAAACATGAGGGTGGATCCATTCTGCTTTGGGGATGCATTACTCGAAATGGCGTCGGTCCGATCTTTAGAATAGACGGTATAATGTGAAAGGAATATTATTTAAATATTTTAAAGTCCAATTTACCTCGAGTAATTGAAAATAGTGTACTTCCGGAGGAAAAATTAATCTTTCAACAGGACGGGGATCCGAAAAATACGGCAAAAATTGTAAGAGAATGGCTAGAAAAACAAAAATTCTCGTTATTAAAGTGGCCTGCCCAAAGCCCTGATTTAGGTCCCATTGAAAATTTATGGGCTTACTTAAAAAGAAAGTTGGCGAGGTATCCGGAGCCACCAAAGGGAGTGAATGAACTATGGAGCCGAACTCAAGAAGAATGGAAAAATATTCCGGCAAACATTATTGATAATCTTTATAATAGCATGCCTAATAGAATTGCTGCATTAAAAAAAAAAATAAAGGTTTATGGATTAAATATTAAAAATTATTCAGCCTGTTATTTTTCTAAGATGCGTGCAAAACTGAACACATGGCTTCATTGAACAAATTTCCTTCTATTATTAAAAATACTAATTATATTTATTAAAAATTTCATGTAAGCTATTATATGACTTGTAAAGAGTGAAATGTTTTTTATTACACCCATCTGCAATTAACCGGTATCTTGTAAGAGCCAAAGGAATTTCAAACATAGAAACATGTGATCAGTTTTGCTCGTCACTGTATATGAAAATATAAAAAAAACTTCAAAAAGTATGCACAAAAATTAACGAAATCGAGTCAACTTTGCTTCTCTAGATTTTCGAAAATGTTCGAATTTCGAAATTGAATTTATCTTTAGCAACTAACCAATTATGTTCCGAATCCAAAGGTATATTCACCTTAGCTGTAGGTCAAACAGCTTCGGAGGAGATAGAATTCCCGCAAAACGCGTTTCCGGATTTTTATGTAATTCGAATTAATTTTGCACAAGTTATGAGTGGTATGTTGCAGGCAAGTTTTTACTGTAACTCTGGCAATACTTAAGGTGGACTAATCGTGTTGGACTTTTATAAAAGATAATAAATGAGGAATGTTTTCTATGAGAACCGGATCATCTGTTGGCATGGTTACTTTTCGAGATTTATGACTTCGAAAACAAATGAATTTTCTGACGAAAAAAATAGTTTTGGCAACAAATCGCCAATTTTTCCATTACGTGTGAACGTTTTCAAAACCGAGTCACACCTAATGAGAGCCCATAATGTTACGAGTAAAACACAAGAAAAAGGGTCGTCCTGTGAGCAACCTAAACTGAGTTATGGTAAAAAATGTGACTTAAGGGGGTATTCTAGTCTAGAGTCCCGAATTTTAGGTGATTTTTGAAGTGCCGTAAAAAATGGCAATCAATATCTTTCTATCCATTTTTTTATGAGTTATTTATTAACATTACAAGAATACAGAAAAAAATTAAAAAATTAAAAAAGTTGAAAATTAAAAAAATTAGCAGCTGATGAAATGGGGGGCCTCAAAAAATTGGCGCGTGATCATGCCCACGATTCCAACCCGCCTAGCAATCCGAAAAAAAAAAAAATAAAAAAGATTATTAGTCTAGAGTAATGTCGCTATGTCCGGAACTAGGGAAAAGTTGAAAAATTTTTTTTTCACAAAATGGCCGCTGCCTGAAAAAAAAGCAATTTTTGTACCACTTTTTTTGACTTTTTCGAATTTTTTAAAAATAGTAAAAATTGATATTTGGGGATGCGGCTAGTTCCGGACATAGACAAGTCTATAAAGAAGACTTTCAAAAATATTTCAAGTAAATCGGTCCAGTAGAACTTGAGAAATCGTGGGCATCGTCTTGAAAAAGGCAGTTTCGAGAAAAACGCGTTTAAGGGGTAACGCCACTGTAAGTTTTTTGAAAAATCGTTTTTTTTTTATTGGCTTAAAAAATAGTTTAAACCTTCTAGAATAAGAAAAAAAAAGGGTCCCGTGCGAGAAATTTTTTTTTTAATTTGAAAATGGAGGTCGCCATTAAGCGTGTTAAACGTGCTCCGAAACATGTCCCGGGAAGATGGCTATGGAGCCGCCATTTTGTTTTTTTTTTTTCGCTGTCAAAAATTTATCAATAAAGTTCAATGTATGCCCGATAATACCCTTAAAAGGTTTTTTTCAAACACCTTTAATTTCGCGAGAAAAAAATTCGTGAAAAAACATTTTTTTTTAGCCGTTACAGTAGCGTTACCCTTTAAAGTCCAAGTCGTTTAGAAGTTAGAATTCAATTGTTATTCTTGAATAGTTAAACTTTGAAAATATGAAAACAAAAAAAATATATTTTTTCGAATTTCTAGACTAGAATAACCCCTTAAGGTTCAAAATTTCGAAAAAATCGAAAATCGCCTATAACTTCGAAAATAGTGCGAACTCGAAAAAATGTTATATAACATTTTCGATCGCAAATAGGCTGTACTTTCGACTCTTAAAATTTTTTAACATCTCGACGGGACACCCTGTATTTAAAAGACGTTTTATTACTGATTATTTTTAATATTTGTTGTTTCTTTTTATTAAACGCAAAATATTTGTAATAAAATAAAAGTCTGAAATTCGCATAAAACTGTTTTCTTTTTGTTTGGCCGCAATTAGGTAATATTATGACCGGTGTTAGGACTTTGGTGGCCGACTATAGGGTAAAAGTGTACTTTTTGAAACTTACGTTCTTTTATTATTATTTATTATGGGTGCATATTCGTAGTATTATTATGCTAAATATACGTTAAATTCCTCATTTCTCAGTACAAAATGTTTTCATAACAACTCAGGTTTGGGACAGTCATCTTACGGCTACCTAAAAGTTCTAGCTTTGCATTTTTTACCGACTGTTGTGGTACTTTCACCCTATTTCTGCGATGGACAATTTTAGTTCTCTGCAACAGATAATGTTATTTTTTTTTTTTTTTTAAATAGGACAAAATAAATTATTTTTTAGTTTTTAAGACATTCTGCTAGACATTGCCGGCGGCGCGTATATTATATGTGATGTTAAAACAGCAATAACTTTAATATAAAAAAAAAAAAAAAAAAAAAATCAATCAATTTCCCACCCCTTAAATTTTTTACCCATATTTCAGAAACACCCTGTACATATATATATATACAGATTTAGGCAATAAGGTTTTAATATCTGTAGTAAATTATAAAATCGTCATAAAGTTGCTCAATGTTGTACACGCATACTTACACAAACACTGTTATCTTTATTTACTTTAAAAATGAAGTAGCTTGAATTAGCTATACTTCTGGCTTTAAACGACCAGAAAATTACACGCATCAAAAAAATTTGCACACTCTCAAAAAAAAAAAAAAAAAAAAAAAAACAGGAAGGGATCCAGAGGGAAAAAGCATTTACTGCATTACAGCAACATAACAAGCGGCCAGCTCCTTGTAATATAAAATGTAAATGAAGTGTATCAAACTTTTTCAGCAAAATTAATTTTGGCTTAATTTGCGAGTGAAAATATTATTTTCGCAGACGAAATTAAATTTGAGAATTTCTTCTTCCTTAGACGAGGCAAGTTTAGTTCAGAGTACCTCGCATCAGCGTCAGTGAATATAGGTGGCGACCCGGCAGGCAACAGCTGAGGTAGGTACTCGATTTTCCAGTTTAGCGAAAGTTTTAATTAGATCACGCCTTCAGATTGAAATACAAAACGTTCTGGAAAATGACTTGTCATTGTAGTTTTGTATTCTTGTAATTTTCCGCCTTAAGCTTTTCTCATTATTTTGTAGTTAGACAAAAAGTATATACGAGTAGTATACTGTTACTTAATTAGTATAGTATAGAAACTTCATTTTCTCTCTTATACTATATATGATGTCGGTTATAGTGTGTGTGTGTGTGTGTGTCATCTGTCCATCAATTTTATACATTTAAGTTTCTTGACATTTTTCTCAAGGACTAACTTTCATATTGTTATCTCTTTTACTGCCAATTCTGTTGAAACTATCGATTATACAAAATTCTTCAGAAAAAAAAAACGAAGAAAAAAACAGTAAAGAAAGAAGACTACATAAGGATATCTTCCGCACCCTATTTCGAAGGGTTCTTACCTTCGTATATTCCAGACATTTTCAATAAGATTTTACTTTGTTCAATCGCGGGGGTAGAGGGAGAAAATCTGGCATGTATGCATCATTATTATCCATGTATTCGTTGAAAATATACACATTGGTATCATTACACTACACTATACTCCGCAGGGAATACGTCCAGTGTATAAATGTTATAAAAGGAAAAGTAGCACGGAAAAAGGAAAAGTCATTCAAGAAAAACCATTTTCTTCACTCACTTTACGAAAAACTTGTTGCCTGCCTGTGAGTTTCCTTTTCCCTATATTCTTATTGCCTGACTGCCTGTAGGGCGAAAAACTCTTGTACTTGCGCTGTAAGGACATCATCATAAGTTTACATAGTAGGTTATATCTAGAGCAGGATGATACGCTAATGGGTGTGAAAAAGGTAACCCACATTCACGCGAATCCAACCTGCCTATTGTTTGATACTTTATAGTCCGCCAAACACTGAAATGCGAGGATATAATATAAGATAAGACGAAACGAGAGTATATTTCTGCTGCAGCTTTATCAATGATTCTTTAACTCTGTCAGTGAAATTTATTCGACTTGCTTGAGGGTAATTTTGAACTTCAGAAATGTTTCAGAATCACTCCTTGTTTCTTTTCGGATGAAACGTATTTGTTTGTATACTGGATGATATTGTTGTGTCCAAATGAAGTATGTATGTATGTTTGTATGTATAAATGTACATGGACTATCTCGTCTTCAGTCAAAGGTTACATGGAAAGATGAACAAAAAAAAAAAAAAAAACATTTGGGAATTTTCAGAATATTTTTTCTTTTAAGGTTTAGGTAATTTAAGTTAATCGAATTTTTACGTGTAGGAAAAACAATGACTTCCAACACTTGAAATTTATATATTTTTTTTATGTCTGATACAATAAATTTTCTCAATGAATTTAAATTTCCTGATTAAAGTTTTATGAAAAATAATTACATATTTATTTTCGATATTAACTTCAGTTTGGATTATGCGGACATTAACTATCAAGGTAGATTCGGATTATCGAGGGATTCTTGAAAACATAAATAAACGATAAAAATGTATGAACTCTGGTACCCGTTCCAATAGAAATAATTGATTAATCATTGGAATGGTATTAAAATTTAGAACAAGAATTCCAATGGCGCTTGTTTTGATTCCTTGTCCAATTGGAGTAATACAGTGGTGTGCAAATTAATTAGGACAAGGAAATTTTTGTTGAAATATAGAGTTTATTAAAAATATATGAAAATGTTATTAAATTAATATTTTGTATAACCCCCTTTATTACTGATAATATTCTTAATGTGTTTTGGCATCGTTCAAACTAAGCTTTCACATATATTTCAATTCAATTTTTTTTTTCAATTTCAATTTATTTGATTATGGCATTATACAATGAAGATGCGGGATCTTATAATTAGTACAAGTTCAAAAGTATATACAAAATCAAAAGAAAAACAAAACTTAACGTATCGAAACTCCAAAATATTGAAATAATGAATACATGTGCAAAAAAAAAAAAAAAAAAATAATTGAGTATGTAAACCTATAACTAAACTTAAAACTGAAATAATAATTGCAATCATAAAGATGTAATCAATTGAGCTAGATGTAAATACACAATATACTAAGTTAGAAATTAAATAAAGTAGAGTTAGATTTCATAAATTCAAACAGTAGGTTTTTGAAGCAGTTGAATGTGAGGATCCCTAAAGAGTTTCTCAAAGAAATTGGTAAAATGTTCCAAATTTTGACAGCGTGGACGAAGAACTAGCTCTTTGATTTAACACAATTGGACTGAGGAATAATCAGTTTTACAGTCCTGGTAGATCTTGCAAATTGTAAGCAGTCGTATAAATAATTAAGAGATTGAAACTTAATGACCTTAGCCAAGAAGAAGGTACACCGAAACTTAAGGTAAAGTGAAAAACTGCATCCGAAAATAGACGAGACGTATCGAGAAACATGAACGTACCGCCGAAGATTGTAAACATATCGCACTATTGAATTAAAAGCGATATTAAGTTTATAGGAGGACTCCGAGTCAAATTGACAGAAGACCTCGAACCCATAGGTTACTATAGGAGCAATTAAAGAGCGAGCCAGTAATAAGCGCATTGAGAGTGGAGTATATGAGGCAGATGACCACAGTGTGCAGATACCACCATATACTTTTTGAATTGCAATATCTATATGGTTATTTCACGTAAGGGTTCTATCAAATATTACCCCCAAGTTTCGAGCGGATTGAGCAAAAGTGATAGTGGAACCGTTGAGTCCAACCACGGGAAAGCTGTTTAGATCAAGCAATGTCTTATAAATAACTAAGCATTTAGATTTTGTTCAAAGTTGACCACCTATTTATTGATTCCAAATCCTGATTAATACAAAACACCCCATCCTCAGTCAAACCAATAGGACGACAGTTGTATAATTGTACATTATCGGCATAGAGATGTAAACGAGAATGTTGAGGGCAGCCAAATATATCATTAATGAACATAATGAACAGGATGGGTCCCAATATGGAGCCTTGTGGAACACCCGAATTCACTGCTTTGAATGAGGAGAGCTTTTCAGTGGAAAAGACTGCCTGAAAGCGTCCACATAAATAGTCGGAAATCAATCGTGCTAAAATTAAAGCTGTTTATCAGTTTTAAGCAAAGTGTTTCATGATCGACTGAATCGAATGCTTTGGAAAAATCAAGAAAAACGACCGCCGAAAACATATCATTATCCAAACTTTCTCTAATATCATTTGTAATTTTCAGCAGTTCGGTAATACAATCATGCTTTGCTCTAAAACAAGAGCGGCAGCTATGTAAAAGAGAGTTACTTAACGAAAATTAGTGATTTGTGTACACATGATTTTCTCAATGATTTTAGATAAAAAGGGAAGAATAGAAATTGGACGGAATTCAGACGAACTTTTAGGGATAGGAATTACTTTAGATAATTTGAAATGGTTAGGGAAACGTGACATCATGAAGCAAATGTTGACAATATGAGCTAAAGGAGAAAGAAGGTTAGGCAATAATAGACGAACAAATCTGGGAGTAATCAAGTCCAAACCAATGGAGCCCGACTTTAAATTTTTAAAAGCTTCTAATATGTCTATTTCAGAAACTCTTTGGAATGAAAAGTTCGCATGCGATTAAGATGATAACAATGAAGAAAATGTTAAGTTGTATCCTGTGGAGACAGGAGGTTGATCCGACAAAAAGATGTTATTTAGGGTATCAGGATCAACTTCACAGCTTCTACTTTTAGTTGATTTTACACCCAAAAATTTAATATTTTTCTAAAGCTGTTTATTGTGAAGGTCGGTGCGTGGTATCGATGAGTAATACCTCTTTTTTTGAGTTGTAAATGGCATTTGTTACACGGTTGCGGAGAATTCGATAATCCTCCCAAATATTGGAGGAGCGAAATCGCTTCCACATAAGGAAAGCTCTGTTACGAGTATGAACCAAATTAAGGATTTTATGTGAAAACCAAGGACACTGAGAATTAACCACTCTTTTAGTTATAAGAGGAACATGCCTTTCATGTAAGTCTTTCGAGGTATCACACAAAAACGTTACCTGCTCATCCACAGTAGTTTTAGAATGTACACTATTAAATGGGATAGAATCTGCCTCATCCGACAACGCCTGGAGATCTACACGCTCATAACAACGATAGGTATATGTGTGGGATATCCGCACTCTTTCGAGGCAAATGTCATAAGTGAGCATTATTAAATCGTGATCCGAGATACCTGGTAATGATGTTTGATTATTAAAGACTACCTTAGACAGATTTGATGTAAAGAAAGCATCAATTAATGTGGACGAAATACTAGTGAAATGCGTAGCTTCGCTTTTAACACGGCGCAATGCAAAGGAGCTTAAAAGAGTATTAAATGAGCAAGACTGACCTGCTGGGTCCAAGAAAATATAGTTGAAGTCACCTCCAATTATAATGTTTTCATAGCGTAGTACAACATCTAATAAAACGTTCTCAAGATTCGAATGATGACATGAAAGCAGTTTGTAAATACAACCAATCAAGCATTTATTAGAGTCAAAACCAAGCTTGCAGAAGATATATTCCGATCCGGTATTAGAATTGCAACTAGTAAGTAAAGTCTTGCATTTAAGGTTATCCTTCACAAATATTGCTACCCCACGTCTATCACAAACACTCTGTAATTCCGCAAATTTAAATTAACACCATCAATCTCTGACTTTAGCCATGTCTCAGTGACGCAAATAACATCAATTAATGAATTGGAAAATATTTCGCGAATCTCGTCAATCTTCGGTAGCAAACTTCTGGAATTAAAATGAACAATCCTAAGTCCATTGGCTTGATTACTCACTCGTTTGAACTCATAACTATAACTATCTATCTATTTGTAAATCGTAGAATCATACATACTTCATTTATAACCGAAATAAGCTTGGATTTCGTGGTGCAATCCTTCTTCCTGAGTCTGGCTTTGACAATCGCCCATAGATTCTCAATTGGATTGAGGTCAGGCTAATTTCCAGGCCATTTATGTACCTAAATAGCATGCTGCTCAAAAAATATTTTCATTTTTTTTTATGCATTGCATGGGGCAAGATCTGGTTGGAAAATTCCATTTCTGTCCGGGAATAATCTTTTTAAAGTAGGCAGGAGCATTTCATTTAAAACTTGCTATTCATCATGCTTTCAATTGGATTTAAGCTGATAGGACCAGCAGAGGTGAAACATCTCCAAAACATAACTATAGATGGATGCTTAAGAGCATGAACAATATGTCTAGGACGCAGCGGTTTTTTTGGACTTCTTTTTACAACACTAACCCGATAACCCTGTACGCCAAAGTGACTTTCATTCGAAAGCACTACTCTTTTCCAGTTTTCAGATGTCCAACGAAAAGGCTAGAATGGGCCAATGAGCATAAAGGCCCATTGTAGCCTTTTCTTCTTTATGGCCTTGGTAAGAAGTGGCTTTTTTAATGGTTTTATTGCTTCGCGCCACACTTCTAATAGACGTCGTCGAACAGTTGACTCATCTACGTGAAGAACAGCCTTTGCCATTTCCTTTTGAAGATCATAACTATCATGAAACTATTTGGCAGCAAAATTTTATCATCCTTCGTCGTAGTCTTCCGTTTTCTGTCACAATGTCCTCTGCGTCATGTTGCAATGGAACCAGTATCCTTGTACAAAGAAATAATCCTCGAGACGCTTGATTTTCTAATGGTAACAGCTTCAGCAATTTCCCTGACAGAATGATATCCTAGGCAGACGGGCAAGACCAATGATCATTCGTCCGTAATTAAAATATTCAAAAATCGCTTTACCTTTGAACTTTAATTTTAATTATTAAAAATGTGCTGTCAATTATATATAAAAATTGACATTACTTTCATTGAGGCCAGCCGCCCGTCCATTTAACTCGTACACGAATTTGTCTGTCTATTTATATATTTCTTTTGTACTATTTTCGACACTCTCGTAGACCCACTTTTCGTTATCACAGCGAGCTGAAATTTGGCACACAGGTTCATGTCGCGTGACAATTGAATCTATCAAAATTTGAACCGCAAATTTCAATGGAAAACCCGGAAAATCGGGAAAAATCATTTGAAAATTTGGTACAAATTTGATTAGTGATAAATCCGTTTCAGGAAAAATGCAGAGTTTTCCGATTTTCCGAAAAAATTTCCGGAATTCTTCGACTTTTCCGGAAAATTTTCCCGGGAAAAAGTTTTCTAAATTATGCAGGATCAAGTTCCCTATCAACTGGTATCATTACTTTCTCTCCGACAATGGTGAAAACTTGCAGAAAAAATCGAGGAAAATTCATGTAAAACGCTTTTTCCGGAGTTTTTCCGACCATAAGCGTTTGAGCGTTTTGCAACCTAAGACAAAGTTGTAGAGCGAAATGAGTTGCATAAAGGTGCTTTTGTGGAAAACTCCATGTAAAACCCGGAAAAGCGGGAAAATCATCGGAAAAATTTTCATCGATATGATTAGTAATAAATCTGTTTCAGGAAAAATGCAGTTTCCCAATTTTTCTGGAAAATTTCCGAAAATTTCCGGAATTTTAGACTTTTCCGGAAAATTTTCCGACAAAAAAGTTTTATAAGCTATGCGGAAACATTTTTTTTCTGTCCTACTGGCATCAATATTTTCTCTTCAAAAATCATGAAAACTTCCATGAAAAATCGAGGAAAATTCATGTAAATTTTTAAAAAAAATCATAGTAATAGGAAAAGTCTGTGGAAAACATGGAAAATCGGAAAAATTCATGTTATATGGGATCAAGTTGGAATACAGCTAAAAGGCGCTGTTTAAAACATAATTTGAATTTCAGAAAACCGTTGCAGTACTTCAATAATTTGATACTCGAAAAATTTTTGTTTTCGGATCGGCACCAAACATAACTTAAAATGTCGGTAATGATAAGCTGAACAAAAACTTCCAGGTAACCATAGTGCTGACTTCCAATCGTCTCATCTAACTGCCTTCAAAATTTCAAATTTTTCGAAACCTCCGAGTTATCGAAACTGTTCGGATTGTGTTCGAAGTACGGTCAGTCGATTGGAAACTCTTGAGTCGTATAGACGCAAAAAAATTTCACTGCGAATATTCAAAAATTGACTCAAAATAAAGAAGAAAGAAAGAAATATAAGAATAAATATAAGAAAAATTAAAGAAAAACGGAAAATTGAAAGGAAAACGGAAAATTAAAAAGAAAGTAAGAAACTAAAATTAAATTAGAATTAAGTAAAAATATAATTAAGTTCGATTAAATTAATATTAGAACAATTTAGTTAACGTGAAAAAGGCAGAAAATACAATAAGTAAAAAACAAGTTTTCAAACAAAACTGAAGCAAGTGGCATGAAAAAGTAGAAAATAAATTTTTCTTCATACACAGAGGTGGACTCAGATTTTTTGATTGGGACATTTCTCTTGAATATTTTTTATCTTCATGAATCAAATCACTTATTACCTCTGATTGATCATACTGAAATATATCGGTGATTGTCAGCGAATAAAATCTGAGTCTACCTCTGTGTGTGAAGAAAAGTTTATTTTCTACTTTTTCATGCGGCTTGGCATCAGTTTTGTTTGAATACTCGTTTTTTACTTATTTTATTTTAATTCAAAAAATCTTGAGTAACAAGATTTTTGAAAAATTTAATTACGAATGAATGATCATATATTTTGTCCGTCTGCCTATGGTATAAGACGTACTATATGCTTGTGCAAGGGCGATGACTTTGGCCCTCTTCTCCTCAGCGATATCCATTGCCAAAATATAAATACATATGGTAAAAAAAAAAAAACTAGATAAATGCCCTCCAACACCTAACATAATTCTATCAAAAAAGAAATACATGTAAATATTCTATGAATACACTTTTGTAAAAGTAGACATAATACATAACAGTAATAAAATATATTATTTAAATAATTTATTGGTTTTATATGGAAAAACCGTTATTTACCCGAAATATTGAAAAAAAGCTCGTCTCGACATTCACGTGCTATAGCAATTAGCCGCTCAAAGTTTTGAATGGACATATTAACCCTCACACGCTCAGTTCGTTTTTCACCTTAAAACGTTCAGTATTTACCCCCTGTAAATAAATATATTTTATATGAAGAAATTCATAAAAACATAAAAAAGACCCAGAAAAACTAACGTTTTTCTAGTTTTCTTCAGAATGAACATGTAGATGTGCATCTTTTATGTATGTGTATTTGAAAATAGTGTTACCAGTTGAGACTATAATTTGAAAAAAAAAAAATACTGAGTGCAACAACTGCGATCCATTTATAATATGCAGATTATGCTCTTTATTTTTAACTGAAAATGGTTTATAAAAAGTGAACTAAAAGTGAGATATGCAGGTATATATGAGTTATGTATTTTGGAATTCATGAAAGGTATAGGTGCATATAACATGAAAATTACTGAGACGCAAAACATAAAAACAAAAGATTAGTTTACAACATTCTTTGCTTTTGACTATTCCAATGCTGTGTTGAGCGTACACTGGCTTTGGCATTGCATGTAGGCTTTCTTCGTAAAGACAGTATTTCACGTCTTTTATGAGCTCCAAATTCTGGCGGGATATGTGCTTAGTTTTTCTTACAGTGCCAACTAGAGATAAATTTAACGATATCAAATGAGTGGCAAGTGGCAAGGATGTAATAAAATTATCTGTTGTGATGTTTCGACCAGTATTTTTTCGTACATTAAAACTAAATCTTTTACGATTAGTTCAGCTAAAAGCCGAGGTATTTTAGAATATATTGTAAGATATGATTTTTCACGGTTTTCACGTGGATAACCAGGTTGCTTTCCTTTGTATATTTGAACTATGTACCAACGGATAAAACGTTTTAGCTTCGCATGTCCACCACAGTTTGATACCGTACTTCGATGGTTTTGATGGCATATATTGAGTGAATTTGGTGCAACCTCTAAAATGAAATTACGTCTTACGTGCCTTTCGATTTGTGTAGCGAGAGATGATATCTCGGTTCATCAATTAAGACAATTGAAAAAATTGCTCTGGGTCCATATTTTTCGTTGATGACACCGGTCTTATTTCAGTCGACTGCAAAATATTATGTGCTCGAACTCGATGTACTCGTGGTGGGATTTTACGCCAATTAGTACCGTCATGTCCAATTAAACTTTCAGGATCATGCAATTATACTTCGTTGTCCGAATTTTCATCCACAGATGCTTCGTTTTCAATTGCAGGTATATACACTTCCTCCAAATCATGACTACTTTCAAGAATATTCGAACTATGATCATCGATTGCTAAAAGAATCCTCAGATAAAAATGGCTCCTTTCGTCAACCGAAAATTTATACCGCACAACAAATTCGTAGTACCGTCAATAGAAAAGCTGTTCTTACCTTGAGATTTCAGCACTACATAAAAAAAAAACAAAGTTTTTTCCACTAATTGTTATTACCACGGCAAGTAAGAAATTCACATACATACATACTGCTGCATGTATATAAAAATGCATATATAGCTTACATTATATGTATATTTTTATAAATACACGAATTGTATATAAAATGGATGATAATTTGTATTTTAGGAGATCCTAATATATGACATTTTCTAAAGAATCCAAGTATTTACCCAGGTAAATACAATCCGTTTTAGGATGAAAATCCAGAAATTGGCTAAAAAATGCATAAACAAAAGACAAATTGTAATTCCTTTTGCATATTTGTTTAAGACATAAAAAAATATTCCATTATCTATGAGGAAATTATTTGAACAATTTCTGTACACAAATTAATTTAAAGAAAAGAACTGTATATGTACCCAGGTAAATACTGAGCGGGTGAGGGTTAAAAAATGTCGCAAGTCTCTCGTTGAAATCACCTGTTCTCGCAGTTTTGTGAGAAATATACCTAAAACGGTTCTTGGATTTTTATATCTCTGGCTTAGTGAGGGAGTTTGCTTCAACATGGAATCGAATTGATCTCAATTGCGTCCAGTCCAAAAATGCATACGTTCATTAGTCACAACACCTCCCAAGTTAATATCTAGCTTAGAACCTAGTTGTAAAGCGTTCTTCATCATGTCACAAATTTCACTGAACTGGGCTGCATTGAAATCATAAGTGACATTGTAGAATTGAAGTAGTTCGGCCCAGTTATTACTCTCTAGGTGTTCTCGACACATTCTAGCACCTTCGGGAATGTACAGCTTGTATTCGCCTAATATGTCTATCTTTATAACTTCTCGTATTTTATGATGGGTCTGATTAGGACAGTTGCTAAAAATACAATACCTGGTAGATGTTCTCGAATACTCGGAAACGTGAAGTGAAGTTCTTTCACATTTTGTTGTTGTGGTTCCTCGTGTGCTTCTTGTATAGGAGGCGGTCTGATTACATTTTCAACCCTTTGCCAACACCAAATACCAATGTCAAATTCAAACCTGAAAAACTAACTAGGCGCTTAGTAAAAATACTATAACATACACACGTGCAATTATTACTAAGCTGAGAGTTATTGATCGCAAAATGGTAAGGTTACTTTGTAATCAAAACTATTTTATTATTTTCATAAGTAAGGTATATAGTAAATGTAGCCTTTGGGAAGGTAAGGAACCAAGCTGTAAATTACTAGAAGACTATTTTCCTGTATGGATAGTAGTTTAGGCTCTATGGAATATTTAAAGTCAATGTTTGGCACTTTTCCATATGTAACAAGTTTGAACATTTTAGAGAACGGACTCCCAACGCACACATATGGTAATCTCTAATATTGCCCTACCCCAAAACCATCGAGAATACTTCCCTAAGCCATGAAATAGAACTCTATATGTGTGCGTTGGGAGTCCGTTCTCTGAAATATTCTATATTGATACCTATGGAAAAGTGACAAACACTGACTTTATATATGCTATGGAGCCCAAACTACTATCCATACAGGAATATAGTTTTCCAGTAATTTTAAGCTTGGCTCCTTATCTTTCCAACGGCTATACTGACTATAAGCCTGATTTAACAAAATAATGAAATAGTTTTGATTACAAAGTTACCTTACCATTTTATGCTTACCAAATCTCAGCTGAGTAATAATGGCATTTGTGTATGTGCAGCCGGGTCCGAAATCTATAGGCAGCTAAATTCGATTTCAACAGCAACGTCATGCCATGACGGCCCAATGGCATACAATGATTACTCAGCTGAGAGTTGTTGTTTGAGGAATCGTGGACATTTGGTTCAGATAAATTCTTTTACATAATTTTGTTAGGAAAGGTATAAAAATTTTATTTCGTCCGGAAGATAAGAAAGCAAGCTTAAAATTATCAGAACACCATTTTTCTGTATGAATAGTAGTTTAGGGCGGAGAAGCTATTCAAATCAAACTATTGTCAGTTTTACATAAGAACACTGCAAATAATTTTGGAATACCTGAACTCCGTTGGGGCTCTCTTATGGTAGTGTGGCAGTCTGTTTTATGGCTTGTGAAGTATTCTCGAGGGTTTTGCCTACCCCCTAAGACACATGACATAATTGCGGGAAACTTCTATTGTGATAAATTGCCCAATCGGTCAGCACTTCAATAATCCACAGTTCGCAGTCACAATATAAATGAACCGTGCGACCTATAGATTTTCAGTCTGAAGGTAAAAAGTCCGATCTATCGAATAAACCTATTCTCTTTTACGGTCTATAGACTAATGTCAATACCTTTTTTTGAAAAGAAAAAATTAATAACAGGCAAGGACCAGACGGAATATTTAGTTAAGGTTATAATTAAGAGGAAACACAAAAATTAAACACGAGATAAAGTGAAATTGCGTAATGGGGGGGGAGTGTAAAGGGGTTGAAAGTGTGTTTTTGTGATTTTCGGCGAAATGTGAAAGTTTATTATCTGTAACTAAAATATCTAAAACTTTCACATAAGGAATTTTTCAACATAACCTCCAATTTTTCGAAAAAATGGCAGAAAACCGGTTTTTCGAATACTATAAAATTATTAGCTGCATAATGGCTTCAAACATAATGAAAATATTTATTTGAAATTTCTTCAATAGTATCGTTCTATTGTCAAATGACTTTATGTAGTAAGAATCCACCATTACTGAGACAATACTTTTACAAAGTTTATTATTAATTGTAAACTTGGTTTGGTTATTTGGACAACGTGCCCGATAACAAAAAAGCTATACAATGGGGCTGCAACGAATATCTACGTAGACTGATGTGCCCAAATTTATCCCACACAGTTCAGAATTAATTCCCGAAAAATTATTAAAAAGTATTAGCTGCGGCTGTGAAAGTGGTTGTAGTAAACAAAGATGTGACTGCTGAAAACACTACTTAAAATGTACTAATTTATGCAGTAATTATAATGAAAACTACTCAAATAGACATAAAAAAATATTTCAAGACGTAAGTGATTTGGAAGAGATTATTGATGAAGAGTTAACAAAGAGTCCTTATATTGAAATCGAGGAGCTCGATGACTTCTACATATAATCTCGAAGATCCTTCGGAATTTGAAAATTTTATTGATGAAGAAGAAGAACAACCACAATGCAAAAGATGTAAAATTCATTAGAATTTTTAATTTTACATAAATTTTTTATTTTTATACGTATTCCAATTATTTTATTCAAATATACCTAAAAAAGATTACTCATCGTTATACTATTTATTTAGTAAAAAAATAGTAAAATATACGTTAATAAAATTGCCCACTGGGCCGGCGAGTCTTAACTCTAGCTTACGACTTTCAGTACGGTACGGTGAAGTGCCATGAAAAATTTAAGTTTCAGGAGGATTTTCGCCTCTGTCTTCAATTAAGTTGATTCAAATTTGGTAATATTCAATTAAAGTAAATTCTGTCATTGAAATTTAATCCATTATTTACGGAAATAATAAAAAAATTGAAAAATTTGTGACCCGAAGTAATTTTTTTGTTGGGTTTTCTCAATTTTTAGCGGTTTCTTCAAAAATAAACCATCAACATATCATTTTAAAGTAGACATTTCAACGGTTAAAATGAGCCTAGATAGAATATTTAAATCGAAAAAAAAAACACCAAAAAACTTTTCCGTTGAAGATTTTGTTTTTTTTTTCGAAAATTGTAAATATATCGGAAACTACATGTTTTCCAAAACCCAAAAAAAAAAAAAAGAATTGGGCTTATTCAATGAAAAAAAAAGGTATACTTTCATAAAATTTCATGCAATTTGTATTATTTTTATGAGAGAAAACGAGTAAAACTGAAAAATCGGGTTTCCGCCATTTTATCGAAAAATTGCCTTATATGAAAGCTTTACATATTTTTATTATCTATAACTTTTGCGAAGAACGTTTGCCACTATTAAGTCACATTTCACCGAAAATCACGAGAACATTTTGTTGAGTAAAATGTCACGACACAATTTGTCTATTCGCAAACTTTGAAATAAAATATTATCTATGACATGAAAGAAAATTTGTGTTAAAGCAGGGGTCGGCAACCTGCGGTTCGCGAACCGCATGGGGCTCAATAAAATCATACTTGTTGTTCTTGATTAGTTTAATAGCACATATTGGAATTGCCAAACAAATATAACAATCCTTCGTACACATCAAAATGCGCGGCAGCTCTCATACAGGTAAACCTAACTTTAGCTATCCTTAATCTCCACATTCACCGACGCCACACTCAAAATCAAAGTGAATAGAAACAGAAGCGTTACTAGATCACTGGGAGAACACTCCTGACCTTTCGAAAAAAAGGTGGATCACGACGTACTTTCGTTTTAAGTCCGGTGGCACACGATGGTACACAGTCGATACACCGTACTAAAAACTGTTTTTTTAGTACTAATTTTGAACATTTTCGTGTATAGCCCAATTTAGAGCAGAGGGTTAGACTTGAATGATACAGGAGTATTTTATTACATATGTATGCGTGTACTCAGTAAATGATGAATTTTCTTTGTTGCCTCAAGAACGTGTATCAACTGCGCTCTGATACACACCCGATGCAAAAACGGATTTTTACGTCGTGTCTAGTCTCGAGTGTGTATCATCCTGTGTCACCGGGCTAAGATAGTAAACCAAATATTGGCACAACGACTTTCTCAGCAAGAGTTGCCTGGGTTATTAGAGGAAGGAAATAGTCAATATTCTGATCTTCTTTTGAATAACAAAGTGTGTTCAGTCCTCACACATAAATTTAATGCAGCAAATATAATCCTAATCCCTCGATGTACTCCCAGCTTCACGTTCAATCTACCTAAATTATAAGAAGACATAAACACAAAGTATCGTGTTTCTAAAAGAAATCAATATAATTCTGATCTACAATCTCAGATTTTGTCTATATAGCCCTCCTCATCATCCTGGACATCTCCGTCTCTAAAACAAAAAATAAAGAAAGGCTCATGAACAACAAATAAATAAAAAATATCAACAAAATTCTCACCAAATTACAGGCACCTCCGTATATTTTTCTCGTAATGTCATCAAATGACATTATGACAGCCAGCTGTTTTCGCCTCGAATAAAATTCAAGTAAACGTAGCTAGGGCAACACCACGAGGCGAAACAGACATAACTGGTTACAGCGGCTATATAAAGCCGATGAATTTCAATAGATGGCACCATTCTTTTGGCAGAGTTGATCTGAATCAGAGCTAATCTGAGTAAAATGAATCGTGCTTCCCACCTTTTCCACAGAAGATAATTCTAGTCAGGGATAACCTGAGCTTCTTATACAGAAGATAATTCTGATCAGGGATAACCTGAGCTTCACATCCTTTTATATACAGAAGATAATTCTGGTCAGACAAATCCGAGTCTGAATTTTCTCATAGAAGTTTTTTACTTCCTTGAACCCACACGTACCGTAATTCGGACCAGAGATAAATCTGAGTGTCTGATTACTTCCTTGTGCCCACACGCAGCACAAAGGCATTTCTTTATTGACTGAATATTAAAATTTAATTTGATGATAGTGCTCAGATCTTCTTCTTCTTTTTCTTTCAGAATTGAGACCATCAAGAAAGTACATCGTTTTTTTAAGTTGAATTTTAATTGAATTTTAGATTGAATTGTACTAGTTTGTAGGTTAGTTTTTTATATTGATTTTATATTGAATTATTGTTATGAATTTTGTGATATTAGGTTAAGCAAATTGAATTATTAAATAAAATTTTATATTTGCAATAGAAAATCTGAGTTATCCTCCCTCACGTTCGAGACTAGATCTCACAAAGTGCGTTAGCTGTCCAGAGGCTCAATACTGAAACGTTTCGCTTCGTGCTTTAAACATATCAAGACATTCCTACTTCAAAAAAGAATTTTAATATTTTGAGTTAAGTAATGATGAATACCTGCAAAATTTTTATTTTTCCGTTGATATGATATCACAACTTGAATAAAAATCTACAAGCGAGAGGTAATATTGCACACACACTTACAGAAGCAATACTTTCGTTTGAACAACAATTAACATTACTTGTTCAAGACATGGTGAATGGACAGTTACTACATTTTACGACCTCAAGTTGTAATATTAACAGTGCATTTTTTCTCACAGCCATTGTAAAAATGTAAGAGTCTTTTAATACTCGTTTTAAAGATTTTAGATCTGAAAAATCTATTCATCAGTTTACACCATTCCCAACTATTGATAGAGCTCAATTTGAGTTATAGTTGTTATATTTGAAAAACAAAGATCTATTGGCAGAAAAGTTCATAAATTTGCAGTCAAAACTAGAAAATTTAGCTCGAGGGAAAGAAAAATTGGCTGTCAGGCACCAGTGGACGGATCTTTCAAAATGTAGGAAGGAGAAAGAAATTCTATTTGAAACATTGAACTGCCTTCCTGATTTTTATGATCAAGTGAAAACATATGCATTTGGCATCTTGATAATTTTCGAATCTACAACTCTTTTGGAATATGACAATATTATTAAAAACAAATTAAAAAATTGTTTCTATTTTATGTAGTACGTTGACTTATGTTCTGTTGCTACGCAAAATAGAATTTTATTTTATTTTATTTTTATTTTATTTTAACTTCAAGTTCCTCCGATAGACTGCAGATTCTAAAAATCCAATTATAATCTAGCGGTTAACAGTGATACATTCGTGTACAGCTACATACCAATCGTAAAACTAGAGATATATAATTCAATATTAAGAATATCAAAAATATTAAGATTAGGAAAACATTACTGTAAGTAAGATTAATTCAAGTTATGGTTAATTACCAGATATCAAATTCAATATACAAATCACTGGAAGAAAAGAAAATATAACGTATTAGAGATATACAAGTATCAGTTGACTACAGAAGGAAAGAGTAATATTACTTATAGATACTAGGTACTAGATATAAAATAAATGTTCAAATACAAAAGAAAAAAAAATAAAAAGTAAAAAATTAAAATTAAAACTACTACTAAATAGATATAAAATAAACGTTCAAATACAAAAGAAAAAATAGAAAATAAAAAATTAAAATTAAAACTACTACTAAATACTAGAGAATTAATTCAGTGTTCAAAATTTACTATGATTTTACTACGGTTATAGAACTCCAGAGAAAAGGGCAATCGTAAGTCTCAGAAAACCAATAAAAAGAAAAAGAAGGAAATGAAATGAAATGAAGTGAAAGGGGCAATGATTAAGATTATCTTGGCTGTATGAACTCATCTATAATAAGCTTTTTGAATGTCAGAGGGCTAATGCCAAACAAGTCAATATCAGAGAATTTATTGTTAAATGACTTTTGAAATCTAAATATAGGAGACTTTTCTATTAAATTAGTCCTATGGGTAGGTAAATAGAACAAGTCTTGTTGTCTTAATGTCCTAAATGGGACATTAAAATTGATCCTAGATAACAAATAAGGACAATCAATATTACCATTAACCAGTTTAAATAGAAACATTACATCCAAGTACAGTCTTCTATTCTCAAGGGACAGCAGACTGAACCTAGCAAGTCTGTCTCCATAATCGATGTACGAACGTTCAAACTTGTATACCAAAAATCGCGTGAATCTCCTCTGAACTGCCTCCAACTGATCTGAGTATGTCGAGTAGAAAGGATTCCAAACTTGAGAGGCGTATTCCAAAACACTTTTAACAAGAGTATTGAACAATGTAACGAAAGAAGCAGGAAACGAAAACGATTTACCAGCACGAAATATGAAACCCATTAATCGAAAAGCCCTTGATGTAATATGATTCAAATGGGCCCTAAATAGTAACTTTGAATCGAAAAGCACGCCGAGGTCTTTAACGGAATCCACTCGACCTAAGGGAGCATTGTTGACATTGTAATCGAATAAAAGAGGGGAACTTTTGCGAGAAAACGAGATGAGATTGCACTTAGATATATTGATTTCAAAGTTTTTATCAGTACACCAGCCATGAAGGGCACATAAGTCCTGTTGTAAGCTAAGACAATCACTAATGGATTCTATGTTCGTAAATATTTTAGCATCATCTGCATACAATAAGCAATTGGACTTAATATGTGATGGAAGATCATTAATGTACATTAAGAAGATGAATGGACCTAGTACAGTTCCCTGCGGAACACCTGAAATCTGTTCATAGGGACCAGAAAACAGACCATTGAATGCTACTAAGCAATCTCTATTGAGGAGATAAGATGAGAACCATTGAATGGTATTTGCATGAAAACCTAACCGCGCCATCTTGGTTAAAGCTATTTTGTGACTAATTTTATCGAAGGCTTTAGAAAAATCCGTATAAACACAGTCAACCTGCTTCCCTTGGTCAAGGGAAGTGGCCACAAAGTCCGCAAATGAAACCAAATTCGTGACAGTGGAACGACCTGGAAAAAAACCATGCTGGTTATCCGAAATAAGTGCTTTAGTAAGGGGAAGGAGCTGATTATAAATAACTTTCTCAAATATTAGTGCCAGGCTACTAGAGATGGAAACTGGACGATAATTAGTAATTAATCTAGGATCCCCTGATTTGAAAATAGGTGTAACAAAACAGCGCTTCAGTATTGAAGGGAAAATTTTCCGTGCAATAGACAAATTAAACAGATCACATAACGGTCGAGCTAATGAGTGCGAGCACTTTTTATAGATAGCATTAGGGATTCCATCAGGGCCAGGGTTCTTATTTATATCCAGAAGATCAAGGACCTTGAGAACTTCCTCTCTGGAGACAGCGTTCAGTTTAATATTATTTAGAACTCCGTTATCTTCTTTTGACATGTTTAATCCAGCACACTGATCACCCGTTGTATAAACTGATTTAAAATGACGAGAAAACATTTCACATGATTTAGTAGTGGACCGAGACACCTCATCATTATATATCATTTCATTTGGATAAGTGTTGGATTTTCTTAAATTTTTACAGAAAGCCCAGAATGCCTTGGGGTTCTCATCTAATGAATTTTCTGTGGTGTTAATTAGCTTTCTATAACATTCATGCAAAAGTTTCTTCGAAATTCTTCTTAGGTAGGAGAATGTGCTATAGATTTCAGGATTACGTCCTTTTTTGTATAGTCTCAAGAGCAAGTATTAGAGGGCGAGAGAACCAGTGTGGGTACCGTTTATTTCTGCGCTTTACCTCAGGTATAAAGTAATTGATGCCGTCATTTAAAATTTGGTAGAAATCACTGAATGACTGTTCTACGTCCGAGTTACATAAATTGGAGAAATCAACATTCTCTAAATAATTATTCAAGCTGATATAGTCACCACGCCTGAAATCGAAATATTTATTATTATAATTTCGCAAAATTTTCTCGATACAAATGGAAAGAGTTATGTCAATTACAGGATGATGAGGGTCAATCCTAGATAAGGGACATAAAGATGCAGATACTTCAGTGTTGTAATGTGGGATATCGGTTAATACCAAGTCCAGAAGTCTATTATTATTATTAAACTGGTTATTGTACTGCTTGAGGTTACATATGGACAGAGTATCAAGTAAAGAGAGAGCCGTACCACTGTATCCGTTATTAAATATCAAAGAGTTACTATCAGATTCATATTCCCATTGTAAAAATGGTAAGTTAAAGTCTCCTAGAATTAAGAATTGGGAGTTATTAGAACAGGACAAAATTCTGGTACTGATATTAGAAAATATTGAATTATACAAATCGAGCGAGGACTGAGGTTGGATGTAAGTTAAACAAATGTATAAAGTTCTATGCTTGGAGCTAACTGCAACCCATAGATCCTCATACTCCGTTTCAAAAGATTCTACTCGATACGAATTAAAATTATTATTGACTGCAATTAGGCACCCACCACCGTCCTTTTCAGGCCTATTGACAAGGTTTCTGTCCTTTCTATAAACAGAGTATTTATTGCTAAATAATTCATTATTATGAACACATTCATTCAAGAAGGTCTCAGTAAAACATATAATGTCATAATAACAACCTAAAATATTTAATCTTACTTCTTCAGTCTTGGAGCGAAGCCCTCTGACATTTTGGTAATATATATTAAGGGACATGTTAATTAACTATGTCCTTATTACCATTATAGATTTGTTCAAGACAAGCCCAGTTTTTTAAAACAATGGATTTAGATTTAGAATCCTTCTTTAAATAAATCTTAGAATTCTTGATCCATAAGAATTGGTAATTAAATTTAAGTTTAAATTGTTTTGCCCCGTGAAATAAAGCCCTCTTCTCTCTGCTGAGAAATTCATTAACAAAAATCTTATCATTTTTATCATCAATACTACCAAAAATTCTACTAGTTAAACTACTCCTATTGAATGTTTTGATTACACAATAAATAAACGTTTCACAGCAGGTAACGGTTATATTATTATGTTTTTATACATATTACCGATGTATGTACTTATATTTGGCTCTTTCAAAACTTTAAAAAAATTATTTATCACATCGGAAAAAAAATGGCTCTTAACTCCAGAAAGGTTGCCGCCCCTGTGTTAGAGGAAATTGTTTGAAAATTTTCGTAGGACTGAAAGGATGGCAGGTTATTTCACCTGAGAAAAAATCAAGGGTATAATCAAAAGTTTACAATATATAAACAAGCATTTTTAAATTAAATTAAATTTTAGTCAAAAGCTCAGTGCTTTTATTTTAAATTAAGGAAAATACTTGTTTTTACAGGAAAGATGAAACGTTAAATTAACCTTGGGATATTAATCCGTTTTAATATTCGCTTATTGATAGCCCTGAGTAAATATTACTTACACACGAAAAAATTATAAGCAAAAGAGTTGAAATATTTTAACGTAATACAATAACAGAAATATGAAAAAAAAAACAGGATTCCCGCATGAATAATTTACAATATACAAAAAAAAAAAAATAATTAATAAGTCAAGAATAATTAGAAATGAAAGTAATCACATTTTGTACATTTTTTCTCGTTGAATGGATTTTATACCACAATTTCAGTCTTATAGTAGGCTCCCGGTCAATGAGAACCGAAGAATGAGAGGGCTGATCTGCCAGGAAGTTTCTCCAGGGTTAAAAACTTTTCCATTTTGAGTTTTTAATAGCGGAATCAATAATGAATTACATTTCAATTCCGCAGGAACCCACTGTTAATGTAAAGAATAAATAAATGTAATGGTTGGGGGGGAGGGGAAGGCGGTGGAAATAGTAACGGTTTCCGAGATAACGGGACTTTAAGATACTTGGGCATATTTTTATAGAGCACCCCTGTAGCTTCTGAACGTTGCACTCTATGATGATGATTTAAATATTGGTAATCGTTGGACTTTCCAAGATCTATACATTTTTTCCGTCACATTTTCCGATTTGAAGTAATGGCTCAACAAATTCAAAATTTCGGAATTTTTACTCGTTTTTTTTTATTTAACTACTATTTTTATCAAAAAACACGTCATCAATACCAATTTTTCATACTGAAAAACTTGGCTTTAAAATGACCTCTGACACTCTGTACCCACAATGTAACCCTTTCTGCGTTTTTTGCACTTTTCCTTAAGCATCTCCAGTAAAAATGGCTGAAAAAGTTCAATAGGTGCCAGAAAGTAGGCAATTATCTTTTGGAAATGACCTTTTTCAGCCATTTTCGCTGGAGATGCTTAAGAAAAAGTGCAAAAAACGCAGACAGGGCGCTACATTGTGGGTACAGAGTGTGATAGGTCATTTTAAAGCTAAGCTTTTGGGCTTTTTAAATTCAGTATGAAAAATTGATATTGATGACTCGTTTTTTGATAAAAGTTGTAGTTAATTAAAGTTTATAGACCATTGGAAAGCTCCAACGATTATCTATCTACCAAAGTTTAAATCACATCATCATAGGGTGCAACGTTCAGAAGTTACAGGGTGCTTTATAAAAACATACCCAAATATCTTAATGTCCCGTTATCTCGGAAACCGTTACGATTTCCGACACTCCCCCCCCCCCCCCCACCATATTTACAATTTTTTGTTTGTCTAAGCATGACCTATCCGTAGCCTTCGGGTGCCAGACCACATACGGGATAGCCTTTTTTTTAGTGGAATGTACCAAAAGATGTCTCGTGAAACCCGTTTCGATTCCTGTAAAGCTTTTGAAAACTTAACTTTTTATTAAAAAAAGCTGAAAAAAAACCAAGCTGGAAAGGCTTTTTATTTTTTCTGGTAAAAATAAAAAACCAGCTTGACTTTTTATTTTTTCGAGGTGGAAGTAACAGGTTTTGAATGGTTGCTTATTTTCAGGGAACGAATCAGTTATGAATTTTTACGAAAAAAGCTTAATTTACTTGTTATTCATGGCCGGTAATAATTTTGAAGCAAGACAAGCAAGCGCAATGGATTGATACTTTTTTTTCTGTAAAAATATAAAAAGCGAGCCCAGCTTTTTATTTTTTCTAGTCAAACTGGCTTTTTATTTTTGCCAGAAAAATTAAAAGCCTTTCCAGCTTGATTTTTTTAGCTTCAAATTATTATCGGTCAGGAATAACAGGTAAAGTTGACTTTTTTCGTAAAAAGTCATAACTGATTCGGTCCCTGGTTTTTATTGTAGGTACTGAAAAATTCTTCACAATATGAAATCTTATGAAGTCGATTATAACGATTTTACTGTCCGACGAACCGTTTCAGAAATAGTTAGTTTCTTCTGATACTAAACAATAACAAAGTTATAAATTTTTGACTATCACAATCAGCTTAACACAAGCTCGCTGTAGTGACACGTTTAATAAATAAACGGTAAATAATACATGCATTTTATTTGCATCACTTAGTCGGTGGTAGTATTAGTATGTTAAACTAAACATAAACCAAACACCGGATAAAATGACCTGCAACATAGAACAAAAAACAAAAAATTAAAATTAAATTAAATTAGATATTATATAGAGTTTTTTTTTTTAACATGCTTAGAAACGTCAACAATAATGTGCTCTGCCTTATTAGCAATGCACATGCGATTAATAGGTTCATACATGCACAAGAGTTAAACCTTGAGGAGTTAACATGCAACAGAGTGGTAGCAATATTTTCCTTATTCTCTGATTGGCATGTTTCTACTGCATCTTGGGTCAATAATTTTCTATAAAAATGATTAAAATAAAATTCGTGTAACTTTGGAACCATATTGTCCCACATTTTTTCATCGCGATAAATTTTCTCGAACATTAGAGGGAGGTTGTCTGTAGTCCATACAGCAAATAAACAGTAATTTATTTTTGTGATATTTAATTGACCTTGTACTTGGAAGTAGTTAGGATGATTTTTCTTCATTCCGAAGATTTTACGATTTTTTTTATCTACTTCCCAAGTCTTGATTACACCTGAATGGATAGCATCGTTGACTTTTAAGTCAGCTGCTGCTGATAAACATTTTATTTCCAGCAATCCGTTTAATCCAATGACTACGTCAGGAGTTGCACCTTAAAATTCATACTCCTCACATAAAAATAGTCCGCATTTCTGTAGGGCACATTGGGAAATTGTGAGTCACGTCAATATTTAATCACAATTGGAAAATCTGACTCATGCAAATAGCTGTCATTTGTCTTGTATTTGACCAAATCATTTTCCATTAGCAATCGATACGTCTGCATGTACTCGTTCGTTCCGTGCGACAACCACTTAAAAATTTTCTTAAAATATTTATACTAAGCTTTTGTGTTTGCATTGATCTGATAGAGATTTTCAGAAAATCGATTTAGGTAATAATATTCATAATTATCCTATGACATCGATATTTCAACTTTTAAAAAGAATTTCGCATAAATATGGAATGAACGAATCTTACGCGGCCCTCTTGTCCACCAAAATGTTTGGGGAATTGTAAGTCACTTGGAGAATTATGAGCCACAACAATTTTGGCATTTTCAACCCAATATCGCATTTTTAACACGTGTTTATAATTTTTTATGCAACATTTTTTTATTTTTCCGTTTTTTTTTGTTGTGTTTTTATTTTTTTTTAGTCAAAATGCCACGCTATTATGCAAAACATAAGCTACGAATTGACTTTTCCACCACTGTTTTGGAAGCGATCAAGTAGATAAAAATCCATGGAAACTCTATTCGATCTGTCGCTAAATCTATGAATATTCCACAAGCCACTTTGACGCGTCATGTGATGAAAATCAATGAGGCGAACATTGATGTTTCAACTGCCACCAACGATTCATTAATTGATTTCTTTAAAACCAACACTACACTGGGCGCAAATCCAGTCTTCAACGCACAGCAAAAAAAGGCATTGATGCAATACGTTCTCAGGCCGAGTAACATTCATTATTGACTAATTATTGCCGAGCTGAAGTCTTTGGTCAGTGATGTCAACTGCACGGAAATTACCGTGTTCTAGCGTAACTTAGAGTCATTCATAGTAACACGGAAATCTTACCATTTACACGGAAACTCGAAAGCAACCAAATTTTTTATATTCGATCTGGTACAAGAAATATGTTTAATTTAGTTTGTTTTTTTTTCTCATAAGCTGCTGTTGCTGATGCATTGTTAACGTGATAAGTTTTTTGATTGAAATGTTTTAAACCAATTGTGATTTAGATTCGAATGAGTAATTATGAGTAGTGAACGGGAAAGTGGTAGTGAATTTGAATTTGTGATGAAATTGCTAAAAAGAAAAAAGCGAAGAAAGCATTATCATCAAAAGTACAAATCTTCCTGGGAACAAAATCCTATTTTTAAAGGCCGGGTTTCGAGAAGTAAAAAAGGTGTGAGTTTTTATTATTGCAAGGCCTGCAATTATAATGGCAAAGCAGGAATTAGTGAAATAAAGCGACATGCCCAAAGTGTTTCACACATTAAGAGCGCAGAAAGTCTAAAAAAACAACAAACTATTTTGCAAATGGGTTCTAAAACAAAATGAATCTAATATAGAAAACACAGTTAAAGAATATGAACTGCTAATGGCAGCATTATTTGTGGAACATGATTTACCATGTGCTGTAATGCCTTACTTAACTAATTTAGTTAAAAGAATTGCCGGAAACTGTACAAAAAAGGCTGTAGCAGAAATGAATGTAGGGCGAACGAAAGGTTCGATGATAATAAAAAATGTATTGAGCGCCGAAAGAAGGGATGCGTTGCTGAACTTACTAAAGCAACGTAGATTTTCAATAATAATAGATGAATCACCGGACTTAAGTTGTTCAAAACAATTACAATTACAATTATTTATTTCAAAATCAGTACAATAAGACAAAAGTCTTTACTTAAGTACATTAAACAAGACAAAGCTATAATTTTATAAATGGAGAGTTGGGCACTAGAGAGAACCAATATGAAAAACATAAAATTACTATAAAGAAGGAAAAAAAAAAAAAAACAAATTTCAATGAAATAAGAAAAATAATAAAAAAAAAAAATCATTGAAAGCTACTTCCAGTTCCCGCTTGCAGGCAGCATCTAGTCTAGGGAATATCAAAGATCCAAAAGAAAAATGTGGTAATAACAAAGACTTCACCAGATTTATGCGTGTAGTAGTTGAGAGAATATTGGCGTACAACCACAGCCGTCTAAGGGCTCCGTACACTTTGCTAATTATGGCTTTTACATTGTCACAACAAGTCATTCTAGAATTTAATAATAAGCCTAAATTTTTTGCCCGACAAACAAAGGAAATTTGAGAGCCTTCCAGAAAAATATGGGGTAGGTGTGAGGGGTCGATAGTGTGTCTGTACAAGGGTAAGGCCACCGACTTGGTGGGGTTCAATGAGACCACTCGTGAATTCGTTCCAAATCCTCATTCTCCCTGCTAACGCAATCTTCAACTAAACCAATGGGGCGACTCAGATATAGTTGGACATCATCAGCATACATATGAACCTTGCTGTGTAAAACAACAGTTAGTAAATCGTTGATGAACATACTAAACATGAGCGGACCCAAAATAGATCCCTGAGGAACGCCACATGTCACACTAATTCTCGAGGAGACGTGATTAGCAACCTTGACCCGCTGGCCACGGTTAGTTAAGAAGCTATTAATAAGTTTGGCAGCAGGAGAGCTAAAATCAAAAAGTGCAAGAAGTTTAGCAAGAAGCTTAGAATGGTCCACGGTGTCGAATGCTTTGGAGAAATCTAAAAGAACTAAGAACACAAGATGATCATTGTCAAGGGCTGTTCTAATATTAGTCGTGATTTTCAGTAGAGCTGTCTCACAGCTATGACCAGCGCGGAAGCCAGACTGGCCATTGACTGAGAAGGTTATGTTGGGATAGATACTGTTGTATTTGTTTAGACATGATTTTATCCAACACCTTAGCAAGGAAACATAATATGCTAATTGGTCTGAAGTCACCTGGCTCCTTTGCAGAGGTGTTTTTAGCAATGGGAACCATTACAGCTTCCTTCCAAGGTGAGGGAAATACACTGTAAGTTAGACAGGCATTCAAAATGTGTAGTGTAGGTGTAATTATGAAGGGTAACAGCAGCTTAACAAAGCGGGGTGTAAGTTATCCGGATCTATTGCCTCTGAACGAATAGAGTTAATGGTGTCGATTGCTTCATTCGCATCAATACAACGGAAGCTAAATCCAGAGTCAGCGGGGCTTGTCAAAGGGCGTACCATATCCGCGCACGAAGATATGATATTAACGTTATGCGATACAAAGTATTTATTAAGGTCATCAGGATTTAGCTCGCAGTCCAAATTTTTATTGCTGGTTACTCCAAGACTACGAAGTGTATGCCAGAGTTTCTTCGAAGGGATAGTAGTGTCCAATTTGTCAGCATAGAACACTCGCTTAGCATCTCGAACTTTCCTATTAACTAGATTTCGAATCCGTTTGAATGCCAGTAAGCGGGCAATAGGCAGATACTAAGACGCATTTATCAAGCCCCGTATTTATCTCCACACACAGGAACCCCAATGTAGAAGAGGATGAGTGATATAAGATCTTGGACCTAAAATTGTCCGGGACATATATGGCTATGCCGCCACCAATCCTGTGCACTCTGTCATTGCGTAGAAGTTTAAAACCCGGTAATGAAACCAAAAGCGTAGGGACATTTATATTTAACCACGATTCACTAATAACTAATACATACACATTCGTGCGAACAAACATCTCCATTAACTCGCCTATTTTATGTTTTATGCTCCGAGCATTTAAGTAAAAGACATTTAAACCAAGTTGACCACTATTAAGAATATTAACCATAGTTCTTACCTTGACGCACGGATCCCGAAAATCATCCATTACAGTTATACATAGCGTACAACAAAAGGCGAACACCAATCAGACAAGCAATCACGATCCACCGCGGCAAAAATGAGACTGTAAAGTTAATAATGAAACTGAATAATGCACACCCACAGATACCTAGAATATCACAATAAATGCAAAAAGTGAAAACTAAACATAAGAGTATCATTAAAATTAAAGAAGAGTTCATTAGAGAAACAGAGTTCAAAATAAAAAAAAATCTATAAAAAAAAAAACATTGAGAAAAAAGAATAATAATAAAAAATTGAGAAACAGAATCGATGATAAGTTCAAGCTTCATGATTTAATCATGCATCCCCGCATTGACTGTTTTCGGAAGCGGTAGACGCCGTAGATGCAAGCGCATGTAATTGCTCTAAGTCACGTACTTTAGTAGGGCGATCATTTTTCACAAATTGTACATAAACGAATCCATTATTAGAGTAGACTGAACTAACTCTCCGCTGCCTGAACAATTTGAGGGTTTCACGCAACAAGCTGCTGTTTAGTGGTGTGAGGCTCTCATTAATAAAAATTCGACTATCTGCCGTAAAGCCCTTCAGGTCATTTAATTTTAGCTGCTTATGAGCTTTTAGCGCCGAGAGGAATGCTCTTCTCTCATTGGAACAAGAGAAGCGAATTAAGAGTGGCATCACATTATTACTATTGTTGATATTGCTATGGCTAAGCTGCGTTCTTCGTTTCAGGCGAAAAGCTTCGATATAAGGAGAAAGTTTATGTTGGATAACATTTGATAAATCCACAATGATGTCACGAGGATTTTCAGCTGGCATCATAGGTATCCCCCTAACGATAACATCGTTCAGGCGAAGTATACGACGAAGATCATCATTTTCTTTGTCCACTACATCATTATTTAAAGATTCTACACGTTGATTTAAACCCTGAACCACACTGTCAATTTTATCCAACAAATGGCTATTATAACAAGAATTTGTCACGATTCTCTTAAAATTGAGGATGCATTTCTAGTATTGCTGGTTGTAGAAGAAGCCACTGCAGCTGAATTGTATGGATTAATAACGGGTATATGGGGATTGAGGAACAGGATCTTGAGTTAATAAGCTTGGTTTTGGAACTTTTTCAGATTCCTTTAATCATCACAATGTACCCTATAGAATAAAATATGATTAGTCAGGATGCTGATGGGGCCAACGTAATGATGAGACAACATAATTCGGTGTCATCACTATTAAAAGAGAATTGTCTACGATTATTTTTATTAAAATGTGTTTGTCACTCATTCCATCTTTGCGCATCACAAGCCTGCGAGAAGCTATCTCGGTTCCTTGAAAGAAGTGCACAATTATTTCTCAAATAGTCCTAAACGAACCTTTGAATTTCGATCGTTTCAAGAAGTTTGACATCTTAAACCAAATAAAATTTTTTATCCGTCAGCAATGCGCTGGCTTTCTCTTAACTTATTCGTTCAAAGATTTTTGAAGCATTATTTACCATTGAGAATGTATTTTAAGATTCAATCATCGATAGAGCAAATCGAAAGGGCCATAAGAATTAGTAACAATTTAGAAAATCCGACCACAAAACTCTATCTAGAATTTCTGGAATATATTTTACCTAGCTTTAATAATATAAATTTAAAAAAGCGAAAATATTAAAATTCATTTATTTTTATGATAGAATCAGATCATTTTATAAAATGATTTTGCAATGCTACATAAAAGAAGAGGCTTTACGTGAAATTCTAGTAGAAAAGATAGACTACAAAGACGTGACAAATTTTCTTCCTTTAGAAGATATATATCTTGGTGGCAAAGTAACTACTCTTGAAAAAGTTGAAATTTGAAAATTTTCAGAAAAGCTGTTTGAATTTTTATATTAAAACTGCCAAGCAAATAACTTGCCGTTTTCCATTTCAAACAATGTCTTGCTTCAAAAATATGGCAATAATTGAAAATTTCAATTCTTCAATTGTACCTACAGATACTTACTCTGATTTAGACAATGAGTTCAGAATGATTCGCGCCAAAAATTTTCCTACCAAATCTTTAGAAATATGTGACTACTGGAACAAAGTGTCGCAATTAGAAAAGGATGATGTTATTTTGCTCATCTTACTAATATTATAAAGTATTTATTTTGCTTGCCACATTCTTCTGCAAATGTGGAACGGGTTTTTTTCTGTTATAAACAGAAATAAAACTATATTGCGTAACCGTTTGAATACGACGTCAATGGAAGGGATTTTACATGTAAAGCGACATTTTATTAAAAACTCATGCTTTGAGTTACAAATTAATGACCCACCATTTCACTACATCGATTGAATTGCAGTTTTTCGAATTTCTGTACCTACTACCGAAATATATTTTAGGTGCATATTTATATTATTAACATTGTACCTGAATTTAGAATTTTGTATTTTTATTTATTATTATTTATTTTTTTATTGGAATATTTTATGTTTCTAGTTTTTTAATAAAATTACTATTAAATAAATGTTTACGATCTACATCCCTTAAATTTTCTCAATAAAATTTTTAACATGGTAATTTAAATGAAAACACGGAAATTTTAAACCCAATTTTCGGTAATTTCAATGTAAAGAGTTGGCATCACATTGTCTTTGGTATATCAATACGCGAAAAAAAAAATTGCAATTAGTTATTCTGCTTCGTGGAATGAGAATTCGCGAGCAAGCAATGACTAGTATTACGCATTTATGAATCGCCATCCGAATTGGTCGTTACGAACGCCGGAGCAAGTCAGTCTGTGTTCATCGAAACTCCCTTTGAACCTCATCGCGCAATTGATAAGGCAGTCGTACACGGAATTACCATTGTTATCTTTCCATCCACATTGTAGCGAGTTTGGTGGGATGTACGATAGGAAGAAGAAAGCAGTTAAAGCTGCAGAAGATACTCGAACATAGATCTGTTAAATATCATAAGACGAATGAAGTAATGGAATTTCACATGATTAGAAGGAATTGTTAATTGCCAGCAGGACACCTCCACCGCGGCTAAGTCCAGATTCAGCAGCATGATTTTTGCGATAAACCAAATATGACGGATTAAAATTTTCTGATGAATGAAACGATGGGTTAAGCCAAGTTTCAACTATCGCGATAACATCATACGAATGTTGAGTAGAGCTAACATAAATGTCATTAATCTTAGTCCTAAGACCACTCACATTATGAAAATAGCAGGATATAGAAATATTAGTCCTTAATGAAGTAGTTAATGAAATTTACTAAGAAGCAGGGAAAATACCGGACACGGGATCATCGTATTCATGAAGATGGTAGCCACGAATCAAATGTTCAGATGTACTGGTTTCTAAGCATCTAGGTTTTTTGGTATGTATACAAATCTCCGTACAATTATCTCATACGGCCAGACATCATCTTTCAGAATATCCGGAAATATGTATTCAGGGACGCCTAACTTGAATGTCAAAAATCGCAGTGAAAACAGATCTATATCTCTTTCAGTTAAACGCTTGCAGACTAAGATGTTAGGGTCAATATTAAATTTTGAAGATATATATTTGATGATCTTGTCTTCATTAGTATCATTTGGGTCAAGACGAGACAAGTGAAGCCACCTGAGCTTATTAACTGCCAAGATCTCACAGCTAGAAGAGGTACCAAACTATCTTAAGCTGTCGCAATTTATTACTATTAACTCTGACGCAATGTTACTCGGACCTCGAAAGGCGTAACGTGGGCTCCTAACCCCTTTTGGCTGCTTAGTGGAGATGGGATGGGTTAAAATAAAGGTCCTTTGGGCGCCGCGTGATTTTTCTTTTTGATAACGAGTTAAATCACGAAACTAACATCGGCAAGGGAAAAATAGTAGGCTGCAGTATGTATAACGTTATAAAGGTTTAATGTTTAGCAGAATTAGTAAAGGGTTCTCCAATAAGAGGTGTTATTTTGATATTCAAAGCAAATTCCATTTTTTGAGACAAATGATCGGATCTTTATTTCATTATAAAGAGGAAGGTATGCCGTTAATAATGGAAAATAACATCAGCCAAATGACCACCACGACCACGCCTACAGGACCATATCCTTTTCATGAAATTTTCCATAACCAAATTGCAAAATGGCTGCCCTATGTCCTCGATAGCCTCACGAATTCCATCTTTGAGGTCTTGAATCGACGCTGGGCTGTTGGCGTAGACCTTCTCTTTCACGTGGCCCCAAAGGAAGAAGTCGCAAGGTGTTAAGTCACAAGATCTCGGTGGCCAATTGTGATCACCTCTTCGAGAGATAACACGGTCCGGAAACTTTTCCCGTAAAAGATCAATGGTTTCGTTGCTTGTATGGCACGTAGCGCCGTCTTGTTGAAAGTAAGCGTTGTCCAGATCAATACCATCCAATTCCGGCCATAAAAAATCATTAATCATCTGTCGATAGCGCAATCCATTCACCGTAACTGTTGCTCCAGCCTCATTTTCGAAAAAGTAAGGTCCAATGACCTCGCGGGACCATAAACCGCACCAAACAGTCACACGTTGAGGATAGAGAGGCTTTTCAACAATAACTCTTGGGTTTTCCGAGCCCCAGATGCGACAATTTTGCTTGTTGACGAAGCCATCGAGGTGGAAATGGGCCTCATCACTCAAGATGAGTTTTCGATGGAATTCCGGATCATTTTCATGCATTTCACGGACCCTATCAGCAAAGACTCGACGTTGTTGATGATCGGCCGGATTGAGTTCTTGTGTTAACTGAGCTTTATAAGCCTTAAGATTCAAATCTTTATGCAAAATACGGTGTAATGACGTTTGTGGAACGCCTAATTCTAAAGAACGACGAGGAATGGACAAACCTGGGTTTTCTTCAACACTTTCGGCTACAGCAGCAATATTCTCAGCTGTTCTTGAGCGACGTGCACGGGTTTTATTCTTCACATCACTAACTTGTCCCGACAGCTCGAATTTTTCTACCAATTTCTGTATTGCGGTCCGACAAGGTGCTTCACGACGACCCAAAAATGTTCGAGTTTTACGAACCGTCTCTGCTACACTTTCACCATTTTTATAGTAAATTTTAATAATTTCAATGCGGTGTTGAATCGTGTATCGTTCCATTTTTATTAATGGCGTAGTTTCTACTTGTCAAATGTCAAAAAATGACAGCTCCAAAAGTGACATCTACCGAAATAGCGGGCTAATTAAAATAACACCTCTTATTGGAAAACCCTTTACAATCGCGCTTATGAATCAAATATACCTATTATGAATGTAAACTAAATGCTAAGTTTTTTTTCAATTGCAAAATACGCGTAAGCTTTCACTCGTATTTCTAAATTTACATATATTTTAATAAAAAAAAAGGTACTTAGCTATGTCTTCCCGCGTAGTTGGAACCCCTAGCGGTATGAAAAATGATTCCTATTAAATATTCCGTTTTAATTTCCTCTCGCCCAAGTTCCCGTCAGCCCTCCTTTGTGCCCGGTATTCAGTACTCCTGCCTTTTCCACTCACTATCTTGCTTAATCTTTTGAATTTTAATTATTTTAAATTTTAATAATTAACAGGCCTATTCAACCATTTTTGCTATGAATGTCCTTTCTTCCTGTGTTTTATTTTTATTTAATTTGTTTTTTTCTGATCTTGACTACTTAGCGATCCGCCCGGGAGAGATAGAAACTCCATCGTCTTCCATCACTCAACGTAAGAAAACTTATCGATTCTCACAATTTTGTATGGATGGCGTTTAAAATTAATTATGGCAAATTAGAGCATAAGGCGGAGACTTGTGTTTTACCCAGCCGCTAATTTAATTGGTATATAATTTTTCGCTTTAGGAAACCTGGGAAGAAGTATCGATCGCGCATCAATTTAATATGAATAATAGCACGTAGAACTAGGAACTCCAAATTATGCAGTCAGACCTATGAAGAAGAGTGGATTTTTAAATTAATAAAAATTACTAATTTTTATTATTGAGACTACCAAAATAACCATTATTTTTAATTGTTATTTTTAACTGTTATACAAAACAAAAAATTTTTGATAGTATTTCGAGACTTTTATTTCATAAAAGTCTTTTTAAGAGTCTTTTGAGACTTTTATTTCATAAAAATCATCTTAAAAGTCTTTTGAGACTTGTTTTAAAAGTCTTTCTTTATGCTTATTATTTAAATATTTACACTATTTACGGTCTGATTTAAATAAAAACCTCTTCCCCTGTTTATGATAATGTTTCAATCGATTTTATCCATACGGATATTCATATAGGGTATCATAAGTAGACTAATTCTAGCCTTTTTACTTGTTTTTATTTTATTTAATTTTTTTTTTAATTTCCTTTTAATTAAAAGAAAAGCCATCCTGGAATTCGATTGCGTTACAGACAGGCAGAGTCTGAACTTTTCTTAAGTTTATATGATATACACAAATTATGTTATGTATATGGATCAAATCGATTAAAATGCTATAAACAGTGGGAGAGGGTTTTTTTTTTACTTTAGACCGTAAGTAATTTATATATTTAAATAAAAACATAAAGAAAGACTTTTAAAAAGATTTTTATAAAATAAAAGTCTCGAAATACTCTCAAAAAGTTTTTTTTGTTAGATAAAGGTCTGAAAAGACTTAAAACTTTTATTTCGTACAATAAAAGGTTACTCTTAACTTTTACTTTTAAAAATAAAAAAAGTATTAAAAGTATTATTAAAATAGATTTTTTAAATATAAAAGTTTCCAGTCGGACCTTACTTATAAAACGATTTAATGGAGAGTTATTTTCAGGCTCTGCCTATTATGCAAATTGGTGAAAGAGATGACATTTTTTATCCCTTTTTTATTATTCTTCACCTTCACCTTTCATTTTTTCAACATAACTATTTCTCTAGAATCAGTTAAATAAAACTTTTGTTAGGTGGATTATAAAAATCGCTCAAATTGATAATTTTCTTAATACAGGCAATCAACCATATTAGGAGCGGTGCACTCAAACGATCACCGCTACACCCAAACCTACATGCTTACCAACCAGTGAAGTCTATCATAACTGCCCTACATGGCAGTAGAGGATAAAAACACAACCCTATGCGCATTCCTATACACTGAAGAGGCATTTGATAATACCTTCTTTGAAGCCATTGAGAATGCAGGAAACGAGCCTTCCTTGATAAAATGGATAAAAACTATGCTTAAAAGCCGGAGAATCACAGCTAATCCGGGCTAGGACTCTATTTCAGTAGTGGCTGCCAAGGGTTGTCCTCAAGGTGGGGCTCTATCTCCTCTATTATGGTCGCTGGTTGTAGATGATCTCCAACAGAATCTAACTAACTCTGGCTATGCCAATAAGGGCTATGCAGATGACCTAGTTACTACAATTAGGGCCAAATATGATCGAATAATTTTTGATCTAATGCAGAATGCCCTAAACATAGTTCGTGACTGGTGTCAAACAATGGAACTTCGAGCTAATCCTCGTAAGACAATAGTTGTTCCCTTCACGAGAAAAAGGAAGCTTTATTTACAAGCACCATCTCTTCAGGGAACTGTAGTGGAATTCTGGAAGGAAGTCAAATATCTAGGTATTACTTTAGATAGCAGATTAACCTGGAACTCCCACTTATAAAGAGTATTGGATAAGGCCACAGTGGCAACATGGACATGCCGTTTTTGGCAAAACTTGGGGTCTTAAACCAAAACTGACTCTGTAGTCATACACATTTATTATAAAACCCATGATCACATATACCTCACTCGTTTGGTGGCCAAAAACAAAACAATAGACGGCTCAAGCTAGTTTGCACAAACTACAATGTCTTGTATGTCTAGGAGTAACTGGTGCCATGCGTACCTGCCCAACTATTGCTACTATACCGAAACGCCATAACTTTGAAACGCCATTTAAGGTGATCTTAGGAAACTGTCAACAGTGGCGTCTTTTGAAAAAGGATATCTTAAATAATATACGGATGGATCTAAAATGGAAGGTAAAACAGACATGGGCATATATGGGCCAAGGTGCCATCTCGCAAAGGCACTAGGGGCCTTACCAACCATTTTTCAAGCAGAAATACACGTCATAGAAATCTGCGCTCGCGAAATAATCGACAAGAATATGCATGGAGCCAAAACATCACATAATATCAGACAGTCAAGCAGCACTTAAAACGTTAAACTCGTTTACGTTTGAGTCTAAACTCGTTTGGGACTATCTTACTGAAGCAACTGGCCGAAACAAACAGGGTGACGCTGATCTGGGTACCAGGACATAAAGGCATTTTAAAGTATTCGCAACATAGGACAAAAGCATTCCTCACACTTAGCAGAAAGGAATTAAGGTTCATAACGGGCCTACTTACTGGGCACTTCCACTTAGATACCATCTTATAAAGATGGGTAAGGTCGATGATGAAACCGCTGAACATGTCTTGTGTGACTTTGAAGCTCTGTGCCGCATAAGGCTAAGACACCTAGAAAAGGCGTCCTCAATGCCAGAGGATGTCAGAAAAAAGGCCTCTAAGAACATCATAGGCTTCATTAAAGACCTTAAGTTCGAATGGGAGCCCTAAGGCATTTAGGGGTAATGTCACAAAATATCGTGATCGCCTTGGCTAGATGGGACGCAGGACTCCTGTCTGCATCCACCTGTTATTATTATTAATAATTTTTTTTTATTTAAATGCGCTCTTTATTTGTTGGCTCTCTGGCTCTTTTCAAAATCCTTAAAATAGGTGGCAAAAGGCTATACAAAGTGTAAAAAAAAACAGACAATAACTAATCTAAAAATAACACAAAATGGGTTAAAAGGGACAACGCAAACAAACTATACCCTAACAATTAAACGAGAATAAAAAAATGAAACATTAAATTCTCAAAAGAGACTGTATATAACGGATACAAAAAATTTTGAAAAATGCCTAAAAGATGAAAAACAAAAAATTTATTACTTGTCCCAATTTTTAAAATTAGGTAAGTGGCAGTTCCAAGGAGTTCCAAATTTCCAAAATAAACTAATAAAAATAATGACCTAAACGAGCGAATTTAAACAAAAAATTTTGCAATTTAGCACCGATACCGAAACCGAATTAAAAATGAGAAATCGAACGAACGAAAAATTTACCGATACTGTTATAGAGTCCCGCGAGGGCACCCTGTAGTATCATAGACCTCTACAAATTGCCCTCATCATCCCTCCAGCTTAGCATCTCTAACAGAGTACTTGCTCTTCCCACAGCACGTGCAACGATTTCTAAGCGGGGTGAAGCCGCGTGGACTAGTGTTGCAAATGCTGTGGCCTGCTATCACCAGCGAAAGACAAGAGCTCCGTCCTGCATCGACGATAGTGGTTGCCATGTGCAGTTGAATGTGTCTGCGTTCGTTGCTAGATATTCAAGACGTAAACTTGTGCGTGGTATTGTGGGTCAGTGTTTTGATTCCCATTTACGGCTCTCATGTAGTACAAGTGAATTGTAGATTTGGCCAGTATCAACACAAAGCTAGTCAAACAATTCACCCGACTACAAACCTTTGGTCCCCATAGAAACGATGTCCTAGTAATGCCGAAATTCGGGTGGATCAACTGACACATATCGCGCACCAGTTCCATTAGACACTGCAAAGCTGGACAAGTGAAGAACCTGTGAAACAAGGTGCCTTCACCAGAACAAACTGTGCAGATCGTCTGAACCCGCCGGTCGATATGTGACAACTGATTAGGATGCATAAGACTGTGATGCAGCAATTTGAATGCCACATAAGCATCTTTGTAACTAGAAGGATAACTGTAGACTACTCTGCAAGTTATCCCTCCCATCTCGCCCATATTCACCCCGAGGTGTGTTCGCCATCTGTTGTATCCTGTATACTCTGGAGGTCTTATTGACATAAGCACGTCACGGAGCACACGTGTTGTAAGTGTGCTGAAAGGTGTGTGAGGCGGTCTGTCCAGAACGAAAGCATCTTCCAACTTAGTGCCAGGGTCACTGGTCCCAAGTTGGCGAAATCTCTCCCGCGCAGAAGCTGCCAGGTCGTGTAATTGTGGAGTGTTAGTGTGTATTCGACAGTTTCCTAAGACATCAATAATATCTCCGAGAACTGTCAGTATATGCGTGTCAGCTTCAAAACCCCGAGCATTACTGAACACTGAATCTATTAATTTAGGATCAAACCTGATTGGAATCGACGCGAATTGCGTGTACCGTAGAGCATTCCACTTAAGGTGAACTGCTGGCCTGATTCTACCCCAGGTCTGAATCGTTGAGATTAGATCCTGCGGCCAGTCACGAGGATAGGGTGGTCGAACAGAGAGCAGATAGTAATACTCCCCTATGCCGATCCCTCCCAGTACATTCACCCATAGTTGAGAAATTAAGGTGTCTCTCTGGCAAAACACTCGTTGGAATGCACGCACTTGGAGACACCTTGATTTCACAACCAAGTTAGTGAGACCTAATCCACCTATCTTGACTGGCAGGCAGAGCGTGCTTTCAGCAACCCATCGTCTTCCGCACCAAAAGGCGTCTATCGATTTTGCTTGAAGAAGACCTACGAAGCCTTCATCAAACGTCTCAGACTTTAGCAGATGAACGATGGACGAGGTAATCAAATAGTTTATCACGACTGACCTTCCCATTAGGGATAAAGGAAACAGTCGACTACGCTATGAGTTAACAGCTTTAGAGAGTTTCTCAAGAGCGATGCGGCTATTATTTGATTTACTCTCGCGTCCGATATACACACCTAAATACTTCAGGCAAGTATTAGTCCATTGGATGTTCAGTGGAGTATCTGTACGATCTCTCCACCTTCCACACCACAAGCCTTGACTCTTGCTAAGGTTGATTTTAATAATAATAATAATACTGCATGCAATTTAATCTCGTAAGCCTCAAAATTAGCTTGATTTATAGTTTCAAACTCTTGAGCAAGTAACAACAAAACATTTACTATTGCTTAAAATCAATTCTACAGTTATTCTCACTTTTTCTTATATTCATTTATAATTCTTTTTCATATATACAGGGTGTCCCAGATTAATATGACTATATTTTGCCAAATGATTCCTCTCGTCCAGACAAGTAAAAAATTGTATGATGGGGAGGGGGGGGGGGCAAAATGTCTCTCGTCGAGTTACAGGGTGATTCCTAAAATATGCTCTTTTTTTTAAACCTGTATATCTTCAAAAGTACATCATATACGGTCTATTTTAAGGCGGTATTATATGTATTACTTTATGTCCTTTCCAACGACTGCTAAAACACCCCCTGTATCCTTTCCCACTCTAGAGTTTTGACGCTTCAAATTCAAAATTTTTTTTTAAATTTTCGTTTTTGTTTTTTGAAATACCCCCACTAACATATACGTTTTTTTTTAAATTTCTACAGTCCAGAGTCCCCTCTTTAATTTAATCTATCATACTTATGTTCTATCTGTGATGGTTAAGGAGTTATTAGCACTTAACCTATTCAGGTTACAGATAATTTGTTCCCTTAGTAGCAGGAAACATGTCATTTGAAAAAAAAAAAAAATATATCATCTGATTTTTGTATGACCTGAATAGGTTAAGAGCTACTAACTCCTTAATCCTCCCAGATAGAACATAAGTGTAATAGATTAAATTAAAGAGGAAACTATGGATTGTCGAAATTTTTAAAAAAAAACGTGTATGTTAATAAAAAAAACGAAATTTTGAATTTGAAGCTATTATATAGCTATGTAACACACACACACATACCACAACTCATTGACACATCAATCACATGCTGAGCAGTACATTCCAGAGAGACAACTTTGATCCCAACGACGGCACTTGGTACTCGCCCACCGAACAGTCCGTACCTTGTCAAGTACACGATAAAGTCACACAATAAAAATTATACATAAATGAATTATAACTAATAAAGCATCGGTTAAGTTAGACGATTGTTTCATTCACGTTATAACAAACTGGCGACGAGGATATTGGTATTAAGCGGAATATTATTAGTGCTACGAACTGGGGTTTGAGGTAAGATATTTGCGTTTACAAGATACCTGACTATACTACTAACCTCACTACAAAACGAATTACTGACGGACAAGCAACAAAGAAATAAGAAACTAAGCTACAAGAAAAAAAAAAAAAAAAACCTACAAAAGAAATAAATAAATAAAAAAAAAATGGAGGGTGCATTAAAACAACTCAGCGATGTTCTTGCCAACCTGCAAGCAAATTTTCATTCCAATACAGGGCGCAATGAAACGGGCGATACACGCGGCTTGCAGCTACAGCAATTCGACGAGTCTAACGAGACATTCGACTCATATATACAACGGGTCGAAAATTATTTGGAACTACGCAATTTAAGTGACGATACTACAGATGGAGACAAGAAATGTGTACAAATTCTATTAAATTGTTTAGGAGCTAAATTTCACCATACTCTTACATGCTTAACCGCACCGGACAAACCGAAAGAGCGAAATTATAAAGATTTAATTAAGCTTCTCCGTGATCATTTCTGCCCAACACCGAGTGAGGTAGCAGAGCAGCACAAATTTTCAATGCGTGTGCAGCACGAAGGGGAAAGTGTTGCAAATTTCCAAGCAGAGCTAAAAAGGTTAGCCACAAATTGCAATTTTACATGTACTCATTGCAAAAAATCTACTATTGACACCCATTTGCGATCTCAGTTCATTCGAGGAATACGTGGTTCGGAGGTAAGAGAAAGATTATTGCAACAAAAATCTACTACGACATTCGAAGAAACGGTTAAGCTTGCTTTGTCAATAGAGTCATCAAAACAGGAGAGTCGTGAAATAAGAGGGCAACCACTGGCATTACATGCAGTCAGTAAAATGCAGTATTCCGCTACAAGCAAAAGACAACCAAATAGTTACAATAATAAAAATATTACAGCCCAACGATCATACAAAGCCGGCAAATGTATTCGAAATAAAACAACACAGGGAAAGTGTTTTCGATGCGGTAATGCGAATCATATGGCGAACGAATGCAATAAAAAAAACAAAGCCCTTGATACATATACTGAGGACGAAGATGCAAGCGAGTGTGATTTTTTTACTATAAATAGAGTGATTACTAGTAATTGCATGTACAAGAATGACAGGAAATTTTTAGCAAATGTTTTGATTGATAACGTCCCGTGTTGTATGGAAATCGACACAGGGGCCGTACGTTCGTCAATGTCATTTCGTACCTTTAAACAATTATTTCCAAATAAAGATTTAGAAAATTCCGATACAACCTTTATTACATATACAAAAGAAATTGTACGACCTAGGGGTGTCTGCAATGTAGTAATATCTTACAATGGAGTCCAATCGAGGGACAAATTATATGTCCTATCGCAAGATGTTGATACAATTTTAGGACGTGAATGGATGACTAAGTTAGGATTTAATGTGATACATAAAGCTCCTAAAGGATCAAATGTAAATTCAGTTGATATTCCTGAGAACGAATTTCAAGTCAAATTGAAACAGCTCATTAATGAATTTTCCAATATTTTTAATGAAGAAGTCGGAAAAATACCGAAGTATAGGTGCGCGATAAAGCTACGGAATTCAAATGTTACACCTGCCTTTATACGAGCTAGGGCTGTCCCCTACGCTCTTCAAAATAAAATTGAGCGCGAAATAGATCGCTTAGAAGCTGCTGGAATTATCGAAAAGACGGTCTATTCACCATGGGGCACCCCAGTTGTACCAGTTTAAAAAAAAAAATGGAAGCTTAAGACTCTGCGCCGACTACAAAGCGACAATCAACAGAGTTATACAGGAAGACAAGTACCCAATTCCACGAGTGGAGGACATATTTGCTAAAATGAGTGGTGGAAAATATTTCTGTACGCTTGATTTACATCAAGCATATTTACACATGGAGGTTGATGAAGATAGTGCCACATTACAAACAATCAGCACTCATAAAGGTAATTATAAAGTACGTCGTTTAATGTTTGGAGTCAAGATTGCGCCAAACGCATGGCAGCGCTTCATGGATACAATTCTTCAAGATTTAAAAGGCGTCTCGTGCTTTTTTGACGACATCGTAGTGCAGGGCTCCTCGCACATGAATTTACTTGCAAACCTTCGACAAGTTCTATTAAGGCTACAACAACATGACTTACATTTAAATAAAAAAAAATGCCAATTCTTACAAAATTCAATAGCATATTTAGGACACATAATCGATGAAAACGGAATACACCCAATGCCGGATAAGATTCGAGCAATCACACAAAGCTCTCAGCCTACAAATATTTCGGAGTTGCGAACCTTTTTGGGAATCGTTAATTATTACCACAAGTTCCTACCAAATCTTTCGAGCCAAATCGCCCCTTTGAACCAATTATTAAGGAAGGACACGCGTTTCATTTGGACAAAAGAGTGCGATAAAGTTTTTAATGAATTAAAAAAAAATATTACAGGAGCAAATACATTGATTCCATACAACGCGGAACTGCCGCTCATTCTGGCGACAGATGCTTCTCCGACAGGTCTAGGAGCTGTAATATCGCATATTACAAAAAGTGGGGATGAAAAACCCATCGCATTTGCCTCTCGATCCTTGACGCATGCTGAAAGGAATTATTCTCAGCTCGATAAAGAAGCAACTGCCATCATATGGGGGCTGCTGAAATTTTTCCAATACTGTTATGGCAGAAGGATTATACTCCTCACAGACAACAAACCATTAGTCAGTATATTACATCCAAATAAGAACTTGCCGGCGACATCTGCTGTAAGATTATTACACTACGCAAACTTTTTATCAGGATTTAATTACGAAATCCGCTACAGAAATACTAAGCAACACGCAAATGCTGATTATTTGTCGCGCTTTCCCGTAGACAGCAGTGTCGTGTCCCAAAAGCAATCAATGAATAAAATTCACGAAACCATCAAATAAATAAGAAACACTTAATTAATCACGGTGAACCTTCTTCAAATAAGAACAACGCTCAAATTACTTTAAAACATAATTCTTTATTACAAAACAAAATGATCTATCTTAATAATACATCAAGTACTCCGAACCGAAACTTGACACTGCAATGACTGATAACTAACGGGCACTCGCCAGACCAGTCATTGGTCTTTTATGCCCCGATATTCGGAAGTACTTTCTTTGCTCACAACGCGGATGTAAACAAACGACAACAACCTTGTCGTTTGTTCTACCGGTTGCAGCACCTGAGTCGCTTAGTAGTAAACAATCGCTTTACATAACAATTACCATGCGAGGTTAATTGTTATCGTAATCGTCGATTGCTCCACTAAGCGCTCATCGTAGCCAGCTGTTGAGCATTTTCAGCGAAATAACCGGCAGTTGCAGAACAGTACCATGCGAGGTTACTGTTTAGCAATTGCTAATTATTTCACTAAAATGCGCCCTTGGCTGCATGAAGAATCTTCCTCATATTGGGCCATAACATCCCTCCCCCCTTGGAAAAACTAGTTTCCGCAGGGAACTAGATCTGGAGAATGCAATCAATTAAATAAACTGAAAATAGCTCATCTTCGTTCGGTTCAGATTATTTCATTACATTTCTGTACATTACATTTTTACATCTTTCGAAATTTTCTTATTTGCTTTTTCTAACATTGTTTGATTTTACATCATTTCACATTTCTCTTTTTAATATTTAATTTCTCTTTCACCATTTATATATATATTCTTTCCTATGTTCTTTTCACATTACACTTTTTTTTGCTTTCTGTATTCTATGTTTTTATTTTTCCACATTTTACTTTCTTTTATTGCTTCTCACATTCAATTTTATTTCTATATTTCTTTAATTTATTTAACATTTTTTCTTTCCAGTATTTCTTACATTTGTTTTCTTAGTTTTTTTTTTACGTTCCTCTTATTTTAACATTTGCTTTTATGTGTTTTTTGTTTTTGTTTTTTACAATATAACTTCTTCAAACATCTCACAAAATAAAAAAAAATATTCTACCTATTTTCTGTTACAATAAACTATAAGCTTGATATATCTTAAATAAGTACTCTAATTTTTAATAATTCCGTCGCCAATAATCTTTTCTCTAATAATACTTTTTGTTTTCCTTTCATTTTTACCTTAATTACAATTTTAAAAGTATTGTCCAAATCATAAGAAAAAAACTTCAATAATTTTAATACTTTTTACAACCTTAGCCTTAACATTCTAATTTCTGTGGGTGCCCAAAATTTCCCTAAATATATTATTACAATACAATAATTACTCTACTATTCTAATTGTACCAGCTGTTTCCCGACGACGGTAGGTAAATTTGCTGTTGGCAGGTTTGCTGTTGTTGGAATGATGACTTCTATACTGGGTTCTGCTTGCTTGGATAGCCTCGCTTGGATTGGCCCCGTCAATGGTCTGCTGATAAAGGCTCGAACTTTTTCACTTTTGTGACGTTTCAAGTGGCACACTACTCCTGCTATTACTGCTGACCATTTATCGCCTTTGAATTTCAAATTTTATTTGAATGGTAAATTATCCCAAGAATTATGTGTATAGAATGTTTTCATCTACACTGCATTTCTGGAAACCATTACATCGGTTTTTAGCTAGAATGTATGACAATTTCTTGTCATAAGCGCTTCTTTAATTTCATTGCGATAATATTTGTAAAAAAAAATTCTTTTGGTCCCGATGGAGTTCTCTCAATTATATTGAGAGTCCACGTTTAACTAAAATTTTTTTTTTATATCATATATAAGGTACTGTATATAGGTATGGTAGTAGATATACCATATTACAGACCTCTCAGCATTAAATTATGTGCTAATAATTCCGCCAGGTTTAAAAACTGTAGTTCTCTAATAAACGTTTAACTAATCTGGCTATATTTTTGGGCTTTACTCACTGCTACTATAAATTTGGCGTCCAGATCATCTATGTGAACTTCAACTACTGTCACCATGTGCAGGTCTAACATCAAATCTTCACGGTTGTGGAGTTTGTAGCATTTCCGAGTGGGCAGGATAGTCCAATGTGTGGTGTACGAAGTAACTTTCCCACGGTGATTGAACAACCCTCTTCTATGGGGCATCGGCTTGATATTACCTCCTATCTTTTCTGCCCCAGCAAGGTGAAAATTGCATAAGTCACCGTGATTACCGCTTTCCTCGCCATAAACTAAACCCTATTCTTATATGATGCTAATATAGGGCAACCCTTTTATTTTTCTTAAACTTAAAGGTGTTTTTTTTTTTAATTTATTTTAGAAACCTTTACTTTTGTTTTTTATTATACTTCAAAACTTTTTTTTAGTTCTTGCTTCCTTTATAACTTTTTTTCTTTAACACTTATTTTAAAAACCCTTCAATTTTTTAACATATCTTCTCTTTAAATCATATATTCTTTTAAATTTTCAATCTTTTCTTAACTCATATTTTTGAAAACCTCTTCGTTATTAATCAACATTTTTAACATATTCTTTTCCTTTATTTTCATTACTCTTTTTTTTTATCTTTCTTGCGCCTGCTTTTTAGGTTTCCATTTCTAACTTTAAACATTTACATTAATTATCTTCATACGTTTCTTATTCTTCTAACTTTTTCTTTTTCATTCAATTATTCTTTCAAAATCTCTATTTTTTCGGGTAATTAAAGAACTCTCTTTTCTAATCTGCCTTTATTCAAAATTTCCAAATTGCCACTATTCAATTGCTTCCTTTATTTAAAACAAAAACATTTCCTTACCTTCATACCTTTTATTTTATAGATTTACCTTACATTGAATCCACTGGGTTAACTTTTTATATCCTTTCCATACTTTTCGGCTCCTGTTAAACTCCGCTCATCGAATTTCTTCTGAAATTAAAGGGAATTTGTTGGACATATATTTGGTTAAGCCCCCCGATTCCTGGGTCATAACCATTACTTACCTTGTAAGGGGTTATCGAACTTGCAGTAGAAGTCGCATTTGCAACATGAATGAAGTTTCGTTCCCCTACTTTCCTTCTGCCTTGACGTACTTCTGTCCTATCCGACTTACTATTATATCCCTGAAATTTAAACTTACCTTTTTGCAGAATCCCCTGGGCTTTTCGTATTTGCCAATAGAAATTGTTCCTACTCTTGTAGCGCCATGCATATCGTTCAGGATACTTGCGAGGTCCGCGTTGCCCCTCCGAGAAGTTCATGTTTTCTTCAGGATAGGCTCTTGCATTAGCAACTCTTACAAATGCACATCCATCCTCGAGGCTATTTCCGCTGTGGCCATAATATTCATCTCGCCTCCTCCTCTCCTCCCTAAATTCTTCGAATTTTATCTCGCGAAGTCTCGCACTGTCGCGATCTGTCTCTACACTGGTGGTCTTAACTTTCCATTCGTTTTCTTTGCTATTAACACCTGTACTGATGATTTCTGCCATGCTCCTTTCAACCTCCTCTATTCTCACTTGTAAAGGGGTTCTTTGACTGGACAATTGCAGAGTATTTGGTACAACTTGTCCACTAGCTGCGACATTCTCGAAAACCGCACTTTCTTCCTTTGCCTGGCCGACGTTTTGTATCCATAATTTCCTATTTACACAGTCGATGATAGCTCTGTCCCTCAGGAAATCCATTCCAAGTATCCCGTCAGCAGGAATTGAATCAGTATCACCAATGGCATTAAATTGACAAGCCTGCTGTTTGTTATCTATATGCAAGTTCGCCTGACAAGTGCCTATGCACCTCCTAGCGAACCCAAAGAGACCTCCAATTGTTATTTTCTGTTGTGTCTGTACGGGCGTATTTCCTTTTATTCTATTGATCTTAATTAAACTACAGGTGGACCCAGTGTCAATTAAAAGTCTAAACTTACCTTCTAAAGCTATATCTGATGTGACTGTGATGATAAATTTATTACTGGAAATCAATTTTTCTTCTTCTCTATCTGCTAAATACTTCTTTAAGCAGATATCCGTGTAATGGTCACGTGCTCGGCAGAATTGGCAATAAAGCCCCTCTTTTCTTGAATAGAACTTATCATGATTGCTAGCTGCACAGTTTGCCACTCTGACGTGGTGAATTCGGCAATTGGCCACCTCGTGCCCATATTCCTGACATCCAGTACAGAAGAATACCTGTTGACACTCTTTGGAAATATGTCCCGGCTGACCGCATTTGAAGCAGTTGACCGCTCTAGGCTGCTGTGTTGCTCTGATTGGAGTTTCCCAATTTCTTGCCGGTCTCCGTACTGCTTGGAAAGGCTTTGGAGTTTGTTTCTGCCTGACCTCGCTAAAGTTTCCGGTCTTCCAACTTTCCTGTGGTGTTTCCATGGCATGTTCCGGTGCTTTTTTCCAGGCCCTTGGTGCCATGGCCTGAAGTCTTTCCGAATCTTTTTCGAAGTAGAGAGCTTCCTCTCGAACTTCTTCTAATGCTTCGAATTTTCTTCCAGTTAAGTATACGCGTGTGGCCTGACTGCCGACACCAGCTTTAAAAGTAGCTACCGCGTCGACCTCTAGTTCTGCTATCAAACCTCCATCCTTATTGGGGTATTTGGCTGATACCGCAGACTTAATCTGGTCCAGCAGCTCCATCATCCGATCCGCAAACTCTCTAATATCCTCACCAGGTCTCTGCCTACAGGCTAACATTTCAGTGCGTAATTCACTGAAAGATTTCCGTGGCATGTAGGCTGTTTTAATCGCCTGCTGCAAAGATGCAAAGTCCTTTGGCTCGTGTGAGCTTATTAGATAGTAAGCGTCATCGGATAAACGGTATTTTATGCATTTAATAAAAATGCTTTGCTCTGCTGCTTCCAGTCGATCGTGCAAGTCTTTGCTGCAACTAAGGAAACGAAAAACTTCTTTTGCCAACTTTGGAGACCTTTCCCCTGAAAACATTGGCACGTATTTAGAGACCAAGTCCATAATTTTCTCGTATGCCTCTGCCATGTTGCTCTTTGGAGGTGCTTTTGACTTGACAGATTCTGTTCTGGGTTTATTTCGACCTTGTTCCGTGCTGTTACTGGACGTTTTTTGCTGTATTTCTTTAAACGTCCCAGAGGTCCCCTTTTTATCCTGTTGCTGGTCCCAGAATACTAATTTCCTTGGATTCCACCTCTTACTCGTGCCCGCCTTATTAACTCCTTGATTAGAACCTTCTTGTGATGATTGATCGAATTCCAATTCTTTCTCTAGTTCTGCTGTAGTTTCCTCAGCCTCCTTTAGCTGTACCTTTAGCGAGTCTATATTCTTTAAGAGCCCTTTTTTCTCCTTCTGGATTTCTTCCAATGCTTCTTCTGCTTCTATTTCACGACTCTGGATAACTTCGAATGCTGCTGTCACTAAATGATCTAAAGCTTCACCTTTTGTACCTTTTTTAGCACTCTCATTCAATTCCTCTCGTAATTTCTTCGCCTCTTCTTCTGTCCACCTCTTTTGTAACTCTCCTGTTATATGCTCCCCAATATATTGCCAGTCCTGTTCATAATTCTGCAATATTGCCTGACATTCCTTAAGTTCCTGTGTTTTTAGCTCTAATTCCCTTTCCTGGGCCTGATAGCGTGCTAATTCTTCCCTAGTTAAGATATTACTCCTACCTGTGGACATTTAAGTTTTATAACCGAGCTATTATACTAATAACATCGATACCCCGGCGAAGAAAGTCTCCTACAGCTCTTATCTATGTTAAATATTAATGCGACGACCCGACCAGATTCATATTTCTACCAAGATTATTCCCGATATTTAAAAACTTAACTTAACCTAACCCTATTCGAGCCCATTAAACCCGGACAACATGTCGGTTAAATACCCTTACTATGTATTAATGAGAGCAGAAAATGATACAGCTCCAAAAAAAAACTTTAACACATCTTAAAATTCTTAATATTGTACATACTCATATATAACTCTAAAAATTCAAAACTGTAATATAATTACTACGTTCAATACTCTAAACTCCTCTTTTATGCGTACCTATGTACAAATCAAACGTATTATACTCTCTTAATGTTTCTATTTTACTTATCCCGATACATCAGATGCACCATACTTTATTTAAAACTTCCTACCTACTTAATCGCATGGAACCCGAATACACTTGGCCGAGCGAATGCACATAAACAAAGATTTTTTCCGTGAGTATAAAACGACGTTATTACGTGACGTTAAAAGCTGGTGAAATTTATATTACTAACTCTCGCGTAGCTAAAACACATACCTATATCACAAAGTATTTACAAATATTTCATCTTATCACTTATTCCGAAGTTTATCACATCTTAAATTTAACACTTTCTCTGAAATAAAATTCTAGCAGGCGATAACTCGCCGAAATTTGCTAGTTAATGGCGTCTTACGACAGCCGATGTTTTTTCATTAAACAATTAAAATTAAAATTATTTAAAACAAAATTATTTTTATTACGTAAAAGGTAAAACACATATAAATTCAAATAATTTTTACCTTAAATTTACCGGCTGCGCCAAAATGTCGTGTCCCAAAAGCAATCAATGAATAAAATTCACGAAACCATCAAATAAATAAGAAACACTTAATTAATCACGGTGAACCTTCTTCAAATAAGAACAACGCTCAAATTACTTTAAAACATAATTCTTTATTACAAAACAAAATGATCTATCTTAATAATACATCAAGTACTCCGAACCGAAACTTGACACTGCAATGACTGATAACTAACGGGCACTCGCCAGACCAGTCATTGGTCTTTTATGCCCCGATATTCGGAAGTACTTTCTTTGCTCACAACGCGGATGTAAACAAACGACAACAACCTTGTCGTTTGTTCTACCGGTTGCAGCACCTGAGTCGCTTAGTAGTAAACAATCGCTTTACATAACAATTACCATGCGAGGTTAATTGTTATCGTAATCGTCGATTGCTCCACTAAGCGCTCATCGTAGCCAGCTGTTGAGCTAATCAGCGAAATAACCGGCAGTTGCAGAACAGTACCATGCGAGGTTACTGTTTAGCAATTGCTAATTATTTCTCTAAAATGCGCCCTTGGCTGCATGAAGAATCTTCCTCATATTGGGCCATAACAGCAGCGACAGGACTGATTTTGACACCACATCATTTTACCAATTAAACCAAATTCAGAATTTACCAGTAACACAATCAGAAATAAAAGAGGAGACACTGAAGGATGCAGAAACTAGGAAATATTTTCATGCTCTGCAGACTGGACAGGACTTACCTAATGGCGAATCAAATGTGGCGTTTTCTATTCAAGATGGTTGCGTATTTAACGGCTCAAGAGTGATGATCCCAGAAAGATTACAAAAACGTATATTGGATGAGTTACATGTTGCACACACGGGTATTTCGAGGATGAAAGCTCTCGCCAGGAGCTATGTATGGTGGAGAGGGATTGATAAGACAATTGAGCAAGTTGCTAACAAATGTTTAAATTGTTCAAGGATCAAGAATAACGCAAAGAAGCTACCACCTCACCCATGGGAGTATCCAAGCTATCCCTGGGAGAGATTGCATATAGATTACGCGGGCCCATTTATGAATAGTTATTTTTTAATAATAGTGGATGCATATAGCAAGTGGGTTGAAGCAATCCCCACGAACAATACCAGCGCATCAAAGACCATCGAAATATTGCGCGAAATTTTTTCTAGATTCGGTTTACCATACACCATAGTATCTGATAATGGCACAAATTTCCGCTCCAACGAATTTGCACAATTTCTACGTTCTAATGGAATCTACCACAAATTTTGCGCTCCTTATCATCTTGCCACAAATGGCCAGGCTGAGCGTTATGTTCAGATATTAAAACAGGGTTTACGATCCATGATAAATGAGGGGGGCGATTTAAATGTGAAATTATCTAGATTGCTCATGCAATATAGGAAGACACCAAACACAACCACAGGACTGAGCCCGTCAGAACTAATGCTAAAAAGATCTATACGCACACGACTTGACTTAGTTAAACGAGATCTTCCAAAAGAAATTATTGCTCAACGGAATAGAGGAAGGACAACTGAATATGCACGAGGATTTGAAGTCGGAGATAAGGTCCAAGTCAGATTTTACAATAATAAATGTTGTAAATGGAAGTTTGGGATAATCTGGCAACGTCAAGGAGAAAGACATTATATTGTTCTTGTCGATGGAGAAAAACATACTAGGCACGCGGACCAGTTATTACGCAGCGATTGTGAGACCGAGAATGATCCTCCTATCAGAGCTTATGGAAATGTCGACGCTACTAAAAATAGAAACTCTACCGACTCTCATAATACAAGACTAACCTTACATGACGCAGAACTAACTAGCAACTCTGACTTGACAAAAAAACTAGATGGCCCTCAAACCCCAGGCCCTACACCAGCAATGGAGAATGGCGACAAAACTTCAGCCGCCGCGGGACCTGAGACTCAACCTTCGCTAACAGAGCCACTCCTTACCGAGGCCACCTTGCGACGGTCTTCTAGATCTAGGAAGACACCTGACTATTACAGAGCTTCGCAATTTGAGCGGGAGGGAGATATTATATAGCTATGTAACACACACACACACATACCACAACTCATTGACACATCAATCACATGCTGAGCAGTACATTCCAGAGAGACAACTTTGATCCCAACGACGGCACTTGGTACTCGCCCACCGAACAGTCCGTACCTTGTCAAGTACACGATAAAGTCACACAATAAAAATTATACATAAATGAATTATAACTAATAAAGCATCGGTTAAGTTAGACGATTGTTTCATTCACGTTATAACAGAAGCATAATAACTCTGGAGTGGGGTTGAGATGAAAAGTTATATATAAGAATTTTACACAGCATAATCTTTCGTTTTTGTTATATAACTTACGATGCAAATTTAATCATGTTTTCATACAATTCTATTCAAATTCTCTGGTACTTCACAGGACCAAAAGAGTACAGCTAAATCCTCATCTGTAAAGTTAATGTCAACTTAGCGACATATTTCTATAACCGAATTCAAGACGAAACTTGAACACATCCCTAGCGTATTCGAAAATTTGAAATAGCAGATATATTGTAAACACGTTTATTTATCCTTCATCCTGACATCCTGCATACTATAAAGGAATTTATAAAAATTTTAGACAAAAGAGGGGAATCCATGGATTTTTGGAAAATGCATGAAAAAGAAAACATCAATATTCTTCTTAAATCTCTTTTGATTTTTCTTAGGTATATGTAAAAACTGCTTACATTACCTCTTGTAGGTGCATCCATATGTACATACAGAAAATGTATAGTGAACAAGAAAATATAAGTGACAAACAGCTAGGTATAGAGTATGGGCAGATATCGTACGATTTCATGGAAAAGTATATAAAAAAGAAATATTTTCTGTAGGGGTTAGATGCTCAATATTATATGCTAAAAATATTCCCGTCAAAACCAAATGTATATATATAAAAAAAATACAAATAAACAAGCAAAAAAAAAAAACTGTCCACTTACCCTTGATGCTGAGTAGCTTTCTCCAAAGGGCCTCCTGAAGTAGCTTGTTTCCATTTAAAAAGAAAAATAAAAAGTGTAAAAAAAGGAAACAAAAGCAAATTTTATAATTGTTGCAAGAGTTGACGGCTTACGCGATTAATTTCTTTTGGCGTACATACTCTTTAGAAAAATTGCCCTTCACACTTTTACTTCGTTTGTATGTAGGTATGTAGGAAAATTGGTTTTTAAAGACTACGAAGTCGAACGAAACACGATAATCAACTTAAAAGAAAACCTTGATTTTTTTTTCTACTATTTTCTCTCGTTGAGATTTATGTATTACACTTTCCTCAATTAATTTAATACTATTTGTAGCTCTGACATTCAAGTTAACATATTTATGTCCTATACATATTATCCGATAGTGTAATCACGAAGAAAATTCACCTTGAGAAGAAACTGTAGGTAAAAAGAGAAGGAAATAGAAAAAAATAACTTTAAGATAGAATTTTCTTTAATAGTAGTGGATTCATTATTTCAACGATATGGAGAGTACTACATGAACCGAAAATTCGAATTAATCCTGTTTTTTACGTGATATTTTCAGTTTTATCATGTAGGTTCACACCGAAATATCTTCGTCCTTTTAACGTAGTAAACTCATCGACAATCATATGCTAAACTTCTCTTCATTTGCAACTTTCAATTTAATTGTGTCCATCATTTTTTTTCTGCTTTTCATCAAAATCTTCGTGCAACAGTTTCATTACATCGTTTTCGTTAGCAGGCAGTTTAAATCCATTTCGAGCTATTGACTGGCGAATGAATTTTTTTTTTGTAATTGCTCGAATCGAAATGCCATCAGTAGCCAAATCAGAGATAAACTCTATAAAAGGCTTTCGCTGTAGGAAGTCACACTGCAAAAAATAATGTACTGTTCCCTATATTCAGTGCAAGGAATTTCCGTAAAATAATTCCAGTGTTTCCTTAAAAATTGGCAATATACCTTTCGGCTACCTAAAGTTAAGCAAATAATGCATAAAAACCATATTCTGGGTAAATTTTTTTCAAATTCCATATGGGACCTTTTATAAAAGGAACTTTTAGATGAAGACTATGTACTTTTACCTATGCTGTGTTATTTTCCATATATTTTATAATTTTGTTGACAATAAGTTCTGAAATCTTAAAACTAAATCGAATAGAAATATACTCTTATTTGGTAAATTTGGAAATTCGATAATGTTATGGAAAATCGAAACCCTTCTTTTTATTAACCCATTTATGCCCTCTAGTTCAAAAACGCACCAGATAGATACTTTAAGGCAAATATATTTTATAATTTTTACGGATTAAGTGCGGCATGCGGCTCTGCAGTCAATAGGCAGGCTAACGGCTCCTCGTAGCGTAAGAATTGTTTTCCTGACAAAAAGAACGTAGCTGCATGTGTACTCTGCTCTGAAATCAGTTGTGAATTTTTCGCTAACGTGATAACATCAACCATATTGAAATGAGTGCCTGGTGAGTCTTACTTTTTTGATGTAAAACAATTTCAGTACATTCTTCCTATTCGAAATCCATTAGTTTAGTTGTATTTTTAACGCCATGATTATTATTGGAGATTAAATAGATTTTCACGGCTGTTTTCTATTGATGCTGCGAAAACGCACCAGTGGGCTTTTTGTCTCTAATTTTGAAAATCAACATTTCAGGACAGGAAGGTTCTCCGTTGCGGAAATTTTGGAAGTACTTGAGGATTTATCAGAAAATGAACCTTGTCCTGATGAGATAACAATTGCACCTCCTGTAGTCAGTTATTGTACAGATGAAGACTCCGGCGATGAGGAGGAGAATGACGACCCAAATCGGATGAGCCGTAATCAACTTCAAGCGGAAGCTGAAGTTGTATTCAACGATCTTACTTTGGAATGTAATCCACAGTTAGAGGAGCAACCAAGTAGGACATTTTGTGTAGCTAAAATAAATCAGAGGTGGGCAAGGGGAGACGAAGATAATCTATATCTGACCGCGCCTTTTTACAGACAAAGTAAATGGAAAGAAACAAAAGTTGCTCCGTTGACATTTTCGAAAGATACCCATCCATTGGAATATTTTAAATTATTTGTCACCGAAGAATTTGTTCAAAATATTGTCAGTGAAACTAAAGCGTATGCCAGCAATCAAAAAAACGAAAATTTAGATTTAGACGTAAACCACTTTTACACATTCTGTGGAGCACTGATAATTTCTGGGTATGTTCCGGTTCCTAGGAGACGCATGTTCTGGGAGCAAAGAGATGACGCGCACAACACCATGATATCACAGTGGATTCGTCGGAAAAAATTTGATAAAATATTTCGAAATATACATTTTTGTGATAATAGTAACCTAGACAAGAATGATAAATATTCGAAAATTATACCCTTTATTAACCATTTGAATGACAAATTTTTGAAATATGTCCCGCTAGAACAGAATGTATCAGTTGATGAGGCCATGATACCATACTATGGAAGAAATCCATGCAAACAATTCATCAGAAACAAACCAGTACGTTTTGGGTATAAAGCATGGGTTGCTGCGAGTCGACTAGGGTATTGCTATCAATTCGACATATACCAAGGTCGCTGCCAACTGCGGGATACATCAATGGGGCTCGGCGAATATGTGGTTCTCACCTTTGCAGAAAAATTCAAAAAAGAAATGCCAGATATTCGATTTAATTTTTTCTTCGATAACTTTTTCACGAATCCAGATCTGGTTGCGAAGTTATCTAAAATGCAGTATGGTACTTTCGGAACAGTGCGTGAAAATAGGGTAAAAAACATCAACATGAGCGACAAAAATGTTTTCAACAAAACGAAACGCGGACAAAACGAATCCTTTGTTGACAGAGATAACGAAATGATAATAACCAGATGGAAAGACAATCAGGTAGTTACTATGTTATCTAACAGTCATGGCGTCAATCCTATTGGCCACGTGAAGAGGTATGTGCAGAGAGAGAGAGAAAAAAAAGTAGATGTACCGCAACCTAACATTTTTAAAGTGTACAATATGTATATGGGAGGTGTCGACCAGTTAGATAATCATATATCTAACTACAGAATAAGTATTCGGGGAAAAAATTGTATATGCCAATCGTTTTCTGGATGATCGACTTGACAGTTACCAATGCATGGACACTTGCAAAAGCCTATGGTTGCACACTAGATGGCTTAGAATTCCGTCGACAGTTATCTCAAGTGCTTTTGGAAAAATATGGGAAACCGTCTACACAAGGATATACCGCAAGGCCATCTCCGTTACTGAGACCTGGAATTCACAATATTATAAGGGGAGAAAAGCGACTGAGGTGTAAGGAATGTCATAGTCACACAATAACGAAATGTGAAACTTGTGAGATCGCTTTGCATGACAAATGCTTCAAAACATTTCATGATAAATTGAAATAATTATCATTATTATTTTGAACATTTTTCTCAATGTGACATGAAATAATTTTTGTTTTTTACATAGAATTTCTTTATTTTTGTTATTTACTATTAAATATTGTTTAGTTTGAATGAATATAACTAAAAGTTAATGTATAAAAACCGTATTTTATTTTGTTCTGACAAAGCCCAACGGTGCGTTTTCGCACCACCCCGTATTTTAAATTCTAAGATGTAAAAAAAAAAAAAATCGTTTATATGTTTTATAACTACTAAGTAATCCAAAAATAACCGAATTCTCAAAATATGGCGAAAATAAAACTTTGGGCACAAATGGGTTAAAAATACGTCAAATATAAGGTATACATTATCTTGTTATAACCCGATGAGTTTTATTCTGACCTTTGTGTGGTTAAGATGTGCGCGAATCAGGCGCGTATCCAGACCTGTAGCCTGGGGGGGGGGGTCACAACTAAAATGTTCGAGTGGGAGGGGAGGGGGAGGGGGGTTGAAAAAGTAGGAAGAAGTCTCTTTTAAATTTTTTTATCATACATATACGAGTATATACGAGTAATCGGCGCAAGAAAAATATAAAAGCATTTCATTCCTTTTTTCAAACAATAAAATAAATATGTATTCCAAAATTACTTACCATCCTGTGATAGGTACGATAGATGACTTTTCGTTCGACACTATATAAAATCACAAAAAAAATTCAAAAAAATTCGTACGTGTTTCAAATATGAAGAGCTACGAGCGAATGGCTATTATTGCCACTATTAGTACTCATAAGAAACTCAAAGAAACACCCCCACCGCAGGCAAAGATTGAATAACTAAATATAGGACATAGAAGATATTTTCGATTATTTTCCATTTAAATGTACACGGCTAGAAAAGGACAGAAAGAAGAAGAAAAAATAACAAAAAGAAATCGAACTCTCTTTAAAATTTTTATGAATATGGACCTAAAATGTGAAAGCGCTGATTACATGCAAATAAACGGAAATGGCAAATGATTCATTTTCATAAATAAATGAGAAGGGGCGGACTTTTCAGGTTTTACTCTCATAAAATGCTTCCGCGTTTTTGTGAAAACCGATTTTTGCTGAAATATTGTGAGAAATATCCAATGTTTTTTATAGTATAACCAATGTTTGTTAGTATAATTCCAATGATATTTGAACAGCACGTGCTTCTGTTTACATTCGTTTTGCTTTGATGAAGTGATTAAATGGGAGAAACTAATGCTGGATTCTCTGATATTTTCGGGAAAAATGAAAATTTTATTTGACAGAAATTTTACATCTCCTTTCACCATCTGCGCCAAAGCGCAGTTTATTTTTTTATTAAAAAAGTGAAGTACTGTGACCGGGAGTACATTATTATGAATAATTTGATAGGATTTTGAGGGATTTAATAAGATTTTGTCGTTCGGATAATCCTAGGTTCTCTCGTTTTTATACTCTACATGAAATCTATGGGTATACTAAGTTTGTCATTCAATTTGTAACACCTCGAAATAATGATGGTAGAACAAAATGGATTGAATACCCACGCATAATATTAAAAGTTATTTTGATTTTTGAATGCCCGTCCGTCCGTCTGTCTGTGCGCACGATAACTCAAGAACTCGTATACTTAGAGAGCTGAAATTTTTTACACGAACTTCTTTAAAAAAGTAAAATTAAGATCGAAAATAAGACAACCCGGGCAAGTCCTTCGTGGGGTTGCCATACAAAAATTTCGTTTTCCACTATATATTTGGATTCGATACGGTGTTTTCATTGTACTAGCAAATAAAACTTCAAAAATGGACTAAATCGGGCAACCCCTTTTAGATGTTGCGATAAAAAAATTTATGTCGTTTTCGTTTGAACATCCAGGTTCGCTCTGGAGGCAACTCCGTTCAATCGAACGGTTTCAGAGTGAACCTGAAAAAGTTCGCTTGTGTATGTATACTAACGTCAAAGTAGCTATGAACTTTTTGCGAAAACTCGTTGGTAATTTGTTTGCAGAAAAATTTTGAGGATAATATAATAATAGTAGAGGTCTTAGTAATAATTGTTGACTTTAAAATTAATTAAATTATATCAAATCACAACTAGACTTTGTTTGTGTGAGTGAACCCATAGTGTACCCGAGTAAATTTTCAGAGTGAAACTGATGCTTTTTGGGTAACCCATGACGTCACTTTTGCACAAACGAACGCTTTGACAGCATTTAGGTTGCCTCCAGAGCGAAACTGATGTTCAAACGAAAACGACATTAGAGTTTTTTCGTATACTGTGAAAATGGTTAGTCCAAGACATTTTTATTGTACTAAAAACTTCAGAATACGAAATTCTATAAAATTGGTTATAATCATTTTTTCGAAAAACCACTTCAAAAATCAAACTTGCCCAGAAGGGGCATCATCTAGGGTATCAATTCTAACTGTTTTACTTGTTTGTTTTTAACTCGTTGTCTCAGCTCAGTCGCACTACAATAATGCATAGCGAAGCTCTTTCTCCCATTCATGCAAAGACATAAGTATATGACATTACTTTGTTTCCTTCTGGAAAACACGAAAAATTTCCAATCTTCTTCGCCTCTGTCTTAACTTATCATTAACTAAGCTTTGCCGCAGATTATCGCTAAAGTTATAAATTTAGAGAAGTGCGCTATATCACCAGCATTAAAGGCTGGCGGCAGCTAAACATTGTGCCCGTACCATACAAAAATCGCCCTGTGAAACTTTTACAACGTGCTCTACAGTCCAGCGCGATTTGCTTCAATTCACCGCGTAGGTGAGGTGGCACTCTTTGGGGGGGGGGGGGTCATGACCCCCGTGACCCCCCCCCCTGTATACGCGCCTGGCGCGAATTAATAATTTAAAATTTTTTAAAAATTCAATAATCGTGCAACCTTAAAGTGAAGAGTAAGAAGAACAATTTGTGCAATAAGCATCACTAGTATAATCGTATATTATGTTTCAAAACCTTCATTAAAGTTAATTTTTGTTTCGAAAATAATTATGTGTTTATTTTGATTTAGTGGGTACAACCTAATTTGTAAAGAATTATGTCTATATTTTGTTTTGTCTTTGAAATAAATTTATTTAAAGATTTTTGTTTTGTACACTCATTTTTCCCTTTCACCTTTTCCTTAATAAAAAAATGAATTATTTTAGGATAAGTTTATTGGAGGGAAAAGTACCTACCACTAATTGTGGTATTTGTGTCTATATTAAAGAGATATTTCTAAACACCATTAGGGCAATTCACTATAATTTATGTTTATTTCCATCTATAATAATGTATTATTTGCAGTTGTTTAATATTTAATCAAACATTGTGCATGTGCATTGAATGTTCCCTTGCTCTTTTATTCCTATATTGGGTAGAAAATTATTCAATACGCATCTACTTATGTACCTTTATGAAATGTACTTCAAACATTTGTTTACCCTTAATTTATTCAAAAATTTCTCTAAATTTTACGGATATTTCCACAAAATTTGTCGAAAATTTTACATTAATTTGAGTTGAGTGCGTGGAGTCAGCTGGAGCAGACGTTCCATCGTGCGTGTTACTGGTGTCAAAGTGTTAAATAGCATCATCAATCTCTAGTACAGTGCAGTGAAATTTTTTAAATATCATCGTCATAATAACTAAAATAACTAAAATCCGCCGCGCCGTTTTTTAATATTTTATAAATTAATTCAATACCAGCCAAGTCCAGGGCTTTTCTATGCATTCCATTCTAGGCATTCCACAAGCCAGCAGCACAGTACGGTAATGTTTATTTGATCTCCCATGTACATCAGTGATCAGTGCAAGGTCATTAGCCCTTGTAACTGATCAGCAATACGGTTGTCCCCAGCTGTAGTCATTGAACTGCACGGTCTGAGGCACTGAAAGCAGCAAATAGGCATAACACTATTGCTGTTTTTTTACCTCGCTGTGTCGTTGACTGCAGCTGGTTGCCCCTAAATAAATATTTGTGTTGTTGTGTGTCGGTCTTTCTTCTGCTTTTTTTTTGTTTTGCTTTTGAACATGCAGAATTTTATTTTAGAATTTTGCAACATTCGTGGATTGGGGGCAAATCGTTTTTCGGTGTACTGCCACCTTCAATAAAAAAATCCGGCAATTCTTGCGCTAAGTGAAACCAAGGTCGTTTCTGATGCTGATTCTAATCAATATCACGTCCCTGGTTATAGCTTAGTGCCTCTTTTTTCTCCACATAGGGGGATCGCAATATATATTCGGAATGATGTAGCCTTTACCATTCTAAAAGATTTTCCACCTTCTGCCAATCCTGAGTTTAATTACATCTGGATTAGGTTCAAACTTCACAGGCACATCATCTACTTTTGCTTCCTTTATCGCAGCCCAAATATGTCTGATGTCGACACGGTATCCGCATTTGACAATATCTCCAACAATATTGATCATCTGCTTTCTGTCTCCTCCTCTTCCGAAATCATCCTGGCAGGCGATTTTAATGTCCATAACATGGCAGGGCCAGACATTCTTCTACCACAAGTCCTTCGGGCCGATTCGTTGAACTATTTTGTGAATCTTTCAATTTGCATCAGCTAGTGGATGCACCGACGAGAATCCCTGATGCAGCTGGAGATAGGGCCAATTTACTAGATTTGTTTCTGTCATCTCACCCTGACAAATATTCCATCTCAGTCGGCTCCCCTCTTGGTAATTCAGACCACTATCTAATCACGGCTCAACTTATCACCTCAACTCTGCGCCGCCCTACTTCTCCACCTACAAGTAGGCTTCTCTGGCACTATAAGAACGCTGATTGGGAAAGTCTCAATCAGTCTCTTAGAGATATAGATTGGTCGGTCTGTTTTGCTTCGAGGGATGCTGATGAATGCACATTAGAACTTAGTAACATACTAAGTCTAGGCATGCGTGAATATATTCCGTATTCTTACAGCAGATTTCAACAACAGTAAAATCGCTCTTGGTTTAACGATAAGTGCAACCAAGCTATAAAAGCGAAAGAGTCTGCTTTTCGCGCCTATCAAGTGCATCCTTGTCCAGAACTGAAAGGAATCTACAAGACTGCACGGAACACCTGCAAGTCCATTATCCAGAGAGAAAAATTTCTTTTTGACCAGAATGTTAGACAAAGTCTTGGCAAGCCGGAAAGGTAGTAAAGGCTTCTGGTCCCTGGTCAAAACCATCAGGAACAACTTCAGCAATTCCTCTATACCTTCACTACTTAATAATGGTGAAGTGGTTGTTGACTCCCTGGATAAAGCTAATATTTTGGCTGCTAGATTCGCATCAAATTCTTTTCTTCCACCCACTTCACAGGCACCTGTCGTGCATCCCCCGTGCGGATGTGTACAAGAGCCAATACATATCCGTACGAGGGATGTGTTGAAGGTCCTTAAAGGAATCAACGTCTCTAAAGCCGCAGGCCCTGATGGTTTCTCGCCCCCTATTAATTAAAAGCTGTGCCTCATCCTTGGCTAAACCTCTGCGCAAACTATTCTACCTGTCCTATTCGACAGGAAAATTTCCAACTGCTTGGAAACTAGCTCACGTTCAGCCTATTCCCAAGAAAGGAGAGGGTAGCGATCCCTCAAATTATCGACCAATTGCAATCACTTCGATTCTTTCAAAGGTTTTTGAATCTATCATTAACTCCAAATTAATGAAGTATCTGGAAACCAATCAGCTAATCAACGATCGCCAATACGGCTTCCGGCACGGACGCTCATCTGGAGACTTGCTGACTTTTCTTACGGAACGTTGGAATCGTAGTCTTCACAATTTTGGTGAGTCCAAAATCGTTGCTCCAGATATTTCAAAGGCCTTTGATAGAGTCTGGCATTCAGCCCTTTTAGCCAAACTCAAAGCACTTGGTCTTTCCCATCCTCTTCCTCATCCTATTAATGCCGGTGTCCCCCAGGGCTCTGTTATTTCTCCGACTCTATTTCTAATCTTCATTAATGATCTGCTTTCCCTTACTTTCAATCCTATCCATAGCTTTGCTGATGACAGTACCCTTGATTTCGCATACTCCTTTGACACCCTTGCGGATTCTAGAGGGAACGCCGCATGTGTTAAAAGAGACTGCATGATTAGATCATTGAATAACGATCTTGACAATATTCTCGCTTGGGGCAAAGTGAATCGCGTCGAATTCAATGCATCTAAGACCCAAAGCTGTCTCATCTCATTAAAACAGGACCATCACTTAACCACTCCCGTTTCGTTTGATGGTGCATTAATTTCTGAATCACCGTCACTAAGAATTCTTGGCATTAATATTTCCAGCAAGTTAAGCTGGACAGATCACATCTTCTCGGTTGCCAAAGAAGCATCCAAATGTCTTGGTTTCTTGAAAAGGTGTAAGAAATATTTCAGCCCATCAAATATAGCGCTCCTCTACAAGTCCTACATCAGACCCAGAATGGAATACAATTCCCATATCTGGGCCGGGGCTGGTCGCACAGCCTTAGCTTCATTGGATATTGTCCAAAAGAGAGCCTGCAAGCTCATTGGCGATGTGGCAATTACTCGTCATATCGACTCGCTCGAGCACCGTCGCAATGTTGGATGCCTTGCGCTCCTTTATCGCTATATGCATGGCCAATGTTCTGATGAAATATCTAGTCTGATCCCTTGTAGAATAGTTCCTGCACGCAATACCCGCGCTGCATCCCGCGCTCATCCTTTTACCCTTCAAATTACCTTCGGCCGTACACTAAAATTCCGTGATGCTTTCTTATCCCGAACTGTGCGAATGTGGAACAGTCTACCATCTTCTGTCTTTCCTCCGGCATACAACCTGCAAAAGTTTAAGGGCGACATACATCAGCACCTCCGCCGCTCTCCTCATATCCCTTAATCCTTTCCCTATCTCTGTGCTTTGCATCATAGGGTATCCCCTGAGCTTGGCTTAATAATATAAAAAAAAAAAAATGGTGTATTTATTTAATTCATTGAATATCATCCAACTTACATGTAAACAATTTCTCTTCTCGCGATAGAAAATCCATTAACATCTATTCTCCCTATAGATAGGTGAAACTTACGTATACCTAAAGTGTACTTTTCCTCCAAGTTAGCAAAATATGCCTAAACTTTGTGGCACAAATTGTTGCCACTGAATTTAGGGAAATATTTGTTATAGTGCAATAATAGTTTTTCTACTTTTCTCACTGCAATTTCCATAATTTGATGTAGTCGATTCAGTTGCACTTTGAAAAGAAACTCCATGGCTTTTCAAATGATTTTTCAAGGTAGTCTTAGAGTTTGTGTGAACACTTGATAATTTTGTTGAAATGCTGACATTGTCCTTCTAAATTCTTCGTAGTTGAATTTTTCCGTTTTATTGCATAAACTCAGACTGACATTTGTAAGATTATAAACGATATTAAAAAAAATGGAAATGTTAAAAAATAATCAAATAATTTTTTACGTACCAATAGTGAATTCGTTTGAATTTTCAAGCAACATTTTTGAAATAAAAAAGTTCAATCTTTTATTTGAATGACAGTTTAATTCTTTTCGTTTTTTATATAGAAATTGTTTTTGTATAAAGTTCGGTTTAATCTTTTTGAAGAATTCACGCCTGCTTGGATTCTTCAAATTTAAATAAATGAAGAACAGTAAAAACAGCATTTCAAAAACAGCTGTTTGCAGTTTTTCATTTAAAAAAGAAAAAAAAAACAAAAACAGCTGCTTTACTGTTGCTGTTAAAAACAGCCCAGAAACCCTGGCATTCCCTGTGCAAACGTAAGGTGGAAGTTGCTTTTAATGATTGTTTGCGATTCATTTTTAACTTGCGTAGATCTGCTCACATTACTCCTGGTAGGTACTAGTTAGGGGGATGCTCAATTCAAAGTTATTTAAAACTGCAAGGAGGCATTGATCTTTCTAATCAATTTAATACATTTAATACAGACTAAGAAGTTCATTTATCTAGGAGAGGAATGAGCTTACGTATATCGCCTTTTCGTACATTGACTTCTGAAGGATCTTTCTTGTTGTCCAAATTATTCGTCTGTGGAATTCCCTCCCTCACAATACTCAGTGTGCATCTTCTGTAAACGAATTCAAAACGTATCTGTATGATTGTATCCTTTGAGTTCTATGAGATGTTGGGTATGACTGTGCAAGATTTTCTTATTTCTTACTTCTATTATTATAATTTTATTTAGTTCTAATTTTCTTTTACTTCCTCAATATATTTCTTGCTTGTCTTTCCCTTTTCTTAGATTTAGTATATACTTTCTAAAAATTACGTTTTCTTTACTGAATTGAATTGAATTTAATTGAGTATCACTTATCAGCTCTTTGTAGGTGATGCAGTGTTATGGAACTAGGATGAGTGATTCGCTTGGGACGTAAAGTCCCGACTGCCAGCATGAGCTGACAGATCACCCGACGGACAGCGTTGACTGCAGGGTGGCACGCTAGTACGCCTCAACTATTGGCGGAGAGTGTGGGGGGGGGGGTTCCACAAAAAGACCTGCCGCTGCCGTCTGCCATATACAAAAACAATTCTTCGTGCCTACAATGAACAGTCAGCACCCACTCGGTCCTGAAGGGACCCTTACGTCACTTACCCGTATTTTGGTGGAAGGCGTAGATGTTTTACCTTCCTTTGCCGGCCCCATCCTCCCATTTGACTTTGGGGGGCAGAATTATCCAAAGTCCCTTGTTGACCTGTAAAGAGAGAGAGAGAGACTAGGCGAGCCTAGACGACCTTCATCCTATGTGCGAGGGTTCCGGGATGTGAAGGAAGAATTAAAAGTTCAGCTTCTCATAGTTACGTTATAATAGTTCTCGTTTAATACAAAATTTTGGTCTTCTCCTCACATAAAGTTTGCGAATGCAAATCTCCTAGCTGTCATGCATTCCGCGCTGGCAGTTTAACGTACTTACACTTAATCAAAAGAAGATAATCAGAATAATGACATTTGCCTACAGATATATATATATGTATATGTAATGTACTCCATCGGATCAAAAATAATATCGCAGAAAGTAATCGTTACACGATTGGATATCCAATTGTCTGTCTTGTTTTGTTTTCGTTCAAGTCATTCTTAATATGAGGATCATATAATCTACTCAAACATTAGCGAATGTAATACCAAAGCTTTAGAAATAAAGCAAAAGAAAATATATATCTGGAGGAAGTCATAGTTCCTCACATGTGTGAGCGCTACTTAATTTAATCTAATATCAGACAAAAACACAAAATTATTAAGATCTTAAAAGTAATAGGAATTCATTAGTATACTCAATTATCTAATTCCTCACATGTGTGAGCGCTCATCTATAAAATGGCAAGTATTTATTTATTTATTTTGTAAGTTAAAAAGATAGTAAACAGAAACAGAAATTTCCAATAACATACTACCTTACAATTAGAAGGGTAACGAATTTTAATAAATTTAAAGAAGAAGATAAAGTAATAATAATATTTAGAAGTAAATGAAAAAATAGAGATAAAGTAATAATAATATTTAGAAGTAAATGAAAAAATAGAGTAATAACTAAAGAAATAGAACTAAATACATAATGTGAAAAAAAGAGAGAGGAAGAGAAATAAAAAAGAAAAAATACAAAAAATAATTAAGCTAAATCTAAAATCTAAAGAGCGTGAATGAAAAAACTAGAAAATAAGAAAAAGCAAATAGAGAAAGTAAGACTAAAATACAGTTGGAAAGCGGAAGGCAACAAATGCTAAGGAGTTAGGAAATTAGTAAAGCGAAGCAGTAAAAAGAGAGTAATGCAAAACAGAAAAGATGTTAATAACCGATCTCGCGGAGAATAAATTTTTTAAATGTCAGGGGACTAGTGCTAAATATATCTATATTGTTAAATCTTGTATTGAACGATTTAGTAATTCTGTAGATAGGTGATTTCTCCTTAATGTTAGTTCTGCAAGTAGGTAGTCTGAAGAGGGTCTGGAATCTCGAGTTGCGCGGGGGGACGTTCAAATCAATACCAGAGACTAGTGCGTGACAATATACTCGACCATTTAAAATATTATATAGAAATGTACTATCCAAGTAGATTCTGCGACTTTCTAGTGAGATTAAGTTGTATTTTGCTAATCTTTCATGATACTCTAGATTGGTATTTTCTAGTTTATATAATAAAACCCTGGTGAATTTACGCTGGACAGCCTCAATTTGAGCACTAATAGAACAGTAAAATGGACTCCAGACCTGACTAGCATACTCGGGAGTACTCTTACTAAAGAATAATAGAGACTGATATAAGAGGATGCCGACCTAATCGATTTACAGGTGCGAAAGATAAAGCCTAATAAACGAAATGATCTGGAAGTAATAAAATTGATGTGAGTAATGAAGAGGAGCTTACGGTCGAAAATCACGCCCAAATCTTTTATCTCATCAACACGTGATACAGCAGTGCAGTGAATGGTATAGTCAAAGAGTATGGGGTCTTTTTTACGGTGAAATGAAATGCATTTACATTTGCTTACGTTGATTTCAATACAGTTCTCGTGGCACCATTTTTCTAGTCGTAGTATATCATTTTGAAGATGGACACAATCCGTCACGTTATTAATTTTTCTAAAAATCTTGGCATCATCAGCGTACAATAAACAATCAGACATAAATCAAGAAGGCATGTCGTTGATGTATATGAGAAAGATCAATGGTCCAAGTATTGTACCTTGGGGCACTCCGGAGCGGAGATTTGCTTCAATGAGGGGGATTGTAGCCCATTAAATACAACGCTAATATCTCTGCTAGTTAGATAGGAGTGGAACCAAGATATGGTGTCTGTTTGAAATCCTATTATTGCCATTTTCGATAGGCATTGCTTGTGATTAATCTTGTCAAAAGCTTTAGCAAAGTCAGTGTGGATAGAATCTATTTGTGTATTTTCATAGAGAGCAGACGCGATTTTGTCTGTGAATAAAGATAAGTTGGTGATCGTAGACCGCCCCGGTAAAAAACCGTGCTGTTCTTCAGAGATAAATGGTTTTAATTGGAATAGCAGTTGATGGTAAATGACTTTTTCAAAAATTAGTGCAAGAGCGTTAGAGATAGAAATAGGCCTATAGTTAATAACGAGTTTAGGGTCACCAGATTTATAAATTGGCATAACGAAACAATTTTTAAGAGATACTGGGTAGATTTTATTAGTGATTGAAAGATTGAATAAACTACTAAGCGGTTCCGCTAGACTTTGTGCGCATCTCTTAAAAAAAATATTTGGAATCCCGTCAGGTTCCGGGTTTTTGTCACAATCAAGATTACTCAATACGTTAAGAACAGATTCTGAAGAGATAAAGCTCAACATAATATTCATATTGGAACTGTCCGGAGAGGGGGAAAGGATAATGCCGGGGTCTTTTTCAGAGTATACGGAAGTAAAGTACGTTGAAAACATCTCACATATAAGAGGAGGAGATGACGATGTATCATCATTAAATATTAATTCTTTAGGATACGTGTTCGATCTATTTAGGTTTTTACTGAAAGCCCAAAATGACTTGGGGTTGCGTTTTAGCGAATGCTCAGTGCTTTCGACGTACTTTTGATAACATTGATTAATCAAGGATTTAGATAGCTTCCTCAAATAGGAAAAAGTTTTATAAATCTCAGAGTGGGGACTTTTTTTGTACAGACGCCTATATTTATCTTTTGCCTTCAGGACTTTTATCAATTGGGAGCTATACCATTTCGGAAAATGGTTCTAATTGCGTTTATTTATTTCAGGGATAAATAGGCCTATTCCAGTATTAAGTGCTTCATAGAATTTATTAAATGATTGGTCAACATCAAGTAAAAAGATTGGAGAGAAATCAAAATTTTCTAAAAATTCAGAGAGGCCAGTGTAATTGCCTCCTTGAAAGTTTCTTTTTTTAGTGAACTCATTACGGGTATTTCTTGAATGTGCCAAATCTAATATAATATCGAGCGGAGGATGATGGGAGTCTATCTTAGATAGTGGACATAGGGATGAAGTAATACTAACTTTGGAATGAGAAATGTTTGTCCAAACTAAGTCGAGAAGTCTATTGTTTATATTAAATTTATTATTAAATTGTTTTAGATTACATAATTCCATATTATTAAGATGGGGATGTGAGGAAAGACTACAGGCTGCTGAGGGAGGCATGCAATTGTCAGGCGTCTCATAAGCCCAATTGAGATGCGGTAAGTTGAAATCACCTAAGAAGACTACTATTGTGTTAGCAGGAAGTTGTAATATTTTATCAGCAACACTGGAAAAAAGGGAATTATATGCTTCGTAAGATTCTTGGGGAGGGATATAAACACAACATAAATAGAGAGTAAAGTTATTTTCTTTTATTGCCACCCATAGCACCTCATGGTCCGTTTCAAAAGACTCGACACGAAATGAATTGTAAGTACCCTTAATTGCGATTAGACATCCACCACCATCCTCATGCCCAGACATTCTCAAATTTCTATCTCTTCGATAAACCATATACCTATCATCCAAGACTTCTGAACTATGAACACCCGCTTGCAGAAATGTTTCTGTAAAGCAGATTACATCATAATGGTTAGATATTACATTTAATCGAACGTATTCCGTTTTGGTACGTAATCCTCTGACATTTTGGTAATACATATATAGTGACATTAATTAAGTTATTATTTGGGACTGGCTTGAATACTGTTCCTAACGAGATCGAGACTTTTTTCGTTTAAGATAACAAAGGGAGAAGAGTTGTCATCCTTTTTTAAATAAATTTTCGAGTTTTTTACCCAAACGAATTTAAACTCATTTTCTTTCTTAAACTGCTTCGCTTTATGTAAAAGAATTTTCTTATCTTTCGATAGGAATTCATTAAAATAAATAATATTCTTTTCCCTACATCCAAGCATATCGGCTGTCACACCTCCGGTAACCTTACTAGCTATTAACACACGATCCCTGACCAACTGATTAGAGTACTTAACAATTAATGAACTAAAAGAATTTTTATTACTCGCTCTACTCTTGCTACGATAAACCTTCAATACATCAGTGTCTTGTAAAGATAACTTTAGGAGATCATGAAGTTTTTTGGCAGTATCATGTGGTAGTTCGTCCGGGCGAAGAGGAATATTTTTAATCTCAATAAAATTAGTTAGGGATCTTTCCTCTAATATTTTTATACGCTCTCCCATGGCTTCCATGTCTTTACTCATACGCGATTTTTCCGCTTCCAGAGTTTTAATTCTCTTCTTGTTATCCTCAACTGTGGTTACAAGTTTTTTAATCTCGTCAAATCCATGCAACAAAACATTAATTGAGTTATTGATGCTCTGGATGGCTGCCAAAATATTAGATGTATCACTTTCATCGCTATCAGAAACGCAATCATCAGTAGAAGTTTTTTTAATACAGCCGGCACTTCGAAAGGCAATAGTACCGCTCATGATGCTCGATGTAATTTCATTGGATAGCTTACAGCAAGTGGCGTGGAAGTTGTTCCGACAGTCAACGCATTTGAATCCAGTTTTCTGTTTATTTAGGTAGGCAGAACAGAGCATACACTTAGGCGCCATAATATATAGCTATGATTGTTTAATCGAATTAGGTAGTTAATACACCAATCAAGCGCTTTTAGCAGAAAGTAGTTGTTGATTTGCCCGAAATTCGGAATAGAATGTAAAGCCGGATTGGAATTGGTTGAAGTCCGTACATTATTTGCCTTATAGGTTATGTTAATTTTAACAATTAATTATTAAGTTAATTTTAGCAGTTAATTATAGCAGGAGGTTCATAAGACCAGAAATGCAGTAAAAATTCAAATATTCTCTTGGAAAGCCAGAAATTTTCAAATATAGTATAAAAGAGATTAATACCCTCTGCGAGTTGGCTTCGATATACACTTCCAAAAAGGTAAACAAAAACAAATCCACGGCTCCTGGGAGCTCCCTTTATCTAATGTATGTTGCGGTATTACAACTTAGCATTTTAGAAAATTTCTGTTCATACCAGTTTAATCCTCTATGAGAAATCAGCTGTGCCAAAAGCACTAATCAAATTTGTTGTATTCTCATCAATACCGCAAATTCCTAAGATTCCATCTCTTTGGTCAACACTATGTATAAGTCCTGGTTTAAACCGTACAGATTTATTAACACCGTTATTTATTTATTTAAGAAATTGATGCAATAGTAAACAGATAAATCCACTTACTTACTACCGTTAAACAAATGCAAACTATAAGTAAAAAATAAAAAAAAAAAAAAAGAAGAAGAAGTACAAAATTTATACAAAAAAAGAAAAAGAAAAAATGAAAAAAATGAAAAAATTCAAATTAAAAACGAAAAAGCAAAAATTCAAATCCATTAATTACTAAAAAAAAAAAAAAAACCCGAAAACGAAATAACAATATCAGAATCCAAAATAGATAATAGAAAAATAAAAAATAAGAAATAAGATAACAAATAAAGATAATAACGATATCTTAAAAAGTATAATAAAAAAGAAAGGGAGAAAAAAAGTAAAATAAGATAAAATTAAAATACAAAATAACAAATAAGCATGAAAAGCATGAAGGCAAGGAGGAGGAAAGCAGAAATATAAAGATGAACTACAGATCTAGCTAGCGTAAAATGGAAAAACTATCCAACTGTTTTATTACGTCCAAGAGGTTGCGTTTAAAAACCGTAAAGCTGTCACTAAGCATATCTGTATCGTTATATAAGACATTGTGGGCCTTTTGAATCCTAACCAAAGGGGATTTGAAGCGCAAGTTAGTGCGGGGAGCATCGATATGGAAAGTAAGTGGCTGGCGGGTAAGGCGACTAGGAAAGCTGATTTTTAAGAGAGCTAGTAGGTGAGATGAGTCAATAAAACCATGTAAAATTTTAAACAGGAACATTTCGTCAAGATAGGAACGACGTGCTTCTAATGATAACATGGAGTATCTGACCAGTCTGTCATCATAATCCACATATGAGCCTGTAAGTTTAAAAAGCAAGTACCTATTAAATCTACGTTGAATACTCTACTACGTCGTATAGAAAGGGTTCCAGATTGGAGAAGCGTACTCCAGTATAGATCTAACCAAGGTATTATACATGATAATGTGCGAAGAAAGCTGTTTAAATGGCCTAGCGCACCTTAACAGAAACCCCAAGGTTTTAAAAGCCTTGTTGGTAATACGATTAATATGCGAGTCGAAGAGAAGTTTGCTATCAAATTGTACTCCTAAATCATTGATTTCTGATACGCGCATGATAGAGACGGTGTCCAGCTTATAGTCCCAGTACAACGTGGTTTGCTTTCTTGAGAAGGATATGCATTTACATTTATCCACATTTAAGGATAGTTGATTTTTATTACACCAAGAGAGCAGTTTCTGGATGTCATTTTGTAGGTATTGGCAATCGGATGGATCATTTATAACGCGATAAATTTTGGTGTCATCAGCATATATTAAGGAAGCAGAGGATAACTCATTAGGGAGATCATTAATATATAATAAAAAGAGAAGTGGGCCAAGAATCGAGCCTTGAGGTACACCCGAGGTTTGCATGTATGAATTTGACGAAAATCCGTTAATTACAACCGTTAGATGATGGTTCGAGAGATATGACTCGAACCAAAGGGTACTGTTAGAATCAAAGCCGAATTCCCTTATCTTATCTATGATTACTTTGTGATTTATTCTATCAAATGCCTTAGATATATCCGCATAGAAAACATCCAGCTGTTTAGCTTCATCAAGAGCCAGAGCAACAGAGTCGGTGAATATCGAGAGATTAGTTACCGTAGATCGGCCTGGTTGAAAGCCATGTTGTTGAGGGCAGATGTAGGGTTTTAGTTGCTGTATTAGAGCATTATAAACGATTCTTTCAAGGATCAAGGCTAGAGCATTGGAAGTAGAAATGGGGCGGTAATTCTTTACCAGCCCTTTATCCTCTGTTTTGAAAGCAGGATGAACAAAATGATCCTTAAGAACATCAGGAACAGTATGGCTGGAAACAGATGAATTGATTAACATGGATATAGGATGTGATAGGACCAGAGAGCAGTTTTTATAAAATATGTTGGGAATACCGACTGGACCTGCATTTTTATTTTCGTCCAACGATACAAGAATTATTTCAACATCACAATAACGTATCAGAGGAATATGTGCAGAGCTGTTATAATGGATTTCATCGGATGCAGGAGGGATTGTTGAGCTCTGCTGAACATTGAATGTAGTTTGAAAGTAAGTTGCAAATAAGTTACAAATACTTTCAGGTTTATCAGCAGACGCTCCACCGTAATGCATTTCCCTAGGATAGGAGCCAGAGAGCTTCATATTTTTAGCATAAGACCAAAAAGCCTTCGAGTTAGAGGATATGCAGTTTTCAGTGTCTAAAACATATCTATCATAACACTCTCTAATTTTACTTTTTACGTTACTGCGCAAGAAACTAAAAGTTGTATAGTCTTCAGGGTGCTTGGATTTTGAGTATTTTTGTCTATATTTTTCCTTAAGCTTAATAGCATGAATTAAGTCACGAGAAAACCATACAGGATATTTATTTCGATTTTTCGTTATCCGGGGAACGTAATTCTCAATTGCGTTGTTAAGATGACTATAAAATATTTGCAAGGCTTGGTTCACGTCTAGATGTTGTAACGACGAGTAATCTATATTGGAAAGAAAGTTGCTGATAGCATCATAGTCAGCCCGCTTAAATAAGCGCTTATTGATTTTTTCAGGAATCTGGGGTACTTTCTTTATTTTGAATTCAACGAGAAGAGGAGGATGATGACTATCGATACGAGACAAGGGATAGAAGGGTTGAGTTACAACAATATTACCCAAATCTGCATTAGATAATATTAGGTCCAGATACCTCTGGTTGCTATTCGGAATACAGTTAAATTGTTCAAATTGGCAAAAAAGTCATAAAAGTTGACAAAGAAAACGTTGATCGATTATTTAAGTCATCTATTTCCATAGTATTTCCCGCATCAGAAACTGACCATGATATATTGGGAAGATTAAAGTCACCGAGGATCAAAAATAAAGCATTGCTTTCAGCGTTTTGAAAAACATTACTGATATTTGCAAAAATTTCGTCATAAGTTTCATGGGAAGAGGATGGTCAAAACCCATAAGTCCTCGCATGTAGACTCACCTTGACTAAAACGAGTTGCCTGTAAAGAACTATCGATAGCAAGGAGAACACTTCCACCATCACAAGTCCCCATGGCCTCATGGTTCCTATCTCGACGAAAGACCTCATAACGACTATCAAACATCTCAGCACTATTAACAGAATCAAGTAGGAAGGTCTCAGTAAGGGCAATGATATGATATGTTATGCTCTTTTATTGTATTCTGCCGATATTCATGAAGATGATCTAGTGATTTATCAGGTTTATTCATGGGATTTCCTCTAGCTCTTCTTCAGCCTTTTTTTTCTTTTTTTTTGTAGGTCAAATCTTTATTCCATGGTATCTGTTAAACACCACAGAATCTTTCCGATTTGAGAAGCAAGGGCAAAAGTGATGGTAGTTTCAAAGCAATTAACCTGCTTTGGTGATGCTGCTGGTTCTGGTTCAATCTATTTACTTTTCTCAGTAAGCAATACAAGCGGATGAATTTTAGCTTCCTTTAAGAACACTCTGTATTTCTTGTTTATTCATCCAGCATATTTCGGAAATTCCTTTTCAGGCACGATGTCGTTGAAAATTTTCGGTATTCAGTTTTTTATTTACTCGACTTCTTTCACGCGCTATTTTTGTCCGAGAAGTAAGACAGATTGATTGCCTTCTTCTTACTTATCTTTACCGTCAACATGTCACCCCGAGCTTAAGAAAACGCATTTCTCTCGGTCGGGTGCGTTCAGTTTTCATGCTGTAGTCGGAAGCAGGCCGGGCATATACGCTTCAGTATGACATGTAGCATATTGCTATATGCAATACGCTACGACCATAACAGCAGCTTCTTTTATGACTCGGTGTGCTCCCACCCATATAGAATCTTGCATAAAATGGATCTCCTCCTTTCACACTATTCCAGTTTGTGGTTATTATTTATATTGGATGGTAAAACTGCTCGAGATTTTTCCAGTATATACAATTTCACTGTTGAGTTGGATGATATAATGCTCTCAAAATAGTCCCGCCTATCGTGGTAAGCTCCTGTCCTTGCATCTAGGTGGTATTAAAATACGTTGTAATATTGTACATTGTATTTTGCAACTGATTTATTCTACCTTCAACTTTATTTTAGCTCTAAGAAATCTACTCCTACTTAAGTCTTTCAAGGTAATAAAAAAAAAAAAAAAACCCCAGACTCTCATCTAATTTATTATTGAAACACTCTTGTTTCCCTTCATTCGAATTTATTTTTTTATGCAAATGAGATAAATTTATTATTTTTTAATTTAGAATTTCATTTCGCGTTAATTATATATTTCTGAGCAATATGCTTATAAATGTTAATGTCCTCTAAGTAGGTATTATCATGATGAACACGAAATCTTGTCGAAAACAGACATTCGAAAGTAATCGAGGTATTTTTCAGCATTATGAATCATTTATTCAATCTTATAAATAGACATAAAGCAGAAAGTGAGTTTGCTGCTGTACACCTACTTGAATGAAAAAAAAAAAAAGATTTAATGGGTTTTTATATTCCCTCAGGTTTGGTGATGTTTGCGTAAATAATGTACTTGAAAATAAAAGCTTGAAGAATTATTTCAAAATAAAAATTGTTCCAAGAATTTACGTGTATTTTGAATTATGCCTGGAGTTATTATATAGCACCTATATATATAAAAGAAAAATGTGTTTTTTTTTTAACACGGATTTCTTAAAAATTCTGTGGAATTGAACGAATTTTTTATGTGTTTTTAAATTATCATAAATGTAAAAAAAAAAAACATACAAATAAAGAACGTGTTAAAAGGGAACTCACTTGTAGAGTATACAAATGATATGCAAAGCTGTCTCTTGTAAAGCCTTGGCGTTATAACCTCAACGTAGAGTTATAATAGATTATAGGATTTGTTTAACATATACACTGTCTTTCGCCAAATGTAAATTCTCAAAATGTGAAAATCTCAGAAAAATCCATATATAACAAAATATTCTTATAGCAAAATGTATTGATACTGACATTATTGAGGCCGGAATCATCAGATAAGATGAAATAATTCGTTTAAGAGCGAGTCAAGCTCGTACCGTACCAGAACTTTATTAACTGAAAATTGTGCCAGAACATTAGTATGTAAATATGTACGTTATCGATTATTGTGTTTCCCCTTTAGTTAGGTCTATATTTCATATGCATATTTTAAAAACTATTGTATTGTCAAATTTCAATAATAATGAAACAGACGGACTCAAAAGTGATTTTATTAAAGTTGGTTTTACTAGTAATCATTATCTTATAAGCTAATACAAAAAAAAAAAACATTTTTTTCTCCAGCAACTATGAGGCTGACGAAAACAGCGGCAGTTTTTCTCTTATCTAGGACTCAATACCTATTAACCCTGATAATATCAAAATTTTTAGCCTATATCTCTATTACTAATTCACTAAAAATTAAAAAAAAAAACAAATTTGGAGTCCTAGAGATTTGGTCCTCTTACCCAGTGCTGGATCTAGGAAAGTTATGAAAGGGGGCAAAGAAGTTAGTTACTGCCCCCTCTAACAACGATCTTTATTTAGGACAAATTTTATTACAATTTCAGGGTATACTAGGCATTATATGTATATGATAGATGACCTATTTATACTGCATACCTTGGAACTAGAACCAAAATGGTTAACAACAATTTGAATTTGATACAAATGATTGTTAAATAAAAAGAATTTAAAATTCAAAAAAATTTAAGATTTATAATACATCTTAAATATCGTTTGAATCTCAAATTGTTTTAAAATAAAATGATAGTAAAAAATCGTATCATTCCAAATAGAGTTAATTCCATACCAGAGACAGACTTGCAATTTCAATATTGATATATTGATATTGATATTGCATATAAAATTTCAGAGACACACTTGCGGTTTAGGATACTAAGAATTTAATTTGAGAACTTACATTTGATTTATCACTTGATTTGTCATTTGATTTAAGAAAGTTCTGCGCAAATATAAACGCGAGCAAATATTCTGAAATTACTTGTCTATATGAAAAATAAAAACGAAATAGACACTTCAATTATTTGAGGAGAGAACTAAAGGAGACGGCAGAATAGCCAGAAATTTTCGCCATCTTGATTCTGGCAGGGTGTTTTACTGTCACTTTTATGAAAACAAAGAGCCGCGAAGTGTGTTTGGCGCAGAGACGTAGTTACAAAAGGGATAATTTACTTTTTATTGGAAATGGTTAATGGCTATTGGACTAAGTGATAGTAATATAAAAAGTAGGTATATATGCTCGAAGATATAGATACAACAAGCCGTGTTGAGGAAAATACTTTTAAAATACTTTTGTGGTAAATTCGGTAAATCCCACTGATATGCATATAAAAGTAAATTCGCAAATAATTTAAATATATCGTCAATGAGAGCATACTTGCTGAGATCAGAACTGGTTCCACATGAAACAGGAGATCAGTCAGTCCATTTATACAGGGTGTCCCATACGTACAGCATTTCCTTTATACCCCGGATTACTCACTCAATTTCGAGAAATTGTAAATTTCGTGATATACACCCTATCAAGGCGAGATTTATCTCAGGTGATAGCAAACCATCTAAGCTTTGCAATGAATGTCCAACCAGCCCTACTGTCACCTTCAATCTTAAGTTGTAGTACGTCAAAGTTCAAAAATTGGAAAAAACATCCTATTTTCTTCAAATTTTAACGATTTTCCCGCCAAAATACATGATAAATATACAGTTTATTTACAAGATTTAGAGACCCCGGAATGTTATCTTTAATTTGACTATGCACACGTACTTACCTAAATGCAACCGTTTTTGAGATATTCCCGTTTCTATGATTCATAAATTCATGAATTTTTTGTTAATTTGTGTGGAATTGCATAAAATTAGGCGCGATTTCTATTGTTGTTAGCAAAATTAATGAAATTATGCATCATAAAAACGGGAATATCTTAAAAACGGTAGCATTTAGGTAGGTACGCAGGATCAAATGAAAGGTAACATTCGGACGTCTCGAAATCGTGCAAGAAAGTGCTATCCTTATCTTGCCTTTTAGCGGGAAAATCGTTGAAATTGAAAAACAAATTGCAAAATTTTCTAATTTTTTGATTTTGACGTCCTATAACTGCCGACGGAAAAGGAATAGAGAGATGGTTGGACATTTGTTGGAAACCGTGAAGGGTTTACTATCAGCTGAGATGCAAGTAATCTTCATACGGTGTATAACAAGAAAGTTACACGAAAATTACATGGTATTAGGATAGAAAGAACAAAACTCACAAAACCCGCTACCGCCCTCACCTAGCATTTTCCGACTCTCCTCCCATACAACTTTTTTTCTCGAAATTATGTTAGAGATTAGTTTTTTATTTTTGCCGCTTTTCAATATGAATCTTCTCAGCTAAAACTACTAAAATTTGAGACGGTTTCAACAAAACTCTGGGTAGGAATTCTGGCAAACTGCTGTTTAGGTTGAAAGAATTTATCCGATTTTTTACTCGGATTCAAAGGCTTTAACTCCAGTTAAATGACTAAATTTGGCTGGTATAAAAATAATTTTCATGCTAACTCTAATAAAGATAGAGATTACTCTATAGGATTTTTTCACCGGGTTAAACTTATATTTGTTCAAGAAGGAACTTTTTTTTGGATTCTCCGATATATAGCAAAAGCTAAAAAATGTTTTTAATTTGTTATTCCGTCTTTTCTTCGTTCTAATTTTTCATTTGTTTTTTCAAGTCACTCAATTTCAGTATTTGGGACCTGTTGATGAGTCGAACCAAGACTTGGAACCTGTCACCCAAAGTTTATGAGTTGTGTGACGGAATAACAAATTAAAAACATTTTTTAGCTTTTACTATATATCGGAGAATCCAAAAAAAAGTTCCTTCTTGAACAAATACATGGTAACTCTGTGCTTGTGCCTACTGTCTTATATTGTGTCTATATTCGAGGTATGATTGATGGATGATAGGGAACATAGGGTTGCCAACCACATTTGTTCAATTTTTGAATTCATTTCATATGATACAAAGGTACAATTTGAAAATTTAGCGGAATTTTTAGTTTAATTAGTTTACAGAGGCTTACAGACTTAAATTTAATAAACAGTAAACTGATTGACTGTATAAGTATAAGCACAATTGAAAATATGATATCAGTAAAGGAGCTTTTAGATTCTGGAAAGAAGACTGAAGTGTTAAGTATGTTCTGAAAAAATTTTCCAATTCTTGTAAATAGATTTTTTCTCGTTTTGTTATGGGTTCGGAAGTTTGTCATATTGCCGCCCCCTGAAAACTAGTGCACGGGTCAAGTGCCCTGCCCCCCATAAATCCGGCCCTTACCGCCTTAAAATATATTTCATAATCTCTTACTGTCGAAATATGCGCGGTTCACAAAGTTCTAACATTCTGTCAAATTTCAAATTCATACATCATGTAGTTTTCGAATAAAATGTTTGTCAAGGGCGATTTTTCAGTTTAACACTGTCACAGTAATTTTTTTAAAAAAAAGCAAAAATTTAAAACAATTGCGCAAATTCAGAATAAAAAAAAAACCAAAAGACCTACACCGTTATCTCGCCTGTTCAGTTCGAATAGCATGCGTTATAATGGGGTTGCGTGTACGTTCATGCTTTCATTTGAATGAGCTTGAAAATATTTATGCTTGAGATTTGAGCTTTCAAAAGAGGAGAACAAAGCGCACAATGCAACAGAACAGAATGAAGCAAGAAATAGAATAGGAATTAAGGCCTAAACACAGTTGTGACGGCAGACGACATACTATTGCAGTAATAAGAGCGTTTTGTGGAGCGTGTATTAGTATATTACATAGGGATGGATTGGGATTGGATTGAAACAAGGTTAGGATCCGAAAAGGGACCCTGGAATATAGGCCACAACAAGACCCATTGTTCACCCTCCAGATTTATGAGCAATGGCCAATAAGTCCCAACCGGACGCTCTAACAAAATTCAAAATTGGCCCACATCACTTCTTTTCGGCTTCATGCAATTCTTCCAGGAAGTGTGAGCCAGGGAATCTGTAACGTTTTCCTGAAAAGGCCATACAGTGAAAGGAAGTGAGTCAACGTTTCAGATTCCTCCGCAAATCCTCTGTATACCGGATCTTCAACAAGCCCTATCCTATGCAGGTTACCCCTCGGAAGAGAGTGACACTATAGTTTTCAGGGTTGGCTTGCTTATTCCCAGTATCTTATTTTATTTGCGTTGGGTAAGTCGCACAGCTTCTTTGTGGTTCTACTTGAAGGGTCATCCAACCAAAGGTGAATATGTTGGCAGTCGGCACAAGCTAAGATAATAAAGGCAGAGGTGTTTTAGTGCTTTCAAGGTATATGGTAATTTCCATGTGAGGCTCCTCCCAGAAAACACCTGATCCGGTCTTCTCTTCCGATTTGGAGCTGTCTGTATATATGATAGGGTTTGTCAATAGTTGAAACACGGAATGTGATTCCCATTCTGCGCTATCTGGAATTTTCGACATAAAGTCGCTCTTCAGCATAGCCTCAAAAAGGTGACCGCTGTCCTTGTCTATGACCGATACGATGGACTCCACGAATTCAAAGATGGATTTATGTGGAACTTTTGTACCAGTGTAATTAAGCTCCGATTGAGATGAAGGCTCTTTTTCTTGACGTGTATATGCGCGGGGGTCTATGTTGACCCCTCGAGCTGGTTGACTTGATAGCGCCACTTTCACTAAGGAGACACAATCTTTGAATTTTCTCTAATAACTTGCAATGATTGGCGAACTCCTTTACCTTCCATCACACCAAAGATCCGTAGGTTAGCATAGGTCGGATGACGCTAGTTTAGATCCAAAGGATGATCTGAGGTTTAAGTCGCCACTTTTTCCCTATGGATCTGCAGCACATCACGAAGCCTCGAAAAGCTTTATTCGCTCTGTCCTCAAGATGTGGTTTTCAGCTTAATTTTTCATCTAATATGATACCAAGATATTTTATCCTGTCCTTCAGTTCCAAACGTGTAGAGTCGATTGTTATAATCCAAGGGTAAGAGCACTTGATTATTATTTCTCCTTTGACTGTAGGCTTTCTTGTGGTGATTGTTTTGGGTAGACCTGAGTTGAAATGAACTATATAGTAGGCTACAGTACACAGTACATTCTCGAGGTCGGTGATAGTACGGGAGTGTAGTCTTTGAGAATTCTAAGAGAACGAAGCTGACAGAACGATGGGGTCTGTGCTGGAAAATTAGGCGAGGTTTGACGAAGGTTGTAATATTTGCTTCTAATTAGTATTTGCCTGTAGCTAGTAGTTGCTTATAATTATTGTGGTTACTTTTTGATCGCTTGTTAGTAGTATTATTTGCCGGTGAGAGGAAGTGCTGGGGAAGGATGAGGGAAATTTGTTTGATTCGGGGTAAAGTGCAGGGTAGGGTGCTCGTTCGTTCCGTATCCGTATCTTTCATGTTCGTGCATGTTTGTTTGTACTACGTTTGCTTGGCTACTCGTTCGCTACAGTGCGCATGCCTGTGTGTTTTGGCATTTCATCGGTATGAGTTGTGACGTCGTTTGCTCGGTCGGTCGGGATTACTCGGACGCCAATAGTTCGGTCGGTAGCAAAACGTCAAAAAATTGGCTCTGGGTAGCTTCAGTGGAGTGAGGGGTCCAAATGACAACAGTTGGGTTGAGTTCAAATTAATTCTTTATTCTCTCGTGTCCCTATTACAAATGTAAAATGATCTATATTAGTAAAATTCTTGTCTATGTTTCCTAAATCTAATTTGAGTTTGTGACAGGAGAGGCTTCCGTTGTACACGTACTAACTATTGGTTTCCGTTGCTCACGTACCACCACTAGTCCTCCGTTGTTCACGTACTGGTGACAGGATAGCTTTTCCGTTGTACACGTACTACGAATAGCTCTCCGTTCTTCACATACTGGCTCACAGGCAGTGTTTGGAGGTGGAGGAGGATTTTCTAGGTCTCCCGGACAAGCCAGTTCAACTTCCTAGAAATGTTGTGTAGGAAATTCGGGTAGGCGGATGAAGGTATCTAGTGAATCTATATTTCCCTACTTATAGCATCAATTCAAAAAGCTATTGTGAATTACATGAAGGAAAATTTTCTATATAAAACTTTACTCATACATTTCTAAATGTATATCTATGTACAGGTTCGTTACAGAGTTCGTTCCCCCTTTCCATGCCAGTTCCCTGGTTGTATATGTGTGTTGGCGTTTGTGTTCCTTTTTTATATTGTTCCTCACTGAGTATCCTGGCGTACTCACTTCTCTATTTCATTTTAGGAGAGATAAAAAGAGGGACAACCGACGGGGCCACCCACTACAATGTTTTTTTCTCATTGCAACGAAGCCTATGATAAAACGATAGGTGGAAGATTCAATCTGGGATTGTTCCTTTTCTTAGTAAAGAGGCATAAATCTGTTCAATGTTCAAATGTCCGAAATCCGGATCGCGCTTTGCACCAGTTCACAGAATTCAGATTCGTAGCTACCGGTGACCAAGATACCACGTCATCGGCGTAACATACTGCCACAACAAAAGTGATAAAATATTGCCTTGAATGGTGTCTCTCTTGACTTTTTTTTCTCTGCTTACCCCGCCTAATTCGGGGCCCGATTCACTCCATGTTTTGTTAGCGTTTCAGTGAACTTATGCTGAAGGACGTTGTTAAAGGCAAATTACAACAAATCACAATTAAATTTGTTCTGTGCAAGCGAAAGCAGAAATGGGTGCACTTGATTTCACAAAGGAAACAAGAACGATCCTGATAATATATGTTGCACCTTCCAATAAGAATCTTCCGGGATTAATCTGGAATTCATCGAAAATTGTTCAGTTTTTTCATCTTTTTGCACTGTTTCACTGCTTCCACAAGCCTTCATGTGGAAGGACTGACCAGATTTCTAGCTGGGTCTCCACCAAGGGAGGTTGTTGCCTAGTTTGATATGGGTGTGTGAATCATAATGGTACTACTACTACTTTCAGTCCCAGAGATATTTTACCTATATCGTAGTGATGTCGAGCCTTCTTATATCTTATGGCGAAAAATTGGTATGGTACATCCTCGGCATGATTTTGGAGTTTAACGTTACCGCAATGATTGTTGAAAGGCAACTAATGCGTTAGTCTAAGACCTTATTATTAGATCATGGTAACTTTGTGTGTTGGTATCCAAGTTGACTACCCAGCGGGAAACGGAAGCATTTCGGATGCATTCCGAAAACATTCTATGGAAGGTATGGAAACAATACGCTTCGATACCCAGTTCATTTCTTTTAAAGCATTGATGTCCTACGACGGGAAGGTATATAAGGTGGTTATATACCTTACCTCTGCATGATCTGTAAGGTGCATGGAAGCCATCCTTATTAAGTCTTTGGAAGGTCAAAGGAAGCATTACTTATTAATTCTTTTGAAGGTAGGAAGAAGCATTCACTTTTAAATTCAGTGAAAGCATTTATTCTGCCATTTCAGAAAAGTGTATGGAACCATTAAGCATGAGTTTTCCGGGATGCTAGAAAAAGCATTAAATTTATACCGTTAGGAAGGTGGAGGGAAGCATTCATCATATTTTTACTGAGAGGTAAAGAGAAGAACTTTTCCTGCTTTTTTAGAAAGTTGTGAAAATCAAACAGCTTTTCACTTATTCGTATCTCCCAATTAAATGAAAATAATCCACTTCTTCTAAAATAATGCACAAATCAGAATATTTTCCATCTGCACGCACTTTCCTTCCTTGGTTGTTCTTAGAAAAACAATGAAACTATATGAGTCATTTTCGACCTGCACGCACTCCTTCGAACTAGCCTATCTCTTTTCGATAACAACACGAATGAATATATCTATTCATTACCTCTGCCTTCTCTAAGTATTCCCTGGAAGGTACATAGCTTGCTCAAAAATACGCCGCATGATTACATTACGCCTGCCTTCCTAAACCAGTTCAACGTAAGGTATGTTCATGTACTCATTACTAATGCATTCCAGGTAATGTTAATAGTGAACCTTACCTAAGTCAGGCATTCCCATTTTTCCCGCTGCTAACTAGTCCTCTTATGTTAAATTGCATAATTATTTTTTTATTACAAATTTTATTTTCGTTTTGATTTCAAAACCGAACCGAACCGTTGAATAATAAACTTTAAAAGCTCTGACGTTCGTCAGTTTTATTGCTTTGCATTAAACTAAATCAAACTCAATTCGACAATCACCACATACATACATACATACATAGGAAAACTTAAAAAATTATGTCAACCAAACACAACTGCAATTTTCTGAAATTAATTAAAAAACAACAGTTAACTGGATAGAAAGGGCTGTGCATGATTGTTTACCGTACCTGCCGCTACCATCATTTTATGTGTCCAATGTTAATTGGCTTTGAAAACTTCATCGGATCGCTAATGAATTCAATTGACGTCAAATTTTCGTGAAATTGAAACTTTTAAAAGGACATTAACATGATTGTGTTTGTCGGTTTATGTTGTTCGTTGCAGACCTAATTTACCTACACACATAAGTATACATAGTTACTTTGTCGAAGATATAATTGAAAGGTATTAACATTGGCAGCTGTACATTCTCATGTCAATTTACTCCATATATACGCGATACTGCAGTGTCATCATACTTTAGAGAATGGCAATTTCAATTTCAATATTTATAACTGTACACAGAATACTTCCCAAATGAGCATGCAATTACATGATTAAAGGATACGCCGGCAATTAAAATATGAAGTCTTAGAATGCAACCAACGCATGTGGTGAAAGTTTTATAAGTTCATTTTCAGGATTGCATTTTGCCTCTTCCTCCAACTAAGTAGTGTCAGGATAAATTTCATTTCTTTGAGAGCATCGTAAATGCGTTTTATTGAAGCAATAAAGAAGTTGAAAGTCTTAAGGACTCATAAAAATTCATAAAAAAAAAACAAAACAGTGAAAGTCTTACTTAAAGTTTTTATTGTTATTACATTTACTGCCAGTTATTTACGGACGAGACCATAGGTTATATTTAGTAGGTATGCTCTGCATGTTTATTGTTTTGAGTTACAGCTTGGTGTGACGTGTGATGATGATGATGATGAATCAATTTTTAAGGAGAGAATTTGATTTGTAATCTTAATTTTAGAAGTTTTTCTTGTAAACGTAATTTATTTCTATCGTTGATGTCTAATTGATATTTCGTATTACAAATTATACCCACGTTAAAAAAATAATGTTTGGAATTTGCGCAGGGTAAATGTACTAGTACCCGGACACTTAACGTTTCATCTTACTTTTTTGCTCAATGATTTTATTGCTACACTACACTACACTACGCTGCAGTTTCAGTGTCCATCCATACATAGGGTTTTTGGAAAACTATATATATTTTATTAAGGGGAGGTTACCGTTCATGACGATGAAAAATTCAAGTTTTTTTTTTTTTACATAATTTTCGTCCTTAAAGTGTTTAGAGCACGTGGGTAAAAGGACTTTTTCATATCTAAAGTATTTTAGAATTCACAGCCTGTTGAAAGCGCAACCGTCCGCCGGCTAGAAAATGAAAATTTTCGTTTTCTCCGTTAAACTTGAGAAGTGTGAAAAAGTGCGAATCGCCAGAGACGATAAAGGGTATTAGTTGTTGGTGTAGAGAGTTGTTTTTTCTTTTTAGTTAAGGTACATGGTACATAGGTTTTGAGGGATGCAAGGGGTAGTTTTGTTTTTTTTTTTTAATAACGAGAATGGAGATAAGGAGAGAAATGTATGTGGTATCAGAAATATGATAGAGAGAAGTTGGGTGGGAAATTTTTACCGCCCAAAAAAAGCTATTTTACACGTGGGTCATATACACCCCAGTTCCTGTATTTTGCATGTATTTATTCCGTTATTTCTTTCACATCCATGGGTACTTTGTCGTGAAAATTTTTTTCGTGGGAAGTGAATTTCCAGGACTTACCAGTTCTTCACAATGATGAGTTGAAAATATGCCCATTTTTGTCTAAAAAACTGCCACTTAAAAAGAACTGATTAACTTCTTTTACAGTTATCTCCGAAACCATTTATCGGACTCAAAAACTAATTACATATCTAATTAGGAAACAAAATGTAAATCTGACTTCATCTTGCATACAAGCTTTATAGCATCTCTTCTGTACTGTAAGACGACCAAATTGATCATTTTCGCCTGATTTAAAATTTTTAGCGAGTATATACCTTGAGACACATATATCCATATTTCTCTGTAAGCATTGGATGGATTTCCATAATTTGTTTTTTTGTAAATATAACCAGAATATGCGATATGGGGATAATTTGAAAATTCTTAGGTATCTAGGTATCTTCGCAAAACACAACAAAAGCTGACAATACTGTCAGTTGAGAATTTTTCCTCTTACTTTTCCACTTGCAAAATACCGGAGAATTAATAAGTGGAATAAAGAATTCGGGAATTTTCAAAACAAATTCATATATACTAAATACGTGTTCTCAGTTGTGCGACGATTGTAAACAGTAACAGTGTTTCAAAAATGCCGAACACTCGGAAATCAGAGGATGGTGTTCACTCAAATCGTCCACGGACCACTAAATCAACATACGATGCAGAGAAAATGGAGAACGAGAATGCTTTTGCTAGGACTCCAGCCGCGAAAATGAAGGAAGCGAATTATGATGACTTCGAAATCGACATTGGCCATAATAACGTTATTCTTGATTTTCTAACTGTGTTCAAATTCTTTGATCTGTGTCTGAAGTGTAAAGAATGTGACGGGAATGTAAAATTTACCCGCATGTGTGAACGTGGACTTGGTTTTAAATTGCTTCTCACGTGCAAGTGCAAGCAGCATCGCCATGTCTCTTCTAGCCCGTTAGTGAATACTGCCTACGAAATAAGTCGTCGATTCCTGTTTGTGATGCGGATTTTAGGAACTGGGCTACGTTCAATGAACCTTTTCTGTTCGTTGATGGAATTATCTACCGGCTTTGGGCATAGCACGTATTACACATTTGTCTGCAACCTACATCAGGCAGCGAGGAGCACATGAAATGAAGAAACGCATTTGAGTGTATCTGGTGACGGATCCTGGAAGAAACGAGGTTTTTCTTCGTTATTCGGTACCGCAACGTTGATTGGGAAATACACGCACAAAATTGTAGATTTGGTGGTCAAAGACTTACAAAGAAATTTGCAGCATAAATCATTCCGGTAGTGCTGGTAAGATGGAAGTTGATGGTACGATAGAAATGTTCTCTCACTCCGAAGAGCTGCTGGACGTAAAATATGCTACGTACATTGGCGATGGAGATACTAAAACCTTCCGTGCTCTGATTGATAGTGATCCATATAGTGACCTCACTGTACAGAAGAAAGAAATGTATAGGTCATGTGCGAAAGCGGATGGGCACTCGACTGCGCGATGTCAAAAAAAAAAAAAGAGGGGTCGGAGGCAAGGGCAGAGGCAAGTTGACCGACAAATTGATAAAAGACCTCACATTATATTATGGACTAGCTATCAGAAGGCACTCTAATTCGGTAGACGAAATAAAAAAGGCTGTGTGGGCAACTTTCCACCATAAATGTTCGACGGATGACAAACCTCAACATGAAAACTGCCCGCCAGGAGGAAACAGTTGGTGCAAGTGGAGCATCGCAGAAGCTACAGGTCAACTCACTGACTTCCACCACGAACCTGTACTTCATGAAACAGTTCAAGAAACCATTCGACCAGTGTACGTGGCTGTTTCCAGTGAAGATTTATTGCAAAGATGCACCGGTGGAAACACACAAATTGACAATGAGTGCTTCAACACGTGCGTATGGAAACTGGTTCCCAAACACCTTTATTGCGTTTCGAAGATGATCGAAGTAGCCGCATATATAGCTGCCGGGATCTTCAATGAAGGCTACTCATCCATTTTGAAAACAATGAGTACCCTAGGGATCATCCTCGGGGCGAACAGCAGGAACTGCGCGGAGCTGAGAAAGAGGAAGAGTCTCTGTATGGTGCTGGAATAGCTGATAATTAAATATAAGTTGTCAGAGATTTTTTATATTGTCAAGGGGGTCACCCCGTGTGACGGCCAGTTTTTTTAGCTTTCTTTGGTATTTTTTTTTCACGAAAAATAAAAAGATAGAAGTTTGAACTCTATACTATATATTTATTGACATTTCAACAGTAAGTCAGAATAATTTCAGATCCACATCTTTATCACAATGTGTGTTACACTGCTACAAAGGCATCCATGTCGAAAAAAAGTTTGTCGACGTTCTCCATGATTCCGACTGATTGGCTTATTTCAAATCGAAAAACCACGCCGTTTCAATCTATAAAGCTGTAGCTATCGAATGAACTAGAATCATTCGAAAATATTGAAAATTTAATAAATGAAATTTTTTTGAAAATTAATTTTCAAATTTCGTGAATTTTTTCGATTATTTTGTTACAAAAAAAAAAAAAAACTGGAGTTTTTGCGTTATTTCAGTTTACTCTATGACTATACCTGTGTCGAATCTACCATTAAAATTTCAAAACAATCGGTCAAACCGTATTTGAGATATCGTGGAGACCAGTTAGAAAAACGTAGTTTTGAAGTTGAAAATGAATTTAGAGATATAACGGCCTCTCTATTGTGCATTTATACCTGAGTTTGTATTAAAAGGGCTCATGTAAGAACTCGAGGCGCAAGAGAAGTGGTCCGATGCTGGAACGCGATCTCCACTGTTAAACGCTGTAATTTCCGAACTACTCCGAATATCGGAAAATCGCTTTACCCACATATTCTGCACTATATTTGGATGTAATTTATGCAAAAAAAAAAAAAAACAAACTTAAACTTTAAATGCGTTTTTCTGGGAGCAACATTTTTCAACGCGTGGGGCACTCTACAGCTTCAACGGATGAACCAATTCACATGAATCTCTGCGTAATGGAAAGGAAATTCAATTTGCGCGGCCATACGGAAACGATTTTTGTCAAACATTAATTTAGAAATATTTTTTGTCCGTTGAAGAAAAAAACAAAACTGTGCAAAAAATTGTTTTTTTTTTCCAAACGGCTGGTATTTCGTTATTCAGAGGTTTGTTTGAAAACGAAAACCGGTAAGGCCCCCTAAATTTGAACTAGTTTAATAATTGTCAACGCTATTTGTTTGAGATGAACATGCAGAGCTGTGGAGCGCCCCGCGTATACCAAAACACGCCGTGCACGGCTTTGTTTGATGAGAGCTGGAGCCGCCATTTTAATTTTTTTTTTTTTTATAAATAAAATTGAAATTTACTCTCCATTGATAGAAGAATAAAATACGTAAAAACCCATTTCCAAAAGTATTCATTTTATGTAAAAAAAGAATGTTCATGGTTCATGAATTTTTCATGCCTCTCGACGGTAACCTCCCCTTAATTGAAAGAATTATGAACACATTTTATAGTCCAGTCAAATAAGCCGAAAAAATGCTAAAGATCATATTTAATTCCTTTCAGGCTTCAATTTGGAGGATTGGTGTAGGGTGGTCCTGGGAGTATTGTCACAAAAATGCGGCGTCCTAGGGCCAAAAGAAAGGGGTGAAAGATAATAAAAACACTCCCGAACGCGTCATGTATTTGTCATGTGTGTGGATCGGAAGTGGTGAAATTTTTAAAAAATTTACAAATGCCATTTTATTCAAAATATGATTCGAAATAAAAAAATTCGGGATGACCAACCCCTATCTGGTAAGGGCGCGGCAAGGAAAGCAAAAGAAGCTAAGGGTGGACACATCGCTATATTCAGTAACATGTGTCCGATTATTTCAATTCTGCAACATTTTGGTTCAGGAGCTAGCAACCAAGAGAAGCGTGAATGTTTCGTTGAGGTAGCAGAAAAACGGATGGAGTGAAAAAAGTTATTTGATGATATGTTGCACAACATTCGCGTTCATGTTTTACTGTCGTGACGTATTTGGAACATTTTTGATTTTTTCTTAGAAATTTTGGTTAGTTGTGCAAAGCGAGACGACATATGATGACTTTTACCTTACAATTTTATACTTTTTAGTTCATTATGTCTGCAGTTTTGCACACTTGATGTTTTTTAGCATGGATGTAAAGGACTCAAATTTTGACTCAACTCATCGCTCAACTCAAGCAGTGAGTCCGCTCAACAGTTGAGCGGTGGTTCATCGCTCGAAATTTGAGCGGACTCACTGGCTGAGCGGACTCAGTCTTGAGTGGACTCAATTCTTGAATGGACTTGAGCGGACTCACTGGTTGAGCGGACTCAATCTTGAGCGGACTCACTGCTTGGCCGATTTGAGCGGACTCAAACCTTGAGCGGACTCATCATTTGAATTGAGCGGACTCAAATCTTTCTTGTTGAAATAACATAAGGAAAATCCAATTTAATTAAAATTGAAACTGAAACTGAAATTTTAATCAAATAAAAAAAGCTCACAAAAAAGTCATTTATTATATTATATTAATTTAGATTTTGCTATTTTTTTTCTCTCCCGAATTCATATTAAATTGTACTTAAATATAAGACCATAATCTTGTGTACAATTTTCGAAATATATGTATATATGATATGATATGATATGATATGATATTTTTCTTAGCCAACATGTCAATATAATGTACAAATTCAACAAATTGTAAAACCTGTAAGGAAAATACTATACTTGAAAATGTTATAATTGCATTCAAGGAAATTGTACTTACATTTTTCCTTAAAATCAGCGTTTTACTTTATATTTTTTCCATTGATATGTAGCATCACTTGCATTTCAAAATTCTCGTCATTTAGACGACATCTATTAGGAGTTAACGTTAATTTTCCTATGCTAAATAATCTTTCTACCGAAGCACTACTACGCAGTGCTGTGTTGTATATTCGATAAAAAGACTTTTTATCACCGAAAAACGTTTGTTTTCAAATACGCTCGAGCTTTTTTTTGTTTGAATTTTGATTATCTTCACAATCTGAATCCCAAAATGGCGTAGATTGATTGTTATTTTGGGATTGCGTATTCTTGTCGAAACATTTCAGGCTCTCATTAATTCTGGAAATAATAAATTTCTCAACCATGTCACCTTTTTCGGGAAAATTCTTTCTGACGAAAGACATTTTGAATATATATAGATTTTATCTAGGATCTAAAAATCAGACAAAGACAATTGTAATGGTCATAACAGAACTTTTCAAATCTGAAGTTATGATTTATTTTCGGCTGTAAAACTTAAATTCAATTCATAAAACTGAGTTTCCTCAAGTGCATATTTCTTTCTCTTCATATTTCACATAATTGTAAGTAGAATCGCCATAAATTGAATCATATCATTTCCAAGTATGGGAAAATACCACACAGTCTTTACACATTATTGAATAAGTACAGTTGTGCATTATATTGAGAAAAAGAAGAAATGCTGGCTAAGGAAATTAGCAAAAGCTAAATTAATATAATATGAATGACTTTTTTGTGTGCTTTTCTTATTTGATTAAAATTTCAGTTTCAGTTTCAATTTAAATTAAATCAGATTTTCCTTATGTTATTTAAAACATGATTTGAGTCCGCTCAACTCAAACGATGAGTCCGCTCAGGCAGCGAGTCCGCTCAAAACTTGAGTTCGCTCAAGCCGGTCAAGCAGTGAGTCCGCTCAAGCATTGAGTCCGCTCAAGCATTGAGTTCGCTCAACACTTGAGTCCGCTCAACACTTGAGTCCGCTCAACACTTGAGTCCGCTCAAGCTGATCAAGCAGTGAGTCCGCTCAACCAGTGAGCCGGCTCAAGTTTCGAGCGATAAACCATCGCTCAATTGTTGAGCGGACTCAAGTCCTGAGTTGAGCGATGAGTTGATATGACAAATGAGTCCGCTCTTTTACAACTCTGTTTTTTAGGGTTTCAGTTGACTGCGATTGCGTAAGCGTGGGAAAAAATAATCAGATTGGATTGTGTGAATTTCTTGTTTGTTTTTAATTTTTGTAATGTTCCTTGACGGAAGGGGTAGGATATGGGTTTGCAGGATACACGAGAAGAATGGGATGTAATATATTAATGGTATAGACTGGATGGGTGGGATCTGGGATGTTTAGATTGTTAAAAATAGAAGCGTTACTTTATTTTAAAATTTATTATTGACAAATCAAAGTAGTAATGTAAAATTTGCAGATGCTTTCATTTAAAAAAAAAAAACAAGTTTTACTAATTCCCAATATGATTTACTGCAATAATTGTCTCTTACAATTTTCAAATCAAAAAATCAAATCAAATTTGAAAGCATTTGTTTCATGTACCCCCTTTACCATCCACCCCTTCTTTGCTTTACAATATTGCTTGTCTAACCGAGACCTGTCTATAGCTGGGCTGGGCGGTTGACAGCTATTCGTGGAACATCCATTATCCACGAACAACCACAAGCAAACTGTAAAACTAAATTTCTAAATATCTACCCATATTTACCCGGGTGTTACACTTGCAAGTACAGCTTGCATCCAAGCCTCCCTTCCAACACGATTTTTAACTTGACAGCGGAAGGCAGTTCGGTTGATGTCTTATCAGCTTGCATGCAAGTTCATTTAAAAAATGGCATTGAGATGTAAACACTGGAAAATTATGGCAATAAAGGAAGTATCACAATGATAAAAACCCAAGAAAAAAGGAAGATGAAAGTGTTGGTAAATGATGTATTGCAAATGATTATAGAAAATTTCATTTTCCCGGTATAAATTTATGAATTTCTCTGAAGCATTTCGTTTCCGCCATTTTGAAAACTGTATAAATGTCAAATTACTATCTCCCAGCTGCCATGATTTTTCATCATGTCAGAAGGATGGCAGTGCAAGTTGCATGCAAGCTGTACTTGCAGGTGTAACCCCCGGGTTAATCACAATAATACCAATTGAATATATCTATTAATTTGTAATTTTTTTTTTAATATAAAATTTTTAATTAACTCAAAAAAAAACTATCGCTTACAACTTCAACCACATTAAATGTGCAAAACTGCAAATATAATAAGCTAACAAAGGAAAAAATTCTAAAGCCTCGTTTCCACTAATACAAATTTTCTTACCAAACAAGTTTTGAAACAAGTCGGCAACATTCTGTATAAGTGGAAACGCTATATGAAAATTCAGACACATGTTGGAAACTTGTTCGATGTCGGCTGTAAAAACTCGCAGAATTTGTTGGGTGAATTTTTTCATTGAAATGGAACCACTCATTTGTTGTGTTGGGTAAATCAGTGATTCTAACGTTGTTTCAGTAAGTTGAAGTGGAGGAGGAATATGAAAAATATTCAGTCTTGTGGGATTTTAAGAATAGTGACAATAAAAATATAAATAATCGCAAAGACGCGTTGAATGAAATTGCTTCAGAGTTGAATCAGGCCCGTAGCTAGAACCAAATTAAAGGTAGGGCATTTGAAATTTGACGTAGGGCGCAAATTTTCGGTGCGTTTGGGATTCCTTTGTTCAAGTGAAGGGAATTTTTTTGAAAAAATAAGCTTCTAGAACCCTCATTTTTTTACATTTTTTTAAACGTGAACTAAAACATAAGAAGCAATAAATGGACCAAACAAAAAACACAACATGGTAAAAATATTCAATATAATTGCAGTCTTCAATTTACCATATTGTGGAATTTTCGTAGCATTTCGTCAATATCTATTTTGTCTGATCTTTTCCATTCAAATGCAAGAAACACCAAACCTGCCTTCATCTCGTGAGCCATTGACATTTTTTGAGACTTATTGATAGCAATTAGTGTCGAAAAAGAAGAGTAGCATGCAGCAGTACTACATCCGATTGTTGCGACTGATGCAAATAGTTCATACGTATCTCTGAAGAATTCCCTTTTTCTGTATAGAACTTGTAATATGCTTTCAGTTTGATCTCCTCGGCCATTCAACTCATTCAAGTACCTTTTCACAATAGTAGTTTCCCATTTGGAAGGTATTTTAATACTTGAAAAATAATTGTAATTACAGATTTGTATTGTTATCATTAATTTCCTTACAATAATTATATATTTAAACGTTGAACAGACTAAAACTTTGTCCAACTCATCAAAATACAAAATTGAATCTAGTATGTAGATACTCATTGTCTTCAAATCTTCTTTTTATCTCAACTGTTATTATGTCTACTGTTTCATAATATTCCGCTTTAAATGGCGGAGTTTAAACTATGTCTGCTGTCTTTTGACGAGAAAGTGACGGACAATACAGCACTACTCCTCCAGATGTCTTGCCTTTACTTGTCTCTTCTCTTCTGGGAACTATTTTGAGATTTTTTTCTACAATATGGTATTCTCAGCTTCTTCCAAAATTGCCTCATTCATCTCTTCTGACCTCAATTTCTTCCTAGACACATTTTATTGTCAATATGGCATCCTTCAATCCAGTGCTTCGACCCTGTAAAGCCACATCAGCCAGTTGCAGAACACATAATATTCTTTTTGCTACTATCTTTGCCAATTGAACTTCCATGTTTAACATAACGCCTTTGATGTCAACACTTTTTGCAATATCATCACCATTGAATTTTCCATTTTTTATTTTATCTGGAGTCTTCAAAATCAGAGAATAATTTTCATATACGACTCTTGTCCTGACGAAAGCTGTTCAAGTAGTCGACCAATCGTTTTACCTTCATACATAGCAGGAAGAGGTTGGAGGTAAGCAACGCAATCGTAACCGATTAGTAGCTGACTGGTCAATCTTGCCGATCATACAGATTCGCGGCGATGACTATCGCCGCTGAATACCGAATAAGTTGGCAATTTTTAAGGTAGGGCATTGCCATTTTAAAGCCCAATTCAGAATCGGCGCAGCATGCAGCAAGGTTTGATATCATGGGATCATATGACGCAATTCGGAATCGGCGCAGCAGGCATCAACGCAGCATGCATCATGATGCAAGAGTTTAGGAAATTTTAAAATTTGATGCATGCTGCAACAGTTCTGCCAACATACTGAGGTAAAAAATAAATTTCAAATATTATTTATCTCATATTTCCTCCGGTTCTATTTCTTTTTAAAGAAAAATGACTAAATTAAAATTATGCACAATATGAAAACTCGGTATTAAGGTGTTATGTTTGTAAATAATTGTGAATTATAAAAAAAGTTAGCATTATAAAGTTTCCTACACTGCTTGCTGCAAATATGCTTGCTGCACCGATTGTGAATTGGCCGTCATCATGATGCATGCTGCGCCGATTCTGAATTAGGCTTAAGGTAGGGCATTGCCCCTGTATGCCCTCCCCTAGCTACGGCCTTGAGTTGAATTCGAATTTAATTTCCGTTGAAAAAAAAAAACCAATTTTTGCGTTGGTACAGATTTGAGCTAAAGGTTTCTTTTTCGTTCTGTGGAAATAACTTCCGGTACAAATTCCAAACGCTGAAGACGCTAATAACACCTGCTTATCCATTGCGATCTGATTCTATAGTAAAAAATGTAAGAAGTTAAGCCAACGAGTTGGCGAGCATTTGAATAAAAACACTTGTTAAGTTTAAGCTAACATGTCGGCTCACAACATGTTGCCGAACAAGCTGGCACAATTTGTATTAGTGGAAACGAGGCTTAAGAAAAAATCGCTCGCATCATATGTATCTCTTTGGATTTTACACTCAACCACAATTTCGATCCCTCTTTTCGCTTTGCACAACCCACAACCAACCAAAATTTCTAAGAAAAAATCAAAAATGTTCCAAATACGTCACGACATTAAAACATGAACGCAAATATTGTGCAACATATAATCCGATAAATTTCTTCACTCCACCTGTTTTTCTGCTCCATCAACGAAACATTCACGCTTCTCTTAGTTGCTAGCTCCTGAACCAAAATGTTGCAGAATTGAAAGAATCGGACACATGTTAGTGGATATAGCGATGTGTCCACCCTTAGATAGGGGTTGGTCATCCCGGATTTTTTTATTTAGAATCATATTTTGAATAAAATGGCATTTAATTTTTCTGCCGTATGAATTTTGCACCTTGTCCCAGTCAAATATTAGACTATTTTCCTCATCGTGACTTCAACAACATTAATTTTTCTGAGCTTTCTGATGAGTGCAATAGGCTGCCTTGGGATAGCATATTATCTTGCAGTGTAGTAGATGATCAAGTCTAAATCTTCGAGAGCTTATTCCATTATTTGTATGAAAAGTATCTACCTGTTCGATATAGAACAGTTAGACTAAAAGCCTGTCCTTGGTTCACACTCAATATTGGCCGTCTAATTGCAGAAAGCAAATTCTTCTTTATAAGGAGTTTAGAAGCCTTAAGACAATTTCTTCACGGACGTTATTCAAAGAAGCACGGAATAAAGCAACCTCGACTATTAAGTCGGCCAAATATAGGTATCTCAAATAAAAATTCAACCCAATGCTTTCTACTAAGATTCTTTGGAAGAATCTCAAGCAAGCAGGAGTATGTGGAAGCACCTAGGAGGAAACCTCACTCAGTCCTGATGACCGGAACAGATTTTATGTGTCGCATAATATGAATCACTCATCATTACCTGGCAGGACACCATGCTTAAACAACCCTAAGCATAGCAATTCTTTCTCCTTTCGGTGTATTGATAATGCAGATTGTTATGAGTCCATATTCTCTATTAAATCTAGTGCCACTGGTCCTGATAACATATCTCCTAAGTTCCTAAAATTATTGCTGCCTTACATTAGTCGCTATATACTATTTATTTTTAATACCTCCCCAACATCATATACTTTTCCTTCTAGATGGAAAATTGCTACTGTGCTACCTATCCCTAAAATAAGATCTGCTGTTAACCCATCTGATTTTCGACCCATCAGCATTTTGTATTTCCTTGCGAAGGCCTTGGAAAAGGTGATGTACACTCAGATCTAATCGTTTGTAGATAACAACAGAATGCTTTTGCGCAGTCAATCAGGTTTCAGAGCAGGTTATAGCTGTCAATCGGTTGTCCTAAAGGTTACAACAGACTTAAGAAAAGTCCTGGATAACGACAAGATTACAATACTGGTTGTTCAGTCCACATACATATTTATAAATCCTTCGTCGGAATTCCGCCATCAAATGATATCCCTCGATGAAATCAGATTGTCCTAAAAATATATAAAAAAGAGAACACAAAGAATCATGTTCCCAATCAATATAACACAATATACTTAACTAATTATTCCACCGCAAATCCCATCCCAATCCTGCCTAAAGCTGTCCAAAATATTTTTTTAAGCTGAAAATTAATAGAAAGTACATTAATAATATAAATAAAAAGAGATTACTCATTTGGACTTTTTACCGGGTTAAACTTAATTTTCTTCAAGAAAGAATTTTTTGGGATATCTCCGGTATATAGCAAAAGCTAAAAAATGTTCTAATTTGTTATTTCATCACACAACCCATTAGTTTTTGGTGACAAGTTTCAAGTCTTGGTTTGACTCATCAACAGGTCCCAAATAGCGAAATTGGGTGATTAGAAAAACAAATGAAAAAATGAAAAAAGAAGAAAGAAATGAAAAGTTTAAGAAAAATAGAAAAAAAAAACAATTTTTTATTTATTAAAAAAATTTAAAAATTTTTAAAGAAACAGATTCATTCGAAGCGAATCGAACCTGTATACGCCACGCAGTGGGCTGAAAAATGAAGAAGAAAAGGAAGAAGAAGAAGCGTTTCGTGTCAGCAGAAAACCTTCCACTCATCGGTGCAGCTTGGTTTTCTGCCTGCTGCAGACGCTTCTTCCTTTTCTTCTTCATTTTTCAGCCCACTGCGTGGCGTATACAGGTTCGATTCGCTTCGAATGAATCTGTTTCTTTAAAAATTTTTAAATTTTTTTAATAAATAAAAAATTGTTTTTTTTTTTCTATTTTTCTTAAACTTTTCATTTCTTTCTTCTTTTTTCATTTTTTCATTTGTTTTTCTAATCACCCAATTTCGCTATTTGGGACCTGTTGATGAGTCAAACCAAGACTTGAAACTTGTCACCAAAAACTAATGGGTTGTGTGATGAAATAACAAATTAGAACATTTTTTAGCTTTTGCTATATACCGGAGATATCCCAAAAAATTCTTTCTTGAAGAAAATTAAGTTTAACCCGGTAAAAAGTCCAAATGAGTAATCTCTTTTTATTTATTTTCCTCCTGGACTTGTATAGGAGTGTTTTTTCCTCATATAATTCACACCCAGAATTTATTCTGTGTTTATATGAGAAGAGATCGGTTTGATCTATTTTCAAGCGTCTGCAGCAGGCAGAAAACCAAGCTGCACCGATGAGTGGAAGGTTTTCTGCTGACACGAAACGCTTCTTCTTCTTCCTTTTCTTCTTCATTTTTCAGCCCACTGCGTGGCGTATACAGGTTCGATTCGCTTCGAATGAATCTGTTTCTTTAAAAATTTTTAAATTTTTTTAATAAATAAAAAATTGTTTTTTTTTTTTTCTATTTTTCTTAAACTTTTCATTTCTTTCTTCTTTTTTCATTTTTTCATTTGTTTTTCTAATCACCCAATTTCGCTATTTGGGACCTGTTGATGAGTCAAACCAAGACTTGAAACTTGTCACCAAAAACTAATGGGTTGTGTGATGAAATAACAAATTAGAACATTTTTTAGCTTTTGCTATATACCGGAGATATCCCAAAAAATTCTTTCTTGAAGAAAATTAATAATATGTAGAATAAATAAAAATAGCTCAAACTTACCTAAAATTCCACTTCCCTCCAAATGTTCACATTTTTTGTAATGTCATCTAATGACATTACGTCAAACAGCTGGTGTCGCTACAATCAAATTTGGACCATCGAACCAAGCGTTGCCAGGGCAACACATTTTGAAGCTGGGACATAGCTGTTCACGGCGGCTATAAAAAGGCGGCGAGCCGCAGCTAAATCACCATTTGGTTTTCAGAGTCTAATCTGAAAGCATCCTCCATCAGAGTCTAATCTGTTTCCTATCCTTTGAACAAAAGTATAATTTTGTTTATTCCTTCATATAGAAGTTTAATTCTATTATTGTAGAAGTATAAATCTACTTATATCCAACATCCAATTTTGCTGCATATTATAATTTCAGAGTTTAATCTGAATCCCATCCTAGGAGCAAAAGTATAATTTTGTTCTATCCTACGTATAGAAGTCTAATTCTATTAAAATACACACTCCCAAAATCTGACACCTGATCCCCAATCGTGTGACAGAAGTTTAATTCTGCTTACACGCCTCAGCACGTTGTAGCAGGAGTATAATTCTGCCTACGCGTTTTAATACTCGCTGTAACAGAAGTATAATTCTGAGTACACGCTTCAGCACGTTGCAGCCGAAGTTTAATTCTGCTACATAGTCGCTCTCTTTCTCACAAATTCCTACTGAAATTGTCGCTATCTGATTCCGAAGAACTAAAAACTTTCTTCTTCTTCTTTCCAGGAAAAGAAGTAAGGACAGAGAGTGTGGGCAAAGCAGCAAGATTTTATATTGAATTTTTATTTTGAATTTTAAATTGTCGTCATTGTTGTTGTTGAATTTTTGTTGAATTTTAGTTTGAATTTTTACTAGATTGTAAGTAATTATTAGAATTTTTGAATTAAAACAAATGAATTGTGATATTTAGGTCAATTACTTCAATAAAATTTATATTTGAAATGAATTTAAAGCTGAGTTATCCTTTACTAAACCGGCACCCTCCCTTACGCTCGAGACTAGATCTCACACTGGTGTTACTTGACTTTACAAAAGCGATCGTCTTTCTGATTTACAGCCGATTTTCTATGGCGTTCCGCAAGGGTCTATTTTAGGTCCACTGCTCTTTTCCTTATTCATCAATGATTTACCTGACATTATTCAAGAGGTTAGTGCCCATCTAAATTCTGATGATTTACAAATATATAATAGCAGACCGCTCGGGCTTATTGAAGACTCCATTGTTAGGATTAATGATGACTTAATCGAATTTACGATTCGTCTCAACGTAACCTTTTGATGTTAAATGTCAATAAATCGAAATATATAATTCTTTCCAATAACAGCTTGCAAACTGATATTCCGCAGATTATGTTTGGGGGTAAAATATTGACTAGGGTAAGCGAAGTTACGAATTTCGCTGTTGCTCTTAATGGGAGAATGAAATGCTGTCATCATGTACGTGCAGTGCTGAGTAAGGTGTATGGAGTTTTGCGTCGACTCTGGCTCTCTGCCAAATTATTAAGCATGGACATCAAATGTAGATTGGTGAAAACTCTCATGCTGCCCTACTTTTCTTATGGGAATTTGATTTTTCCTAAATTGGATAGTTATTGCTCTCGTCGAATAAATGTGGCCTATAATGATTGTATTGTATTCACTTTATTTTCAATTTACACAGATTTGATCATGTCTGTAATTTTATTGCCAGAATATTGGGCTGCCCACTGAATATTTACCTTAGACGCCAGGCAATTCTATTCCTCTTCAAGCTCATACATACTAAACGCCCTGAATACTTAATGGATGAGATCCAGTTTCTCCAATCTCAGCGACACGTTGGGTTTCTTCTGATTCCACATCATAGTCGCTTGGTTAAGGAAGGCTCCTTCCCACGGCTGTTGAACTTGTTACCTGCAACCTTGCAGAGAGCGGTTACTGTCGGTGAATTTAAGAGGCTGCTATCTTCAATATAGGTCTGAATGGTTTCCAGAGTGCTGCTAATTAATTAAATAATAAGTTTTGTTCTTTTTTTCTTTTTTATAGTTGTGATTAAACATTTATCGCTTCCCTTAACATATTTTTGTATTATTACATTGAATAATTTCACTTAAATTTAGTTTTGGTTATGATTTTATTATTATTTTAATCAACATATGACATTAACTCTATTAGTAACTATTTCAAACATTGTTTTCTGTAAAATTATATTTTCGCGTGCTTACAAAAGATTGTAAATCTTGTGTACCAATCCAGTTAAATAAATTAAATTGAAATAGTGAAATTTTACGAGAAACAATCGCACCTAGTTTTATGTACATACTTAATTTACTATGGCAACATAACCACAACTATTGCTTCATTAAAATTTTAAATACACTTCTCATAATACAATTTCACTAATGTTACGCTACTAAAAGTTAATGGGAGTTTTAAAAAATAACGACAACAAATATTTACTTAAAACCATTTAAGGATTTCCAATTCCTCGGTCCAACCAAGGAAGTTTAATGGTATTTTCACAGACATAGAATAGGTACTGAAAGCAACTAATCACAAAATTTTTCTTCTTCAGTTTTATGTCGAAAATACTTAGCCTAGCAGTCACACGTAAAGATCTAATAGATTTATGTAAACTGCTGCTGTGTCTTCCCGTTCGTGCTCGATTAAGCTTCACATTGAAATTAGCTCAAGAAGAATTCACAAATCTTCTCAATTGCCAATAATAATTGATTTAATTTCAATTAAATCCCCACCACTGTTTGTTGCTTTTACTTTACACTACGTCTGTAAATTCTGATTACTTTGCAGCTTGGCATAAGCTGTTTAACGTTTTAAGCAGATAATTTGCATTTTTGATGGCGTCTTGTATTAATGAGGGAAAGAAGTGAGCATTTTGATTATACATACATATATATAAACGCACAGTTTTCGATTTACGTCATTCCAATATATTACGTTGCTTCGTTGTTTGTGTGGAAAAGCGATTTATGTCGCCATTAATTGAATTATGTATTTTTTGGAAAATTTTTTTAAATTATTAATAAGATGTCTACTGGTTTGGAAAATTGATGGCAATTAATTTTATAAGTCATGAGTTGGGAATTATAGGAGTGTGTGTTTAAGTCTTACCTAAGTAAGAGAATTATAGAAAAATTCCTTGTGGTAAAGGAAATTTTTAACAGAAGCCATTCTACGATGGAATGGCGAAAATCCCTTATAATAGGGCAAAATGTGCTTCAATGGGCCCTATTCTGTCGGTAAAATTTTATCATTTTATGTGATGTTATGCCTTAAAATAAAATATTTCCCTAAAATTCTATTCTGTACCAGAAATTTTATTTTATTTTATACATCGTAACATAAAATATTTCCTGTTATGGAGCATAACATAAAAGAACCTAAGCAGCACATTTTAAAGGTATTTTGACACATTTTATGAAAATTATATGCGTCAATTAACATTTGTTGTGCGAAAATTGTTTTAATTAAAAACTAGAATGTGCACCGCCATACATAAAAATTACAATTTTGTTAGAAATTGTAGAAATTCGCATATTTGCCTAGGTTTTAATTTTATGCAGAAGAGATCATACGATACGATATCTTCGCGATTCCTACGATCCATGTGAGTTGCCCAGCCTTAGGCTTCAAAAGTTCTTCCGGCTGGATAATTAATAAGCTTCTTATATTGTGATTTGTAAACTTATTTTGGAATTCTAATTTATACCCAAAATGTTTCGTTTTAAGAAAACAAATTCAAATACTATAGCCTCATACCGGAAGACATCTATTCCGTTCACTTTGAGTTAGGAATCTAAAATTGAACGGAAAGGATGTCTTTCTGCTGCTTTGCATTTCTACGAACATGGTTCATATCAAACTCCAGTCAGGAGTTGTAATATTTTAGAACTTTACACCCAAAGTATCTCAAGAGCTATTAATAAAGCAGCTGCTTTCATAAATATTATTTAGTGGGTGATTTGATAGAGTATCACGCAAATGTCAATTGACCAGCTGTTCAAAAAGTAATAGAAAACATAGCGGAATGTACTAAATATTTTATGTTACGTGTTCATAAAAGAATTCATAAAATAATTTTATGGAACCACGACAGAATACGAATTTTTAAAATATTTTATTTTCATTTTATGAAGAAGGGAATTTTTCGCCATAAAATAACATAAAATATTATTTTATGAAAACTTACAGAATAGGGCCCAATAATTGACTTTATTCTTTTTCTCAGACAGATTAGTTCAAATTGAAGCAAAATACTAGAGCGGCGGCCTTCTGCGAGGATTAAATGGAGATATATCCTGAATTCTATGTCACGGTCTTTCAGGAAGGGCTGTAATAACAATTTCGAAAGAAAGATGATATTTTCTCAATTCTGGAACAAAATTTTCAAAGCCTCTAAATTGTTCTTGGCGGGAGTGTAACTCCAGTCTGAAGTCCCTTTCGTGGTATTATGAGATAGTCGTTCGCTAAGTACCAAGTCAGCAATATTAGCGATTAAGAAAAAGGAGGCAAACTCATTCGTAATCAGGAATACAACAACATCTGACCTCAAATATTGTGGTTCTGGCGGATTGCCAATATATTCAACTTTAGTTTGAAGACCCAACGATCAGTACAGCAACAAAATTATAGGGGAAACCCAATCTAATGCTAATGAGGTAGGTTAGGTTAGGTTAGGTTAGGTAAGAGGAGTGCCACTAGACAACCAGCCAGCCTCACTTAGACCTCCAACGGGTCCATTGTGCCACTAGACCTCATGAGATAACCCTTCAAGCCTAGGATTTATCCTGCTTTCCTTGGGAAACTCAGGATAAATCCAAGACCTTTAACCGAGATCCATCCTGCCTCACTCAGAAAACTCAGGATGTCTCTGAACTTTATACTTTGAAGCTCCCCCAGACTTGAAAAGAAGTAGCTACCTAGTAGCCTACCTCTTTTATTCATCAGAGTGGGGCATTCGCAAAGCACATGCTTGACGGATTCAATTTCCTCCAGTGACCCGTCATGACCCCTACTAGATTCCTGATATTTGCTCTGCTGCTGTTAAGCAGTTCCCTTGTCCTTTTCCTGTCATATGCAGGCCACAATTGCCTCGCAATACGACAGGTATCCCTGCTGGTCCATCGGAGTCCTGCCTTTAAATAGACATCCCTGATGATTTCCTCTTTTAAAGCTCCGATTGGGATCCTCACGTAAGCTACAGCTTCGGAGCTATCCAATTCGGAGCCCTTTTTGGCCAACTCCTCAGCCATCTCGTTGCCTGAGATATCCTTATGGCCAGGTACCCAGCTTAGTGTCACCTTGTCCCTTATAGTCAATTCCTCAAGCCTAGTTTTGCATAGCTGCACCAATTTTGATTTTACCAGCCCAGCATCCAGCGCCCTGATGGCTGCCTGGCTATCAGTATATATACAGATGTGCCGTGCGGGCTCTCTGCACATGGATACCAATGTTGCCGCCTGATAAATCGCTGTAAGCTCTGCCTGAGAAACACTGCATTTGTCAGGCAGTCTATAAGACTCGTGCCACTGGAGATCTCTACAGTACACTCCAGCCCCTGTGCCCGCACTCGTCTTTGAGTCATCCATAAATATGGAAATATCGGATGTAACGACCACCTCCTTCCCCTCCCAGTCACTCCTGGTGGGTATCGTTGCATTCATACCCCCACCAAAAGTCAGGATGGGTACTTAATAGTCTGTTTCTACCCTGCAGTCCCTACAGTCTACCTTCTGGAGTATATTGGAGTGCCCAAAACCCCTCTCCGTCCACCAGCCCCCTGCTCTCAACCTGACAGCATTAGTTGCCCCCACACCCTTACAATACAGGTCCAGCGGCAATAGGTCAAGCATGACCTCCAATGCCGCCGTGGGTGTGGTGCACAGACACCCAGTTATACCCATACAGGCGGCTCTCTGGATTTTGACTGTACATCAAGGTTACAGTTCCTCGTCAGTGCCGTCCACCAGACCATAGAGCCGTAGCAGAGGATGGGCCGAACTATGGCTGTGCACATCCAGTGTACCACTGTGGGTTTTAATCCCCAGTTTCCGCTAAATATTCTCTTGCACGTGTAGAAGGCCACACTGGCCTTCTTCACGCGTTCTTGTAGATTAGCCTTCCAGTTCTAATGAGGTAACTATTGAGGCTAAATATGTCGTCCTTTAAAATCCTGCTTTTTATACTTATTGGGAAATTTCATCCCAGAGGGCATCTAAATAGAAGGGGAGTAATTTCTAGCCCTGCGTATACAGGATTTGGGGAAAAGAACGAAATGTTGAATCAGTTTTTTTTTGTCACTGTTCGGCCATTTTTTACTAAACGATACAGATTTATGAGGCCCTAATCTTCAATGAATTGCATTAAAAGTTTGGGAGCCAATTGTTGTAATATTTATTAGGGCGTTCGTATGGGATTTACAATCTTATACTCGGAGGCTTAAATAGCGATCCCCCATACTGACTTTTTTAGTATTTCCCTTTTTTCTAATCGACCACTGAGGTACTAGATTTTTCACTGTTTAGATCGGCTCTAATTCGGTAGGGCAACTAAAATTCGTAGCAGATTTTTTTTTATGGATACTTTTTGAGGGAGCGTGCAGGAACCACCGGGGGTGGCGGGTATTAACCACCAATCAGGGACGGATTTGATAATATATTTATTTGGCGTTGTACAGAAGATTATAACGTACAATTAGAAGAAAAACAAAAACATAAATAAAATTAAAATAATAATAAAAATAAAATAAAAAATAAATACATACAAAAGAAAACAAAAATCTAAAAGATCAAAAAGATAACTTAAATATAAAGAGCGAGCGTAAAGAAAAGAATAAAAAGAGAAAAGAAAATGAAACACAAAAATATAAATAATATTAAAAATTAATTAAGACAATGTGTTACGTGAATTTGAAGGTTTAAGAATCAATACAACTCAGAATCTAATACTACTTAGGGTAATCTTTGTAGTATTTAAGCAAAGGTTAGGCCGGAACGTGAACTGAATAAAATTTGGAAGAGAGTTCCATTTGCGGACAACTTGGATGAAGAAAGAGCCTTCATCCTAACCTAGATGTACATCTCAGGACAAGCAGTTGAAGATCTCTATTCGAGTGCAAGAACTGTAGGCTTTCGGAGAGTTATGCAGGGCATTTAGAATGAATTCTGCTATGAAGGAATACAAGCCTGTGACGAGTGAATTAAGCTTCGATAGAGGTTCCGAGTAGGTACGTACCAAGAGCAGATACATGAACGCTCTGAGGAAGACTGTAAATATAACGTATGACATCGTTAAAGGTTACAGTAACTCTTATTTGACAAATTGAGTCTAGTTTGCTGAAAAGAAGGCTGCCATAGTTAAAATGGGGAACAAGACGAGTCATCGCCATTTTCCTGCGAAAATCCACAGACAGACAACTGGAGGAGTTATATACGAGTAGTTGATGAAGACTGCCATAAATTTTCCTCATTAAAGCGCTGATATTGTCGCAATAACTAAATTTAGAGTGGAGTTGAATTCGTAAGTTCTTAACTGACTCAACATATTCAAGCATGGCATTATTCCACCGAACTGAAGGCAAATCAGATATTGGAAACACGCTTCTATACACCGGCAATTGCAAGCTCGTTATCCGTTGGCAATTCGTGTACGTTATGTAGGTCATCAATGATTCGAGTAATACAGTCTTCGATCAGACCTATGGGTATGTTAAGATACAACTGAATGTCATCGGCATACAAGTGCACAGAAGCGTTATTCACAACAGAATGGCGGTCATTTATATAGAGAAAGAAGAGAATTGGGCCTAAGACGGAACCTTGAGGAACGCCAGCAAAAAGGGCATCGGAACGGATATAAAATTCTGAACTTTTACAACTTGTGCACGATTCGAAAAAAAAAAAAACGGAAATCAACCCGGCCGATGAGGAGAAGCCATATTTAGTGCCAAGTTTGCAGATCAACCTGCTGTGATTCACCGAATCAAAAGACTTTACTAAAATCTAGAAGGACTAGTACTGCTAAATGATCATTGTCAAGAACCTTATGGATATCGGATGTGACCTTTAGGAGTACAGATTCACAACTATGACCTGTGCGAATAACTTATTGCCAAACTGACAATTTATCTTCTCTACCCTCACATACTCCATGATTTGTCTATACATAATTTCTTCGAGCATTTTAGCAAGGAAATTATGTACAATAATGCGACGAAAATTCCAAGGTTGGGAGTGACGAGAGTTCTTTGGGATAGAAGCAACTATTGCCTGTTTCTATTGAGAGGGAAATTGCGAGGTGGTAAGACACAAATTATAAAGATACGTTAAAGAACATGACAAGGAGGTCGCTAGTAACTTTACCAAATCATGGCGGTAAATTTAGATGCTTTTTATAGGAACCTTTTTTCCCATCCATGCAATCCCTTCTGAAATTTACAAATTCAGAATGTTTTTTTTAGTATGAATCTGGGCAATTCAGAAGATCTCTGCGCTTACTGTAGATAACAGAATTAACATTGAGAATTATTACGTTGGGTGGTATTTAATTTTTCCGGAATATTTTATTTTATTTTTATTACTCTTATGCTCTACACAATTTTGCATAAGCTTGAATTAATTCTGATAGCATTGATGGTATACATTGTTTTGAAGGAGGGCGTGGTGTACTGTTTTGAAATTTTGCGAGCATGATATGTTATGGATAATTCGAAATTTGTTTCTTGTTAATTTAGTTTTTTTAACTAAATGACATTTTTTTACCGGATAAATAGAAACAAAGGCAACCATTTTTCCTACTGTCATATCAGAAAATTTGGAAAAGTTACACTCAGAAGGAAATAGCCTAACCCCACAAAACTTGAGTAAATTTAGATAATTAATTTTAACTTGCTTACATATTTGAACGGAAAGTCCACTAAATACGGAGCTTGTTTATGCTGTTTGTCCATGAATCATTTATTATGAAACATATTTTTACATACAGGGTGTCCCGTATGTGGTGTGGCAACCGAAGGCTACAGATAGGTCATGCTTAGACAAAAAAACAAAATTGTGGTGGAGGGGGAGGGGGGGGGTCGTAACGGTTTCCGAGATAACGGGAGACTTTCAAATATTTGGGTATGTTTTTATAGATCACCCTGTAACTTCTGAACGTTACACCTTTGCTAGATAGACAATAGTTGGACCTTTCCAAATGTCTCTAATTATTTTTCCATTTTGAAGTTATGGCTCAACGAAGTTAAAATTTCGGAATTTTATTCGTTTTTTTTTATTTAACTACTATTTTTATCAATAAAACACGCCAGCAATACCAATTTTTCATATTGGATTTAAGAAGCCTACAGCCTTAGCTTCAAAGTAACCTATCGCACTTTGTACCGAAAATGTAACCCTTTCTGCATTTTTTGCACTTTATCTTAAGCATATTTAGCGAAAATGGCTGAAAATGTTCAATAAGTGCCAGAAAGTAGACAATTATCTTTTGGTAATGACCTCTTTCAGCCATTTTCATCGGAGATGCTTAAGAAAAAGTGCAAAAAACGCAGAAAGGGTTACATTGTGGGTACAGAGTGTGATTGGTCATTTTAAAGCTAAGCTTTCGGGCTTTCAATATGAAAAATTGGTATTGATGACGTGTTTTTTGCTAAAAATAGTAGTTAAATAAAAAAACGAGTAAAAATTCCGAAATTTTAACTTTGTTGAGCCATAACTACAAAACGGAATAGGTCACGGAAAGAATTTATAGACTATTATCTATCTACCAAAGTTTAAATCATCACCATAGGGTATAACGTTTAGAAGTTACAGGGTGATCTATAGAAACATACAATATTTTAAAGTCCCGTTATCTCGGAAACCGTAAATATACTTTCAAAAATTGACTAAATCCAGTAATCCCTTCTTAGTGTTGCCATATAAAAATTTAGGATTTTTACGTATATTGTGAAAACGATAATTCCTATACGGTTTTATGTACCAGAGAGTTCTTCAGAGTAAGAAATCATATAAAATTGTTTATAATCATTTTTTCTGTCCGACATACCGTTATAGAAATATTTGCGAAAAACCACTTCAAAAATCAAACTTTCACAGATGGGTGATCATACGAAATCACATACGGGCAGTCCTCTATGGTATCATAAAAATTGGTTTTAGACCAATTCTAAATTTTTGCTTGTTATTTTGTTAATTTTAATTAAAGATAGGGGTGCACGCTCTATTGTCCTAATATGCTTCGCCCGGTATAGGTACAATTTGAAAATATTGTTTTTTGTTTAGTTTGTTTAGTTTTATTAATAAGTGAACTCAATGCACAAAAAGAGTGATATTGGGTGAATATATTCAAAATGGTACGCTATAGGGAGAAAAAAATTGAAAATTTCATTTTCATTTTCTTCTCTTTTGATAGGCCGATAATGATGACCATAAAACACTTATATTATTATATTACTCTATTGTTATTTTGAATTATATTCATGATCTCTACAGTAGAATTTATGTGTAATTTAACTCTAAAATGAAACTAACCCCCTGATTCTATATAAGAGAGTTTTAAGAGATCTTTTAACCCAGTGTTTTCTCTTTGTGGTGTCATGGCTTTACGATTGGGTGCCGCAAAGTTTAGGCATTATTTTGGAAATTTACTTAAGTTCAAGATAACTCATCGTCAGTTCTATTTTGCTATAAGATATCTGGTAAATAAAGAAGTGATGGCTAATAAAGAAGAATTTTGTTGTCTGGCAAAATAAAGAGTTTGCAAGATAAATTAAATTTATGGTTAAGAGAAGTAAAGAAAGAGAATGAAAGCATATGTTTAAACATTTTTCTATTATTTCAAATATTACAATAGTACCTCTTATTTCGAAACAAACAACAAACAAATTTTACTCAATTATGTAAGTCACTACTTTCCTTCTTTACGTGTTGAAGAGAAGCGCACTAATTGATTTAAAGACTGATGGCAATTTAAAGCTTAAATATTAGTAATTGAAAATTAAGGAACTTTAGATACACATAACGCCAGAATATCCTCAAATAGCTAAAAGAGCTCTCACAATATCATTGCAGAAAAGAAGATATGAGAGTGGTGTGCCTCTCTAATAAAGGGTTTTCCAATAAGAGGTGTTATTTTGATATTCAAAGGAAAATGCCATTTTTTGAGATAAATCGGATCGGATCTTTATTTCATTATAAAGAGGAAGGTATGCCGTTAATAATAGAAAATAACATCAGCCAAATGACCACCACGACCACGCCTACAGGACCAAATCCTTTTCATGAAATTTTCCATAACCAAATCGCAAAGTGGCTGCCCTATGTCCTCGATAGCCTCACGAATTCCATCTTTGAGGTCTTGAATCGACGCTGGGCTATTGGCGTAGACCTTCTCTTTCACGTGGCCCTAAAGGAAGAAGTCGCAAGGTGTTAAGTCACAAGATCTCGGTAGCCAATTGTAATCACCTCTTCGAGAGATAACACGGACCGGAAACTTTTCCCGCAAAAGATCAATGGTTTCGTTGCTTGTACGGCACGTAGCGCCGTCCTGTTGAAAGTAAACGTTGTCCAGATCAATACCATCCAATTCCGGCCATAAAAAATCATTAACCATCTGTCGATAGCGCAATCTATTCACCGTAACTGTTGCTCCAGCCTCATTTTCGAAAAAGTAAGGTCCAATGACCCCGCGGGACCATAAACCGCACCAAACAGTCACACGTTGAGGATAGAGAGGCTTTTCAACAATAACTCTTGGGTTTTCCGAGCCCCAGATGCGACAATTTTGCTTGTTGACGAGGCCATCGATTTGGAAATGGGCCTCATCACTCAAGATGAGTTTTCGATGGAATTCCGGATCATTTTCATGCATTTCAAGGACCCAATCAGCAAAGACTCGACGTTGTTGAGTTCTTGTGTTAACTGAACTTTATAAGCCTTAAGACCCAAATCTTTATGCAAAATACGGTGTAATGACGTTTGTGGAATGCCTAATTCCAAAGAACGACGAGGAATGGACAAACCTGGGTTTTCTTCAACACTTTCGGCTACAGCAGCAATATTCTCGGCTGTTCTTGAGCGACGTGCACGGGTTTTATTCTTCACATCACTAACTTGTCCCGACAGCTCGAATTTTTCTAAAAATTTCTGTATTGCGGTCCGACAAGGTGCTTCACGACGACCCAAAAATGTTCGAGTTTTACGAACCGTCACTGCCACATTTTCACCATTTTTATAGTGAATTTTAATAATTTCAATGCGTTGTTGAATCGTGTATCGTTCCATTTTTATTAATGTCGTAGTTTCTACTTGTCAAGTGTCAAAAAATGACAGCTCCAAAAGTGACATCTACCGAAATAGTGGGCTAATTAAAATAACACCTCTTATTGGAAAACCCTTTATTTCACCCAGAATTAAAAAAAATTGTGCATCACGTTAGGCTCAGACAAAATTCAATGGACTTAAATTTTGATTTTGGCATATAGAAATGCTTTTTTGGCATTAAAATGCTACTTCAAACTGAAATTTTTTTTTAAAATTTCTTCTCCCGGGGACGGATTCCCTCACTGGACCACAGCTCAGTGTTACGCGTGATATTCATTTTCGCAAAAAAACTCACCCCCCCCCCCCCTCCCCCCCCTCATTCAGATTCTAGATCCACCGCTGGTCAAGGGTGCAACGATTTTTTTATTTTTGCTTGGTACCCCTGCACTCAATGAAAAAGGTTGAAAAACACTGTCTTAACGTCTAAATTTAGCACGTACGAGATGTTAGCAGAATTAATATAATACATACATTTTTTGGACAAACTTTAATATTAAGAGGCTTAGAGGCTTTGGAGAATTTGAATAATTCCTTTTTGGTCAGCGCAGTTGTTAAAGACAATTTAGTCTGCAAGAACGAAGAAGAAGAAGAAATTTTTGGTGAGGAGATGTTGGCAATAGGGGTAACCCACAAGTACCTAGCACGAAGCAGGCACAGTTTGATACACTTTTGCCAAGACATATCATTACTATAATTTTGCTACGCTGTAGTTCCTTGTATGATTATCGAGGATAATTGTGTGCGTGCTTTAATCAAGCTATAATTGTTGATATAAATATTAATTGTATGATAAATTCACAGTACGCACGTAATGATAATTGAATTTTTACTTTATTACCTAAATCGCAGATAAAGAATTCCACAGTCGTCGTTACGTTCAACAGGATTTTCGTATAAACCTGTAGCAAAAAAGTTAATTGTTGCCATAACTTTAAAGTGACGATACCATTGTCGAGTAATAATGGAGATTATTGTAAGGCTGTGTAATTTCAATCACTTTGAAGGAAAGAAATTTTGAAATTATTTATGAATATAGCCTCAAAACGGAAAACGGATCCAAATCGTCCCTCATATTCCTTAGATCCTCTATGCACGGCTCAAATTTTATAATTATTTTATATTTCACAAACTTGTACATTATTTATATAATATATGTATGTATACGTATTATATAAATATGCACTTACCTTATAGCATTTTTATTCAAAATTTCGGTATTAGAAACAAAACAATTTCTGCGACTATCACGATAAGAGATTTAAGCGTACCTCAGTGAGGAGTTCGTATGTTAAGAAATATTCGACAGTTATTTTTGTTTGCTGGAATACCAAAGCTATGTTCAACTTTTGGCTATAGCCGGCTATAGGCAAATTGGCTTGTTCTCTGGAGGTGAAGGCAAAGTAGCTTGACGTTTGTTTGAGTTGGCTATAGTGGGCTATAGCCAAAAATTGAACACATCCCTAATTTCTTAAAAAAAAAATCTCAACAAAAGTTAATAGATCACCTGACGTCTGATATCTGTTAACTCTTTACGCAGAATACCAATTTCTGCTAATAGGCTTTGTTAGCCCAGTTAAGAGGATAAGAGCTCTTATCTCTTACGTAGACCCAAGGGGTAATTTCTAATAGTAGTAGTTAATGTTCTCATTTCTTATAATTTAGAAAAACTTTATTTTTTATTTTTATTCTTTCTGTTTAGTATCAAAAACACCATCCTAGCACCTTTATACCAAATGTTAAAAAAAAAAATTATTAACTCTTGTGTACAGTATCCTTAAATAAATGTTTCCATTCTATCACCTCCATAATTTTCAAAAATTTTCATATATCCATCGTTCAAGTTGGCTACATCAAATAACTAATAAACGTTCTGTTCGCGTACTCATTTTTTGGATAGTGCGTTATTTTGCACGAATTTACACATTTTTCGTTACTTTTCCAAAAAATTTGCATGAATTAACCCGAACCATTTTTCCAAGGCAAACTGACAGCTATCGTAAGAAAAGTTCTACGTACTTTTATCCTTCCACACCCACCCTCATATTATGGTTTTTAATGAAGTTGCACGATAACTTTTCGCGTACTTTTCGTACATATTTCCCTCATCATAAGAGTAAGTTTTTACCCAGAGAGTTTTTGCACAAAAAGTATGCTAACACACCTAATATTGGCAGTAGGTTCCATCTGTGGCAAATTGTATGGTAATTCTTTTGTTTTGTTTTTTTCAACTTTTATGCACAATTAACCATTTTAAAGGATTTCCTTTGCTTAACTTCTATTAAAAGTGCACTTAAAAACTCAACTCGAGTTATTTGCTTACGATTTCTTCATAGCTATAAAAATTATTTCAAGTGATGACGCAATGAAAAAAGAAAAAGTATTTCTCTCATATTGAGAGGAACCTACCTTGTTACTCTTTATACCATGGGGAGCAATATTCCAAGACATATTCATTACAAATTTTCATAAACCTTCGGTTGAATGAGACTTTTCCATCAAAAAAGGAATCGTGTCCAAATGTATTGTGCATTCCATTGACTTCTACTTGTTTCCATATCTACAGTTTTCAAGAACCGTGGGGGCAATTTTCAGGCTCAAGCTTGTCGTTTGTCTTTTTCAAAATTCTATTTGTCCATTTTTGTCGTAGGAATTATTTTGAAAAAAAAACAATTTTTGGTACCTTTAATCCAAGATGGCAGACCACGCGGACCTCCTCCAAGGGTCTAAACTTGGATTTTTCATCGGGGCCTGGAACAAAATAACATACATATACAGAGATCACAATCACCGCATATTTTGTAGGGCAAAGGCCTTATTTAGTCCCTATTGCCTGGACTACTATAGATTTAATTATTTTTAGATTAAGATTAGTGAAATTTGTTTCCATGTTGGACAGCTATTATAGCTGTTTAGATCACTCCCACTGATCACGCAAATTTTCCGGAAAATTTACAGATGTTCCAGAATTTTCCAAGGTTTTGAAGAAGGTTATGAACCCCTCAGTAACTCACTCACCTCTCCAATGAGTTATTTGCGGTTATAATTTTTACAAATTCTATCGTCGTTGTAAAATATTAATTCGTTCTCATTATTTGTTGTTTACTGGAGGCTATAGATATTAAAAATGCAGAAAATAGAATTTTTCGACCCAGCGATCAGATGGGTCTCATCAGTATGGTTGTCTCTGATTGCTTACCATAGAAGTTCTATAGAAAAGTTCTGTTGTTGTACGTAAATTAAAGAAGTACTATTTCACAGAATATACCTACAGTTGGTCTTGGTAGCTCATCAGGCCTGGGTTCTTTTTTTGTAAGTATGTGTTAAGCTTATTTTAACATGGTATCCTTCGAATTTGTGTCGAAACTTTGAGATTGGTTTTAGGTGGCCAGAAAAATTATTGCAATTTTGAGATTCAGTGAATTTTATGGTTTCAATTGTTCTGCATGCTTCTCTTGTTTCGGCAGTCATCTTCCCGAAAAATACTAGTCTTTTGGTATGTAGCACATCCAGTTATTCAGATTATATCTTTCACGGTTAGTAATATAGTACTGCCATATGATTTTCACCAACAATGAACCACTCTTCGAGGATTCTTATAGTCTACTCATCTAAAGTTTTTGGTTTATTTTATGCTGGTTTTTAACCTAGGATTTTCAGTTACGTGACATATTAGGGTATCTTGTTCTGATTCTTGGATTCGGTGATATTCAACTATGCTTATGAATTGCTTTATGATTAAGATAGGTATCACCACCAATAATCTGCTGATAATAAAATGAAATTGTTGTACCTACTACTTCTTCGGTTTCATATTAATTGGATAACAAGGCTACTGGTTGTTGTATTAGTATAGCTTGGGGCGTTCAGTAAAACAACTTTATTATGCATACTGGTCCCTAGCTTACTTTTACTAGATTAAAGGGCTGGAGTCTGCTCCCTTACATCAGACTTACCAGCTCTACTTATTTAAGCAAATCTAAATCTCTACAGTTGTTATTTTCTATAATTCTAGCTTCTAGATAATGAGACTAATCCTAGTTTGTTATTATCTATATTATCATGTTGATGAATTATCAGTTCGGATTCAAGGCGTATCTTTCCATGACTTATAGTTGTATAGCTAAATGTTTATAAGAGAGAATGTCACGTTAGCCTTCAACTTAATTCTTGGTAGGCCCATCTGTGGCTAACCATATTTAACCTATTTCAGATACGGGACGCCACGAGGAGGTATGATGCCAACAGTTACAACATCAAATCTCAATATTCCTGTCGCCTCTTTGAATGTCGAAGTGAAACATTCAAAAGATTATTCCGCCTTCTGAGTGGTGATTTCCCAAATGGATTTTGTCATTCAGACAAATTTTACACGCTAAAGAATATTGAGTACTTTCTTACAGTTAGGTCAACTTGCGTAGTGATTTATATTTATTTATATATACAAGGACTTATCATATAAAAAAAAAAAGGAAAGATCGTAAAGACAAAATGCTTTCTCACAAAAATTCTTTAGAAATAAATTCATGAAAAAACGGGAGCCCATAAATACTAAAAAAAAAAAAGTTTTAATTTAACTATTGTTTTAGGACAAAACCCTTCGAAAGTGAGAATGTACATATTTATGGTAGCTCTTAAATGGTGTGCAATTTTTCCCAGATTTTATTCAAAACGTATATAATGTTTTTTCACTCATTAAATATTTTATTTTTATTTTCTTTATTACAAATCCCAAAGAAACCAAAGTCTAGATCGTACCAACTCTTGCCCTCATCTGTGCTGTAATAATATTTAATGGAATTTTTAGGTCTCATATTACACCCGAAGGATGAGTTTTTTTTTTTTTTTGTCTTTGGAGGGTTTGGAATCGTTACCTACTGAATAAATATTTATTTTTAGGCAGACATTATAAACTGAGGGTTCTCAAATTCCCTCGAGGGTATAATGTAATTCTTATTTCGACTTGAAAAAATAGCAACTTTAAGGATGGAGTTGAAGTTGAAAAACTTTTAGAAATAAAAAGTTAGAGTGTCTCCTTCCGCTTAGACATTTGTGTTATTTTTATATTATGGTGTGTATTATGCTGTTATGCCTCGGCAGTGGTAATTATTTTTCAATGAGAGTTTTTTAAGGTTTTTTTTTTTTTTGTATAAGAAAGCATTTAGCCAACAGTTTTAGGTGGTGGCAGCTTAGACTCACTTCTCTAGAGCGATATTTTGCGCTTGTAATAGCTACGATTTTTGTGTTTCAATTAATCATATTGAAATTGAATATCTTAAAACAAAAATTAATTTTATAACTAGGTTCAGTAATTAATATATCAATATTGTTTTACTTTTAATTTAAATTACAGTGAAACCTCTTTTATCGGGAATGCTCGGGACCGAGCTCTTTCCAGATAAACGATTTTTCCGGTTAATAGATACCTTCTATTATCCAGAATATTCTATCAGAACTTTATTTTGTCCAGATTAAAGGGGTAAAATACAAAACTTCTCAATTCCATTTCAATTACTCTTTAATTATCTTAAGCGAATAATATTATGTGGTATGTATGTAATTAAAAATAAATAACCATATCCATTATTTTATAAACCCAATGTATACAAATCAAAAAATGATATTTGAATTGAAAAGAAAGGAATAGTACAATAAGAAAAACTAAACAAATTGCTTGTTTTTGCAATTTTTGTGTCTCATTCATTAATTTGTCTTGAATTCGATAAGGAGTCATATTTCTTGCTGGGTTATAAAAGCTTTCGTTTCTGAAAATGTGATTAATTTCCACAAGTGCAAATGGCGTCCGTTATTGTCATACTGTTTGCAACAATTTTTACGTCATCAGTATCACTTGCACTTTCTTCGTGGTCATTCGGTTCAATCATACACATAGTAATAATTTCGTTGTCTGTAAGGGCAGCGTGCACTCTTACATTAGTATCACAATTAATACATTCGTTGAGACTTTCTTGGCTTATTTCTACGTTCAACCCGGGCGTATCAATGTAAGTCCTTATCTGTTCTAACATATCCCTTCCAAGATTAATTGGTCAATATCTTCCCTGGGTTCATTTTCAGTTGGCCAAATATTGCTCTAGGCATTTTTCAAGACAGTAGATTCTACTCCACCCCAGGCACGATACATACACCAAATGAAATCTTTGATGTTAAATTCCTTTTGAAATTGTGCAATAGTTTTGTCATCCGTATTGATAAAACTTCGCATTAATTCTTTCCTGTAGTGACATTCATTTAAAACTCCTTATAATACCCTGGTCCAATGGTCTGGATGGGCAGGACAATTATCAAGCAATAAAAGAATTTTACAGCTACCAGGAAGGCCAATATTTCTTAAATGTTCCCTTATTTCTGGCAGAAAGTTATTATTGAACCGATCAAAAGAGATTGATTGTATAATCCATGCACGCTTATTCGCTTTATATAAAACAGGAGGTTCTTTAACTTTTTTTAGGGCACGTTAATGAGCGCTTTTCCCAATAACAAGTAGCTTGCAATTTGGGATCCAGCTGCGTTTGAACAACCAAGGACTGTTATTCTCTCCTTAGAGACTTTGGATCCATCAATAGAAGCTTCATTGCTACAGACCAAAGTGGTACGAAGTAAAGCCGTCCAAAATAGTCCCGTCTCATCTCTGTAGATCTGCTCTGCTGTTAAGTTTTCTTTTATATATAGCTCGTCGAACTCATCAACAAATAAAGTGTCTAATTCGTAATTCGCCAGACATCTTTTCACCTAAACACATATGTAACATAAGCTATATGTAGATATGTATCTTCAATGCAATAAAATTGAAATCACTCTCTTTACCCGATGCTATTAGTCCATTCATTCACATCTTGATTGAAGATTCATTTTCTTATGAAAATCTTAAGCCTTTTCTATTAAAATATTTCCGGATATCGGCACTCCCTCACTTCGCCATTGATATAACCACTCAAATAATGCTACATACATACAATTAGGGATTTTCCGGACCTCGTAACGTTTTCCGCTTTTGCATTGCTTTCGTAGAAACACTTTCTGAGAAAAACTTTAAAATTCTATCTTTATTTGTGCGAATATCATAAATAGTAGATAATCCGACAGTATATTATTTAGCAAGGCTGTGTATGTCTACATTTTTTTCAGTACTTTTAATAATTTCAATAATATCTTTAATAGATAAAACTATTAGAACCCGTTTATTTGAACCTGAATTCATATTTAAGCAGATATCGTACACACTAAACTCACACGCGACAAGTTTCCTTAAAAGCTTTTTACATTGAAGTAGGTACTTAACTGAAACTGACATAAGAAAGCAGTGTAAATAATATTCCAAAACAAAAACCGTCAGTTTTCCCAAGCAATCCCGAACCAAATTTTAGCTGGCATGGCAATAGAAAGAATTTTTCTATGAAATCTCGAATAAATTTTGCTTTGTAGCAGAAAATTATTGTCCAGATATTAGAGGTCTTTCTGGATAAAAGAATAAAACCAAAAATTTAACCAAGAGGAGACATTTTCCGAAGTTTAGAGGTTTCCGGATGTTAGAGTTCCAGATAAAAGAGGTTTCACTGATTTTTCGGAGTTGGGAATCAATTTATTCCAATTTCAATTAATTGCTTAATTAATAAAGAAATTAATTTTAAATAATTCAATTACAATTAATGATTAAATTATCAGTTTATTATTTTTAAGTGATCAATTGCTTTACGTATGTACATTTGAGTATTAGTAAATTTTAAATTTGAATTGTAAGTTGCCATTTAATTAATAGCGTGGCAAAATTTTTAACTTTAACACCAATACAAAAATAAAATATCAATGGAATTATTTAAAAATTATTAAATTTTAAGAACACTCGTGATATTTTTGAAAATTAAATTGAATTAATTGGAATCTACTAATTATTTAATTAATTGAGTAGTAATTAAGGGATTATGTTGTTACGTGTTGGTTTAAATTACATAACTTCTACAGAATTCATTAAAAATCGAAACGAATAATTTCTATGCAATATAAATTAGTCTCTAACTAGTGGAGAATTTCCTTTAACTGTTTAGTTGTAACACAAATAAAAAAACGAAATAAAGAGCTAAAAATATATGAAAATTTTTATACTAATCAATATCAAATCGTAAAATATATTGAGAAAAATTAAATACTAATACTGTAACAAGTGTAGGTAAGTATTAGTGATTGCAAAAATTATTGTAAAAGTAAATAGCGATTTTTTCGGTTTTAGTTTTACTAAAACCGATTAATAGGTTTTGAAAAGAAATTGTTTTTTGAAATTATTTCTTGTCAAAATAGTTCAATTTTTTTCATGTTTATAATTATAGAAAATATCATATTTATTTAAAAAAAAAAAAAAATGTATCTAATTCATTAACAATTACAAAAATGAAAAGTTATTTGTAAAAATCCTGGAAACATGTTTTTAAATATAATTTAAATCAGCACGTAGAGAGCATAAGTTATCAATGGGTTTATCACTTAATTGTGAACTCTGTTTGGTGCAAATTGCCAGATACTGAATACACCCTCTTTGGTTCCATACTTGTAGAAGGAATTGATTTCAAAGTATTATAAGCACTTTGACATAATAGGCAAGATACAACCAACTTATTGAAAGAGACTATATATTTGATCTGCTTAGCATTTACTTCTTGCATCTGCGGCAGGCAGGAACTGGCCGTACTGAAGAGTATTAGTTCCTGCTGATACGAAACGCCTTATACACATTACAACCAACTTATTATTTCGTAATATAATTTTTTTAATATAATTAATGAACGCGTCTGATTATTAGAGGAATATCATAAAAACTGAGTTTGTAAGATATTCCCCTGATTATGGTACCTTAGCTATCGAAAATCCGTTCATTAATTATAATAAAAAATTTATATTATGAAACAACAAGTTGGTTGTATCTTGCCATTTTTTCTCAATGTTTATGAAACTATTTGTTAAAGTGAAAAAATTGACAAATGGAATCTGATTTAATCGAAGATTTATGCTTTCTATTAATTTGCAGTACCATTTTTATTCCATTTTAATTTTTGCATTGCACTTTTAATCATTTAGTAATAATTTAATTGTTTCACACATCGCGTTCTTACAGAATGAACAATTCTTACTGTATCTTTACTGACTGTAATTTGATTTTTAAACTTAACGAAAGTTCCCCTCACACGAGTTAAAGTTAATTTGAATACGCCGGTTAAATTAAACTCGCACTTTCTTAACGTTTTCGGCAAGTTGTGTTCACTGGGTATTCACATACAGTATTGAGTGAGCACCATAGTGCAGTGACACTGCCAGTGTATCAGTTCAGTTCTGATCCGATTCTTTCCGCTCTGATCTGCGCTGTCAGCATCCCGAAAATTGTTCTTAGAAATTTACTGGAAATTTTTTCTTGAAAATTTACTGTCGGTTTTTTTTTTTTAGTAATTTTATGCATTATTGGAGCCCAACAGCGGCAGACATGAAAGTGTTGTATCTGAAAATATATTTGAAATGTACCTATTTTGTAGTAAAACTTTTCCGTGAAATTTTGAAATTACATGAATGTGAAATTCTTCATTTTTTTTTTTAAAGAATATTTAAAGAAACCAAAAAATCTTCATTAATAAAAAATTAATTGGTTTCCTGAAATCGGCCGCTTAAGGGCCGATTAATCGATTAATCGGGTAATCGAGTAATCGATTTTGCAATCACTAGTAAGTATACATGCAAAACGGCATTAATCTGGATAATATCAGAGTGGAAAAAGTTTTTGTTTCTTTAACACTTTAATGACCGCACGTCTACCAAGTGTAACTTCGCCAGAATTAAGTAGAAAAAACGTCATTTTCAAAATATCATTTGTCGATAATCAAATCAAGCTTAAAGCCTACTACCGAGTTCGAGTAAAATGTGACATTTCCATACAAATTTTGGAGCTGATAAAATCACAAGCAAAAATTTTACTGGTTCACGGAGTTCACTGGTAAAAAGTGAATATTTCTCTATTTTAAAATAGATGGCGCTTTGTTTGTCTCCACTTATTTTACTGAACAGTTTAATGCGCGGAGCATTAAAATGCTGGTAAAATTATGACATTTCCTTTTATGACAATTTTCGGATTGTTTTTTTTTTTTTGTACATATTTATTGAAGGATTTAATTTCTCTTGACAACTTTCAGATAATTAAGTCCATTATTAATTGTAAATTGTAAAAACTTTTATCTCAACTTTATAAACAATTTTAAGTTGTCTCAGCGAGGTAACATTTTTAAATCTCTGTCACCAGGCGCGTATCCACTGAAACCTGGGGGGTCACAACTAAAATGTTCGAGAAAGCGGGGTACCCGAAAAAAGTCAGTTTTAAATTTTTTTTTGTCATATTTAAGTTAAATCTCACAAAATCTCAGGGTGGACAGACATTAGGGACACATATCCAGATAGCTCTTCTCATGTAAATATTGTAGAAATAGATGTGACACAACCGCGTCTGTCACGGGTGAAGTAAATGACTGAGAGTGAGAGCTTGCACCTTGAGTCACATCCAAAGTAATAGGAGTGGAAGTGCATAATATGCCACTGACTATTTCTTTTGAACTTGAATGGTCTTATCAGTTTTCTGCTTTCCACTTTCGCCACTATTTTTATCTCCATCTCTAACTAGTGTAGCAAGTTTATCCTTCACCTACAAATTATAAGTAAACGTGAAGTTAAATTAAGCAACACCACTTGAATTAATACGAAAGTATAAGCAAAGCAATGGAAACTATCGCAGAGGAAAGCGAATGGTTTTTTATTTTTGTAGTTTTGCCGTAAAACTTATGAAGAAAAATTGTAGAATCAATTTAACGGCATCAATCCAACTTATCGTTTTCAGCCACAAATAGTGTATAAAAATTCGAAAGAAAAATGTTCAAGTAAATTTCTAAGAATAAAATTTATGCTTATATATATATATCTTTAACGACCCAGATCAGCCAAGGCACCGGAATCAATATAACTCTTTGGAACCATTGTCCGCCACCAATGGTGCATGAAAAATGCAAAGAAAATTTTTAAAATCTTCTACAAAACAGAATGCTTGTGCCCCTGTCCAAAAAAGTGAACCTCCAGAATCAATGCACCAATTCGTTTGGACCATTGTCGAGATATTCATTAAAATTGTTAAGAACTATTTGCAAGTATATTTCTAAGAAAACTTTAATGCTTCCCTACGATCGTAAAAAATTTCAACAACTCAGGCTTGAATCAGTGTCGCTATGAAAAATCAATGGGTGGCTAGACGTTGATTCTTCGAACCAGGGTTCTACTGGAAGAACGGTAAAATCAAATCTGTTAAGTCAAGGCTTAAATAAAATTGCGACGGGCAATGGCAAACGACGAAAAAATGCCGCTGTCAAACTTCTAAAATCACAGCGTCGAATGCCCAAATTACAACGGGTGACGGTCAGCGGTCGACGAAGTTGCCGTCGGTATCGATCAATTTCTAATTTTGCCATCGTCGCTGCAGTGCTACCAAGAAAATCAAGCGAATGAACTTGTTGGGGCATTCATTTTTGTCAAGGTTGTAAGACGTTGCGTCAATTTTAAAACCATAAATTTTGATGAAAAATTGATTGAGGGTGTGTGAAATCATAAAATAATTTATGATATTCAAAACAACCAGTATAGGCGAGTTGACAAAAATGACATGGTTTGGATGGATATTTCCAGACGCTTAAATACAAATGGTAAAGTTGTGATATTTTTGTCATTTACTTTGATTTTAATTTAGTTAATTTCTGTATTTAAAATTTTTCCTTTCCACATTTGTTCCATTGCAATTCTTTCAAAATATTATAAAATATTCTCGATAAAAATCTCCTTCAAAACGCTCAAAACTAATAACAAATATTATTTCAGTATCTTCTTCTTTCACAATCTCCGATCACCGCCTGTCATTGCAATTGTACTCCCAATTTTTTGATTGGCTGTTTTGACAGCGAATTTCCGGCTGCCGTCTACCGTTTGCCGTTCTAATCGTCGCAATTGTGTTTAAGCCTTCTGTTTGTTTGCTCTTGTTGTGAACTCCCCACCAAATTGTCCTGTCATCGATTTTATATCGGAAAATCAGATAGGTAAAAGAAAAATATATGATCGCTGACCAATTTCTTAGAAGCAATAACACTTTCATGTCGCGAAATTGTGTCTTTTTTCATCTATAGGAGTACGCAATCCGCGCAACAATAATATAAAAGCATCATAATAACCGGGTTGCTAAGCATTGCGTGCTTTTTTCTAAACAATCAAATACTAAAATAAATATGTAGTATACCAAAATTACTTACCATGCTGTGATAGGCATGATAGATGACTTTTCGACCCTATGTAACACCCAAGAAAATTCTAATAAAAAAGATCTACGAACGAATCGTCGTAGATTTACTCTAGCCCTAAATACAAAGCACGCCACTCGTTTTTTACGCAGCAAAAATTGTCTTCGAATCAATAGTTTTCATAGTTTTCATATACAAAGTGTGATTAAACACAACAAACTTCTGACGCGGGGGGGGGGCGGTCATGACCCCGTGACCCTCCCTCTGTATACGCGCCTGTCTGTCAGTTTTCTCAAAATTAACATACGTCAAAATTTTACCAGTAATTTTAATGTGAAATATTTGAAGGTCGCGTTAATTAGATACTAGGCATAATGCTTTATATTTTTTATAAAGAAATATACTAGCAGCAAACGACAACATTTTTGTTAATAATAGTGTTTTTTTTCTAAATACTATTATTCACTAGTGAGGACTTCTAGCACGTTTTTTTTATTTTTATTTTGAAGCTAGAAGCCTTATCAATCTGTGTACAAAAAATTGTGATGTGTTCGGCTTCGTTTTTGAGATATGAATTTTTAAAGTCATTATATACCCAAAGTAATGCAGTTTTGGCATTTAGGGGAATATGTAGCGATGTTTTTTCTATTGGAGACCTGCAGCTACTTTTTATACCCTAGAGGAAATCATACGGTAGACTAAACTTGTCATTCCATTTGTAATGCACAGAAATAATGCTAGTAGAGAAAAATAGGTTGAACATCCACACATAAAATAGAAGGTTATTTTGATTTTTGCATGTCCGTCCGTCCGTCCGTCATACATACAATAGCCCTAAAGACGTTACGGATTTCAACGAGACTGAGGTATACTACGTCTTTACGGCTATTGTTGTTGAACCAAAAAAAAAAAAGGTAAACTTCGAAAATGGGGTCACCTTCGTATGGTTGCCATATAAAGTTTCGCTTTTTATTATATATTTGTACACTGTTTGAGAACAAGCCGACATACAGAGCTGAAATTTTGTACATGGTGTTTTCATAGCAATAGTAAATGAAATTTTAGAAATTAACTAATTCGGGCAACACCTTCTTGGTGTTGCCATATAAAAATTTTAGTTTTTATTGTACTGAGAAGTTCTTCAGAATATGAAATTTGTTATAATCATTTTTGCTGTCCGACGTAGCGTTCTAGAAATATATGCTAAAACCCACTTTAAAAATCAAACTTCCACAGATGGGTCACCATACGAAATTACATACGGGCATTCATCTAGAGCAGGATTTTCCAAACTTTTTCTGCAAAGGAATAAAGCGGAATTTTTTAGGTTGGGTAATTTCTACTACTAAAAAGTAAAAAAAAAGTTATTAAATCACATAATTTATTTAGTAATTATTATTAAATACAAAACTATAATCTAGTATAAACATAAAAATATGAATAAATAAAACACTTAATGACTTTTATGGTTTTGAGTCCTTGAATGGCATACCTTCTTGATATCAGGCAGAATATTCGTAAGTTACATTCTAATATTTGGTATGGCGTAGAACCTGTTCTTGCACTTTGACTTCGTTGCAGCATAATAAGAAAATCCCGCCTCGCATAAATAGGTTGTAGAAAACGAAAAGAAAAAAAAAAAATAATAGCTCACCCAGAAATTAGATTAGATTTTCATAGTCACTTGCGCTTAAGCCTACTGGTTTAGCTGTAATGGAAAATGGGTTCCAAATCAAGGAGTCGTCCTTACTAGATTTCTGAATATATTGCAAAAGAGTTCTTTTTAGGTTATATAGGTATTCTAAAAATATTTCTTCATCTAATTTAAAATTTAATTCATTCAAAAATTCATGTGAGGCAGGAAAACAGTCAAAATTATTAGATTCAACTGATGAAATTCAAAATTGGTATTTTTATTAAAAACTGTAATACCTTTTCGTTGTACAGATAAATTAACTTCATTGCATTTGGTAATAATATCTGTCAGATATGCAAATTTTAATAACCATGAAGAATTTATTTTATTTTTATTTTATTTTGTGCCTTCAAGAAGACCAATAACTCACTTCGTAGTTCATAATGTCTTAATAGTGGTTTTCCTCTGGATAGCCATCTCACTTCAGTACTAAAAGTTCTTTGTGCCACTATTTATTTATTTATTTCGCTAAATGCTAGCTACAATGGTCCCAGTACAAAATACTTAAACTAAGCTAAAGTACAGAGCAATTATTGAGGATTTTTCTTAATTGAGTCTTATTAATGTTAAAATCTATCGAATGAAAATTCAAATAAAAAGTACAGCACATTCTAGTCATAGGCTTAAAGTGTCCATAGTTGGCGCGATGAGAACACAAATAAATGAAGTCATTAGATCGCAACTGTCGAGATTGTGAATTGAAATTAATTTTCTAAAGCATCAAAGGCATGCCGATGTCACCCTTCACAAGTTGAAATATAAAGCTAATGTCACAAATTTTTCTACGAGTCTCAAGAGTAGGAAGGTGTATTAAATTTAATCTTTCGTTATAAGGAGAAAGATTAAGTCTATCCCTCCATTCTAGACCTCTTAGAGAAAAAAGTAAGAATCTCCTTTGCACACTCTCAATACGATCGGAGTGATTTTTGTAAGAGGGAGACCAGACAGAACTGGCATATTCCAAAATGGGTCTAACAAGAGGGGTAAAAAGAAGTTTAGTAATGTAGATATCATCTAATTCTTTTGCCCGACGCTTTACAAAGCCTAAAATTGAGTTCGCCCTATTAACGATGCGATCTATGTGAAAGTTAAAGGTGAGTTTCGAGTCAAACAATATCCCCAAATCACATATTTTATCAACTTTCGAAAGTTATAACCCATTTATAGTATTCGAAAGAACTCGTTTACGAGAGAAAATGGTAACCGTACGTTTATCAACGTTTAAAATGAGAGAACTCTTTTCACACCATTCAACAAGTCTGTCCAGGTCGTCCTGCAATTTGAGACATTCGCAATGCGAGTCGATAGATTTATATAGTTTTAGATCATCTGCGTATATTAGCAAATCAGATTTGGTAACTACATAGGATCATTTATGAATAATGTGAAGAGAAGGGGCCCTATGTGACTACCCTGTGGAACACCGGAGTAAACCGTTATTTCTTCAGACAGAGCAGAACGGAACTGAATCCTAAGTTTGCGATTCTTAAGGTAGGATGATAACCAGTTCAACAACCAAATTGGTAAACCTAAAGATTTTCAAAAGCCTTGCTGAAGTCTGTATAAATACCTTGAATTTCACAACCACGCTCAAACGATTCGATACAGGTAGATGTAAACTGAAGCAAGTTTGTTGTTGTTGACGTTCCCTTCATAAAACGATGCTTATGAGCATTAAGAGCTCCACTACATTGGAAATACAAAAATTCATATAAAGAAGCTTCAAACAGTTTGGGAATACAAGACAATTTAACAATAGGACGATAGTTGGTAACAAGCGCCCTTTAAAGATTGGGACAATAAATGACTCTTTCCATAACTTAGGAAATTTACCAAGCCGCAGTGATAAATTAAACAAAAAGGTTAACGGGTAAGAAAGCATTCCATTGCAGTTCTTTAAGACAAAAGAGGGTATCACATCAGTCCTAGCTGAACAACCAGAGTCCAGCTTAGACATGGAATCTTCAACAGATTTCTGATCAATAGTGAAGAATGGGATATCAACTTTAGGAAGCGTCGTTAAGTAATTAAAATAAGCAAAATCTATTTGAGCGTCATATGTTACAAAAGATTCACTAAAGTAATAAGCGAAGAGATTAGAAATCACAGACGGATCATGACTAGAATTATTATTAACCAACACATGAGGAAAATTATTAGATTCCTTTTTGGTATTTACAAAACGCCAAAATTGCTTAGGATCCGATCTTATTACATTTCTCATCCTAAACAGGTACGTATCATAGGCATGCAAAAGAGCATTACGAAATTCGCTCCTCAAAAACAAAAATTGCGTTAAGTCATCATTAGACTGAGAGAGGAGAAACTTTCGCCAGCCTTATTTCTTAAGTTGCGCAAGCGTTTAAGTTCCGCATCGTACCAAGGAGAACACGAAGAGCCATTCTTGATACAAGACAATGGAATACAATCATTGAAACAATTAAACATAACATTATAAAATTGTGCTGTAAGTTCATCTATCATTATTGCTAAACAGAAAGGACCATAGTTAGTAGAAGATAAATTAAAGTTAAGTAGATCAAAATTAGCTTTTTTTAAAATTAAGGGTGGGAGAGTTTTCAATCAACATACCAGTACCCTCGTAATCAATGCCCACTATCACGTCCAAAGTTGGATGGCATGTGTCAATAGGAACCAATGACATGTCACACGGACGAACCATACATTTCGAAGTATCCGAGGTAAAGACCAAACCCAAGCATTTATTACGGTTGTTCTTAACAGCATTTACCTGAGAAAGACCTATTTCGGCAATAGCATCCAGGAAGATATGCACATTTCCAGAAGATGTACTGGGGACCAAGGAGTCTTCATCATCAGAAACTTGCCATTGAACAGTAGGAAAATTGAAATCACCAAGGAATATAATATCATCCGAGTCCCGCGCCAGCTCGAACACATATTCCTCAGCAGCAGCAACGGCATCGTATGAAGCAGACGGACTGCCAGGAGGAATGTGTAAAATTAGAATATACAGTATTTTTGTCCCAATTGTTATACTGATGCATAGGAATTCAGACAGGGATGGATTGGGAATATCTATCTTGGAACAGCCGTAAGAAATCTTTACCGCGATTAGAATACCTCCTCCCGGCAAAGAAATGTCATCAGGATTTCGATCACGTCGAAAAACTTGGAAGTCGTTGTCCAGTAATTCAGCATCCGAAAAGGAATTGTTAAGCCATGTCTCCGTTAAAATAATAACATCGTGAGGAACATTAAAAGACTTCAAGTATAGAGCCGACGTGTTTTTTACCGTAGACCATGAACATTTTGGTAATAAAGTATCAAGTCTTTAATATGCGATTTTTCCATCGCCCCGTCTAATTCTTTCGGTTTTTTTTTGTGCATCCCGGATCGGACGAGATACGAAACGTTTTACCAATAAACCATGAGGCCAGAATTTTGAGTCCAATAGCATTATCCATTTCACCGCACAAAATTTTAAATAATCTGGACATCCATAACATTTTTTAAATTTGTGGGAGTTTTTTTAGTCACCACCTATGCAGAATACAATGCTTGCTGGTGGCTCTTGTAGCTAGTTTCTGGATACGTGATACGACACCTTTCATCTTTCCTACTATTGCTCGAGCACCATTTGTACAAATATCAATACACGATATACAATTACTGTAAACAATTTATGAATGAAAGTTATTTATTTTAAAAGCTTTTTTCATATATTTTATTTTTTACTTTTTAGCCATAAATTCTATACACTCTCTTCACTCTCGCCTCTCGAATTTCGACTATCGAATCACGATTTAACTTAACTTTAACTTTTTTAACATTTTTTTTTTAACTTTTTTATTTATTTTTTTTACTTTTTTTACCATTTTTTACCTTTTTTATTTTTTATTTTTATTTTTACCTTTTTTTACTTTTTTTCAACTGGACTCTTGACTCATATCACACATTGCTAAAATTGGACAACTCTAAGGGTGGTAATTAGTACTCCCACCCCAAAGCCGCCGAAAGCCACCCCATCGGAAAGCTGGAAATCAATCCACGTTTACTACTCAAAAACTCTTTCATTATGAACTCTCACGCGTTCAAGCGCTCAGGCGCTCAGACACAAAGTTTTTTAGTCAGGGGTTTGTGAGTTGATAAAAGTTATTTAAAAAGACAGCAGTTATAAATTAATTCACAATAACGGTTTTTTTTGGTCTAAAATGAGAATTTGGGGGTGTATAAGAAATTTCTTACAACCTACAACCTTACACTATATCTCGTAAAAAGTATATTTTCACTGTAACACTGTGTAACACAAAAAACTGGTTTTACACGAAAATTAAGTAACAGGAAAATGTAAACATGACAATAATAACAACAATTACGTAACAGTAATTACGCAGAAATGGTCCGGAAAAAGACATAAATAAATGCATTAACATACAAAAACAAAGTTAAAATCGTTTTCAATTAATTCATATACATTACGAAAACTATATTTGTCTTGACAGGTAATTATTAATTAGCCACTTAGCTAAAGTGTAGTATTTTGCCGAAAATTCAGGGGCATTCACTATTCGAGGTAAAAATAACATAAAAAAAGATATCCCAAGACGTACCTGAATGAAACTCAAACAAAATCCAACAAAATCACGAATATCATTTGTCATTTTGCTTCGCCCATGATACAAACCAACAATTTGAAAGAATTAAATACGGTCGCGTTCGTGAAATTAATCGTTCGTTAATTAATTACAGAATTATTAAAAAAAAACGAAAAGGAAAAAGAAAATCTATATTTAAATTGAGTGGGAGAGAGAAAGCTAGAAACAGAAATTTGGAGAAATTAAATGACGGATTCATAGAATCTACACGCAATTAGTACTGCGTAACTATTTAAGAATATATACAAAAAAAAAAAAAACAACACGTGAAATACTAATAAAAATTTTAAATTCCGTGGGATAACATCGACACAACGGCAATACGTAGATCCAAACGCCGCTACTTTAGCTCCAAATTGAATTGCCATCTCCGTGCCAAACCTCTTTGACATAACTTGCGGCAAGTGGGAGTTTTTGGTAAATACAAAACAAGCTGTGAACTTGACCCGGATATACTCAATGCTTTCTTTACATCTCCTACTAACACATAGCAAGGACTTGTGAATGAAATGCAAGATAATCGAGCTTCTATTTTCACAACAGGTAATGATTTATTTTCTATCAAGTCTTGTGCAATCGGTCCAGATAATATGTCTCCGCGGTTCATTAAGTTGCTGCTTCCAGTCATAGATACCTACATCCTCCATATGGTAAATACATGTCTTATGGAAAACCGCTACTGTGTTGCCAATACCAAAAAAATCTTCTTCTCAGACCAATAAGTATCCTATGCTTTTTATCAAAAGTACTGGAAAAGCTAATAAATAGGCAATTAGTTGAGCATTTGAATTCGAGGGAGCTCCTAAGCAAATGGCAGTCTGGCTTTCGTCGTGACTATAGCTGCGAAACAGCAGTACTGCGAGTGTCCACTGACATTAAAGCTGCCCTAGATCGATTTTTCGAAAGCTTTTGACAGCGTTGATATTGGGATCTTATCGCTCTTATCCGGGACTTTTTGGTCGATCGTAAGCAAGTGATGAAAGTGGATCTTAATAATTCCTGTTCCCTCCATCTTCTGTTTGGCGTTCCTCAGGGCTCAATACTCGGCCCTTTGTTATTTAGTTTATTTATAAATGATCTCCCTGAAACCGTTCGGGACGTCAGCGTGCACATGTATGCTGAACGATGTGCAGGTCTACCAAAGCAGACCTGTTGGTTTGTTTGAGGACTCTATTGCTTGCATTAATGACGATTTAGAGAGAATCAATATTTGGTCGAAGGCTGATGGGCCAAAGTTAAACCCTAACAAATCCCAATGTATTGTCTTCCATAATGGCACTTTTAACCCGCATGATTCACCTCTTGTGGTTTTGGATGGCACAATTTTAAATTTGGTACCCAAAGTTAAAAATCTAGGCATTATTTTGAATGAACATATGAAATGCTGCGTTAATTATCGGTAAGGTTTATGCTGTACTTCGTAGGCTCTGGCTCTCTGCTGACTCATTATCTTTTGAAATCCGCTCAAAACTGATTAAAAGTCTAATTCTACCTTTCTTTAATTTTGGCGGCAGTTTGATTTACCCTAGACTCAATAGCGTTTGTGTTCGAAAAACCGAAGTTGCCTTTAATGATTGTATCTGCTGGATTTATGGACTTCGTAGGCTTAACCATGTTTCATCTTACCGCACAAAATTGCTGAGTTGCTCAGTAATAGATTATCTAAAGCAAAGAGGACTGATTCACCTTTATAACCTATTACGTACCAACAAACCGTATTATCTGCTTGAATTTTTCCAGCACACAGCTTCGGAACGTAATCAGAATATGGTAATACTCCGTTTTCATAAATCAGTAATGGAGGTCTCTTATCCTGTCTAGATAGGCGGACGTCTCTGGAATAGTCTTTCCCCTAGTTATCAGAACGCGCGATCTGTGGGTGGTTTTAAGGATGTCATTAGGGTCCACGCTTTCAAGTAATCTTGCCCATTTTCATGTTATTATCCTGTCTCACAGCGTAGCTCATTTTCATAATTTTTATAATTTTTAATATTGTTTAATATTTTGTTTTATTTCGTGTATATTAGCTATAGATTTCTTTTTATTTAATTTTTATATTTTTCTGCTTCTGTTTTTTTAGCAGTATACTCTTTCAGTTATTTTATAGTAATTTCCAATTTTTGCTTTAGTTTTAGTATGTTTTTAATTTTTAATTAAATTTTAGATATCATCGCCTTGCCTATCCGATCATGACATGCTCTTTTTGACATATATGTTTAGCCCACCAGCTAATTATGATGGTTATTTTAACTATCGTGATTACAATAATATTAATTATAATGCACTTTTTGATGAATGCCTTACTATACCTTGGGAGTTTGTTTATTCCATAAGTGATGTTAATCTGCAAGTTGAGCATCTTGAAAACTATCTCACTTATCTCTTTGATAAGTAACCTATGTCCTCGATAGCCTCACGAATTCCATCTTTGAGGTCTTGAATCGACGTTGGGCTATTGGCGTAGACCTTCTCTTTCACGTGGCCCCAAAGGAAGAAGTCGCAAGGTGTTAGGTCACAAGATCTCGGTGGCCAATTGTGATCACCTCTTCGAGAGATAACACGGTCCGAAAACTTTTCCCGTAAAAGATCAATGGTTTCGTTGCTTGTATGGCACGTAAACAAGTAAACGTAAACGTTGTCCAGATCAATACCATCCAATTCCGGCCATAAAAAATCATTAATTATCTGTCGATAGCGCAATCCATTCACCGTAACTGTTGCTCCAGCCTCATTTTCGAAAAAGTAAGGTCCAATGACTCCGCAGGACCATAAACCGCACCAAACAGTCACACGTTGAGGATAGAGAGGCTTTGCAACAATAACTCTTGGGTTTTCCGAGCCCCAGATGCGACAATTTTGCTTGTTGATGAAGCCATCGAGGTGGAAATGGACCTCATCACTTAAGATTAGTTTTCGATGGAATTCCGGATCATTTTCATGCATTTCAAGGACCCAATCAGCAAAGACTCGATGATGTTGGTGATCGGCAGGCTTGAGTTCTTATGTTAACTGAACTTTATAAGCCTTTAGATCCAAATCTTTATGCAAAATACGGTGTAATGACGTTTGTGGAATGCATAATTCCAAAGAACGACGAGGAATGGACAAACCTGGGTTTTCTTCAATACTTTCGGCTATAGCAGCAATATTCTCGGCTGTTCTTGAGCGCCGTGCACGGGTTTTATTCTTCACATCACTAGCTTGTCCCGACAACTCGAATTTTTCTACCAATTTCTGTATTGCGGTCCGACAAGGTGCTTCACGACGACCCAAAAATGTTCGAGTTTTACGAACCGTCTCTGCCACATCACCATTTTTATAGTGAATTTTAATAATTTCAATGCGTTGTTGAATCGTGTATCGTTCCATTTTTGATAATGGCGTAGTTTCTACTTGTCAAATGTCAAAAAATGACAGCTCCAAAAGTGACATCTACCGACATCTCCTTACGTTTCTGCATATCCTTTCGAACGACTGTTTTGGTTACGCATGCTCAAACACTTGCTTTTAGTCAGCACTTGTTCCACATTCATGCAATTCAGTTATGGAATTCCTTGCCTAGTGGTCTCCATCGCATTAGGCCTGTCAAACAATTTGCTACGAAATTATTTAATCATTTAAGTCCCTGAAACATGATGTTGTTGAACGGAATGCATAGCCAGATATCTTCCATTTTAGTCTTGATCTCTTTTTTCTGCTTTTCTATTATTTTTTCTCTCTTTCTGGTACTTAATCCATCTTTTCACTTTTTATATTTTGTTATAATTAATAATATTTAAATGTTTATTATTTTGTTTCTATATTATAATGTAATCTTAGTTTCCTTAATTTGAATCATGAATTGTACCTTTTGTTTGTGATATACAGTGAACTATTTGTCTTTTAAGCTTGTATTTCTAAAAGACCCTGTCTTAATGTACAATGTCAAGTAATAAAAAAAATAAATGAATATTTTATATTCTCTATATTCTTATGTATTTGTTTAAAATAGTTCCAACATTTTTTTTTTTGTACTAAAAAGATTGTAATTCATATTTTTCACTTCTTACTTAATCCAGGTAAATTGTGTTTAGCATGAGGCCTGTATACGTACTCCACAAAACCCAATACGGATTTGGCTATACAATTTTATTTTTTTCCCTTATTCTGACTACCTCGTATTAAAAATATTATTTTGATAAAGAATATTGTTTGTCGATAACTGGCACATGTCAGATATGTGCCTACGTAAATACATACATACATTGTGTTCAGGTGCTGATAAGAAGCAATACATGCCTACATAAAAATAAAGTGAAATATTAAAAGGTCAGGGTTAGGTGCTGTACCTACAATCTATGTATACCAGGAGTATATTATCAACGTATCGCAACTAACCAACTAACTATTATGAAAATTACTTTGAAGGTTTATTTGGTATGTGGCGGTGTGTATTGAATAAATCGATATCATGAGGTGTTGTGTCCACAAGAAAAATGGAAAAAAAGGGTTTTTGTTAAATGAGTTATCATGATTTGGATTACGATTGTAATTTCTATGTAAACAGTAGAAGGTTGTTGGGGTTTTGTGTTTTTTTTTTTATTTTTATTAATTACTTGTTTTACATAGTACTTAGCTAATTGCAGTGGATAATATTAAAGAGAAGAGAATGGGTTATTTTGAAGGTAACTTATGTTTTCATTCAAACTCGACATTAATATCTCATTTATTGTTGTACAAATAAGAATATACAATTCTCTTTTTATGTACTTAGCATAGATTTATGTACATCTAACACTAACTGTAGTATAGAATAGAATAGAATAAGTTTATTCGTGATAAAGTTCTATAAGGATACAAATTTCTGTTTTTTTTTCTAGTACAAAAACAAAGCCGCACCATCGTACAAAATTTAAACACAATGTACTTTTATTTATTTTATCAAATGAGAGTAGGCGTCTTGTAAAAAAATAATGCTCTCATTTGAAAAAAAAAATGCCTACTTATGACAATAATAATGAATGAGAATAAAACGAGGAAAAAAAAACGCCGAAAAAATTACGTTTCTTGTATGGCAGCCCCCTTTAATTTTTAATTTAATTTAATTTTTATTATTTGTTGTTATAGCGGCAATAGAAGTACAAAGTCTGTGAAAATTTTAACTGTTTACCTATTACGGTTAATGAGATACAACCTGGTGGCAGACGGATAGCGAAGGCTTAGTAATAGTTGTTTTGTTACCCTTTGGGTACAGATCCCTAAAAATAAGTAAATATTAATAAAAAGTTGGAGAAATGAAATCTTAATATGTATATAAAAATACAGTGTCACGCTAATCTCCGAAGCCGCCTAACCGATTCCAATGAAATTTTGTGAATGTGTTTGGTTTCTTCTAGGTTGAAATATAGGATAGTTTTGGGCACAATAGATGGCGCTGTTGTCGAGATTTAAAAGGATCAGAAAGGCATCTCCTTAACTCAGACACTAAGAACAAGGAGATTGAAATCTGCTCAGAGAGCCGAGCAGCTGTCAAGGCCTTGTCAAAACCTTCTACAAGCTCCAAACTTGTATTGGAATGTAAAACCACCCACAATTCCCTTTCACCGAACAACAGGGGACTTTGGGTAACAGGTCGCAGTGACATTAGTGGGAATGAAAAGTTGGACGAATTTGCTCGTCTGGGTACAACCTCGGCGGCATCCTCTTCCACAATTGGGATAACATCAAAACAACTTGCCTCTTATATCTCGGCTTTGGATGACTGCGAATACAGTCGCTTTTTTTTGGTTAGATGATCCTTCAGGTAGAATTAAAAAAAGGAACTGTGGGGCAAACCTAACACAAACGAAATGAAAAAGTTATTGTGACTAAATAAGTCAACCCTGAGAACTCTGGTGTCAATTCTCACTGGGCATTCTTTCTTAGAGGTCACATAGACAGATTGCGGTTAGTGTGTGATGCTATGTGCAGAGGATGAGGGAAGGAGTCCGAAACGGTGACACACGGGTTTATGAACAATTGCTTATAAGTCTGGAGGGTGCAAAATGGGCTTTGCTATGGCCCATGCTTCAGAGACCCCATAAGGGGCCTAACACTCGGTTTTTAATCAATCAATCAGAGGGCGATAGGTTCAATAAAACCTCGTGAGTTAACATATCTGTTGAGCTCAAAGCAAGGAAACCTTAGTATGCCCTCGGCTGACATATTTTTAAATGAACATCGACCTCAGTGACTCATATTCGGCTTTTTATCCCCAAGGGCCGGAACAAACGTTTCTTTACATTGGGCGACTATTCTATAGCGGTCGCTGTGATTACTCACATGCGTCTTCCAGATTAGATTCGATGCAGATGAACACCAATGATGGTTGTCATGGGAAAAGAACGTTTAAAAGGATAAATGACCCAAAGCTTGATCTTCCCGTGGATAGTACATCCACACGGCTTGAACAAATCCAATGTGATACAAATCCTCAAAGTAGCGACAATATGTCAAGGTCACCTTTTCAATTCCGCCTTTAAAAGGGTGGGGAAATGTTATCTGGATCCGGAGATTGAAAGTGTATGAAGTTCACTAACTACACCAGTTTTCCCAACAGCGGTGATATCTATAATATGCTTATCCTTGGGCGAGAAGTTAGAGCTTAATTAAATTAACGCTTCCAATTTATACACGCTATACAGGATGGGTGAACTCCGACTCACATGTTTCTGTGATTCAAGAAGAAATCTCTTTGCAATACCTTCCAGCAAGTGAAAAATGCGAGACACTATATTACTCACCTCAAAGCTTGGCACCTGAGTTTCTTCTGGAATCACATTCAACCAAGATATCAAGCCGATTACTCTTACAAAACTTTACCGATTGCCTTAGATCTTTAGTTGGGGAAAGGTAACGGAGTCGTCTGGTAAGTTTATTGAAATAATAGGGATTACGATGTCAGCTCCACTCTCTATATTAGTGTACCTAGGACTCAGGTGCACCAAAACTATTAAATTAATGTTTTGTGTCACAGTTGCTCATTTTCTTAGAGTAGAAATTATGGTGTCATAGACGATATATGTACACACGATGAATTTAAAGAAGCCACAGTTGTATTTCTTCCAAACCCTGCATTCTTGTAAGTTGGGTGGCTTTTTTTAAGCAAAGCAGTGTCCCGGTATAGTAGACATCGTCCTCTTTCTTTGTAGTGTTGATTTGAGTGAAGAAAAAACCAACTATGGGGTCTTATTTTCTATGCCCGAATTTATTCTGAGCAAGGATAATAACGATGAAAATTACTCACAATGAGAATCTTTCCAGAGACAATTTAGACAAAATATTTTTCACATACAGGATTAAGGCTGAATTTTTCATCAGATTTGTATAGACTGGGAATGGCTCCATCAGTTTAGTCCTTTGAGATTAATATTGCGAGACCTAGATATCATTTCACTAGTTCTCAATTACTTTAACTAATATTTATAATTTTGCATACAGCTGGGATGATAAAACCTTGTAAGGCTACCGCGCATAGTTTATCGTCGTTATTAAAACTTAAAAAAAAAAATTAAAAAAATTGAAAAAGCAAATAAGGTTAATTAGAATGAATTGAATCTGCGTACGCCCGCAGTGTGATGAAAAAGAAAAAAAGAAAAAATAAGCGTTTCGTATAGCAGAAACCATATACTCCTCAGTACGGTTTGGCTTTCTGCCGGCAGGACACGCTTGAAATAGATCAAACTGATCACATCTCATATAAACTCATAATAAATTCTGTGTGTGAATTATATGAAGAAAAAACACCTGTATTTCACCAAAGAGGAAGAAACAAGACTACTCTATGCCCCGGTAAAAAAATCATAGAGTAGTCTTTGTTCAGTCCACCGACGTAGTTTATTCCCCCGATGCTTTTCCTTGTTGCTGCATATATTCATTTCCTGCTAAAAAAGCAAAAAAAGTCACAAAGAAGGTTAAAAAAAAACACACATATTTATCTCCAACTCAGGCTCTACCTACAGCCATCCTACACATAATTCTACCTGAAAAATTAATAAGAACTCATTTATACTTAATAAATTAAATGAAAATATAGTAAACTCATCTGAAATCCACCTATGTCCGTATATTTACATCTTCTCGATGACACCAAGTGACATTACGTCAGCCAGCTGTCTATGATATATTCAGAAATAGAAATAAACGTTGCTAGGGCAACCTTGAAAGGCGAGAACTTATTACTAGATACAGCGGCTATACAAAGAAGACGAACCGCAGCAGAAAATCATCCCTGGCTCACAGTTCAGCTGATTCGGTGACTAATCCGAGTGACAAGAATATTATTCCCAACCTCATTATAGAAGATTAATTCTATATTTCAGAGACTAATCTGAAATTCCCATCATTTCCCACACCTAAGCAGAAGAATAATTCTCCAGGAGAGATTAATATGCAACATCTCCTGCCCACACCTAAGCAGAAACATAATTCTGCGCAGAGATTAATCTGCAATACTCATGCTCACATTTACAGAAGAATAATTCTGATGCAGAGAGTAATCTGCGCTTCTTCTTTATAATAGGATATTGCTATAATCATATTCTACATTCAGAGACTAATCTGACTCATTTTTATCATCTACAGCACTTTGCTACCCTTGTGCCCTCACGCACGAGCAATGGTATTTTGCTACCCTTGTGCCCTCACGCACTATCAAAAGGCTATCTCCTTATAGAAACATATTGATACAACTTTCCGCACAATAAATCTATTTTCAGAGATTTATCTGAATTAGTCTTTCTATAGAAGCATTTTGCTACCCTTGTGCCCACACGCACTAGCTAGGAGTAGTTTTACTACCCTGCTGCTCACACGCAATAGCAGCATTAACAGTTTTCTCTCGTTTTGATGACAGATAATCAAATCTGGTCTTCTTCTTTTTTCAGAACTAAAGGAACGAAGGGGACAGGCAGTTTCTTTTTAAGCCAGAAGACGCAAACGTCAATTTTAATTTGTTTCTATTTTTTATTTTATTTGTTTGACTTTTTATTTTATTGAATTTTATATTGAATTTTATAGTCGTAGTCTTTAAGTTTTAAATGAATTTTGTGATATTAGGTTAGGCATATTGAATTAAATATTAAAAGAACTGAGTTGTCTTTTTTACCGGCACCCTCCTCCCACGGCTGAGACTAGCTCTTACAGTCTTGTTTCAATTTTGGTATCTCATCATAATAATCATAAAAATCCAAATAATCGGTATTTTAGACACTCTGAAGGTAGTTGGCTTCACCCCTTCTCTAATACTCTGGTTTGAAATTTGTTTTCTTATCGTCTTGTCTCAAATAAGCAGAGAACTTCCGAATATTACTTAATTAACGTGGGTATGCCTTTAGGATCTGTTCTTTGTCCTTCTCGTTTTTACGTTTTTATCAACGATCTAGACTTTGCTACTTTCAATCTTATCTACAGTTTTCCTTATGCCAATCAATACCCATAGCTTGGTTAACTATTTCGGATTTTGTTTTTCAGATTCCAAAGAAAAAGCTTTAATGGCCGGTTTCACAGTCCAGGCTTAAGCCAGAGCTTACTTAAGCCACGGGTATGGCTTAAGCCCAGAAGTTAAGCTTACTCGGTTTCCCAGTACTCAGTAAGCAGAGGCTTAGTTAACTGCAGATAAAAAATTTTCAGTTATCAGTACTGCGGTAATTGTGAATTTTAAAAAGAAAATGGCCATTGCGAGTCCTGCTAAAGAAGAAGACATCGAAATAAAATATTTTTATCACTCGTTTTTTTAAACTGTGCACAGTTCTTACCAGTCAGTCGAGCTTTTTATCTGCTACTGTATCAGATCCAAAATTATCATAGTCGAATGTTTGGACAGTCGGAACCGAGAATAAAGATCAACGTCATCCCATGTCTCGAATGTTGCGGGCGCCTTCTTATAATATTCTCACGAGTCACACTTTGCGATATTATATTATACATTTCCTCGGCATCAGATAAATAACTCAGTTTTTGTCTTAAACTGTTTGGTTTCTTCCTAAAACGTCAAGTGAAATGCTGACACTAGCTGCCAGATAGTATTCAAAACTGCTAACTAGATAAATATTTTTCGCTTGGAAAATTTCAATTTAGTTTCATTTAACAACAAAAATTATAATAATTATGCCAAATATATATTCTGCAATAATCTGAGGCTTAAGCCTTCGTAATGACGGACTTAAGTTAAGCTTGCCTTAAGCCAGTAATGTCACTTAAGCCTTGACTGTGAAACTGAAATATTTATTAAGCCTTAGCTTAAGCCATCGCTGTGGCTTAAGCCTTGACTGTGAAACCGGCCATAAGTGTTACTTGAGATGATCGGATCATTAAATGGTGACGTTACTGTGATACTCGTTTGAGGCAAAGCGAATTTTGTTATTCAGTACAGCTTGAATATCTTTTTAGGTAATCAGTGGGTTACTAAGTAAACCAATCTTGCATGCGGTGTCGTGTCTAATTGGTATTAATGGGATAAGTTGACTGATGAATCTCAGCCCTTATCTATAAGGCGGTTAGATGTTGATATCGCTTGTTACCAATTGGGTAAGCTCAATGATGATTTTTCAATATTGCGTGTAAGTTAGTTGTCGACACCCATGGCCGGCAACGAGCTAAGCTGTCCAAATAATCTTCAATATTGAGCTGCGCTAGATAGTTGACGTTACCTCACTTGCGGTAAGTAGATAATTGCCGTGGACGGATAATTGAACTAGATTGTGCTGACCGTCCCTATGACAGTTAACGACGAGGATGAATGTTAGTCTCTTGTTTTCAACGAATACACAGCACTGTCCCTATGACTGCTGGAAGGAGTTGTCCTCAAGAAGGACAACTATTCAGTGTACCTTGTGGAGTCAGAAGGTTGGGTAACAATCTTATTGTATTGTACCTATGGTAATACGACCTGGTGCTGCGGGAAATCTTGTTACTTTTCAGTCCAGTGTGGTCTGATTTTCAACTTAGCTATGAAGGGTAGCGACTTGGGTTGCGATTGAAAAATAATGTCTATTATGCTCATATAACAGAGGTGCTCAGCGTGAGATGACATTTTCCAAGTGGGGACCAGTGTAGCGGAATGTCCTTACAGTCTCTATGACCGTCCGGACACAAGGCGTATATCTGCGTTAGTTCTGGAGCGCTGTGATAATTCACGACGTGCAACTAATCTAATAATGATCGTAGAAAAGTAATGCGTCACTGCGACCATACAGATATAGTCAGAAGGATGGAGATGTTTCAAGGTATATAGAAGACAAGGTATTCCCATTAAAATTTTGACACATTGCAGCTGATAGTCTATGACATAATTCTGTACATAATGTATATACATTTGTACAGGAAAGACAGAGAGAGGAGAGAGAGTATTGTGTTCTCTGTACCGTGCTTCTTATATAATTTCACAATGTTTCATCATTAATGGCGGTACGTGGTTCGTAATGGGTATAACTTGTATTCTATATACCTTGGATATGTTTGTGCATCCAGAACTCTGTATCGACTGCTAACTAAACGTACTCGAGATATCCGGATAGTGCGATTTCAGTTCTATCTTCTGACGATTCTGAAAATAATCAGAGGCATATGGAATATAAAAAATTAAAATACCCTTTGCTCTCTTGTTTCAATTATCTGAGATATTTATTTGTTTGCCTTCTTTTGTCTCTTACTCCTAGTGTGTTGTCAGAAGACTAATAATCTTTTTGCTTTTCTTTTTTTATACAAACGTTATAAGAATCAACGTCTGCCTATCAACGGCTTTCTACGTTCGACAAGTAATCAATACGGTGAAGTAATGTAAGTAAACCAGTTTATACGGTATGGGAAAAGAGTTTGGAAATGGGCGAACAGATACAGAAGCGTCGCAACATATCTTTTCTATTACCGAAGAAGCGTCGAAATGTTTACGATTTCTCAAAATGCGTAAAAAAATTTTATTTTACCTGATTGAATCTAAAAGTCAAATATAGAATGAAATACAATTCTCATATTTGGAAAGGGACAGGCCGCACAGCGTTTAACCTTTAACATCCAATTTAAGCTCGTTAGAACACCACCATTATGATCTATCCATTTTTGAATATGGTGTAACCTGTCCTGGAAGTACTGTATGTATTGGTCTGAAGGTATCTCAGAAATGACACCTTCGTATAGGATTTAAGCTCTGCATCGGAAAATTAAAAAAATTGTCTGATATGTCATTTATCTCCTAAAAGATTTCATTTGATAACAAAGTTAGATTTAGTTCATTAAAGTGTGGTTCACAATCGAACACTTTTGGAGCATCCTAAGATACTAAGCTTTACCCGCACGAATTAATTTGTTCCTTTAGGATTTGTTACAAAAAGAAAAAAGAAAAACTAAAAGTAGATTTCGTAAAATAAAAAAAAAACACAATTTCCACTGGAATATATATATTTACAAAATTATCCATTTATAATCTTTAATTATCACAAATTTTTGGTTTCTCTTACTAACACAATTATATATTCTTTACTGAAGCTTTTCTTAAAAAAAAGTGACGAACTAAATTACGGCGATCTTAAGACTGAATTCTGGTTTCTTTAATTCTAAAATTCTCATAGTTAAAACTGCTTACCTAATCATTGCTCCCACGCTTCATAAACTTTTTATTAATTAATTTTTTTCTGTTTATTTTGCAGGTAAGTCTGGGAATGTGAGAAAATGTTGAAAACGTAGCTTGGAAGAATGGATCAGGTTCGTATTGAAATATTATTTATGTCGAGACTGTCTAGACTTGTAATTGAAGATCTGTTTCCTGTATTAAGGTGAGGTAACATAATTCACGCGTTAGGTGCAAGTTGCATTCATCAATTTAGCGTTTTGTCTTTTGGATATAAAATAGCTAGCTCAGCCGAGCTTTTCAAACTAATTTTAGCTTACATGGAAGAGCTAGCTTAGAGTGAGTTAGCTCAAATTGGACAGCTAGATCAAAATGAGCTAGTTCTTTCGATTGGTGCAACAGAGCTAGCTCACTTTTTAACTAGCTCACCAATTTGAGCTAGCTCATTTCTCAGCCAGCTAAACTGTTCAAGCCAGCTCAACTGCTCGAGCCAGCTCAACTGTTCGAGCTAGTTCAAATGTTCGAGCTAGCTCAAATGTTGAAGCTAGCTCAAATATCGAACTAGCTCAACTGTTCGAGGTAACTCAACTGTTCGAGCTTGCTCAATTGTTCGAGCTAGCTCAACTGCTCGAGGTAGCTCAACTGTTCGAGCTAGTTCAACTGTTCGAGCTAGCTCAACTGTTCGAGCTAGCTCAACTGTTCGAGCTAGCTCAACTGTTCGAGCTAGCTCAAATGTTCGAGCTAGCTCAAATGTTCGAGCTAGCTCAACTGTTCGAGCTAGCTCAAATGCTCGAGCTAGCTCAAATGCTCGAGGTAGCTCAACTGTTCGAGGTAGCTCAAATGTTCGAGCTAGCTCAACTGTTCGAGCTAGCTCAACTGTTCGACCAAGCTCAACTGTTCGAGCTAGCTCAACTGTTCGAGCTAGCTCAACTGTTCGAGCTAGCTCAACTGTTCGAGCTAGCTCAACTGTTCGACCAAGCTCAACTCTTCGAGCTAGCTCAACTCTTCGAGCTAGCTCACTTTGAACTAGGTCACTAAGAAAACTTTCTAAACTGGTAGCACAAACTCCTAGGATTTAAAGTCCTTGTCCTTATTTATTTAACTTTAACTTAACTTTAATTATTTATTAACTACTAATCAATCAGTCTTCCACTCATAGACTTATCGGGTCTTAAAGCCAATTTGCAAGATTCCCGATAACAAAGAGGAGTGCTTATTTAACAGTATTCCTACCGACACTTCTCGTATACCTATTTCTATCGCGGCCGATCAAATGACCGGTCTTTAGCACTGTTATAATTTTTTTATTAAAATGAAGATAATAGGCAATTTGACAGAATAAAAATGCAGTTTCTTTTATTCAGAAGTATAAAGGGTGTCCCGTAAGTCGATGTCAAGCCAGAATCGGGTGATAGAAAAAAATCTAAGATCTGTAATATCACCTTGTTTTCCTTTAATTAATTCACGCAGATCCGTAGGTGATTTATTAGTTTTCATCACTTTGTTGTGCAGTTGTTAAAGCAATGAAAAGACTGTTCCCATTTGACTTACAGCTCAGAATTTTACATTTAACTTTAAACGTATTTTGAATTATTTTCACTTTTCGTTTCCACTATTTAATTCAAAGAACTCGAAATAATACGCGGATAATTCGCAGACATTTCGTTCTTGAAAATTAATAATATTGGTCGCATGAATCGAAATGTAAAAAGCCATTCTCGTCCTTATAATCTGCAAAAGTAGTTTCAACTAAAATTTAGATCAGCATCTTCGCCAATTTCCCCTCCATGTCCACTCCTACCCTTTTTTTTTCTTCGAGCCATGTAGTGCCAATTTAAGGTAATCCCTCAAGTTTAAATTTGATAAAACTAAATCTTTCTTCAACATTCATCTAAATCCTTCACCTACATATGTACGTTTACATAACATATTCAAAACTAAACTTTCCTGTTATTGATAACGGTAGAGGATTTCAAAGTAGAATATTTTATTCACACACGTCTACAAATTAGAGCCTCAAGTCTTACAAGTAATTTATATATGAAACGTGAACTTCTGTAACATTTCAATCTTTGTTTGAGACCGGATTTGAAATTTAGCCCAAAGATTTTGTGTCGATATTGCGTTTTCACGATATTAAAAGAATTTTTGAATCAGTTGAATTGATATGGATAAGCCATTGTTAGCGGATTGTATGGAGGTTAGCCACAACAAAAAGTTTTTCGATTGTGGGTTTTGTAGGGATTTTATTGGATTTATAACTGAGAAGAAAAGAAGAAAAAAAAAACTGGAATTCTTTAGACCTTTTATATACATATAATGTAGGCAGGAAAAACGAACTTATCTGGGTGGTGGGAATTGCTTTTTTTTTTGTTTTGCTCTCTTTTCAACTTTTGGGTTTATTTTTCGTTTATCTTATTTCGAATATGATTTTCTCTATTTTAAAGGTTTTTTTGTAAGCTCAATTTAAGAATTTAAAAGAAAAATTAAATGCTGCAAAATTATTTTATTATTGTTCCAATCTTTAATTTCCATTGCTATGGGGAGAGAGAGTTTATGTTTCGGTTTTCATAGTTCAATGGAAATGATAAAATGAATGAATTAATTAAATTCATCTGTAAACTAATTGAAATTTATTTGCTTTTCAATTAAATTCGTCACCTAACTAATTACAGAAAATTAGCTTTAATAATGAAAAACTCTTGCTTTTGTTTACAGTTGTAATGTAATCGCATCCATCATGTGCAAGAATTTAATAATTAATTTTTTTTTATCATTCTTTAGTATTATTTTTATTATTCCCCTGTTCGCTGTTAAATATTTAATCTCTTGCTGTGACATTGTATCCACTGAGCTTAGAAAATATTTTTAATTACCCGCCTACATAAAATGGGTGAACAAAGATACCAAATTGCCTTGCAGGGTTAAGATCTTGGTGTCTTTGCCCTGTAATCTTGTAAGTTTCAAGTTTTAGTAATTTGTATGTTTTTTTTTTTTTAGAATTTATTTATTTGTTTATAAATTTACAACGATAGTACACAGATACAGTATTCCAATTCACTCTTTTATGTATATTATATATTGTTACGTTTTTAGTTGGTAAAAATAATTAAAAGGGTTTATTTTCAATTTATTGATTGCCCCGGCCGAGCGGAGGTGATGGAGCAATCAAAATTACACACAAAGCTTTGGGACTCGAGCCTATACCGTCCCAAAGCTGCTGAAGTGTCTGGGCGATATATTGGATAGATCACAGAATTTGGACACAAAAAAAAGGAGAGCTTTGTAATTTGATTGTAAAGGGCGCCATACGCCATCAGTTTTTCCGTGGTTTTAAAAACCACGTTTTAGTCGAGATAAGAACCTAAAACGTGGTCAAGAAAAAGCCCCACACACCATCCAACTTGACCACGTCTTGCCGTCATCTTGTAGTGTCCATTTACAGCAACAACATGTGACCCAACATTGTGATTATTTCATGAAAAACGGTTTTCACAGAAGCGCAGGAACATTTTATGAGAGTAAAACCTGAAAACTCCGCCACTTCTCATTTATTTACTTTGATTATGAACGAGCAAAACAGTAAAACCACGGCAAAACTGATGGTGTATGGCCTTGCCCACGTCTTGCCCACGTTTTGAGAAAGATATTTCTGGCATGACCTGAATTCTGGTTTTAGTAGATATCCGAACCTCAAAACGTGGGGTTCGCCATACACCATCAGTTTTGCCGTGGTTTTACAGTAAAACCACGGCAAAACTGATGGTGTATGGACTGCTTAAGCGGTATACAGTCGACCAAGTGTCCACTACTACGTTTAACTGGAAAGCTCTAACAGGGCTTCCTCTCCTTAAGTCTACCTTGAAAAAATTTCCCTGGTACTGAGTTGGAGATCAGCTAAAAGTTCTGCTGCAAGTTTCTCGTCGAATTTCGAAACCCGTATTCGTATCACTAGAGGTCAGCTGTCATATGTCACGGTTCGTAAATCTGACAAGAGTTAACAAACGTTGTTGTTATTGCTGCTGGACACACTCAGAATTTATAAATTCAGAATAATAATTCCGTGTCTACGGGAAAAGAGCTGAATATCGATGAGAGTAAAGTAAATAGGGAAAAGTATAAAATGTCGGCGGTAATTGGTTTGTTCGACTACAGTGTCTTTCACTGATAGCTTTCGCGCAAAGCTTCCCAGGTAAAGCGTAAATTCGTGGGTGGAGTGCTTTCCTTTGTTTTTACGATTATTTTATTTATTTCTCATTTATTTTTATTTTAAATTCATTGACTTTTTTAAAGAAAACAAAATGAAAATTTAGAGAGCTACTTATCTGTGACTTCCCCTATTCTGAAAGGGGGTTGAGCTCGGGAGTCCCTCGCTGGATAACTTGGAAACTTATACGCTGAGTTGTTCACAGGTGGCTCCCAGGAGAACCTCCTGAGTCTTCAGTGGGGCGCAGTTGTTCCTTACTTGAGCCTCAACTTGAACTGGCTCTTGACATGTTACACAAAGGGAATTTTTAAACACAACGATCGCGAATAATGCAAAGTCTTAAGCCTTCTTACTGTGTCTTTACAACTTTTCTTATTTATTTCTGCTTTTTTTTTTAGAAACACTTCAATTTAATTCAAATAATCAAAATCAAAAGAAAACAACAAGAAAAAGAAAAAAAATGAAAATTATTCTACTACTCGACAAGTCGATTTTATTCCGCAGCCATTCCTGAAGTTTTACTCTCGACTGGACTCTTCGGCCAATGACAGTTTTCATTTTTTTTCAGGGTCGTTGACCTTTCATGGGAGAGCCAAATTATCCGTGCGGGTTGCCAGGGCCTGTAATTGGAAATTCGCCGCGCTACAATATATTTGTTGTTTAAAAGCTAAAGGGTTTTCCAATAAGAGATGTTATTTTGATATTCAAAGAAAAATTCCATTTTTTGAGATAAATGATCGGATCTTTATTTCATTATAAAGAGAAAGGTATGCCGTTAATAATGGAAAATAACATCAGCCAAATGACCACCATGATCACGCCTACAGGACTATATCCTTTTCATGAAATTTTCCATAACCAAATCGTGGCTGCCCTATGTCCTCGATAGCCTCACGAATTCCATCTTTGAGGTCTTGAATCGACGCTGGGCTGTTGGCGTAGACCTTCTCTTTCACGTGGCCCCAAAGGAAGAAGTCGCAAGGTGTTAAGTCACAAGATCTCGGTGGCCAATTGTGATCACCTCTTCGAGAGATAACACGGTCCGGAAACTTTTCCCGTAAAAGATCAATGGTTTCGTTACTTGCATGGCACGTAGCGCCGTCTTGTTGAAAGTAAACGTTGTCCAGATCAATACCATCCAATTCCGGCCATAAAAAATCATTAATCATCTGTCGATAGCGCAATCCATTCACCGTAACTGTTGCTCCAGCCTCATTTTCGAAAAAGTAAGGTCCAATGACCCCACGGGACCATAGACCGCACCAAACAGTCACACGTTGAGGATAGAGAGGCTTTTCAACAATAACTCTTGGGTTTTCCGAGCCCCAGATGTGACAATTTTGTTTGTTGACGAAGCCATCGAGGTGGAAATGGGCCTCATCACTCAAGATGAGTTTTCGATGGAATTCCGGATCATTTTCATGCATTTCAAGGACCCAATCAGCAAAGACTCGACGTTGTTGATGATCGGCCGGCTTGAGTTCTTGTGTTAACTGAACTTTATAAGCCTTAAGACCCAAATCTTTATGCAAAATACGGTGTAATGACATTTGTGGAATGCCTAATTCCAAAGAACGGCGAGGAATGGACAAACCTGGGTTTTCTCCAACACTTTCGGCTACAGCAGCAATATTCTCGGCTGTTCTTGAGCGACGTGCACGTGTTTTATTCTTCACATCACTAACTTGTCCCGACAGCTCGAATTTTTCTACCAATTTCTGTATTGCGGTCCGACAAGGTACTTCACGTCGACCCAAAAATGTTCGAGTTTTACGAACCGTCTCTGCCACACTTTCACCATTTTTATAGTGAGTTTTATTAATTTCAATGCGTTGTTGATTTGTATATCGTTCCATTTTTGATAATGGCGTAGTTTCTACTTGTCAAATGTCAAAAAATGACAGCTCCAGAAGTGACCTCTACCGAAATAGCGCACTAATTAAAATAACAGCTCTTATTGGAAAACCCTTTAGTAGTTTAGTTATAATGAATTACTCTAGTGTTCCGGCTCCTGTTGGCATAAATAACTCTCTAATTTTGCTGGATATTTTGTGCAAAAGACACAATGGTTTACGGATAGCTTAGGTGCAAAAACTGTTTGAACAACAATAGCTTAATCTAACTTAGATATACTCTACAACTAATGATATAACATAAAATCAATAAGTAAGTAAAATTATAAAGAAAATAAAAAAATACATTTAAAGTTAACTACTAGCATAGATGGCATAAGAACTAGATGTCGCATGCAGTACCAAAAAAAGTATACAAAATTTATATGGCTGGGTGGTCCATTCCGGAATGGACCACAACATTTGAAATGATGTATACGTCGAGTGATTCATATTTTTTCGTATCTGAAGTATTGAGGAAGTCGATCAAATGTATACAAAACTGCTATTATAAAAACATTTGCTTTCGGCACGCTCTAAAACATGTTATGGTCCATTCCAGAATGCACTACCCATTTCACAATCTGTATACACTATTCTACTATGACATGCGACATCTAGTTCTTGTGCCATCTATGCTACTAGGCAACGACATATATGGACAAATTAAAAAGAAACGAAATTTTAAAGAAAGAAAGAGAAAAAAAAAAACATAAGAAAAATGAAACGTATATTTAAGAGTAAAAGAAATAACAAATTTTAAAAGAAAAAAAAAAAAACACAATTAGCTAGTACGAAAATGTTCAAATAATACACTCTTGAAACTCATACCAACACCTCTTTCTCTTCGCAACATCAAAGGTAAGCTGTTCCAATTTCTGACAGTCCGAACAAAATACTGCTTCTCAGTGACCGAAAAGTTAGCACCAGGTACAAATAGACTTACACTACGTGAATATTGGGAGAAACGCACTTTTTCAAATAAGTAAGATGGTCTGCCAGAAGAGATAATACCATTAAGAAAAAGCAAATCTTTAAACAGAAGATATGATTGCAGGGGACATCCAAGGATAGTCTTAGCAAAGTCAGAAATATGATCAAAACGCCCTAAATTATAAATATACCGAGCAACGCAGTTAAATGCAGTATTTAACTTACGCAAAGAAAGAGAATCACATTTGGACCAAATTTCGCTGGCATAAGTAAAAAGTGGTACTATTAGTGACTTAGCCAGCATCATCCTAGTGGAAAGTGGAGTATAGGAGGCCGAAACAGAAAGCTTACGCAGAGATCCATACACCTTACAGATAACATTAGATACCTGATTAGACCAAGAAAGTGTATTGTTGATAATGATTCCTAGATTTAATACTTGTTCGCGATAAGGTAAGATGATACTATTGAGCACAATACGAGGCATTGACGAGGTATCCAGTCTATACCTACAGATTAAAATTGCATTAGATTTGATAGGATTCAAATGAAGCTTGTTCGGTATACACCACTCATGTATTGAGCAAAGGTCCTTGTTAAGGCGATTGATAGCATCTTCAATTAAGCCTACTGGCCTTGATATATAAATTTGTAAGTCATCAGCATATAGGTGATATTGAGCATTGATAATAGCATTCGGCAGATTATTTATAAATAGCGAAAATAATAGTGGACCCAGTATCGAGCCTTGAGGTACTCCACAAGTGTTTGGTAAAAAGGTTGATCAATTTCCATTATAAGTGACCTGATGACTGCGACCAAAAAGATATGACTGAATGAGATTGGATGCCGAACTTGAAAAACGGAAGTTAGTTATTAGTTTATTAATAAGCAAAGAGTGATCTATAGCATCAAATGCCTTTGAAAAGTCCAATAGAACGAGAACAGTTATCATATCACATATGTGCCGGTAGTGATAAATGCTTGTTGGGTTCTGTGTACAGGCCTTCTCATTCAACTGAATTTAGTCCTCTTAACAATTCTCTTGCAGCTGTCTGTCATGCTTACCAACATATTATAATAGCTGGAGACTTTAATGTGTACATGTTGAATGACACAAATAGTGGCAATCCTGTTCATGAAGTGATTGGGTCTTATAGTTTTTATCTTTAATAAACTCTCTTCGTACTCATTTCACATCAACATCTTCCACTTTACTTGATCTTTTTCTTGTAGCCGACCAAAATCGGGTGATGTATCAAAATCAGCTGTCATTTTCAGCATTCTTAAATGATGATTTGATATTTCTAACATATGATATTGATCTTAGTGGGAGTAGTGAATCCCATGTATTCACATATCGAAATTTCAATGCCATAGATTGCGGCTCTCTTTTCGGTGAAGCATCTGAGCTCCAGTGGGAATTTCTCCGACGAACAACATCCATGCATGAACAAATATATTATTTTGAATATCTTATAAATTATCTTTTGGAGAAATGTGTCCCTCTAATAACCCACTATATTGCTGATACTAACTGCCCCTGGTTTACATCTCAGATTCGAACATTAATCCTACAGAGAAATATTGCTTACAGAAGGTGGAAACGTTTTCGAACACAAGAGTTCTGGGAGGCTTATCGTGTTTTGCGCAATGCTGTAAATCTGAAAATTAAATATTCTAAAAGACGCTACTTTGTTTCCAAGTTTGGTAGCAAGCTTCCTACTAAGATATTATGGCGAAATCTTAAGAACTTTGGTCTCATAGATCTTGCAATCAGGGGCGGATTTGATCACTTGGCCGCCCTAGGCCTATGGAAGATTGCCGCCCCCCTACTCCCTGTAAAACACGAAAAATTGAATGATCTATATCCAGTGAAGGGACCCCAGGCTAGAATTAGCGGAGTAGGCTGCCTCATAAATCGGAGTAGATTTGAAAAAAATGGAGTAGAATTAAAAATAACACTTTCCAACGAATTATTTTATTTATTTACTAAAAAAAAAAATATTCCCACCAAGTTTTGCCGCCCTAGGCCCGGGCCTACTCGGCCTATAGGGAAATCCGCCCCTGCTTGCAATCCAGATATAGATATTGACCTTGATGATCTCAATAACATCTGCGTTGGTACAGTCCCGGATGCATCATCGGATCCTCTTGAAACTCCTGCCTTCGATTCATCTTATGGTGGACTTTCTTTTGCACAGGTTGACCAAGAGAAAGTTTTTAAAGCCATTTTCTCGGTCACATCAAATCCTGTTGGTCTTGATAATATACATCCCAAATTTATTAAACAGTTATTGCCTATTATTCTATCTAATCTGACGTATATATTTAATACTATAATATACTCACGTCTGTGTACCCTAAATCTTGGAAACTATCCAAGATCATCCCCATCCCTGAGAATCCTAAACAGAATCCCCAGGAGTACCGACCCATCTCCATCTTATCTTTCTTGTCCAAGGTTTTTGAGCGGCTTATACACCAGCAAATACTTAAGTATATTGACACAAATAACCTAATAGTCAATTTACAATCCGGATTTAGACACAGTTGTACGACAGCCTTACTAAAGATATCTGATGATATTCACTTGTCTATGAGTTCTGATACTATATGATAACTGTTCTTTCTCTTTTAGATTTCTCCAAGGCTTTTGATAAAGTTAATCACTCACTACTCATATACAAGCTTCAAAGATTGTTTAATTTCTCTAGTGGTGCTTGCAGGCTTATTTGGTCATATTTGGAAGACCGCCAACAAAAGGTCTGCTGTGGTGAGTACTCATCTGAATTTTTGCCTGTATGTAGTGGTGTTCCGCAGGGCTCAATCGTCGGACCCTTGATTTTTTCTGTGTTCATAAATGTCACTTCTTTAGTCATTTTGAATTGTAAATTTTACTTGTATGCTGATGATTGCCAGCTATATATATATCAAGACCACGTGGATTGATGGAGGATGCGGTATATGGACTAAATGAAGACCTTAGAATAATAGCTTTGTGGGCACTACAGAATAAGCTTCCTCTAAACCCATTAAAATCTAAAGTAATTCTATTATATAGAAATAATCTCGACATCACTGACTTTCCTGATGTGATGTTAGATGAAACTCCTATTCCATACAGCAGGTCGGTAAGGAATCTTGGCATCATTTTTAACACTACACTTATGTGGTCTGACCATGTCAACAGTATTGTGTCTAAGATTTACGCAACGCTTCGTAAGCTTTCCGTTGCTTCTTTCGTTACTCCTCGAAATACAAGGCTCATGTTAGTAAAACAAATTATTGCTCCTTTGATTACCTTCGGATGTGAATTGTGAATTCCTTGTCGCAAAGAAAAATCAGTGTCACGTTCAATTTGCCTGTTGGCTACGTGCACGGTCTGAGACGATATGATCATGTTTCTCCCTATGTAAAATCTGTCTTTGGATGCACCTTAAGAGCGTATCTTCATTCCAGGGTAATTCTATTTTTGTATAATTTAATTGTTAAAAAGGTGCCTAACTATCTACATGAAAAATTATTGTTTTCTCGGTCCAGTAGAACTGTGGCGTTGAATGTGCCGAGGTTTAGTTATCGTGTAACTGAGCGTAAATTTTTCATTTATGCTACTAGGATGTGGAATACTTTACCTATGGAGATCAAAAGGAGTGGTGGCGGTGATTTCAGGGGCAAGATACTGAATTATTTCTCTTATCGATAATTATTTAATTAATACTTTTTCTAATTTTAGTGATTACCACATACATATTAGTTTTTTTTTCCTCTTATTATTATTGTATACATATAGTTTTAGCGTTTTTAGGTTATCTTATTTTATTATTTTTTTTCCTTGTCTATTCTTTAGTTTACTCCAGCTCATAATGCAGCACATTACTTTTGTTAAATTTACCTACACATAAGTAGAAAGCCAGGCTTTAAGTGTGTGTAGATTTTGTCAATAAATAAATGAAATGAAAAATGAAATGAAAAATTATATACTACCGTATAAAAAATTATTATAAATTAAATTTGAAAGAAAATAAAATAAAAAAAGGAAAAACTAGTTGTTTGAAAGAAACTATATATGTAAATATTTTTTTTAAGAAGTTCAGGCTTACAATTAAAAAATACAATAATTCTGGAGGTGACTAAGGAACTATAACTAATACAAAAAGTAAGAGAGAGTGAAGAACGGTTAGTTACAAGGATATGAAAGAAAATTCAGGAACGTAAAAACTATTTAGAATCTATTGAGAAAGCGAGAGGATGTACATAGAGGCAATTGTAAATTATAAACACATAATCTGCAAATATGTAATGTTACACCGGAAATAAATTGCTGGAGGCTACTTCCCTTAAAATTATTTGCTTGAAACAAGTGAGGCTGTTATTATTAAACTAATCGATTGGTGATTTATTTCATAAATTAGTTCTTGAAAATGAAAGATTAAAAGTGTTGAAATTATGCGAGAGATGACTTGGAATATTAAAGCTTAAGTTCGATATTAATTCAGGACAGTCCACTATATTACTAGTAATATTATACAAAAAGATTTCATCTAAAATATGTGTGCGGTTTTGAAGTGTGATTATTGAGAAGATTTAGTTTCGAGAAGTTTGCCTTTCACTAGTGGGGTACCTCAGGGTTCAATATTGGGCCCTTTATTGTTCAGAATGTAGAAGACTCAAAAATAGACGTGTATGCTTATGACTCTCAGATATATTTGGATAGGCCGGTTGGCATTATTGAGGATTGTATCAAGAGAATCAAGTCAGACTTGAAGAGAATCTCTGAGTGGTCCACGAGAGGCTTGGTGTCTCACAGTTTCCAACTATAACTCTGAAAGGCACAGATTTACCTCACGTTACATGTTCCCTTATCTGTTTTATTCATGGATTGAGGAGATAGGATCATGTTTCTCTCTGGGTATGTCTCTGGATGCTGGTTTTTTCTCCATAAGATCATCTATACTAGGCGTCTCAGCTGTCTATTTTCCTACATTATTTTTTTAAACTCTGACAGGCATCTAATGCTACAGGTTCCTCGTTATCAACATCGAATTATGGAACGCTCTCACCTTGTTTACGTTGGTCATCTTTGGAACAGTCTTCCGGCGGTTTTGCAGTGCACGAGCTCGGCCAGTTCATTTAGAGTACTATTGACTCGTCATCTGGCTTCGGATGATGGTCAGGCGGACTGACATTGTGCTTACAGTCCAAAATAACTTTATACTGCACTTATATTTTCTTTTTTATTATTACTATTACTTTTCTCTTTCATCATTTATGTCTTCCGGTCTCTTTCCCTCCATGCACTGCTACTAGTTGACGATATTGCTTATTTTAACTTTCAATTTTTGCTGGTTTTAATTTCTGTTTTATTCCTTAGTATAAATATCTATTTTTTGCTTGCTTATTTCTTATGATTTTTTATTTGCAATTTCTTAGATACTTTTAATCATTAAATGATTTTGAATTTGAACGGGAGTTCGAATTTAATTATATATGTGGAATAAAATGGATGATTCTATACTGGCGAGGCATATTCCAAAATCCTTCTTACAATGGAGTTAAAGATAGTTATGTGAGCGTTAGCAGATCTGAAGGATTTATATGATCTAAATAAAAATTCTAGGACCTTGAAAGCCCTAGCCGTTATATAATTAACATGAGAATAAAATAATAATTTATCGTCAAAAATAACACCAAGATCTTTAATTTCATGCACTAAACACAACACGGCATTATTTATTGAGTATTCAAATTGAAGTTTCTCCCATTTTCTATAGAAGGATATAAATTTGGATTTGATAATATTAAATGATAGGAAGAGTTTTCATTGCATAATTTTTTAATTTTATTAAGATCATCTTATAATATATTATGCAATCATTTACAGTATTTATCACCCGAAAATTGTTCGCATCATCTGCATAAAGAAGGCATTGCGATTTAATACTTTCAGACAAATCATTAAAATATATTGTAAATATGAACGGACCAAGAACTGTACCTTGTGGGACTCCTGATATTTATTTAAAAGGTATAGATTGAAATCCATTCAAAACTACGACACTGTCTCTATCAGTTAAGTAGGAAAACATCCAATTAATAGCATCCTCATAAAACCCCAAGGATCGCATCTTTACTAATATTCTTTTATATTGAACTTTATCCTTTAGCCTTCGTACAGTCAATATTTATAGAATCAAATTGTTTACAGTTTTTCAAGACTGTTACAATAACGTTATTAAAAATCGCCAAATGAGTAATGGTCGAATGCCCAGGAATGAAACCATGTTGGCATTGATTAATCAAGTCATTCATCCGGTGGATCAACTGTCCATGTATAGTTTTTTTAAATATTAAATCCAAACTGCTGAAGGGGCCGATAATTGATTACTAATTTATGATCGTCTGCTTTATGAATAGGTGTAGTAAAACATCTCTTTAAAATTTTAGGATAAATCTTTTTTCTAATTGACATATTGAACAGGCCAGCTATAGGAGCAGAGTGGGCTGCAGAGCATTTTTTTTGTAAAACAAATTAGGAATTCTATCTGGACCAGCTCTTTTATTACTATCTAACTTAAAAGTAGCCTATTCAACATCCTATTGAGAGACAACATTAAAACAAATAGATGAATTGTTGTAATTCGGTGAAGAGTTATCACACACCGAAGTATCAGGTACCGATTGATATACTGAGCCAAAATATTCGAAGAACATATTACATATGGTATCAGGGGGAGCTTGATATATTGTCGGCAGTCTCTATGTCTACTACATATATAAGTTTTGTATCATTCATTTAATAGAGTCTTATTAATTTTACGAAAATAGGAGAAAGTCTGCTAAATATCTGAGCTTTTAGTGCGAATGTGAATTTTTCTGTACTTCTATTTCAATTTCATTGCCATACGTAATTGCAGGGGAAATCAATTGGAATAATTGTTAGAGGACTAAGACACTTTCGGAACAAGAATCTCAATATATTGATTGAGGAGAGTGTAGAAATTATCAGATAAATCGTCAAGGTTATTTGTAATGACTTGCGAGAAATTGTATGATGATAAGAATTGATTTATTCCATCATAATTAGCTAATTTGTAATTTCTAGCATCCTTTTTATATTGGCTCATATGTTGAATTTTATCTAATGTTAGTAATATATCCAGAGAGGGATGATGGTTATTAATATGACTTAATGGAGTTGAAGATTTGTTAACAGAAATATTTTCACTCATCGATAATACCAAATCGAGAATTCTCTAATTGCTATTAAATTTGTCATTGTATTGACTTAAGCCACAAAACGGCATACAATTTTGAAGACAGCTACCAGGACGAGTTATGTCTCGCAAAATATGCATGGTAAATTAAAATCGCTCACAATTATTGTGTTGGAATTTGATGGTAATAATAATGATTTGTCACAGATATTTGAAAAAAAAAAACAGAATCATAGATTTCGCAAAAACTTTGCGGTGGTATGTGTACGAGTATATACCAAAAATAAAGTGAGAAATTATTAATTGTAATTAAGACTACTAAATCTTATTGTTTGTTTCCCATGTCACTTCCCGACTAGATTTAAATCTATTATGTATAGCTATTAAGCAGCTGCCACGGTCTAACTTATTAGTTTGCTCATAGTTACGATCTTTCCTAAACACGATGTAACTATCGTCAAAAAGTTCACTACTCATTACTCATTATTCAGTAAAAATATTTCTCCAACGTCTTCCGTTTTACTACGCAATCCTCTAATATTCTGATAGTATATATAGTATTTAGTTGCATTATTTTTGATACGTTCTGATTTAAATGAGGAAATTAGTTATAATATTTTTTAAAAATAAAATCAATAGATTCAACGTTCCTGATAATGTAAAAGATCTAGGACTCATCCTTTTTCATATATATTTTCCCATTCTTCACCCATACGTACTTAAAACTAAGTTGCGATCTACACAAATTAGCTCTATAAAACAAAGTTCTCTTAGTCCTAGACAGAAATTCGTTAATATAAACTCTATTGTCCTTCAGCATAATCTAGATGATTGGTAGAAAGATCCTTGCTCAACTTATAAGCCGCTAATACCTGATCACATATGAATTCGCTTCTGTATGTAACTATAATCGGCTTAGATTTAGATTCTCTTCCTTATTTGTAGGCATTTAAAACCACACCGTTTTCTTTTCTCATGTTCTTGTAAGCACTCTGCAATTTTCCATATTTCATTGAAGCTACCAACAGGAGAGTGCACAGAGTATAGCACCATTGAGGCCATCGCTTTCATCAGCGAATGCGAATGCCTCGAAGAAGCAGCTACTACCAGCAGCACCACGATCCCCGGCGTTAGTCGCAGGGATATCCTATGCACAGCAGATAAGTGGCAGTTCCAAGCAGGCTTCCACAATAGAAATTGTGAGTAAAGGCATCACTCCTCGTCCAGCCCCATTGGATGCGGGTAAGCCTCGACCCAAGACCAGTGCGGGCCTCCAGGGCTTCTTCGACGGGAGGTGGCAGGACGAGAGCTACGGGATGCAGTTGGAGCACATCAGAGGATGTCCTCAGACTGCATACCTGAAGGCAATCTTCCGCGTCATCTCCTGTGAGCAGCTGTTCTCCATGGGGATAATAGCTGGGGGAATGGTTGAGGTGTATACCACAACCCTCGAAAGCGCTACCAAGCTTTTGCTTGAGGGCATCGAGGTGGATGGTAGACACCTTGCGCCGTTCCCACTCAGGGAAAAGCCCACGAAGGTCGTGTTTTCACGGGTCCCTATGCGAGCCCAACACGAAGACCTCGCGAATTTCCTTGGGAGATTCGGGAAGGTTCATGGAAAGGTTCGCGCCATTCCCATCAAAATTGGGGACGAGGGTCTCGGGCGGGGTATCTTCGGTACCAGCCGGGAAGCGTCCATCACTTTAAATAAGGGATGTACGCTTCCGTCAGGCTTCTACCTGAGCATATCCGGCTCGAGATACTGGATAGACGTGGGCACCGAAGCGAAATGCCATGCTTGCCATTTGGTAGGGCATTTTATTGCTGACTGCCCCAAGAGAAGCGGAAAGAAGGCTGAACAGAAGGCTCCTTCGAAGGAAACCACTGCTACAGTAGTGGCTCCGGAGAAGGAACTTTCTGCCAGCACTCAGCCTGCTATCTTGGAGCAGCTAGTGGCTGAAGTGCCTGAAATTGCCCCTGAGGCAAAAATTATTACGGCTGTAAACGGCGCCACGTCGGCACGTGAAAGCATGGCTACTTCAGACGAGGAGTCGATTAGCCATGTAGTTAAGAAAAAGAGGACGAGGAGGAAGAAAGTCGACCGGGTGATGCTGCCTCCTCCAGAGCCAGCAAAGCCAGTCGCACCCAAGCGGCCCCACTCGGAGGAGGACGATAGTGGTGCCCGCGGTTCGAAGGTTGTTGTGAGAGAGGCGGAAGCATCTCTTGAACAGCTTTCGGACTGCGAAATGACCGGCTTGGATGAGACTGGTCGTTCGAGCTTCAGTGGCTGCGAGTCGTGTGGTAGCACCTTTTCGACTGGTAGCCACTTTGAAGTCTCGAAGGGTATGGAAACCCTTCCTAGGGAGAAGATCTCCAAGATTCTTGCCCGGCTCCTGTACAAGAAGAATTTAGGTAAAATCTGGAGTATTCTTGTGGAGGAGCTGGGGAGGCCGGCGTTGTTACTTCCTCAACTTCTACTCCTACAAGAGGAGTGCAAGAAGAAGGGGAATAACAGCGGTATATCTCGGTTAGATCGACTCCATAGGAGGGCGCAGGAGTTGATACAGGAGCATCGCTTGGTTGATTCTCCTAGTCAATAGACGTCGTACCATCATCGTTTCAGCTTTTCATCTCTTTGAATGTGCAAGATAGCTTCTATCAACACCGGGGGTTTAAGTGCACATACAAGGTTACACAGCACTATCGAACATGTCAAAATGTTCGATATAGACATCGCGCTTCTACAGGAGACGAATTTTACACAAGACACATATACACAACTTGAGCGTTATGCTTATTTACACACTGGCTATGCAATGTTTGCCACACCTGCGCCTCGTCGAGGCTCAGGGGTGGCAATCATTGTATCCAACAAATTTACACTATCGTCTCCTGTATATACAGATATCTTTCCAGGCTTCGCTTCTTCCTTGGACTTTGTCGTTCAAGACAAACATATCAAGCTGGTAAACGTGTACCTTCCTCATGACCAGGACATTACAAGACAAGTTCTTGATAGTGTTCAATCCTGTCTGGTGAATTTTAGTGGCGAAACTATCCTCGGAGGTGATTTCAACTGCACGCTAAATCCCTCAATGGATCGGCATTCCGGAGTTGAGTTCAACTCTGTCAATGCTACTCGGTTGAGGAATTTTGTACGTGTTTTCAGACTCGTGGATATCTATCGTTGGATGCATCCTACGACTAGATCATACGCGAGCGTCTCGCGAAATATCCATGGAAGTCTCGCAGGCTCCAGAATCGACAGACTTTACGTCTCACCTGGAATACTAGAACATTTCGTTGCTGTCACTCATGAAGTGTGTTCCGTTAGCGATCACCTTCTTGTAGTGGCAACCAGCACTCTAGTTGAAAGAAGAACTGCATACTGGATATTCAACAACTATTTGTTGAATTCCGAGCAGTTCATCAATGAATTCACTGAATTCTGGCACGATTGGCAAGAGAGGAAAGGTGACTTTCCTCTTCTTAGTCAATGGTGGGATGTTGGAAAGCTCCAAATTCGATCTTTTATCGAAGCGAATTTCAATCGAAGTGGGTATCAAGCTTCTAGCTTGTCGGCCGAAGTATCTCGGGTGGCAGCTCTTCTCCCAACTCAGCCGGAGTTGATTCTTTATTCTAACAGAATAAAGGAACGCTTGGCAACACAAACTTACAAGCACAGCTTGGAGTTTGTGCTGCGCAGCCAATCACGCTGGCTGAGGGAAGGCGATTCTCCAACCGAGTACTTCTTTCAGGCAACTAGACGACGTACTGCTTCTTGTGAAGTCGAATCGATAGTTGATGAATCTGGACAAGTCCTCAACGGACAACAGCTATCAGAATTTATTCGAGACTATTACAGTAGTCTCTACTCTGAATCGACGTCGACAACATCCTCGACCACTCATCAATTTCTGGTTATGACGGCTTGAGTCCAGAATTCTTCATACGTTTCAGGGATTTATTAATTCCTGACCTTTTGGAAGTCTTCAATTCGGCGGTTGAGACACATTCAGACTTTCCTTCTAGTTGGAGGAGGTCTGTTATGCGATTGATTCCAAAGAAAGGAGATTTGCAGAGGATGGGGAACTGGAGGCCAGTAACCCTATGCAATGTTGACTACAAAATCGTCTGCAAAGCATTAGCGGCGATACTCCGCTCAGTGATTGCTTCGGTAATACACCCGGAACAGTCCTATTGTGTTCCTGGTCGTAGTATCTACGACAACTTCGCGGTAGCCAAACATTTGTTTGCCTACCATGAACAGACAGGTACACAGATGGCCATGATTTCTCTTGACCAGCAAAAGGCTTTTGATAGCGTCTCGCACGAGTATCTCCTGACTGCTCTCGAGGCATTTGGGTTCCCGCCCAGGTGGCTCGATATCATCGGGAAACTGTATAGAGATTCAGCGATTTTGATTAAGCATCAATTACAGGTTCTGGCTCCTATCTCGTTTCATCGAGGCATCAGACAGGGCTGTCCATTGTCAGGTATGCTTTATGATCTTTCGTTGGAGCCGCTACTGTGAATCTTCGTCGAATGCTCGGACAATATTCAGTGCATCTACCATATACCAATGTGAGGCCTCTTATGTTGTCATATGCGGATGACCTTTCTATTTTCGTGACAAGAGATGAAGCTTTTCCGGTCGCTCGTGCTGTTTTCGAACAGTACGAACGTATAGCGGGCGCTAAAATCAACCTTAGCAAGAGTCAAGGCTTGTGGTGTGGAAGGTGGAGAGATCGTACAGATACTCCACTGAACATCCAATGGACTAATACTTGCCTGAAGTATTTAGGTGTGTATATCGGACGCGAGAGTAAATCAAATAATAGCCGCATCGCTCTTGAGAAACTCTCTAGAGCTGTTAACTCATGGCGTAGTCGACTGTTTCCACTATCCCTAATGGGAAGGTCAGTCGTGATAAACTATTTGATTACCTCGTCCATCGTTCATCTGCTAAAGTCTGAGACGTTTGATGAAGGCTTCGTAGGTCTTCTTCAAGCAAAAGCGATAGACGCCTTTTGGTGCGGAAGACGATGGGTTGCTGAAAGCACGCTCTGTCTGCCAGTCAAGATAGGTGGATTAGGTCTCACTAACTTGGTTGTGAAATCAAGGTGGCTCCAAGTGCGTGCATTCCAACGAGTGTTTTGCCAGAGAGACACCTTAATTTCTCAACTGTGGGTGAATGTACTGGGAGGGATCGGCATAGGGGAGTTCACAGGTTCTTCACTTGTCCAGCTTGGCAGAGTCTGATGGAACTGGTGCGCGATATGTGTCAGTTGATCCACCCGAATTTCAGCATTACTAGGACATCGTTTCTATGGGGACCAAAGGTTTGTAGTCGGGTGAATTGTTTGATTAGCTTTGTGTTGACACTGGCCAAATCTACAATTCACTTGTACTACATGAGAGCCGGAGATGGGAATCAGAACACTAACCCACAACACCACGCACAAGCACTTAAGCGCCACTTCGTTGACAGATTGAAGAGACGTTTACGTCTTGAATATCTGGCAACGAACGCAGACACATTCAACTGCACATGGCAGCCACTATCGGCAGTGCAGGACGGCGCTCTTGTCTTTCAGTGGTGATTTCAGGCCACAGCATTTGCAACTGTAGTCCACGGGGCTTCTCCTCGCTTTGGAACCGTTGCAAGTGCTGTGGGAAGGATAAGCGCTCCGTTAGAGATGCTCAGCTGGAGGGATGATGAGGGCAGTTTGTAGAGGTTTATGATACTACAGGCTGCTCTCGCGGGACTCTATTACGGTATCGCGTAAATTTTTTCGTTCGTTCGGCTATTATGTTTTTAATTCGGTTTCGGTTTCGGTGCTAAATTTCAAAATTTTATTTTGAAAATTCGTTCGTTTAGGTAATTAGTTTTATTAGATTATTTTGGAAATTGGAACTTCTTGGAACTGCCACTTACCCAATTGTCAAAATTGGGACTATTAAATTTTTTGTACAATTTTTAGATCCTTTTCAAAATTCTAGTATCCGTTTATACAGTCTCTTTTGAGAATTTCTTCTTGTTTGTGTCATTTTTGTTGTATTAATTGTTCTAGTTGTTTTTAATTGTCCCTTTTGACTATTTATAAGTTAGCTTAGCTAGTGTCTTTTTACAATTTTGTGCCTTTTGCCAACTGGTTTTAAGGAATATTTAAAAGAGCCACAAAAAGAGCCAAAAATAAAGAGCATATGTAAATAAAAAAAAAAATTATTATTATTATCTATAACTTTCGCTAAGAGCATTTTCCACTAGGAAGTTACATTTCGCCGAAAATCGCAAACTACTTTCAACCCATTAACACCTCCCCATTTCGCATTTTCACCTTATTTCGTGTTTAATTTTTGTTTCTCTCTCTTAATTATAGCCTTAACTAAATTTTCCGGTTGATCCTTGCCTGTTATTAATTTTTTCCGTTTTACCCTTCACAATCCGTTTTGGCACCAGCCTATCAATGAATTTAGGTATTTGGCACGAGAAAACCCATTGCTTTCAGATATAAGGAAGAAAACATTGAATAAATTCGGTGTTATTCTGCACTTTTTATGGAACACTTACAAATATATTTTCGTTAATATAATTCACACATACATATATTGTTTTACACTATTTTGTTTGAGCGTGCCCAGCACCCCATACTACCCCGCAAATATGGTAAAATGCAGAGGATTCATTTTCTTATTGCCTGGACGATAAAATATCTTGCGGATGGTAATCATATTCGTTTTGCATTCTTAACTTCAAACGGGGGAAAATGTTACCTCGAAGGCTAAACATCTTGATGAAACGAATACAATGATAATACAAAGAAGATACATACCCTAAAGTAATATGCCAACGTCCTTTCCTGGCGAATTCTTTTCATATCGTGTACATATAACGAACGCATTCGTGTTTTCAAGATAGTTCGCTTTCTTATCGTGAAATCAAATCGTATAAGAATCAGCCGAATAAATCCTTTGAAATTTGCGGTAGGGGAATAAAGAAGAAATTTTCGTATTTTATTTGAAATATTTTTAATATGAATTGCTTGAAATTTATATTTTACTTAGCTATATTGTCTGTTTCTTCTCTCTCTTTCTAACGCGATGTCCGGCATGGATAAAATCGTTCTGAAAAATACTATTTTGTAGCAATCAATTCAATAAATAATGAAATAAAACCAGTGAAAACCCAACTGATTGAAATAACTAAGGACAGTCAGTACGTTTACATGAATACTTCAGTACTTGACTTGAAATCAATTTGAAACTCAAGTAGGGCTTTTGATTGAATTAATTCCAATTACTTGACTCGAAATTTGTTGAGGTGACATTTTACCTTTGACAACTTTGCATTAAGTTCAATACATAATTGCGGATTTTTTAGATAAATATCTTGAAGAAAGTGCCAAAATTCACCACCTGAATTATTAACAATAAATCTTCTTCTTATTCCTCTTTGCCGTTTTCATATCTCGCACAAATGAAAAATTTTCAAGTACTGAAGTTCCGTTTACATGAATTTTTTCAAATAAATCGAACAAAATTTTGTGATTTACTTGACTCAAATATACTTGAAGTCAATGCGCGTTTACATGATATTTTGATTACTTGATCTCTACTCCAAGTATACTTCAAGTATTCATGTAAACGTACTGAGTGTAATGTCAATTTCTTCTCGCCGCAGTGGGTAATAAAATTTAGAGATTATTGCGACGACACATTAGAGACAGCCTTGAAAAAGAATTATACTGCATGAGAACTGTAGTCGTAATCGTAGCCCATTAACATCCTTATAGTAATCGTAGGCTAGTAACAGCCCCTGCAGATATCCTTGTTTTGCATGTAAATAGGTAGAATATGTGTGTGTTTATTGCACTGAGCTATTATTGAAGGTTACGTAGATTTTCTTCTGCATTAGTATCGGGATAAGAAGTATTCCCTTTTCTCGTTTCGTCAAATTGCTATCTGGTTGGTAATAAGGAAAAGTAATTAGTTTGGCTGTGGCAAGATGTCCAAGAATCGTTGAAATTAGATTACCATTGGGCACGGCGGTGAGTTGATACTCGCATTTGATCGCGAATTCAATAAGTTGCAATGAGTATCAAATTACCTTTTTTTTTTTAAAGTTTTACAATTTATAGTAGAGTCCCTGCCATTGGAAAACTGTTGATGGCAAACAACTGTTTCGGAAGTAAATCAAGGAGTCCTGATTAACAATTGATTTCAAATAATAAAAAACAATAAGCAAATCTTATTGCTTCTTTTACTAGCTGCCCTTACTGAACGCCATGACATCTTAATTTTTCACGGTAATAATATTAATTACATATTAAATTTATATCTCAATGAAACTACAAAATATTTACCAAAATAATCTCCTTTTTCTTTTAAAACATTTTTCATCTGTCACAAGTGAACGCACAAATAAATTACTGTCATGGGATCTAATGAGGCGTTCTTTCCAATGATAAATTCGTGTATCTTAGAGAAGACAAATTAGAAAAAAATATATTGCCTTCTTGCTTCCACATTTAAAATCAGAACCCGATTTTTTTTTTTTTTTTGTGGAATATCATCTCATTTTCATCTACGCAAGATTGCTAAGAAATTATTTCACCGTATTTGTTTTAATTTCGCGTGGAAAAGACTTTGGCAATACCGTAAAAATTTTTCATCCAAATGTATGGTGGGTATATACATATGTTTTATGGTACATAAGAAATGAGTTATTTAACTCATTCTTATGTTTTTAAAGGAGCAGTGTACCTATTCGCTACATTTTAGGGAATATTCCCCTAATTTTAGGGAGTATTCCCTACATTTTAGAGAAAAAGAAACTACCTGCATTTTAGGGATAAAAACTCAATCAAAGTTTTCCAAAAAGGGAACACCCTAAAAATACCTAATCTTTGTGGCACAAATTGTTGCCACTAACTTTACTTTGTATACCAAACGGTCACTGTTTAGTCCACATACACATTCCTGAATTCTTCGCTGAATCGCTCGGTGTCAATTATTCCTCCTCAATATTTGTTCCTGAAAAACAAAAAGATACCACAAAGTATATAGTTCTAAAAAAAAAGGCAACAACTTATAGAAGGACTTATCTAAACATCTCGCCCCAATCGTGAACAACAGCTTAAAATCCAAAACTCCACTTCAAATTCTACCCACAGCTGATATATGTACATTTCCACCTGAAAATTAAAAAAAAAAACATTAATAATCTTAAAACATCATAAATTATTTTCATTTCGTAATGACGGAAAATGACAATACATTACGTCAGATGGTTTTGGCCGCAGTCAAAGTTCAGTGAAATGCAACTTTTAGATCGACAATTGTCACGATATGACGTCAATTCGTATCGCCGCAGTCAAAGTTCAATAAAATACAACTTTGAGATCGAACGTTGCCTGGGAAACCCATCATGAAGCCGAAACGTAGCGGTTCACGGCGGCTGTAAAAGGCGACGAGCCACAGTAGAATCACCACTACCTCTCACCCCTTCTCTTAACAAAGCCCGAGGCTAGAGACATCTACCACCTAGATGATGGTAGGTGATTACTATCGCGGGTAATCACATTTCAGCCACGTTTACTCAGAGAGTGTCTCTGAAGAAAACCAATACCTTAGGAACCATTGATTCCTAAAGACTTCCAAAAATCCACATCCTATCCTCTCATATCTCCTTCCTCCGCCCTTCTACTAACAACTAACTCCAAAAGGAGAACGACATGAGGTACGACTGATAAGGCGTATTAGCTGTAATTCAAAAGAAGACAATAAAACGGAAAGTTCGAAAGTCACAAAGGACACCTGTCAACAAGAGCAAAAAGACAACATCAAACCGAACTGAGGGCTAAAGATGAGCCCCAACGAACAAATGAGGACAAATAGAGAAAACGTCGAGGAAAACTACGACAAAGCAAATAAAAATTCGGTGCAAAACACACTTGACTTGACTTGACTTGCAGAATCACCATTCTCAGTTCAGATTTTACTCTGATTTTTCCTATCTATCCAAAACCCGATTTTGCTTCCATCCAAGTTGGAATTTACTCCTACTGCAGAAATTTACTTCTGCTTCACCTTTATCCTACGTCTAAGCAGGAATTTATTTCTACTGCAGAAATTTACTTCTGCTTCACCTTTTTCTATGTCTAAGCAGGAATTTACTCCTGCTGCAGAAATTTACTTCTGCTTCACCTTTATCCTACGTCTAAGCAGAAATTTACTCCTGCTGCAGAAATTTACTTCTACTTTTAATTCCATCCCACACCCAAGTAGGCATTTACTCGTACTGCAGAAATTTACTTCTGCTTCACCTGTATCACACATATAACCAGGAATTTACTTCTGTCTAATTACTTAATTCTATTACTGCTATCGTGCTAGTACGTGCAGCACAGACAGAAGCTTTTTGTGCTTTGAATTTATTCACGAATTTAATAACAAATTTTCTTCCTCCTTTTTTAAGGAATAAGGGGAACAAACCAGTGTGGCGACATTTCCTGTTTTTTTAACGCTGTATCGAATTACCTGGAATTTTCATAGTAGGCTAGGTTATTTTTAAGTGTTGAATTACTTTACATAGGTTAAGATGACTTTAAATTGAATTTGTGCTATTAGTTTTAAGCGATATGTATATATGTTTGAAATGAAAAATTTTATATTTGAATTTCTAAAGGTTGAGTTATCCTTTACAACCGGCATCCGCATCCCCCTTCGCTTGAGCTCAGATCTCACAGTCACTCTTTAAGAATGCATTGGCTCCTCTACGACTACGTGTGGATCTCGTGAATGCAGCCAAGTCCCAGTTGTTGCCATAGTCTTGGAGATGAAAATGAGTTCTGTCCGAAAAGATGATTCTACAACCAAAATAACGACATTTTTCAACTCACTTAAAGCCTACACGGAGAAATGATAACGAAGCGGATGGTCATTGGGAGTTGTAAGTTTCGAGCAAATAATTCGAGGTATTTATGTTAAATTCTATCTGATACACAGCACACACTTTGGAAATAATTTATAAATATTTCCCAACGCTGTTCAAATTTAAAGCGATCCATTTATTATTGCGGAGATATGACATTATATACATATATCAGTCAATATGTATTCCTAGTGCGTTAGTTTTCCCAATGTGGATATAATATCCACTTAAAAAAACCACCAAATGGCCCAGCCATTATAATTGCTTTATTAAGGTCATCTACAACACTGTATTCACATTTAGGCCTCTCTTAATGTAAAGTGAAGTTAGGTTAGAGTGGCTAAATATGTACCTGCCAGCAGCCACAATTAAATGATCGATGATGCATGGATGGCATCTCATTAGGACACTACCTGGAAATGATTGCTCATTCAGGGGGAGCGTTAAAACTAGCCACAAGAGTTAATAAATCTTATAAGGTCGCAAAACTCTTTATCTGTTATTTCCTACAATTCGAGGGAAAATTACTGCCAGCGGATGTTGAACGCTCTCAACCTCCTTCTCGTCTATACAACTTTTGCACGAGTCATTGTATGAAGATTGAATGCATGTTTGACAAAAATTCAGTGTTTCATGATAACTTTAGTAATTTACGTCATTTCGGTTCCTCCTTAGCAGAGTTTCTATCTTCCTAAGATAGGACATATCTTGGGCCATAGCTAGCTTGAAATCGCCACTAATATAGCAAATCAAATTCAAAACGGCAGTGAGGTGCTTCAATTAATACGAAAGTACAAGCAAAGCACCGCCAATTACAGCAGAGGAAAGCGAATGAATTTTATTTCTATAGTTTTGCCATTAAAATTCTCAAGAAAAATTGTAGAGTCAATTTTAGTGGCACTCGAATCAATCCAAATGATAGTTTTCAGCCACCAATAGTGTATAAAAATTCGAAAGAAAAATGTTCAAGTAAATTTCTAAGAATAAAATTTATGTTTGCCAACGCTCATAAATATCTTTAGCAACCCAGATCAGCCAAGGCACCTGAATCAATATAACACTTTGTATATAACTCTTAGTATTGAATTTATATGTATTGAGGTAAACTATTGCGAAGAAAAATGTATATTCTAGTAGCGGCTTATTGTCCTCCTACCTGCTTTGATTATGCGAATCCACCTCATAATTTCTTTGATTTTCTTAAACTTTTCTCTCAAAAATATGACAATATAATTGTGGGTGGAGACTTTAATGTTAATCTTCTTTGTGAGAGTAGATCTTCTAATGAATTTAGTTTTTTATTGCAGTCAGCCTATTTAAACGTCGTTAATTCTGTACCTACTTACTACAATACTTCATCGCCTTCAATGTTTGACCTATTCCTTACAAGCAGTTTAGATCATGTATAATTTTGTAACCAGATTGACCCACCTAGTTTCCTGGACCATGACATTCTCTTCCTTAGTTATAATATCTTAGTCGGTCCAAGGAACAATATGGTATCTTCTTTGATTATAACAGCATAGATCTTACTTCCTTGTACAATAAATGTGGTGGTTTTCTTTGGGATAGTATACTTTATTCACCTATCGATGAGAAGACAAAAATCATAGAACACAATATTAAATTATCTATATGATATGTATGTTCCAGTTCGAACGAAATCCAGAAAATTGTATAGCCACTGCCCCTGGTATTCTGCTACAATTAAACAACTTATTGCCAAGCGGGAGTATGCATATCATAAGTATAAAAGGCCAAAAACTATTGAGGCTCGCTTATACTATATATCCTTGCGTAATACAGCGACAACTGCCATCAGAACTTCAAAATACTAATATCAATCTTGCTCCTTAGATCTTGTGGAACAATTTAAAAAGTAGTGGTATCTATGGAAAGGAAAATTTTGGCTGCTCCTTTGATCCCAATAAGCTTAATGATTTTTTTGTAACACCACAGCTTAATATAAACTACTTAAATCATCCTATTGCAGTATTTGAGAGCAATACTGGTAGCAATTTCTCCTTTCGCTGAAGAGCTTGGGCATGCTATTTATTCCATTAAATCGAATGCGACTGGGTCTGACAACATTAGCTCTCGGTTTTTACGTCTATTATTTCCTATAATTAGTCTGTATATATTGCATGTTATAAATAGTTCCCTCACATTTTCTACATTTCCTACTGCATGGAAAATGGCGGTTGTGTTACCCACTGCGAAGAAGGCTCAACCTGAATGTTTCTCTGACTTTAGGCCAATTAGTTTTCTTCCCTTCTTATCTAAAGTTCTAGAAAAAATTATGCACGACTAAATTCAAGAATATTTATCCCGCAACAAGGTATTAGCGTGCTGCCAATCAGGCTTCCGTCGTCATCATAGTTGTGAAACTGCCTTACTGAAGGTTACTACAGATATTCGAAGGGCTATGAATGATGATAAAATATCCATTTTGGTATTGTTAGATTTCACTAAGGCGTTTGATAGCGTTGTTCACAGCAAACTGATCCATAAAGGCTCTTTACGGGTTTCCATCATCTGCATCTCGCCTTCTCAGAAATTATTTAATGGATAGATATCAACAAGTAAAGATAGGCAAAAATTTTTTTAGTTGCTTACCTTTAGGATTGGGTGTGCCTCAGGGCTCTATTCTTGGACCACTGCTGTTCAGTATGTTCATTAATAATCTGGTGGATGCCGATGGTGATGTTCGACTGCATCTTTATGCAGATGATGTACAACTTTACCTGGAGAGACCTATTGGGTTAATTGAAGACTGTGTGGAGCGAATTAATTGCGATCTATTGCGTATCTCACATTGGTCTGTGAAAAATAGTTTAGTTTTGAATTCTGGGAAGTCTCAATGCCTAGCATGTTCTCGTGGTTCTCTTGATCTTGATGGTTTACCCCAGGTTAAGCTTGGCGACAGCATATTACCCTTTGCCCATTCTGTACGAATCCTTGGGGTTATATTAAATTCTAACATGAAGTGTTGTGATCATACGAAATCCCAGTTGTCTAAAATATACTCCACACTAAGGAGGCTATGGCTTTCTGCAAGCATTCACGACTGAAGTTAGTTGAAACTCTTCTACTTCCTTTCTTTACTTATGGCTCTCTAATTTTCCCACGAATGGACAGTGTTTGTAAGCGCGAAATGAACGTTGCCTTTAATGATTGCCTAAGGTTTATTTTTGGATTAAAGCGGTATGATCATATCTCTCCATTTAGATCTCTACTCTTGGGCTGCTCACTGGAGTGTTATTTGGAACGTAGGATTCTGGTTTTCTTATTCAATTTAATTTATACCAGAAATCCTGAATACTTGTTTAATAATATTGAATTCCTACAATCACCTGGACATCGTAATATCATGCTGCCTCGCATAAATTACAGTATCTTACAGAACTCTTACTTTGTCCATGCTTCTAGATTAAGTATTATGTTTAATCAATAGTTGATTTCTTTTATTAGTTATGTAATTGTTTTTACTTGCTCTTATATTGTTTCTTCCATTTCTTTGTTTTCTTATTTTATTTTGTAATATTAGTTAAATTTTAGCTCCTTGTTTTTTTTTTGTGTGTTTTATTTGATTATCCATTTTAGTAGTCCTTGTGTACTTACTTAATTCTTTTATTTATCTGAATTCATATTACTTATTTTTAATTGTACTCTAAAAGATCGTAAATCTTGTGTACTCTCCTTGTTTCATATAGAATAAATTGAATTGAATTGAATTGAAAACCATGCATGAAAAATCGAAAGAAAAAATGTCCAAAAATTTCTAAAAAAAAAACTAAATGATTTTGTCCTTGTCCGAAAGAGTAAACCTCCAGAATTAATCCACCAATTCGTTTGGACCGTTGTCAGTGAATAGTTATTCATTAAAATTCTTAAGAAAAATTTACAAGCAAGTATATTTCTGAGAAAAATTTAAGGGAAGTTACCACTGAAATCTTAAAAAACACGAAAAGTTTATACAAATTTGCTGCAAATCTGTGCGTACTATCATGATCAAAATTGCACATAGTTAGAGAAAAAGCGTAAACTTAAGTAATGACGTGTAAAAAAAAAGATTTCGTAGTTTTATATAGTATGTAATTAGCTTTAGAAAACTCTCGAGTTCATGAAATTTGCAAAGTTTGTTACATACAAACGTAATAATGGTACATTAAACAGATAAATTTGTACCTGAGTATGGAAGATCTTGAGTTGGAAGAGGAAGTGACGGAAAAAAACCAATAAAATAGTTGTGGTTACTAATATATTTTCGTTTGAAATCTGCTATTTCCAGAGACGCATATCTACCAAAATTGTGTAATTATTTAAACGAAAGTTGAATTTGTAACAAAGATCGAACCTTTTTCTGTTTATTTTGAAAAATTAAAATTTTTTAGTGCAATGATAAAGGAAATAAAGTTAATAATTTTAACGATGGTAACGGCAAAAATTTGTATGTTTTGCATTCAATTTGGCGTTTATAATTCATTTTATCAACATCAGATGGAGTAATGTGCTTTTGGAATGCTTTCGTTTGTTTTGAAAGCTTAGCTCGCTGTACCTGCATTCTCTGAGAGTGTGTGTCGCCATTTTCTGCATTAGGTATATGTATATGTGTAAATATCCAGGAATATTTTAATTTTTATCATTGGTAATTTGTTATTTTTGCTTTTGAGGTGAGAAATTTTATTAGTAAAATTCAGGAAGGGAAGGAAAGAAAAGAGCACGAGAATGACAGATTCGATGGCAATGTTAACATCGAGTCGCAGAAAAGGATTCACTATTTGCTATATTGCTAATCTTACACAAACAAAATGTGTCACCCGTAGAATTTCCCAGTTACAGTAACTCCGACTAGGCTAATCTGGTTGAATTGCGTTTCTTGAAAGATGCAAAATTTTATGTGAACAAAATTGTGGAATTAGATAGAGATAAAATTGTATATACTATATATATTAAAATTAGATTAGAAAATCTACCAGACATAGCTCAACCTAAAAATTGTATTTTTGGTAAATTCAAATCTAACTCTCTAAAGTAGTTCTTTGGTTATCTATCGAGTTAAAAAATAGTAATCTGAGAAACTGTGAACATTGCAAAAATTATATGGTATATTACAAATCAGAATTCTCGGAAGAGTTTTATTTGATCTGATCAGCAGCACAGAGTGAATATATTTCGTTCGCCCTTGCCTGCTCCACAAAAAAACTTCTAAGAAAAATCCGACGGCCAAATTTAAAATCTCGCCATGCCTATGCAATTCTACCGCACTGCTTTGCAGATGCCCGACATGCTTTGGAGTACAATACAGACGAATATCACAGCCATGCAGCTTTGCTTGTAGGCAGTAAATATAGTGATTTGTTTCAATTTTAAAATTGCATACTTTTATGCATTTATGCTCACTAAGCTTTTGGGTAAAGAAATCGTGAGCTTTTTTTTTGGTGGTAACCCTTCTTAATGCTACCCTACGGACGTAAATATTTTGAACAACTCAGGCCTTGAATCAGTGTCACTATGAAAAATCAACGAGTGTCCTGTCATTGATTCTATGTCGGAAAATCAGAGAGGTAAAAGAAAAATTTATGTTCGCTGAGACAATTTCTTAGAAACAATAACACTTTAAAATTTCGAAATTGTGTGCTTTTTCATTGAGGCCAGCCATTCCCTTTAACTCGTACACGAATTTGTCTATTTCTTTACTATTTTCGACACTCTCTTAGACCCACTTTTCGTCATCACAGCGAGCTGAAATTTGGTACACAGGTTCATGTTGCGTGACAATTGAATCTGTCAAAATTTGAACCGGAAATTTCCATGGAAAACCCGGAAAATCGGGAAAAATCATTTGAAAATTTGGTACAAATTTGATTAGTGATAAATCCGTTTCAGGAAAAATGCAGTCTTCCGATTTTTCCGAAAAATTTTCCGGAATTTTCCGAGTTTTCCGGAAAATTTTCCGGTAAAAAGATTTTCTAAATTATGCAGGATCAAGTTTGCTATCAACTGACATCATTACTTTCTCTCCGACAATGGTGAAAACTTGCAGAAAAAATCGAGGAAAATTCATGTAAAACGCTTTTCCGGAGTTTTTCCGACCAAGGAAGCGTTTGAGCGTTTTGCAACCTAAGACAAAGTTGTAGAGCGAAATCAGTTGCATAAAGTTGCTTTTGTGGAAAACTCCATGGAAAACCCGGAAAAGCGGGAAAATCATCGGACAAATTTTCATCTATATGGAAAAATGCAGAATTTTCCAATTTAGTTATCGTGAAAAAAGCAGAAAATAAAATAAGTAAAAAACGAGTTTTCAAACAAAACTGAGGCCAAGTTGCATGAAAAAGTAGAAAATAAACTTTTATTCACACACAGAGGTGGACTCAGATTTTATTCGCTGACAATCACCGATATATTTCAGTATGATCAATCAGAGGTAATAAGTGATTTGATTCATGAAGAGAAAGAATATTCAAGAGAAATGTCAGAGGTGGACTCAGATTTTTTGATTGGGACATTTCTCTTGAATATTCTTTCTCTTCATGAATCGAATCACTTATTACCTCTGATTGATCATACTGAAATATATCGGTGATTGTCAGCGAATAAAATCAGAGTCCACCTCTGTGTGTGAAGAAAAGTTTATTTTCTACTTTTTCATGCGACTTGGCCTCAGTTTTATTTGAGAACTCGTTTCTTACTTATTTTATTTATAGAAGTATCTAATCCGCGCAACAAAAATATATAAGCATCATAATAATCGGATTGCTAAGTATTACGTGCTTTTTTCTAAACAATCAAACACTAAAATAAATATGTAGTATTCCAAAATTACTTACCATGCTGTGATAGATGACTTTTCGACCCTATATAAAAAACAAGAAAATTATAAAAAAATTATTCACGTTTCAAAGGCGAAGAGCTACGAGCGAATGGCTATTATACCCACTCCAGAATCCACTATTACATACTACTCAGAAGAAGACAAACAATCGTCCAATCCCGAGCTAGCTGTCGCCGCAGATTGAAAAAGTGCGTTACAGCACCAACATTAATCGCCAGCCTCAGCTACACATTGTGTCCGTACCATACGAAAATTGTGCTGTTGTTAAACTTTTACAACTCACTCTACAATTCAGCTCCAAATTCAATTCACCGCGAAGATGAGGTGGCGATTTAGAGGGGATCATGACCCGCCATGACCCTCCTTCTGTATACGCGCCTGGTTCGCATAATTAAATTTTTCCTACCAAGTTGTGTATATTTTTTGTAGGTATGTTTGTTGTAAATAACAAGCTCTCAAATAAAAATATTTTGAATCTTTTCTGTTCTTTTTTTTTGCTTCCAGCATCTTAACAGCTGCCTAATTTTCTTTAGCCTCAGTGAAAATAATTAATTTTCCCAGAATAAAAATGTTTTATTTGACTTACTTCGCTATAAAAAAAAAAGATATCCGAGATAGGCGTTAGTGTGAGTGTACGTGTGTGTGTTTATATTTAAACATAGCGCAGTTGAAGTCCGGTTCTCATACACACTTAAGTATCTACTATACTTGACCCTTGTCATTTATATAGTCGAAAGTCACAAAAAATGATTAAATCAGTAAACGTAAAAGAAAAAAAAAAATCAAATCCAATAGCCTATAGTCGGGGGCGGCATACCTCAAATGCCTTTGGTAAATGCCTATTTAACTCACGTTTTTTGATAAACCGAATTCTTCTGAAAATCCGCATATTTGCCTCGACACGTAAGGCACATCAATGAATATACTAGGTTAGGTGTATCTCTTCTTTCTTCCCTGTTGTCGCCCAGTATCTACTACTTCTGATAATGGTAGAAAGTTTCGCTATTACTTTTGGAGATACATATCTCCCTCTCCTTAGCTCGTCCTGTTCATGGACCAAAAATGTTAGAACTAGGCGAGGAGGATGAGCACAAAAACCCAAAACTTTCATTCCTTCCTTAAGATTTACTAGTGTAGTCTCGATATTGATTTCCATGTTTTAGCACGTTTCCAATCTTGGCTTGTTTCTTGATTATTATTCACGCACACGTAGTAGGATAAAAAATTTCGATCCGTTTTCATATCAGAATATTCAGAAGTTTAGGCTCTTGTCTAGATAGCTAGCCTATATCTATTCTCCTCTGTAGTATAGGTACCAAGGTAATATATTTAGAATTTTGGATTCAGGAATATACAGCAGAGGCTTTAATTAGTTCATGCCGTGGGATAAAATTGACTTTCATTTCATATACTCTCACCCTCTCATAAATAAAAGGGATTTTAGTATTTACAGATTATTCTGCTACGTTTGTTGACAGAGAGCTCTCTGTTTACGTGGTGTTGAGGAACATGACTTTTGATTTGGATTTCGAACTTAATCCGCATAACTCATGAAGTTTAAGAATAATTATTGTATACAGCATGTTAATTAAGGGAAGGTAACTGCGTACCTTGTCGTATCGCTTGTGTCGTACCTACTTACATATATTACAAAAAGCATCAATTACCCGCTTGGCTAATTTTAGAAGATTTCTTCTGTTCGATGGAATGGAATGTTACGAAAAGTGCCTTAATTTTGTCTGCTTGAGATATATCTCAATTTCTGTGTATATATGTAGTATATTTCGTAAAGCTGTATTTCAATTGTCTCTTATTCTTGTTGTTTCATAGATAAACCATATGACGTAGAGCAAAATGATTTTCGTATATATACTTAGTCTATCGTTTCTACAGATCCAGAGCCTATAATCTTGTCATTGATGTTATTTATTACGCTAGAGGTATACGTATAATTGTGAATTTATTGCTTCTGGTAGATAACATTTGCCCAGGATTAGTTTGGATATTCAAAAGCTTGGAATAAATTTATGGCAACTGTTGCTATATACAACGAACTAGCTACTACTCGACCTTCATGCTTATCTGACTATGCAAGGATGAGATAATTTTTGTATCTTTGAATTTTAATTATTTTTGAGGGGAAATTTTTCTGGTGAGATGAGTGATGTGGTTTAAATTTTGAGAATTTATGGTCGAATGTGAATGAGGATCGGTTTGATGAACTTCGACTTAGATTTGTATATTTGTGTGTTTGTGTTTATACCATAGATGAAATCATAAGGTATAGGTACTAAGTTTGTTATTTCTTTTGTAACGCACAGAAATAATGCTGCATTTGTCCGTCCATCTGTCCACCCTCTCGATAACTCGAGGAAATTTTGTTTATGGGCCTTTTAGAGAAAAAGTAAATTTAAGTTCGAAAATTGGACAAATCGGGTTACTCCTTCCTAGGGTTGCCATACAAAAATTTCATTTTTTACTTTTATTTTGACAATGCGTCGAGGTATAGAGCTGAAATTTTGAACACAGACTTTCTAAAAAAAAAATGCTAATTTGAATTTGAAAATGGGATAATTCAGGCACATCTCCTACTTCCGAAATCCTTATTGCTGGCGATTGTAATTGCAGCTTATATCGAAGGCAATATATTTGAAATTTGTACAAATAAGTAATTAGTCTACTAGAAAAAAATTAAGCTAATAATACTTTTTTTTTTATTTTATGTAAATATGTCTTTTATTTTTGGGTCTTTGGCTCTTTTCAAAATCCTTAAAATAGGTGGCAAAAGGCTCTACAAAGTGTAAAAAAAACAGACAATAACTAATCTAAAAATAACAAAAAATGGGTTAAAAGGGACAACGAAAACAAACTAGACCCTAACAATTAAACGAGAATAAAAAATTGAAACATTAAATTCTCAAAAGAGACTGTATATAAAGGATACAAAAAATTTTGAAAAATGCTTAAAAGATGAAAAACAAAAAAATTATTACTTGTCCCAATTTTGACAATTGGGTAAGTGGCAGTTCCAAGATGTTAAAAATTTCAAAAACAATCTAATAAATAATGAATACCTAAAACGAACGAATTTTCAACATAAAAATTTTGCAGTTGAATGTATCTGCGTTCGTTGACAGATATTCAAGACGTAAACGTCTCTTCAATCTGTCAACGAAGTGGCACTTAAGTGCTTGTGCGCAGTATTGTGGGTCAGTGTTTTGATTCCCATCTACAAATCTCATGTAGTACAAGTGAATTGGAGATTTGGCCAGTGTCAACACAAAGCTAATCAAACAATTCACCCGACTACAGATCTTTGGTACCCATAGAAACGATTTCCTAGTAATGCCGAAATTCGGGTGGATCAACTGGCACACATCGCACACGAGTTCCATTAGATTTAACAAAGCTGGGAAAGTGAAGAACCTGTAAAACAGGATGCCTTCTCCAGCACAAACTGTGATAATCCTCTGAACTCGCCGGTCAATATGTGACAACTGATTAGGATGCATAAAACTGTGATGCAGTAATTTGAATGCTACATAAGCATAATAAGGATAACTGTAGACTACTCTGAAAGTTATTCCTCCCATCACTCCCATATTCACCCGAAGGTGTGTTCGCCATCTGTTGTACCCTGTTTACTCCGGAGGTCTTATTGACATAAGCGCGTCACGGAGCACACGTGTTGTAAGTCTGCTGAAAGGTATGTGAGGTGGTCTGTTCAGAACGAAAGCATCTTCCAACTTAGTGCCAGGGTCACTTGGCGAAATCTCTCCCGCGTAGAAGCAGCCAGGTCATGTAGTTGTGGAGTGTTAATGTTTATTCGCCAGTTTCTAGAGATATCAATAATATCTCCGAGAACTGTCAGTATATGCGTGTCAGCTTCAAAATCCCGAGCATTACTGAACACTTAATCTTTTAATTCAGGCTTAAACCTGATTGGGATCGACGCGAATTGCGTGTACCGTAGAGCATTCCATTTAAGGTGAACTGCTGGCCTGATTCTGCCCCAGATCTGAATCGTTGAGATTAGATCCTGCGGCCAGTCACGAGGATAGGGTGGTCGAACAGAGAGCAGGTAGTAATACTCCCCTATGCCGACCGCTCCCAGTACATTCACCCACAGTTGAGAAATTAGGGTGTCCCTCTGGCAAAACACTCGTTGGAATGCACTCACTTGGAGACACCTTGATTTCACAACCAAGTTAGTGAGCCCTAATCCACCTATCTTCACTGGCAGACAGGGCATGCTTTCAGCAATCCATCGTCTTCTGCACCAGAAGGCGTCTATCACTTTTGCTTGAAGAAGACCTACAAAACCTCAGTCTCAGACTTTAGTAGATGAACGATGGACGAGGTAGTCAAATAGTTTATCACGACTGACCTTCCCATTAAGGATAATAGAAACAGTCGACTACGCCATGAGTTTACAGCTGTAAAGAGTTTCTCAAGAGCGATGCAGTATTAGTCCATTGGATGTTCAATGGAGTATCTGTACGATCACTCTACCTTCCACCGCACAAGCAATGACTCTTACTAAACTTGATTTTAGCGCCCGCTATACGCTCGTACTGTTCGAACACAGCACGATCGACCGGAAAAGCTTCATCTCTTGTCACGAAAATAGAAAAAACATCCGCATATGCCAACATAAGTGGTCTCACATTGGTATATGGTAGATGAACTGAATATTGTCCGAGCATTCGACGAAGATTCACCAGTAGCAGCTCCAACGAAAGAACATAAAGCATACCTGAAAATGGACAGCCCTGTCTGATATCTCGATGAAACGAGATAGGTGCCGGAACTTGTCCTTGATGCTTAATCAAAATCGCTGAATCTCTATACAGTTTCCCGACGAGTTCGAGCCACCTGGGCGAAAAACCCAAATGCGCTGAGAGCAGTCAAACAAATGCTTGGCTACCACGATGTTGTCGTTGATACTACGACCAGGAATGCAATAGGACTGTTCCGGGTGTATTACCGAAGCAATCACTGAGCGGAGTATCGCCCCTAATGTAGACGATTTTGTAGTCCACATTGCATAGGGTTACTGGCCTCCAGTTCCCCATCCGCTGAAAATCTCCCTTCTTCGGAATAAATCGCATAACAGACCTCCTCCAACGAGAAGAAAAGTCTGAATGTGTCTCAACCGCCAAATTGAAAACTTCCAAAAGGTCAGGAATTAATAAATCCCTGAAACGTATGAAGAATTCTGGAGTCAAGCCGTCATAATCAGGGGAAGTGTGTCGCCTTAGATCCTTTGTCGCAGCAATCATATCCTCCAATGTGATTACTGTATCCAGGAGCTCCTTGCTGTCTTCAGAGAAAGTGGGAATATTCTCAAGAAATTCATGAGTGGTCGAGGATTTTGTCGTCGTCGATTCAGAGTAGAGACTACTGTAGTAGTCTCGAATATATTCTGATATCTATTGTCCTTTGAGGACTTGTCCAGATTCATCAACTATCGATTCGACTTCACAACAAGCAGTACGTCGTCTAGATGCCCGGACGAATCATACTAATAATAATTGGAAACATAAACCGGAAATATTTAATCAACTAAATATTAAACGAAAAATAATTAAATATTAAAAATAAATAAATATCTAACACGAATAAATAAATAAAAATGAAAATAAAAAAGAAATGTAAAGAAATAATTAAAAGGTTTCAATAGCTGAACGTTCCAATAGGCTTCAAGTCTGTAGTATCGACAAATATAAGGGATTATGAAGGAGGAGACAGCAGCGTTTGTTGGCAGGTCTTTTTTTTTGGGTCGAGGTCAGCAAGAATTCGGAAGCCTTGGCAGAGAGAACATAAAAAGTGAATTCAATAAAAGCCACAAAAGGGCATTTTAAGTAAATATTTAAAATTAAAGAAGAAAAATCAAAAGTTATTGTGACATAAAGAGAAAAAAATATACGATTAAATTATCGAAATAAAAATAACAGCAAGAAGAATTCCTAAGAGAAGAGAGCAACTCGAACAAGCAATGTGGAGCACCGTCCACATACGATCGAGGAATAAGGGAAGTAATCGACTCATGGGCCCCGACGTCCATCCTACTAACGCTTAGATGAGCTTAACCCTTATTTGTTTGCAAATTAACCCTTTAAATGTATTACATGAAAATATGTTTAGCATGCTTTTTATGGAAGCAGGTCGGTCACTAAGTTATGATATTAAATGTGTAGAATACAAATTTAAAATATATTTAAGATTTTCCTTGTCAACGATTTGTCTTTTTTGTTGAAACACCTCAAATCATCATCGGAAGGAAAGCAAGACTTTACACAACCGCAAGTCCAGCGGGGGCATGGGAAACTATTTAGCGAGTCCTTTAACTTGCAGCAGTTAGTTCATAGCGCCGCTCGTTTGTCTAACTCGACATAGCGTCAACCTATCAGATCTATTTCTATCTCATCTCTATCTCATCCTGACAAGTACTCCTCTTGGCAGCTCGGATCATTGTTTTGTTTCGGCCCAATTCTGCATATCATCACTGAAACCCACCAGTCGCCCTCGATTGGTGTGGCACTATGATCAAGCTGACTGGGCTTCACTCAACAAAAACATAGAAGAGTTAGAGTGGTCTGAGTGTTTTTCCTCGAGAGCTGTTGAATACTCCTCTGAATCCATTATCAACATCTTATGGTTTGGGATGTGAAGTTTCATTCCGCACAGATATAAGAATATTAAGCCTAACAATTCATCCTGGTTTAACAATTACTGTTATACAGCCATTAAAATCAAGGAAGTTGCATTTCAGGCATATAAAATATGTCATTCAGTGGAATTGAGACAGATCTATAGAGATAAATATGACACCTGCAAATCCATTATTCAGCGAGCTAAGTTCCAATTCGACCAAAACATGAGACAGTCGAAAGGGTTAGTAAGAGTTTCTGGTCTGTAGGTAAAGCAGTCAAGAACAAAATCACCAGTTCTTCGGTACCGACCCTAAATTACAACGGAGATGTGTACACGGAATCATTGGACAAAGGTAATTTGTTGGCATTTATTTGTTTAAAATTAAATAGAAAGGGAGATTGAGTTTTCCTCTTTCGAGACCCATATAGAGTCTACAGACAAGTACCTAGGTTCGGTCAGTTTGTTGGCTTAAAACAGCAAATCAAAATTTTATGAAGAAATTCTGAGGATATACATACTGCAGCAGTTCAGAGCAATCTCATTAAGACAGAAATGAAACCCTGAACTGTCATCAACGTTTGGCCATCTAAGCTCACTCTAGTATAGACAGCAGGTAGTTCAGGGTTTCATTGTAATCCTGATGAGATCGCCCTGTACTTCTGATCGAAACACACAGTATACTCTCAGAATTTCTTCATCAAACTTATAATTTTTGTCTGAAAAGGTGGCTCCTCTGCAACCATAAGGGCAAGTTGTAACGATCCGGATTTCTCAACTATTGCTTATTACTTGAAATATTCAGTTTGATTCAAGTCTCGATACTATATACTATAAACTACCTTACATCAATCTTGATAATCTCAAAAATGATCTTGCCCACATTATTCCACAGTTTTGTGACGTGATAATCTTTAACGTAAATTTTCTTGATAGTTTTAGCTCAGTTTCTATCTCATGCGGGATTGTATATTGGTAACGTAATTGATTTTTCATTGATTACTATCCATGCTTCCAATACTTTCAGTTTCAATCACGTTACCGAAGTTGACATATTTAATGCAGCTACCAGTATTAAATCTTCCAAAATCTTTCCAAAAATGATTTTCAGTCTGGTGACTAAACAATAGCTGTACCTCTGCTTTGCTAAAAATGATTAATGATATTCAAATAGCGCTTGATGAGGATAATTTAATTTTCTCGATATTTTCAAGGCCTTGTTTTGATCACTCACTGATATAATAGATATTCATCACCACATTCTGTTGTATCTGGGGTTACTCAGGGATCAGTACTTGGTCCATTACTCTTTACTATGTTCATTAGTGATATTTTTACCTGTCCTAAGAATAGTCAAATGCATTTATTTGTGGATGATATGCAGGCGTATCTCTCTAGGCCTATTGGTTTAATTGAGGATGGCGTTGGGTGTTTAAATGAACACCTCGAGAGAATCCACCAGTGGACCACCTTTAATCATCTCCTTATAAATCCATTGAACAGGTCTTTTATTGACACGTAATACTTCCCTCCGATCATATTTAATAATAACTGAATTTAATATGTTGAATCGGTTCGCAATCTTGGGGTAATTTTTAATAAGCTCTTGAAGTGCAACGATCTTTCGCTTTGGGCCACAAGATTCTTTACACCTACTGAAACCATATTGCATTTAGCGCGCACATTACTGGTTACCTTAATAACACGTGGGTGTGAAATCTATGGTAGGCTTCATTCTGTTTGCTGGAGGACGCTTATAACCACATTTAATTCCATGACTATATGCTCTAAGGTGGCCCAAAAAACAAAAGTTTTAAAATGTCTAAATGCTCATTCAGAATTTGTTAGCTAATGTTATTTTAAACTTCTATGTAAAATTTCAGTGAAATTCATTAATGTTTAGAGGTCGCTCAAATCGAAAATAGTGTTTTTTGGCTGTTTTGAACTTTCAGGAAAACTGTTTCAACATTTTCTGGCATAACTTTGTTCTTGATTCTTTTTTTAAATTTAAGTAAACTTAGTTAAGAACTTATTGCAGTGAAAGTCATTTTAGAAAATTAAATTATACTATTTTTTATAAATTTTTCAAAACGAAAACTTGGACCCGGAATTCCAATTTTTTGACTTGGTTTTTTTTTGTAAGGAAAAGTGGCACTCGGGTTTATTTTTTCCACTATCACGTTATCTACATTCGACTATATTTTTAGCGACTATATCTTAAGGGGCTCCTGTAGTATTTGAACTGGTCTCAAAATGGGGTTTTCGAAGGTGAAGCATTTTTACGAATTACAAAGATGTGCCGACCCATAAAAGAAACAACTTTGTCCCAATGATATCTTCTTTTGCAATTATTGGATTGGACACCCGTGCATAATGAATAGTTATTTTGATTTTTGTATGTCCTCCTGTCCGTATTTGTGTCGCCTGTCTGTCTGTTTGTCTGTCCGTCCGCACGATAAGTCGAGATCACGTTCAATTAGAGTGCTGAAATTTTGCATGCGGGCTTTGTTTTTTTTAAAAAAAGTAAATCTCATTTCATAAATGGGACAAATCGAGCAACTCTTTCGTAGGGTTGCAATAAAAAAAAATCATTTTTAACGGTATATTTGGGCACTGCCTGAGAACGCGTCAACATGGAGAGCTCAAATCCAGTAAATAGTGTTTTCATAAGAATCGAAAATATAATTTCAAAAATGGACTAAATCGGGCAACCTTCCTTGGTGTTGCCATACAAAATATTGGGTTTTCACTATATACTTGGACATTGCCTGAGAAACGCGTTGACTTAGACAGCTGTTATTTTGTAGATAGCGTTTTCATAAAAATAGTAAAAAGAGGTTTCAAAAATGAATTAAATCAGCCAACCTGTTTTTGGTGTTGCCATACATGACTTTAGGTTTTCACTTTGTTTAACTTTAATGTTCATCTGGGTATAGCATTGCTAGTCTTAAAACCAATTGTAAGTTGTTCTATTGTTTGTTTTTTTGTATAAATAAATTTGTTACTGTGAAAAAGTCTATACTTTTATTGACCGGTAAATATTCTTTGTAATTTGTAAAAATATATTTATTGGAGTTCTTATTTCACATGTGCCCAGTAACGTTCGATAGGTAAAACCTCCTTGCATTTCAAAGGATGACATTTTGTCGGTAAAATTCCATTGCTTTCTTGCTATAATGGGATGTTGCCAAATCAGGCTAAAATATTACAGAAGTTCTGTGTTAGCTGATGAATGGAAGGATCCTTCTCTGCAAACATTTCTTCAAATAAATTTGACCACAGCCTCTTATTTTGGGATGAATGGTCAGGATTTCCGGCCACAGGAATAGATCGCTTGCCAGATAAGGTATTTCTGTGGAAACTTTGAAGTTCTGCGCACTCTGAACTTTTGGCTGCTCCTCCCTGACATGTGGCAACATAAAACTCCTGACCTGGTATTTGGCTGTAGTCTGATTTACAATAACTTTCATCATCTATGACACATCAGGAGAATTTCGTTAAAAAATTTGTGTACAACTTTCGGGCACGAGTTTTATACATTTTTTTTCGCAACATCGCGATAACTAACCTTCAGTACCGATCTAGGTTTCTGTGAGTTCTTATCCTTTCCTTACAATTTCTTAATATCTTTTGGATGGTGTTGTTAGGAATTTGAAGAACTTTTCCCAAGTTTGCTAGACTCAAATCTGGGAACTCGTTTTATTTGGACACAATCAGTTTTTTCTGCTTTTCACTTTTTGATCTTGCTGTTGTTTTTTTTAAGCCAGTGTGTAAAATTTCAGCTTATTAAATACATGCGTTCTCAAGTTATCGTGAGGACGGACATATAGACGGAGGGACCGACATGAATCATCACAATAAGTTTTAATATTACTTGTGGGTGTTCATTTTGCTCATTGCAGCATTATTTCTATGCGTTAAAAGCGGAATGACAAACTTAGTATACCCTTAGTTTTCATCTAGGGCAGTGGTCCCCAAACTTTTTTCTTTGGCGCCCCCTTTTTAATACCATAAAGAGGTCACACTGACCCGGATTATATAAATAGATAATAGAAACTATACGTTCGCTAGATTAAAACTTATTTATTTAAAAAAATAACATTTAGAATAACTAATCTAATGCGAAGGGTGATGCTGCATTTCCTTAACAAGGTGTGAAATTCTTGGCGACATCTTTGAAAGTGTGCAGCGCAGGTCGCTAGCAACATTAAGCTGGTTTCGTTGTTTTGTCTTAATTTCCACTAAAACAGAAAATCTTTTCTCGCACAAATAGGTCGTCGAAAATGGTATATAAATTTTCAAAGCCATTTCTGCGATTAAAGGATAGTTGGAAAAATATTTGATCCAAAATGAAGTAATTTCCAAATTTTCAATATCATTTTTCGCTACTGAATCGTGTTTTAAATCGATTGCTTGTTCTTGCAAGTGCTCTGGAAGGATATTTAAATCAAAGTTAAAAGGATTTCGTGCAAATTTATGTTCGTCATTGTCGTTTAAATTGGGATAATATCGTTGAAATTCGTCGAAGAGATTTTCTAAATGAGATATAATATTAGTTATGATCTCTTCGTTTTTAGTATTGTCATTGTCACTATTGTCCATTAATGAATCTAATCTTGAAAACGAAGAAAAATTTGGTGTCCCAGCTTGCAGACGATGTTTCCATAATATCAGCTTTTCTAAAAAGGCTTGAATGGCATCATGATGGGTTATTATATTTGCTGAAATGTTGCCTTGCAATTTAAATTAAGCATGTTTAATGCCTCAAAGATATCAGTTAGATAAGCTAATTTTATTTGAAAATTCTCATCAGCAAACGCTTCCAATAACTGTTCCTTTTTCTGTTGTCTAAGGAATTGCTGTACTTCCGTCCTTAAGTCAAATAGTCTGGATAGCATATTTCCCTTGGAAAGCCAGCGTACCTCCGTATGGAATAGAAGCTTTTTATGTTCTGAACCCAAATAAGAACATAGAGTTTCGAAAAGCCTGGTGTTTAAGGCACTATTTTTTATAAAATTAACAACTTTAATAGCTATATTTAATGCTTCGTTAAAGCTGTTTGAAAGCGTTTTAGCCGCCAGAGGTTATCGATGTATAACACAGTGAATTCCTGTTATATTGGGATTTTTATTTTTTAATAGTGTAACAAATCCAGAACGCGATCCTAGCATCGAAGGATCACCATATGTGCACACACCAACAAGTTTTTCCCATGAAATATTATTTTTTCAAAAAATTCAGAAATTGCATTCATAACATCAGCAGCTTTTGAATTCGTTTTCAGCTATTGTGAGAACAGGATCTCTTCCGTTATAGCACCATCATAAATAAAGCGCACATATACCATTAGGTGACAACATTGCGCTATATCGGTACTTTCATCACACTGAATTGCAAAAAAAGGCGATTTGCTGACAGCTTCCACCATTTGAAGTTTGATGTCTTCTGCCATTTCATGAATACGACGTTTAACTGTATTATTCGAAATTGAAATTTGCGAAAGCTTTGTTTTGCTTCCGGAATCAAGAAGAACATCATCAGCTTTTAACAGGCAAGGTTTAATGAGCTTTTCACCAATAGTATGAGGCTCTTTTCTTTTGCAATAAACAGCGCAAGTTCATATGTGGCTTCCACAACTTTTTAATTTGCTTGAGAAAATTCACCAGTATTGTCCAACTTCATACGTTTTAAATTTTGAACCTTAGCTTGAAAAAACTCTTTAGATTTTTCTTTTAGTTTTGTAGATAAATGCCGTTGAAGGCGTGTAGGTCTCATAGCGTCGTTAAACACATTGTGGACGGAGAAAGAAGAGCTTTAAGAACTTTTATTTTTAATGATTCTAAATCAAATTTACAAATGCAAGAAGAAAAAACAACCGCCTCGTCCGGGGTTTAAAACCGGGACCTTCCGCTTGCCGGGCGACTGCTCTTACCACTGAGCTAACGAGACGATGATTTTCCCTCTTGCATTTATCAATTTGTTACTTTTGTCACTAGCCTACTAAGCCACGTTTTTCTTTCAGCTGGCATTAAACCAGTAACGATGAAAGCGCACGTACGAGGCGGTTGTTTTTTCTTCTTGCATTTGTAAATTTGATTTAGAATCATTAAAAATAAAAGTTCTTAAAGTTCTTCTTTCTCCATTATTGACCGATTCTAACAAGTGTAGGTTCGATTCCCGTCCGCGGGAAAAAATAAATAAAAACATTGTGGACAATCCACTCCATCCTTTATCATAACTGCAAATCCGTACCTAATATACTCTTCCATGTACTATCTTTTTTTAGTGCTAGTGGATTTAGCAGAGTCCATAATAAACTAAAAAAAAAAAAAAGAAAACAAAAGTCACACATTGAAAATGGCTGAAAACGTGCTGACTACCAGAAATACATCCTTCCGAAATAAATTTAAAAAACAGTTTTTTCTTGTAAAAAGCAATTCTTGTAAAAGACACGCTTAAGGATAAATACTTACCTTTATTATTAATTAAACTTGGGTCAAATAATATAAGATTATAATACGAGTAACAAGTAAAAAATATCAACGTAATCGAACCAAATTTTTAATTAAGGCAAAGTCGTAACGTCCCGTAGCTCTGACGATCGAAGCGGTGCACGACGACTGATCACTTTGCTCGCGATCGTCGCAGACCCTGGCTGGGAGCGAATGCAGTGGTCAGATTATGGAAACGGTGTCAAGAGATAGCATGATATTTCTGTCTCTGTCTCTCCAGCTAGTTAAAGCTGGGGAGGAGCGTAGGTAAACATCTGCTTTGAATGAATGACATGCTATCTCTTGACGCCGCCGTTTCCATAATCCGACCTCGGAGCGAATGTCGTTGAATGTCGTTGTTGCCGGATCCTTAATATTTACCTATTTTTTATGAATTGGTCAAATATGATTTTTTGTTATTTAAAAGCTAATAATTTTTACTAATACTTCAGGGCTCTTGCGCCCCCCTTAATATTGCTTGACGCCCCCTAGCCCCCCCCCAGTTTGGGAACCTATGATCTGGGTATAAAAATGACGGTGGGCCTGCCTAGTGAAGAAATTTATCTGATGATGACAATATCTTTAAGGATGAATTGATCATTAAGGGAATTCGTAAATCGGAATTCCTGAATTAATAAGACCACAACTATTATGAAGTTGAGGGATTATTTTTCCTTAAACCATGTCAAATTTTATCGGATAATATGAACACCGTAATGTGAAGATATCGACATATAGTAGTCTTACGTACAAGTCGGTCTCGGTCGTAGTCGTGAAAGTTTAATTTTTTTCTAATAAACATTTAAATTCAAAGTTGTGTTTTTTTTTTCTTTCCAATATTTTTTTTTATTTTTATCTTGCTGAAAAGGGTAAAAATTCTAAAAATGAAATTAACGCAAGACAAAATCTAGGTCACAGCAGTTATTTATCAATACTCACCATTCAGTAACCGGAAAATACACAAGAGAAAATAGGAAAATTCAAGACAATAAAAATCGTAAATAGCAAAACCACACCCATCTGGGATAGTATACACTTTTAGTATGCCCTTGATTGGTGATATATAAAAAATTTCCAAGGTCTTATAGCATCCGCTATAAAATCTCTTCTTCAACGAGGTACACAAGGCAGTCAATATTTTCTAAACAAGATTTTGAATTTACGTGAAAGGTAGGGATCTGAAAGAAACTATCTATAAGTGCCATTTATCTTCCTACTTTGATATATATTGACATGGTGCGTAGGTAGTATTTATATAGTCTCCCGAAAAAAAGGAAAAAAAAAAAACAAAATAGGGGGCAAACACATAAACCTTATTTTCACAGAATACAAAACTGTAAAGAGATTGCCATGCCATCCATGAGACCCGAAAACATTCTCTACAAATGGATTGAAACCAAATGTGACTCGTCTATGCAGAGTTACTATAGATAGGAACGCAAAAAAATTTATATTCCCGCATGGTGATGTAACCCAGATGTATGCTCTTGCAGACCCATCTAAAACTCTATAAATTGATTGAATCCCATACGTGTTCCATTTACACCTCTGCCTCTAAGGGCTGATTATACAAATATTGGTTTTAATATACTTGTTACTTTTCTATACAGAGGTAGACCTTAATTTTCCTAATAATCTTGTTACTTTTCACTGGGGATTTCATGTTTAGAGCTTTTTAGAACATTAATTCTCGGCTGATTACTCCACCCCATCCATGGTTCGGTATCTATTGGCATCGTTTATGAGGCATTTGATTACATTGAGAAATTCGATATGGACACAAAAATGTTTTCGACAACAACTTTTCATCTGTATTTAGAGCACCCAGAAAGAGTTATGAAATCCAGTTCCAGTTCGTTTCACACAATGACCTGTTGCCTATCGGAGCTGTCATTTCCAATGACATTTCTATTAGCTTCATCCTTCTCCTTCTAACCCATACTATACTATAGTTACCAGGAAGCACACCATGGAAAATAGATGGTGAGATGAAAACTCCAAAGGAAATTAATAATTTTCGTTGTCTGATTGCCCGGTGGTCTGGTCGAATGAACTTCTTTTATGTCCTTATTGTGAAGGACGAAAGTAAAGCGAAGAACTGCTTCTGGTGAAATACTATTAAAAAACAAAAAAATTGGAATTACTTGAACACGAATATCGAAATTTCCCTTTGAGTGACATACGAACAAATACTCCCCCTCAAATGGATGCCGAAAACATCATCTTCCAAGAATATGAAAAAAAAAAATAAGTTTTTTCTTATTTTTTTTTTTCATGCGGTAACTTCGTGGGTGTATTCTGTGATGTGGAAAATAAATTTCGGTTCATTTCACAGTTTCTTTTAGAGAAATTCCATCAATTTTTTTTCTTCATATCTAATGTCATAAATTTGTGATTTTCAAGACTTAAATCAAAGTTGAATGCGTGGCTGTGCAAAATGAAAATGAAGTAAGCTGTCGAGCCGATTTTTTTGCGCGTCATGAGTTGCCTATACCTTTGATGAAAATATTACTTAAATTTAATAGAGCGTCGTAGAATACTAATGAAAAAAAAAAACAAAAAGTTTGGATGTTTATAGAAAATGGCGGATAGTAAAAATAAATTAAAAAATCAAAAAAAAAAATGTTTTATGAAAATTGCCAAAGTTTTTTAGTTTTTTTTTTGTTTTTTTTTGCACAGAGTAGAGACTCTAGGCTTGGGTAAAGTAAGCATTCAAACGGGGGCGCCAAACATTTAGGAGCACCAATATTTTAAAAGTAAACTCCTACATAATGAATCATTCGTCTCGTCCCCTTTTTTTTATTATCAAAACGAAAATAATAGAAAGAATAACAAGATGAGATTTTTTTTTTGCACTTTTCTGGTGGAAAAATTTGATTGTAGACAAATTTATTGCAGTCGATACTCGGAGGAGGCAAAAATTTGTATCACACTCGATACTCGAAATAAAGTGAATATAATTAGGAATAATTTTCATCAGTTGTTACTCAATTTCAATTTAATTTATTTAGCTGGATTGGTACACAATTTTAGAGAAAACAATGTTCAAATAGTTACTGATAGAGTTAATGTCATATGTTGATTAAAATAATAATAAAATCATAACCAAAACTAAATTTAAGTGAAATTATTCAATGCAAAAAAAAAACATAAATATGCTAAGGGAAGCGATAAATTATTCCATTGTGTTCAATCACAACTATAAAAAAGAAAAACAGAACAAAACTTATTATTTAATTAATTAGCAGCACTCTGGAAACCATTCAGACCTGTATTGAAGATAGCAGCCTCTTAAATTCACCGACAGTAACCGCTCTCTGCAAGGTTGCAGGTAACAAGTTCGAAATCCGTGAGATCTGAATGAAGAAGGAGCCTTCCTGAACCAAGCGACTATGATGTGTAATCAGAAGATCCCAAAGTCGTTGAGATTGGAGAAACTGAATCCCATCCATTAAGTATTCACAGGGCGTTTAGTATGTATAAGCTTGAAGAGGAATAGAATAAAATTAGAGACACGATCAAATCTGTGTAAATTGAAAATAAAGCAAAGACAATCATTATAGGCCACATTTATTCGACTAGAGCAATAACTATCCAATTTAGGAAAAATCAAATTCCCGTAAGAAAAGTAAAGCAGTATGACAGTTTTCACCAATCTACATTTGATGTCCACGCTTAATAATTTGGCAGAGAGCCAACAGCCAGCAAACCTCCATACACCTTACTCAGCACTGCCCATACATGATGATAGCATTTCATCCATTAAGAGTGACAGCGAGATTCGTAACTTCGCTTACCCTAGTCAATATTTCACCCCCAAACATGATTTGCGGAATATCAGTTTCGGAGCTGTTATAGGAAAAAGTTATATATTTTCGATTTATTGGCATTTAAAATCAATCGTAAGTTCGCATTAAGTCATCGTTAATCCTTACAATGCAGTCATCAATCAGCTCGAGAGGTCTGCTATAATATATGTATTTGTAAATCATCAGCATATAAATTTGCACTAACCTCTTGAATAATGTCAAATAAATCATTGATGAATAAGGAAAAGAGCAGTGGACCTAAAATAGACCCTTGTTGAACGCCGCAGAAAAGCGGCTGTAAATCAGAAAGACGATCGCTGATTCGCACTTGCTGATACATATCACCTAACAAGCTCTGTATCAATTGGACGGCACTAAATAAAAACGGGAAAAATGTTTGAAGTTTGTTGAGGACCGTTGAGTGATTTACACAGTCAAAAGCTTTCGTAAAGTAGAGTAAAACCAGTATTGCAATCTGGTCGTTAATCAGGCTTTTTCTTAAGTCTGTAGTAACCTTTAGGACAGCCGATTGACAGCTATAACCTGGTCTGAAACCTAATTGACAGCACGAAAGCATTCTGTTGTTATCTACAAACAATTGGATCTGAGTGTATATCACCTTTTCCAAAGCCTTCGCAAAGAAACACAAAATGCTGATTGGTTCGAAAATCAGATGGGTTAATAACAGATCCTATTTTAGGGATAGGTAGCACAGTAGCAATTTTCCATCTAGAAGGAAAAGTAGATGATGTTGGGGAGGTATTAAAAATAAATAGTATATAGCGACTAATGTAAGGCAGCAATAATTTTAGGAACTTAGGAGATATGTTATCAGGACCGGTGGCACTAGATTTAATAGGGACTCATAACACTCTGCATTATCAATACACCGAAAGGAGAAAGAATTGCTATGCTCAGGGTTATTTAAACATGGTGTCCTGCCAGGTAATGATGAGTGATTCATATTATGCGACACATAAAATCTGTTCAGGTCATCAAGATTGAGTGAGATTTCCTCCTTGGTGCTTCCACATACTCCAGCTTACTTGAGATTCTTCCAAATATCTTGTTAAAAAGCATTGGTTTGAATTTTTGTTTGAGATATCTATATTCGGCCTGCTTAATGGCCGAGGTTGCTTTATTCCGTGCTTCTTTGAATAACGCCCGTGAAGAAATTGTCTTAAGGCGTCTAAACTCCCTATAGAAGAATTCCCTCTCTACAATTAGACGGCCAACATTGGGTGTGAACCAAGGGCAAGTATTTAGCCTAACTCTTCTATATCTATCTGCAAAATCCTCGAGAAAACTTCACAAGCCGTGAAACAGACTCCCTTCCTACCACATGCTAGGCCAAAGGAAGTCCTTACATTCTAAAATATTTGCAGTGTTCTTATGTAAACTGACAAAAGTTTGATTTGAATAGCTCCTCCGCCCTAAAGTACTATTCATACAGAAAAATGGTGTTCTGATAATTTTAAGCTTGCTTTCTTATCTTCCGAACCGTAATAAAATTTTCATACCTTTCCTAACAAAATTATTTAAAAAAAATTATTTTAACAAAATGACTACGATTCCTCAAACAAAAATTCTCAGCTGAGTAATCATTGTAATGTCGCTGTGCCGTCATGGGATGCCGTGGGCTGATGATAACGAATGTAGCTGCCTACAGATTCGGACTCCGGCTGCACATACACATATGCAATTATCACTCAGCTGAGAGTTAGTGAGCGTAAAATGGTAAGGTAACTTTGTAATCAAAACTATTTTATTATTTTGTTGAGTAAGGTATATAGGAAGTGTAGCCTTTGGGAAGGTAAGGCACCAAGCTTTAAATTACTAGAAGACTATTTTCCTATATTTATAGTAGCTTAGACTCTATAGCATATATAAAGTCAATGTTTGGCACTTTTCCATAAGTATCAATATAGAACATTTTAGAAAACGGACTCACAACGCATACGTATTTATTTCTGTTTCACGGCATGGGAAGTATTCTCGAAGGTATTGGCCATTGCCTTCTTTACTACAGGCTATGGCGCAGTGTTGGGCGTAATCTGATTGCAGTGTAATTTAATTAATAATTCCATTACAGTTTAGTCAAATTACAAAGTAATCTAATTAAATTGTATTCAATTACATATCAATCAGATTACTTATGAGAGAATATGTAATCTATCAAATGTGTAATCTGTTACAATATAATTAGATTATTTTGAAATCTAATTACATTGTAACAGATTACTTTGTAGATTACTTAAAAGTAATTAATAATATAATGAAATGAATTGAAAGAAAATAGTATTGTTCTCGTACGAAATTAGTTTTAGGGAGTTTTATGAAGAATTAGAATACAAATATCTTAAATATCTTAAATGTGTTAAATGTAATAACATTAATTAGATTAACAAGTAGTGGGATTAACTTGTAATCGATTAATGTGTAAGCAGATTAACTTGTAATCATATTACACGTTAATCGATTACATTATGTAATTATGGAAATGGATTACATTAGTAATCTGTTACAAAGTAATCTGATTACATGGTTAATTGTAATTGTTAATCATCAGATTACATTTTGCCCAACACTGCTATGGCGCTATAAAATGGGTATGTATGAGAAAGGTGTCGTTTGACAACGCTTCTGGAAGGTCAACGGCCGAACCAATAGCTTTTATAATTTTTGAGTTATGATGAGACACCAAAGTTTTTCCGATTATATATGTGGGATGGCAACACTCACGCCTACCTGCCGAACACACATATTCCCCAACCCAGCGCGTAGAGGAGGAAAGAGTAGTCTGAGAGAGTCCGTCGGGAAGAACAGATGCAGAATAGAGCCGTGCGCGTTTTCTTCACCAAATCGATCAATTACTTTGAACCATAGTAGTTTATGTTTTTTTTCTCTAAGTTTAGTTGATTCATGTTTAAGCTAGTTTTCCAATAAATGAACTATCTTTGTGTAAACCCTAAAGAGTGTTATTTGTCAAAGCACCCTCATCCACATTTTGGGGGCTCAACCGGGTCGGTGCTTTTTTTTTGTCTATAACAAAACTGTGACATTCTGTGGATTACAAAGACATAAAGAATCAAAAGAAACTTAGAAAATAACGTTTTGGTGAAAAATACAAACGAGATCAGTATAACGGTTCACACATTCCCGAGTACATAACTGGAAAGCACATTCCATCAGACCTCAACACATTGCTGAATACACACCATAAAAACACCAAGTGCAGAGAGTTCCCCAGTTCCAACAGATATTCACAATCGAAAATTGAACTCAGCGAAAGTTCACAGTAACACACATCATCTGACAGCTATAAAAATCGACGAAAAATTCTTGTAACAAACAGCCGCGGACAGGGAGGATTGCACTGCTAATCAGATTTGCGATTTTGTAGACTCCAGCGATACATTATAGGAATATCTTAGGATTTGCAACAGAAATAGAGTACAGACAGCACAGCTGAGCAGAGAAAATTTTCAGTGAATATAAATTACAGAGGGATCCGGTGCATGTAAATAATGTACGATTGTGTACATTTCAGCTGAAACAAAACAGAAAACCTAACCTGAAAAACTGTCACTGGAAGTAACAAAACTAGATCGATCAGTCAATTCACTTCAAAAACTGTCAGATAATTTTTATTCGTATATTTGTTTGGTTCTTCTAATAAAATTGTTGCTTTCAGAAACACAATGCCCGAAACAGATTATAAGAGACTCAGCACCAAACGAATCAAGCGAAAACTGGAAAAAAAAGGACTGTCAATCAGTGGCAATCGCACTGTGTTAATCCAATGTTTACGTGATTCAGATATAAACACCGGCAATATGGAAAACAATCCAGAACAGATTAATAGCTCAGAGGACGAATCAAGTTTACCTGATCTAAGCTCAACAGCACTAGGTAACCGATATCCAACATCGAGTGCCTTCACATTTCGCGATGTTCAAACTAGTCTTCGCAAATATTCTGGCGATGAATTACATGAGTCAGTAATGCAGTGGACGCATGATTTTGAGGAACTTGCTGAAATTGTCAAGTGGTCAGATCTACAGAAACTTGTGTATGCAAAGCAATTCCTTACGGGAACAGCAGCTATTCTGGGCAAACACAAGCTTTACAAAACCTGGATAGAGTTCAAAAGAGAACTCATTAATGCTTTTGACATCAAAGTAAACAATGCAGAGGTTCACAGGCTTCTATTATCAGCAGACAAGCGAGCTGATGAAAGCTTTCTAGCATACTTTCTCCGTTTATCCCAACTGGGGGACCGGGGTTCAGTCGACAAAGATTCTCTTATCGAATACATGATCAGAGGCATTAAGGATAGGCCAGAGAACAAAGTTATATTATACGGCGCTAATACTTTACTGGAATTCAAAGAGAAATTGAGACTGTATGAACAGTTTAAAAAACATAATAGCGTACCTGAAAAGCTGGTAACCGAAAATACCAGTAATTCAAAACAAATAAAACAGAAACGACCTTTTATAAAATGTGAATACTGCAGTAAACCTGGTCATACACAGAATATCTGCAGACAAAAGAACTACAAGTGTTACGACTGTGGATTAATGGGCCACAAATCTTCGGACTGCCCAACAAAAATAGCTAAACAGCCAGCAACAACCCAGAAAGAAGCGGCAGTCTGTCAGAATACCCACTCGAAGCCGACAATGTACAAACGAGTGGTTATGGAAAACATAGTTACAGAAGGACTCTTGGATACTGGAAGTGACCTCAACCTGCTAAGAGAGGATATCTACAACAGCCTTAGCAGAAAGGCAACACTAACCGAATCACTAGTGCCCTTAGTTGGGTTAGGCAACCAAACAATATACACGAGAGGATTCGCTAACTTTAAGCTCACATTAGATGACCAGCAATTCGAAACAGTGCTGCATATCATAGGCTCCGACGTACTACCCATGAAACTGATACTTGGGAAGGAGTTTTTACAGCAAGCAGATATGATCATCTCATCGACCCAGGTACAGATCCGAAAAGCACAGCCGGAATCGAGTTTTGAACAACAACTTATGGCAATCCAAATTCAGAACGACGTCTGCAAGTTACCGGATGAAGTGGAAACACTCAAACAACAGTATAAACCAAATTTAAACCCAAAGTGTGATATAGAAACGGCTATCGTGTTGGCGGACGACACCCCTATCGCACAACAACCGCGCCGTCTATCACCAACGGAAAAGCAGATTGTTCAGCAACAAATAGAAAAATGGCTTTCACAAGGGATTATATCTCCCAGCAAATCTAACTATATGAGCCCTGTAGTCCTCACAAAAAAGAAGAATGGAACTTTTCGACTTTGTGTGGACTATAGGCAATTGAACAACAGAATCGTTAAGGAACGTTTCCCTATCCCGAATATGGAAGAGCAGCTAGACTCGCTACAAGCGGCCAAAGTCTACACCACACTCGACTTGAAGAATGTATTCTTCCATGTACCAGTGGAGAAGAGTTCAAGAAAATATACAGCATTCGGTTGTCACATGGGCGTGTTTGAATTTAATAAAACACCGTTCGGTCTATGCAACTCCCCGTGTTCATTCCAAAGATACATCAACCACGTCTTCAAGGATCTTCTTCTTCAAAACATCATATTGCTGTATATGGATGATATCATCATCCCGTCAGAAAATGAACAAGAAGGGTTGAATCGCCTGAAGGAAGTACTTAAGATAGCTGCATCTGGTGGACTGAACATCAACTGGGAAAAGTGCCAATTCTTGCAAAGAAGAGTGGAATTTCTAGGCTATATAGTAGAAGCAGGTACGGTTAGAATTTCTGATCAAAAGACTGCAGCAGTTCTTAACTATCCAGAACCAACAACTGCCAGAAAACTACAGAGCTTCCTCGGACTGAGCGGATACTTCCGTAAGTTTATCATGAATTACAGTACTATAGCTTATCCACTTACAGAATTACTGAAACAGGAAAAGAAATTCGTGTTTGGAGAAAAACAAAAAGCGGCCTTCCAAGCGCTTAAAAACGTTTTGGCCAGCAAACCAATCCTACATTTATTTAATTATTCTTTACCAACAGAATTGCACACAGACGCATGCAAAGAAGGCCTTGGTGCAATGATACTTCAGCAGTCAGCAAAAGATCAGAAGTGGCACCCAGTCTATTACTATAGCCGTAAAACCGCAGGAGCAGAAAAAAACTACACAAGTTATATGCTCGAGGCCTTATCGATTATAAATGCACTAAAGAGATTCCGTCCTTATTTGCTATGTATTCCGTTCACAATCGTCACCGACTGTAAAGCGTTCAAACAAACAATGGCCAAGCAGGAGATTTCACCGATGATTGCACGCTGGGCACTAATGCTTCAGGACTATAGGTACACTATCGTACATCGCTCAAGCGACAGGTTAAAACACGTCGATGCACTTAGCCGCTCGCCAGTTATGATTATAACGACCGTTTCATCATGGATTAAGAATGCACAAGAATCAGATGAACGCATACAGAAAATCAAGCGAAAGTTACAACAAGGCCCAGTAAATGGCTATACAATGACAAATGAAGTACTATATAGGTGTGTAAAAGGAAGATACCTCGCAGTGATTCCAGATAATATAGCAGAGCAACTGATACGGCAAGTTCACGAAAGCAACGGTCATTTTTCAGTAAGAAAGCTAAAGCCAATCATAAGCCAGGAGTATGATATTACAAACCTAGACACTAAAATTGAAAGCTGTTGCAAAAATTGCGTGGTTTGTTTACTATCAGATAGAAAACGTGGCAAAAGGGAAGGTTGGCTAAACCCCATTCCGAAGGAGGACGGACCACTTCAAACCTATCATCTTGATCACTTAGGTCCGATGACGAATACAGACAAAAACTATAAATACGTATTTGCAGTAATCGACGGATTTACCAAGTTCTGTTGGCTATACGCTACTAAGACAACTTCTGCTGTCGAAGTTATTAAAAATCTCAAAACGCAACAACAAATTTTCGGAAATCCATCCAGGATGATCACAGATAAGGGTACAGCATTTACAGCATCTGACTTCGAACAATTCTGTTCGGATAACAACATAACACACATACTGACGACGACAGGGGTACCCCGAGCCAATGGACAAGTCGAAAGGCTTAACCAAATCATAATTAGCGTACTAACCAAACAGTGCAAACAGGATCCCAAGAAATGGTATCATCACCTCCCAACAGTACAAGTAGCGATTAATAGTACATACCAGCGCTCTATAAATCGAACACCGTTCGAAGTTCTATTTGGCATACCAATGAAACGGAAGGAAGACTTAAAAATGTTAGAATTTCTGAACGAAGAACTACTGGATAACCTGGACGAACAAAGAGAGCAAATTCGCCTGGACGCAAAAAAACAAATATACCAGATACAACATGAGAATCGGACTAACTACAATAAGAAAGCTAAAGTACCATATCGTTACCGAATCGGCGACCTAGTCATGATTAGGCGTACCCAGTTTGGCACCGGCCTCAAGCTGAAAGGACATTTTCTCGGACCCTACAAGGTAGTAGTTGCAAATTCAAATGACAGGTATGAAGTAGAAAAGCAGACAGACGGAGAAGGACCTTGGAGAACATCTTCTTCAGCCGACAATATGAAAATATGGATACCATGCTCATCCGGGTCGGATGAATTGCAGGAGTAGGAAAGAGTAGTCTGAGAGAGTCCGTCGGGAAGAACAGATGCAGAATAGAGCCGTGCGCGTTTTCTTCACCAAATCGATCAATTACTTTGAACCATAGTAGTTTATGTTTTTTTTCTCTAAGTTTAGTTGATTCATGTTTAAGCTAGTTTTCCAATAAATGAACTATCTTTGTGTAAACCCTAAAGAGTGTTATTTGTCAAAGCACCCTCATCCACATATATAACAATACCTATAAAAATATGTAGTATGTTTTTAATACGTGTTTTTTTCTTTCTAAAAATGACGCATTTCTAAATCAAAAAGTAAAAATTCTATGAGGAAATCCTCAGGAAATTTTTTGTATACATATCAGATGTCTTTATTATTATCCCCTGCCGTATATTTCCGCTAGTCTCCCAAGTTACAGCCTACTAAAGCGCAACAACGGAGGTTTCGCTAAAATACGAAAATCAAGTACTTCGGGATTTTCCATGCACATAATATTTTTTTGGAATGTAATTCTATAGAAACCTTTTTAACAAAAACAAAAAAAAAGAAATAAATAAATAAAATTTTCAAAATCCTGGAGTGGCCTAATCCCTTAAGTACATTGATACTGAAGTACTCGTACCAGTACCAGGACCTAGACAAGTACAAGTCCCGGTACTGGTACTCAAAATTTTTTTTAAAGTTTTCAATTATTACCAATGGGAACAAAAATTTCGGTCAATAGCCGAGAGTAGGTACCCATGACCTGGTATTCTTCGCAAGCAAAATGTTTGTTATATCCTATATATACGAAAATTGGGTAGCCTGACCCTAGTTACGACAATTCTGCTAATTGCATTTTGATGAATTTTTTTTCCAATTTTGATTTTAAGAAATCCTAGTATATTATCATAACTAAAGCTTTGTGACATTTGAAAGAATTAGGCATCCTTAAACATCTCCATTATCCCTGAAGTGAAATTCACAAAGATTTCTAATCTTTGAAACAACTAACTATAAGAACTTGAACATTTCTTCAATAGTTTAGTAGAGTTTAACACAGTTTGCACGTACAGGGATTCAGCTTTATGGATATTATTATTCCAATTCTTGTTAGGATGCTTAAGACGCTCTAATTCTATAATTGTTTCATTGAAAAGTTTTCACAACTCTCAAGATGACTTAGTTGTCAGGCACAAGTGCAATTGCTTTTATCCCAATAATCATAGTATTTTTTCTACATCAGAACTCAAGGAAAAGTTTAAATTTATTTAAAACTAGCTGAACCCGGTCCAGGTTGCTGGTCCTAAATAAACCATTTTTTGTTGTATCACCTCTCGATTTAAATCGCTGTCATTGCATGTAGTTATTTAAAATTAATTCTTCGCATATCTGTATACACGTATATCTATAGCTGCGGATATATATATATGTATATATCTGTATATGCGGAAAATAGTTAGCGGTGTCACCTCTATACTTAAGCAAGCGTAAATTTGTGTGAATTGAAACAAACCAATTTCAATATGATCGTGAATTTATTAAAATGAAATCAATCGGAATTCACTGTTTTGGTGTTTTTAATGCATTCATTGCAACGCTTGCTGCTAAACCACATTTTTTGTCTTTCCGTCCAATGAGAAAACGAAAAGCACCGATGGTTTACCGACTCTTGAGCACGCCACGTATACAACTACCCATGGGAAAAACACAGCAATTCGAGGTTTATTTCACAGACTTCCAACGATTGAAATTGCAATTTAATAATCGTCATTAAGAATGCAAGGCGAACCAAAAATTGAACACGTTTGAATCAGAATGGAAAGTCGGTTGGAGTCGGTGGTATTCTTTCTTAGAATCAGAACATCCTTTGCCTTTGAACTTTCCTATGATTATCAATCACGTTGTTCATCAGCTTTTTAACAGTGAGTCCTTTTCGAACTTAATTTTTTTCTTTTTTTTTTTAAAGTCCGTGTACAAAATTTCAGCTCTCAGGCAGGTGAACGGACATACAAAAATCAAATTAACGTTTAATATTATGCTTGGGTAGTCTCTACCATCATTATTTCTGTGCATTACAAATGGAATGACAAACTTAGTGTTCTACCCAATGAGAACACTCAAGAAAAATATAAGTAAGGATGGGAACTGTAAATAATAACGCCACTGAATACTTAAAGTTAGTGGTTTATTCAAAGTTAATACACTATTCCAAATTCAAAGGTAAATATAGTTCAGAGATTACACATTCACGAACATAACTTAAGATCCTTATAATGTCAACTAGTAACTAAAAAGTTCACTAATGTATCAACTTAAATAAAATAAATTATGATAACTTCAAAAGGAATTCACTTTTCCGAAATGGCACCAATATATACAGGGTGTTTCCCACTAGGAGGTCAATAGAGCAGGAGGTGGTAGTACTCAGATAGATGAACAAAAAATTGTATGGCAGGGGGGGGGGGGGGTCATATCAACAGTTTAGGAGTTACAGAGTGATTAAGAAAAAAAGCTATTTTTTAAAAACTGCAGGTTGCATCATCACAGTTAGGAGCTCATTGTATGCAGAACTCCATGGCCTTTCGAACGACTGCTCAATCAGCTCCATAGCCCCATCTTATCAAGAATCATGGTAGTCTAAACTCAAAATTTCGGATTTTCTTACCATTTTTTTTTAATTTCACTTCTATTATTTTTGCAAAAAGGTCGTTAACATAACTGTAGACTCTCCTCTTTAAGTTGACCTATTACACCCTATGTGTTAACTGTACCCGTTAACAATTAGTCGAGTGCGTGGAGTCAATCCGATCGGACGTTGCCTCGTGTTGTAGACATAATCGATTAATCTAAACAATCTATTAATTCCATTAATTTAAAACGAGTGAAGTGTTGTGCTAAACAGTCTCCATATAAATCCATAATCAATAATTATTTAAAAATCCGACGCGACCGTTATTTAATAAATTATTAAAATAAATTTTATCAGCCAACTGAAGGGCTCTTCTATGCCCTATCAACATTTTATAAGCCAGCAGCACGGTAATGTTTCCTTTCCTTCTTTTCATCTGTGATCAGTGCAATTGCATTAGCACTTGTCACTGATCATCAATTCGGGTGCACCCAGCTGTGGTCATTGAACTGCACGGTCTGAGGTATTGAAAGCAGCAATAGGCATAACACTATTGTTGTTTTTTTTTACCTCGCTGTGTCGTTGACTGCTGCTGGCGGCGCCCAAATATTTGTGTTGCTGTGTGTCGCTTTTTTGTTTTTTTTTTTGCTTTTTTGTTTTTGCCTTCAGCATGCAGAATTTCATTTTAGATTTCTGCAACATTCGCGGATTAAGAGCAAATCGGTTTTCGGTGTACTGCCACCTTAACTCAAAAAATCCGGCAATTCTTGCGCTAAGTGAAACCAAAGTCGTTTCTGATGCTGATATTAATCAGTATCACGTCCCTGGTTACAGCTTCGTGCCTCTTTTTTCTCAGCATAGAGGGATCGCAGTATATATTCGGAATGATGTTGCCTTTACTATTCTTCAAGATTTTCCTTCTGCCAATCCAGAGTTTAATTACATCTGGATTAGGTTCAAACTTCACAAGCACATCATATACTTCTGTTTCCTTTATCGCAGCCCAAATATGTCTGATGACGACACGGTATCCGTATTTGACAATATCTCCAACAATATTGATCATTTGCTTTCTCTCTCCCCCTCTTCCGAAATCGTCCTGGCAGGCGATTTTAATGTTCATAATATACCGTAGCTCAGACATTCTTCTACCACAAGTCCTGCGGGCCGTTTCGTTGAACTCTTCTGTGAATCATTTAATTTGCAACAGCTAGTGGATGCACCAACGCGAATTCCTGATGCAGCTGGAGATAAAGCTAATTTACTCGACTTGTTTCTAACATCCCATCCTGACAAATATTCCATTTCAGTCGGTTCCCCTCTTGGAAATTCAGACCATTGTTTAATCACGGCTCAATTTACCACCTCAAACCTGTGCCGCCCAACTGCTCCACCTTCAAGTAGGCTTCTTTGGCACTATAAGAATGCTGATTGGGAAAGTCTCAATAAGTATCTTAAAGAAATTGATTGGTCGGTCTGTTTTGCTGCGAGGGATGTTGATGAATGCACATTACAATTTAGTAACATACTAAATCTTGGTATGCGTGAATACATTCCGTATTCTTACAGCAGGTCTCAACAACAGCATGATCGCTCCTGGTTTAACGATAAGTGCAACCAAGCTATAAAAGCGAAAGAGTCTGCTTTTCGCGCCTATCAATTGCATCCATGTCCGGAAATGAAACAAGTCTACAAGACTGCACGGAACACCTGCAAGTCCATTATCCAGAGAGAAAAATTTCTTTTTGACCAGAATATTAGACAAAGAATCTTGGCAAGCCGCAAAGGTAGCAAAGGTTTCTGGTCCCTGGTCAAAACCATCAGGAACAATTTCACCAGTTCCTCTATACCTTCACTACTTAATAATGGTGAAGTGATTGTTGACTCCCTGGATAAAGCTAATATTTTAGCTGCTAGATTCGCTTCAAATTCTCGCCTTCCACCAACTTCACAAACACCTGTTTTGCATCGCCCGTGTGAATGTGTACAAGAGCCAATACACATTCGTACGAGGGATGTGTTCAGGGTCCTTAAGGGGATCAACGTCTCCAAAGCCGCAGGCCCTGATGGTTTTTCGCCCCTGTTAATTAAAAGCTGCGCCTCTTCCTTGGCTAAACCTCTGCGCAAACTCTTCTACTTGTCTTATTCGACAGGAAAATTTCCAACTGCTTGGAAGCTAGCTCACGTTCAGCCTATTCCCAAGAAGGGAGAGGGTAGCGATCCCTCAAATTATCGACCAATTGCGATCACTTCGATTCTTTCAAAGGTTTTTGAATCTATCATTAACTCTAAATTAATGAAGTATCTTGAAACTAATCATCTCATCAACGATCGCCAATATGGCTTCCGAGCTGGACGCTCATCTGGAGACTTGCTGACTTTTCTTACGGAACGTTGGAACCGTAGTCTTCACAATTTTGGTGAGTCTAAAATCGTTGCCCTAGATATTTCAAAAGCCTTTGATAGAGTCTGGCATCCAGCCCTTTTAGCCAAACTCAAAGCACTTGGTCTCTCCCCTCCTCTGCTATTATGGATTGAAAGTTTCCTATCTAGTCGCCAAATACGTGTTGTATTAGATGGCGTTACATCTGAACCGCATCCCATAAATGCCGGTGTACCTCAAGGCTCTGTTATCTCTCCAACTCTCTTTTTAATTTTCATTAATGATCTGCTTTCCCTTACTTTCAATCCCATCCATAGTTTCGCAGATGACAGTACTCTTGATTTCGCTTACTCCTTTGACACTCTTGCGGAATCCAGGGGGAATGCTGCATGTGTTAAACGAGATTGCATGACTAGATCATTGAATAACGATCTTAACAATATCCTCGCTTGGGGCAAAGCGAATCGCGTCGAATTCAATGCATCAAAGTCCCAAAGCTGTCTTATCTCATTAAAACAAGATCATGACTTAACCACACCCGTTTCTTTTGATGGAGCATTAATTTCTGATTCACCGTCACTAAACATTCTTGGCATTAATATGTCCAGTAAGTTAAACTGGACAGATCACATCTTCTCTGTTGCCAAAGAAGCATCGAAATGTCTTGGATTTCTGAAAAGGTGTAAGAAATATTTCAGCCCGTCAAATCTAGCGCTCCTCTACAAGTCCTACATTAGACCTAGAATGGAGTACAACTCCCATATATGGGCCGGGGCTGGTCGCACAGCCTTAGCTTCATTGGATATTGTCCAAAAGAGAGCCTTCAAGCTCATTGGCGATTTGGCAATAACTTGTCATATCGACTCACTCGAGCACCGCCGCAATGTTGGATGCCTTTCGCTCCTTTATCGCTATATGCATGGTCAATGTTCTGATGAAATATCTAGTCTAATCCCTTGTAGAATGATTCCTGCACGCAATACTCGCGCTGCAAACCGCGCACATCCTTTAACCCTTCAAATTACTTTCGGCCGTACAGTAAAATTCCGTGATGCTTTTTTATCCCGAACAGTGCGAATGTGGAACAGCTTACCATCTTCTGTTTTTCCTCCGGCGTACAATCTGCGGAAGTTTAAGGGCGACATACATCGGCACCTCCGCCACTCTCCTCATATCCCCTAATCCTTTCCCTATCTCCTTCCTGCCATGCTGTGCTTTGCATCATAGGGTATCCCCTGAGCTTGGCTTAATAATATAAAAAAAAAAAAAAAAAAAAAAAAAAAAAATTAATACATAATCTATTCAGGTCACACCGAAATTAAGCGATATTTTGTAAAATGACGTGCTAAGGGAACAAATTATCGTTGAGAATAGGTTTAAAAATAGTTTTAGAGCTAATAACTCTTAAAGGGCTTCAGATAGCTATCTGTGACCATGCACCCTATAGTTTTTAAGAGACAGGATGTTTTGTGAAAGCTAGCTTTTTTTCTTGATCACCCTGTAACTCCTAAACGGTTGATATGCCCCCCCCCCTGCCATAAAATTTTTTGTCATCTAGGTGAGTACTATCACCTCCCGCTCTACTGACCTCCTAGTGGGAAACATCCTGTTTATATACAGGGTAATTCCTTGAGGTAAGCTGATCAACAAATTGTTCCACATACCTCCCAGAAACCTTTCTTTCGGAGTTGTGGCCAGTTGAACATTTCGCCAATATTCGTGAATCCTGATGGGAATAATTGAGTATAACTTTCGAACCACTCTATAGATTTTGGTTGTTGTTGGCTTATTAAATAGCCAAGAATAGTGTTAAATTATTCTCAAATATTGCCAAAATTTTCATTTTTTTTACACACAAATTTCATAAATACCATTATTTATTTTTTTAAAAACTTTCTTCCATGTAACCCAAATTTTTTGCTTCTTATTAATGCCCCTACTACCCTCTATCACTGGGAAAAAACCGCATGCCAATTGTTTGAGCACTAGAGGTTTATTGGCAGATTCAAGCCAAATCATAAAATTGCATACAAGCAATAATCACAGGTAGGTACGCAGGATCTTTTATGATTGGACCCACAATTGCTTTGGTTATAATTTTCTTATAATTTTTACTTTATTAATTTAAACTAACAAAACCTATAAAATATGCTGAAAGTGATGTCCTTTCTGGTCTATACATAATTGTGCCCTACGAAGTAATGAGTGTCTTACTCTAACAAAATTATTACTATTATTTCTAATATGGTTACAATCATTTTGTATCCTATTCCATAGATCTTCCATAGAAGTAATAACTGAACTATAAACTATACTTTTTAAATAGGGTTTAAATCTTAGATAACATACATTTAATCCAGCTTCTTATGTTCTTTAAACCCAAACAAAAAATATTCTTATTTTTTTAAAATCTTGATGCTACTTTCCATTGACTGATAAAATAAGTAATTACGAATCTCCTAAGATCCTGCTTAAATACTAAATAATGCCCAATCTACAATGCATGGTTAAACCACGTCGTCAAAACGATATCGTTTGCTACACGAAATATGTAAGTAGTAGTAAGCTGCCAAAGTAAACAGCTGTTTACCTGTCAATTATCATAAATGTAATTGCTTTCTTGATTTCATTGCAGAATTACATCAAAGGAAGTGTTTCGTCTTAATAATTTATACTATAATATAGTAAACTTAGTACACTAAAAAATTGCTTGGGACAAGTCGAATAATATAAAATATTGCTTTCAAGACTGAAAGTACAAGTTCCAGTTTATAGCTGTTTTGTTCTAAATTCCCCTACATGGTTCATTTATGCTGATTGACTACTACACATAAGCTCGTGCTCATGTCGTCAAATCAATAAGAGAGAAAGGCCATTTTTGCAAGCATAAATTTTCAAATGCAAGAGTGGGAGCATACACAAAAATCCATATCGTTTTGACGACGTGGTTTTATCATTCATTGTAGATTGGGCAAAAGAATACCAACCTTCAGAAAATTATAATCAATGCAATTGTAGGTCCAGTCATAAAAGACCCTACGTACCTACCTGTGATTATTGGTTTAACGCAATTTTATAATCTGGCTTGAATCTTCCAATAAACCTCCAATGCTAAAACTAATTCAGGTATTGGCATGCGGATTTTTCCCAGTGATAGGGAATAGTAGGGGCATTAATAGGAAGCAATAAATTTTGGTTACATGGAAGAAAGTTTTTGAAATAAATAACCGTATTTATGAAATTCGTGTGTAAAAATATCAAAATTTTGGAAATATTTGAGAATAATTTAAAAATGTTTAATTAACACTATTCGATAGCTACTATTCTTGGCAATTTAATAAGCCAACAACAATCAAAATCTATAGAGTGGTTCAAAAGTTATACTAATTTATTCCCATCAGGGCTCACCGAATATTGGCGAAATCTTCAACTGGAAACAACTCCTAAACTCCTAAGGGAAGGTTTCTGTGGGGGGGGGGGGGGGTATGTGGAACAACTTGTTGATCAGCTTACCTCAAGGAATCGATCACGTGGTATACCGGAAGGTATCTTGATATGAATCACCTTATATATATAAATATAATTACTAATTATCATTAGATATGTATTAGATGATTAATCAAAACAAAATGTACTAACCAATCTAAAAAGTGGAATCGATAGCGTTGGTAAATGGATAGTTAGTGATTATATCTTGTTCTAGTCGTGCCCAAGAATAAGATACTTTGTTTCAGCCGAGACCGACCCAGATCAAAGTTTGTGTGTTAGTAATGATCTTGTTCTATAGTTGTTCCCCGAAACAAGATACTTTACTTCAGTCGAGACTCAAACCAAATTTGTATGTTGATTAGTAGAGTTCTTGTTCTAGTCGTTCCCGAAACAAGATACTTCACTTCAGTCGAGACCCAAAGCATAGTTGTATTAGTAGTATTTATTCTAGTCGCTACCCAGAATAAATACCTATATCTCACTCGAGACCCAAAATAAATTATATTTGTTAATAATTCGATGTTGTTACCACTAATGAAAGTACATTGACCTTAGCAGCTGTGCAGGTAGCAACTGAAAAATCCGTTGACCTTAGCAGGTGTGCATAGGTCAGAAGAGTACATTGAACGTAGCAGCTGTGCAAAGCAACTGGAATTTGTGAGTAAATTTGTTGCCGTTCCTGATTTTGCCTAGCTAAAGTTATTATGATTATAAATGATACAATAAAATACCTATTGCAATAATGCTAATTTGCTACTTTAGAAGATACATTTAACTGTACAGATGACTTAATCTAATTCCATTTGATTTGTGTAGGGTTAATCGAAGACAATTTACTTTCCTCTCATTGGATTATGTCCCGGATTTGTTTACGTGGAATGTAGCCATAATGTGTCGATTGTTATCTCCACTAAAAACTGCCTTATAGACGATCTTGTAGGTAGGTATACATAGTTTCGTTACCAACCTAGTTTCAATAATTAGAAATACTTGGAATTCGAATCTTTTAAACGAACTTTCAGGTGGCTATTTAATGTTGGTTTCAACACTTATTGTACACTATAGATTTGATCTAGAGTATAAAAATAAGCGAACTCGGTCGAGCCATAGGCATACATGCGGCAATTAATTTTTATTTATATAGTCTGAAACAAATAATGGGATCTGGTATGAATTCAATATAAAATTTAAATTTAAAATTGTAAATCGGTGAAATTTTAGTTACACTTTTCAAAATTATATTTAAAAATAATGAAAAAACAAACCCAAAGTTGTGTGTACTACAATACAAAAGAAGTGCAAACCTACATACAAATAAACAAAGTGTTGAGAAACTTGCAGACTTAAATCTGTCACTTCAGGACATATTTACCCTTGGCACCTGTGTTTAATGGAAAAAAAAAACTTTGAACATGTCTCAAACTTTTGTGAAACTTGTACCTATCCTTTCTTGTCGTCTCATCACCGACTGGTCGTCGCTCGTCGGTAAAGTTTTTGTCATTCATGAAATGATGTCAATGTAATACAAATCGCTGTGATTCCTTTTAAAAAATTACACAAACTTTTCTTAAAATCTATTTCTTTTTTGAATTAACTTTTTATGTACATAAAAAAAAACAAAATTAAAAGAGCACTTTTAACTTAGAGAATAAAAATAAATTTTTTGACCTTTCCATCCTCCTCTTATTGGAGATACTGACGTATACATATATGTATGTATTCTAGCCGTTCACAATTGAGTACTCTGTTCATGTAAGTCCAAATATGTATGTAGGAGGGAAAAGTAATATAATAGAAGAAAACATATACTTATACTAAAAGCTCTGGCCTTAGATATATAGGTATATATTCTAAAAGCAAGTTTCCTTCATGTAATAAAAGCCACAAAAGAAAAATGCGAAATGGATCTGAATGGCGGTGCACTTATCATACAAAAGTTGAAAGAAGTTCCTCTTCGTGGGAATTGTGTTGGATATTTTCTGGTGAATAATGGTAATCGTAAATCACTTTTAGTGCGGATATTGTGGATTTGAGCCTTTTTCCCCGAGGAGAATTTCCTTTTTACATAATAGGGTTCCGACTAGTTAATGCATATAGCTTAAGTACATAGATATATGTATACACACAACTATTAGTTGTACATGTCAGCGGAAACTATCTCAGAACAATGTGGGAGTTGATAGATATATTTAAAATTATAAATCTTAAGAAAAGAGAGAACAATCTATAAATCTTCTAATCTCTTATGGGATAAAATGACAATTTACATAGTTAGAAGTGAAATATGTTCTGAGGGTTGAATTTCAGTTCAGTTATCTTGGAAATTTAAGAGTTTTTTTTTTATTCCAATATTTTTTTGAGGGTTCTAATCGAAGGTTACTTATGCATTATACATTGTGTTCTCGATTGTGTCGGGTATCTGATCCTGTTCGAATTTTTTTCTTCTTAGTCCTTGATTCTTTTCTGAAAACATGAATGCCTTTATAATACTTAATTTTCTAATCCAGCGGTTATCAACCTTTTTTGGTCCGCGTACCCCCTGGCAATTCATTAACCTAAATTGTACCCCTTACATTAGAAAAACGTTTGTAATTTAAATACTTGTAGTTGGTATTATTTTAAACTTGTTCTAACACTAAATAAATAGCAACAACGTTTAAAGAAGTATGCCCAGAATGTTTATTGATGAAAACTAAAAGATTTTTTTTTTATAGATATACATATAACTTTTTAACCCGTTTCATCCCAGTGATGCGTTTTCGTAACACCACTCTTACGAAACTTTGCTGCTTATTTAAAATATTCTTACAGTCATTTCTGCCATCTATTATACACTAGGCAAGCTTACATGTTTATATATGTCACTTAGTTTTGGTAGTTCCCCCATTTACTTTTTTTTTTGCCATTTTAATGTGAACCTTCCCAACTCTGTGAAAAGTGGCGTGAATTTATTAATAACAATTCCGTATTTAGATATTAATTAAAAGCATTTTTTTTTTGTAAAATAGATTTGGTTCATTGAATTTGTGACAAAAGTAAGTACTCTGGTTATTTTGTTTGATCCGATTTTCTGTTTTTTTTTTTAAATATTGCGAAAACGCATCACTGGGATATAACGCTTTTATTTCCTCTTCTAGATGGCAAGAAAGTGTCTTACTTTACAAGAAGCTTTAGCACTTTTAGAAGATTGTTCTGAACATAATATTAGCAATGGTGAACCCGAAATTGTTATTCTTCCACCTGAAGACTTTGGAGGAATTACAGACGAGGAATTCGTTGACGAAAACTGCATGGCATTAGTTGATTATGAGTTTCCAGTTGATGTAGCGGGTAACTTGGAGGTAAATGTTCACAATGATGTAGAATGGGAATCCGAGGATGAATTGCCTCTATCCACCTTTCGTCCACACATTTCAGGAGTTCAAAATAAAGCGCGCAATCTAACATGGGAAAATCCGTCTTCGAGTTCCTTTATCCTTGAAGGAAGTTCTTCTGATGAAACAAAACATCTTTTGAAGGACTTAGAATGTAGGCTAGGAAATCATTCACCCACACAACTTTTTGAGGAATTTATTGATAATTCAGTTTATGAACTTATAGCCAATCAAACAAATACGTACGCAGGACAAAAAAATGCAGGCAATTTCAACTTGACTCTTCCACACCTCAAAAGATTTATTGGGATACTAATTTTTTCTGGTCATCATTCAGTTCCCCAAGAAAGGCTTTACTGGTCAAACAGTCCGGACTATGACTTTAAAATAATAAGGAACACAATGTCAAGAAATTCATATCAGAAAATAAAGTCAAATTTACATTTAGCAAATAATGATGAGATTGATCCAATGGTCAAATTTTATAAAGTCAGGCGTTATATGGAAATAATTTCGGAGAATTGTGGAAAATTCGAGATTTTTTCTCACCTGCTATCCATTGATGAATCAATGTGGCCTTATCACGGACGCCATTCTTGCAAGATGTTTATCAAGGAAAAGCCAATCAGATTTGGCTACAAGATATGGTGCCTAGCGTCATCTAATGGTTACGTTTCTAAATTGTTCCCTATGCTGGGAAAAATGAAAATTTTTCAAAAGATTTAGGACTTGGTGGAAATGTGGTGAAAAGCTTATTAGACATTGTGAAGGAAAAATACCGTCATCGGATATACTTTGACAACTTTTTTACGTCTAATAAGCTCATGAGTCAATAGCAGGATGATGGGTACTTTGCAACTGGTACCGTACGAGAGGCGAGAACTGGAATCTGTCCCATTTCTACCGTAAAAAACTTCAAAAAGAAATAGAGAGGTGAGTTCGAAGTTTCATTTGACAAGGCAAATAAGTGCGTTGCTGTAAGATGGAACGACAACTCTACCGTAACCTTATTATCAAATTGTGATGGTGTGGAGCCTTTAACAACCGTCAAACGATTCTCCAGAAAGCAAAAGGCCTTTGTGAATATACCTTGTCCAGAAATAGTAAAAGCCTATAACAAGGGAATGGAGGGAGTTGATTTATTTGACCGTTTTCTGTCACAATATCGGATTGGAATAAAAGGGAAGAAATGGTGGTGGCCTCTTTTTGTGAATTGTTTAGATGCAGCAGTCTCTAATGCGTGGTGTATCCATAAGCTTTTAGCAAAAAGTCCACTTTCATTACTAGAATTTCACCGAAATATAGCAATAAGCTTATTATCTACACCAGATCTTGCGAATGTCAGCAATGGAAAAATTATTCGTATAACAGAAATTGCTTTGCAAGCAACACGGAGGGAATCTGGACTCCGGCACGATATTATAAAAATAGACAATAAAAGAATGAGATGTCGGATTTGTAAGAGCCAAACATATTTCAAATGTGCTTTTTGCTCTCGGAATGGAGTTGATATACCGCTACACCTCAAATGTTCACTTGAGTTTCACAATAAAGGCTAAATTTCTGAAATAATGCAACGCAATATAATTAAGCAGGGAGAAATAAATATGTAAATGGAACTATTGAAATAAGTCTGAATTCGTTATTTTGTTAAATTTGAATAAAATTTGGTTTTGTTTTTCTCTAAATTAATCTGAATTTTTATTTGCGCTTTATCCCAGTGTTGCGTTTTCGCAACATTCTATAACTTAAAAACTACATGTTAAAATTTTTTGATACTTCGGAAATTTCTGCATTAGCCTATTATCTGTACTTTCACTGATGTTTAAATAAGATTAGTTCAGCTAATATACTCTCGGGATGAAACGGGTTAATAAAAAACAACAGACTTAATAAGTATAAACTATTCTAAACATAAAGTTAAATATTCGCAATTTTACATTAATTTTAACTTAACTTATTATATTCAGTGAGATCCTTGACCTTGCTTTGACGCAGATATTTTTTTGAAATCAGGTTCGATTGATCCAAGGTATAATCTTAAATTAGGAGCTGCATTTAGCTTGTTACAGTATTTGTTTTCCACGAGCACTGTACTTGTAAATTGCAACAAAACGTTAAGCGCTTTAGCAGAAAGCTGCTCATATTCGGCGCTGATATGTGAACAAAAGTTAATAAGACAGAGTCCTTTAAATTCGACTTTCAAAGCAGAGTCATTTGAAAGTTCAATTAAGTTCTCTTTTTCTTTGATAGTTAATTTAGCTACTCGAAAGTATTCTTCATTTGAAATCCAATTGTTTCCTTCATCAGGTTTGTAAAAGTACTTCTCGAAACTTGATTTGAGCTCTATTAAGTGTTGAGATATGTCGTTGCTCAATTCTCTGGAGGCGCAAAGTTTATTTTCTGATAGAAAATTATGCAAAGTTTCAAATACCTCCGGTTGTCCATTTTCAATACATCTCCTCCAAAAATCAATTTTTTTAATCATTAATTCAATTTTATCTTATTTGAAGGGCTAAATTTAAATTGTTTATATACGTAGGAAAATATCTGATAAATATGCAAGCATCTGAAGCCAATTACAGTCGTGTAACTTGGAAGCAAGTTGGAAAGGATGTTCTTAGAAGAAAACCTGTACTTCATGTCTAAATTCGAACAACCGGGTGAGGACCTTGCCTCGAGATAGCCATCTTACTTCTGTATGAAAGAGCAGAGTATAATGAACACTATTCAAATCTTCACAAAGACCTTTAAAAATTCTCGAGTGGGTTGACCTGGATTTTATAAAATTAACCATTTTCGTAGTTTCGTCAAGAACAAGTTTTATTTGCACTGGAAGGTGCTTAGTTGCCTGACTTTGCCTGTGGATGCAACAGGACTCCAACTTACATTGGGAGCTATCTTCATGACACGACCACGCAGACCTGAATAAATACCAGATATAGACCTGCCACCAATTAGACCAATTTATGCCTTTTTCTTTGAAATAATAATCGATAGCTATCCTCACCTGTTGTGTGTTCTGACAGAGCATGACAAAGTAAAAGGTTTTCTTCGGATTCATTGTCCTTTAAATACCTCGCAATAACAAGCAAAATAGCAAAATTAGCAACATCTGTGCTTTCATCAATTTCCATAGCGAAAATCTTACTATTTTTAATTCGATTAATCACTGTTGATTCAACATCGTCAGATATATCAAAAATTCTTCGAGATATTTTACTGTTTGAAAGAGGAATTTATTTTTATTTTTTGCACATGTTCTTCTCGAAGCATACACCGAACAGCATCTATTATACGGGGTTCAGCAATTGTATGATATTTACCGCATGTAGCAATATGGTAACTAATGGGGTAACTAGTTTCAACAGCACACATTGTATCTGAAAGTAACTCCAGTCGGCCACCAGTCAGAATAAAAATTCTGCCGAAACAGTTGTTGCAAATTTCTAAGAAGAAATGAATGCTTATTGCTCATCTTCGCGTACGCGTCTATGCTCATAAAAATTGTAAGTGGCTCAAGCAGCATCCGTTGTCGACCTCCAGTAATCCATAACAATTCTAAGGAAAAAATTTCCAGTAAATTTCTAAGAAAAACTTGCGGCTTTGCCTACATTAGGTCGAGGCATCGTTGGATTTTATATTGCAGCGAAGTATTGCTGGCTTATTACGGCATCAAAACGTCGAGGAATCTTTGATTTTATATTCTAGCGAGGCGTTCCGACGAGTACCCCAAGCCATGAAACGCGTACCCCTAGGGGTACGCGTACCATGGGTTGAGGGATGTAACACAAAGATATATTTACAAATATTTGCAAACGATCTGTTTTTTAATTTTATTATTTGTTTCGTTTTCGGGTATGGTGGGGTAGGGTAGACCTCTTAGTACTATGGCCTTAAAAACCTTATAGAAGATATGTATATCGTATTTGATTCAGTGGAAGCCTATAACCTTTGTCTATAGAACTGTCTAGTGATTGCGAAAATGCTTCCTTGTTCTAATATAAGATCGCTCCACTTGTACTATTCTCAACAGATTAGTTTCTAAAAGCCAGCAATGCCTCGCTTCAATATAAAATCAACAACACCTCGACCTGATGTAAAGAAGAACGCAATTTTTTCTTAGAAATTTCCATTTTCCTGAGAATTGTTATGCATTATTTGAGGCCAACAACAGTTGTTTGATCCACTAAAAATTTTTATGAGCGTAAACGCGTACATGAACAATAAGAATTCATTTCTTCTTAGAAATTTACAGAAATTGTTTCAGCAGAATTTTTATTAAGTTTGGTGGCCGACTACAGCACTGACATGTATAAATATGACGAACATGTCCAACTTGGAGTGCCACACATGAAAGTTTTTCCCCACACACTGTCAAACATGCTGTCCAACATTAGGACAGGAACACATATCAGGAGCTATTAATTGTTATCTTTTCTTCAAAGGAGTTCACTCAAGTCAAGAATGACGGATGAGTGACAAATATCGCCCTAACACATGGTTCAATATGTTATCAAATACGTAGGTCTGCCCCTAAAAATCAAACTAATTTGATTTTCGTCTAACCGCTTGACACACTGCGTGTCACATCGCATACAGGCCCACGCCCACACACAGTCAAATATGCGTGACAACATCGTTCTCATATGCGAGTTGGCAAACATGCGTGACCGTGTATGGGCCACTTAACAAGGACTTCTAGATCTTTTATTTCATATGGATTCACTTTTGTTGTCAGGGGTGTGAAAACTATTTTAATATCAAGTTTCATTTTCAGCTTACCATTCATATTACAAGCTCAACAAATTCCAAAAGTATTCAAAATTATTCATTTTATTGAAAGCTTATCTCCTATAACACCAAATATTCCTGTAACTCGATCCTTAAAAATAGCTATGGGTGGCCAGAGAAAAGACTGCAAATGCTGTATTGCCATCTATTTCTATTCTATATATATATTCATTCGGAAAATCCATTGAACTGAAACTGAACTATGATGGATTTTGTATAATATAATCAAGGTGGCGAAAAAATGTAAGTTTTGAGTCAAAGCTAATGACCAGATGCTTAATCTGGTTTACTGCATTTATAGGAACATTCTCTATATGCTATTGGTACGCAAAAGGAGATATTTTACGGCTAAAGACAATAACATCACCTTTTGTGAATATTTAGAAATTAATTATTATGCTTACACCAGAAACGGGACGGGAATGCGGGGGAGGATTAACCGAAAGGGAATTTTATTTCAGACAGATTTTACTGATGATAATTATATCTAGGTACCAGCAAGTTGTTCATGCGACTCGACGTTAGGAAGTGTACTGTATTAATTAAATTATAAGCTAGTTCGGTCCAAATTAGATTATAAAGAAATATACAGTTTCGTATCTTTAGATAAGTCCCTAGAGAGCATTCCAGCATAATACTAACTACATGTGAGACGTGGTCAAAGCGTCACAGCTTAAATGCATATTTTAAAACATTTTTAAATGCAACGTTCAGAAGATATGCCAATGAAGAGTCCAGTTTGCAGTAAATAACATTGCCATAAGTTATTATACGAATGAATGAATAAGTGATATAGCTGTATGTTAAAAGGCGTAAAGTGGGCAGTCGCTTCAGTGTACCATACACTCGCCCGCGGGAGACATCTTTTATTTGGTCATTCCATGTCAGAGTTTGGTTGAAAATATCGCCACTGCCTTCTCGTATTGTAACGTTGAGCTCCATAAATTGATACGAGGGAAATAGGACGTATCCAGAATGTATTTGTTGTATAACCAAACCCTTACATTTCTCAGTATTTAAATCCAATTTATTAGATAAGCATCAGGTGGGTATTGCCTGAAGATCAGTATTTAAGCAGCATGCTCCATCTTCTATAAGTCCTAGAGGCCGAGAGATATAAATTTGTATATCGCCAGCATACAAATGTATATTAGCATGACGGAAAACCTCGGTGATGTCATCAATATACATATAAAATAGTATAGGTGCGAGTATTGAATCCTGGGGGACACCTCTATCAAGATATAAAAACTCTGGGAATTGTTCACCAATATTCACTCTTTGGAAACGATTTACTAAAAAATTTCTAATAAATTTAACCAATCTGCAACTAAACCCAAACATCAATCAAAATTTGCGACAGAGAATGGCGTGATCCACCTTATTAAAGGATGTTGAAAAATCTAATAATGTTAAGAAAGTTATCTCATCATAGTCAAGGTTACACCGAAGATCATCAGTTATCTTGAGGAATGCAATGATACAGCTGTATTTGGATCGAAATCCGGATTGTGAAGCAGAAAGAATACTGTGAATACTGTGAAACTCAAGGTAAACTGCCATTTGGTCAGCCATGATTCTCTCCAAGCCCTTAGATAAACAAGGCAATGTACTGATTGGACGGAGATCTTCAACCTTACAGACTTTTGCTTTCTTGGGTATGGGGATAATATTCGCTTGCTTCCATCTAGGTGGGAGTTGAGATCTCATAAGGCAGGCGTTATAGTTGTCAGTGATAGCTGGTAATGCAAAATAAATAATTATTTTCAAAAATATCAATGAGATCCCGTCCACTCCGGTTGCATGGGATTTGCTGCTACTCAAAGTCTTAAGTGTTTCCAAGTCGTTGACATAACTAAAATCGAACTGCGGATAAACAGTCCTCATACTAGTTCCAATCGACTCGGAGGACATTGAAGTGACAAAGTCAAGGACGGTGCAGCTTGAGGACTGGACAAAATAAGTATTGCATTCAGTTGGATCAAGATTTATAGATTCCTTACCAGATTTGTGATTACCACATTCTTTTAAGTTTTTCCATACCAAGGGCAATTATGTTTACACAACCTAGTCTTTTCAATAAAGGCAACCTTATCCTCAATGGCAGGAAGAGAGAAGACGGCACGCCAGTTTAGTGAGCCAGCTTCAATCGTGAGAGCGTCAACATTTATATTGTGGTAATCTCAAAAAGAAAATGTATGATAGCTATTACGGGTGCCGGGGGGAATGTTATATGATATGAAAATTAGATCATGATCAGATATTCCAGATAAGGACATCTGACTTTTAAAAACTATTTTCTCCATGTCGTTAGATATAAATAGGTCGAGTAAGGATGACGAGTGTTGCGTAAAATGCGTGGGCAGATTTAATAACCTCTAGATTAAATGAATCTAAAATACTTAAAAATGAAGTCTTAGTGGATCTGTCCTGCAAGAGATTTATGCAAAAATCGCCACCAATAATAACGTTAGAGTAATGTGTGTTCAAGTAGGCTACACCTGATTCTAATGAAGAGTTACGTGTAATGCGATGTGTGATTGTATAAATGCAGAGGACTGACCAACAAAAGTTGCCACAGAAGATGACAGTGTACGATGTTTACCTGTGCAACTGCCAACTGCTTTTCCAAGTGGCAAATTGAATGTGGTGAACAAGCCGAACAAACTCAAACATAGCCGTTAGCAACAGCAAGCAAGGAAACGCCAATACATTCCGAATGATATCTAAGACCGCAAATTCCACCGCAAATTAATACTTTAGATTTGCCATGCAAAGTATTCTTGCAGCTATTACAAATTTAAGAACTAGTCCTCGTGAAATACAAAGAAAATGAACAATAAACGAATGTCCAAAACTTATACGACTGAAATCAACCAAAAACACGTCTGGCCACCGCAACAGTAGTAATCGGTCTATAACCAATTCTGCAATATTCTCTTCTTTATCTCACTTTGAAATTAGGTTGACATCCTCATCTTGGTTCATTATCGGATCGAAACCTTCAAACTCATCATGTTACACGTGGCTTGAATTACTTTAGTAGTTGTTCTTAGGTTTAGAACATTGAGGGGGTACATCCAAAAGATTCCATATGGTTTCAATGAACTGCAGAGAAATATACGGTCACATATTGGCACAGACCCTAATTTCTAAGGGGAGGCTATTGACTGAAACTGAAGTAGTTCAAATGCCCGGTATCCAGAGTAGTTCGCATAATATCGACCATCGCTATTTTGGAGAGTGACTACCCCAGGGTTTCTTATTGGTTAATCGTAGCTGGTCAGATAACGACGAACTGATCGTACAGAGTACTGCACTATCCAACATCTGTGGATCTGAATGGTAGCCGACAACCAAGCTTAAAATACCCTGGCGAAAAGCAGAAAATGTAGACATATACAAGTATTTTGCAGCTTTCACAATTATCAATGAGAAAGCACCCTAGTAGAAATTGCTCACAGTTTTACCTTGTCTCCTGCCCCGCAATGGGCAGTTTTTATGTAAACCAATACTAATTTGACTGAAAAGTATCACGGTGTTTGCAGTTCATAAAGAAACATATAGAAAATTAAGTCTCGATGAGCCTCCTGATGAGTATTCATTAAATCTCATCGAAGGGCTCATAGCATGAAACTCCTCCCTATTTACTAAACCAGCAATAAATAAATATTTACTATTGTCATCACCTTGTCAGATGACATTTCTATTAGGAAAATTTGAATGGATTTTTGTGATGTATTTATTTAAGTTTTTAAATTAATTTTTTGATTTGTTTTCCGCGGAAGGACTTTCGCCGGTATGCTGAACAAGACGTTATGCCCAAATCCTTACACCTCAGCATCTTATAGTTTGAATTCGGAAAAAAATATGAAAACAGTCATAAATGCAGATTATCATTTATGAATTCATCATGACACTCATTGACATGCTCCTTAATAAACTCTTCGTGACATTCAGTGCTACGCTCATTAATAAGCTCATCGTGACACTCATTGACATGATTATTAACATGACACTCATTGACATACTCATTAATAAGCTAATCGTAACGCTCATTATGTACTCATCGAAGTGCTCATCTAATATTGTAAAATGCACAAAAGAGAAGCACAGCATACATTTCTGAATAAATTAAAGAGATGCAATTCTCATGCACGCTATCTGTGAATAAGTAAATAAATGAGTTTTTTTCCGGACTTGATTCAAACGCGAATAAATTTCATTAGTACGCTCATCTGATTGCTCATGAGGAGCTCATTGATGAGCTCATCATGATATGTCTACCAATGTCAAGACATCTACCTATCTACCTACCTACTACTACTACTACACAGAGGAAATCCAGCGCAGTATCAAACATTTGAAGAAGCAGGACGGATTGCTATCCAATTCAGCTGCTCTAGATCTGACTGTACTAATAGCACAAAAATTATATTCCCTACCTACTCTCGTAATGCTAAATTTGTAGTCACCACTTACATATGACCCTAAATCAACAGCGTTCAGATTGTGTTATATGACTCCAGTACCTATGACATATTCTAGTGATTTATGTAAAAAAAATGTGTCGCATATCAAACACGTGTTAAAATCAGGATCTGGATACCTTTTTTCATAAACATTTGCATCAAATATTTTCCATGTTATAACCGAAGCTGTCCTGCATAAATTAAATTAATTCAGAGAAATTTTATTCTATCGAAATTCCACTAAATATTAAACTTTCTCTAGGTTTTGAAAATTTTAGAAATTTTCTTATTATATTCTAGGACGATTTACGTAACGCATAATCAATTGCAATAAATTCATCAACTCCTCAGGAAGTAATTTTTCTACATCCTTTGAATCAGCAAGGAAAATTTATTTACCTTTCTCGGGATTACAGAGATTACTTCCGTTAGATTACGACCACTACCGACACTACATAAATTTCAATTAAGTCCTTAAATATTCTGCTCTTGCCATTATGTATGTGTACGTGTATACGATGTCTGTACTACTTTATGCAATTACAAGCCGCAAAATAAATTAACGCCTGTACGTACGTCTTTGCCGCGCACGGAGTATACAATAATTCAATTACACTCCTATCGTCGTCATCTTGGCAGTAACTTCATAGAGCAAAAGTCTAATGAAGTATGCCTAAGATAGTAAATTTATTATCTAATCCACGTATTCTCCTAGGAATGATTACACAATTTAGGAATTAGCTGTGTTGTTGGGGATATTATCCCGCTATCTTTATGAAAGTGTGTATGAGCGGAACAAATAAATTTTTCACTTACTTTTACACAAGGAGATGAGATGAAACTTTTATTGAAATTTAGAAAAGTGCCGTTTTTTTTTTTTTTTTTTGAGCAGTTTTGTAAGGATATTGGATGTTTTTCAGGATTAAGAGCTTTCAACGAATTCAATTTTCACTTGGAAATTGTTAGGCTGAATGTAGAGGTCGTAAAATGTGAAGAGAAGCAACGATCTCCTGCTGTGATATATATTGCACGTTTTGTCGAAGTTCATAACATTCCGTGTATTATTTTCTTGGAGTATGAGATCGTTTGTACTGCTTTTATTTATGCATCTTTCATCCCTTTCCCTCCCATTTGTTAACATAGACAAAATATATGATGTGGCTCCGAAGTGTTTTATAGTTGATTGTAAATTTACCATGTAAAATGGGATCAATTCAAACATGAGAAGTTTTCAAAAATTTCGTAATTTGATTTTTACTTCTTTTTTATCCTTTACAAATGGTAACCAATTTATGTTCATGAAAGTTAGAAGTGATGATGGATAATATTGAAAGTATCGAATTATTATGGGTTTACTGAAAGAAGTAGGTACATACTATCGCCTCTCAATTACTATGGCTAATCTCACCTATGCAGTATTATGCACATACATATATTCCATTCCTGAACAGCATCGTCAGTATTGCGATTGAAATCGATTAAATTATGTTTACTTTCCTTGTATAATTTTTCATATGGAAGTGGTACAATGTGCACCAGAAAAAAACTGCGCCGGTTTTGTTCCTCCGGCACTGTACGGGCGTCACCGAAAAAAGGGGGGGGGGGGGTGTCATAGTGTATTAGATAAAGCGCTTCAAATTTAGTAATTTTGTGGCTACATTGAGCTAATTTTTGAGGTATGTATTTGGTAATTTGCCTTTTTATATAGTTGCTATCTACTTTTTTTTTTCTAAGTTATTTTTTTCATTACTACAGAAATTTGTATGAACTTTTTCATCTTTCTACCCAGGGTCTACAGTTTTCAAAAAAATTCAAGCAATATATACGAGTTGATATATAATACGCGTAAATGGAGTCACTGAGACGTGATTTATACCGTATAATTTTTTTTTTACCTTAACATATGGGAAAAATACGGAAAAACGTAGGCTTTATATTGGAACGAAAACACAGCCGAAATTACGTCTTTATTTAATTTTTGTATTGAGGAAAAAATTCTATGATTAGTGATTAGTGAGTACTTTTTGAAGTACTTTTTTAGAATCTTTGTACATTGGCAGTAATATAATGAAGTTTACCGAGTTCAGTTAATAGATATTAATAAATCAATACCTTTTGAAAACTATAATATGTATATTGACTAGTGGCTACTATTTATAGGTTTTTATAGCTTTCGGCGCTGCAAGTAGAGTAAGACTTTCACCTCTCATTGTTACACTCATAAAACCTATTAGAGGTCTGCTCAAGCATCCATTATTTCCTCCAATCATAATCACCCTTATTACAGTTGTTGACTCACCAAACTGACAAGCTTCGCAGTCACTCTCACTTCACTTCACTTTTCGTATTGTCGTTGTCGAACGGTGTGACGTGACATTTTTCTTCGAAGCCTTATTATAGTTGTCACTTAAAGGTTTATATTATTTTGTGGTATTATTATTTTTGAAAGTGTTTAAAAGAAAAAAATATATAAACGCGATGTATTTTAGCCCTTTATCTATAACAGGATGCTTCACCATAAAATCTATCATGACTTCAAATTGTTTTTTTGTTGTAATTTTTGCACTAAAATTGCGAAAAAAAAAATAATTTAATTTATGAAAATTTATTGAATTTTATGTTTTAATGAACAACTTAGAAAGCCATTATAAAATTTATCATTTTCTGCTTGCATTTTCCTTTTCCTACGAAATCCAAGTGAGTAAAATTGTCACTTACATCGACATTTGTCTACTTAATACGACAACAGTAATACGTCCAAAGTCGTATGTTTTCGACAAATGTCACTTTAAACGACAACCATAATACCATTTTTGTGTCGAAACGACATTTCTCACTTAAAGTGACACCGATAATAAGGGTGAATAATTCTAAGGAAAAATTTCCAGTGAATTTCTAAGAAAGAATTGAGGCCTTCCCTACATCAGGTCGGGGCATCGTTGATTTTATATTGAAGCGAGGCATTGCTTGCTTACCCTTGGTTATGTCCACTCATATAATATCGACTTACTTTTATTTTTCACGTGGGCAAAATTGCTTGGGTCAAAAGATGTTTTTATGTCGATGGCAACATTGAAAAACTCATTGGTGGGAAATTGAAAAAAAGAGCACGCAGCTCGGAAAGTGATTTTAATAAAACATTTAAAATTTTTTCTGCGTATCTAATGAATACATTTTCTTTGGTAAAACAGTTGTTATCAGTAATAATCCTAAATGATTAATTTAAAATCATGTATTTCGACGAATCCACTAATTTATTTGTTGTTTTAAGTTCTCTCTCAGTTGGTACTTGGTGCTTGAACCGAAAAAGTCAGCAATATAGAAGTGAGCCCATTTTCTGCAGTGTATTTCTATGAACGTAGTCAGTCCATATTATACATGTCAGTGGTTATGTCATCAAGTCGAGGCATCGTCGATTTCATATTCAAGCGAGACGTTACTGGTTTTTGTGTGTTATTAGTTTATCTAAGGTTCTACCTTGACGCGGTAGAGCGGCACATACTTTAACAATTCTTTGCGTGCTTTAAAACTTAACGAAAAAGGAGTTGCGCTAGAGCTTGTGATTGCTTTTCTACGAAGAGTTAGATATTTGTAGATACTTAATAGACTCAGAAATACTAAGTAAAAATTTTGGTACGTAAGTACAAAACTAAGTCTTAAGTACAAGTAAATAGACGCTAGTACTTATGTTCAAGTACTAAGTAAGGGCATTTCAAAAGTATTGAGTAATAAGTCTTAAGTAACGAAAATGTACTTTAAGTAGTACTTAAGTCTTTTTTTACTTAAGTATTGCCCAAGTCTGATAGCGACGAATGAATATTATCTGTAATCAACTTTATTCTAAACTCGTACTCTGATACGCAGAATGCAGAGTTAAGTATTGCCAATATATGGTCGGTCAACATTTTTTTATGTTTGTTGTACGAAAGGAGCAGACGGATTTTGCAATTAGAACACGCAAAAGTTTCAGCTTTATCAAAGATTGTGTTTGAGGAAATATTTTAGGCGTTTTGATTTGAATTGTGCGTAAGTCTAGTATACACGGTGTTCCGGAAATTATGGGCCAAACTAAAACAGATGAAAGTAGAGCTTATTTGGGATCGAAAACGTTATTACACATTTTTCCCTTTTGACGCTTTGCTTTCAATATTTTCATTTGGCACATTCTAATAATCAATCAAAAATTTCCTAGAAGCTAATATTTCCAAAGTAATTCGAGTTTAAATTGAAGCATATGATAGTGTTAAACGACATTTGAACTACTTCAAAGGCTTAGTCTACAGTCCCTTTGTTGCTGTACCCGAAGGGTCTTCTAACCAAAGATGACTGTGTTGGCGGTCGACCCAAACCGATATATTAGAGGCAATGTGCTTCGGTAAAATCCCGATTGTGGGGGAGAATGTCTCCGAGGCTGCACCAAGACGACCAAGCTCGTCCACCTTTTCTTTCCCTCTGATATCTTTGTGACCAGGCAGCCAAAGAATGATAACCTTGTTATTCCGAGAAAAGGAATTCACACCTCTTAAGCTGATGTCACATTTTCCGTAATTTCAGTATATACTGAAATTCAGTTTCAGGGATGACACAGTTTTACTAAATCTTAAAACTTAATTTCAGATTGTCGAGTGACGCGGGGTTTTTCATGGAGAAATAAATAATCTTCCCTGTATTATTAGTCGAAAAATTTATTTTTTTTGTTCTTAATAAAAATGGACTCTTTAAATTTAAGTGATTAACAGATGCATATATAATAGTCTTGATGTTTTACTTTACACAAACGCCCCCTCGTTTCTGTACTTGAAATTAATTTCTTCTTCTAAATTTGTGCTCGCGCCACTGACAGCTAAGCAAAAATCTTAAAAGACGGAAAATGTGACAGCATTCATAAGTCACAATGCTTTACAGAAATTAGCAAATTGCAAAAAATTCAGCAAACTCAAATATTTCAATAAAATGAAAGCTGAAATATTTGAAACGTTCTCTGGGTTTTTTTTTAACAAAACTGAATTTTGGAAAACTATGAAATGGTCCATTTGATTGCGTGTATTTCGGTTTTCTTAAATTCAGTGTACTAAACTTGCGGGAAATGTTACATCTACCTAAGGCTAGCCGGAAAAATAAGTGTATAAAAAGTTGTATAGGGGAGACCGGGGACAAAAGTAACAACATCATGAAAGCAATTGCCCTTTGACCCTTACGAACATGTTGAGAAATTTTTCCCTATAGTTCAGCTGCGTACGCCGGTGTTTCTCATATCGGTTAATTTCATTCGAACATTCAAGATCACTGACACGTCGCAGACCTGAATTTGTACATTTGTGCCACTCATGTAATTTTTTTCTAATTTTGTATTTTACTAGAAATTTATAGTTAATGTGTACCTGCGATTATTTGCCTGTACATTCTTGAATAGTGGTTTTGTAACTCTCTATATTTCATTTCCATAATTCCTGTGCGGTTTTCAGGTAATGATATATTTATTTTAAAAACCTTTAGAGCACAGTAAAGAAAACAATTTCCCTTAAGTGAGTGACAACAAATTGGCCACTAAGCTCAGGTATTTGTCGAAAAGATTAAGGAAAGCTCCACCTCCGAAAACGAGGATTAGGTTTTTATCCCTAAAATTCAGGTAGGTTTTTCTCCTTTAAATGTAGGGAATTTTTGTTTTTCAATCCTAAAATTTAGGTAACATTCCCTAAAATAAAGGGAATTAAAAAAAAAAAATTCCCCTAAAATGTGGGAATTTTAACCCCCCCCCCCCAAAGTGTAGGTGATAGCACCAGACTCCACTTAGGTGATAGAACACTAACACCTTAAAAAAACATAAGAATGAGCTGAATTTCTTTTGGACCATACTACTAAGTAATACGCAAATTATGTTGGTCCGCTTGGCACGCTCAAACAAAATAATGATGAAATGGTTACTGGTTCAAAATAAAAACTAACTAAAACACATTAAGGTAATGAAATAAGTATTAATAAAAGCTAAGAATAAGTAATAAATAAATAACTAAATAATAAAATAAAATAATGTAAAACAAGTTGTAAAAAAATATACGAATATATATATAAAAACAAACCGAAACATACCACCATAAAAGAAAAAAAATAAATAAAAGCGAAAACAACAAAACTTAAATTAAAGTTAATGGAAATAAAAAAAGAATAAAAAATTAAACCTAATCTATAAGAAATAAATAATAAAATAAATAAGTAAAACAAGAGAACTAACTAACTATAAAAAGTGCGTGCCATTTACTTAGATCTTTTATCAATGAAGAAAAGAGCGTGATAGAGCCCGCTCGCTGCATATTGGCAGGAAGAAAGTTCCACTTTCGTATTGCCCGAACAAAGTAAGAGCGCTCAACATATTGAGAGGAACACCGAGGGGCTAGAAGCTGACAACCCCTTCCCGAATGCAAGAAGTGCAATCTCTCATGCAAATACTCCGGAAGCTTGCTATATATCAGTTTGTGCAGAAGAATGAGTTCACGGCGGCCTAAATACGTTTTTAGAGTAGTGCCCAGCAGAGAAACTACATACTGAGGCACATGAGCATTCCGAGGAAGTCTATAAATATAGCGTATTGCATCATTGAAAGCAACATCTAACTTTCTCTAGCATGGAGCATCAGGTTTGCTAAAGATGGTACTACAATAAGCAAAGATTGGAATAAGGAGCGTTTTAGCCAACTTTAAGCGCATGCCTACAGAAAGGCAAGCAGACGTTATCGAAAGTTACCGTAAAGTACCATAGATTTTCCCTATTAAATTTGAAATGTGACTGCAGCATTTGAAATCAGCACTGAAATAAACTCCAAGATTCCTGACGCAATCAACATACTCGAGAAAGGAATTATTTAATAAAACAGGAGGGAGGTCCGATTTATCAATCCGCCTCCTATATATAGCCAGGCAGTGCGACTTAGTTGGATTTAACGAAAGTTGATTCAGCAGTGACCAGTCATATATACTACGAAGATCTTCATTAATGCGACAAATACAATCCTCCATCAAACCTATTGGTCTACTCAAATAGATCTGGAAACTTGAATAGAGGAATTAGCAACAACATTCGATAAATCATTTAAATATAAGGTGAAAAGTAGAGGGCCAATAATGGAACCTTGTGGAACACCAGAGCGAAGATATATAAGATCAGAACAAAGATCTTTTACTTTTACCATCTGTGATCGATTGCGTAAATAATCCGCAACAAACTGAATGGCTGTGCATGAAAAGCTTAATTTATCTTTCAACTTTGAAAGCAGTCTTGGGTGGTTTACGGAATCAAATGACTTGGTAAAATCAATAAGAACAAGTACTGTCATCTGGTCCTTATCGAGAGCTTCACAAATATCTGTAGATACCCTCAGAAGTGCAGTCTCGCAACTATGTCCATGTCGATAACCAGACTGTCACATTATCCAAGCCCTCTGCTCGTTAATAAATTTGATGATTTGTTGGGACATAATTTTTTTTAAACCTTTAGCAAGGAAACTACACATACTAATTGGTCTAAAGTCGCTGGGACTGGATGCAGAGGGCATTTTAGGAATAGGTGTTACATGTGCTTTCTTCCATTGAGTTGGAAATTGGGACGTGGTTAAGCAATAATAATAAATATGAACAAGTGGTATCAGTATGTATGGAGTGAGCACTTTCACAAAATCAGATGGAAGTGAGTCTGGACCAGGACCTGTGGATTTAATAGAGAATATCACTGAAAGAATCTCAGCGCTATCCACACATGCAAAGGTAAAATCTTCCACAGCATCACCAATGTTACCAGATGTTGCAGAGCTCAACGAACTTCAAGCATTACCTGCATTACAAGCAAAATAATGGTTTAGAGTGTTTAGGTCTGTATTTATATTGACACTTCACTATTAATTTCATTTCCAATAATAAATTTTTAAGATAAATTTCATGTGCGCAGGCAATATTATTATCAAATGTCGAATTTATTTAATTATGTATAACTAAAACTGGTACTTAGCTGAATGTTACATTACGCCACAATTTAACGATGCGGTGTTATCTCGAGGAACTCCAATTTTGCGTGAGATGATTCAGATTTGCATGTTAACTCCTGCTGTTCTTGGGCAGCTATTTACAATATACGTATGTATGTATGTATGATTTTTTACATAATATTAAAGAGGTACTTATCTGCAATTGATGTCACATCTGTAGCAATGCAATGTTATCTCGTTGCAATCCAATGTAATCTTGATGTGGTGATATAATCTGATGAAATCCAACTTAATCTTGGTAAAATCCAATTGAATCTTGATGAAATTCCATGTAATGGCTTCCAATCACCAATTGAAGTTTATGCGGGATAATTCCCGGGTTTCGGCACCAAAAAATGTTTCCAAATTAAAAACTCACGAACAACTCTCTGAACCTTGATGAATGTGTAGTAATATTAAATCAAAACTCGTCTTTAATTAATTTAATTTAAGTTCAGCTTTATTTAACAAATAGGTGACGTGTGTCTGTGCTCCTTGACCGACTAACAACAAGTGAACAGAATTCGATTTCTCTTATCTAGCAGCGGTAAGTACAAAATTCGTAAAATTCAAGAACAATAGGATTTACAGTATAATGCAGATATGGATTAAGTGAATTACATGTTAAATGAGGTACACACATTTATAGTAAAATACATTTTGAGTTTGATTCAATAGACATAAATATTTCAAACTAACCAAATTTTATAGAATGAAAGGTAATGATTTTATACAATGAAAATTAATGATATGTATGTTTTAAAGTAGTTCCCTAACAACGACCATGTACGCCTAGACTACGAATGTTTTTCCACAATCTTTTAGCCGGTAGACACGTATCAAGCTTTGAACTAAAAAAAGAGCGCTTAGATACTCGAATCATGGATGTAACTCTGTTACGCACCCTTTTGTATTCTGTAAGGACCGCAGAATCTCTAGTTCGTTTGTATCTTTTTAATAACAAATCGCGTTCAGCCATGGCAGCATGAACCTCCCTAGTTATCTAAGGGCATTGATCAGAACGAATATTGCAAGTCTTCAAGGGAACGTACTCATCGTATTTATTGTGCAAGGTATTATTAATAAAAACCTCATCCCATGACATTTCATTGAATTCTGCTATCATCTCGTTCAAGTTGATGTTTTTAAAATAACGGTATGAAAAATGCATAACATTGGGGATTGCAGTGAGATTTATTCTATAAGTTTTGAAGAGAAAATCATGATCAAAGTTTGTGGGAGGAGAAATTTAATTATGGAAAATGATATTATTTAAGTTGGTTGTAAGTACATAATCAAGCATAGTTGGAATATAACTATTAAAATAGTAGATTCACTGATTTCAGATCCAACGTTTGCAAAATACAGATTCTCTCTAGACGAACGTGCATTAAGAGCGTTAACATTTCGGTCGCCACAAACCACAATATCATGATATCGTACAGTAGCAGAACTTAATGCTGTAGTAAGTTTCGAAATATTCTCCAGATTAAAACTGTTTGGTGGACAGTAGGTGCTAAACACAACGCACCTGTGGAAATCCGAACATAACTCAACGCCAAGAAACTCTAGACTTTGTCCAGGAGAAGAGGCCCACACAACCGAAGCACTCAACGAACTATGCACAACACCACCCACCCGATTTGCGTGGTCATTTCTGAGAATGTAATAGTTTGGGATTGAAACCAATCCAGAGTTAATATTCTCATTAAGCCAGGTTTCGCATACCATCAATACATGAACCCTGCAGAATGTATAAATTTATTCCTCTTATGCGCAGAAGCCTTTCTTAGAATTTGTTGGTTCTGATGTGTGAGACTCTCATAAGCACTAACTCTGCTGTTAGATATAAAGATTTGGGAGACTTGATTAAGTTGTACTAATCCAAACTGCTTGAATTTTTGCAGAAACATTTTCTGCTCGCTAGCAAAGGAGAACTTCGCTATTAGCGGCAAATTTTATTTTTTATTTTTACCTCACCGAGATCTAGGTTTGGGACGAAAGCAAATTTTTACGGTAACAGAGGATGATTTATCACACAAGCAATTTTTTCAAGCAATTGGTTGCAGTTTTCACTCTCTGTGCACGGTATACCACTGATAATAATGTCCGTAAGCTTATTCACCATGCGCAAATCTTCTAATTCATTACTAGCATCCATCAATTCCACTTTCACAGCACTTAATTCCTCACTCAATTTCGTAATTTCCAAAATTTAGTTTTGCAAAAATATTATCCAATCTGTCAATCTGTACGCCAGGGATTGCCTTTTCTATAGTAAATTTTCAAAAAATACTTTTTTACTGTCGCAAATTTTAAATACGCCAGGGTTTGCCTTTTCTATAGTAAATTTTTCAAAAAATAATTTCTACCTGTCGCAAATTTTAAATATGTCAGGATTTGCCTTTTCCGTAGTAAATTTTTCAAAAAATAATTTTTTACTGTCGGAAATTTTAAATACGCCGAGGATTGGCTTTTCTATAGTAAATTTTTCAAAAAATAATTTTTTACTGTCGGAAATTTTAAATACGCCGAGGATTGGCTTTTCTATAGTAAATTTTTCAAAAAATAATTTTTTACTGTCGCAAATTTTAAATACGCCGAGGTTTGCCTTTTCTATAGTAAATTTTTCAAAAAAATATTTTTTACTGTCGCAAATTTTAAATACGCCGAGGATTGCCTTTTCTATAATTTTCTCCTCGACTACATTCCATTCTTAAGTGATTAAATGAAAAATACTTTTCAATAATTTCCTTTCCAGCAGTTCATAGGAGTCTGTTGAAATGACAGAATTGGATCTACCAGCCAATGGAGAAGAGTGTGTAACGTTCTTATTACCTTGGTGTTGGTTTCTCAGGTTTCCCCTGATGTGCCGGGTAGACTGTGTTGGTATGATCACATTTGTAGTTTTGTTGGAATTTTTACTGCTCATTATGAAGCAAAAATTCTTATTAGAAAAACTTTCAATAATCCAGGATGATTAACACACCGCGAGTAATGCAAAAACAGACCAAAGTACTTGATCGAAAAAACTAGTGAAAACCTTATCTTAGACACGGTTAAATTCGTGGGATAATAGCAGAAAAACTTGAAAGCTCAGATGAACACGACTACTCAGCGTCAGCAACCATTACGCAAAAATTAGAGTACTGACTAGGTTGGCATAGCATGGCAAGTTAAGATATAGACGGTGATTGTTTGAAATAAAGTTTATCATTTTTATTGAGAAATTAATTCCAAAGTAAGAAACTTTTTATTAATTCGAAAGTGCCTCCTACATATTAGTGAAATGCATAAAAATATTCTCGGAAATGGCCATATATAATCAGTAAATATGGAATATTTATCTAATCAATAGCTAATTTGTAGTTTGTTTGTTTAGGTGCTTAAAGGGCTACGAAAATAATCCTTCTTTAAAATATCGATTCTCTTTATAAATTTTATATGGCAGAATAACCTATTTCCAGCGCAAATAAATAGGTAATAAAAATTCAGGACACTTAACCTAAAAATTTTTAATTCATTCTATTCTAAAGAAAGAAAGAGAGAATTTTATTTTTGTAAATCTTCTTACGTTTAAATATATCTATATATGTACGTTAACTATAGCTACATACAATATATACTCAATTGTCTAAGTGTTTTAACCTTTCAACCGCAGGTTTTCAAAAGAGCAATTTCCCGATTCCAGGTTCTATGAAATTCTGTGACATGAATATTAAAATAAAATTGCTTGTAAATTCTATCCGCAATCTTGTGAAGCTTTAGCCATTAAAATTGATTGAATTACTTCACTCTGAATAAGATATAATGATGCAACACTATAGGGCACTATATACTGCTTCTATCTTATGTATTAAATTGGTATATACATATATATTTATCTTACCACAGCTACAGAGTCTGCTCTTTTTAGATCTATAATCTAATAATGAACCAGTTGGCAGCTAACCAAGAAAGACTAAAATTATGCAGTGAGAGATAAAATTCATCGCATCATAATTCAATCATATTTTGTGCATTCGAGTCATAAGACTTTTAGTGGAGGACGTAGGTAATGGGATAAGTTTTATAAATAAATTTAAAAAAAAAGGAAAAGTGAATTATGAGGAGAGAGTTTTGTGTAATAAAAAAACAATTTTAAATGGATTTTATAGTATGTTTAAGATTTAGAGATTTTCTTTTTTCTAGTAGGGAAGTTGAAGAGACTACCTACATTCTTATTTGTTTCGAAGTTCTGTTTAAAATCTATGTAGGTGAATGTCGAAACTCGATTACCCATGATTCGATTAACCGGAAAATCTATTATCCGGGATAAATTATACTTCCGACGATATTTTGATTTTTCTCCATTATCCGGGAAAGACTGTATTATCCGGGATGAAAAATTTAAAGTTGTGATGATAATTCAAAATTACAACACTTTTTAACAGATGTAAAAAATTAATGTATACCTATATTTCAATAAATAATTAAATTCAAATAAAATCTTATATACTAATGTAAACTTGCGATGTCCTTGACAGGATTAACAGAAATCTTAGTTAGTCTTTAAAACAGGGTTGAACGGGTGGTTTGAGGAGGGGGCCGAAAAAAGACGTTGATCAGCAGATACTCCAAAGAATGAATTTATTGTTATATATTGAAGTACATGATTTCTGGACACCCTGTAAATCAGTGCTGATATTCAATCTTTTTAACAACCGGTTCGCTTATCCAGTTACGTATCTAATATTTATTTATACCGGGGTAAAATACTCTTTTGAGTATTAAACAAAATAAATTACAATTCAATACAAGAAATTGAAAAAACCTCCACCTTAAAGCTACGTTAGAACGGTGGCTCTATATATCCAACGTTAGCAAGAAAGTGAACATTTAACGAAAATATATCAAAAGGCTTAGAAAACTAAACAAAATTCAAGCTCATTGGGCATTTATATTTAAGAGCAAGGATTTTAAGCACAAGATACCTTATTGGTTTTCAAAATAGTTTTTATCACGTTTCTTTCTTTCTATTATCGTCAACTTTATGATGGCCACGTTGTAACCACGACCTGTGCCATCCCAATATGTTGAAGATTTTCCAAGCAGATTTGTTGCGATAAAATGTGAAATATTTTCAATCAACAAGGAATTTCTTTTTTCAGTTGTTATATTGTTCATTATACTGAACGCTCGCTCAATTTCGGGCAACTCTAACTGAAACAGCTTTTGAAATATCCTAGCTTCTAGAATTATTTCAGAAATATCTGGGTTTGATAATCAACCAACTCTCAAAAATCATTTTCAGAAATAGAAAATTTCAATAGCGTGGATAAATTCTCTAATTGTTTCTCGTCTTCTAGCCAAAGCGAAAGTGAAACATTTCCTCGCCATATACATTAAAAATTTATGCCAAATAATTACTTTCACATTTTTTTCATGTTGTATATGTAGAGTCTATTTAGTAAACGATCCACAAAATACAAAAACCGTAACTGTACCAAAAGCGTAACTATACTCGGTATGATAATAACATAGTTATCATCATCATCATTGAAAAGCAACTGCAGATAAGTGATAACCGAGTAAATCGGTCATGTAATATTCAAGTAGACTCGGGTTATTTTTGTCATGGTCAAGATTATTTTAATTAAGCAAATTTTCAATTCACATTAACGTACATAATCGAATTAAAGATCTACCAATTGAATTAAATATCTACCAATAGTATAATATTGTTAAGAAATTATAATTTTTACCAAAGAAAATCGAACTGAGTTTTCCTTTTATACAAAGATAAAAAGAAATCCCACATAGGTATACTACTATGCCCAAAAAATAAGGTGACATTTGAATTTAAACTGCGCGCGTCAAAGGAGTTGGCGAATTGGTTTCTTTTTTAGGTTGGTAGGACTGTCTTTGACTACCCTGCCAAATTACACGTCAAAATATTCATTAGTGTTTGAGATACGCTTCGTATTGTGAGCTGCTAAAAGTGAATTTCTCGTTTTTTGCGATGTCGAAATTTGTTGAGTAAAGAATTTGCATTAAATTTTGTTTGCGAACTATTGACTACATTGACAAGAAGAAATGCATGGTCACTGGAGACGAGACTTGGATCTATGCTTACGACCCCGAAACGACCGATAAATCGAGCGAATATCGTGCGGGTGTGCCGAGACCAAAAAACCCGCGCCAAAGTCGCTCAATAATCAAGGTGATGTTGACTGTCTTTTTCGACTATCGTGGTGTTGTGCATTCTGAGTTCCTTCCCCCGGGTCAAACAGTCAACAAGGAATATTATCTGAACGTTATGCGTCGTTTGCGTAACGCTATCCGCCAAAAGAGGCCGGAATTGTGGAAAAACAACTCTTGGTTTTTGCACCACGATAATGCGCCGTCTCACACTGCACTCGTTCTTCGTGACCATTTCGACAAAAACTCGACTCATATCGTTCCACAACCACCGTATTCACCTGATTTGGCGCCGTGCGACTTCTGGCTGTTCAGCAAGATCAAAAAACCGCTCCGAGGACACCGTTTTGAGACGATAGAGCAGATTCAAGCCGCCGCGAGGGAGGAGCTGAAGGCCATCCCTGAAATCGACTTTTTCAACTGCTTCGAAGATTGGAAAATCCGTTGGCATAAGTGCATTGCATCGGAAGGGGATTACTTTGAAGGCGATGAAATTGATTTGGAAGAATAAATAAAGAATTTTCAATATAAATTCAAATGTCACCTATTATTTTTTGGGCACAGCTTGAATTATTATACCTCTTGGTAAACGAACACATTTATTCTGAACGAACAATAATAATGTTACAAGCATTCATAAGTTCCCTTCAAAAATGGTGTTGCCATACAAAAATTGAGATTTTTTACGTATACTGTTAAAACGATCATTCCTAGACGTTTTTATTGTACTGAAAAGTATTTCAACATATAAAATGAAATGTAATTGGTTGCAATCATATTTACTGGTGACGAACCGTTCTAGAAATAGATGCGAAAACCACTTTAACAATCAAATTTGCACAGAATCTTACGAAATTACATACGGGCATTCATCTAGATTCTAGAGTATCGTAAGAATAGTTATAGTTTTTTTTTTGTCCGTGTTCCAGAGCTTTATTTATTTACATAGAGCGAGAAGCTTTTATTTTGAAAACTTTAGCAATTCATTTGGCAAACACAAATACAGAATAAATGTTATTTTATTAATATCTTTCACGCTCCTCTTTATAGACCTCTTAGAAATATATATTTCATAACATTTTAAAAGTTTCATTTTAGTATTTTGAGCTGTTTAAGAACCGGTTCGCAAAACTCTGATTTTTTTAATAACCCCGCTTCGGACGAACTGGTGCGAACCGGCTCAATATCAGCACTGCTGTAAATACGTACATACTTAAATCTGTCATTTGTAGGGTTCCATAACCTAAAAATAAAAAAAAAAAAAATAAACCCTTATCCATCTGTCTGTCTATCACAAAAGTTCCACTCGAAAGTGACGTGACATAGGAATTTGAAATTTGACAGAATGTTAGGTCTTTGTAACGCGTATATATTTCGATAGTCCAATGGTGTTATTGTTGTTGTGCCAATAAAAAAGAAATACTATAATTCATTACGTCTAAATAAATAAATTCTATCCGGCGTGCTATAAATAAATAATTATTTAATTAATTACATATCGCCGAGTGAAGGGCTTTTCTATGCCCTAGTATCATCATCACAGCAAATGCACAGTCCGGTAATGTTGTTTTTTGCACCTGTTCGTCCATGATCAGTGCAAGTGCACTTGCACTTGTTACTGATTTGTCCTACCGGCTCTCCCAGTTGTGGCCATTGAACTGCACGGGCTGAGGTATTGAAAGCAGCAATAGGCATAACACTATTGTTGTTTTTTTTTTTACTTCACTGTGTCGTTGATTACTGCTGGTGGCGCCCAAATATCTGTGTGTTGTGTCGCTTTTTCTTCTGCTTTTTGTGTTGCTTTTGAGCATGCAGAATTTCATCTAAGAATTCTGGAACATTCGCGGATTAAGAGCAAATAGTTTTCGGTGTACTGCCACCTTAACTAAAAAAATCCGGCAATTCTTGCGCTAAGTGAAACCAAGGTCGTTTCTGATGCTGATATTAATCAGTATTACGTCCATGATTACAGCTTGGTGCCTCTTTTTTCTCATCATAGGGGGATCGCAATATATATTCGAAATGATGTGGCCTTTCCCATTCATCAAGATTTTCCTTCTGCCAATTCAGAGTTTAATTACATCTGGATTAGGTTCAAACTACACAAGCACATCATCTACTTCTGTTTCCTTTACTGCAGCCCAAATATGTCTTATGACGACACGGTATCCGTATTTGACAATAACTCCAACAATATTGAATATTTGCTTTCTGTCTTCTGCCTCTTCCGAAATCGTCCTAGCAAACATTTTTAATGTCCATAACATACCGTGGCTGCGGGCCATTTCGTTGAACTCTTCAGTGAATCTTTTAATTTGCACCAACTAGTGGATGCTCCCACGCAAATTCCTGCTGCAGCTGTAGATAGAGCTAATTTATTAGATCTGTTTTTGACATCACACCTCGACAAATATTCCATCTCAGTCGGTTCTCCTCTTGGTAATTAAGACAACTGCCTAATCACGGCTCAATTTACCACCTCAAATCTGTGTCGCCCTACTGCACCACCTTCAAGTAGGCTTCTATGGCACTATAAAAATTCTGATTGGGAAAGTCTCAATCAGTATCTTAGAGAAATTGATTGGTCGGCCTGTTTCACTTTGTGCGATGTTGATGAATGCACATTAAAACTTGATAACATTTTAAATCTGGTCATGCGTGAATACATTCCGTATTCCTACAGCAGAACTCATCAGCAGCAAAATTGCTCTTGGTTTAACGAAAAGTGCAACCAAGCAATAAAAGCTTTTCGCGCCTTTCAACTTCATCTATGTTCAGAACTGAAACAAGTCTACAAGAATGCACGGAACACCTGCAAATGCATTATCCAGAGAAAAAATTTCTTTTTGGCCAGAATATTAGACAACGGAACTTGGCAAGCCGAACAGGTAGCAATGGTTTTTGGTCATCAGTCAAAACCATCAGCAACAACTTCAGCAGTTCCTCTATACCTTCACTAGTTAATAATGTTGAAATGATTGTAGATAAAACTAATATTTTGACTGCTAGATTCGCTTCACTTTTTCGTCTTCTACCCACTTTACAGACACCTGTCTTGCATCTCCCGTGTTGATATGTAGAAGAGCAATAACACGTCCGTATGAGAGAAGTGCTCAATATTCTTAAGGGGATTGACGTCTCGAAAGCCGCACGGCCCGATGGTTTTTCAACCCTGTTAATTAAAAGCTACGCCTCATCCTTGGCTAAACCTCTACGCAAACTATTCTGCTTATCTTATTCGACAGGAAAATTTCCAACTGCTTGGAATCTAGCTCACATTCAGCCTACTCTAAAAAAAGGAGAAGGTAGCGATCCCTCAAACTATCGACCAATTGCAATCGCTTCGATTCTTTCAAAGGTTTTTGAATCTCTCTTTAACTCCAAATTAATGACGTATTTGGAAACCAATCAGTTCATCAACGATCGCCAATTTGACTTCCGGACTGGACGCTCATCCGGAGACTTGCTGACTTTTCTTATGGAACGTTGGAACCGTAGTTTTCACAATTTTGGTGAGTCCAAAATCATTGCCCTAGATATTTCAAATGCCTTTGATAGAGTCTACCAACCAGGCATTTTAGCCAAACTTAAAGCATTTGATCTCTTCCCTTCTCTTCTATTATGGATTGAAAGTTTCTTATCCGGTCGCCTAATACGAGTTGTACTAGATGGCGTTTCATCTGAATCTAACCCTATAAATGCCGGTGTGACCCAGGGTTCTATTATATAACCATCTCTCTTCTTACTTTTCATTAATGATCTACTTTCCCTTACCCTCTATTCATAGCTTCGCCAATGACAGTACCTTTGATTTCGCTTACTCTTTTGACACTCTTGCGGCTTCTAGACAGAAAGCTGCATATGTGAAACGAGATTGCATGATTAGATCATTGAATAACGATCTTGCCAATATTCTCGCTTGGGGCAAGGTGAATCGCGTCGCAATAAAGCAAGATCATAATTTAACCACGCCCGTTTCTTTTGATGGAGCACTGACCTACGATACACCGTCTTTATGTATTCTTGGCAATAACATTTCCAGTGAGTTAAGCTGGAGAGATCACATCTTATCAGTTGTCAAAGAAGTATCGAAATGTCTGGGATTTCTGAAAAGGTGTAAGAAATATTTCAGTCCATGAAATCTAATGCTCTTCTACATGTCTTATATCAGACCTAGAATGAAATACAATTCCCATATCTTGACAGTGGCTGGTCGCAAAGCCTTAGCTGCATTGGATATTGTCCAAAAGAAAGCCTTCAAGCTTATTGTCGATTTGGCAATAACCTGTCATATCGAATTATTCGAGAACCGCCGCAATGTTGGATGTCTTTCGCTGCTTTATCGCTATATGCATGGTCAATATTCTGTAGAAATAGCTAGTCTGATCGCTTGTAGAATAATTCCCGCTTACAATACTCTCGCTGCAAAAAGCGCAAATTCTTTTACCCTTCAAATTATCTTCGGCCGTACAGTAAAGTTCCGTGATGCTTTTTTTATTCCAAACTGTGCGAATGTGGAACAGCTTACCATCTTTTGTTTTTCCTTCGACATACAAACTGTAAAAGTTTAAGAGTGACATACACCAGCACCTCCGTGGCTATCCTCATATTCCGTGATTTCTGTCCCTATCTCCTTCCTGCCATGCTGTGCTTTGCATCATAGGGTATCCGCTGAGCTTGGCTTAATAATATATAAAAAATTTCCTTTTTGTGTTTTTAATAAGGATCGGTTGGGCCCCGTAAAAAAGCTATTCAAGGATTAAAAAAAAGTTGAAAATTGGTGGTGAATTAGTGTAATAAAAGTAAGGCTCAAAAAGTACGAAAGAATCCCCCCCCCCGCTGGTCTTCTAGATTTCTAATGTTAAAATTTTGATTTTGTCGAGAGAGAGTTCTGCAGATATCGGTATAAGTGATGGTCCGAGGGTGTTATGTCTTGGCTATATGGTCAATGTATCAAAACTTCCCAACCAAGCTCTCGCAATTATGGGTCATCAAAGAAGTGTGTGGCCGGCGGTTTTAGTGATCTAAGAGAACTTTTCCTATTGTTCAATTCGGATAATTTTCTTTCAATTGAGTGGCGTAATCTCTCTGTTCACAGTTGAGTTGAGAATTAATCATCCGACCAACTGGAAGTACCTCATGATGGATGATATCCTTTCAAACCCACCACGCAAATGGCATTATCTTATTCACCGTCAATGCTGGCTTCCTGAACGCTTGTAACGGGTCACTACCCTTGTCCACGATCTTTAATGTTTCCGACTGTCATACGTGACCAATTTTTCTTCCCCATTTATAAAGCGTTTCTGAAGTGGTTCGTTTTCATTGCGTTGTAGCAGCGCATGTTTTTCGTTCATGTATATTACACTCAACTTACAAGGAACCCATACATCGAGATTCTTTTTGTATACAGCTTTGTGTAAATGGTTCAAAACAGTTTTGTTGTAAATGCTTAACTCCATACTAATATCGACGCAGCCGATATATTTATCTTGTTGGACTTTTTCAAAAATTTCATCAGCGTTTTCAGTGTTAGACCACCACCACTCATCTTTCACATCAAAATTACAAAAATGAAAGCGACTGAACCACATCCGCGCACCAGATATTGATGAAGTGCATAGCACAAATTTTTTTACTAGCCTACGCAGCGTTTCTACTTTATTTCTAATAGTATTCCAAAAATATCGGAATTTTTCATTATCTTTCTCCATTTTCAAACGCAAACAGCTTTCTATCCACCGCACCAATTTTGATTTTTACACTAAAAGAAACGCTAAAAGTGTCATCTGTTTAAACAAGCGTTTAGTAGTGACGCTAACGATCAGAGATTTGTTAATTATTTGAAATTGACGCCATCTATTGGAAAAGCGTCACGAACTTTTTCCCAGACCCAAAACGTACATAATGCACTTGATCATATTGACCCTTATAAGGTAAATAGTCAATGGGCTTTTAGAATGTACAGCACAGTCTAAATATAAAAGAGCAAAATCAAAATTAAATTATTAAAGTCAGAAATTTCCTGAAACTTAACTGAATTATTTAGAATAGAACGATCATGATTTATTTAAAAAATGAATAGTACTGGGCTAGAATGGGTACCTTGCGGAACACCAGTGTTTTTTTTAGCTTCTGTGGAAACAGAATTATGCTCCACTTTCTAACTAATCTTTGTAGAAAACTAATACAACTTTTGAAACATCAGCATAAGTTCAAATAGAACAACAAATACACCACTCTAAATTGTTCAATTCTTCGAAACAAGATAAGCAGAGATGTTTTTGTTTTTTTTTTTTTTTTTTATGAAGTCAAGTTGAATGATTGGCGGATATGAGGAGAGGGACAGAGGTGACGAGGTATGTCGTCCTTAAACCTTCGCAGATAATATGTCGGAGGAAAGATAGAATCTACCATATTCTTCCATATTCGCATAATTCGGGATATCAAAACATAATGGGATTTTACTGTACGGCCGAATGTAATTTGAAGGGTAAAAGGATGTGTGCGGTCTGCAGCGCGAGTATTACACGCGGGAATTATTCTAAAAGGGATCAGACTAGATATTTCATCGGAACATTGACCATGCATGTAGCGATAAAGGAGCGAAAGATAGCCAACATTGATCGAGTGAGTCGATATGACGCCATTGAGCTTGAAGGCTTTCTTTTGTACAATGTCCAATGCAGCTAAGACTGTGTGACCAACTCCATCCTAGATATGGGAATTGCATTTCATTCTAGGTCTGATGTAGGACTTGTAGAGGAGCGCTAGATTTGATGGGCTGAAATATTTCTTACACCTTTTCAGAAACCCAAGACATTTCGCTGCTTCTTTGACAAAAGAGAAGATGTGTTCTGTACAGCTTAATTTACTGGATATGTTAGTGCCAAGAATGCGTAAAGGTGTTATATCGTAAATCAGTGCTCCATCAATAGAAAGGGGAGTGGTAAAATTACGATCCTGTTTTAATGACATGAGCCAGGTTTGGACTATAAATGCATTGAATTTGACGCAATCCGCTTTGCCCCAACCGAAGATATTTGCAAGATCGTTTCTCAATGATCCAATAATGCGTTTTCGCTGGCGGGCTCAAAAGCGTAAGCGAAATCAAGGGTAGTGTCATCAGCGAAACGAAGGATTGGATTGAAAGTAAGCGAAAGTAGATCATAAATGAAAATTAAGAAGAGAGATGGAGATATTATAGAGCTCTGTGGCATACCGGAATTTATAGGGTGAGGTTCAGATGAAACGCCATCTAGCAAAATTCGTATTAGGCAACCGGATAAAAAACTTTTAATCCATAATAGAAGAGGAGGGGAGACCAAATGTTTTCTAAAAGGACGGGATGCCAGACTCTATCGAAAGCCTTTGAAATATCTAGAGCACGATCTTAAACTCATCAAAATTATGAAGAATACTGTTCCAATGTTCCGTAAGAAAAGTCAGCAAGTTTCTAGATGAGCGTCCGGCTCGGAAGCCATATTGGCGATCGTTGATGAGTTGATTGTTTTCCAAATATTTCATTAATTTGGAATTAATGATAGATTCAAAAACCCTTGAAAGAACCGAAGTGATTGCAATTGATCGATAATTTGTGATATCCCTATCCTCACCCTTTTTGGAAATAGGCTGAATGTGAGCTAGATTCCAAGCAGTTGGAAATTTTCCTGTCGAAGAAGGCATATAGAATAGTTTGCGCCGAGGCTTAGCTAAGGATGAGGCGCAGTTTTCAATTAACAGGGGCGAAAAACCATCAGGACCTGAAGACGTTGATTTCCTTAAGGACCTTAAACACATCCATCATGCGGACGTGTATTGGCTCTTGTACACATCCATACGGGAGATGTAAAACAGGTGTTTTTGAAGTGGTTGGAAGACTTGAATTTGAAGGCTGTGTGAATTCCTTGATAAACATATTAAATCTTCTGTGGAGAACCATTCTTCATGTATGAGGACCTTGATTCTGTACATTCGAATGTACAGTCCTCATTTAAATAATTCAATCACATAAATCAAGATATATGTCTAGCTTTCGTTCAAATTCCTAGGTTTGTAGAAAAAAAAAATTCCCCAACAACAAAAAGCTTGTTAAATCCAAGTTTTTTTGATTTTCTCTTAAACTCCTACACATTCTCTCTCTTAATAAAAGAATATTCAATTTTGATTTTTCCTCACTCATGTCCAATTTTCTGGAAAAAATTATGTCAGATGTTATCACTTTTGATTGACATATCTGACGCCTATATATATGCTAGCAAAAGGAATCAATTTATTCGACTTTCCTAATTTTCTAATTCACAGTCTCTCACTCGCAGCTGAGTCATTGCCGCCTATAATTTTTATTTCCCAAGGTCCTTATTCATAGAATCACCTCGCAATTATATGACTCCTTTCCTATGTCAATATTGGTGTATTGAATTGATTTGTAACTACGCCTATACTTTCGTGTATTGAATCTACTTACGATTACGATGGCAAATTCTTTTCGCAGAGATTTATTATCAACCACAAGCAGGATATTTCCTTTATTAAAAGAATGATTTTCCGGAATTCCGGATTCAAAGCTTGAGTGAGATTTTTGTGAACCTTCTTTGACAACGACTGAATGAGATCAGCTCCTTTTGCTAGCAAGAGAAATTATTGTAAAGAGCCTTAAGGCGATTCCGTTGATTGTTTTCCACTCGCTTTTCTATGTGGTACAGAAATTATGTATGTGTATTAAAGGAGAGATAATATCCTTGATGATGGTATTAAATCTCTTACCGCACCTTGAACAATGGCGGGATAAGTTTATTAGTATTATTTTTCGTATTGGGGTTATTTATGAATAGACTTTGTTCGAATGGGGGCTGATTGGTAGTGTAGGCAGCTTTCTGGTAAACCGAGTTCACTCTGGCAACTCTATTAATACTAATAGCTTTCGATTGAAAGGAAGCGAGCTATGTATTTTATGACAGGATCAAACTGAATTATTTTTTCAATCAGAGGTTAGTTTTTGCGTTAGGTAAATTTACTCGTAGTTGGTGTATTTTTATAATTACATGTAACTTTTACTTTAATTGTATGTTTATGTGGTAGAGTTGCCATTGGCTACTTAAGTAGGATATACCAAATTCTTTGCTATCAGTTTGTTTTGTAATATCCTTTGTCCAGGGATATTTTCAAACATATTCCAAAAAGTAGAAATAAGGAATTGTAATCCAAAGAATATGAAAAATTCTATTACAGCTGCGAGTACTAATGATATCGGGATTCCGTTTGGGGTCCAAATTATTTGAAGCTCCACACATCACACTGCAATGCTTGAGTAGAAGTGGAATTCCTGTACAAGAATTTCTATACATTAAACTAGGTTTCAGGTCCATGCAAGAGGAAGGCTAGAATGTTGGTGATTTTCCAAGTTATTCAAAGAAATATCATTATCTGCTAATAACACTTCATTTTTTTCATTTTTGCTTTCTAGCTCTAGGCCTTATTGTGCCTATGTGCTGAAAATTTCGGAAGTACTCCACATCGATTTGGAGATATGAATTTTTTAAGTCACAGTATGTCAAAATTAAGGTTCTGTGTTAAGTGATTCTAAGTCAAGTAGAACAAATTCCTTGGTATTGATGAGCAAAGAAAATCTACTTTAAAACCAGGAAAACTTGAAGCCCCCCGTAGTAATTATTACAAAAAAAAAAAAATGAGAAAACTCTCACGATAATTTTGCTATCCATCATGAACATGAAAACCAAACTTGGTTTTAGCTATATTTCCTTAAAATTGTTACATATAATGTACATAGATCGCTTTACCTACATGACCGATATTCTTCTCTGATACGTAAGAGAATGAAAACTTTTGGATACCCTTAGTTTTCTGCCAAAATATCATCTCCAATATCTGATCGAGAACATTTTTATCATCTTCACCCAAACGGGTCAAAACTGATAATACCAAGCGCTTGTATGAATCTGCCCACAATCATGTCATATCAGCCATACACAGGGCAAAGCTTCAATTTTATAAAGCCAATTCTTCTCCTCTTCTCACGGTTTTGTCCAGGCTTTGTCGAATGATCGAGATCATTTAGTTGATTTTTCTGGATCCAGCTTCTCTGTCAGGTGTGTGGATGTTGACGAAGTAATTAAAGCTGTCTTCTGTATACGGCTCGAATCAGTAGGCCCAGATGAAATACTTCGTTGTTTTGTTAAAATAATTTCACCCATAATTATTAGTCATCTGGTTTATGTTCAGAATTCACATCTGACTTGTTCTATATTCCCGCGTATCTGGAAGGTAGCCACTACTCTTCCCAAGAAATCGTCTCCTAAAGATTTGACGAGTTGACTGATTCCCCGCCCCATTAGTATTTTTTGTTTCCTTTCCAAAGTTCTGCAAAGATTAATATATGCTCATATGCTCGAGCATTTGGAGGCAAACAAACTGCTAATAGATGTAAAACTGCCCTGCTAGAGGTAAGTTTTGTTTTTTAATGGCAAAGGGATGTGAGATCCCAAGCATGGAGGTCAGACCGGCCCATTGCGCTGTCTGCTAGAGTCCCTATCATGAAGACCTTGCCGTCCTCTTTCTTAATGAAGCGCATCAGGTCTTGGAGAGAAAGACAAGACAGATACTTAGGGCAGTCAGCAACTCCGATACATGTTAGATGAGCGTGAAGCGAGCTGTTCTACATTGATATATACTGTTTCTTTCCTAACCCCAAGAGAAAATCAGAGATATTCCTATTGAGCCCATCAAGATTCAGTTTTGTGCACCTGCTGGTACGCAGGTACGCCCATCTCTGCTGATGCTTCCTATGGACATCCGCTTTGATGAAAGACCCGATACTTGAGGTGCCAACACTTACGGTGGGTTCCAGTTCGAGGATCGGAGAATCAAAGCCTGCCCTACCTAAAAGGTCAACCCTTTCATCTCTCATGATCCCCATTTGACCAGGAACTCAGAGAAAGGGACACCTTGTTGTGGATACACATTAAGGCTGCCTGACTATCCGAAAGGATAGCAGTACCCTTCCCCTTGATTTGTATAACATGGGCTAACTAATTAAAAGCTCAAAGAGAAGCGACGCCCAAAACGAAGTTCAGGTACCATCGCGTCACATGGCATACTGGCCAGAGGGTTTTCCAAGTCCAGCACATACGACAGAGAGCAACGTGAAGAGCCAGCCCAGCCGTCCTCTCCAAATCCCCATGAGCGTAATCTGCACACAGAATCGGTTGAATGAAAAGATCCAGGGGTGGCAGATTACGTACAACCTTAAGAGCAGCAATAGCTGTAGATCGCATGGAGCCCGTAATTCCATACCATACACAGGAGGCATATGTAGGCATTGGTTTTAACGATTGAAGTGTACACCAAGTGCACATCCCTCGGTTTCATGTCACATGGACAGCCAAAGATTCTCCTGCATTGGGCGAAGACCTTCCTAGCCGCATTAACTTTTTCCTGTATATGCAATCCCCATGTCAGTTTAGAGGCAAGGTAGACTCCAAGGTGTTTGATATGAGGAGTGAGTTGCAGAGTGTATCCGTAAAGCTTTGCAAGAACAAAATACCCAAGATTACGTCTTCTGAATAATAGCACCAAGCTGCTCTTTGTTGGGTTCACTGTCCATGACGGGTGTACCAGTCCCCAACAATATTGAGGCCTCTTTGCATGAAATCCCAGGCAGAAGCCATGCTGTGCCTGAAAATTAGCAGAGGCATGTCATCCGCATACGCTTCACATGAGAATCCACATTTTCCAACAGCATGATGAGTGAGACAACCAATATACATCAGAGTACTGGGAAAAGCGCAGCCTTAACTTTGCTTATAGCTATCTCTTTCAGTTCTAGAAAAAATATTCTTAGTTAGTGCACAGAGAAGCAATAACGGAGTTGAAAAATATGTGGCAGCAATATTCCTTCGACTTTAAAAGCTCTCTTTAAAAGGGCTTTTGAATTGACTCTGATTCTATTGCCACTTTACTCTGCTCGGGTCGTATGCATGACACACACACAGTGCAGTGTTCATGCATACATTCCAGCGAAGCCGACTCTAAGCTGTGCGATGTGTTGCTTTCAGACTAGCCATGTGCTATTAGAAGTAGATTAGGGGCGCTTGAGAAAAAACTCTGTGGTAAAATTTTCAACATACAATTTTCTACTCTGATACTGTTTTCTCTATGGTTAGAGCTTCAAGATTTATTGAAAATAATCTGCAAGCTTTCTTCTCATTTTTAAAAATAACTTAATTTTCAGAGAATATAGTAAAGGAGAAGCAATTTTAAAACTAGGCATTCAGCAGAGAAATGTATCAAGAGAAAATTGACCAAGTCTGTGGTCTCACATGCAGTTTAACATTTCGAAACTTAAATTTCGTGCAGGCCAGTAAGTCACATAAATTTAAAAAATTAACTTTTCAACACTGCTTGATATACAAAGAAAACAAAAAAAAAAACAAAGCTATTCCAAACACTAAAGCATACCCCGCCAATTTGTAGGAGTGTTCTTTCTAATTTTGTTGGTCTTTTGAAATCCTATGATTTTCCGTAATGTCGTAAATATAATTGCTAAAGAAAATGACCTTTGGAATAAGAATATGCTGGTAAAATACATGCTGGCTATATTCCTTTGTACAAATTGAGCATAATGCTCTTAACACCCATAAATCAGATTATGCTTTGCTACCATAAAATTTAATCATTCGTAATTAATTTGATTTTGGTTTCTTATATACTACTTCACTACTACAAATGCAGTGTGAAATTTTCTCAATATAATTGGCGGCATTACTATACATATTCATAAATGATTTAATAATATCCCCCCATTCCCCTTTTCCCCTATAATGAAATGGAATCTGATATATTGCGTAACGGACTGGTATGTAGGAAAGATTACCAACATATATATGTACAAATTTCCCTATGTATAGGTACATAGGTACTCGTATATAAGTAAATCTGTCATAATCTTATAATTATCGCAGTCAGTAACGTCTATCCAAGCGCGTTGTATCCTTTAATGGTGTTTCACATTAACTGATTAATTTGTCTCCATTGTTTGGTTTTATTTCCAAATAATTTCAGTACCAGCAACAAGACGAATGTGTTGAGTTGACAGCGCCATAAGCTGTCACCACTTACCACTATAGTGCAGATAGATATTATGTAAGTATAAGATGGAATAGAAACGAAAGTAAGATATTTTCGTCTTGGAGAAAATCTGTCTTTTACAGCTAAGATGAAATTAGTTTTGATAATAAATGTCTTTTTTATTCAGGGTAATTAACTATGATTATAAGTTTTTTGTTTTAGGATTTTAATATATTTTGTTTTTTTTTGTTACTTTTAATTTTAGACAATAATTTACAATATGCGTCATTTTGAGGTGTCCTATCAAGATAAGTTTAAAATTTTAATTTGACGCGTTCATTTATTAATTAGATTTATTGCAACAAGAAGAACATCTTTTTGTTTGTATCTAAAGCAACGGAACATATTAAAAATAAGAAAAAAAATAAAAGAAAGGAGTATGAAAGTCTAACAGTATAAAACAACAAATAGCAGTATACAACCAATAAATTAAAACGATAAGAAAAAATAAACTACTCTAAGTAAGGTAAGAAAGAGAGAAAAAAAATATGTAAACAAAAATTAAAAATCATAAATGTAGTAATGTACTTCAATTCAAACCACAAAAATGCTCCATCACGCCATTCCTGAAAGCTCCAAGTGCAGTCAACTTTTGAATATGAGTAGGAAGTGGGTTCCAAAGTCGAACAGCTTGAACCAAAAAGGAGCGTTCACCAATCAGAGTATTAAATTTGGGTGTAAGTATATTAATTCGCCGTTGTGAGCCAAGGAATGAGATGACGACAGATACTCCGGATCATTACAATCAATTATTTTAAGGAGAAAACACAATAATTTAACATCGAAATAAATTTTAAGGAAGCAGCCAGCTATGGAGGATACATATGGCGATACATGATCATGACGACATAAGCCATGCACAAAACGAACACAGTCATTAAAAGCAACTTTTATTTTACTAGCACACACAGAGTCAAGAGAGGGAAAAATTACGAGACCATACAGGAAAAGTGGAAATATAAGCGCCTTACGTATTGCAGTCGGTAGAAGAGGCACAGTTATCATGAGCCTTCTTAAAGTTGCATTAATTTTTGCCAGGGATGATTTGATATTATTACAGCAGGTCATTTTATTATTAAGAACAATACCCAAATTTTTAGAGTTTTATAAACACGACTTAGGGTTAAATTATTGAGGGAAACTGTAGGTAAATACAAGTTTTCATCAAGCTCCGTGCGCGAAAAAATGATATAGCATGATTTTGATTGATTAAGAGATAGATAATTATCAATTGACCACCTATAAATGCGAGCTAAGTCACTATGCAGTTTATTTACATATGTATTGATAAAGGTAGTTGGTGCGCTAATATAAAGTTGACAATCATTAAAATATAGGTGGCTATAAAAGTGTCTTATTACAGAAGGCAAGTCATTAATGTACAATCCAAGTAACAGTGGTCCTAAAATCGAACCCTGTGGAACACCGCATAGAATTCTGGCAGTCTTTGATAATCGGCCGTCAGATTTTACTTGTTGTGTCCTGCCAGAAAGAAAACTATGAATGAGCCTGATAGCAGATGATGACATACCAAATTTAGAATATAATTTAGCTAGCAACATTTCATGATTAAGACTGTCGAAAGCTTTAGATAACAAAGTTATTTTCGGTCCAAAGCCAATCTCAAACCTGTAGTGACTTTTACTAAGACAGTCTCGCACGAATGATTTGATATCATGACTGCCATTGCGTAAGGTATGAGTGATGATTCAAATAACTGAGAATTTGATTACTTATAACTTTTTCGAAACTTTTGCAAGGTAACATAATAATCTGATAGGTCTAAAGTTAGATGGAGTGGAATGACAGGGCTTTTTGGGAACGGGAATAACAGGAGCATGTTTCCACATAGCTGGGAAAGTGGAGGAAATGAATATATGATTAAGTATATGGGATATGACTGGTAAAATATTCGGCAATAGTAATTTTATGATTTTGGGTGGAATCCCATCAGGACCAACAGCATGTGCTTTTATGTTACCCGCGTTCTTGCTTTTGAACATTTTAGGTTAACATAAACTAACTGTTTTTGAAGAAACTTTAACCAATTTGTAGAGTTCGGGTAAAATTTTTTCATAGTCTCGGTTTTAAACTAAAAATATTTTATAATTTAAAGTGTAAGTAAATGAACGTTTTTCTTAATTTTTAAGCATTACCGTATAACTTTCTATGATAAATAGTTCGTTGAGCATTGGAATGGTATACGGAAATTAGGCAGCTCCACTTTTCATTTAATTTAATTTTTAATTTATTTAGTTTATTTATTTATTCTTTTTTTTTTAAAGCACAGTTGGGATAAAAAACTCATAGATGTGTGCATAACCCTGGTAAAACAGATGGCATGATAAACAAAAGTATTACAGCACAGCAAAAATAAACTATTAGGTCAGCTAATAAAGACAACAATCAATTCACATTAATTACAAAAATTTGGAAATTTTAATGGAATGTTTGGTGAAGTAAAATAACTACAAATTTAATTTTTCAACCATCAACCAGGTCCGGAACATGTACAAAATTGAAGAAAAACAAAAGTTCTTATAAGTTGGATAAAAAAATTCCAAAAGTCCTGCACAATGTGTTAAATTTGAAACTCATTCCCCCCCCCCCCCCTCCCAACCCCCGCAATATCATTTTTTATAGCAAAATAATGCTTCTATTTACTAATAGAATTACTATGAATATAAAAAAATAAACAAAATTGCTGCAAACGTTCGAATAGCTGTTGCAACTTACTTGGTGAACGCCTGTAACAATTTGCAACCTTTTATGTCGCATTCGTTATATATATATTTTTTTCAATGGTGCAAAAATTGCTTGTTTGGCTGCCATCTTAAAAAAAAAGCAAAAGCTTTGCAAATTTTACGTACTTTTGTATTTTTTTTATATTTATTACTAATAGAAGTATTATTTTCCAATAAAAAATTATATTTCTGGGGGTGGAATGAGTTTTTAATTTAACACATTATGTGGGCCGTACTGGGTCTACGAACCGGGTCGGCAAATTACCACAAACCAATCCTTTTGTGTCTTCAAAAATGTTTTTTTTTTTTTTTCTAAAGAAAACAACCCAAATTATTAGGTTGATGTTCTATGTACAGGCTGTTCCAGGAAAAGTATGTAATACTTAAACCTCTAAAAGATGAGGTGATTTGCAATCGAAAATGTCATATTAATTTTTTTCGAATTCGTGTGAAATTACAGCGGATTTTCGATGTTTTTCGAAAATGAAGTCCTTGCAACGCTTTTTTGGCTGTAACTGAGCTCGTTTTGCTTACTGAACCGCCATTTTGGTCTTGTTTTATTGGTATTACTACTGGGTTTCATTTTATAATAACTAGCTTTCAAAGAAGTTTCTATCTAAGTAAAAAATTAACGATATAACTTCAAAAATGTTTTTCTCTTCGAAAAATTATATTCTGTGTGGGTCGAAAATCTCCTAAAGTAGCCATATTAGCAAACTATTCCGTGCCCACAAAAAACATCCCTAGTCTGTTACCTTTCAGACAAATACAACACTTTTAGCCTAGCTCAAGTACTCCTCGAGGTACAAGATAAGATGTTTTGCAACATACCTCGCCCATGCTTGAACGAAATTATTTTGAAATTCAAATTTTTTTTATAATGGTGGGAAAATTAAGCACTGAAACAAGAAAATCGAGTGAAACCTACTTTATAATTTTAAAATTAATTTTAAAAAATTACTTATCTAGAAACTTTTTTGAAAGCTAGTTATGATAAATGAAAGCCAGTAGTAATACGAATAAAACAAGCCCAAAATGGCAGTTCAGTAATCAAAACGAGCTCAGTTACAGCCAAAAAAGCGTTGCAAGGACTTCATTTTCGAAAAACATCGAAAATCTGCTGTAATTTCGAAAGTAACACGAATTCGAAAAATAATAATATGACATTTTCGATTGCAAATTACCTCATCTTTTAGGGGTTTCAGTATAGCATACTTTTCCTGGAACACGCTGTACAAACAGAACAAAATAGAGTTTTCTATTCGCAAGTAACTCTTACACTCAGTATACGATTGGCTCAAATTGAACATTTTCCACTGAACCATTTCATTGAAGGAATGCTAGGTTCCATCATACAGAAGCATCTATGATTCCACGCTAAATACCGAACCACTAATAATAAATAAACGATAAAATTGGCTCTTTTTTCTAGGATATGCAAGATTTAATAAAGAAATTAACTAATCACCCCTCCACCCCTTGCTGTACACTTTTGATAAAAAAAAAAATTGCTCATGAATTTTCCGCAATAGAAATGACGATAAATATAATGCCAAATGATTAATAAAATAAGTGAATACTTTTGAAGCCACAAGAATGCCAGATTTTCCATCTATAATGCTATTTTATTCTGAAAAAACTCTTAAGTTTCCTCAACTCTGTGCCCTGTTAGTATTCATAAGTTGTAGGATATTTTTGAATATTTTTAACTCGTAGCTCTCCTCACATTGTTACCGCAGTGTTAAAAAATATGAATACTTGATGAATACGTGTGATCGCTATTAATACGGAGATTATTGCCCCCGATAAGCACTGGCTCATCGGACTATCGCCCGTTTCGTCAGTCAGGCTTTGCACATTGTGGAAAATATTAGAGTAAACAGTGCTTTAAGTTTACGGGACTTTTTTTTTTATGGAAGCTGTAAGAAGTTTTGTTTTCCTGCAATTTTGCGCATATTCTGGACCTCGTTGATGGTTGTAAAATTAAATTTGTAGTTACTTAACCTCACCCAACATTCCACCAAAACTTCAAAACGTTTGCAATTAATGTTAATATTTGGAATTTAAATGTCTCTTTTGACTGAAAAGTAGAGCAGAATGTACGCATACCTAGTATCAATCTGTAAAAAATATGAAACAAAAATGAAAGAAACCAAGAAAAAGAAAAGCAAAACACGAAAATTTGTACATATGTTATAATAATAAGTGAACCTAATTATTCTCAGTATTGATCAAAGTAATCTAAACCTCTTAAGCTCCATGCCATGCGTACACCCAGAGGACGTTACGTCACATATTATGAAATCCCTCGATATGAATCACGTATGTATTCTAACGCTACTTGACTTTTCAAAAGCGTTCCACTCAGTTAATTATCCTAATTTGCTCTTGAAGCTGGGATCACAATTCAACTTCCTATCTTCTTCTATCGCACTTATTGGTAGTTTCTTATTGGGCCGACATCAATATGTCAAAATAGGTAATTCCAAATCTGAAATCTTGCAGCTTAACTGTGGTGTGCCCCAAAGCTCAATGCTGGGGTCCACTGCTATTCAGATTGTCCATCAATGACTTGCCCGATATTGTCGAGAATTGAATTGAATTGATTTACAGCTCTATCTAAGACTGCATCGATCGTATGAATTCAGACTTAGAGAAGGTCTCATTAAGGGTTAATTTGAACTGTTTGAGTTTTAATTCTCTCAGCTCTCAGTGTATTGGTTTTTTTCGGAATGATCTTACATTATACTTCAAAAATATAAATTTTTTATGGCAACACCAAGAAGTGGTTCCCCGATTTAGTCCATTATTGGAATTGTATTTACTATTACTATGAAAACACTATATATGAAAGTTTAGTTCTCTGCGTTGACGTGCTCTCAGGCATTTTCCAAATATATAGTAAAAAACGAAATTTTTGTATGGCAACCCTACGAGGGAGTTACCCAATTTGTCCCGTTTTCTAACTTAAGTTTAACTGTTTTTTTTTTAGCCCGTGTGCAAAATTTGAGCTCCCTAATTAACCGCGTTCTCGAGTTTTCGTGTATACAGACAGACAGACGAACAGACGGATAGATGGATAGATGGACGGACGGATATGCAAAATTCAAAATAACCTTTAATTTTATGCATGGGTGTCTAATCCATTTTTCTCTACCATGATTGCTTCTAGGTATTATAAACGGAATGACAAACTTAGTATACCCTTTAGACTTCATCTAGTATATTAAAAGAATTGTGGAAGCACCAGAAGAGAATTTTATAATACTTTTCCCAGCTCCTAGTGTCAACATGAAGAACTAGTAAATATAACAGCAAACTCTACGCGTGACTTAGGGCCTGTCCGAATTCATTTCTATGCCACCAAGCTTTGCTTCTTTGTATAACAGTTTTAGATATCTGGTTAGCTTGATCACCGAGTCAAGAGTCGAGTTGACTATTTTAAATAGACAACATATATTGAGGTTATGTTTATTCGCTGGCTTGTCGAGATCAAGCTAAGCAAATGAATTTGGACACATTAGCTTCGTCTTGAGCTTGATGGAAAAATGGCGAAAGTTGATAAAATGAAGCATACATATTGCGAAGGCTTTTTACTGTTTTAATTCCTTTAAAAACAAAATTATTAATTAATATGAGCGCTCATAAAGCAATAATAAAATTAGTCTTTCTTTTTTTTGCCTTATAGCTTATCGTAGTAAGTACAATGTAATTCATGTAGCCAAAAAATTTATAATGTTTTAATGAATTTGACTGCATTTATGATGGTCAAGAGATGGCCAAAATAACGCATGCAAAATTCACATTTCCGGGACAATAGAGCTTATTTTCATGCTGAATAATGCACGGCAGGGGGAGGGAATACAATTACCAACTAAAACAGGACAAGCTTTTAACAAAACATCAAATATCAAGCTATGCACACGTCTTCGTCTAAGTGCATGGCCACAACAGCGTACCGCACCAAGCATCGCATATCGCATCGTCCTGAGATTGGTGTGCGATGATAAAATTTATCCTTTATCTCAAATAGAAATCGCCGCAGTGGCGCACCGCACGTAGCATCACACTGTCCCTAGCACTGCACACAGGAAATGAGTTGTTATTTCTTTTGTGGTAACATTTATCCTGACTGGGGTGAATTTAATAGATTTAACGATGTTTTAGTCAATTTTCTTCTGTGGAGTTCCTTGGTAGCATTTATAGCGAGTAAATTCAGTAGATTCATATAACAGTAAAATAGGGATCCTTTTGATCCTGTTTTTAGATGACAACAAGCAATTTTTTAATAGCTTGCTAATAGATTATTAGGTCCTTGGTAAAAGATAAGATTTCGAACTAAGGTTATGCAATATTTCGTGGAAGAATTTCACTATATGGAGCCTAGTAAGGGTAACCATGCTGCAAATGCCAAAAGGGCTGTATGCAGATTGCGTTCATGGGGATGTTGGGAGGACTGTTGGACTGGCTCTTTCCATTGCTCATTGGCATATGGGCTGGAACGGGAAAATCCTCTAGCCAGCATGCCACTTCATGCGATGGTACCAAAGTTTCGTCACTTCTGCGTGAGTTTGTTTTCCTGAAAGAGAATCGTGGATTAAGGGAAGTGTCTTATCGGGTCTTCCCCGGTCCGCTCTAAAAAATTTTACCGACGTTTCTCTCACCGACGAGGGATCCGATGGGGGTGTTTAAACTTCAGCCTGATATTGGGTTGGGTTACTCACAAGTTTTTGCCATCGCAGTAGCAGCGAAGATGGCCCTTGATATGAAGATCAAGGGAAAAGTCATTGCTATCCTTTCGGATAGTCTGGCAACCTTTACGTGCTCTGAGTGGCTATCGGATAACATTTATCTATGGATAACCTGAAAAACAAAACTCATAGGAAGCATCAGTAGAGATGGGAGAACCTGAATACTTGTAGGTGCAGAGCACTGTTTCTTGATGGGCCTAATAGGAATATCACTGATTGTCTCATGGGGTTCGGAAGGAAACAATGTAGAACTGTGGTTGACATTATCACCGGCTACAGCTCACTTCATGCTCATACAACAAATATGGGAGTTTTCGACAGCCCTAAGTGTCTGTCCTGGCTGGCTGGCGTGTCCGGCCATCGCGAGGAACAGGCTGGATATTCTAAGGTCTGCCATTTTATCTGTAGATGAGCTGAAAGCCCTTCCTCACCAAGACCTGATGCGCTTCATTAAGAGGACAGTAAGAGGACAGGAAGGTTCTGGTGAAAGAGATTCTAGCAGTACAGCACAATGGGCCCCTTTGGCCTCTGTGCTTGGGATGGAATCTCCTGTCCCACTGACTTAAAAAAAGGGTAATCAGCCATTTATTTATCGGAATATATTTTCAGAGATTTTTCCATGCACAATGTGGAAACGTCTGAATATGCATTCGAACATCCATTAACTGCAATTTATTTTTTTATTCTTGTAATGCTATACTATAAAATAATCAAGCCAAAAATTCGAAGTGCAACGTGATCATTGGTCTTTCTATTATTACTAATGGTTGATTGTAGAAATTTTTCCAATTTTTCACAATTTGTCCTTGACTCATCACACAAAATTTAGTCCGCTTCCGTAGAACTGCAAGTAGAGTGTTGAACTTTGCATATACTCTTTAACGAAAACTGGACCGCACATTCGCAATATCTTAACTTACTTCAGAAATCAAATATTCGAGTTTACTCTAGGCAATGTGCAGTGCTTCACTGTGGCTATTAATTGTGCTATGTGCGGTACTAGGTGCGATGCAGTGTTGTGGCCATGCCTTAACTATTATAAAAGCTGAGCTTGTTCTGTTACGTCACTAGCTGTCATAACAAGATAAAGACAAAGACGTAGACTTGAATTCGGACAGGCCCTTAGAGTAATTTTTTTTTTATAAAAATCGCTGATTTTATGAGTTAATTTCAATTCCATGTCTTTAATTTGAGCATCCAGATTTTGATTTCATTTCAGACTGGTCCATCAGATGCTGAACCACGTTTGTTACGATTTACACTTGACATTATTTAAAATCAAGATAAAACACCAACAATAAATTAAATTAGTAGTTATTTAAAAGTAGTCAACAACCTCCACGCTTCGCATTAATTAAATGTTAAAAGAAATTTGTGCGAATAATCCGGAACAAATCACAGCACGTCTTACTCAGTTGCCATTACACTCAGAAATCAAAATGAGAAAAGTACATGTATTAGCCTTAGAGTTCCGTTAGAATGTTGTTTATTTGATATTTTTAGATGTACATCCAAAATTTATGTACCACACATGACCTTTATGTTTATGTACTTCGCATCAGTAAACTCATCACGTGTTTTATGTAAAATACAATTATTGCATTTGACATCAGAGAAAGTGAGATAAAATTACTAAGTATTGCTTTATTTAGTTTAAGTGTGTTTGTATTGGTTGAATATCGTATTTTATATAAAATGGGAAAAAATTAGAAATATTTTCATTCGAAAGACAAAAACAATTTTGCTTAGTTTCCGAACAAGCCGGACACTAAAAATATGTTACAAAAAAAAAAAACAAAAAAATCATGCTTACTCTCTAATACAATTACAAAACATGTTTTTCATAAGACAAAAAGTGTTAAGCATGATTTTTTATTATATTTTTAGTATTCGAATGCATTTTAAGAAATGTCATTTCTTCTGTCCGACTACTAAAATGCCGGTTTCCGTGTCAAGACAAAAATATTTAATATGTAATCGATTAACTAAAACTAAAAAGTACGTGGATAGTAAATAATCGGAAATATTTTTTAAAAAAAACAATGAATGACAGTACTTATGCAAGCAAACCGAAAAAACATTAAAAATGATCCCTTTCTGATGATTCAGCCCCCCGGGTGGCACCCTGGAACGTAGGCCATGGTAAGGCCCATTGTTCACCCTCCAGACCCCCGAACAATGATCATAGGTCCCAGTCAGACGCTCTTATATACTATAAAATTGGCTCCCAACCCTCCCTACCGACCTCATTCAATTCATCCAGGAAGTGTGAACCAAGGAATCTATAACGTTTTTCGGAGAGAGCCGGACAGTGACAAAGAAAATGAGTCACCGTTTCGGATTCCTCCCAGCATCCTCTACATGACGGATTATCCACAAGTCCCAACCTATGTAGGTGACCCCTGAGAGAAGAGTGTACAGTAAGTATAGATACCAAAATTCTCAGGGTAGACTTGCTCAGTCCTAGAAGCTTTTTTGTGAAACCTGGGTTAGGTTTGCCCCACAGTTCCCCTTTGTTGTTCTACCCGAAGGTTTGTTTATAGAAAGATAACTGTGTTGGCAATCGGCCCAAGTCGTGATTTTTGACACAAGGTCTCTCGGTGCGATCCCAATTGTGGAGGGTGATGCCTCCGAAACCGCACGGAAACGAGCAAACTCGTCTCCTTTTTCGTTTCCGTCAACATCATTCTGACCAGGAACCCAAAGAACGAGTAACCTGTTAGATTGAGAGAGGGAATTCAGGATGGTCTTATACTCTAGTACTAAGTTGGAAGTTCTGAAGGGTTTTGACAAGGCTTTGCCGACCGTATGGCTATCCGAGCGGATGGCAATCTCTTTATTGTTATTGTGTGAGTCAAGGAGGTACCTTCGCGCTTCAAGAATGGCCTTGATCTCCGCCTAGAAGACCGTTACACGGCTTTCCATGTGTATGGTCAGTTCCAAATGAGGCACGAAGTGTGCTTTCCATTCCTCCCTAGATGATATTTTCGGTTTAAACTTGCTAATAAGCATGGTCTCGATGAAGTGGTTACTGTCCCTGTCGGTGTCAGGTGCGATGCAGCGCACAAAATCAAGATTGATACATGTGGAACCCTGGTTCCTGAATGAATCCAGCTCTTATTCAGCGCTGCGATAGCGGCCCCCTTCTTAATATGTATCTGCACGGGGTATATACCTAGGATAACCCGAGTGCTAGTAGACTTGAATGCGCCGGTTACGCTGAGTAGGCACAATCTTTGAATCGTTTCCAGTATCTTAGGATGATTGGCATATTCCATCGCTTTCCACCGCACCACAGAACTGTAGGTTAACATGGGTTGGATGACGCTAGTGTATGTCGATAGGCTCATCTGCGGTTTGACTTCTTGACTTTTTCCCTATAGTTCTGCGGCACATTTCGTGCGCTCTTAGAGCTTTGTTTGCTCTGTCCTCAAGGTGCGGTTTCCAGTTCAGATTTTTATCTAGTATAATGCCTAGATATTTCACCCTGTCCTTAAGCTCTAACCGTGTAGAGCCGATGGAGGGCAGGTTCAATCTTGGAATGTTCGTTTTTTTGTTGAAAAGGCATAAATCGGTTTTCGATGAATTGATGCACAGTCCGAAATCCTGAGGCCACTCCTCGACTAGTCGAATCGCGTTATGCACAAGTCCGCAGAACTCCGATTCATAATTTCCGGTGACTAAAATTACCAGGTCGTATCCAGTTTATTAGGGACTGGTTCACGCCATGCTTTGTCAGCGTTTCACTAAACTTATGTAGAGGAACATTCTTAAAGGCTCCTTCCACATCGATGAAAACAGCTTGCGTAGATTGTTTAAACTGGAAGCCCTCTTCAATTGAGTGTATGACCTTATTAAGGGCCGTTTCAGCGGACCTCTGCTTTAAGTACGCACGTCAATTTTGTGACAATCTGCATGTGGGAATGGAGCACCGCAATTCCCAATCACAAATGCGTTTTAACATTTTTAGTAGGAAGGAAGTCAACTAATTGGTCTATATGTCTTGGCTTGAGTAATCTACCCGGCCAGCTTTGGGGATAAGCACAACGCGGTCTTCTTGATCATCTTCCTTAGTGGAATGCAGATCGTGTAAGGTGTAATCTACCACTATGTACATCCAAAACGTATATCACTTACCGCAAGTGTTGTGTAGCCCTATGTTTCAATTAGAATAACAATTGTTTTGTGGAGTTTCATAAAAAATAAGTGTTAAATTATTACAAAATAAGTTTAAGAGCTTAAAAATTATCTAATATTCTTCAACTAAAAAAGTTTTTATTTAGTTTTATTTTAATTTTATTTAAGGAATTTTTTCATTTATGTTTTTAATGAATTTAAACTTTGTCGTTTCTATTAAATATCTAAATAATGTCAATATTCAGAACTCTTAAATGCATATTCTGCTATATGTGGCACAAAGTACTTTCTTGTGAGTTAAAATACTTATAATACAAAATTATATTTTTTTTCTTAATTTATTCAACCGATTTGCTATGCATAAAAATTTTTGGGTTAATCTAGTTTCGTCGTCTTGTTGCCTTAATTTCTTAACCCTTTTGTTACTTATTTAATTATCCTGTTACCCAGTATTCTTTTCCTCAATTTTTCAAAATCATTGAAATTATTTTCAGACTTTTTATAAATCCTAGTGATGATTCATATAATTTCACAACTAATAGTACGACCATATTTATACTTTGTAGAGTTTTACTGGTCTTATGTCTACAATGGTTTAGGTATTCTGACATCAGGGTATTAACTGTTTTGCTCCTTTATATACACGGAAAAAAGAGAATTGTAAACGTATACAACGACGATGGTAATCGCTAACACTTCTCTGGTTAAATATCAACTAACCATGATATGATGTGTTATCTACATATCTCGTGATTTTTTCTAAAATGTTTTATTTACACCTGAATTATTATAAAAATATATTCGTTATTTGAGTAACATTTAATTTAAATATTTTTTATACCAATGCTGTGTTAATAGTGTAAATCAATCGAACACTGATATGTTAAAAAAAATATACCCCTTGTTAGTGATACAACTCACGAATAATAAAAATTTGAATAAGATACTATTTCATGGTCATAATTACAAAAGTTATGTGTATATAACATTTTTTATGTAAATTATACAATAAACAAGAAATATAAATGCATGTGAGATACACATAAATTGTCATATAAAAGTGATTTATAATTATTTTGTTAATATAACATTTTCTAAGTAAGTAGATGTAGAAATAAAAATATGTATATAATACACCTTCATTGTCACATTTAGGAAAGTGATGTATATTATATTATTTATTTTATAACATTCAACGCCAAAAATTTGCCTTTAATCGCCTTTCTTTGCTATTTTCGGGTCTTACGACCTTTGATGTGAATAGAATTTTACACTCAGTACCATTACTCGATTCGGTTGCAGGGTATGCTGAAATAAAATTTACCACAATGCTACAGTACAATAGACAACACATATTATTTTCATTTTCATTTATTCTTTAATTGAACAAATGTATAATAAATAAATTAATAATAATTTTGCACATATGTAATACGGGACAGAAGTTTCATAGAAAGATTTATTAATATTAAGTTGCATATATGTATATATTTCTTAATCATAAATTCTTAATCCTTCTTACTAAATTATACACAGCTTTAATGAGTTAATTCTTCCAGTTCGAACATTTTGAGAAGTTCAACAACGAAATTTTCTCCATATTTTCTCCATTTTGGTACTACATATTTTTGCACGACAATTACTTTTACTTTATATATATTAATTTTCACGGCTTATTATATATTATAGAGCTTTTTTATATTTATTATATTTTTTTTTATAAGACTTTGCACGACAAAATTACTATAAACGATGACGAGGCTTTATTTCACGACTGCACTTCTAATTGCCTGGTACTAAGCTGAAGCCTGCAATCACAGAACCTTTTAACCAAATTAGCAAAATAACAACAATTGCTACTGTTCTATTAGTGCTAAGTATAATCAAATTGTAGATACTACAATTTGTTAACATTTTCAACAAATGTTCACTTATACAGTAAAAATGGAACAATTTGGAGGTTGCATTTACACTATGTTTTAAACTGAACATTTCCAATGTTTTTTATGTTCAATTACATTTCCTGTAAATTTCTAAGAAAAAATTGAGGGCTTTTTACATCAGGTAGAGGCACGGTACAGAGAATACAAGGTATTCTCATAAAATTTTGACACATGTGTTGTGACATAATTTCGTTCGGACAGGCTAGCTTCCTCATCTCATTTTTATAGTAGCTGAGCTTAATGCGTGACGTCTCTGGTTGACAAAATCGAAGACGAAGACTAAGATACTCACAACGCCCTCAGCGTATACTTTAAAAGTGAATTCATATGAATTCAGTTATATATATTTTATGTATAGAAATGAATTTATTTTGCAAAATACCTTTGAGTGGGCTTTTTTATTGCTAAAGTTGCGATCAAAACTGATTATAGTATGTCATTTTTAACATAATCTTTACTGGAATCTTATTATTATTGTATTAAATGAGACAATGACGTAATATTGTGTAGGTAGTAATAAAATAAAATTTGCAAATTAAAGTTAAATATTTTTATTATTTCTGTCATATTGAGTACAATTTACCAAAACTGTGTGCAATATACAAATTTGTTGTAAAATTGGATTTAAGGGGTAACGCCACTGTAAATTTTGTTAAAAATCGATTTTCTTTTTATTGGCTTAAAAAATAGCTTAAATCCTCCCGAGCCAGCAAATTTTTTTTTTCTTTGAAAATGGAGGTCGCCACCAAGCGCGTCAAACTTGCCCCGAAACGACTACCTGAAGCCTAAAACACAATTGGAGCTTTTCAGTCACCTTTATCGCCAGCTGACTGAAAAAGCCGAATTGAACACAACTGACCTTTTTGACATTTGCAACTTTAACTTGTTTAGCGGCAAACTTTTATTTTTTACCTTCATCTTTTTTATTTTTTCCAATAAAAAACTATTCTCAAAACTTTAAACGCGTTTATCTCGAAACACGGTTTTTCAAAATGGCACGCAGCATAACTCGAACAATTTTCATATTTTCGACTTGAAATTTTGACCAGATGTGAACATTAACATTATCTAAAGAATGCCGTACGGGATTTTCAATAACTTTATTTGTTTATTTTTTATTAACAAAAAACCTGCCGTTTTTTTCGTCAAAAATCAAACGCGCGTCAAATTTACAAAAATTAATATTTTTAAAAATCCGTACGGCATTCTCTAGCTATAAGCCAGTGGTGCTGCGTGCCGCGGAGCCCTGCAAGCAAAACATGTCCCGGGCAGATGGCTGTGGAGCCGCCATTTTGCTTTCAAAAAATTTATCAATAAAGTTCAATGTATGCCCGATAATACCATTAAAAGGTTTTTTTCAAACACCTTTAATTTCGCGAGAAGAAAATTCGTGAAAAAAACGTTTTTTTTTAGCCGTTACAGTGGCGTTACCCCTTAAAAGAAATGTGTTATAACAAATAATTAAGTGGTGTCATAACATTTACATTCTTTTTAATATATTTGTTATATACATTTAAAATATTTTGCCAAAACATTGAATATGTGACAAGAAATGTTGGAGCTGCAATTTCGATTATTTTGAATACATCTATTATGTTTATCTAACAAATATCCAGAAACATTTGGAAAATGTACTATTCACAATTTACTTTTTTCCGTGTAGGAAATTATAATGCATTCGACGTCGACAACTTTAGAAACCGACTCTGGTAGTCATTTATTAATTTTGTATGATACCAAGACTGCCACTCCTAAAAAAAAGTAAGAATCTTACAGTACCTCTACTTATCTTCGTTTTTTTGACTACCTAATAATATAATAATCGATCAAGATTCAATAATTTTCTATGGAAAAGACCTACAGCTATAGTTCATATTATTGAAGTCTGTGAGTCTGTACTGTCTGTACTTGTTTTCGCCCTAAAGCATGCAATGGAGCGCAGGGTCCGTCAGACGAGTTAATTATTCCTAATTATAAGTTAAATTTACATTTGGCGGTATTGCCAGGTGATCTGATTAATTTTTTTTTAATAATATTCTACTTTCTATATTAATTTTTTATTTTCCATTTTCGATTTGAATTTTCACCCCGGGTGATCGCCCAATCCCGGCCTATGGTTAATCCAACCCTGGCTGCAGGTACAATCGCCAAATTTAAAAATGGATTTCGATCATTACGATTTCTGAGTTTCTGCAGATTGTTAATCTGATCTCATCAGCAATGACAGAATTTTTTCCTTTTGAATTATAAGACCTGCTTATCCTATGGGGCTTTCTCGATAATTTATTGTAGGCTATTGAGAGTATTCTCTGCGGATTTTCCAGATTAATAGGCATATATTGATTGGCGTTAAGTGGACAAATTTTAAGGTATGTCGTCCAAATACAGTTGAGTTTTAAATTTTGCCTCGCTGAGTAGTTGTTCCTCGCTTTCGGTATAAAAACGACCCCTGTTAATCTGCATGCTTTGAGAATATATTCCATGTATAAACTGATTTTAAATATCTCACAATACAAGCGGTAAGGATTCTATACTTTGAATAGCCGTAGATTTATTTATTTATCTACCCTAGATCAAAAAGGAATTGTGGAAGCACCAGAAGGGAATTTTATAATATTTTTCATAGCTCTTAGTGTCAAGTTGAAGAGTTAGTAAATATAGCAAGATTTAATATACGCTAGACTTAATACTACATAAAAATTGAATGAGACCACTACAAAGATTCTGGATACTTAACAAATAGAGAAAATAAACCAAAAATCGTTTAATCGAATTAAAAATTGAGGCAATACATAAACTCACAAAGAAATACATTCGCCCAATCAATCAAAAATTCTCTGAAAAATGTAATACAAATCCTGAATTCTAGTTAATTCACCTCTTTGAAATCATGAAAAGAATTTCGAATTTCGACAATAAATTGAAAGGCTTTATGTAAAATTCGATAGAAAACCTAGAAAATTTCGTTAGGAAATTTACAAAAGTATGGAAATTCCAAAAGATAACACATCATGAACGTGGGCGATGATATTGCTCTCCAGTACGTGATTGTGTGGGGCTATTTTAGCCGTAAGGACTTAAGGGATTTGATGCTAATCGATTAGAAAATACGGTATCGATGAAAACATTTTGGCACCCCATTTACAACCCTCAAGTTCAGAAAATTGGTCTCAGAGATCTAATAGTAAGATAACATTTTCCAAGCACATGAATGGACTTGGGAATGGAATTTATTAGCCTTTCAAAGACCACATTTGAATCCAATCGAACATCTTGGATGGATATTTTGTTAACGAAGTCAACAGATCAACGCTATGGAAGAAATAAAATTGCAAATTTTGAGGGCATGAGTTGGAATAAAATTGCTGGGATAAAAAAAAAACCTTAGTGTACGCGTATTCTGTGAAGATATGTATGTGTGTGTAGAGTATTTATTCGACTTAAGTAGATACCAACTATTTACTAGGAATTGCAAAATGATTTTTTTAAGGAAAATATTTAATACCAGTTAAAGTTGCCCGTCGTTAGAACGGGATTATCTCATTATATGTTCGGAACGCTTCTTTCTGGGTGTAGGCAACACAGAAAAGGGGTTAGGCCATACAAACAGAGTTTGGGATTTTCTTAAGTTTATTTTATAATTCATACATAGCGTACTCAACGATATTATTAAAGTTGCAATAAAACTATGAAACAAGTCGATTAGTTCGATTTGGTTCGACGTAATACATATTATTAGGTGCATACATATTATTAGATGCATGCATTTGTTTCCTTAATGGGTAATCCCAATGCTCCTTCGTTACCAACGTTTTACCAGTGCAAGCCAATTAGGCACAGGTTAGAAAACGTAGTATGTGGAGGTAAAAGTAAAATTTTATGCAAACTGAAAGAACGGTGTGTGAAATATCAGATCAAACTTGAAAAAGACTAAACTACGTGGTACAGGCAAAATATAAAGTGTGGATACAAGCGCAGTCTTCTTACTCAGTATCTCTCTTAAATACGGTAAAGAGGGCAAAATTGGTGACTTGCGACAATATTTTAAAGAGTTTTTATCCGTTTTCAGAAGCTTTTATACATATAGTTTCCCTGCGTACGGAAAGTAATAAAATACATGAAAAAAACTTTTAAAATACTTTCTTAAATAAATTGCACTAAAACGTAAAAAAATATTTTTTTCTTTCTCAAGGATATACACAAGAAAAGTTTCGATGCAAAATAAGAAATGCTACAACTCAGTTTAAATCTTGAAAGTTTGGGCATGAGTTGCAGTTAGACAATTATGTATGCTGAAATATGTAAGATTTAACCTGAACTTTAGCATTTTTTATTTTGCAATGAAACTTTTCTTGTGTATATCAGTGAGAAAGAAAAAAAAATATTTTATACTTTTTCATACAATTTATTTACAAAAGTTACTTATTTTAAAAGTTTTTTAAATATATTTTATTTTCTAATTCTTAGCCTTAAGTATTATATATTCTCTCCACTCTCGACTCTTGTCTCTCAAACCCCAACTCTCGACTCTCGAAACTCGACTCTCGAATCGTGAACCTCCAATAACGAAACATTAAATCTCGAACTTCTCATCTCGCACTCCAATCTCGATTCTCGAGTATCGAATTTAGACTGCCAAATCTCGATTTTCGACTATCGAATCTCGGCTCTCGCATCTCGAATCTCCACTCACATCACACACGGCCCAAATTGGAAAACCCAAATGGTGGTAATTATCGCACCTATCCCGCAACCCCACAAATCGTAGGAATATTTTACCCCATCGGAAAGCACACCATTCTCTCATTTTAAATCAAAAAACCCCATGTAAATCCATCCACGTTTACTACCCTAAAAATCTTTCGTCACGAACGCTCAGGCGTTCAGACACAAAGTTTTTTAGTCAGGGGTGTCGCAACGCCTTCGTCCCGAACTGCTCATTCGGTAGATAGCAACAAACACTGTATTTGCTGTAAATAAATTCCATATAAAATACTTTGAGAGATCTTACTGCCGATCCAGTGAAGCTTCAGATAGGTAGGTGTCTGAAAAATTTATAATAGGAAAACAAATAAAGGGTTTTCCAATAAGAGGTGTTATTTTAATTAGCCCGCTATTTCGGTAGATGTCATTTTTGGAGCAGTCATTTTTCGACATTTGCCAAGTAGAAACTACGCCATTAATAAAAATGGAACGATACACGATTCAACAACGCATTGAAATTATTAAAATTCACTATAAAAATGGTGAAAATGTGGCAGAGACGGTTCGTAAAACTCGAACATTTTTGGGTCGTCGTGAAGCACCTTGTCGGACCGCAATACAGAAATTGGTAGAAAAATTCGAGCTGTCGGGACAAGTTAGTGATCTGAAGAATAAAACCCGTGCACGTCGCTCAAGAACAGCCGAGAATATTGCTGCTGTAGCCGAAAGTGTAGAAGAAAACCCAGGTTTGTCCATTCCTCGTCGTTCTTTGGAATTAGGCATTCCACAAACGTCATTACACCGTATTTTGCATAAAGATTTGGGTCTTAAGGCTAACACAAGAACTCAAGCCGGCCGATCATGAACAACGTCGAGTCTTTGCTGATTGGGTCCTTGAAATGCATGAAAATGATCCGGAATTCCATCGAAAACTCATCTTGAGTGATGAGGCCCATTTCCACCTCGATGGCTTCGTCAACAAGCAAAATTGTCGCATCTGGGTTTGAAAAGCCTCTCTATCTTCAACGTGTGACTGTTTGGTGCGGTTTACGGTCCCGCGGGGTAATTGGACCTTACTTTTTCGAAAATGAGGCTGGAGCAACAGTTACGGTGAATGGATTGCGCTATCGACAGATGATTAATGATTTTTTATGGCCGGAATTGGATGGTATTGATCTGGACAACGTTTACTTTCAACAAGACGGCGCTACGTGCCATACAAGCAACGAAACCCTCTTTTACGGGAAAAGTTTCCGGACCGTGTTATCTCTCGAAGAGGTGATCACAATTGGCCACCGAGATCTTGTGACCTAACACCTTGCGACTTCTTCCATTGGGGCCACGTGAAAGAGAAGGTCTACGCCAACAGCCCAGCGTCGATTCAAGACCTCAAAGATGGAATTCGTGAGGCTATCGAGGACATAGGGCAGCCACTTTGCGATTTGGTTATGGAAAATTTCATGAAAAGGATATGGTCCTGTAGGCGTGGTCGTGGTGGTTATTTGGCTGATGTTATTTTGTGTTATTAACGGCATACCTTCCTCTTTATAACGAAATAAAGATCCGATCATTTATCTCAAAAAATGGCATTTTTCTTTGAATATCAAAATAACACCTCTTATTGGAAAACCCAGGATTGTTTGCGTACTTCTCGTGCAAAAACTTGCTGGGTAAAAACTTACCCGTGTGGTGGGGAAGCATGTAAAATGTATGAAAAAGTAAACGAACGCTTTAGATGGAACTTTGTGAAAAACAAGAAGAATAATTGTGGAATAATATTTGCGATGTGAGTATTAATTTTATATTTCAACTTGTGACACTCTTGCAAAATCCCACGAAAGTCAACAAATCATCTTCAATCGTCATTTTGAATGCATTTAAAAAATTTCTAAGAAGATTAAAAAATATGGTATTCTATGACAGCTGTCAATTTTGCTTGCAAGAAGGCTGCAGTAACTAAAAATTTCGGGTAAATTCTTGCGAGAGGTTAAACTGTGACGTATGAAAAACTCGTGTAATTTTGTGTGTACGAGAAAGTAAAGGAACGGAAAATGTGTAAGTTCGTACAAATTCATTGCAATGCATTGTCCCAAAACTGAGTACGCGAATAGATCTATTGTGAATCGATCAAATGCCGACCAGTGAACATTGTTTTTTTCAATTTGTCGTGTATCAAGTATTACGACATCATTTATAAAAAAAGAAATAATAATAATTCAAGACAGATCAATAAAGCATCCGGGGACTGGATGATATACATATGAAATGGGGTTTTTATGCTTTGCAGGTCCAATAAACTTTATTACAGCTGATCTTCTAACCAGGTCTAACCGCAACGACAAACTCCCTTTTCTGAAGGCAGTGGTCATACCGCTAAGAGCAACGACACCGCTGCTGCTGCAGAGATCGCTGTAGTGACATAGTCGACTCGGCCAGGTCTAACTGGATCAAGGGTATTATTCTTAGTAACACCGTGCTTCCAGAAACATCCTCAAGTCCACCCGCCATATTGCCATTAGCACTCGTCCAGGTTGTTGATAGTACAATCTAAGTCGAGGCGTCACACCACATCAAGGACTGCTACTTATTGCTACTACTCTTTCCGAACTCAAGACTCCGTAGTACGCCTCTACTTTCCATACGTCCGGGTTGTCATTGTGACAAACTAGCGCCTTTTCCGGATTTCTATCAGACTATTATATATTAGCTGTTCGGACTGACGGTCTCATATCGACTGGGATACACCGTTGTCAACATCTAACATCGTCAACTTAAGATAGTCTTACAGGTATCAGTCGTTTACTGCTTTAAGCCGCTCTTAGAGGTGTCGTTATAAAACGACCTCTCTCAACAAAACATCAGCCCGCAACGTGGATCAGAAGTCCAGACTTCATCGAACGAGGAAGTTACAGCCCATATTACTCAAGACCTCTGGTCAGAGTTCTCACTGAGAATAATTAAGTTTCGACGAAGTTTTCTTCAAAATATAATAGCGGTTTCCTCAATTGAAACAGTCATCACTAAAGTATTTTTTCCTTCTTACGAGCACTTTACTAAAATTGTATATATTTTGGAATATAATATAAATCTCGAGCTCCGTTCTGAATTTGCCCATTTGAAAAATAAAACTGTGTTTTTCATATATAAAGTGATAAATTGAAAAACGAAATAAAAAAACTAAGTTTATTGCGTCGATTCGATCCATTTCGGGTCTTCACTAACTAACTTAATTAAAGAGATGGCTGTGTGTCTGCAGTTGTCTAACGAATCATTAGCGACTAATGAGTCATTAGTTAACTATTCATTAGAAGTGCTGTGGGTCTACAGTTTGTGACCCTTAAGATGCATGAATTGGGAAATTTTGCAAGTTTTCATAAATATATCGAATGTTATTTATTCTTTTCTCATTTATCTTTGCTCTACCATAATTTTCTCAAACTGATATGCTCTTTTGGCCTTTACTAAGTTATTTATGTTTTTTTTACTAGGAAGTAGATATCTGTATCAGGAATTGAAATAAACATACAAAAAGTCATTAACTATAAGACCGAAAAAAAGAGTCCTAAAATAGAATCTTTTGGAATACGAATTTTACACTTTATAAAGGAAAGAAATGAAAAAATGAAACAATTGAGAAAAATAGAAAAAAAAATTTATTTAAAAAATTTAAATAATTAAATTTATTCGAAACGAAACGAACTGGTGTAAGCCCGCAGTGGGCTGAAAAAGAAAAGAAAAGATGAAGAAATAAGCGTTTCGTATCGCCAGAAACTTTATACTCTTCAGTACGGCTTGGCTTCTGCTGCCGAAGACACTTGAAAAAGATGAAATTGATCTCATCTCATATAAACTCAGAATAAATTCTTGGTGTGAATTATATGATACAATTCTCTTACATTACATCAATTAGAAAGAAACAACATTCCTATGATTTATTACCGGTTAAAACTTTATACTTAGGTCTGTTCGATGAAAACATAATTTAATTTCCCCTCCTGCAATAAGACGGCTATTTACCAGGGGTTATGTGCACTCATCGAACAAGGTTTTTGCTGTTCACCGTAAACCCATGATACAAAGTTTCACAAGCAAGGTATGGCCAAAATATCTGCCTCATTTGGCAACAATTATCACAAATTTGTTCATCTCAATTTCAATCGTCCTTATCAAATTGAAAAAAATATTTCTAATCGGAAATTTCTTTACTTTCCCACTAGCACATAATTACTTTTTCTGAAGTGATTTAAACGAAAAATTTAATGTTTTGTTAAATATTTTAATATAAGTATTCAAATAATCAGTGATGACGTAGTAACACAAAAAATTCCTCTCGTATCGGGCACACCTTATTATCTTTGAATCAGGGTGTAAACCTAGTGAAATGAAATTTCTCTGACAGTTCTCCCGAGCATAATTCAACTCCGAGTTTTTAGTGATTTGTGTAAATTCATTCATAAATAAGAGTGAAATAAATAAATCTTTGTTATTGTACTAAAGAAAACAAATATTAGAATGTACAAAAAAATATATTTCTCAGTTTATTTTTAATTCTTTTAATCGCTTTTTTATATGGATGCTTGATACTTAATCGCCTTTTCTGTAACTCACCTTCATCTATGTATGTGCTGCACTATTTTCAGTTTTATCATCGGATGTTGTGTTACTAGATATAAAACTGATAATGTTTGGATGATCAAAATCTACAGGATTGGTTATTTCTATCCCGTTGGCTTCTTCTCGAACAACTATTTAACCCTGTTCCGACATCTCATTTAAGACCTTAGAGAATTTTTTGTTTGGTAGCTGCAGGGATTACTTGAGGTCTCTAAAAATTACTTTGTTAATAATGGTGACGAAATATTTTTATGATCAAATATTCTTCGACCTTAATAACCTCCTCAAATATTTCATTATTTTCATTCGAATTTTCTATGTACATATTATCAATGGGTTTCCTATCATCCAATTTCTTAGCTAACTTCTTTGTATAATCTGAATTTGGTACGAAATCCACGATTTTTTTCACTCTAATATACTGCAATCACCCGCAATTACCGAACAAATTCCAAGTGACAGTTCACAAACGACAAATGTCTAACATTTACTCCAAAAAATTTTTAGTGTAAGTTCGGGGCATGAAATCAGAAATACCGGGCTCTCAACGAACGAGTTGGTGTAACCCCTTGTATGTAAGCCCAGGTTTTTCAAAAAACAAGATAGTGTAGCCGCTCGGTGTAATCCTAGGTTCACCCGGGGTTTTCATCGGACAAACCTATTTTTTGGATTCTCCAGCCCAACAGCAATTCTCAATTTTTTCATTTTTTATTCCTTTACATTTTTCTATTTTTTTTCAATTTCGCTATTTGGAGAAATTATTCTTTAGTCAAAACAAAGACTTGAAACTTGCCACCCAAAATCAAATGGGTTGTGTGAAGTAAAAACAAATAAAATTTTTCTTCGCTGGCCTGGATTAGATTTAAAAAATATTTCTTAGAAGATTGATACTTTGCAACAAATATTGAATAATTATATTTTGAGGTTAGAAATTTTTAATTTGCTTTGATCTTGACATCTCATCAGAGCCCTGACAAATCTAGAATGTTAGGCATATCCTTTGTATAACCTTTACATTACAGTATTATTTATAGGTATACACATTTAGAATAGTTTTAAAAAATACCACAAATAGTAATAATTAATAAATTGTTTTTTCTTTTATTTTTCAGGTAAGTTTACATTACTATTAAATGGAATTAAATATTGGACTTCACTAGGAGGAAAGAAGTTTATTTTTGTACAAGTAAGTCAAATTATTGTTTAGCGTTAATATTTTTCAGACAGAGGAATTTTTCATATAAAAGGCTGGAGAAAAAAGACGAATTGTTATTTTTATTTGTTACAAATAAATGTTATGTGTTCTTTTAAAAAATAAGGTTTTCCATAAGACGAAACTTAATACCCAATTTGTTCTTTGCACTACTTCAGAACTTGAAACCCCAAATATAAAAGTACAATAAGATGTTACACTTTCTTGGGGAAAAGTACAACACTTCAACTTTCTTTTTATAACCTAGTTGAATCCAATTTACGTGTACTTCTTACGGTAGTTACACTCTAATTTTTTTTTTTTTACCAATTTTAATTTCTTATTATTATTAATCGACCAACCAGAAATATCCAAACTCCAAACAAATTACAAAACATAAACCTTATTTTATTTTTAACCTTTTAAACTCGGGGCGCGTGACTATCCTCCTTCGATTTTTTAAAACAAGTCTCAGGGCTTTTCTTTTTCAGGTGCCCAGTTTACCTGTTCATTCATCGGCCAATTCGCTGACCCCGCAGTTCAATTGAAAATTGCCCTTAGTTGGATTATTTGCAATTGCCATTTCCACCTCGCAGCGTACAAACTGATCGCAAAATATTTTTGTTTTTTATTTTTCTAATGTCGACCTTGAATTTCATTCTTCCGATCATACGGTTTGTTACCGTTAAATTAGATCCGCTTGTTTATTTAAGTAAATAATCGAAATGCAAGGTTGAACGGGCCACGCATATATATTGCGGGTTTTCGTTTGTTTGATTTTTTGTTGGTTTGTTCTACCTGCAGAGTGCAGGCGAAATATAACGAAAGGTGAACGAACCGCTGATGCAAAGCATTTCACCAATTTGCATGATCTTAAGTTGAAAGAACTTTCGATGCATGCAAATGATAATTTAAGTATATGTATGTACATACATAGTACTACGAGATTCCTTCATTTGGGAATCTGTACTGGAATAAAGAGGACGTTATAGGTCTATATAAAATCGAGCTGAAGCGCTCCATTCTCAGAAGCAGATTGTCACAGAATCAACACGCGTATATAAGGGAAAGTTTGTTGAGACGGCCCTCCACAAAGTGATTCATTCAATCGAAAAGGGTTTCCTCTTTAAATAATATACGCTGGCTGTTTTCATTGATGTGGAAGGCGCCTTCAGTAACGTTTCTCTGCATAAATTTACTGAAATGCTAACAAATCATGGAGTGAACCGATCTGTAAAATATTGTATTGCACACACGTTGTATAATAGAACTGTCTTTGATGATCTGCGTGGGATAAGCAGAGTTAAAAGAGTTCACAGGGGCACACTGAAACGTGGTATCTTATCACCTCTTTTATGGGTGCTCATCATGGACGATCTCTTGCTTACACTCATCCGGACGGGGTATAAAGCAGTATGTTACGCAGATGACTTGACGATCTTAGTCACCGGGAGTGATGAGTTCGAACTCTGTAGACTGGTGTAAAACGCGATCTGACTAGTCCTGTACTGGGCTGCTGATTGCGGACCGAGCATCAATCCCTGGAAGACTGAATTATGCCTCTTCACCACGAAAATGAGGAATATCCACAGTTTAAACCTGCCCTCGATTGGTTGCACGTGTTTGCACAGCTAAAGGTACACCTAGGTATTATATTAGATAAAAAGCCAAACTGGAAACAGCACCTCGAAGACAAAGTGAACAAAGCACTTAGAGTATTCGCAATGTTCCGCAGAACGGTAGGGAAGAAGTGGAGACTCAAACTGCGGATGGTCCTATGGTTATACACTAGCGTCATCTGACCCATGTTAACCTACGATTCTATGGTGTGTTGTGTTTGTGGTCTTAAGTCAACTAGCACTCGCGTTCTGGAGATTATCCTCAACATACACCCGGTGCAAATACATATTAAGCAGGAGCCGTTGACTGCAGCGGTAAGACTGCATCTTAATCTTAGCTGGCTTCGCACGAGAACAACAGTTCCACATGAATCCATTTATGAATTCATGCAGTCTATCGCACTTGACATCGACAGGGACAAGGATCACCAGTAACCAAAATTCCATTTAGAGAAGAATGGGAATCAAATACCGTCTTCAACCATTGACAACCCGTATTATAATCTACACTATTGGCTCCAAATCCGATGATAACACTGCAGCAGGAGTTTTCTGCGAGTAGGCTGAGTTTGAAATCGCCATGCACCTTGACAGTCATGCCACTGTTTTCCAAGCAGAAGTTAAGGCCATTTTTGATATGGGAAGTCATCTCCTTAACTCAGACACTGAGAACAAGGAGATTGCAATCTGTTCAGACAGCCAATCAGCTGTCAATGATTTATCTAAATCCTTTACAACCTCCATATTAGTAAGGGAATGTAATACTGCCCTGAACTTCTTCTCTCAGAATGACAGGTTAATTGTGCAGTGGGTGCCAGGGGACAGCAACATTAGGAGGAATGAAAAGATGGGCGAGCTTGCTCGCATTAGTGCAGCCTTGGAGGAGCTGCCTTCATAGTTGGGATTGCACCAAAATACTTTTTCTCAATCATTTTAATTTGGGTTGACTGCCAACGCAGTCGCCTTTGGTTAGAGAGGACCCCTCGGGTAGATCCATAAAGGAATTGTGGGGCAGACCCTACCAAAACCAAACGTATAAGCTCCTAGGACTTAACAACCCTACCCTGAGAACTCTGGTGTCTATATTCACTAGGCTCCCTTCTCTCAGGGGTCACATTCAAAGGATGAGACTTGTTTATGATCCTACATGCAGGGGTTGCGGAGAGGACGAGTTATACGATACCGGCAAGGAGGGCTGAGGGCCAATAAATTTATATTTATATATATGAGCGATTGCTCATGGATCTGGAGGGTGCATAATTCATTTTGTTTTGGCCTACGTTTCGAGGGTCTGTCGGGATCCCAAACCTCCTTTTCAACCATTCAATCAATATAAATTCGAATAAGTTAAAGTAGCTTCTCTTAATTATTTATAATTGTTAATTAGGAATTGCAAACAGAGCTCATTTGGAATGAAACCAATACAAAAAAGTAGAAATAATCAATTCCAATTAAACTAGGTCCAGAAAATGTGGCATTTAAGAGGTTCTTTTCGCTTGTTTCAAAATCGATTAATCTAAAATTATCATTAATTGCACAAGGCACATAACATAAAGACTCATCTAGAATTCGTAATTGATATGATTCAAGCAATCAATTCGAACTATGACGTTAAAATTTACTGTTACTCGTAAAAGGTTATACGTGTTCAAATGAAAGCAACGGTGATTAATTACTTTATTTCATTGAAGTATAAGTGTGGCGGCAGCCAAGAGCTAGAACTACTAAAGAAGTAAAAATCAACGGGTAAGTAAGAAGTACAGGGTACAGTAGGGTAATTCTGGGTTTTTGTCATACTTAAATGTCAAAATATACGATAAAAGTGAATGAACTTTTCTTTTGCCCCTTTTGTGCTTTTATTTAGCACAGCAACTGTGGCAATTAATTTAATTTATTATTCCATCCATAGTTTTGCCGATGGCAGTACCCTTGATTTCGCTTATTACTTTGACACTCTTGCTGACTCCACATCTGTTAAACGAGATTGTATAATTGGATCATTGAATAACGATCTTGCCAAGATCTTCGCTTGTAGCAAAGCAAATCGCTTTGAATTCAACGCATCTAAGGCCCAAAGCTGTCTCATCTCATTAAAACACGATCATAATTTTTCCACTCCCTTTTCTTCGTCATTATACATACTTGGCATTCATATTTTCAGAACGTTAAACTGGACAGATCAGATCTTCTCTGTTGCCAAAGAAGCATCGAAATATCTTAGATTTCTGAAAAGGTGTATGAAATATTTCAGCCCGTCGAATCTAGTGCTTACAAGTCATAGATCAGACCTAGAATGGAGTATAATTCCCATATATGGGCTAGGGCTTATCACAAAGCCTTAGCTTCATTGGATATTGCCCAGAAAAGAGCCATCAAGCTTATTGGTGACGTAGCAATAACTTGTCATACCGACTAGCTCAAGCACCGCCGCAATGTTGGATGTTTTTCGGTCCTTTATCGGTACATGCATGGTCAATGCTCTGATGAAACATCTTTATACCTTTGAAACTACTTTCGGACGTACAGTAATTGCCTGTGATGCTTTTTTATCGCATATTGTGTGAATGTGAAGGAGTCTACCATCTTCTGTTTTTCCTCCGACATACAATTTGCGGAAGTTTAAGGGCTTTGCATCATAGGTTATTACCCTGACCGTGGCTTAATAATATATATATATAAAAAAAAAAAAACAATAGTAGTAGTAGTAGTGAAGGAGACGATCTTCTTCTTCATGAAGTCTCCAATTACATTTGAGTTCTCGGATTACTGTAAGCAAGTCTTAAATATCTATTTACTATAATTCACAACTATTGTCACATTCTCGGAAGCTGTTGGCAAATTTTTCGCATTTTTAGGCGTATATTCTGATGAAAGTGCAAAAGGCATTTCGTATCAGCAAGAACTTAATACTCTTCAGTACGGTTGGTTCTTGCTTGCCGTATATGCTTGAAAAAATCCAAATTGACCTGCACTCCGTTAAAATTCTGAGTGTGAATTATATGAGGCGAAATACTAAAAGTATTTACTTTGTACTTAGCAGTTTAGCCCTAAGCGGGACTAGACAAATTCATATAATTCACACTCAGAACTTTATCTGAGTGAATATTAGTGAGGTTGACTTGGCTTCAGCCAGACGCACTGAAGAGTATTAAGTTCTTTCTAATATGAAATGTCTTTTGAACTTTCATCAGTTGAAGTTACGGTTTCAGCCACAATCGTTTTTGTTATCAATTTTTTAAATTGATAACAATTTTCTACCAAAAATCTTCTTGAATTTTTCTGTATGAAAAATTAAATTAAAATTAATTAAGATTGTACATAAAATGTTAAATAAATATATGACAGCTGGTTTACATGACTTTTTATTTTTTATTGAGGTTTGGGTTTGCAGTCGATACCCGCAATAAAGTGGCTTTGTTAGTAATTTTCTTACTACAGTCGAGACCAGCAATAAGAATCTTTATTGCAGTCGACACCCGCAATAAATTGGTTTGTTAGTAAAGTTCTTATTACAGCCAAGACCCGCAAAAAGAATCTTTATCACAGTCGAGACCCGCAATAAAGTGGTTTGTTAGTAATATTTGTACTGTAGTCGTTACGAACCACAAAAAACCTGTAGCTTAATCGCCATCTAAAAAATCCTTAATCTAACCGATACCAAGAATAAAGATATTTTATTTTAGCCGTCAATTAAATAAAGTATTTAGTTTGTTAATAAAATGTAAAACAATTGGAAAAAACACTAGGAAATAACACTAAGAAATAAATCGTCAAGTTAATCACTGCACTGCCAAATCAAAAAGGAGAAAGAATCAAGTCAAACTGCTATTTATATAGCCATGTTTTGCGCACGGCACCAAAGAACGGTAGTCAAAGGCGCACATGGCAGTAATAATTTGCATAGCAACAATAACCTGATATAGAAACTGTACCTCATCATTTGTTCATGAAGTGTTAGCATTTCAGTAATTGCTGTTAACAAATTGTTTTTAACTTATTATGAATAAAAAGTATTTTGAGAAAATTTATTTTATTTTCAATCTTATATGGAGTAAATATCAAAAGCTTCCGCTTTTTGTTTAATAAAGGGTTTTCCAATAAGAGGTGTTATTTTGATATTCAAAGAAAAATGCCATTTTTTTTAGATAAATGATCAGATCTTTATTTCGTTATAAAGAAGGAAGGTATGCCGTTAATAACAGAAAATAACATCAGCCAAATAACCACCACGACCACGCCTGCAGGACCATATCCTTTTCATGAAATTTTCCACAACCAAATCGCAAAGTGGCTGCCCTATGTCCTCGATAGCCTCACGAATTCCATCTTTGAGGTCTTGAATAGACGCTGGGCTGTTGGCGTAGACCTTCTCTTTCACGTGGCCGCAAAGGAAGAAGTCGCAAGGTGTTAAGTCACAAGATCTCGGTGGCCAATTGTGATCACCTCATCGAGAGATAACACGGTCCGGAAACTTTTCCCGTAAAACATCAATGGTTTCGTTGCTTGTATGGCACGTAGCGCCGTCTTGTTGAAAGTAAACGTTGTCCAGATCAATACCATCCAATTCCGGCCATAACAAATCATTAATCATCTGTCGATAGCGCAATCCATTCACCGTAACTGTTGCTCCAGCCTCATTTTCGAAAAAGTTAGGTCCAATGACCCAGCGGGACCATAAACCGCACCAAACAGTCACACGTTGAGGATAGAGAGGCTTTTCAACAATAACTCTTGGGTTTTTCGAGCCCCAGATTCGACAATTTTGCTTGTTGGCGAAGCCATCGAGGTGGAAATGGGCCTCATCACTCAAGATGAGTTTTCGATGGAATTCCGGATCATTTTCATGCATTTCAAAGACCCAATCAGCCAGCAAAGACTCGACGTTGTTGATGATCGGCCGGCTTGAGTTCTTGTGTTAGCCTTAAGACCCAAATCTTTATGCAAAATACGGTGTAATGACGTTTGTGGAATGCCTAATTCCAAAGAACGACGAGGAATGGACAAACCTGGGTTTTCTTCAACACTTTCGGCTACAGCAGCAATATTCTCGGCTGTTCTTGAGCGACGTGCACGGGTTTTATTCTTCAGATCACTAACTTGTCCCGACAGCTCGAATTTTTCTACCAATTTCTGTATGGCGGTCCGACAAGGTGCTTCACGACGACCCAAAAATGTTCGAGTTTTACGAACCGTCTCTGCCACATTTTCACCATTTTTATAGTGAATTTTAATAATTTCAATGCATTGTTGAATCGTGTATCGTTCCATGTTTACTAATGGCGTAGTTTCTACTTGTCAAATATCAAAAAATGACAGCTGCAAAAGTGACATCTACCGAAATAGCGGGCTGATTAAAATAACACCTCTTATTGGAAAACCCTTTATTTATACTGCTTATATTATTTCCATCAAGTTCGTGCAATTTATAAAATCATCTTCATTCAAATAGTTTAGTGAATTATGACTAAGATCTAAACGTACAACAGTTTCAGGAAAATACAGGATGTCCCGTAAGTCGACGTCAAGCCGGAACCGGGTGATAGACCAAATCGTAACAGTTACCAGAAAAATATAAAAAAAAATCTAAGTCATGTATTTTTCAAATTATAGGAATTTCTTTTGTTTTCGAGAAAATGTACACCCTGTGTTGGTTTTTTAGCTCCTGTTGCTACAAATCTTTACTTTTTTTCAATTTTATTTTTCTTATGTAATCCCGAATAGTGCTTATGTAACGTGTTGCTTTAAGTTCTAAGCCAACTGCTCCAGCTTGGAAGAAAATGTCACATTTTGCCGAACCAACAATATAAAATTAATAATTCGTTGAACTCTTACTGACTGCACTGAAAAAAAAAAAATGTACTACGCCAGTCTGGCAAGTAACTTTAAAAGTTGACGCATTTAATAAGGATTCTAGAATGGTACAACACTTGCTACATTATTTCTTAGATTACGAAAAAAAAAATTTTTTTCTTCAAGAAACCCAGTTTCGAAAAATTTCTTTTCACCTACTAAAATTGATTCTAGTGTACCCAAAGCTTGCCTTAAGAGCGTAAATTTAAGATTCTAGCTTGAGTGAGACGGAGAGTCATTCCATGAAGTGTGAGTGAGCCAGATAGTGACGCTTTCAAGTTTGAGATGCTAACTTTTTGTTAAATTTAGGACAAATTTTCCTTAATTTTAAAATTAAACACCAATTATTTGGATGCTAAGATTTATTATTTACAAAAGATGCTCAAACCGCCTTCCTTCAGCTGCAATACAAGTTCGACATCTTCTTAAAAAAGATCGGGTTATCAGACGGACAAATTTTCCATTGTTGACCCATTCATCTGTTTCCGTAATTCTGCTGCTCAGGTTTTTTGTAATATTCGGTGAGCTATACTTTTGGGCACTCCTGTGCATTCCTGGATTGCACGTACCGAACTACCTGGATCTTCTTGAACTGCTTGAAGTATTACGTCCTCGTAAGATAAGGAACTTCTTCCTTCACCATGTACTTGATTTGGCAGTCGGCCCTCTGTGGAGAGTAGACGGTGCACATTTGTAAAAACTCTATGATCTGGAGAACGATCAGCATTTGGGTATCTGTCGCGATACAGTCTAGCCGCAGCACTAGCACTGCCTCTGCATTCCCCATACAAGAAGTGCATGTTGGCATATTCCTGTGTGGTATATAAAGACATGGTGGAACTACTCAATCCCATTATAGTCCAGAAAAAATCAAAGCTTGTCGTAAAGAGATCGAAACTGTCCAAATCCAATTACAAACAAACAAGTCCAATAAACGAAGCAAAAAGATGAAAGAACGAAATAACACCAACGAATACGGAATACTTTTAAAGTTACTTGCCAAACTGGCGTAGTACATTTTTGTTTCAGTACAATCAAAATGTGACATTTTCTTCAAAGCTGGAGCAGTTAGCTTAGAATTTAAAGCAACAGGTTACATAAGCACTAGTTGGGATTACATAAGCAAAAATAAAATTGAAAAAGGTAAAAATTTGTAGCAACAGGAGCTAATAAACCATCACAAGGTGTACATTTTCTCGAAAACAAAAGAAATGCCTATAATTTGAAAAATACGTGACTTAGATTTTTTTTATATTTTTCTAGTAACTGTTACGATTTGGTCTATCACCCGGTTCCGGCTTGACGTCGACTTACGGGACACCCGTATATGTTTTTTTTTGTACTTGGTGGCAATTTCTACTAGAACAATTTATAATTTGATTTTCATCTGAACATTCACAATTTTCTGGACATTTCAAATCAACATCATTTGGGAATTCATCTATATATCATTGGGCAAATCTCTCATTTGTTGTGTTCATGCCAGGAAGCAATCCGAACGTGCAACAAGTTGCAGGCAATTATTTTCGGGTGAGCGACATTCTTAACAACTTATGTGAAATTTGTTCCTGTGTAACACAAAAATGGAGTCCAACATCAAAATGTGCTGTGCTGGTGCTGATGAAGACTCTTGAACTGAGCACACGATTTAACTATTTTGTTAAATCTTTAGTTTTATTACAAATATATGTATCCTCAGCATACCAAAAATCCAATAATCCTTTAAATTCCTTCTTTCCCATTATCTGTTTTATCCCATCAAATATTCCAACGTCACTTTGTCAAGATATTATTTGATTATTTTAACTAAATAAAATAAATTATTGAATCATAAGCAATTCACACCCTAAACAACTAAGATTATTAAGGTAATTTTCGATACAATATTTCGACAAGATCCAACCACTATCCACATTTTTCGACGAATCACAAGCAAATCGCTTAAAATAACCTACAAGTCAAACGTGAAGCTTCTTCCTCTTTCTTTCCAAATTTTCCGAATAATTTTCCAATTTTTTCGGATGTTTTCCAATTTTTCCGAAGTTTTTCTTATTACTCCGAATTTATCCGAATTTTCCCGGATGTTTTCCAATTCCAACTCTCCATACATTTGTCTTTCATGATCTAATCAGCCTGTATGTATCTATGTATGTACCGTCGCCCGTTTCTCATCATATCACACTCTTTGCGTTCATACCGTAGTAAAAATGACCTAACCAGATCTAATGACTAAAAAAAATAGTTATAACAATTAATTAATTTATTGAAAGCATGAAACCCGAGTATGTGTATATATGTATACCTCACCCCGTATACCGTACACCAAAATGAGCTAATGACGTTGCCTAAAAATTTATAAATTTCTATGCATTTACACCGTCACCAAAATGATCTATAAGCTTAATGATGTCGAAAAAAAAAACATGCTGCTATGGGTCGCTTAGACGTGTATCTGGCTCAGTGTAGCATAATGCTACGACCATAACGGTGCCATCACAATAAATTTGTTGCATAGTGGTTCCTTTTATGATAACCGAAATTAGTTGTATGCGTATTCATATGCTGCTCATGCTGCAGTTCGAAACTTGAATTTTCGATTGTTGCATACTCCTGATCTTTCCTCTGTAAACTCTAATGCATGTTAGTAACGTGTACGCCTTAAGCAATGCTTCAGTGGAAATGATACTAATGTTTCGTTCCAGTACATATCTTGTTTCCATTTCATATTCTAGTGACTTTTATTTTCTGAATTTGTCACTACTGTACAAATTATTTGTGTTGACATTCAGATAACATCGGGAAATGTTTATTTCTGATCTGCTTCGTAGGATTGGTAAGATAACTTTATGAATTTCCTGAAAGATTTTTTTCTTGCTGGTTCGTTTGCTTTCTTTTTTGAGGTTAGAGGTTCTGAAGTCAGCGAATGTGTTCAATCCTGAACAGTGGGTATTTTAGATTTCTAAAACCTTGGATAAATTTTATGAATTTCGTACTCATAAATGTTTATGTGACGTTTCCCTTTCATATCTTTGTTCAATTCAACTTAAAAATTTCTGCTAAATCAGATTTAAGTACTCCAGAGTCTTTTTAATAAGAGACACTAGTCAAGGTGTAGAAAATATAAAATCACAAATTAGTAATAAAGTGCACTTTTTGGCTCCAATGACCCACTGTGCATTGGCCTACACATATAATCCTTCCCCACCCCCGTTACATTTTTGATTAAATAAACGAGTCCACAAATTTGAGGAACTTTGAAATCTCTATTGGCTATGGCTCACAATGATGGGTGGGTTCAGTCAGCACTTACACTTACTCTGCTTCACTCTCTGCTCTCTGCACTCTGATAACAATTTAATTAAATTAAAATTGGTTGAAATATTTTGGCTACGTATTCCAAAATTCTCATTGTGTTTCCATTATAGCCAAAATGGCAGCACTGCTGGGAAACTAAAAAAAAAAAAAAACGTATCTCTTCCCACATCTATATACGGACACATACATACGAATTTGTAGATCTTGATCATAAAATCTCTACTAAAAGAACTCTTTCCATAATGATGTTAAGATAAAGCCACTTAAATGTCGCTTTCGTGAAGATAATACGATAATTGCATGTGGGTAATAGGAGCAAGTGTTCAATCGCATGGGAGAACGCAAGGCGGCAATTACTTTTCCATCAAAGCAAACAAAGTTCATACATATAAATATCGAGCAGAAATCAACAAGTGATTTACGATTCATATGGGATTTGTACGAGTAACGTTTGTCACCCACCACCACCATAAGATAGACACAGATTAATCTCTCTATCAGCACGTTCTACGTAACAACAAAACACGTAAACCGGAGAAAAAAAAAAGAAAATCTACGTGACAGGAAAAGTTGTTTTTTCTTTCGTATTTGTTTTTTTTTAACAATGTTTACTTCCTCGTCCTCCTATTTTGTCTAGAAGCTAATTTATGTGTGTACCTTTATTTGGACAGTTTATCAGTTTCATAGCCTCGTATATATTTGTAATTGCCTCAATTAACAACTGCAATCATCATCAGCACTACCACCACCATGCAATATACCTACTATGCGGCTGCGATTTCCTTTAACCTATTTCAACATGCAATGTCCAACTGTTATGCAGGTAAATCCAGGTACTATAAGAAGGTAAAGGTAACCATCCAGATTTTTTTTTTTTTTTTTAAATTCATGCACATCGCATGCAATCCAATGACTTGAGAAATGAATTTTGCATAAATAGAGGAACGTGCTGGAAGGGGGACATTGTCGGCAAACAGATAATCGCAAGTCCTTATACGACACGGCCACGATACGGAAAAGTTTTGATTGAAAAATTTTTGTTGCACTTTCGGGAAATTTCTTGAGGCGTTCCTGCACCTGTTTACTGTGCATACAATTCAATTTTTCTTATCGGCTTTCGGTAAAGACGACAGGTTTGTTGTAAATTGTTTCCTTGGTTTCTGGAAGAGCCATTATCCTTCTTATCGTATGAGTTTTAGTAATTGTCGTAAAATTTTCTGCGTTGTATTTTTCTCTTACTGATTAAATTGTTACTGATTTTGTGCATTATTTTAATTTACATTAAACACGAAGTGATTTTATGTCATAATCGCTATGAATGGATCTACAATTGTCTACTGATTAATACCTCAACTTTTCATTTGAATATATACTACTCTGGAAATTAGAAGGCATCTAATATTTGCAAATCCTTATTTCCATAGGGTCCAACCGATACTTAAGCAATGTAAGCAAATTAGTTTTCGAACCACAAGTCTCTCCTCATTCCATTTGAAATGCTTGGAGAAGCTTGCGGATGAATATATCAAGGGAGTAGCCCTAAAGGTATCTCCCTTAAAAACCTCACAGCATGCTTACCGGAGGGGCAGATCTACTGAGACGGCTCTCCATTCAATTGTTACCGTCATTGAGCGGGGACTGGGGGGATTGTTTACCTGGTGAACCTTTCTGGACATCGAGGGGGCCTTTGACAGGGACACTCTCGAGTCGCTATGTGAGGCAACCCGTCGACATGGTGTTAACCGCACTGTAGTGCGATGGATCTACCAAATGCTAAGACGACGATACTTAACTGTGGAGTTGGGTAGCCGAACCTCTCTCAGTGTGCTGGTGGAGAGAGGCTGCGCGCAAGGTGGCGTGCTTTCCGCGGTACTCTGGTGTATTTTGATTGACTCACTCATCACGTTGATGAAAAGCGTGGGATTCTCATGTGAAGCGTATGTGGATGACAACCCTCTGCTCATTTTCATCCAACGAGGCCTCAATATTGTTGTGAACTGGTGCACCCGTCATGATATGATAGTGTGCGCTACAAATACCAGCTTGGTCCTCTTCTCCAGAAGAGAAGCCCTTTGGATACACTCTGCAATTCTCTCCCCATGTCAAACACCTCAAAGTCTACCTTGACTTGAAGTTGACATGGGGAATGCACGTAGAGGAAAAAGTTGATGCAATTATGAGGGCCTTTGGTCAATGCAGAAGAATCTTTAGATGCACATGGGGCATAAGACCGAGCGTTGTGCACTGGATGTACACCTCGATCGTTAGACCTATGATCACATATGCCGAGATCATGGGCTGGCTGTGATTCTCCGTTCCTCAGACTGGATCACGCCGTAGGTGTTGTCACCTCGAGTATCGGGTCTCTTATAATGTTCATAGAAAGCATCAGCAGAGATGGGAGAACCTGAGTACTTCCATGTGCACAAAACTGTTTCTTGAAAGGCCTAATAGGAATATCGCTCATTTTCTCATGAGGCTCGGAAAGAAAAAATATGAAACTGTGGTTGACATCTGGCTACAGCTCAATTCTCGCTCATCTAACAAGGATGGGAATTTTTTACAGTCGTGAGTGTCTGTCTTGCCTGGAAGGAGAGCCTGAGACAATCGAACGATTTTTGTGTGCTTGTCCGGCCGTCGCCCGCAGCAGGCTGGATACTCTAGGTTCTGCCATCCTATTTGTACAGAAGTTGAAAAACCTTTCTCACTAAGACCTGATACGCTTCATTAAGAGGACAGGAAGGTTTTGGTGATAGGGCTTCTAGCAAGAAAGCACAATGGGTCGCTCTAGCCTCCGTGCTTAGGATCTATCGTCCCCTGTTTTTAAATAAAATAATAAAAAAAAGTAGTTGGGGTGGTTATTGTTTCAGTGATGACTTTATAAACTCTTTGTACTTAAAAAAAAATGTTTTTGTGGAAAATTTATTTTGGTTTACTTCTAAGTTTTTAGGATGGTGACTAGTTTCAGGAATCGATTGACGTTCGTCTTTATAAAAGAGTCGCAAAATTTACAATCAAGTGCCAATTTAATCTCTTATGGATTCCATCTACACAAGTTTTATGTCCAATTCAGATTTTTCGGTTGTACTATCAAGTGTAAAGCTAGCTTGGAAGATACAAATTTCCGTGATCTTTAGGTCTGATAAAAGGAAAAATACATCTTTAGTGTTTATGCCTACCTATTATCTTGTTTTTTTCTTTTTTGGGACGAAAAACACAGTGTGGTGCAACTTGCGGAAGCTGTTTGTCAAATTACTGCGATGTAGATTAAGAGAATGTGGTAGAAATTTTAAATTAGTTGATTGAAGAGGACATCGAAAACGCATATTCTACATTCGGGTAGAACTACAAAGGAACTGTGGGGTAAGCTCAACGCAAATTAAAAAAAAAAAAAAAACGTTGGGACTAAGCAAACCAACCTTGATAATTCTAAAGTCAGTTCTCACAGGGCACTGTTTTCTCTGGGGTCACCAACACAGGATGGGACCTTTTGTTGACCATCTTACATGTATATGCAAAGGATGCGGAGAGGAAGCTGTATCACATTGTTACTCACCGGTTCGCTCAGGAAAGTGTTACAGATTCTTTGGTTCACACCTCCTGGAAGGCCTACGTGAAACAGGTCAGTAGGGTTGGGGTCCAATATTGAACTTTGTAAGAACGTACGGCTGGGAGCTATGCGAAATTGCTCGTATGACCAATAGGCCAGAGAAAAATTCATAATATAATCATTATAAAAAAAATTATAATATACCTACTTATCAAAACGAAAATATTTACACCGTTAGTCAGAAATGTACGCAGTTTACCTTTCAATTCCCAACCATTCCGATGCTGTAAAATTCCTAGCACAGATAAAATAAGATAAAGTAAGTAAGTTAAATTATCCGACAATTTTTCTTCAAATTTTTTGTCTCTTCCGACTCATAAGTTATTTATTATTAATTCTAAGTGAAAAAGTTGTAAATATTAATTGTAAATAATTTGATTCTTCACAAAAAAGCTTTTAAGAAAAATTGATTGAGATTCAGGGTTACAGAGATATGGCCGAAAAACAGATTGCATCCTTCTATTCAAAATGGTGTCTCTTGTGCATATGTCAATATTTGCTGATATGTATGTTATGATTTAATAAAAAAAGTTACTGGTAGAATTATTGTCCACCCTGTAAATACATATTAATATTTTAGACAATAGCTTGCTTTCTCGAAATGAGGCTTTCGAATTTCCCCTGAGATTCCTTCACTTCTTTGATCCTCTGAGTATCTCGAGTTAATAAATAAGTCGACAATTATGTTCCTTTTACTACACTGGTAATCTGGTTTCCTTTCGGTATCGTGATTTACTCGCAAATTACTATCGAATCATGATATTTGTAGGAAAGTAATGACGATATGAAAATTTGATGAGATTTTATCCTTCTACTTTCGATTTAGACAGGAACTTTTGTATTAAAAATTGACTAGTTTGTTAGTGAAAGCCAAATCAGTTGAAAGAGAAATTATAGTCACATTATAGAAGCATTCTATTCATTTGTCAATTTCGACAGAAATATGATATACTGTGACTGTGTGTTCAGAGCACATTATTTTATTTATTTTCGATAACCTTTTGTTTTGAAAACTTAAGCAATTCATTTGGCTAACAAACACAACAAAAAAATCTTATTTTATCAATGATTCTAACGCGAATTTTTATGAACTTCATAGAAATAAATATATCATAATTTAAATTCAACAACGGCATAAATAAAAAAAAAATTCATTCTTAAGAAAACGCAATTTAAAGTTTCGATTTACTCTCTTTCAGGTACCAAATAGTTTCCAGCAAACGCGTTTATTTATTTTAGTAGAGTAATCTATAGTTGTAGTTTATGAAGTAGGTACTTAAATACTTTTCATAAATATATATATACTAATGCAATGAAACAAGTTTGATTCGTACTTGTGACGTTATGGGTATATAAATATGTCACAACTTGATATATGACGTTGTTGATAGAAAACCAAATCATTTTATGCTTTTTATCTTTACAAATTATTTGAATTTGAGTTACTAGTGACAAATTCTGTCGACCTGAAATAATGTAAGTAGGAAATAGTCATGACACCATTTTTATGAGAAAAGAATTTTATTATTTATTAATTCAAGAGAAGTTCAGAGTTATTGATACGAAGCTAAGAACTATAAATTTTGGTAAAAATTATTGTAATATTTTGGAATGTGGTTCTTGTTAACCAAATCCAAAAGATCGATTTTTTTTTCTCTCTGCCCGCCAGTCCAGATTTTGTATTGAATTCAGGCTACAAAATAATTTTTGAGTCATTTACTTATTTTTTTGTTTTTATAACGTTGACCTCTTCAAATATGTCATTATAAGAATTTTCGTAATACACAGGGGTTGCAGATTTTCTCACGATCCTAATTACTTTTACATCATGAAGTTTTAAATTTATCATATTCATGGGTCCAATGCTAGAAGTGAGTTCCTTGTCGTCATGAAAATATTCGTAGCACAATTCGCTTACTACAAAAGGGTTCTCCTTGCTTTTTCGCAGCACGAATGGTGGCAATGAAGCAGTCAGGAGTATAAAATGGCCTACCTCTTAATTGACGTTCCACCTGTCTTTCAATGAGTGAATGGGCCGAGTCACCCTCGTTCTGTGTGTGGCCCTATTTATGGGTAATTGATTTTATACCGAGACAGAGTTCGGCGTATAAGTACAGGGAAAACGTGAATTTACTTTTTTGTTGCTCCACGCAATTATCGGAATAAAAAATAACTTCATCATCATTCATGGTAGCTTCCCTGGTCGCCCAACCATCATGAGCGCACTGATGAGCTAATGATGAGTGGTTGGATTAATGTAATGCTGTATATTGTACTAGCACCGGGACTAAACTCACTTATATACTTCGCATTCATATGACGAGCAATACAATGACTTTCCTTGTGAATAAATCAAATCTCTAATCGCGAGTGTAATCATGATTCTCATTGGTGAGTAAATCAAATACCTCATCACTGAGCGTAATTATGATTATCAAGGGTGATATAGTTTTTAAATTCAGAAAATAACAATTTTTACTGTTGTACTTTCGTGCAGAGATACGACACATAATCGGAAACATAAAGAAATATTATTATTGCAATGCGGCTAATATAGTATATGCCTATTACAAATATCATCAAAAAATTGGCTATTTTGGTTATATTTTTACTGTTTTTTTTTTTTCTAAATAGGAATATACTATCCATAAAAATATGAAAAAATACTTACCAATGATTAAAAAATACTTAAACTTAACTGGAACTGGACGACTTCAATTAGACTTCACTTTAAATTATATTTCACCTTCCTCGTTTCGCTTTTCACAAAGGAATGGAGAAGAACCATAAAATTCAGTCCGCACTTCGAAGGCGCATAGCAAAAGGTAAAGGAAATTTTTAGCTCAACACCATTTGTCTCCCTTTCACTCGTAAATTAGATGCACTACTGGACCTATATTATTTGTGCACAGTAGTTTCGAGACTGTTGCTGTACAAACATCTGTAATTTGTAACGGATATGTACATGCTTCCTAAAGAATAAAACAAAAAATTGATTCATGTTTGTAAAGCTTTTATTTACATGATTCGGTTAAAAAAATTAAAAAAATTTATCATTCAACAAATAAATAGAACAAAAAGTTTCTTCACAAAATTATTTGTGCACACATAAAAAACAATTTTCACAGCGTTGTAACTATGGTAATATTATACAGGGTGGCCCAAATGTGGTATGTGTGTATGTTTTTATAGATTATCCTGTAATTTCTGAACGGGGGGGGGGGGGGGGGGGGGGAACTAACGTTTCCGAGAAGATAACGGGAGTTAAAAAATATGTGTGTATATTTTTATAGATTACCCTGTAACTTCTGAACGTGACACCCTCTGATGATGCTCTAAAATTTGTTAGATTGACAATCGTTGGATCTTTCCAGTGGTCTATAAACTTTTCCTCTCCTCCTCTCCATTTTAAAGTTATGGCTCAACAAAGCTAAAATTTCGGACTTTAAATTCGGTGTTCTTTTATTGAACTACTATTATTATCAATATACACGTCATCAACAAAAACTTTTCATATCAGATCTAAAGGACGAAAAGCTTCGCTTCAAAATGTATCCAAAGTGTAATCCTTTCTACGTTTTTTGCACTTTTCATTAACCCTAGCCATGTGAATAGAATTGGAGGCACAACCAATTTGATGAGAAATGCTTTCGTTTTATTTGTTTCTGGAAGGATAAATTTTGGTTATTTTTTGTACTGAGTAAAAGCTTTACAAACATGGATCAGCGTTCTGTGTGTTTTTACACTTTTTCGAGAGCATATTAATTGAAAATGCTTAAAAAGCTGATTCCCAAAAGATAATTGCATACTTTCTGGCATTTAATGAACTTTTTCGCGGCTATGGCTAGGGTTAAGGAAAAGTGCAAAAACGTAGAAAGGGTTACATTTTAGGTAGATTTTGGGTACATTTTGAAGCGAAGCTTTTCGTCTTTTAGATCTGATATGAAAAGTTATTGTTGATGACGTATTTATTGATAATAATAGTAGTTAAATAAAAGAAAACCGAATTAAAAGTCCGAAATTTCATCTTTGTTGAGCTATAACTTCAAAACGGAGAGGAGTAGGAGAAAAGTTCATAGACCATTGGAAAGATCTAACGATTGTCAAAAATTTTAGAGAATCATCATAGAGTGTCATGTTCAGAAGTTACAGGGTAATCTATAAAAACATAAAAACATATTTTTTAAGTTTCGTTATCATGGAAACCGTTGAGACTTCCCTCCCCCCACCCATACAATTCTTTGCATTCAAGTGTAACACCAAATTCAGGCCACCCTGTATAACATTACCATATTTACAACGCTGTGAAAATTGTTTTTTATGTGTGCACAAATAATTTGTTCCATTTATTTGTTGAATGATAATTTATTTAAATTTTTTTAACTGAATCATGTAAATAAAAGCTTTACAAACTAGAATCAGTTTTTTTTTTTATTTTTTAGGAAGCATGTACATATCAGTTACAAATTACAGATGTCTGTACAGCAACAGTCTCGAAACTGCTGTACACAAATAATTTTGTGAATGATTGTATCAGTATCCATACCAATTTATTGATGAGCTGATTGATGAGTTGGTGAAGAACCTCTCCGAGGCGCTCAGTAAAAAAGTCAGTTGTCGTACGACCACATAATGTACACGCAAATTGTCGTACTTTACTAGAAAGTTGTGTTAGTTAACATAAAAGCCCCCGCCCGCACGGGTACTAAATTTTGTAAACTGATGAGCGTTGTCTACCTCGGTTTCTTCTGCAAATACTTTAACACACAAGTACCTACTCTGATAGCCAACGCTCATCAGCTTACAAAATTTTAGTACCGGTGCGGGCAGGGGCTTTTATGTTAACTAACATAACTTTTTAATCAAGTGATTTATACTGACCGCCTTGATGAGTTTCTTCGCCAACTCATCTATCAGCTCATCAATAAATTGAAATGGATACTGATCTGTATCTCTAGTGCATTTAATGTACGAGTGAAAGGGAGACAAATGGTGTTGAGCAATCATAGAACTGCGAAATATATAAATGAGATTAGTTCCGATGCTAGAATAAAAATCAGCATTACATTCATCCAACCAATCATTATGAGATCATTAGTGTGCTCATGATGATTGAGCTACCAGGGTAATTCATTTACACCTCGATGTGCGTTGAACTCATCCCAACTTTATCATTCACAACAATTTGTTTGCAAGTCCTAAATAGTGAAACTGAATACGTTCAACTTCGATTTATTGTAAAAGACGGAAACATCACCTTTTGGTATTTCAGTCATGGAGCAATAATGCCATTAAAGTCTTTCTTCTCTTTATCGCGCATCTTTTCTTCTCTTGATAAATTTTTCTCAAATAAATGTCGATTGTAGTTCTCCTTTAGATACTCTTTTCCTTCATTAGTAGCGTTTTCGTATGCCACACAAGTTTCACATAAATCTTTCTTGGGAACAAAAAATTAAATATTAAATTCCGGTGAAATATTGCATAGTTTCCATAAGGTTTATTTTTGTCTTTGCATGCCGCTACCTAGATAACACAGAACATGCTCTGATAATCTTCTTGATATGTTCCACAGGATATGAGGACATGTTCTCTGACTACACGTATTGATATCAAAAAACATATTCTTTCCATATGCTTTTTATAAGACTCATGTCCGCCCTGCCGAGCGAAATCTTCGGACGTCGTCGGTCAAAAATGATCGTGCGATTATCGGTGCGTATCCGAAAGAACATATTCAGAACGTATTCTAATGGATATAAAATTGATATAAGCATCCACAGAAACATATTCAAAACGTATTCAAAACGATATTAAATAGATATGGATGAAACTCATATTCGGGACATTTTCAAATGAATATAAAATTGAAAAAAGTATAAAAGTGAAATTTGTATACTTTAATTGATTTATATAAGATAAAAATGTATTCAATAAACGAAAATTATTCAATAAAAATATAACATATAATAAAAACTAAGAAAAAATAAAACCTATAAAATTAAATCAAACTTAATACAAAAATTCAAGTATCACGAAAACTTAAAAAAAATCCAGTACCTATGTACATATTAATTTTGTACAAGAATACTTTCACTTAAAAAATTAATATTTTATATTTTGTCGTGCAACGTAATTATGTTTTATTATTCTCCTTTTAAAGCTCCAATTATTGCTTCCACCACACCAGACAGCAGACCTTTGTGCATCTGTAAATTTATTTAAAAGGAACTAACGGGCACTCTATATAAAACTAGAATTAGTTAAGACTTACGATAAAAAGAATCTATTATATTGTTAAAATTTTCGAATGATTTCTTTCTTTTTACTTAATAATTCGCGACCATAGAACAATCCCGCCAAAAAAACCTCAGTTGTTAAGAAATATTGTGAAGTTAGAATCCTAAGGTCATGAATTTTCCATAAATTAAAGAAACTCACCTGAATTAAATTATAATCAAATTAAAAAAATTATTAAATTTTATCCACTTTTAAGTTTTAGAACAATAACAGTAACACTAGAACTGACTGAGAACATTAACCGAGATTCCGTTTAGAAACGAAAATTTGAAAGTAATGTATCGAAAACGTATCATTTTTATGTCCGACGGTACACAAACCCGAACGATGCTGTACCGAGGCAGGAACGAAAACTCGATTTGCCAAAATACATGTTAAAAATATATTCTATTCATATCAAGTGGAATACTTTTACGGAAATTGAACGAAGTTTACCGATTTCGGGCCGATCGTCTGTGTCCGAAAAGTATCTCTTTAGAACATGTTCCATTTTGTTATCTGGGTACTTAATCTCTATGGATATCGGTCAATGAGCTACTACCGTCTATGAATGTTCGTGATGTATTCGCACGAGTATAGTGGCCCTAAATTTTAAGAATAGAATTGAAATGCTCGCGAATTCCTTCGCTTATAGCCGGGTCCAACGTCTTATGCTTCCTGTGTTTTCCTTGTTGATCTGGTTTGAATAGTACATCTGCTACCTTATTCCAGTTTTCCTGTACTGTACGTATTATTCAATAATTTATGTCTAATGTATTTTTAGAAAAATACTTTACATACTAGAACCTTTTCACCATTCTTGCAAAAGTAAAATGAATTTATTTCAAAATTATACGGAAGTAATTGCAACAAGATTGACACAAGTATAAATAATTAACCGTGTTTCACGTCATTTAGTTAAAAATTATTATTTTGAAATTAGCAGATTTATTCTTGTAAGGAAATAATACTTTTACAAAACAATCTCTTCAGGGTAAGAACGTCGTATTTCAAAATGATACAAAGTTGAATACTGTGCATTGTTCATAACGCCATAAGTCGAAATAATATGTTATGCATATAATAAAAGATATCAATAAGAGACTTACCTTCAAAGCAATATCGTCTTAACATATAGTGTGACTTTCTTGTAGAAATTGTTACGAAGTTATCAGGATGAGTGAAACCTCACAACTGAGATAATCCAATGTTGTCGTAAATAAAAGGTACAACCCCTGAGTTAGTTAGTTAGAACGACATTACCGCTCTCTCGTGGGGAGCTTTTCACTTATAAATACTACGTTCTTATAGTTAAAAGATCATACCAAGTGCATTTCTTCTTTATGAATAACTCAAAATCGACATTTTTTGAGTTAGGATGTTGTTGTACTTAATGAGCGATATATTTTAAAAGTTTAATTTTGTAAATTTATTGTAGTCCTTTAACAATCAGCCTTACACCGATCCTGGTTCAGTGGAACAATCTAGTGTGAACTCAATTATTGACAAAATCTGCTTTCCTAAAAACAACCCACTGATGTGCCTGTCTCCGTAAAATCACGCAGGTAGGACAGTCATACCTGTGTTAATGTAAGTAGGATTTCCTCGCAACGCCTTTATGACCCCTTACACTAGCATCTTCCGTTTTCCCTTGGTTCAAGAGTAACATACATCAGCACCATGCTGTGTCCTGCATCATAAGGTATCCACTGAGCTTTGAATAATAATATATGTATAAAAAAAAAAAAAAACAAAATACTCCTCCCCAGCGTTAAACAAATAAGGAAAAAGGTGTTTGTAAAATATCATATCTAAGACTACTACATCACAAGAAAACATATAAAAATAAAATAATTTTGATAGGAATAACTGATTAAGAAAGATTTTCATTTATGCATATTTTACTCTTTTTCCAGCAGTCCACTTGTTCAGAATCTCTTGGAGTGAGTGTCTTCGCTACACTCTTGGTTACGGCTTACTCTACCATCGACTTTTGTTTTTGTAACCAAGTACATAATATAAATTATTCAAAAACAAGGAATATCTCCTTAAATCTTTAATTAAATAGTCACACGTAAACATCATCCTTCATTGCACCCAATCTATCTATTTAGAAAAATCATTCAATTTCACCAGAAACCCATGTCAAATTTAACATTTAAATGACCTCGAATCTTCCTAATCGAAAAGTGAGTCCACAACGAATAAAAAAACAAAAACATACCTTTATTTACCTGTCACTAAAGTTTTAAGTTCATATCAGCTTGGATACACACAAAACACACTTTACAAACATACCACCTACAAAAATTCAAAAAAAAAAAAAAAAAAAAATAAATAAAATCTCAAACGGTCCATAAACGTCGCCCGACGACCGGTCATCCCTTTTATTCCAAAACTAAACAAAAAAGTCAAAGTTCCTGCTCCGTTTTGATGATTAGGAGGGGAATCCATTTCAAATGGTTTTCACTTGACACAAGGCTAGGAAATCGGTATGTATGTATGTCGTGAACATGTGGGTGGATGTTTTCACACCTAATTCATCTATCCACACGGGTTAAAAGGGAAATGTAAGTCTGCTTGGTTCATTCAAAAAGCATTCATCATTCAAAATAATTTCTAGAATTCTGGCGATGGATTGTCGGTTGGGTTGGTTCGTTGCCGTCGTTTTCGTTGAGAGACGAGTAACGCTTTTGTGTTCGAAACGCTTTGGCATCCAGAAAATGTTTCTATTTTGGAGTAAAACGGGGAAGAAATGAATGTGTTCGAGTAGAGTTTATAAAATTCTGCGGCGAAAAACAAGTTCGCTTCATTTGTCTTGCTCAAAAGTGGGACACATCTGTCAACCGAAACAACAGAGGGTCGATTTCTGTTTTTTTTTTCTGTTTTCCAACAAGAGTATAGTGAAAGACAAATTTTCTTTGAATATTTGTTTTTTTTTTTTCATTTAAAAGAGGAAGACCACTTTTCAATATAACAAATAATACCCACATCGGGTCCCAATATTGAGGATTGCATTTTAACTAGGTGTAAAAAGGGAATTCGCCAAATAAAATAAATTAGTTAGGGACGTGCTTTCAGGAATGTCTTAATCGTAATGAAGAGGTATGCAGACGAGATGAATGTTAAAAGAATTTTTGGGAATTCCGCCGGTTGTATGTAGAAATTTTCTACTTTCTTATTGATAATTCTAAATCAATAATTGAAAGTGTGTTCAGAATGTATTTTGATGATTTTGGTATGGATTCTATCCCCTCTCTCCTCATCCTTTTATTGTAACTACTTATATATAGAAAAAGTTTATTTGAATTGAGTTTTAAATATTAAATTCATTTACATACCTAACATAAGTCGGATGCAGATCCATTAAAAATTACCACCATCCAAGTCAAGTTAATTCAATTCGATTGTTAAAAATTGAATATCGATTCGGGTCACGATTTATATTACGTAAAAAAATTCGACTTATAACGACGTAATTGAGTTGTAACTAAATCATGATTGAGTCGCGGTACAAATGGAAAGAAGTCAACTGAGTGATGAAGTTATAAGTACTGTCAAATATGTGGCTGAATTGAAAACTGGTTTTGATTATTGAATTTGGTAGAGAGCATTATTAGAATACATACAATAGTTAGATTACCGATTTACATTGATATTAAAAGAAAAGGGCACCTCTTAAAGGTTTTAGTTGTAGTAGGGGCACTAGATATATACATAAATCCATGTAAGCTAAAAATAGTTATTTTGCGAATTTATGAATCAATAGCTTGAAGAAATATTGGAGATTCGCTGTAAAGTAGGAGATTTTAATATTAATTGGAAAAGAACAGAATGGCTGAAAAAGCTCTTTTCCAAAATATGATTGCCTACTTTGTGGCAGTTATTGAACTTTTTCGCTGAATATGCTTAAATAAAAGTGCAAACAACACAGAAAGCGTTACATTTTGGGTATAGAGTGTGATATATGTCATTTTAAAGCTAAACTTTTGGAGAATATTTTAACATTAATTGGAAAGGAACAGATCATTATATAAAATGGCTGAAAAAGCTCATTTCGAAAAAATTATTGCCTACTTTGTGGCATTTATTGTACTTTTTCGCTGGATATTCGCAAGGAAAGGTGCATAGAACCTTTCTGTGTTCTACAATTTTAGGTACAGAGTGTGATAGGTCATTTTAGAGCGAACCTTTTGGGCTTCTTAAATCCAATATGAAAAATTGGTTGTGATGGCATGTTTTTTGATAAAAATAGTAGTTAAAAAAAAAAACTAGCTAAAATTCCGAAATTTTAATTTTGATTAGCTATAACTTTAAAATGGAGAGGCTGATCACATATAGATAGATAGGATATAAACAAATAATGATGGCGGATTCAAGAATTGACAAAAAGTCGCGAACCTTTGATTGATTTAATGCTCGACAAGCCTAAACATGTAAGAACCTGACCTGCCCAGATATCGTAATTCGGAGTTTCTGAGCCCGATTCTATTTTCGTTACACGTCAAAATTTTTTCTTAATGTCAAATGAATTTAACGATCTCGAAATTCTTATTGTTTCCAGTTTTAAATTCGATAATTCGAGTCCGTGTTTACATAGAGAGTTGAAACTTTGTACACGGCCTATTAAAAAAAAAAATGGATTTAAGTTCGAAAATGGAACAAATCGGGGAATCCCTTCGTACGGATGTGGCGACGCGTCTGTGTTTCATCACCATTTCCTTTTTGAACCTCTGACCAGTACTGGGTAAATCGGATAATTTATTTTACTAAATTCTCAGCTAACAATCCCTTGAAGAGTGTGGAAAGCTGTAACTAGGTAGGCGACGATTGACAATAGAATTTGATTTAGAACATAAGAAAGATTATTCATGTCAGAATTTTATACCGCAAGGTTGTTGTTGATATAAAGTTTATAACGTTGAGAATAATTCCTGAGAAGAAAATTTAATAAAGAACGGATAAATATTCATACCACCAACAAGAGGATTTTAATCTGTCTGGGTTTGATAGGAGACTAATGTTTATGCCCGCTCCCGTAGCTTCTACGCTATTTTTCTTTTTAGGCCCTTCCTTTTAGGACGGCCCATCTCCAGCGGTATTTCGGTAACACTGCAGCTAATGGTGTTACAGGTATGTACTTCCAATGAACAAGAACAATGACACCTCAGCTGACCGCTGCTGGCCAATGAAGAATATAAGTCGAAGCCAGTAATTTGTGCATCACATCTGCATAGCATGGTGGAGACAATCTATCACAGCTATAGAATTTGGCAACCCAGCTTGTTCCGTTCGACATAAGGTCAACTGGTTATATTTGTCGTATGCAGGTACTTCAACTGACAACATCAATAACGTGTCAGCTAACTGTTAACTGAGGAAGAATATTAGCTGAACTACGAAATATATAGTATCTCCATTAACAAGGCTGACTTCATTTACCGCAACGATAGAAGGGGTCTGTCTGGCTTGTCCAGTTCGACATAAGATCGACTGGTCATTTACGCCCTTTACAAGCGCTATCGTTTCTTTTTCAGAAGGCGAATTTAAACCGACTAGCGGTAACGCTATTCGTCATACATCGTAATTCATGTATCCGGCTGTGATACTGGCAACTGTGTTGCTGGTCTCATTCGTGTGTGGACAACTGCCTCAAGAATCCAGTGTAGTCCAACTACACTACAATCTTACGTCAGCTACGACCCGCTGCATACAGACAACCTGTAGAGAGGCCTGCTGACTTCAGCTTGCCCGACGCACAACACATCTATTCAAGATATCTACTGGACCCTGCGGTCGTGATACGGCTTAAGGTGTATCACTAAAGGGTTGCCATACACAAATTTCGTTTTTCTCTATTTATTTGGACACTGCCTCAGAATGTGTCGATGTTGACAGCTGAAATTTTGTACACAGCGTTTTCATAAAAAATAGTAAATATAATTTAAAATGAACTAAATGAGGTAATTCCTTTTTGGTATTGCCATACAAAACTATGGGTTTTCACTTTATTTAACTTTTATTTTCATCCAGGGTATAATATTATTGGTCTTAGAACATTTATAACTTTTTCTCTTGTTGTTGTTAAATATTATTACCTTTTATTGTTGTTGTTAAATATTTTTATTGTTGTTGTTAAATATTATTACCTTTTATTTTCGTTACCGCTTAGCAGCATGACGGTATTCTGCATGCGGGTCATCCCGAAAATGCTCGAGCAGTAATCTGCAAACATTCTCCTCATACATTTTCCTATGAAGTGTTGTTCAATTATATTGATGTCATGGTGAAATTGCTCGGCATGCTCGTCATAACAGGTCTCAAGTTTTCTGGGCAAAACTCTTGGTTGTCGGGCAAAAAGTGAATCTTCAGGGACATATTTACTCCTAAGAGCTTTAGCAGCTGCTTAATAATTTCTTGATAATTTGCAGCACGGAAGTTGCCAAGGAAGTTCCGAATGATACTTTTTGTCGCTTTCCATGCCTTTCTTTCCATTTGATTCAAGCTTACATCAAATTCCTGACGGCTATCAAGGCTGTGTTCAACTTTTGGCTATAGCTGGCTATAGCCAAATTGGCTTGTGCTCTGGAGGTGAAACTAAAGGTGCTTGAAGTTTGTTTGTAGCCGGCTATAGCCAAAAGTTGAACACAGCCCAGCTCTCTGGTCTCTCTCTGGTCCCACTAAAGTGCCAATATAAATGAAAAAACATATAAGTTAAATAAATCATGGACAATAGCTAAACTTATTTTAAGCTTGAAATGAGTGTAAATGTGTTCCTTACATATGTAAATGCGCTGCTTTCGTTATTCAAAGTCTTAATATAATTTGTAACTATTTTCAGTTTTATGTGAAGTGGATGTAGATAAACTTTATTCAAGTTTTCTAAAGATTCTGAGACAACAAAATTTTTATTTTGTCTTGATTCAAAAGACGCTGTTGTTAGCCTTTTAAGGTCACTGTTGTGATTCTCTTTGTCTTTTGAATCCATCTTATTCATATAAGAAACTTAATTGATGTCCGCAAGCAGATGAGCTTTAAAGCACTACAAATGTGCTACTCATGCTGACAATATTACACACATTCTAGCAATAATTTTATGTTTAATAAGTTTCCTTTATATCCACTCCGTATGCTATGGGAACGGAAGACTTAATATTGCCTTATTCAGAAGGACTGCCCTTAAACTTGTTCTGGATGAATCTATAAATAATCACAACTCTTTTGGTATGTAATCAATTTGTATAACTTTCACAGGATCTTTTATATTACAAAAATTTACTGTCCTTTTTAGTAAAATATGCTTTAAGATCCTCCTTCTAATGTGATGTTTACACTCATGACTCTAGAAGATTCCATTGTCACAAGCGATAGCCTAGCATCTCCGCTTTTGAAATTGGAAGGTTCAGGTCATGAATGAGGTCATTGTTCTTGCGTAACTAACAAATTCAGAAAGTATATAGGAAGTCACGTCGCTACTTGTAAAAGGTTAAATCTTCAGTAAAAACACTGTCTAGGGCACTAGGCAATATTGATACAGGAATATTTCTCAATACTTCTATCTTTTATAGTGTTTTTGGTTATCACGGAATGGCCAAATACTTCGTGTTCACAAAAATAGCATGAGTTTTCAATGTGCTCAGTTACTTCGGACCAAATTATTGGACGTCCAAAAGAGGCATTGAAGAATGTGAGCCTTTCCACCAGTTGAGCAATGCATTAGAACACATTGTGCATATTTGAGTTGTGGAGCTGGCACACATTTTTGAAAAATTAGCCTTCCGAAATTGTATTTAAAAATTTCTTCAACTACAGAAGTTATTTTCCGTTTTTGTCTGCTAACTGTATAAATTCTCCACACAAGTAACAAAGCTGATTGACACTTTCTTTGTTTAGACACTTTTCCATTTTATTCAACAATTTATTTACACCAAAAAATATTTGTTGATAAATACATCAACATGAGTGAAAAAGACCGTTATTTTAAATTTGATCACTTTTCATTCTTTAATAAAATACTCTAGAGCCCTCAAAAGTTAATGAGCTCTTACCTTTTAATTCGAATGAATAACATTAAAATGAAGTGCTGACTTTTAGGTTCCTTCTACTGCCTATAATTTGTTGGTCATTTCAGGATTCCTCGAAAATGTGCAGAGATATCGAAGACATGCTAATTATAAAAGTGACGTAGCATTAGTCAAGTTATCCTTTAAACGTAGCAAAATACCTTAAAAAGACGATTTGGAAAAGGATATATTCAAAAATTATGTTTTCATCTTTAATAAGGATACATTGCGATCACATTTTTGAACTCACCAAGTAAAATTAAAACAAAATTTCCATACTGAAAATTCCCGTTTACCTCTTTATTATCGATATAAGAGCTTTCTAATTGTGCTCCATGTATCGTGTTCCCTTGGCATCCTTTTTTCTTGAAAATTCACAAAGTATTGATAACAAAAGTAACCCATTTTAAGCCGGGGGCTGTATACATTTCAAAGAAGGTACAAAAAAAAAGGAAATTTTCTTTTATGTCTCCTGCTTATGTCGTCCTTACTGAGGATACATTTTGGCCACAGTGAATAATTGCAAATTAGAAAGAAATTGGCATACCTACTGACAATTCTTGTTCACAATAACGATGTGAATCATTTACAAGAAATGGGTTCTTGTAATTTTTTAGATAAAACTTAGGTAGCGGTCCATTTTCCGTCCTATTCCATTAGGTACGAAATTCATGGGGAGAAAAAAAAGGAGGAAATGTTCTGTATAATGTGGAAAAAAATTACTTAAAGAAACTTATTAAGGAAGTTATTAGAAAAGGTCCTAAAGGTAAGGATTATAAACTTTGTTGTCAATAATGATATTCTGATGCATAAAGATGAATTTTTAAGAACTTTTATTTTTAACGATTCTAAATCAAATTCATAAATACAAGAAGAAAAAACAACCGCCTCGTCCGGGGTTTGAAACCGAGACCTTCCGCTTGCCGGGCGACTGCTCTTACCACTGAGCTAACGAGGCTGATGATTTTCCCTCTTGCATTTATCAATTTGTTACTAGGCTACTAAGCCACGTTTTGCTTTCAGCTGGCATTAACCAGTAACGATGAAAGCGCGCAAATAAATTGTAAATTCAATTTTTATTTATTTTTCCTGGACATTGTATTTATGAATTTCATTTAGAATCGTTAAAAATAAAAGTTATTCTTCTTTATCCATCATTAACTGATTCTAAGAAGTGTAGGTTCGATTCCCGTCCGGGAAAAATAAATGATATTCTGCCGGATGTTCAATTTAAATTTAGAAGTGAGCATTGCACCATGCATGCGGTAGACAGGTTAACATAGTGTATTAAAAATAACATTTTCTTAGAAAAGTCAATGGATTAATCTTATTCGATGTACAGGCAGCTTTCGATTCAGTATGAGGTCAAAATTCATAGTATATGAATTTCCGTCGTATTTAACGCTGTTCATACACAACTTCCTTAAGTACAGATACTTTAAAGTGTATATTGGCTCTGAGAAGCACGCAGGATCACAGCAGGGGTTCCGCAGGGCTCCGTTTGCGGGCCCATCTTGTATAGCATATTTACGACAGATTTTCCTGCGTTAGACAAATGCAGTGCTTCCATGTTTGCTGATGATACAACATCGGTTGTAAATTCAGCAGATATATGATATCAACGCTACAATCTATCCTGAGCATCCTTTCTCAGTATTTCTAGAAATGGAAAATTAAACTGAACTGCTGGAAAACCTAGGCAATGTTCTTCAGTCGTAGACGGAAACTATGTTATTTACCTAACGCAAATCTTACTCTTCACGGGCAGGATATCCCCTGGTCCGATAAAGTTAAATATTTGGGTATTACGCTAGACAAAATCCTAACATTTAATCTTCATGTTTCCCAAACGATCCCTAAAATAAAAATCCTTACAAGAATTCTGTATCCAGTTATAAACGGAAGCTCATCATTAAGCGTTGACAATAAACTCATGATATTCAAACTCATACTCCAAGCCATTACAATGCACGACGCTGTCGTATGCAACAGTTGTGCTTCAACTCACAAAAAGAAGTTACAACTACCTAAACGAAAACAGGTTACTAAAAATACTTAACTTACTATGGTTTCTCTCTACCAATCGATTGCACCAACTGGCCGACGCAGAACTGGTCGAAGTGAAGGCTTGTTAGCTGAGGTCAAGTTTCTACTCCCATTGTTATTACCCTCCAAACCCGTTGATTCGGCAACTCGTGCCTAGTTAGATATTAGAGAGTAAGTTAGAATTAATGAACTTCATCGCGGGGTTTTCGTAAAAATATTTTTCCCTAATGACGTATGTTTGTTTACCAACACAGCACACATATATCCGTGGTATGTTACTGGGAAATTCTGTTAGAATATAAAAATTGTCCTTGGGAAATCCCGTCCGGTCCCAGCTAAGAGCTTAGGACATCCCTGGGAGTGACGAATCTCCGGGGTTGGGATGTCCCTGGTCGATCCCATGCCCTTCTCACAGGATATCCTGTGGTTGTACTTAGTCACAGTAAACGCACTCAATAATGTGAAATTCCCGCTGCGGGCATATCAGGGACATCATACGAGTCTCCTAGTTTGTTGGCAGGATGTACGGAGGGAATATCTGAGCATATTGTTTGATAACGATTTTTTTTTATGGGTAGGCATTAAAAAAAATAATGGTTGGAAAGTACATTCCAGAGGTGAATGCACTTGCACAAAACATAAATGAAATGTACAACTAACAGTTTGCCAAAACAAGAAGAAATTACAGAAGGGAATAGAATTCTAACATAGCTTCAGCTTTCCATAAATTTTTTTTTGCTGCAAACAATTTGAAACGAAATCTATGTGAAAGCAAATCGTAAAAGCGAAAAATTATTTCGAGACGAAATCCAATAGCAAATCGTGTTCAGTTCCGAAAATGATGAAAAAGGAACGCTATTTCGAATCGGTGTGACGATTCGATAGTGAGTTATTTTCTCGAATCAATTTCGAATCAATCTAGAAGTCCTTGTATGTGTTAGTTAGAATAAGAATAAGAATAATTTATCTATGGTCTACGTACACAAGATTTACAATCTTTTGTTTGTTACTATAAGATTAATCGGAGCTAGAAATGTAACACTCAAAAGCATATATCAAGAATTCAATGATTAAAGATAAATCATAAGTAGACAATTAGAAGAGTTATAATGATGCTAAAAATAAATAAAATAAGATAAAACTAATAACTAAAGAAATAAAAGAATAAAAAGAATAAGAATATGAAATTAGTGATAAACAGAAAATAGATGAAAGTCCTTAACTCACATATGCATCTTAATAAGCTTCTTAAATGCATTGACAGTACCAGCACTCTGAACGTTTGATGGAAGACTATTCCAAAATCGGGCAGCCTGAACAAGGAAAGAACTCTCCATGATCGATTTTCTGAATCGCAAAATTATGATGTTACGATTGCGTGGTGAATTCGATATCTGGAAAAATTTCCTGAGATATTCAGGTGTATTTCGATTTAATATATTAAAAAGAAGAGTTAATGCTGGTTGATTAAGGTAAGAATTTAAGGAGCAACCAAGCAGTTGGGTACTATATAGTGAGAGATGATCAAATCTACGAAAACCAAAAATGAAGCGGATACAATCATTGAAGGCAGCCTGAATATTACATACACTATCTAATTTTGGGAAAACTGCGCTACCTAAAGTAAAGTACGGAATTATTAATTTTTTCACAAGCTTCATACAAATTTTTCTTGGCAAAATACTCGCTGAAAACCATAACCTACGCAGTCCAGCATACACCTTTCTGATCACAATATTAACGTTATCGCAACACTTCATCACGCTATTTAAACCAATTCCAAGATTATTAACCCTATCATGTAGCGGCAATATAGCTCTGTTTAAAATTGTTTGCGGAACATCAACGTTATCAAGGGATGAGGCGTAAAGAGGAATGCACTTCGATTTAGCAGGGTTGAGCACTAGTCCATTTAATAACGACCAATCACTTATTCTATCTAGCTCAGAACTCATCGCGCAATACAGTCCTCAAGAAATCCTTTAGGCCTACTAAGATATAATTGCACATCGTCGGCATACAGATGGACTTTTGAATCTTCTAACACTTATGGGAGGTCATTTATAAATAGGCTACACAATAGAGGGCCTAGTACTGATCCTTGCGGAACACCACAGAGAATAGGTAACAAACAATAGACAGCTTGTCCTACCTTAACTCGCTGCTGACGATCAGATAAAAACTCTCTAACCAACGCAATGGCAGAAGACCTGAACCCAAACCTGATGGAGAGCTTCTGTAGAAGTAAACGATGATCAACGCTGTCGAAGACCTTTGAGAAATCGAGGAGAACTAAGGCGATAAACTCATTCTTGCTTAACGCAGACCTAATATCTGTGGAGACTTTTAATATTGCTGTTTCACACCTGCAAGAAGAGCGAAAACCCGATTGCGCGTAAGTAAATTATAGATATGTTTATGTATTAGTTTCTCCAGAACCTTCGATAAAAACCACAAAATACTTATAGGTCGGAAATCGGATGGTAATTCTAAAGCACAAGCTTTTTTTGGTATTGGTAAAACTGTTGTTGCTTTCCACGCTTTAGGAAAAGCGGATGACATCAAACACGTGTTTATAATAACTTTCCCGATTAGCGGCAGCAACAGCTTAATAATATTTTCAGCACGCATTGGATTTTTTCTGCTTTATTGAGACGCTTTCAAATCGCATAGGCAAAATAGAAATATTACGATTTCGAGTCGTTTGAGAATAGAATGAGGAAAACTGAAAATAACTGTAATATAATTAATGAAAAGAAATTATTGAATATATCTTTAATTTAGGAGCAAATATATTAATTACAAAAAAAAAAAAAAACTTACAAAATTTAGGTAAAATAAAAAAATTCATAATTCATTGGAGTTTTTGTGAGTTTCTCCATCTTTCATAGAGAAATGACATTGGTTTACAAAATTAAGCATATTCAATTTGTTTACATAATAAACTAGATTAACTCTGAATATTCAACAATTTTTATATATAGATAGTTTTGTAGGTATAGCTTTTATTTTTTTTTACAATAATTTTAGACTACGAAAATTATAAAGGTAAACATACATACCACCAGAGCTGGGCAAGTACCAAAGAAAAAGTACTTAAGTACAAGTACAAGTACCGAAGGCCTGAGTACTTCAGCGTAAGTACTAGTACCGCATGTATGAAAAGTACTTGTAACTAAGTACTAAGTCTATAAAAAGTAATGAGTACTTTTTGAAGTACTTTTTAAAGTACTTTTTTAGAATCTTTGTAGGTTGACAGTAATATAATCAAGTTTATGAAGTTCAGTTAATAGATATTAGTAAATCAATACCTTTTGAAAACTATAATATGTACATATAGTAACCGGTAGCTACTATTTATAGTTTTTCATAGTTTTTGGTGCTGCAAGTAGAGTAAAACTTTCACCCCTCCTTGGTACACTCACAAAAACTATTAGCGGTCCGCCCAAGCACCCATTATCTGCAGTGTATTTCTATGAACGTAGTCAGTCTATATTATACATGTCAATGGTTATGTCATCAAGTCGAGGCATCGTCGATTTTATATTCGAGCGAGACTTTACTGGTTTTTGTTGTTTGTATGTTATTAGTTTGTCTAAGGTTCTGCCTTAACAGTACAAAACTAAGTCTTAAGTACAAGTAAATAGAAGCAAGTACTTGTGTTCAAGTACTTAGTAGGGGTATTTCAAAAGTATTGAGTGATAAGTCTTTTTTTACTTAAGTATTGCCCAGCTCTGCATACCACTCATCATTCTTGGTAGTCCTGTATTTTATTTTTTTGTTCAAGCAATCGTTGGCATATGAAAATGCTTCATTGCAGATTTGTCGAAAACCTCCTCAGGAATATTAGGAAATTTTCGATGAAAAGTTAAAGTTGCATTATCAAGCATACGAACGGATGGATAAACAGAATAATCAAAATAATCTCATTTACGGTCAATTCTTTAATACTCTAGACGAATTTAGCTATTTGACTTTTTATTTATAGGATTTTTATTTTAACTAATTACAAATCTTCTTTTATTCTTACCTTTAATTTTTATTACCCTTTTTAACTTTTTATAACTTTTCTGGAATAAATAAAACAATTTTTATTGTAACACGCTTGAAAATGTACTAGTCAAAAGCAAATCATATCTCAAAATGAAATTTAACTGGCGGTGATTAGTGAATACGATACCAAGAAAATTAAAGAACCCAGGTCAAGATGCGGGTAAATACGACATTTTCGAATATATCTCGAAGAAATCTCGAGACCAGAAATGAAAAAAATAGTAAGCCATGAACACAATACCGAGAACATAAACGAGTTTAGGTCAAGATTCGAGAAAATGTGTAATTCGCAAAAAGATCTCAACGGATTCTCGAATCGAGAAATATAAAAAAAAAACAGTTTAGTCGCTTTTTCTAAGAGAAGTTATGAATTCTCGAAATGAAATCATCTCGATAAAGCGACTCGTCGATAAATTGTTCGCAGGGTTGTTGTTCTGTACCAAACGTGAGATGAATTGCTCATCCAATTCATTTCGCAATAGGTCCATCGTTGCACATTCTGTGTGGCATGCGGCACCATCTTGTAGAACCTACATGTCATTCATAGAGTTCACCATTGACTTTAACGTTGTTCTTATCCTCATCTTTGAAAAAGTACGGATCAATGATTCCACATCAAACAGTGCATTTTTCAGTATGCATTTGCTGTTGCTGCTCTTGTATTGGTTGTGGCTGCTCATCGGATCAAATACGACAATTTTCCTTATATTGGTATGTATCCGTTCATTGAGAAATGTACTTCATCGCTGAATACAAGTTTTTGGTAAAACTAGTTAAAAAACTAGAATTAGTCTAAGACCAATTCTTATGATACCCTAGCTGAATGCTCTTATGAAATTTCGTATTATCATCCTTCTGTGTTTTGAAGTGGTTTTTCGAATATATTTTTAGAACGGTTTGTCGGACAGAAAAAATTATTATAACCAACACCAAGAAGGAGTTGCCCGAATTAGTACATTTTTGAATTTTTTTTTGCTAGTACAATGAAAACTCCACGACGAGTTCTCAGACAGTGTCCAAATATATAGTGGAAAACGAAATTTTTATTTGGAAACCCCACGAAGGAGTTGCCCGATTGGTCTCATTTTCGAACTTAATTTTCCTTTTTTTTTAAAGTCTGTGTACAAAATTTCAGTTCTCTAAGTATACGCATTCTCGAGTTATCGTGCGCACAACAGACGGACGGATGGACGGACGTGCAGACGAACAGACGGACGGACATGCAAAAATCAAAATAGCTTTTAATATTATGCGTGGGTGTCCAATCCATTTTGCTCTACGATCATTATTTCGAGGTGTTACAAACGGAATGACAAACTTAGTATAGATTTCATCAAGGGTATAAAAAACGGATCTTCCTCCAGCTTCGCTCGGCCTTAGTTCTTGATCGAGCTGTAGTTTATATGCCTTCAAACCAAGTTCCTTCCGTAAAATATTCCACGTAGTGGAATAACACAATCCCAGTTACTACGAACGGCGACGAATGGTAACATAACGATCTTCACCACACTGGCGGCTACAACAGCAATATTTTCTTCTAAACGCGCTCTACGCACAAGAATGGGTGGCTTGATGTCCAATAACGTGAAATTGGTGCGAAATTTGAATACTCTGGCTTGAATAGCCTGCCCAGTAGGGCGATAATGACGACCATGAAATGGTCGAAGTGTGCGAAATACATTTTCACAGAGCACGAATTTTGATAAAAAAATTCAATAAATTCTAAGCGTTGTTCGGGTGAATGTCTTTGCATGATGAAATGGCAATACAAACTGAAAAACTTTGACTTTGACACATGTCACGAATCACACGTGAGCTGTCAAAAACAGAGCTCTGAAAACCAAACAGCAAAAAAATCACCTCTTATATTTATATTTTAATTATTATTACTTTTTATTTTATATTTTATATTTCATCTCTTCTGCACTTCGACTGGATTTCCATTTCTTGTTTTAATATAGCCAGGATACGCGCCAATACAATAAATGTGCATTCAAGGGTGGAACCGCTAGGGTAGTTGGGGGGGGGGGTTATAAAAACGACAAATGTTGGGATCTTTTTTACCGATAATTCCATTTCAAATCAACTTTATAGTGCCGAAATTAACAAGGAAACCTAAGTGGGTAGCAGTTATTTCAACCCTTAGTTGTTCTTAAAATAATTCTTTTCACCTAATTCAGTTTAGATTATAATTACCGAATTGGTGCTGCTTTCCGTAAATTACTAATTTCTTCTTTCAGAAAAATCACTAGACCACACATACAAACTAAATCTTGTTGATATTTGTATATGTATATAACTTATAAACTTCAACACCATAAGAGGAGTCAGTACCGAGATTTGCAAGTTTCAAACATTTGTCAATATCAATTTCTGGCAAACTATTTGTAGCAGAATAATAATTTATACCTTAAATTAAAGGTAACGAAAAAGTCTAGTAAATAACGTCGGCAGAAATTTAAAAAAAATGTTTTGGAATTTAGATATTAGCACGGAAACTTGTAAAGAATGGTAAAAATTGGACGTTTTTAATCAAATTCCTGTTAGTTGGTATTCTCATTTCTTTAGACTGAGAATATTTAGAAAGATAAAGCCTAGATCTAGAAAATAACGTCGAGTTTTTTTTTTGTTATTTTTAGTGGCGATTTTTCAATTATTTGACTCTAATAGAACTTGTTTTTTCTCCCGATATTTCACTGACGAGAAATTGCAATATTTCGTTGAAAGTTGTTTAAATACAAAGCAACCCAAGTAACAAGGTGATCGGTAGTTTTATAAGGGGTATATAATCGTTACTCTGTTATATAAGAATTTGATTGGTTAGATAAGTGTTTTATTATATTACCAATTGGTAACGCAGTTATATTAAAGTTTTTAAAGTTTATTAATGGTTATTCATGAAAGTAAGTTACTAAGGGTTTTATAAGTTGTTGATAGAAATGTTTTAATCACCGGTCTATATAATTTAGAGTAATCGTTACTAGAAGGTATATAAGAAAGTTTAAACGTTATATAACTGATTGGTAATAAGTATTCATTGCGGTATTCGTGGTTACCCTTATATAACTCGACAACGTTCAGTAATTTAGGTGACTTTAATAAATATTGGGAACTTTCGGTAATACATATACCCACTATAAAATATCGTAAAATTTTTTGGTGGCGCTTTAGTAACTACGGTGATCGTTATGAAAACAAATTACTTTTAATGTCGAATGGAGCCATTACAAAACGGTTTTTATTTATTTAACGCAATATAACTAAAGGGTATATAAGAACACTAACGTCTGTTTTTTGTCACGATAAAATATATAGCATTACCAAAGGTTACATATTATGACTAAATGGTATATAAGGACCATTTACGCGGCATGGTAGTTCCCTTAGTTTATATAATATTTCTAGAAGCTTTATAAGAGTCAATCAGTTTATATAAAAGAGCCAGAGTTTACATAAAACTACTTGAAGTTTTATAATTGTAATTTGTTTATTTAAATACAAGCCGCAATTTTTTCATCTGTGCATTGCAGATAAAAAAGAAGATGTCAGTTAAGCCAATTTTTTAAATTGCTGATAAATGGATTGAGTTTCATTTTTATATGAAGAAAATACATCATTTTAGGTAGGCATATAACATTTCTAAATTATGTAATGTTACCTTTATGAATTGATATCACCTAAATGAAAATTTTAAATTTTGAAATATTTAATTAAAATTCTTAAATATTGCTTATTTTTGGAGAGGTCTGTATTTTTTAGGAGTATCTATAATGATATTCACAGTCAAATTTTAATTGCAAAATAGTAAACCCATACATTATGAAAATGAAATACAAAAAAAAAAAATATCGAAATTCTATGTCAAGATATGTTTCGTAAATATTTGCATTATATTGTTTTATAAAGGTAACGAAAAGTAATTTCCTTAACATTTCAATCACTAAAAGTAATCAGTCTGAGAAAATTCCTATCGTTATGGAAACGTTACCATCACCATCATAAACAGAGTTTATAAAGGTAACCGAAACGTTACTGCAACCATTGCTATGACCAAAATAAATTAGTCGAGAACACCCAGGGTTATATAAGGGTTATACAAGAAGTTATATTAAGATAATCAAAATATTTTTATTACTCACTTTATAAAAGTTGTAACCACTATAAAAACGTAATATAACTAACGTTTTTATAGTGGTTACGAAGAGGTTTCGAGTACTAGTAATTTGGTAAACGAAACCTTACGGTTACTACTATATAAAAAAAACTTGTTTCTTTGGAAAATAGTATCTATGTTTAACAATCATGTGCAAAAAAAATTTAGAAGAGTTAATTCTCGTTAAAATTTTCAATTTATGTCAACTGCAAATATTCATTTTTCGTCTTGAATTGTTGGGTTCTGTCTTTTGCGCTAGATGTCTCTAATGTATTCTTTAGTCTAGGTCTAAGCTAATTGTATATGAATTTTCTCACTTTCAGGATACAAACCTGCGTAAAGTAAATTTTATTGCATACTGACTCGCTGGTAACCGAAACTGTTCCTAAGTACTGACTCCTCTTAATTTTCTTATCAAAAACTATTTATAACTTTCTTTCCGATTACACATTTAGCGTACACTTCGGGAACTGTAAATGCATCAATTTAAATAGAGCCTCTGGTGTTCCTCAAAGATCTGTCGTTAGACCGATCTACTACATTTTATATATATATATCTAATCCATGCCCAAACCAAATTCTACAAAACTCAGCTCTATATTTGCGAATAACCAGTGTTTTTACACTTCATTGACTCGGGTAGAATGAACCATTATTGTACCCGACTCATTTGAAGTTTATAAACATTTGTCAGTTACAAATAGAGGTATTAGGCAATCTTAATTTGTCGAAAATAGCCTAAAAGATTTCGGTGACTATTTTAACAAGTGGAAGGCAATGGTAATAATCACCACCAAGACCCAGGAAATGATTTTACAAAAAAAAAAAAAAAAAAAACCATACCACCAAAAATTCTACAAATTTCCGAAAGAGTTGAAAAAATTATGAACGAGTATCTTGACCTAAAATTCGAATATTTAATTACTGTAACTAAAATTACACCATAACAATATGCCAAGTCTTACCGTTCAGTACCGCCTCTCATTATTTTATATGACAATGTCATAAAAGGATTACCCCAGAAATAACCATCAATTATAATTCCCTTGTCACTATAATCTTTTTTTTACCTTTCCTTTAATTAAATTAGTGTCAATTTAGCGCCAAATCTGAAATTCTCGAAGCTTAAGATACCTCAACTAAGGATAAAGAATAGATTTTTTTTTTGTCCTTTCTTTAATTTAATGAAGCGAATTGAGAGGACTTTGCCGAAATAACTCTTACAAGGATGGAAAATGAAACGAGAAAAAAAAAAGAAAATCGTTGATACATTTTCGTATGATTATTTCCTTTTTTTTATTGTTATACATTTCGTATAAGTTATTTTTCTACACACATACATCCACACAGCACCCAAAAACACACAAACATTGTTATTGCAGACCTTTTTCCCGAAATCGGTATTTTGGAAATCTTTCATGTGTTCCATAATTCAGCTAAAGATGGACGCTTAAGAAGATGAATTCCATCAATTGCTATAGCAATATTTCGAGCTTAAATCTTTTATTTGCATCAGAAAAAAAAGGTTCATTTCATACCTACACATTGCGGCTGGACTTCCCAAAAGGATTTGAACATTCATATATTTGACTTTATGTCAGTCCAGGTAAAAGACTAAAATAGATTGCTCCCCTAGAAAATCAATATACAGTTTCCCAGGTCCTTCCTAAACAAAAGCAACACAACAACAGAGAAAAAAAAGGGCAACACAAGAAAGGAGAAGCCATTAAATGTTCAACTGATGGCAATTACAAGAAAATGATTTCTTCTTCGAAAAGCTAATTGAGTGGTGTGCTTCGAGTAAAACATTGTGAGCGTACGATGTCATCGTCAAATCGCCGTTATACACCTCTTGTTTAGGGGTGTATGTAAAGGTGTTATATTACAGGTTCTACTAGAGGGTAATTGATTAGCTAGAATAGCTAGATGGGAGAGTCGAAGCCTCCAGTTTCATTTTTTCTTCCACGTTATACTTTATAAATGCAGGAAATTTCCTCCTTGAAATTGGTCGAAGTCGTAATTCAATGGCGGTAGCTTGTATAGACGATGAATTACATCCCACGTATAACTCGTTTTATGGTAAAATAGAAAACTGTTACTACCATCCTCCTTCACATTATGTCTCTATCTATTTTTCGAACTTATAACGTTGTCGCGTTGAGGCAATTATGGACCTGGAGAATAGCGTTGGCATGGTTTTGAGAATTTTTATAGTAGTGTGTAGATAGTTCTTGGAAGCTTCCATGGCATCGTGTATAAGTCTATTGGAATTTCTTAGTATCCTACTTTGATTGAAGTATTTTCTACTTCAGGTTTTATAATGTCATAATGTCGTTCTTTTTAGATATATATAACTACATAAGATACGCCCTTACACCTAGGTAATAAAATAAATAAGTAATAAAGGAATTAGAAAGAGGAAAGGTGATCGCGAGAGGTTAAAAGGGTTATTTGGATACTACTACTTTTGTGTGTAATATATTTTTGTTATCTAATTGGTTACTAAATGACGGAATATGCTTCGCAGCTTTTAAAATGATGCAGGCATTGTTATTAAAAATTGAAAACCTCTATGTCCGGTATCAGCACTGAAAATAATTTTTCTATTATTATTTTTATTTTATTAAAATACTATTAAAAAATACTGTAAGCAAATGTAGAAAGTAGAAAACCGAGTTTTTATATTGCTTATGATTTTCCCAGAAAAAGGTATATGTTTTTTTTTTAGTTGGTAGTTTTATCACTATTAAGTCACCAAACTGCCTTCTTATTGAACAAAAGAAATGCTATTTGACGGTATGGTCAATTTTTGGTAGCCGGAGGTATTAGTGAAATCTAGTTCCCTCATTAGACGGAATATGACATTTATGCGCCCATAGGGGGCCGTTACGTTGCTTCCAAGAAGCACGGCACTTCGACAGCAGAAGTTTCTGTAGACTTGAGAAGCTAAGATATAGCCTCGATGGTGTCTTGTATCAGGCGATTAAATCAATCAGATTAAATGGTCAGCACCTGTTCCTGAAATATATTAAAGCCAGCCTGAATGAGTGTTCGAGTAGAGCAGAACCCAAGTTCTCTTGAAGATTGTACGCTAGTTTAGCACGCCGAATAAGTTGGTTTATCAAGTCTGAACTGTCGCTCGGATAATCTGGAGTAGTATACAGTTTTTATCGAACCTATATACTCTTAACCTCTGTGCCCCGAGGAGTTTCGGCACGGATGTGGATTGTGAGCTAACAGGCGAATGTTAGCCAAGGTTACCCTAGTATCGACGAGCCCGAAACATCAATAATAACTAAAGTGCTGGACTGTAGATGTTGGTCTGTCTTAAGCCTTAGTAGCTGCGGTAGCAACAGTTTTGGTGATAGATCCCTATTCAGATCTGGAGACCATACCAAAAACAGGAGCTCTGAAAAACTGGGTGATATATACGAGGAAAAATAATTAGGACTTATTTTTCTTTAATTGTGAGAGGAATTGCCGTCCTATTTAGGGGTTGAACCTTTAGTACTTGATCTCTTACTACTGAAAAGTATATTAAATATTGAATATTTACGACTTCATCAGTCATTGCTTAACAGGATAACAATTAATTTAGTAGTTTTTGTTCCGAACATTAAAATCATGGCCTACTTCTTTAACCTTTTCCAATTCTCAAAGTGACTCTCAAATTGGATTTACGAAAACCCTACAAATATCAAGTCTGCCCAAGGCCGTTTACGACGTTCAGATGGCTTTGTCAAGCCACATAAACTCTACAGAATAAAGGACTAAGAACTTAAAATTAAAAAAAAATCCAAAATGGTGTTTACATTAATACTAATACTGTGATCATTTTGAAAAAACCTACACGGTGTCATTTTGAGATAGTATCAAGTATAAAAATTGCTTCGAATGAAAAGTACTCTCTCTTTACTCTATCTGAATTTGAATATTTATATCTCTCTTACTCATTCAGCAACGGTAAAATGAAAGCAGAAACTTTGTCTACTTTACCATTGCTGTTTTCGAAAATGTTCTCTTCAGAGCTTTATTTTCGAATCAAGGGTCGATATCTACATTGCAACAGGTGGCGCTCCGAGATTTTTTAATTGAAGTAATGCTAAAACTCCCATTAAAAACAAAGGATATATAAGGGATGTAACGAACTGGTGTATTGATTGATTGATTGATTTATGAGGTTTGGGCCCTTTCTTCAGGTCCCCCGAACTAAGGCCAAGACAAGGCCCATTGTTCACCCTCCGCGCGATTGCTTATAGGTCCCAACCGGATGCTCTTATTAATTTCAGTATTGGCTCCCAGCCCTCCTTGCCGGCATCATGCAGCTCTTCCGGGAGGTGTGAACCAAGAATTCTGTAGCATATTCCTGAGAGTGCCGGGCAGTGACATAGAAAATTGTTCACTGTTTCGGACTCCTCTCCGCAACCCCTGCATATAGGATCATCAACAAGTCTCATCCTGTGAAGGTGGCCCCTGAGAGAGGAATGCCCAGTAAGAATGGACATCAGAGTTCTTAGGGTTGGCTTGCTGAGTTTTAGGAGCTCATTCGTTTGATTTAAATTTGGTGTACCCCATAGTTCCTTTGTTGTCCTGCCCGTGGGATCTTCTAACCAAAGGCGACTGTGTTGGCGGTCAGTCCAGCTTGAAATGATTGAGACAAGGTGTTTTGGTGCAATCCCGACTGTAGAGGCAGGTTCCTCTGAGGCTGCTCCAAGACGAGCAAGTTCGTCGGCCCTTTCATTCCCGCTGATGTTGCTGTGCCCCGGCACCCACTGCACTATCACCAGATTATTCCGAGAGAGGGAATTCAGGGTGGTTTTGCACTCCATTAATAATTTGGATGTTATAAATGGTTTAGACAAAGCTTTGATAGCTGCTTGGCTGTCCGAGCAGATGGCTATCTCCTTATTCTCAGTGTCTGAGTTAAGGAGTTGTCTTCCCGCTTCAAGGATAGCCTTGACTTCTGCCTGGAGAACCGTGGAGTGGTTTTCAAGGTGAATGGAGAACTCAATTTCAGACTCTCACAGAAAACTCCCGCTCCGGTGCCTTCATCGGACTTAGAACCATCCGTATATATTATAATTGGGTTTGTCAATGGTTGAAACACGGAATGTGATTCCCATTCTGCCCTGGATGGAATTCTATATTCAAAATTACTTTCCAGCATGGTTTCGAGGAGGTAGTCGCTATCTCTGTCAATGCCAGGTGCGATAGACTGCACGAACTCATAAATGGATTCATGTGGAACCCTTGTTCCCCCATGAAGCCAATCGAGGCTAAGATACAGCCTTAGCGCTGTAGTCGACGCCCTCTGCTTGATATGTATTTGCACCGGGTGTATATTGAGGATAACCTCCAGAGCCCGGGTGCTAGTTGACTTAAAAGCGCCGCTTGCGCTGAGAAGGCACAGTCTTTGGATCTTCTCCAGCATCTTGCGATGGTTGGCGAGGTCCATTGCTTTCCACCATACCGCTGAACCGTAGGTTAACATGGGTCGGATGACACTAGTGTATATCCATATAATCATCCGCGGTTTGAGTCCCCACTTCTTCCCTACTGCTCTACGGCACATTGCGAACACTCTGAGAGCTTTGTTCGCTCTATCTACGAGGTGTGGTTTCCAGTTTAACTTTTTGTCTAGAATAATACCTAGGTATTTCACCCTGTCCTTTAATTCCAAGCGTGTGGAGCCAATCAGGGGTAGGTTTAAACTGGGGATATTCCTTTTTCATGGTGAATAGGCATAAGTCAGTTTTCAGTGGATTGATGCTCATCCCGTAATCCGTGGCCCAGCGCATGACTAGTCTGATCGCTGAGATTTTTTAATTTAAGGAATGCTAAAACTCCCATTAAAAACAAAGGATATATAAGGGATGTAACGAACTGGTGTATAACGATAGCTTTGTAAAACTATTTGTGAAGTTTTTCTATATGAAATTTCCCATCGATTTTAATTCAAAGTTACTTTTTAAATTAATAATATAAGTAGGGTAATAGAGATTCACTAGGCGCCTTCAGCCTCCCATCTGAATATCCTCTCCAAGATTCTAGAAGTTGAACTGGCTTGTCCGGAAAACTTGGAATATCCATCACTAATTACAAATCTGTCAGTATGTGAACAAAGGAAGACTATTAGTTGTACGTGTATTAAACGGAAACCGTTAGTTAATATGGAAAGCCATCTTATAGCCGGTATGTGAAAAACCGAGTGCTAGTGGAAGTAAACAACGGAATCAACTAGTCAGTATGTGTGCAATGCTAACCTGTTGCCAGTACGTGAACAACGGAGAGCTAGTGGTTGCACGTGAGCAACGAGTACAAGTACATACAACGGAAAGACTTCCCGTCATACCTATCAATTATATTTAGGTAGTCTAAACAAATAAACATTTAAACATTTTACATTTATAATAGGGACGTAACGTAAGCCATAAAGGCGTAATTGAAGTCAAACCAGCTGTTGTCATTTGGACTTCTTATTACCTGAAGCCCAGAGTCAAATTTCCACGTTTTGCTACCGACTGAACTATTGACGCCCGAACAAACAAACCAACTGAGCAAACGGCATCACAAGGAATATCACTCAAAATCTTAGTTCTTAATTCAAGCTTTTTTTCGACATAGTTCCATATTACTTTTTATATTTATATATATGAGTTCTTCATAGTGTTTAATTTAGAAACCAAAATCTCATGGCAACTATTGACTAAAATCACGATTTTTTTTTTTAAACAACACAAACCGATAAAAACTCACCTCACCTTGACGAACAAAAAAAAATTGTATGGGAGGTGGGCGGGGGTCCACATCAACCGTTTGGGAGATACAGGATGATTAATAAATTATGCTAGTCCTAAAAAAAACCCCTTGTATCTTAATAAGTACAGAGTGTACGGTCAGCGTTTAAGCCTGATTGTATGCACAAGCTCCTGGCCAACCAACACCGTACTCCTCTCGTATCAGGAGTCATTGTGGTCTAAACTAATTTTTTTTTTTTTTTTTTTTGCAAATTGGTCATTAACATAACTTTTTTTTTAGAAAAACTGTAAACTGTGGACTCTCCTCTTTAATTTGACATATCGCACTCTATGTCCCAACTGCAGCCATTAACCAGTTATTAGCTAATAACATATTCTCAAAGCTATTCTCAAACCTATTTTCAAAATAATTTGTTCCCTTAGTGACTGGAAGCATCTCTTTTTAAAAAATATCGGCTAATTTCTGTATGACCTGAATAGGTTATGAGGTAATAACTGTTTATCGGCTACAGTTAGGACATAAGTTTCAGATAAAAGAGAGTACGCAGTTTACAGTTTTAAAAAAAGTTATGTTAACAACCCTTTGCAAAAAAACAAAAAAGTAGAAAAAAAGGTAAGAAATTCCGAAATTTTTAGTTTAGACCACAATAACGGGGCTGATAGAGCAGTCGTTGGCAAGGCCAAGAAGTTGTGCATACAATCAGCTTTAGACAGCGAATTTTTGCTGCGGAATTTCCTAGTTTTTCTTCTTCTTTTTTTGCCAAAAAAAATTTAAGAAATTAATTTTAACTCCTTGGGGCTTTTATTTATTTTATTTATAGATTTCATGATTTAACCTCTCTGTGAGAAAACCACTGACCACCTGACTAAGCTGTAACACCTTTGCATATTGCTATAGCGAACATTGCACTTTCGCCACTTACCTGAAAAATTAAAGAAGTGTATTAGCATTGTCATTCCTGCAAATGTATTTTTATATCTCAAAGAAAAATAAAATAGTTCACATACTCTCTTCAGTCAAAGTAACAAAATATATGACAAAAAAGGCGAGAAGACCCTGATTATTGTCGATTATAAAGAAACAAAAACGTTTTAATTACGCGCGATGATAAATTCATCAGGGAATTCTTGACCAGCAGGAAAAGCTGAAAAATGGCAACTACGAACTTATTTCTAGAACATGCTAGATATAGCTGCATGGAAATTTATTTATAACAACATGTAAATCAAAAGTGAATAGAAAACGTATTTTTTTTCATATTTTAGGGAAAGAGTTAGAAAAAGAAAACATGAAAATAAAAATCTAAAATTTCTTCTTTAAAACTCTCAATTTCATCTACTCCAGTTGAATACTATATAATTCAAGTACAATCTATATCAGATCAATCAACAGGTGAACTGAGTCAAAGTGAATTAACCGGTGAAATTCATGTTCCCAAAATCCGAGTTTTGAAATTCGGGAAATTTCTTTCTCTACCCACTGAAAGTAAACAGAAAAATGTGTGATAAATATATTAATTTTATCTGCTAGAACAATCGAAAAAATCAGCTTCTATTTTATGCTGCAGGCTCAAATTACTTAAAAATTTTTTTTTACAAATAATACCGAACTTTTTACTTTTAATATTTCCTTTTAACATTTAAATAATTTGATGAATAATTGGAAGAAAATGTGATAACATAGTTGAATTCATTAATTTTTGCGTATTTATTAAAAACTAGCTAAAGTTGCCCGTTCTTAGAACGGGATTCTCTTTCAAGTTTGTAATTTTTTTTTTTTTAATATTTTGATATTTTTAATTTTCTTTTATTTTTTTACTTTATTTCAATTTTATTATTTTTTAAACTTTTTCTTTGATATTTTTTTATGTTTTTTAATATTCTTTTATTTTTCATTGAGAAAAAATAACATGCTTCAAACTCATTACAGATTTTTCTCATGCTGTTGAGCACAGCTAAAAAGAAAATAAAGAAACATTAGCATTGGATATAAAATGTATTTTATACTTCCCTTAATTTCTACCAGGGAATGTCCTCCAGGTGATCCCACAGTTTCAGGAACTTAACTGAAATTGAAATAGAATACATAAATTAATACAGATTGACTAACATAATGAATTAGTCAGCAAACAATTACAAAGTTTACAAAATATATGTGAAATCTGTCAAGAAACGAATTTCTTGGCAGTCCAACAGCAATTGCATGTAAATGCAACTATTGAAATTTATTGTGAAATTCATATACTGCACATATTAAACATTTGCAAAACATGCAAATAGGTTTACATACGCAAATTACATGAATTTGCAAACTGTAAAAGCACTATAATAGATAAAAATCAACAATTTGCACCATTGTTGACATTTCATAAATCATTTTCCAACATAAATAATTTAACAGAATTTGATTATTTCCTGCAAATTATTTATGCTGGAACTGACATATAATTAAAATTAAACACTTAGAAAGTAATAAACTACACTTACCTGGACAATTAATCCTTAATTTGTGGTGAAAACCACGAAAAACAACACGGCACTTTCACAACAAAATATCGCGATCGCGACTGTCAAATTGACTCGCGAGAAAGTCAATTATACGAAGCTGGCTACGCGCTACCTGTTGGTAATACTTAAAAACCGCGAAAGTTACCAGGTAAGCAAATATTCGCGAAAAAAGGTAAATTAAATTCCCATAATAAGTGGGAAAGAGAAAGATGCGAAAACGAGATGCAAGAAAAATGAGAAATATTTGCGTTCCACATTGGAAATTGTCATAATATGGCAGGAAGCCGCCATCTTGATAAATTTCAGAAAAATTAAAATATTTAATAAAATAAATTACGAAAATTCATGGATAATTTAAAATAAATTAGTTGAAGGAAATTGGCACATTTTGACATAAGCATACAAGTCAAGCCAAGTCGAAAAATATGCTTAATTTGCATTTTTCTTGTGGAACGTATATCAAAATGGCCGCTTAGAGCCTATAAAAAGGTGGCAATTCCTAAGATCTCTCTCAGTTTTTTGACGGCGATTACAAGTATAGTTTCAAGCAAGTTTTTCTCAGCAGATAGTATTTTTTTCAGTTTTCAGCAATAAGCATAAAATAAAACGTGCCATTAAAGGTACAATATTTTTACATGCTTAAGATTTGTGTGCAGTGGGTGTTGGCAGAGGACAGGAAGTTTTTGGGTTCTTTTTTGTTCTACAGATAAGTATTGTGTTAAATTAGTGCGTAGATTTAAGTTTCTTGCATACAAATTAAATACATGACAGTTTTCGGCATTTTAATGATACATGCAACGAAACAAATTAGTTACGTAATTAAGTTAAAATAACTGCAAAGTGAATTAAAATAAGTGTATAACGCGTAAAACTAGAAAGGGCTACAAATTGCATTTAGTTAAATATATGCCAAAATACGGCATAATAACTACATATGCAATCGAACATTAATCAACAGAATTAAATTAGTGAAAAAATTAAATTGTAGTGAATTTATAAATTGAAGTGTTTCACATTATAATTATTTAATAAATACAGCATTAAACATAAGCACACATATCTTTTTTTTTCATACCGCTACACTGTCCACCTAAATGCCGTAATATAGCTGTAGTTATCGATTGCAGCTACATTACAAAACATTTACATGCTTTGGCCGAATTATCTGTCAATTAGTGGCTTGCCTCACTTGGGGACAAATGTCACAAATTTGTTCGTCTCAATTTCAATCGTCCTTATCAAAATGAAAAAAATTGTCTATTTGGAAATTTCTTTGATTCTCACTAGCAAATAATTACTTTTCCTGACGTGATTTAAACGAAGAAACTAATATTTTGTTAAATATATTTAAATAAATTCAAAACGTATTTCAGTCAATATAATATGAAAAAGTCAAAACAAATTCGCTGGAAATGACATTATTTATGTCCAAATGACGTAGTAACACAAAAAGTTCCTCCCGAATCGGCCATAACTTTGTTATCTTTGCATCATGGACTTTTCTTAAGTTTTTTAAATATATTTTTCATATATCTTTCATTAAAATAGAAAAGCATGTTAGGATTTATCCGCTTTATAGACAGCGGCTGGGTTTTTCTATATACGTATTTATTATGAACTATGCCAGCGTTACTCGGCGATAATATAGATGCCTAAAAATAGGTAGGAGTGGGGTTGCTAGAGATGCATAATAGCTAAGCTATCATCTGTCTCGATCACACGCTTCCGTAATCTAAAGTTTCATTCTGTGTCTGCATGTGTGTGTGCGTGTATGTGGTGCGTGCATACATTCATATATATGGGAGAGTGTAGCTCTTTACGTCGATGCGTTCTCAGGCTGTGCCAACATACATTGTAAAATCGGAATTTTTGTATGGCAACCCTACGAAGGAGTTGTCCGATTGATCCCATTTTTGAACTTAAATTTCTCTTTTTTTTTAAAAGGCCCCTGCACAAAATGTCCGTTCTCTACGTCGATGCGTGAGGTAGTGTCCAAATATATAGTGAAAAACTAAAGTTTTGTATGAAAGCACGAAGAGAGGGTTGCCCGATTTTGCCCATTTTTGATCTTGTATTAGCAATTTATATGAAAATGCAGTGTACGTAATGTGAGGTCTATACGTTGACGCTTGACGCGTTCTCAGGCAATATCCAAATATAAATTAAAACCCAAATTATTATATGGCAACACCAAGAAAATTAGTCCGCTTCTGAATTCGTATTTATTGTTGCTATGAAAACACTATGCACCAGTCGTCGACGCGTTTTCAGGTAGTACCCAAATGTATAGTTAAAAACGAAATTTTTGTATGGCAACCTTACGAAGGAATTTTCCGATTGTTCCCATTTTTGAAAATGAATTTACATTTTTTTTTTCCAAAACGCCGAGTACAAAATTTGAACTCTCCGCGTGGACGCGTCCTCAGGCAGTTTCCAAATATATATTGAAAACCTAAAGTTTTGAATATGGCAACACCATGAAGGTGTTGCCGATTCCAATTTTTCATTCCCTAAAACCCTTGTCCTGACTATTCGAACACAATTAAAAAAAAATTATTATTATTTTTTTATTTAAAAATAGTTATGAGTTTATGAGTAGAAAAATATTTATAGTTGAAAAATAGGGTCCGTACAAAGCCCCATTTCGTCTTTTGCGTAATTATATAGAATTAGTCTGATTAGAGTTAGAAATCAAGTACCGATAACAGATATATAAAAAAATATAGCTTTTCCAAAAAATACCACCTATTCCAAAAAGTTCTAACTAAATCTCAGAAAGACACAAATTTTAAGCACGAAGCACATAACTGAATGACCAACATTTGATTAACGAGATTTTTACTAACCGCACCGCAACCACTACACCATTCACGAAAGCAATAATTACATTTGAGGGCACAAAAAGTGAACAGTCGGCAATCATAAGGCACGTTCTTCATGAAATATGATTCCAATTAACATCAGAATAAAAAGAAAACGAATTGTTACCTGTGCGTGCATCATTTATTTTAGTTTATTTTCCTTAGATACATATGCCACAATCCATAAACCTACTCCACACACTTTTTTCCTTTCTGCTGAAAAGAAACAGATGAAACCGCTACCTATCCAATTTAATATATTTGCGAGCATTGCACGAAATCAGACTTTAAGAACCTTTTTTTTCCCCTGGAAGGAATAAAACCAAAAAGAAAATAAAAAAGTTTTTCGTCCTATTGCTTGCGTTTCTATGGGCTGTCAGTAAATGTTCAGAGGAGATAAGTTTATTATCTTTAATATATTTTTGGGACAAATTGTAGATTTTGGGGTTTCAGCAAATAAATTCCTTACAAGATCGGAATATGGGATCCTGTACCTATCTAAGAAAATATCAAACCCAATTTCTACAATTTCTTTCAGTTGTCGCCTTTCATCTTTAATATTTTCATCGTTTGCCTTTAAATTTCCCATCAATCGGATGTCAATAAGTTTTAATTAAATAAATTTTAATAATTAAAAATTTTAATGTCAGCATCTGACGATGAGATATTAGATAACATAAAACGAAAATTTAATGGTTGTTTTTGTTGTAAATTAAAAATATAAATCACAAATCTCTGAACACGGGAAGATTTCTGGGTAACAGAAATTAAATTAAGGACGACAGGAACCCTTTGGTGAGGATAAAGTCAAGCATTGTGATGAATAGAATTGATATTTTTTTCTGGATGCTTTTGGTGATACTAGGAAGCTCTTTCTTATCCAGTTGTTCTTGACAAAGGTTAGGAGTGATAGTAGGATTGCCGGATATCGGTATCATCCTCTGGAATCTTCGCAAAACTATTGGAGGAAGGCTACATTTAAACTTCCACTCACACATTTAAAAACAGGGCAATATCAGAGAGGAAAATATTATGATCTCGAATCACTATATAAAACCCTCAAAGATATTAGGAGCAATAGCAGGACGATGGGGGGAGTCACAGTGTTGCTGGTAGATGATTTTCCCTAGACGTTATCCGAAGTACCATGAGGAATACGAGCGAATGAATTTGAGAGCATTTGTAAAGAGATTTTCTGTGTAAACTCGAAAAGAATATGGGAGTCCTTCAATGAGGAAATGTGGAGTATTCAGAGTTCTGTCCTACAGATCTAGCCTATGGCATGATGATCGTTTGAGATCTGATAACCAGAATAAATTCCGTTATAGCTGATATCCACAACATGTCTATGGACAGGCATTACGAGAATACTAATATGACCACTAAGAATTATCAGGCTAGGACCATCAATGATATTTTATTTAATTAATTCGAAGGGGCAGATTTGGAGTATAAATTGGTTGCCTCTGTGACATATACACAGCATGACGCTATCCAGAGCCGGACTGACAGTACGGGCGATCGGGCGTTAGCCCGATGGGCCGGTAGTCGTTGGACCGGTGTTCGTTGGGCCGTTGGTCTTTGGGCCAGTTGTCTCCATGTTAACGCGACCACACGTACTTACCACGTACTCTGGACGAATGTTGCGGCTGCAGTGGGAGGAGAGCTATAAAAGTGGAATGAAATTAAGAAAGTACTTTATTGCATAACCCAAAAGCTTAATACAATAAAGCTAATTGGCCCACGACAACCAGGCCATCTGGGCAGAGGAAAGTTATGAATTAAAAATACTCAGAAATGTCCCACAACTTATAAACACTGACAGGACGCGGAGCAATGTGGATGTTGCCAAGATAGCATCATATATGGCAAATTTAGCATTCTCATGGCTTCAAAATAATTCACTTTTTTGTAAAACAGTTTAAATTATTTTTTGCATCATATCATTTTTATTTCGAAAAACGCACGGAAAATGTGTTTTTTATCGGAAGGATTCAACAAGGCATTTTAACGTTTGCTATGTGTACTTTTAAAAAAAAAAATCGAAATTGAAGAGCAAATATAAAAACAGTTTTTAAATTTTGTTTTTATTTTCTAATCTTTAAAAAAAGATAATTTTATTTCATGCAAATCAATTTTGAATCAGAGTATATAAATGGTCATGCGTATATTGCAGCCAGCTTAAATAACAAATTTCCAGAGTTATAAAGTACCCAAATATTAGAAACTGTTTTTGTTACTATATTGGGACATACATATAAGTAAGTGACGGAGCGATTAAATTTATAAGGGGTTACAAAAAGATTCCTAAAACAAAGAGTAGGGGAAGTGGTTAAGAGTTCACTTCTTTCCTGCTTGAAAGAAACGCAGGGCCATAACAACTCGTTTTGACGCCTGAAGCAAACGTATAAATTTGCGCCCCTGATCCATAAAATTCTCAACATAACCTTATTTAACTTAACCTATTCTGACGTGGTCTATCAATAGACTGAACAAAGTTGAGCAACAACTGATCATGAGAAGAATAGTAAATAATATTTATTCCACATAAAATTATTAGTTGATATTAATTTTTTGCACGTAAGGTACATTTAAAAACATTGAAGAGAATCAGTTTGATAGAAATATTTGCAAGATTTTATAAATGGACTCTTCGAGCTTTTGCCGCCACGAACAAGTTTATATTCTCGAAATTCGAAGTGATTTTTTTGCGGCTGCCACAACAGCAGCATTCAACAATCTTTCTTGACCCATTGTAGATCAGCTGTAAGTTTTTATTAACTTCAATTTGCTGAAACATCCTTCACATGAAGCTATCGTCATCGGCAATATCAGAAAAATTCGGAGCACGATTTAAATATTTAGATATGATTCTTGGAGGTTATAGTCGTGAATTGTTAAAGCAAATCCAAAAGCGGTGTTTCTCAGACTATTGGCGTCCATTTTGCTAAGCAGATCGTCAAAAATCAATCGAAAATCTTCTGACATTTGTTCCAACATTTCGTACCTCTTCGTCAGTTAGATTAAAAGAACATCAATCGATTGAAAAATTGGTGTACGAAGCTTTTGTTTTGTGGCAATATTGAGATCGCTCATTATTTATTTTCTCATTTCTTTAAAGTTTGCTGGTATAACCAATATCTTAAGGCAATTTTATAGCAATGGCAAAAATTTCTTCCATGTCAGGAACCAACCTCAGCCTTGTCAAGCGAGTAAATTCAAATTGAGAACAATAAATTTATTTAACAGTTCAGAATCAAAAATAATTTATATTTGTCAAAGGTAAATGTTGTTAATATTATTTTTTTCGACCGTAATAATTTTTTTTTCAACGGACAGCGCCCTTCCGTTTCAACGTCTGCCGCACTTACCTTACTCTTGTTACAGCTATGTAAGTAAAATTGTCGGTCTTTCGCATACTGTTTCTACGGAGAAACTCGTTTTAGTTTTAATTTTAAGTGTGAAAGGACCAACCACTCATACACATATTCTGTGCATACATACTTATTTCCTCTATATATATTTCTTCTATCTTTAATCCTTATTTAGCATGGAATTCAATATTTCAAGAATATTCAGTAGGAAATCAGCCTAATAATTTGGGTTGTTTGCCTTTAATAAAAATGCGATTTTTGATGACCCTTTGGGGCTGCTTGGTTATTATAAGCCCGGGCCGATTTGAAGAAGACCCAGTCCGGTCCTGACGCTATCCAATGGAATTTCTTAACATCTTAAGTACTTTTCTCAGAGTAGGCGCTTCAGTAATAATGCTATGGAACCTTAACCCGTCTAAACTTTGTAATGTAATTAGGCTGCTGCAAATAAAAGCATTCCATCGAAATGTTATCGAGGTTACAGAATTCATCGAATGCATTTTGTTCCAGATTAAATTCAACAGACTGCAGTTCACCCTCTGAAAGTTTATTTTTAAATGGAGATTAGTAACTCGCCTGGTCACTAAATTTGGCCGGGATCAATTTAAGGGAGGACTGCTGTGGACCATATAAAAATTTAAAAGTTTTATGTAGATTGCTAAAGAGTTGTGGCGACCCGAGTGCGTTTCAATAGAAAATGCACTTTATATGTTTGACCGCTGTATTGACCTGAACATCAGGACACTTCCAAATTCGTCTGTTGCCAAATTTCTACTTCGTGCAGCTCGTGAACACGTTCTTTAGAAATATTAATAAGTAGGCATAAGATCGCGAAAATAGAAATAATGTTAGTTTTTTAAGTCAGTTACGATTAATTCTCTGTGAAGGAAATACACTAACTAAGTCTAACCATTTATAGTAATTGATATTTTTAATAATTCTTATAAAAAAAGATAAAGAGGAGGCTTTAAATTTAAAAGATATCCAATAAATCTTGTCGATTATAACTGGCATTTTGACATTGGTTCTCTATTTCCTGATATTATAACTTGATATTCTCTCCCAGCTACCTCTAGTTTACAGTATGGTAAGGCTTGTCAGTCTACCTCCAGTTCAGAAGCCTTAAGAAATATTGCCGACCTCGTCTATAAGAGATTAGGTCGAGTAGAGTTCGGGGGAAGATTACTGCAGATCACTCACGTGCAGCACTGGGTTTCTAAGAAGACACAGGTTTTGGCTATAGAAAAAAAGACCGAGAAAATTGTGACTAGGCTTAAATAGAAGCTTGGAACGTAGAAGACCACTACCACATTTGGTCAATCTATCCTAGGATCCACGTCAATCAAGAAGACATTCTATTGGTATTACTAGAAAGTAAAACTAAAACACATGCCTTAAATAATACAGTCTGGTTTGTCAATTTGCACTTAACTGCATCATGAAGGGGAAGTGATTCTTACTTGCGGCGGGAATCATTAATTCGTCGGATTGAGCAATACGGGGCAATTTATATATTTTTATTGGTTTTCAATAATCAAGGGAAACTTCATTTTTTCACTCAGAGCATTTTCGATAATCGCAAACTGGCAAATTCGCAAGCTTGAGGATAAAATCCATGGATCTGAATACACTTGCGCACATAAAACATGTACTTGGAAATATATTTCGAATAGCCAGTTTAATGGTATATATGTCGTAGACATTTGACGTAACTCAGTATTTCACGAAAAGTCTAGACACTTCATGAAAATAGTTTACCGGTTATGACTTAGCTACTTTTTACATTATATGTCTGAAATTTTTAGTCAATTCGTGAAATGCTAAAAGCCTTTACGTCGATAGTGTAACACCACCCGATATAACCAAATACTAGACCGATTTGGCTAATGTTTTTTTGTTGTGTTCGTAATTTTCAGGACAAGGGTAAGAAAAATTGGAATCGGCAACCCATTCGTGATGTTCCATACAAAACGCTATATATTTTGAAAGAGCCTGAGAACTCGTCGACGTAGAGAGATGAAATTTTGTACACCGGCCTTTTTTTAAAAAAAATGTAAATTTTAATTTAAAAATGGGACCAATCGGGCAACTCCTTCATAGGGTTGCCATACAAAAATTTCGTTCTTAACAATATATTTGCGTACTGCCTGAGAACGCGTTGACGTAAAGAGCCAAAATTTGGTATATCATGGAGTTTTCATAGCAATGGTAAATAAATAGACTAAATCGGGTGTTCTTGGTGCTGCCATACAACATTTTGGTTTTTCAATTTATATTTGGACATTGCCCCATGCATCGACGTAGAGAGCTGAAATTTTGTACATGAACCTTTTTTAAAAAAAAAGGGAAATGTAAGTTAGAAAATGAGACTAATCGGGCAACTCCTTCCGAGGGTTGGCATAAAAGAATTGCGTTTTTTGCTATATACTTGGGCATTGCCTGAGAATACTCTGCTTTAGAGAGCTACACTCTCCCACACATTCGAACGTATGCAAACACCCAAATGCACGCGCATAAACACATACACACTTAGACACAGAGTGAAATCCCAGAATACAGAATCGCCCCACCCCACCCCTTTCCACCCCCACCATCGTCCATTTAGGCATTTATATAAACGCCGTATTAAAATAAATTAAAAGTAAATTAAAAAAAAAATTAAAAGAAAAATTTAAAAAGAAACGAACGGGCAACTTTAGCTACATACATTCGAAGAATTGACACTAACAAATACTAAAGATACAACAGATGCTCTAACAGCTTATTATGAGCTAGCATTTGGGGGATATTAGGGAATTGAAAGGAGCATAAAAGCACAAGTCCTGTGCAAGCTTACAAAAAGGCTTCCAGGAATTTATAAAATAATGTGCCGAAGCCGAACAAATAATTAATATGGCCTCCAAAAATCCCTATAAAGAAAAAAACGACTAGGTAACTGCTGCTCAAAATTATTTTCGATATAGTTTGGCACCTCCCTCTTAGTTAGTTAGTCTCAGAAGCGCGACTCCTCGTCTACATAGCAAAAATAATCTTTCAACTGATACTCCATGTGTCCAAGTTTCATATTTTATGAGTGAGACGTTTACCTATATGGAGCTATGTATATTATCTCCTACAGCACATGAAGATCAATTTTCCTATCAGTCAGCGTAGACGGGTCAGTAAGTCACCTCTGCTGCACGCAATCTGTAGGTAGGGTGATGCTTCATTCCTACCCGCAACTATCATTTTACCAAAAAGTTTTCGTGCGGCATAGGCAGCATACAGACCCGTCTAAGCTGCGTAAATGCCCTTAAGCAGTAAGTTCTCGACTACGAAATGGAATTCAGAAATTGTCGACTGGTATAAAATAATATATAAAATTTGTCATGTAAGTAACTATGGACGTTTACTTCCATTGACGACCGACTCCTTATCAATCTTCTCATCAGTTGTAGTAATCGTTATAAAACTGACACACACAAATATATTGGCAAATTTAATGGTTCACCTAATAAAATAATTTTGTATCTATTGTTTATAATCCTGTAAACATTTATCATATATATATAAATACATACATACCATGAATGCGGTGATATAAAATTGTTTTGATCACTCAAAAGTAAAATCAAAGGGAGACCATTGATACGACGTACTACAAATACACACACACACACATATATAGGTTTTGAGATGATTTCTCATGAAAAGGAATTCTCTATCTCCAGGATAAGTGAGCAGCAAACAATCGAAAAGTCTGTTGTATCCTTGAACGATTCAGTTCCCTTCATAGAGCAAAGGCTAGCTATAAATTTAAATCAATCTGCTATGAGTGGGTGTAATGAAACGAAATTTAATGGAAGGTCGTTTTTCGAGTGTTTCTAGCTCAATCTCCAAATTTTGTCGTTAGCCAGCCATGAAGAAGATTCTGTAAAAAAAACAAACCCCCAAACAAGCAAAAAACCAACTTAATACGCGTTCCTAAGCGATTTTCATACTTTTTTATTTTATTTATTTTTATTTTTTTTATTTTATGTTGACGCAGATAATTTGAGTATAAAAACAAATTCTTATTTCTATGCCTTTGAATCAATTACACAATACAGGGTGTTGCATATATGTTTGCATCTCTTTTATATCTAATAGAATCATGGTCTGTGATAAGTAAATAACTTTTTGATATTAGAGGAGGGGAAATTCACCGTTTGGGTAGTTAGAAGGAATTAAATAACTAAAAATTTGTCCTTCATATCCTTCATATTTTAATTTTTAATAACCATACATATTTTCTTAATAATACATCATTTCGAATGGTTTTCCGTTGGTTTTATATGAAGGAAACGTGCAGAAATGTTATATTTTGTGGGCAAAGTGTGATAGATCTCGTACAGTGGTTCCCAATCTTTTGTGGACCATCTCGCCTTTCTGGAGGTTGACTAACACCTATTGTCCCATTTTCATTGTATCCCTAATTTTAATTTCAAGTAAAGTGTAAATAATTAATCAGTTTTATTATTTTAAACAATTTTATTTCTGTATTGTACATAAAAACAACCAAAGCAGTTTTATCTGGTCACTATTAAACAAAATAAAAAAAATAAAATTTTAATTGTAGGGGAGAGTGGGGCGGCTTCATATAGTTTTTATATTTCGCTTTGTGGAATGCTGTGCATTACGTATATCTCTTTTAATTTATGACACATTGATATTTTAACTATTTTATATTGTAGTAGAAGCATAATATTACTGAAATTTCTCGTGCGCGAATTTCCACAATGCTTTGAAAAAAAAAAAAGGAAAATGTATGAATGTACCCCATTAGTGGGGTACATTCATACAACCGGAGGGGCACATTCATATGCGAAGGGGCAGGTTAATACAGACTTGAAAAAAGATAAAAGAAGGATTAAAAATCATTATTTATTCGTCATAATTATTGTTTCTAAACATATCATCCCAGAAAAAACAAAAATAATTCTTTTACATAAAAAAACAAATAATAAAAATTAAAATGAAAAACATCAAACTAGCTAGCAAAAAATAAAATTTTCATGAAATATACATAACTAGCGACTAGTGAACATATTGTTTAGCAGTCTTTAGGTTACATACCTATATATGGTTATCTATCAAAGGCACTTAAGTTGTAATTGAATTACGTTATTAATTATAATCAGTCATATTCAGCTTAAATACTTAATACCACAAAATGTAGGAAATTGTTGTTCATAAGTTAAATCTACTTAACATGAAGATAAACCCTTACAAAAACTAACATTAATGCACATTAAAATAAGAGAGATCAATATTAAAGTTGAAAATATTGGCTGTTCTAGCCTGTGATAGCTGATTTAGGATCTGGTAGTATCATCACTATGTCTGATAAATCAACTGATCCCTCATCTTTGACATCTGGAAACATAAAATTCATAGAACTTCCTGATTTTTTCCTCAAAATGAAATCTTTACTTCAGTTGAACTATAGTGTTCAATGATTTGCCCAATGAAATATATAACAGACTTCTGTTTTTCAAATTTTACAAGCACAAAAGCATCATCTTGTAGATGTTTAGGTTGGACAGGTAGTAGGAAGTCTTCGAATTCGTTTTCTTCAATATCGTCAAAAGGCGATGCAGAACTTTCTCTTAAACTAATCTCTGTTTCAGTGCTACTAATATCACTTTCTTCGATTTTACTTTTTTTTTTTTTTTTTTGGTTTTGATGATTCTGCATTAATCAAACTCAAAGCACGCTTCATTTCTTTCACTCTACTTTTTCGTTCTTTTTCTTTCCTTTTTTCCTCTCTGTTTTTCTCTAGTTCTTCGGTTCTATGTTTTTCGGGGGTATCCGTGTAAATTCTGGATTTTCCTAGGGATCGACCTTTTTTAATTCGTGTAGTTCTTTGAACTTTTGGCAGAGGCCTTATAATTTTTGGTGTCTTTAATACTTTGGAAGTTGAATGTAAACAATCATCATTAACAATCGACGCTGTTGTAAGTTGCTGTGAAAATAATGAAGGTGAAAAAGTTGGTGGAGTCAAAGCAGAAACTTCAACAAGCTCATCAGCACCTGTACTTTCATTCGACGCTGTGGCAGGATTCGAATTATATACTTGATTAGGAGCAAAATCTTCATCATTGAAAATCAGTTTATTAAAGGGCCATATTCCGGTTTTCTCAAAAGCTCTGGTTATATTTCTGGCATTAAATGTTTCCAAATAGGGGACTTTTACAAGTTTTGGAATATTATAAATATTTATCGTTTTCCCTGGGTTTGAAACATGCCAATCATTGAATGATATTTTCAGTTTTGATTTTAATGGGCCGAATACACCAACGGTTAAATACGGTGAGTCGTATGTGGTGGGAAAGAGAGGTATACATACAATACCATTGTCCCGGCAATAGTTAATTGCATTGATAGATATGTGACTTTCGTGATTGTCGCATAGAATTAATATGGGGTTTGTCTTCGAACAGAGAGTACATTTTTGGATGTGCTTCAGAGCTTCAACAAAAATGCCCGAATTTATCCAACCGGATCTAATGACTGGCACCTAATGATCCTTCTGGAGCCCCTTCTATGAATGATCCTTAAAGTGCACACGAGGGAAGACAAATAATAGTGGTATAGTATTCCCACTTGCTGCTATGATACCGCCAAATGTAACAAACTCTCCTCTCTCTGCGGATGCTATTTGACCAACCTGTTTTTGACTTTTGTCAGCTAAGACTTTTGGGTGTGTTTAGAACAGTTGAGATGCCAGATTCGTCAAAATTAAATATGCGCATTAAAATTGTGTTTGCTGTAAACAGTTTCAAGATTCTGGAAGAATTCATTGACCGCCGTTTTATTAAAACCGAATGATCTGGCAGCGCTCGTATTGTCTGGTTTCCGCAAGCTTAAATTACTATTACGTTTGCGAAAGCTTGCTAGCCAGTCTACTCCTGCCATTTTATTGTGACCCAACTCGAAGGATGTTTAATATTGTTTGCATTGGCAAATTCATAGGCGATTCTTCTAACTTGAGTACATGTCAGTCCAAAATGCATTTTAGAACTATCTAAAATATACTTATTTAAAAGACCCTCTTCTTTAGCTGTAAACACTTGAGATGATGAAAATTTTGAGTGAAAAGTACGACTCTCACTTCCATATTTTTCTGATTTGTGAAGTTTAGATATTCGGCTCTTTAGTGTTTGTGCATTGACTCCGTATTTGGCTCCTGATTTCCGGAAAGAGAGTTTGTGTTCCAGAACATCAGATATAGCTGACGACATTGCCTCTTCATTAACCTCCCCACTCCTCGTCCATTTCTTCTTACAATTTCGAACCATGATCGTTCTGTGTAACAAAAAATGATAGGGGTATCATTAAATTGCAAAGCACAAGTGCAAGGGGCACATTCATACAGTATGAATGTGCCCCTTATACTTGTGTATGAATCTACCCCATCACATGTTAATTAATAAAAAAATATGCAAAAAGATCTGTCTTCATGTAGGATAATTTACAAATAAAATCATAAACTCTATGATATTATGATTAATACTAAATAACAGTGATTTATCTAAACAACAGTAACTAGTAACAAAATACGTCCTAAGTAAGGTTATGAAATTACTTACACGAGGCAAAAACACGTTCCATGTTACACACATGAGCTTTCCGCGGCGACTGCTGTCAAACTTCACTACCCTAGTAAAAATGATGCGATGATTTCAGTGATGAGCTCATCATGAGCCCTTAGATGAAAGTAATGATGAAATCTATTCTAGACCCGGGACTGAACTCATTATATACTTTTCTTCAACATAATGAGCTTTTCCATGATCACTCGGTGAGCAGTTCCATGAGTTGTTACATTATTTTCTTGTTAACATAATGAAAATACTCACTCATACATTCATCTGTCAATTCATGATGAAATAGTGGAAAAGCACACTGCTATTATCATCAATAAATTCATAATGATGACATCGATATATAAATTAGTTCAATTATGCACGACCATTTCATTTCACTTCTGTATGTTGCTATTTTGCGTACATTTCCGATTTTGATGAGCTATGATAGCTCAGTGGATTTTTTCAAAGATTTAGACTCTACTAAGCAATACAAGGAGCCTTTTTTGGAACTAGAACGGAAATCATTTTGACAAAAGACGCGGTAAGAATGTACCAAAAAGATTATTTCTACTCTTTGTTTCACAATGGATTAGTGGAGCTAGATGATAAAAATGGCAATAGGTGAAGGTGTTAATTATACAAATATAATTTTAAATTATTTCAGTTAAAATAATTTTGTAATATAATACGAAATTGATATTAGTTATAAAAATATAAAGGAAAATAAAGAAAATTCAGTTAAAGTAAAATTAAAAGTTCACCAATTCATAAAAAATAAGAAAAGGTAATATCAATAGTTATAAAAATATATAAAAAAATCCAGTTAAACTAGGAAGTTGTTGATAATTCGCTGATATCTGCAGATAGCTTCAGATTTTTACTGCAATTACAAAATAAAAATGGAGAAATTGTATTACATTAAGAGTGATTTTATACTTAGATGTACACTTTGCTCTTCTGAATCTGTTATGCGATCTTAGAATACAATTTCTCATCTGTGCTCCGTAATCTTTTCTACCCAGCTCAAGAGCGGAGGTAGAAAGAACTAAAAGAATAAAAGAGTAGAAACGCGAATTTAAACCTTATATTCTCGGAACACAAAACTCGCGTTTACAAACAAAAGAGGAAAAAAATTTCAGTTTATTGTATTTTTTCTATTTAAACTTACCAGAAAATAAATTTATAAAAAATTAAACTATGCTTTCACGTGTTACACTTTTACTTCACTTCACAACTTAACGCAACTGTCTCAATCGAATGCAGTTTGCAACTACGCGTCAGAAGTCAAGACTGTACTATTTTTTAAGGAATACAACAAACCATTCATCATAATTTCGTGGAAATGCAAATGAATTTTGAATACGAACACGCTCATGGTTGCTCATCGAAAGGCTCATCGAAGGGCTCATCGGAACTTGTCAAAAAACTTCACCCGCATTTCAAGTGGCGAAATTTACACATTCATGCGCAATTTCCATATGCACCAATTCTACTTTCGATAAGATTCTCCCCGAGAGAGGAAAATGGATTTCGAAACCGATGAGCATTTCTTACTAGGGTAGTCAGTATACACACATAAAAATTAGGCACACGCACTAACATCAGTTTTTTGCTCCATGAATACATTCAGATACGCTCAGTGTATATAGGTGCCCCTTGTGTGAATTTGCCCCACTTTCCCCTACATTTTTTACAGATTTGTTTTTTTAAGAACAAAGAAGTGAAATAATTAACTGAGATCATTCACGTACATTTTAAAAAAAACAGGAATACATGTGTTCATTTTTAAATTGGAATCTGGAAAAATTAAGAAAGTTGTCAGTTAAAATTTGAACAAATAAATGAAAGTTTGAAAACTTTCTTATTGTTTTATTTTACCTTTTCAATGGCTGCCTTGTGCTTGGTGGATTTCCGGCTTTATGTTCGTCAAGTTCAGGCGAAAGTCTCCTTTGAGGCAAATTTCCAACTAATTTTTTTATTTTGTGAGGATCTGGACAACAGAACTAAGTCCATTTTCAACTAAATATGTTGACGAGAACGAGATGAGAAGTATAGTTCAGTTTTTCCGTACAGTTGTGGATAAGCGCCCATAAGCTTCACCCAGGTTAACTCATAACCGTTCTGCTTGAAAATGTTTTTCACCTCACAGTTATACTTCAGATCTAAAAACTCCGTCTGCAAAGAGTTATCAAGCTTATCCACATTTTCAAATGAGAATGGATGTAGAATACAATCCGGAATTTGTGACTTGGTCAAATATTCAAATATTGATTCAATGTCAGCTTTTAACGGGTCAAGGTGATCAGTAAAAATTAGGATTTTGTCTTCTGGGAGTTCAGGAGTCTGTTTATCTGATATTGAACACTTTTTAAGGGTCGCAAATTGAATCAAATCTTTACAGGCAATATTTACATTGTACACTTGCCGATGAATGATGAAATAATTCCTTTGGTCTTGATAAGGTTCATCTTGTTTCCTTGAAGCTTTATATTGACTTCGTTCATTTTTTCAAAAATATGTGTAAGGTACGCAAGTTCCAACTTGCGTTGCTTCAAATTATCACTTAAAACAGGATCAGACGTGTCGAAAAACTCAGTAACCATGTCAAATAATTCGAAGAAACGACGCAAATAGTTTCCTTTGGAAAGCCACCTCACGCAAGTTAATTATTTCGTTATCCTCCAGGAGAAAAAATATATAAACCTTTAAATAACAACAACTCACTTTCTTTATAAAACTTTATTCAAGATAATTAATAACACTGCCGTTCTTAATTTGATCGCCGTTCTGATTTTAAGTTGTTTTGTACCGACTTCGAGTTTAAGCTCCCGCAGACTGCTCTCTTTTTGTTAAAATTTCGTATTCTGAATTTACCGCTGCTTTCTGCAGTCATCAGCGTTTTATGCAAACTGTGTGAAATTAATTTGATACTCATGCTGTCGGTGCAACGTAAAATGTGGGAACTTTATGTTTTAAAGAATTTATATTTTACCAAGCCATTGGCTTAGGTTTCTTTGGAATTTGGTATGTTTCCGGTAAATCGTGGGAATGAATATATGTAACTCCTCCCCGCTTTAAGTCAGAAGTCTCCGACTTCACATTTTTAATAGTTATATTATTTCTCTTAAGCTTCAGTGTTATAAACAAAGCCAGGCTCAATAAACCTATAATCATCACGACGGTCAAACTTACACTTGTTCCATACATAATATTCTTATGATATTTTAATTCCTGTATTTCTTCCAGGTTTTGTATATTTCCTAGCATAATTTTTTCAAAATTTATGGGCTTTACAAACATTTTCTTTATTTCTTTCGATGGATAATAGTATTTATCTAAAAATGTTATTTTCTTATTGTAGAATTTTCTGTCTTTAATGCCTAAGGAACAATTGTTAAAATTTATTAAAAAATTTCCTGTGAGTGTTATTTTTCTCGTATCACAATTGTGCCATAAAGTCTCATTACACATATTCTTAACTAAAACACTTTCATCATCTATTTCCTCTATACTAGTTATATTACTATATCTCAATTTACAGTTATTTTGCACAATGCAATTCTTGCTAACTTTTAAATCCTTTAATAATTTTTGTTCTTCATAATGATATATTTTATTATTTATTTCCACAATCGGTTCATCGAATTCATCGATTTCTAAATATTCTGAATTTGGAATTGGTTTAATTAGCTGAAGCTCTTGAAGTACATAGCTTGTAGGAATTTTAATCGCAAAGACCAAAAGCTGCTCATTATATCTCATAACACCTGCCTTTACAAGTTTTAACTTATGAAAATCAACCTTATATGCATCTAACTCCTCTAACGTTAACATACTAGGATGTATTATGTTATTTTTTGTCGCCATTATGTTATCTAATATTTGATTTACTTTATTTTCGAAAAATCGAAGTTTGGTCTCTTGCTCTAAAAATAAAACTTTGTAACTTAACTCCTGCATATTGTGGTCAGTTATATTGAAAGAATCTAAAATTTTTATTCGGTCGCTTTCGATTAGCATTTTCAAATCTGTTAATGTTTTATTATAATGTTCATTTATCTTAATCTGTTTGTTTAAATTTTGAATAGCATTATGATTATTTGTCTCAACAACTTTAAGGTGTTCTGTAATTTCTTTCCTATCATCATCATCCATAGTGCCAAATAACCATCTTTGTGCATTACCTGCAATATTTATTAAACCTCTCTTTTTTCTACTAGGGTTTTGAATTGTTTTGAGTTTACTCTTAATAAGATTTATTTCTGTACAAAGTGCTTCCCTATCTTCGACTTTAAGATATTCTGTGTTTCGTTCTAACTTAATTAAAATCTTGAGCATTTCAGTTGGATCTATTACATGCATAATTGTGTCAGTATCGTTTGCTATTTCTACTTCCTTTATTTTGATTTTTACATACCCATTTTCTTCGTTAATAGGATGAACCTGCAATAGCCCTTGCACTGGCGTCGTCATCATTAGAAGTATTATGATTACCTGAAAATTTTTTTGGTCTTTTAATGTTAGACGGATGCACATTTTCTAGAGGATATTTTCTAAAATAGGGTTGATCTTTATGCCTAAGTCTTTTATAGTTCTTAATGTAGCCTTCCTTCCTATTTTCGTTGTACTCTTCTCTACTTTTATTGAGTTTATTTATATATCCTATTTTCTTTTTATTTATCACTTCCATTAATGGAGTTGTGTCTGTTAGATTGTTGGCTTCTCTGGGAGTCATTTCAATTGTCGTATGGTTCCTATCATTATAATTACCTATAGCTTTTTGAATTTTCTGTTCAACTGATATATCTTCCTCAATGGCTTGTACCTTCTCAATTATTGTTGAATGTAATCTTTCTATATCAGCGTTGCCGGTGTGACTGTTTGGTTTCGTCCAATGGACTCCTATACCTTGTTCCTGTAGAAACCTTTTTAGCTGTTCAGATTTAAACTCGTTATCCATTACAATAGTTTTAGGTTTACCAAATGTAGCCAGATACCCTCTAAACTAGCGATCTTCTTTACCCAATTCCTATCAGTAATTGGATAAGCTACTGCGAATTTTGTTAGTTTATCAATAATAGTTATGAATGCTTGTTTTTTATAATGAAATGTGTCCAGATGAATGACGTCGTTTTTGTTTGTAGGTGTTTCTGTAATACTTAACTTTGGTTTAACTGGGTTCCTATCGTATTTGATACCTTGACACTTTTCACAATTATTTATTACGAGTTGTATATGCTCTTGTAACTTGGGAAAGTAGATTTTGTCTTTAAGAGTTCGATAGGTTTCATTGATACCACTGTGTAAGGATTCCTTTGTATGGTATAATGAAATTTGTTTGTGGCATTCTTCTTCATCTTTCATTTCTTGAGCTCTCTTTGTAGCTTTCATGAACTTGATATTTGAATTTCCCGAGAACAACTTTATTATACATTGCTGTACTTTATTATAATCGCTATCCTGAACTTCAGAATATATTCCTATATGTCCAGGTTTAAGATACTTCTTCAATATTTCGTTAATTTTTTCTTCTTCATACTGAGGGTTAATTTCTATTAGTCTTCTACCAAATACTACTTCTAACTCTTTACTTGGATTATAAGTTAGTATTAGTTGTGTTTTATACTTGTTTATGATTTCTTCTTTAATGCCTATATGATCTAATAATTGTTCACTTACTGAGTGTGCAGTACCAGACAGGTCCATATTAGATTCACTACTGTTCTGCTCATTTATTTGTGGACTATTCTCAATTCTGCTAAGAAAATCAGCCACTTTGTTTTCTTTGCCTTGTAGATATTCGATATCAAAATTATACTCTTGCAATTTCAATATCCATCTTTGGTTTCTTTGGGAAAATTCTTTGCCTTTATATTTCGTATTTAAATATTTTATTGGAGCATGATCCGTTATGATTCTGAATTTCCTACCGTACAAATAAGGTCTGAAATAAGTTACAGAATAAACTATAGCCAGAAATTCTTTATCTGTTACACTATAATTTTTCTCATGATTATTTAGCGATCTAGAGACATAGCAGACCGGATGACCGTCTTGAGCGAGAACTGCTCCGATTGCATACTCACTTGCATCAGTAGTTACCGTAAACTCTTTCTCATAATCCGGGAATTTCAGAATCGGATGTGAAGTAATTAAAAGCTTCAACTTTTCAAATGCTTCAACGTACTGGGGGTCATTTGTATTTATTTTGGCATTTTTCTTTAAGTACTTTATTAAAGGTTGAGCTACCTTGGCATAGTCTTTCATAAACTTTCTGTAAAATCCTGTCATTCCTAAAAAGCTCTTCAACTGTTTTTCGGTTTTAGGCAATTTGACTTTCTTTATATCCTCTATTTTATCAGGGTTTGGTAGAATACCCTCTTTGGTTAGAACATGTCCAAGAAATTGAGTTTCCCTTTTTACAAAACTACATTTATCGGCTTGAATTTTTAAATTGTACTCTGCTAGCTTTCTAAAGATTTTTTCTAATGACACAAGATGTTCTGCCAAAGTGGTAGAAAATATTAAAATATCATCCAAATAAACGACACAAATTTGGTTGATATAATCTCGCAATATTTCATTGATAAAACGTTGAAAAGTAGCAGGAGCATTTTTCAAACCAAATGGCATCCTGACATACTCATATAGACCACAGGGTGTCACAAAAGCGGTCTTTTCAATGTCATTTCTAGCTACTAGAATCTGATGGTAGCCTTTTGCAAGATCCAATGAACTGAAATATTGAGCTTTACCCAATTTATCTAGTATGCTATCAATATTAGGTAAGGGATATTTGTCGTCTATTGTAATTGAATTTAATCTTCTATAATCTACGACAATTCTATATTTCTGAGTCCCTGAATTGTCTTTTTTCTTGGGTATCACTATAATGGGTGAACTATATTTACTCTTACTTTTTCTTATTATACCTTGGGCTTCCATTTCGCTAATCTGTTTTCTCACTTCCTCTTCATGTTGTGGTGGATATCTGTACAGTTTAGCATTTATTTGCTCCGAAGTAGTGGTTTTAATTTCATGTACAATACTTGTGGTGTTGGTTAATTTATCCCCTTCTTTATAAAATAACCTTTTATATTTCTCTAGTAATTGTTTTACCCCTTGCCTCTCTTCATTGTTCAAATGATCTAAGGTTATATTTCCCAATCTACTCTCTTCTAATACATTTACTTCTTCTACGGTTTTATTTAAGAATGGTAACTTTACCCCATTTTTTAAAATAACTTCCTTATTTTCAATATCAATTAATTTTACATTATTTTGAACCCAATCCATTCCTATCAAAAAATTATATGTTTTCTCTAAGTTAATTTTAACCCATTTCATTCTGGCGTTATATGGTTGTTGGAACTCAATGGGACATTTTGTTTTCACATACTCTGTGTCTTTCTGTATTTCTCCTACTATAGTACTAATACTTATCTTTTCACCTAACATCACTTCATAAGTTTCATTCGGGACATTTTTTGAATTTAATAAACTAATAGTAGAGCCAGTATCTAATAAAGCGATGAACTCTTGATCATTGATTGTTAAAGTAATAAATATTTTCTTCATGTCCGAGGCTAGTTTATAAAAAACTCGTTTTGTTCGGCTTGGTTAATATTTTGTCTAGCACTAATTTCATCAACATCCATCGGTTGGATATTAGCATTATTATGGTTTGCATTATTATTATGATTATGATTATTTTGATATGGGTTTCTCCACTGAGCACTATTATTAGGAAAGAAGTTTCTTCTAGGATGACCAGAATTATTATTTTGAAACTGACCAGAATTATTGTTTCGAAACTGACCAGAATTATTAGCATTGCGATTATGAAATCGATCCGAACCATTGTTAAAATTAAAATTTCTTGCCTGTCTGTGATTATTGGAATTCTGTTGAAAATTACTATAATTATGTCTTTGTGTAGGCCTATGGTCATATCTTTCTTTTGGTATTTGATGGAGTTTACAAAATTTTAGATTAAACTGATCTTGACCGATATATTTATTCAGAACTGTTCTAATTTCTTCTAAACTAAATAAATTATTTAATTCTGCAGCTAAAGCACCAGCTGTTATTTCTTTTATTTTGAGTACTAATACACTGCTTAATTGATTAACTATTTCACTTTGGTAATCACTAAAAATTGCACATTCTGCTATATCGTTAACAAGTGTTGAAATTTTATTTAGTAAATCTAAAATCGTACTTACTTTTAACATACTTATGTCTTGCATTATTTGACCTTGATCTTTTGTTGGTTTGTAATGTAGTTTCAGTTTCCTCTTACATTCTTCCCATGAATTTGGTGGTGAAGTATCCAAGTAATTCTTTGCTGAACCCAATATCTTCTCATTATAGATGACTGTGTACACTTGGTATGCTTGCTGTGGATATTCCAATAATGCTCTATCAACAGCTGATATAAATGATGGTAAAGTCCCTGGTTTCCCTTCGAAAGGAGGTAAATAGCGGAGTTCTTTCTCAATCCTGCTTCTAAGGGATGGTTGTTGAGCCTGCCTGCCTAGGATCTCTGTCAATGCAACTAAACATTGCTCCATTATGTTTGGTTGATCCGGTTGTGCCATTCTTCTGTTGCGGTCAATCGCTAGGTTTCTTTGGTTTCTTCTCTCCAGTATTGTGTTGGGTTAGTGGTCGTTTCTTCGTGATCTATTAAATTTTGATTTAGATCACTGCGTTTCGCACTTTATTATTTTAACACAATGAAAACAAAATAATATTATAAATTTTCATTTACGTTCACTATCACTTTCGATAAGTTCGAATCACTGGATCCTTGTTCTACAGAAAAGGATCCTACCGACTGCGCCAGTTAATTATTTCGTTATCCTCCAGGAGAAAAAATATATAAACCTTTAAATAACAACAACTCACTTTCTTTATAAAACTTTATTCAAGATAATTAATAACACTGCCGTTCTTAATTTGATCGCCGTTCTGATTTTAAGTTGTTTTGTACCGACTTCGAGTTTAAGCTCCCGCAGACTGCTCTCTTTTTGTTAAAATTTCGTATTCTGAATTTACCGCTGCTTTCTGCAGTCATCAGCGTTTTATGCAAACTGTGTGAAATTAATTTGATACTCATGCTGTCGGTGCAACGTAAAATGTGGGAACTTTATGTTTTAAAGAATTTATATTTTACCAAGCCATTGGCTTAGGTTTCTTTGGAATTTGGTATGTTTCCGGTAAATCGTGGGAATGAATATATGTAACTCGCACGGCCGGATGTAGAAGCAAGCGTTCAATTTCCTTATCATTTTCATGGCCAAGTTATCGGAACTGACGGTCATTGAGGGAATTAGTTTTGATCTTGTTGACACCAGTAATAACCTGTTGTACAACATGGCATTATCTTCAATAATTTCTATGTTTATGTCAATAAACTTTGTCTTATTTTATTGTTCTAATATAGAAGATACAATTATGGAGAAAATGGATGGGTAGATAATTCGCTGGTTGCACCATATCGATTGTGATCATGAAGAGACACTTAACGTCGCGGTCGAAGATTTTCAGCAAAGTCATCGGAACTTTTTGAGTCTGAGAACAAAAATTATTTGAAAAAAACATTTTGGGCCCTTTGCACATCAAAAAATGAAAACGAAAACAATGAGCCGAAAAACAGAAATTTTGACCTAAACTAATAGAAATTTCCCGCAATACATGTGACAAAATATTATTCCAATTACAGTATCAATAAAAAAAAAACATTCTTTTGTTTTTTCGTGCGAGAAAGAAATTTCCGTTTCGAACTGTCAAGTATCTTTTCGTTCTACACTTGATTTTCCAGATACGAACGAAAATTCTTTTCGGTTTCACATAACCTCATTTTCGTTTTTTTACATTTGATGTAAACCCAACCCAATTTTTATCCGTTCGTTTTTTATATGAAAGCATAGACAAATTTTCAGTGCGGAACTGAAGGGTAATGTCAAAATATACGCCTAAATGAAATAAAATTTTCTACTGATTTTTTCGTGTTTTTATTCAGTTCAGCAAGAATTTAAGCGCTTGTATTGCTCTAATTAGGTGTAGAATATCCATTTACCACAGTATAACATTCTTGTTACAGCGTCGGAAGCAGTTGACTAATTTGTCGTACTTTTAGGCGTTTCTTCTGGAATTAATTCATTGCAAATTCATTTTAGTTTATTTTGTGGTTGATGAAAAGGAGAAATTAAAATGAATATGGTGATTATAAAAGTACGACAAATTTGTGGTGAAATGTCAAAATATGTGACAAAAATATACGCCTAAGCTACGACAAAGAGATCAGAATCACCCCCTTGATTAGTTACTCGTTTTCGTTTTTCGATGTGTGAACGACTTTATGCTTCACGCCTGCTTCAATGCCTGCGGCATGTTTAGTGGTTCTGTATTTAGCATGGAATCTAGCATTCCTTGTTTGAAATATAGCGTAAAAGTGACTTGCGAGTAGAGAAAGCTGTCTGCCTCTCCTTGTGCTCGGTTCAGTAGGAAATTAGCCTAATAATTCGGGTTGTTTGCCTCTTAGAAAAAACTAATGTTTGAAGACTCAAAGGGGCTAGTTTATCATAGTTTGCCCGGACCCGTTTCAAGACTTAGCCCGGTCCTGGGTTTGGGTTTCGCTAGATTGAACAGATACTTTTTGATGGAAATTATGTTACTTCGTTGCAAAAGTATTTTTCGTTGGCTCTTCAATAGAGTCCTGTGCAAGCTCTAGCAATCTTTCTTTCAAGCTTGTTAAGGTGTTACATATAAGTGGGGGAAATTGAATGCCATATGGGAAAGCAGTAAATGATGACAGGCTTTACTACTTGCTTGTATATCAGTAGATTTATTTGAGTTGTCAGTCGGTTTCTGAATGCAGACTGAGTTCAGACTATTGGTCATAATATGTGTGGTTCATAATATTTTGTCATAGGGGTGTGGGTTGATTTTATTGACAGCCAAATGCGGGCAACGGGATTGAGCGTAAATGAGGAATTCATCAGCAAAGAGGAGTGTTGTGCCACTTTCATTTTGACGTTCATCTAAGGTGTTCAGATTGAAAAGTATTGGGCCCAATATGGAGGCCTGTGGGACTCATGTTGCAATTGTTTTGAGTGAATATTCATAATTTTCTAGTTCCAGATAGAATTTCCTAGAAGTTAGGAAACTGTGCATAAGTTTTTTTAGGTGTGAATATTAGCCCTGCCGTTCAAGCCTTTTCAAGAAAGCACTCTGTGCATTTGTTTTTGTTTACGGCTCTGGTAGCATCTGTATGGAATTTTACTAAAGAGTGAAATATACAATATTTTGGCTTGAAACCGAATTGAAATTCCTGATGCATGTGATTTTTTCAAAAGTAATTGTTACTTGTTGCTGAATGACTTTAACAAAAAATTTACCCAAGTTTGAAATATGAGATTTTAGTCTAAAGTCATTTTAAAAATTGAGACAATAAACAATTTCTTCCATAACTTTGATAATTTACTGAGTCGTAGTGAAGTAACATTGTATGCAATTAAAGGGTTCAAAGACGTTTCACACACACGAACCATACATTTCGAAGCATCCATAGTTCTTAACCATCATTTACCTCAGAAAGTGAGAATGAAGTCATTGAATTCAGGAAGAGGAGTACATTTCCTGATGGGGCAATCGGAGCTAGAAAATCATCATCATTATAAAAAAATTCCACTGAGCGTCAAGAAGATTAAAATCACCAAGAACTACAATCTCATCCACGTGCGTATATTTTGGTAATAAACTACCAAGTCTTTACCTTGCCACTGTTTCCTTGCGCCGATTTTTTTGTTTTATATTAAATTATGCTTAGGGAATATACTATGTTGCAAAGCACATCGTGGAAGGAAGAGGGGTTTAGAGAAAGGATTAGGAGATATGAGGAGGGTGTCAGGAGTCATGCTGTGTATGTCGCCCTTGAACTTTCGCAGAGTGTATGCCGAAGGAAAGACAGAAGATGGTAGACTGTTCCCCATTCACACAGTTTGGGATAAAAATCATGGAATTCCACTATACGGTAATTTGAAGGGTAAAAAGATGTGCGCGGTTTGCAGCGCGAGTATTGTATGCAGGAATTATTCTACAAGAGATTAGATTAGATATTTCATAGAAACACTGACTACTGAATGTAGCGATAAAGCAGCGAAAAGCAACTTTGTGACGGTGCTCGTATGAGTCAATATGGCATATGCTACATCGCATCGCCAATAAGGAGGGTTTTTGTTTTTTCTTCGGTGTTAACCCTCATGTCCATTTTGTGTTCGATTTGTCAGAGTCATGGCACTCGTGACTCCCGAAGCTGTCACTTCTGTTTTGGTTTGCTACTTGGGTTAACCCCGGGTTAACCCTAGCTGCTCCTGCTCTTGACTCGGAGCACCTCGGTTCTTGTTGAAATGTCAAAGAAAGAAGAAGAATGCAGTTGTTTACATTGCGTTTATTATTTATCTCTGTATACATATCTACAATAAACAACAGGTTATGTTGTGATTTGTGTTGGAAAAATTTTAATAATCGGAATAACATGGAGGTTAAAGCTTTGATATCATGTTGTCATGTTAAAATCATTCTAAGGAGAAGGGAAAAAGCATATTGCTGTCTCAGCTTTGTAGGTCTTAAATAGAGTGCACTAGAGCCGCCTGTAAAATAGTATGTATGGATAATAAATATTGCGTTTATATACAGGATCTCCTAACAACTGTGTATGAAAAATGCCACAAAAGGATAGTAGGACGAGATTTCTCCAGTCATCCGTATTTTTTGGAGGACACTATATATTTGTAACCCCAGATTTTTTTGAAGAACTGCAAACCAACAATTTTGTTGAAGGATCAAAACAATAAACGCTGCCCCAACATGGAGAAACCAGTAGCGGAAATAGCCGTAAGTAGAGAGATCAGCCGGGGCCATCCTGTACAGCTGTACGTAGGAAAATGAAGCCGGATTGGTTGGGGGATCTTCTTGAAGGTCAACAAAAGCGTCATGAGGATTTTATGCTGGCGCAACAGAAGCGTCACGAAGAACGAATGTTGGCGCAACAAACGCGTCATGAGGAGGCTATCAAATCCACCGACAAGTTGTGCTCAGTACTGGAAAAATTTTTAAACAAATAAAAAAGAATAATATCGATGTGTGTTTAGTTTTAGTTTTTAGTTATATTCTAAGCTTTATATAAATATAAATTAATAATTCCAAAAATTAGGTATTTGTTCTTAGATAACTCATAATAAAATTCCGCTTTGCTTTTCCCCTAGTGCCATCAGCAAAAATATCTTGGCCGATAATGTCAAATTCTTCTTCATCTTCAACTATGACTTCTTCATCACATTCGTCTCCATATTCGATGCATATGTTGTGGAGAACAATACATGCCAGAACTATCAACGGTATCTGGTCTACGGAACCTTGACTTGAGTAATCCGAATGCCCGTTCTATAACGACTCGAGTGGTAGACAACTTTTTATTATATAATTTTTTGGGATGCACTTAAAATTCCTCGTTTTTTAAAAGGAACTAATAGAATTTCTGACAGAGGGTATGCCGAGTCTCCAATCATATGACTGCCGCCAGGAAATATCAGATTTTTCTGCTCTCGAATCATTTCGTACAGATAAGATCTCCGCATGCATACTGCCTGATGAACCTATGTCCAGGCTTATAAATTTCAAGTCCGAAGTGCAGACCGCTATCATATTTAAAGCGTGAAATTGTTTTCTGCAGATGTAAGATTCCGGATGCTTCTTAGGAGCACTAATAGGTACGTAAGTGCCATCAATAGCACCTACTGCACCAGGGAAATCGCAAATCTGCCGGATTTTCCTCATTTCGCCTTTAGCCCTTTCACCTCTAGGCCACTTTATGAACTCATTCCTAATGTCTACCAGCACGTTGCAAATGCGAAAAGCTGACTGCCAAGCGTCGGATACACATACTCCAAACCTGTCAGCCACTGATCTAAAGTATAAAGATTTATTAATCCCAAACTGAAAAATACAACGAAATGTAGACAGTACCTGTGGACTTCCTGGTTGCCCAATATCCATAAGGTAACTTCCAGCTGCTTTTTCAATTATTAAAACTAGGTAAAAATTCTTGCTTTATAAAAACTGCATTTTTATTTTATAAACAAACAAATAAAATTTTTCAAGATTCAGGGCCCAGGGTACTCGTTCCTTTTTTGCGTCTACCTTCCTGACCTGCTGACCTGTCTCCTCGGAAAAGGGAAATAAAGGCAAGGTTTGAGTAATTAAAACTCAGTGAGCACCGTACAGGTACATTCGCACTTGCATTCACACTTACGCCGTGCATAGAAAACCCGAATACCAAATATTGCTTGCGTTGTTGATGGCAGAGACTTGGTAAGGGATTCTCCAGATCGAATTATCGCCGTGTTAAGCGCACCGTCGTGATAATCAACCTTTGGCGTAATTGGGGGCTTGAGGACATAAGAATATGACGCCGTGTCTAACACCGCCGCGCATTATCCCTGAATAAATTCTCAAGCATCTCACCGTGTTAAGCGCACCGACGTGAGACTTTCCCCCAACATCTGTTCACATCTCGCCGTGATAAGCGCACCGGCGCGAGATTTCTCTAAGCATATTTCACATACAAACACTCAAAACAATCTACAACTAAATCTAAGCCTAACACTCACCAAATATTTACTTCACTACACTTTCCATTTTTATCTAATTGTATTACACTCCAGAGTCCACGAGATCACTACTTAGAATGAACTCGTGTACTTTTTACTGGGCATGCATTACTCTATTTATCCCTTCCACACTTTTATTATTCTACGACTACCTACTATCCTAGAGTGTTGGGTCTCTTTTGGTTATTTTTACCTTTACTTTTCAATTAATTTTTCGGTAACACAATGTAATTTGTGGACTACCAGCAGAGTCTTTAAGTCTTTAAGTTTAAGAAATCCAGTAATTTCTCAAATAAACTTCTCTTCAAACGGAAATGTCCCTGGAAATCCTTAAATAATGCGCTTAGATACTTTTTGTACATATAATAACAAAATATTTTACCTGCATCGGAATACAGCTCAACTATTTTTTCACCGTACCCGTGGATTTTGTGTTTCCGCTTCCTCCAAAAATCCCCAATATCGTCCGAATCGCTAATAACATCATCTTCATACACCCCTTCTTCAATATTCACCGAAATTTTATTAATAAAACATGCTGTCGAAACAACTACTATTTTGCGCGTCTCGGCCATTTTAATAATTTGACGTTTGCTGCTTCATGTGCACAAAAACATGAACCCAACACTTCGGAGTTAATGGATTTTTGACAAGGTTCTGACATCTCCCCAGATGTCCCAGGTGTCATGTTTCGGTAGCAGAATCAAAAACCCTCAAGCTTGAAGGGTCTGTTCTAGACAATATCTAATGAAGCCAAGGCTGTGCGATCAGTAAGCAATATTTTGTGTTGGCAGCTCCAACTCTGTCATAGGGCGAAAGAGAGAACTGTAAAGAATGGAAACAATGGCAATACGCTTACATAGTCCATTGTTATAAGTCAGTGCTGGAGACGAGCATAATCTGCGAATATAGAAGTGAAGGAAGTGAACCGCAAAGTTCTTATACATGAATGAAGCATTTTAATTGTGTGTGTAAATATATACAAGACGTCAGCAAAGGACAGGGCCATAGACAAACTAATGACATACAAAAGACTGGACATGTAGCAACGCTTTTCTAGAATATAGAATTAAAAAATTCCTCAACGATGCCTCGATTTGGCACTTACTAGACCATCCCAGATGAGTATTCTTGATGAAGTATTCAAACCGGGTTTTTAGGGAAGAGGCGAAAAGATGCAAAGAGATCTCTCTGCGTCTCTGGGATGGCCCAATGACGTGCCCAAAGAGTAAGCCAGCAATGTCTCGCTCCAAACAAAATAATCATTGCCTCGACCATGCGCGTAGCGAGGTAGGGGCACGGGTGGGCAATGCCCCCCCCCCCTAGAGAAGCCCGCGTAGGCTCTGTGCCCCCCCACAGAAATACGAAGCAATTATTATTAATAATTTGCAATTTTTACTTTCATTCATTCTTCTTTCATGTAGTAAGATATACATACAAGCATAATTGATTTTATTCAATTATTTGCAATTTTTTCTTTCATTCATTCTTCTTTCATGTAGTAAGATATACATACAAGCATAATTGATTTTATTCAATTATTTGCAAATTTTTGAATAACTTCAAAATCCTTTCAAATTATTCATAATAATGAATTTTTCGTATATCTACTCTACCTCAATTTTTTAAGAAAAAGACAAATGTCGTTTTGGCCAATGAGCTGAAAGGAGATCTTAAATGTCTATCAGTCAAATAAAATTCTCATTTTTCCCAAGCCCATCAGAGAATGAGTTACAGTAGCGTTGGGAGATTGTTGCGGGTAAAATTCTCTCGAAAATGGGAATTAATGGCGACTTTTCCCAAAATTATTATATTATGTGAATTCCGACCATTTTTATCCTAGGTACCAAATAAGAAATACACCAAAAGGAATAGTTCAGTTCACGCAACTTTCGAAAACTAATTAATTTTTATTGATATAGGAGAGATATCTATAAAAGTACATTAGCAACTAGGCGCAAAGTAATCAGTGCTACTACATATAAATTTACTACTTTTCTATATCTTAATGGCAGAAATTGCCAGAATATGGAATTCCCACGATCTCCCAATACTGATAACACCCACCCTCTTTAGAGCAAAGCGTGTAAACAGAAGCACGTTCTGTTCAAATAACATGGGATTATACAGCAACAACTTTGGAACAAACTTTGGTGACCTCTTTCAATATCTCAGAAAAAAGTGCTTTCACAAGAGAGTAAATCTGAAAATTCCGCCACTTGTCATTATCATTTACTTATGAAAATTAGTCAATTTGCCGCTCTTTTTCGTTGCATGTAAGTCTGCGATATCACACGACTACAGCCGTGCAGTAATAGCTCACTCCTTAGAATATAGAGCAAATAGGAATGGTTGAATCGTGTAAAATTCATGTACATGAGCGTAATTTATCAATAGCAGGAGATTATACATAAGAGTAAGTGAGATACTGCAGGAAAGATTTGGTGGGTGCAGAATTGTCAAATGTGATTTTGTTTTATGAGCAGATTTAGTCAACTAAAAATTCTTTTGCGAAATTTAACAAAAGTACGGAAGTAATTCTTTTCAAAACTATTTATCTTTGAACTTTATTTAGTGCAAAGTTTTATAGTGCCACTAGTTCCTGTTAAAATCTTCATATCAATTAAAAAAACAGAAATGAAGTATTCGGTCAGTGCTTGCAAATATAAATTGGATTATAAACTAGGGAAATACTGTTTGAGGCAACTGCATTATCTAAATTATCTTTTTTTGTTATAGAAGCAAAGATTTATATAAATTAATTATGTGAATTATTTCAAAATAAAGTAGAAAAAGAACATTTTTCACCACAGATGCTCCGCACAAAACCTTTGTTTACTTTTTGCAAATTGACAATTTGCTTAGAATAGGGATGGCGGGTAAATACATGTAAAAATGGACTACCAACACAACCAGAAATTCATTACGCAAAATCTGGCTCTTAGATATAACAAAATTTTACGAGCAATTTTAATGTGAAATATGTATTTGGAGACCGTGTAAAATCTTATTTTGCCAGAACTCGATTGTAGGCTTAACCGATATTATAATATAATAATTCAATTCTCATTATATGTTACGAATTTGTGATACAATTATTATTTATATCAATAACTGTAAGTTGATCAAAAATTTTCTGATGACATGCATCTGGGCACAAGTGTAGCAGAATGATCGTGCTTAATATGTGTAGGTTGGCTCATGACACAGAGATAACCAGCTATGGCCGATTAGAAAGGAATTTTTTGTGTTGCTACGTCATGAGGTGACAATGTCATTTCCAGCGAATTTGTTTTGAGTTTTTCGTATTTTACTGACTGAATTACGTTTTTAATATATTATAATATTTATCTAACCGTTAGTTTCTTCGTTTAATTCACTTCGGGAAAAGTAATTAATTATGTGCTAGTGAGAAAGCAAAGAAATTTTTAGATTGAAATTGAGACGAACAAATTTGTGCCAAAGCAGACAAGCAACCAATTGACAGCTAATTCGGCCATAACTTGTTAATCTTTGTATCATCGGTTGGCCCATAAAATGGTATTAAGTTCATTAATGGATGGATATATATGAATTTTATGCGATCCTTTTTTTCTGAATATAAATCATTCTATTTCTATAGCACAGTAACTATAATTTGCAAAACCTTTAAATTTTTTCGCAAATTGGTACGTAGAAAAATAACGTAGAATTATACAAAAGTGTATTTTTAATGTAACGGAATATCTTTATAAGCCATTTAATCCCACAAGAAGAAAGAAGTCAATCCATTGTATGCACACATTTTAAGATTAGCTGAGGATAATCAGCGTGGCTTCTTTATCTTTAGAACATTTTAACATTGTACGACAATTGGTGATTTTACCCTACTTAAACTTATATATCTTATGAGATTTTTAGATATTGCTCAAATTTTGTTTTGCTCGAAATCCAATTTATATACGCAATTAAATTTAGATAATTAAGAAAATAATTGCTTAAAAAAAAAAGCAAAATGAAAATTTACAAGTGGTCATTAAAATTTGCTCTCTACACAGTTTGCGTATTACTGGTACTAATTTTTTTCAACATTCAATTCCCATCATTGTACTGAAAAGTTCTTCAGACTATGAAATCCTATTAAATTGGTTACAATAATTTTTACTGTCCGACGAACCGTTTTAGAAATATATGCGAAAAACTGCTTCAAAAATCAAATTTGCACAGATACATACGAGCATTCATCTAGGGTATCATAAGAATTGGTCTTAGACCAATTCCAGCTTTATTGAAGAAATAATTTTCTAATTTCAGGGCTATTATTGGGATACATTCACAATTTATTAGAACCATGAATTTGAAATAACTTTTTTTTTAGAAAACCATATAATTATATGTTAGTAAATTATTCTTATTTTATTCTTGTTTTTAGGGAAATATTCTTATTATTGTTTAATTTAAGCATACATTGGTTGAAAAAAACAACGGTAATCAACGAAATAGTTTGCTTCATGTAAGGAAACTTGGATTTAACACTGATTAACGTTTTAGAAAGTTATACACATTTTCAAAAAACAATACTTGCTTGAAGAATATTCTTCTTCAATATTTTGTCAGTCTGCCCCCTACTGCCCACCCCACAACAAAACGCTGGCTATGCCAATAGCCTCGACCCACTCACATGTATATTATGGACTGACCACTACAAAAAGTGGGCTCACTTCTATATTGCTGACTCTTTCGGTCTATATTTGGCGAAAACTATAGAAAATTGATACATTTTTGAAAATTTTTTCGACGTAAGTCGAGGTGGTCGTAACTCAAGAACTCACCGTACTTATTTTAATTTCAAACGTATAAAAAAAGAAAAAGTTTTACAATATTTTTATTAAGTTGTATAGCCAGGTTACAGATTTGACGTCACGAGTGCTACAAGATGACTTACGCCGTCCTTCTTGAATTCACCTCCGTTTCGTTATTCTTAGAATCACGTTCATCTTCAAAGTTCTCGGATTCGTCTGCATGATCCGAGTCTGTTTTCTGAGGATGATTTGCTGGAGTATTTGTCTCGAGTTTGAGTTAAATAGGAGGATTTGGGTGCAACCTAAGGAAAATAAGCAAATCTTACGACATCATAACTTTCCAAATTTAAAACACCCAACGAGAGAATGAGTGGGACTGAATTCATTCGGTTTTATGTTACATTTCAAATTGAGCATTTTTATCACTAAACTCAGATACTTGAGTGCAACAGCAACTCGTCAGAATCAGTGGAAACAATCAGTTTAAAGGACGGCACTGTTCGATTTACAAGACTCTCTGGGGTCTAACTGATGCACCGGATGCATGGATTTATAAAACTAATTTTTGAGTGTACATAATTGATGATAAATTAAATTATAGAGAACTCTCATATATTTAGGCGATAGTCTAAATATAGCCTTAGAAGAAGCAACCAACAACCTTAACAATAATTACTCTGAATTTATATGTAGTTGGTGTTATTGTACCTGTTGCTACTCTAGCTCGTGCAAAGTTTTAAGTTGATTGTGCTTTTTTTTTTTTTTTTTTCATTATAATTCATATTAAAACCATAACAACTCAAAATTAAAAAAAAAAATTACCATGGATGAAAACCACAATTGCAGAGAATAATTTCTATCACAAAATTTGTTTGTGGGAAAAATTAAATGCCAGAACCTGTTGAAACATAAAGTTGTGGAGGAAAATTCGTAATGAATATGAGTTTGAAAATATTCCAGTCGATTGTTTAAATAAAGCCACGACAAATACAAAATGTTCAAGTACAATTTACATACTTATTATATGTACACAAATTAGATACATATAGAAGCATACATATCTGTCCAATTAAGAATTATTTCAAAAGGAGCAACAGTTATAGCTATGACGGAGCAAACAATCAAAGTTTGAAACATGAAAACGTAATGAACAAAATTATTTGCCTGGTTTGGCACCTACAAACAAATCCAAACTAACTACACAAAGCAAAGTACCAGGATCTGTTACGGCATAATTCTAGTTAAGCTCACTTAAACAGTAGAGAAAACAAAAGGCTAAACTTGAACAAATGCGGGTTTCGACACTGTTGGAACTGTTAAGTCCTTTGGTTTTATGGGATTTTCATCAATGTCCATTCTTCCTAAAGTCGATGTCTGATTAGATTTTTGGATGAAATTAATTTTGTGTAAAATATCAGTCACAATAAAATTATAATTATCGAAATACCTCGCAATCCTTTTTCACAACTACATAAGTACATTTATTCAAATATGTTTTATTGAATGATGGAATTCATATTGATCCTTCGTTGATTCTCATATGAACAGGAAAAAAATATATAAAATTCAATCGGAAAATGAAGCGTTTAAATTGCTATCGTATGAGATACGTACGTGCATAAGTCTGTACATACGGTAGTATGCCTTTCAAAGGTAAAGATCAGAAATATTTCAAAAAGCCATAGATGAAGTCAATTGACCGAAAAATTTTGGGGGAGCTACATATGTACTATGTATATGTAGCTGTCGATACTTTGCTTCAGCTTAAATTGAACGAAGTTATTGAGGGTACTTCAGCTGTCATTCATGCGATTCCCCTTAAAATTGGCAAGTAAATGGGCAGAGGTAAATGTGATAATGGCATGAATTGGTCAAAAAGTGTCAAACCATTTAATTTGTTTAAGCAAGGAAACCCTTGATGTTGATAATGTAGTTTACCCCTTTTTTTGTGGTTTTTTATTATTATTAGAAAATCGAAAGTAATTATAATTATTTAGTTAAATATTGTTAAAAGTGTTTTTTTATGGTATCTTAAGGCCATGACACACTGCTGGCTTCAGTTCTGACTTTGGAATCAAAACCAGAGCCGTCTCTTGTCAACTCGTTGAAATCGAAACCAGCTATAACACAATGGTAGCATCGAAGATTTGTAGTGAAGAAGTCAAATGGTTGTGTCATTGTCTTTAAATACAGAGAGAATTCAATAAAATTTAATAAAATTTATTTATTATTTATTTATTTATTTATTTTGTAAGTTAAACCTTAACCTTACAATTAGAAGGGTAACGAATTTTAATAAATTTAAAGAAGAAGTTAAAGTAATAATAATATTTAGAAGTAAATGAAAAAAAAAAATAGACTAATAACTAAAGAAATAAAACTAAAAACATAATGTGAAAAAAGAGAGAGGAAGAATAATAAAAACGACAAAATACAAAAAATAATTAAGCTAAATCTAAAGAGCGTGAATGAAAAAACTAGAAAATAAGAAAAAGCAAATAGAGAAAGTAAGACTAAAATACTGTTGGAAAGCGGAAGCCAACAAATGCTAAGGAGTTAGGAAATTAGTAAAGCGAAGCAGTAAAAAGAGAGTAATGCAAAAAAGAAAAGATGTTAATAACCGATCTCTCGCGGAGAATAAATTTTTTAAATGTCAAGGGACTAGTGTTAAATATATCTGTATTGTTAAATCTTGTATTGAACGATTTAGTAATTCTATAGATAGGTGATTTCTCCTTAATGCTAGTTCTGCAAGTAGGTAGTCTGAAGAGGATCTGGAAGCTCGAGTTGCGCGGAGGGACATTCAAATCAATACCAGAGACTAGTGCGTGACAATATACTCGACCATTTAAAATATTATATAGAAATGTACTATCCAAGTAGATTCTGCGACTTTCTAGTGTGATTAAGTTGTATTTTGTTAATCTTTCATGATACTCTAGATTGGTATTCTCTAGTTTATATAATAAAACTCTGGTGAATTTACGCTGGACAGCCTCAATTTTTGCATTAAAAGAAGAGTAAAATAGACTCCAAACCTGACTAGCATACTCGAGAGTACTTCTTTCTAAACAATAATAGAGACTGATATAAGAGGATGCCGAACTTAACGATTTACAGGTGCGTAAGATAGAACGAAATGATCTGGAAGTACTAAAATTGATGTGAGTAAGGAAGAGGAGCTTACGGTCGAAAATCACGCCCAAATCTTTTATCTCTGTTTAGTTCACATACATATCTTCAGAATTTCCACATCCCTCGATGAAACTAGTTGTCCAAAAAAATACAAAAAAAGAATCAACACAAAGAATCAATGTTCTATATATAAAAAACTTATCTGATTCCTCAACGAATATAAAACATTTGAATCCTGCCTACAGCCGTCCTACATATTATTTGAGCTGAAATTAAATAGAAAATACATTAATTACATATAAATTAACCAAAATATCATAAACTTACCAAGTCATATACATCTCCAGTATATTTACAACGACGAGGCACCATTCTTTGCTCAGAGTTCATCTGATTCAGAGTCTAATCTGAAAAGAATCGTGTTCCAATCCTCCATACAGAAGTATAATTCTGGTCAGAGTTTAATCTGAAATTATTCCTACACTGAAAAAATTTATATCAGAATTTACCACATTTTATATGACATTTGGTGACAGTAACTATACATACGAAAATTTCATATTCACTGTATCAAAATATATATGTAACACACTTACATATGCATAACAACATTTTGAAAAGTAGCGTATGACAATTTGTTATATTATAGCAAACGGTTTATAGCTATGATATTTAATATAACAACGTCTCACATACCATATGGCTCACTTTACCGTATGCTTTATAAAAAATAGAATATTTGTGATGCGATTTCAAATAGTTTTATTAATTGGAAAAATATTTCATTGTAAAGATTGACATAACTATCGCTGTAATACATATCTTGTATTATAAAATCTGATAAATTTATAGGAAATTTCCACGAATGACGTATGAGATTTTGTTATGTCTTATAGTAAACGGTTTACAATATGTTATTTAACATAACAACCTCTCACATACCTTATGGCTCACTTTACCGTGTACCTTCTACATATGTATACATACTTCTATTCTGGAAAAACGTTTTACACTAACCCCAATTAATGAGCTTAAGTCCAGAGAAAAAAAATTGTACAAAAAGAAAAATTATTGCAATTTTATTATTTTATCAAATAGTGTTTCCAATTTTATTTCAACAGATTAGAAAATTTTTTGAAGATTTGAATAAAAGCATTCCTACGTTTGAGTCTTTTTTTCAGGTACTTCTTCAATTACGTTACTGAAAGTCATAGGTACTAAAAGGCATTTAAATAACATAAACAAAATTCAAAACTTTATTGCAAAATTAAATAATTTTGATAAAAGCTGAAGATAAAATATTAAAAGGATAATATATTATGTCTATGGATATAATTGAACAATGTAGAAAAATTTCAGAAGGCTGTCTTTATTTTTGTTGTTTTGAGGAAATAATATTACTTTTTAAAATTTTATATATTTGATTAATACAAAATTAATTATTATAAACAAATATTTAATAAAATTATACAAGATTAAATATGTAAATATTTCTATACCTGAAACATGTATTCTTACGTTTATTTTAAAATGATTTATGATCAGGTTAAATCACTGATTACACTATCAACGGCTGTAAAAGTTTTATCCCACGGTTTGGCTATTCCGTATATATACTTTTGTATAAAAATCCATATTGGTCCGCTATCTCCAGAATACTTTGCATGAATTGCATGAATAATTTTAAAACAAGCGTTCACGGCCTTTAAAGGTGAATTGAAGTCATATATTACATCATCCACACAAAAATGATCCTTTTATACAATCTTTTTACGTGTGATATATATCGACGGCCGTAATTATTCTAACAGACTGCAAACAGTTACTAAAAAATCAGTCTTTCAATTATTACAAAACCGAACATTGTTTTTATTATATTAAATATAATACCTACATACCTATAAATTTTGGGATTAAATTTTCAAATCCCCAGCGTTTAAGAATTTCTTGAATATAATTATCTCCCATGGCAATGGCACAGAATAAGCACTAAAAATTTCACTTGACACAATCAGCATTAATGCTCTCTTGCAACTCACTGTCAACAAATACGAACCTTTAATGAAGAACGCGTTACTAAAATCCTGTTTGCGCAGCTAACTTGAAAAATTATCTTATTGGCATACGAAATTGTGCTATTTGTATGTGAAATTGTGCCGCTTGTATATGAATTTGTGCAATTTGTAGAAGAAATTGTGCTATTTGCATATTAAATTCCCTCTTAGTCATATTTCTCATTAATTAAAAACTGTAATCGAATTTATTAAACATATGTGATGAATATTTGTTGGGTTGGTTACTTCAATCCGCCTTGCCCTTTCTTATAACTTGATAAAATATGTATCTTATCTGCATATGAAGATCTGCTATTTGTATAGTTATTTGGTGAGAAATATCTATATATTTTACACTAAATAACTGGGATCGAATTTATTATATCTACATAATCCGCGTACTTATTTTCGTAGGTATCATGAAAAGTTATGAAGTACATGGTTTTCTAAATTCATAAGAAATCATCACATTGGCATGCTTTTGTAGGATAACAATTCACAAAACTTGAACCAAATCTTTTTTAGGTCATTTTAGCGTTTTCCGAATATTGAAGTCATGGCAATTTGATAATTTGCGCCATATACAAAATCATGTCTATCTATATAGACATTTTTTAGAACAAATCAGTATGAAATTTCCGATGAACGAAATTTATAAATATAATGATACAATTTGCTACTAAATGTGTGGCCGCATCGAATTCAAAATTCATATGGGAATGTGACCGTTTCTTACAAACCTGACAACCGATTTCTAAATCAGAAATTTACTATAGCCGTATATGATAAATTCAGAGCTGGGCACAAGACCGTTAATCCGTTAATCGTTAATTAACGAAGTTAACTTTTCGTGTAACGGATTAACTTTTAAGAATATTAACGGACTCTTTCACTTCCGTTAACTTTGCATATGTCCGTTAACCGTTAATTGGGTACCTACCAATTTATGACGAAACTGACAACACGCCGCGAAGATTATGTGTGTGGCTATGCGTAGGTTCTGTGCATAGGAGCTATCACGCAAGAAGACAGCACGCTTTAAGCTCAAGCATATCTCGGATCACTCCTACCGAAAAATTCCAGTAACTGTATTTAAATTAATGAATATCAAGGCTAGGGGTCTTATGAATTGCACAGCTTTAGGTAATGTCTTATTAAAGGGCATAGATAAAAGGTTTGGACCTTCTGGACGATAAACAATGCCAATTTGCTGCGGCTTTTCACAAGTGATCTCCAGTATTTTGATTTACCCGTAATTTTAATTTGATTCCGAAATATTTAAGATTTATGTACTGTTTTCACATTTATTTTCCATGTCCTACCTAAACTTCCCCAACCAAAACATTTTTTTATAAGCAAGGGTATTATACCCTAGGCACATGATGCACTAGAATGATCATTGATCTAATTACGTAATTAATTGAATGATGATTGCTTGGTAAAGCAAGCACACGATATCTTGACGGTAATTCGATTTTACAGATGACAGTTCTCAATTTTTTAAATTAAAAACTGTGAATTATAAAGTAATAGGAGAAAAATTTAATCGAGCCTTGTATTGGATATATAATGTGAGAAAGTTTTTCAATAATTTGCTTTGGAAAATATTCAAAATTTACCTTGAAAAATATGATATCTGAAAGTGATGACTTGAAAATCAGCTGATTTTTCCAATAACTTGCAATTCCTCACCGCTGAAAGTGCACTTATTGACATAAGGAATGACAAGTAATGTATAATTGCAAACGAATGAGCTTGTGGAGGCGTAATTGGTGCAATGACGAAACGAATGATCATTGCGCCAAGGATTCAATAACACACGAGCTATGCAATGGTCATTGCTCCGCGAATATACTTTCTCATTTCAATAGTCCAATACTATAAAGATTACAATTACTATTAGGAGTTAACGATTAATGTTAACTTCCGTTAAATTTTCCGTAAAGTAACGCTTTAACGTTTAACGAAGTTAACTTTTTTAGTAACGGATTAACGATTAACGAAGTTAATGTTTTCATTAACGGTGCCCAGCACTGGATAAATTACAAAACTCAAAGAAAAACCTCTAATGCATATATAATACCGAAACAAAAGATATATATCATTAATTCTTATGGCAAATATTTTGAACCATCGTATATTATTTGTGAAGAAGTGCACTGCGGCAATAAGATATGTTACAATATACATTGCTGAAATTTGAATATGATAAATTCCACATTTATGTATAAATTCCTCTCACACTTTCAAGTATAATTTGATATATTATTTCAATTTTGAAGACATTTTATAGTAAAATTTCTTAAACTCACTTCTGATATACTTTTATAGTAAATTCAGTAATAGAAATTTTTTCAGTGTATCATCCACATTCCCAAACCTAAGCAAGAGAACAATTCTGCCAAACTCTTATAGTGCTACATCTGTTCTGGACCATACGTTGCAGCATGCTGCTGTACCCCTTTTGCTGCTTATTCAGCTTTTCTGTCTGACAGGGCCAGTACCATCAAATAGATTCGCAGAAAGTTCTTCTGTGCGTCATTTTCACTGCCCTAGTGCCCACACGCAGTAGCAGCATTATTATTTTTATTCTAGTAGTTTATAAGGTGACAGAAAATAATTCCGGTCTTCTTCTCCTTTTCAGAGATAAAGAGACGGACCACGTTATTTCGACTATTTTTTTTTCTATTTTATTTTTTTTATATACTGATTTGTGAATTTGAATTTCTAGTTTTTAAGCTCTTTTGAATTTCGTGAACGTTGTGATATTAGGTTAAGTATACGAATTATGAAATAAAATTTTATATTTGAAGTTGAAAAACGCTGAGTTATTTATTTAACAACCGGCACTCTCCCTTATTGTTTGAGATCAGCTCTCACAATCTCATGAACACGTGATACAGCAGTGTAGTGAATGGTATAGTCAAAGATTATGGGGTCTTTTTTACGGTGAAATGAAATGCATTTACATTTGCTTACGTTGATTTCAATACAGTTCTCGTGGCACCATTTTTCTAGTCGTAGTATATCCTTTTGAAGATGGACACAATCCGTCACGTTATTAATTTTTCTAAAAATCTTGGCATGATCAGCGTATAATAAACAATCAGACATAAAGCAAGAAGGCATGTCGTTGATGAATATGAGAAAGATCAATGGTCCAAGTATTGTACCTTGGGGCACTCCGGAAATTCGCTTAAATGAAGGGGATTGTAGCTCATTAAATATTACTGCTAGTTAGATAAGAGTGGAACCAATATATGGTGTCTGTTTGAAATCCCGTCAATGCCATTTTTGATAGGCAGTGCTTGTGATTAATCTTGTCAAAAGCTTTAGCAAAGTCAGTGTGGATAGAATCTATTTGTGTATTTTCATCGAAGCTACACGCGATTTTGTCTGTGAATAAAGATAAGTTGGTGATCGTAGATCGCCCCGGTAAAAAACCGTGCTATTCTTCAGAGATAAATGGTTTTATTTGTAATAGGAGCTCATGGTAAACGACTTTTTCAAAAATAAGTGCAAGAGCGTTAGAGATAGAAATAGGTCTGTAGTTTATAACGAGTTTAGGGTCACCAGATTTATAAATCGGCATAACGGAACAATTTTTAAGAAATACTGGGTAGATTTTATTAGTGATTGAAAGATTGAATAAACTACTATAAGCGGTTCCGCTAGACTTTGTACGCATCTCTTAAAAAGAATATTTGGAATCCCGTCAGGTCCCAGGTTTTTGTCGCAATCAAGATTACTCAATACATTAAGAAGAGAGTCTGAAGAAATAAAGCTCAACATAATATTCATATTGGAACTGTCCGGAGAGGGGGAAAGAATAATGCCGGGGTCTTTTTCAGAGTATACGGATGTAAAGTACGTGGAAAACATCTCACATATAAGAGGAGGAGATGACGATGTATCATCATTAAATGTTAATTCTTTAGGATACGTGTTCGATCTATTTAGGTTTTTACTGAAAGCCCAAAATGCTTTGGGGTTGCGTTTTATCGAATGTTCAATGCTTTGGACGTACTTTTGATAACACTGAGTAATTAAGGATTTAGATAGCTTCCTCAAATAAGAAAAAGTTTTATAAATCTCAGAGTGGGGACTTTTTTTTTTGTACAGACGTCTATATTTATCTTTAGGCTTTAGGACTTTAATCAGTTGGAAGCTATACCATTTCGGAAAATGATTCTGATTGCGTTTATTTATTTCAGGGATAAACAGGCCTATTCCAGTATTAAGTGCTTCATAGAATTTATTAAATGATTGGTCAACATCAAGTAAAAAGATGGGAGAGAAATCAAAATTTTTAAAAAATTCAGAGAGGCCAGTGTAAAATGAATAATAATAAACGGATTCAAGTGTTAAGTTTAGTTTTGATAGCTAGTTATGGTCGCTTGCTGTTAAAATCATTAAGAAAGTAGAAAAAAAAGAAGAAAAACAGCGTTTCTGGGTTCATGAAATTTACATGCAAAGGTGGGAGTATATTTTTTTAAACAAGTTATAAATTAAATAAATCTTCCGACCCTGAGATGTTTAGTCAGATATTTAGAATGGGAGTGAGTAGCTTTAATGTTTTACTTCGTTTGGTTCATGAAAGCCTAGAAAAATTTTCCATAAGAAAACCAGTAGAGCCAGAGTGCAGTTTGGTATTAACCTTAATGTATGTCAGTACATTTATTTCATAAGAAAAAAATTAATGATAACGTTATTTCAGGTATTTGGTGTATGGAGTTCCACGGCAAAACTTGGCTCTCCATTTGATAGTGACCTCACAGATAACATACCCTATTTCGTTGATTTAGGATCATTATATGTATATATCGGTTGATGATGTTATTGATGCCCTAAAAAAGCTTAGCACATCCTCTTCTTCGGTTCCTGATGGTATTCCGGCTGCCTTTTTCTTTGGCTGTCGTGAGGCTTTATCTCAACCATTATACCATATCTTCAATATTTATTTATCTTTAGGTATTTTTCTCGACCAGTGAAAGCTTTCCCTACTGCTCGCTATACATAAATCTGGCGCTAAAAATGATGTTTCTAACTATCGTCCAATCTGTAAGCTCTCTGTTATTCCTAAGGTGTTCGAAAGTATTGTAACTAATAAAATTTCTTCCCTTGTTAAGGAGCACATTTCACCCCATCAACATGGTTTCATTATGGGTAGATCTTGTGAGACTAGTCTTGTATAATTTGCTAATTTCTCACTGATAGTTATGGAGGTTTCTGGTCAAGTTGACACACTCTTTACACTGGTTTCAGTAAAGCTTTCGATAGGGTAAATATTCGCCTGCTTCTTGCGAAGCTGATTGTCTTTGGTTTTCATTCTTCTTTGTTAAAATGAATTTCTTCCTATCTATCGGACCGGAAGCAAATGGTTGTTATTAATGATATAACATCTCGTTCTATTCGTGTACTCTCTGGTGTACCTCCGAGCAGTCATTTGGGCCCTATTCTTTTTATAATTTTTATTAACGATGTTTTTACAATTGTTAGTTTTCTTCATGCCTTGGTTTTGCTGATGAGTTAAAGATTTTCATGAGGATTGTTAACACTCAAAATGTAGCTAACTTTAAACACGACCTTGTTAGTTTTGCTAGATGGTGCTGCCTAAATCATTTATTTTTGAATTTATTAAAGTGTAAGCATGTTACCTTCACTAGAAGGTCCTCACCGGTACTACTTAATTTATCCATTAATGGATCCCCAATTGCCAAATGTAAATCTTTCATCTGATCTTGGGGTCTTGCTTGATTCTCAGATATCATTCTCCCAGCATATAGATTTCATTGTGAGCAAGGCTAACTCTCGTCTTGACTTCGTCAGGCATCGGGCTGTAGACTTTTCGGACTCTTATACACTCAAAAGTCTATACATTTCTTTGCCTTGAGTATTGTTCTGTTTTGTGGGATCCGTACTATGCTGTTCATAGCTATAGAGTCGAAGGCGTTCAGCGGAGATTCATCAGGTTCACCCTGAGGAAGCTTAACTGGAGTGCTGATCTACCAATTAATTGACTTACAAAAATTGTCTACTAGACGAAAGACCTGCAATGTTATGTTCATAAGAGATCTGTTCTCTTATAAAATTATTTCTCCTTCCCTGCTCGAGCACATTCATTTTTACGTTCCTTCTATGAATTTAAGATTCTTCTCCATTCTGCATGAATCCCTTCACAGAAAAAATTACTACCTTAATGGTCCAATTAGTCGCTGTATTCGACAATTTAATCTTTGTAGTGGCATGATTGACTTTATTCACAATAGGTGCTCTATTCAAAAATCATTCTCTCATAAATTCAACTTGTGATCATCTCATTGGTTAATGGCTTGTTGATCTTCTTCAAATTTTATTATATTATTATTCTATTGTACGTAATATATCAAGCAAATAATTTTGTACTTAGCTCAAGTTTATACATTGTACCTATTTTAAATACTTTGCCCTGTTCTTTGATGTATTCTAATTGTCCTTTTTGGTCTTCTTATCATTGACATACATATATAGTATTTATCTGTAACTTTTTTAGTATTTTCTTTCATTTTTGCTTTAGATCGCCCTTAAATTTATGCTAATCCTATATACTAAAGTTTTATTATTTTCTTTTATATTCACTTTTCACGTAATACATGTATTTTTTATTTTTGTATATATTTTTTTTCACGTAATATACATAAAGATCATTTCTCCTTCTTAGTCTGTAAAATTGTATATCGGTAGAGGAAATAAATAAATAAATAAAATTTAGAATGGGAGTCTCTACTGTGGCGAACATAATTTTGGAGGCGTGCCATTTATTGTGGACGATATGCACTTTCACCAATTTACTTGTAGGTAAAATGTAAAGCAAATAGGTCGCAAATCGCCCAGGAGTTTGAGGGAATGTGGAACTTTCTAAATTGTGTGGGAGCTATTGACGGCAAACACATCCATATCGTCTGCCCACCGAATGCCGGGTCGGAATACTTTAATACAAAAACAGGCACAGCATTGTACTAATGGCAGTATGCGACTCTAATTATCAATTTACCGCCATCGATGTTGGGGTCCCGGACAGCAGAACCGACGGCGATGTGTTTACAGAGAATAGTTTCGAAGAGCGTCTTTTAAAAAACTCTTTGGGTTTGATTCCAGAGAAAGTGTTAAAAAGAAGTTCGCTGAAGATACGGCATTATTTTGTTGGTGATGCGGCATTCCCTCTTAAGACAAATCTTATGAGGCCATTTCCAGGGCAAAATTTATCAGATCAGCAAGAATACTTCAATCGTCAATTATCGACGGCCAGGAGAACAATTGAAAATTCTTTCGGTGTTATGTCTTCCGGTGAAGAGTTCTACTCTCTGAGACATATATTATATTGTCACCCAAGAAATGTGAGAAAAATTCTTAGCGCTACAGTGGTCCTGCACAATTATTTGCGTAAGGAATGCGTTGACTATTGCCCACCGAATTTCGTGGGTCAATCAATCCAAGAAGGATAATGGCGACAAGAAACCATGCAACTTCAGTCTGCATATCCCTTTGGGAGATCAAACTATTCTTCAACTATGCCAATATGTACGTGATAATAGGATTGAATAAAAAAAAGATTAAGCTTTATGTTTTATTTTTCTTTTCTCGGTATAATTTAGTTTTTGTATTAACGAAGTATAAGACTACCTCCTTCATCTCATCGCATTCGGACAGATCTGATATACATTTTTTTGACAATTGATTGCATAAAAATTTCCGTAGGCGACAGCTCAGTTATCTTTAAAAATTTATTTACTCAGTCCCAAAAAAAATAGAATATTGTTTATCGAGTGCCACCGATGACCCAGCGTTCTTATTGGAAGATTTCCTTGCTGTGGAATTACTTTCCTGAAGTAGGGCAAGCGGTATATCGCCTGAGTTGAATTCCACCGCTGTTAAAAAAGGTGGCTCATCAAAAATTCCTAATTCAAATGCGCTTTGCGTCACCTTCCCATCCAGCTCCACTTACGGTGGCAATGGTTAGTAATTGACCCCTAATTCCTTTCTTGACTGAGCTTTGGCAATATCATAAAAAAGAAGAAGATAATAATAATGTGACTGGTAAACTCCCCCCCCCCCCCCAAATTCTTGTTTCTTTTTATAAGTTACATGTGGTATGGTTACACATCGCCGCAATCACATCCTCTCTCCTTTCGATATGGAATCAGTTGCCCCCCTAGTTCAGAGCCTATGTACGCCGTTACTGAACCCCAAGAGAATAGATGTTATATAGAAATCTCTTTTTTGGGGAATGTTTTTGTGTTAGTGGCGTTATAATTTCCATTTTTTCTTTGAAAATTAAACACGTCGTTTTGTATTATATTCTTATCCCTTAAGTTTAAAATTTTTTTTAAATATTTCCGTTCTAAAATATAAAAATAATTTCAATTTTTTTTTTCTCTTTTACTTTCAGACAATCGGAGATTTAATAATGTACATACATAAATGTACCTCAATGTGTTCATTATAAATAAAAAAAAAACAAGGATAAATATTACAAAAAATAATTAACTTATAATGCGGCTAACGAAAAAGTCATATCACATCAAAGTTAGTGGTAAAAAAATTGAAGACGGATGTGGTGCCTACGATTCAAATAAGGTTGGTCCACTATCAAAGCATTACAATAGCATCTAATTCATCATACACCAACTTCATTTTTTGTTTACATCATCTCCATTCGATTTATTTTAACTGCAGAAATTCGAGAAGAAAAGGAAATCCAAACAGAATCTGGGAGCCACAGTGTTTCGGTGTTGTCTGCCTTGTCGCGGGGGCTCAGCAGCCCCCGCAACAAGCCCCCCTAATTCACCAGTACCATCAGATGAACTTAATAATATTGTAAGTGAACAACAAACTGGTACTGTATCATCAACAATTGAAATTGAGGCAACATCACCAATATCAAATCAATCAGATCAATTTGTTGCCGGCAGTGGCGTAGGAGGTGACAGTATAAATTCTGAAGATATTTCTGCAGCAGCAATTACTGCAACTACTCCATCTACGGCAGCTACATCAACGCCACCTAGTAGAGTTTGTCAAGCTACAACATCACCTTTACCGCATATTGAAGAAGAAGAAGAAGGTGACGGAAATCATATACAATCATTGGGTTGTAATAGGGAACAACAACAACAACAACAACCAAATTTGACTGAGCGGAATAGTGGTAATATTGAGGAGTACTCAAGTTCACCATCACCGCGAAATAAACATAAAATCCGAAAACAAATCAACAAAAGCTGGAATCGAACAGTTGGCTTGGGAACAACATCAAGTGAAACGCTTACATCTAGCGGAAGTGTTGCTAGTGCTGGTGCTAGTGCTAGTGCTGGTTGTGGTAGTGGTAGTGTAATTAGTAACTCTAGTAATAATACAGGTGTTATCAGTTCAATCCAACAGAGTGGATTACTCTTACCAAAAATGCAGGCAGAACAAGGATCAATTGGAGATCTCCAGAAGTATCATAGTAGATACTTGAAAAATCGCCGGCACACTTTAGCGAATGTTCGGTAAGTCCTTAACTTTTTTTTTTTTTTTATATTTACTATAAAAGATTTTCCATTTTACTAAGTATGTGCAATGGTGGTTAAAGGGAGAGTTGGTTATACTTATAGGTTAGTCAACAATTACCAACAAATATTGCAAATTTTTATATATACCTTCATTTCTGGATGAATGTCGTAAATTCAAAATTTATAACGTTTCGCATGATAAATGCAAACTCATAATGGCGATGGTGTGTGATGGTTTTCAATGATTTATAGCATCATCTGCCTTAAGACATTAATTTTTGTTTTCTTTCTTACTTATAATTTACGACATCTACTAAATCCAACTCCATTCGTTGTCCTTCTTTTCCTGCTAGGTATCAATCTTCGAATTATGTTTTGAGGAAATTTATTTTTAATGTTCAAGAATATCTAACTTCTGTAGTTTTGTGAGCGAAATATATTTTAATATTTTTTTTTTTTTTTTTCAAAATAAATAAACACTGAGGACACGCCAATTAAGTGAATTCTTTAGAATGACCGTCGTTTTGACACAATAATTTTAGAAAATTTTATTCTTGGACGATGGGATGCCAATATTTGCGTGAACATATGGAAAGGTGTTCGGTGGACGGGGTGATTCTCTACTAAGTATTCAAAGATTGGTGATCTTAAAATAAGCATTTAATGGCATGATGTTTTTGTTGCTGTTGTGGATTTATTACATTTTTTTTTATTCTTAAGGTTTTATATCAGGAAAATATTTAATAATGGTTTTGAATATTAAGGCGGAAATAATAATAATATGAAAAATAAAATTTTGATATTAGAAAACATTCATTGATAGATTTTTTGCTGGATTGATGTTGGGTTATACAGGGTGTCCTGTATGTGGTTTGGAACAGAAAGTCCATGGATAGATCATGCTTTTAGACTTAAGCAAAAAATTGTATGGGTGGTGTGGGGAGGGAGGATAATCCTAACGGTTTCCAAGATAATGGGACTTAAAAATTGTTGGTTACGTTTTTATAGATCACCCTTTAAATTCTTTGTTAGATAAATAATCACTGGACCTTTTCAATGGTCTATTAGGTTTTCTCCTCTTCCTCACCGATTTGAGTGATATGTTCAGGAAAAAATTTGGAAAAAGGAATACATTTGTAGTACAGAGTGTTAAATTTAGTATGAAAAAATGTTTGAATTTTGATAAAAATAGTAGTTAATTACAAAAAAAAAGAAAAACAAAAAAACAAATTAAGATTCTAAAATTTTGACTTTGTTGAGCCATAACTTTAAAAAGGAGAACAGCAGAGATAAAATTTATAGACTGGAAAAGTCCATTACTATTACGATTATCTCTCTAATATATTTTGAATAATCATAATTGGGTGTAAAATTTAGAAGAGAAAGGGTGTTCATACCTTCTAAGATGTACGCATATAATTTTTTATTAAACCCTCCAACTAGCCAGGTAGTTTTTTCATAGCACGACAGGTCGGGTGCGGTCTCTATGACCGCTTAAATGTAATAGAAATTACTTTTTATAAATAATTCAAGCAAAACTATTTGCAAAATTCAGAATAAGACGGACACTATAAAACTTTATTTAACATAAAAAAGGAACAAAGTAACTCTGCCTGTGTTTTTTTTTTTTCATATGAGTACAATGTACCAAAATTAAAATTTCCCTGTATATATAGGGTGTCCGCCGGGAAGGTACTACAGGGTTTTCCAATAAGAGGTGTTATTTTGATATTCAAATAAAAATGCCATTTTTTGAGATAAATGATCAGATCTTTATTTCATTATAAAGAGGAAGCTATGCCGTTAATAATGGAAAATAACATCAGCCAAACGACCACCACGACCACGCCTACAGGACCATATCCTTTTCATGAAATTTTCCATAACCAAATCGCAAAGTGGCTGCCCTATGTCCTCGATAGCCTCAAGAATTCCATCTTTGAGGTCTTGAATCGACGCTGGGCTATTGACGTAGACCTTCTCTTTCACGTAGCCCCAAAGGAAGAAGTCGCAAGGTGTTAAGTCACAAGATCTCGGTGGCCAATTTTGATCACCTCTTCGAGAGATAACACGGTCCGGAAACTTTTCCCGTAAAAGATGAATGGTTTCGTTGCTTGTATGGCACGTAGCGCAGTCTTGTTGAAAGTAAACGTTGTCCAGATCAATACCATCCAATTCCGGCCATAAAAAATCATTAATCATCTGTCGATAGCGCAATCCATTCACCGTAGCTGTTGCTCCAGCCTCATTTTCGAAAAAGTAAGGTCCAATGACCCCGCGGGACCATAAACCGCACCAAACAATCACACGTTGAGGATAGAGAGGCTTTTCAATAATAACTCTTGAGTTTTCCGAGCCCCAGATGCGACAATTTTGCTTGTTGACGAAGCCATCGAGGTGGAAATGGGCCTCATCACTCAAGATGAGTTTTCGATGGAATTCAGGATCATTTTCATGCATTTCAAGGACCCAATCAGCAAAGACTCGACGTTGTTGATGATCGGCCGGCTTGAGTTCTTGTGTTATTAACTGAACTTTATAAGCCTTAAGACCCAAATCTTTATGCAAAATACGGTGTAATGACGTTTGTGGAATGCCTAATTCCAAAGAACGACGAGGAATGGACAAACCTGGGTTTTCCTCAACACTTTCGGCTACAGCAGCAATATTCTCGGCTGTTCTTGAGCGACGTGCACGGGTTTTATTCTTCACATCACTAACTTGTCCCGACAGCTCGAATTTTTCTACCAATTTCTGTATTGCGGTCCGACAAGGTGCTTCACGACGACCCAAGAATGTTCGAGTTTTACGAACCGTCTCTGCCACATTTTCACCATTTTTATAGTGAATTTTAATAATTTCAATGCGTTGTTGAATCGTCTATCGTTCCATTTTTATTAATGGTGTAGTATCTACTTGTCAAATGTCAAAAAATGACAGCTCCAAAAGTGACATCTACCAAAATAGCGGGCTAATTAAAATAACACCTCTTATTGGAAAACCCTTTACTTTGTTTGTTTATAATTTTTGATTAAATGAAAGAGAATGGATCTTATATTGATAAATGTTTTATTTAATGTCGGCAATTATGTATGGAATACAATATCAGATAAATGTCCGCCTCTGTTAGCCTCACAAATGTGAGCCCTTTTGAGCACATTTTTCATTACATTCTCACACATTTCACGCGGCATTTCATTAATTTCATCACGAATATTTTGTTTGAGTTGCTCAAGCGTTTCTGGTTTGTTTGCATAAACCTTGCTTTTCAGATATCCCCACAAAAAGAAGTCCGGAGCAGTCAAATCAGGGGACCGTGGAGGTCTCGCAGTAATTCGATTGTAATCCTGGCTGTATGCGATGTTGCACCGTCTTGTTGATACCACATGTTAATCAAGCCCAAAGCATGCAGTTGTGGCGTTAAAAAGTTTTGAATTATATCATGATATCGCTCCCCATTCACAGTTACCGTTACGCCGTTTTCATTTTCATAGAAGTAAGGTCCAATGATACCTCCTGGCCAAATTGCATACCAGACTGTCACTTTTAATGGATGCAAAGGTGACTGATGAATAATTTGAGGGTTTGTCACTGCCCATAACCGACTATTCTGTTTATTCATGTAACCATTCAAATGGAAATGTGCCTCGTCACTCATTATGATTTTTTCATGAAAATCGTTGTAAATGGTCTTGTGGAAGAAGCTCTTGTGTCAACTGAATCTTAAATGGAAACAAATGCAAATCCTTGTGCAAAATTGTGGCCAAAGTTGTTCTTTGAAGACCAAGCTCCTGAGCACGGCGTCGAATTGAGGTTGATGGATTGTTTTGAACACTTTCTTGAGCAGCAGTAATGTTTTCAACCGATCTTGCAGTACGTTGGGGTCCATGCTTTGGCCTATCACCTGCAGACCCTCTTTCTTCGAAATCATACACTACACGATAAATAGTGCGTTTAGTTGGCACGTTGTTTCTCCCAAAAATTTCACGTAACTTTCTCATCGTCACAGTAATCGATGATTGATTTTGATAAAATGTTTTAACGATTAAAACACGTTGTGTTATCGAATATTTTTCCATTATAAATTTGCCACGTGCCTACTTCACGACTGCCAAATATGAACTGTCAAGACTAATGTTTACCAAAATGGCGGCAAAACAAAGTAGTATACCTTCCCGGCGGACACCCAGTACTTGGCGTCTCAAGACATTATTACTTATAAGGTTTGTTCGATGAAAACGCCGTGTAAATTTTCCCCTACAATTTTCCCAAAATTTACCCAGGGTTTTGTGCATTCATCGAACAAGTTTTTAAAACACCGGATAAATCTAATGTAATGACATTAGTCTGACAGTTCTCCTGAATACATTTAATTGTAAAAAGTTATTTATAAAATGGGAGAATACAAATAAAATGTGCTCTAGCTATTTTTATACCCTAGATGAAATCATAGGGGTATACTAAGTTTATCATTCCGTTTGTAACACCTCGAAATAATGATGGTAAAGCAAAATGGATTGGACACCCATTCATAATATTAAAAGTTATTTCGATTTTTGCATGTCCGTCCGTCCGTCCGTCCGTCCGTCCGTCCGTCTGTGCGCACGATAACTTGAGAACGCGTACACTTAGAGAGCTGAAATTTTGTACACAGACTTTAAAAAATAAAAGTAAAATTAGGTTCGAAAATGAGAAAAATCGGGAAACTCCTTCGTGGGGTTGCTATATAAAAATTTCGTTTTCCGCTATATATTTGGACACTGCCTGAGAACGCATCGACGTAGAGAGCTGAAATTTCGTACATGATGGTTTTACTATATTAGCAAATAAAATGTCAAAAATGGACTAAATCGGGCAACTCCTTGGTGTTGCCATATAAAAATTTCGGTTTTTTACGTATACTTTGAAAACGATCAGTCCAAGACATTTTTATTGTACTAAGAACTTCTGCAGAATACGAAATCCTATAAAATTGGTTATTACCATTTTTTCTGTGCGACAAACTGTTCTAGAAATACATATATGTGAAAAACAACTTCAAAATCAATACTTGAATAGATCGGTGACCATACGTAATTTAATACGGGCATTCATCTAGGGTATCATAAGAATTGGTCTTAGACCAATTCTAGCTTTTTTAATTGTTCTATTTCTTTTCTTCTAATTTTTGCTTATTTCCGCTCAAGAAGTAATGTATATGTCCCAATCAACAACAAATTGCAAGTGACAGTTCTAGTTATAGAGTAGACGTGTTATATCATTGCTCCCATATATTATTCCGCTTAATAGTTTGTTGCTCACATTTTTTATTTCGCTTTGAATTAGTTTGTTTTTCTATTTCGCTGCAGTTTTTGCGAAGCATAAACTTTATTGCAATTTTAGTGCTGTATTATATTCCATTGTCGTAAATTTTTATCGTGATGCCGGCTAAGAATTTGTGTGGAAATCAGAATAGCGGCAACCTTGTGACTAGAAGTAATATAACACAACTTTCATCTTCTTGTAGTAATGGTGAAGATAATATTCCCACTATATTGGATGGTTTACTGACTGAAAGATTGGGAGAAATGGAAAGTAGACTTCTGTGCAAACTTAATTGCATCATTCATGGTTATAAACAGCAAAGTACTCCTTTTTGAAACGAGGTGAAACTTTTAACGGAGAAATGTGAGAGTCTTTCAGCGGTAAATGTAAACTATCAAAGGTATACCATATGTTGATTCTAAAAATCCCATAGAATATGCACACAAAATCTGCTCTTTGATTGGTCATAATCCAGATCACCTGATCGATGCTTTTCGTATTGGTTTTCGTTCGAATACAGATGGTAATTATAATAGGCCTTCCTCGATTATTTTAAAATTTTCATCTGTTGTCGATAAAGAGGCCTTCTTATCTCGTTATCATGCGGATCGCAGCTCTCTAGTGCTAAATGCAATCAGTAATGGATTTACATCGAATAGCCGAGTATACTGCTTTGAGAGCTTATCTACAAATAACAATAGAATTTTACTACGTGCTCTTGATTTACATCGACAAGGCGTGCTGCTTGCTGTGCATACTAGAAATGGATTTGCCTACGTAAAGAAGACCGGTTCCCTTTCATGGCTAAAGGTTACCAATTTAGTGCAACTTAATTGAACGGCCAATGGTACTTTGGGAGTATGCTGATGTAGTTATCAAGAATATATTATTTCATCGATTTGTTTATTTTTCATATAGTAATTTTATTTTAATTTTATTTTTCATTTTTTCTTTAATCTTTTTTATCTTTATTGCTAGCTTTTTTAATTAATTTTTATTAAAGCAACTGCTTAGTTTTTCTTGGTCTAAGTGCTTTGAAGATGATGGTATTCTTAAAATTATTTCTTTGCATTTATGATATCACTTTCCTGGGTTTTGGTTTGCTGATGCTTGTCTTGTGCCTCCTGCCACCCTCTGACATGAGTGAATTGTTTAAATTTCGGACTTAACGAATGTAAGAACGCTACTTAATATTTTTACCGGGATAGCGGAAGGAATTAATGTTTGTCATGCCAACTCTAGGAGCTTGAGGTCTAAACTTTTCGAACTTCAGTACATTTTCAAGAATACCAATGTCCATTCCATATTTGTATCTGAAAGCTGGCTGAGTGAACATGTTTTGTCAAACTCTGTACTGATTCCAGATTACAAGATCTTTAGGTGTGATCGAGAAATTCGTCTCGGTGGAGGAGTTGCAGTGTATATCAAAGACAACTTTAAAGCTAGGGTGGTCAAGAAATCCATTGAAGGTCCCATTGAATTTTTAGCAGTTGAGGTGGATACTGTGTATGATAAGATACTACTTGTCAGTATTTATTGCTCCCCAAGCATATTTAATCTTGAGAGTGCTGAAGAACTCGAGCATTCATTTTCAAAATTATCACAACGATATCTGAATGTGATTGTCGGTGGAGATCTTAATATGAATCTATTACAGGCTTGTGGTAGTGTGGATAATTTTATTCATTTTTTTCAATCCAGCCATTTGAATGTTGTTCATCAAGGCATCTCAACATTTTATAATTGTAATAATCGATCACTTTTGGATTATTTCTTTGGATCTAGTGTAGACAAAGTTCTATATCATAATCAGATTAATCCTACCAGCTCGTTCGATCATGATTTTATTTTCTTATCATATAGAATCACATTTTCCTTGGTTTTAGAAATAATAACATATCCATCTTATAACGTAATTGCTATTGATGAGTTACTAACAGAAGCATCTTCCCTAACTTGGCATCAAATTCGGAATTATGCAGCAATTGATGAACAGCATGATTATTCTACAATCTTGTCTCATACTTGCATGATAAGATTGTTCCGCTACGAACGAAGCGTATTACGTCGACTAATATTCCTTGGCACAGTGCTAATATTGACTTCATGATCGCTGAAAGAGAATTTTTCTTCCGTAAATACAAGATTTCTATAAATGAGGATCTTTCCCGATATAATATATTACGAAACCATATTAACAAAGCGGTACGGACTGCCAAGAGGAGGTATCCAGCAGGAACGCTAGATCCATCCCTGTCATCTAGGAAATTGTGGTCTAATTTAAAACGCAATGGAATATGTGGAAAGGTAGCGCCATCATTCGATCTTAATCCTGATGACCTTAACTCATATTTCATCGACACCACTAATTCTCAATCCCTGCTACCTATTTCTATGGAAGGGGAGCTATTCGATTATCATGATGGTTTCAGCTTTCGTTGCGTTTCTCATGAGGAGGTTATTGTTTTACCTTTAGCTAAATGTTCTACTCTGGTTGTTGCTAAAGATTTTCGCCCTATAAGTCTACTTTGTTTTCTCAGTAAAGTTCTGGAGAAACTTATAAACAATCAAATAGTTCAAAGTGTTGGGTGGGTCTTCTGGTGGCAATTTGGTTATCGATCGGGTTACAGCTGAGAAACAGAACTTTTAAAAGTAACGTCGGATATACGCAGAGCATTGGATAGTAACTATTTTACGGCTGTGCTACTGCTTGATTTTAGCAAGGCGTTCAACACAGTTAATCATAGCTTACTTCTTGCTAAACTTAAACAAAATTATAATTTTTCATCGTCGTCGCTTAAATTAATCATAGCTTTTTTAACCGGTCGCTTTCAGCAGGTCAGGATAGGGAATGAAAAATCAGCTTGGAAAAGAGTACATACTGTAGTCCCACAAGGGTCTATTCTTGGACCTTTATTATTTTGTCTGTTCATCAATGATCTACTGGATGTACTTCATGATGTTAACATTCATCTTTACGCTGATGATGTTCAAATTTATTTGTCTCGATCAATAGGTTTAATAGAGGACTGCATTGATAGAGTACACTCTGACATGTTGAATATATCCGCTTGGGCGTTCAGAAACCAATTGACACTAAATCCTTTAAAATCTGCCTGTATTGCTTGTTATAGATATGATCTTTCCTTTGCCGATCTTCCTCCCATATACCTTAATGGAATGATTCTCCCCTATAAGAGGGAAGCTAAAAGCCTGGGAGTACGTATAAATAGTAAGCTGAGTTGCTGTGACAATGTAAAATAGCCTCTTGGCAAGATTTATAGTGACCTTAGGCAACTATGGTTATCCGCTAAACTACTCTCTATTAATCTAAAGCTGAGACTTGTAAAATCTCTGTTGATGCCACATTTCATTTATTGTAGTACTGTCTACCCTGTTTTGCATTCTGAATGTTACCGCAAGATTAATACTGCTTTTAATGACTGTGTACGGTTTATATATGGCCTAAAACGTTATGATCATATTACCAAGTTAGGGCATTGGGGTTTTTACATAAAATAGTTAATGAAAGTTCTCCTTCTTATTTGATAGAAATTTTTGAATTTTTGCACTCATATAGGCATAAAACCTTCCTTATACCTAAAACTTCATATGTACATTGTGGGGCAGCGTTCTTTTTTTGTTTCAATAGTTCGATTATGGAATACCCTTCCCAAATCATGTCAGGGGTCTTGGCAGGACGCATGAATTTAGACTTGCACTGCGGAAGCATTTTTCTGTTGTGGACTAATGCGATGAGAACCACCGTTTTCGTCAAACACTTATTTATTTACATATACACATATCAATATATTCTGTTGTTTTTTTTCTCTTTTTCTTTCAAATAGTTTCTTACTTTAAATTCTTTACTTTTACTTAAATTTTTTTTTATCATTTTGTTTTCATTTATTTTAATTTTTCTTGTGAATTTATTTTTGATTTGCCGTAGTTCTTTATTTAGTATGCATTTATAAAAGATAATAATCTTGTCTATACAGACCAGAAATAAATAAATAAAACTGACAACTGTCAAACCATTACCCCGAGTAATTTCTAGTGTAAGCACGAGGTAACCCAGGGTTTTCGAAAAACAAGATAGTCTAGCCCGGTGTAGCCGGGAGTTTACCCGGGGTTTTCATCAAACAGACCTATTACATGTGGAATTGAGGAAGAGATTATTTACAACAACTTGAAGTTAAAAAAAATTTATTGCGAAAAACTTTTTTCGATATATTTCACAAAAAATGATACTTCTAATGCGGTCGGTAGCTAGTTCGGAAAAGCAAGTGATTAAGTAAAACAAAAATGGCCGTCATTCTTGTCATCTTCGTTCAGCTACATACTCTCGTTGCCGTTCTGGCTTTAGTTGAAATTGGTCGAATGGATTGGTGCTGCCAGGGGTTCGTTCGTACGATCCCACATACATATGTATATGAAAAACATAAATGTAACAGGTTATAATAAAATTTCACCGTGTTCTTTTACATAGTTTTTTTTCACGACAATCACGACTCATATATTGGCAGCATTCGATACTTACGCAAGCAAAAGAATGTCTTTCTTTCCGTCTTTCAATTACATATGCCCGTATGGGCTTTTAGCTACTAACTTTTCTTGTACTTCTGGTACTGGTTGTGATATATTTAGTCTTCGCAAAATTGCCCAAATTATGCAAATCATAAATCTCACTGTTAGCCTCGATATTTTGATCAAAGCACTGCATTTCTCGTCCTCATCACTTGCACAATCGTCTTTCAATTGTCATTGTTCAATTTCAATAGACACGTACACTCATTATTTCTAATTCTCTAAATTGTTATGGCAAAGAAAGAAATTACATAACAGGTCGGGTGCTGCCGATGAATCTGCGGTAGTTATGAAAGCAGAAACTGTACTGAGATACAGATCTAGGAAGGTACTGGAAGAGAAAAGTGCATAATAGCACTAAAAGAATGAGTAATTCCTATCCCCACAACCTGGAGCGGTCATAGTGACCGCACCCGGGCGGTTAAGGGTTAAAAACTTTTGAAGCAATAAAATATTCAGTCGGGAAAGAAATTACAATGAGTTTTTAATTGTTCAATATTTCTTTCACACCTCTCACGGTTTCAAAGAATCTTTGAAATCACATAGGTTAACAGACTCAAATTAAGTTTGAGTAGCGTTTCAGGGTGATCTACAAATATTTACCCACATTTTTTTTTAGTCCCGTTATCTTGGAAGCCATTAGGACCCCCCTATCCCCCTACTCACTGCTTTATAATTTTCTGCCTGTCTAAACATGACCCATCCATAGCTCAGTGTATTAGAACGGCTATTATCAGAGTAAGGAAACGCACACTCACGTGCGCACACGAAAGACTCATGAGTAATTTACGGCTCATGTGCGCGTTCCATTTCTAAAAACTCATGTGCGCGTGCGTGAGTCGTTGTCATTTTATTAGCGCACGCGCCTATGAGTGAGTAATTCACAATAAGAAAGCGCACACTCAAGTGCGCACACGAAATTTCTTTCTGCTCATTACTCACGAGTGAGTAATTCACAATAAGAAAGCGCACACTCGCGTGCGCACACGAAATTTCTGACTGCTCATTACTCACGAGTGAGTAATTCACAATAAGAAACCGCACGCTCGCGTGCGCACACGAAATTTCTCACTGCTCATTTCCTACTTGTGTGAGCAATTTCATTTATGAAATACTTGCATTATGTAAATAACGTGGATAATTAATATTTTTAATGTTTATTCGCCTTATGAGCATACATATGTATGTGCCGGATTGAAGGGATTAATAAGGGAATTTGACAAAAAATTTTCCGTTCTTTAAGATAAGTTACAATTTATAAAGACTGTCACCTAACAAATTGGTGTGGCGGTTCAGTAATTAAAATATTTGAAAGAATAGCCGAGGAATGATTAAATATTAATTATATACGTTTTCTACATCACGCAGATATTTCATAAATGAAATTGCATACACAAGTAGGAATTGAGCAATGAAAAATTTCGTGTGCGTTTTCTTCCAATGAATTACTCACTCGTGAGTAATTCCGTGTGCGCACGCGAGTGTGCGCTTTCTTATATTGAATTACTCACTCGTGAGTAATGAGCAGTAAGAAGTTTCGTGTGCGCACGCGAGTGTGCGCTTTCTTATATTGAAATTTCGTGTGCGCACGTGAGTGTGCGCTGTCTTATTGTGAATTACTCACTCGTGAGTAATGAGCAGTAAAAAATTTCGTGTGCGCACGCGAGTGTGCGCTTTCTTATTGTGAATTACTCACTCATGGGCGCGTGCGCTAATGCCCAAGAAAATCGCACACGACTCACGAGTATGTGCGCTTTGATCGCACACAATTTATTACTCACGTGCGCGTGCGCACGTGAGTGTGCGTTTCCGTACTCTGGCTATTATGTATAATGCTCATTGAAAATTTGTACAGCTCTGTTGCGAGCTTAGCACAAGTATAGAAAACGTCATCTAAATGTCAAAACAAATACCGTCAGTAAAGAAGAAAGAACGCACCCTTTAGCGACGGAAGAAGAGAAGCACCTTGTAAGTAAGTATGTGCGGTTTGTCAGATAGACTAAGCGGCCATTGTCTCGTTCACTTGTTTTATGGCGGCTGACTGGACAAATTCCCCATATTTTATATTAATAAAAATCGAAAGCATCAACGGGATTAAATTAGAAAATATAAGTTTGAAGTGTGAGCAATCTGTTGTAGAGTAATCGTTTTAATGGAATAAGGATTAAAAGACCCAAATAAAAGGTGTTCTGAATTAATAAAATAGAACGGCAGAATTTTATTTGGTATTCCCCGCAAATCATCGTGACTCCTAGTAGTTGTCGCAAATAATGGAGATTTTCAGTTCCCACCTTGAGAGGCAACAAGCTCTCTAAAATCTGGACTTACCCGGGGGTTACACGAGATAGTACAGCTTGCATGCAAGCCTCACTTCCAACGCGGTTTTAAATTTGACAGCAGAAGGCAGTTCGATTGATGTCTTATCATCTTGCATGCAAGTTCATTGAAAAAAATGGCATTGAGACGTAAAGGCTTACATGCAAGCTGTGCTATTACGTGTAACTCCCGGGTTACATTGTCAACAATGGTGGCAGTTCATAAGAAACTGATGAAAAAATTTCCAGTAAATTTTTATGAGAAAAAAAAAATTTGTAATAACAGGCAGCAACTTTTTTGCATTTATTTGATTAAACTTGATTCGTTATTTTTGCAAATTGCAAAAAGTTACCTACCTGGAAGGTTGCAAATATATGTTCTGATGGAGTAAATACAGTCGAAAGACTATGTAAAATTTGCACAAATTTCGCCTTATTTTGCCGGCTATAAAAATTGCCAGATATACGCACAAATTTCGCCTTATTTTTCCGGCTATAAAAACTGCCAGATATACAATTGTTGTTAATTTTTGTCAATTTTTTAAGTTTGTGGACTTGGTCGGTTGCAACCTTATCAAATTATGATGAACAACGATCTGAGTGATTTCGAATTTCAAAACATTTGCCAACTAGGCTTGTTTGGATTGTTATATTGTTATATTCAGGTGGCGGAAAAAAGTTCCAAAGGGGAATGCCCATTTTAGGCCAGACAATCGTTCTCCCCTCCCCCTTCACAAACGGGTGATGGAAACTAGGAAAATATAAGAATAAATTCCAGATATGACTACACTCTTTTGTTCATTTCTTTACTCTCGCTACTCCGAATCTCTTTATTCTTTTTACATATGACATATGACTGGCAACCCCCTCTCCATGGGCAAGCTTCACACAGCGGGTGGGTTGTAACCCCCCTTTCCACAAGAGATTTTCAATTGCATTTTCATTAAAAAAAAACACGCACACATGACTTCACTCTTTTGTTCATTGCTCTACTCCCTCTGGCCCGATTGTCTTTATTCTCCCGAAAATGGTAGCCAACTTCCTCCTCGCCGCGACAAAGCGTTATTCCTCCCCCACCAGCATTTCCCCGCGACGCAACGCGGGCATCTAGCCCTGGGAATGGGCATCTAGCCCTGGGAATGGGCATCTAGCCCTGGGAATGGACATCTAGCCCTGGGAATCGGCATCTAGCCCTGGGCGCGGGCACCTAGGCATCCACATGACTCCACTATTTTGTCCAGTGCTCCTCACCTTCTTCACCGTTTCTCTTCATTCTTCCTGCATATGGCAGCCGACCCCTCCATCTACCCACAGGCAAACGTTTGCCCCTCCATCCACCCTCTCTCGCAACATACCATTCCAATCTACAGTCTACATAAAAGAAAATTTCGAGACACGACTCCACTCTTTTGCTCAAAACTTCACTCGCACTTTACCGTTTTTTTTCATATTTTTTTGCATATGGTAGCCAACCCTCGTCTCCTCACGGCCAAGCATCTCCCCTCCCAATTCTCCTCAAACGGAATGACAAACTTAGTAGACAGACCCTATAGATTTTATCTAGGGTATAAAAATCGGACAATGACAATAATAATTGTCATTAAAAAAGAACTTTTCAAGTCTGAAGTTAAAACTTATTTTCGGATGTAAAATGTAGATATAATTCACGAAAATGAGTTTCCTCATGTGTTCTATTTCTTTCCCTTTATATTTCACAAGTATTTCTATGCATAATTGTGAATAGAATCGCCATGAATTGAATAATATCATTTTCAAGTATGGGAAAACACCATACTGTCTTTAGCTTTACACATTATTGAACAAGTACAGTTGAACATTATATTGAGAGGAAGAAGAAATGTTGGCTAAGAAAATGAGCAAAAGCTAAATTAATAATTTATTTAATTGAAATTTCAGTTTCACTTTCAATTTTAATTAAATAAGATTCTCCGTATGTTGATTTGAGTCCGCTCAACTCAAGTGATGCGTCCACTTAAGTAGGGAGTCTACTCAAGCAGTAAGTCCCATCAAGATTGAATCCGCGAGTCCGCTCAACTAGTGAGTTCGCTCAAATTTCGAGCTATGAACCACCGCTCAACTGTTGAGCGAACTCACTACTTGAGTTGAGTCAAAATTTGAGTCATTTACATCCCTGGTTTTTACTGTATACAAAAATTATCACAGTTTTTATATGATACTCATATTTTTTATATTAATTCGATGGGGTTCAGTACACACCCCGTCATGGTTTCTGTAGTAACACAGATTGTAATTATGAATAAATAACTATTTACAAGTAAAAATTCAAGTATGAAAAAGATTTCTTGAAATTACTTTCCAAAATAAATATTAAGAACCCTTTTGTGGCTAAAAAACACACACTCACAAATCTACTTACAGCGTTCTCTATAAGCCAACCTGAAATATTTCAGGAAAATCCTTGTTGACACGAAATCCAGATTCTCTTTGAAGATCAATTTCGTTTTCGATTAAAATCAGGTAAAGATTTAGGTTTCTGCTATTAATGTTACTAGGGGGAATTGATGAATGTAGTAGTAGAGCACAAAATATACACACATAAATTTCCCCCCTCATTTTTTTATTTATTTTATTTATTCGATATTATTCATCGTTCAGAAAGACTCGTTTTCAGTGTGACAAGAAGAAATCAAATGAGTCCCGCTTTAGCTTTAACATGCTTTTACTGATTTTGAGGGCAACTTAAGCGGATTTGTTTCATGTCAATCAGTAATTCAATTCGCAGTTACTATGCCACAAGTATTTATCCCTGGGAACCGATATGATTTTCGTCTAGGTTAAGCGCTCTTAATCAAATTAAACATTAACTATGTACACTACTGGAAAAAAATTATTTTTTTTTTATAGGCCCTCAGGCTGATACCGCTAATGATTTTTCTTTATTCGAAAGAAATTTGATGTTTCCCTAGGGGATAAAATGAATTGATTTCAAGTTGACTTAAAGATTTTTGTTTTATTTTTTATGTTTATTTAATTTATGGGAAAATTGGATAGAATTTTTGGTGGAGAAAATTAATTGAATTGAAAGAAGATATTTTTGATGAATGAAAAAATATGCGCTATTAAAAAAATGTCAATTCGACAAATAAAAGGAAAGCAATTGAATCAATTAAATTTTGGCATGGAAACTGAGAAGAAATACAATTCTAAATATTCTGTTTTTTATCGATTCATATATTTTTCGCGAAGGACATGTGAAGGGTGAGGTAGGGAAATTTTTGTTTTCCTCAATTTTTATACTAAGCAATTATTGTTTTTAGGAGTATACAGGACCTTGAAGAAAGTTGGTTCTATAGTTGTCGATACGACTATATGTAGATTTGAATGAAAATTATTCTTTTTCGGATTTACCATGAGTTCATAACGGACATACAAGTTCTCCAGAATCTTATAGTACTCTGCATGATTGCGCATGTGTTTTCTAAGTCGAGGGATATCATTCACGTATATGCACAAAGTAGAATCCCTTATTTCTTAGCAATGTCATCAAGGAATCATGCAGCTGATTATTGAGGAAAGTACACTGCTTTATTGACTACTATCAGAACCAGCTTTACACAAGCTCGTTGTATGGACACGTTTAATAAATAAACGGTCAACAATATACATGCGTTTCATCACTTAGTCGGTGTTAGTATTAGTATGTTACACTAAACATAGACCAAACACCAGATAAAATGACATGCAATACGACATAGAACAAAAATATAAAAAACTAAATTAAATCTAACTAAAAAGATTAAATATTATTTAGACGTTTTTTTAAGACATGCTTAGAGTCGTCAACAACAAAATGCTTAGTCAAGTTATTAACAGCAACGCACATGCAATTAATAGGCAAAGTTAGCCTTGAGGAGTTGACATGCAATAAAGGTAGCCTTCTTAAATTGTGCCTATTATCACGGAAAGAGATTTTGTCAATAACAACGGGGAATCAACATTCGCGTTTAAGAGTTGGTGAACAATGGTTACATCGGCAACCATGCGACGTTTCTGAAGTGAGTGCATGTTCAAAAGCTGCAAGCGATCCTTATAGGGTAGAAGAATCAATGAATTATTCCAGGGTAGGTGCCTGAGAGCAAATCGTAAAAAGTTTCTCTGAACAGACTCGATGCGCTCGATGTGTGTATAGTAAAAAGGAGACCAGACCTGGCTAGCGTATTCAAGAAGTGGTCTCACAAAGCAAGTGTACAAACGCAATGTTATGCTAGGATTCGAAAACTTTCGGGACAAACATTTTATAAAACCCAGTAGAAGTTTATATGGGAGATAAAATTCAATTTGTGGTCACATTTGACACCCAAGTCATAGACAGAGTCTACACGGCGAATCGAGGAATCCGAGAACTCATAATCATAAGTGATGGTGTCTGATTCCTATGGAAAGTCATAACCTCACATTTGTCGATATTGAGTACTAAATTATTTCTCTCGCACCAATTGTAAAATTGTTCAAGGTGACCCTGTACCTGTTCACAATCATGAACAGATTTAATCTGAGCGAAAATATTGTCAGCATAAATCAAGACCTTACAGTACCTGACAACAGAAACAATGTCATCAATAGACAGAATAAAGAACAACGGGCCCAAATGACTCCCTTGAGGTACCTACTCCAGATGAAGCTTTCAAGACTCAGAGATGGAATGGCGAAAAAATATTTGGTATGTTCTGTTATTTAAATAAGACTCTTTCCATTTTATGTTCATCACCTTTCCGCCAACTCTATAATTGCTGGTTACTATCCAACTCAATAATATAGATAGCCTATGGTATTTCTATACTGACAAGTTGCACATATTAGGTAATAAAGATTAACAAAATAAAATAAATTCATCCTAATAAAACGAAACAAAATAAAATAAACTGAAACATTGTGCAAACTGTACGTACGAGTAAAGGTAAAGACTTTAAGATATTCTTATATTTAAAAATGCTATAATTACTAAGAAAGGAATAGAAATTAAAAAAAGAACCATGGACTTATATTGGAATAGCAATTCACTTAGCTTAAAAGTAAAGTAAAGTTTTATATAAATTATAAGTTAAGTCGAAAAATTTAAGCATTCTACCATATTTTACAAGTTCTTCAGAATTTATAGAATTCCAGCATGACTCCTTCAGTAGTGTTTTCTCAAGAATTCCTTCTCGAGAATTTCTCGAGAAAATAGTATAATTTTGTTTTCCTCATTTCTCCGAGAAAATAGTTTATTCTCGAGGAAGGTGCCAACACTCTAGTCGCAACTAGGATATTGGAAGTGTTTTTTCCTAAAAGTACCGTCCCGCCAGTGGCTGACAAGACTATAATGAAATCATTGGAATACGTAACAAATTAAATCGAAAATCGACAGTATCAAAAACAGGAAGAAATGTGCGGTGAGCTCACGTCATTTGTCGTCTGCTTTTTCATTAGAATATAACTTCTGGTTATTTTAAAAGCTGTTGCTGCTGTGTTGAGAGCTCAATACAGGCATATAGTAGCAATTATAATAGAGATATAGTGTATACAATACTTACTTTTCCTACCGACAATTCTCAAGCAATTCTCAGAAGCTTATAAGGTTACATTTTAAGAAGATATGAAAACTCCAAATGATGCGGTTCGAAAGCTGCAACCCTAATGGCCTCCTAATAAATAGTAAATTTTGTGTTATTTTTGATCGGGGTTTAAGAATATAAGAAACGATGTAATCTTTTTTGGGGATATCCGATCAGTGAGAAACACAAACACATACGTCAAAATAGATAACGACCCTATTCCTGAACTTCAAAGAAAAAACAATAAATCAATACAGAATCTAACGGATAAAAAATACATAAATAAATTTCAACGATATTTCCTACGCACAGACACGGCCACATGTCCAAGACTCTATGGTCTACCAAAAATCCACAAACCCGATATACCCATGAGACCAGTTATATCTATGATCAACAACCCAAGCTATGCAGTATCAAAAAACATGACCAAAATTCACCAACAAATCAATAGCGACAATCCAATAAACATAAAAGATTCCAACAGCCTAAAACAATTTCTGGACAACATACAGATAAATTCTAATGATATTTTAATCTCACTAGATGTGGTATCGTTATATACAAATGTGGACACACAATTAGCTCTCCAAGTTATCAATGACAAATTGCATTTAATAGAAAACGTGACTCCCATTGACAAGAAACTATTCATGGAGATCATAAAGTTTTGCGTTGTTGCTTGGAACTATTTTAGGTACAACAAACAATTATACAAACAAAAATGTGGACTGACCATGGAAAATCCTCTATCAGTAATCTTAGCAGATTTTGCGTTTGATCATGTTATTAATGAGGCCGTTACTAACACCATACTCAAGCCCACATTTATCAAGAAATACGTGGACGACATTATTTGCGCAGTCCCAGAACAACACATAAATGAACTACTACACAATTTTAACAATACTGACAACATTATAAAGTTCACCTTGCAGCTCAAATCGCATGATTAATTATTTTTCTAACCACCCACCTGCAACAATTATCAATACAGCACAGACATTTGCCAACAGAGTCCTTAATCTAAGCCACAACAAGTTCCACACAAAAAACAGACAAATTACTAGCCAAATCCTTGCAAAAAACAACTACCCATCACATATAACACACAAAATTATCAATAAAGCAAAAAAAAAATACAAACACAATACCCCGAATAAGAGCTCAACAGCAACACAAATTCTGGAACTAGATAATACCAACATCAAAATGTTCAAATACATTCCGTATATACATCCAACTTCACAGGAAATAAGACGAGACCTACAGACTGCTAACGATCAACTCAACATCACTTTTAAGCCAATCAACAAACTAAAACCAAAGATGACATTACACAAAAACCAAAGATGACATTACAACACAAGAAAAAAGTAATGTAGTATACAACGTCCAATGCGATAACTGCTCTAAATCTTACATAGGTCAAACATCGAAAAAATTAAAAACCCGACTGGCACAACATAAGAAATATATAGAAAAACAGACACCCAACTTAGCACTGGCAACCCACTCACTGGAAATAGGCTATTTCTTCAATTTTGCCCAGGTTTCCATTATCGACACAGAAGACAATAAAAGGAAGAGAGAGACAAAAGAAGCATGTCACATTTATATCAATAGGAAACACTTAATCAACATCAGACAAGATACAGAATTTATACACAAGGATTATTACACAATTCTAAATAAAATTAAGAGACATACACAACAACTAAAGAAGCACACATCAAAACCAAGAAATCCACAATAACACCACTCACACAAACCAACGAGCCATTACACACCGGCACACACGACACCACAGCCAACATAATATTCAAAAACAGCTGATGAAGCTCAGTATAATTCAAAACATTTAATATATTTATATTCAAACATTGTTCAGTATGCTAGACGTCTAAATAATTGTATTTCTACAGATCCCTTGAAAAGGACTCTAAGAACCCAGAGTCGAAATGTCGGGAAAATTTGAATAAACAACTAAAACAGAGTTTCGTTACTTTTCTCACTGATCGGAGATACCCAAAAAAGATCACATCGTTTCTTATACTAATAAATAGCTGTATTATGCCACATAAAATCTTCCCAACATTTTTTACTGAATAGTTGAATATAAAATTAAAGTGGTTTGAAAAAGTGATCCGGGTTTATATGGAGATTTTCATATGTAGTTGTATGTTGTTTGTGGTATAAATAAGGATTTGGCAAACTTTTATCACAGACAAGAAATATACAGATATCGACGGTAGTACTAAGAAAGTGATGTATGGAAGAGATCATAGCAAACCTCAATAACTCACTGATCTCGGCTAAATATATCATGGATTCGAACCATAAATGTTTTTCAATATAGGCAAAAATTCCTTTCTTTCTTAGAATTTTCATCGACCCTATTTCTTCAGAATTCGTGTGCATTATTGGTGGCAGAAGACGATTCGAATAAGTCGTGTCTGGCTGGGCAGTCTCAGCTTCGTCGAAGTTGGATTGATTTGGTTGCTTGCGTAGGTCTAGGCACATCAGCGTGGATGTTTGGCTCAAGTCTTTCTAAATTATTTCCAATGGAGGAAAGAATTGATTTATTTTTGAGGCCAGCCCGGCCCTTTAACTCGTACACGAATTTGTCTCTCTGTATATTTCTTTATATATGTATTTCGTTTTTACTATTTTCCACACTCTCGTAGACCCACTTTTCGTCATCACAGCGAGCTGAAATTTGGCACACAGGTTCATGTCGCGGGACAATTGAATCTATCAAAACTTAAACCGGAAATTTCCATGGAAAACCCGGAAAATCGGGAAAATCATTTGAAAATTTGGTACAAATTTGATTAGCGATAAATCCGTTTTAGGAAAAATGCAGAGTTTTCCGATTTTTCCGGAATTTTCCGACTTTTCCGGAAAATTTTCCGTTAAAAAAGTTTTCTAAATTATGTAGGATACCTATCAACTGGAATCATTACTTTCTCTCCGACAATGGTGAAAACTTGCAGAAAAAATCGAGGAAAATTCATGTAAAACGGTTTTCCGGAATTTTCCCGACCAAAGAAGCGTTTGAGCGTTTTGCAACCTAAGACAAAGTTGTAGAGCGAAATGAGTTGCATAAAGTTGCTTTTGTGGAAAACTCCATGTAAAACCCGGAAAAGCGGGAAAATCATCGGAAAAATTTTCATCGATATGATAAGTGATAAATCTGTTTCAGGAAAAATGCAGAATTTTCTAATTTGTCTCGAAAATTTTCCGAAAATTTCCGGAATTTTCCGACTATTCCGGAAAATTTTCCAACAAAAAAGTTTTATAAGCTATGCGGAATCATTTTTTTCCGTCCTACGGGCATCAATACTGTCTCTTCAACAATCATGAAAACTTTCATGAAAAATCGAGGAAAATTCATGTAAATTTTTAAAAAAAATTCATAGTAATAGGAAAAGTCTGTGGAAATCATGAAAAATCGGGAAAATTCATGTTATATGGGATCAAGTTGGAATACAGCTAAAAAGCGCTGTTTAAAACATAATTTGAGTTTCGGAAAACCATTGCAGTACTTCAACGATTTGATACTCGAATAAATTTTTTGAAAAACTGGTAAATCAGAGTCTTTTCAGCCGTCACAAAAATTGTTTTAAGATATCTCCATGCAGCACGTAATAACAATTTAGTTAACGTGAAAAAGGTAGAAAATAAAATAAGTAAAAAACGAGTTTTCAAACAAAACTGAGACCAAGCCGCATGTAAAAGTAGAAAATAAACTTTTCTGCACACACAGAGGTGGACTCAGATTTTTTGATTGGGACATTTCTCTTGAATATTCTTTATCTTCATGAATCAAATCAATTCGCTGACAATCACCGATATATTTCAGTATAATCAATCAGAGGTAATAACTTTCAACTTTTTCATTCGGCTTGGCCTCAGTTTTGTTTGAAAACTCATTTTTTACTTATTTTATTTAGAATTGAAATCGACCATATTTCTTCAGAATTTGTGTGGTTTATTGGTGGCTGAAGACAGTCCAAACAAATTCTGTCTACCGTCTTGCAAGATAAGCTGTGAAGGGAAAGATTTATTTCTTTTAATAGTTGGATAAGCATACAAAATTACAAACTTTAACGAAATTTATTGGCATGGGTACAAATCGCACATCTAAGGAAATAACTCTAAAGCGACTATCAATAATCAGCACAACGAAATTAGATTTTGAATTTCTTGGTTAACGCAAATCGACGATAAGATGCCAGTGCACAGTAAAAGTTCAACTTCAATAAATTCAGTTCGTGGAATGCAAAGAACGACAGTGCGCGTATGTACTTAAAACCAAAGAGCGAATAATTGCAAGAACTTTCAGCGGTTTCGGCTTCCCTGACGTGAAATATGAATATCGGGACGGGATTCAAATTTCAAACTAAGTGTAAGAGCAAAACGTTTGTTGTATTGTATAAATAGAATGCAAGTTATTGAAAACATTAATGTAGGTATAAAACTGAATCCACTAAACCCTTTTCTGCAATAAATAAATTAGCATTTGCACTGATGTACATATATCTCATTAAGCGGCAAATAATTCTCTTGATGTTGTAGGTCAATGTCCTTCAGGCAATCTTAGTTTTTTTATTAAGTCAGGTTTAATGAAAAACGACAAAATTAACTTGTAGTTTGTCTCAATTGTTTTGCATAACTATGCAACCTAAATTTTTCTACTTGAAACTTTAAAGATAGCCAGCTCATTGGAACTATGTCAAGGATTTTTTTCTGCTTTATACCAGCATAATCCTGAAATTCTCCAAACTTCGATATTCTTTTAGAAAATTTATTTAAATTCTAAGAAAGAAATGAATTTTTGCCTATAATGAAAACATTTTTGGTTCGTACCCATGATATATTTAGCAGAGATCAGTGAGTTATTGAGGTTTGCTATGAGCTCTTCCATACATCACTTTCTTGGTACTACCGACGATATCTGGGTATTTCTTGTCTGTGCTTTTATCTTTGCAATAAGATTGTAAACATTCAGCAACACTTTATCTTCTCATGCAGCTTGAAGGTATACACGATTATAAACGGAAAGAATCAATTATCGAGCCTCTTCACGACAATAAGCCAAAAGGCGATTTGAAGGCCTTACTATTGATAAAATAGTTTTAAGATATAATTATTTAATAAAATTACTAAAAGGCACAAAGAGATTCAATGTGCAACGTAATGCTGCAGAAGTAAGGCAACTGATGATGAAATTAAATTAAATTAAATTATCTCAGACTATAATGAAACTAAAAGATGAAAAACAAATTTAGTGTATCTATTAGCAGATTAACTAGAATTAAAAAAAAAAGATACATGGAGGTTTTCAAATATAAAAAATTTCTAAAGATTCGTCAAATCTTCGGTTGGTATGTGTTCTGCTGAAAAAACGTTAGTTAGAATTACTAATAACACAAAAATTAGATGAAACTGATATTTCTATTGTAAAAGATATTGTACTGCAGATAGTAAATGATGGTGTTGTCGTTATGCAGAAAGTTAAATTGGAATGTTGTGTTTTGCAAATCAGCAACTATGCTCTAATCATGGTTTGCACTTACCTATTTTGAAAACTTTTTAAAACTTTTTACATTGAGAAAAAGAAATAAAGTAATGAATTCAGGAAGATATTAGTAATAGTGAAGATGAATATTCGTTTCCATAATATGAATTGGATTTTCAATTTGAACTAGTAAAAAAAGAGTTGCAATGAGAAATCTTGTAGAATTACAATTATGACAGGAGAATTTATGAATATACTGCATACCTTTGGAAAATTGTAATATATTTAAAAACTCGCCCGTTAGAAATAACGTTTTGCAAAATTATGAATATAATATATATATAACTATATAACAAAAAGGATAGGCTATGAGGAAGAAAAACTTAAGCATTTTTCTGCATGTAGTAGAACCTCATCGATGTATTCGTTTTAGATATGGAAGTAGTAAACTATGATATTTTCACACCGGGCGAAGATTTTGGTGGTTGAAACTATACTAAGTATTGAAGAAATTCAATATAAGAGATCCCATTATATCACAACATTTTTAAATTAATTTTTAAGTTTACAAGTTTATAATTTTATAATATTTTTATAACTTTTTGCATTTTTACGAATTTTCTTAGTGCCCCGTTTATTTTCTGATAATATTTTTTGGCGTTGTCCTTGTATGGCTGTTGCAACTTAAGGCGACAATGACAATTCAATTTTAAACAAACAAACCGGCATTGGAAAATTATAAATATTTTTACCACGGCTGTTTATTTTAATAAATATTTCGCTCGTATTTTATTTAAAACACTATAATGTATTATTAAAAGAATTAAGCTTGCCTGCAAAATGATTTCCTAAGAGAATATCCCTGCTTGTTTCTGCAGCAGAGCACAGCGCACTTCATCGCGATAATTCAAAACTCCGGAGTCTCGATTATATAAAATTCCATTCACAAAACAATATTTAACTATTGTACCACACTACCATTAAGTTAAAATCACTTTTAATTAGTTATTTACTACAAAATCGCTAAATCAAACCCGAACTTCTTGTCATAAAATCTGAAATGTCAGATATAATTAGAATTGCCGAACTGACGATTAACAAGGCGATACCCCGCTTGTCATTTCCCCTCCGTGCCGTAAGAAAAAATGCTTATCACACGTACACTAATTTTACACAGTATAGCATATCCTTTTCGTTATATGATCTAAGATATAAATGAAATTAAGTGTCATTACTTTTGAATTATATGGAGAATATGATCAAATGCTTTTAACGAGAATTAAAAATAGCCTTTATAAGTGAGAAGATTTTATATTATTAACTGCAGAAGGAGCCTTAAAACATTTTTTTAACGAAATTAGAAAAGGTCAGCAATGTTAGCTGTATGTTAGAAGCTACCTATTGTTTATTACAAATGAAATAAACAAAAGAATAAACAAGAACATCATAAATATTAGCAACGTCTCACTATAGAAGAAGAAGATATATGTACACATTTTTTTGATAATTCTCGAAAAATTATATGAACAAAATTACAAAACAAATGTTAAATAGATAATTTGTTAGTTTTGAAGAGTTTTATACTGACGAAGCAAAAGTTAACGAAGTTCCAATCCATGGAAATGAAGAAATGTTTCTTCAAGAACAACATAAATTTATCTATACCAGACCGTGCCAGAGAAGTGAGCCCTGGTGTTGCCACAAATAAAAATACAGATAACCATTCACCGTACTTAAAACTGATGCCAATTATTGCGGCTAACCGACAAACAACTGCTTAAAGCTTTTATCTCACAAGCCATCTACCAAACTTTAATTTTCAAGAGAGATGTAAAGATATAAGTCTGAACTACAATAGACGTATACGTAAGTATATTTACTTACGTAAAGCGAACGCGCCTTTTAATTTAACAGGCGTACACAAATTAACTTTATCTCGTGTGAGGGGAACTTTCGTTGAGTTTAAAAGTCAAATTGCTGTCAGTAAAGGTGCGGGAAGAATCGCTCATGCCGTAAGAACGCGATGTGTCAAACAATTAAATTATTACTAAATGATTAAAAGTGCAATGTTAAAAATTAAAAAATGGAATAAAACTGGTACTGCAAATTAATAGAAAGCACAAATCTTCAATTAAATCAACTTCCACTTGTTAATTTTTTCACATTTACCAGTTTTTAAAATTGAAAACATTAAATATCAAGATAATAACTCTTATGGAATGTGATATATATTTAGGGTAAAAAAATCAATTTTTTGTAAGTAAATCTCAGACTTATCAAGGGCGGATCCAGACATTTGCTCTAGGGGGGGGGGGGGGGGCGATCGCTGCCATCGCCCCCTATAACCACAATTGCCATCACACAAGAATAATAATCGGGCTACTCACATAAACGGGAAGAGAACCATCCCAGTGGGAAATGCAAGCGCTCTAACTCGAATGCAAGAGAGCTCCCCATCGTATCCTTGTTCATATCGGTTTAACATGAGCCTGTCCGCAGAGGGAAGCACTCAGTTGCAGATTCTTGGTACGTTTGTAGGGTAGTACTCTTGGAGCACCTTAGGGAGAGCGCTTATAGGGAATACAAAGGGAATCATGATATAGAATTCATTAAAAATTTAGTTTTATTTTCACTGCACTCCTTTTAATTCTAAATCTATACGAATTATTAACTACACACTTCACTTAGCTACTAAAATCTTAAATAACCGCACACTTCAACTGTAATTACTAAAAAATAAAAATTCTGCTGCGCTTTCATGTGCATATGAATTATTTTTTCAGAGCAAAAAAGAGATATGTTATGAATAATCTGCTACCGTAAAGATTCCTTTGGCTATGGTAAAAGGTGCTCCGGAAAACATATTTTTGGCTATGATGTGGAAGGGCTTCCCTTTACAAGCGCTTGACATATTTCCCACTGGGATTGACTCTCTTAATTTCATCTATGTACGTAGCACAAACTGAAGCCTGTTTTGTCGGCATTTAGTATTCTTTTAGGAGCTTTGAATATAATTTCAGAATTTATCTTTTTAAATAAGCCTTCATTTTGATGTACTGGTGGATTCTGGGATGCTTTTACGATGCTATTACTTCCGGAATTCGCTCCAGAATTTCAGAATGCTTTCACAAAAATAATTTTAGAGTCGTCGCTGTTAAAAAGTGTTCCATACCCATCTTCATTAACGCCTTTTTTTATGATGTCGCAGTTACTAACTACTATGATGTCCCGGTTACTAAGTACACAACATTCATCAATATTGTTCTTTTTAGGTAGAGTAAGGACGATATGTGGTGCTTGAGGCGAAATTGTTTCAGGAATTTTCCCACATAACTTATACCTTCGGTTGGATTCTTTTTTAATAGTTTACCTAAACCGATGCTGTTTAGACTTGTCGTTAAGTCATCCTGGATTTTGATGTTTGTCTGTCATCTCACATTGAAGTTTTCCGTCCAAATGTAAATTCCAATGTCGATCATAAAAGTGCAACATTATTGATTGTGAAATTCCCCAGCGCTAGCGAACGTCGATCAGTCATGGAGAAATTCAAGAGGCATGGAGGTTTGAGGCTGAATACTATCGATAGCGGTGGTTTCACTACAGACAGTCGAATCTATTGTTTCGAGAGTTTATGGCCTAAAAATAATAAAATTCTCCAATCGGCTCTAAATATACGTCGGCAGGGTAAACTTTTTTTCTGTGCGTGCTAGAAATGGGTTTGTGTATATTAAACCAGACGAATCTCGTTCCGCTTTTAAATCGATCTGTTTGGATCAGCTGAGTGAAATTACTGCAAATTAACGTCATCAGGGCTTGCTGTTATCATCGATGCATACGTTTGTCTTTCAATTCTTTTTTTCTTAACTAGACTAACTTATCTAATGAACTACTATATGTTGATCTATCTCTTCTTTTTGAATTCTTAAATTTTAGTATCTCTAAATCTTCATCTATATTGTGTAATAATTTAAATTTCAGCCTAGTTGTCCTACGCATACTCCCTACCTTTATATCTTTATCCAGTCTGGAGTTGATCTATTCATGCATGTTACATTTTCTTAGAATCTCATTTCTGATTGATCTCTGTGAATCCTCGTGTGAGTTCATAAGCTCATTTAACCCTTTAAGGAGTATGGCCGCACGTGTGCGGCGGAACTCGATAGATCCAAATAGAATATCGCCGCGTATGTACGGCCGCACGATATACGGTGAATTTGAAAATTCATATATCAGAAATGAAGCTGAATATCATCGCAACGTTTTGTACATAGATAGGTAAGACCTCAATCCTCTAAATAAAAATGTAAAAAAAAGTAAAAAAAAGTAAAAAAAAGCACAATACATTCTCCTCAGTGCAGTGCTCCCATATAGGTTACTTTGGGTATACGGTGGCTTTAGAAGTTCATATCTCAAAAACGAAGCCCAACACCATCATAATTGTTTGTACGTAGATAGATAAGGTTTCTAGCTTCAAAATAAAAATACAAAAAGAAATTGCTAGAAGTCCTCAATAGTAAATAATACTATTTAAAAAAAATACTACTATTAAAAAAACAATTTTCATTCGGTAGTGGTATATTTTTTAATGAAAAATATAAAGCATGAAGCTTCTTTGGCATTTGAATTAGAAAAATCGGTTTCTCGGTTCACGATGCTTCATCGTAAAATCATGAAATTTCTACCCCTTTGTGGAGGTGGCGGTGGGTGGAGGGGGGAGAAACGTAAAATTATGGGCGAGCTATTTTGTTATTCTCTACAATCCAAGGTAATCGGTTTGTGAGAAGTGGCTGCATATACATATGTATATAATAGATAATAGGTGTATGTAATAGATCCGAAGATCGTTTTTTTCTATTACTGCGAGAACTTCACTTTGCAGATAACACCAACCGGAGCACTGATCGATTACGAAAAATCAGGCCATTATTAGATCCAATAAAAGCAATATATAAAGCCGTCTTTCATGCGTTCCAAAATCTATGCATCGACGAAAGTCTTTTGGTTTGGAAAGGGCGATTGTCATTCAAAATATACATCGATTTGGAATAAAAATATTTGTTTGTTGCGATATCAAGATGGGCTATGTATTGGATATAATGGTCTACACGGGATGCACAACAGATATTAAAATTGGTACATACATATATAGGCATATCTGGATCGGTTGTAAAAACAATGCCCCGTGATTATTTGTGAAAAAGACATCGATTATTATTTATTGATAACTTGTACACGAGTCCAGCATTATTTAAATATATCCTTGATAATCAAATTTACGTCTGTGATACTATTCGATCAAATCGTAAGGGTTTTCCTAACTTTCCAGCAGGAAAGCATACTCATGGATATGTAAAATTCCTGCATTCAGATACTCTATTAGCTATAAAAAGGAAGTAAAAACGAGAGGTTTATATACTTACAAATATCTATGAACCAAAAATGGTTAGTTCTAATGCAATCAACTATACAACGGGGCAAATCGAATATGATGATCAGTTTTATGGATTGTTCAAGAAAATAGCTAAAGTGGTATAAAAAAAATGTTGTTTGGATTGTTGGATATATCGAGCCTAAATGCTTATTATTTATACGGAGTATAAACAGGAGAGAATGTACAATTCGTCCAGTGAAAAGGAAAGACATAAAATTTATGTGTGATATTTTATTGTGTATATATCCGTGTTTTGAGAAATATAACACGAAAAGAAAATTTTAACATACTATTTTCCTATTATCTCTGTATCAACTTATCATATTTTCCTTCATAAGTAATGATTTTACTCCTAACTCTGTGTAATTATCAAAAAATCAATTATTGCCATTATTTACTCAAAGTAAAGTGTATATGTATAAAAGTAATAGTATGACAAAAATAAATTCGGAATCTAAATCTAAAATTATTCGTTTATCCAGAGTAAAAACAGAAACTTTTGTACTAAGGAATTCATTTTTTAAAATTTCAAGTAAGTTTATATGATAACACACTTTCTAATCTTTTACGTTATGTTTTTATTACATTTATATTTATATCTAGTACTAACAATTTAAAAAAAATATTTTCTTGAAAAACTTTCTTTTTGTACAATGTTGAGAGCCACTGAATTTGTCCAACTATATATTATAATGTAATTAGAAAAGGTTATAGTAATAAAAAAATAAGTTCAAAATTAACTACTTGCAATAAAAATTGTAGCTAGTAATTAGCTGAACTGGACAGTGACATCGGTTTTCCGATTGGACATTCCCTATAGAGTTTGAGCCGATCTGAAGTGAAAAAAAAACTAATACTTTAGTTAGAATAGAAAAAGGGAGATACTAAAAAGTGCGTATGAGGATCGAAAGAAGAGAAAATCTAAAGAATGCTATCGTTTTAAAAAAAAATCAAAAATATACTGCGTCCCCTGAGGGGGGGGGGGGGGTTGTCAAAGTTTGTTCTGGCACATTTTGGAAAATCTAGTAATCTAGTACAGATTCAAATAACTTTTTTTCTGAGAAGAAGTTTGAGTACACACACCCCTATGGTCCAAGGTCAAATGGTTGAGTTATTATTGAAAACCCAAAATCGAATTCCCACCCCCCCCCCCCCAGCTCCACCCGGATCGAAATAAAAATAGCATAATGCACCCATGCTATAATTATCTAGATAGCGTTTTCAGGAAAATGCAATCGATTGGTTGGTTTAGGAGCTTTTGCGTTCGCAGTTTTTTGCATATGTATGGGATGAAAAATCGATATTTTGACTGCCTTCCAGTCCGTCGTCTCGCCACCCACCAACCTGAAATAATACCCCATGGATATCCTAGGACCGCACCTTTCATTTAACATATCAATAAACTCCCTACGACTCTTGATTTAGGAGATTTAAACAAAAACATTTCAAAACTTTACCTCCCCCACCCCGCCGGGAAATAACTACCACGCGCATAACGGACTTGACCAGAAGCTGCGCGCCATCGAGACGAACATACACTACAAATTTTGAAAAGAAATCTTTCCCCCTACCTATCCACCACAAAAATGAAAAATCCGTCGAATCTGGAATCTTTCTAAAAATGCACAAATAACTCACTCCAGAGACGTGTGTATGCTACAAAATTAACTCACTAATCAAAGGGTTAAACTGTTAATAGTATGACAAATTTGGACGGTGTTAGAAAAATATTTTATTTTTTATTTTATTTTTATTTTATTTATTTTATTTTTATTTTATATTTTCCTCCAGGTCGAATGGTTTTAACATCTGTCATTTAAATGCGCGTAGTGTAGTGTATTAATTTCTGAAAGTTGGCTGAACGAGCGTATTCCTTCCAGTATGGTAAGAATTCCAGGATTTAAACTTTATCGTAATGATCGAAAAAAGGTCGTGTTGGGGGCGGTGTGGCGGTCTACGTAAAGGATGAACTCAAATCTAGAGTTATAAAATACTCTAGTATTAATGGAATTGAATTTATTTGTGTAGAGTTGGCTGCGGGCCAGACAAATTACTGTTGGCCTGCATCTACTGTCCTCCTAACAAATTCTGCCCCGTGAACACTACAGAACTCGAAGAGATTTTCACCCAAATCTCCTATCAGAATTCTAATGTAATCTTAGGTGGTGATTTTAATGTAAATATACTACGTAGGGATCAAAACGCAGATTCATTCTTACACCTTTCCGAGTCACTCCATCTTAACGTAGTAAATTCTACTGAGCCTACCTTCTTTAATTGCAACAATCCATCGCTCCTGGATCTGTTCTTCAGCTCTTCTGACTTAAACAAAGTCTTATTCTTCAATCAACTAAGTCCGCTTAGTAATTTCGATCATGGCTTTATCTTCCTGTCCTACGAGGTCATTTTCACTATTCAACTCAAAATTCTTAAGTCTCGTAATTACAATAGAATCAATGTGGAGCGTCTACTCGAAGAGGCATCAACGCTTAACTGGCAACTTATTAAAAATAATAGCTCTGTAGATGATAAATGATAAATTACAAACATTCTATGCACTGGTAAATTACTTGCATGATAAATTCGCTCCTGAGCGGACTAAGCGCTAAAAGATGCCCATGGTACTCCCCCGAAATTAAGAATATGACTGCCGAAAGAGAATATCTTTTCCGTCGCTACAAGTTGCTCAAAACTCCCCAGAGTCGTATTGTATATGAATCTGCAAGAAATCTAGTAATTGAAAATACAAGAAGTGCAAAAAAAGCTTATTATAGCGGAATACTTGACCCCTCTCTAATACCAAAGAAACTATGGTCTAATCTGCGTAAATGGGGTATTCATGCTAGTGATAAATCAACGTGTTGCATAGATTCAAACGTTCTCAACAATTTTTTTGCAACCCCTATGCTGGCCTCTCCTATACTTCCACATGTAGCTCCTTTAGAAGAATCAGTGAACTTCAGCTTCCGATCTGTAACAATTCCCGAGGTATTAGAAGCCATCGATAGTATCAAAACAGAGGCCACCGGTGATGATACTATCCCAGCCAGATTTATAAAACTTCTCCTTCCAGTAATATGTAGTTCCCTGTTATATATATACAATTCATGTCTTACGTATTCTCAATTTCCTCGTAAGTGCAACCACTGGCATAGAGCTCTGCTCCTAATGATCTAAGCGATTTTCGTCCTATAAGTATACTATGCTTCCTAGGGAAAGTATTGGAGAGGGTGATGGCTTCGCAAATAATTAATTTTGTCGAGCGCAATGACTTGCTGTTCAGATTGTAGTCTGGGTTTCGTCCTGGGCATGGCTGCGAGATTGTTCTACTGAAAGTTACTACAGATATTCGAAGCGCACTAGATAATAATCATCTATCCATCTTAGTTCTGCTTGATTTTTCCAAAGAAAAAAGACAGCGTTGACCACAAACTTCTTCTACACAAATTATATGACAAATTCTTTTTCTCCCGAACTGCAATTAAGATGATCAGCGAATTTCTATCGAATTGCTTCCAACAAGTCTTAGTCGATGGAGTTAAATCTAACTTATTTCCAATCAATTCTGGAGTTTTACAAGGTTCTACTATGGGTCCTTTACTTTTTACCTTGTTTATAAACGATCTTCCGCAGGTTGTGATGGATGTAAATTTTCATATATACGCTGATGACATGCAGATCTATTTGTCTAGACCTATTGGATTACAGGAGGACTGTGTTGCTCGCATCAATAACGATCTAACTCGAATATCCGCTTGGGCTGAGTCTAACCGGCTCTTGCTCAATCCGAAGAAGTCGACTTGCTTGACCTTTTATAGTGGGGCCCATACTGCTGAATAATGACATATTACCTTTTTCCGAAAAGGTTACCAGTCTTGAAGTTGCCCTTAATAGCAAACTGACCTGCTGCGCTCAAGTTTGTAGTATAGTCAGTAAAATCTATTGTGGCCTCTGCAGGTTATGACTCTCAGGGAGGTTATTGTCGGTCGGATTGCGGCTTAAACTGGTTAAGGCTCTCCTTGTCCCTCATTTGCTTTACAGCAGCACTATCTTCTCTTCCCTCGACGCAGTTTGTAATCGTAAGCTAAATGTAGCATTCAACGATTGTGTACGTTTTCTTTATAGACTGCGTCGTTTCGATCATGTGTCACAATATATTCCCTCAGTTCTGGGATGTTCGTTGAATGCCTATCGTGATGTCACGGCCCTAAGCTTTCTACATCGTTTAATAAATACGCGTTCACCGATGTACTTGTTCGAATATCTTGGTTTCTTGCACTCTCGCTGCCACTTCAGCCTACTTTTACCCCGATTCCGCACATTAGTTGGGCAGCGCTCTTACTTTGTTCACATTGCACGTAAATGGAACTCTCTTCCCAATGACATTAGAATAATAAGCTCAACGAGGATTTTCAAGGAGAAACTAATTCAGTACCTAGTATCCGCTGAGATTTATTGAGGTCGCGAATGCAAGTGAAACGGTATTATTTTCCATATTTCTATAAGATTAGGTTATGTTCATCTTCCTTTTCGCACAGTCGATACACTTCGCTGTTGAATTTGCCTGTGTTTTTTAGCAAATAACGGAAGGAACCATATCCAAATAACTTCATTAATAAATAGCCTGAGCGATTATCAGCTAAGACCAATCAATTTGGGCGTCTGGAAAAGAGAGGACGTGAGGAATTCCTTCACTTGTGTCGTACCGAGTGCACTAAGACGAGGCTTTTCGGTTGGCGAAATGTTGAGTAGGGCCCAGTATACGGACTATCGGCTCTAGTTTTAACCAGATTGTGATTTTTTTAATCGTCCGTGAACCCAAATTAAGGTTACTTTGTTGTCCCCAGACAGCAGGTGAAGTTTCGTGTGGCAGCTTCAAACTATCTTCAACTCAGCTTGGCTTTCTAGATGTTGGAGTTCTGTTTAGGTTTTTTGCGCTTTCAAACATTTATCGCGTAGTCTTCCGCCTGAAAAGTTGATGGACTCAAACCTTTGTGCCTATGTTATTATCTTTGTTAATATGTTTGTAAAAATTTTATATTTTATAATAAGTTTCAAATTTATATTTTTAATAATACTTGGCAACGAAATTGTTGGCCGGTAACTTTTAGGGAATTCATAAAGTATTATTAAAATTTAGGTCTTTGTTATCTGAAATGAAATTTCTTTTTTAGTAAATATCACTTCGTTGGTCCTTCAGTTATAGTCAATAATGCATCTTATGCTCAAAACTATTCGAACTACAAATTGTACAAACAAAAATCGAGCTACTGTGCATTTCAAAGTTCAGATTTGAAAAACACTTACATCGAGATGCATGCATATTTCCTACAACACTCCACGCATTATATGTGGAAACAAACATAATCTACAATCTAATTGGCAATTACATAAATATAAGCAAATATGGGCTTCTTTGCAATACCACAAAAGAAGCACAATCACCCAATTCTATCAAAATAATTGCTGTGTTACTCTTGAGTTACTTGCCGAAATAAAGGCAACCACTTTACCCTAAAAGGTTGCCGAAAAACTTTTGTATGATTATCTGCTTGAGTACAATTGCGACCTCTCTTCTCCTAAATGTGTACACTTTAGAAAGCGTTCAACCGTATGAAAATAAGCTTAATAAAATTTGAAAACGTTAGATAACAATTATCAGACCGACAACATTCAGAAGAGCGAATCCTTTGAAAGAAAAATCTTTTGTACACGTGGTATATGAATGTATATAGTCTGCCATTCAAAGGAAAGACTTTATAAAATAGGGGTTTTTACCTTTCCCTCTTTATCTCCTTCTCCCTCTGTCTCTCTGTCTCTCTCTCTCCTCCTCCTTTCTTTAACGCAAACAAATAAACTCGGAAATTTTTAAATTGAGCCGAAGGAATAAAGTTTATGTGATGTATGCGTTATGAAAAGAAAATCCAGCTTTAAATCTGTTTTATGTAAAGAAAAAAAAACATTTTTCTTCATACTGTGTACATATTCCATAGAACCCATATAAGTGACGTGATTCTTATATAAAAAAAAAACTTTACTTTCTACACGGTAACCCCACGGCAAGTGTAACAACATTAGCAGGCACACGGTGTATAAGCATAAAACTTCAGCATTAGCATATTCAACACTTGCGGGAATTGCTTTTACTGCCTATAAATTATCAAAGCTACTTAATGCCGCGTATCTGCCTTCTGTTCAAAGAAAAAGGTAAAAAAAAAACAATTTTTTATATGTAAAAGGACTTTCTGATGCGCAAGGACCACCGACTGTCACAATATTTGCAGTTTAGGATATTTTCGGATACTAACGCTTAATCAGGTCAGTGATTTTGGAAACAACACTTTCACTTGTGTGACAGTGGTGGTGATGTACGATATATATAATGCATGCTCATACATACATATTTCAGGCTATATAGATTTCAAGCTGCCACTTACGTGAGCCATCTAAAAGGTAGCATCTCCCAATGAATACTTATCTTCACCTGGAATAACTAAAACACGTTCGGGCAATAACTTCGGTACACTACCAAAATTCCCACTGTTGCCACCATATCGCACAGGCGGCTTCCATTTATTAAAAAAGACTGGCAGACAGGTAATGGTAGTCTTCGAAATTGTCAACTTGAAATTTATGACAAATCCTTAAGAGACTTAGCCAAACCTGACTGGAGCTTCGGCTGCTGCTCCTCTGCACTTAAATAAGACGCTTTAATTTTTCACGCTATATAATTGGAGAGACAGTTGTTGTTGTTTAGTCTCTAAGCACTTAAAGGTAAAATTTTGATGACTATGACGCTCTGGGAAATGCTTCGAAGGAATTTTCTTTGGCTCTTGAAATGTGCGTGAAGAAATATATTTTCCCTGAGAAAATTGAGTTTTCTGTCGCTCGTGAAATATCAAACAATTTCTCATTGATTACATGTACGCGATTTGGCAAAAATTTATCTTAAATGTGCCAGGTGAAGTGAAAACAAAATCGCGTTTAATTATTTCCTTTTAATATCTTTGATGTAACTGTACGTATACATGATAAGGGTTTACCTTCGTCCTTCCTATGTAATTCAAATAAGTATATACATAACTATGTATCTATACTTAGCACTTGTATAAAAGGATTTGGAAAGAAGATTGCCTTGAATATAGATTGGAAAGGCTTCTTATGTGATACTTATCTTTTAGCAAAAGAAAATAAAGGGGGGCTTCGTAGATTGTCCTCAATTTTATTTTTATTTTACGATAAAAGAGAATGCGCTACTAGAAAGTGTCTATTAGATGAAATGAAGAAACGGTTTTTTATTGAGCTTTTGACAAAAATTGAAGTAATAAATATAAAATTAGAAACGCACAAATCTTATATTTCTCTTGGTCATAGTTAAAATTATGACAATTAGGAAATCCAGGATGAAAAAAAAAAATTAAAAGAGCAGATGAATGCATCCTTGGCTTTTACTAAATCTGGTCGATTTAGAGGAAAGAGCCTCGGTAAATATGCTCCAATTTTAAGACTTTATCATATATTAGTGGCAAAGGAGAATACAGGTCTAGGGATATGTAGACTCTAATGAGAGCTCTTAATAGACACAAAGCGATCTCTGTTATTATTAGCTTTGTCATGGCACTGCTAAACATTTCATACCTATCTGCCTGTGAATGCAAAATGAATAGCTTCTAATAAAAAAAAATACTGCTGATAGTCAACCCATTAAGTGGCTGTCTGATATTCATGAATATTGAAAGCAAGAATATGGATAAGGTCACCAGGGAAAGGCAAGATATCCATTGGCGTAGCCAGCGTTTTTTTGTGGGGGGGGGGGCAGTAGGAGGGCAGACTGACAGAATATTTAAGAAGAATATTCTTCAAGCAAGAATTGTTTTTCAAAAATGTGTATAACTTTCTAAAACGTTAATCAGTGTTAAATCCAAGTTTCCTTACATGAAGCAAACTATTTCGTTGATTACTGTTGTTTTTTTCAACCAATGTATGCTTAAATTAAACAACAATAAGAATATTTCCTAAAAACAAGAATAAAATAAGAATAATTTACCAACATATAATTATATGGTTTTCTAAAAACATGTTATTTCAAATGGTTTTAATAAATTGTGAATGTATCCCAATAATAGCCCTGAAATTAGAAAATTTGATTTTTGAAGCATTTTTTCGCATATATTTCTAAAACGGTTCGTCGGACAGTAAAAATTATTGTAACCAATTTAATAGGATTTCATAGTCTGAAGAACTTTTCAGTACAATTATGGGAATTGAATGTTGAAAAAAATTAGTACCAATGATACTCAAACTTTGTAGAGAGCAAATTTTAATGACCACTTGTAAACTTTCATTTTGCTTTTTTTTTTAAGCAATTATTTTCTTAATTATCTAAATTTGATTGCGTATATAAATTGGATTTCGAGCAAAACAAAATTTGAGCAATATCTAAAACTCTCATAAGATATATAAGTTTAAGTAGGGTAAAATCACCAATTGTCGGACAATGTTAAAATGTTCTGTAGATAAAGAAGCCACGCTGATTATCCGCAGCTAATATTAAAATGTGTGCATACAATGGATTGACTGCTTTCTTCTTGTGGTATTAAATGGCTTATAAAGATATTCCGTTACATTAAAAATACACTTTTGTATAATTCTACGTTATTTTTCTACGTACCAATTTGCGGAAAAATTTAAAGGATTTGCAAATTATAGTTACTGTGCTATAGAAATAGAATGATTTATATTCAGAACAAAAAAGGATCACATAAAATTCATATATATCCATCCATTAATGAACTTAATACCATTTTATGGGCCAACCGATGATACAAAGATTAACAAGTTATGGCCGAATTAGCTGTCAATTGGTTGCTTGTCTGCTTTGGCACAAATTTGTTCGTCTCAATTTCAATCTAAAAATTTCTTTGCTTTCTCACTAGCACATAATTAATTACTTTTCCCGAAGTGAATTAAACGAAGAAACTAACGGTTAGATAAATATTATAATATATTAAAAACGTAATTCAGTCAGTAAAATACGAAAAACTCAAAACAAATTCGCTGGAAATGACATTGTCACCTTATGACGTAGCAACACAAAAATTTTCTTTCGAATCGGCCATAGCTGGTTATCTCTGTGTCATGAGCCAACCTACACATATTAAGCACGATCATTCTGCTACACTTGTGCCCAGATGCATGTCATCAGAAAATTTTTGATCAACTTACAGTTATTGATATAAATAATAATTGTATCACAAATTCGTAGCATATAATGAGAATTGAATAATTATATTATCATATCGGTTAAGTCTACAATCGAGTTCTGGCAAAATAAAATTCTACACGGTCTCCAAATACATATTTCACATTAAAATTGCTGGTAAAATTTTGTAATATCTAAGAGCCAGATTTTTGGTTGTGTTGGTAGTCCATTTTTACATGTATTTACCCGCCATCGCTATTCTAAGCAAATTGTCAATTTGCAAAAAGTAAACAAAGGTTTTGTGCGGAGCATCTGTGGTAAAAAATGTTCTTTTTCTACTTTATTTTGAAATAATTCACATAATTAATTTATATAAATCTCTGCTTCTATTAAGAGGAGTCAGTACCAAGATTTGTAAGTTTCATACATTTTCCAATGCGAATTTCTAACAAACTATTTGTAGCAGAAATATGATTTATATCTTAAATTAAAGGTAACGAAGAGGTCTAGTAAATAACGTCGGGAAAAATAAAAAAAATTGCATTGGAATGGAGATATTAGCTCGGAAACTCGTAAAAAATTGTAAAAATTGATTTTTTTCAAATCAAATTCCTCTTAGTACGTATTCTGATGTCTTTAGATTGTGACTATTTTAGAGAGATAAGGCCTAGATCTAGCAAATAACGTCGATTTTTTCATTTTTAGTGGCGCATTTTTTAATTGTTTAACTCTAATAGTACTTGTTTTTTCTCTCGATATTTCACCGACGAGAAATTGCAATATTTCGTTGAAAGTTTTAGAAATATAAAGCAAAATAGCATATTTAACAACTATATGCAAAATAAAATTTAGGAGAGTTAATTCTCTGTAAAAATTTTCAATTTCTTTGAACTGCAAATTTTCATTTTCGTCTTAAATTGTCGCATGTTGGGTTTCTGTCTTTTACGCTAGATGTCTCTAATGTAACTTGTGGTCTAGGTCTACGCTAATTTTATATGTATTTTCATACTTTCAGGACACAAACCTACGTATAGTAAATCTTATTGCCTAGGCTCGCTGGCATCTAAATTGAAATTTTTGCTGAGTACTGACTCCTCTTAACAAAAAAGGTAATTTAGATAGTGCAGCTGCCTCAAACAGGATTTCCGTAGTTTATAATCCAATTTATATTTGCAAGCACTGACCGAACACTTCATTTCTGTTTTTTTAATTGATATGAAGATTTTAACAGGATCTAGTGGCACTATAAAACTTTGCACCAAATAAAATTCAAAGATAAATAGTTTTGAAAATAATTGATTCGGTACTTTTGTTAAATTTCGCAAAAGAATTTTAAGTTGACTAAATCTGCTCACAAAACAAAATCACATTTGACAATTCTGCACCCAGCTTTGACAAATCTTTCCTGCAGCATCTCACTTACTCTTATATATAATCTCCTGCTCTTGATAAATTACGCTCATGTATACGAATTTTACACGATGCAACCATTCCTGTTTGCTCTATATTCTAAGGAGTGAGCTATTACTGCACGGCTGTAGCCGGCCCGTGAAGGCCTTTTAATTTCCAGTTTTCATGATGTCGCCTTCTGGTTTGAAGAATAAAGACAAAAAATGATATCGTAGATTTACTTGCAACGAAACAGAGCGGAAAATTGATTAATTTTCATAAACCAAAGTTTGTTCCAAAGTTGTTGCTGTATAATCCTATGTTATTTGAACAGAACGTGCTTCTGTTTACACGCTTTGCTCTAAAGAGGGTGGGTGTTATCAGTATTTGGAGATCGTGGGATTTCCATATTCTGGCAATTTCTGCCATTAAGATATTGAAAAGTAGTAAATTAATATGTAGTAGCACTGATTACTTTGCGCCTAGTTGCTAATGTACTTTTATAGATATCTCTCCTATATCAATAAAAATTAATTAGTTTTCGAAAGTTACGTAAACTGAACTATTCCTTTTGGTACCTAGGATAAAAATGGTCGGAGTTCGCATAATATAATAATTTGTGGGAAAAGTCGCCATTAATTCCCATTTTCCAACGCTACTGTAACTCATTCTCTGATGGGCTTGGGAAAAATGAGAATTTTATTTGACTGATAGACATTTAAAATCTCATTTCAGCACATTGGCCAAAAAGACATTTGTCTTTTTTTTTTTAAACTGAGGTAGAGTAGATATACGAAAAATTCATTATTATGAATAATTTGAAAGGATTTTGAAGTTATTCAAAATTTTGCAAATAATTGAATAAAATCAATTATGCTTGTATGTATATCTTACTATATGAAAGAAGAATGAATGAAAGAAAAAATTGCAAATTATTAGTAATAATTGCTTCGTATTTCTGTGGGGGGGGGGGGGGGCACCGAGCATACACGGGCTTCACTCGCTACGCGCATGAAGATATCTGTTAACCCAAGATCTGTGCTCTGTCCACAATATCTATGAGAAACCAAATTACGAACTCTCCAAAAATCCTCTTGATGGTCGAATGATATTAATTGTTAGACTAAATGGGTTCATTCCCAATAAAGGGACAAAAATATTTCAAGGAAGGCAAAATCCTAGCTATCATAAATTATAAGGCCATAAGAACAGGACCGCTGTACAACCAACATGAGTGCTATCTTCAAATGAAGTTCGCTGAAATTTTCAATTTTTAAAGTTGTAGTGATTGTTTCCGCAACATAATATGGAATTTTGATCAGTAGTTCTTAACTTCTGGTGAAAATGGTCTGGATATTACGGAGGTATGAAATTCCTAAACTTCGCTGAAAATCACTATCTGCCTAAATGGCATTTAAAACCACAGATTTGTGGTTCCGATGTAGTGGTATTGGTACAAGAAGCCAGAACCTGTGAAAAATACTTGTAGTGTAGATAGCACATAACAATGGGTTTGAAGATAGCTTAGTTGATAGAATACTAACTCGAAAACTAAAAGAAAAAGCTATAAAAAAAGCAACTAGTCTTCAAAAAATAGGGGTCAACGATCATATCTGGGCTAGCCTTCCATACATGGTAAAAATTTCGGTAACCTTGGCAAACAAGTTAAAAAAGCATAAAATTAGAATTTGCTTTAAGAGAACACAAAATTTAGGTAATATTCTTCCCAATATAAAAAATAAGACGTTAGAGCTACAAAAGAATGAGGTTTATAGTTTGAAATGTTCAACATGTCAGGGAGTGTTCATTGGTCAAACGGGTCGTTCATTCAAGGAAAGAATAGATGAACATACCAGCTCCTTCAGAAACAAAAATAACAAATCCAGTTATGCGACTCATTCATTAGACAACAATCATGTACCTGATATAAACGCAAAGATTCTACATGTGTGTAATAAAGGAATGAAATTAAATCTATTGGAATCATTAGAGATGTCTCGAGCACTACAAGACAAAGACCATCCCTGCTTTAACGACCAAACAGAGCTCTATTACTCACCACTCTGCAAGCCACTGTATGAGATCAGTTTGGGAGCAATACAATTTTAGTGTACTGATGATAGCCGATGTGCTGAAACCGATCTGCACTCAATTAAAAAGTAAGTGTGATTGATAATCTCGTTCTATATCAATATGTCGTATCACACAATCTCTGCCGAAACCATAGAATCAATTAATAGGAAACAAAGAACAATCAATCGGTGGATAAGATTTATGTGATTGATTCTGTCAAAAGTCTTACTAAAATCCGTAAAAATGAGCCCTCGGTTTTTTTTCTTCATCTTCAATAGCAGATATGCAGAAATTGGTACACAGATTATTCATAGTAGATTTAGTTTTCATAGAATCATGCTGAACAGAACACAGGAATGATTTCCATTCAGTTGAAATACAAAGCATCATAAAATTGGTGGTTAAAAATATCTTATAGTAAAAAAACTAAAATTTGAAACAGGTCGCAAATGTTGCATTTGCTGCCTTTCTTGTGGAATATAATAGCCACAGCTTCCACTGTTTTGGAGCTGATAGTATAGTAGTCTGTAAGAAACCAACACTGTCTTTGTTGCCAAATCTTAGCAAGCCCTGCATTCCAAGGGGGAGCCGTTCATTAAGTTACCAGTACTATTATATGATGAAGTTATATGATCGAAATCGGGAACGATATGAAGTTCCCGATGATGACACGTTTCATAAACCAGAGGAGTCAGAAAAAGCGTTCACTTAGAAGTAGACAAGTCGATGTCCCCAAAATGCAACGTAGCAGAACTTCAGTAAGCCTATTGGTGCATGAAGCCAGCGGAACAAATGTATCATAATATGGTTGGCAGGAGGAACATATGTAAACGTACCAAAATATATATTTTTTGGGAAGTCTGAGAGCAAAATTTACAAACTCCAAAAGATCGACAGACTCAACACACTCGACTTTTATGACTGGAAGGATGCCATGACTAGTACAAGTTACCCCAGAGTAAATCGATAGTCGTCACAGCAGAAATCCAAGAAGTCGGGACCAAAAAGCTCTGTATTCACAATTTTCTCACGTAGCCAACTTTCAGTCACGCGGGCAATTTTAAAGCAAAAATTGTGTGGGTGGGTAAAGTGGCAAGTTACCTTGGCATAGTAGAAGGAGATTGCTTTATTCTTTTCGGAATAAACTCATACACGATTGAATAGCTGGATTAGAGATTAGAAGAGAGGATCACCCAAAATGAAGCCCTCAGAGGGATGCAGTAAATGCGTGGTACTCACGATATATGTGGAAAGTCTAATTACCGGTGATATATATACGTATTCGGAAGTGGCAGTAATGTAAAGATAATCTTAGGAGAAAATTTTGTATGAATACTCCATCAATATTAGATTCATTACTGCTAAACTAACGATTTTTGTCGAAGCTGAAAAGTTTCTGAAAAATCAAAGCAATTCTACATATGTTCCGAGAGTGTCCTCCTATTGCGATCAAAAGACGAGGTAACTACTTCTTTTCGGAGTTATGAGACCTTTGATGAATTTTTAGATTCCGTATGGAAACAGAATGGCCCTAGTTTTTTTAGAAGAATAGATTCCCATGAATGTGTGTGGGATACAACCCGGAAGCGGTGTAAGTGAAGCAAGCTAGGACTCCTCTGAATGGCACTCCTACAAACTAACCTAATTTATGTCCGTCCTATCATTATCCGAAGATACATCATGTTTACCTACACAAAAACTTGAGGCAATAGCTATGTGTTTTTTGTCGGTTACATACAATAATTCATTTTTCTCTGGCTTTGTTTTACTTTCTAATACATAACCTCAACGTACTCCTTGAATATTCTTAAGAGATCTCTTAACCTCTTAAACTTAGCAAGTAAGAGATTTTAGCAGATGTAGTATTCCACATGAATTTTTTTAAAGATATTTTAAATTTAAAAAAATTTGAGGCTTTAGTGAATCTAAGTTGAATACTCCCCTTTCAGCCAGCCCAGCTGTTTAAGACAATTGGTCAGGTTCACTTTACAAAAAGGAAGAAAAAGAAATAATACTTTTCACGAGGCGATGAAGGCAATATGTGTGCAGCTGCAGTTTATACATTATAATTTATGATAAATGATAGAATGAGAATCTGAAATCTACAATGAACGTGTTCCTTATTTTTTCCACTTCTGCAATTGTTTCAGGAAATTTTAAGATAATAATTAGCATTGCAATATAGCCAAATATTCTAATATAAAAGGTTGAATGAAATTTAGGATATTGTTAGGTCCAACAGGATTTTGGTATGAATCTGTGACTATTAACGACGTGTTGCGAGGTACCTTTTGCGAACGCACGACATTTGTAGTGTTTGCGCTATGCAGAGCGAGTGTAAGATAGTGTAGTACTCAAGGTAGGAAAATAAAGGCAGACACATCCAAGCAAGCCTTAGCCCTGGTCTCTCTCAGACTTCCTCGCAGCTCGCCTCAAAGCTTGTCTCAGAGAAATTAAAACAAAATGATACCACCGGGCTAGGTGCTGTCATTATAATTTTGTTAGTACATCTGTTGACAGAGAGAGAGAAAAATTTCCAACACTGAGCAAAGCACGCTTTGCGGCTAGGCCTTGAGGCTAACTGCTGGCTTGGTTTTGTGTTCCATCATTTAAGAACCCGCATTGGGAATTTTGACAACACCTCGAGGAAGCCTCGAGGCCTGCATGTGTTTCTGCCATAAAAATAAACAAAATCATTCTGATGTCAGATTTAAGATCCTGAAGTTTGCTTGTAATAAAGACACGATTATAACGCTTAAAATATATTCATAAAAAATATATATATATATATATATATATATATATATATATATATATATATATATATATATTATAAAGAAGGCAGCAGTAACGAATCTAGCAACAAAAGGTTTTTAAATTATTGCTCTTCAAAAAAGACTTATGTTCAAGCCAGTCCCCACTAGAGGTCCAGATATTCATCTCTTTTCAGGTGCTCCCTTTTATGGCGGCTCCTGTTCAAGCAATGCAACAGCGTTACTACGTACTTGAGTATAATAGCGGCTTCTGTAAAACCCATAGGTTCATCGCAGCCGCAACATAACTATATGTGCAACGTTAATCAGTTCAACCTTTCTCTGACTGTTCAAGGATGATCATAGTATTGGAACAACTAGCTCTCATGTGTAGACATTGTCGATTCGCCTTAGAGGTTTCCTCCAAACGCATCCGACGAAGAGAGCAGGGCTTTTATATTGACTGAGGTTCCTTGTGGTCTCTCCCACAGGAACCCTCTATACGCTACTAGAACACACAACGTGTATTGCTACAATTTGTATTAAAGTTTTCAGGCCTTGTTACGTGGACGCAGGCACGACCTGCCTTCATACCAAGGGCCTATCAAAGGTGCATTCGAGCTACGATTTAAGTTCAATCTACAGCTGATGTCAACTAGCATCGCTCGCAGTTATACTTTGTCTCAAGATCTCCCTCACGAACTGGTCCTGATTAATCTATACGTAGAGATTCGGTCGTCTAGAGACTTCTACTTCAAGACAACTAGTGTAAGCCAGGGCCTCACGGTTCAAGTACACACTCAACGATGTCAACCTTCATCACCCATCACTGACTACTTTCAGACAACTAGTGTGTGCTGAGGTACTCACGTTTTACGTACACACTGATATCGTAGTTATCCACTGCAATCGTCTAACCACCACCAACGTCAAAGAATTGGTAGGTCCTGGACTCACAATACCCCCAGGGCAAAATACTAAAAATCTGTATAAAAAAAATTAATTGTTGTCAAAACTTTAAAGTAACATGGTATCGTAAGCTTGTATAATTTCAATCAGTTTCAAGCTCCGAAATTTTGACATTATGAAATTCTTTCTGCATACAGCAACAGAAATAGCACAGAAAAGCAAATGGATCCAAGTCATCTCTCATTTTCTTCAGAAGTCTACTCTGTGTACGGCGGATAATGTTATTTTGTTTAACTATTGTTTATTTCGCAAACTGACGTTTATTATAAAAATGTGCTTTACAGCAGCATTTGTATTCAAAATTTCGCGTATTTCGAACAAAACAGTATTATTAAAGATAGTAGATATAACAGATTTAAATGGACCTCAGTCAAGTCCTCTTAAGTTAAGAAATATTTGAGCGTCAGTTTTTTTTACTAGAATAACCAATTTGTTAATAAAAAATCTCCACTAAAATTAAGATATCAGCTGACTTCTGACGATCTCTTAACTCTTTACGCAGAATACCAATTTCGGGTAACGAGCTTTGACAACCCAGTTAAGAAAATAAGAGTTCTTAACTTTTGTCTAGAATCGAGGAAGGGGTGGTAGTCTATTCTAATTGTACAGAAATATCAGAAAATTTATCAAACATTATACCACAAACAATATAATGACTAGTTCCAATCAAATCAAAAATTTAACTTAGTCTTAAAAGTATAGTCGTAGTGTTCAGAGAGCGCTTAGTTTTTGCATAAAGAATTGTTTTTAATCTTCACCATCTCCCAGAGTATAAAATTAACAGAAAATAATGTGCGTATAATTTTATGACTCTCTCTTGAAACACTGAAATCAAAGTGAATACAAGGTGTTTCTTCCATGGTGGCGAGCTTGTAGTACTCAGTTAGACAAAAAAAAAATTGTATGGTAGTGGTTGGGGAAGGAGGGGCATAACAACCATTTCGGAGTTACAGGGTGATTAGAAAGTTATCCTACGTTTTCACAATACAGAGTGCACGGTCACCGGTCAAGAGCTCATTGTATGCAGAACGTCATGGCCCCAACAACTGCTCAATCAGAGGAATACTTCTCTTCACTCAGGAGTTACGGGGGTCTTAACTAAAAATTTTCGATTTTCAAAATTTTTTTTTTTTTAATTTGACCTCATTTTTTTACAAAAAGGTGGTTAGTATATATTTTTTTCCATAAACTCTGTGGACTCTCCTCTTTATTTTGACCTATTACACCCTATGTACTAGCTGTAGCCGTTAAAGAGTTATTACCTCATATCGTCCTGAGTGGAGAGAAGTATGCCGTTGGTTGAGCAGTCGTTGGAAAGACAATAAAGTTCTGTATACAGTGCACTCTTGATAGTGACTGTACACCCTACATTTTACCAGATACAGAGTCTTTTGTGAAAACCTAGCATATTTTCTTAATCATCCTGTAACTCCGAAATGGTTGATATTCCCCCCCCCCCCCATACAATTTTCACCTCTCGCTCTATGAACTTCAATCAAGGAAACATCCTGTATACGGGCTAATCTCTTCCATACGAACCTGTAGATGGAACGCCTTACCTAACAGCAACAATTAAAAAACCAAAATTGGTATAAGACCTCCTAGATATCCTAGATGAATGCCCGTATGTAATTTTGTATGGTCACCTCTGCGCAAGTTTGATTTATGAATTAGTTTTTCGCATATATTTCTAAAACGATTCGTCCGACAGTAAAAATGGTTATCAGAAATTTCATAGGATTTCATATTCTGAAGAACTTTCAATACAATAAAAATGTCTAGAACTGATCATTTTCACAGTATACGTAAAAAAACAAAAATTTTTTATGGCAACACAAAGAATGGGTTATCCGATTTAGTCCATTTGTAAAAATTTATTTGGTATTGCTATGAAAACACCATGTACCAAATATCAGTTCTCTACATTGACGCGTTCCCAAGCAGTGTCCAAATATATAGTAGTAAACGAAATTTTTGTTTGGCAACCCTAGGAAGGAGTTGCGCGATTGGTGTCATTTTCCATATTAAGTTTTTTTTAAAAAAGAAAAACGGGTATGCAAAATTTTAGTTCCCTTGATATTATGCGTGGGTGTGGAAACTATTGTACTCTACCATCATTATTTCTTATTTATTATTTATCAGGTGGTAACATTGGAATCTATGTGCAGAGAGCCCTCACGGCACAACTGCATATATTCTAATAGCCAGGCAGCCATTACAGCGCTGGATGATGTGCTGATAAAATCAAAATTGGTGCAATTATGCAAGTCCTGCCTTGAGGTATTGACAGTAAGGCACAAGGTGACCCTATGCTGCGTATCTGGCAATAAGGATATCTCAGGCAACGATATGGCTGATGAAGCATATATCAGAAAAAGTAGCTTGTCCTTTTGCGGTTTGCTGCTAAAATTGATTTTTTCAATAATACAAATATTTATTAATTATATACTTGACATCTTTGATATTACTTGTTGCTATGACAATATACACCTATCACTTGAATATGACAAAAGTCACAGCGGCAAGGAATAAGTGACTTCGGTTGCAAAAATTGTCATGAAAAAAAGTCATTTATTATGTCACCCAGTTTTTTAGGAATCGGTATTTCGAAAATAAGTCATATTTTACCGCTAAATGCCACTTTTTATGAATGAAGTCATGTTGTAAGAAATGACATTTTCGGAAAAAAGTCACAGAGGCATTTTCCTTTGTCATTTTTTTCTGATAAGAGTCCAACCCCAGGAATCTAGTGGGGTTCAGTACGGGGCACTGGGACATAGGGGACCATGCTAGAAGACTGAATATAACGGTGAACGATTTCTGCTAGAGCTGTACGGATTCAGAGGAGATTGAATCCGTCGAAGAAGTGCTTTGCGAATGCCCTGCTTTGATGAGCTATTGGGTAGCTACTACCTTTCAGTTTGAGGGAGCTGCAAAGCAGAATAAGTAAATGCACACTCAAATGCACACAGGAATGACTCATGAGTAATTTATGACTAACGTGCGCGTTCCATTTTTAAAAACTCATGTGCTCGTGCGTGAGTGAGTAATTCAAAATAAGAAAGTGCACACAAAATTTATCACTGCTCATTACTCACGCCTGAGTAATTCAAGGGAAGAAAGCGCCCACTCGCGAATAAAAATTTTAATATTATTCTACATAATGTAGGTATTTAATAAATGAAATTGCACACAAGTTGGAAATGAGCAATGAGAAATTTCGTGTGCGTTTTCTTCCTTTGAATTACTCACTCGTGAGTAATGAGCAGTGAGAGATTTCGTGCGTATGCACACTTGAGTGTGCGTTTCCGTACTCTGCTGCAAAGTAAAGAAATCAGATATAATGTAATAATATATTCAGTTGTGGCATATGTACACAAGATTACCATTACTTGTGCAACTATATTAAGGTACAAATCAAAACACATCATAAGTAGTTAAACAACAATAATTTACAAGATTGCACCTACCGCGCGACAGAAGAGGTATTAAATATATACATATGATGTCTAATGTGAACTTTACTGAGGGTCTTAAATGCATTGACAGCTTGGGCCCTCTGAACTTTAGCGGATCGACTATTAAAAAGACGAGCAACCTGAATAGCGAATGAACTTTCCATAGCCAATTTACTGAACCGCGGAATTACAATATTATGAGTAAGTGGCGAAGTAGCAGGTGGAAAAATTCTCTAAGATATTCCAATCGGCTGTTCTTTAATAAACTCAGTGAATAAGCAAGTAACGTATTAGTAAAAGGGGGAAATATGGTCGAATCTTCGTAGGTCATAAACAAATCACACGCAGTCATTGAAAGCCACCTCCATCCTACGCCTACAACCACTATCCAAGCTAGGAAACACATGGCTTCCAAATGTGAATTAGAGCAATATCAGTGTAATTACTAATTTCAACCTCATATTTGTTCCCAGAACACTCGCCGACAGCCATAACATTCTTAACCCAGCATAAACCTTATTTAGAATCATACTAACATTGTCGCAGCACATCATTCTAAAGCTCAGAACAATTCCCAAATTTGTAACCCTTCTAGCCACCTGGATAGCAAAACCATACCATTCAAGATTACCAGATTTATATTGATCATGTGTAAAGTGCTGTTGTATAACGCTATACAATGTGACTTTGCAGGATTAAGCTGAAGTCCACTGACAATCGAAAACCTGTGTATTCGGTATAGATCAGAAATAAGTCACTCAATACAATCCGCAATCAGACAAATAGGCCTGCTTAGATAGATCTGCACATCGTCGGCATACATGTGTACCTTCAAATTCTCTACTACCAATAGGAAGGTCATTAATAAAGAGGCGAAATAACAATGGGCCAATTACAGAGCCCTGCGGAACACCACATAACACAGGCAAAGCATATGAAAATTCATCACCTACCTTAACCTGTCGGGAATGATCACTGATAAACGCCCTAACCAAGGAGATAGCTGATGCACTAAATTTGTATTTGTATTGTATTTGTATTAGAGAAGTCCAAAAGTATTAAGATGCCACAAGCCTTATTATTCAAGGCAACTCTGATGTCTGTAGTAACCTTCAATACCGCAGTCTCGCAGCTGCGAAAATCGCGAAATCCAGATTGCGAAGGAGTGAGAGAGATCTGTTCACTTCCACGCAACTAATGATCTGATTATACACGAGTTTTTGTTTGTGGGGCGAAAGTCACTAGATAATTTAGCATTAGCCGTCTGCGGGATAGGAAGAACAGTAGCAGTCTTCAAAATACTAGAAAAAGTGAATAACGTTAGGCAGGTATTCAAAATATGAAGGACATATTTATCAATTACAAGAAACAATGTTTTTAGTATGGTGGGAGGAAGTCGAGCCCAGTTGCATTAAATTTCACTGAAAAAACGGCAGCATTCATTTTCTCCAGATCTGCTTCACGAAAATAGAAACTGTTATCTAAGAGCGTATTTAAAGGCAAACTTTGAATGTCATGGGAAGTGTCAAAGTTGTTAGTAGAAGGAATGCCAGCGGACAAAAAGTAAGCATTTAAGTCACCAGGACATAATGAGCAAGTTGACTTCTCCAGACCATACACACCAGCTTGCCGAAGATTACGCCAAAGTGTTTTGGGTTACAAACGGAATGACAAACTTAGTATACCCTATAGATTTTATCTGGGGTATAAACATGGCGAAATAGATACATATGAACTTTAAAATGTATTTTCTTTGAGACGTAGTTTTCTGACCTAGGTCGTCATTTTCATTCTACGTTATTTGTACTTTTCTTTATATTAATTTTATACTTTCTGTAGTATTTTCTGTTTTTTATAAAATAGCCTACAAGAATTATTCAAAATGTTTTTGGTCTTCTAATTATTGTGTAGCTCTCCACAGAGTAGTAAATAATCTCAAAGTCAAAAGTGAACTATGAAGGCAATCCTTAATTCGAAATGTTATTTTAAAAGTAAAAATTGTAAAAAATAAAATCATACCTAACATAAGAAGACAAGGTAACAACACTCCTACATTAGATATTTCTACAAGAAATTCATCTTCTAATTAGTTAAAGTTAATTAGTACCTCCTCAACCCAAAAAACATTAAATGTATTTTTCTTGGATTATGTCAATCAACAAAATTGCGGCCAAAAATATCATCTAAGGCGTACAAATACAACACACGATGACAGTCTCTAAAATACTTTTTGCTCTATTAAATATTATAAATAAACTCACTCAAATCATATTTTTATTTTCATCATAAAAGCGGGTTTTATTTTTAGTCCACGGTTCTGGTAATTTATATATATTTGATAGCGCATCCATTGATACCCTTTATATCGTAGATAGGGGACGGCAACGTAAAAACCAAGAAAGGGTAAAATCGGTTTATTTACGATTGACTAAATCCCCCTAACCATGGGTATAGAATCCGAAATTGAGTAGAATAACATTTATTCAGTTGGAATGAAAGACGGGAATACCATAAATGTGTAAGAAGGACCAGATTTTCAGGGAAAAGTAAATTTGTAATTTCATATTAGAAAGTCTCCTGCCCGCGACTATATAGTGTATAAAGACTCGAGTGAATGGAGTGATTTTCTATTTGGGGAATCCTCCAGACAAATCTGATCTGAAGCTCTTGCGAATCATCAAAACGAAGAAGCATACAGATTCCATCAATTGCGAAAATATTATTTTTTTTTTTATTTTTGTCCGCCTATAAATTGAGTTTATTTTCTTTGCTTATCATAATCAAATTCGCGATTTCGTATGTCCTTCGCAACAGGATACGAATTTCGTCACAGCTGAAAGATGAATAAATAAAAGATAACTGTGAAAGGTGTAAAGCATATCATTGGTTCCAAAAGGGGATTATATTTGTACAGAAGAAAACGAACTCTAGCAGAAGCGATTCTGTTTACTTGAAATAAATTAAGCCAACAAGTGGTGGTGTAATATTACACGACAAATATGCCAATAATCCTGTTCGGTTGTAATATGTAACATATTTTCCAGAAATAATCCATTTTAGGTTCAGTGAATGATGAATATTTGCTCAGTTAATTTTATGTTGATCTTCCTTCAAGGGTAAAGTGCTTAAGTTTAGTTGATGGAATTTCTTAAGATTTATACACATTTCTGCACGCGATAATATCAGACATTCTATGACTGTTACGCCGCTCCAGTTATTAATAAATTCTCTCATGAATTTCAAATAACTTGGTTGTTTCAAAAGTAATCGCCTTTTAGTTTCGAGGAATTTTTATAGTTAAACATGCGTGATAAGACGTTCGCTGTTATGTTTTTTTTTTTTGTCCTACAACTACATTCCACTTCTGAGCTAAATGTTCACTTTTTGTGATTTACAGAATTAAAGTTTTGTGCTTGTGTTAGCTAATCAGATAAGATTTAGTGCTTCCTTTTTTTTTGTCGTCAAGATGGTGAGCCTGCTATTTTTGAAGGTTCTTTCTTTTTTTGTGAGTAATTGTCTAGGAGCCAATATGGCTGCCTAATTTAAATTTGGAAATCATTAAGGGTGCGGAATTTGTGTATGTAATTTCAAAATTGAAAGTGGATGAAAGTTGAGGTTATTAGAAAGAAAGGGAGAAAGGGAGAGAAATAGAGAGAGAGAAAGAGAGAAAGAGAGAGAGAGAGATAGACAGAGAGAGAGAGAGAGAGAGAGGGTGAAGTTGGTCAGAATAGAGAAGTAATTTTAATACCCTAGATGAAATCTATAGGGTATACTAAGTTTGTCATTACGTTTGTAACACTTCGAAATAATATTAAAAGTTATTTTGATTTTTGCATGTCCGTCCGTCTGTCTGTCCGTCCGTCCGTCCGTCCGTCCGTCTTGTCGGTCTGTGTGCACGATAACTCGAGAACGCGTATACTTAGAGAGCTGAAATTTGTACATGGACTTTAAAAAAAAAAGCAAAATTAAGTTCGAAAATGAGACAAATCGGGCAACTCCTTCGTGGGGTTGCCATACAAAACTTTCGTTTTTCACTATATATTTGGACAATGCCTGAGGACGCATCGATATAGAGAGCTGAAATTTGGTACGTGGTGTTTTCATTGTACTAGGAAATAAAATTTTAAAAATAGACTAAATCGGGCAACTCCTTCTTGATGTTGCCATATAAAAATTTAGATTTTTTACGTATACTGTGAAAACGATCAGTCCAACACATTTTTATTGTACTAAAAACTTCTTCAAAATACGAAATCCTATGAAATTGGTTATAATCACTTTTTCTGTCCGACATACCGTTCTAGAAATATATGCGAAAAACCACTTCAAAAATCAAACTTGCAGGGTGACAATACGAAATTTCATAAAGGTATCATAAGATTTGGTCTTAGACCAATAGACCAATTCTAAAATTTTCACTTGTTATTTATATTATTAGGCTATGGCAGGAAGGAGATAGAGAAAAGATTTGAGTACATGAGGAGAGTAGCGAAGGTGCTGCTCACTTCTAAATTTTTACGGATTGTATGCCGGAGGACAAATAAAGATTTCCCGTATAATGTTTTGGTCGAATTGGAACCTGGCTCTCTAAATAATGGATTTGCTTCTCTATAGATCTGTCTCAATTCCGCTGATAGGCATAGCTTATATCCCTGAAATACAGCTTCCTTATCTTTCATGACTGCATATCAAACATTGTTAAACCAAGCTGAGTTGTTAGGTTTAATATTCTTGTATCTGTGCGGAATACATCTGCACTAAAATTTGCAGTTATTCTAATGTTTAAAATTGTTTCCTCTTTTTATATTTCATCACAGTTTCGTTTTAAAACTCTTCTTTTAGAACATATATCAAACAGGAATGCTGATAAGTTCGATCTAGTGAAGCCGATCTTCTATGTGTTGGAGTATGTCTCCTTTGAAGTTGTACCGCAGTGGGGACGGTAAATATCATACTCATAACTGGGGGCACATTAAATATTCGTGGCGGGAAAATTTGAATATGTTTTGATTTAGTTTTCAAATTAGTATGCACTATGTCTTGTGTATTCAAAAACAATTGAATATTAATTGTTAGAGATGGGTTGTGCTCTGGGAGTACTTCAACTATAGCATCACCTTTCTCCTCATAGTGTGATGCGCTCTCCACAACATATCTCATAGGAATGTGCTCCACTCGTTGTTCGTGATCCTGAGCAAATAAAAAAATTAGGAAGATATTATGTATCTTAATCGTTTAATTTGATCAGTTAAAGTGTAACAAGAAACCAGTACTACTGACCTCCTTCATGTCTAAACTTACCATTACTGATTCCTCTATATAAATCTCAGCAACTTCAATTAGGGGGAAGTCAACTATAGCAACATTTTTCTCCTCATAGTGTGATGCGCTCTCCACAACATATCTCACAGTATTGTGCTCCACTCGTTCCTTCTGATCCTGTACAAATAAAAAATTATAAAGATATTATGTATTTCAATCGTTTAATTTAATAAAAAAAACATTAATATTTCAGTTTAAAGGAATCCACCTACCACTTTTGTTTCAAGAGAAGGTATCGCATTTCTCACCAGCTTCCGCCTAACTCCAACGATCTGATAATCCATGGCTGAAAAGTGGTCCTCACAAAGAGAGTCTCTTGGAGCTAGCTTATACTCTGGCCGGCCAATCGCATCGAGCCATTTATTTTTTTAAATTTTCTCCTAAAAGCACAAAATAAGTAAATTTTGTGGAAACGTCTTAACCAAATTAATAAAACTATATGTAGAAAAGTTCTAAATAAGAAATAAATAAATTGTGTATATGTGAGAAAGGAAAGGAATGAAATATTAATAATTTTAAATAGGCTATTTCACATTTTCCTTTTAATTGATTTATCTACTCAAATCAAAATATTCAGATAATTTTCCAAATGTCCCCTAAAAATATTTTTAAACCGCCCCGCCATTGACTTATTGCCTTTCGACTTTGACAGTTGTCTTTTCACGTAAACAAAAATTTTTCTTACAAGTAAGTGCACAACAAAAATCAAGTTTTTATATTTGATTGAAGATGATTCAGCAATATTTGGTGTTATTAGTTAAATGTAAAAAGATTGGAAATAATTTGTGAATATGCTTGCCTAAAAAATGCTTTCCATGGCCCAGTTTTTCCTCTATAACTCCGGCAACCTTTTACTGAGCACTTCGTTGTTCAAATTGTATTTATACACAAGTTTATTTGCAGTAAATATTGTTTCAAATCGTTTATATTCAATCACTAAAGCACTTAATTAGTTTTGAAAAAAAAAAAAACTGTTGTTTGTTTTCACTACGAAATCACAAATAATTAACATAAATTGTTTACCGTCACGAAAACACAAAAACTCACTTGGCAGATAAGAATTATATCTCGCTTTCTCCAATATATTCGGTCCATTGTTATTGCCTTCCCCTTCGAGATATTTATGAGGAGAAGAAAGCTTTCCTCATGTACGAATTTTATAGGATACCCGCATTCCTATTTGATATATGTTCTAAGCTCTTCTTCTTCTTTTCAATTAATTTTTACTTCACAATGGAAATTTTCAATAAAAAAATTCACAATTACCACAATGCTGACAACTTAAAATTTTTCATCTACGGTTTAACTAAGTCTCAGCTTACACAGTACTGTAAAATGGAATAGTTTTAAGCTCGAGATTTAAGCCACACCCGTGATCGAGCCTTCGAGGAGAGAACTAAAGGAGGCGACATGAGATGAAAAAAGCGTAGCCAAGGTATATAGAAGAAACAAGGTATGCCCATTAAAATTTTGACATATCACAGCTGATCAAACAGCTGATAGTCTGTGACGTACTTCAGTGAATGAATAAAAAAGAAAAAGGAAATCTGACAGTGGCAGTACAAGCGCAAAGAATTTTGACACATTACAGCTGATGCCCTGTGACGTACTTCAGTGAATGAAGAAAAAGGGAAAAAGAGTTTTAACAAAAATGGCGGAACGTGGTTCGAGTCGGGAATACCTTGTCTTCTATATACCTTGAAGCGTAGCAACTTTCTTCTTGTTTTTATGAGGTGCCAAAGGAGGCGTTAAAAATTGTTGATGCCTTAAATATCACAACAAATTAATGGCGCGAAGATTCAAACACATTTCTTAGAAACTCGGCACAATCTTCCGCACTGACATGTATATAAATGGACTGACTGATCTCCTGTTTCATGTGGCATCAGTTTTGATTACAGCAAGTATGCTCTCACTGACGATATATTTAAATTATTTGCGAATTTACTTATATATACATGTCAGTGGAATTTACCGAATTTACCACAAAATTATTTTTAAAGCATTTTCCTCAACACGGCTTGTTGTATCTAAATCTTCGAGCACATATAACTCCTTTTTATATTACTATCACTTAGTCCAGTAGTCATTAACCTTTTCTTATAAAAAGTAAATTATCCATTTGTAACTAGGTCTCTGCACCAAACGCACTTCGCCGCTCTTTGTTTATAGAAAAGTGACAGCCAAACACCCCGCCAAAATCAAGATGGCGACAATTTTTGGCTACGCTTCCATACATATACTTTACTATGGATGTCATCTCCTTTAGTTCTCTCCTCAAAGGATCGAGCTGACCTTTGTTGGCTTAAGCCTGGACTATAAAACCGGTTATAAAGGATCCGTCTTAAATGTGGGCCCAATGTACTCAATCGCTGTCAACGATTCGATACAGGCAATAAATGATAATAGCAGAACCTGGCAATCAAGTGATATTCCTATGAAGTATGCACAGAAACGCTGCCTCATAGATTAACTACAGAGTTGAGTGTTAATACTAAAATAGATAAATTTCACCTACCTTTCTAGTTTGTGATCAGAAGAAGTATGCATATCAGTAAGAATTATTCACAGTCAAAGCTTAAGCCACAGCGTTGGCTTAAGCCAAGGCTTAATAAATATTTCGGTTTCACAGTCAAGGCTTAAGTGATATCACTGGCTTAAGGCAAGCTTAAGGTTCGAAGGCTTAAGCCTCAGATGTTGCTGTGAAACACATGGAGATTATTGCTAAATATATATTTTGCCTAAATATTATAATTTTTGTTAATAAATGAACGTACATATTTCAAAAGTCATACCTTAAAAGTAAATTGAAATTTTCCAAGCGAAAAATAGTTATCTAGTTAGCAGTTTTGAGTATTTTCTGGCAGCTACTGTCAGCATTCCATTTGACGTTTTCGGAAGAAACCAAACAGTTTAAGACAAAAATGAGTTATTTATCTGATGAGAGGATATAAGCGACCAAGAAATGTATAACATCGCAAAGTGTGACCCGTTAAAATATTATAAGAAGGCGCCCGCAACATTTTGAGAAATGGGATGACTTTGATTTTTATTCTCGGCTTCATCGGGATTCACAATGGCAATTATCCTTTAAAAATTGCTGACAGCTTAAAATTTTTCATCTGAGGTTTCACTAAGTTTCCGCTTACTGAGTAGGTACTGTGAAACCGAGTAGGGTTAAATCCTGGGCTTAAGCCACATCCGTGGCTTAGCTAAGCTTTGGATTAAGCTTGGACTGTGAAATCGGCCATTAGTCACTGATACAGTACAAATAGCTTTAGTGAATGAAAAGTTTTACAGGGGGGGGGGGGGGGGAGCAAGTAAAAATAAAACAACTAAAAAACGTCTTGCCATAAGGATGCGTATATGTAATACCGCGGTATGTTGTTGTTTTCTCAATTATTATTCAAATAAATACCTATCCATTTCCAGTATCACATAGGAGAACTAAATTTTGTAAAAAATTATTAATTAATTAAAAAAACCAAGTTAAAATCTTTTGCTTTACTTCCTAAATCCTTGGTACATAAGTCTCGTAATTTTAGCCAAAAATTCTTATAATTTAATCAGGAATCTATTCTGGAGTGCATTTCAGACCTGGAGAGTTAGTTACTCGACTACTCTTGATGGTATTTCGTCTTCTGTTTAAAAAAATAAAGTCTGTCTTTTGTGGCTGTTCTCTGCCACTAATTTATTATGGAAACATATCTCTCACTCTACCTTTACATAAAAAGGGTAAAAGGGACTGTATTTCCAATTATCAGCCGGTTCCCAATTATCCTTGTATTGCCGAGCTACTTGAAGCTATGGTTTGTGATGTATGTATACTCATTATTTACTGTTCATCAGTTTTGGGTTCCTTCCAAATGAAATTTCACTAAGGATACATCTACTGCAACGAATTTTATTGCTGATATCGAAGCTGGTACAAGCGAGTGGACTATATTTGTACTGTCTTTAGCAAAGCCCTCGATCGAATAAATCACCAAATACTAATTTACAAGTTTATAATGCTTGGAGTTCCCTTTCTATTTTTTTCTGGTTTTATTATTACTTCTTCGGCAAGACTCAACGAGTCCTTTTTCTCTGGTTCTTTCAACGATAATTAACAATTCTTCGGGGGTGCCGCAAGATAGCCATCTTAGTCCATTATTATTCATCATTTACAGCAATGATATTGGTAAAATTTTAATTAATTTGAAAATCCTCTCTTATATGGGCGACATTAAATTTTGTCGAATAATCACTGATGATAATGATTTCGCTATGTTAAATTCTGACTTTGTCATTTTTCATGATTGGTATTTTTAACCAATCAATTACTTTGAATATTATTTTGTACCGGTGCCATGCTCTTTTATCGAAAGATACCGCCTTTGCTCTGTGCTTATGGTCTAGTTGTAAACTGCTCAGATCAACTTGACGAGATGAAAGATTTGAATATTGTTTTCAATTCTCACTTCTCCTTTGAGCATCATGTTGATGCCGCTGTAAAGAAGGCTAATGCTACCTTGGGTTTTGTAAAAAAAATGATTTCGAGAATTGATTGATCCACAAGTTCCGAAAGTCTCTTTACTGCACTCACCTCAGTCAGATCAATCTTAACTAGCTCATTTTTGGTCTCCTTTCTACCAATGCATATTAATTGCATTGCAGCATTTCAATACAGCGTGCTCTGAGGCTTTCAATTAATTTTTATCTGATACGGTCGTAAGTGTCATAAGGTGTAAGTAACTTTTGAACCTGCACAGAATGCAAGTGCGTGCGAGAAAATACAGAAGATGGTAGATTTCTTTACACATATGCCATTAAAGATATGAAACGATCCGCAAAGTTTATTCTACCTATGAAGATCGGTGTGCGTTAAAATTTAGATCGGACACAGAACAGAAGCAGAATAAAGAAAGGATGGGCATCCAAAATTATCAGGGTGTTCTAGCGGGACGATATACATACGATGTTCACTCCGGTCTCGTCGTTCACAGTGCTTGACAACTTATTTTTTTTTTTTTTTGCATTGTCTAGTTTAGATAACATTGTACGACATATCTCTGTTAAACTATGTGTTATATGTTTTATTATAAGTCTTTGATATGAAAGATTGTGGCCGGCGTGATATACAGAACTGAATTTTAAATCCACTTCTACCTTGTGCCTCTGAAACTTTCTCTGAGGCTAATTAACTTAACAACTTTATATATATAAAGTAAGTGCAACAACCTCTAAACGTAAATTCAATATCGAATTTCGAAAACTGTTTTGAAAAGGAGATATTGAAGGGAAAATGCAAACTTATTGTTTTTAACTTTTCCTGTTAAAGTTTCGATACGACTATTCGATCATTTTGAAAAACGAACTCTTTTCTTCCATATAAAGACCAAATAAAAGAGGACAAAGTCTGGAATCCAGCGGGATTCTAGAATGATATGGAAATAAATGGATGGATGGATTGATGAGAGATTGAGACCCCAGGCGGGATTCCTGGAACGAAGGCCACAGCAAGGCCCATACTTCACTCTGCAGACCTACGACAAATCGCTCACAGGTCCCAACCATATGCTCTTGTAAACTTCAGTATTGGCCCCTAGCCCTCCTAGCCGGTCTCTTGCAGTTCGTTCAGAAGATGCGAACCATATCCTTCCTTAGACGGCCAGTGACAAAGAAAGTGAGTCGCCGTTTTGGATTCCAACTTGCATCCTCTGCATACAGGATCGTCAACCAACCTCATCCTTTGTAGGTGACCCCTGAAAAGAAAGCGTCCAGAGAGAATTGACACCAAAGTTATCAGCATTGGGTTGTTTAGCACCAATAGTTTGTTCGTTAGAATTGGGTTAGGTCTGCACACAGTTCCTTCTAGGTTTAACCAGAAGGGTCATCCAACCAGAGACGACTGTGTTTGTGGTCGGTCCAAACGGAAATATTAGCGGCAAGGCGTTTTAATGTGATCGATATAAAAAATTAAAAAAAAATTAATTAAAACTAATAGAGGAGTTTGCCTTCGAGATTGCCTTTCCGTTTCCCCCGATATCGCTGTGATCTGCTACCCAAAGAAAGAGTACTGTGTAATTCCGAGAGAGGGAATTCAGTGTGGTTTTACATTCCAGAGCCAGTTTGGAGGATGTAAAGGGCTTTGACTATGCCATGACAGCGACTTGGCTATCCTAGCAGATGGTGATCTCCTTATTCTCAGTAGCTGAGTTCAGGAGATGCCCTTCCTCTTCCAAGATGGCCATGACTTCCGCCTGGAGCACCGTGACATGATTTTCAAGGTCTATGACAACTTTCCTATGAGGCTTCTCACAGAAAACACAATTGCTCCGGTGTTAACATTATAAGGTTTGTCGATGGCTGAAGCACCGAATGTGACTTCCATTCTGCCCTAGGAGGAATTCTCGATTCAAAGTCCGTTTTTAGCATAGTCTCAAAGAGGTAGTAACTGTCCCTGTCGATGTCAAGTGCAATATACTATCCAAACTCAAAGATAGATTCCCTTGTTCTGTTCCAGCGTGGATCCAGCTCTGATTGAGCTGCAGTCTTTATGTATATTGAAGATGACCGCAAGAGCCCGAGAACTGGTTGACTTGAGAGCACCACTTACACTGAGGAGGAACAGTCTTTGAATCTCTTCCAACATTTTACGATGATTGACAAGATCTATCGCTTTCCACCACACCACAGAATTGGAAGTTAGCAATAGTCCCCATTTTTTCTCTATGGCTCGGCGGCATATTGCGAAGGCTCTCAGAGATTTGTAATGGAAATAAATAGTTTTAATTTGTTGAAATCTTCTGCAGATTAAGGAAATGCCTGGGAAGAGAAAATTGAAGCTAATGTGAAACTTGACCAGAAGTTCAATGTGGACTACTCTATTAAGTTCCTTGGAGATGTCAAGCAAAGATAACGTACCTATTTAGTTAACCTCAAACCTTTACGGATATTATCAGTCACCATTCGAAAAGTGTGAATCTGACGTAGAATGATCAAAAACAAGACTGTCACCCGATGTGCTCGGTGTTAAAAAGATTAATAGAAAAATGAATTTAATTCGTATTGAGGAAATCCTAATTTGGCAAGTCTTCTTAGTTTTAGTGTGTTAGCAAGCATAGACACAGCGAAAATTAAATCCTTCATTCTATGCGTTCCTAATCTTCCAATTTTCACTTTTCAAATTACTTCAGAGCTCCTAGTAGTTATTAACGTCACTACGGGCCTGGGCACCCCTACGGGCAGATTGGAACGTTTAAGAAGTGTATAGGTGGCAGATTACAGTCATATTTTGATCTAATTTCTTAAGATTTATTGCAAACGTATCTATCTGCCCTCCTTACACGATGTCCTAATTAGAATTTTACAATTTATTCATATTCCGTTTCAGTTTCATTTTCATTTTTGACAGTTATTGTTTGACAGTACATCAGTGTAGACGCGAAAATGAATATGAACCTGACATTGGGATGAAGTACTCACTTGGAAAATACACAACTCTCTTCCAGGCTGAAGTCTTCGCCATCGCAAAGGCAGCGAAGATAGCTCATGATATCCAAATCAAAGGGAAGGACATTGCTATTCTTTCGGATAGTCGGGCTGCCTTGATGGCTCTGAATAGCCCTCGGATAACATCTGAGTTATTAGGGGATTGCAGGTCATCTGTCGATAAGCTGTATATCCACAGCAAGGTGTCTCTGCATTGGCTTCCTGGTCACATGGGAATCATGAGGAATGAAAGGGATGACCTTTTAGCTGTGGTTGACTCTGATTCTCCGTTACTCGGACCGCAACTCGCCGTAGGCGTTGCCACCCTAAGTATCGGATTTCTCATCAAAGCGGATGATCATAGGCAGCATCAGCAAAGATGGAAGAACCTCAGTACTTATAGGTGGAAAAAACTGGTTCTTGATAGGCGCAATAGGAATATCTCCGATTTTCTCATGGAACTCAGAAGGAACTAATGTAGAAATGTGGTTGGCATCATCGCGGGCCACAGCTCGCTTCATGCTCTTGGGAGTTGTCTACTGCCCCGACTGTCTGTCTTGCCTGGAAGGAGAGCCTGACGTAACCGAACACTGTTTGAATACCTGTCCGGCCTTCTCGTGGAGCACGCTGCATACTCTAGAGTCTCCCCTTCTATCTGTATATGAGCTGGAGGACCTTCCTGACCAAGACCTGTTGCGCTTCATTAAGAGGACGGGAAAGTTTTGGTGAAAGAAATTCTAATAAGAGAGCAAAATGGGCTGCATTGGCCTCCATGCTTGTGATGGGATCTCCTGTCCCACTGCCTTAAAAAAACAAAAACAAAAACAAAAACAAAAGAAAACAAAAATTGTTATGAGTGACGAAGTCCATTTCAGCCGCAGTGGCTTTTATTAATAAACAAAATTATCTTAATTGGGGTATGGAGTTTAACTTAGAGGGATAATTTGACTTTATCTCTTCGAAGATACTGTAAGTACCCTGTAACGGTTACTTGCGAATACTACCAAGATGATGATCAAACATATTTTTGTGCATAAAATAAGTTAGTTGAACTTGGAAAATATGTGGTTGCAACATGACACACAACATCGAACAACAGTTGAAATTGTTCAGTCCACGAACTGACCATTCTTCCCTCTATTCTTCTCACCTTACTTTCCTCAAAATAAACAAACAAAACCCCCCACAAAGAATCAAATTCTAAATTGAACAAAATTTAAATATTTATCTAATTAAGTACCCTCAGTACTCCTACGACATCCCACGATTATTCTAAAGTTGCTTTAGATATAATTCAACAGGAAAGGAAAACAAATACCCGATAAATATTTCATAACATAAAACTTATCTTTAATACACGTCTGTTTACAATTGACATGTCATCAAATTGACATTACGTCAACCAGACGCTTTTTCGCCGCAGCTGTTGGCACAAGCGTTACCAGGGCAACACCATGAGGAGTACATCACATGATCGGCCTCGGCAGCTATGAAAAGGAGGCAAGCAATAGTGAAATCACCCATTTCCAAATCAAAGTTGATCTGATCATGTTCTAAGCCTTGGTGATTCTGACTGCCCAATCCCAAATACAGAGGTTGATTCTGGACATCCTAAATTGAGGTTGGCTCAAGGAGTTGATCCCAAAAACCGTTCGAATGGAGGTTGACTCAACTTATTTCAACTAGGAGTTGATCCTAAAAATTGCACAAATTGAGATTGACTCAATTGAGTTAATCCTAACCAATCGAGAATCTAGGTTATATTTATGCAAAACTTAGGTCTATTCTACTATCAGAGGTTAACTCTGTAATAATCAAAAACAGAAGTTAATAATGAATTATTTATTATATTACTGCAGTTTCACACGCAGCAGCATTATAATTTGCTGCACTTATAAAACACGCACATGATTAACGCACTAGTGCCATTACTACACCACCATATAATTCACATTTACTTTTTATAAAAAGTATTTATATGGGCAATTGGTGTGACTTCTATCATTGAAGTTCTATGGTAGTCGATCAGATATAACCATTCCGATGAGATCTCTCTGATCATTGGGTCAAAAAGTTCAATCAATTTTTTTTTCACTTAAAATGCCTTTTGTAAATTTATTGAAATTATTTTGAATATATTTCAGTCTGTTAAGACGAGAAATCTCCTTTGTATAATTACTGCAGTCCCACACGCAGCAGCATTATAGCTGAACCTGAAGGTACGCACATGATAAACGTCACAAGTGTTGCTACCGCCATACCCTCACGTAGCAGAACACTAAAAACTGCACGCTAGTAGCAAATCGTATTCGCTACACTATACTCCAACATACACGTAGCAACATTACAACTTACCAACGTGTCAACATATACTCTATGTGAAGAAATCTACTACCCACACGTAGCAGTATACGCCTTTTAAGCAATATATGATATTGTTCAACGCAAACTAAAATTCTATATTATAGATCATGCTTTCACGGCTACACTGCCATAGTTTTTATTTTATGAATTTTTAATTGAATTGTTACTTGTTAAGTTTTACTGGATTTTTAATAATAGTATTAAGTTTAAAATGAATTACTTTGAGAGAACTGAATTATAGCACGTAGGAAATAATATTTTATGTGCTGAACTTAAAAACTGAATTATTCTTTAAAATCGTCACCCCTCCTGCATAACACTACTGCACATAATTTTCAGAAATCTTAAAGAGGATGTTTGCGGATCATTTAATAAAAAAATAAAAATACCGTGACCGCCAAGGTCTCTAGATCTGATAACACTTGACTTTTCTCTGGGGCTATCTAAAGTGACGTGTTTATGCTAGCAGGACAAGGATATTGAACAGCTAAAGAAAATTGTCCGAGATGCTGTAAGTGATACATTTTACTCATCCTCCAATAAAAGTCATTTAATCAACCAAAATAGCTCTATTCAGATGTCCCCATAAAAATGATGCACATTTTCTTATTAGGACAGAAAAGCATGAAATGGTAAAGGGATGAAAATTTATTATGTAAAATATATTCTAAAACTATATAGTGACACATCCGCATCCCAAGCTCTAAATTGTCTGAGCAGTATTTATAAATGACTTAGTTTTTGAGAACCCCAATTTCTGTTCGGAAATATATATTTAACCGCAAACGGTGCATATATCCTTATATATTTCACATTTAATCCCTTGCATAAAATATCTGTGTATGAATATAACCCTCTCGGGTGGTATTAAAGTAAATAGGATATACTAGGAAGGGTTAATGATATGGATGTCTTTTGGCCACAAAACTCTGAGAATTAGAATTCTTGCCAATTTAGAAATTTCCATTTCAGGAGCGCATACTAAATTCAACTTGACTCCCACCAAACCCTCCGCACTATCTTCGTCTAAGTACTCTCCTTAAGTAAATCGGCTTTCACCATTCATATACACCCAATATTTTCCTATACAGGAAAACAGTATAGATGGCTTCTTCCGCTCCTAATAAATATTTCATTAAGCTATTTGCTGGTGTCTGATATTTTTGACTAGCTATTTGCATGAAATTGCTTCATACCTTAATTTTCTCCTTTCACTTTTGCGGTGCGGTATTTCATAATTCGCGAAAATACTGAATTTCTGTTTTATTTACTTCTCAACGCCAAATGGCATGTACTTTTGTTGATTGTTTTACTTTAAAACGGTTCACTGCAAAAATGTGAAAATGGAAATAAAGTTGAAAATTGAAGTAAAGCTTCGCCAACAAAAGTTTTCAAGACGTTTAAAATTGTTTGTTGGACTGTTCGTTTCGAATAAGTACTTTGTCTGTGGAAATATGCGGTTATGGTATTTCTGAAATTATTTATTTAAAAAAAAAAACTATTTCGACAGTTGCTAGTTTGTGAAGAATTATAATGTTTGAATAAGGATTGCCCAGCGGGATTTTGTAGTTTTAAATTATATGCTAGAACCAGGGAAGAAAAACTTTACAAAGAATATTAATTTTGTGATGTCTTTCCTTTGTGAAGTATTATGTCCAGTAAGCTTAAACTTTAAGAGATGCTAAAGCTTACGCATTTTTAAAAGTGCAGCTCCATAATTCGGAGGTCATGTAGAGATCTATTGAGGGCAACCTTAGCTTAATCATTTGCGAAGAGCTTCAAATATAGATAAGCCACCATCACCATCAATTAGCCTGTCTTCATCTTGTGAACAGTTAATACCCAAGAAATTATCAATATTAGCATTCTTCGTTTTTAGCTGAACGTCAATCAGAGGGAACTGTATTGATCTGGGCTGAAGGACATAAATTCCATCTTGATAATTTGCATTTATATGTGCACAATATCTTCTGTGAGGAATTCCATATCTTCCCTCTTCCATAGATAAATTTTGGATCTCAGTATTACCATTGGAGCATCCAGGAGCTCTATGAAGGGATAACGATATTAATTATAACTGTATTTGCCCCAGTATGAAGAAATACAACACTAATGATATTACATATTTATCCACCCCCATGCCATCAACCCTTGCCAGATTAGATAACTTGAAGACAAACGAAAAGCAACAACTCTTCTGCGTGTTTCGATCAGCAGTACAGGGCGATCGCATCATGCTGTCCTGATGAGATCGCCCTGTACCGCTGATCGAAACACATAATATACTCTAAGGACTTTTTTCTTTACTTTCGTCATTAAATTTTGTACAGAGACAGTATCGGACGCTATTTAATACTGCCTCTTAAATGTTAGAGGAGTGTTTTCTTGATTTTTTTTTTCTTTTTTTTTTTTCTTTTAATGTTAGCTAAATATTTTTCGATTGGCCTTAGTTCTGAACAATTTGGAAGATTAACTTCTTTGGGTGCTACGGGCATGCGTTTTTCTGCTGTAGTAGCAAGTTGTTAAATCCGATCGAAAGAAGGCTGATGCATCACGCTTTCTAAAGAATGTAAAAAGGCACTTCGGACGACATTCCTTAACGTCCACATCCGTGTTGATTGTGCCTTTTGTGACGAAAAGTGAGGATTTCTAGCCGCACGTACATATTGCTTGCCAAATTAAGCATTTACCGGGAAATTTGGTACACCGATGATTATTTAGCTTAGGATCTGCGTCACCCCCCCTTTTTTTGCCACATTAAATTCCGGTCCTGGAAGCGGGTGAAAGTCCGTTTTCATCGAAACAGCAATCGAATTTCTTTAGGAAATTTTCGTACAAAATCCGACTCTTGGATTTTACAAATTGGTTCTTTGTTGGTTTTCTGTTCGGTGGTCTCTGAACAACACAGAAACTTCGTAGGCTTTCTCCTCCTTTCATTCGGTGAGCTGTAGTGAATGACGTTCCAGATTTATCAGCCATATCTGTCAACGACATGTTGGGATTTCGATTTCATTGTCTACCACTTCTTTGACCAATTTTTGGTCTACCGAACCTGATTTTCTTACTGATCCGAACTTTCTCTGGACAGAATAATATTCCTGAAACTTACTGAGAAAAATTTGAATTGTCATCTTCGGGATTTTCAACTTTTTAGCTGAGCGACTTTGAAACATATTCGGATTTTCCATTGGTTTGGAAAGAATTAATTCGCAACATTCTTTTTGGCTGACTTCCATTTTAACTGCATGAGATCTTTGTTCTGAATGGATTGTAATTGTAATACCCTAGACACGCAACACGATCAAATGAATCATTGGTACTAGCTATTTTTTTAAATGCCGTGTATCACATACATAGTATACGTTATTATGGCTCGAAAATCACATCATAATGAAGTACACTAAAGAAGTGTTTTTCACTTCATTACAGCTATAATGAGGAGACATGTGCTAGATTTGGCATATTATATAAATCTGGAGCTCCGCTGTGTAATGTCAATATTCTTTTTGAATAATGTTTATCTCATTTGTAAGTTGTTAAGCTGAAAAATAAAATAAATAAAAATGAAGTTTATCGCGTTAATTCGATCCATATCGCTTCCTTAATGTCATAAGTTTATCAAAAGCAGTTTGACAGTACAACTTAATTAATGAAATGGCTATGTGTCTGCAGTTTATAATGGATCTCTCTACAGAATCGTTAATTAATTCTTCATTAAGAGCACTATATGTCAAGGGCATAAGTAAACACCTTTTTAGAGATCAGTCTAACTACATAGTGTAACCTAAATTTTTTTACCAAGTTTAATTTTTAATTCAACTTACTACGAATTTTCCATAGCTGCTCATATTTTTGTTAGAGTCTGACAATTTAAAATCCATGGATGGATGAAAGTAGGAGTGAAACAACAAGAACTAGGTCTTAGAAATCAATCAGAAAATAGAAATTCAGTAGACAAAGGTAGAAAATTAAAAATGAGTAATCAAAAAAATTGTGTGTAAAAGATTTTGTACATTTAGATATTACAAAGCCGAGCATTTTTAAGTCTTTCTGAATGATATACATATAGTTCGGGTAGATAAGAAATCCGAACAAAAACTTACTATCATTAACATTACTTCGAGGTATTATTGATTTATTTTCAATTTAAAAAAAATTCACCATTTCTGTATATATAAATATATTAAAAACAAGATAGGCCCTGGTAGGGTACCTTGTGGAACTCCGGAATTTAGCCTAAAAGTTTTTGACTTATACGGTGTCCCGTATGTATTCTTGCACCAGAAGGCAAGGTCATTCTTAGACAAAAAATTTATTTGTGGGTAGAGGGGGGGAGGTCCTGACCATTTCCAAGATAACGGGACTTATAGATATGTGGGTATGTTTAGATCACCCTGTCAAAATTCGTTAGATTATATTATACCAATCTAGATATTTAAAAACAGAAGTTCAATACATGCCAGAAAGTAAACAATTATCCTTTGGAAATGAGCTTCGTAAGTCATTTTCGCTTCAGAATAAGTGCAAAAAACACAGAAACGCATTTTGGGTAAAGGTTTGATAGGTCATTTTAGAGTTAAGCTTTTGCGCTGCTTAAATCCAATATAAAAAATTAGTATTGATGACGTGTTTTTGGATAAAAAAAGTAGTTGAATAAAAAAAAGCTTCGTAAAAATTCCGAAATTTTAACTATTTTGAGCCATAACTTCAAAGAGCAGGATAACTATTGTGGCGACCATTAGAATCGTTCAACGATTATCAATCGAACAAATTTGAAGTCGTGATATATTTAAGCCCCATTATCTCGTAAACCCCCCCCCCCCCCCCCATACAGTATTTTACTTATCTAAGCATGGCCTATACGGAACACCCTGTATAATCGTACCGCACTTTGTAAAGACGTTATTGTAATTTCAAATTTTGTTTCTTACTTAACTAGAAAATCTATAAAGAGATTTGTACTATTTTTAAATTTTCATAAATTATTAACTGTTTGTTTTTAAAACATTTGTTCTTTTCGTATGGGGATGATAACGTTTGTACGAGTTGATAGGAAGGATTCTCCATTTAAGAAGAAGATACTGAGAATAGTTTTATTAACTGCATATTAAAGGCAGCGATATACAATTAAGTTTTTTCCACCCGGCTTGCCGTCTGCAGTTTTTACCATCGCGTCGCCGTAATTACACGACATACCTCTCGATTATTTTGTGAATACAAGTCAGTGAAGTCGTCTCAGTAATTTTATGAGCTGTGATAATTGCGGCAAATGTTAGTGATAATTTTAATTGAAAATGAAGAAGAACGATAAAACAATTACAACGTACATTTTCAGTGTATGCTTAAGCTTGAATTGTGATATGAGTGATATTTCAATCGAACAGGGTAGCAGCATTGCAGAAGTGCGGGCAGTAAGACATAGATTTGCTGATTATTTTATCTCAAACCAATTTGTTTTGATTTTTCTTCATTCTTGTATTTCGGGAAGATTTCGTCATATATTTACATATTTCCATCCAAGCCCTATGTTTTTCATACTTTCGCATATAATTTTCACTAGTCACTTGCGTCATATAAGGTCTTTTCTCGACCTCCAAAATTCTGCGTCAAGCATTTTAGATTTTACAATATTAGAAAATAGTTCAAATTATTTTAACTATTGTACGCTCCAAAAAAGCTCTCAAATTATTTTTTTAATTATAAGCTCACTGGCGTTCAAAAAGTTGCTTCAGTACGTTAAATTTCAACAAACCATTCGGAAAAACCTAATGGAATGTCGCGCCCTATTGCTCTTTACGAGTTTTGTACTGCATTCGGCAGCCTCCCATATTAACACAAATAAGAAAATATACAGATGAAGAACGCATATCAGAAAAATGAAAATTTTACCAACATTTCTGGTAACCAAATTATTTAGTTACGAGAAAATTGTAGATAAGAAATGTAGTTATTAACAGAAAATGCTTCTAATGTTCAGGCACACATCTATGATTATATTTTTTACCAGAGCAAGTCAGAAATGCTTTAGCCATAGGCAAACTAATGGTATACAAAGACTGGGTAAGTAGACCTAAATAAGCAACGCTTATCTCGAATATAAAATCGACGATGCCTTGGCCCGATGAATGGAAAGCCACAATTTTTTCTTAGAAATTTACCGGAAATTACTGCCTTGGAAATTTTATGTATTTGTCGGGGCTGACAGAAATGCCTCGCACCAATATAAAATCAACGATGCCTCGACCTGATGTAGGAAGACGTCAATTTTTTCTTAAGCTTGCTCCAGACGGCACGTGGTTTCATGAGCCAAGCCGCTTAGTGCGGACGAGCACGAGCCACCTCGCGAATGTTCGCGCCGTGCCTTTGAAGTTACCGACTCAAAATAAATAGGACGCGCCAGCACAGGCGAGCTCGCGCCACCTCGATCCAAAACTTTCCTACGGCGCATTGGCTCATGCTCGCGCGGTGCGGCTCGTGAAACTACGCGCCATGGGAAGCCAGCTTTAGAAATTTACTGGAACTTTACGCACTGTTGGAGGCCGGTAATAATTTTTATGATCGTGATGTGTAAATATGCAAAAAGATTTTTTTATAATTTACAGAAAATGTTCCGGTAGAATTTTTATTCACTTCGGTGACCAATGGGAGTTATTTTCAGATACGATACTTTCATATGTGCCTTTGTCGGCTTCCAATAATGCATAAAACTTCTAAGGAACATATTTCCAGTAAATTTCTAAGAAAATATTTCCAGTAAATTTATAAGAAAGAATTGAGGCCTTCCTACATCAGGGGTCGGATTCACTAGCTCGGGGAGTTGTGGAGATGAGTGTTCTTTTGTCACTTAACTCTACACTCGGTATTTTGTAACTCGGGGAATTTGTATACTGAGATTTATCAAACTCTCCATTCCACTCAGTAAAACTCTCGGCTGTGTTAGTTGTGGAGAAGTAAAAAAAATATTTCTCAACTGACGGTATTGTCTGCTTTTATTGTCCTCTGTGAAGGTACCAATGTACCTAGGATTTTCAAATTGAATTATGGATTCACTTCATATCCTGGCTATGTTTATAAAAACAAATTATGGACATCCTTGCAATACTTACAGAGAAATAAGGATTTCGGTGTCTCAAGGTACCCGCTAAAAATTCTAATTCACTCGAAAACACTACTTGAAAACGCGTCAACGCAGAGCGTCGAAAGTTTGAACATAGTGCTTTCATAAAAATTGTAAATATAATTTTAAAAATGAACTAAATCGGGCAATCTCTTCTTGGTGTTGCCATATAAAAATTTAGGATTTTTACGTATTCTGTGAAAACGATCAGTCCTATATGCTTTTAATGTGCTGAAAAGTTCTTCAGAATATACAATCCTATAAAATTGGTTGTACATAATCATTTTTGCTGTTTGACGAACCGTTCTGGAGATATATTCAAAAACCACTTCAAAAATTAAACTTGCGCAGATGGGTGACCATACGAAATTACAAACGAGCATTCATCTACTAGGATATCATAAGCATTGGTCTTATACCAATCCTAGCTTTTCTATTTGTTTTTCTTCGAAATTTTTGTGGTCATTTTTCTTTAGAATTTCACCTAAAATACCGAATTAGAAAGTAATGAATATTTTTCGTGGAGTAACGAATGAGTACCGGATAACAAAAGTAACAATATTGCACATGTCTAATAACAAATCCAGTTGTATAATTTAAAACACCGCTTGGCAGTTTGGTAATTTAAAACATTACCTATGATTGCTCAGAAAGGAATGCAATGATCTGTGCGTTGTTTCTGCTTATACAGGGTATCCCATACGTACCGCATTTCCTTTATACTCCGGATTACTCACTCAATTTCGAGAAATAAATTGTACGGTAGGAGAGCCGAAAAATGCACGGTGTTGGCGGTAGGGGGGTTTACGATTTTTAGTACTGTTTCCACTTTACACCTTGTAAATTTCTTGATATACACCCTATCAAGACGAGATTTATCTCAGGTGATAGCAAACCATCTAAGCTTTGCAATGAATGTCCAACCAGCCCTACTGTCACCTTCAATCTTAAGTTGTAGTACGTCAAAGTCCAAAAATTAGAAAGAACATCTTATTTTTTTCAAATTTTAACGATTTTCCCGCCACAATACATGATAAATATACAGTTTATTTACAAAATTTAGAGACCCCGGAATGTAATATTTAATTTGACTATGCACACGTACCTACCTAAATGCAACCGTTTTTGAGATATTCCCGTTTCTATGATTCATAAATTCATGAATTTTTTGCTAATTTGTGTGGAATTGCATAAATTAGACGCCATTTCTATGGTTATTAGCAAAATTAATGATATTGTGCATCATAAAAACGGGAATATCTCAAAAACAGTAGCATTTAGGTAGGTACATATGCAGGATCAAATGAAAGATAACATTCGGAGGTCTCGAAATTGTGCAAGAAAGTGCTATCCTTATCTTGCCTTCTAGCGGGAAAATCGTTGAAATTGAAAAACAAATTGCAAAATTTTCTAATTTTTTGATTTTGATGTCCTATAACTGCCGATGGAAAAGGAATAGAGAGGTGGTTGGACATTTGTTGGAAACCGTGGAGGGTTTACTATCACCTGAGATGCAAGTCACCTTCATAGGGTGTATAACAAGAAAGTTACACGAAAATTACATGGTATTAGGATAGAAAGAACAAAAATCACAAAACCCCCCTACGGCCCTCACCGTGAATTTTCTGACTCACCTCCCATACAACTTTTTTCTCGAAATTGAGTGAGGAATCCGGTGTATAAAGGAAATGCGGTACGTATGGCCCACCCGTATTTGCTGTTTGTCTTTTCAATACAAAGTGAGTGAAATAACACAACACTTGAAGTTTTACTTCTGTCGGGGGTCCTCCGACCCTCTTTCTTTTTTGTTTTTATTTCTACATGTACTTTGTATAAGTACATGAGAAATGTGTAATGTTAGAGTTGTCAATAATATCCGCAATAAAGGGATCGGATAGAAACTTTGTAGAAGCTAATGTTCTGAACTGCTCTATCAACACCATTCATATTCTTATTGTAGTATGGAATGAAATTGCGCGAATCATTATGTAATTTTTGTTTTTTGTTTTTTTTCTGCATGGGCTTCATAGTCCAAAATATTTTACATATGGGACTATTATCGTACCATTTACATATGGTGAATGCACCGATTCCAGTCAAATAACTATGCTTATAGTTACCTCCCTCATTCAGTTCATTTTAAGTCTTTTTTCCTCTTGAAAATGCAATTTTTTGAGGCGACTTAACCAAATCATACCAGAATTGATTACTCTGCAAATAAATTTAATGAGGAAAAAGTTGTCAAAATAGATTGATTTGATGGGACAAAAGATGATTGACGAAAATGAGAACAACTTTCGCTCCGAAGACAAACTTTTTCTTTCATACTTGTCGTAGCATTGAGTAGGATTGTTTTGATTTTTCTTGATAAGGTTCAAACGAAGCTACATACTCGTATGTATGCCCATTTTTCCTGCATGATTTTGCTCAAAAGTTGTAAACAAATTTGATGGTCTTCTATAAATTCTTTCGTAGGGAATTATTGATTCTTGTACGCTGTAATCTTCTTAAAGTAAGCTTTGCTCCGTACATTTCTTGTGTTTAGCTTTTATTAGTGGTCTTATTTTAGAAAATTAATCTTCTGGGTATAAATTTTCATTGTTGCATACACAAATTTTATTCTAGGATGAGGATTTTTAACTTTCTCTCCTAGTTTTCATCATTCGTAAATTCCTCTCAGTACATACTTCTGAGATAGTTATTTTTCAGCATTATTTTTACGCTCCACATATAAATTGGTGTACCTCACTACCATTTCGAATAAATCTTCAGAGAAAAACAATTCAAATATGATTCAACAGGATGGAGAGTCTTGCAAAGATTTTCCTGTGTGCTAGGTATCAATTGATTCTTATCAATATTCGCAATCGAAGCATCAGATCGGTATTCTTTAGGAAAAGTACCGTAGTGCGGGTATATCATAATTAGAATAAAATTTTCTTTCCACCACGCTGTGATTTTTACGAAAATCTTTGACAGGTCCAAATATGTAATTGGAATCATGGGAGATTTTCCATAGTGGCGTGATCTTCTTCAGATGAGTCTTCATTGATCATAAATATGATATCCTTGTGCTAACAAAAAAAAAAAATAATTTCTTTGTAGATATAAATCACATGCCCTTGAAAATGTTTCCAAAGTTAATTTTACATTTTATTATTTATGGTATTTTCGAAGAAACATATAAAGAAAATTTCATCCTAAACTGACAAAACAACTCATTTTTTTATTCGATGTCAATTTTCCTGAAATTAGAAAGTTTTGGCCCATATAATGTGTACAGTGCAGATCGATTAAAGTTGCGTAATAGAATGGTTTTGACATTCTGGATAAATCATTATAATAAAATCTAGAAAATTCTATTTATCGATGAAATGAAAATACTGTGTATGAATGTTTGGCGATGGCGACACGGCATGCGTCCACTTGATCCTGAAAGCTGTATTGACGTTATTTTTTTTAATTTGAAGCAAGGGGATCCCATCCCAAGCACAGAAGCCATGGCGGCCCATTTTGCTGTCCTGCTAGAAGCTCATTCACCAAAATTTTCTTGTCCTCTTAATGAAGCGCATCAAGTCTTAGTGAAGAGGGTTTTCAGCTCATCTACAGATATAATGGCAGATTCTATAGTATACAGCGTGCTCCGGGCGAAGCACACAGAAAGACTTAGGCTCTCCTTTCCAGCAGGACAGATACCGCAATTGCTGTCAAAAACTGCCATCCTTGTTAGATGTGAAACGAGCTGTGACCAGTGATGATGCTAACCACTGTTCTACATTGTTTCCTTCCCAGCCCCATAAGAAAATCAGAGATATTCCGCTTTGATGAGATGCCCGATAGTCGAGATGACCTTATATTAGGTAGGCGAATTCCATAGCAAGAATCTACTTTGTGCTGCGTAAAAATATTTTAATTAAATTTCGCAAGTAGACGTGTTCAGTTGATAAGTCAATAAATGTTAGTTAGAAAGTTAAGTCAAAATCACATACAAGCAAACCTCAGGTCTGGCTTCTTTCGGGCTTCCTCGCATTTATAGCTTCAAGTCTTGCCGCAGAGAATTGAAAACAAAATAATACCATCGGCCTTGGTGCTAATTATACAGACCAAAATTAAAAAAAAAAAAGGAAATCTGTTCAAAGAAGTAGCGAGCCTGCGAGAGAAAAATTTCCAACATTGAGCAAAGCGCACCTTGAGGCTAGCTGCTAGGCTTGGTTTTATGTTGCCTCTTCTAAAATGTGGTATTGGAAATTGTGACAACGCCTGGAGCAAGCCTCGAGGCCTGGGATGTGTTTCTGCCATTAGCTCGAAAGTTAGTCTAATTTAGAACGTCAAGCCGAGCAGGCTAGCTCTTCTGACTAAGCACCAGATTACACCTTTAAGCTACCCAATAAAGGATCTCTAAAGAATCGTGAATTGTGGCTTTTCATTCGTCCAAAGCCGCAATAATTTCATTACTTCCCTAGCTTTAGGAACAACTACCAGAAAACAATCCATTCGCCAAGGACAGGTTGGGCCGAGATCTCATCTTCACGGACTAGAGAAAGGGACGGGTCATCTTCCAGAACTGTCTGAGAAGGCATCCCTCTTCAAGGACTGACGTACTTCAGACCATACCGGTATCCCACCAGAAACTGGCCGGTTATCCCTGTCCTTCTCTCCTCAATTCAGTATCTAGGCATGGTATATGGAGTAACTGTTATGCTCGATCTGAGCACAACGTTACTAGTAAAAAAATTTCTATAGAAATTGATTTTTTTTTTTTTATTTTTTCCAACCTTTTACTGCACAATTAACCATTTTAAAAGATTTCGTTTGCTTAACTTCTATTAAATATGCACTTAAAAACTCAACTGGATTTATTCGCTAACGGTTTCTTCACAGCTGTCAAAATTTTTTCAACTGATGACGGAATGAAAAAAGTTTCTTACTCTTTATACCAACGGTTCTAGGTACTTTTGGACAGCTCGGGTAGAGACCAGACACCCAGACCTGCTCGGCTAACAAGAACAGTTTCTTCCACGAACGAGCTGTCACCAAACGATGAGTCCAGTAGGGCTGTCATCAGCGAGCCCCTAGTTATCGAGAATTGATCGACCTTCAAACAAGAACAAGTTGACTCGAAGATACGCTATCTGTTCACCGTCCACAAATCATATGATTTAAAGTTTTTACCAAGAATATCTTATTTAAACGACTAATTTAATTATTATTTTTTTTTTTTTTTACTTATCTCATATAAACAGACAAAAGTATTTCGTACAGAATAAAATATTCATTCCAATATACTAAAAATTATTGCAGAAAACATGATCCAGCATTTCCATAATAACTTCATTAAAGGATTAAAAAAATAAATAAATAAATAAATAAAAATACCTGAGCCTCCAAAGGCCAGAATGAAAGAAGTCTTCTCTATAAATTAAAAGATTCTGAACAATCTGTATAATCAGAATAAAATTAAAGAAAACATAACTGTGACTATGGTGTGGGGGTAGGTAAATTATGTTAATTACACTTTTTCCTGCCATTTTTCTTTTCCTTTTACTTTTCTATCCACAACGGAACCAAGTTTATATTCAGTTAAATGCAAAATATATAATCAAAACAGGGTAACCTGACCCGGCCGCAGCTGTTCACTCCCATTCTAAGTAGGAAATTTTATGGTCGAATAGCAGAGATCCTTTGAATACAGAAACCTAGAGCTACTCAACTTTCAGTTAATATTTTCAACTGTAGAGTGAAAAACACAATTGCATTAAATAAGCGGAAACTGCATGAATAGCCATATTTTGACCTGAATTTAGGTCTACTCCGACTAAAGAAAATTTAAACAAAAGCAAAAAGGTAATTATTAAAATATTTAATTGAGGTCAATGAAAATATGAAACGTAAAGGGAAATGCTATGAAATTTCTTAAGAAATTTTCTAAAGGAACAAAAAAAAAGAGAAATTTTTAAAAATTTGTAATCCTCTTTCATTAGGCCAAATGATATAACCGGAAAGGAAAACTAAGAAATGAAATTTGTTAAAACAAATTGCGGTTAAAAGTGAGATGAGCTTTTTAAAGTGGAGCTCCCTCCAGTTAGATAAATACAGACTTTTTTACTGTTACAAAATTAAGGTAGCTAACTCCAAATTAACAACATTTCAAGTTAGGCCTCTAAATAGGAATGTGATTTGGATTCTTTTCAAAAACTTTATTCTGAAATTGTGCAATCTGTTAGAGCGATCGAAATGGTTCAGTAGGCGGGGCGTCAAAGTATTCAAGGTGTTCACTGAACACCCAGCCTGTAAACTTTTCTCAAATTAAAAATAAATTAAAAATAATAAAAATTCATTCTATCTAAATTTGCTCTATTTCCCCAGCCCTCATGCCTTTCCATTGCTTATGACGACTGTTCAGTATCATAACTGAACGCTAATGTGACTATCAATATGTTCGAATGGTAGGAACAGAAATATTCATTCTGATTAAATTCGTAGTTTCCCCAGCCCTCATCATGCCTTAGCATTGCATGTTGCAGCTGATTACGGTATACAGACTAACAAGGTATTACCAGAGATAACTTAATAAATTTGACTATCAGAACCAGCTTAACACAAGCTCCCTGTATGGACAAGTTTAATAAATAAACGGTCAACAATATACATGCGTTTCATCACTTAGTCGGTGTTAGTATTAGTATGTTAAACTAAACATAAACCAAACACCGGGTGAAATGCAAAGTGACATAGAAACAGAGAACTAAGTATTATATAGACGTTTTTTTAGAACATGCTTAGAAACGGCAACTACAAAATGCTCAGCCTTAGTATTAACAGTAATGCACATGCGGTTAATGGGTTCATACATGAAAAAGTTGGATCTTGCGGAGTTAATATGCAACATAGGTAGTCCTATCAAATTGTGTCCACTATCGCGGAAAGAGATTTTACTAAGTAACAGCGGAGAATCAACATTCGTGTTTATTAGTTGATGCACAAACGTTACATCGGCAACCATGCGACGTTTTTGAAGCGAATGTATATTCAAAAGCTTCAAGCGATCCTCATAGGGTGGAAGAATCAAAGAATTATTCCATGGTAGATGCCTGAAAGCAAATCGTAGGAAGTTCCGCTGAACAGACTCGATACGGTCGATGTGTGTACCATAAAATGGAAACCAGACCTGGCAAGCATACTCAAGATGTGGTCTCACAAAGCAAGTGTACAAACGCAATGTTATGGTAGGATTTGAAAACTCTCGGGACCAACGTTTTATAAAGCCCAGCATAGAACTACTCTTTGAAGCCATGTAATTTATATGGGAGATAAAATTCAATCTGTGGTCACATTTGACACCCAAGTCACAGACAGAGCCCACACAGCGAATCGAGGAATCCGAGAACTCATAATCATAAGTGATTGATGTCTGATTCCTATGGAAAGTCATAACCTCACATTTGTCGATATTGAGTACTAAATTATTGCTCTCGCACCAATTGTAAAATTTTGCAAGGTCACCTTGTACCTGTTCACAATCGTGAACAGATTTAATCTGAGCGAAAAGCTTAATATCGTCAGCATAAATCAAGACCTTACAGTACCTCATAACAAAGACAATGTCGTCAATAGACAGAATAAAGAACAACGGGCCCAAGTGACTCCCTTGTGGTACGCCAGACAAAGCCTTCAATACTCTAGAGATGGAATGGCGGAATAAGATTTGATATGTTCTGTTATCTAAATAAGACTCTGTCCATTTTAGAAATATTGGGGGAAACCCATATTTTTCCATTTTAAACAGTATCACGGAGTGAGATAACTTGTCGAACGCCTTACTAAAGTCTGTATAAATACAATCTGTCTGATAGCCTTTTACCAACCCGCAAATGGTATCCGAGACAAATTCTAACAAATTAGTAGTTGTAGACTTGCCCGAAATAAGCCCATGTTGGTTTGAAGAGAGGAAATTGTTACAGGAAGTTGATAGTTGACAGTAAATGATAGATTCAAATAATTTGGGCATGCAAGATAATTTTGCAATAGGCCTATAGTTAGAAATTTCATTTTTACTACCTTCTCATCATTGAAAACGTAAGTTCTTTGAACTCATTATAGGATGTGAGGAAATTGTTGCAATTTATAACGCCTTTGTCACTCATATAACTTTTCCACAATTTATTCTTTCTATTTTTAAGATATTTTAGTTCTTTATTGAACCATGGCGGAGATGTTTTAGAGGACCGCTGTCGCTCGCGTGGAACGTAAGAGGAAAATAAAATCGAAAAGAATTATGTAAAATTTAGTGACGTCTTCGTCAACACTATTGCTAGACAGTAATGTGTTGAAATCAGAGGTAAGTCTACTGGAAAGTTCCGAAAAGTTAGCCTTTCTAACATTGAAAAAGTATTGTGTTTCATCACAATTTGTTAAGTTTTCGGTTTCATAGCAATATGTAATTAGTAGAGGGGGAAGCTATTTATCACTGCGCTAGGCTCAACTATTAAGTTACCCGCGTCAGTAGAAAATACCAGGTCTAACTGCCTTCCCATATCATTCTTAACACTACTGATTTGGCTGAGACCAAAAGATGAAATAGTTTCAAGGAAAAGTGATTTCCTTGTTGTCAAGTTATTAAGTGGAAGATAGTCATCGTCAGCATTATTAAGTACCCATTGTATATTGGGTAGGTTAAAATCACCAATAAGTAGTAATTCGTCAAGAGGTTCCATCTTACCATGGATAAAATTAGATGTTAAAATGAGTAGGTCATAAATATTCTTACCTTTGTCGTCGACGATATTTATGGAGTCTGGTGGAATATAGCCACAAAGTATGTATAAGTCATATTTTAAGAGAGACACCTTAAGAACTATAAGTTCAATGTCGAGAGTATTGGAGAAAGTGGGGAGCTCAACTTGGCTGCAATTTAAGTGGTTTTTACAGGCGAAGAGTACGCCACCGCCACGAGCTTCAGATTCAGCCAAGTTTCAGTGAAAGCAACTATATCAAAACAATTTGCAACAGAGGATTTAAAGATTTGTGCAGTTTTTGTTCGAATCCCCCTTACGTTTTGATAGTAAAGGGAGAGCGACTTGAGTTTTTTGAGATATCGCTACTTATTTTATCAGCACTTATATGTTGGTGCCCAGAAGGTACGAACAATTTAGTAAAAGCGCCAGAGGGCCTAAATGTGGGATCCAGTAACTTATCCTGCTCATCCGCGGACAAAGTTAGAACAGAAGATGCAACAGGTTTAGAGGATTTACTAATTTTTCGACAAGAAAAAACATCCGTTGCGATAGTTGTGGACTTAAGATACTTCAGGATGTCTTCACACGACGTTTCTGGAGAGAAATGGGTGATGAAATCACACGAAGGTTTTGGTACTGTTCTCAAAGTAGCACCAATCCCATTTCCTAGAGAGGACACAGATGAAGTATCATTCGATACTGTGGAACGCTCCCTCACTTCAGCTACAGAAGCAGATGTAACGAGAGCCAGATCACCGCTTGCTGTAGATTGAACAGAGTCCTGATTTGAAAGAATTACCGCATTGGGGCTATATTGGTGTCTTCGGCGGTTCCTCTGCTTTGTGGCTGGTTTACTACTATGTGCACGAAAAGTGTGACATGACTATCACCAATTTTTTTGAAATTTTACATACTTGGAGCTTTGTGAAAGCAAAAATAAAAGAAAAAGTGCAAAAAACGCAGAAAGGGCTACGTTTTAGGTATACAGAGTGTGATAAATGGAAACTTTTGGGCTTCTTAAATCCCATATGAAAAAATGGTGTTGATGACATGTTTTTTTGATAAATATAGTATAGTTAAAAAAACCGAGTTAAAAATCCGAAATTTTATATTTGTTTAACCATAACTTGAAAACGGAGACGAGGACGGGTAAAATTTGTAAACCATTGGAGAGGTCCAACGATTATCATCTTGTGACAATTTGAAAAGAATTTAACTATAAAATTTGTACATATTACTTAGGATTTTTATGCGAAATTTTTTAGGAAAATCTCCGATCTTGGTAGATTTAAAATATAGAAGAGTTGTTTAGGACACTTTTATTAATATTCTTTTAAAAAATTATGCTCTCCCTACGTTTCGACTCTCAGTTTTTGAGTCCTCTTCATGGGGCTGAAGAACAATATGAACATATGTAGACCACTTTTTGAGAATATAAACAAAATTACCTTAAGGTTATAATAAATTAGATTACAAAATAACAGATGATTTATAAAACAACAAAAACATGTGAAGTTACATTAAAAAATAAAATGTTTACAGGACAAAACTTAACTATGTGTAAAAAATTTTTTAACAAATAACTGACTAGATAGTGACATTACGTGCTTAAGCTATTGACTAGAGTAGGAGATGATCTTGTTTCGTGGGTGCATTCATCGATGTCGGTGTTTAGTTAGTGATTACTGTGCATGTGTGTCGTTATGATGTTATGACCAATGAGTATGTGTGGTGTTAATATGGGTATTTTGCGTGTTTATATACTTTAATATTTGGTAGTATTCTTTGTGGATGACTTCTGAGTCTAGTCTTATGTTGACCAGGTTGTGTTTGTTTGTGTATATGTGGCAGGCTTCCTTAATTTCTCTTCTCATTCTGTTATTTTCATTGGCAATGATCGTGGCATCATCAAACTTAAAAACATGACCTGTTTCAAGGGAATGCGTTGCCAATGCTGAGTGCGGGGTCTTTTTCTTTATATATTTTGTATGTTGCGATAGGCGGGTTTTTAATTTTTTAGATGTTTGGCCAATATATGCTGCTGGACAGTTGTCACAATTAACTTTGTAAACTACTTTGCTTTTTTCAGGAGTTTTTATTTTATCTTTTGTTCTGGTGTAAATGTTGTTGAGTCTGTGGATGGGTTTGAATGTTATATTTAATTTGTTGTCTGCTTTATGAACGTGTCGTCTTATTTCATAGGCTATTGGATATATGTAAGGAATTGAGTTGAATATTTTATTATGGGTATTTTCAAGATCTACATTGATTGTTTGTGTATTGTTGCTGGTGGAAGCCATAGATTTATTTTTTCTTATTGCGCTCTTTATAACCCTGTTTACTACATGCGATGGGTAGTTATTTTTAAAGAGGATTGTTTTAATTATGTGTTTGTTTTTTGGATGGAATCTTTTGTTGCTTAAACTTATAACTCTATATGCAAAAGCCTTAGCAGTGTTGGTTTTCATTGATGTTGGATGATTAGAATGGTAATTAATCATGCGATTGGAACTGCAGGGTTTGCAGTACCAGTCGGTGATAATATTTTGATCTTCAGTCCGAATGAGGAGCATATCGAGAAATGGTAAGGTGTTGTTATTTTCCGCCTCGAGCGTAAATTGGAGTTTGGCGTTGATGCTGTTAAAGGCATATAATAAGTCATTAATATGTTCTCGTGATATTGCACACCCGAACACCCGATCAAAAGCACAGCAATAAGCTACTTGTAAATATTACTTAGGAGTCATCCAATCTATATTTAGAGTAGAATAGAATAGAAAAGCATTTAGTAAAGAACTTCGGTTTATGCTACACGGTACAACGTTAGGTACATCGAATATAAAATAGATAATAGCATAATATCGATTGAGTATAGAAATTTAGATAAATAACAAAGGCGTAACGAACAGACTCATTGCAGCAGAAACTATCTAAATAAGACTGGTAATATCGAGGAGACAGGTCTAAAGTTTTCGACCCAGCGATCAGAGAGGTCTCATCGGTATGGTTATCTCTGATCGCCTACCATAGAAGTTTAATATTGGAGGTCACACCAATTGCCCATATAAATACTTTTTATAAAAAGTATGTGTGAATTATATGGTGGCAAGATAACTCATTGCGCTTTGAAATTGGGTGATTGTTCCCCGTTTTTTGCCTGGCGGCATATGGATAAACCAAGTAGAAATTACATGAAGGAGATTTCTCGTCTAACAGACTGAAATTTATTGAAAATAATTTCAATAAATTTACAAAATGCATTTTAAGTGCAAAAAGAAATATTGAACTTTTCGACCCAGCGATCAGAGAGGTCTCATCGGTATGGTTATCTCTGATCGCCTACCATAGACCTCCAATATTGAACTTCTATGGTAGGCGATCAGAGATAACCATACCGATGAGACCTCTCTGATCGCTGGGTCGAAAAGTTCAATATTTCTTTTTGCACTTAAAATGCATTTTGTAAATTTATTGAAATTATTTTCAATAAATTTCAGTCTGTTAGACGAGAAATCTCCTTCATGTCTAAAGTTAACTACAGGTCGAAATTAATATTGCAACTAAAGCTCAGCAACATAAGAACCCTTTATTATGGCGGTCGGGGAGATAACATCATTTAACCATTTTTATATTTACTTTAATGACGACTTTTGAGATTTAGTCGGCCATCGGGTCGTCTAGGAATTCTTCAAGGACTTTCAGATAGTCAATAAAAGTTCCTGTGTTAAGGAGATATGCCTTCTATAGTCTTATTGCACTAAAGATGGTCTCCCTCTTAACATGCAAATGCACAGGAAACACTAACACTCCAATTTGAACTAATTGCCTAAAAATTTTTATAATAATTTTCCCTATCAAGTTTTATGGCTCTAGAAATATTTCCTGGTCGTAATGTAGCTTAACTAATTAAATAGTTTTGATATTAGAATATTTCGAAGGGTATCAATACTTACCCATCTCATGGCAATATTTTATTTATACAAAAATTCATACATTCATAAATTTCTAAGCCAAGTTTGTTTCTAAAAAAATTTACATTTAAGCAGAGAGAGCGAGAGAATTTCAATTAAGTTATTTAAATTCATCCAAAATTCTACCTTTCCATTTACACTATGCCCTTTCTAAAGTTGCGGTAAGACTTGGAAAACTTTATGCTATTCAAAGATTAATAGAGAAAACGTATTTTGTGGTCAAATTGAGTTAGGTAACTGCACATAGTTAGTCAGAACGTTAATCATCTTTGTGGCAAGAGTATATGTATGTAGGTAACTTTCGTGTTGTTAAATTACTTAGTAGTCTTAAATGCAATTGCGTCTGACCACAACTGTATGGGGAACAAATGCTCGTCTCAAGAAACTTTCTACTCTAAGGATACTATAGATGGAAATATATTTTGATTATATCACGTCTAAAATTGTTATCAAATAATAAAAAATAGTTGAAACTGTATAATAGTTCATTAAATTTTCCAAAAACATACAAACTTTATGGGACAACAAGTCATACCTACATATATTAAGTTTTGTCAAGAGATGTAAGGATGTAAACTACAAACTTGGCAAAATTCCAACAAACAAAAAGTATAAAGCCAAATTGGAATATTTCAAGAATTAATGGAGGCAAGAAATAAAAAATAAAAACAATCTTAGTATAAAATAGTATTTAATTCTAAATACTTAATACTCTGTGGCCCCATTTTTGGCAATTAGTTATAACGACCAAGACTCATTCTTGTTTATAGAACACACAAATTTTCTGCATTCAGAAATGGGTAAATTTCCTGTCTCAAGGCGGCCTTTAAATCATCCATGCTGAAGTCATGTTGTCATTCTTGATTATTTTATTTGTTTTTAATTGACTACAAGTGTTCGATGGAATTTCAGTCTGAAGATTGGCAGGCCATGAAGGAGAGATTTCTCGTCTAACAGACTGAAATTTATTGAAAATAATTTCAATAAATTTACAAAATGCAGGCCAGTTCAAAACTCGGATTTCCTTTCTTGCCAAACAATCTTTTGTGGCGCAAGCAAAAAGGATTATTATGTTGGAATCTAATCGAAAATGGATACGTCTTTTTGAATATTTTAGAAAATTTAACGTCCAGCGGATACTTTTCATTCATTCTTCGCATACAAATAATTTTCCTATACAACCGAAAACTATTACACTCCTATCGCCACGTTTTACATCAGACACCATGTAATCTATAGTTCTCTATCGAACGAATGTCGTGCCAGGAGACCCGAAAATCTTTAGCAAATTTAAATTCCACGTAAGCTTCCTTTTCGATTTTTGCAAACCACAGGATAATTATAAATTATTTTCGGTTATTTTTGGTTTTTTAATATGAACACAAACTTCAAAATTGGCTTCGTCTGACCAAACGACGTTCGCTCAATTCTCGTCAGTCCAGTTCTTATGCTAACAGGTCTATTCCAACCATGTTTCTTTCATTTTGGTTTATATTTTTATAGAAAAAGTAGAAAAAGTCAAACTTTTCGACCCAGCGATCAGAAAGATCAAATCTCAAAAAAGGCCGAAAAGTTCGATTTTTTCTACATTTCAATTCATTTTGCAAATTCATTCAAATTATTTTCAGTGAATTTCTGTCTACTGTAGACGAAAAATGTCTAGTTTATATCTGTTGACCAAAAATTTTGAAAAAATTTAAGTAGCTAGGCCTTGATGATTAAAAAAAACTGTTTTTGTTTTTTTTTTTCTTTTGTTTTGGAGGAGATCAAACTCACCCCTATAAAATATTTACAAATAAAAGGTACTTCATAATATTTGACTGTCGAAATATGTGCATGTTACAATATTCTGCCAAAGTTTCTAACTTCTACGTAACGCCGTTTTCGAGAAAAAGCCGTGACAAACGGAGCGGACATAAAGTTGATCTTATAATAATAATAGATCGTTTTTTTAATTCCCTCCCTACTCCTTCTCTGTGGCGATCTAATCAAATAGGCCAGCGGCCAGTAGAGCCTACTGCAACTCAAAAGTACATTTTCAGTACTGAATCTAGAGTTAAAATGGAAATTACTGCTACATACAATCACTATCCTTAGTGCTTCAGGAGTTTAATTATAGTGTTAAAAAATTAAAACGGACTAAATTCATTGGGAGCATAATTTTTTGAGTGCTTATTGAGTCTATTGCTCAAAGCCCTGAGCTCAATCTCAATTTTCAAGAGTTCTAAAAACTCATTTCTCTTTATGCGGTTTTCAAAACCATATTTGAACAATCTTTTTACGTACACCTTCATCGGTTAAATGCATTTCATCGAAAGGAATTGTTTCACTAATATCTATTGGAAGATTTTGAAGAATAGATATTTCACTTTTATGGTGTTTACTGTCGGTATATTGTCGCCTACGAAAGTTTCCATTAATTGGTAAAGCTGCCCTCATTGTAAATAAAAAATTTAGACATTCCACTTTCAACTTCTACTCATTCTCCATTTAGAAAACGTTTTTGGCAGACGTAGTAGTAGTCCAGTCAATCTGTACTAAAAAAGGCCTTTGTCCTAAAAAAGGTGGGGTAGAAAAGATTTTGATATATGTCACTTAGTTCCGGGTCTCGATGAAAAATCTAAGTTTTCGACCTGTCAGCATGGTCCGCCATCTTGGATTAAAATTTACAAGAGTTTTTTTTAATCATTCCTCAGCATTGGTCCTACGACAAAAATCTCTAATACAAACTTGAGAAAGACTAAATTATCTACATTTTTTAAACGAAAACTTTTTTTGTCAGTCTGATGTGTAACAAATTAAAGCGACAGAAACGTGAACTATCTTCCCATAATTTGTCCAACTTAATCTCTTCACGGTAAGTTTTGAAAATGATATGATATTATTAATACAGGGTGTTTCATCAATAGAGCACCTCCCGATCAGTACTCACTAGTACTTACATAGACAAACAAAAAATTGTATGGCAGGGAGGGGGCATATCAACCGTTTCGGAGGGTGATTACGAAATTACGCTAAGTTTTCACAAAACACCCTGTATCTTAAAAAGTACAGGGTATACGAAAGGTATATAGAAGACAAGTATTCCCATTAAAATTTTAACACAATGCAACTGATAGCCTGTGACGTAATTCTGTGACTAATGAATATACATTTTTATAGGAAAGACAGAGAAAGGAGAGAGAGTATTGGTTCGTAATAGGAATACCTTTTATTCTATACACCTTGGTCACCGTCTAAAGCTGATTGTATGCGGAACTATATGGCTTTTTCAAGGACTGCTCAACCAGCCCCGTACTGCTCTCCCCCCGGAGGTATTGTGGTCAAACTAAAAATTTCGCATTATTACCTTTTTTTACTTCAATCTCTATATTTTGCTTTTTTTTTGCAAAAAGGTCATTAACATAACTTTTTTTTTTATTAAAACTCTAAACTGTGGACTCTCCTCTTTAATTTAATCTATTACACCATATGGGCTAACTGTAACCGTTAAACAGTTGAACAGCTCAAATTAAAGAGAGGAGCAGTCCTTGGAAAAATCATGAAGTTCTGCATACAATGAGATCTTGACGGTGAACATACGCGCTGTACTTTTTAAGAAACAGAGTGTTTTGTGAAAAACTGGCTCCTTTACTTTATCACACTGTAATTTCGAAACGGTTGATATGCCCAGCCCCACCCCCTCTCGTACAATTTTTTGTTTATCTAGATAAGAACTATCACATCCCGCTCTATGGACCACCATGGAGGAAACACCCTGTATTATAATCAGAAAACATTACATAGTAAAGTTTACCTCAAATTGGAATGATTTTTCTTTTTACGTATAAAAAAAGCCCGTCTGTTTTCGATGCTGATAAAAAAATTCGAACAGGCTGCTTTTACTGATAAGGAGGCTGAAGATGATGCTAATGTGTTGATTATCAATTCAACGATTTTCTTCTGCTCATTATTCGACACTATGTTTATCGTTGACGAAGACGTCGATTTTCTACTGACAGCATTACGATCATCTAAAACCAACATCTACCTTCGCAAATCGGGGAGAGGCAAAACAGCTAAAAGAGTGTCTTCCGCGAACATATTCAAAGTGAACGGAGCAACCGAAAACATTTTTTTATAAGGAAAACCACATTTTTTTCTCTTGTCCAAAAGGACTCATTGCACATATTGGCATCTTTAAAGATCAGAATTCCATGCCAGATGACATCGGAGACGTTGGTATACGCTTTCTCGTTGCTTTATATGCTGACAACATGAAAGAGGAAAACTTGGAAGAGGTCCATCACCAATGTTTTGCTAAATGGACAATAAAAAGCAAATTCAACTTGGCTCCTTTACCACCAATGAAGGACGCTGCACGATCACATGCATTTAGGACCTACCACCAAGTCTAAAATTGGTATGGAATCCAAAAATATCCATCTGGTTGCGGCTGGAAACTTGGTACCAATGGGCTCACCTCTGTACCAATGTCAGAGAAATCTGCCCCAGATACTTTATTAAATGTAATTTCATGCAATTGCAAACGTGGATGCGGTGGAGGATGTGACTGCAGGAAAGGTGGTTGGAAGTTTACTGTTGTATGCAAATTCTGCAATAGTGAATCATGTGGGAATGCATCAGAGTTCATTATCGACAGTGACGACGCAGATGAGGTAATGCCATCAACATCAACTGACTCGGACCATCAAAAATAAAGAAATAATTGAAACATAATCGGGGTCATAAATTACGGAACACGAGCCGTACTCAATTGTAACTTGTTACACATCAGACTTACGAAAGAAGTGTTCAACAAAAAATGTAGAGAATTTAGTCTGTTTCAAAGGGGAATGCCCACTTTTAATTAAATTTTAGGCCCGACTCTCCAGACATGAGGGATATCTTAAACAATGCAATGTGATACTCTGAACATATTTTATTAACAATGTTATCTGTAGCTTTGGCGATCGGATCTAGCTTGAGCGACCTTCTTGGGTGAAAAAGTGGACTTTTCTACTTCTCGTAATTGCGCGGAATTAGTGAGTCGAGGAAAATGACATCTTCTGAGAAAAATGTTCACAACTGAGCACTAATGAGTATGAAAAAAAAGCAATGTAAAAATATATGCGAAATGTGGTACACTGTAACAAATAATAGGACTGTTCCCTAAATTTAAGACACGGTTTTCTATAAAAATAAATGTAATTTTCTCTGATAGAAAGGGAATATAATTATAATTTCCCCAAATCAATGGAACATTCAATGAATTTAGGTATTTGGCACCAGAAAACCTATAAAATACGTAAAATTCCCGAAATGTTAAACTCTCTTGGATATAAGAAAGAGAACTTTCAATAAATTACGTATTATGCTATATTTTTTACGGAAATATATTTTCGTTTATATAATTCACACATTGTTTCTGAAAACCAGTCATATCTTGCTTTTTAATATTTTGTTTGACCATGCCCAGCGTACCAACATAACTTCCGTACTACTTAGTAGTATGGGCCATAAGAAAGGAGCTATTCATCTCATTCTTATGTTTTATAAAGGGGGTGGTGTTCTATCACCTATGGTGGAGTGTGGGAGTGTGGTGCGGTCAAATTTTCCCTACGTTTTAGGGAATAGTCCCTACATTTTAGGGAAAAGAACAAAGCAAAATTTTTAAAATTCCCTACATTTTAGGGAATATTCCCTAAATTTTAGGGGAAAAAACAAAAGTTCCCTACATTTCAGGGGGAAAACCTACGTACATTTTAGGGATAAAATCCTAGTTTACGTTTTCCAAAGTGGAGCTTTCCCTAATCTTATCGACAAATACCTAACCTTTGTGGCACAAATTGGTGCCACTCACTTTAGGGAATTATTTCTTACTGTGTAGCTGGGGTATATGTGACCCATGTGTATGCAAATAGGTATTCTGGCAGAAAAAACGCCCCGAGAAAGTTTTTTGTATCGAGGAAAAGGTACACCACTTGATGGTAATCAGCGAGACCTATAATTTGATATGCAACATGTGGTATTGAAACCCATCGCCGGGGACTCTTACTCCCCACCCAGAAAGAGTGCAGTGAAAAATTTTCTTCTTCGAATTAGAGCTGGTAATTAGCTGAGGCGAACATGGAAACCCGTTTTCCAATCGGACATAACTCTACCGAGTTAGATGCGATCTAAGATGCGAAAAATATAGTACCTAAGTTCGGATAAAAAAGAGGGAAATATATTAAAAAAAATGAGTATGGGGATGGCTATAAGTAGCTATTTATACCCCCGCGTATAAGGAATTCGATTCTGTACTATATTTTCCAAAATGTACTAGAAAATATTTGACCTCCCCAATCCTTTCCCCCACTTAATTGAAATAAACATTGTTAACAAAATATGTTCCGAGTATCATAATGCATCATTTAAGACATCTCTCATATCTGGCGGTGTCGGGCCTAAAATGGGCATTCCTCTTTGTATGAGACATTTTCGTTGAGGAATTATTTTAAAAATACAAATTTTTTGTAACATTAATCCAAGACCGCAGACCGGGGTCTGGGACTAAGTAAAATATATCAAAATCATTTTTACCCACGTTTTATAAGGTAAAAACCCCTATTAACTAGGATATAACTTCCATGTAATGTTCTATATACGCCCCTTCTGGTGTATCGCGGACAAAATAAAATAGAGGTTACACCGCTTTAAAATAACCTAACAACTGCTTCAACAAATTATTAAAATCGGGTTTCTTTGGGCCCAGAACAAAGTGCACCTGGAAAAAGTATCTTCTTAAAATTGTTGCAGAATTCTAAAAGAATCCAGAGACCTTTATCTCCATTACTAGCACCAGCAGAAATACTATCAACACACTAATAGCTTTTAATATTTGTTATTTTCTGCACCTTTTCTCACCCTCACATTTTTGTTTAATCCTTGTACGTACCTCAGATAAAGATGAGGCATTTAATAAAATTTTTAACATTGTTCTTCCCTCAAACTATAAAGTAATTATTTTTTTAGACCAAAAGTTTAATGTTGCATGAGGTGCTCTAAAACCCTAATTTTTCTAACAATTCATACTCTGTGTGATCTTCTTTGTGTCTATGCATGTGCTCAATCATCCTTCCTGAATCCGTCCTGTAGAAGTTGTTAAAATCCTTGATCCTTTTTATACCCTAGATGAAATCATAGGGGTATACTAAGTTTGTCATTCCGTTTGTAACACCACGAAATAATGATGGTAGAGCAAAATGGATTGGACACCCATTCATAATATTAAAAGTTATTTCGATTTTTGCATGTCCGTCCGTCCGTCCGTCTGTGCGCACGATAACTTGAGAACGCGTACACTTAGAGAGCTGAAATTTTGTACACAGACTTTAAAAAAAAAAAGTAAAATTAAGTTCGAAAATGAGCCAAATCGGGCAACTCCTTCGTGGGGTTGCCATATAAAAATTTCGTTTTCCGCTATATATTTGGACACTGCCTGAGAACGCGTCGACGTAGAGAGCTAAAATTTCGCACATGATGTTTTTACTACATTAGCAAATAAAATGTAAAAAATGGGCTAAATCGGGCAACTCTTTCTTGGTGTTGCCATATAAAAATTTCGGTTTTTTACGTATACTTTCAAAACGATCAGTCCAAGACATTTTTATTGTATTAAAAACTTCTGCAGAATACGAAATCCTATAAAATTCGTTATTACCATTTTTTCTGTGCGACAAACTGTTCTAGAAATATATGCGAAAAAACAACTTCAAAATCAATACTTGAATAGATCGGTGACCATACGAAATTTAATACGGGCATTCATCTAGGGTATCCTAAGAATTGGTCTTAGACCAATTCTAGCTTTTGTACTTGTTTCCTTGATACGTAGGTCCAAATCAATATGTTTGTAAATCTCTGTTCTTTAGTTTTTTGAATATTTTGTTGAATATTGTTAAGTTTAAAAAGTGCCCAGGAAGTAGTCATTAAAAGCTCAATTTAAGGCCATTTGGAGTTAGTAATATTATATTTCAAGTTCTGTATATGATTTCATCTCGGTTTTTATTTAGTGGGTACTTAAAATGTTTCTCTAGAGCGCTACTTGCTTCAGCAGTAAAAGAGGAAATCAGTTTCAATTGAGAGCTGACAGGATCCTATTTGGTTACTCTGGACATGTACTATGTGCATACTGAGTTTGATTAAATAAGGATTAAGGAAGTAATATTATTACCTATCTAATATTACTATTTTTAAAATACACGCCAATCATTATTGTCAAACCTAATATTTAATATTATTAAAAAATATGATTTTTTATGATAAAAAAACAAAAAAAGAACATTCAAATTCTGTAAAAGTGTATATAGGTAGTCCCTCTTGGTACGATTTATTTTTAGAACCTATATATATATATTTGACTTCATATGTAGTATATATTTACATACAATAAGGTACCTTCTTGATGGAACTTTTTTTTTTTTTTTTAATTCACTTCCAACAGCATTTTTCGCTCAATTGCACCCTCTGAAAATATAAATGAAATGCGCGCTTGTTTTCATTTTAATGCCTGAAAACATTTCCAACATCCGGGGGTAGAATAATTGCTGTTTGTTCCCTTTGAGATGTATTCCTTCCTTTATACATGCATACATATGTGCATTGTGCATATTTAAACAACTCTAATTGAGTCAAATTTCATTTTGATCAGTACATCGGTTGTATTACATATGTAGGTACATGGGTAGAAAGTACGACCAACTTCATATATATAAAAGAGTTTCGGTCGCAAGGCATTTGTTTACACACAAATGTTTTCTTGTTTTTCAGACAGATTTATATATGTATTTTAACCACCTCAACCTAGGGAATTACTACTTCAATGAAATAAAATAAATCCTTAGGTAAAATATTGGATTTATGTAGGTATGTAAAACATTTTTATGTAGACCACTTCCTGTTCAGATCACTTAGTACCTAAATTTGGTGGATAACCGCAGATTTACAGGAAAAATTATTATTAATTTTTCATCAAGTCAGGTGGAGTTTAAACTCAGGCTTTATGCAGTTGGGAGAATATTTTGTGGGGGAAGAATAAGGCTAAATAGCCACACTTCATTGATAATAATATTTTTCATATAAAATATTTATTGGCGATTAAATCAAAAAAATTTTAAAATTTTATATTTCAACTACGAAATGAAAGCGCTTTAGAGATTGTCCACATAAAATATTGCAGTGTGATAATAAATTATTAATAATGGATTAATTATTTCATCAAATTACGATGAATTGTGTGGTGCAATTAATTGAGTAGTTAATAACAGTGAAATTTTGTGAATTTATTGTTACCAAATTGCTTGTTTTTATTTTAATGATACATTTTATGAGTGCATTCCGTGGTTTTGGGATATCTGTTGTAGGCAGAATCTATTGTCTGCCAAAGTCTGCTCTGATTAAGCGAGAAATTTTGTTATAATTATAAACTCTTATGCACATTTTGTATAATATATGTAAATGAAATTGTAATTAAAAATAATTTGTTCGTGTAGTACCAGGTTTGTGCCGCACTTATCCATTATCACTGGGTGTTTTACTCAATATTACAAAGCTCTTATATTTCTTCCTTTTTTCGACTCCCTTAAATCTCTATAATGAGAGATGGGATTAACATCATATTTGAAATATCTTGCTGGTTGCAAAAGGGCTGCATTTTATTCGTTGTTACAACCCAAAACTTACCGATACGCAACGGCTTGCTACGGCTTAAACTGAGAGTTTAACTCCACAAATTACAGTAACACTAGTAGGCAGTTATTGAGTAATCGCTCCGTATTCCGCATTTTAGAAACACATAAATCTCGGCAGCAACAACAGCAAAAGCCAGGATAATTTTGAGTTCTTTGGTGGATGTAACAAGTTATAGGCGGAAAAAAAGAAAACAAAAACTAAATAATCATTTTCGGCTTTGTTTTAGATATTCACCTATCGAATTTCAACGTAGAATTAGAAGAATAGAATTTTTAGCATTTATGAAGGTATCTGAATTTAAGGTTTTCCTGTTATATACCGGTGCGTTCGGTGTTTGAGAATAAAACTATATTTAAAGGAAAATGAGTACATTTAATAGAATAACTAATATAAAAGGTTTTCCAATAAGAGGTGTTATTTTGATATTCAAAGAAAAATGCCATCTTTTGAGATAAATGATCGGATCTTTATTTCATTATAAAGAGGAAGGTATGCCGTTAATAATGGAAAATAACATCAGCCAAATGACCACCACGACCACGCCTACAGGACCATATCCCTTTCATGAAATTTTCCATAACCAAATCGCAAAGTGGCTGCCCTATGTCCTCGATAGCCTCACGAATTCCATCTTTGAGGTCTTGAAACGACTCTGGGCAGTTGGCGTAGACCTTCTCTTTCACGTGGCCCCAAAGGAAGAAGTCGCAAGGTGTTAAGTCACAAGATCTCGGTGGCCAATTGTGATCACCTCTTCGAGAGATAACACGGTCCGAAAACTTTTCCCGTAAAAGATCAATGGTTTCGTTGCTTGTATGGCACATAGCGCCGTCTTGTTAAAAGTAAACGTTTTCCAGATCAATACCATCCAATTCCGCCCATAAAAAATCATTAATCATCTGTCGATAGCGCAATCCATTCACCGTAACTATTGCTCCAGCCTCATTTTCGAAAAAGTAACGTCCAATGACCCCGCGGGACCATAAACCGCACCAAACAGTCACACGTTGAGGATAGAGAGGCTTTTCAATAATAACTCTTGGGTTTTCCGAGCCCCAGATGCGACAATTTTGCTTGTTGACGAAGCCATCGAGGTGGAAATGGGCCTCATCACTCAAGATGAGTTTTCGATGGAATTCCGGATCATTTTCATGCATTTCAAGGACCCAATCAGCAAAGACTCGACGTTGTTGATGATCGGCCGGCTTGAGTTCTTGTGTTAACTGAATACGGCGCAATGACGTTTGTGGAATGCCTATATGCAAAAAACGACGAGGAATGGACACACCTGGGTTTTCTTCAACACTTTCGGCTACAGCAGAAATATTTTCGGCTGTTCTTGAGCGACGTGCACGGGTTTTATTCTTCACATCACGAACTTGTCCCGACAACTCGAATTTTTCTACCAATTTCTGTCTCTGCCACATTTTCACCATTTTTATAGTGAATTTTAATAATTTCAATGCGTTGTTGAATCATGTATCGTTCCATTTTTATTAATGGCGTAATTTCTACTTGTCAAATGTCAAAAAATGACAGCTCCAAAAGTGACATCTACCGCAATAGCGGGCTAATTAAAATAACACCTCTTATTGGAAAACCCTTTATTTCCATAACATTTTTACTATTAGCAAAATTTATTTAAAAAAACCGCCATCATTCATATTGGTCATAGCATCCACAATGGCAGCTGTGAGATCTAGTCTCGAATGTAGGAGGGAGGGTGCCAATAAAAAGGATAACTCAGCGCTTCAAAACTTCAAATATAAAATTTTATAAATATATTTCATTTGACAAAATCACAAAATCACAAAATTCAAAATAAAAGCAACTTAAGACTACTACTATACCAATCCAATTCAATATAAAATCACTATGAATTCATGAAAATTAGGTCTAATCCTGCTCATTAGTCTGCTACCATTGGTTTACTCATGAAAAAAGAAGAAGAAGGCCAAAATAAATCATCTGTAAACAGAACGAACTTAAATGGTAACAAGTAGAAACCTAGAATTGATCTAAGACCAATTCTTATGACGCCCTAGATGAATGCCCGTATTAAATTTCGTATGGTCACCGATCTATGCAAGTTTGATTTTTGAAGTTGTTTTTCGCATATATTTCTAGAACGGTTTGTCGGACAGAAAAAATGATTATAATCAATTTTATAGGATTTCGTATTCTGCAGAAGTTTTTAGTACAATAAAAATATCTTGGACTGATCATTTTCACAGTATACGTAAAAAACATAAATTTTTATATGGCAACACCAAGAAGGAGTTGCCCGATTTGGTATATTTTCGAAATTTTATTTGCTAGTATAATGAAAACACGATGTGCCAAATTTCAGCTCTCAGGTAGTGTCCAAATATATAGTGGAAAACGAAATTTGTGTATGGCAACCCCACGAAGGATTTACCCGATTTGTCTCATTTTCGAACTTAATTTTACTTTTTTTTCAAAGTCCGTGTACAAAATTTCAGCTCTCTAAGTATACGCGTTCTGGAGTTATTGTGCGCACAGACGGACGGACAGACATACAAACGGACAGACAGACGAACGGGCAGCAAGACGAACGGACAGACGGACGGACATGCAAAAATCAAAATAACTTTTAATATTATGCGTGGGTGTCCAATCCATTTTGCTCTACCATCATTATTTCGAGCTGTTACAAACGGAATGACAAACTTAGTATACTCTTTAGATTTCATCTAGGGTATAAAAATGTTAGTGCTGCTACTGCGTGTAGGCATAAGAGTAGCAAAATTATGCACAGAATAAATCTCTGTGAAATTATTTGATGTGTGCTGCTACTTGTAGGTAGGAAGGCTGAATAAATAAAAGTGTAGCCGCATGCTGCAACGTGTGGTGGTGCTGATCAAATGAAGCACAATAAAAGTGTTACAGTGTGCACGGGCTGCAACGTGTAAGGCTGAAAAGTATATTCAAGTCGACTCTGAAACAGAAAAAGACTCTTGTAAAGAGGATAGGAGCAATATTTTCAGATTAATTTCTGAACAGAATTATTGTTCTGTTTAGGTATGGGCAGGAGAGTATCATATTAGTCTCTACGGCCGATTTGTGCTTCTGCTTAGGTATGTGCAGGAGTGTAGCATATTAATCTCTGCGGTAAAATTATTCTTCTGCTTAGGTGTGGGTAGGAGTGTAGCAGATCAATCTCCGCGGCAGAATTATTCTTCTGCTTAGGTGTACGCTTCCCTTATTTTGTTTTTAGGACTATGTTTGTAACGACAAGGGAAAGCATCGGGAGAATATAACTACGTCAGTGGACTGAACAGCTCAATGAATCCTTTTTGTTATGGGGTCGCTGGTTACTCTCTCTCTCTCTCTCTCTCTCTCTCTCTCAACTATGCTCCGCACGTAGTAGTCTAATCTAACGGCCGGTTTCACAGTTCAAGTTTAAACATAAGATGTGGTTTAAACTCAGTTTATCTCTTCAACACAGTTTCACATTGGTAAGCTAAACCTCGTTTAAATTTAGTTTAAACCACCGGAATTGAGCGTTTAAACTCAGTTTATTTTTAAATGTGAATGAAGTGATATTTCTTGCGTTTCAAAGAGTCTTTACTCATTTTCGTAGGTTTAATTGATTTATGTTATTTTTTATTTTATTTTTTTCACTTTCGTAGGTTTAATTAATTAATATTTTTGTCACAACGATTTGGCCGGCAATATTTTGACAGTAAATGACTCACAATAGTTTGCTAGTTCACAATTGTATAGAAATAAAGGGTTTTCCAATAAGAGGTGTTATTTTAATTAGCCCGCTATTTCGGCAGATGTCACTTTTTGAGCTGTCGTTTTTGACATTTGACAAGTAGAAACTACGTCATTAATAAAAATGGAACGATACACGATTCAACAATGCATTGAAATTATTAAAATTCACTATAAAAATGGTGAAAATGTGGCAGAGACGGTTCGTAAAACTCAAACATTTTTGGGTCGTCGTGAAGCACCCTGTCGGACCGCAATACATAAATTGGTAGAAAAATTCGAGCTGTCGGGACAAGCTAGTGAGGCGAAGAATAAAACCCGTGCACGTCGCTCAAGAACAGCCGAGAATATTGCTGCTGTAGCCGAAAGTGTTGAAGAAAACACAGGTTTGCCCATTATTAGGCATTCCACAAACGTCATTACACCGTATTTTGCATAAAGATTTGGGTCTTAAGGCTTATAAAGTTCAGTTAACACAAGAACTCAAGCCGGCCGATCATCAACAACGTCGAGTCTTTGCTGATTGGGTCCTTGAAATGCATGAAAATGATCCGGAATTCCATCGAAAACTCATCTTGAGTGCTGAGGCCCATTTCCACCTCGATGGCTTCGTCAACAAGCAAAATTGTCGCATCTGGGGCTCGGAAAACCCAAGAGTTATTGTTGAAAAGCCTCTCTATCCTCAACGTGTGACTCTTTGGTGCGGTTTATAGTCCCGCGGGGTCATTGGACCTTACTTTTTCGAAAATGAGGCTGGAGCAACAGTTAGGGTAAATGGATTGCGCTATCGACAGATGATTAATGATTTTTTATGGCCGGAATTGGATGGTATTGATCTGGACAACGTTTACTTTCAACAAGACGGCGCTACGTCCCATTCAAACAACGAAACCATTGATCTTTTACGGGAAAAGTTTCTGGACCGTGCTATCTCTCGAAGTGGTGATCACAATTGCCCACCAAGATCTTGTGACTTAACACCTTGCGAATTCTTCCTTTGGGGCCACGTGAAAGAGAAGGTCTACGCCAACAGCCCAGCGTCGATTCAAGACCTCAAAGATGGAATTCGTGAGGCTATCGAGGACATAGGGCAGCAAATTTGCGATTTGGTTATGGATAATTTCATGAAAAGGATATGGTCCTGTAGGCGTGGTCGTGGTGGTCATTTGGCTGAGTGAAACCGGTCGTAAGGGATTTAAATCGGAAGAGTTAGGTGGCCATGTAAGTGTTCATGTATAATCATAGAAACTCTCGGTCAGTCACTCCTGGGTTTCGTAAGCTATATGAGAGGGAACGGAATCCTACCGAAATACGTTTGACTTACCTCGAATTTGACAACTGTATCTAGTACCTCTATTTTAGCATTGACCCTCAATCCCTGGCGAAAAAAGTGTGATGATACCTTGACATGACATTTTTCGTTCACAATAACCAGTATCATTACAGATGACGGAACTTCGTGTAAATAACTGTATGAACCTCAGTGGTGCTCACGCAGAGTGATCTATCCTATTCCTATTCCTTCTGTCCAACTGGTAATCTTGGTTACACCAAAGCATGTTGGAGTACTTGAGCTTTCTCATCAAATACTTCGACTGGATCACACGGACCTCTCGGTACCATCCCCTCCTCCCCTCCCCCCTATAATCCAGCAACTCCTTCCTGACTTAGTATACAAATGACCAGGCCATGTTCAGGAAAATGGCGATCTCCGTGTCAATATGGTTGACGGACAAGTCGACGAGTACGAAATGCCTTTTCATTTCCTGCGTTAAATAGTGAGGTGCCTTGTTCGCGCTAAAAAAGGAAAGATATTTAAAGTTACAAGTTAAAAAGAGATATAATTACGGTTTGGAGCATCTACGATTCGCTAAAGTTTGTTCTCAAATAACTGACTCACCCTTGGACCACTTGACGAAAATTCATATAATAAGTTTGAGGCATTTACTACCGTTTTAAAAAAATGCATCAATTTTCCTTCAGTGAATTTTTAATGGTGATTGATCAATTTTGAAGTTAAACAGGTTTTCATAGATAAGAAACAGCCACAATGGGAATCAGCCCACAAAAAAAAATCTGTTCAAATCATGACCAATATTATTATTACCCTGATGATGGAGGTCTTCTTAATTGAAATTCGCATTAAACCGAAATTCAAAAATTACACATACATACATACCATAGAGATAGCATAATAACTTTGTGTTTTCCATACAATACTATAGAAATACAAAACCCTTGATTTCTGTCTGGCGTTCTTAAAAGCTTGGTGAATTTCCAATTTGGAATCCATCCTCGAATAACTTTTATTATGATAAGAGAAAATATAGTAACAAAACATCCAGAGATTATGGCTGGCTGGCACGAAATGATGTATTTCGCATGGATTTGCCTTGTATTCCTTCAGGTCTCTTCGGGAATGATAGCATCACATCATCTCATCGGAAGTCTTTAATGTCAGATGTTTCCGTGAAAGAGATATTTTTGTCCGGATACTACCCCGAATGATGGTTGATAGAAAGGCAGCGGAATTTCTGGTTTGATAATAATTTATGATTTTCGATGAAATATTTTCTTATAAATTATTTAATACAGTTTTATTGAAGTTCATAATTTGTACATAAATTTCAATATTTATTATTGAAATTGGAATTGTAGAAAAGTCGTCGAGAATCTCAGAGTTTAAGTGTAGAAAAATTTCTATTGATTTTGGTAGATTGGTGCGTGTTGCGTTTCTGTTCAAAATGTAGCTGATAAGTCAGTTTTGGCATTCAGTCTGTATGAGTTTGTGGATGGAATACCAAATTCAAAATATTGAATTCCTGGGTGAAATCTAATTTACTATGCCGAAGCTAAGCATGTCTTGTCAAGAAAAATCAGTTCAGAATTTTGGATAATTATTTTAATCCATCTGTGGGAGGAGTCGATTTTCTTAAAGAGAGAATTCATAATTGACTTTATTTATAGCCAATGTTAGGTAGCGAGATTGCTGCTAAGTGAAAAGTCATCTGCAAATAAGTGTGTTTTACCACTATCGTTTGAACATTGCTATGAAATATCATGGTTAAAAAGTGATGGCCCGAAAATAGAACCTTGGAGAATACCAGCTTCTATTGTCTTGAGTGATGATTTGTGATCTTAAAGTTCCATATAGAATTTCCTGAATGTCGGGAAGCTGTGAATTACCATATTGAAGGGTGGAAGGACAGTACCAAACTGGTATAAGAAGAAAGCAGCCTGCAATGCACCCGTTCATATTTAAATCTCTGTCTGCTGAGGTGCAGAATGTTGTGGCTTGGCTCATGTTGTTTCTTCCATCACAAGTGTCTAAAACTGTTGTTTGATAATTTGCTTGGATAGTTTTCCCAATTTTGAGATTAAGAAGATGTGGCTGAACTACTTGATGTCTTTCAACGAAGTTTTCTTCGGAATGGGGAATAAAGCAAGGATAGCACTTGTTGGAAGAATTATTTTCTTAAAATTTTATAATAGAGTTTTGTAAAAGTGCATAATTTATACTGAAATTTCAATAATTATTGTAAGTATTAATTGGATTAGTAGAAATGTCGAGACTATCAGGGTTTAGGTACAGGAAAAATTCCATTGATTTTGGTAGATTGGTGACGTCATGAACGAGGTCTCAATACTATTTAAAACCCTACAAATACCAGCTTAGTGCTCTTCTTCAGGAGACATAAGCTTGGGCACTATATTTTTCCAAAGTTTTTTTGGACCCACTCTGCACCTGTCTCTCCATGTCATGTCAAGCACCTCGATGTCTATGTACCTTGACTTGAAGCTGATTTGGAGAATACATTCAAAGCAAAAAGTTAATGAGAGTATGACGCTACTTGCTCCGGCACATGGGGCGTGAAACGGAGTGTGTTGTGCGCTGGATGTACACCTCGATTGTAAGAGCCATGCTCACATATGCCTCTTGGGTATAGTGGACGAGGACGTAAGTGGAGACTGCGATTCGGAAACTGGCGGGCCTGCAAATGTTTGCTTGCCTGGGAATTACAGGCTCCATGCGATCCACAGCTACGTTGCTCCTGAAGTCTGACCTAAACTGCCACCCCTGGATTACGCAGATCGATGCCAAAAGGGCTGTGTATAGATTGGCGCTCATGAGGATGTTACGAGAACAGCTGGATTGGTTTTTCCCATTGCTCCTTGACATGCGAGCTGGAATGGGAGAACCCTCTGGTCCGCCTGCTACTTAATGTGATGGTTCCAGAGCTATGTTTTGGGTGGGGGTACTCTGCGCGCTTTTTTGAAAGGGAATGTGGACTGATAGAAGTGCCTTATCGAGCCTTCCCCGCTCCGTTTTAAAAATTTTCGTCGACGGCTCTCTCAGTAATGAGGGAACCGATGCTGGTGTTTACTTTCTTGATCCTGACATTGAGTTGGAGTGCTCAGTTGGTCTTCCAGGCTGAAGCTTTCGCTATCGCAATGGCAACGAAAATAGTCCTTTATATGGAAATCAAGGGAAAGATCCCGCAGCCTTTATGGCTCTGAGTGGCCCTCGAATAACATCTAAGTTACTGTAGATAAGCTGTGTATCCACAAAAAGATCAGTGGGTTCCTGGTTCCACATAGGGATCACATAGGGATGAAATGGCTAACAATTTAGCCACGTCTGACTCTGGCTCTCCCTTCCTTCAACCGGAGCTCGCTGTAGGAGTTGCGGTCTCTCATCATCATGAAACATCAGCAGCGATGGGCGAACCTCAGCATTTGCAGGAGCACAAAACTTCATCTTGAGGGGCCTTGTAGAAATTTCTCTGATTTCCTCTTGGGGCTTGGAACAAAACAATGCAGAACTGTGGCTGGCATCATCGCTGGCCACTCAGTATTATTCATGCTCATCAAAAAAGAATGGGGATTGTTGTCAGCCCTGAGTATCCGTCCTGCTTGGAAGGAGATTCCGAGACAACCGAACAGTTTCTGTGTGTACTAGTCTTATCTTTTCCCGGGGTCAGATGGATACGTTACGGTCTACATTCCTATCTGTGGATGAGCTGTAAAATTACTTCACCTAGTCCTGATGCGTTTCAAGCCAGTCCTAAAGCTCTTCAGGACAGGAAATAGGATTCTAGTAGGCTAGCACAAAGAGCTTCCTTGGCCTCCGTGTTTGAAATTTCTCGTACCCCTGACTTAAGGAAAAAAAAAAAAAAGAAAAAATAGTTGTTAGTGCAATTATTGCAGGCAGTTGGTAAAAAGTGAACGTTCCCCAAGACCTTTGAAAAATTTCTGCATCAGAAAATGGAGATTTAGAAAACGGGAATTATTGAATTGATATTTCGATTGAGTTATATTTTGACATAAAGATTGTGGTTGTTTCGTTCGTTTCATGCCTCCTTGAAACCTATTTTATTGTTCTTCAAATGCATACTAAAAAAATGACTGTTTAGATTCTATAAATAGAAACAAATGCGGAGTTACGTACTTACTTTAAAAAAAAAAAAAAACAATATTATGACAATGGAACATTATTCATTGATAACTGTTATAATCTCGTGAAAGTTTTAACACTTAAAGATATTCTACTTGGGTATAATTAAAGCAAGTTGGCTGTGCAAATCGGAACGTATACATACGTCAAGCAAGACATAGTCGTACACCCTTTCAGCTGTAATGTAAGCCTCCAGAAAAAAAATCAAGGCAGCAAAGCACAGTAGATTTATTGTTTTAACTCATTACGATAGCTGCGAACAACCTCATAATTAACAGATGTTTGCAGTTATGGTATTTTTTGCTGTATCATTTATTACACTGTTAGACCTATGAGCGTATAAATGAAATAAAAAAATTTATAACAATTGCAATTAATATTTCTTATGAAATCAGTAGCAATGTAACTACAAAGTTCATTACACTTTTGTGTAATACATAAACATTGTTTTTATATGTAAACTTTACACAAAAAGTAATGTACACAAACAAAAATAAAAGCCCTGCAGCATGTCGGTACAAATTTACCTTTAATTAAATTTCTATCAAACGCAAGCAGTATCAAAAGAGATTGCCGGCAATAATCGAGTTAATAAACTGCGGAGAAGGAAATCAACTGTTTCGAACTTTGTGTTCAACATTTCCTGAAGAGGGTCCTTTCCTACTTTCGTCTATTTTGGAGCATGTGAAAAGGACGGAAATGCTTAAAAGTTAGTTTTACACCAGCAAACGTATCTATCTCTTTTGGTCGCAATTAAAAAGTTTCCATGGAAAATTTGATCCTGATTTCAAGAATAAAAATTTCTTTCTTGTACGAGTGACTTTCATCTATTTTACAGCTGCCATTTGGCGCTGCTTTTTTGTTTTTGGTTTGTTTATTTTTACAATTTTATTAATTTTGCAAAGTGCGGTGTTGAAGTGTTTACTTGTTCGTTCGGTGGTTGTTTCTTTTTGATTTTTAGATGATTCTTCTGTGGTAAGTGTTTTTTTTTATACCTATAATATAATTTCGTTTGGAGGAGCTTTGAAATTGGAAATATTTGAATATTAGGATTTTGATTTTATTTCATTTGTGTTTATTTTAAAAAGAGAAAAATATGAATGCAAAATTTTTCACACTTATATACAAATCTCTTTTGGGGTGATAGATCTGGGGGGATTATTGTTTTTGGGTACTGTTCTCATTAAACACCCTGTACAGTGGCGTAGCTAGGTGGACAAGGGCCCCGGGTGCATAGAGAAAAAATCGGGCCCCCACTAGAGGTCCCACCCCCTCTTTCCACGTAGCTTATACTTATATTAGCCCTCAAACACATGTAAATAGGCAGAAGAAAAGAACACTGCACTTACCCCTAGTAGGATAAATCCATACACCGTGGTTATAATGTGTTTAATAAAAGAAAATGGCATAAAATAAACAACGATGCTGATGACAATATAACATATTTATTATACAGATGAGATCAATAGACGGAAAAAGAAAGATTCTTAACAAAACTCTTAGTGAAATTCACAAAAATTCGTCTATAACTTCATTCAAATCCAAGTTTGATGCCGCCTTGTTTTCTACCGTGATCTTGCCCCATACTGTTTCTTAAATAATTTTTTATAATCTTCAGTTTTCTAAAAGATCTTTCTGCTGCCGGAGAAGCAACAGGAATCGTGTGAAGTGGTAGCTTTGCCTAAGGTAACACTCAAGCACACCAAATTTCATTATAATTTCTTAACAAAATTGGCGAATGGACCACGTCTCCGTCAATTCAGGAAGGACCAGATGATACACATTAAGAAATTGAAGTGAAAAATTGGGCCCTATTATATCGGAATATTTCATATGAAACTGATCACATTTTGTGAGTAAAGTCTTTTCATTCATGCTGAGCAAACCTTTTACAAACTGCACTCATACTATTAAAACGCGCATCTAACTGATTGATTATTATGTTGAGTACGTCGTTGAAAATGGTAATTTTAAAGACCTCTTCCTGGCTTTGAAAGTCTTGCGTTATTGCAAAGAATTTCTGAATTTCGACAGAAGTTCGAACGGCATCGTTTATTATCAACTTAAGTTATGACTCACGCAATGTATGTACTCGGCGTTTGGCTGAATGTATACAGACATGCCTCCTTGTGTGCTTTCGAGGAAGTATGTTGCTTGACTCTATATGATAAATGCCTCCAGTTTATTTGTGAAGAAAATAACCAACAGGTTTGGCAGTAGACCACATCCAATATTTTTGAGTAGCGTATCCAAAAACGATCAACTGGTCCGTGCTTTGACGTAGAAACATAATACGCTTCTGAAAAGGTCCTGCTGTCTTAGTGTAGGTGTTTCGGAAAAGGTGCTAGAGGTTTCAGTGGTCCCATGACAAGAATCAGCCGTCTTTTGTTGTCGTTCAGTTTCTTGTTTATCAACTTTCCCAAGTTATTTGAAATTTCAAGAACTTTGAAAAATGTAGAGAATGATGATTCCTCTACTGTAGGTTGCGCGGAAGCGTTCACGTAGTCATTTGCAGCACTATCATTGGTGAGAGTTATTGGATCCTGATCTTCTTGAGTTGCTTTATTAACTGATCCAGCGGTGACTACGCTATCATTGGATAAACACTCCCCCTCACACTTGTCAATTTTGACAGATATTTCTGCCACGGAAAGAACTGTAGCTGAAAGAGGTTTCGTAAAAAAACTGTTTAACTCGGGCAATTTCTTATTACTTTCTTCTATTTCGTGACGTTATTTCCGCTTCGAAGCACCCCCACGTTCCTTTTTTCTATCCATAATTTTAAATTTTTAACTATCGAAATTTTATAAACTCAGAATATTTACTGACATTTTCCTGCATTGCTTGTCGTTGTTTTGTAAAAATTACAGCAAGTCCAACAAAACATTTTTTCTTAGAATTTATACGCACTTTTGGAGGCCGACAACGGCACACATTTTATCTCAAATTAATTGCAGTCGGCCCCCAAAGTGAACTAATTCTGCCGAAACCTTTTCTGTAAATTTCTAAGAAATGAATCCTTATCGTTATCCTCATCTACGCTAATAAAAATTGTTAGTAGCCCAAGCCAAGAACCTGTTGTCAGCCTCCAAAAATGCGTACAAATTCTAAGAAAAAAATTCCAGTAGACTTCTAAGAAAAAATTGTTTGTTGGGGACCTTCTGCACCACCCGGCCATACGATAGCTACGCCACTGACCCTGTAATGTTTATTTTTCCCGGACGGCAATCGAACCCACACTTGTTAGAATCGATCAAAGATGGAGAATAGAAGAATTTTAAGAACTTTTCTTTTTAACGATTTTAAATCAAATCATTAACACAAGAGGAAAAAACTCCGTCCGGGAATTGAAGCCGGGGCCTTCCGCCTTCCGGGAAACTGCTAACTTGATTTTCCGGGCAGCTATTAATTTGATTTTTTCTAGCCTATTAAACCAGGTTTTGCTTTCAGCTGGCATTAACCAGTAACAATGAAAACGCACAAATAAATTGAAAATTCAATTTATATTTATTTGTCAGGAATCATTAAAAATAAAAGCTCTTAAAATTCTTCTATTCTCCACCTTGTAACGTGCTTAGTATACGTCATATGACGGCTGTAATATTTTCATTTGATAGGCAATCGTTCCTCAGTCACCTCTCTCTGCTCATCTTCCATCATGAATTACAAAATGTATACCCCTAAACACTTACATACCTAAATGTAACCGTTATGAAATTATGTGAAATTTTTACCTGCACTTAATCTCTGTTAATCGTCTGCAACAAACATCCTCCCAGCACTGGCTTTCAGCACTGCAGATAAATCCAGCTTTACAAATTGCACACATTTTCTTTTAAAAATCTTATAATTACTTTCTCTTTTTATTTCTAGTGGTAGTTCGTTACATTTTTGATCCTTTACTTAGTATTAGTGAATTTTGTGAGCTACTCCTATTTTTACATCCTCTTCTCTGAAGTTATACGGCTGAGCATCTTATCCCATCCTAATTTTCTCCTGTAATCTTGGTAGACAGCCCCTTCTTATTCCAAAAGATCTACATATTCTTTGGTTGCAACTCATCCATTTTAAGGCTTTTATCATTATTCTTTTTGGGGTGATTCCGTTACACTTCAGTTTTATGTATATAGCCCTATTTCGAAGCTTTTGAATTATTTTTAATAACTTTTCTATCAACTTAGAAACGCCTGACTCAGAAACTTTTAGTCTGAGCGCCTGAGAGTGCCGTTCGCGATGAAAGAGTTTTAGGGTAGTAAAAGTGGATGGATTTACATGGGGTTTTTTATTTAGAATGAGGAAATGGAGAGCTTCTCAATTTTCTTACGTTTTAGGGGGGGGGGGGGTAGATTGGTAACTACCACCTTTGGGGTTGTGCAATTTGGACCGTGTGTGTTATGAGTCGAGAGTCGAAGCTCGAGAGTCGGGATTCGACAGTCGAGATTCTAGAGCCGAGATCCCAGAGTCCAGATTCGATAGGCGAGAGTCGAGATTCGAGTGTCGAGGTTCCAGAGTCGAGATTCGAGAGTCGAGATTCGAGAGACGGGATTTGAAATTCGGGGGTCGAGATTCGAGAGTAGAAATTCAAGAGTCGAGTGTCGAGATTCGTGAGTCGAGATTCGAGAGACGTGATTCGACATTCAGGAGTCGACATCCGAGATTCCAGGGTAGAAATTTAAGAGTCGAGATTCGAGAGACGGGATTCGAAATTCGGGAGTCGAGATTCGAGAGTAGAAATTCAAGAATCGAGATTCGAGTGATGAGATTCGGGAGTCGAGATTTACGAGTCGAGATTCGCGAGTCGAGATTGCAAATTCGAGAGTAGGTGTGAGATCTAGTCTCCGTCGTGGGAGGCTGTGGGGTTTATAATGGACAACTCAGTTTTCTTAAAATTTCAAATATAAAATATTTATTCAAAATAAATTCATTTGCCTAAACTAATATCACAAAATTCACTGAAACTTAAAATTCAAAACTAAAACCAACCTACAAACTACTATACAATTCAAAGAGAAAACTTCAAGTAAAACAAATTAAAAATTAAAATTAAAATTGATGTGAATCCTGCTCTGGGTTTATTCTTTCTGAAATAAAGAGAGAAGAAGACCAGAATTAATTATTTTTCATCAGAATAAAAAAAAAAAAAAATGTTGATGCTGATAATGAGCGAGGGCACAAAGGCAGCAAAATGCTTCTATAGAAGAAATTAGTTCAGATTAGTCTCTGAATATAGATTTGTGTTATCCAAGGTGATTTCAATGTGTTTATATGAAGTTGCAACCCTTTTATTGTGCGTGAGGGCACAAAGGCAGCTAAATACCTCTGCTCGTACGTAAGGGCACCAGGGTAGCAAAGTGCTATAGTTGGTAAAACGAGTCAGATTAGTCTTTGACAGTCTGCGCGTGTGCAGAAGTGTAGCAATATGCTACTATAAAGAAGAAGCGCAGATTAGTCTCTACAGCAGAATTATTCTTCTGCTTAGATGTGGACAGGAAAGTTGGAAACGATAGGATTTTCGGATTTATCTCTGAAATATAGAATTAATCCTCTATAGTGAGGTTGGGAATATTCTTGTACTTAGATTAGTCTCTAAACCAGATGAGCTCTGGTGCAGCTCGTCGGCTTTACATAGCCGCCGCATCCAGTTATGAGCTCTCGTCTCTCGGTGTTGCCCTAGCGACGTTTGTTGAATTTGATGACTGACGCGAAATCAAATTATTTGACGTAATGTCACGATTTGACCTAACAAAATGTATACTTTAGGTAAGTTGGTGATATTTTTATAAAATTTTGTTATAAATAATAATAATTTTGTATGTTTTAGTTGTTAAATCTGTTTGTTGGAGTGTTTGGACATCGCTGGACCAAAGGAAGGAAGTTCCCAACTATCACATGAGTATTTTTTTATTGATTAATTTGTTTTTTTTTTTCCCTTTTCTTTAGGAGGAAATATTTCGTCGCGGGAAGGATTGGGAATGTGGATGGAGTTTACAACGAGGGACCATCATCATGTATGTGTGGCCTAAACAGTAGGTTTTCGACAATCGACAGTATTAGGTCCATTCGTTTGCTTCGGTGTAAGTGTAACTCAGAGCTGTCAAGTGTATTTCTACACTAGCACCAGAAATCAACTATTTTTCTGTGCTGTCCTCGAAAATGAATGAAGTGGTGGTAAAAAGTGTAGATATAAATATTTTGGTTCGTAGAGCCGTCCACCGGGTCAACTAATGTCACTTTATTCATTTTTTATTGTTTAAAAATACTTAATTATATTTGTCAAAATTCTATTTAATTGTTTGAGTACACTTATTTGGTTTTTTTTACCACAAATAAATTTAATTATTTAAATTACTGAGCGCACTTTGTTTTTGCTTAAATCAATTTATTAATTTCAGTAATTACGGTTGCTTAAAAATGACCTTATAGTCTAAGCAAATGACAATTGTCAAATAATCTTTTCTACACTGCTTAAACCCATAATTTCGATGGTGTAGAAAAATTACACTCAGAGTACTCTACACCGCATTTTGATAAGCAAACGAATGGCTTGATGTAATTCAATCTAGTGTACACCTTACAAACGAATGGTTTGGTGTAGTTGAATGTAGTTCCGGACTACACCAAGCATGCAAACCAGGGCCGGTGGCAAGAATTTTTCATGGAGGGAGGTTTTGGAAAAATTGGTTTAGAATAAAAATATGATTTATTTTTTTTACATTCACATACTTTTACATGATCATACTTACTTAAATTATGTAATCTATAGAATTACAAAATGTTTAACATTTCACATATAAATAAATAAATATTATATGAGAACGAAGCTTTGAAACGATGAAAACATCTTAACTTCATCTAAACGACTAATAGTGTAATGTTTGCTTATCCAGTTCTATAATTTTTGTAGTACTTGCAGAGTACCCGAATGCTCTGGGTACAATGGTTTGTAATTTAGAAAACTACTACACAACTTGAAATCTGGCAGTTAATTTTAAGAGTCGAAAGTAATGTAAGTTAAAATCGTATTATGGCGGGGGGGGGGGGGGAGTAGAAGGTTGTCGCAGAAGAAATGAGAACTAGGCGGTAAATATGATATGGAAGTTGTTAAAACGTATATGTACTTTTTACTCCATCTTGTCGAGCGATTAACACTAGCAAAATCCAGCATGGAAAAACTTCTGATACAGTAAATGCGTACCTACTTAATGCCAGTATAAAGTCTTTACTGCGATGTCTCTGTTAATTATGTACTATGAATCTGAGGTATGAGGCTACTAAAATAATGAGCAAACCAGAGCAACTGTTCAGATATTTTATAAAACAGTATTTGGCCTCCTAATGCAAGCCCCTAATTACATGATAGGCTTGGAAACCTATTTAAAAGTCGTTTACATACAAACTTTAAAAAGCCAATACAAACTCTAAATATTGTATTAGCATTCAGAGTTTTTAAAAAGAAGATATTCTGGTTCAAATACTGAGATGAAATTGCCGACGAAGCAATATAACATTGGATCAGAATTCTTAAAATACAACTTTGTCTGATAGATTGTCTGAGTGTGAATTAAATTGTCAGCTAGTACATATATAAAGTTGTGAAAGCATCCGTGTATTTTTAAATGCAGATGAATTTCTTTTAATTTAAACGCGAGTCGTTGAAGAGTCGAAGGAAGTTCATGTGCCCTCTGTGTAACTTGAAGGAGCAATAAAATATACGTTGTATATCATTTTCTTGCAGTTTGTCCGATATTATCAGAATTTCGAAGATTAGCATTTAAAGACAGTTATCTCACATTGAAAGAAATCATGGAAATTTTGAACGGAAAAGATTGAGGAAGTCTTAATATATTCCTTAATAATACTGCCTTTCCCTATGAATATCTGAGGAAGCCAATTCGTTAAGTCGATTTTCGGTCATTAACTTACGAAGATAATTTTTAAACTTTTATAAATTTTTAAAAATGTAATTAATTTAATCAGGATTTTTGGCCAATTTTAATGCGTGTACTAGTTCAATCCCTTCCTTTTGCAATTGCCTAATTAATGACAATATATAATTGAGGTTTTTTGCCATCATTACTTGCCAGCAAACCTATTAATAAACTAAATTTACCACTACCACTCCTTTTTCGCGAGGATATGCATAGCCGAAACTCTGTAAACAGAATTTTCGATTTGGGAACGGCGACTTTCCTATTATTTATTATTTAAAATAATATTATAAAAATTATAAACTTTTTACATTATTGAAACTGTGGCATGGAATTGAGTTCAGGTCTGTTTCCTCTTTTATCTTGTGCTAATATCTAGGTACGTTTGAGCTCTAATGGGAGGGGTTTAACACCCAAAACCCCTCCCTTGAAACCAACCCTGATGCAAACGAATGGACCTATTGTATCGAATTTATGAATAGAAAGTAAAAAATAAAATAAATTTAAAAAAACCTTAAAAATAAATAACTTTTGTAAATAAAATGCACTAGAAGGTAAAAAAATAATTTTATTCTTTCTCAGTTTATATACAAAAGAAAAGTTTCATTGCAAAATAAGAAATGCTACAACTCTGATTAATACTTTAAAAGTTTGGCCTTGAGTTACAGTTAGACAAGTGTGATTATAGTTATGGATGCCCAAACTTTTATGATTTAATCTGAGTTGTAGCATTTCTTATTTTACAATGAAACTTTTCTTGTGTATATTACTGAGAAAGAAATTATTTTTTACATTTTAGTGAAATTTATTTACGAAAGTTATTTATTTTAAGCATCTTTTTAATATATTTTATTTTCTACTTCTTAGTCATAAATTCTATACATTCTCAACGTTTTTCAATATATTTTATTAACTTTTCTATTGTGCAGAAATAGTATTGAAGAGCAATGAGTTTTATTAAAACATTATTTGATTGCACTAAATATCCATAAATTTCTTCTAATTCTTCTACAATAGGAGAGTTTTTTTTCCATATGTTTTACAAATATAATCAATTTGCCCTTAAAACTTAATTTGTTGTCAATAATATCCTCTAGATGCTTATCCCTAAATTCATAAACATTCATCTCACAGACCGCACAAAATACGTAAACACTTGTAACTTTTAAACTGAAAGAGAAAGAAATATGTACTTCTAAGTACCTTCCTAGATTGTTCAATAATAATTAGTATTTCGCCTGTCTCATTTCAGAGTGCACTTATGCTAATGGACTTACATTGAGTAGGTCGTCCCCATATTATAAAAAAACGTCCAATGACAAAGTTCTGTTGGACCGAACGTAAAAAATTCATGTGTATAGACCAACGCAGTTTATTATGTGTCCATTGCTTAGAATAAATATTGTGCTCATTTTCATTTGAGAAAATTAATGATTAATAAAGAGCTTTTCAAAATCTTTTCAAAATTGAAGTGTGTTTTATTGCTCTTTGTATTGCATAAAACAAAAATCAAAAATATAATATGTTCGTCACGAAAATTTCTGAATAGTGTATCTCCCTAACATGTTTATGAACCTAGGGTTAATCTTACTCACGTACTCAAGTTTTTCACTATCAATTTCTAAGTGTTCATTATACGCACTATTGATGGCCATAAATTTAATTTTGTTTTTAACATTTAGTTTCGATTTACCTATTCTTTCTAAGCCATTCACTTAATTTATTTAAATTCATTTGTTTGTTAGACGAACAATTATTTTATCGTCCACTGCGAATTTTGGGTGGGCAGGGTACAATACCGTGCCGATGATGATATGATGCTTAGGTACAATACCTATGCATCTAGATTAACCTTCTTGATTTGAAAAAATCAAAGACACTGTTTAATTGTACGGTTATAAAGCTCAATTGCCCCTTCGTGGTCCATTTTTTTATTTATATATTCTGCCTATGGCTATTTTCCCACACTCAAAATCGAGTTGGGAGCAACACAGGAAATTACATAATATTTTTGTATTTTTCATTCACAATTATACTTACGATCATAAATTTTCACCTACGTATGTAGTTGTTGTTTTTATGTAAAAATTTTCACACTGTGAGACGGGCGACTCCGATAACAATAAAGCTCTTTCAGGTAAAGATTGTGTGCTCGTAATTGGTTCTAATAGGAAACAACATTTCGCTAGAATTTCAATATTTTCTATGAATTGCTTATGTCTGCTATACAGCTATCTAGTAAAATAAATGTATTATTATTATATGGTTATTTTAAGTGTTTCTAATTATATCTATCTATGTAAAATAGTGTATCTGGATTATTGATGATGCGTCCAAACATTATTAAAACGTTAATGATTCCATATACACCTTTATCTGTCACAAACACCAATGAATCATCAGCAAAACGTCTAATTCACTCATTCATAAATAAGGCTCTTAATGCCGTTTATATATACCAAAACAATAATGTCCCCAGATCTGATCCCTGTGGTACACCCAATTTTATTTCACATGCTTCAGAAAGCATGTCATTCACTCTGTCTGTATACTTCCTTCTAAATAACTGCGAAGCCAACTGTACTGCTTGCCCTTGTATACCATATTTTACAAGTTTTCATAGAAGAATTAAGCTGGTTATAGTCTCGAACGCTCTTTTAAAATCTAAGAATACTACTAGAATAGCTGTATCTTTCTCCATTTCTTTTTTCAGTTCCGTCATTGTCCAATTTAAAGCTGTCTGGCAATTGTATTGCTTTCTAAATGCCGATTGTTCTTTAGCTATAAGACAATTTTCTTCTAGTTATTTTTCTAGTTGTATTTGTACTCCTTTTTCTAAAACCTTTTAATTTGGAATTACTACTGGTTCCTTCCAAGCGTCAGAAACTTTTTCCAGTTCATTGATTAGTAATGCGAGTCAGGGTTGCACTTAGTTCCGACCGATGTTCTATTATAATTGTTGTAATCTCGTTTTTGGTTTATTACACTACAAATATTTTTATTTCTTCACTACTTAAGATTTTAAAACAAAATTGATTTTCCGCTTAATTCAAAAGATCTTAGCCCCCTTTTGAAATTACCATGTTCCGATATCAGTCGATTTGAAATGGCGCCAAATTGTTGAAACGTTGCAAAGCTCGTTTTCATAATTCTGGCAAGAATAAATTGTGAATCGTTCCCTTATATCGGTAACTGTTGAAATAACTACCTAATGACCTTTCTCCTCAAGAAAATAAGGTCCAATAATTTTGTGGGATGAAATTTCACACGAAACAGTAACTCTTAACAGATTCATCATAGGGCTTTCGTGTAGCCTTTGTATAATTGCTCATACCATAGTAATGAGAATTTTAAATATTAACTATTTGATTTAGATGAAAAATGGTTCGAAGGGGTGGGGGGTGGGGGGGGGGGGTTGTGGGGAGTTGGCATAAATAGTTTTATAACAGAAGGATTTTGTTTCCTAATATTCAACTCTTCTCAGACTGTTTGATTATTTTGTGGAGCAATAGAAATTATCGTATTTTAAACTTTTATATAAGTTGGCTATCCCTATCTAATTACTAATTACAGAACTACTGCTAAACATTCATCTATTTCTAAATTCTTCGAAAGTATTACAAAAATTAGAAATATCCAATCTCAAAGCCATATCAACTCTGACTGTATTAGGCTTATCTCAGTATCCACTGAAGAAGTATTTAACATTCATAACAAACTAGATCGAACCAAAAATCCAAGACCTGTTAATAAATTTTATCCGGGTATAATAAAGTGTGGATTTTTTGCATCGAGTTTTAAAGCAGGTGATCCCAGGTTGGTGTCAAATTATCGTCCTATCAGTATATCCAATAGCCTTGACCTAATTTTTTTTTATTAAAGACATGTCTTTAATCAGCTGTTTCATCTAACTAAACTATACATACATCTCGGACAAGCAATATAGTATCCTTCTAGGGATTTCAACTAGGTAAAAAATTTAATTATATTTGCTGATACTATAGCCTTTCACAATAGCCACCACAAACAGGGCGTTGTAAAAATTGTTCAAATTGTTTTTCACAACAATAAAATTTCACGGTTATCATCTTACTTGAAAAAATAGAGAATATATTGTAGTTTTTAATTGGCATATTAGTTGCAATAGTAAAGCTCCTGGTATGCCGCAAGGTACAATTCTGGGTCCTGTAATTTTTCTCCCTTGCATTACTGACTTGGGTACCTTCAATTTAGCAGTTTGAGTGTTTATTATATGCAGATAATATTATAGTATTCAGGGTTTTAAGCAATATTCGCGATTATATTTTACTCCACATAAATATCCTTCGTCTTGAAGAATGGCGTACTGGAATTTGTTTGGAAATTAATATTATTAAAATCCAAGATTTTAATATTCACCAAAAAGCGCGAACCGATAGATTTTGATTACACAGTTAGGAATAACTCCATTAATAGAGTACATGAGATCAAAAATTTAGGCATGTTATGTGACCATAATCTTCTATTTGCGTAACGTATAAATAAGGATACCGCTAAAGTCTTACAACTTATTGGTTTTATTTTTATAAGATCGTCCGTGCGTCCGTCCGTCTGTCTGTCACAGACCTTTTTCTCGATAATTACGTGATGTAAGAATTTTCAATTTGGCCGAATGTGTGGCGTGCACGTATTTCGACAGTCAAAGATTTTGAAATATTTTCTTTTAATCTTTAATGGGGTTGGGGCCTCGTATAGAGTATCGTTTGAAAGGGCTGCTTTCAAGGATTCAAAAACAAAAAATCAAAGTTATTATTGAATTTTAAGGGTGTAACCCAAACTGGTCGAGCCCCCCCCCCCCTTCCATCTCCCGTAATCTTTTTGGTTTCTAAAGCTAAAATTTTGTTACTATCCAGGGTGGGTAGGCATTGAATCATAGATAACAGGAAAATTGCAGCTTTTTTCGTCAGTTTCATAATTGCTGGAAAAATGTGTATTTTATGTTAACTTATAATACAACTCTTATAAAATTATTCTTACGTCTTGCAGTTATCATATTTAAGTATATATTTCAAATCCATCGCTAAATATTTGGTATGGAACCCTAACTGTGCGATCCCGACTCGCTCTCAACTGAATTGTTTTTCTATTTTTTTCTTTTTATTATTACTAACTTTCTGGTTTCTCTGACTGATTTCTTGAAATGCATTTTTTCTCTTTTACTTTGCATTAACATAGTCTTTTTTAAATAGCAAGTATTATATAAATGTTAATCGATTGCAATAAATAAATAACTAAAAATTTGATACGTAACATTGCCGTAGAATTTCGTGTGCCTCGGGGTAGCTATTTGGGTCCGTCTTTTGTTTTTTTTTTTTGTAAATTCAATAATTATATGATAAAAATATTTTCTTTTTCTCGATTTTTTGTTATAATGTTTATTGACAATAACAATATTTTTCTTTTTATAATATGTCCTACTTTCTTCAATTCACTGCGTTCTAAATGGTTTACGTTAGTTTGGGTTTGGGTGACAAGGCCATTAGGACCCTGCGAATACCGCGATCAGATTTATTCTGGTGTTAACTTAAGTGATAAATATTTCTTAAGCGATTTGCAGCATTAAAGCTTCAATCAATATTATATGTTTGGAGTTTTCGTCTTCCTCTTCTGTAAGGGGCCCATACCCAGTGACTGCATTATTATATAGCCTCAGTAATGATTTGCTAATATTAATTAGTTTGCTCGTCTGGAGAGGAGACGGGATACAAAAAAAAAAAAAAATGAGAATAAACACAGTTCTGCATTGTTTTCTTCCCAGTTCGAAGAGATAATCAGTGAATTTCTAATTCGTTTTATTTTTATACGGAAGATTATAGTATGTCTTACAGTAATATAGTACCCAACTATAAAAAAAAAATACTTAAAATAGTATGCCCACATCTATAAGGACGACCACCTTAAATATGTAGTTAACTCCAACTAGGTCAACTTACATTTGTAGAAATATTTCAAATTTCATAAATAAGAAATGACTGTCATCATCTGTCTCCTAACTGTTCTCACTTAATTCCATAGCAACAAAGTAATCATCAAGGATCTTAGCATATTCCATTATCTCTCTCTCTCTTTCTCTGGTTAAATAAATTTATTTGAAAATCTCCATTCATTTGCACATTACTATTTGCTTTCCTGCCTCACCAATTCCACTCAATCCATCCGTCCACACATTTTCTCTAGTTATTTCCGTATATGCATTGCATACGCATAGTGCTCATCTGGGACGAATAATCGTTTCACATTAATACTCTCAAAAGGGTATTAAATTTTACGACCGAAGATTCCAGATTAGCCTAGCCTTGTTTTGTGAAATGGCCACACTAATTCATACATACATACATACTTCCATACAATCATATATTGCGCTGAGAGGTTTTCTTATGTGGGTGGCCTCAAAGGTATTCAGTAGAGGCTAAGAAATGATTTAAAAGAACCGAAAACCCGTAAACTCACCCGCAATTTAATTCAAAGAGCCTCTCACAATTCTTATTATTCTTGTTGACTGGACCGTGAACTGGTATGAGCTATGTGAAACCAGCGAGTTAAAATTTTGCATACTTGACTTGTGGATTGTTAGTTTGTGGATGGATGTATGCATTTTCGTCGCATATATACATAGGTAATATGGAAATTATTTAATTGTGGAAATTTTATTGATTTTTTTTTAATTTACATTAAAAGTGCTCTGCTTTTGTTAAAGTCGAAAATTCGGAAAAAAAAGTAGGATTGGCTAATTAACACTTACCGACTCCCACGAGTTTTAGTCGGTATATTTGTACCAAAAACTTACATTGACTTCTGGAGGTAATTAATAAAAGTACAATTTTCTTTAAAGTAGAAAAAAATGTAAAAATTTATTACGGAAAAACTATAATTAAAAGTTTAACAACTTTTAACGAACAAATTAAAAATTCTCCTTTAAGTATGTTAATAACTGTTTGGATATCACTTCCGCGGGGAATCATATTGAAAAGCATAGCAATAATTGGCTACATTGCTCAAAAACTTGTTCATTAAGGCCAAAACACAGTGAGGACGACACAACAAAGTCGCCGTAAATTGGTTGCTGTCAAAGATTCGAGTATATTTGATGAGCCAAGACTCCTTTGCCTTGACTTGGCTGCGTCGATCTTTAGAGAGGACCAACGGTGCTTGAACCGTGGTCTTGTTGATGGAGTAATTAGTGCTTGCACTAATACTCGCTGTGTTGTGATAACCAAAATGCTTATTTTGGTCAGAATCAAATCAACGGTGCTTGTACCGTGATTTTGCTGTGGGAGCAAACAGTGCTTATACTGATACTCCAGTTGTTTTGAATGGTTATGCTCTTGGCAGCCTCACCAAGAGAAAATAAAAATAGGCTTGTTTCTTTTAAAATTACTGAACGCAACTAACTTTATTCCAATAATTCACACTTTTTTTTATAACAAAAAACCTCTTACCTGCGATCTTATATTACCTTAGCTAAATTCATTAAGAAAGCTTAGCATGCAATATTTTCCTCCTTGGAAAATATATTTTTCACGAATTTACCAGAATTTTTACAAGAAATTTTACCTTGAGGGTGTTGAATGGCCAGACGTAATGTGAGCTGCTCAAGCACTGCAACTGGTCAGAAGTGTTTGTGTTGCATTTATACTGCTTGTTTGCAATAAAAGAATTTCAAGGAAATGAACATCGTGGGAAAGTGAAATTGTTTAGAATATTTATTTTGCTTGTGAAATATCTGGATCATGAAAGAATGCCCAAATGTTAACAATATGGAAGTCCCGTATACTTAACACAATGAGGGCGACGCGATAAATTGCCAACAAAAAGTTTGGGAAAATCTCTAATTTAGTCGTCAACATAATTGACATTTCTATGTGGATAGTGAATAATTGACATTCATGTTATGTGGATTTGGATATTTTAATGAAACATAGTAAATTAAAAGATAATAGTAAATAAACTAGTTATTAAAAACTTGTATAAAATTAATTTCATTTATTAGTTTGACAAATTATTGGTTTTGAGGTGGAATTAATAGAGAAAATGAGGGAAAAAGTTATGTTGTGCAATAAACGTCATCCCATGTATAGAAATCTCTTCCTAGCTTATTTTTAGTTTTTTCTTTACGCTTTCCAATTTTACGTAAGTAAGTTTTTCCTTAATTTTTTCCTTTTTGCCATTTCTTTTACAATAAATAAAACAGAGGTAGCTGTCAAAAACATTTGTCGAATCGCGTTCACTGTGTTTTAAATACTACATTATCGCCAACTAAGTTGCCAACATTGTTGTGTCGCTCACACTGTGTTTTGGCCTTTAGACTTTTCAGATCTGTGGATACATGTGTCAAACTATCTCGAAAACGTGTATACTTAAAGGTTGAATTTTTGCACACGTACTTAAAAAAGTTGTGACTTCAAGTTCGAAAACGGAACAAATTGGGTAACTGCTTTGTAGGGTTACCATACGAAAATTTCGTTTTTCACTAGATATCTCAACACTGCCTGAGAACGCGTCAACGTAGACAGCTGAAGTTTTGTACATGGCGTTTTCATAAAAATAATAAATATAATTATAAAAATGGACTAAATCGGGTAAGCCGTTCTTGGTGCTGCCATATAAAAATTTATGTTTTTTACATAAAATACTGTGAAACAATGAGTCCTAGATGTTTTTATTGTACTAAGAAGTTCTTCAAAAATTCCATGAAAGGCTATTGGGCGCGATCCGACCCACTTTGGATAGTGGAATCGTGGACATCACTAAAAATAATTTTAAATTAAATAGATTTCACTACGTTTTAATGGTAATTAGTAATTTAATTGAAAATTGGTGGGAAAAAAAACTTATTGCTCATTTAAAAAATATTTAATCTGAGTAATATATTTTCTGTTATAAGACTATTTAGATACCATATTATCTTTTACGGACGTAAAGTACACACATTAATACTAGCTCAACCTTATGCACATTAGTAAGTTTCTTGAACTGGTTCTGACGCGATGTGCTCGCGCCTCCACCCGCCCCTACGCAGTCGTTCGTCATCTGTCATTGTGATCTGTGCGTTATAGTGTTTTCCAAGTTATAGCACGCCACTGTGCTATCAATACCGCCAACCCAATCATAGCAACCAGACTCCAGGCGAAAACCCTATAAATTAGCCAAAACGACTAAAATCACTCTCACAATTTTTGTAAATTTCAGTAGTTGGGAATATTCAACCCTGATTCCTATAAAATTTCTTTATCTATTATTCGACTCGTGTGTGTTTCCTGGATTCGTTATTTGCTTTTGGATGGGGTTTTTATTGATATGGATGGACTAAATCGTTGTGTGTCATGTCCACGGTCTGTGTTACGTAGCCGAAAATTCTGGAGAGATACCGAGACCATGTAGAATTATTGTTACGAGAGATATTACCACGTGAGGTAAGCGTTTTCTTATTTACTTTTAGTTTGTATCTTTAAATCTCCGAAAACACATGTAAAAAGAATGTGTGTTTTTTTTAGATCCCTTTCGACGGCACAAGATCCATATGTCATCCTTGCTGGCAAAGATTTGAAGGTGCCGTGCATTCCCAGGACTTACACGATATACCACTTAAGGCTGTACAGGATTATCCTTCTCAACAGCATCCCATACCAAATTCTCCTCCGCAGCACAAGAAGAGGCGAATCAAGAAATAGACCAAGGGCAGCATGGTTTTATTACCCTTCCTGGATATAGACGTGACACAGCAAGACACTGTATATTTCAAAATTGCAGAAATATGGCTTCACATCGTGTGCCAACCTTTGCTATGTTCCATCTTTTGCATAATAGGAATTTATATACAGGGTGTTCCGGAAACTATGGGACAAACTAAAACAGATGAAAGTAGAGCTTATTTGGGATCGAAAACGTCATTACACATTTTTCCATTTAACGCTTTATTCTCATGTTGGTTCATTTTCTAAGAAATGTAATGTTTTGCGTCTGATTGGGAAGTTGTTGATAAAAGAAATTTTGTGAAATAAATGATCAAAACATCAGGTTTTTTGCGAAAAGGAAGAAAAATGTAAAAATCTTGAAAGCAAAGCGTTAAATGGAAAAATGTGTAATAAGGTTTTCGATCCCAAATAAGCTCTACTTTCATCTGTTTTAGTTTGTCCCATAGTTCCCGGAACATCCTGTATATACCAGAACTTGCTCGTGTTTGCCATCATCATTTAATGAGAAACGATTGGGATGATCTTATTAATAACTTAATAGCACATGAAAACATAAACAACATTCAATTACTTGATATTATTAACTTGTACAAATGGAAAGTAGAACGGAGGTCTGATATGGACTTTGAAAATATAGAAGAAATTGAAGATAATGAACTACATTTTTGGGCAGGTGTATCTAAAAATCAGTTTGCGGTTATTTTAAAACAGACATCGTCTCTAAGTAACAACCCGTCTGACCGCCCTGCTACCATTTTAGGAATTTATTTGACACAAATAAGAACAGGGGAACCTGATGAGCGTCTAGCGACACAATTCAAAATGTCCAGAAGAACATTGGAAAGAAAGGTAAAAAAGCCAGAAAATGCTTATCTAATGATTTTCTACCACGTCACCTAATTCTTTTTACCTTGGGCTCGTACCATATAAGAATAGCACGATCGTACTGTGCCGAACACATGAGACCAAACGGTATTTATACTATAGAAATGTATAGACACTAAAACTTAATTAATAATAAAATATAAATAAGAGGCCGAATACAGTCACGGCATATCAGAATGCGACAATATTATACTTATATTCAAGTAAATCCAACGCTACATGGACGACAAACTATCGAGGATTACTACTGTTCCTTTATATATGGCCGCCGCACTGTCGGGAGCTCCGCACATTTATCCAGTATAGTATATTTTCTATCTTGGGCCAAACATCAACGGCTGCTTTCCTGGATCATGTAATAATTGATCTTGATCAAGTTGAATTAAGAATTATAAAAGTAATTGACTTATTTTTTCACCGCTTATTTAAATGAAAGCGAATACTTAGATAAATATTTGTATTGAATACTTAGCTAAATATTTGTATTGGAATTAGAAGAGTCGCAGCAATATCATAATTATAAACATAAAATAGTAACGGTTTCATAGATTTCGAAATTATATGGATTTTTATGCATTTCTAAGTATTTTTTATACATTTATATATTTTAATGAGTTTTTGAGATTCCCGTGTCTCACAATGATGCGACCCATAACACTAAGAACTAGAGTCATATAGCAATCCATCCTAACAATTTCGTTCATGTCCGCGGTGGGTCAAACGTTCATAGTAAAGTGCCCAGTGACAACCACTGCAAAACTGGCATTTACCTATCTAACGTATGTGTGTTTTTTGTACAAATGATGCAATTCATTTGTCAGTCTGAACTCAAAAACTGTAGATAATATGGGCAGATCCTTCATGTTTAGAGAGGTTAATAAGTTTTCGAAAGTAAGGGAAAGAAGGACAAAGAATATAATAAATTATATTCTTCTTTAACTCCAACACATTTATGAAACCTATCAAACCGATTAGCATTTCAATACCCCGGAAAAAATTGTTTTCTTTTTCACTTCCAAATATATCGAAATTGCGTACTTCACTATTTTATTATCCCCAAACTTTTTCCCACGAAGCTTTGTTTTCATCTTTGTGAACAAATAATAGTCAAGACGGATCAGGCTTGAAGTCTAAAAAGGTTAGTTGAGCATATGGCAGCCACTTTTCTGAAAGGTGGCCCTCGCAACTTTGCTCATATACATGGGTTTATTGTCATGCAAAAGCAATATACCTTCGCTCTTCTTTAATTATCTATCCCACTCTCGTTGATACCCTCTTTCAGTCGTTGTAGCAGGCCATTGAAGTACTCACCCGTTATTGTCACATCTTTAGCAAATCAGCAGGAGAGGGTAAAAAAAAGCCATGAAACTTTCTAGCCGACTGTTATACCTTGAATTCCAAAATTTGCAAAACCCAGCAGGGTGTTTGCCAATGCTATGGAGATTAGCGAAAGTCATTCCTGTAAAAAAGATCTTAAAGAAAATCGAATGTCTGACTATAGACCTATTCGTATCTTGCCTATTTCATCAGAAGTCCTTGAAATAAGCTTATAGGTTACATTGAAGTGCGCCTCTAATAAGTTGTGCCCATTCAGGATTTCGTACCAGGTTCAGTACAATCTCAGTCTTATTAAATTTATTTGAAGATATTAGGAAAATACAGTAAAAACCCAAGTATCTTCTATACAGTCTGCTTGATTTCAGTAAACTTTTGATTCGATAAATTTTCATATATTATGCAATTAACTTAAAACTGAATACAAACTTTCAAGCTCTTCACTAAAATGTATGCGCACTTATATTAAAAAAAGATGAAAAAAAAATTAGAATGAATTCTTCCCAATATAAAACTTTATATTCGAGGTACCGCAGGGGTCCATTTTGGGTCCTTTACTGTTTTATTTCTATATAAATGACTCTGAAAGTTTTTATGCAGTGATTCAAAGAATTTTATGGTGATAATATCCAGACGAGTGTATTTACAAGCTTAATTGATTTTCGTCTGAACCTAAACAGAGCTAATGTAGACTTGAAGCTTATTTCTAGCTGGGTCAAATTGAATAATTTTACTATGCTTCCGGGTAAGTCATATTTTAGTGTTATCTTTAAAGATCACAGTGATATGTTTCGTATGATTCATACTGTTGTACAAATTCTAATCGCTGACTCAGTTTATCATCTTGGGGTGTATTTTGACAGAACTCCTAATTTGTGGAAGCACTTCAATGTTTACGTTAGAAAAATTTATGATATTTGCTCTCCTAGAGATACAAAGATGCATCCTATAAAGGCTCTTTTATTATTATTGACTTACACACTTACAAAAAATTATTCTAGACACTAAACAGAAAAATGTTCCTCCAGACATATGTCATACTGTAAAGCTCCTTTAGGATTTATTTCTGGAAAATGTTTTATTTTTTCTAATTTTATACTTTACTACAATGTTATCTATCATATTTTGTCCTCAATTTCATCCATTAAATAAACGCACGGTCACCCAACATAATGCAGTATGGGGGTCTCTTTAAACAAGGGATAAATCATCTTTAAGTAAATTTCCCAAGAACGGTAAATATTTCCTGAAATTAATTTTCTCCTAGGCCACAGAAATTTATACAGGAACTATATGTATATATGTATGTAGGTATGTATGTATATGTACGTAACGTACCTGCGAAGAGGACGACCGACCGAGGCATCATCCTTCTATCGAATTACGAAAGCAAGAAAACTAATTTATTCAGTTAATTTAATAATTTAAGTCTAGCTATAATCCGGTCAACTCAGAGTTCTGGGGTCCTGGCATCAAAGGTAGCATGGATTACTTCCATTTTAATAACTCTCGGGCAGATCCATTCAGAGTCTAAGGAGATTTTACTCTAGGGGATTTTATCAGATGAAAAATGGAATTGACTGAACCTTAGTTAGTTTTCGAATACGTCATAGAAAGGTGGTGACATATCTACATATACTTATTAGAAATTCCCATTAAGTCTATTTCGTAATTATTCTCAAAATTATTATTTTTATATAACTGAGGAAATGTGAATTCCGCAACGAAAACAATTGGAACTAATTAAGATGAGATTTTTGGATTAACTGTCGGTTTCTTTTTTAAAGTTTTTAATGTCGCATTAAACACTTCTGTTTGAACAATTCAAAGTTTTCTCTGTCTAAAACTAATGGATTTATTTTATTTTTTTAATCTTTGACTTACTTTGACTTATACTCGTATATTATGCACTTGAGTTTATTTATCTGGAAAGAGATAACAAATGTTCATGCATACACAACTTGTGGAATGTAATTAAGAAAGAATTTCAGACAACTGTGGGGTATGTATAGAAAAAGTTTATCGTTTTACAGTGCAGAAAAACTTTTTCTTAATGATTTCAATTTAAAAGGGATTCCTTGTGGTACCCTTTTAAATACATGTATCTCTTGGATTAATGACCGTACTCTAGCGAAGGGAAAAGTTGCTTGTTCTGTTTTTGATTATCAAAATTTTTAGAATAAATAACAATAATAAAAAAAAAAAACTTTGTTTTCCTGTGCTTAACTGAACTTTATTTGAAATGTTTCCAAAAAATTATTTTCCTGATAATGCCCTTCTAGAATCGAACATAAAACCGATAACTTTCTAAGGAAAAAGTTATGAATTTGCATATTAAAGTTGTATGAATATAAAAGCGCGACTACACACTAAATTAAAAACATAATTGAAATCTAATTTTTAATTTCTTGAAGTTTTTAGATGAATGTAATCTGGTTGTGTCTAGGTTTGATATTGAGTTTTGTTCAGAGTGGCATTCAGGGAAACGTACATTGATATATTAATTAAATTTTGGATAGACCGCAGGATCATAGGTTTATTCGATAGAGCGAATTTTTACCTTCATTAACCGGGAATAGATTGGAAAAATTGAGGATATAAAATGCCATTCCAAACTCATCTTTTTTCTGTTTATGCTATATTTCCAGTCACTAAGTAGTTTGCTTTTGGTTAGCTAAATTGCTAGGTATCCATCTCCAAGGGATTTATTGACTGGACAGAAAAATATGAGGTATACAAGGAGTGTCTAATTGTATGAATGCAGTTTGCTATCATAATAAATGTGACGAAATATGTCCAGCCGTTCTAATTCTTCTAATCGCTCCTTTTATTGTTCACATTCAATGCATTTCGAAAAAAAGGCTAAAAAACTACTTTGAAATTCATTTCTGTTCTCAGTCTCTGACTAGTACCATAGATGGCACAAGAACTAGATGTCGCATGCAGTACCAAAAAAAGTATACAAATTTTATATGGCTGGATGGTCCATTCCGGAATGGACCACAACATTTGAAATGATGTATACGTCAAGTAATCCATATTTTTTTCGTATCTGAAAAGCTAAGGAATTCGATCAAATATATACAAAAGTGCTATTATAAAACATTTACTTTCGGCACGCTCTAAAACATATTATGGTCCATTCCAGAACGCACTACCCATTACACAATCTGTATACTCTGCTCTAGTTTGCTGTGCGACATCTAGTTCTTGTGCTATCTATGCTAATAAAAAAAAAATAATAAAAAAACAAAAATAGAGAAAAATTGTGCCAGAGGAGAAAAGCAAAAATTAAAAGTAATAGAAATAGTTATTGTGCCAAGGTCTCTGACTAGTAGTGAAAGCGTACGGTTGTAGTGAAAAATAATAAATATAAAAATAAAATAAAAAATTGTGACAGAAGATAAAACAAAATTGTAGAAGAAAAAAAAGTAGAAGAAATTGTGATTGTGCCCACTGACATATATATAAATGGAGTGCTTGATCTCCTGTTTCATGTGGCACCGATTTTGATTTTAGAAAGTATGCCCTCACTGTCAATGCTACCAACTGTCATAAACTGAAGTTATATTTAAATTATTTGGGAATTTACATATATTCATGTCAGTTGAGATTTACCGAATTTACCACAAAGGTATTTGGGACTATTTGTATCGTTAAATTTTAGTTATTAGTCGTAAGAAGTGTTTTTTACGAGGATTTTTGCAAACAATTTCTCGTTCCCAATCGTTACAGTTCAGTGGGAAAGCATGCTCTCACAGAAAGAGACAGGAATATGTAAGTGGTGCCATTTGCTTTCATGCATTTTTGATTCAATAAGCAGTCCATTTATATACATGTCAGTGATTGTGCCGCATTCAGGCAGTCTCTGACTACTTGACTTTTTCAAGTGAAGTAGTACAAGTAGTAGTTTTTACGGTGTGCACTAAATTTAAATTTCCAGAAGTTGAAAAGAAGAGAAACCTAAGCAGTTATTAACTAAATCGAAGGGTTTCTTTCCATGGAAGATATTCAAAGCTTAATAAAAGCATACGATGACACAATCGACTCTGGTGAAGAAGACGCAACTTCACTAGAGTCATGAACACTAACAAACAGCGATGTTAGTGACAGTGACGTCTCGGTGTGCAGTGTCGCGTCAATTAAAAGGAAAATGCCATTAACGAGAAGTATTACCCCAGACAAGCAGAGTAAGATAACAAAAGAGAAAGGCAAGGTGAAAGCGAATACAAAATTAAAACTAAAAGTTAAAAAGCTAACAAGCAGAAGTGTTCAAATGCGACCAAATAATGAAAAAATGAACAAAATTTCGGAAGAAATAAAAAAAAACAAAAAATATGCAAAACAATGAGAATGCCTCTATTCCTGACCCTAGTGGTGCTGACCAGACCTCAAATATACAAGAAAATTCCCCTATTCTTAGCTCTAGTGAGATCAAGCAATTCAACGTGGCTTTTTCTCCAAAGGTGTACGAAAAGCACATGAAATATGAAGAGCAAATCAAAAATATACTGGTAGCCTATAATTTATTATTGTAAAAATATAATGATTGTTTTGTTGATATAAACCAAATAGAATTAGGAAACAGCATTCAAACACCATTAACACTTAGAACTAACACCAACACAACACTCATGTTTTGCTGCGTAGTTATAATATGTGTAATGGACAATTTCATATTAAATGTGGTGTTTGAAGTATTCGGACATGTTAACGAACGGTTTAAAGTTAAAGTTTAAACAAATTATTGGAAGAAAAAGAATTTTTAAGGTACGTGTTTTAAAATAAAAATATTGTACTGAAACGTTTTTCATATATATTTTTTTTATGTAAATTTCATATAATGTTCGAGGGGACTCTATTTAAGTATTTGATAGCTAAGGTGCAGACACGTATGTATTGTATTGTATGGAATACTATCATCTGAGTTTAAACTTATCTTCACGGTATATATAACAAGAACAGGGTGTTGATGGAAAGAGCAAAGAAACCCCCTACCGCCCATATAACGCAACTAAACAGTAAATTAAAATTAACGAATGTATAAAAAAATATTAATAAATATAGAATAAAATCACAAAATGGGGTTTCGATTTTATAATAGTTAAAAACTCCTTCCGCTTTTATCACACATCATGCCATTAGAGTCACTCCCACATCATGCCATCAGAATTCCTTCCACATCATGCCAGCAGAACTACTTCCGCATCATGCCAGTATAATCACTTCGTAAGAAGTTTTATGCATGCCTTCTCTCCAATGACATCGCAATATAAAAACGAAATTAACTGAGAAACGAGGACTCATTCATCCAAAACTCCCAAGGAAGGTCCCCAGATTGCATGCTATATGCTTCTTTTTCCAACTGGGCAGTTCGACTTACTGGGAAATATGGAGACAGACACCTGTGATGAGGTCAACAGTATGAATAATTAAACTCAATTGGATGAAAACATTGGAAACCAAGGGAAACGGAGAAGGGTGAACAAGCCACCACCTATAGTGGCATATAATCTAAATTTAAATTATTATTATTTTATTTATTTTATTTATTATTCGAAAAAATTGGAATTAGTCCTGAATCCTAGAAATTTCGTTTTCAAAAAAATTAACAAGAACATAATATGACCAAAATCATGACCAATATCTCAGACTACAAAAATGCTTTAGAACTACTTAATAACGAAAAATTAAACCATTACTCATACACACTAAAGCAAGACAAGCCCATTAGCATCGTGCTAAAAGGCTTGGATTGCTCATATGATGAGAACAATATTAACGCTGAAATTTCCAGGAAGTTCCCTAAACACGAACTTATAAAAAAGCTTCTTTAAGGAGGTTAGTCAATTCTGGCGGAACAAATTGTAATTGGTTGCTACAACTTAAGTCGGGTTTAGACACTGCAGTCATTATAAATACAGAGTACCTCCTGGGCCAAAAATTTTACATGGCAAAATTTAAGCCATCTGTAATGAAATAGTGTAGGAACTGTCAACGCTCCGGTCATGACGCAAGTAATTGCTACATGTCCTATAGATTCGTTAAATACAAAGGCAGTCATGGGCCTCGCGAATGGCCCTTACCCAAGAAAATCATTAACGATACCACCACACTAGTTTTTGATGTAAACGAATTCTTGGTAGCTGAGAAGAGCTCAGTTCCAGAGTGCGTTAACTGCGGTAAAAGTGGCCACCCCGCCAACTATAGGAAATATGGGAAAAACCTGGAAATTCTGAATAGAAAACAGGAAAGGAGCGATCTTAGCAACAAATCCTATAAGAATTTCGTAAGAAAGGAAGTCAGCGTGTCTTCAATGGTGAGGGACCAAGCCTATCAAACGATAAAGCTAAACTAATAACACTCAACATACTAACAGTGTCAGCTTCTTTGACGATGAATGCAACATACTTTTTGGCATGAATCTCTTCGACCGCTTTAATAAAGTGACAATTTTCTCCCGAAATATAGAGAGCTAAAATATAAAAACCAAAAAAGATTTGATCTCCTTTCATACCTTACTGAGTTGTCCTCACAATTACATTTAAATAAACTCAAAATTATTACAATTAATGTAAATTCTTTCGATACATTTATACGAAAACACAAACTAAATTAAAACCAAAACACGTCGCAAAATACAAAAACTTTGACCTTATCCGAAGTGATAGACCAACCTTTGGCGGTGATACACCTATTGACTACATACACATGGACTTTCCTATAGAATTGGAGTCAATGGATGTAACTGCGATAAAAATAAAATTTCAAAACAACAAATCCCTAGCAATAATATCCGCATATAAGCCTTCTGGTAACTCACACCTAATGAACGACTTTAATAAACTCTTCAGCAATATTAAATGTGACTTCTATATAATCGGCGGAGATTTCAATGGCAGACACCATTCCAGGAATAATAACACATAAAAAGAAAATACCTCAGGCAAATTCCTACATCAATGATATACTTATCAACAATTTCATAGACAAATCACTATCAATTGAGTATACAAACAAGCCAACCTTTTTTAATCGTCAGATACAATCTTGCATCGACTTTTTTATTGTTTTTAACGTATTTTCAATTAGTTATAATCATAGTGGTAAGCTTTCTATACTTGGATACCCGTCCGACCATGCGGCTGTTGAGTTGAACTTAACCTTTGGATCTAACCTACCCACAGCTGAGCCTAGAACCATATTGGACTATGGCAACACCAACTGGACACTATACAAAGCTAAAATAATATCATCCTTAAGCCAATTAATCCTTCTTAATGATAAATGTAGTGAAATTGATAATACTATTAATCAACACTATCAGAGGCCATAGAAATAAGCGTTTCTAAATTAACAATTAATAATTCAGCAAGTATCCCATTACCACCTGCACTCCTAAAAATTATTCGTCAAAAAAATAACTTCATCGCCTCTGGCACCGACTGAACTATACACCAGCCTATTATCATCTGAAGTCGGAAATATCTTGCCTTGAGAAAATAATCAAGGATTTAATACAAATTCATTATACTAATTATTGGGCTAAAAGGTTATCTGGAGTTAAGATAGACAATAATTCTATCAGAATAGTAAAAAATCTAACTGATCTAGTTAGTATTAAGGACATTTCCCCAATTAAATTGTCTGATAACGGCACGGTGCTGTACACCAAAGAAAAAAAAGTTGATAGTCTTGGTCAGTATTATGAAACTATTCATAAAATAAATGACAACCCTGAAGACCTTGACCGAACAAGTATCATAAATCAGTTCACTAATGTCAATTTTAAGAATAATTTCACTACCATTGTTAAGTTTTCCGCTGAATGCCTCAATAGTCATATGGGAGACATAACACATCCCTTTCCCAATCGCTTCAACTCTCCTCCAGTGCAACTCGACATAACTCAAGATGACAGCATCCCTCTACTTGCAAACAACGGGAACTACATAAACTTTGCAAATTCCAAAGAAATCATATTTTTAATAAAAGGAAGGAATAACAAAAAAAACTGCAGGTTATGTTAAAGTCTCAAATTTTTTGCTTAAAAGATCGCCGCCTTGTCTATATACCTTTTTAACGTTACTTTTTGATCAAATTTTTAATATTGCATATTTCTGGATAAGTGGAAATAAGCCATTGTTATTCCAATCCCTAAAACTAATAAGAACCCGTTACTATTATCTAGCTATAGACCGATTTCGATTCTTTAATGCATCATCAAAATCTATGAATCCTCCATTTTGAATCAAGTTAAATCACATTGTGAAGACAACAACGTTGTTCTGAATCACCAATTGGGCTTTAAATGCCAACACTCAATATCACATGCCCTCATAGTACTAATGGAAAGCGTGAGCACTAACCTGAACAATAAAACAGTAACATTAGCCTGCGCATTAGACATTGAAAAGGCCTTCGACACTGTTAGGACAACAGGACTGATATATAAGATGGAATATAAATTCGTTTTACACAAACACATCTGCACAAACCTGTCAAATATATCATTCAGGATCAGGATAAAGGACACCATCTCCGAGAGTTTCCAAATTGATGCAGGGTACCTCAAGGCTCACTATTAGGCCCTATTCTATACACTATTTACACCTTGGACATCCCTAAACCTGAACAAAGCGATTGTAGATTAGGGATCATATGTTTCGCTGATAATATTCTTCTTTACACATCGCATCTCAATAAGGTCATAATGAGAACTCGTTTTAACAAATACTTAAGAACTTTATCAAGCTATATGTCAAAATGGAAAATAAAAGTTAACACCAGTAAGTGGGAACCATTTTATTCAAGGGTAGCAGGAGAAATACCCCCATAAATAATTGGAGACACTTGGATCGCTTTAGTTTAAATTTTAACAATACCGATGTCCCATTGAAAAACAAAATTAAATACTTCGGCATAATCTTCACGGACAATCTACTTTTTTACCGGCATATTGAGCATATATTAAAAAAGGCAATGAATTATTAAATCAACCTATACAAAGTCCTGAAAGCAAATTCAAAATTAACTGTTAAATTAAAATTAGTCCTCTACAAAGAAATGATAAGACCAATACTGGGATACGCTTTCCCCATCTGTTTTAGGATCAGCTCTGCACAGATGGAAAGACTAAGAGTATTTGAGAGAAAAGTACTACTCAACTGTGTTAATTACCAGAGACGTAGAGGCTCATATACTTGCCAGAATATACAGCTCATATACAGCCAGAATTGACTGCTTCCCTATAAAAACAGCGACTAAATTTTTGGAAAAGCTGAGTTATGTTGAACACCCGTTAGTACAAGAAGCTAACCAACTACATAATCCTTACGCCAACATTAAATACCACCCTCCTTCCCATCTAAAGTCGCTAATTGCCAATGATCTTCTATTTGCACAAGACAACCTCCAGCATTATCACAGGGGCTACCAAAATATTGACAGCATAGCTAATTGTAAATATTTTTTAAATTTGTAAATAATTACAAATATATTTTACCTTTTACAAACTAAGCTAATATAAGCTAAGTAATTACACACCCTACACGCACTTACAATAATCATAGCCCTTTTTTAAGCTATCTTTTAAAGCAACTTAAATCTTAATTTAGAAACCTTAAATTTAACTAAATCTATAACTTGTTAGACTAATGATTATAAAATAATTTTTTTGGTAAAGATTATTCTAGTCTGTAAAAAAAAACAGTATAATTTCGTTTTAGTACGTAAGCGCCAGTTTTTGTAAATATTTACCTAAAAGGCATTACAAATTTGTTTCATTTCTGTCTTTACTTGCAATAAAAATTACTGCACACATTTCCGGATAAATTTTCCCATTTTAAAAGGTGCAGAACTATAACGATATTTCATTGTATGAGAACCTAAACGAAGAGCGTTGGCTGAATTTATATAGAGAAGGAATGTCTAGAGACGTGGAGATGGAATCATCGTTTGTCTACCATTCCATTGCCTTTGCAGTTTTATTCACATTAGAAAATATATTTTCTCCTTGTACAGACTTACTTACGACAAGGGGTTTGTAGAAGAAATTGCACAAATGTTAATAAAGAAATTTTCCTTTCATATGATAGAAACGCAATGTGCAATAATTGAAATAACACTCGCCTCCCTCCACAATATTTCCTTACTGCTACAATTTAGTTTTGTTCGTGCTAAAATTACAATGCCTGATTGAGGGGAATTAAACATGATAAAGGCTTCGTGATTAATTAAAAGAAGTAAACTTCGTGCGACCAATTACGTTGATTAGTTAGGTATTCATCGAAGAAGGAACTAAAATCGAACTTAATGAAAACTAACGTTTCATTTACATGCAAGGGAATTACCGGAAGTACAAAGAAAGTTTTCTAATAAATTGATAGTCTGGCGTAGAATCGATCGAAAATTGTTTCTTTCTTTTTCTAGGAATCTTAGAAAAAGATTCGATATCTGATTGGTTACGGGAATCATTGTAAAAGTAATAAAAAGATATGTAAAGGATTTTTAGAGTAGTGATGTAAAAAAAAAATGAAGAACAAATTGTTCAATCTATTCTGTTCTTCCTGTTAACTCTATTTTTTTAGCGTGCTGCTTGATGAAGACTATAGGAATAAAATATAAAGATTACAGAGGTCTTATTCGTCCAAGAGCTAACAACGTTTTTGAGAAATTACTCTAGTTCGGCTAGTTTTGTTTTTTATATGCCTTTCCTTACAGTCTCTCAATGTCAATAGTCAAACGGTCCATCTGGTTGGTGAGAGGGGTTGCGTTTATCTGTGCCCATTCCGTTCAACAGGTAAAAAAAAAGCAGTTTTCAAAATGATTTTAGTTCGATTTTTTTTTTATCTGTTTTCATAAACATCGAACAATATAAATTCACTATTCCCAGACGATTTTCTCGTTGCTAGCACAGTGCTAAACGATTTTTTTTCGTGAAAAGAAAATTAAAAAAAAAATTATTTTATTACGGCTATAATTTTTATACGAGCTCGTTTAATTATCGAACCAAATGAAATTAATTTGCCACGCGATAATTCGGTTGGTCACTAGGGATCAGACCGATTTGAGGTTAGTAGTTAAGTAAAGTGGGGTTTTTTCTCACGATGATGTTTTGAGAATATTTCATTAATTCAGCGAGATAGCACAATGTTGTCATATTTTTTTATTTTTATTTTTTTTGTAGTGAATATTAGCTGCTATTGAAAAGCTTTCGGCCAAAATTTTGTTATCTGGCTCAGATTTGGGGATATTCTTGATAGAATACTGGAAGAAAAAATCCATTATTATACAGCTCCGTTAGTGAATTGGAACTTGGATAGATTTCCATGGGAAAATTAATAAAAGCAATTCTTTGGAATATAAAAAAAAAAACAAGTTTTATTTTGAATACATTGAATTTTGTAGACAAATTTAAATTAGGTTTAATTATTCATACTGATGTAGGAGATTTAGAGTGAGCATTCCTCCAAAATATGGTCACATATTGCACTCTCAATAAATGCTGTCGTAATTCAGATTTGCACAGTGGTAAGCTTGATAGATCTAAATTGCTGAATTTTCTTCCCAGAACTTTCATTGAAATTTTTTTATCTGACATCGTCGACGTTGTGAATCTTCCGAACTCCATATACATATGTAACCAATAAATCTTTCCAAGGTGATAAATGTCTCCAGTAATTCTTCATCATCTGTGGCAATATTTTGGAATGCAAGCTGATAAATTTCCGGTTCTTCTAGTAATTTCGAAGGCCTCAATTTCCTTTTGCGAAAAAAAAAACTGAAGCGTAGAAGCCTGGTAAAGCTGTAGATACAGAAGGACCCAGACTTTTAGACAGTTCATTGACGCTGATGTAGCGTTTATAATTATCCACACCCATGTTGATACAAAGTTTTAAGGAAGCATTAAAATTGTCCATGTCACCAAGGATTGTAATGATGAGAATATCAGAATCTGAGCATCTTATTACAACTTTAGCGTCGATATCAATTTCGTACCAATATAAGACGCCAAATCATCAGTCGACCAGTGGTTGATGAAAAATTTAACTGAATTGAACATTTTTCAGTAGAGCAGTGAAATTATTAGGAAGAATTTGATTTAGTCCGATTGAAACCTGTTTAGTTGGTTTTCGTGTGGTTTATAGTACACTTACTTAGGTTGTTGCTTAAATTATTTTCAAAGCCTTTCCAAATTTTCTTTTAAACATTTCAATACATAAATATTAATAGCTGCCACGGTTATTCCCCCTGGAAACAGGTTTGCTAGGAAAGAGCTAAAAGAAGCAAAGTAATATCTGTACATTTTGGAGATATTTTTCTTTGGTTCTTTAACCTCTTCCCTAGAAAACCGGCTTGCATAGTGCATTAAGAATACTCGTGTGGGATGGCCTATTCCCTATTACACTCCAATCGATCTGGCTATTGATAATCAAGCGAATTATCGCTTTCCAAATTAATTTCATGTCGATCGATAATTAAACTAGCTCGTATAAAAATAATATATAAACGAAAAAAAAAGCAAAAAACGTGTTGCACTATGCTAGCAACGAGAAAATTTTCTGGGGAGAGTGAATTTTATATTGTTCGATGTTTATGAAAACAGATAAAAAAAACAAATCGAACTAAAACCATTTTGAAAATTGCTATCTTTACCTGTGGAAGAGAATGCGCACAGGTAAATGCAACCCCTCTCACCAGCCAGATGGGCAGCATTCCTATTAAGATGGAGAAAGAGGGGAGATAGCAAAGAATCCGCCGACCTAAAGTTCTTCTTTTCGTGACGTTGCTAGCTGTCGGATTATCCATTTTTATCGATATTTTTATACCCTAGATGAGCTCTATAGGGTTTACTAAGTTTGTTACTCCGTTTATCACGCACAGAAATAATGCCCCTCCATAATTTTAGTAGAATTTCCTGAAGGAAAAATTATTTTGCCATACGTAAGGAGATTTGTGCAATATTCATTGGAAAAATGAAGATAAATTTGTGAAATGGAAATATTTTAATTAGCTCGCATATAATCAATACTTCCCCATAACAAGTAAAAAAGCTAGAATTGGTCTAGTACCAATTCTTATGATACCCTAGAAGAATGCCTGTTTTGCCGGTTTTTCGCGTATATTTCTAGAACGGCTCGTCGTACAGAAAAAATGATTATAACCAATTTTATAGGATTTCGTATTCTGAAGAAGTTTTTAGTAAAATAAAAATGTTTTGGACTGATCGTTTTCAAAGTATACGTAAAAAACTTAAATTTGTATATGTCAACACCAAGAAGGAGTTCCCTGATTTAGTCCATTTTGATTTTTTTTTTTCTGCTAGTAAAATGTAAACACCATGTACCAAATTTCTGTTCTCTACGTCGTCGAGCTCTCAGGCAGTATCCAAATATATAGTAAATATAAAAATTACTCTTTGGACTTTCTACCGGGTTAAACTTAATTTTGTTCAAGAAAGAATTTTTTGGGATCCTCCGGTATATAGCAAAAGCTAAAAAATGTTCTAATTTGTTATTTCATCACACAACCTATTTAGTTTTGGTGACAAGTTTCAAGTCTTGGTTTGACTCATCAACAGGTCCCAAATAGCGAAATTGTTTGATTTGAAAAGCAAATGAAAAAAATGAAAAAAAGAAGAAAGAAATGAAAAGTTTGAGAAAAATAGAAAAAAAAACAATTTTTTTATTTATTAAAAAAATTTAAAAAAATTTAAAGAAACAGATTCATTCGAAGCGAATCGAACCTGTATACGCCACGCAGTGGGCTGAAAAATAAAGAAGAAAAGGAAGAAGAAGAAGCGTTTAGTGTCAGCAGAAAACCTTACACTCGTCGGTGCAGCTTGGTTTTCTGCTTCCTGGGCTTGTATAGGAGTGCTTTTTTCCTCAGAATTTATTCTGAGTTTATATGAGAACAGATTAGTTTGATCTATTTTCAAGCGTCTGCAGCAGGCAGAAAATCAAGCTGCACCGATGAGTGTAAGGTTTTCTGCTGACATGAAACGCTTCTTCTTCTTCCTTTTCTTCTTTATTTTCAGCCCACTGCGTGGCGTATACAAGTTCGATTCGCTTCGAATGAATCTGTTTCTTTAAAAATTTTTTTAAAATTTTTTTAATAAATAAAAAAAATGTTTTTTCTATTTTTCACAAACTTTTCATTTCTTTCTTCTTTTTTCATTTTTTCATTTGTTTTTCAAATCACCCAATTTCGCTATTGGGACCTGTTGATGAGTCAAATATGCAAAAATCAAAATAACTTGTAATATTATGCGTGGGTGTCCAATCCATTTTGCTCTACGATCATTACTTCGAGGTGTTACAACCGGAATGACAAACTTAGTATACCCTATAGATTGCATTTAGAATAATTTAATTTAGAATAAGTAGAAAACAAACTTTTCTTCACACACAGAGATGGACTCAGATTTTTTGGTTGGGACATTTCTCTTGAATATTCTTTCTCTTCATGAATCAAATCACTTATTACCTCTCTCACTTATTACCTCTTAGTGATCATACTGAATAAAATCTGAGTCCACCTCTGGGTGTGAAGAAAAGTTTGTTTTCTACTTTTCAAGCGGCTTGGCCTCAGTTTTGTTTGGAAACTCGTTTTTTACTTATTTTATTTTCTGCCTTTTCACGTTAACTAAATTGTTATTACGTGCTGCATGGAGATATTTTAAAACAATTTTATGATGGCTGAAAAGACACTGATTTACTAGTTTTTGAAAAAAATTATTCGAGTATCAAATCGTTGAAGTACTGCAACGGTTTTCTGAAATTCAAATTATGTTTTAAATAGCGCTTTTTAGCTGTATTCTAACTTTATCCCATATAACATGAATTTTCCCGATTTTCCACGTTTTCCACAGACTTTTCCTATTACTATGAATTTTTTTTAAAAATTTACATGAATTTTCCTCGATTTTTCATGCAAGTTTTCATGATTGTTGAAGAGAAAGTATTGATGCCAGTAGGACGGAAAAAAGTGATTCCGTATAGCTTATAAAACTTTTTTGTCGGAAAATTTTCCGGAAAATTCTGCATTTTTCCTGAAACAGATTTATCACCAATCATATCGATGAAAATTATCCCGATGATTTTCCCGCTTTTCCGGGTTTTCCATGGAGTTTTCCACAAAAGCAACTTTATGCAACTCATTTCGCTCTACAGCTTCGTCTTAGGTTGCAAAACGCTCAAACGCTTCCGTGGTCCGAAAAACTCCGGAAAAGCATTTTACATGAATTTTCCTTGATTTTTTCTGCAAGTTTTCACCATTGTCGAGAGAAAGTAATAATGCCAGTTGATAGGGAACTTGATCCTGCATAATTTAGAAAAAAATTTTACCGGAAAATATTCCGGAAAGTTTTTTCGGAAAAATCGGAAAACTATCAATAATAGGGTTTGTACCAAATTTTCAAATGATTTGTCCCGATTTTCCGGGTTTTCCATGGAAACTTCCGGTTTAAATTTTGATAGGTTCAATTGTCACGCGACATGAACTTGTGTGCCAAATTTAAGCTCGCTGTGATGACGAAAAGTGGGTCTACGAGAGTGTCGAAAATAGTAAAAAAAAAATATACAGACAAATTCGTGTACGAGTTAAGGGGAATGGCCTCAAAAAAATGTGCTACAGTTATAGCTCATGAAAATATGTTATTTGAATTCTACCAATAAAAGGGGGGGGGGGGGGGGGGTAAATTGTCTACAAATAAAACACAATATTTAGAGAGGAAAATGTACAACGAATATTTTTTTTAGTGTACAGAAAGTTTTCTGTTGTCTCCGGCTCTCCCTACCAACAGAAGAAGAAGAAGAAGAGCGTAAAGCTAGCTATGGACAGTGATGATACCAATCATAGTTCGTCATTGTTTTCTTCCGAGTCGCAAAAGGAAGTCAGTGAAGTTTCTCTTAAGCTCATCAAGATTCTTCATGCGAACATTCATTTTGATGAGAAACCTTATCACTTAGGCTGCAATCTCTACAGCAGGTTCTAGTCCAAGGAAATGAAAACAAGAGCCGGATCTGGCTAGTAAGTTCGCCCTCTCATTCCCCATGATTCAAATGTACCCAGGTTTCCATTGTAGGGCCACGATTTTATTGATACACAGCTTGTCCTAAGACGTCCTACAGTTCCTTAGTAACTTAGGTGTTATCCACTTAGAACTATTAACGGTCCCTGACTGTCTGAAGGGATAGCAATGTCTTTGCCCTTTCCTCAGATTAAAAATTAAAATCTTTGGGCAAATGCACTCAAGTAAACAATCGAAAGGACAATAACTCAAGAAATTGCTTTATTGTGGATTCCCACAAGCAAATGAGATAAAAGGCATTTTTAAGGTGCACGCAATTTACCTTCTTCCTTTAGGATTCGTAAAAAAAACTGAGGATAGATTTCGGAAATATAAAAATAAAAACACAATCTCCACTCTAAACTGTTTATATATTTACAGAATTATAAATTTAAAGCTTTTAATTATCACAAATATTTGGTTTCTCTGTAGAGTAAACCAACACAATTATATATTCTTTACTTTAAAAAGTGACGAACTAAATTACGGCGGTCTTAAGACTGAACTCTGGTTTCTTTAATTCTAAAATTGTCATAATTAAAATTGATTACCTAGTCATTGCTCCCACGCTTCATAAACTTTTTATTAATTAATTTTTTTCTGTTTATTTTGCAGGTAAGTCTGGGAATGTGGGAAAATGTTGAAAATGTAGCTTGGAGGAATCAGGATCAGGTTCGTATTGGAATTTTATTTATATCGAGACTGTCTAGACTTGTAATACAGGAAGGTGAGGTAACGTAATTCGCGTGTATGTACCAAACCAGGTGCTTCCCAGTTTATATGCACAGTAAATCGAACTAAAACCACAAAAAATATGCAGTCGTACATAGCCGCAAAGATGGCCAAAAGTCGATTTCGTGGAATTCGTTCTATGTAGCTTAAAATGTAACTGTAGATCAGGTAGCTGAACAGATAGAGAACAAAAGATATCGCTAATGTTGTCCGCAGTATGCTACCAGGTACTATGTAGTGACCAACTCAGTCAGAATTAAATCGCCCTCCACAGTGCACAAAATCTGTTTTCGGGGCTTTTTGCAATAGCAAACGGGAGGTTGTTTTTTTTTGATATTGCTACTAAATAGTGAAAAGTGGTGCAGTATGGATTTTTCTGAGGCTGGAATATGCAATACGTTTTATAAAATTTAATATTATTACATTACGTTTTATTAAGAAAATAGCATATTAAAAAAAATTTTAATTCAATTGTTTTTATCATGAAATTTTATAATATCCAAAGGGTGGTTGTACTACTTCAGGATGCGTCCCGGTTTTCATTTTTATGAAATATCAGAGAAAATATTCTTCTAAGCACTACAATAAAAATTGGCTCCAATTTCATTCGGATGACTTGTTATTCACCTTCCTTGTTAAAATTTAACAACAATAAAAAAAAAATCGAAAATATTTAATGGGGGCTTCATATCCTTCCTTTTAAGAACATCCGGAGTCAAAACTGTGACTCGAAGGAATTTCTATGACATCATGCGACGTCATCAGCATGATGACATAAGCAGAAAATTGGACCACGCCGAACATATCTTGTTACATTCGGAAAATTATTCGGAAGAAAAACTAAAACATTTTAAACATAAATTTTCTATATAAAATTGGCAATCATGCGTCATATTAAATTCTAAAAAGAACATGTTATGGTATTATATTGGAGTGATGGGATTGGACGTGAATTCCTAACTGCCAGCATGAGCTGATAGATCACTCGGTGGACAGCGTTGCAATGCAGGTCGGCACGCTACAAAAAAATGTTCGTGCCTACACCAGAAAAGAAGCAGCACACATATGGTCTAGAAGGGACCCTTACACCACTTACCATTACTTACGCAAAGGCGCTGATGGTCTACCTTCCGTGCCGGCCCCAACCTCCCAATGAAACTGTGAGCACATCTGTTTCATTGTCAGAGGAATAGCGGAGGTGCGGGCCTAGTCAACCCCATTGCAGACGAGGGAGGGCCTCTGGAAAAGAAGAAAGTCGAAACTTACACGATAATGGTGTGATGTGAATTTGCACAACAATTTCCAAATGCACATTCTGCATTCTTGCAATATTCAATTGACCCAAAATTAATCAATCACAATAAACGCGATCGATCGCATTATTGCAATTAAGCAAAAAAACATACGCTAAACCAAATATGTGTCACAACCTAAAGAAGCGACTGTAATTATTTACATGCGTTTGTTTACATTTTTGCAACCAGCGTAATACGATAATACGAGTCAAGTACATTGCGTCACATCTTTCTGCCGAAGTTAAGCACATAAGTGCAAATAAGCGGTTTAGTTTTAACGTGCCCCAAATCACGGGCATGTAAACGGGAATCTGCTCTTTCAAAGCTTCCCTATTAGGAGATCTGCTCACTGAGCTTCTCCATTTTTAGACTTGCTTGTTAAGCTTCTCACCACTTAGCGACCGTAAAATAATAAACTACTACTACATAGTAACCGTAACGATCTAATTTACTACTACAATAGTGTCTATGGCCAAGAGAATCAATTCTTTACTTATGGTTAACTTCTCCAAAATTTTTAAGTTTAATGAAGGCATGGACCCTGAGCAGATGCTCTAATCGGCGCAATGTTAGGTTGTGAAATCACACCAGAGTAGGGGATTTAAAAAAAAATTAGAAATCAGGGTTTCATATAAACATCAAAAGACTCCTTTAATCGTAAAATCATACCCTATCTATCTAGATTACATCACTCTAATATAATTCAACAGCCTGGCGTCCTGTAATACAGCGTATGTTCCATGAGTGTGAGCGAACCGCTCTGCCTATCATGTCAGATGCTCATTAATTCAATAACAACCATGTGCGTTGTTAAAACTTTCTGGTCTGGGAGATCAGGAATAATAATCTTCGCCTTCGCCGATTTTTTTGTTTTCTTTTGTTTCCCCTTTTTATTTTTTTCTTTGGAGGACGATACAGTTGGTCCGATTTTAATAGCCCTGTATTGGGTTAACCACATGAAAATCTGGCCGAATCGGGTACCCTTGATGCTGTAGCGATAATGAAATGTTGTCTGGGATTCGCGCGTTCCTCTTTCGTCGACAGAATTGAACGATTTTTTATTTAAAACTTTATTCTCTTCTACTTTTATTTTAACCTTTTTGCGCCTCACCAAAAATTTTGCTACATACTTTTCGCACAAGAACTGATGATCTCTTCTTTTTCCTCGATTCGTCTCCACCCCCCCCCCCCCCTCCAGTTTCGATTCATGAAGCTGTGCGCATGCGTCGTTCAGCTGTCAGCAGCCCGGTTGTTATCGCGTTGTCAAAGCACAAATGCAGCACATTCGCCGTATGGCATACTGTGCGTCCTAGCGCTAGCTGTCATGTAGCATACTGCTACCCACAGTACGCTACTACCATAACAAACATCTATTTGGCTACAAGGAACATTTGAAATACGACAATCAACATGTTGATCCGGGCGCCCACCGAAATCATTTAGTCACTCCATTGAATGAAACAAAACACGAAAAACTCAAATGCTTCGTTATGAAATAGGATCAAAAGAATTGACATTTTCTACACAATTGAAGTTGCAAGATGAATGCAAGACTGACGTATCATATTCGTCGAGGCTGGTGTATCTAGAAAACAATACCAGATAGTCAGAAACTGCCATAGAGATTCTTATTACTATTATTATTAATTATTATTATTACTATTACAAAACGCAAAAAAAGATTGTTATACCCTAGACACACAGCACGATCTAATGAATCATTAGTACTAATTATTCATTAAAATGCCGTCACATAGTATTCGTCATTGTGGCTCGAAAATCAGATGATAAAATAAAAAAAATATAATAAATATAATAAAATATAGAAATAATGAGGAAAAATATGCTAGATTCTGTATATAATTTAAATATGGGACTCCGCTGTGCATCTACAGATTTGAAAAATAAGAAAAAGAAATTCAAAAAAATGCAATTCATAAATTACATTATCAATATTCTTTTTAATATAATGTTTTTCTCATTTGTAAATTGTTAAATTGAAAAATGAAATAAATAAAAACAAAGTTTATCGCGTTAATTCGATTCATAACGCTTTCTTAATGTGAAAAGTTTAACAAAACCAGTTTGACAGTACAAATTAATTAAAGAAATGACTGTGTGTCTGCAGGTTATAATGATCATTATAGACTAATGAGTCGGTAGTTATTTCTTCATTAAGACAGCTGTGAGTCTAGGGCATTATCCTGTAGAGGACTCTTATCGATTGACAGCTTCTTGTGCTGAAATTGATTTTCAGTACTTGTTGAACCACACTGTTACACATTGTTCAAATGTTAAGCGAAGAAAACGGTAACCCTTTATCCTTGATATACAAGTGGGGATGCGATGGATTGCAGCAATCACAGTTTAAACAAAAATTTGAAAATGATTTTCATTCTGACGCGGTCCAGAAAATAAGAGAACAATCTGGTAGAATCCAGTGCCTTCTTCACCATGATATTGTCGACCAATTGTGTTGATTCTTTTATAAACCGTATTCGAGGTTTATCAACGAAATATACAGCACAAAATAAATTCATGTAAAGCGACTAAAGTCAAACAAGCAAATTATTTTCTGTCAAAGATGTGATGCCCTGGTAGACATGTTATGATGAGTTCATCAATTACGTCTTCATGAGCAATGAGATGAACGTACTGGTGAAATTTATTCGCGTTTGAATCAAAACCAGGAAAAAAATCATTTATTTACTTATTCATAGCTAGGATGCATGAGATATTGCATTTCTTTCACCTATTTCGAAATGTATACTTTGATTCTCTTTTGTGCATTTTGCAGAGCATACCTACATGACCTCCATGCCGTAATGATAATTGCATATACGAGCACCCCAACAGTAAACAGTAATAAAGAAAGAAAATAAAAGCAAAAATAATAAACAAAGAAATACGATCAGAATAGCCACGCGCCATTCTATGATCCATTCATGATATCAAAGTAAGAGTTGTAAAAAAGTAATATGATCATCACTGGTCACCGTTGTACCGTGATAAAGCATATTATATACTACTCAGTGAACTATAGAAATGAAGTGATTGCGCAATGACGCAATCAATGATTGCACGTCATTTTTATTCCATTTCACTTAGCACTCTTTTAATAAGAAAAGATTGCTATGTAAGCATTTTTTCCATTTTATATGCTTGTTTACATGGAGGTGCATGCATTTATCGATAGCACTAATTTAATCGATATAAGTAAGGTAAGCAATTATTGACAATCAGTTACTAATAAATTTCGTAACACGAAAAGTTTCTAATGGGAATAGCCTTTTAATAAGTTTTAGCGAAGTAAGCATTTTTTATAAAGTATAAATGTAGTGCTTCTGATAATAAAAAATCAGAGTTTAACCAGCAACTCCAAAGGTGTTTTCATTTCGCCAGGCATAGAGATCTTCAGCACTAACATGGCTAGAACATCAGGTAATGAGCTTCTCAGCTCTTGCTAAGAGATTCATCAACATCAGACATTGAGCTTCTAGCTCTAACATGGTGGGTTTTCGAAGGATTGAGCTTCTCAGCTCTAATGAAGAAAATCTCTAATATCTGTATACTTCCACTGCGATAATAAGAAATTATTTACAATTTTACTATATTAGATGAGCACTTCAATGAGTATATAAAGAGTGTTACGATGAGTTTATTAATGAGTATATCAATGAGTATCACGATGAGCCTACTAATGAGTATAGCAATGAGTGTCACGATGAGCTTATTAATGAGCATATCAATAAGTGTCATGATGAGTTCATAAATGAGAATCTGATTTTACGATTGCTTTTATATATTTTTCCGCTCAGGATATGGATAGAACGTCTTATTCAGCATATGAGTGATAGTCTTTCCGCAGAAAAACAAATCAAAAAATTAATTTAAAAATTTAAATAAATAAATCATAAAAATCAATTCAAATTTTCCAAGTAGAAATGTCATCTGACACGACGATGACAAGAATAAATATTTATTTATTGTAAGTTTAGTATATATGGAGCAGTTTCATAATATCCAATGAGCCCTTAGATGAGATTTAATAAATGCTCATCAGGAGGCTCATCGGAACTTAATTTTCTATATGTTTCTTCGTGAATTTCAAACACCTTGATGCTTTTCAGTCAAATTAGTATTGATTTAAATAATAACTGCCCCTTGTGGGGCAAGAGACAAGATAAAACTCTGAGCAATTTCTACCAGGGTGATACTAATGATTGATGCAAAAGTGTTCAATGCTGCAACTAACACTACAGCGACTATGAAATGTTATATCAGCGGGGCGACATCTCGAAAGAATTTCATAATTTATTACTAGGGAAGGAACTAAGTCAAGAATTTTGAAATTTGGTTTATCAATTTTGCACGCCAGAATAAGATTGTTCGAAGGATTGCATCGTTTTGCTTATAAATACCATTAAAAAAATGGCAATTAAGAACTGAAAGTGATAAATAAATAGTAAGGAAAGGAAATTCACTATTTAAGCAGAATGAGTTTAATAGTAGATGTGCCTAAAGCTGGGTTTTGGAATGGTAATATAAGCAGAAGATTTTTCATGGACCAGCTCAGATAACAGGTATCGATCCTCTTCTTATATATCGACTAAAAATAATTTTAAAGGCAATATCAAATGGCCATAAAATTCAATTTGGAATAATATATCAGAATAAAGTACGTAATACTGCTTTAAACGATTTTAATTCATAAAATAATGTTGGCCAATTTTTTGAGCCCTGAAGATCTTAAAAGTCGAGATTCTGCATCATTGTCTCACTACTTAATCGGCAATGTTTAGTATACATAATTCAGATGTTCTTTCAAATCTATATTGAGAATAGGTATAGGCACACAATACACAAGTATATGAATATTCTATGCAATCGCATATATGTATGTATGCAGCAATGTAATTCATCATATAGTTTTATTTGTAGACAGTTTTCACGCTAGAAATAATTCGCGAATGGGATTTGGCCCAATGAATTATTATGTTATGATTGGGATGCATTCGAGTGCAATATCTCAGCAACAACAACAACGTATAATAAAATAGGTTTACTTCAGAGCACGTGATGAGCTGTGATGGCAAAGATTCAAAAATAAATTTCATTCAATTGCACGCCCCACGGATGAATGTAAGAAATTTATGCAAAATTATTCTGGTTGACACTGAATCTGCGAACAGTCAAGATGTTTTCGTGAATTCTAGAATAAAAAAAAAAAGATTTTCTGTTTGACCCAAATATATAGTATACTGCAGGGTCCAGCTACATAAGTGTTTCCTTCGGGAAATTCAGAAAGGTTTCCCGGAAATATAAAAAGCACCACATGAGGAACTACATATATGAGATGTAGAGATAGATCTTCGCGTGCTGCAGATTGCTGATTGTGAGGGATGTAAGCGCTTCTCTTTCAGTAGGCAATTCAGAATAGGAATTGATCAAAATGGAACTCTGGGGTAGTCCGTGGCAGTGAGGATACTGTAAACTGTAATATTAGTATAGCTGTCGCAAAATGAGAGTTGGGTTTACGCCTGCAGATCATCAAGATGTTGTTTCTTCTTCGGACACCGTCGATCATTACCTTAGATTGCTTCACCCAGTTTAAAAGATATTCCAGCAGCAAATTCAAAATTTGGATTTGCTTCAGCTGGTGAAGGATATTCAATGCATAACAGTTTGACTTGACTTTATTTCAGTTTCGTTTTCTGCCTGGTATGGCAATTACTGCTGCATTTGTATTTCACGTGATTAGCAGTTGGGGCAGCTGTAACCCATGAAAGGCTTAGCAGATACTTGTTACATTCACTCCGCGATACATGATTGACCTCACCCTCATTTTCTCATGTATCCTTGGAACAAATTACTCCTGTAAAATTTTATTGCACTTGTTTAGAAGCACTGGAAATTCCTAATTTCGCTGTGCTATTATTGGCTGCATTTGATACGGAGTACATTATTAACGGCTTTTTATTTGAAAAGTTGGTATCAAACGGTACGACATTTGATTGACCTCAGAGAAAAAAGATTGTTTTTAATACAAAAGTTTCAGGAGTTTTGTAGGGAAATTATCTTCATTGTAAAGAACAATTACTGAATTCCAGTTTTAAATATTTATTTGATAATGAGTGTCGCCACCGCTTTTCAAATATTCTTTTTGGTAAGGAGTTATACAAATCGTGTATGATTTCGATCTCATCCAAAGCTGAAATTATAGCTGTTTTTACCGTTGATACGCTATAAAATTGACGGCCAGACCCATAGACTCTACTGGTAAGCCATCCCCATAAATTCTCTATAATATTGATGTCTGGAGATATTGATGGCCATTCCATGACCATTATGTTTTCTTCCGTGAACCATTGATTAACCACGCTGACTGTGTGGATGGCTGCATGGTCGTGTTGAAATATCCAATTCTGACCGTTTATTTTTTCTATTATTTTAATTTTCGCGTTAGTGAGAAGAGCGTTCTAGTCATTAGCCGTTTGTCGGCCACTAATAAAAACAAGATCAACTGGTCCATTGTAGGAAATGGCTCCCGATATTATTACGCCTCCTTCCCTTCTATGACGGCGGGACAAAAACTTTTCTTCTTTTCTCAGATCATGGTAGTAGAATGCGCATCCATCGGGTCTATCCAACGTCAAGCTCTTTTCATCAGAAAATATGATCTGTTTCCAGTCGTTCCTCCACGTCATGTGATTCCGTGCAAATCCAAGGCTACTTTCCTTATACCTCTTGGTCAGTACTGGCTTCTTTTTGAGACGACGACGCTTGTAGATTTCGAGAGTCTTTCAATAATCAAATAATAGAAAAAATGGACGGTCAGGATTTGATATTTCAAAACTCCTGAAACTTTTATATTAAAAACAATCTTTTTTTTCTCTGAGGTCAATCAAATGTCGTCCCGTTTGATACAAACTTTTCAAATAAAAAGCCGTTAATAATGTACTCCCTACCAAATGCAACCAATAATAGCACAGCGAAATTAGGAATTTCCAGTGCTTCTAAACAAGTGCAATAAAATTTTACAGGAGTAATTTGTTCCATGGATACATGAGACAATGAGAGTGAGGTCAATCATGTGTCGCGGAGGTATATTGACTATACATCATTGTATAGGATTTGCATAGGATTTCTTCGTAGCTTCAGCCATTTCAGTTGCTAAGAGGTGTATGTAAGTATTGAAAAGATGAATAAATAGTTGAAAGCCTTGCGGAAATCCATTTTCCAAATATTTTGTGGTCTACAAGTGATAGGGGACAGTGATCTTCAGTCTTGTGTCAGGAGGGTTTCTACTGATATTATAAAATTCTTTCGTAATTTATTTTTCAGGTCCATTTATAGCGCACAGTAGGTTCCTATCTGAAAAATATGCTTGAAGGGTTGCGTTCGAGTTCCTTATTTTAAGCCTGTATCTCTACATCGAAGTTGAAAGTAGATCATGCTCCAAGAAGAAAGAGTTTTTTTTTCATTTGTCCGGTAGAGTGAAATAGATCTGCGTTCAGATAAATTTTGAATGTTTCTTTCATTTAGTATTTTATCAAAGACTTTATTCACCATGATATGATAGAGCTCCGAAGCCGTATGATTCCAAATATAATAGTTTTCAAGCCAGGCCACCTGAGTGATCAGGTCTCTCATCAAAGCGGATGTTCTCATATAGAATCAGCAGAGATGAGCGAACAGGAGCGCTTGCAAGAATAAAAAACCTGTTTTTTATGGGCCTAATAGGAATCTCACTGATTTCTTCTTTGGGTTCGGAAGAAAACAATGCAGAACTGATCACAGCTCGCTTCATGCTCATCTAACAAAGATGGGAGCTGTGAATAGCCATGAGTGTGTATGCTGCCTCGAAGGAGACAACCGTACACCGGCCTTTTCTCGACGCACGCTGGATACGTTTGGGTCTGCCCTCTTATCTTTGGATGAACTGAAAAGCTTTTTTTATTTAGACGAGATGCGCTGCATTAAAAAGACAGAAAGATTTTGTTTTAGTTTTTTTTTGTTTTTTTTTTTGCTTTTTTTTTTTTAGCACATTAGTCGCCTTGGTCTCCGTGCTAGAGATCTTTCGTTCTGGTCCCAAAAGTCAGGAGTGATACCACCAAAAGAAGTAAGTGCAAGCTTGATTTGAGATGAGATTAAATTTGACAGAGAGTGACGAGAATGATCAATGTAAGATTTCGGTGTTCTTTTGCAGCATAGCGTACTTAGGGGCACTTAGCCTTTCTAGGAGCAGTGATTGCAGATTGTTCAATTTTAAGAGCACATTTCTTCATTTCATTTGTCTCACGTACAGGTTCTTACTTTCTTGTAGCACTAATGTAGGGAAGGTGACAAGTAGAGTGGTGGAGGGAAATTAGGGGATTAGTCTCTCTATAAGCTATAGAGTTCAGAGTTGTTTAAGTTATCTTTTAAGCAATCTCCAGAAGTCAGAGTCGCATTTCACAAAATGCTAAACCCCAGGCTGGTTGTATTGGTGATGCTGCCGATTGCGCCGCTTATCTGAGAGCTGTAGTTAGTGTGGTTTTCTATCGGTAGGCGGACATAGGGTACGTTATGTCATCTTCATTGCTGTAATTAATTTCATCCTTTAGCATTTAAATTTATAGAGAGATATTATACGTACTTGCTCACATATTTGAGATTATAAAAAAAAAAAAAAAACGTGGTCGTCGTTCCCTGTGTTATTAGCCTCATAACGTCGATCTTCGATGAAGGCTAGAGAAAGGGATGCTAGATGTAGTTCTATTATATGAGTTAGGCAGTTGCGCGTATTTAGGATGGTACTCGGCCCGACTTTAAATAAAACTTGGATTGCCCTCTGGATCATTTGCGGTGAGCTTCACAATGGTTAAAAGGTTTTGAAGTCCTACATAACGAATTCACGGACAATAAAGGGTGCAGGCTCACGCCAGTGATTTTGTCAGTCACTTTGTCTTTAGTTCTGACACATATGTACATATATAATGGTATCAGGAAATAGAACGGTCAGAAAAAGTTAATTGTACCTCCCTATACAGGGTGTTTCCACCTAGGTGGTCCATAGAAGAGGAGGCGGTAGTACTCACGTAAAAAAAGAAAAAAATATATTGCAGGGGGGGGGGGGCGTCCATCGTGCATATCAACCGTTTCGGAGTTACACGGTGATTAAGAAAATAATCCAGTTCTTAACAAAACACCCTGTGTCTTAAAAAGTACAGTGTGTACGGTAACCTGATTGTATGCAGAACTTCATATTACACCTATTTATTATCTGCAGCCGTTGAACTGTTACTTTTTAAGATGCAGGGTGTTTTGTGAAAAAACAGATTTTTCTTCATAATCACCCTGTAACTCCGAAACTCAGTATTTACGTTGGTTTTGGGAGGATTGTGTGAAAATTTTTATGTTTTCATTGTTGATAGTGACATTTCTGGGAAGGTAATAAGAGTGACAGCATTATCGGGTTAAAAGAAAATGCTCTTTTCTCAACTTTCTTTTCGTTTTTCTTTGTTTTTTGATAGTTCGGTATTTGGTTTTGAAAAGATGCAACTATCTTACTGGAAGTGGTAGCTCTTCTATTCGGTATTAACTTTAGCTTTGTTTTATTATCTATGGTTTCCTGCGTCTGGCTGCGTTTTCCGTTGCTGCTGTAGTATGAGCAAAGAATTTAGTAGCATCCGCATGGGAGATAAGCCTGGCCTGGATTTGCTTAGATCATTAGTATGCCATCCGTGCTTTGTATTAAAGTAGGAAATAGCATGTGGCGCTGGCGCTCGTAGCGGCTAAAAGCGCAAATATGGAATAAAATATAAAATATCAAATTAGTTTTTATAGAACTAAGTTTCAACATTGTATTCATACTCACCTACAAGATAAGCGGCAGACTATGCGCCAGCGCCAGCAACCCCGCCATGTTGATGTGTTGATGGGGTGATAATTCAAAATAATCGGCAGCTGATATATTGCAAACACATCACATCAGTAGGTTATGTTACATCAACTTAAAGTCATCTGGTTTTCCTGTGTTAAAGTCGCAAGTACTTAAAATTATATTGATAAGCGATAAAGTCCAACTATCATTTATGATAAAATCCAGGAGGCCCAAAGACTCGTGGAAAGTGTGTTATATTCCTTGTATGGAAGAAAGAAGCCATTCTAATGACGATTCTCAATTGCAGATTTGAATTTCAAAAATTGATTGGAAGAGCGTTTCGTATTGGCAGAAACCATAATACTCGTCAGTATGGAGTGTAGTTTAATAAAAAATTCCACAAGAAAACATATCATCTTTTCCAATTTACCACGAAATTTCTCTCCAAGCTTCTTCAAATTTATCCCTTTTCCAGTAGTCTGCATACGTTGTTGATTCAGATAGGCACCTTCGTTTTTAAACTCCTTGCACTAATTTTGAAACAAAATTACTTTCACTAATTTTTAATATTTTATGCTAACCCCAACTAAATTAGTTTGAAAATAAAATATCGACTGATGTTAGTAAAAATCAGTAGATCAGTATCACATCAGTACATCACTTCCTTTTACAATATAGCATGCCTCGTTAAGATATTAGTGCTGGCGATAATCAGAACATCAGTGGCCTAGTGCAGCACTCGCCTTAGGAAGACTGAACAGTGTTATGTGCCGCAGGCAATACAGTCACGTTCAAATTTCATATTAAATTATGTATGTGGACTTCAAAGCTCCCAGGCAGAAAATGGAAGAATTGAAACATAAATGCAAAAGCTTTCCTTGGAAGGTATCCCACTTCAAATATTTTTTTCTACAAATATTTCCGCAGCACGAATGATTGGAATTCCTTAAAATTATATACAAAAGGGATGACTGAAATTGCGTTTGTTCTTCTGGTAGCTTTCTAGAAGTAATAAAAATTCATCTCTAGGAATGCCGATAGAAAATTGTTTAAATTTCGGAAACCTTTTAATTTAAATTGTATTCTATTTATTCTGATCCATTCTAAACTGAGTTGACCTCCCGATGTTTCTACGTGTCTATGGCCAAGTATAAGAGAGTCCGTTCTAAGAGTGAGGTGTAGAAAAAGTTGCGAATCAGAGTAGACGAGAATGATAAGGACATTTTCTTCGAATGAGCTCATTTGGTTGACAGATGAACCGACCATATTTTCTCTCTAACCTGTTTTTCCAAAATTTACGATTGTTCTGTACTGACATTTATTGAAGTTGATTTAGCTTTCGGGAAAATCTTGGAAATTGTCTGCGGAGCGAATATGTTTGATAAAAAAAAAACACAAGGAAAACTGTAAATAACAACCTGATTCAGGATCATCTAAATAACTGGAGAGATTCACGATATTCACGTGCACGTATATGATTAGGTAACAGAAACTCTACGAATTGATAGAACTGAAGCCTATGGGTATCCTATTTTTTGTTTTCTTAACTTTGGCAAGATTGATTCTCCAGTTTCTTTCTCTCAACTGTATTGAAATAAATTTCAAAAATGGATATAAAAATTTCTTTCTTATATTTTTACTCTATATTATGTACAAAGTATGGAATGCGATTTTTTTGTGTGTGTTTCAATTTGATATTAAAATTTTTTCACATTTTTTATTGACATTAAAATTGAATTTCATGGGAAGCTAAAAATGTGGGCAATTTCATATACAGCATCTGCATGGAGAATGGACAACAAATTCCTTTCAACCTTTCGACTATTCACCAAATTGCATGCAGCAGAATATTTAAGTAAGGAGATACCATAATTTATGCAGATGAACATAGAGAGAGAGCTTTTCATTCGAAAAGTGGTAGACCTCATTGTAGATTTTTCATGAGGTTAACTTTATTATTGATTCCAACTCCCACAGCAATTACGTTAATCGTAGAGTTTTGTTAAAAATAGTTCAGTTTTTGAATATTTTTTCTTTTTAGAATTTTTCCATTACTATTTACTCACTTCTAGTTTTGAGGTTTTTGCGACATTTCTGAATGACCAAATGGCTGCGACAGCATCCCTGGTCCTGCTAACAATTAATCGTTTGCGTAATTGTATATGTTAAGCTACAGCGAGTTTTGCAGTACCAAATGAGCTTTTGTTTTTTCACGTCTAGTTGTTATTGTTTTCTCTCCAGACTTTTAAATGCCATTTGTGAAAATATTGCAGCATGCATTTCGCATTATCACAAAAGTATTTTATTTCCTTTATTTTGAGCCCCACATTCACACAGCTATCTGCAAAGTATGCACATCAGTTGTTTCCTGTCTGATATGGCATGAAACGTACTGCAGTCATCATATTGCTCGCATTTTCGTGGACTATACTTAATATTTTCAATGATATGGTCCAGTCCTCTCTGACCATTTGCAGTTCTTCCAGGGAAGTATTTTCCGTCGTATGCTTATCCTTCAATTCATTTGTACATAAATTCTATTTTTTTTTTAAATATCGATTCATCATTAATAATGTGAGCTGTGACCGATAAATAACAGTCCTGCGATATAAGAGTCCATGTTTCAGGATTCTAGTTTCTTTTTAATTCCAACCGGAACATTATTCTAAAGATGACCAATTCTGGCGAGTACCATGTTTGGCTCACGTATCTTGTAGCCGGACTCAATAAAGGACATGAAATCAGAAAAAAAATGCTGCTATTAGAAAATTACAGTGGCGGCACGTTTGATTCAAAAAATAGCAATCAATCATTCATTCATTCATTTAACATGTGGAGTTCCTCAAGGTTCAGTCTTAGGACCTCTTCTTGTTAGTCTTTACATTAACGATATATGTGACGTCGTACATGATGTTTAATTGCACCTGTATGCAGATTATGTACAGCTATACCTGTCTAGACCTCTAGACTGATTGAGGACTGTATCTACAGAGTAAACGAAGATCTTCCCCCAATTATACTTAATAAAGTGGAATTACCATATCTAAACTGTATAACCAATCTGGGAGTGAAAAAATCGTTTAAGGTGCTGTGATCAAAATTTATGGTGGGTTTAGGAGACTCTGGCTGTTTGCAAATATACTTCCCGTCAATTTGCGTTTAGACTAATTAGGACACTTTTGGTGCCTCGTTTTGCTTATGGTAGTTTAATATAAATGAGACTAGACTCAGTTTGCAATCGAAAGCTTGAGGTTGCTTTCAACGATTGTATACGTTTTGCTTTCGGTTTGCGTCGTTCTGCTCATATCTCTCCTTATAGATCATTGTTTTTGGGTTGTACTCTAGATTCGTACCTAAGGGGTAAAGCACTGATTTTGCTGCATAATATTATTCGCACAGGTGAGCCAGAGTATTTTTTTTTTGTAACATCAATTTTCTGCAGTCCCTGAGATGACGTAAACTTCTAAATCCTCGTTTCAATTCATCCATTCTTGAGGGATCTTACTTTGTTCAGGTTGCACGCCTTTGGAATTCCCTACGCCCCCTGCACAGAGTGTTACTTCTATCAGTGAATTTAAGCAGCTTATAACGGAATCGTATTTCACTAGTTACTAGCTGATTGTGTCGAACTCTTTTCTTCTTATCTTCCACTGTATTTTTCTTTTCTTTCCTTCTCTATTTTTACTATTTTTCTAATATATTGTAAGTATTCCGTTTTATTTTTCTCTTTTTATTTTAATGTTATTTTGTAGTTTACTGGCTAACCTAGTTCTTTGCATTGTACTAGTATAAGATCTCTAATCTTGTGTACATATCAGGTAAATAAAATGATTGATTGATTGATTCTAGTCAATGCTCCGGAAATCTTCTCTTATCTCTCTGTGCTACATTTCTGCTCATACCCGACGAATCAAATAAATCGAAGATTCGGGTATCTGAGTATTCGAATTTATCTTGTCCGTTCTGTGTTTCGGGTAATCGATCGGAAGTTAGAATAAGTGAAAAATAATTTGCCTTTTCTTCTTCTTTTTTTTTTATACTACTAATCCAAGCTAAGGCGGGATACTCTACGATACAAAGCACAGCATGGCAGAAAGAAGATAGAGAAAGGATTAGGGGACATGAGTGTGATGGATGTGCCGCTGTATATCGACTTTAAACATTCGGAGATTGTTTGCTGAAGGAAAGACAGAATTTTGGTAGGCGATCAACATTCGCACAGTTTGGGATAAAAAGACATCACAGAATCACGGTTTGCAGCGACATTGGAAATATTAAAGCCAAGAATGCTTAGTCATGGTGAATCGGAAATTAATTCTCAATCGAAAGAAACGGGAGTGATTAAGTGATGATCTTATATTTTATGAGACATCTTTGGGTCTTTCTGCCGTTACTTTTTGAGCCACATAGTTTTATATTCGATACAAACATGAAGTTATGAAGGTTCCGTATAGTATTGTAATACCACATGGTGAAAGAAGAAACGCAGTGGAACCGGGTTTGCGCCAAGTTAAAATTATAAGCTGTTTGCTTATAAACCTGGGAGTAGTCACAAGGCTTTAAGTCCAATGAATTTGTTTAGCTTATTTATCTAAAAATTTGGCTATTAGTATTATGCTTCAAATCTCATTTCTTTATACTTGACCCGAATAAGGGCAGTTTCTTTAGTCATAAAAGAAGAGCTCGGGTTACAACTATTCCGCTCTTCTGTAGTAATTCACATGTTAAATGTAATATGAGCTCACCTTTCGCAATGCATAAGGTTACTTTTGGTTACTTTTGTCCTTTATGAATCAGGGAAAGTATGAATGCCATTGGTTGTTTATCAAGGTGCTGAAAGATGTGTAAATGAGCGAGCAGTTGAATAAATCAGGCGATGCATCTGTTTCCCATAAAATATTATAAATGAAAGGAAGAGCATACTAGATAGAGGTCGGGAAATTAGACATTTTACACTTTATATGCCATTGGCCTTGCGCTGATATAGGTTAGTTTTCCGTTGGAAGAATTATTATAGAAATGCCGAGTGTTTAGTGAAAGCTGTTTATATAGCCCACATAGTCAAATATTATTATTAAAAGTTGCTGAGATCTCTTGATAGAATTGCAGCTAGATGCCACTCTGCACTATGAGTGAGCGCTAGTGATGTGAGCGGTCGATTAGTCGGACGTCTCAGTAGAACCTTAATGCCAGTAATGGATTAGCCACAGTAAGTTGGTTTTATGACAGCTATCTTGACTGGTTGACTTGCAGAAAACACGACCGCCGGAGTGTTGTTTAGCACAAGGCACGTCCAAAAAGTAATGATAACCAGACGTAGAGTTTTCTAAAAAAGAATTCATTAGGATAGCCAGAAGTATCGGAGCTGTAGCGCTATCTGTGAATCGTGTTGTCCCAATGGCAATACGGTCAGACAATAATTGCAGGTTGTCTACGATCATGATACACAGGGGTACCAAGTCTTGAGGCCTACTCACGACTCGCGTTGTCCCAATGACAATGCGGTCGGTCAATAACGGGAGGTTGTTTATAAGGTCTTGAGAACACTTCGGAAAGAGCGGCCCGGAGGGTGATTCAGATCTTTTGTCGTACTATTTAGTCGTGAATTTTGACATATTTTGTCTACTTTTTCTTTTAACACAGTTCATTTTGTGTCTTCACTATTATCTACCACAAAATGAACTATAATGAATTTTCGGTGAATAAACGTCAAAAAACACGACTAAATATACGAAAAATTAGTCAACTGTTCCCAGAGGTTGTGACAAAATTTTACACTGGTAAATGGAAATTCTACACCTAATTAGAGCATTGCAAGTGCTTAAATTCGAATTATTATTTTGAATTTGTAATGTGAAGTGTCATTTTCAGTTCATTCTACGTCATTCAAGGGCTGCTGACCTGAATAAAAACACGAAAAAATCAGTAGAAAATTTCATTTCATTTAGTCGTATATTTTGACATTCTAGTACGACAAAAGATCAGAATCACCCTCCTTGTCACTGTTTTAGACAGTTAAATTCTAGGTGCACCTTCGGGCTGGTCGTGCGGCACCTATCCTATAAATCGGTTAGAAACGTTGAAGCAGCCACGTTTTAAACCCGAACTATCCCTATGACAGCCCTGGCTGAGGGTTTCGGCTAAATCGAAATGTTGTCCTCTTATGACGGTTGGACAGGCAAGGCTTCGAGGCCCAGATTGTTCATGACCACCTGGATGAGCAGAAACATCAAGGGAAAGTCGCTGTTAGTCGCAATACTGTATAAGGTGCAGATTTCGAGGTTAAAGTTAATTACATAAATCGACCCTGTGTCTATCAGGTGGGAATATTATTAACGGTGAAATCGACTTAGAGCTAAACCAAGAAATATTTGCTTTGCTTTGCTAGTGTTGGTTATTGGAATGTAACCTTCGCTTTAGCTATGTGCTCGACAACGGTAGGCAAGCTTCGCTTCGACTTGCTGCTGGTTCTTTGCGTATCAAACTACTGGAACTTTTGGATACATCTACGCATCCGAGCTCTTGGGCGTGTTTAAGTACAGGAGCTCTTCGATTTACTTCTGTTCAGGCTAACTTCGGAAAACCTAAGAACAGGATACCTGGAAATAAGGTTATATATTTCTATCTGTGAGCATGAAGGCATTCGGTTAAAACAATGTAGATCTTCTTTTCATTTATTCCATATGAGACCTCCGTTGTTATTGGAATTTAGCTCTTTGATGACAATTCTATTGTTTTTTCTTAAAAAAACAAAAACGGTTCAAAAAAGAAGGATTCAGATTTGCTGAAACAACGAATGACAGGATAATAATAATTTTAAAGGCCGAAACGCAATTACGAGCTTACACGATTTCGAGTCAGCTGATGTTTGATAACTTTGGCATATTGAACCTTAATTTAACACAGTGCGAACGTTTACAGCTTTTATTTCCTGACTTTTATCACATCTCGCACCAAAACTAATCAACTTTCTTGAGAAGAGATTTTCGAATTCAGTAAAAATAAATCAGCTGCTGGCAGTAAACAACAAAAATCATATTACTATACGGTTTGTTATAGGGCTGTTGATAGAATCCGAAGCAGGCGGTTCGAAATTTCGAAGTCGAATTTTTCGAAGCATGAACGTTTTGCCGAAGCTTCGAAGCACGAATGTTTTACCAATGCTTCGGAGCTTCAAAGCTGTTGTCTGCAGCTAAAATTTGCCACACTTACACATATTAGTTGAAAATACACTTTTAGAACTTGATATAATATAAAATTATTGTGGCTCCAAAATGGTGGACGAATTTAATCACTTATGATAAGATTTCACTAAATTTCGATATCTATGGGAGATTAGAGTCGTTAATTACGAATCTGTTGTCGAAACTTAGAATCAAAATGTCGGCTCCTAAATGGCAGTCAAATTTTATCACTTATGGTCAGATTTGACTAAAAATCGATATCTGTGGAATTTTAGGAATTGCAGATTACGATTTTTCTTATATTTTGACTTCACTGCACAGTTACGAACCAATGGTCGAGGGGTTACTCGCAAGCAGGAAGAAGCCCTACACCCGTACTACGAATTCAAAATCAAGCAGATAATACCCAACAGATTTCATCAGGTAATAATAAGTTTTTAAATGAGAAATTTCAAGTACACATTATTAAATTTTTAAGTCCAATTCAATTAATTTTCAAATAAATTTATCCATGAAACCATTGTAAAGAAAACATTTTTTACAGTTTACTTTAATATTTATTAATTCTGTTGGACGTGCCGCTGGATTACTCCAAAGGTTGATATATCGCAAAAAAATAACTGCGCAATATTCTGCCCCACTTCGCACTTTTGGATTCGCTCGAATTCTTCAGTACTTCACCAGTAGAACGTTCCTGCTTCGAAGGGTTAAACTTCTAAGCCCCAGACGATTTCATATCCTCTGAGGTCGAATGCTTTTTTTTTTAAGATAGGATGACAGAAAATCCCAAGCATGGAGGCCATAGTGACCCATTGTGATGTAAATCGAATGCTTAAGCAAAACTAATTTTTGCTTTAGTACAATTTGCAACACCATAAATTCTATGTATTGATTATAAGTCGAATTGAGCAATAAATGGCAAAATTTTGAGACATATTGGCGCCGCCATCTTTAAATTATAAGTTTTGACCAAATATTCGTAATCCGCGAACCCGACAATACTAAGATATTGATTTTTAGTTGAATTGGATGAATATTTGGCCGCCATTTTGTAGACGCCATCTTGATTTTATATCATATAAAAGCGTTAAAATATATTGTCACCAAAAATCAATAAGAGTGCCAAATTTTAGCTCAATGGCTCAATGGGAAGTAAGTCAAATTAGCATTAGAAATTTTGAATCCTAGTCACGGTAGCTTCGAAGCTTGGAATTTCTTATGTTCGAAGGTCGAAGCTTTGACCTTCGTAGCTTCATTCCTCGAATATCCTTTCAAAGCTTCGATCAACATAGCCCTCTAGCGATATATGTGGTATCGGTACGACATTTATCCCGTCGATGTCCTACAATTTACATGCTATGAACTAAATCTGTAAACATTTTGTAAATTTCACGACAAAATTCACTTCTCAACTCGGTAATTTCCGCTTCTCTACTGACAAGGTGTGTCACATCACTGCATACCAAAAACATGTTGCATCTCAACAGCACAGTGCAGACCCGTGTGTGGGTACACGGTGGCGACAGTGGTTCGGCATGCTGCATACTTACAAAGTCAATGTCGTACCGACCCGTCAACGAGGGCTCTTAATGTCAAAATTTGCGATGGATTAAAAATTAAATCAACCTCAGCGTTTGCTCAGCGCAGTGGGCGTAGCTGACTTAACCATTACACCTTGCGCAACTTCTAAAGGAAATGTCAAACATCGGTTGAGCTCGCGCTCGTAGTGTGTTTCGCACTTGCAGAAACACATCCAAGCAAGCCTCAGGCCTGACATCTCTCAGACTTCCTCGCAGCTCGTTTCAAAGCTTGCCTCAGAGAATTTAAAAACAAAATGACACCACCAGGCTGGGTTCTGTCATTGTAATTTTGTTAGTACATCTGTTGACAGAAGTGCTTGGTTTTGTGTTACATCATTTAAGAACCAGCGTTGGAAATTTTGACAGCACCTCGAGGAATCCTCAGGAATCCTAGCTTCTAGGCTTGGTCTTGTGTTGTCTCATATAAAAACCCGTGTTGGAAAATGCCTAGATGTGTTGGTGCCTTTAATTATTTTGTTCTGAACATTAAATTCGTGGCTTAATCATGTAACCTTTTCCAATTCTCAAAGTGGCTTTCGAATTTGATTTACGAAATCTCTACAAAGGTCAAGGCTGCCCAAGGCCGTTTATGACGTAGCTCTGTCAAGGAAGCCACCACAAGTCAGGCACGTTACAATATTGTAAAACGTCGCTAGATGTTAATATTCTTTTTAATCCTAGACTCAATCTATCAATTGCAACAGTTAAAGTTCGTTTAAACTAAAAAACTATGTCCAAAAAGAATGGCTAAAACATAAAATCAACTATATTTATTAACAATTCCCTAAATCTCTCTAGCTTAGTTTCGTTCAACTTTTATTTCTGGCTTAGTATCGTCTATATCTAGGTAGATACGTATCTCTCTACACCGAACTCGATTACCATACTCGCAAAAGATTTCTATTCTACACCAGCATTACTAGATTACCTTAGCTCCCAGTATAATCTCAATTTAAGCCTCAAAGTTACTGGATAAAAACTTGTGAAAATCAATAATCCCTCAATCTTTTTCACGACTTCCTTCACCACCGTCTTCATTTATTCTCGGAACCTGTTGCTGCTCATTTAAATTTCTGGTTGGCGTGATATTGATTTTCTCACCATCATCGTCATCATCATCACTCAGCCAGCCGGGAAGGAAAATTACAAACGATTTTCCCAGATAACTCCCATCGAATGTACTTTTGCTCATTAACACTTGAGTTGGGAGGGATGATGAAATTCCAGCAATTATCATTAATTTCAATGCATTTCTTTCTACTGAGAGGCTACTGGTGGAAAATTGAAAAATACCGCCGGACATAATTCCTATTCCGAGGTTCTTCGTCTTAAATTATTTTCGAGTAACTTAAATCTGGCACGTATACCTACGTAGAGATTTGATTTATTGACTAATGTTGACTTGATTTTTTTTTTCTTACGACTTTACCTTGAGTTTTAGGATTTTATGAAGGACAAGAAGGGAAATTCTGTAGTACCTACATTATTTTATTTAGGATTTCTTGTGAAAAAATTAAAAGCTTGTGAGTTCATTTTGAGCTTGAGGTACAGGGTGATTCAAGTTTTATTAAGATATTGTATTGTTTATAAAAACAATTATTTTGACCATTACATACTGTTGCCAATTTTATTTGTTTCTTTCGTCTAACCGCTAGCCGAGCGGTCACCAGCCTGATGAGGTTAGGTTGAATGATTTTTTGTGGTTCGGGAAATTCCAAAGTTACAGCTTTTTCAGATTAATTTTAATTAATTGTGAGCCATCAAGCTCAACATGAATGCTTGGGATCAAAGGATGGATGCTCGAGAAATCGGTTCTTCTTTTGGACAACAAACTACAGATTGGTGTCTAAATTTTTTTTTTTTTAATTTTTAAATATGCCACAACGTTTCCCGGGTGAACACTCCGCGTCTTCAGATGGTCTTATCTACAAAGTAAAGATAGTAAGCTTTTGTCAAAATTTACAACGTTTGTATTACTTACAGAACATTAATATTACTAAAAAATTTAACATGAAGCGATACAATAATAAATTAGACATTTACTGAAGAACACTGTAATTAAATAAATTATTTTACATATACACAAAAACTGGAAAGAAAAAACACTAGGGGTATTCACTCTTTAATGTATCAGTGTAACCGATGTAAATATACAACAAGACTTTACAACAAAGAGTGAACACACTCTTTAGCTTACTTCGAAATGTAATTATGGGAACATGGTGATAAAATAGCAGACCGTAGGAGCTCCTCCCGGCCCCGGAAAAAATGGAAAAATCCCCAAAATTCCCAGGATTCATAGTTATCCTAGAAAGAAAGAATTGTGAAGATCCGGTTAAAAATAGCTGAGATAAAAACTAAAGTACCTCAACTATTTATGAAAAGAACGGCTTAAATTAAGGAAATGCCGGTTTTTCATAGAATTTTTTAACCGTTTGGGTTGTTTCCCAGGTTGTTATTTCTACTATTACTACTTAATTATACACTATTTCAATATAATGTCAACGGGTTAAATGAAGCCTGTTTTGTTGGGAACGGTTATTTCTAATTAGTTTTCAGCTCAGACTAATAGTTTAGGAGAAATATTAATAATAGTAGAACAACCTCCTTTTACGTCAATCTTTGCCGCTTTTTGCCGTGACAAAATGTAAAAAATTACAATTTACCTTTAAGGAATAACAGTGGTTCGGAGGTATTTTTTTGTAAAGATGAAAAGGTTTCGTAATCGAACACTTATGCCTATGATTAAAAAAAAAAAAAAAAAATAACTCATATGTAGTAATGGCGTATATGGGATGCAGGATCCGACAAAGTAAAAAAGTGGTTTTCAGTTAAAACGTAATCAAGTTTTAGAGGGCGGAAAAAATATACTATGGAGTATACCAGATTGAAATTTAAAAAACGCCATTCGATAGAGCTCAGCGGGCGCTTTGAATAGACGCCCCACATGTCATATTTGGGGTTTGAGAAGGGTGGGGGTAATAACCCCGCACCCCAAAATACCCCCACTCGAAACTTTTTTTCGATAAATTTAATCGCCTTGTCGAACTTAAGACGAATATCAAGTTCGTGTTTTTAACGGTCCCCTCCTCATCCCACAAGAAAGGTTCAAATTTTGAAAATAATTAAAGCTAATTTCTGAACTTCAAATACTATTATTACATAATTTAGGGCGGTAAAAGAAAATCGATCGCATCAATTTGTTTTTCGGTAATGTTTTATTAAGTTTTCCAGAGTGTTTCATGCTCTTTGATGCGCCATTACTGATGTTTTGGGCTCACAAATTTTCAATACCTTTTTTTGTGGGGGAAAACCGTGATGCGGGTAGATGTAAATTGAACACCATGCTAAATCATCCGAGTACCACCTAGAAAAAATATGGGTGCACCAGTCGATAGTCCTCAAAAGGATCTTTCATTTGGCACACTGGAAATTTTCCTAGGACACTCTCCTCCCCAGCTGCACCCGCTGACATTTGACGTTCAATCTCAGGTCCTAAGTACAACTATACAACCCGGTTCACACTGCCAATATGTGAATGTAAAAATACAAGACCCTTGTATTGCATTTGATATGCATAAGCCTTGTATGACTTTACTGGGTTGTAATCGAATACATCTTTTACAACGATACTCTCTTTGATACAACATTGCGTGAATACCCCTACAACTTTTTAAAACAAAAACAGATTTCAGACTTACATTAGATCTCACGTCTAGAAAGATGAAAACAGCATCCACATTGTGCGATTTGTCGTTATTTTATGAACCGATGAGGGAATGTTTTTGGATAGCAACATGATAATACGTATATGTGTGCGTATAGATTGAGTGAATGACCTTGATCATGGGTTAGTTTAGAAGTGAGCAGTACACCGAATTTATGTTGTCAATGTCTGTTTTGCGGTTCATTGTTTTATAGCTGTGGTATATATATTCAAAGCGTTCAGGCACATCCTCTTATTAATATTTTTCTCCCTACATATGTAGAATTGTTGTAAGTTATTAAAATCTGAAAAATGGTTTGCCTCAACCACTGACTTATAACAATGGACTGAGCGTATTGCCATTTTCCTATAGGAAAGCATGGCACAAGTTTTATAGTTCTCTCTTTCGCCCTATGGCAGAGTAGGAGCTACCAACACAAAATATTGTTTACTGAACGTTTTCTGACATTTGATGTTTTTATGTTGGCTACAGATGCAATCACCCCAGAAAGAATAAGGTAAAAATAGTGTTTACCATGCGCCGTCTCTCTTGCCCATAAGCAGGATACAGTTAAGAATAACTTTTGAAAATTAAAGTCGGAATGAGTTTAATTCCTTATAAGCGATTAAAATATATATAAAATATATTTTTTTAATTAAATTCGAATTACGGGTGTAAAATTTCATCTGATTGGTTGAGTTTTACATGTTTTTTATGTAATCATTTTAAAGGGTCCTCTAATGGCGATATACAGAACACAATATTTTTTGTCCCACATGAAATAGCAAATCGCTCAGTCCATTGTTATAAGTCAGTGGCCTCCACACAGTGGCTGGACAACGCAGTCTTGTTAGTCTGTTTATTTTTTATAGACTTGTGACCTGCCAGCCGATTTTTAAGAAATTGGCTTGTAGTACCCACATAATTTAAATTATAATTTGCATTACCTGAAAATGGACCCATGCATGGAATATTATAAATCAGGTCTGTGGAATGTTCCTTATCTATCCTATCCTTCACCACCGCTGAAACAGCGCCTAATGGTTTTGTCAGTCTTGAAGGCAGGACATATCCGGTCATTTTTTGCACTAACTATTCTTTTCAGTTTTTCAGATAGACCTGGAATATATCTGACACTACGAGATATCTTGGATCTTTCGTGTTGTGTGGTGTCAGTTAGCGTATCAATGTCATTATTATTTTGGAGGTTGGGTTTATAGCTGGTAAGTAAATATTTAATCTTACGTGTGGGAAAACTATTTTACAGCAAAATTTTGTAAATTTTCTTCCCATTCCTTTTGTGAAAGTATATGTCACTTAATCTTAGTATTCTATCGACGAGATTCTTAGCCGTATTGGTCTTCTGGTATCTCAAATGGTAGAAGTTGTAATTAAGTAATCTACCTAATGAGGTAGGTTTCTGATAACAATCTGTGATGATGGTATGTATCATTTTTCCATATCCTCAAGGTATGGAATCCTACCATCCGATTCGATTTGTACTGTAAATTGTAGTTTCTTGTGAAACAACTATTGAAGATATTTCAAGTAGCCGGAATATGTTCCTGTGGCACTATAGTGAAGAGATCGTCAACATACTTGACCAGAATTTTGGGTTGATATGGAAGTTTGGTTATGGTGGTATCTAATAACACTTCCATAACAATGTCCGCTATGATAGAGGAGAGTGGGTTATCCATTGGCATTCCGAAGATATGCCTGTATAATTTTCCATCGAATTGGAAATAGTTGCATTCTATGGTGCAAAATTGTAAGATCTCCATGAACTTGTTTTTATGAATGTTTGTGATATCAGAGATCTGCTCCCATTTCTCTTCTATGATGCGCAAACAAAGACGGGTGGGATTATTAGTGAAAAGATATATCACATCTAGTTATATATCTCGATTTAATCGTTAATTGGCGTAGAATATTAGCCATAAATTTAGAAAAGTCATACGCTCCTGAATTTAACGTTGACACAATTGGCCTGATTGGGAGAACTTCCTTGTGTATTTTGGGCAGGCTATACATCTTGGGTACTACCGCTTTATATGTGTTGATACGGATCTTTACTTTTTCAGAAATGAAGTCGAAGTCTTTCTGAAAAAGGTATTTAGCGAATTCATTATTTTTGTTCTGAATACGTGAAGTTGGGTCAGTCCTCAGGGTTCTATAGGTGGTGTTATCTGATAACATTGTCCGCAGTTTACTAAATTAATCACTGTTATATATTGCCACAGTAACATTTCCTTTGTCAGCGGGAATTATGATAATGTTTTTATGTTTAGCTAAGAATCTCATCGAATCGTCATATATTCTCAGAACTAATTTGCTTAATGCATCACTTTTGATATTATGCTGAAAATTCGACAACAGATTACAAAACTTCGCTCTGGCAACGTCACGATCATGCTCATCTTCAATACTTTGTAAACAAAATTCTTCATCTGCTGTGAACTGTAGCAGAGAAAAATCTCGCTTACCGTACGGCAGCGCAAATTTCTTTCCCAATGCCAGCAACCAGCTGATCTCATCGGTGATCTGAAAAACTGAAAAAGATAGTTAGTGCAAAATATTACCGGATCTGTCCTGCCGTCAAGGCTGACAAAACCATTAGACGCTGTTTCAGCCGGGTGAAGAATAGGACAGATAAAGAACATTCTAAAGACCTGGTTTATAATATTCTATGCATGGGTCCATTTTCAGGTAATTCAAACTGTAATTTAAGTTATGTGGGTACCACAAGCCAATTTTATAAAAATCGGCTGGCAGGTCACAAGTCTGATATAAAAATTAAACAGACTAACAAGACTGCATTGTCCAGCCACTGTGTGGAGGCAAACCATTTCCCAGATTTTAATAACTTACAACAATTCTACATATGTAGGGAGAAAAATATTAACAAGAGGATGTGCCTGAAGGCCTTGCATATATATACCACAGCTAAAATAATGAACCGCACAACAGACATAGACAACATAAATTCGGTGTACAGCACACTTCTAAACTAACCCATGAACAAGGTAATTCACTCAAATTGCACGCACACATATACGTGTATATATGTATGGACAGGTTACTATCCAAAAACATTCCCCCATCGGTTCATAAAATAACGACAAATCGCGCAATGTGGATGCTGTTTTCATTTTCCTAGACGTGAGATCTAATGTTGGTCTCAAATGTGTTTTTGTTTTAAAGGCAGTGAATTTTTTCTTCCCAGTTTTTGTATATGTAAAATAATTTATTTAATTACAGTGTATTGTGTATTGTATTGTATTGCTGCATATTAAATTTTTTAATAATATTCATGTTCCGTAAGTAGTAAAAACTGTGGAAATTTTGGCAAAAGCTTACTATCGTTACTTTGTAGAGAAGACCACCTGAAGACGCGGAGTGTTCACCCGCGAAACGTTGTGGCATATTTTGAAATTAAAAAATGTTTAGACACCAATCTGTAGTTTGTTGTCTAAAAGAAGATCCGATAGCCCGAGCATCCATCCTTTGGTACTTTTTTCCGCACCTCGAAAAATACTTTTATAGTCCTCCTTTTCGGCTTAACCTTCTACCATCACATTTCCTTCCCACACCACTCTTATCCGGTCGGTGCAACGTCACCAGGCGGAAGAAAATCTTCTTCTTCTTTTTTTCTTTTTCTGGGTGCGTTCGGCGCGTATAGCTCTCCACCCATATTGGAAACAGTTCGCGCCCACCTCATGCTGCTACGGGTCAAAGTAGACGTGTACTTAGCTCAGTGTAGCGTATTGCTACATGCAACACGCTACGACCATAACAATCTTTTACTCATCCTTTACCTGTCTTCCATAAAAGACCGAAAGAATTAAAAATATATTTGCCTTTTTGGATTATAAACACATATACCTGGTTAGTAATAGTAAGAAACAATTTTAAAATCAATAGATATGGACAAAAAAACATTATGTGAACGAAATAATAATAAATTTCCCAAGTAAAATGTATCAGGTACTCAGGTACCATGGGTATTCCCATTGCGATGATTTTTCTCGTGTGCCCATAAGGGTTATCTCCGCATCTCGCACCAAACTAATCAATTTTGCTTGCGATAGTTTTATTTTTATTTATTTTATTTATTTATTAAATCACTAAAATTTCCCCAATTTCTGAATTTCACTACACTCAAATCAGCTGCTAGCTATAAACAACGAAAATCATGTTACCAAATGCCAAAAGTTGCGCTAGAGTAGAAACTAGATCTACCTCTAACGTTTGCTCAGCGCAGTGTGTGCAGCCGACTTCACCATTAGAACCTGCCTAAGTTCTTCTCATGTAGTCTACAAGTACAATCAAACGCCGGCTGCGCTCATGCTCACACTGTGTTTCAGCCATAAGTGACGTAGCCTAAGCCTATCTAGCGACATCTATTTATCTCTAGCTTAACAATTTTGTTTTTTTAATTAATTTTTATTATTTTACAGATCTGTCAGATTAGTATATTTTAAGTTCAATAAATGTTCCAATTATGTTCTTTTGACTTTTCTTTTCCTACCAATAAAATTAGTTCATTTTAAAATTCAACAAGTGTCGAAGTTATTTATTTATTTTAGTTTTTCTATATTTGCGCACATTTTTATTCACTTTAGTTCAATAAATGTCAAATTATTTACTGACTTTTCCTTTTTCTATTTGTCTATCAAAATTATCGTGTCTTTACTTTTGAGGTTAGCAATATTCGTTTTTCTATTTAGGGCGTCAAAACTATTGGAGTTTTTTAATTATTTAATTTGAAAGTTGGCAATATTCGCCTTTCCATTTTGGGACGAGTCAAAATAATTATTTCCACGTCTACGCACAAGTACAGAAAAATGCTCATGCTTCGTGCTGCTACGTCTAGGCACAAGGCCAGCAAAATGCTCACTTCGTGCTGCTACGTGTGGTTTGCCCTTTATAAAATCGGCTTCCGTGCTTTATTTGGGACGAACTAAGTATTGCGCGGATACGTAACGGTTAATTTGGAATTTCACTAAGGTTGTATATAGTGCCGATATGACTTGACACGGAACTGCTGGTAGAAATGTCAAGGTTCGATTTGATGTTATTTACTTTAGCGACAAGTCTCCCGTATTGGAGTGATGCTAGAAATAGGGAAATTTATTGTTTAGCAACAGCTGAAGGGTGAAACACTTTTCGGTTTCAGTAAAGGAGCAGTTCTGGATGGAATTGCAGTGAATATTTGTCGACAAAAACTTTACTGAACCAACTCGAATCAGAAAAAAATCTGTCTATTTAATGTTTCTCACTGGATGGCAAAAATGGTGAAGCACTAGCGGATTCGAATCAAATTCTACCTCATCAATTGCTGTAGATGAATTTCTTAAGTCGCATCTATTGGTTTATCGAAAGGTATATGAAAAATTTGAACGATTTTGTAACAATACATATGCACGTATATATATGATGTACGCACACAATAAAAATGTAAGAAATTTAAATTTAAAATGTAAACTTTAAATTTTTATCGTAAAGCTTTTTGCAGACTTTCCTAACGCACCATTTTTATTTTTATTAACCTTGTAAAAGCACAAATAAACTTTGATAAAAGCTTATATGGGTGGATTACTTTTACAAAAAGCTGCTATAATAGAAAAGCTTGAAAGTTTACGTTTAGTACAAATTCGACACTTACACCAAAGTTTTCACTTTTTCCGTTTCGGCCGCCGCCATGCGGAGAAGAGAAAAACTTTGTGACCTAAAAGCTATTACTTTTGAAAACGTTGTTTTCGAGAGGTTTTCTAAGAATTTGTTCAAGAAAAGCTTTTTTCGTTAAAACTGTTATGTTGGTAAGTGTCTTGGGTAAATGGAAGTTTTTAAACAGACAGTACGAGCAAAAGTTTTATTAAAATGTTTTTACATTATTTATTTACATGACCTTCACCTTACGGAAGAGCATTGTATATATATAAGAAGATTTTAAGTCTAGACTTATCGTTAGAATAACAAAGAGCATAATGGAGCTCTTAAGATGATTTCAAAAAGATAGAGGGGATGAGAATAAGAAATGCACTTTTCTATTTGTGGTTTATTTTCGTTTGGATAAATGTAACCCGGCGTATATGAGGTGCACAATTTTTACACCAACAATGAGGTGGGGCATATACTACCCTGACGATATTTATTTTTTTTTTTTTTATATATAAACAAATTAAACGGGATGCCTCTTATTAGCCTTTTTGATATACTAACGATCTATGCTATGCTTCTAATTAAAAAATATGCAAATGTTATAATTAAAAAAATATTTATTTCCCATTTTCAAATTATATCCATGGCTTAGACAGGAATTTATACAACTAGCAAAAAATATCAAACTTTTAATCATTTTCAAACTAAAGCCTACATACATACATATTTAATTCTTAAAAAAATCATCAAACAAAACATAAATATTTCTCTTCATTCCTCCTCTAAATCAGTACAATTTGTACACTTGAAAAAGCCTGTTCCATACATATAGGCTTGGAATATGGATTTAGGACAATCTTCGCATCTTACGTACCTCTCAGATATTTTTTCAGGCATTCTGTTGATGATGATTCACCCAGGTGTTGAGCGATCGTTTTACGAGTCTACTTGGGAATATGAACATTTTGTTGTCTCCCGCTGTGACTATCAGAAATGAAAGCCAAGCCTAAATTGCGAATAAAATCACGACGCCTGCCTTGAGATTTGTAGTTTTCTCCCTCTGTTCTAAGGAACATATTTCCAGTAAATTCCTAAGAAAAAATTTCCAGTAAATTTATAACACAGAATTGAGGCCTTCCTACATCAAGTCGAGGCATCGTCGATTTTATATTCGAGCGAAACGTTGCAATGTTTTTCAATTCACTTGCAACATGTATCTGACTTCTAGTTTTCAATTTTCTTATTCGAATCGTTATCTGTACTTATTTGTGATTCTACTGTATTTTAGAAGCTCTATCGTTGTTTTTTAATTACGATAAAGAAACGGAGAGAAAAGTAATGAGAAAAACGCGGATAACGAATCCAGACAGAGCTGAGCTCTTTAGTATAAAGTTATCCTTCTTTTGGAAATTTGTTCCCGCAGCGTGGTTCATAGCAACTGAAGATTAATTCAGCGTAAAATAAAAAAAAAAACAAATTTAAAAAGACGACAGTAAGTATGTATACGTCATATCAGCCCTTCCAGTGGAGACTACAAATACAGTAGTCGATATTCCAAGTAAACTACCTGGCAAATATAGGTATGAAAACATAAAAGTTAATCTGTTTACGAGATATAATTTATTAGAACAACATCGCATGGGACAATTATTAGCCATACAGGACTTGGGCAGCCGGTCGCTATCCGAACTGTACAGGCATATGTAAAGCTTAGTAGGCAATATTTCAACAATATAAGTGAAACTCTTAATTAGACATTATTGGAGCGAAGGATTCCCTTCTCAATAACAATCTCTTTTGCATTAGCAGCTAAACAAAATTTTGAAAAAAAAAATTTGAGCTCGTAGATACGGTATGGGAAGTAACCCATATTCCAACAATATCTACAGTCCAATGTATCACAACCTCATAGCCTACAAATCACAATAATAACAATAGCTTAGAGCACCAACCTCAAGAAACACGCGCAGAGATAAAGAAGTCTATACAAATAATTTCTCGCGGTCGAAGCAAATGTCCGCATCACCACCAATATAAAAGGTATCAACACATATTTTAAAGTCAAGTTCGTTCAAAAAACTTGTTGGTGATGCCAGAAAAATGGTCAAATCGCTAAAAAAACTGTAGGGCATACAAATCGTCTGTTTCAAACTCGCCACCTCTTTATACATTGTAACAATACAAAGTACACATTTTTAATTGATTTCCCAACTGAAAGTCACAAAAGTACGTAAAGTTTGCACCGCAACTTGTCTGATATAGTTTGGAACTATCTCATAATTTGTCGTTAATTTGTCGTCAATTTGTCGTGAAAACCATAAATTTGTCGTGTCCTTTTTTCTAAAGGAAACTGGGTGTGGTGATAAGTTGACATCAAGTTAACATCGCGACTCACTGGAACTCGGCCAAAACTTATCGGATTGGAAAATTATACATCTTACAATTTGTCGTTAATTTGTCGTTAATTTGTCATAAAGTCCATAAATTTATCGTGTCCTTTTATCTAAAGGAAACTGGATGTGGTGCCAAGTTGGCGTCAAGTTAACACCAAAACTTACTGGAACTCTGCAGAAACTTATTGGATTGGAAAATTATACATCTCAGAATTTATCGTTAATTTGTCGTGAAAACGCTAAATTTATCGTGTCGTTTTTTCTAAAGGAAACTGGATGTGGTGCTTAGTTGACGTCAAGTTAGTACCGCAATTCACTGGAACTCGGCCGAACCTTATCGGATTGGAAAATTTCACATCTTGGAATTTGTCGTTAATTTGTCATGAAATCCATAAATTTATCGTATCCTTTTATCTAAAGAAAACTGGATGTGGTGCCAAGTTGATGTCAAGTTAGCACCGCAACTCATTGGTACTCGGCCAAACCTTAATTAACGACATATTCCAAGATGTGAAATTTTGCAAACCGATAAGGTTTGGCCGAGTTCCAGTGAGTCGCGGTGTTAACTTGACGTCAACTTAGTACCATATCCAGTTTCTTTTAGAAAAAAGGATACGACAAATTTATGGATTTCATGACAAATTAACGACAAATTCCAAGATGTGAAATTTTCCAATCCGATAAGGTTTGGCCGAGTTCCAGTGAATTGCGGTGCTAACTTGACGTCAACTAAGCACCACATCCAGTATTAACGACAAATTATGAAATAGTTCCAAACTCTATCAGGCGGAGTTACGGTGCTAACTTTGCGGACGTAAGTCACAAATATACTGGCCCAACTCCCACAGCATCAAACGGTACAAAAGCAGCAGCAGTAAGCAGAGCTATTATATGTAGGCGATGATTTCTTGCACAAACACGGACCCCCAATACAAAAACGTTAATCCCCAAGAATATCATAATCAACAACCCATATGAAAATATTCTAAAGAAATACCCTTCCTTAACAAGCACTCCTGAATACTCGCGACTTGTGAAGCATTATATAGTGCATCACATCCTCACATCCGCAAACGTGGAATTCGAACAAATTATCATAAAAGGCTTGAACATAGCTCTGTCTCACGATGTTCCTCCAGTAAATGCTATCGTCCTATCATACGCATTTGCGAACAGAGGCCACCCACACATTGAATGATCAGAAGTTTAGCTAATCCTAGATGTCTCTAGCAAATTCATCTGCTTTTCTGTTACCAACATAGCCTTGATGTCCCAGGATTTAGATCAGATTAACACAATTGGATCTATTTAGTTTATGAGGGTCACTTACGCTTGCCACACAAGCTTTGATTTGACCATAAAAGATGAAATAGCTTCAATTTTGCCGGACGTTCTTTACATTTTTAGATTCTTGTCAGAGCACTCATGTCAGTACATGGCATACAGCTCGACCTAAAGGAATACTGTAGATTAGCTTCCCATGCTCAGTGATGTCTTAAACCTAGGCATATTAATATATATATGCAGGTCTTCTGTGAATAAGCTGTATATCCGCAACAAGGTGTTCCTTCAGTGGGTTTCTGTTCACTCGGGGATTATGAGTAATGAAAGGGCTGACCTTTTAGCTAGAGTTGGCTCTGATTATTCATTCCTCGGACCGGAGTTCACTGTAGGCATTTCAAGCTCGGTATCAGGTTTCTCATCAAAGCGGATGTTCGCAGAAAGTATCAGATAGGGATGGGCGAACCTGATTACTCGCAGTTGCACAAAACTTTTTCTTGGTGATCCCAATAGGAGCTCACTTCACGATCACCTAACAAGGTTCGGAGTTATTAAAAGCCTTGAGTATCTGTCCTGTTTGGACGAAGTGCCGGAGATGACCAAACACTTTCTGTGTGCTTGTCCGGCCTTTACACGGAGCAGGTTGGATACTCTACGGTCTGCCATTCTATCTATATATGAACCGAAAAACCTTCCTCACCAAGACCTTTTGCATTTCATTTAAAGCATAGAAAGGTTTCGGTGATGGGGTATCTAGTAGGATAGCACAATGGGCCGCTCTGACCTCTGTGATTGGGATCCCTCGTCTCCGTGCCGTTTTAATAAATACATATAATATATATTATTTTAAAGGAAGGGGGAGGAGAGATCCCAAGAAAGGAGGTCATGACGACCCATTCTGATAACTTGGTAAAATCTTCGCACTAAGTCTTTCCTGTCCTCTTCTTAATCACATTAATATTAGTACCACACTTTGTTACACATAATTCAAGCTGATCAGGTAAAAATTCTTAACAAAAATTAAAATTGGAATAGTATGTACTAAGATCCTTAATTGTAAAAAAATTAAAGCAAAAGACTTATATGTATTACGAAATGAAGAAATGAGAGAGAACTAAGAAAACTTGCAATGAGTAAAATTTAAATTAAAAAAAAAAAAAGAAAATTAAGAGAAAAATAAAATAACAAATATAGAAAAGTAAAAATAAAGATAACTAAATAATGCACTCCAATAAAAACTAATTTGGTAAATATACACTTAGCAAGGTCATTCAAAACGAGCCGATCCGATTTTTAAAGTATATAAATTCATTTTAATTGCCTACTGAAGGTCCTTCTGGTCTTAGTAAGTTGTATGTCATGTGGTAACAGATTCCATTTACTAATACATTGGACAAAGTAAGAACGCTGCTCGTATTGGGATCTACATCGCGGTATTAGGAGATTCTTGTGTCTATTTGACTGTAAGAAACTCAGCTTTTCAAATAGGTATACTCGTTGCTGGGTGAATATGAGTCGATGTAAAAATTTTAGCCTATATTGAGTTAAGTAAGCTTCTAATGGGTAATCAAGCAAAGAAGTAATGTATGGGGAGGTATGACTACCTCGATATAGTTTATATGTATATAAAGCGAAGCACATCATTATAAGCCATTAGGAGCTTTCTACGGTAGACGGAGTCAAGCGAGGAAAATATTATACAGCAATAAGTAAAGTAGGGAAAAATTAGGGATTTGAACATGGAGTGCTAGCAGTTCTGAATCTTCTTGAGCAGCCATATATTTTATCTAATGTAGTACTAATGTGGTCACAACAAGAAAATTTTGAATTGAATTCAAAGCCCAGACATTTTGTAGAATCAACGTGGATAAGTCTCATTTTATTGAGAAATATGGCTGGTAAAGAAAGAGAATCGATTTTATTCCTATTAATTGCCAGGCATGCAGATTTATCAGGATTTAAGTCTAATTTATTATGCAAAAAATAGTTATAAATGCGTTGTAAGTCTATGTGTCTGGTTAAGTATAGCTATACATCATCAGCATACATATGAATAGATGCATTCACGACGGCATCAGGAAGGTCTTTTATGTAAAGACTAAATAATAATGGACCTAATATAGATCCTTATGGAACACCGTGGTTTAAGAATTATATATCTGAAATTTGGTCACATACTGAGCCTATTTAGAAGGCTGCAAATTAGTTTAGCTGCTGATGATGAAAAAGAGAATTGGCGAGACAGCTTAGAGTCAAAGGCTTTGTTGAAATCAAATAGTGCTAATATTGATAGATTTTCATTATCTAAAGCCTCGTGAATATCTGATGTTACTTTAAGCATCACAGTTTCACAGCTATGATTATAGCGGAATCCTGATTGGTAGTAGGTTGAGAGACCCTTGCGGTCTATATATTCTGTTATTTGCGAATAGAGTACCTTTTGTGTAGCTAACAAACAGAGAAGACTAATTTGACGGTAATTACTTGGCGGAGAACTACAGGGTGGGCCAACTTGGACAGACATTGGCATTTTCTGTCGCAAGCAAAATCAATCTATTGGCATATTGTAGCCGTTGTGGTACATCCCTGGGCAATAATTCTTGGGCCAATTGAATTTGATAGGGAAACATCCTCAGATCAACTTTTAGAATACGTCGTAGCGATATTCTGGAGATGCCCAATTGAGTAGCACGTCGACGAGTAGACACAGTTGTATCCGTGTTAACACTTTCTCGTACAACATCTACAGCTTGTTCAGTGCGAACAGGTTGAACAACATTTCTTCGTGGTTCATCACCTACTGAACCCCAATTCTCAAAACGGGCCAATAAGCTTCTTATGTTTACAATGGGGGCCGTCGCAGTATTAAAATACTGACGGTATTTTCTTTGTGCTATAACATTTGATCATCCGGAAGCATAATAAAATTCAACAATTTTTACATGTTCTTGCACTGAGTAAGATGACATTATAAAAATAAATAAAATAAAAAACTTTAAAAATAAAATAATTATAAGCATTTCAAATCAGTCAGTCCAAGTTGTCCCACCCTATATTAGACATTTTGGAATGGGTACCACTAGAGCTTTTTTTCCTGAGATGTCATGAAGCAGTAGTTGAAGATATGAGCTAGCATCCTAGCTATATCTGCTCCAATAAATTTAATAAAACGGGGAGGTAGCCCATCTGGTCTCGTTGCATTAGATTTAATACAGGACATAGTCAGTAAAACTTCTCTTTTATCAATGTTTCGAAAAGCAAAGCCATCAGAATAAAAGTCTTCAGCAGAAATATCAGAGAGTTAAGCTTGTGAAAAAATATTAGTTGCTTCGAAGTAATTATTCAATGCATTTGGATCTACACATACTTTTGTGGATTCATGCCCATGTATCCCAAAACTTCTAATGATTGCCCATAGTTACTTTGGTGGTAATTTCGCGTCTAGTTTACTATTAAAATAAGTTTGCTTTGAATATCTTATCATACACTGGTTCTATTACGAACTTGCTTGTACATCCTACAAACTTCATCAGAGCGCGTAGTTTTATAGCGTCTCTAAAGGAAATCACGTTCCGCCAGTAGACTGTGAAGATTTATATTTTTGAAGTCGTGATAAAAGAAAAAAGTTACTCTAGGGACAGGTTTCGATTTAAGGTCATAGGTCATGAATAGAAAATCATGATCAAATTCACTTCATCTCAAGGGCTTCCCTCTTATATATTGTTTTATGTGAAGAGCTCCTTTCAAAGGAATCATTTGTTCATCTACCGTTGTATTTTCTTCTAACTGGTGATTTGGAATTGCCTTAAGAACAGCATTCATTATTTTGGTCTAATTTTATAGGATCTGTCTGTATTCTCTGGTGGCGTAGCTTGTTTATTTATAATATATAAATTTTTCTACAATCTCAATCTCTGGTCATCAATGAAGAAAGATTTTTGTTTGTTTTTCACCCGAAACTTGTTACTGCTTTGGAATTTGCTTTACTTGGATGGTAGTGAAGTTTTTTCGGTGGATATGAATCAGATACACACAGAACATATCTACAGGAATATTTATCAAAATCTTCGTCTTTTTTCACCTTTGTGACAAATGGATCTTCTTCAGTACCAATTTCTTACCTCTGCAACTAGCCTTTTTTATTCATAAAATTCTCCTAACAATATTTAAAGAATTATTTTTATCCGTGCGTCAACCACCTTTCACGTACGATTGTAATCTGATATTGTCATCAAGGTATGATCCATTCCAGGTCTCTATCTATCATTACATACCAAAGACACACAAGTAATCCTAACAGTTGGCATAGCTTTCTTACTATTTCATACATATCTCACACTTGAGAAAGTTCCTTGTCGTTGTGCTGCCGATTTCATTACTTGTGAAAAGGATAAGGTATTACCTACAAAAAAACGGTATTATGTAATAGAAAGAGTACGTATTACCTAATGACCCTAATGGTCCACCAGTACCGTAAAAAATCATATTGTACCTAACTGCCCATAGCCACTTTAAAAGTGTCTAGACAGAATATTTCTTTACACAATGGCCCCAGTGCCATTACCTCAATTACTTTATTGGAGGCAACGGCACCGATTCTTTTAATTCAGATTTTGCCGAATTTCAGATATGTGCGCCTTTCATGTTTTAATGTGCATCTTATCGAGAGGGGACTTTCTTCATATTTCACATTAAATTACTCTACAAACCTAAAGCAAATGAGTAGAAAAAAAAACGTATAAATACGTAAAATATTGAAAAAGGGCAAATCATAAAAACGTAAGTAAAACGAGAAAGAAATTATCTGAAATTGTATAGAAAACACATTTTGTTACGACCATTGGACCTGATTTTCTCTACAAAAGAAAGACATAAAAGTTTTTGTGGGGTCGGTACCTTATTTTATTTTGAAGCTGAATCGAAGCACTATGCTCTGTTTATCGTTAATTTATATAAATACAAAAAACAAAAAAACTGATACACAAAAAGTCAAACGATATTTGATATTTTTCCTTTCGCATCGAAAGCACAAACTCACAAGAAAATTGTATTTACAAACTTTCGTTGTTGAAACTAGAATTCAACTGATTTAAATTTCACTTATGCTTATGACAGATATGGGGTATCTATATCTAGATATTAGATAGATACCCCGTTTATACACCATGTGTTGTGTGTCACCAAATAATTCCAATGTATCCAGAAAACTAATGGGTATAGGTTTGATATCGATATTCTTAAAAATTACTTGGTATAGCCTAATCATCGGCACTTCTTCCGTTGCGCAGCGCCATCTAGTTGTTAATAATAATATGATATTGTGTCAAATTAAGCATAAAAGAAGAAGAAAAATTAAGCATTTTTTGTCAAAAAGGAGTTGAAGGCTGCTTAAATGTTCACACAACTAACGAAAAAATAATGTAAATGTTAAAAGCCCCGTGGTTTGCTATTGAAGTATGGAGAAAGAATGATACCGATCTTCGAACTAATTTAAGAATTGAGGTTAAAGAATCTGCCATACTTCTTTCACAAACTCCAAGACTATTTCTCTAACTGCCGTTCTACCCACTCAAAAAAACACTGCAGTTTGTCCTATATTATCCCGAAGATCCCAGAGTATATAGGGCAATTGCTATACTTTTAGCAAGAGGAATTTCACATCGCCAAGTCGTGTTCTGCCGTCTCATCTTTTGTTTCTTTTTTTCATTTTGGAAACGGGGAATGGAAATGTATTTTGCAATCTGTTGCAATTGTGATGTTTTTTGCAATTTTTACGAATTTCTTTTAAATGCTATGATTTTTCGTAAAAATTGCCCAAACAATTTTCAAGAATTGCACAAAATGTGTGTGTGTGTGTGTATGTGTGTGATCGAGTGTGTTTTTTGCTATTTTTACGATTTTTTTTTGCATTTTTTACGATTTTTTACAATTTTTACGATTTTTTGAATTTATGAATTTTTTACAAATTTTACGATTTTTTTCCAATTTTTGCGATTTGTTGCAATCTTGATGTTTTTTTTCTTCAAATTTTTACGACTTTGCTACGATTTGTCGTAAGAATTGCAAAAACAAATCAAGGCTTACACAAAAATTGTATGTGTGTGTCTGCTTTTACGATTTTTTCCCAATTTTTTTCAATTTTTACGATCTTTCCCAATTTTTGTAATTTTTACGGTTTTTTTGCAATTTTCCAATTTTTGCGATTTTTTAAATTTTTTCCATTAAAAAAAAAAAACATAAAAAAACCATTACCCGTACTAATATATTTATACGACAGTAGTATTTATATATGTATGTACCTACCCCGTGGATAGTATCTTGCACAACAACTTCTCTTCCACCCACATATTCTTACCAGACGTATTTCATCATTCTTCAATCTTGATTCAATCGGATATAAATCATCCTTCAATCTTGATTCAAACAGAGCTCCGCATAAATTTCTATACATACTTATCGCTTTTTGCATTCACGCCGGAAGGCAAAATGGTCTACGAAAGGTAAATAAAAACAGATTTTACTATATATGTACATTGCTTACTATAAACAGTTCCCGTATCTCCTCCGTGCACCGTCTCGCCCCCCCCCCCCTTCTCGAAAATATGTTTTGAAATTTTCCTAATCGAACCGCGGTACTTCCTTTTCCCAAAACTGTGAATTTTTTTATCCGAAAATGTTATGTTAATTGATTTCATTAAAATTTTGTTATTTTCCAACCAACTTTTGACCACTTTTTTCTTTGTTTCACACAAAATCGTGAAATGTGACAACACATCCGTCGATATATTTTAGACCTTGCTCCAAAACTTGAATTGGTCGTATATTTTTAATTAATTGTTGCCGTTTAGTTTGCATTAAGGCCAATATATTTGTATTGCCATTTCCAAAGTTTTTCCGTTTAAAATCTGCCAACTGAACTGAAATGTCTAAGTAGATACGGTTTGTCGCATCAATACTCCCTTTTATGTCTGTCAGGGGTACTTAAATATCTAGATATTCGGAATATCCCTATATGAGTACATTAGACATCGATATCCCATGTCCGTCATAAGCATTAAGTGGTGCTAGTGACATTAGCTAATCGATAAAGCAGGAAATTCTTGACACAGCACTGCTGATAATAGTTATTTTTATGAAAAGTAAAAAGAGCTTTCGACTGTCCAAGTTTTCTTCCATACAGGGTTACCAGGATTCCAAATGTTAATATGCTTTGTATAGTTATGACGACATGGCTACAGTTTTGTCACAGCATGCACCTGATTCAAATGAACCGCTGTATTGACCTTAGTAGTCTGCAGATGGTTTCTAAATCACAATAAACTACCTTGTGCTGCGTACGAGTTTTTGATCAGAATTATGAAGTATGCATAATAAGGTTGTAAATGAAAATGCTGTTTTGTAAGTTAGTCTAGTTTAGATTGCCAAGTCGAGAAGACAAGCTCCAAGTCTAGCAGACCAGCTCCAAGTCGAGCAGACCAGCTCCTAGACAAATCATCCCAATGACAAATTTCCACAAGTTTAACCAGAAGCTAAAAACCTCAATAAAAGGCGATTGTATTGAAGACCCTCATTGACGTCTTTTTATTTCCGAATGGCTGATTTAATCTTCCTTCCCTTAGCTCTAGGAATCGCTCCAGAATCCGAATCCAGTCATCAAAAACTATCCACACGTCTATCCTTAAGAACTGTCTGTGCAGACGCTTATCCAGAATCGACCTTCATCAAACAGTTTCTGGATCCCCAAGGACTGTATTTGCAGACGCTCATTACCAATCTACATACAATGCATGGTAAAACCACGTCGTCAAAACGATATCGTTTGCTGAAGAATGCATATAGATGCACGTAAGTAGTGGTAAGCTGCCGCCAAATTAAACAGCTATTTCCCTAAATGATTCTAAATTATGCTGAATACACCTGAAGTATTATTACATTGTTTTTGCTGATAAACAACTACACATAAGCTCGTGCTTATGTCGTCAAATGAATAAAAGAAAAGAGACATTTTTGCAAACATGAGTTTTCAAATGCAAGAGTGGGAAGCAAATACAAAAATTCATGTCATTTTGATGACTTGGTTTTACCATGCAATGCCGATTAGACGTCATCCTCCAGGATCGACCTTCATTTTTTTGATCCTAAGGATTGTCTTTAGAGACACTCTTCCTCATGGATCGTAGTTTTCCTGAGATACCCAAGTACTGGATGTCCGGTGCCAGCCGGCGAATACTGTCCCTTGTAACACAAGTTCTACGTTCCCCAGGACAGCCAGTCGTTTAGAAACCAGACGTCCGGGTTTGCCTTTTCTGAATATAGTTCCTGAAGCCCGAGAACTATCCGACAAGAAGCCAATCGTCCAGGATTGTCCCCTCACATCGAGTCCTCAGTTTTCTGGAACTGGTAGGCTGCTGATAGCTACCACCATACCAGCTCAAGTGGACTGAAGATCATTATCTCACAAGTCCACATAGTATTATACCAAGAATTTTGCTTTTATTAACTTGTTTCCTTTTTTTTCTACAAACAAATCGGAAAAAGCATTTCAAGCTCAATACATGCATTAAACAAATATGTTACCGTGATGTTTATACATTTTTTCTATAATTTATTTCCATCATATCCAAAAATTGATTTATCCCATAATTGGTATCAATTACGCGAGAGTTTATTCATATGCAGCCCGCGCACAACAATGAAATCTGTTTGAAGTTTATAAATAACTTGTTGGGGTCGACGCAAAAAGCCGATGTACCTACATCCAACAACCCTTGACACCATAATATCATCTTGACGCCAGTTAAATTATTGTTCTTTGTCGAGGGTTGCTTTTGTACACATGCAGAATGTAGGAGCCTAGAGAAAAGCTAGGTGGAGAGCATCATGTTATGCGGTGCGGTAGCTCAATTTACTGAACTGAAATAATGTGGTCGTCATTTTCATAACGAATTTAAGGCAATCTCTCTATATGCGGAGATAGGACATTAGTTCAGATGAATGCATACATTAGGTCACGTCTTTTAAAGTAGATTGCAAAAAAAAAGTAATGAAAATTTTAAAGGGATGATTTTTTTTTAATGTTAAAAATTATAACAAAAAAATACTGCAAGAACAGGTGAATCTCTGTTTTTAATTGTAATTAGAGATTTTTTCATAATTAATCATCTTTTTCTACGCGAATAACTAACTATGGTCTGATTGCTATAAAACTAAGCGATTTGATTTCTGAAAATGGTCTACCTACATTATGTATGGAGCGCAAATCACTATTAATGCAATTGCTGAATAAGCTCAATGGATTTTTATAACGCTCTAGCTAAATATAAAATACATAAATCAACTGGATCTAACAACATTGGCCCTCGTTTTTTACATCTATTATTTCCAATAATTGGTCAGTATATATTAAATATTATAAATATTAAGTACCAAAGGTGGAAGTTGATTCAACTGTGGTCCAAGCCATTTCCAAATACATATGATAGCATGTAGTATGAAACTAGTTTGGTTTATCCTGGAATTCTCCAACTGAATGTCATAGAAATGTCAAAACCAAAGTCAACGTAAAAAAATAAGTAATAAACTAGTTTTCAAACAAAACTGAGGCCAAGCCGCATGTAAAAGTAGAAAATAAACTTTTCTTCACACACAGAGGTGGACTCGGATTTTTTGATTGGGACATTTCTCTTGAATATTATTTCTCTTCATGAATCAAATCACTTATTACCTCTGATTGATCATACTGAAATATATCGGTGATTGTCAGCGAATAAAATCTGAGTCCACCTCTGTGTGTGAAGAAAAGTTTATTTTCTACTTTTACATGCGGCTTGGCCTCGGTTTTGTTTGAAAACTCGTTTATTACTTATTTCATTTTCTGCCTTTTTCACGTTAACTAAATTTTTAATACGTGCTGCATGGAGATATTTTAAAACAATTTTATGACAGCTGAAAAGACACTGATTTTCCAATTTTTCAAAAAATTTATTCGAGTATCAAATCGTTGAAGTACTGCAACGGTTTTCTGAAATTCAAATTATGTTTTAAATAGCGCTTTTTAGCTGTGTTCCAACTTTATCCCATATAATATGAATTTTCCCGATTTACCATGTTTTCCACAGACTTTTCCTATTACAACGACATTTTCTTTAAAAATTTACATGAATTTTCCCCGATTTTTCATGCAAGTTTTCATGATTGTTGAAGAGAAAGTATTTATGCCAGTAGGACGGAAAAAAAATGATTCCGCATAGCTTATAAAAGTTTTGTGACGGAAAATTTTCCGGAAAAGTCAGAAAATTCCGGAAATTTTCGGAAAATTTTCCAGAGAAATTGGAAAATTCTGCATTTTTCCTGAAACAGATTTATCACTAATCATATCGATGAAAATTTTTCCGATGATTTTCCCGCTTTTCCGGGTTTTCCATGGAGTTGTCCACAAGAGCAACTTTATGCAACTCATTTCGTTCTACAACTTTGTCTTAGGAAAAGCGTTTTACATGAATTTTTCTCGATTTTTTCTGCAAGTTTTCACCATTGTCGGAGAGAAAGTAATGATGCCAGTTGATAGGGAACTTGGATCCTGCATAATTTAGAAAACTTTTTTACCGGAAAAGTCGGAAAATTCTGGAAAATTTTTTTCGTAAAAATCGGAAAACTGTACACTTTTCCTGAAACGGATTTATCACTAATCAATTTTGTATCAAATTCTCAAATGATTTTTCCCGATTTTTCGGGTTTTCCATGGAAATTTCCGGTTCAAATTTTGATTTAATTGTCACGCGACATGAACCTGTGTGCCAAATTTCATCTCGCTGTGATAACGAAAAGTGGGTCTACGAGAGTGTCGAAAATAGTAAAAAAGAAATATATAAATAGACAGACAAATTCGTGTACAAGTTAAAGGGAATGGCTGGCCTCAACAAAATTTAATTCTTTAATTATTGCGACATGATATTTTTACAAAATGAAAATGATTTTGATGAAGACGATGACAGATTCGTTAGAATTAAACGTCATAAGCTAAGGGATAACAGCAATCCTTTAGAGTTGCCCCAAAAGCAATAACAATACTAACACTTTGGTATATCCTTAAATTACAATCATTTTTGTTTTTAGGTTCTCCAAAAATTTCAGGATTAAATAGGAATTTTTAGTATTGATTCTAGAACCTGTAAAGTTTCCTGAGTGTAGGAGCCAAGTAGCGATTCCACCAATCCTTCAATTATGCGTTTCCTTAAATTTGCTTGCTAGCGGAGGATATGAAGTGAACATTGGGAATAATAAAAGTATATCAATGGCGCAAACGACTGTTTCAAAAGTATTTAAAAAAAAACGATTCGATTGCTGGACAAAGAATTTTGTCCTAGAAGAATCGAAATTTAATGACTGTAAGAGACATTTTTATGACAAGTTTAAACTTCCAGGAATCGTGGGATGTGTCGATGGCACACATATCCCCATCCTTAAGCCAAGGGAGAACGAGGATATATTCTTTGGTCGAAGAGGGTTTCATAGTTTAAATGTCATCTTGGTAGGTTTACTCTTACATGACTAAATTCTATGATAAAGTATTATGACTTGGCTAGATTTGCAATCATCTTAACGAAATTATTGCCATTAATGCATCTTATGGCGGAGCGGCTCATGACTCAACTGTTTAGACTTCAAGAAACGAAAATATGTATTTCCACAGAAAATTTGAGGGGGGTGACACAAGCAAATTTTAGATAGCACTTGTGAAAATTAGAAATGAGTTTTAACTATATTATGTTTCAGGTGATAGTGGTTATGCACTACAGTCATGGCTACTAACACCTTATAGGAATGCAGGCGTAAGAAGTCGTGAGCTACGTTTCAATAATATACACGCTAAGGCTAGATGTAAAATTGAATGTACAATTGGAATTTTAAAAGGACGATGGAGATGTCTGTGCCCACATAGAAAACTGCATTTTCAACCGAAATTCGTAACATCGAGTATTAATGTTTGCGTTGCTTTGCATAACCTATGCATTCACTATAATGTAAGGTTTGATAATAACATGCAGACAATATCCAATAGACAACAAGCATCTGATTGTGAAGAGCATAACTCTAGTACTAATTATCTATTACGACGAGCACAAATTATAAGAGATAGCTTAAGAGATTCTTTATAAAGAGGATAAAGATATAAGGCGAAAGCTCAGTCAAAATTCATAATAACTAATAAAAAACAAAAACAGTTTTCTAAACAAATAACAAAAACATTTTCATTTCAATATTTTACTCCATCCAATTCCATTTTTTCAAACGGTTTTCCTCTTGTTTGATTTCCAATGACAGCTTTTTTAATTTCAGTTTTTCCTTGCTATTTTCGTTAGTTGTATGATATTTCCGTTTTTTTAACCCATAAATTTTGTCTTCCAGATCATATTTACGTTTTAGAATTTTTTGATTTTCTGTTAGATTCTTCAATATTTTAGATAGAGTCCCACTTATTTCCTCTGTTGCTTTACATACCTTTCGGTTGTCATTTCCGTTTTATTTGTCTTCCTTTTATTTCCATTGAAATTAATTCGATTTTTACTATTCTCAAAATCCTCGGCGGATTGTTCTTGCACTTCTTCGAATAAGTCCTCACAAGTGTTGCTGCTATTCTGACCAATATTAATTTCGCCGAACGTTTTTGCGCTTTTTATTCCTACCATAGAAACTTCTAAGCCAGCACACTCAATAATTGCCTCTTCTAAGGCACTCATTTTTTTCTACGTAAGGTCCTCCAACCAGTGCTCTTAATATTTTTAATATTATTCCTTAATTTCGCTTTAATTTTATACTTAATATCACTCCACGTCTAGAAGTACGCATAGAATAAATTCGGGTTTGATTTTTATGCTACAAATTTTACCTTTCGCCACTCGTGTGGTTGTTTTACTGGAGGCCCTTTTTTATTGAGCGATATATTTAAGTTTTGCCATAGGGAGGTACTAGTTTTGCGTGCTTGATACGTTTTTTATTATACTCTTTGCCAAGTCCGTGTGATTTGTCATAAATCTAACCAAAAACTCATATTGGGAATTATTAACACTTAAATTTTGTTTTCCTTCTCCATCACTGCAGACAAATTGTTGTTTTAATTATTATTTGTTCCTGTAAATTTTCCAATAATACTCACATTTTAAACAAATTTGATTTTCACTTTATTATTTCGCACTTTATTGCTGGACGATGACTTTTTTACAATCGTCCAACATTTTTTGTTTCAAATGTCAAAAGCTCTTACTGCCACAATTTTTGAAACACAATGTCGATTTGGCTGAAACAAGTTATGTGCTGCCAAATACAAAAAAAATTGTATCATAAGCTTTGAAACAACATACGTGCTTCCACCTCAGTAAACGTACTTGTATCGGGTTTTTCAATAAGAGGTGTTATTTTAATATTCAAAGAAAAATGCCATTTTTTGAGATAAATGATCAGATCTTTCCTTCATTATAAAGAGGAAGGTATGCCGTTAATAATGGAAAATAACATCAGCCAAATGACCACCACGACCACGCTTACAGGACCATATCCTTTTCATGAAATTTTCCATAACCAAATCGCAAAGTGGCTGCCCTATGTCCTCGATAGCCTCACGAATTCCATCTTTGAGGTCTTAAATCGACGCTGGGCTGTTGGCGTAGACCTTCTCTTTCACGTGGCCCCAAAGGAAGAAGTCGCAAGGTGTTAAGTCACAAGATCTCGGTGGCCAATTGTGATCACCTCTTCGAGAGATAACACGGTCCGGAAACTTTTCCCGTAAAAGATCAATGGTTTCGTTGCTTGTATAGCACGTAGCGCCGTCTTGTTGAAATTAAACGTTTTCCAGATCAATACCATCCAATTCCGGCCATAAAAAATCATTAATCATCTGTCGATAGCGCAATGCATTCACCGTAACTGTTGCTGCAGCCTCATTTTCGAAAAAGTAAGGTCCAATGACCCCGCGGGACCATAAACCACACCAAACAGTCACACGTTGAGGATAGAGAGGCTTTTCAACAATAACTCTTGGATTTTCCGAGCCCCAGATGCGACAATTTTGCTTGTTGACGAAGCTATCGAGGTGGAAATGGGCCTCATCACTCAAGATGAGTTTTCGATGGAATTCCGGATCATTTTAATGCATTTCAGGGACCCAATCAGCAAAGACTCGACGTTGTTGATGATCGGCCGGCTTGAGTTCTTGTGTTAACTGAACTTTATAAGCCTTAAGACCCAAATCTTTATGCAAAATACGGTGTAATGACGTTTGTGGAATGCCTAATTCCAAAGAACGACGAGGAATGGACAAACCTGGGTTTTCTTCAACACGTTCGGCTACAGCAGCAATATTCTCGGCTGAGCGACGTGCACGGGTTTTATTCTTCACATCACTAACTTGTCCCGATAGCTCGAATTTTTCTACCAATTTCTATATTGCGGTCCGACAAGGTGCTTCACGACGACCCAAACATGTTCCAGCTTTACGAACCGTATCTGCCACATTTTCACCATTTTTATAGTGAATTTTAATAATTTCAATGCGTTGTTGAATCGTGTATCGTTCCATTTTTATTAATGCCGTAGTTTCTACTTGTCAAATGTCAAAAAATGACAGCTCCAAAAGTGACATCTACCTACTTGAAAGATTTTAAGTCCAGGTCCTGGTATTGGTACTTGTACTAGAAATATCACAGGTCAGATTCCTTTGACTATCTTCTTACAAAGTATGTAAATGCAGTAAAATTCGGTGATAATGGACTTTCAGAGACCGGTTTAATTCATTCACTATAACCAAAGAACATATATCTTAAAAAGAAGCTTCATTTGACCTCTAAAAATGCACAAGTTGTAATACAAAAAACCGCAAAAATTGACGGTTTTTTTAAAAATGAAAATTGTGTCGAAAAATTGGGAACCTCAACAATGCAATCTGGAAAAGATGAAACGGACTTGAAATCTGCTGCCCAACGGTCATCTGTTGAACTATCGACTAAAGAAAAAAAACTGATGATGTTCTTGACGACGAGTGCTCCAAAATTGAAGATGCCTCTCAGACCGAGTCGTTAAATGATGACCGAATGCAAACAACTGTAGATGAAAACAAAGATCCTGCTATATGAGAAATTAACGGCACTTCAAAACAAGTCTTCTGATTTCTCTAAAAGTGGAAAACTATATGCTGATCAACGTCGTTTCTTGCCAGTGACTATCTTCCAAAGAAAAATGTAAAACAATGAAGTGAAGGACCGAAATTGGCTGATTTACTCTGAGAGTAAGTGTTGCGTATATTGCGGACCGTGTTTGGCATTCGGTCCATTGGAGAATAAAACTTAGTTCGCGAACGAAGGATTTAACGACTGGAAAATGCAGAACACCGAGTAGCTCAGCATGAAAACTCTGCGCGTCATAAATCCATCATCCTTAGTCTGATAGCGAGAAGTGTAATTGATGGTCGAATCGACAATTTACTGCATTTGCAAATTGATGAAGAAATTGCTTATTGGAGAAACGTTCTGAAAAGGTTTGTGGCTGTAGTGAAGAGGCTGTGTTCAAGATGTCTCTCTTTCAGAGGAAAAAGTGAAAAGTTTGGTGATCCACACAATGGAAATTATTTTATGATTAGCTGAGTTCGAACGATTCTTAGCCAGTCATATTGAACGGTATGGGAATCAAGGATCCGGAAGTACCAGTTACTTATCGAAGACCGTTTGTGATGAGCTTATACTCTTGATGGGCCATAAAGTCTTGAAGAAAATTGGAGATGAGATAAGAACGATGAAATACTTTTCTTTAATCATCGATTCGACACCGGATATAGCACATGTGAACCAGCTCACCTTCGTGATTCGATATGTTTTAGAAACAGGAGAACCCGGTGAAAGATTCCTCAAGTTTTTGCCCTTAGTCGGGCATAAAGCTGAAGAAATGTTTGCTACCATTACTTCGGAACTAAAAACTTTGGGTTTGAATATTGAAGACTGCCGTGGACAATCGTATGACAATGCCGCAAATATGTCTGGCATATATAATGGCTTACAGGCTAAAATTCAAAGTCAAGCACCGTTTGCCTTTTTCGAATCATTGCTCTGCCCACTCTTTAAATTTAGTGGCAACTTCGACTGCTGAATGTTGCACAGAAGCTTATTGATTTTTCATGTTGCTCCAAGAAATATACGTTTTTTTTTCAAGTTCGACACAACGCTGGAAGATATTGATGACTGAAGTCGGAGAAGGCAAAACAGTCAACAGTCAACACGTTGGTCAGCTAGAGAGGATGCTTGCAGAAGTTTGAGAGATTCGTGGCACGAAGTCCTTAAAGCTTTGGAAATAATCGGGAATGATTGCACCGAAAAGCCTGTCACACGAAACGAAGCAACAGGAATTCTTTCAAAATTAAAAAAAACTGGAAACGGCGTTAATGGTTGTTGTGTGGAATGTTTTTTTTGGAAAGAATGAACAAAGTGAATGTTCAAATCCCGGCTTCTACAATAGATTTGATCACTGTAGCCGATCTTTATTAATCTCTTCGCAAGTTTTTCTTGGATCAACGAGAAAACTTCAAATATTTCGAAGAAATGGCAGTGGAATTAAGTGCGTCGAAGCAGTACACAAAATACCTGGGAAAAAGACAACCGAAAAGAAAAAAAATTGCTCATGAAACACCCGATGATGAAATGAGTATGACCGCGTGTGATACTTTCAGCGTTAATACATTTCTCGTCATCATTGATAGACTCGTATCCGAATTAGATAAAAGGAAGAATCCATACGACAACTTCAATGAAAAATTTTCATTTCTGACCAAAATGAACGAATTGTCATCATCAACCCTTTCGAAAAAGGCTCTGGCGCATTGAAAAAATGTATCCTAATGATTTAGAATGCATACATTTTCAAAGCCACATATCTTCGCAAAGCATTTTGGTAAAACCAGATTCTACATTATTAGAGAGTCTATCTTCGTTCCTGCGAAAACAGAGTTTGCAGAACGTTTATCCGAACTTCGACATAGTCCTTCGTATGGCATTATGTATACCAGCCACAAATTGTTCGGGTAAGAGAAGCTATTCTTGTCTAGAAAGGGTAAAAAATTATCTGAGATCGACCTTGAGTCAAGAAAAATTAAACGCTTTAGCTCTTTTGTACATAGAGTCGGAATTAATGAACAAGATTACTTACGACGATATCATCGATGATTTTGCCAATAAAAAATCGCGCAAAAAGGTATTGTAACGAACTTTTATAACTTGACTGAGTTGATTATTTTTAACTGTTTGTAAGCGCAAAAAATATTATTTATTCAGGTTTACCGAATGTACAATATTGTGTAAGTTGCATAAATTATCCCACTTTTATTAATCGTACATGATTGAGCTTTGATTAGCTCAAAAATAAACCCAAAAATTATTTTACGTGCAATTTCAACGAAATTTTTGAGCTGTAAAAATAATCTAGGACATGACAAGTGTAGAGGCAAGGGCGGCAAAAACTTTACAGCCTATATCTTGAAAATTTGTGAATCCGCCTCTGAGTTGTATGCTTATTTGTTGATACGGTCGGGAAGAAACATAAGGAAAGAAGCAAAGATTTGAGACTGAGAGAATATTTATCTGCTCCCTCTGTCTCCGCCACTCACTCCATCATGCCTAAAAATTTATGGATTTGCAAAAGTGTTAAAATGTTTAAATGCTTATTCATAATTTGTTAGCTAATTTAATTTTAAATTTCCATGTAAAATTTCAATGAAATTCATTAATGTTAAAGAGATCGCTCAAATCGAAAATAGTGACTTTTTGGTTGTTTTGGACTTTCAGGAAAACTGTTTCAACATTTTCTGGAATAACTTTGTTCTTGATTCTTTTTTTAACTTTAAAGGAACTTATTTATGAACTTATTGCAGTAAAAGTCGTTTTAGAAAATTAAATTTCTCTATTTTTTATAAATTTTTCAAAACGAAAATTCGGACCACGGAACTCCAATTTTTTGACTTCGTGTGTGTTGTTCTTTTAAAGAAAACTGGTACGCGGGTATACTTATTCTACTATCATGTTATCTATAAGCGATTATATTTCTAGCGACTATAACTTAAGAGACTAATTTAGTATATGAACTGCCCTCAAAATGTGATTATCAAAGGTGAAGAATTTTTACAAATTACAAACAATATGTGCCGGTCCATAAAAGTATAGATTTTTTTCACTGTAACAAAAAAAAAAGTTATAATTGGTCTTAACTCTAATAATATTGTACCCTAGATGAATATAGAAGTTAAATAAAATAAAAACCAAAAACTCTGTATCGCAACAGCAAGAAGGGGTTGCTCGATTTAGTTAATTTTAAAAATTTTATTTACTATTTTAACGAAAACGCTGTCTGCAAAGTGTTTTTTCTATCTAGGTCGACGCGTTCTTAGGCAGTGTCCAAATAATATAGTTAATATCCGAAGTTTTGTATGGCAACACCAAGCCTATTTTTAACGTGTATTTGCAACTTTTACTTGTACAAAATATGAGCTCTTCACGACTACGCGTTCTCAGGCATTTGTGTATTGAAAGGAAGGCAACTGATTACTGACACCAGTCATTTTTCTAGTTTTGTTATGTTGAAATAATTCCAAAAGTGAAAAAATTAATAAAGTATTGTAATTACACTAAAAATAATTAAAATGAGCCGCATGAAAAAATTAACTGAGGAAGAGCGCAAGATTAAAGCTTTAAAGTCAGAAAAGGGTATTCTCTGTACGGGCAATTGGGAGAAAAATAGATCACAGTCATGATGTAGTGTGCCGAATTCTAAGAAGCTTTACGAAAATTGCCGACAATTTGAAAATTTAATAGACTTTAAGAACACTATAAAAGCAGTTTGAACTCAGATTCCAATTAATCTAATTAGGAGTCTGTATAATTCAATTACCGATCGATTATTAGATGTAATTACTCAAAATGGAAGGCACACTAAATATTCATTTTGCTAAAAATATTAAATAATTTAAATAAAATAGTATAAAAAGTGAAATGTACGCCTTTTTGTTCATCCGTATTTCTTAAAATTTTCTTAATAAAGGATTCATAGAAGGCAAAAGAAAAGAAAATGAATGAAAATTAGCGTTAGATAAATAAGCATTGTGAGCCTCGTAAAATCTTGCAAACAAATTTTTCCTCCCTGCGAACAGTTCTGAAAAATTATAAAAATTTATGGAGGACTTAACGTGTTGCTCGCTAGTGTATCTACTGAAAAAGCAAAGTTTTATATGGCAACACCAAGAAGGGCTTGCTCGATTTAGTATATTTTTGAAATTTTATTTATTATTACTATGAAAACATCACATACCAAATTTCAGCTTTCTAGATATAACGTCTTCTCGGGTAGTGCCCAAATATACCGTTATAAACTAAATTTTTGTATGAAAACCCTACGAAGAAGTTGCCGGAATTATCCCTTTTTCGAAATTAAATGACGATTGAAACTTTTATTTTTATGCTTTCTTGGTCACGATTACTTTTTTAGTTTCGGGGAAGAGGCATTAAATTAACCCTAATTGAGTCCTAAAATATTTAGCAGTGCACACTATTGTGACAACACTATTCAACCTATTTTCAGTAGCGGTGGTCCTAATTTTTAATAAAGGTAAAAATAATCCATGAATTAAAAATAAAACACATCACAAAATTAGAATTTCAATATTGTTCACATACAATTTTGTTAGTGTAGCCATTTCTAGCATTTTTTTATACCATAAATAAGAATCTAAAAAAAAAAACAAAAATGTTGAAAAGATAAAAATATTTATAAATTTCGCTCTCTCAAATCACACGGCAATTATTCTCTCTGCGCAACTTCTAATTCTTTCTATGCTTACAGAAAATGATGTTTGCCTTGAATGCTTTTACTTTTTTTTTTGTTTTGATAAAGTACCTATTTTCCTGCTGACATACATATAATTTCCCGAAAACCAAAACATTCATCCTACAGCAGACCTACACATATTTCTGTTGTTGTTGTTCATGAATCACAAGCAAAATTATGTATATATGTACGTCGTCGGTCGCATTCCATTATGAGCCCTGAAAACTAAATTTAGACATTTATTTCTTAGGAAAAACCATTCCTACAACATTTACAGTTAAAAGAAAATCTTGTTGTTCACACAAAATAATTATTGCTTTGCTCGATTACGATTTCACTCAAGTTGTGGAAAATTGATGAAAATTTTCTGAAATGAAACATCAGGAACGAAAGTAGAACACATGGAAAAATTGCTAGGAAGTGAATTTTTGAACAAAAAAAAAAAATTTATAACAAATAAATTCGAAGAAATGCTTAAAATATTTTGCTTTTTCTTAATTTGATTTCGGTTTTGTTGTTGTTTTATAAAATTTAATTTAAGTGGAAAGATAGTGGGCGTTTTAACAATGAGATCGATGATTTTTAGACTTACATTATATTAGACTAATTTACCGTTTATTTGATACACTGTAATTTATGTTGGATACGTGATTTTAATGGAAAAATTAATTAGACTGAGAACGCATCAAGAAAAAAAAGGTGTTACGCTGCCCTTAGTTCTGTTGTGGGGGGCGATTATGAGTTGAAGTTATTTGAATGGAATGAAGTGAAATTTGGGTATACCTTGTGGTTTTTTTTTACTTTCTGTTGGAGATTGTTACATAGCCTACGATAAGATTGGTTGAAGGTGATTTATTTTTTATTTTCAATAATTTTCAAACCTACCCTGTATGAAGTTTAGTTTGTAACACATAACAAATAATGATGGCACCTATGCTAAAATTGATTGGACACCAACACATAATAATAAAAAAAGCTTGGATTTTTACTTATCTATCATCTCCCTATTTGTCTGTCTGTCCACATACCTGTCTATCTAACTGTCTATTTGTCCGTCTGTGCAATAAATAAAGAGCGTGTTGACTTAACCCTTGTCTCAACTCCTTACCGGAAACATTTGGAGGCACACCTGTACCAGAAGTAATATAATATTTTATATGGAATTTTATATAGTTAATTTATATATTTAATTTTTAACCACATAACCATTTATTCTGTCAGAAATTCTTAGCATCTCCGTCTAGTGATCCTTTTCTTACGATTCATCCCTGATTCACAATACAAGACCTGTTGTCATTTTCTGTTTGACAATTTTTCATGTGTATGATGATTACTTAGCAATTAATTTTGTTCCAGAGTATACCGTGTTTTTAGTAGGAGCTTAATTTTTCTTAAATAATAGTTTTTATCGTAAGCTTTATGTAAATTAAAATGCTTTCCTATGTCGCACCTTATACATTTGTAAGACAATCTACAAAGGGACGCTCTCCTCTTCGTTGTTGTAACACTATGTACGAATTTTATTTTAGGTTTTACCTTTAACGTTTTATTTAATCCTTAAATATTAAAAACGTACCTTTTACTTTGAACATACCAAACTCAAAATGCAGACAAAATAAATAGACTGAGAGCTGGCGACAGAAATACTTACGTCATTTCATAAACAGAATTTTCCATCTTATCATACTTTCTTAACATCGTTGATAATTGATTCGGAAGTCTACAGGGTTTCCAGTAATGGAGGGCGGCGCTGATGGACGGTTTCGAAGGCTTAAAAGAAAATCGGTTGAAAAACGTGATATCATAAATGCTGATTTTTGGTGTGGTGGCAGAGAATGATTTTTCGTGTTCAATGGTAAAAATGGTAGATAATTTGGCTGCGAAAAGTGGTGACAGGTGGCAATAAAGACGCGCGAAAATGTATGTAACTTACATCATACCATAAAGGTTTTGAATAAAAATGAATATTTACAGAAAGTCTTCAAAATTCTATATACGAAAAGGCAGAAAGAGGAGAATGCGCATTTTAGGCCCGACACCTCCAAATATGAGAGATGTCTTAAAGGATGCATTATGATACTTTGAACATTTTTTATTAACCAATTTTATTTCTATTTAACGGAGGAAAGCTGGGGGGGGGGGTCAAAGTATGATCTGATACATTTTAGAAAATCTAGTACAGGACCGAATTTCTTGGGTCCTGAGAAGAAGTTTGAGTAGCCACACTACTATATTCGGAGGCATCCATCCCAATACTCATTTTTTAATATTTACCTCTTTTTTATTCGAACTCACGTACTCGATTTTTCCGACCTTATATCGGCTCTCGGTAAGTATGTCTGATCCGAAAACGGGTTTCACTGTTCGCCTCAGGTAGCTACAATTTGTAGAAGAAATTTTTTCTCTACATTCTTTTAAGGTAGAGGTAGAAATCCCGGGGGGTGTTCCAATACCGCATGTTGCATATCGAATTAAAGGTCTTGCCGAGTATTATCGGGTGGCGTATATTTATCCCGATTCAGAAAACTTTCTCGGGACTTTTGCCGCCGGAAAACCCATTTTCATGGGTTAAGTAATAGCGTGTGCCGTGCTCCGTAAGAAGAGCACACAGCTTTTTGGTAAAATGACGAAAAATAAAACTCTTCCTTCTATGAAGAATATTTCTTTTTATTTTAAAATTCACTTTTTTCTTTCTTTTAAAAACTTTATTTCCTTTTTTGTACGAACTTATTACCGCGAACCTCTGTCGGAGGTTTTTAGAAAATCCACTCTAAAATTCGAGGCGTCTTGATGACGGGTTAAAATATAACTCTTCGAGGATCGGCGATACTGCACCCAGGTACCCGTGAAAAATTCAAAAAGCTTTTTTATTCTTTTTGTTACTTTCCCACAACGTGAAAAATCGTACGTATGAAAGTACAAAAAGTTTAGACGCAGTGCATATGCATGAAATCTGATTGCACTCGTTGTTTAATTGTACTTTAATTGTTACTTGTTTATATATAATTTCACTACTTTGAATGGTCAGCTTGTTTCAATCATGTTGGCATTGAATTTTTCTGTTTAAAAATTAAATAGGTTTTTGAGTTGTCAGACAGACAAGTTTTTATTAAAGCCATGATATTGAATTGTAAAAAGAGGTTTTCATTTAACATCAACCGAATCCGTTCGCATCAGTGTAATCCACAACACTTGTGTCTTGTAAAAATAATATTTTTAGACGATAATGATAATTTGGTTAAGATTAACGGTATCGATCAAGGATTGAAAGCACTTTTCGAGCAAGCTTGCAATGGAGTAAAACGGACCAACGAGCCTTCCTCGAAACAAGCTGTCGACCTTGCCTGATTTCCATGTTGGCTCTCTAGTCACGGCTTGTCTTTCCTAGTCAATGAGAACACGTTTTTATCGAGCTGCGTCATGTTAGCTATGACTAAGATGAAGTCCCTAGTCATGACTGATAAGCCGCGCCTTTTCGTATTGTCAAATATATTGCATTATACATTTCGGGAAAAATTGACACTGTTATGATTGGATTTTATTTCTGTATTTGCGTTAGATCATCATTTGAAATCTTTCCGCTGCTTCTGCAAAGAAATCGGCTTAAATTGGCAAAAACGTCCAAGAAGTGAAGATGCAGAGTGTATTGTTTGTTTGGCGTAAGATATTTGTCTGACCTTTCGTATATAGAAATTTGATGACATTCTGGTGTTTCTTTGTTGCCGTCTGTCACCACTTTCGCGACAGACAAATTGACTGCCATTTTTACCATTGCACAAGAACAATCATTCTCTGCTGCCATACCAAACGCGAACCTTTGTGATATCACATTTTTCAACCGAGTTTTCTTTTTAAGGCTTTGCGACCTATGGGGATTTAGTTGAGTTCCCAAAAATAACAACACTTTTAAATACGGTTTGATATATTTTTATATTTATTTTTATTGTTAAATAACACAACTTATTCTCGGCTTTATTTTAATGAAATATCAGCATACTCTTTATTTCTAAATCTTTTATCAATTTTTTATCTATCTTTTCACAAAATTCAAACGAGAGTGACAATGGAGAAAAATTAAAAAACAATTTAAAAAATCTGGCCTACTCACAAAACTTCGAACACGTAACGCAGTGCTTAACGAAATAATTTTTTACGAAAATAATTTTGATTGCGAGGTACTACCTCAGGAATCGGAGGAGTGCATAAAACATATTTAATACGACCACAAGTCTCCACAGACCGTCCTGCAAGGCGGCCCTACATTACTAGAAACCAGGCAGATTTCCGAATCAATTATCAACGATATTAAAAGATTATGATGAGATGGAAAATTCTGTTTATGAAATGACTTTGTATGAGTTCATAGTGTCTCTTTTCACTGTATTTTTTAGAAACAATTAACTAGTTACCACTTTTCGAAGTTATCTTCCTAAACACTAACTTTTCTAATCGAAAATTTTTAAATTAATTTTAATTACGCAGTTAGTTAGAAAAGAACCTCAGGTTAAACAATTCCCTTAGTTTGCTTTACAATATGTGCATTCCGTTAACTATCTCAACAACAATCCCAACTAGTTCCTTTGAACATGAAAATAATTTCTATCATGCTTCACTACCAGATTTATCCTGTTACCGTTTTGTTTCCTAACTAACTAAGTTGCATTCCATTGATCGATTTCGTGGGAAGTTTCCTAACCTCGCTTGCGGAAAGAGTCCTTTGATATACATACATACCTACATACATACTCCGCCAATTTGAGCTTGAAATTAATATTTTGTTGAAATGCACCAAACGACGACTAAGTTGTACAGCACAAAGGAGAAACTTTACAGGTTCAAGACAAATTCATTGAGTTCCACTTTTCAAGTAATGTAAAAGTTTACAAGAATTTACAAGTATTTTACTCTTGGTAATGAATGTAATTAAGAATTAAAACCAGCTTTTGTGAGTCTTTAGTGCAGTGCTTTTTTGAAATTCTTTTCTTGTAGAAAAATGAAGATTATTTCATATAGAATTAAAAAGGATTTGGCAGTAAGTGTGTGCGTAGATAATTGATGAAAAAAAAAACAATGAAACCCCTATAAGTGTGGCACCATACGATTAGGTTCTCCGGTCAAGTTTTTGAACTGAAAAATACAACACAGGAGATTAAATTTGCAGCGACATAAGGTCCGGTTAAAAGGCGGTCCGGTTTTAAAACATGAATTCACATGGAGCCGAATTCTGTAACCAGGGGTGCACTGAGGAGGGAGCGAACCGGACCCCCACCAAAGGTCAGTTTTTTTTAACATAATTTACAAATTATGTATAAAATGTGTGTATTGTTGCCAAGTCCGATAAAATAGAATAAAATCTTTAAATATATAATAGCAGTTCTTAAGTGCTTAGATGGACTTTAGAGCCCTATTTTTCCGACACCTTGTGGAAACCTATAGTCCCCCCCCCCCCTCTCCAAGGCTAAATCCTGCGTGCGTTACTCTCGTGACGTTACTGTTCGGGAAAGGAGAATTTGAGTTTTCTCCGATTAAAACTCCCTAACTCGCCATTTGCAACTCTCTAACATTGTGAGTTAGGAAAAACGTCAGAAGTGTGAACAATTTTCGAATCGCCGGCGACGATAAAAGGGGGGGGGGGGTATCAGTTTTTGATGTAGAGAGTTAGGTTTTTTTGTTTTTTATATTCGGGGTGAATGGATCAATTACCTCCAGAGAAGCCCCCCCCCCCCCCCCCCCAAACTACAACACATTTTTAATTAGGAAAAAGAGTAGTCAACAAGAACAATAAGTAGAATTTTCACAACATTTAATAAAATTCATTTTACAAACGCTTTATGGCGACACAAGAGAAACCTGCACGTTGGCAATACCCATTTTCCAATGAATTTGCAGAATTTCACATTCCCATCAAGGTTCACTTTGAAGATTGGAAAAGATTCTGCGGGTAGGCATTGATTTTTATTTATTTAGAGTAAAAAATTCTTTGTAAGCCGTTTAGTCAAGGAGACGTATTTAATGTTTTGTGTAAAGTAAAAAAAAAATAATAAAATTGAAATATATTAGAAGATTTATGACGAAAATGGGGCCTGCATATGTTCATGTTTTTGTGGAAAGTATAAATTTAGTTTACAGTTTATAAGATAGGATCAGCAAGGCGTTCTAGGCTATTTTGACGTCCTGTTTACTTCCGACACTTTAAGTTGCCTCCATTCTCAAACGACTGGATTATAATCCGCTATGGCGATATCGTGCAGACACGATAGTTATTTAATATCCAATACATCTTTAATGCCCAAGAAACAATTTATTTTATATAGTAGTAACCGTAAGGTTTCCATTACCAAATTATATAACTTGAGTTATATAGACTAGTACTCGAATATAATTTTGGACAGAATTAGGAGTACTGACAGAAGTGCGCTTGAGATCAGTCTTATTCCATCTCTTCACACTTCCTTCTGGATCAGATGCTAAACAAGTAGAAGCAATATATATATATAAGTTATCTTTCCACCGATTCAAAATTTTATTTTTTTTTAGTTTTTCCATAGCAATTTCTGTATAGCCTCTTTTTTTCTTTTCCAACTCTTTTGGCTTCAGAAAATAGCAGCAATTTCCTAAGCGATTAGCTCTTATTATACCGGTACAGTTATATCTGCGATATTTTAGTTCCTTGAGTAAAAGAACGTTGTAAATAAATTATCACACTATATATAGTTTTGTTCAAGAAAGAATTTTTTGGGATTCTCCGGTATATAGCAAAAGCTAAAAAATGTTCTAATTTGTTATTTCATCACACAACCCATTAATTTTTGGTGACAAGTTTCAAGTCTATATATAGTATAAAAATTTGGATTGACATAGAAGATATTGATCGAGGAAGTGAAGTACTGTAGATTCACCAACTTTGCTTTCCATTTCTTCGTCTCCTTTAAAAGTTTTCACCTGATATGGGTCAAAGGCGATTAAATATCCCAATGGTGAGTTTTATTGTATAGGCTTATTTCTAATCGCTTGCCTGCATCCATGCTTACCAAAATATTCCACATTGCTTCATCGTGCCATATTGCTGCAGTAGATATATTATTCTTCATAAACGTTTTTTGGAGATGTGAAATGAGGGGTCGAAGTTTGGAGAATTTGTCAAATTTGTTTAAGCTCAAATTTGATTGAAAATGATAAGATTTCATTATATTATCAAACCGATCCCTCCCCATAGCTTCATATATTACAGTGTTCCGCATGTCCGGACAAATAAAAGAAACCCGTATTGTTGCACGACTATGTAGATATCAATCACAACTCCACCAAAATTGATACGAATTTGACAGGAAACTTCAAATAATTTCCGATTGGCAGTATGCAAACTGAGTTTCTAAGAAGAAGTAGAAGAAGCAGAGATTTTCTTTGAATAAAATGGATAGGCCTAGTGGAGGCAAAGAAATGTACTTATATTCGCCTAGCGTCGTCATATGACGACATCAAAAAGTATGTAAAGATCACTGTTTTCCCAATTTTCTTGGAAAAATTTATTATATTTATAACTAATGCTGAACAAATATATAATCAAAATATATAAAGAAAAAAATTAATTTTTACTGCAATCATATTATTCAGTACTTACTTGCTTGTAGACGTCATGATTTTAGCGTTTTCTTATAAGTCACTCACTTTTCAAGAATAATTACGTCCGGTCAGTGCAATGTGCTGGGATCCAATGACTTTATATACAGAAAACAATACTCAGTAAATAAGAAAACATATTTGCCGACATGATAGAACACTTCGGATACACTTATACATGCAATTTATTTATGGGTAATTTGCGTCGTCATATGACGACGCGAGGAGAATATGGGTTAAATGAACAAATTACCATTATAAAACTTCAACTACTTTTATATAAACTCAATTACCCTTATAAAACTTCTAGAAATATTATATAAGCTAAAGGAACTACAATATATATACCCTTTAGTCATAATGTTACCTTTGGGTATTGTTATACAGGGTGTCCCGGAAGGGTACCGCCATACTGCACCCATAGAATCTTGACAGAAAAAGGAAACAGAAAAGTCCAACAGGACATATGCGTAGTGTGTAATGCATATGTAATCATACATAATAAATTGCATATAAATCATATGCGCATCTCCCTAAAAGAAAACAAGAAAAAAGATTGCAGCTAAAGTTTGCATATCTTTTCAAAAGGTAAAACTCCGAGTTCAATTAACTCGTCGAGTAAACAGAAAAAGAAAACATAATTGACATACATACAGATTCGTATGTAATCATTTGTGTGATTCATTCATACCTCGTTATGAATGAGGTAAAAGTAAAACGCATCAAATTTCCGCGCAAGCAAAAAGCATAATATGCATATACAGTGCACCAAGTTGTAAAGAAAATATTACTCACGTGAGGTCACCGCTCTTTTGTTACGATGCACATAATAAGGTAGGTAAAGAATATTGATTGTAGGTAGCATTTAGGAATTATTGTAAATTGCTTACTTAGCAATAATTATCGATTATAAATAAGGTAGCATTTAGGAATAAGAAGAGGAATAAAGAAATAACCATAGAGTAGTCAAGTGGTTCTTATTCTTAGATCGCAGAGGCAAGTTGGCCAGCGGTTCTACCCTTTTGATGAAGAGGCTTCTCAGCCAAACATCTTTCTTACAGAAAATACCGAGGCAATTAGCCAAGTATTTTCTTTTGATAGATATTGAGGCTCTCCAGCCATATATCTAGTGCGGATTGAGGCATTCGGCCAGATCCAAAGGTAAATGAGGCTTTTTACCCATTTTTACGAATATTGCGGCCATCACGCCATATATTCAATAATTAACTAAATAAAAATATATCTCATCATGAACAGAATCCCGGATATCGGCGAATACGCCATCCTACTAGCGAAGATCATAACAAGTGTTAGAGTAGTAAAAAACTGATTTTTCTTAGAATCCGCTGCGTAACTTACAGTTTACCCTATAACTCGGAAAATACTTTGCAGAAATAAATCGCACCTAGTAATTTTTTTAGAGCAACAAATTAAATTTTAAACTGTTTTTTAAAAATTTTCCATGGTGATATGCCTTCCTTTATTTTTGACGTAAAAGCACACTTACACATGTGACTCTGATATGAGTCAGTGACAGGGAGCATAATAAATAAAAAACAAATGAAATAACATTTTTATGGGTTTTCAGAAATAAGGATTAACTTCTTTTCAAGACATCTGCCGCAGGGGCTAACTCAGAAATTAGGTTTTTTTATGTAGGGTACCTGTAGCGTACTTTACTTTGGGAGTTTGAAACCATTGATTTTAGGTAAATGATTGTTTCGGGAATTTAAAAGGTCATAAAATGATATCAATACTAATACTTGGACATCCCATTCTTATAAGAAATTTCCAAGAATTATTACTTTCAAATTGGGGTTTATTTTGTTCTAAAGGCACGACGACACATTCTAAGTCAAAAATAAAGGAAGGCATATCACATTGGAAAATTTTTAATAAACAGTTTAAAAGTTCATTTGTTGCTCTAAAAAAATTACTAGGTGCGATTTATTTCCGCAAAGTATTTACCGAGTTATAAGGTAAACTGTAAGTTACGGAGCGGATTCTAAGAAAAATCAGTTTTTTACTACTCCAACACTACGCAAGGTAGGATATATGTCCTGTTGGACTTTTCTGTTACCTTTTCCTGTCAAGATTCTATGGGTGCAATATGGCGGTAACCTTCCGGGACACCCTGTATATTAGATTTGAGTGTGTTGACCGTCATTAATTTTGTGGATTTGAATATTTTTGGGCTAGGCGATCATGAGGAAAACACCTCTTTTATTATACCCTAGATGAAATCATAGGGGTATACTAAGTTTTTCATTCCGTTTGTAACACCTCGAAATAATGATGGTAGAGCAAAATTGGATTGGACACCTATTCATAATAATAAAAGTTATTTCGATTTTTGCATGTCCGTCCGTCCGTCTGTGCGCACGATAACTCGAGAACGCGTATACTTAAAGAGCTGAAATTTTGTACACGGACTTTAAAAAAAAAGGTAAAATTAAGTTCGAAAATGAGACAAATCGGGCAACTCCTTCGTGGGGTTGCCATATAAAAATTTCGTTTCCGCTATATATTTGGACACTGCCTGAGAACTCGTCGACGTAGAGAGCTGAAATTTCGTACATGATGTTTTTACTGCATTAGCAAATAAAATGTCAAAAATGGACTAAATCGGGCAACTCCTTCGTGGTGTTGCCATATAAAAATTTCGGTTTTTTACGTATACTTTGAAAACGATCAGTCCAAGACATTTTTATTGTACCAAGAACTTCTGCACAATACGAAATCCTATAAAAGTGGTTATTAACATTTTTTCTGTGCGACAAACTGTTCTAGAAATATATGCGAAAAACAACTTCAAAATCAATACTTGAATAGATCGGTGACCATACGAAATTTAATACGGGCATTCATCTAGGGTATCATAAGAATTGGTCTTAGACCAATTCTAGCTTTTTTACTTATTTTGCGAGAATTTTATTATTTCTCCGACGTTTCAGCCGATGTCTCGAACCGTTCTCAAGGACACAGTCTATTACAAACATTCGTTTATTATTGGAATAAAAATAAAAATTAAAAAACCAAGATCTACTTACGGATTGAAAACATTAGAAAACTATTAACAAGATGATTAATAAATAAAAGCTATAGGAAACCATTGATTACAAAACACAATATAAATAAATGAATAGACAAATAATATAACACTGATGTTTAGACAAAAACAAAGATACTATATATAGTGTTGAGGGAGGTTATCCAACCACTCGTCAAATTCAACTGATATTGAGTTGCTTTAACATTTTCCAAAGCTCTCTAAGTAAGTGCAGTAAATCTTATTGATATTATCTGTATCCGTTTTTTTGTTCATTGTATTTGGAGTTTTTTGAATATTTAGTGCTTCTATCAATAGTCTCTTCTTTTAATGTTTTTCATTATGTAGAATAGAAGTATTTTCATAATCTGGAGCATGGTTTGATAATGCACAGTGAGTCGTTAGAGCGGTTTTATTATGGTGTCCGCCTTTTAAGTCGTATTTATGATTTGATATCCTATTCTTTGAGAATTGTCCTGTTGTTCCAACATAGCTCATCGGACAGTTCGTGTTATTATTGCCTTTGCACGGAATTTTGTACACAACATCAGAACGTAGTTCATTGGGAGTAGGATCTTTCAACTTGGTGAACAATTTTTTCAATGTTTTGATCGGTTTGAAACCTAGTTTAGGATTCTTTGAAACCTCTCAGAAAACCCCGGAATATATGTTGCACCTTTAAATTTTAACAGACCTCCCGATTCATTACTATTCCTACCCCCAACATTGTGTATGCGATGTTGAAACAACAACCTCCCTATTACTGGTTTCGGAAAGCCATTCTCGCCCAATATAATACGAATATTTTCTGTGTTCACTCTATAGAATTTCTTATGGCTAAGCTTTAGAACTCTGGCGATAAAGTTTTTGGCTGTGTTCATTTTCTGGTGCTCAGGATGACAAGATTTGTAGTGCAAAATCCTACCAGTCCGTTATTATTGAATTATTTTCTCTTATGACTTTAACGTCTAAGTACGGTAGAGATCCCATACTCTCTTTTTCTACAGTGAACTGTAGTTTAGGGTGGTAACCATTAAGAATCTTAAGTATAGCAGGCAGATGTTGATGTGGCAATATGGAGAAAAGTCGTCAACATATTTGATTAAAATACGTGGCTTGATTTCCATTTTATCGATCGAGATCGTTAATAATTCCTCCATTATAATGTCCGCTAATATTGGAGATAGGGGACTTGCCATTGGTACACCGAACGTTTGTTTGTAAAATTTCATATTGAAAACGAAATAGTTTGCTTCTGTTGTGTAGAAACTAAGCATCTCCAAAAACTTCTTTCGTGGTATGTCTGTGTGAGGACTAACTGAACTCCATTTACTTTCGATGATTTTAATAACTAAGTTGACGGGAATGTTAGTGAATAAAGAAATAACGTCAAAAGAGACCAATTTTTCCGTATGTTCAATCTTTATATTGTCTACTTTATCTTTAAATGCGGTGTATATCTTATAGTAACAAAAAACACACGTTAGTGATCTTATATACCCTTTGGTTATATTGTGTTACCTTTGGTAATGTTATATATATTAAAGTAATGATAAAATTTCTGTGTCATGCTCTTCTTATAATAATTTTTGTTTACGCTCCTCGTTAGTGAATAATTTTAGTTACAAAAAAAAAAAAACGTCATATAAAATGGTGCAAATTAAACGGGCAGGTCAAGAAGACCTACTTTTTGTATTTTTCCAAAAAATTGACGTTACTAAAAGTTTCCAATTTTTATAACAGTCACCTTCATTACTAAAACGCAATAAATAAAAATTGTTTTATAATAGCTCCATTCGATACTAAAAGTTATTTGTGTTTATAACGGTCACCGTAGCCACCAAAAAATATTACGATATTTTATAGTGGGTATATGTATTACCGAAAGTTCCCAATTTTTATTAAAGTCACCTAAATTCGTGAACGTTGTCGAGTTATATAAGGGTAACCACGGATACCACAATAAACTCTTATTACCAATCAGTTATATAACGTGGTGATGAAAACAATTATAAAATTTTCTTATATAACTTCTAGTAATGGTTACTCTAAATTATATAGACCGGTGATTAAAATATTTCCATCACCAACTTATAAAACTCTAAGTAACTTACTTCCCTTACTTCCACCAGAACCATTAGTAATCTTAAAAGGCTCTAATATAACTATGCCACCAATTGGTAATATTATAAAACTCTTATATAACCACTCAAATTCTTATATAATCGAGTAACCATTATATACCCCTTATAAAACTACCCATCACCTTCAGTTACCAAAATTTAGAAAACTTGTTACTTGGGTGTGGACTGTCAAGATATTGTGTTTAATGTGAAACTTGTTGACAACTGACCTGTTGCGACGATAGTGCCTATTCGGCTAACTGACGGCATGTAGACTCGGAGACATTTAAAGAACAGATCACATCCAGGCTGTCAAAGAGAAAATCTTAAATTATTTAACACAATTTAATATTGAAATTGAACAACTCTGATAATGGAGCCAATGTTTTAAAGGCATATAGATTATTAAGAAATAATTGGGATTTTACTATGAAAATTCATAGCGAAATAAGTCAATATGAAATTGACTCAGTTTGCTGCTAAGTCTGCAGCTCGAGAATTAAGTTGAAAAAACTCTTTATGCAAACGCAAAATCTTTAAAAAAGAAATTTCATTGCAAAAAGAGGGCGGGAGGCAGGAACCAAGCCGTACTGACGATTATTCGGTTCCTGCTTATATGAAACGCCTTCTTTTTGCAATGAAATTTCTTTTTTAAAGAATTTTCGTTTGCATAAAGAGTTTTTTCAACTTAAAAAATAATTCTACGATAAAATTCAAAGTCCAATAAATTTAATTCATTTAAGCATTAATTCGCCTGAAATACTAATGACGGATATGAAGAAATTCATACCCAGTCCTAACTGTAGTAAGATGTTTCGCGCACACCATACAACTTGCAGCACATGAAATTTTAAAAACAATAAAATGTGGAAATCTGTAGAAAAGCAGCAAAATCCCTACGCGTCATGGTTCGTAGAGGTGAATTCAGCTTTTCAATGCCAATTTTAGATAATAAGACGAGATGAAATTCAACATGTGAGATGCTAAATTCACTACTGAATATAAAATAAAACTTGGAAAACAATGCGATTGAGATAGATTGGGGGATTTCATGGAGGAGTTCATTGAAGCTTTCAAGCCACTTGCCGAATGTACAAAAAAATTGCAATTCGAGGTGACTTTTATAGAGATTGGCTTAACTGCGAACTTACGATGGAGGAGATTGCTAGGACCAACGTTTTTGCTATGCAGCTATTAGAAACAATGATAAGTAGAAAAAAAAATTCTTACGGAAAATGAAGCTTTTATCGCAGCTCTTTACCTGGATCCCGCTTAAATTTTTTAAATAGTCTATTTTTAAATGAGAAGCAAAGGCAGTAAGTTTTTTTAAGTAAAGTAAAATAATTTAGTTTCCTTTGTATATAAAATTACTTGTTTAATTTAAATTCGCAGAGACATCTTTTAAAAACATCAATCTCGATACAATGAAATTCTTAAGAGGTAAAGTTCTAATTAATAATGAGGAAAACACCCAAAAAAATAGCCAAGTTCTGGGACCAAGTTCATCAAATTCTACTACTTTCAGACCATTTCATAGGTTTAGAGGACAAACTAAATTCACTTATAGAAACTAGGGGGGGGGGGGAAACTTTAGCGCACAAAAAAGAGTATCCTTCAACAAAACTGTATGACATTATTGGAAAAATTTCCACCACAAAGATCCGGATTTCGAAAATTTAATAAATGTTTCTCTAGATGTACCGTCAACACAAGTGTCAGTTGAACGAGCATTTAGGTGCACTTTCAACAATACTAGCGAAATCAAGATCAAGGTTAGGTAATGAAATAATAAATAATATTTTAATAATTAAATTAAACAGTAACCTTTTAGAGAAAGTAAAAATTGATCAAAAATAAATTATTTTATTTTATAGCATAATAGGCCCAGTCATAACAAAATGGTTCATAGGATAGGAGATGATCGTAGTCACCTAGTCAAACGAAAAATTGTATGGCAAGGGTGGGGATCTCAACCATTTCGTAGTTACAGGGTGATTAAGAAAATTTGGTAGTCTTTCACAAAATATTCTGTATTTTAAAAAAAAGGTAGAGTGTACGGGTCACTCATTGTATGCAGAGCTTCACGCCCTCTTCAACAATTGCTCCACCATCCCCGTGCTCCTCTCCACGAAGAAGTCCATAAAATTCTGCATACAATAAGAGCTGTGTACCTGACCGTACAATCTGTACTTTTTAAAATACAGAGTATTTTGTGAAAGACTACCAAATTTTTTTAATCACCCTGTTACTCCGAAAAGGTTGGGGTGACGGCCCTTCCCCTCCCTTGCCATACAATTTTTTGTTTGACCAGGTGACTACTATAACCTTTTGTCCTATGGACCACCATGGATGAAACACCCTGTATAAATGCTGCTATAAGTATACATTTTTTTAGAAGAATGTTCACGTTTCCCCCGCTGTAACTCGTTACACATCAGACTTGAAAAAAAAATGTTAATAAATAAAATTTAGGAAATTTAGTCTTCTTCAAATTTATATTTTTACATTTTTGTCGTAGAATTAACCGTTGAAGAATTAATTTGAAAAAAAAAAAACAATTTTTTGTACCTCTAATCCAATATGGCGGACAGCGCGGACCCACAAGGGTGAAAACTTGGTTTTTTTTATCACAACACCCACAGTAGTATATGGACACTTTGGATACCAAATAACGTTGCGCATGTAAGGGACAGGTAATCCGTGTCTCACTATAGAGTAAATCATACGGGATTTGGGCGTATGCACGGGAAAAGTGAAAGTTAATGAGATTGAAGTTGCTTTTTGTACCATTTGTGTGTAAAGTAAATGACGGAGTTGGAAACAACTTCCAGAAAACGGAGGTGTGCTTTTACCGTGTGCCACTGCTGATCTGAAAAATGAGAGTAGAGTTGGTATGTTTGGCCACATGTGAATTTATGCAGTGTACCAGCTCAAGAGGAGGGCTTATATTTTTTGCGTTTGGATCGCGAATCGAACTTGTTTTTCGTACGTGACCACGACTTTGTGTATACTCTATCTTCGTGGGGGGGCCAAGTTTTTGTTTATACTCTGTCTTCGTGGGGGGCTCGTGGGGTGGCGGCCCGAGGGGACTCGTGTGGGCTGGTCCTGTGGGACCCATGGGGGTCCGTGTAGGGAGTTTGCACTCTGTCTTCGTGGGGACCTGTGAGGGGGGGGGGCAAAGTTGTTGTTTATATTTTTGTGTTGAAAGCGAAATTGACTGGCGATAGAGAAGAGCTGTATAAATGTTTGGTAAGGTAAGTTTTGCGTTTCGAGTTAATGCGGTGGCGAAGATCTGAAAAAAGATCAGGCGAAGAATAAAACACGTGGTTAATAGCAGTAAAATATTTTTATTGCAATGGATGAACATTTTTCATAGTTTCTGTTTGAAGAATTCGTAAAAATAATAAATTTCACAAAACAGTCTAAGAACAAGTATAGTATCCATTAAAAACTTCAAAGTGTTGAAAACATAAATTAAAGTCTTTGATGGAGCCGGCTTGATGAGCGGATTATTGTATAGTCCACATGTGTACATCTCGACCATTGTCGTACGTGCAGTTTGGAGATCGATGAATGTGTTGTACTTCAACGTCTTCTGGACAATTCATAGCATACATTTCCAGGGATCAAAAGTAACATTTTATTTTATCTTTAAGATTTGTATAAAAGAAACCACATCTTGCTAGTTTGCAAAACTTTCTGTCATTTAAATGAAGATTATGGAAAGTTTTTAAGCGGTCAGATTATCTTTTCAAGAGTAGCATGATGACTATGTTTTGGTAGAGGAAAGGCCTTATTTAGTTCCTACTGACTGGACTATAAGTAACAAATATAACAATGTTATGTAATAGAAATTTGGAAGAAAATTATGATTTCTGAAATAAAACTTTGTTCAATTCCAATTTATTTTGTTCAACTCGAGAATTATTCATATGCGATTTTTATTATTTGGTTTACATAAAATTACAACGCTCATGAGTGAATCAAATACAAATGACGAGTTGAACAATAAAACAGACAAGCGAATCAGATATAGAAATCTTCTGCGATTGATTCATTTGCGAATGAGCGAAATTTTTCGACTCTCTTTACCTCCCTGGCTAGTAAAGTAAGTCTCAATGACGGGACGACTTCGGTATTACTAATCTTGTAACATTCTGGTAAGATATGTGTAGTTGTTTAATTTTTTACTTAATTGAAATAAATAAGTAGTAATTATAGCACATTTTCTCTCCTGATTGTTTTTATATGCAGCGTAATTATACCTAATCCTCTAGACAAAAAAGAATAATTAGGCCTACCGGGGAATTCGATTCGATCTATAAGATTCGATCGAATCGAATTTTTTTATACAGCTTTTTTTATTAATAAAATTAATTGCATGAAATAATCTTCAGCGTCAATCGAAAATCACCGATAATTACTTTTTATTAAATTTGAAAATTTGCGATTTAATTGTATTAAACGGTAGAAACGGTTCCTTGAAAAAAGGAACGGTTCGATCGAATACAGAACGATTCGAATTCCCCGGTAGGCTTGAATAATAGTACGGAACGAAAATGATACAATTTTATTGTATGTATGTAAAATTTAAGAACATTATCTTTCCTATACACACATATCCACCTATATACCTTGAAAGGTTAATGAAAATCATTACTATAAATGGGTACGCACCTTATGTAAGATGTTTATCTTAAAAGGTTCATTTAACAAAGTCTTTTACACGACTATTTGCACAGACAAAAGCTTCTAGAGATAGAAATTTCTTAAACGTAAACACGATGATAACATTCAACTACAAACTTCCGTGTATCCATTTCCTCGTCATAACTGTTTTGGCATGTTCATCCAAAAATGGGGATCTATTCTACTTCCATTTTGGAAAGTCATCCTTATCACAAACTGTAGTCACTCAGGCATGCAAATCGATAGCTGACATGCAATTTGTAAATGTAAAATAGAAGAGTTTTTGAAATATATCGTGGATGTTTTGGGTATGTAGTCCTTGCATTGGATGATATGGAAGGAAGACTAACTTATATGGGTAGAAATATTCTGTAGATAGGCTATAGAAGAGTGCGGGATTAAATTGAAGTATAATGATAAAATATGAAAGGAATATTTCGTATGGAAATAAATTATGTTTTTCGTCTTTAGGAAAACTAGTTTAACTGAAATGAAATTGATTTCTGCCTATATACAACTCCTACGGATTTAGGTAGGAAAGAAAAGATTCAAGGAAACGTAAGACTGTCGTTCTCATATTACGAAATCCTCTTTTGCGCCTACTTAAAATTAGGTTTTTGTTCTTAGGGGGGGGGGGGGGGGGAGACATCTTCATTACATGGTTTACATTTTATAGTAATAGATGTGCTATCCTTAGCTGTTTAACCTTATGTGACCGAAGTCTTCGCAGTCATAGAGGATATGTTCAATTGTTTCATCATTCTCCATAGAAAAGCCACAGGTCTCATTATCGACTTTTATCATCTTTTTAAGATTTGGCACCTTATAGATATGTGCCATAGTTCGTGTCTCTGCTGAAAGTGAAAAGTGTTCTTGTCGTGAATTTTTGAGTATAATATAAGCTAGCTAAAGCCCGTTCTTAGAACGGGATCACATCTTTTACATATTTCATAGAAAACCACATGCTTGTAAATATTCTTCATTGACCAGGTCTTCTTTTTGTTGATTTTGATGAATGTTTATTTTCACATGATGTAATATTCTGCATCGCGATAAAGCCACGTAAAGTGGTCCTAGTGAGAAAACGGAAGTGTTTGAATCGATGCATACATGATCGAATGTTGATCCTTGTAAATTGTTAATTTTCATCGTATAGACTGGGATTATCGAAAATCGTCGTAAGATGAATGGCAAGATAGTGTCTGATGGAGCCACATCGATTCGTGGGATAAGAACTATTTCACCTCAACCACATTACGAGATAATCTCTTGGATTTTGGTCAAGTCCTCTAACAATCATATATGTGCCATTGCATAATCCTTTCTTTGGGTTCAAGTTTCGCAATAGCATTATAATAACTTCTTCCTTCTACTGGAAAGTTCAATGCATAATTGGGATCTTTTGAGGAGACAAAATATTCGCTATAGTAGATGGTCAAGTCTTCTAGCATCATACGAATGATTATCCTGTTCATTTCTAGCATATCAACATTTGTTGGAGCTCTTTTCGCTAACGCCTCAACAGACATTTGCTGAATGTTGTCTCCGTGGATGATTTAACACTCAGAAAAACGTTTCATTAAAGTAACGTAAAAAGGCATAAAAATGAGTTAAAATTAATGAAAATTTTCATTGAATACGAGCCTATGCGAGTTCTCATCATTATAATGTTGAAAATTTCATTGACATGATTAAATTGAATTTCATTAGCATAATGTCCAATTTCATCGATTTTAATGTAATAAGAACTTGTTCGTATGTAAGAACTTTGTCGAATTCATTAAACGATTTTCGTAGTCTTGATGAAAATATCATTAAACTTGACAATTTGATGCATGCCATATTTTCATTGATTTCATTGATTTAGGACATTGTTTCAATGTATAATTTTTGTTGAATCAATGCAAAAAAAAATCGTGGTTTTGATGAAAAATCTCATTCAACTTGAAATATGGTATATACACTCAGAATTAAATATCATACAAACTGAAATTATAATAATAAGACACTTAAAATCACAATGTGAAATGATTATTACTAAAAATTTGGTTTTGGTTATAATAAACATTTCCCTGAAGATGAGTAATGTAAAATAGTTGGAGGATTCTCAAAGAATTTCAGAGTTTTAATCACGAAAATTCCAACAGCAGCGCCCACATAATAACTTGAAAAGTGTTCGCTATATGAAATAATATTCATTTGTTCGCAAAATAAAAAGATTTCGTTTTTGAGAAATATAATTTCACGAATTATGTAAGCAATCCTTCCACTTTTATTTAAGTAAACTATATAATCCTTCTTATACTTTCTGCCACAGTATTCCACATACTCAACGCAAGTACTATTTTCCATTTCAAAGTCGTCAAAAACGGAACAAATATTGTCGTAGTATGGAGAACTGTTAATTGTGCTTTCTTTCCCCCATTGAATATAATATGTTATCTTCAAAAGAAATAAAATTTGCTGCAAAGTTCATGCTATAATTCATTGCGAATGAGAAAGGAATATTAATCCTTGACGTGATATTTCTAGCATAAGTTTTGAGCATTCTATGCTTCGATTCAAAGTTGAAAGACCACAAATACTTCAGTGGACAAGACATTTTAATTATTGTTGTATAGTGCAACAAAAAATGATGCTTAGGTTTAAGATTGTCATTGAAAAGCTCAATATATTTTGAATTGTGATATGTAATGCATTTGGTTAAGCGATTAATTTTTAAAATATTAAAAGAAGGCGATAAAATTATATCAAGCATATTAAGCAAATTAAGTAAAAATTTACAAACTGGATCATTTTCTGGTACTAAATCGCCAACTAGTATAGAAAAAAAGTTCATAAATGTCATTGTTTCTGGAGCAGACATTTTTAAATTGAATTTTTTTAATTTTAGAGACGTGACAGGAGGAGACATATTTCCAATTTCAATCTCCCCATAATTGAATCCCTGCTTTCGATTATTGAGTACATTTAAGTCAAAATTTTTTTTTCTTGATGCAATATGTAATAATGTGACATATATCATATATACACACCCCCTCGTAAATATCGTGCATCACATTAACGGCATAGTTCTCGAGAACATGAAACGAATCTAGTTGGTTAAAAATAGATTTTTCTACCACACCTAAGTTATTTTAAAGGTCGTGGTCGTATTCTGTTTTAGTTCTTAGTAAATTCAAGTTTTCAATTGCTGGTTTTTGTGCGTCTCTTTTTTCACATTTACAAAACCGGCAATAATATTGACTTGAAAAAGATCTAGAAAATCCTAAAATGTTGTTAAGTGCCAAATTGTCACCTACGATAAGACCGAGGACGAAATATACTCGCATAGTACCTCTTGCTGTTTTAATGTCTACTCCATTTTTTTCTAATTCTTCGATTTCCTGAACCAAACTATAGAAACTCTTATCGTTTCCCTACTTTATATCGCTTGTTTTAAAGAAACCAGCAACTAATATGCTATTTAGTTTTGAAAGTAGTTGTGGGGGAGAAGTGCGAAAGGAGTAATATACTCCCAAAACTGAAGATAAATGGGATCCGAGAGGGTTATTTATTTCGAAATCGTCGAAGTAAAGTAAATATGGAATCACTACTTTATCCTTCATTACACTTACTTTTTCAATTTCAATTTCAATTTATTCAACAATAGGCATTGTACAAATGAGAATAGAAATTCTTTTGTGTTGTACAAGTTAAGACAATATAATTAATAAGATAAGAAGAAATCTTATACTATAAAGTTACAATAACTTACAGCTAGACCTACAAAACTACAAAGCTAAGAAAGAATAAGGAAAAAAAAAGATTATATAAGAAATAATAAGAAAAAAAATAAATTAAAATATGGAATTACTCTAGGAAGAATAGTAAATTAATGCATTTTGATTGAAGGTGGTCAATGTACTTGACAAAAGCGATCTTCGCAACGAAGCTGGCAATGAGTTCCACAATTTGATAGCTTGGATGAAAAACAGGCGTCTACTAACGAGATAATTAGCATTAGGAAAAATAAGAGTCATTGTTCGGCTGGACCGAGCGAACGTAAGTAAGTCGAACAGGTATTTAGGTTGAGCAAATTTGATAATTTTAGCCACATATGCAATCAGTCGAAGCTACAAGTAAGCTTCAAGAGTACAACCGAAGACTGAAGAAGCATGTTGCGAAACATGATCAAATCTACGAAGGTTATATATATACCTAATCATGGAATTAAATGCAGTTATAAGCATCCTAAAGCAGACATAATCAAGCTTACCATAGATCTCACACCCATATGTTATTAAGGGAACCAGTAGTGTCCGCACTAAATGCAATCTGGTTTGAGTTGGCGTAAAGGAGCCTGTGACCCAAAGCGAACGAAGGCCACCGTAGATTCTACGTATGATAAACTTAATGTGATCGTTCCACTTCAGGGTCTTATTAAAAATTACGCCGAGATTACGAACCGATTCAACATATGGAATTAAGTTGTTATTAAGAATGATCGGAGGGAAGTACGACGTGTCAATAGAAGTCTTGTAAATAACCAAAGCCTTCGATTTCACTGGATTGATGAGGAGATTGTTTAGGATGGTGCACTGGTGGATTCTCTCGAGTTCTTCATTTAAACAGCTAATGCCATCCTCAATTAAACCAATAGGCCTAGATAGATACGCCTGCACATCATCTGCAAAGAGGTGCATTTGACAATGCTTAGGACAGGTAAAAATATCATTTATGAACATAGAAAAGAGTAATGGACCAAGGATTGATCCCTGAGGAACCCCAGATATAACAGAAAGTGGAGATGAATACCTATCGGCTGAAAACACCATTTGCATACGATGAGTAAGATAGGAATAGACAAATTTTGTAGCCTGCACCGAGAATTGAAAATTATCAACCAGTTTCTTGCAAAGCAGTGAGTGATCAACAGTATCAAAGGCCTTGGAAATATCAAGAAAAATTAAACCCGTAAATTTATCCTCATCAAGAGCTATCCGAATATCGTTAGTCACCTTGAGCAAAGCAGAGGTACAGCTATGGTTGAGTCGAAAGCCAGACTGAAAATCATATAACAAGTTATGAGCAGCAACGTGTTCAGTTATTTGAAGAAAAACTACTTTTTCAAATACTTTGGAAAGAAAGGGAATAATGCCAATCGGACGATAATCAGTATGAGAAGAGCCTTTGGGGATTGGTAGGACCTTTGAAAGTTTCCAGTAATTGGGAAACTGGCATCTCATAAAGCATGTATTGCAAATATGAGCGAGAGGTGCAAGAAGATGAGGAAGCAGAATACGGATAAATTTTGGATTAATGCCATCGATACTCGTTGCATTTGAATTAATACTGCAAGCTGCATTAAATATGTCAACTTCGGTAACGCGATTGAAGCTAAATGTATTGGAAGCATGCGGAGTCATTGAGGAAATATCGATTACATTACCATTATACAATCTCGCATGAGATAGAAACTGTCTATTAAGTTCATCAGGATCTTCAGTGCAACCAAAATTTCTAGAGGAACCAATACCTAGAGATTTTAAATTCTTCCAAAGTTGTTTAGTAGGTACATTGGTATTTAGAATAGATGAGAAATATATTTTCTTCGCTCAACGGACGGCATTAGTAACTTGATTACGCAAGGACCGAAATTGGTTCCAAAAAGCTGTAAGTCGGTATCGTTTCCATACAGTGTAAGCCCTATTGCGCAACTGAATCAAGTGTTTAATATTTTCTGAATACCAAGGACAATCCCTGCGCCTAACACGTTTTGTGACAAGAGGCACATACTTTTCGTGAAGATAATTGATCGCATCAATTACCAATTCAACTTGGTCATTAACATCGGCAAGATAATTGACGTTATCCCAAGGGAAGAAAGTAGCTTCGTGATGAAGCTCATTTAAATTAATCGCATTATAATTACGGAAGGAAATGGAACTCTGAATAGAAGGTGTCTGCAGATGGAAGTTATATATGAGAAAAATAAGGTCATGGTCTGATATACCCGGCAATGAAGCTTGGTTCATGAAATTGATTTTGGACTGATCAGCGATTAGAAAAATATCAAGGAGTGAAGAGGTTGTATTGGTAACCCGTGTTGGTTCGCTAGTAGGTCTATAAAGACCTACAGATAATATAAAGTTATCAAATAAGTTTGAGCTAGAACCATCAAGAAAATTTATGTTAAAATCGCCACATATTATGACGTCACAAAACTGCGGAACAATGTGGGTAAGATCATTTTTGAGATTATCAAGATTGATGTGAGATGGTCTATATACGCACCCAATGAGACATTTATCGAGACCTGAACCAAGCTGACAAAAGATATATTCAGCACCAAGGATAGAGCTTTCACTACACAGGACAGGTTTGTAATGATATCCTTTCCTGAAGTATATGGCAACACCACCACCAGTGCGGCATGAGCGATCATTACGAACAACTTCATATCCGGGTATCTCAACAAGTTTATTATTCAGATCAGGCTTAAGCCATGTTTCAGAAACACAGATCACGTCCACATCAGAACCCTCAAAAATCATTCGCAATTCATCAATTTTCGGGAGCATGCTTCTTGCATTGAGGTGACAGATTTTCAATCCATTACTTTGCCTAGAAAGTATATTAATAATTTTGCGAATATTATCTTATCCATCCAAGCGATTCAAATTAGTCACCATCAAAATAAAAATCAATAAAAATCATATGAAAGATTAAATCAAGCACATAGCCAAGCTCAACTAATGCATAAGAAAACAGATTAATTAATAGGAGGAAGTTAATGTTTACAATAATTAGATAGAAAAAATTCATGACAAGAAAAATACTGAGAACTCCCTCAATTAGATAAGAAAAGGTACTTAATAGAAATCTAATAATTAATCTAAATGACAGTTTAAACAATATGAAACAATCTGATGAAACATATTTAAGTAAATTCATTAATTCAGTTAACCTAAACCTAAGAAATTCATGTAAGCTAAAAACGACTGAGAAGCGAATCATCCTCGATAACATCATCAGGTACCGCATCCAATATCTAAAATCAATTCAATTCCATAAGTCTCCATCTATAAAGTTCTCGATATCAGGTGTACTGGAAAGGTTTCTCATATTTTCTAAAAATTAATCCAAGATACTGGGTAATTCAAAATATTTTCTAAAATGAAATTTAAGTGGAAGGATAACACCTTTGGTAATTCGTTCATCAATTGTATTTATGTCGCATTGAATAACGTTAGTTATAGTTTTATCTAAACAATAACCTTTGGCTCTTTATATAAGTCATTTTTCTCCAATTCCTTAGAAACTTGTACTCAGAGTCTACAAAGCGAAATGGACTTCTACTAATTTCCAAAACTTCACTTAATGCTTTTCTATCATCGCACAGATTTGACACTTGAAATGGTTCGATCGCATTAACTATACTCTTTGTTATCATATTTGTTACATCACTTTGAATGCGAAGAACATCTTTTCGTGAGAAGTTGTACTTGCCAAAATAATTACACGAAAACGATAATATTAATTTTTTTAATGATTTTATATCAATGTTCTGTCGTTGAAGGTCAAAAGTTACAATATTTTCAAGGGTGGAGTGTTACTTGTGTTCAAATCTCTTTCATATAAATTACAAACTGGAGAGCACGTGCTTTTAGTTCTATTGTCATTATATGTTTATCTCTGTTTTCATATGTTTTGTAAAAGACCGAAACGAGGTAAATGATTGCTTACATTCTATTAATCCACATTTATATATGCTGTTGGAACTTAGCCCGTGAATGTATTTCAAATGGGCAATAAATTTTTTTAAAATAGACAATTTTTCATTACAAATAAAGCAAATTAAAGTATAATCCAAAGTTAGCAAATATAAAAGAAAATTTTCCAAATATTTCATATTATTAATTTTGAGAATATGTATGTAGTTATACTATATCAAGCGAAAAAACAAATTTGCCAGTTTTATTAAAAGTTAATTATTGCTCTGTATTTGAAGAATGATGATGGTCGTTTTTCGGCAATTCAGACAAGAGGCCTAGCATTGAAGAATTCGTTGTATCAAAAATAGTGTTAATTTTATAAATATAAATTTGGATGAAAGTCTAAACAATTTCCGATTCCTTAGGATATCTCAAATTAAAAATTTGGACAATTTTGAAACATGCGTCTAAAGCTTTGATGAAATTTGGCAGCTTATATAGAACTTTTGTGTGATAAACATAAAAGTCATGTAAATCAAAATAGTCAGTACCAACACCCAGAATAATTGGCGCTGTAAAGTACTTCTAGTTTTAAAACATGTGATATTTAATTATCTTACTTTATTTTCCAAATCATTGGTCGTCTTTAAATGAAGTAAAAAACTATCTCTTGAATCGCTGATGGTAGTTTTTCCTAGGCGCATCTTTTTAGTTTTGCCATCGACTTTATAAATACGTGATGTAGGTACAAGCAAAGAGTGGAGAAGGATAAATAACACAGCACAATGTTTAGCTGATATTTGTAAAATTTAGCAGTATATAATGTAATAGGAGTAACATAAGGTAAGGTAAGTATGTAGATACGTACGTTTGTCTGCCTCATCCAGTAAGCTATATATTTTTTTAAAATCTCTTTGCTGTTTTCATCCTTTATATATCTTTCTATTAAGGGTATAATGCGTGCCCCTAAGTCGCTAAAACCACTGTACAAAGAATTTGTTTTATTTGGAAACTGAGTTTGGAAGTCGATGTCAACCTGCATTCAAAACTCTTTATTTGTTTTCCTATTAACATTTTACTACGTTAATCTTACCAATAAATGTCCAAAAGACTGATTTCCCACTTATTTAAAATTATTTCTTCGGAACCAGTGTTATATTGAAGCCAAGATTTTTCTATAATCATATCCTCTTCTATATAATTAGAAAGTAATGTTGTTTCTAAATAATTTACAGTTCTTAAATCTGGGTAAAAACTTTATAATTTAAAAGTTACAACAAGGCGATCTTAAGTTATTATATAGACGGACGGATAAACAAAAATAGATATGCAAGATATGAATATTTTTTTACTTTTACTGATTCTGCATAATTATTTCATATGCAACAAAGATTAGCACAAACCAATATATCCCACATTTTAATCTAGGTTATAACATATAAAGTTAAATTTAAGAACCAAAACTTACCACAATAGTTAGTTGAGATTGTGCTTTTTGATGAATCCTGAGTTACTCGTTTATTCAATCTTTTGATTGGTAGTAGTCCTTCTCTTCTCAGCTTAGACAATACATTATGATAACGAATATATAGGATTCCATTTGATCTTTTTTTAGCAACTGCGGTGAAGTATATATCCTATAAAATTTATTTTTATTTATTTTCTTCTTCTATAGTGTGGTTTTATTATTCACTTTATTTTCAGTCGGAAAGATTTGCTGGATATCTTTGGACAAGTGCTCAAAATATTTTGGTTTTGCGTTAATTTTCATTTCAACTATGTTTTCAATAATTATTTCGGCGAGAATTCTTCGGTGTTTCGTGTTAAAACTATTATAATATTTGTAGTGCTGTATTAATTGCTTACCCTTGCAACTAGCTTTGAGTAGGTAGCTGTTCTATATTTAAATCCTGGAGAACTATTTTTAATTGATTTGATTCTATAAAAAGAATTACTTAATGCACCTCCTCACGTGGGGATGTAGATGAGTCTGAAGTTGAGCACTCGAAGATATCGTTAAAACTTGATGAAGGAGATTTGGTAGAGGGCAGCGATGCAGTGCCTTCAGCAGTATTCTGTAATTTGCAATTTTATTTAGAATAAATTCGAAAACAAGAATTCTTAGACAATAAAATACAAAACGCGAAGGATATATCTGGAAGTTCGCTTGCTTAAAAAATATCAGATGCAATCCTCTAGCCCTAGCGGCTACTTTCTGAGTTAATATATATGCACGGGCATATAAAGGAACGGAAAGATATGGCCTTCCGTATTGCTCCGCCATTTATAAGCAAAAATAAACAATGCATTTATTTAAAGTAAATCTTAATAAAAGGTTCCAATTTCAAAGTTGAATTATCTTTCAAAAAAAGAGTGCAAAAACATCTAGTAAAACTTATTAAATTGTTGTAATAATTATACACTTGCATTATGCCGAGGAACAGCATGATCACTTCCCTTTTTCGGTAAAAGTTCCGATGTTTCCTCCTTTTAAAAATGAGTTTTACTTTTTATTAAGTTATACACATCCTTTATATTATATAATTTTTGTTGTTTTTGTAAATTTTTACGTCTTTTTTTTTCTCTAGGGAAATGTCGCCAAGTTGGGTTATTTCCCGTATTTGTACGGTGGCATTTACAATTATTTTACATACGTGAACTGACGCACTGTAGTATCGAGTGTTTGAATTGGTTTGGCAGGGCAGGGGGGGGGGGTACATAAAAGAAACACATGTACACAAGACAAGTTATATAAGCAATTGTCGTTGTTCGACGAACCCGAAAGGGAAAAAAGGAAATTTACCACTTTGAAAATAAAAATAAAATAAGCATGTTACCGGCACCTGGAGTATGCCACAGGTGCAAAGATCCCTCGATGATCTGAAATGAGAAAGGGAAATGAAGTTAAACAAATGACATACATATAAAAATTTGAACTATTAATATAAACAAGTAACAAATGAACTAATAAACAAATAAATAAAAAACTACATAGCATGCAATGTTTTTCAGTACATACTAACAAAACAAAAACAATAACATTGAATGCAGGGAAGTACGATTAAATTAACTACAATACAATAAATTAACCTGCCACAAGATAAAAAAAAAACGCATAGAACTTATCAATCAGGTAACCAATAAGATTTTCACTGAAGATTAGTGGACTTTCAGGTGATAAAACACCCAAACAAGCTCACCTGTACAGGTGTCCACCAACCTTGAAAAACAACACATAACATCACTAAATCCACAAACTGGTAATACATACCTGAAGATTGTAACATCCCTCGATGATTTTTTCATTAAATTATTCATCGGTTCCACTTAGGAAAGTTGAGTGAAAATTCTGGCACTAAATTTCTTGGCCATTTTACTTTGTGGAAGGTTGTACGGATCAGCAAGAGGATCCAACAAATTAATATTTTATAAGAAATTTATTGTGTTAATAATCATCAAGAAGGTAACTATTTTATTCAATTTTCTGAACAATTTGAGGTTAAGGGATAAAGGTAATAGCATGCCATAAGTGTACAATTACTGGTCACAATTAACCAAAACAAATTGAAATTTAACACTAATAAAAGTCATTCTTTCATTTCAGCATCTATTAGGTACATAATTATATTCAATTGTAAGTTTTATTGTGGGAACATTTTGCCAAAAACATGCCTATATGGTATCTTTGGCAAGACATGTTTAAACAATAAAATTTAGCTGAAATAAATTATTTAGATTAATATTAAGTAATTTTAGATGAGAGTGAATTTTTTGAGAAAGAATGAATTAAAAAACGCATGCGTATGTCAATCAGTAAAAATATATTTGAGTAAATTTTTTGTGTTTTACATTTATTAAAGAAATCAGAATTTGAATTGTGCTAAATTTAATTTTAAGTGTAGAATTATTGAATTTGTTAAATTAGTGAATTTGATGATTAAAGTTGAATGATAACCAATGATATCTCTTTTCATCGCTACACTACCTACCACCATTTTGAATTTGAGAACACCACAAATGTCCATGTAGATTATTGGAATTGACGAAAATTGTGATTTATAAACACAGGTCACTATCTGTCAATTATAGGGATTGACATATTATAAGTTTTTCTTTTAATTAAGTTCAAAACAGTTCGTTACTGAGGTAAGAGTAGCTGAGACCAGAAGAGAGAACTTGAGTGAGAGTCGAGCCGGTCTGACTGTCGGCATTATCACTTACACCGAACGGTCACAAAAAATTAAATTTTTGTTTAATTGGTTTCCAAAATTTTAAAGTCAGGACTGTATAGAAACCGTCCGGACTCTCCCCGGACGCCCTTCAAACTAGGACAAATCCGTGGAAATCCGGACTGATGGCAGCCCTATCCCTATGCACCATTAAAGATATCCTGTTCCTTAAGCCACTATAGTGACCTTCAAATTTAACACATTGATACTTAGATTGGATTACATTTCAAAAATAGTCACCTGCATGATGGCAAAGTGGTTATCGTTACAATTCTCGAATCGTCCCGATAAAGTGAAAGGTTCCGTTTTAGAAGATGTTGGTGTGACATAAAAACAATTCATGAATACTAAAAGTTACTGATTGGCCGGGACGTATTCAAGACAGATTTTTATGGAGAACTGAAATAGTGTTAGCGACGAAGACTCTATGCGGGGAGTTATATACAGCCATAAAAAAAAATTATGCAGCATTCAAAAAGGAAAATGGCTACATACATTCCAAACGGGACATTTATCATATCCTCAGATTTTACGAACGTTCTCCTTCAACTCAATTTGTCGTCACACTTTGATTAGTTTATGGCGATAGTCATGAAGTGAAATGTATTCGCCAATAAAAGTCATAGTGTTAGTTAGATATTGTCATTCTGTATCCGAATCCAGTCACCATCCCCTTCTATTTCATATTACAAATTCAAACGTTCACATTTTGGCTGAACTTTTGATCGTTATTAAAATGACATGAAAACAACCCACAGAAATGGTACTATGAAAACAAATCTACTCCTGATTTCCACTATTGTAGAAAATGCAAATATTTGTGCATTTCGTATATGGCAGAGAGCATGTTTACATTACGTTGGATAACGAACGGACTCGATGGATGCCTGTGTAAACTTTAAATTGACCAAAAATGTACAGATTTTTTATAGCGAACATTTTTCTGTATTTTTCAATGGCTCTTGATATTTTAAAGGAACACCTTGACTGGGCCAAAGATTTTACTTTCCTGAATATCTAAAGGGAAGAAGAAATTTTATTGTTTTTTGTCCATACATGCATATGTGCATGTAAACGTAGATAGCTTAATCAAGTACATGGGAATTCCTTTGATGCCTTTAAAGACAAAGAGCTTCTATTTTTTTTTTGCTCCTTACTGCACTTTGTAAGTAAGTGCCACTCCATTGAATTCAATTTTTACATGATTGCATCACATGAGATTTGCTTTTACATTGGAAAAACCTTTGAGCTTGATTTAACTGTAGAGAATGGTCGATTTTATAAGGTCCAAAAATAAGAAAAGGTTCCCAAAAGGATGTGTGGAGTAAAAGACAGCAAATTTTTGGGTCTGATAAAAAAAGCTTCAAATAGACGGAGAAATAAAAATTTCTTTCAGTATTGATTCATTTAGTTCAAGCGTGTTGAGTCTAATTTCCATTGTATTTTTGGTTATAAACATATCTGATAAATGCATAACGACTTATTGTGGCACTAACGTATGGAGATAAAAACTTGCACAAAAAATTCTAATACATATAAAAAAAAAACAACTGTTGTTTTAAAAAAAAATGTTTTATTATTATATAAGTTTGGTTACTTCTTATTAATGTAAAAAAAAAAAATTATTCCATTTCGTGATGCTTTACGGGCAATTTACTGGAACTTTGTTCATGGTGGTAGAAAAATCCGATGTTGGAAAGTTTTTCAACTCTTTTTTTATTTTTTCTTTAGTTCTTTAGTTTCTTTAGTTTCATTTTTTTTAATTCTAAGTTTTTCTGCTCCACCTTTACGTTTTGGTTTTGAGTTAATTGTTCTGTTAGAGAATGGATGGAAAAGAATTTGTTTTACTTTTACTATTTTGTGATAGAACATAAACTTAAATATTAAACTACAATTAATTTACAAATTAAATAATAATGGTAAGGCTACAAATAAGATGATATTTACCTGTGAAAATTCCAATAATTTTAAAACAATATATGTTTTTGAAAATAATAACGTGGTTTCTTGCTACCAATACTTTTATGATTTTGTAAGATTATATTTTATTTTATTTATACACTGTACACTTCTTTGCAGTTCAAAAACCAAAAACAGAATGGCAAAAACGTCTTGAAACTATCCACTAATTTAATTATATTATCGAAATGTCCAACGATGTGCTCTCAAAGTCTCGGAATTGTTGAGCAGAAAACCCTTACAATTCTGAACGAATTGTGCAGGTGTACTCAATTAAGTTCTGATAGGCATGTAAGGATGAAACCTACTGAGCGGCGAGCGAGTATGACTGTTGGCGTATAGAAGCGTCGGAATCCTTTAGGCGTTAGAATTGTGGCATGCTGCATTATGATTGTAGGCATTCAGAATCCAAGGTAATCCTTAGGCGTTTTTTAGCACTAAGTAATTCCTAAGTGTACTTGTTTAATTTTAAAACAATACACATAAATATAGAAATCGGTCGATTGCTCACCGGCTCACTGTCGCGAAATAAGACCGGCCCACCGGGAAATTTCCCGGCGTCCCGGCGGGCCGGTCCAAGCCTGGATATGTATTTTCTGGTGTCCATTAGTTCCAATTTGAAATAATTAATTCTTGGCACAAGCATTTCTTTCCGCAAGATGATGTCTTGTTACTTAATTTAATTTAAAGTTTAAGAAGAATTAAATAATTTTATTCAATTAAGATTTTGTAGTAAATTAATTGGGTTTAATTACTCAGAATAATCTTAGAGTCAATTAAATAAAAAAACAAGTGAGTTTGTGCTTAAAACCGTACGATTGAAGTGAAAACTTTAAGTAATTGATATTTACTTGGGGATGAAATTATTTAAATAAACCACCAAAATGATATAAAAACCACTACTTTATTTACTCTATATATTTTATAAAATTACGCCGCGTTCTTAACCTATCGAAGGTTTACACAAAACTCTACATTTCCTAAAACTCAGGCTGCCCCGAAACCTTCCCAATCATTTCGCGATACTGGCACTCACCTACTTTCATGGCATTGCTTAATTCATTTTTGTTGATTTGTGATTTCAACAATTAGGCATCGATACATTACAAGTCACTTCCTAGTGGCAATATAATTGTGTGACCATTATTAAAGTCGCTCAGAAGCCAATGTGGTTAAGTCCATTTTTTAATATTTTCTGGTTTTTGTAAATTTTAATGGTATACATCATATTCTTCTTAGTTATTAAAGGATTTACTCGTTACTTTGTTTTTTCTAGGACAGACAGCCATTTTTTTTATACCTTCTGAATATGTTGTATAATAATTCAGAAGCCATTGTGAATAAGTCCACACTTTTATCAATATTCGTATACATAAAATTTGAAATAAAAACTAAATTATTCTTCTTTTTCTATATTTGTTGGTAACACTAAAAATAACAAATTCATAGTAACTGTCACTGTTAGTCATGGGCAGAATGATTAGGTTGATTAGAGTTTATGCTATCAAAAGACAACGACCCAAAAATAACACCAAAAGACTAAGATCTCAGTCTTTTGAATATTTTATTAGACTTAACGGCAAAGAAGTTGGTGTTTGCAAAAATTATTTTAAAGAAACATATCAAATAAGTAACGGGCGACTATATAATTGTTGTTCAAAGGAAGATCTGAAGGACCACCGCGGGCATCATATTCCAGGTAACAAAATAGATGATTTCCGTGTAATAAACCATATAAGTTCATTTCCTGCTATTTCGAGTCATTATACAAGAGCTCATAATCCCAGACGCTGATTTAACTTACACTTTAAACAGCCTTCAAAATATACTTGCCAAAAATATGATTATTTGGTAATTAAAAATCAATCTATAACAAATGCAGAAAAATATGCTGCTGATGTTGAACATAACGAACACTTGCGAAATGCAGAAATTGCCCGTAATAGTATGGCTAATCATCGATTAAGAGCTTCAGACGAAAAGTACGTGTTTAGTTTTGATTTAGAATAAGCATTCGCATTTCCAAAGCTCTCCACATCGGTGGCTTATTACATGAGAAACTGATATGTATATAATTCTGGTTGTCATGATTTAAATACTAACGAGAGCTACATGTATGTTTGGCCTGTAACCCAACATCTCGGGGCTCACAAGAAGTGTCTACGTGTTTAACTAAACACATTAAATTATATGCTAAGGATTTTCTAAAAATTATAATGTATTCAGATTCGTGTACAGGACAGAATCGAAATATAAAAACTGTATTAAGCTTACTGAAATTAATTCAGAGTGAAGACGATAAAAACTGAATCAATTAAGCTTAAATTTTTATTAAGTGGGCACAGTTATTTGCCCAATGACGCTGATTTTGCAGTTATATAGGGTCCGCCAAATAACTTTTTTTTTTTTTAACAGGGCGCAAAACATCGAGTGTAGCTTCGGCTGTGTGGCACGTAGAGCCGTCCTGTTGAAATCAAATGTTGCCAATATCCTCCTCTTCAATTTTCCTGAACAAAAATTCGTTCAACATGGCCCGATAACGATTGCCATTGACTGTAACGGCCACTCCTTGCTCATTTTCGAAGAAAAATGCCCCAATTATACCTCTGGACCAAAATCCGCACCAAACAGTGACTCGTTTTGGGTGTATCGGCTTTTCAATGTATGCGTGCGGGTTTTCTGTGCCCTAAATGCGACAATTTTGCTTGTTGACATACCCGCCAAGATCAAAATGAGCTTCATCCGAAAAGATGATTTTTTTGGCAAAATCGGCATCTTCTGTAAGTCGATCGCAGGCCCACTCAGCGAAGCGAAAACGCATTGGATGGTCAGTTGGCTTCAACTCCTGAACCAATTGGACTTTGTATGGCGTCATACCAAGATCTTTATGCAAAATTCGTCTCAATGATGTCTCCGAAATGTTCAATTGTTAAGAACGACGGTGAATTGATGTTGATGGCGCTTCACGCACACTTTCTGCCACACAATCAATATTCTCGGGTGTACGGACTGTTTTTGGCTTTTCACGCTTTGGTTTATCGATGAGGATGCCAGTTTCTTTCACTTTTTTCACAAGATAACGAACATACAGAGCTGACGGTGCTTCTCTTCTTCCAAAATCCGTACGCAATTTTCGCACACATTCTGCAACATTACCATGATTTTCAAAGTAATGTCGCAATATTTCCCAGCGTTGTTCAAGCGTATACACAACCATATTCGTTCAGCGGAAGAATAAAACTAATTATCTGTCAAATCAGACATGAGCTAAGTGTTACCATTCACGAAATAAGCACTAGTTGAAAAAAAAACGTTAGATGACGGACCCTATAGAAGCTCATGCAAAAAAAAAAAATCAGCATGTTTATAATCCTAGCGACTGATATCACATAATTCAAAATAGTAAAAGAAAAAACCCTTTCACCGTTGTCGAAATGAATCACCAAGATTTCCTTTCCACAAAACCATTAGAAGATGCTTTTACCAACAGAAAAAAATCAACAATTGGCTTAATATGCGGTGGATAAAACTAGAAAGATTAAGACCAATCTGTATTAAATTCATATAATTTCGACGAGGATGACACCTTTAATGTAATTAATATAAAAAAAGCAAAAATAGGCAGGCTAGTAATCTTAAAAAATATAAATCAACTGTTATTGTATCCTAATGGCAGAACAATTTCAAAAGCAACTAGAAGAGACATAATGAGTTTATTAAAATATATACCTCCAATAAAACACGACTTTTAAAGGATATTAAGAACAACACGTGAAGACCAAAATTTATATTTTGATAACTGGGAAGAAGAAGATGTTCGTTATGATGAATAAACATAAGATTTATCACAGCAAATGTTATCGTATTATTTTTACATATACGAGTATTTCTTATTTTTTCAGCTGCCAAGAGGTATAAGTCCCAAAGTTTTTAAGTTGCTTCCATTGTCCTAATAAATTCTTATATTTTTATATACACAACTTGTACATATCTTGTTTTGTTGCATAGCCTACCCTTAAAAAAAAACTTTATATGCTTTTGTGATCAAATTAATATACCAAAAATTATAAAAATTAATGTATTAAAAAACATCAATTTTCTCAAATTTTGTTTTCTGGACTTAACCGCATTGGCTTCTGAGCGACTCAAGGTTGCGTGTACTTGTTTTGTAATATTCGATCCACCTCTTAAACATCTTTACATCATACATTAATTTCGTATTTATTTCTGATACATTGTTTACATCACCATGGCACATACATAGAGTAAGAAAAGTATGCCTACTATATATTTAATACTTAATACTTGCGAGTTTTAAAAAACAAGATTAGTAACAATAATTTAATTGTAACGAAAGCTGATAACGGTAATTCAATTTGCATATTAGAAAAGAAAATATACCTAGAAAAAATGGAAGATAATTTATCAAAAATGAGCCTGATAGAAATCAAAGAAGATCCAACAAAAAAATATAATAGACATGCAACTTCACTAATTAGTAAAAATAAATTAATTTTAAATGAAACATATAGATATCAACTTAAGGTTAGTAATCTAACAATCCCAATATTATACGGCTTACTGAAGTTATATAAAAGTGGCACTCCAGTAAGACCAGTTTCTTCTGATTTCAATGCACAGACACAAAAACTGGGTAAAAAATTAAATGAGATACTACCACAACTAATAGAATTTAATAGTAAATACTCCATAAAAAATACAATTGACCTAGTAAAAAAAATTAATTGCATTGCGTTACCACCTAATGCTAAACTGGTTTCATTTGATGTTTGTAACCTATTCCCTTCGATCCCAGTTAACAAGTTAATATCAATTTTGTATAGTCGAATTCGTGAAAATATTTTAAATAAAGAAAAAGTTTCTCAACTTATAGAATATCTGAATACGTGCTTTGATCAAAATTACTTTATCTTTAATGATTAGTTCTATATCCAAACAGAAGGCTTAGCCATGGGTGCTTCTCTGTCGCCATTTTTGGCTGACTTCTACATGGACTTCATAGAACATAACATTTTTAATAATAACTCTGATTTGGTTTATAAGATTTTATGCTGGTATCGTTATGTTGAAGATGTGTTTTATGTGTGGACGGGCTCTGAGCGACAACTTAATGTTTTTATTTTAAAAATTATTTTAAATAGATTAGAAGACAACATAAAATTTACACTTGAATATAAACTTCCTAGATATCACGATTTCAATAAAATATAAAAAAAAAAAAAAAAAATTGTCTCTGAAATATATCGCAAAACAACTCTTACGGATACTGTAATTCCTTCTTCTTCTAATCATCCTCATATCATAAAGAGTTCTGTTTTTCATTCTATGATTGATCGATTGATTAATATTCCTCTAAGTACGTTCAATTTCAAGAAAGAACTTAATATAATTTTTAAAATCCCAACCGATAATGGTTATTCAAAAAGTTTCATCCATAAGTTTTTAAAACAAAAATCTAGATCTTCTGTTCTTTGATTATCATTCCCCCTATGACCCGAAACAGAAGTAATAAAATTTGGCGAAGGATCCCTTATGTTGATGGAGTTTCAGACAAAATGTACAAATGTTCAGTCGGCTTATTTCACTAATACAATACTGGATAAATTATTAATACATAATAAAATAAAGCCTATAGTTTAGGATATTGAAAGAAGTGGGGTATATAGTATAAGGTGTAAGATTGCGATGCGATTTACATAAGAAAAACTAAGAGGTCACTAAAAAATAAATTTTTAGAACACGTTTCTGCAGCCAGAAACAATAGAACAACGTTTGGTTTATGTATAAGCATTTAATTTACCTAGGTCACACTACATCAATTTATTACATAAAATTATTACGTAATTTATATGGAGGCAAAATTCTAGACAAATATGAAATCCTAGAAATTAAAAAAGAGAAAGATAAAGGCTCATTTTTAGTGAAAGATCAGTTAGACTTTCGTAATAACAGTCCTTTAATTAAAACAAATTTTACAAAGTAGTATAAATTATGGTTCTTGCTTATACTGCATTAAAAAAAGACATTGTAATACCTCTTATGTATGTATTAATGATTACTGGTTGATTTGTTGAATTTGTTACTGAGTCAGTCTCACAATATTTGCCATCGCTTGAAGATGCCTAAATAGGGCGAAACGCATCGCATAAATTTAATCATTCAATAAAATTAAAGAAACATTTTTTGTGGAAAGGAAACAAGTTTGCACTGCCGCGCCATTATAGTAAGTTACATTTGCCTCGGCCAGCCATCCAGATCTCATCTGATGCTTGTACTACCCTGGTGCTGGGCCAGCGGGTCTCCGGCCGAGAACCCAAGAAGAAAAATTTCCGATAAAATTTCACACTCCTTATGCAAGTTCTGTATGTCTTTATGTTTCTTTGATACTAGTCATACTTTTTCCTATCTCATTTATAAGGTCATCATGTAATTAAAGTGCTAATGTATATGAAACACGGGATACCAGCCATCCTACACAATATTCTTAATGAAGTATTCACACAAGAGTCATCGCCTCCACATGGGTATTCTTTCTGCAGTCTACTGATTCATATACAAATAAGAGGCTATGAGTGTGTGACTGCGTTTCATCACAAATCGCTACCCCAAGCAAAGATAACCTAATAAAGAGATGAGAAGGGGCGGAGTTTTCAGATTTTACTCTCATAAAATATTCCCGAGCTTCTGTGAAAATAAATTTTTCTGAAATATGGACAGATTTTGTTCGCTGTAATCCTTTCATATTTGAACAGCACGTACTTCTGTTTATATTCGTTTTGCTCTGAAGAGATTAATTGGGAGAAACTCATGCTGGATTCTCTGATATTTTCGGGAAAAATTAGAATTTTATTTGAGATGAATTTTACATCTCCTTTCAGAATCTTGCCCATAGTGAAATTTATCTTTTTCTTAAAAAAGTGACGTAGTGTGACCCGATGTACATTATTATGAATAGTTTGATAGGATTTTGAGGAATTCAATAAGATTTTGTCGTTCGGGTAATCCTACGTTCTCTCGAGATTTTTGTTTTTAACTCGTTGTCTCAATCGCACTACAGTAATGCATAACCAAGTTCTTTTCCTCCATTCATGTTAAAAGATCAAAGTACGACATTATTTGCTTGTTTCTAAAAAAAACACACGAAAAGTTTTCCAGTTTTGTTCCGCTGTGTCCTATCTTCTTATTAGGTTAACTTTAACTCAAGTCTAAATAAGAAATAGTCCACTCTAGTTGTATTCTCTTCGTATTCTCTAGATCATGGCTTGAAGTTACGGTATATAGACACAAAGTATGACTAGTATCAACCAAAGTCGGACATTTTTGGCATCACGGCATCAGAAAAATGTTAAATATATTTTATATTAATTTTCAGCAATCATGAACAAAATATTAACACTTCAAAATAAATTAGTTTCTGTAATTGCTTACTTGATTGCTTGCAGAAGGTATTACATTTCTTCAGAGCTGGGCAATACTTAAGTAAAAATGACTTAAGTACTACTTAAAGTACATTTTCGTTACTTAAGATGTATTACTCAATACTTTTGAAATGCCCCTACTTAGTACTTGAACATAAGTACTAGCGTCTATTTAATTGTATATAGTTAAGACTTAGTTTTGTACTTAAGTACCAAGATTTTTACTTAAGTAATTCTGAGTCTATTAAGCACCTACAAATATTTAACTCTTCGTAAAAAAGAAAATACAATCTCTAACGCAACTCCTTTTTGTTGAGTTTTAAAGTACGCAAAGAACTGTCAAAGCATGTGCCGCACTCACGCTTTCGATAAACTAATAACACACAAAAACCAGTAACGTCTCGCTTGAATATAAAATCGATGATGCCTCGACTTAATGACATAACCACTAACATGTATAATATGGACTGACTACGTTCATAGAAATACACTGCAGAAAGTAAGTACACTTCTATATTGCTGACTATTTCGGTCTAAATATCAAGTACCAACTGATAGAGAACTGAAAACAACAAATAAATTAGTGGATTCGTCGAAATAAATGTTTTTAAATTAATCATTTAAGGTTCTTACTGACAAAAATTGTTTTATCAAAAACAATGTATTCATTAGATACGCAGAAGAAATTCTAAATGTTTTATTAAAATCACCTTCCGAGCTGCGTGTACACTTTTTCAACTTCTCGCCAATAATATTTTTTAATGTTGGCACCGACGTACGAACTCTTTTTGACACAATCAATTTTGCCCACGTAAAATAGAAAAATAAGCAGTCCATATTATATACGTCAGTGGACATAACCAAGGGTAAAAACAATGCCTCGATCCAATATAAAATCAACGATGCCTCAAGTTTTTCTTAGAAATTTACTGGAAATTTTTTCTTCAGAATTGATTGGCATTATTAGAGGCGACGGACCTCAATAGGTTTTATGAGTGTAACAATGAAAGGTGAAAGTTTTACTCTACTTGCAGCGCCGAAAACTATAAATACCTATGAATAGTAGCCACTGGTTACTATACATATTATAGTTTTCAAAAGGTATTTATTTATTAATATCTATTAACTGAACTCGACAAACTTCATTATATTACTGCCAACGTATAATGAATCTAAAAAAGTACTTTAAAAAGTACTTCAAAAAGTACTCAGTACTTTTAGACTTAGCACTTAGTTACAAGTACTTTTCACACATGTGGTACTTGTGCTTATGTTGAAGTACTCAGGCCTCCGGCATTTGTACTTGTACTTTTTCTGTGGTACTTGCCCATCTCTGCATTTCTTACATTTAGCTGCCAGATCATCATAAATTTTCAAAAATATTGATATTTTTTACTATAGTATTATCTATTGTAATTTGCCAAAACTGTTACCAAATAATTTTTCTGAATTCTTCATAGTAGCCATACTTTCTTACTCTATCTGCCATGGCTTGAAGTAAAGTTTTCACTTCAATTGTACGGTCTTAAGCACAAGCTCACTTTTTTTTTATTTAATTAACTCTAAGATTATTCTGAGTAATCAAACCCAATTAATTTACTTCAAAAATTTCACAAATACTTAATCGAACAAAATTATTAAATTCGTCTTAAACTTTAAATTAAATTAAGTAACAAGACATCATCTTGCGGAAAGAAATGCTTGTGCCAAGAATTAATTATTTCAAATTGGAACTAATGGATGCAAGAAAATACAAATCGAATTACAAATAATTGTTTGAAATTCAAATTATTGACCAAATAACAAATAATTACTTGCGAATAATTCACCAAATAACGATTAATATTTGTAATAAAATAAATTTTTATTCGATTTTTCATTTCATTCGATTTTTTATCTTTTAATTTTATTCGAATAAAAAATGCCCTTCTCTGCCTAGGATAAGTCCATAATTGCTTATATCGAACTGAACTTTTGTATTAAAGTTTAAAGGGAAAATTTTAATAAACATGGAATTTTCATGATTATATTTGAACCGAAGTTAATTTTATCTCCAGTAGCTATACCCTCAGGTTTTATGATTTAATTATGGAGAAAAGGAGACAATGCAGGCACTCCTGTGTGTTATCGTCCTTTTAGCCTTTGATCGTTTATGTATAGAAAAGTAATTCTAGAAAGTGATGGACTGTTTGGATTTCATTATTCTATGACCTTTGCCGTCAGTAGAGTTTTCATTGGCATTTAAAGAGATAATTTCTTGTCTCCCTTGATTATTTGCACTAAGTCTCTGTCGACCAGCCTGGAAAGAGTTTAGTTGCTCATATCATCCTTAGTTCTACTAAAAGCCGTAACATAAAAATTATGTGTTGACTAAAATTTTTTTGTGTGGAAACTACAGTAAAAAGAAAGTATCGAGAGAGTAGAGTCGCCGTGAGTTTGCCCATGATGTGCATAAGTATACCTCAGGCGCAATATAAAATAATATAAGTTGAAATCTCACAGGGTATGGTAGAGAAAAATAGATTGATCCTCAACACATAATATTAAAAGTTATTTTGATTTTTGTCCGTCAGTCCGTCTGTCAGTTTCTCACGATAACTTGAGAACGCTTACACTTGAACAGCTCAAATTTTATATTTTTACAACTGCGGCTTAATAGGCTAGATAAAATCAAAAAATACAAGAGGAAATAGCATTTGTGTCGTTAGCTCAGAGGTAAGTGCAGTCGCCCGGAAAGCGGAAGGTTGCGGTTACAAGCCCCGGACGGGGTGGTTGTTTTTTCCCCTTGTATTTATGATTTAATTTAGAATTGTTAAAAATAAAATTTCTTACAATTCTTCTATTCTTCATCTATGACCGATTCTAATAAGCAGTGTTGGTCAAAATGCTATCTGATTAATGATTACGATTACAATCGGTAATCTGTAATCATGATTACAGATTGATAATGTTAATCAGAAAAGTAATCATTTATGGTGATTAATGATTGATCAATCGTAACCGTAATTACGATTACATTTCTGTACCTCAGAGGTAAACTATCGTAACTGACATTTTGCAAACTTTACAGGAGAGCAATTTTAATGTTAAATTTTCCTTTTTATTGTTTTTCACGGTTTTCAATGATAATTAGAGATCATCAACTTGTAATATTCCTTGATATATTATTCTAACTAAATAGTAGTGAGTATTACCATATGATTTCTCCCACCCAATTTGAGGAGGAGCAGTTACGACTTTTTACTTCTAACAATTTTATTGTGCCGTAAATAAAATTTTAAATGTCGTAACTGCTTAAATATTAGAAGAAGGTTATAAGAACTCATTTTATTATAAGAAAACTGTTTATTAAACTGTACATACAAAAATATAAAAAGCCCTTATTGTTAAGAATAATAATGCATTAATAATAATCTTCATTAATCTGGGTAATCTAGGGCAGCCGCAGAAGAATCTACATATGTTTTTATAAAAGTAGTGAAAACAAGAAGGAACCCAGTCAGCAGTTTTTGTAAATCTTCAAATTTATTTTTTTTTATAGGCCTAGGCTTTGTTGTATTCATAACTGGTAGTTCTGTAGGCCACACTTGGTTGGACTCCTTCCTACGCCGATTAGGTTCTAGGTCCACAATTTTATATTCTTCTTGGAAGTTGCTTTTATAGAAAAGCTTGTTTGGTTCAGATGATCTAAGTTAGAGTTCTACTGCTTCACTTATTAAAAACTTCTCTCTGTTGGTGTTAGATTTGTTGTTTTTAAGAAGTGCTTTGTTTGTTCATAAAGTGACTTGAAGTTTTTAAAGTCTTTGAGGGTCATGTCATACACCTCTATCAAATCTATGAATCGGCACTGGCGAACGAACAGTTGCCAGTTCCATGGCACCATCATTTGTGTCTGACCAACCAGCTTTTTGGCCCTCTCAATCACGGAATGAACTCCATCGACTTTCATATGGGTATGCTCTTTTAATAAATATTTGTGAGTAATCACTTTTAACGTAGGCATTGTTCTCAAAATCCACACGTAAGCTGACACTATCATAAAATTTTGATTTTGACCTGCGCAATTATCTAACCAAACTGTCAGCTCCACTATTTCAGCACCTAAATTTTCTTGTGCCCATTTCAAAATGCACGATGCTATTTCACAACCACCACTAGCACCCACTGTTTCATCCCACATTGCGCAGTGGCTTTTTCCGTTTGTAACATTCAAAATTTTTAGGTTAAAGGTTCATAACTCTCGCAAATAAAATGCCTGGGAATTGGTCAAGTATGGTGTTGGCAAACATTTTTGCAGATCGATCATGATCGTAAACTTCTTCGATCCAGCATGTTTTGATGTTTCTTTATCCTGTTTTTTTAGCTCAAGTGTCACAGGTGTCATTGGAAGGCTGCTTGAATGATAAGTTGAATTCATAATCAAAAATATGGGAATAAACCCACTCCTTTGCTATTAGTTTTGCATCAAGGTTTTGACTCTTGCAGTACTCAATATACAATGAGTACATTTTCGCCTTGTTTAAATCAGAGCCTAGATACTTTTTATCTGTTCGTTGCCTACTATAGTGGCTCTCTATTAAAGGGAATGAGTTAATATGAGCTCTTACATTGTTTTTCACTTCCTCGGGTAATTTATTGGATGGCGTTTGTTTCCCTCGCTGGTCTGGTAAAACAATACCACCGTCTGACTGTTTACTTATAGCTGTTTTCCCTACGGTGTCTGATATGTCAAGAGTATTCAAAAAGAAAGTTTTGCACACATCTAACTTTTTTCCAGACAGTTGGAGAGAGTAGCTTAATGTGAAGTTTCTTCGTGACTCAGTTACAAGAACTGTTCTCCTTGAAACAGGTTTTTGTGTAACAGACCCAGCTATAAATTGCCTTTTGAAATCATCAGTATTCCCTTCCTTCCAAAAATTATTAAATATGTTTAATCTGGATTGTTCAAAAAAAGTTTAAATCTAGACTAACTTTAAACAACAACTTTAACTTTAGACAACTTTAAAAATCTTCAGTCCTGCGTGATTAATTCTTCAAACAAAGCAATAATAACAACAGCATTTTTAATAAGTCGAAAGAATTTTTCAGTTATTTATCAAAACTTTTTTGTAATAAAATTTTGAGTAATTTTAATGGAAGGAGCAGAAGGCACTCCCTCCGTTCATATTCCCTAAAGTAGAATTTCTTGTATATATACTGTCTTAACACACTTGCATCTCCTTCACAATCAGTACTTAATAGGGGTATACAGTTGTAACTCAAGTTACTTGAGTTTACCTCTATCATATCATGACAGATACTTTAAATTCACATTGGCTATGACGCCATTCATTAGTTGTGCAGATACGACAACTATCCACTCAAGAATATACACCTCGATAATGCAGTTACATCAATAACCCCAAAATCCAGAATTTTGTAATTACGACAGTTTACCTGTCAGGTACAGATTTTTTGATTACAAACTTGCAAACGGTTTAAAATTGTAGTTAAAAGAAAACAAACATTATTGTATTTCTATCCCGGTAGTGAATAACTCGCATTACCTTATTCTACAACAGCTGCATTCTGCCCTTGAATTCATTCGAACTAGCATATAACAATGTGGAACAATATGAAAAGTGTAGCAAAATCAAAGCGTTAAAAGGCATTATTGCATTTTCCATACTCAACGAAATGTAATCTTTTTCGCTATCTTTTTTCACATATAATCAAGATCCTCAAATTTAAGCTGATGATCAGATATGTGTGAGTCTCTATCAATAGAAGTACTTACATTCTTTACACTGACTTCAATTAATACATAATTCAATAGTGTCTTGGAGTTTTCTACAATAAAAATTCTTACGATCACAGATTGTTTGTTTTCTTAGAACTAAATTTTAAAATCTCTTTAAAAGTTTCATTTGTAATAAAAAAAAAAATGTAATCATGTAATCATGATTATGATTACATTTTCCTAAGATTACTCGATGTAATTATGATTAATGATTGATGGGTAATCATGATTGATGTAATCTTGATTGATGTAATCATGATTGATGTAATCATGATTGATTTAATCATGATTATTAATCTGATTACAAATGTAGTTGATTACGCCCAACACTGCTAACAAGTGTGGGTTCGATTCCAGCATGTCAAAGTATTAGCTGCAATATATCCGAAACTTTTTCAGAGAACATATTTAAAGGTTGTAGCTAAAAGTCGTACTACTATTAGCTACATTTCAGCTGTCCATAATAGAAAATTAGTGGTTGGAAATTTAAAAATAATATTTTTAGAAACTTTGAGATTTTCTTCACACCCTAGTTGTCATTAACAGGATATATATCAGGATCAAATTCCGCCACAAATTTTTTCAATTACAAAGGCTTCTTTGTATTGTGGTTTTGGCTGTGGTGAATGTTCACAGAAAATTAATTTATTTCAGGAGCAAACGAACGAGACTCAGAAAACACAATATTTAAAAATAGCTGTTCATGTGAAGCCTTAAATTCATCTACATTCACGCTAACCAACGAGTCAGCTGAATAGGCAACAAGTGAAACACGATATTTTTCTTTTCTTCTCGTTATTGGAAATGGTATTTTTGGTTTCAACACAAATATAATGAGGGCTTATGACAGGAATATTGCATTGACAGTTTCTCAAGAAGCATTCAATTATGGTTATATGCTTTCGCATACTTCATTATTCTATAGAGGTTTCCTTAAATAATTATGTGACAAATGGCGATCTGCCTTGTCAAGTAATAAAGTAATCGGTAACAAAATTTAATAATTTTATTACCTCTTAATTATAAGTCGTTAGCATTGTTGAAAGTCAGCAAGTCATCATCAATTATTATAGCTGCATGGAGCTTATCATTTCTCGTTAATTAGTATTAATTAGCTTAACAAGCTTGGAGCAAAAGTAATATAATTCGCATCTGATGGTTGATGAAGAGGTGATTAAGAAGTAGAAGGTGTGTAACTATTGAATTAGAAATAATGTTAATTCTATTAAAATGTGACAAGGATTTGTACCCATTTCAGGTTTAGGACACTGTGCTCTGTAGCGATTCGCTGAATTTTTGTCATAAGTCTCGACACATTAAATGGTGACAGGTCGTACAGATGCAGAATTAATGACGACGTCTATTTTCCCAGTGTTCGTCTAAAGCTTTTTAACTTGCTTTTTGTATTGTTTTTTTTTTCAACTTTGCTCTGGTTTTTCTATAAAATCCATATGGGATAAATAAAAGCATAGAACTGTGCTATTTAAATTTCTAGTGATTTCACTTTACCTGCGAAGTCTGGAAGTTCACTTCCCAGGCAAGGATAATTTTGTAACTCTAAACTTTTTTTTTTTTAATCCCAGTACCAAGATTCTTTGATTCTTTAAATAAAACTTATCAGATGGGTAAAGACGGCTTAAGATCGCGTTCTTTGTTCTTTTCATTTAAAAGGCCGAGGATAAAAGGTGTACAAAGCCAGTTTCACAATATTGGTTTAAGACTTGGCTCAGATTGAAGCTTGTACTCAACTGATTTTACTGTTTCACAATGCTGGTTCAAGTATATATTGAATTTGGTTCACAATTTGTTTATACTTGAGCCAACGGATTTCGCCGATTATCCCAAAGCTCAGGGTAATTTAAGTGATAGACGACAGCTAATGCGTGGCGGGATGCATAAGTGATAGTAGTTATTAATATTTTGTTATCATTTTTTTTTATTATTATAATGGATAATACATGTCTGGTACCGTCAAGTTTGTACAACAATTTCCAAAAATGTACTAGCCATTTGTAGTTTTATTCGAAATTATTAAAAATAACCGAATTTTGGTTGATTTTCTTAGTTTTAGCAAGTTTAAAGGGAATCATTCCTCTGATTAAGATTTTGAAAATGTTAATTTTTGCTTTGGGCCTTATTATATTGTGGTAGTTAAATAAGACCATTGGAAAAGGTCTTATAAAACAGAATTATTTTCTCAAATACGCACTTCTGTTATAGTTTTTCTATTTTTTTAGTTCTGCAAATAAATAAACTTCACGGAAAACTTGTTTTTGTAGTTCTATATCATCAAATACTTAATTTATTGCATTTTCAAATTAGGTCCCAAGTAGCATTTCCCCTATTTTTCAGGTTGAATTTACGTATATTCGACTAATTTTGATTAAATTAAGATTACCTAATATTTACGTCCGATTTACATAAGTGGAGAATGAGAGGACGTCGTATCGACGTAAATATTAGGGAAATTAGGGAATATTTCCTTATAGTGCACAGGACTGATTTCCTTGATTTGGTAAATTTCACGTCGAATTTACGTAAATTTTCCTTAATCTCGACCTATTTCTACCTAGTTTAACTCATGTTAAGGTGTGTGTTAATATAAAAGGAATTAGTACATTTTATAAGAATTGTGTGTGTACTATATATTTTCCCTAGTAGGTAATGTAAATATTATGAACAAGGCACATAACTCCAAATTGAAAGATTATGAGAAGTAATTATGGCCTCATTCAAAATTATTTATCGCAGCTTCTAAGCGTTCAATTTTTTAAACGAGAAAAATTTTATTGATTAAATTTATCGAAAAACAACAACGCGCTTTCAAAATATTTTATTTTATATTTTATATTTAAAAAATAATAATTTAAAATTTTTTTAAATTATTCTTTGATTTCCGATTTAGATCATTGAAATTAATTTAAATATGCTTTAATCGTTCTGAAATTAACAAAAATTCATTTATTTGGGTTTTCTTTGTAGTAACTATGGAAAAAATTAAATTAATGTGTTATGAAAGTTTTCTATCCATTCTTTTAATATATGGCAGCCATGTTTTGTTAAATAAATATGGCGCATATTACATTTCTCGACCTTGAAGTTAGTTTGAGTTACAATTTTTCATTATACGACGAATTTCCTAGATGGCAAGACGAAATAACCAAATTTTTCGACTTTGAGGGTAAAAATTCTTTTTTAGGTCATTTTGTGTTCAAGGTTATGAAAATATTTTTTCTATAAATAAATTTCAACTTAAAATAAGGCATTTCGCCCTCAGTTATAGAATTTTGCCTTAAATAGGTAAAAGAGATTTGACAATTGCAAGAACTGAATTGATTTATTTACATCTTACAAATAGTAAACCATGTGATTAGCATCATCATTTGGATACAAGATTTGTTAAAAAGCGGGTGAATACAAACACAGTTGAATATGCGTATATTTCGCATGGTTGGGAAGTAAATAATTAAGTGTACCTATTGGCCCAAATCAAGCGTAGCATCTTTAAGAAAGATGCAAATGATATTCCAGAGCCTGACTGATTCCGATATAAATGTGTCATAAATAGGAGCAAAATTTGTAATCTTGATGAAATGATTCAGTGGGAGGAGCAGTTCAATAATTCCACTGATAACGATGTCAAACAAAAGTAAATGAACTTTAATTTTTGTGAATATATTTTTACGTAATTTTAACTGCTAAGGATTTCACCAAACGTGGTCTTTTAATCCAATTTACCTTGAGGTTAACTTTTTTGGGAATTCGGACTTTAAGGGCGAATACAATCGAATACGGAATTATTTAGGGAATATTTACGTTATCTTGCCTTGAACTTGGGAATAGATCAAACTACAAAGTCCATACATTTCCTTAAAGGTGACCTCAAAGTTAAGTAAACTTTAGGTAAAAAGTAAGGAAATTTGTCTTAGATTTAGGAAATTTTCCTTATTTCTCCTAATTCCTACGAGGTAAATTAAAAAAGGACTTATTACGTAATTTTTCCCTAATAATTAACTACAATGTCAAGATTACTTTCAGGACCTAATTTAAGGAATTATTAAGTAAAATTTCCTTCCTAATTAATCTTAAAGGAGAGTGGCCTTTGAGGTTAAATTCTTAAGTCTAATTTACGTAATTTTAACCAAAATAGTTCGATCAGCCCTCAAAGATAGGAAATTCAACCTCCAATGTTACTTGGGGAAGGCCTTATTTGCCGCAGGTATCTCATTATTTATTATTGTAGAATTTCGTATGTACTAGTTTTGTTTATCATTAATTATTGTCCACTTCTGTTGTTCAGGGGCTGTAGAATTGATGAATATGAGAGGTGCCTAACTCTCCATTCACGATTCACTATCACTAATATGTTTGTAAAATTAGGGAAAACGTGAGAGAAATGCGAAAAGAGAGATTGCAAATTCCGATCGGTCAGAATTCAGTTTTTAGTAAATTTCAAAATTGACATTCTATGTTTACTGGTGACAGTTCGGACTTTAATTAAGGTTTATTATCAAATCATAGTCTATAAAACTTTATGGGGTTACAAAGTTGATTTGATGAATTCCATTAGTTTTTCTAGTAAATATCCAGCGCACACAGTAGCGCACTCAGTATTTGAAATTGTGTGGGGGGGCATATGTGTCTCAAATCAAAAAAGGGGATAGAAAAGTAGGGCTCTAAAGTCTCGTCCTGAGCCCCTTGTGATCACTTAAAAACCCCTCATTTAAAGATATTGAATTTCATAAAGCCACTGTTTTCTTTATCTTCAATAGATTAATCATAATTTTATAAACAATGAAATTTTATTTATTTAAGTATTTGCAATCCACGAAATTTATGCCGTTTTTACAAAAATTTAAAAAGGCACCTAGGACCTGATGGGCACATGAGTGTTTTGGGCGTGAGGTGTGGCACACGAAAAATCAATACCCACAAATACATCCAAATACATTTGAAATTAATCTATTTCTATTCTATACACATATTTCTTGTGTCAGTAGTACTTAGAAACCACCGCTGTGGTTCCGTAGAAACCCTGCGGCAGAAAGTGGACACAATATGGACGTCAGTGCACACAATATAGACGTGCGGTGCCGCAACGTCGCCGAAAGTGTATCATGGGTTATTCCAAATCAAATAGGTAATATGTGTGACATGATCATCATCATTATTGTTTTTTTTTTTAATTTTACATATTGAAAGAGTTTGTGAAAACAAAAATACGAATTAAAAATTATCCCTACACATTACGTATATCGCGAGTTATGGTATTATAAAATTTTGAAAAAATGCTCTCCTGGTTTTCCTTAAAAATTCATACATATTTTGCTATTCAAGCTAGAATAGTGAAATATAGCTCATTTCAAAGTAAAGATTTCGATCTTGCTGAGAAAAATAGCATCTCAAAAAGATATGCAAAAAAGGATATCAACTTGAGATCTTAACGGGACCAGGTAGTAAAAAATCATGAAAATTTCACCAATATGCATGCGCTCATAATAAATTCTTAGTTTTTTGAAAATTTAAATAAAGTTACTTAGCATTTATCTGAGAAAGTGGTGCGACATAAAAAATTGACCCTCTGTGGGTCCTGTGTGCCCCCTCCCCGACGGTGCGCCCCTGAACGCACAACTCTAGTCTGGGAAGTGTTATTTGCTTTATTGTACAGATTTTTATTTTTGATGCAACTTATGTGGTTTTCTCTGCATTTGTTGATCTGTAATAAATCACCACTGCATAACTAACTCATAAGCGTCGCAGAACCCGTGTAGCACAGTGACCAAAGGGAGGGTTTTAAGGGTCATTCTAGTTCTTGAAGATCGACAGGGTCGTTGCGCAGCTTGTTAGAAGTCTCGCGTAGCTGTTTACAGTTATCATTCCAGCCATATTTTTACAACCAAAGCTATTGTAGAATTATCTTAAGCTTGATAGTCACTATGGAAACAATATCCTGGGCGATTCTGATAATATTTTTCTTTTGGTTGGAACAGAACTGTTTGAATATGCAATGTTAAACGCAAAGCAGTCCAGTGTGGACTATCTGGGGCAAGATGTTGCTGTATCACTTTCGATACGAACTGCTGTCGAGTATCACATCGAAAATTTCTTTTGGCAGTATGTTGTACCATTTTCGTTTGGCAAGCTTTTTCGAATATGTAAATAATATTTTCGGAAATCTTGACAGTCTCAAGTGACAGCATTAATTAAAAATTAAATCAAAAAAAGTAAAAAAATGATATGATATGTTTTCAAGTGCTTTGGTTTTATTTTGCGAAGACAACGAAGAAGAGCATGAAGTAATTATAAATTATCGAGACGAGCGAAGTTTCTTCCGGCATCGATACAACATTTTGGAAATTCCAAGCAAAAAGGCATATACTTCAGTATATTTTAACTAACGTGGTTAATGTTGCATCGTTTAGATTTCTTGAATCCCTTCGTGTATCAAAGGAAGCATTTATGTATATCCTAAGTGAAATCTCACCTTACATTGAGGATAAAGCTAAATTGCAAGTTCCTCTTACAACAAGATTGGCTGCGACTTTAAATTTTTATGCAACTGGTTCATACCAGCGAACCATTGGCGATGTTATGCTGCATTCAATGGATCAATATGTTATCTCCAGAACTATATCGCAAATTACCAAAGTCTTAGAAATGACTTTATGCGGTAAATGGATCAATTATTCCAAAGATGATGAAATATCGGAAGTGAAAACTGAGTTTTATAGGAAGACATGTTTTCCAGGAGTTATTGGTTGCGTTGACGGAACGCATATTAATATGATTGCCCCAATTGAAAATGAGCATATTTTTTTTTTGACAGGAGAGGAACTCATTCGTTGAATATTGAATTGGTGAGCTGTATAATATGTACATTGTATGTAACCATTGAACTAATACTTTCAAGGTATGCACTTCAAACTTAAAAATAATATCAATAAATGCCCGTTATCCGGGGTCAACACATGACGCCGGTATTTGGTCAATGTCAGTGGATAGACGGAAGTTACAATCTGATTTCAACAACGGAAGAAAAAACACATTGCTTTTGGGAGACTCGGGCTATCCCTTGGAGCCTGTTAATTACTCCTATAAAAAATGCGACGACTGAGCAAGAGAGGCGATTTAACCATATTCATGCTAAAGCCAGGAATCCGATAGAAAGGTGTAATGGAGTGTTAAAAGGAACATTCCGATGTTTTCTTGGGGAAAGAAAACTTCGTTACCAGCCGTCAAAAATCATCAAAATTGTAAATGTGTGTTGTGTTCTTTTAAATATTTGTTTATTTTATAAGTTAGAGTTAATTGAGACGGACGATTTAAATGTTCAAAATAATGAGCACTTAGTGTATCCAGAAGAAGAAAATTTTGTAACTTATTAAAAATGCAAAAGAAACGTAACTTTAATAAAAATAAGATAAAATAATTTACTCAAAAATAAACTGTTTCAATTTCTTTTTTCATTTTCAGCTTTTCTTTTTCTATTTTTAGTTCCTTAGCATATGTTTCGTTAATTTTTTCTACAGCGCTCAATCTTTTTTAATTTATTTGATTAGACAAATCTAATAATTTCAAGACATTAGCCTGAAATATTGCATTCTCCCGCCTTTGTTCCTGCAGCTCTTTGAGAACTCGTGACTGAGTTGTTGGCCTGCGTCGCTTTCTCGTGAAGACTACATTTGATTTTGTTGATGATAATGGCTCCACAGTGATATCACATCTATTTTCGCCAACATAATCGGTTCGGTGATGACTTGTAGTAGTCTCTTCCACGCCAAGATCATTTCCTGGATGGCCAACAACTCCAGTGACTATACCCGCTCTTTAAATGCATTGAACTCCACTATTTTTCCTACATTTCCAGTTTTGTTACGCTCCAATTTGTCCGTTCGCATTTTCTTTTTTATTTTATTTTTTAAGTCGGCCCACACCTGCGAATAATTAAGAACATGTTAATAAGGTAATGAAAACATCAATAAAAAATAAACACCTTTTTCCATCCATCTTAATCTCTTGATGGAGGCCCCTCTGTATTAAATTCCTCTTTTAAATTTTTCCATAAGTCAGCCAAGGATTGACGAGAAGAAGCCTTAACAAATGCGCCAGTAATAATTTGGGGATGAGCCTCCATAAAACTTAAAATTTTTTGTTATGTTTATTCCTAAAAGTGAGGTTATATATAAAGAAAAGTGAGGTTATATATAAAGATGTTTTGTGATTATTTGTATTGAATTATTCACACAGAAAATAGGTATTTTTATCTCTAGCAGCTATTTTGATCAGATTAGTTTGTTTAGAAATTTCAATTTTAAATAATACTTACAGTTTTTATCTTCTGACAGAATTTCGTTTGCCAAAATGCAGAGTGATAATTTATCGAAATTTCGACAGTTAATATATGACAAAACATACTGCCTTGTCGAAATTTTCGACAAATTATCGAATATCGAAATTTTCGATAGATACAACATCTTGCCCTTGAATTCTTATCGATTTTCATAAATCCTTTAAGAGCATTTGTCTGATGATATTGCATGTAAAAGCTGTTTCGAATTTGAAGCGCATTTATGGAATGTAAACCCTCTAAGTTGGACCAAAGTTGTTAGTTCGTTACATAAAGTTGTAAGGCTGCGCTGCCATTATATGCTTCTCCCAGCAAGTCATTTACATAAAAGTTAGTTTTCAGTGTTTCCTCTGTTTGTGCCTGTACAGTAGAGAACCCGGTAATTCGCAAAACAAATTCTCTGAATTGCAGAATTCTTAGCGGTGAATTAAATGTCAAATCAGCTCTCATTTCCCAAATTCTACAGAATTCCGTTCCTGGTCCAGCTTAGTTTGGTTTTATTTTTAAAATTTTAGTACTGATTTTGGCATTCGGCAATGAAAATATACTTTCACTCGTGTCTCGTTCCTAGATAATAATTTAGACTTGATACCTTGGAATTCTATGGTTTTTCTTTTACTGTAGAATCCTTAACATCTTCATGACCGACCTCCAGAAAAAAAAATTCGTTCGGATACTTTTCATTAGTTTCTCTCTCTCCTATCCGGAAATTATATGGTTGCTGCCTACTTCTTACTGCACCATGATGAAAATCTATTCGAAATTATTCGAGGAATTAACTGAATTTAAATTTAAATTTCCATTTTGGAACAAATATGTGCGGGGATAGAAATCTCTGCTGTGCAGGCAATTTTAAATAGGCTACTTTCTTTTCATTCATTTTGACTATACATTTACTACTGCGAAAATTTTCACAAAACAATTACTTCACCCCATTAATTATTAATTTTAATCACTCTTACTTCGTCGTTTGCTTGGTTAATAAGCTTTGAAAATCCAGAATTTTATCTTCTTCTTTTTACTTAATTTGAAAACTTTTTCATGATGTAGTTTTACTCCCGGGACGTGTAAGCAGAAAAAATATTACAAATGAAAAAATTTCATCAAATTGTTGTTAAATGTAAAATTTTTATTCATGTTCATTGCAACCAATCTGATAAAATAATATGGCTATAAGCCATATAAGCATTGGACATTTTGCTGACAAATTTTCAGCAAAGCACTGACAACAATTGAGGAGTGTCGGATGAAAATTCCAATAATTTGAAGTAGGAATAAAACAAAAAAACAAAAATAGTTTAGTTTTCACAAGGAGCATATACAAATTTGGGAACCTAGATACCACCAAACTTGTGGTGGGAGTTTGTTTAGGACTTGCGCCTTTGTCAGGATAATCGGCGGTGGGACTTAAAAAATTTTAAACCAAAATTTTTCTTATATTTTTGCACTTTCAGGCATTTTCATCCGATACTCCTCAATTTATTAATGTCAAAATTTGCCTTTAAAATGATTTTAAGTTTTCAAAATTATAAGACTATAGTACTTTACATATATTAGGTAATTAATAATTTTTTTCTTTCTTTTTCAGGTAAGTTTCCATTGCATTAAATATGCGTTTTAAAAGAACAGTTTTTTGGAATAAGGATTTTCTACATGTAAGTGAACTTTTTTCAACAAATTTCTATAAAGTATTTGACTATTTGTCCTTTTTACCACTATTATTTAGCGGCATTATGTGGATAACTATACCAAATACAATATAACCATACTCTATATATGGGGTTCGATTTCTATAATTATAATCAAACAAAATAAGCATAACACAGCAGTTAATAAAGCTGAAATAAGTATCCTTATGTTAGTATTTCTTTATAATTTTAATGTTACGGTTAACTCAAACTATATATGTTTTATGAATCTTTGAATTCTTTGAACACGATCTATGGATGGTTTCCCATAAGTGGAGTAAAACACGAAGGCTATGGATAGGTTAAACTTAGACGAGCATAAAATTGTTTGGGCGGGTAGAGGGAAATCCTATACCACTTGCTGAGATAACGGGACTTAAAGATATTTGGGTATGTTTTTATATTTATAGATCACCCTGTAACTTCTGAACGTTACACCCTATGATGATGATTTAAACTTTGGTAAATAGACAATTGTTGGCCGGCCCTTTTCAATCGCCTATACATTTTTCCCTCATCTACTCCGTTTTAAAGTTATGGCTCAATAAATAAAAGATTTCGGAATTTTAACTTGTTTTTTTTTTTATTTAACGACTATTTCTATAAAAAAGACGTCATCAATATTAATTTTTCATTTTGGATTTAAGAAGCTCAAAATCCTCTCTTTAAAGTGATCTATTACACTCTATACCCAAAATGTAACCCTTTCTGCATTTTTTTGCACTTTTTCTTCAACATATTCAATGAAAATGTAGTAAAAAGCTCATCCCCAAAATATAATTGCCTACTTTCTGGCACTAATTCATCTTTTTCGCATAAAACGCAGAAAGGGTTACTTTTTGGATGCAGAGTGTAATAAGATATTTTAAAGCTGAAATTTTGATCTTCTTAAATTCAATATTAAAAATTGGTCATGATGACGTGTTTTTTGAAAAATATTGTAGTTAAATAAAAAAAAAAAACGAATTAAAATTAAAAAAATTAAAATTGAAATTCCGAAATTTTAGATTTGTTGAGACATCACTTCAAAACTGAGGATAGGATGGAAAAACTTTATGGACCGTTGAAAGGTTAAACAATTATATATGTATCTACCAAAGTTTAAATCACTATCATTAGATGTAAAGTGGGGAAGTTACAGGGTGATTTATGAAAACATACCCAAATATCTTCACATGCCGTTATATCACAAAATGTTGGGATTTTCCTTCCCCAACTCATACAATGTTTTGTTCGTCTAAGTATATCCTTAGCCATAGCTTTCGCGTTTCACAACACTTATGGGACACCCATTACACACGTTGGCTTAACTAGGTATGGGCTAGGGTGGGCCTGGCACACCCCAGAATGCAGACTGCCCCATTCGTTAATTCGTACAATCTTAGGTCTAATTATTCGACTCGAAATCGAAAATGGTTTAACGAGTTCTTTTCTTCAAGAAAACCTATTAAAATCTTTTTTAAATTTTTAAAAACTATTCTGAGATTGCTCTGATTCCACTGAATTTTGATAAATGCGTGAGAAAATGTATTCCGTAGGAGAAAGCATGCGGAACTATTTTTTTAAGCTTTTTGGATTCGGATCCCAATGGATTCAGAATCCGACAAACTAACAGAAAAACATTAAATTTGTCTAGAACCAACTCGAGTCTAGAAAAAGGAGAAGGCAACTGGAGAGAGCAAAAGACTTTTTCATAAAGTTCACTCCAGGTAAGAGTAATTAAGTAGACTTTCCAACAGATTCAAGACCAAGGCCATCCGAATATTTGAAGAGACATATTTACAACCAAGTGATTGACAACATTTTCACTAACTTCAAAAACAAGTTTGAAAACCTACATTTGCCATAGTCAGTTGACTCATGTATAAAGTTGTACCTGAAGCATGGAGAAGGCTGAAACAAAAATAATAAAGAACATGTTCCAAAACAAAAACATTGTTATAAATTTGGAAAGACTGAAAACTGAAACTAATAAAGGCCCCTGCAAAAATTTATAAAAGTTGCTGCCAGCAGCTCTGGGTCTTCCTGTCAGCTCGGCCAGCTGTTAAGGGAGCTTTTACGTCGAGTTAAAACTTGGTTAAGAGCAACTGCTTCAGGAGAGGTTTTCCAACATGGCACTCATAAACATTGAGAACGAAAAAATTAAAAACAAAGTTAAAGCGCAACAGGTGCACAGACCTTAACTAACTCTTTATTAGTGCTTAGTAAAAACATAAATAATAAATCTAAAATGTGTATCTAAGTTTAGACCTGTAAAGTAAATACTTAAGTACTTTGGAACTTAAGTAATAGTACTAGTACCAGGACCTGAACTTAAATGGTTTTTAAGTACAAGTCCCTGTATTCGTATTGAAAAAATTCTCAAGTACAAGTCCCGATACTGGTACTTAACGCACTTACTACAAATACCGTCTTAGCGCGAAGTACTTCAGATCTTGTAAATTATTTAAATATGCCTCCTAATAATAGAGGTTATCTGCATCTCGACAATACCTCAAGACACCTTACCGCCTTCAATAAAATAGAAAGAAAATTAGCACAATATACGAGTAACTGTAGGGCAGAAATTGACATGCTGAATCGATATCCGTTGTTTAGAAAGGTTAGCAATCCGCTCTCTTCCTCCGCATATGTGGATCGTTGATTTTCATTTGCAGTTCTTGTAAATGCTACACAAAGGCAATCATTATCTGATGTGATATTCGTTATGCTAAAGACAAATTAAAAGACTGTATGAACAATTTCCAAAATTATGTAGAAATCAAAACAGCAAAAGCTTTACGATATTTTATGATATTATCGTAAATGGAAACTTCATCCAGTTATTTAGCTGGCTATAAATTTTTCAAAATTTCTCGTTTAAATTTTCGAAAGCTCTTGACCCTTATAAGTACCAGTACCAGTACTTGTACTTGAAAATTTTTAAATACTTGCACTTGTACTTATACTTAAAAGATTTGAAAGGTTTGGGTCCTGGTACTAGTACTTGGAATAAATACTGGGCATTAGACAGGGCGTTACTATCATATCAGTTTCGTGTATTGAACTTGAGGACTCCATACTCTCTGTAGCTTTAGAAACTGTATGTGTTTCTTTTTATCTATGAAATTTCATTGGATCTAGGCATTATATCAACATATATCTTAAAAAGGATGATGACTCCCACCCAGTAATTATTAAAAATGATCAATGTTTCAATCTTCTATTTAATAAGAAAACTTAGTTCCTTCTAACTGACACTTAATGTTTACTACCAGAATCTCAGAGGGCTTAAAACCAAAACCGCTGAGTGTCACTTATCGTTATTATCCAATGATTATGATACTGTGTGCCTTACTGAAACTTTTTTGCAAGCTTATGTCTCTAGTACTGAAATTTTTGATGTTCGATACATGGTGTATAGAAAGGACAGGAACTTAGAAGTATCTGGTATGAGGGATGGTGGAGGTTGTCTTATAGCTGTAAATAAATCCCTTAGCTCTTTCTGTTTACATTACCAAGACATCTCAGATGAGGTTCTGTGGGTTACCGTTAAACTACAAAACCTTACTTTATATGTGTGTTGTATTTACATACCCCCAAATAGCACTTTCGAGTCTTATAATTCCTTTCAGCAGCCAACCAGCACTCGGAGCTCTACAAAACTTTCTCATATCTTAGGAAGTTGTCTAAATTTTTAATTAGCCAATGTTTTAGGAAATACGTAGAGGCAACTGATTTTTCTCTTCGAGATAATCCTAAAGTTTTCTGGGCCTTTAATAAACAATTCAGAAATTCGAATACTCCTTCTAAAGAGATGATCTTTAAAGAAATTGCCTTTTCATCTCCCAGAAAAATTTGCGAATTTTTTTCTGAATACTTTTTATCGGTATATTCTGGCGAAGAATCTAATCGTGATTTTACAGCCTTTCAGAGCGACAACAATTTC